>OZ005735.1:278987039-283889539 GCA_963930755.1 Eudasyphora cyanicolor | reverse complement strand
AATAATTAATTAATTGACAAAATTGTATTTTTCTAGAATATCTTGCCAAAATTTATATTTTCTTGCAAATTCCATATTATTGGTGGAAATTGTATTTATATAGAAAAACCCGCAAAATTTTATATTTATATTTTTCTAAAAAAAATTGTTGAAAATTTAATTTTTCTATAAATTTTTTAAAAATCTCATTTTTATAAATTTGTTCCAAAAAACTTTTTTCTTCAATTTTCATTAAATATCAATTTTTCTACAAAAAAAAAATGATATTTCTATTCGGCCGTTCAGGAGCAATTTAATATTTCATGAAAACCAAAAATGCATTTTCGTCTACTTTTCAGTGTAGAGTTTTTTTCAAATGTTGCAACAATTCTGTCTGTCTTGTGCTGTTGTTTTAGCCATTCGAAGATGTTATCTATCGCTTCTTGCCAAGTTGTTTTCTACGTCCTCTTCCTTTTGACCCTTCCGGTCTAGCCTCCAGAGTTCTCTTCGGTAGTAGGGAGTCTGACATCCTGGCATGGTGTCCATACAACCTAATTTTGGAACGATTTATTATAATTTGTAAGGGATTTGTTCTTGGAAGCCCTCGGGTCGTTTCGTTCCTTATTCTGTCTCTTCTGGTCTTTCCGGCAACTCTTCTTAGACACTTTATTTTACCTGCTTGAATTCGGCTTTGTGCCCAATATTCACAGCCGTATGTAAGGATAGGTGTATATGTTGAGTTATACACAGCTAGTTTTGTGTTGGCGGAGACCTCTCGGTTGGTGTTCTCACTTTTTTAAAATTTCAAATCCCCATTATAGCGATATCATATTTTTCCATTTAGCAACTTTGTATAAAGCTTTCAAGCAAAAATAATTTTCAAAGATTAATATTAAAAATTGGAATCCTAAAGTCAACGACTTTTAATCCGGACAGTGCCTACTAATAAAGAATCAACGTCCTTTAAACGACTCATAGATCTTTAATCCGTTCAGTGGCAGTAAATTTTTTTCTAAAGAAATGCAATTTTGACAAAATTTTCTAAAGAAACAAATCTTAATTATTTTTCTGGAAAAAATCCATGTCAAACAATATTTGCAGAAAAGTACAATTCGACACAATATTTTCAAGAAAAATTCAATTTCAACGAAAAAAAATTTAATTTCACGGAAATTTTCTAGGTTAATGCAGTTCCAATGTATAAATATTTTTTTAGAGAAATGCTACCTAAAAGAAATGTTCTTAAAAAAATTGTATTTCAACGATTTTTTTAAATGCTTTTTCAACGAAATTTTCTAAAATTAATGCTATTTCGGCATTTTGAAGAAAAATATAATTTAGACGAAAATTTAATTTTAAAACTCATATTAAAAAAATATATAATTTACGGCAATTTTTTGTGGGAAGGGTGTGCATGAAGATTTTGTACAGCCGTATAGAAGTAGAGAGAAGAAATAGAGAAGTATTTTTGATTGTCATCTACGGAGAGCTTTGTTATTATACCCCCGCATATCATTTGCTACGGGCCAAAGGTGTAACATATTAAAGGAGTGATGTGTTCGATGGAAATCCGTTTAAGGATATTTTAAGTAATTTGAGCAATATCCGTCCATCTGTATGTCTTATAAATCCCCTCACATTTAGTGCCAAAAAATATTAGTAAATTTATTACTTTTTTTGTTTTAAATTTATTATTATCAATTTAAATTGCATTTAATAACTATAAATTATGTGCTGGTATTAAAGTTGTATGCTGTTAATTTTTGGTGCAAAATGGTCCATTTCTGTGGGAGGTACCAAAAGAGGCGTACCAAAAACGCCCATTTTTCACTGGACTGTTTAGTCCTATAAAAGCATTACACTGGAGGGATACCAAAGTGGTATTCATACATAAAGCGGGAAAGATATCACACACTGGGCCAAAAGACTTCAGACCAATTAGCCTATCCTCCTTCCTATTGAAAGGTCTGGAAAGACTTTTAGATCATTTCATTAGGGAAAACAAGTCTACAGAATCAGCCCTGCACGAACTTGTGAGCACTATCGAATCGTCCCTGCATTTCAAGGAATTCACCATGGTGGCATTTCTTGACATAGAAGGGGCTTTTAACAACATTCACTCAGATGCGGTAATTGCGGCACTCTCACATCTAAAAGTTAACACTAGTTTGATTTGATCTGCTCACCAGAAGACGCATAACAGCATGTCTAGGGTCCACAACTCTAACAAGGTTTGTAAACAGAGGGACCCCGCAAGGAGGAGTACTGTCTCCACTAATTTAGAACCAAGCGGTGAATGAAATCCTACTAGAGCTAGAACGTTGTGGCTGCAAGGTCGTGGCATATGCGGACGACGTGGCAATCGCAGTGAGGACGTTTACGAATTTGCTATTCGTAAACGTCCTCAGAGACATCCTACAGGTGGCTCTGAACAAGTTGGCTAGATGGGCCAGAAGCAGCGGTTTGGGCATTAACCCCAACAAGACAGAATTGGTTCTCTTTACTAGGATGAATAATGTCCCACATGTGGACCCTCCACCTTGGATAAATGGAACAGATCTAGTCTTTTCTGAAAGTGCAAAATTTTTAGGAATAATTCTAGATAGGAAAATGTTATTTAGACTTAACGTATTGGAACGTGTATGGAAGGCCAACGTCGCCTTATATTCCTGCAAAAAGGTTGTAGGGTCGCGGTGGGGACTCTCTCCTAAAATCGTCCACTGGATATATATAGCAGTAGTTCGTCCTATACTGCTATACGGCATTGTGGTATGGTGGACGGCAACTGACAAACTAACCATCACCAACCTACTAACAAAGGTTCAGAGAACTGCCTGCCTGAGCATAAGCGGAGCCTTAAGGACTATAGCGACCGAGTCTCTACAAGCCCTACTCCATATACTGCCGATTAATATTGTGGCGAGAGATGTTGCAACCAAAGCGGCAATAAGATTAAACTGCCCATCAATGTGGAGGTACAAGAACTATGGTCACATGAGGATATCAAAGTGTAGTGCTATGGTAACCGACCGAGTGGACTATATACCAACTGTGTACACCTTCGAGAGAAATTACATCACTATGATTCCCGCCAGAGATGAATGGGTCGGCAGAATACCAGGTAATAGAAACCATCTCCACTTTTACACGGATGGTTCGAAGCTTGATGAAAAGGTTAGCTTCGGAGTACACTGTGAAGAACTTAGTCTGGATATATCTCGCAGACTACCAGATACCTGCAGTGTCTATCAAGCCGAAATAATGGCAATATGGGAAGTCGCCAAGTGGCTGAGTCGCAACATAGTAACCAACACTGGCGTTGTCATTTACTCGGGCAGCCAGGCTGCTATTAATTCTCTGCAGGCAACATCCCTAAATTCACAAACATCCCTCGACTGTCGCAGATCTCTTAACGAGATGGCTGAGCAGTTTAATATACACCCCATATGTGTGCCTGGGCATAGGGATATCCCGGGGAACTGCAAAGCCGATGAACTTGCTAGGAAAGGGACGACATTACAAATTCTCGAAGAATTTGCATATATTGGTGCGCCACTATCCACGTGCAAGCTTTGGCTTAGGCAAGAGGCAATCAGGCAGTCCAACGAAAGATGGACAGAAATCGGCACCTGCAGGGTAGCTAGACAAATCTGGCCAAGGTATGACCTGAGAAGGTCAAAATATCTCCTCGCACTAGAGGGGAAACGATTGTCTACGTTAGTACAGGTTCTGAAGGGACACTGCTTTATCGGCGAACACGCCAAAAGATTGGGTATTGACTCCAATGACTTCTGCCGAAGCTGTGGAGATGAGGAAGAAGTGGATAGCATTGAGCACTTGCTTTGCGACTGTCCCGCTTTGAGTAAACGACGACTGGACATACTGGGATCGGCCTTTTTAGGCAGCCTAACAGATCTTTCCAGTACTGATATTCGTACTATGGATAAATTTATATATCAAACAGGTTGGTTTCGATGAGGGGCATTTCAGCCCGTGGTAACACTAGGGACCTAAACTGGGCTATGTGAGCTTGTAAAAAAAAATACGGCTGCCACCCTAACCTAAACCTAAACCTAATTACACTGAACAAAATTTCAAGTATTTGTGTGACTGGTATTAAAGTTATACGCAGTTAACTTTTGGTGCAATGGTCCATTTCTGTGAGAGGTACCAAAAGGGGCGTGGCAACTTCGCTCAATTTTCTCGATTCAAAGGATTCAAATAAGTTGTATAGAAGTTATTAGATAATCAATTTTTCACTAAATGTTAACCCTTTGTGGGGGAGGTACTAGAAGTAGTGGAACAATATGGCCCATCTTCGAACTTAGCCGGAGATAGAAGAAAATATTACCACATACCAAATTTGAAGTCAATCGGTTACTCCGTTCGAGAGTTATCGTTCGCACCAGCCAGCAGACAGACAGACGGACGGACAATGCTCATTCGACTTAAAATGGCCCAAAACGGATATCCGCCAAACATACTTAGGGTCTTAGGTCACTCCTTCGATGTGTTACACTTTTGGTTCGTAGCAAATGATAAATACCCTCCTCTCTAAGGAGAGGGGATAACAATGGACAATCCATTTGCTTATGTTGTTTAAATATTCTATGACAAAAAGTTATCGGACCGGATTTTAACAAAATGTTATCGAAATCATCCTTGAAGCAAGGACAAATACCAGTCTAAGCTAAAAAATATAAGAACATTTAAACATTTTTAAATAAAGTGCGTATTAGCAAATGTCCCCCCACTGTAATGGTGGAAGTAATGGTAGTCATTTGCGGTGGTGTTGTCGTGTGCTGCCGCAGTCGTCATTTTTGCACTAAAACCGATAGTACATATTGTTGTTGTTACTATGTGTGCATATTTTGTTATTGTTGTTATTTAGTTGCAGTATTAAAGTTGTTGTTATTGTTATTGTTATTGCTGCTGTTGTTTGTTTTTTTCTTACACGTTTCGCTGTCGTTGTCGTTGTCGTTGTCGTGGTCGTGGCCGTTGTTGTTTTTGTTGTCGTCGTGGCCGTTGTTGGGAATACTATATAGAGAGAAACTACTACTAAATCAACTTATATGCGTATCAGGAAGTTAAAATTTCAAGGATTGATTCATTGAAAGGCGAATGAATGTGCGCGCGATCGAGACAAAACAAAACACACCACCACTTCAGCACAGACACCGACAACGACACCGACAACGACACCGACACCGACGAAAATAACGAATGACTGTGATGTGTTCGAATGTGTGTGAATGCTTATGTTGGAGAGCGGGGCGCATGCACGAGCAGTAGTCAAGCGACAGCAACAATAACAGACAAAAAAAGACAAATGCCGTCAAGATCAACAAAAAAACAAAATCAAATAGAAAAAAGTATGTGAAAGAAAAAAGGAAGAGGCAGAAATAAACAAATGCAAAAAGCTTTTTTTTTCAATTTATTGTAAATGCATTCATTTTTTATCCAGAGTAGACAAAGATTCGTCAATGGAACACATATTTTCGTTTGAAATCACAAAGACTATTAACTTTTCGCAGCAATTAAAAATCAATTTGACCTCTGAGGGTAACGAAAGGTTTACCAAACATACTGAGTACTACACTTGTCTATTCATTATCGATTTCCTATATGCAAAGAATTTACATAAAAACTACAACTAGGGGTATATTTACTGTGTCATTTAGTTTTGCAAAAAACCTTGGAATATTAAGTAAAGTACCCGGCGATTTATTTATTTTTAAATCGTCATAAATTTCTAGACAATATAGCAATGCCCTTTGAGGAATTTACAAATTAGTATATATTTAATACTTATGGTTAAAAGTCGCATTCAATCAAAGGCTATACTCACGCATAAAGTGACCAAGTCCATTTTCGATACATTTTTGTTCAGTTCTTAACGATTCATTCGTCGTTCAATTATAAGAGTTTGGCAAGGACAAATTTGATTGGCTTTCAATTTGTGGATTTTTTAAGTCCTGCTTCACACAAGGCTATTTTTTCCAAGCAAGTGTCGAAGTTTGTAGGAGAGAGAAGCAGGCGGAAAGAGCTCTCTACCTCTATCTCCTACAAACTTTGAAACTTGTTTGAAAAATTGCCTCGTGTGAATCAGGACTAATTGTTGATTTAAAATCGCCATAAGTTATGCACAGGAAGGGTATATAGTTGCCGTTGTACAATAAAAAACGTTCGGTTTTTACTTAAAACAACTATTTATTAAAACTAGTTTACAAAATCTGACAAAGTACTATTATAAATGCTCCAGCTGTAGAGCGAAAACTTCTCGAGGAATCAGTTGTTGTTTTCATCTCCTTTGGTGATGCGTTATGCTATGCAATAAAATTTTCTTGTGTCCAAAGCCTAAAATATTTTTTTTTTAGAATAAGGAATATAATTCCAAAAAATCAAATCCAAATGTTTTTATTCCCTCACTTTAGTGTGACGAGGGTATTTATCATTTGCTACGGACAATAAGTGTAACATATCGAAGGAGTGACCTAAGACCCCAAGTATGTTAGGCGGCTACCCGTTTTGGGTAATTTTAAATCGAACGAAGTATGTCCGTCTGTATGTCTGCCTGTGTGCATCTGTCTTCTGGCTAGTGCGCATGATATCTCTCGAAATGAGTAACCGATTGACTTCAAATTTGGTATATGGTAATATTCATTCTATCTCAGGCTATGTTTGAAGATGCGCCATATTCGTCCACTCCTTCTAATACCTCCCCCATAAAGGGTTAACTTTTAGCGAAATATTGATTCCTTAATACATTATATACTACCTACTCAAATCTTCTGAAATTCCACTCATTGTAGTTAGTCAGCTTATTAGTCGCTAACACGTCAAGAAAAATGGACGAAGTTGCCACGCTCCTTTTGGTACCTCCCACACGAATGGACCATTTTACACAGTGTAATGCTTGTATAGCTCCTAGAGTCCACAGAAAATGGGGCGTTATTGGCACACCCCTTTAGGTACGTCCCACACAAATGGACCATTTTGCACCAAAAGTTAACAGAGTATAACATTAATACCAGTGCATACTTGAAATTTTAAACAGTGTAATGCTTTAAAGTGCCTACAGTCCAGTGAAAAATGGACGTTATTGCCACGTCCCTTTTGGTACCCACACAAAGGCACAATTTTGTACAAATTATTAACTTTAATACCAGTGCATATAAATATAGGGCGATCCATTTCGAGGTTCCCTACTTTTTTAAAGAAAAAAAAACACAGAAAATTCAAATTGAATGGGGAATGTTTATTATCATTTGAAAGAACATTCTTTGGCATTTATTTTTTGAAGATTATGTCTATCAAATGTTGGTCGCGGCTACGTCTCAGATGGTGCATCCATTGAGTCCAATTTTCGATGACTCATTCGAGCACTTCGACTGGTAACTGGCGAATGACACGCGTGATGTTTTGCTCCAAGGCCTGAATCGAAGCGGGTTTGTCCGCATAAATATTAGACTTTACATATCCCCACAGGAAAAAGACTAACGGTGTGACATCACACGATCTTGGTGGCCAATCGACCGGCCCAAAACGTGAAATTATCTGCTCACCGAAGTGTTCTCTCAATAAATCCATTGATTGGTGCGATGTGTGGGAAGTGGCGCCGTCTTGTTGAAACCAAATGTCGCCGAGATCACGAGCTTCAATTTCAGGCATCAAATAGTTGGTTATCATGGCACGATAACGGTCGCCATTGACGGTTACGTTCTCCCCGGCATCATTTTTGAAGAAATATGGACCGATGATTCCACCGGCCCACAAACCACACCAAACCGTTGTTTTTTCTGGATGAAGTGGCAGCTCTTGAATCTCTTCAGGTTGCTCTTCGTCCCAAATGCGGCAATTTTGCTTGTTTACATACCCATTGAGCCAGAAATGGACCTCATCGCTGAACAAAATTTGGCTCGAAAACGTCGGATCTTCTTGGAACTTTTCAAGAGCCCATAGAGCGAAGCGATGTCACTGGGGAAGGTCGGGCGGCTTCAGTTCTTGCACAAGCTGTATTTTGTATGCTTTCAATTTAAGATATCGACGTAAAATGCGCCAAGTCGTTCCATACGTCAGTCCGAGTTGCTGCGAACGGCGACGAATCGACTCTCCACGGTCTTCGTGTACACTCTCAGCTACGGCCGCTACATTTTCTTCACTGTGTGCTGGACATGGTATATTCGGTCGAATATTATCCGATAATGAATGCTGGGTCTCAAGATGGGTGATGGTGTTGCGAATAGTACGCTTATGTTGACCATAATTTGAGCTTAGTGCACGAAACACATTCCTCGCAGAACGTGAATTTTCGTAATAAAGTTGAACGATTTGTAAACGTTGTTCAGGCGTAAGTCTTTCCATGATGAAATGCCAAACAATACTTAACAAAAATAACAAAAAGGCTATTGAAAAAAGTATCTCTACTTGGATCACCCGTTATTTGCGATACATTTTTTTTTAACGAAACTTCGATTTTTAAGCCATTGTCAAAATTATCAGAAAAGTATTTATCGTATATACCGAGCCAAGCCCATTTCGATCATTTTTTTTTAATATATTTTTTTTTTTATTTCGGAATAAATTTTGTCCGTTAATTGATCAATTGACAATATATTCCTCATCATTTGTACGAGTATGTTTGCATTTCTGTCTGCTGAAGACTAATGGTTTGGTCGGAAATTTCTTTACAGAAAATCGTGATGACTCGTCATATGTCTTAGATTTCCCCTCCATTCCCTGATTTGTATTACATTATTATTGTTCGTACATATTAATATTTTATTTTCTTGTTGTTGATCGTTTAACAAGCGGCCATATCTGGACGCGTCATATACATATACCACCCCCTCCAATCGCCGAGAGAGACGCACAAAAGGAGAGATTGTCTATGTTCTTTATCTTTGTTATGTCGCACAGTGGTTAAATGTACTACTAAGCTTTGAAAGAAAAGTGTTGGCATTCTTAAATTACAGTGTTGAATTTACCTTACATTAAAATTTGTCTTCCACATTTATTTAGATTACAAAGTTTTTAAGAGGTTTTAATTACGAAGTTTTTAAATGGTTTTAAGTACAAAGTTATTAACGGGATTTCTTCGAAATATCTTGTTAGATATCTTTGAAACCGCTGATAGGATGAAAACACGATATTAGAAGAAAATGAAGGCTACTTAATTTAGGATAATATAAAGCTTTCTTTAACCAATTACGATAAATGGTTTTCCAACATATATCGAACCTCAATTTTTTTTACAGGTTTATGTTTATTTTGACAGATAAACAGGTCCCATACCACTAATAGACCACCAAGCTCTTAAGGGAAATGAACTAAGCTTTCTTTGAGCAAAAGAAATCAAAAATAAAAACTTGGACTTTTGACAAAAATTTCAAAACAAGTCTTCAATTCGCCAAAAAAATTCACAAAAAATATTTTTGCGAATTTTTTATTTTTTTAGGCTAAAGAAAAATCAATAGGAAACAATTTGTGTACAATTTTCTAAATACAATAGGTAATTAGTTATATGGATGGGAAAAAAGGCCCGTTTGACCAAAAGGTCGAAATTCAACACCCTCCAACTCTGATAGTCCTTAACATTTGTGCCAATAGAACTAAACTTGGCGCAAGTTTCATCCCGATCAGAAGACATCGGTTTTAAAAATTAACTCAATTGACATGAATCCCCCTAACACAGTACAACACATGATTCTGGTACTCAATTCTAGAATTGAACGTGAAAGTAGCCCCAAAAATAAGAACTTTTGCAGCATTCGTTTAGTCAAGTTGGCTCAATTAATGATTTACAGCCTGTTTCTGTAACTTAAAATTTAGCTTTCGTTCGCCTGCCAGACGACAAACAGCTGATTTGGGTTTCACTAACTACCATCACAACCAGAAGTCGTACGATAATGAACTCGTACGAAAACGTAATCATTTCAGTGCAAATTTTGGTTTCTCTATCTCTCTTTGCTGTCATCTCGGCGAACACAAATGTCAGATCGAGTCACATTATTTTATTTGTCGACTGATAGAAACAATGACAAAATAAACATTATTAAAAGCAAAAAATTAGTAGATATAATATAATTATGGCAAAAACAATTAAATAATAATAAAATTGTGTACATATTTTAGCATAAAGAAGTCAATATTGGATGCTCGGTAAGATGGAAAAAAATTATCAGTGCACAATGAGAGAGACGTGAGAGAGAGAGAAAGAAATGAGAGTCTTGGTGCAGTTCAGCTGACCACCCAGGGTTGCTTTTTTGGCCACAGATAGTGTAAATAGTACAGAGATGTATTTGCTAAGGTCGACCATATAAAATGTGTGCTTTTTTAGACCGGAAGTTGTGAAATTATTGATCTGGCAATTACATTATTTTCCAATTGGTAAATTGCTAACGTCATTGACGTAAGGCCAGGCGAACGAACGATAGAACGTTAGAGAAACCAAATTCCGGACGAAAGTGAGTGACTGGTTTTCGTTCGCAGAGATTTTCGTTAGAAATACAGAAACAGGCCGTTAATGACCATACGAATTTTTTGCTCAAGGTGGATTTTTAGCACTTTTTCTATATATTTTTTTTATATAAACCGTACGGAATATCTATTTTGTGTCTGAAGCAAAGTTATAGATATTGACTAGGAAAAAAAATCGCAAAAATGTTCTGTTCTGTTTTAATGTTCTGTTTAGTATACGTTTTCGTAGTACGTATACGTATTTTTCAATATTTACTGAGAGATATTCTATGTCTTCGCGGGCATTTTTTCGATTCTTATGGCGCTGGGTGCACTTTTTCTGCTCAGCACAAAAGAGATATTCTGTGCGGTGTACCGAGAAAAAATTATTGAAACAGTGCAAAAAATCCACCTTAAGCTAAAAAATTCGTATGGACACTAAATTAGTAATTGAGCCAACTTAACCAACTTAACTATTATAGGAAATTTGACCTCTTTTTGGCCAAAATTAATAACAGCCAAACGGGAGGGGAGGGTAGTAAAAGTACAAATTCTTCTAGAGTGTACTCAGCTTTCGATGTATTAGTTTTAAAATAGGATTTTATTCAAAAATTGTAATTAAACAAATTTTTTCCAATAGCTCATCTTAAGGTCACTTAAAATTTTCCAATTTTACCGATCTAAGATACGAGTTTGCGAAAATATCACTATATTTTAATAAAGAACTCACCATTGAACTATTTTAAAATTGTTAATTTCTTTTCATTTGTTAAATGATTAAATAAATTAAAATAATTTTGTTAAAATTAAAATTTTTTATTTTGGCCAAAAAAGTAGTCAAATTTCCTATAGTCAAATTTCCTATATGTAAACCAAAAATAAATACAGTAATGATATGGGTCGGTTTACAGTGCAAGAGACATCTTTCAGTTTCGATAACTAAATTTAACGAAAATGTTTGCCAGTATACATACTTTCGGTTATAAAGCCAACCAAATCGTTGAAATGTAAGTAAATTAATTCCGATAATTTTTTTTATCGAAATGTTAGTATTTCTAATAAGTCAGCAAGATGTTATCGAAATGGAGATAATATAATTCAAACTCAACTGTCCACACAATTTCGATAATTTTTTTTATCGAAATCTTAAGATTTCTAATACGAAATTATTTTCTTAATACCATAAAATAAAAAAAGTTGGCCAAATCCTTTTCGATAGCAAATGTTATCGAAATTCTTAACTGAAAAAATCCAATTGTCCAAAAAATGTTCAATTTCGAAAAATGTTGAATCTCTATTTTTTTGAATGCATGTTTTGGCGATAAATCAAAAAACATCCTTAAACCGCCCACTCTCAATTTATAAAGATTATCATATTTTTAATTCAATAAACATTTTGATATACTTAATAAAATTGTAATTGATTGAAAGGTCGATACAAACTTGTGTCGAAATGACTTATGGTGATTTCGATTCCGTCGACGTAAAATTCTGAAAAACATTTACCCTTTTTGGGTGGAACTGATGCAGTCCCTCAAACTAAACTTAGTTCATATTTCGAAATTCCAAAATGTGGTATAAAAGTCCAGTTTTCGGGAAAGGGGCAACGAATGCACAGAAAAGAAATCGGCATTAATCGGTTTATTCTGTGAACTTTCGATATACAACAGACAATTGCGTATTAGTGTGCCGAACAGTATGCGAATGCATTTAATGAATTCTGTCTATCAGTCGGGTGACGATGAGACATTCATACGACTTGGGTCAGTATTTATTAGACCAACAGCAACAACAAAAACTAAAACAAAACAAACGTACATTAATTGATACAAATGTACATTATATGTACAGACATTAGAGTGGGTCGACAAGAAAGTTTGTAGGTAATGACAACGCCCCCGATAGGTTTTTTTTCGGTTAGAGAAAAACATATCGTCGAAAGCCAGCCTTAACTGACAAAAGCCGTTTCGATAAATATTTTTGCTAACGAAATTTCAATGGAATTTTTTAAAAAATTTTATTTATTTTTTATTTGCTACTTTATAGAAGATGTCCTCTAAAAATTTAAATTAAACTCATTTATGATGACATGACACAATTTAAACTGTAAATCAAGGCGGTATAAACCCATCAGGTCTATTTTGATAAATATTAGTTATCGAAAATTCAGTTAATCTTTTTATATATGTATTTTTCGAAATTTTTATCAATTGAAAATGCTGTTTTTAATATGGACTTAATGAGTTTATGCAGTATACCGACTATACGGTTACCGATTTCGATAAATATTCTTTTATCGAAATTTCAATTCTAATTTTTACATGTTATATCGATTTTTTTATTATTTGTTAACTAATTTATAGAAGTTGAGGAAAAAAAAATTATACAATCTGAAGAAAATACTTATGAATAACTTTAGGGCGTAAGTCATAGTTTAAAATGTCGATAACAAAATGGACTTGGCCGGTTTATGCTGCCTGCCGAAGATATTATGATTAGTTAATCCAGTTCTCATTATGGAAAACGCTACCGCTGCCAATCGTTGTCATACGGCCAATCTTGAAGTTTGAATATTCCACAACATTCAATGTTGTTTTATTATTCCCCACTTCTTTTGTTACAATAAAACAAAGAGATTCACATTTGTTTAAAACTTGTGACCGATCCACGTTAATGTGATTTTTTCCACATATTTAATGTGCATTCATGTTGTTTGTTATGTATTCATTTGAACAATAGAAGTGATCTATGGATGCATTTGCAAATGTATTGAAGCGGCAGAAACTATCCAATAACAACAGACTTTCGATTACTGTATTGTCCGCCCGTCCATCCGTCTGTCGGTCGGCATTTGGAAATGGTGTAACAACTGCAAGTGCAAGTGCGGGTGGTGGTGAAATGTTTTAATATTCCAGAGTTAAATACTCGTACTTTCGGTGTTAGCTGGAGACGGTAACGATAACGACAACGACAGCAACAACGAATTGAGCGCATGCGTATTAAGCTTACAAAATATGTAATTAATTATTACATAGTTTACCTCGACGCGAGTGCGTGCCCAGATATTTAACAGCGCCACATTTTTAGGTGGCACTGGCAATGGCACTATTGGAGGCAGCAGCAGTGGCAGTGCCACTGACAATGACAGTGGTAGTGGCAGTTGCCGGCGTTGTCTCCAACTTGGCACGGGGAAATGTCAATTTGTACTTTAGTCATAGCGAACAGCACCACACAACACAGCGCATAGCCTATCATTTGTGTCGAATGTCCGTCCGTCCATCCGTCAGTCTTTCAAGTCTATTGCCAAATTCCATTTGGTGATGTTGTTGTTGATATTGGTACTGGTACTGGAAAACACATTGAATATGATAATGACATTTTTCAATTGCTTACAGAGTACCACTTTTGGAGAAATGTTGCCAAGAGTTGCGGCATTTTTCAGACAAACTTGTCCACAAATGTCCAACTGTTAGGGCCAACAATGATATGTGGAGTAAGTAATCATTGGTTGGAGCACACATGCATAAGCGCACGCACACACATACATATCGTCACACAGGCACGCACAAACACTGCTGATCTATTGGCAGAGTATCGGAAAAATATTTGCAAATTGCATTCATATGGAGATGGGCCAATGGATTATTGTATAGTATTTGGGGTGTTCACAAAGAGGAATGTATATTCGGGAGATATACATACTTTGTAATAATTCCCCAATCAATGACATCTGTTCGAAAGTGCAAATAGAATTCCAAATAAATTTGTAAAATATGGCACTTCGTAATGCATATAAATATGAGCCAGGTACAGACAGAGTGAAACATCCCACTCTTTTATAAAAGCTAATGAATTTCGAAAACTCAGATCCTTCAAAATAGGCATTTTTAATACCTATTTTATATACTGCAATTTTTTAGAAAAAATACCTATTTTGAAAGATCCAGGGGATTGAAATAAATTTTAGAGCTATGGTTTCTTCGGTAATGTTTCTTGGAATGACTCACAGAACACGAATCGCGTTACACCTTTGTAATTTTTTTCGGCCCCCTATAATTCCACCCACCCTACAATACAATCAATAATTTGTTTGCAAAATTCAATAAGTTCAAAAACTAAAGACCGAGAGTCTTAACATCATAAGAAAATTAACTGTTCTATTAAATAAGTGCAGTGGAGCCACGGGTTTATTAGGACAACATTATTCTTATGCACCAAAATGTATCCTCAATGAAAACAACTTACTCCCGTTAAATCGAATGAAAGTTTGCTGGGTAAACAAAGAGGTTAGTAAATTCAGACACAATTTTAGTATCTAGGGCTTCAGAATAGATGTTCCATGTCAAAGAACAAAAAATAGGAGACACTTTAAGAAGTATTTCTCCGAAAACGCCCGACACCCTCGCTCATCATCTTGTCCCTGAAAATTCCCCTCCAAAAATGATAATATACCAAAAGTTGTAGAAATGTATGGATTTTTTGAATGATTTATTTCAAAAAGAATCCTTGTAAAACATTCACTATAGATAAGTTTTCTTTCCGGCTTTAACAAAAGTTTGTCTTTATTCTAATATTGGGCTATGGTATAATATGTACTTGTCATTTGATTTTTGTAAACATATTTGTTGATTTTTTAATTTATTTTAAACATGAGTATTGGTTAAATTTTCTTTATAAATAAATGAATATTCATAATATTTGCCTTATTTTTAATTGATTGATTTTTGCAAAAGTTGTTTAATTAATGTGAAGTACAATCGATACAATTAAAATGGAATAAAAATTCGAAATAAAACGTCATTCAAATGGCCTCCACGCCTTCTTCTGCAGGAACGAATTCGATAAAACCAAATTTCGAGCGGTTTTTCTGATTACTATGCAAAATTAGCTAAAAAAAATATGGAAATCACGTTAAATTCCAAACCTACTTCCATTTTTTGTAACGCCCGCATAGGAACGTTCACTGCGAATATTGCATTCCTCAAAAATATTTAAGTAAATAGTTAAACGTCATTTCAAAGTAATCTAAATTGCTGAAGGTTATTTGAAGATATCGCACTCAAAACCCCAACGAGATTAAAATTAGTAAAAACAAGTAAGAAAGTTCAGTCGGGTAACCCGACTTACGAATACCCTCACCTTCAATCCCAAAAAATCTTGATTTTTTTGTTTTTATTACATTATTTTCAATTTAAATTGCAGGCATTAAAAGCTTATAACTGCTTTTAACTTTTGGTGCAAAATAGTCCATCTCTGTGTGGGAGATACCAAAAGGGGCGTGCCAATGACGCCCATGTTTCACTCGATTGTATGTCCTATAAAAGTATTACACTGTAGACAATTTTAAGTATTGGTGTGCACTGGTATTAAAGTTATAAGCAGTTAACTTTTGGTGCAAAAAGATCCATTTGTGTGGGAGGTACCAAAAGGGGCGTGGCAACAACACTTATTTTTCTCGAGGTGATAGTTACTAATAATCTGAAACTATGTGTGGACTTTTTAAAAAGTAATATAGAAGTTATTAAAAAACCAGTTTTTCACTAAATGTTAACCTTTTGTGTGGGAGGCACTAGAAGTAGTGGACCAATATGGCTCATCTTCGAACTTAGCCGGAGATAGAGAAAAATATTACCGCATATCAAATTTGAACTGAATCGTTTAACCATATCTGGAGTTATCGCCAGCAGGCGGACATACAGACGGACGGACATTGCTCAAATGACTTAAAATGACCCAAAACGGATTTCCGCCCAATATTCGTTGGGTCCCTTAGGTCACTCCTTCGACGTGTTAAACTTTTGGTCCCCAGCAACTGATACTCGTATATACCCTTCCTTTAATTTGAAGATTATCCCGGGCTTATGGAGCTTAAAAAATATGTTCCAAATACTAGAGACGCATTCCTAGAATATCATAATACAGGGTTTTCCAACAGGAGTTTGGAAAACCCTTGTTGGAAAGTATTTCGGTAGCTGTCACTTTTGAAGTTTTTATTCTTTGACATTTGACTAGGAGAAACTACGCCATTACTAAAAATGGAACGATACATGATTCAACAACGCATTGAAATTATTAAAATTCGAAAATCATCGAAAAATCATCTTGACTGATGAGGCCCACTTCCACCTCGGTGGCTACGTCAACAAGCAAAATTGTCGGAAAACCCAAGAGTTATTGTTAAGAAGCCTCTCCATCCTCAACGTGTGACTGTTTGGTGCGGTTTATGCTCCGGCGGGGTCATTGGACCTTACTTTTTCGAAAATGAGGTTGGATCAACAGTTACGGTGAATGGATTGCGCTATCGAGAGATGATTAATGATTTTTTATGGTCGGAGTTGGATGGTATTGATCTGGACAACGTTTACTTTCAATAAGACTGCGCTACGTGCCACACAAGCAACGAAACCATTGCTCTGTTACGGAAAAAGTTTCCGGACCGTGTTATCTCTCGAAGAGGTGATCACAATTGGCCACCGAGATCTTGTGATTTAACACCTTGCGACTTCGTCCTATGGGGCCACGTGAAAGATAAGGTCTACGCCAAGAGCCCAGCGTCGATTGAAGACCTCAAAGATAGAATTCGTGAGGCTATCGAGGACATAGGGCAACCACTTTGCGATTTGGTTATGGAAAATTTCATGATAGGATATGGTCCTGTAAGCCGATCATTTATGTCAAAAAATGGCATTTTTCTTTGAATACCAAAATAACACCTCTTGTTGGAAAACCCTTTATAAGCAAAATGACTACAGCTTTTTTCAATATTTTTTCGTGCTTAGGAAACCATTTTACCCCAGAAAATGTTGCGGACAGTCCTTTGACAAAAAAAAAATAAACTAGTGTTATTAAACACTTGAACACAGTGCAATATCTTTAAAGGGGCGTAACGTTTGCAAACTCTTTTTTTATTTTTCTTATTTTATTTTCTGAATGGAGAACCTTTCAAGAATATTGTGTGAAAATTTGAGTTGAATCGTAGCAAAACTAATCAAGATACAGCAGTCAAAGCAAGCGCGCCTCATACGTGATTCAAAACTTTAAAGCGTTTTTTTCCACAAACCACGTTTTCAAAGTCGGTGTCCATCATATATAAAAAAAAAACAACGATCCTTTTGAAATTTTGCAGACTATTTTTGTACCTAATTTCAGTACACAAGTTAAGTAAATTAGCCAATTTTTTCTGGAAAGATCTCGTTTTTCACTTCAGTGTTCCCAAAAATGTATAAATATAAATTTTTCAAAAACCCTCCCGGCGATTTAACTGTGTGTCACACAAATTTGGCTTTTTGCATGAATTAATGTTATTTTCTAAATATTTTCGCAGTCTGTATTTTAGACAAATTTTGCAATTACTATAGACTGACATTTTTAAGGCACTGGATGCACTTTTTTCGGGTTCGTCATTTTTTTCTTCTATTCAAATATCTACAACTTTGCTTCAGACACAAAAGAGATATTCCTTATGGTATACCAAGAAAAAATATAGAAAAAGGGCGAAAAAAATCACCTTGAGCAAAAAAATCGTATGGCCATTAAATTATTAATTCGAGCCGACTTGACTAAACGAATGATGCAGAAGTTATTATTTTTGGGGCTACTTTCACGTCCAATTCTCAGAACTGAGCCCCAAATCAATGAGCTGAAAAATGATGTACTGTGAAAGCGAGGGTATACCTTAGTCGGTTGGTTTACTCGACTGAAATGTTCTTACTTGTTATAAGGACATTTTTATTTAGATTTCAATAAAATTAATTCCACTAAGATTGGATTCGAAGTTTTTAAGAAAATATTGCAAAAGTGAAATAACTTTAAAAAATAACTATAAATAAAGAAAAAAACATGCAACTTTTTTAGTTTAATTTTTTAGGCGATCGAAATATTTTGGAAAAGATGCAATAGTCGAAGGAGGTGATTCCCTATTTTTTTTAATCAACAAATTGAAAATCTGGACTATCGCCATAGATTTAAAAAAAAAATCTCATCACCCAAGTTACCCAAAAAAAAAAAAACGTTTTCATTGTCATTGGATGTGCCTATAAATGTAAAAATATTCTACATGCAAAAGTAATTAAAATGCAGATAATATTTTTTCGATAAAAATTTTATTTATCGACTCGTTTCGAAATCTTGTACTAAATGTCAAAAATGTACTAAATGTCTGTTGCTTGCGAATTGCAAAAGTATAATGGAATTTAATGAATTGTTCACAATTTGTTTTTCAGTTTCAATTTTTAAATTAGTCATAAACCTACTCAGAGGAATTGCCAATTTCAGCGAATTGTGTAAATTGTAGGTACAGATTTTTGTGCGAAAAACGTTTAACCATTTTATGAGTCAAACTTTCCCATGAGAGTAAAAGTAAAATGAAATACACTCAAAACGTTTAAAATGCATTTATAACAAAAACGAAATACAATGGAATTATTGGAAAACTTTCAACTGTGTTTTTGTTGGTCAACATCTCAATTAAGAACTTTCGATATTAATTGCCGATATTATAGTTGTTGCTTTTGTTGCTGTTATTCTCATTCGTTGCCTTTAAATGCATTTGAAGCAAAACAAATAAATTTCTACAAATTATGTACAAGTCGGCAACACAAATTGCAGTCGGCAACCGAGAACTGAAAACCGAAAATCCCAAAAATATTTCCTAAAAAAAAAAACACAAATAAAAAAGCAACTTCAAAAAAGTGCAGCACATGTGTGCGAGTTTTTTAAAGTAGCCACAACAGCAACAACACCAACTGCAACAAACAGTAAAGTAGAGGGACAAACAAAAAATCCTCCACAACACTAGGTTGAGGACCCGCCAGGGGGACCATGAGTCGAGTTGAGTTCATGTTTTGTTATTATTTTTGTTGATTTTTTGTTCATCAGTTTTTAGTTTACACTGTGTGTAATATTCCCTACATACATATGTATGTACTTTTAAGTATGCATGAGAGTGCGTGCGAATGTGTGTGTGTTTGTATAGTGGTGCATGTACGAGTGTTATAGAGCTCGAATGCATCAGAAACCGACAGTGAATGTGATTGTTGAGGCAATTGAACTTTCTTAAGAAAATTGCGACATGTATACACTTTGAAAAGCTCTGGATTCACAAGCAGCAAGGCAGTCAGGCAGGCAGCGGCAGGCAGCGGCAGGCAGGCAGGCAAACAAGCAAATGTACGCCAATGACCGAGTTCGGGTGAAAGACCTTCGATAACCATCATCATCATCATTATTATTATCATCATCATGGGTAGTCATTGCACTGTGTTGTGTGTTGTATTTACAACAAACTCGCACACAACACCACACCGCAAATCACACCGCGCGCGCCTTCTCTCACTCTCACACACAGTGGTTCAGCAGAAGCAACAGCAGCAGCAGCAGAATGTACAACACAACATCAGCAACATTCAACTCACAAACAATACGACTATGAATAAGTGCTGCAATAACAGCAGCAGGAATGAATGCAGGCACAAACTTGCCGCATAAGTTGCATGGCATGTTTGGTTGGCTGCTTCGTTGGTTGGTGGGCTCTCCTGCAGTTTTGGTTTGAAGGTTGCTGCTGTGAACTCCTCTCAACTTAATAATTTTCAGAGCAAAACAGAAGAAAAAACACAGCAAGTCAACAGCAACCAGGCAAACAGCCTTAAAACCCCAACATCGCTATGAGTGAACTGCAGACAATACGGCAAACATCAGTCACCGACCAGAGTAGCGGAGCAGCACCACCACACGCTGAAAAAAAATCGCTTCTGTAGTATATTGTCCCAAACATATTCGGCTTGAAGCATATATATGTTTATGGTACACTCTAAATATATAATATTTGGTACACACAAAAATTATATATTTGGGAAGATGTTGTTCTAAACAAATCCTTGTTTTCACCCTAATACCTTTTATTTGGGATTTTAATTCCGAAACAAGAATGTATTTAAATTTAAGTATTCCGAAAATATCGAACCTTAATTGTGTTAAGTTTTTCAGTAAATTAATGATATTTTTTTGAAATTTTTAATTGAAATCGTATAATTTTTGATAACATGAATTTACTCGAAGGATTGAAAAAAATGCTGACATGAAATACCCAGAAATTTAAAATGAGTCCCTTAAAACAGAATGCAATGCTGCTAATGGTATTTTTGACTGGGAGAAATAATTCGAAACGAAGGAAAAATTAAAAATGAAATTAGAAAAATTCACCAAAGTTTTGAAAATCTTTCTTAAATTATATATATTTGAAGATATTCCTAAACAATAATTTTATTGGTATATAAATACATATTTTATTTGAGAAAATTAGTTTGCAAATATATTTTGTTGTAATATATTAATATATGCGTTCCAAGTAAATTTTATTGATTTTCAAATAAAATTTATTTACTCAGAAATATAAAGCATTTAAAAATTTGTGTTCCAAATATATTTTCTTTCGATTCAAACATATCAAAAAAGGCGATTTTGCCCCGTGCACGAACGACAGCAACAACTTCCCCACTACTATCGACTTCGTCATCATCATCGTCGTCATCGTCATCATCAGAGCAGCAGCAATTGCTTTATATACCCGTCCACCATGCTGTATTTGTCGCACTCGACAACAACGCCAACAACAACCAAGGCAGTGCAAAAACACAACACAACCTCGCACTCAGACAACGTTCGATGCAAAGATTCATTGAACTACAGTCAGCAGTATTCCCCCGAAAGAAAAAAACGAAAACAAACACACGCAATCTATCCACCAAGAGATTCCATAACAGAGAGGAGCTTTCTCATGCGACGGCAGTGGCCTCAACAGCCGCCAATTACCTTCAAAAGGTCTCCTCTGTTCGAAGGGAGAGCACCAAGAAAGCACGCGCCCTCTCGCAATCTCTTGCCATTGAAATACTCTTAAATGAAATGTCTAAGGCCAACAAACCACCCAACGAACCAACCGCACACTATCATCTCAGGGCGACGATGAGTGTATTCATTCATACATTTATTTTCGATGCGTTGCGTTGTGGTGTGTGTTTTCAGCGAACAGAGGTGTTGTCCTGAAGGGGAGTTAAATTGGGGCAGATTTTCAAACTAAACCTACACAGAAAAGAAAATGTCATCACGGGCTCCTAAATGCAAGAGTTCGTGCACTCATGGACCTTAGTTAGCTTGCGAGTTGCAATGTGTAAACTAGAGTAGAAGTAGAAGAAGTAGAGTAGCGGCAAAAAACCAAGAATAAGAGAGTACAAGTGAGTTTCAAAAAAGATGGAAGACACTCAAGCAAAGACTTTTACTAGAAGGTTTTCCCAAAATATATTATTTTTCTCAATAATGAAAATTTTAATATAAAACTGAAGATTCGTTCGAGGTTAGATTGGGATAAATTGTTCGCATATTATTTTTAATTCTAATAAAAAATGCCGAAAAAAACATATCCCTAAAATCAATTTTAAACCGTCGAATTTTGTGGAAGATACAACTTAAAAATTTCCACGATTTCTATGACTTTTAATACATTATTATTTTAAATTGGCGAATTTTAAGGCGTAAAGAGGTGGCCATAATCGCTGGGAACTTTAAGAAAAACTATAATATCGACAGAGTATCAAGTATTCAGTCAGGAGCATTCTACCGTAAAACTTTGTTTGAAAATTCGGAAAGTCAAAACTGAGTTTAGAGGTAGTCTCTTATGACCCGTCACAGGCTCCTTAATGGACCTGTCCTTTTGTAGGAGTCCCTAATGGCTCTCACTCGTGGTCTCTTATGACCGGAATGTTTAAGTTAATGACCGGAATGTTGAATTTCGTTTATGTCATTGATTTCTTTCGGTGCATATATTGACTAATTTGTCGGGCATACATACTCGTAAGTAACGATTCGTTTTCTTGTTCTTTGACACTTGCTCCGCCACCTCTCCATCTTGGACCGTCGCTCGAATAAGTACATCTTGCTGTACAAATATATTAAAGGTAAATCTTCGTTACCATACACCAAGCAGCAAAAACAACAATAAACCTCAGGTACCTTGCCTATTTATTATTACATTGAAACTAATCGTGTTTTATTTCTATTTTGTATTCTATTTCTCCTACTCTCTTTCTTTATTAACACTCTCGGAGTTCACGTAAAATCATCTTTTGCTCCCCCCCTACGCCCCCGCTGGCGTAAACAGTTTGTCTGACATTTTTTTTGCGAAGAAAGAAGAGTGCGAAACAGACAAAAAGTGAAATGTATTTATAAAACATATATTTACTATTCTATGTTCAATTTTTTACACTCTTTTTGCAAATACATATTAAAACAATTTTCCATTTTTGTTCTTCTTCTTCCCGCTATTTCTAAATAATTGACAACAATCTCTCCGAAAATGAGATGCCATACTGCGAAATATAGGATGGCCAATCTGGCAATACCATACTCGATTTTAAGATCGGACACTATTGTCAGACAAATGGCGGAAAAATACAACCCTGTGAACGTACAACAGTCTGAACATACAATTTTTGTCTAGCAACGTTGGTTATCGTTGTGTGATAATTTGCAAATTGTTGGATGTGCGAATTTAATGCATGTGACAACGGTGTCATTGCCAGAAAAACATTTTATTGGCAACACTGACTGTAAAATATTTTTATTGGCAATCCTGCATGTAAATATAGCGTGATCCATTTCGAGGTTCCGTACTTTTTTAAAGAAAAAAACACAGAAAATTCAAATTGAATGGGAAATGTTTATTATCATTTAAAGAACATTCTTTGGCATTTATTTTTTGAAGATTATGTCTATCCAATGTTGGCCGCGGCTACGTCTCAGATGGTCCATCCGTTGAGTCCAATTTTCGATGACTCGTTCGAGCATTTCGGCTGGTAACTGGCGAATAACACGCGTGATGTTTTGCTGAATCGAAGCGGGTTTGTCCGTATAAACTTTAGACTTTACATATCCCCACAGGAAAAAGTCTAACGGTGTGATATCACACGATTTTGGTGGCCAATCGACCGGCCCAAAACGTGAAATTATCTGCTCACCGAAGTGTTCTCTCAATAAATCCATTGATTGATGCAATGTGTGGGAAGTGGCGCCGACTTCTTGAAACCAAATGTCGCCGAGATCACGAGCTTCAATTTCAGGCATCAAATAGTCGGTTACCATGGCGCGTTAACGGTCGCTATTAACGGTTACGTTCTCACCGGCATCATTTTTGAAGAAATATGGACCGATGATTCCACCGGCCCACAAACCACACCAAACCGTTGTTTTTTCTGGATGAAGTGGCAGCTCTTGAATCTCTTCAGGTTGCTCTTCGTCCCAATTGCTTGTTTACATACCCATTGAGCCAGAAATGGCCCAAATTTTCGCTGAACAAAATTTGGCTCGAAAACGTCGGATCTTCTTGGAACTTTTCAAGAGCCCAAAGAGCGAAACGATTTTGCTTGGGAAGGTCGGGCGGCTTCAGTTCTTGCACAAGCTGTATTTTGTATGCTTTTCAGTGTGCTGGACGTGGTATATTCGGTCGAATATTATCTAATAATGAATGCTGGGTCTCAAGATGGGTGATGGTGTTGCGAATAGTACGCTCAGTAGGCCGATTATGTTGACCATAAGTTGAGCGAAGTGCACGAAACACATTCCTCACAAAACGTGAATTTTCGTAATAAAGTTGAACGATTTGTAAACGTTGTTCAGGCGTAAGTCTTTCCATGATGAAATGCCAAACAATACATAACAAAAATAACATGACAGCATGAGACGACTCGTACGCGATCTGTCAAAAAAAGGCTATTGAAAAAAGTATCTTTACTTGGATTACCCGTTTTTTACAAAATATATTGTAAATACATATATGTAATTGTAAGGTTTTCTTGTAATCGGCTGAACTGTCAATTCACCTTTTTCTAACAATCTGTCATTGTCCGTACATTTGCAGCACTTTAATAGGGTTGATAACGTTGTCCGATCTGGCAGTCGTGTATACTTAGCTTTAGAAATTTTAATCGGGTTTGATCTGGTTTTCACTTTTTGCGAATCGATAAATTTTACTTATGTACAGAACATTGTTTCTGTACATAATTACGAGATAACGCTGGAGATCTTTTAATATTTTTTTATTTAACAATTACAAATTAGCCGATTTTTTTTCGCAAAAATCACAGTTTTACTTCAAAGTGTTCCCAAAAATTTTAAAATATAAATTTCGAAAAATCCTCTAAGCGTTACCTGGAGACAGCGATTATCTAACGAAATAGTTTTAGTTTTTTTTATTTCGACGCTTCCGAATAATTACTCCCATTGCCATATTTTTTAATATTGCATCATGCAATTTTTACATAATGCTCCGATTTTATGCCATTACTTTTAATCTTATATCAACTCTGAAAAAAATAATGCCCCGTCGATGCGAAATTCAGAAAAATATTTGCCCTTTTCACTGATGTAGTCCCTCGAATTAAATTTAACTTCTATTTTAAAATTCCAAATTGTGGTATTAAAGTCCAATTCGGGAAAAAGGCAACAAAAATGTTGCACTTTTTGGCAGAAAAGAAATATTAATCTGTCCTATTTAATGCTACTGTCCATGAGGCGTATACGTACCAAAACTGGTTTTGTATCAATCATACGCATAAATATAAATCTATGGCTACATTTACTTATTTTTGCAAACTATTATTTTAAATGCATATTATTGTCTGTTATCTGGCAAGTTTCTAATAGTGATTATTTAAACGACATAGATGTCATAGTGTTTTATTACAATTTAAGCAAAAACCTTTCGTCACGTTCTGTTTTTCAGGAAAAATTAAGACAAGAGTTATATAAAACAACATTCTTTTTTTCAGCTTTTTTTAGAAAAACAACGTGATTATGTATTCACCTACGTGATTGATGACACCAAAAGTGTTGTTGTTAATTTCTGTAACATTTTTTTTTTGGTAACAGAAAATTAGTTTAAAAGTAATACAATGAAAGTGATAACCAAGTGTTGTTAGTAATGTTTTGTAAGAGATATTGTTTTTCTGTAATGGTAGAATATTCAATTACTCTGTCCAAGTTCTACATTTTTTTGTGTAGATTAAGGCATAAAATTTTATGAAACCAAAACAAAATTTGTTTATGAAATTTAACTTCTATTTTAAAATTCCAAATTGTGGTATTAAAGTCCAATTCGGGAAAAAGGCAACAAAAATGTTGCACTTTTTGGCAGAAAAGAAATATTAATCTGTCCTATTTAATGCTACTGTCCATGGGGCGTATACGTACCAAAACTGGTTTTGTATCAATCATACGCATAAATATAAAGTTATGGTTACATTTACTTATTTTTGCAAACTATTGTTTTAAATGCATATTATTGTCTGTTATCTGGCAAGTTTCTAATAGTGATTATTTAAACGACATAGATGTCATAGTGTTTTATTACAATTTAAGCAAAAACCTTTCGTCACGTTCTGTTTTTCAGGAAAAATGAAGACAAGAGTTATATAAAACAAAATTCTTTTTTTCAGCTTTCTTTAGAAAAACAACGTGATTATTCACCTACGTGATTGATGACACCAAAAGTGTTGTTGTTAATTTCTGTAACATTTTTTTTTTGGTAACAGAAAATTAGTTTAAAAGTAATACAATGAAAGTGATAACCAAGTGTTGTTAGTAATGTTTTGTAAGAGATATTGTTTTTCTGTAATGGTAGAATATTCAATTACTCTGTCCAAGTTCTACATTTTTTTGTGTAGATTAAGGCATAAAATTTTATGAAACCAAAACAAAATTTGTTTATGAAATTGTTTAATCTTTTTTTACAAAAATTCTAATTTTTATTAAGGTACCTTTAGTGTTGATATCCTTTATATTAAAGATAATTATAAGGGTCACAAATATGTGGAATATCACTTTCACGTAGAAACAATGGTTTAGTAACTGTCGTTAAAACAATTAGAAAAAACTAGATTAAAAAACTTTTTTTTCTGGTACGAAAAAAACATTTAAAAAAATTGCAAGAAATTGTCAATGCCTATTTGATAAAATGTATTGATAATTGTATGAATGATGACTAATATTTTAAAAGTCAGGGAAACTCAAAAAATATCTTTAATATTTTTTATTTTGGCCATTTTGTTTCAATACACTGCATAAAATTTCAAGTATTTGTATGGACTGGAATCAAAATTATAGTCCGTTAACTTTTTGTGGGGGAGGTAATCGAAGGAGTGGACCAACATAGTCCATCCGTATTTATCGAGTTTATACTTAAAAAATTATACTACGAAGTAAATCGGAATAAAAAAATACCATAAAATGTTTTTAATTTTTTTCGTGTTCAGAGATCCACATTACACCAAAAAATGCTCAGCACTTCCACAATAATTTTATAAACTACTTAGTGTTATTTATAGTTTGTATTATGTTGGTCAACATATTTGAAACTAGGATATTTTCCAGCTTGGTCTGCCTATTTCACTGCAAGCATTGTGATCAAATATCTCGAAATCTAAAATGGAAAAACGGCTATTGCCACCGTATTCAGCTCGAAATAGATTTACGCATTTCTATCCTTTCATTTTCGGTACAGCTTTTCTTTCATTTTTGTCAATTTTCGAAAGAGATAACTCTTATGCCAATTAATAAAAAAAAACAATGTTTGGAATCATTCTAAGAATACGACCAATGTGATGATGGGACCGGAAAAATGCGTCCATCTGCGGGAGATAGCCATCTACGTAAGATGTCACTTAAGGTACACGTACACCTACGGTGATGTCCGTCTACGGGAGTTGTTCGTTACTAGCGCTTTTTCGGCATGTATAAATGTATAAGCTAATTTTGCAAAAGAAAATATACCTCTTGTCAACACAAAAACACGCCTGATGTTAATTTTGTGAGCAGCTGTTACATTGACCCTTTGTTGCCTCCCGTTCAAATGATTGCTTTCAGACACGCCTCAGAACCAATCTCATTGATAACGAAAAATGATTACAGACAAAACTTAGTTTGAGGCTTAGATGATGACGCTAGAACTGCAGTTGGCAACAACCTTCATTCTAAGTCATCTGTGACAAATCCCACCACCCCTTGTGCAAAATGCACAAAATTGTCTCAAAAATATTAGTGAGTGACTCAGTGAAAAATGAGGGCACACTTCAGCGCTGATCGCGTACCACAAGGCGGGCGACAATGAAGGAAATTATTTAACCGTAAACCTGATTGCACGACGACAACGACGCTAAAGTTCAATAACAATCGCCCAAAAGTTCATAGCCATCATTACTTAATATTTTGTTAATATATTTTTACAATTCGCAATTCAAGTCTGTCCTCGCAAAACGTCCCTCCGCTCTCTCTCTCTCTCTTCGTGCTGCGGTCTGCAGTACAAAAATATCATTTCATTTCATTTTTTTTTTCTTCAAAATTTATTTATTTAAATGTTATTCACCCACAAAAACAACAACAAGAACAACCACACAACCTACCATCGACAACAACAGCGACGACGACAAATAATAATAATAACAAAAAACACATGTACGATGTCATACAAGTCAAGTATGAACGCCCAACAGCCATTCAATCCATCCATCCAATCCATCCGATCCAACCAACAAACCAAAGCAACCAACGAGCGCAAACGACGGACGAACGACATACCTTTAATTAAACTCTCAACAGTACTCGTCGGCCCAGAAAATGTGTTGCATTGAGAGGAGATTTGTATGAGTACGCGTACAACATACGTGCCTACATACGTATGCATGTCTGTCTGAACAGAGTTCAGAGTACTCTACGATATGAAAATTAAGCAACAGTACGTCATTTTTGCTGCGGGACTTTGACGTCGACGTCGTCGTTCTTAATGACAATGCTAATGCTAATGACGATGATGATGATTATGGTGATTGTGAAAAGAACTCTTCTCTATGGCATTCTGTTCTGCATTCTCTTCAATGGCATTCATCCATCTGTTTGTTGCTTCTACTGCTGCCGTTGTTGTCGGTCATTAGAACTCTTTCTTTATTGAGCAGTGTGTGGTTTGTTCTGCTCCTCAGGCTCTCTCTCTTTGGTTGTTGTCAATGCTGCGCGGCGCTGCAGCCGTTGTTGTTCTTCCTAAATAAAGAATAGATTGCGGTAGGTTTGTTGTTTTTAGGAATCTCGAATCTCTCTATGCACATGGTCAACGTACGCTGTCACAGCGTAAACATTGACGAACAAGAAGAAGACTATTAAAACGTTCGTTCAGTGGCACACTCAGAACAACCGATGTATAGAAGTAGGAGCAGTGGCATGAGTGGAGGAGGTGGTGAAAGCAGAAAGCAGTGAAAATGAAATTGAAATTTTTGAAATTCTAGTCATGCCCACCGCCACCGATATCGTTAATTTATTTGCAATTTTTGGGCGGATCGTTTTGTGTATTGAATTGGGTAATTGTAATTAGAATTGTTAAGCAGAATACTCGTACATATTTAAGCAGGCAATTTTGTATGGATTTAGATTATGAGTGACGATAATTCAGTGCCCAAAAATCGATATTTGAAAATACCAAATGTACTGATAAAATAATTAAGTCAGCAGGGTCAGGAAATAATAGCTTGCCGAAACAGGCTAAGCTTCAATAATTTTGAAATTAAAATAAAAAATATAACAATCAAGCAAAATAAAAAATGTGCAAGAACGATTTTTTGATTTTAAATATGAAATAAATAAATATTTGTTCAGTGTAAATACCGTATTTTAAGAATTTGCACTGTTAATACAGTTATGTGATACGGGCAAATTCAGTGTTGCGGACGGTACATTTGTACGCATTTTTTACTAATATTATTCTTGCTGGCGTTCTGAATGCAATATGTTCAAATAACCTTCAGAAACACTAATTTTTTGAGAATACTTTGAAATAACATGTAAATATTTACCTAAATATTTTAGAGGAATGCAATATTCGCTGCGAATTGAAGTCGATTTGGCGGTTAATGTGAATTTGCATCTTTTTTTTAGATAATTTTGCATAGTAATCAGAAAAATCGACATACGTAAAAGAAAGAGGAATATTTAAGGATATAAAAATAGCTCTAATTAGAATTGAACATTTCTTGGTTTATCCAAAAACTTTAAATTCGTTCATCCAAAATATAAATTCATATTACTATGTTATATGGAAAATATTATTTAATGATGTATTTTATATTTTATATGTAGATCCTACTGTGCGTGCCATTTCAATGGTGGGATCATTAAAAGTGATGATTTGACTTAACATTTTTGGTATACATATTTCTGAGGTATAAAATGATATAATTTGACCCATCTATTGCTTGCTAGTATAGGGTTTTCCAATAGGGATGATATGATTTTGAAGTGACATTTCGGCCATTTGTAATATGTCATGACCTGTCATTTGTTTTTCATTGTATTCACTCGTGTTTACAATTTCATCATGGAGAGATATACGCAAGAACAACGTTTAATTTTATTTTTATTTATTTATTTATTTGAATTACAATACAAAGTAAATTTATATTCTAATTTTAAGGTCCAGGGAAAGGCCGGGTTACAAAGACCATATGGCTAAATGTTTGCAGCGACAGACCAGAGCCTCTGGTGGGAATCGAACCCACGACCCCCAAACTCATAGGCGAGTACGCTACAACTCGCCTACTGGGGCGCTCCAACAACGTTTAAATTATTCAGTTTTATTATCAAAATAATCGTTTTCCAATTGCAACTTTTCGTGCGCTAAGTCCGTTTATTTTAAAATCCAAAAAAAAAACACTTTCCAGTCTACCTACGACCTTGACACCCATGAGCAATATTTTAGCTCTCGTTAAGAGCTATCCCAATCCGACGTTCCGTTAAGGAGCTAGAGCAAAAATTAACTTTCCGTTCACATTTGAAAACGATGCTGTCTATTTTTTTTAAATCCAAAAAAAGCCTCTTTCCAGTCGACCTACGACCTTGACATCCATGAGCAATATTTTAGCTATCTTTAAGAGCTATCTTTTTGCCATTGACCGATTGTGGCTACCGGCCAGACAGCAAATTAAACAATTGAATTGTTGCGAGAAAAGTTTGGAGATTCGATTATTTCAAGAAATTGTGATATTGAATGGCCTCCAAGAAGTTGTGATTTAACACCATTAGACTATGTGTTGTGGGTTTATTTGAAGTCATTGGTCTTTCGAAATAAACCAGACTCTCTTCAAGCTTTACAAGTCAACATTGTCAAGTCATATTAATGGAAAAAGTGCTCGAAAATTGGGTTCATCGAATTCGTTCCTGCAGAAGAAGGCGTGGATGCCATTTGAATGTTTTTTTTCAAAGAAATCTTATCACTCTTATTGGAAAACCCTGTATAATATAGCTATATAGTATAATGTTATTATTATGTGTTAAATTACAGATAATTCGGTTGAGCATTATAAATGTATATGCGATGTAGGGCCTGTTTTAACGTAACTTCTTTTTTGCCACTTCGCATGTCAAATGGCAAGCGAATGAAATTTTTGGTTTTTGCACACTTTGTTTTGGATGTAGACAAAGAAGCTTTCAATTATCGCCAACATTTTGGTTCTTATAAGACAACAACGAATGAAATGAAACGTCAAATTAGACGATAAGAACAATTTATTCGTGTCGGTTATGTTTTCCGCCCTTTTGAAAGATAAAGTGAAATTGGTGGAAAAATTAATAAAAAAAAAATGGATAAATGAACCAAACAACATACACATGTATCTTTTGCTGAAGTATCCACCATAATTTGAAAAAATGTCTGTTTATTAGTTTGTATAAAATGTTTTGAAATCCTACAACTACACTGTTGCTTTTTGAATTTTTAATAATAACTTAAATTAGGTGACCCAAATAATCGTTTATTATACCTATCGACCTGTAATCTCTTTCTGGATTGATTTGGGTTTTGTCCGTCTGTCTGTTTGTATTTTGTATGTATTTTTGTAACAGGTCACAATTATGCTCAGATCATTATGAAATTAGCACGAACTTTCTTTTGAACTCAAGAACTTACTGAAATGGGTGCAGAAGGTTTCCGATTTATATATAGCTCTATGATCAATCAAGCAAACAATTGTAGTTGTTTTCGGTTGTTTGATTATTTCTCATTGTCTAGAATCAGCTGTTGCTACTTTTACAGCTGTTGGATAGGGTAGCCCCCGTTCTGATATTTTCGTGTGGAAAAAGCTTTAAGAAATGTCAATAACAACATGAAAGTAATATTGGTCTTTGACAGGAAGACGATGAAGAAAAGAGCTTTCTTACCCGAACGATAAGTGACAATGAAGCAAATTAAAAACATGATCTCTTGGGTGAGAATAAGAAGAAGAAAATTATTGCTTGGGTAGCTATAGCACGTCTGCGTTTTGGTACATTTAGCTGAACAGGCTGTTAAAATATCAAAGAAATTTAAATTATTGTGAAGAGGTGCCAGAAAACGTAGACCGCCAGGCTCAAAACCGATGTTCACGAAATCTTAATTATACGTAACAAATTATTTCCGTAGGCGAACGTTAACACAGTTGTTTGTCCGCCTGTTATAATTGTCAGTCTTCGTCTTAAAATAGATAGTATATTCTCAAAAGAAAAGACATATTTCCTAGGTAAATAAAAAATTAAGACAAAGAAATCAATTTATAACATTTCTGGTGTAAAGTAGAGTCCAAAAACGAAAAAAAAAATTAAAAAAAAAGTTATGGTAATGTTTAAAAAATCTTCACAATTCAGATTTTCTTGAATGGTGCCTTTAGTATTTGAAGTAAAATCACTATAAAGCGTGAATGTCCTTTAAATTAAAGGAAATATCAGTTTCAAGTAGAAACAGAAGTTTGGTAACTATCGTTAAAACAATTGGAAAAACATAATTTTTTTAAAAGGAAATCGCTGGCACGAAAACAAAAGACATAAAAAATAGGAAAAAATCGCGAAAACAAAAAGCCAGCATCCTAACGAACAAAATAATGCCTATTTGAAAATAAATCTATGGATAAATGTATAAATTATAATTATAGAATTAAGAAAATTTCAACAAAATCATGTCCTTATGCACTCGGGTCAGAATATTTATATCGACCTATGTAGTTTATTTCAGTTACAAATAGGTAAAATAAAATCTCGCTACATTTTTTGAAACATTTTGTGTAAAATCAGCCGTTCGAGAGTAATTACAAATTTCGTAAAACACAAAAAATCATTTTATTAATTTTTTCAAAAATTAAAATGCCAACAACATTTTCTCACGTATTTGTAACTGCTTATTAACATTTTCGCCAAAAATAAACTACATAGGTCGATATTAAATATTCTGACCCATCCACTATTGTACATATCACTTGCTGAGGTCCAAAAGTGTAACATATCGAAGGAGTGACCTAAGTAAATGACCCAAAGATTTTTTGACGAAAATCCGTTTTGGGCAGTTTTAAATTTTTAGCAATGTCGATCCGTCCATCCATCTGTCTGTCTAGTTGGTGAGCCCGATAACTTTCAATAGCAGTTATCGATTGACTTCAAATTTGGCATGTGTTAATATTTTGTCTATCTCCGGATAAAATGAACCATGTTGAAACACTTCTTTTAGTACTTCCCTATAAGAGGCATTGTTAACTTCGTTAGTATGCAAGGTTTCAAAAACAACGTTTGCGTTTTTATCAATTTTTTAAGGATTTTTTCGTTGCATCAAAATTATATTTTTTCTAATTGTTTTAACAGTTACTAAATCGCTGATCTACTGATATTCCCAACATTTGTAGCTTTTATAATTTTCTTCAATTTAAAGGGTATCACGAATTTATCAGGCGTATACTTCAAAAAATATGGTTTAATACTAAAGGTACATTCCATGAAAATTGGAATTTTAGAAAAAAAAAAATTTTAAAAAACTACCATAACAATGCTTTTTGTTTCATAAAATAGTATGCCTTAAACTAAACATACAAAAAAAGTATTTAGGTTTCCAACACAAAACAAAATTGTTGCGTTGTGTAATTATTTCAAAAAAACTAAGTCATGGAACCAAGAAATTATGTCATTAAAGGAATCTGTCCTCGTATAGAGGTGTCCGTTAGTAGAGGTTTCACCGCTTATCGAGGTTCTACAGGATACACTAAGCAAGTCCAGAAATCAAAATGTTTTTATTGAAACTGAACTACTGTTCAAATGTTTGTCGACCTGTTTAATTATTTTTCTATAGAAGTTTATATAAGATGTACTGTAATGCAATGGGCAGCTTTTCATATATGAAATATATATCGAATTTTTAGGGCTTCAAATTCCATATTATCAAAGTTTTTACATAAATATAAGAAAAGTTAATACATTACTAATTTTTGATGAGGAAACAACCAGATAGATGCCTTACCTAGAAAAAAGAATTGAAAAAAGTTCTTAGTAAAATGTGAGAAAATTCTTAAAATAGTTTTAAAATGAAAGATACAATAACAGAAATTACACAAATGTTGATAAATTAATAACTTAAATTTATTTAATGATGTACAAGCGCTATTGAGAGTTTTGTGTTGCACTTTTTTTGTTGTCAGACGGTAATAAAATGTATTTAAACGAAAACATTCGTTATTGAAATTGTGAAGAAAAACAAATTTTTTAATAACCTAAACTGAGAAAATTGTTATACTCGAATATATATAACTCCCCAACAATTCAAACTTCCCCTTTCGCCTGTTCGTGAAGCATATCGGTATATGAAACTATGTGCTCCTTACATCTGAGGTGTAGGGTATGTTTAACACTTGGTAGAAAATATTAAATCCAATATTTTTGTGGAACATATTAACCCTCTAGCTTCACCACATAACGGTAATATTTGGTTCTCTTTAACAAATCGTAAAAAACATCCCTAATACAAGGAGGGCCGGAAATTGTTCTATGTATATACATAAGCATGTCAGAACACACCAACGACCACTATGTCGTATACATAATTATAATTAATGTTATTTATACGACCACTAGCTCAAACAGTCCAAAGAGAGTTTTGACTGGCATTTTACTGTTTTTTGGTGTTTGTCACAACGGTAAACTGGGGGTATAATTATACCCTCACTTTAGTGGAGGAGGGTATATATAATTTCCTACTGGCCAAAAATGAAATACATCGAAGGAGTGACATACGGCCCTAAGCATGTTCGGCGGAAATCCGTTTTTGGATATTTAAAGTCGTTTGAGCAATGTCCGTCCAGCTGTCTGTCTTTATTTCTGGCTTGTACGCACGACAAAGCTCGAGAGGAGTAACGGATTGACTTCTGAGTTGGTATATGATTATAAATTTTTGTATCTCCGGATAACTTCAAAGATGGGACAAGTTTGTCCACTCCTTCTAGTACCTTCCTCATAAAGGGTTACAATTTAGTGAAATATTAATTCTCTAATAAGTTTTATACTACCTATCCGATTCAACTGTAACACCACACATTATCTGCTGCTATCGCCTTAGGAAAAATGGGCGAAGTGGCCACGCCCGTTGCGGTACCTACCACGCAAAAGGAACAGTTATACAAAAAGGAAAAGCAAACTGTAATACCAGTGCATATCAATACTTAAATACAGTTCGGTAAAAAATGAGCATTATTTCCACGCTCCTTTCGGTACAAAATGCACAAATCATACCAAAATTGAATTGCCCATAACGTTAAAACCACTGCACATTGCACAGTGCAATGTCTTTGACGTATCTACTGTTCAGCGCAAAATAGGCGTATCAGTCAATCCAATTCGGGAACTTCCCATACAAATTGACAGATTCATTATAACACATCTTCCAAACATATTTTGTAGCAATCGTCTTAAGGTTACCATATTCAGTATTTTAGACAGCTTTTGAATTGACTATATAGGCAATATTTATTTCTATGGTTCCAGGTTGGAACCAAGGCTTTTGTATTGCCTATATATAGGCAATATTTATTCCTATGGTTCCAGGTTGGAACCAAGGGTTATGACTATAGACTGAGCAAAATGTTTCCACCTTTCTGCTTCCCACACAAAGTACCATATTCCATTCTTATTACATTACTCACAAAGTGAGGGTATACTTTAGTCGGTTTAATTAAAAGATTCTTTGGCTGAAAAACAATGAGAAATTTATTTGAATCAAAGATGTTTTGTTTTAAAAAATAAATTTTTTATCAGTGTACAAATATTGTGAAATATCTCAATTCATAAATAGTTTTTATGTATTCTTAACATAACTTTAATTTTAATTTTGTTACTGTTTAATATATTCCTTAAAGAATTATAAATAGAAAAGGCTATTAAGTGCTATGTCGTCGCGACATTTAAAACAAATACATTTTATACATAAAATTAAGACAAAATTGTTAATAATGCGTAATTTTTCCTAATTTATGTATACATGTTCAGTGTTTTAAAGACGTTTAGAAAGGTTTTTAAAGCAAAATCTTTAAAATTATATTTTTGTACTGCTGTTGAAAGACAAACAAATTATGCCAAAAAGCCAACAACTAAATTTCAATGAAAATTTCCCACAAATGCAGTCGATCGCACTTCTACATAATTTACATACACATGCATGTCTGTATGGCTTTTAAATAAATAAATAAATAAATACCCTCTCGGTTTTATCCCATTTTATTATAAATCAGTAATTAATCAATCAAAAGCTTTGAGAAAATAGAAAAGAAACATTAAATTAAACATTTTGGTATTGCACCATTCCTTTTTGTGAATAAAAAAGAATGGCCTAATGAATTTTGATTTATAACGCATTTGTAAATTGTCCAACTATAGCTTTTCTTATGGCCAATAGGGTTTATTTTGAGTGTGTACGTGTGTGCGTCCGTATGTTTTTAAAATACATATGTATACCAAATGACCCACAAACTCAAAGGCCCCCCTCCAAACAAAAAAAGCGAAAAAAAAAGAAATCACTCAACATAAGTTAACCTTGAAAAGAATTAAGACATGCCAACGAAAGTTACGCGCAAACGCAACAACATTAAAAAAGCACGACCTATGCTAGGCCTAAAAATTGTTGTATTTAATGCGATTGCGTTGGATACTTTACGGTAGGGGAGATAGTGAGAGGGGGAGCGCGGGGTTCTTCATTCAACGCTCTATTACACAGAAGCAAACAAACGAAAAAAAAACATTCAAAGAGGTTACGTGAATATGAAATCTCCACACACACAACTCAGCAACAAGACAACCGACCGACCGATCATCAAACGAACAGTTTTTGGTTTAAGCTCTTCTTTCGCATAACCCCTTCAATCCATCTCGCCCTTCATTTTGATACACTATCTTCTCTCTGTGTATATCCCACACAAAGCAAAGGTGGTGGTGAGAGTGAGTGTTTGCGCGTGAGTTTGCTACAAATGACGCTGACCGCCGGCCGAGTGTATGTTTTGGATTTGCCGAGTGACACCGATGATGATCGCAAAGGGGGTGGTGGGAGCAGCAGACCCAGTGAGACGAGGAATTTTGTTTTTGTTTGCCCGAGTGCCGCAGTTGTTGGGGAGAGGTCATTATTCTCCCTCAACATAGAGATGGACACACAGACGTATACGTGTTTTCATTGTCAATATCACAGTGTGTCTTTGGCCTTTTTTTCTGGTGTATTTTTAGTGAGTAGCCAAAAAAAGATTTATAATTTTTTGGTTGCCGAATATACTTAAGAGAATTACTTAATAGTAATAATAATAATTGTCTAGATGCGTGTGCAAACGGCTGATGGTACAAAACGAATCCCAAGTACAGTTGAAGCATTTTTCGGCCTATAAAAGAGGCAACACCATCAGCCCCAACAAAGTCAGCAACAACTACAGCTGTATATGGTAACAACAAAAATCTCGACTAATGCATCAAATGTAAAATAGATTAGGTCATTAAGAGACGGGGGTTTTTGGGTTTCATTGGAACTTTATTTTTTTGTTAGTTTACCTTTAGGCCCATTTAAACTGGTCTATCATCGACTCATATCTTAGGTTGGTTTGACTGCCAACCCATTTGTTTCGACCGTCAAAGTTTTCGGAATGCCGAATCTTAATATGCAAATAAAGCTTTGGCGAAGTAAAAGCTAAAACAGGTCGAATTCGAAACAAAGAAAATCGCAATTCGCGCCACTTTTAAATGCGTTTGTAGGGTTAAACCCGATCTAATCGATACAAATGTAAATAAATTTAATTTGAATATTAAATCAAATAAATCGCAAACGATGCAGCAGTCTTTGTTCAAAATTCAAAAGTAGTGCATTTTCCTAAATAGGTTAACGTGGGCTCAGATTTCAAAAAAAAGTAATGACTTACAAAACCGGAAATGAAATTTTAATGATTTATTAGGTACAGTAGGTATTGAGGATGTATTAGACAACAAAACTTCCTTCTACAGTTACATACATATTTCTAAGCTGAAAGTGGAAATGGAAATTATCAGAGAATATTTTAAGTCATTTTAAATATTTTCTCAAATGTGATTTCCGGTGGGAGAATAATTGTATTTTCGATATTTCTCTGGTTTCCATGGAATTCATAAAATGAATTTTGAATTCATAAAATGAATTTTGATAGTAATCAGATAATTTGAGGAAATGAGAGAAAAGACAAACACGTGAAATACAACTTTCGAAATTAATCGAATCCCAAAAAATATGTACATAGTTAGTGACTAAGATCACTTTAACAAAATAACTAAATTTAAAAGAGTTTATTCTGGACATCCTATTATTTAGTGCAATGATTACAATTAAGACAAGTTCCTTAATATAAAGTACACATTCATAATTCTAAGTATAAAGTGCCCTTATACTTAATATTACAGACATTTTGGGTTTAAAATTATCTAATGAGTATTTCGTGATGTACCACATAAAGGCTGAGTTTAAATTTCTATTGAAAAACTCTTTGTGCAAAATGGTCCATTTGTATGGGAGGTACCAAAAGGAGCGTTGCAATGACGCCCAATTTTCATAAGGTGATGGCGACCAAGAAACTAATACTATGTTTGGAATTGTGATAGATTAAATTATCAATATTACACAATATGTTGACCCTTGTGGAGGAGGTACTCGAAAGAGTGGCCCAACATGGCCCGTTTTGATCTTAGGCGATATCTTTCGACAGGTTACTCCTGTCGGGCGGACTGACGAACATTGCTCAAATGCCCCTTAACGGATTTCCGCCAAATAGTCGAACTAACAATACTTCCGCCTCCCAGACCATAACACGGTATTTCAAGCGGAAGTTCGAGCAATCACAGAGTGTGTGAACTGGCTCAGTAAGATCACAAAGCCTAAATATGCCAGCATCTTCACGGACAGCCAAATGGCGATCAAATCAATAACGTCGGAAAGGGTAAAATCCAGAACTGTGTTGGACTGTTAAAGAACGATAAATGTTTACTTCATGGTCAACTGTGTAAATTTTGAGTACCAGGACACAGCGGAGTGATTGGAAATGAACGGGCATACAGGACAGAGAACATCGAGTAATAAACTTAGAAAATTGGAAACCTTTCGAAGACACGAGAAGTTTCTTTGCAGTTTCTCCCAGTGGGATACTGTGGGGTGAACCAAATGAGAAGAAAAATAAGTAGTCTAAAACTAAATAAGAGCGAGAGTATTAAGATGATTAGTATTCTAATGGGACACTGAAGCTAAAAAGCACATCTTCATCGAATAGGACTAGCGAAAAACGACAAATGCAAGGTATGCAGGGAAATCATCGATACGATGAAACATTTTCTGTGCCACTACCCAGCTTTCACACATTCAAGATCCCGATATTTTGGGTCCGACTCATTACCAGACCTGACTCATCTCAGAGGATGGGACTGAATGATACTGGGAAATGCGTATCTAACACCGATTTTCTATAACTCCTGAGGTGTTAAAAATATCATAAATAAAGAACGCACAACAAGCTGAACCAGTGGCTTAAGTGTATGTTCATGGACATGAGACGTTTAAACGTCTCATCTCTTGAACCTAACCTAACCCCCTTAAAAATAAATCAAATTTTGTAATTGTTTTAAAGACCATATTACATTAGAAAATGTTATGCACAAACCTTCGACAAAAATTTTTTAAACTATTTTTGTTTGTCTGCTGACTAAAATAATTACACAGTACAACACATGATTTTGGGACTTAATTCAGAGAATTAGACGTGAAAGTAGCCCCAAAAATAAGAACATCTATGTACATCATCTGTTTAATCAAGTTGGCGGAATTAATAATTTAATGGCCATACGAATTTGTTTGCTCAAGGTGGATTTTTTGCACTTTTTCTAGAAAGTTAATAGAGCTATATCCGCCCGTCTATTTGCATGTGCGAACGATAGCACTCAACGGGTGGGTGACTGCATGACTTTAAATGTTGTATGCGGTAAAGAAAATTTGCAAACTTAGTTCAAGTCCCGGCATCTTCCCCACAAATGGTAAAAATTCTGCGAAATATTAAATATCTTATGACTTCATTATAACTAAACCGAGCCTGCCGTACTCGTAGTACAACAACTGTTCTGGCAATCTTTCAAACAAATACCAAATTCAAATTTTATTTCTCTGAATATGAGATATACTTCATTCAGTTTATTGGACTTTGTTTTGATACCAAATTATATTTCGATGAAGTTAGTTTATACGATACATGATGATTTCGATTCTGGAAAATATGTTGCTCCGTCGACGCGAAATTCTGAAAAATATTTGCCCTTTTTAGGTGGAACTGATGTTGTCACTCGAATCTGGTATAGAATTCAGTTTTCAGAAAAAGGGCAACGAAAAAAGAGCACGCCATTCGATTTTTATTTTTTCTCCAAAATAATAATAAAGGGTTTTCCAATAGGGATGATATGATTTGATTGAAGTGACGTTTCGCCCATTTGTAATATGTCACGATCTGTCATTTGTTTTTCATTGTATTCAGTAGTGTTTACAATTTCATCATGGAGAGAACAACGTTTACAAATTATTCAGTTTTATTATCAAAATAATTGTTCTCCAAGTGCAATTTATTTTAAATAAAAAAACACTTTCCAATCGACCTACGACATTGACACCCATGAGCAATATTTTAGCTCTCGTTAAGAGCTATCTATTTGCCTTCGACCGATTGTGGCTACGTGCCACACAGCAAATGAAACAATTGAATTGTTGCGAGAAAAGTTTGGAGATTCGATTATTTCAGGAAATTGTGATATTGAATGGCCTCCAAGACGTTGTGATTTAAACACCATTAGACTATTTCTTGTGGGGTTATTTGAAGTCATTGGTCTTTCGAAATAAACCAGACTCTCTTCAAGCTTTACAAGTCAATATTGAACGTTCCATTCATGACATACGAATTGATTTAGTGGAAAAATTGCTCGAAAATTGGGTTCATCCAATTCGTTCCTGCAGAAGAAGTCGTGGAGGCCATTTGAATGACGTTTTATTTAGAACTTAATTGTATCGATTGTACTTCACATTAAATAAAAAACTTTGGAATTTCCTTAACAATAAGAGTGCCTTTTTTTCAAAGAAATCATATCACTCTTATTGGAAAACCTTATATCTTTGCAAATATAACTTTTCATTTATAGTTTTTAAGGTTTCAATACCAGATAATACCTTGTGCACTAAAATATATACAATAACTAACAAACTATTATTATTCGTTTAAATTATAATACTTATGCAGAACCAAGGTAACAGAAACAGAAACTTCTATCATACGAGTATAATCATAGAAACCCGTTAAGGGTGGGATCAATTTTAAATGTAACGTATCGTAGGACCCAAGTGAATAGTTGTCATTTCCGTTTGCGTAAATTCCCACACATCACAAAGACAATACAATATGTTTGCCACAAATCTGACCCTAAGTAGTAAGGAATTGTTATACATATCCGCTAAATGATTTACTTATTATTATTATATCTTTATAATATCCTAATGCCCTTTAGTTCTAAACAAATCACACGCACTCATTATCATATAAAACTCATTAACGTCAGCTCAATTGGTAAATTATGAAATCTCTTTGTTTCCGAAATATTTCAGAAGTAAACAATTTAAAACCAAATTCTTCAATTTAATGTTGTATAGTTCCGTTGCACATTAAAGTTGATTTAACTTAGAAAAAATAGCCATGATTTCACTGACGTTCCATTGTCAAGAACACCGCTAAGCGGCAAATGACAGGTGATATGTATCTTGGTTTTTGCATAGCGGTATTGGCGGCCACATTCGCCCCTCACCCTCACCCCACCCCACCAACTGTGGTGACCATTCAACATTCATCGAGAAGTGGCAGTGCTAGCTAAAGTGGCGATACTTGTGATATCTGACAGCCAGCAAGCAGAAGAAGAAGTAAATGTCTTCGTCATATCCATCATCATCATCATCACTTGCAGCAGCAATAGCAACAGACAGCAGCAAGCAGCAGTAGTTAAGAAGCACCATCAGCACAGCTCAACACCAACCAATGATAATAACCCATAACGCATAACGTGGTGGTATTCGTCGTTGTCGTCGTCGTATCGTCACCGCGTCAGCGTCATTGTTATTGTCTGATGTCTGTTAATTGTTATGTGTATCAAGCTTTGTCGAGGTCATTAAAGTTTTTTTGTGAGTCTAAATCAAGGTGAGTCACCTTGGCCTTATTTTCAATATTTTATGGTGTTGTTGTTGTTGCTACTCTTGTTGTAGTTGTCGGTGGTTGTGGTGGTCTGTTTCTGTCTTCAGTTAGTGTTTTTTCGGCTATCAAAGTGTTTTGTTTCGCACATACATACATACTCGTACATACATATGTGGTGCGAGAGTTGTCTACAGACAAATCGGAACGAAACGAGTCGAGTCGACCCGATTGAATTGGATGGGGAATAACTAAGAAAGAGTAGTAGAGCGTGTGTGTCGAGGGTAACTCTACTACTCTTTGTTGCCATTCAAAGAAGTGGTAAACGATATGAGATTTTGGGCTGTGAGTGAGCACATACAGAAGTACTACAAAAGTGATCCCAAAGAGTCGACTATGGCCGGTTCTGTTCGTCTGTTTGTTGGTTGTGTGGTAGCATGGTCGCTTGGTCGGTCGGTTGGTTAACTAACTGGACGGCTTTGCTACCACTATGCACAGTTTATTTAGCTGGCATTGTGGAAGGTCATGATTCATTTGTGGTAGTTTTCATTGTTGCTGGCTCTGCTCGCTGCTCACCCGCTCGCCCGTGTGTTTGCTGCTACTGCTGCTGTTGTTATGGCCTAAAGCAAGAGCAACAAAATTAATTTAGGCAAAAACAACAACCACAGCGCTGGCACAAAATAAAAGGAAACAAGAAATCATAAAATTCTTGTCAAAATAAAAAGGGATTTTTTTTGTTTTGGTTTTCGTTGCAGGTTTTGGGTATTTTCACGTTTCTCAAAAAATTTTGCGTTTTGTTTTCTAGCCATAATTTTTAATTTAGCATACAGTCATTTTTTGCGAAATCTCATTGAACATTCATAAATTGTGCGTTACGAGGGTGGTATATTAATAAACGGAATAAGAATAATTATCGCGACAAACGTTTAGAGTACACTGACGATCATAAATATCCACAACTATAATAATTCAGCGTGAAGTGAAAAAGTGGCATATTGTTAAGGGAAAGTGTTCGTCAACACAATTATAATCCATGACGTAGAACATCTGTATACTGCATGAATTAAACAAGTCGATTTTCGATACATTTAAATCCATGACTTAGAACGTCTTATATAAATTAGTGAAGAAAAAATTAATAAAAATGACAATAAATATATAATAGTTCGATTTTAATAAAATTATCGGCGATAAACCGTGTTTTTTTTTAACAGATTCAAAACTTTAAGTTGATAACACTGCTTTATTTGACAACCGCAACTTTGAGTTGGTAACACTGTTTTATTTGACAACCGATTTAACAGCTGATATTTGCTTTTTGCTTAGCTCTGTTTGCCATATGAGAGACATATACGAGAGCAACGCTTGCAAACTGTTGAAATTTCACGAATAATAGTGTTGCAAATTTCGAATAATTTAACGTAATGGTCCAGTTGGTTACCAGAAGTGGTTTTTGAAAAATACCCATTTTTTATGAACAATATTGTTGGTGTAAGTACAATCGATACAATTAACTTCTAAATAAAACGTCATTCAAATGGCCTCCACGACTTCTTCTACAGGAACGAGTACGATTAACCCAATTTTCGAGCACTTTTTCCACTAAATCAAATCGTATGCCATGAATGCCATGTTCAATATTGACTTGTAAAGCTTGAAGAGAGTCTGGTTTATTTCGAAAGACCAATGACTTCAAATAACCCCACAAGAAATAGTCTAATGCTGTTAATTCACAACTTCTTGGGGGTCATTCATATCACAATTTCTTGAAATAATCGTATCTCCAAACTTTTCCCGCAACAATTCAATTGTTTTATTTGCTGTGTGGCACGTAGCCACAATCGGTCAATGGCAAAAAGATAGCTCATAACGAGAGCTAAAATATTGCTCATGGGTGTCAAGGTCGTAGGTCGACTGGAAAGTGTTTTTTTATTTAAAAAAAATTGACTTAGCGCACGAAAAGTTGCAATTGGAGAACGATTATTTTGATAATAAAACTGAATAATTTGTAAACGTTGTTCTTGCGTATATCTCTCCATGATGAAATTGTAATCACTACTGAATACAGTGAAAAAAAAATTACAGATCATGACATATTGCAAATGGCCGAAACGTCACTTCAAAATCATATCATCCCTATTGGAACACCCGTTAATTTAATGGCATTTATTTTTTATATATATGATTTCCGGTCATGATCCATTTCGATCAGTCCAATTTTTGATGACTTTTTCCAATAAATCTGGCAGTATGGCGTCATTGATGGTTTGAATATTGTATTCCAATGCTTCAAGAGTTGCTGGTTTGTAGGCATAAACCAATGATTTAACATATCCCCATAAAAAGAAATCCAGAGGCGTTAAATAGCACGAACAAGGGGGTCCAGTGAACAGGACCACTTCTGGAAATAATGTTGTCACCAAATTGATTTTGCAATAAATTTGCTAATCGCGCTGTGTGACAAGTTGCGCCGTCTTTTTGGAACCAAATATTGTTGATGTTTAGCTGATTTATTTTTGGAAAAAAAAAATACTCAGTCAGCATGGGTCGATAGCGCTCGCCAATCGCCGTAAAGGCAGCTCCTTCCTCATTTCGAAAAAAAAAGGGTCGATGATGCTGCAGCGTGATCGCACCACACAGTAAATTTTAATGGATGTAATGGTGATTCGTTAACGACTTGAGGATTGTCTTCGCTCCAAATACAGCAATTTTGCTTATTGGCGTAGCTATTTAACCAGAAATGAGTTTCATCACACTAAACACAATTCTTTGATTTGACCTTCGAGAACAGATCAATTTTTTCAAAGTAAATTTCCATAATTTATAAGTGTAGTTCTGGGGTTAAATGATTCATGATTACTTGTCAAACCTTGCTGAACAGAAATGTCAGCACAATTTGACATTATCAGCTGTCCCACCATAGTTATCGATATCGAATGTTCTCAAGCAGCTAAAAGCCCGTTATATTAATTACAAAATTTGCTATCCATTTTTGGATAGCAAATTTGAATGGGAGGTATCAAAAATGTACCATCAAAAATAATTTAGAGCATTTTTGAAAAAAAAAACTAATTTCGATTGGGATTACAAAATTAGGAATATCTCAAAAACATCTGAACGATTTTCCATGCCACCCTCGTACCCCATCTTAAGTACTTTTTTATTAAGAATGTCGTGTATAATTGTCGACTGTCGTCTATTCAAATATTAGCAGATATTATGCATTTTCATTTGTAAGGCCGTGTTCAAGCGAACGAATACGTACGAATTTTGTTTCGCTGCGTATCTCTGTAGCCATATCGCAGTTACCACTACATACAATCAAACAAGAAGCGCGCACAGACACACGCACAAACCAAAGCACCTTGTCGCCACCCATGAGCCTATAGTAGGTACGAGTATGCATGGACATAGGATGACATACACACACTCACACACACGAGTGCACATTAGGCTAAAATGCACTGTAGTTTCGGCAACTTTTTACTGTAATTGCTGCTGCTGCAGTCACTTCGGAATGTTTGGAACATTTGTGTGTTCTGTTACGTGGTATATCTCGTCGAGGTGTGTTAACTATCTGTTAACTGTGAACTATTGCATTTAGAGTAGAGGCGATAGGTAATCCGAATGTTCCTAACAACAACGCTTGTTTGCGCACACCTTATGGTGGGTCATAAAATTATAGCCTTCAACTAGAATAGTAAGGTAGGTACATATGTTGAGATTGTCACTCAATTTTATTGTTGTCTTTATTTATCTTATTTGTCATTAAATAGAAAATTTTGATATTTACTTGGAGCAAATATTATGGAAAAGTGAAAATATCATATTTCTACTGCACATATCTCGGGAACTGTAAAATAATTTAAGGTCAAGGCTTGACAAAAGTTGTTTGTAGGTCTTGATAAGTAGAGGGCAGCAGCAGGAAATTCCTTCAAATTAACACAGAAACGTTAAAACGAGCCATTTTTTTTAAACCGAAGGTGGTTCACTTTAAGGCCCGGAGCTCTGCCCTGCAAGTTTGTCAATTGGTTAAGAACCGGCCAAACTAAATTCCAGTGTATTTCAAAATCCGAGCAAAACACTACAATCGCTTAATTTGAAAATGCTCCCAATGTATACTCCAATCTGAATACATATATACAAATTTGTAAAGTTTCCCATGTTTTGTGTTGTATGTACAGCGTTTTAAGAGTGATATGATTTCTTTGAAAAAAACACACTTATTGTTAAGGAAATTCAAAAGTTTTTTTATTTAATGTGAAGTACAATCGATACAATTAAGTTCTCAATAAAACGTCATTCAAATGGCCTCCATGACTTCTTCTGCAGAACGAATTCGATGAACCCAATTTTCGAGCACTTTTTCAAGTCACACTAAATCAAGTCGTATGTCATGAATGACACTTTCAATATTGACTTGTAAAGCTTGAAGAGAGTCTGGTTTATTTCGAAATACCAATGACATCAAATAAACCCACAAGAAATAGTCTAATGGTATTAAATCACAACTTCTTGGAGGCCATTCAATATCACATTTTCTTGAAATAATCGAATCTCCAAACTTTTCTCGCAACAATTCAATTGTTTCATTTGCTGTGTGGCACGTAGCCACAATCGGTCAATGGCAACGAGACCTAAAATATTGCTCACGGGTGTCAAGGTCGTAGGCCGATTGGAAAGGGTTTTTTTGGATTTAAAAAAAATGGTCTTAGCGCACGAAAAGTTGCAATTGGAGAACGATTATTTTGATAATAAAACTGAATAATTTCAACCAAATCTTTCAAGTCGTTTTCGAGTAATGCTAAATTATATATTAGAAATGCCTCAACAAACTGACAATTTTTCGATATTTTTGCGATTTGGAAACACTAGATGTTGATTTTTCAAACCAGTCTGTTCTACATATGTTTTCTCCTAGTCTATACCTACAATTATGCTGGGGGCCGTAAAACAAAATTCACATCAGTTAACAAGATATAGCCGTCAGAAAAATTACATTGTCTCAAAAAAAAAATGCTCAAAATCAAGTTTCAGCCAAAATATTCACGATTACGATAAAAATGCGAATTGGAGCTAAACCAGAAAAACCACAATGGCAATTTTTTACTTTCGATAAACCCTTTCGGTAACTGAAGTCAAAACGGAGTCAATCTTTTTATGTGTTGCACTGTGTAATTCAAACTAGTATTAAGTGCATTTTCTTTAGTTGAAGTAACAAATGTCCTTATCAAAGTTATTGTCTTTAATATTTGGCCACTTTTTTCAATTTGTCCAAAATCAAACACATTGTTGTTGAAAGCACTGAATTCTTAGTTGAATTATGTTTATATAATTTTCTGTGTAGAGTCCCAGTCCCACCTGCATTTGTGGAGGGTATTTAAAATTCGTTTCGGCCATCGAAATTTCTTTATAATGTAAATTTAATGTAACTAACAAAACGATTTAGCCTCCTTCCTGAACGCCTTCGATGACACCCCTTAAGTTATCCGCCCCCTGTAAACATAGGGGGGTGTGCAAATACACAAAAAAACAACAAAAAATGTCTACAATCTATTACCTTTCACCAAGACTGCCACAAATGACAACAACTGGCAGTCTGACTACCACCAATACCAATAACACGATGACGACGACAACGACGACCACGACCAGTACCAGCAGCACCTCAACCAATTTCAAATTGTTGTGATATTGTGCCTCAACTTCTACGTCTGCGGCTACTCATTCATATTCGTCTTTCGTACTTGTGGTTCATATGTTCGTTCGTACATATACGACAAAAAAAACACTGAACGTAGACGCACACACTCATACACATGCATCCAAAACGCTCATGTACGAAAACGAAAACATTTATAGCTGGCTAGGCTAGAGCTTCAATAGCAGGCCAGGGTCACGGGAGAAATATGTTGATAAAATGGACACAAAAACCTCTAGTAGCTCTAGCTAACAAACATACAAACGAACGTACATACCCATACGCTGCCGTCGTCGCCTGCCGTACATAAACGTTGGCGATTGATAGCCAAACAAACAACCAGCCAGCCACCAGCCAGTCAGTCAGCGAGCCCGCCAACCAAGCTACTTAGTAGCTATGAGCTAGCGAGCAATAGTGAAATAGTTTGTTTAGCCTCTAACGCTTACACATACGTGCAAACATACATACACGCACACTAGCACTCATAGTTGTACTTCTATAGATTCAAAGTCGGAAGAAAAATATAAAAATGTTGTTATGGCCATTGTTGTTTTCGTTGCCGTATCTTTCCGATACAATGTCCCCACAGCAGCTTGTTAGTTTCTATGCTCTCTCTATCTCTCTTTGTGTGGCATGCTCCTCGATAACGTAATAATCAATTTAATATGAGACACTCTCACTCTCTTTCCCTCTCTCTGTATATGCGGTTGAGTGAGTGTGCAAATAACTCATAAGTAGTGTTGTAGTCAGAGTACAATTGCCCTCGAGAGTGTATTATCGCATTTGTTACGTTGTTTTGTATGTCTGTTTGTGTGTGCGTGTGTGATTATTGTTCACTTCACTTTGAAAAACGATTGCCTATTTACACTTGTAGCAAAAAAAAATCGGCAATGGTGAATGTTGTTTTTGTTTCCCGCCTTTCGAGCGCAGCAATGCCGACTCGAATGAATGAGTGATAAGTAAGGGCTTTGCACAAACGTCATAAATTGCACGCGTACTCTAGTGCGTATGTGTAGTGCTGCTGTTGCAGCAGCAGTAACGACGGCTGACAGCGGCAGACAGAGTGTGTGTGTGTGTGTTTGTGGACAGTGTTATCACTTGTGGAACTTAGCCTCGACCTTCTGAGACCTTTTCCACAAAAAAAGTGTTGTCTCTGTAGCTATGCAGACGTCGGTCACAGATGACAGATCGAACAAGCCCCCAGTTCTAAAAAAAATACACTTTTAAAATTAGACTCAACACTGTCATTCTCGACTATATTTAGAGTATCTCGACAACAAATATTGATTAATCTTGTTATCGCTATTCATTTGTGAGATGAAAGATTGAAAATGTATTGATGTGATGAAGAATTAAAACCATTTGAAATTTTTTGATATCAAAAAAATAATCTACTTATTTAATTACTCAATTATAAATGTGTTCAATAGTGTATTAGCTGTTTAAATGAATTCAGTATTCAATTAAATGATTACAAAAATATTTCGTGTTTTAATTTCTATGACAATGTTCCAATTGACTGTAGTTTTTCCACCCCTATGAACAAATAATGAAAAATTTTCAGCCATTTCATATAGGGCTGAAGGATCAGAATTTGTAATATTAATCTAAAATGTTAGCTGTTGCTTATAAAGTTTATAAAAAGTTGTTAAATGGTAAAATAAAATACCGATATCATTTATTTTTTGAAAAAATTGCAATTTTATGTGTATTTGAAATTTTAAAATATTGAGAAAAATGCATTTTTGTGCATTACGAAATTTTTAATTGCTCTTTAGAGTCTGTTGCATATTGTGAGAGTCTGGTGCATATTCTGTGTAAAATTAATTCTTCCAAATTATTCTCTTTTACACGACGTAAACTTTGTAAAAATTGATTCAGCCTTTCAAGACCAATTAAAAATTTCCTTAACATTTTCCATTTTTTTTAATTTCATTCACATTTTTGATAATTTTTTTTTAAATAAATTATAGCGATATCTTTAACTAAGCAACTATTATACAGTTTTTAGGCAAACATAAATTGCATATCTTAATATAAAAAATTCATACACATTAGTGTTATTTATTTGTACGTAAAATTTTTAATTATAAAAGAGCTTTAAAACTATTTTGTTATTTATTAAATTAAATAAAATGTGGAATTACGCTTAATATTTTCTAAAATTACTTTTTCCAAATTAAAAATTGTCCCGTTATATTCTCTTTCAAACGACGTAAACTTTGTAAAAATCCATTCAGCCGTTCAAGACCAATTAACAATTTTCTAAAACCCAAAAATGCATTTTCCATTTTTTTAAAAATTTCAAATCCCCATAAAATTTTTTAAACATTTTTTAAAATAAATGATAGCGATATCTTTTACTTAGCAACTATTATACAGTTTTTAGGCAAAAATAAATTGCATAGGTTAATATTAAAAATGCTGATTACTACGTAATTTTTGTAATTATAAAAAATTAAAAAAAAAATTAATTAAATAAAAAGTGGAATTACGCTCAATTTTTTTAAAACTATTTCTTTATTAGTTTAATTCCTTCGGAGATATCTAAAAATGTATATTGTGCCGATGTACAAACAATATAATGTCCATTAATAACCCCAATAGACGTATCTATGACAAAAAATATTGAAAAAAAATATCGAAACTATCACCGACGGAAAGTGGAATTTTATTATAACGGGTTTTCCAATAGGGATGATTTGATTTTGAAGTGACGTTTCGGCCATTTGTAATATGTCATGATCTGTCATTTGTTTTTCATTGTATTCATTAGTGTTTACAATTTCATCATGGAAAGATAAACGCAAGAACAACGTTAACAAATTATTCAGTTTTATTATCAAAATAATCGTTTTCCAATTGCAACTTTTCCTGCGCTAAGTCCATTTTTTTTAAATCCAAAAAAACACTTTCCAGTGACCGATTCCCGATCCGACGCACCGTTAAGGAGCTAGAGCAAAAATAAACTTTCCGTTCACATTTAAAACTAATGCTAAGTCCATTTCTTTTAAAATCACTCTTATTGGAAAACCCGTTATAATTACTTGTATTTTTAATAATTAAGAAGGTCAAAATCTAATGAAACAATTGAAAGTGAAAGAGAAGTTTGATGACCGAGAAGTAATGTTTGACACTCCCATAGTCATTTTGCTGATGCTCATAAAGGGTGTTATTTTTGGAGGCAGAGCGTTTTAAATAGACAGTTTACTCTGACATGCTATTCTTTCAGCTCTGGTTGTTTGGGTGAGACTAAATCGAAATGAAATATAGCGTGATCCATTTCGAGGTTCCCTACTTTTTTTAAAGAAAAAAACACAGAAAATTTAAATTGAATGAGGAATGTTTATTATCGTTTGAAAGAACATTCTTTGGCATTTATTTTTTGAATATTATGTCTATCAAATGTTGGCCGCGGCCACGTCCAATTTTCGATACCTCGTTCGAGCATTTCGACTGGTAACTGGCGAATGACATGCGTAAACGTTGTTCAGGCATAAGTCTTTCCATGATGAAATGCCAAACAATACTTAACAAAAATAACAGGACAGCATGACACGACTCACACGTGATCTGTCAAAAAAAGGCTATTGAAAAAAGTATCTCTACTCGGGTCACTCTATATAAATGAGTTTTTGCCAAAAAATTTCTAGATTTTTAAAGTTGATATTTGGATCATGGGTGACATCAAAAAACATTAAAAAATTTAATTTAAAAAAACTGTTTTTTAGTAGCCCTAGAAAATTGATCTTTTTCTGTGATTGGCACTTGACTTCAATTATTGGAACTAATTCGCAATTCATTCACCGATTTTTTTAATATTAATATTTTGTGTTACTTGTTGCGTTATAAAACAATAATTTATTACTCTATTTGTCAATGAAAAATATAAATTATTCAATTATAAATCTATACATTTCTAATTTCAGGGAACATTGTTTCACAAACGTATGAGTGTTATTCTTTTTAATACGATTATACGCCCCATGTTGGGCCTTTAGAACAAACGAAATTCGTCCTCAGAAACGTATGAGTTATATCTTTCTTAATATCAATATATTTATCATACGCTCCATATGGGCGATTTACCAATAAATTAAAGTAAACATTAGGAAACCGAATATTTTTAGTTAGTATGTGTTAAGATGAATCACAGTACAACACATGATTTTGGGACTAAATTCTGAGACGAGAAAGTAGCCACACAAATAAGTACTTCTGCGTCATTCATTTAGTCAAGTTGGTTCAATTAATAATTTAATGGCCATACGATTTTCTTTGCTCAAGGTGTTTTTTTGCTCTTTTTCCATATTTTTTCTCGGTATACCGTACGGAATATCTCTTTTCCGTCTGAAGCAAAGATGTTGATATTGAATAGGAAAAAAAATGCGAAAAAAAAGTGCAACCAGTGCCTAAAAATCGCAAATTGAGCCAACTTGACTAAACGAATGATGCAGAAGGTCTTATTTTTTGGGGCTACTTTCACGTCCAATTCTCTGAATTGAGTCCAAAATCAATTAGTTGGAAAATGCTGCACAGTGTTATGAATGAAGCCAATACGATATGTATTTTTTTATGTCATTTCCTTAATTGTTGGTTAATCTAATTATGGAATTCATGAAGGAAATTTTAATGGAATTTTAAATTCAATCGAAACTATTGGAAACGATTTGCATTAAATTAATCAAGTACACATTTGGATAATTTATTTACATGTCTAATAAGTTATTGCGGATGTCACTTAAATACGAGGGAAATCATATGATGTCTGTCAAACTCGATTTCGAATCTATGGAATTCTTCTGCAGCATATGATGTCTGTCAAACTCGATTTCGAATCTATGGAATTCTTCTGCTTCGATGGATAATTTCTGAAAAATTCCACATTTATGTACTTAAATTAAACCTAACCTAACCATGTATTTAAATTATTCATATTAGCGGTATAGGTTGACTTAGTATGAAGAAAAATAATCACAACATGTGGATTCAATTGCTAGCGTAATCTCCAAAATATTGATTATTTTTCCGTTGCAATACCCAACCCATATTTACATAAAGCTCCACCTATTGGGTCCAAGTGTTGTTATTCTCTTTCCACACACTAAGCTAACATATACCGGGAATATCATTCATTTTGGTGCCTGTAGTGGAGTTAAATGTACTCCGATTCTTTTAAGTACTCATTGATTTAAAGATAAATGTCTCCAATCAATTGTTGATTATATTGAGCATTCATGAAACTAATCAATTTTTTTAATTTTCTAAAATAATTCATGATACTGTGTATACTCGTATAAGAAAAAAGGTTGCATCCATGCTATGACCTCAAGCCGAAATGCAGTCTCCCCCACCACATCTCCAAGGTGTGAGGAATGCAGAACCTGTAGATTTTATCAATGTAGATTGACCCTCAAAAGAAGCTAAACGTGTCTTACCTGTCCACTTCGAATACAGACGAACACAACGAATCTTCTCTCCATATGCTATGGAACATAAGCATAAATAAAGAATTCATGAAGTTTTTTTTATTTAAAAGAGGCTAGTAAAATTAACAAAAAAAAAAACAAAACATGAAACTAATTTATATATGTACATATAGGTATGTATGTATGCTTCTTTGTATGTACATGTCTAAGTAATTTTATTCACTAAAAATTAAATGCACGGCACGTTTACCAACGAAATCAAGTGTTTTATGGATATGAAAACTAAGAAAAAATCTTGTTTATTTTTACAACAATGTCTTTATCAAAATGCAAATGCAAAGCAATCTTATCTATGGCTGTAACAGGCTAAATTTTGTGAATTATTTTTTCTAGATAACTCCAAAGCAAATTCGGCTATATTTTTAGACTATTTCAAAATTACCTTATTTTTACAAAATATAATCAAAATGTTGGTTTATTTGAAGTCATTCTTGTGGGGTTGTATGAAGGCATTGGTCTTTCGAAATAAATCAGACTCTCCTCAAGCTTTACAAGTCAATATTGAACGTGTCACTGACATACGACTTGATTTAGTGGAAAAAGTGCTCAAAAATTGAGTTCATCGAATTCGTTCCTGCAGAAGAAGTCGTGGGGGCCATTTTAGTGACGTTTAATTTAGAACTTAATGGTATCGATTGTACTTCACATTAAATAAAAAACTTTTGAATTTCCTTAACAATAAGTGGGTTTTTTTTAAACAAATCATAAAAACCCTGTTTATTTGATTTAATATCAAAAATTAAAAATTCATAAATTGCACTAGTTTACAAACGGCTGCGCATAACAGTTTCTGGTATAATTCGATGACCACGAAAATTTTTTACCAAAATTTCTTATTTTTATTTTATTTAAATTCCAATTTCATGGAATGTACCTCAAAAAAATATTAGTACATTTATTTATTTTTTTTGTTTTATTTAAATTATTATCAATTTAAATTGCATTTAATAACTTTAAAGTAAATACTGGTATTAAAGTTCAAAGCTGTTTACTTTTGGTACATAAAGGTCCATTTGTATGGCAGGTACCAAAAGAGGCGGGCACTAGTTGTACTAGTTTACAAAGGGCTGTGCCTAACAGTTTTTGGTATAATTCGATGACCAGGAAAATTTTTTACCAAAATTTCTTATTTTTATTTTATTTAAATTCCAATTTCATGGAATGTACCTCAAAAAAAATATTAGTACAATTATTTATTTTTTTTTGTTTTATTTAAATTATTATCAATTTAAATTGCATTTAATAACTTTAAAGTATGTACTGGTATTAAAGTTCAAAGCTGTTTACTTTTGGTACAAAAAGGTCCATTTGTATGGCAGGTACCAAAAGAGGCGGGCCAATAACGCCCATTTTTCTCTGGACTATAGATACTAACTATAAAAACATTACACTGTACAAAATTGTATGTATTTGTATGCACTGGTATTCAAAAACTACTGAACCGATCATTTGAACTACTGAACCGATCCTATTTCTTTACATAATTTACGAGGTAACGCTGTCGATTTTTTTTTAATTTGTTAATTTTTTTATTTAACTATAACCAATTATTCGATTTTTTCTCGCAAAAATCGCATTTTTCATTTCAAAGTGTTCTCAGAAATTGAAAAATTTATATTTCGAAAAAAACTCGACAGCGTTACCTGGCTATAACGATTATCTAACTAAATAAATGTATTTTTTAATTTCTGATGATCCGGTATCGAGTTATGAGGCGCACCGTAATTCAACTTTTTTCGAGACGCCAATATACTCTTACAATATGGGTCATAATTTATACATTTATCCATAGAATTTTTCAATGGGCTTAGTTCTCTTCGTTAGGACGGTAGCTTTTAAAAAATAGAAAATAAATTCATATTGCCATTTTTTTGAAAAAAAAAAAACAGTAAGGAAGGCAGAAAGTCGGGCGGGCCGACTATATAATACCCTACACCTCCCTAACAATGCGATAAGGGTCATTGCCATAATAATTTTGAATAATTGGTAAATGGGTAGAAACGTATTATCTAATTCTGAAACGATAATCACTAAATTAAGCAATATTCGTTCCATTTCGTTTGATACCAAATCAGGAGGAACATATATATGGAGCTTTAATATAAATCTGAACCGATCTTCCCTGAATACTCATTCATGTAAAAAGACCTCCTTCTGTCGAATTTCGTACTGATCGGATATAAAATACAGTCTCTACAGCGCTTAGATGTCAAATCGGGGGTAACATATATATGGGAGCTATATCTAAATCTGAACCGATTTTCTCCAAATTTGGCAGTATTCCTTCATGTAATAAGAAACCTCTTTCTGCCGAATTTCGCACTGATCGGATATAAAATACAGTTTTTACAGCGCTTACAGGTCAAATCGGGGGTAACATATATATGGGGGCTATATCTAAATCTGAACCGATTTTAACCAAATTCAATAGGGATCGTCCTTGGGCCAAAAAAAAGATATGTGTAAAGTTTCGTCGAGATCGGACCATAATTGCGACCTGTACTTTGATTACAAGAATACATGCACAGACGGACAGACAGACAGACGGACATAGCTAAATCAACTCAGAAAGTGATTCTAAGTCGATCGGTATAATAAACGATGGGTCTATTTCTTCTCCTTTTGGGTGTTACAAACAAATGCACAAAGTTATAATACCCTGTACCACAGTGTGGTGTAGGGTATAAAATGTTCCTGTTTTAACAAACGACAGTTACTAAACCACTGTCTCTATGTGAAAGTGATATCCGCAACATTTCTTGCCTTCATAACTGTCTCCAATTTAAAGGGTACCATATCGGGCTCATACTTCATATAAATAATATAAAAAATATAAAAAAATTTTATGAAAATTTGAAATAAAAAAAACTTTTCTTATTTTTTCTCCCATTTTTCTTGTTCATTGTTCTAAAAGGTTCTTGTAATGGAAAAAAAACCGAATATAGTCAAATAATAAAGAATATGTCACAACAAATACTACAAGTTTTTAATATTTTCTTCATATCTAAGTTGAGTTTCAGGTTTCACTTTCAATTTGCTTAGATCAGCTTAAAATGAACATTGACATTCATCACATCTCATGTACTCCGAAAGAGCGTACGTGGGATTTATGAAGTTTGGTGAAAAGCAGCTCCAAAAAAAAAAACTCTCAAAGATCTTTTTCATAATGAAAATTCAGCGATTTGTTTTTTGTTTGGAGAAAGTTATTGCCAGCCATCACCTCGAGTAAATCAAGGAAAAATCATGTAATTTAGAATGAAACTGGGCTTTTTGTGGGTGGGTGCATGAAAGAGTTTGAGGGCTAAGCATGAGGGAAAGTGGGTGGGGGGCGATGGCTTTTTGCCAATATAGTCTCTAAAATGATTTGCTTTCGTTTTGTATGTAAGTAAGAACAAAAACCTTGAGAAATAAAACATAAGTTAACTGTAGTTTTTTTTCTGTGTGTTTTCACAGTTGAGCGTTTTGGCATTGTAAAAACACGTAAAGATAAAAAGTGTTATTGTTTTAGCGCTGTCTCTCTCTCTCCCGTTCTCTGTTCTCAGAGTATGTTTTGCTTCAACAAATATTGTTATTATTGTGGGTTGTTTGTAGTTTTTGTTACACATGTTATTTTTCATAATGTTAAGATTGCATATCTATCCAGAATATTAATTCTGTAATATAAATAATAAATAAAGGAAACTAAAGTCTAGGAAAACTATTCAAGTGAGAAGAGATTTTTTCAAACTGTATTTCGCCATCAATAAGACCGGCGAGAGAAAAAGGAAACTATAAAAAGAGAACCAGTTTTTTTTGTATTTAGTCACATCCACTACCTCAACAAAATAAGAGAGCGGATGATAAGTTAGAAATATCTCAATCGCCCGTAACTGTCAAAATCTATGCATTACAAACAAATTCGATCACACCCCAAAAATATTTTTCTGCAATTAATGCTTGAACAATTATTGCACTTGTTGATTGACATTTATTTTCAAATTGAGACGATTACAAAAAATCGAGAAAATCCTTATGAAAATATGTACTCCTAACTTTGAAAAATCTATTCCTTTCTCACTGTAGACATTTGTTTTTCATGGGATGGCACATCTTATTAATTTCAAAGGTTTGGCAATAGCATTTTTAGGCGCGCTTAGTTTGTCTGTATTCCTTGGCGATTAGCGGAAAGTGTGATTTTTCGATATTTTAATTAAAATAAAATATTTTTACAAAAATTCACGTCAGTGCGTGAATGTGTTTATACACATACCTAGCACAACATGGGTATGTGTGTGTGTGTGTGGGGCAACATACAAAGCGGTCGTACAAGCAGTCCATAGTGGCGAAACCAGACGAGAGGTAAGAGGCGAGAGACGGACGAGAGGCGAGTGCAGTTTTTAGTCGTTTGTTAGTCAATGTTAAGGTCATTCATTATAAAACGGCGACGTTCACGTTCATGTTCATGTTCATGCTCGCTCATGTCAATGTTTTGCTTTGCTTTACGTTGCTTGGCTTTGCAATGTGCAACTTGTCCGTCGTCGTCGTCGTTGCCGCTTTTATTAAATTTATTATTTATGGTTGGCTGACTGGTTAGTTGTTTAGTCGTTGCTATTGTTGTTGTTATTACTGTTGTAGTTTTGGGTTTCTTGAAAATAAATTGGAAACTAAACTTTTTGTCCAACAATAATTCAAAATCGATATTTACGAATAAAAATTGTAAAACAACCGATGAGAAGTCAGCGTTCGGCTTGCAGCGGCTATTTTGTCGATTCGTTTTTTGGTTTTCGTTCCCGCATTGCCGTCTTCGTTGTCAGCGCCAACGTCGTTTAAAATGTAATCTCTTTTAATATTACAATTAAAATGTATTTATTACAACAAAAACAACTATAAAAATAATAATTTAAACAAATATCCAACCAAACGGACAGACGGACGGACGGACGGACATAAAACGCACAATGTGGAAAATTTTTTACAATACTGTATATCCAGTTTTTCTGTTGTTGTTGTTGTTGTATGACTAAAAGCGGAAATTCACTGAATTTCGCAAGAATGTGGCATCTACAGAGACATTACAATACATGTGTGTGTACGTATGTATGTAAGTTCATACGCATGTAAGTAAGTAGTACTTACAATCACATTACATACATACATATCATACACATACGAACGTGTTCAATTAGTATTCAATAGTTAAGTAAAGTCTAAGCGCCAACGACAGAGAAAAAGATCTGCATTGCAAGTTATGCAATCGCAGTGGACTCTGCTATTTTTAGTAACTGACATAATTATGGTGCAAAGTATGGCAACACTACAGGAAGAACGTATTCAATAGGCATACTAATTCATGACTGGTTTTGTTGTGTGGCCAAGATTTTCATGGTCAAAATAGTCATCAAATACACACATATTTCGAAAAAAATTTTCGTTTGTTTCTTGCGGTGAATTTCTAATAATTGCAAATGAATTGCATATTTAATATATTTTGAAATAATATATTTGAAAATAGTTATAAAATAAATTAAAAATAAAAAAATAGTTGTTGATTTTAGAGTATAATTCGTATGTAATGCATGTTTTGGTGAAGGGCCATTATACGCGACATGCGGTGCGCCGACGGCATAACCCGTATAAAAACATTGTTTTTTCTTTAAAAAAAAAACAGCTTAACAAAATATTGTGATAAATTACAACCAATTTGCATCTGGCAATGCTAAATCATGCAGCTGGGCGGAAAAGTTGATAAATTTTTCTACTTTTTGGATCATATAGTCGCTGTTCGCCTAAATTGGCCCTTAATTTACGTAAATTCGTGCAAAAAAGCCACATTTTTATGATTTTTTTTTGTGACGAAACGGTTACAATTTTTCGATTGAAATCAGTGGTACATTAAAGTATAACTTTAGTTTATTGCGTAAAATTTTCATAAAAAAATTTTAAAAAATATGACAACGACAGCATTTGTGTGCCCCTCAAAACACGATGCCGGTTCAGAATTTAAAAAAAAAAATTATTTAGTCAGATAATCGTTATAGCCAGGTAACGCTGTCAAGTTTTATTCGAAATTGAAATTTGCAAATTTTTGGTAGTACTTTCAAGTGAAACATTGCGATTTTTGCAAAAAAAATCGGCTAATTAGTTATTATTAAATAAAAAAATTAACACATTTAAAAAAAACTCGACAGCGTTACCTCAATGTTAAAAATTTCAAAAGGATGGGCTCAGCAGTTTTTGAGTTATGAGGGGCACCGTCGTTGAAAACATGGGTTGTGGGAAAAACGCTTTAAAGTTTTTCTGATGTACTGAGTCACGTATGAGGCGCGGTTGCTTAGACTGATGTATCTTTGTCAGTTTTGCTCCGATTCACCTCAAATTTTCACACAATATTCTTGAAAGGTTATCTATTCAGAAAAAATTTAAAAAAAAATGCAAAAAAAAGTTTATAAACGTTACCTCCCCCTTAACCATTTAATATTTTGACTACACTGCCAGAAAAATATTCGTAGCCGGTGCGAATTTGTACTCAAAGTTAACCAACGTTAGATTTTCGTGAAGTTTAAGCGTTATTAGTTCCCGCTTGCGTTACTGTCTTAATCAAGTTTCATGTTGGCAGTGTGAAATTTTACATTTTGCAGTATGACAAATGATTTTTTAATCCGGGATTTCCCGAGGTTGCGGGAATTAAACCACAGATTTTAAAATTTATATAAAAAACATTTTAGTGCAAATAACAACAAAAGAAAGCTGAAGTCGGGCAGAGTCGACTATACGAGACTTTACACTTCCCTATTAGATCGTGTCGGACATAAATTACTTTAATCATTGAGTTTGCTTTCTTTTTGAAATAGTCTAAAAATAACGTCCCATTATTTATATGAACAAATACTTTTTTAGTTCGAAAACATGTTTAGGTGATTATATGTACTTTAAATATTTCAGAATTTCATTGAATTCTTTAAAATTGGCTCCAAGTTTAGCATTTTATTTTTATACCCTCCACCATAGGATGGGGGGTATATTCATTTTGTCACTCCGTTTGTAACACCTCTAAATATTGATCTGAGACCCCATTAAGTATATATATTCTTTATCGTCGTAAAATTCTAAGACGATTTAGCCATGTCCGTCTGTCCGTCCGTCCGTCTGTTGTAATCACGCTACAGTCCGTATTACTTCCGTAGATACTTCTTATAGCTACAGGTAACTTGGGATTGAAAATGGACGATATAGGTCCATATTTAGATATAGCTCCCATATATAGCATCTAACTTGTTGTTCCTACTGTGCTCATCTACTATATTTTTTTGTGTTTTCGGTGTTATTTCCTTTACGTTCGAGTTATTTTGTGTGGTAACATGCTATCCATGGTGGAGGATATATAAGATTCACCATGGCCGAACTTAACGTTTTTACTTGTTTATTGTCAGGTATATATTAGCCGACTGTGTTGCATTTGTATGTCAAGAATACCGACGAAAATTCCCGTGACTCGGGAAGTGAAAAGTCTACAAAATGCGCTTTTGAGCGATATTAGCTCTCAAGAGAGTTTTCCGTCTTAATCGAGTACGGTGTTGCCAGTGTGGAAATTGTTGGAAAGTGAACGAAACTACACAGAGAGAAAAATTGAGTAATCCATACTTAAGTCAAGCCGTAGCGATGTCAAAAGTACGGTAAGTACGGTTTTTCTTAAACCAGGTACAAAATACTTGTATCAAGTGCGGATTTTTAAGCGCTGAATTGTTCATTTTAGCTCTTTTTAAGCATGATTGGGCTTGATTTTAAGCCGAAATATTCTTATTTCAAGAATGAAGTGATTGAATTAAGAATTTTATGGGATTGATTTGGGCGCGAAACGGGCTTCATTGAAGAAAATTTTGATTGAATTAAGCCTGTCCAATTTATGATTTAAGCCTGATCATACTTGATTTATTTTGCTTTTGTTCGTTATATATATACCATTTATATTGTATCATTTTTGAAAGCAATAGGAAACGTTTAGCTGTAATTATTCAATTTAAAACTCAAACGTATATGGGATATCTTCAACGGAACGAAGACAAATTATTAAGCATTTTTTGTCATCGCAGCTCAAAAATAATCACGCCAGGTAATTTTCCGCCTTTGTGCGAACGAATATATTGGAAATGCTTAGTCGATTAATTTTATTTTTGTAGTCCATGTCTTTTTTATGAAATTGCTTAATATTAGAAGAATATTCGATTTCCTGCTGGGATAAAGGTAGAAAAAATGAGAACTTTCCGCTTAAAATTCCTTGGTCATATTATCTCTATTATCTGTACGACTATTAAGAATACTTTATATATAGAGGTGTTACAAACGAAGTGACGAACTGAATATACCTCCACAATTCAATTGCCCAACACTGTTCGCATTCGCAAGAAATATATTTCAATAATTATATTTCTTTGCAAAAAAATAGATAGTAAATAAAATAATTGCCGGAAAATTGTCCCAAATCTGCGCAAACCACAATTTTTAAATTTTTCTGCGCTTGATTTTTTCAAACTTAGTACGAACATACTTAAAATGTTTAGGGCTAAAAATAAGAATTTTTTACTTGAATTTAGTATGACATTATTCTTTCTGTGTTCACTTGTTTACATATTTGTGACTTAAAGAGCGGTAGAAAAACAAAATTTGACAAATTTAATTGAAAATTGGAAAAAAAATTAATTTTGCATGTGATTTTTGTAAATATATTTTACGAGTTACTGCATTTTGCAGACTATTCCGCGTTGTTTTATAGTGTGACTCATGGCGCCATTGTTATCAGTTTGTGGAAATACCTAGTTTTCGGTGCAAATTACTGAATTAGTAATGAAAACACGTATATTATATTTGCTCTGTTGAATTTGCATAAATTTTTTTTTAACGACAATTTTTCAAGAATGACTAAATTAATTATAGGTTCTATTACTTTAAGAAAATATCTTCTAGTATATTTCACATACATATATCCGTTTTATTTTCACATCAAAAGAGACTAACCTTTCGATTTCCCAGAAAACTTTTTGGGAAGTATCTTTCTAAAACTTGACATCATAAATATTATAGTGCAAAAAATACTAAAATTCTAAAAAAAAATACTGTTTTCGTTACAAGCCAGCGATTTATGTTTAGCAGTTTACAATGAAAACAACTTATTTTCACTAACTGGCGTATCTCCACTAACTGGCGTATTTCCACTAACTGACGTATTTCCACTAACTGGCATATTTCCACTAACTGGCACACTTTCACTAACTGGCATATTTCCACTAACTGGCACACTTTCACTAACTGGTAAAAGAGGCGATGACTCACAATAAATTACAATACAAAATTGAAGATCTGAAGATCAATCCCGAGAAATCCCATTTTAATATTGCTAAAGGATTTTTGTTTGCTAACGGAAATAATACATGTTTTAAATCCTATACAAGTTACTATGGAAACGCTATTTCGTTGTGATATGAATCTGTACAAAACCGATACCAAAGTCAGTCAATTACGAAGATATGCCGTCGCATAACGAGTAGCTGAGAGTGACGAACGAATAGGAATTTGATCGATTTTCCCGATTTTTTGTAATTATCACGATCGATACGTGCAAAAAAAAGTTCAAGAAAAGACAGCGGGAAACTATTATTTTTGCGTTTGAAAAATCATTTCTATTCGTTCGTAATTCGAGAAAATGTAAACAACATGCGATGGCACATCTTCTATATTCATTGACTTTGACCGATACTGTCATTTACATTGAAAGAGATATCTGCTATTAAACCCATATTAAGTGATGAAAAAAATATGTGTCTCTTCGTATATACACGAGTCTTCTAAATTAGAATCCAAATTTGGATAATGATTTCGATATGGGCCTTATTAAGGGCGAACTATATACATACTTTAATCTGCTGTTTTAAAACTAATATTGACACTAACAATTCATATTGAGTCTAACAATTATTCACCTCAGGAATTATAAACTTGCGGCGATATAGATAAGTACAAAAGTCATATCAAGGAATGGAAAGGTCGATGGTGATAAATAGATTTTCATTCAATGTGTATTTGCGAAGAAAAAATTATATTTAAAAAAATATGTTTGTAAAAAATCCCAAAAAACCCCGGGATCACCAAAAATCCCGGTATAATAATTTTCTTAATTCCGTTCCGATAGACATCCCTACTGGGCATACACTTAAGAACTCCGTCCCGATCGACATCGCTACTGGACATACTCTTAAGCCACTGGATCGTCTTGTTGAGTCTGATTAACACAAACGCGGAACTTTACGGACTACATATAATATCACTTAAGTTACAATTAACCGATTATAGTGTAACGCAAATACGCCTACTGTGAATGCATTTTCAAATAAATCACTGAGAAAAAATTATCCTAATAATAAAGATAGATACATTGATTCAACGCCATGAAATAATGACACTTCATACTTAAACAATAGTAGATTTCTTTCATACAAACAAATACAATTGTCTTAAGTTTAAGTATAAGATGGATTTTTTAATGTTTTATTGGCATTGGTGCCAAATCAATGCCACAGTCTTTAATTTTAAGAAACATTTTTCAGATTAGAAATTTCTTACATTTGCCATAAGCTTGAATTGTCTCTGTTAATCTGAGATATTCATATTTAAATGTTGATTTCGTAAATTTCCCTCATAATTGACAAAAATAATAAATATATAATGGACAAAACACACTTCATGCCATCAATGGGGTCACCAAACCTGCCACCAAATGTCCACAAAAAAAATACAAAAACCGCTGTAATAATAAAAATCAATTTGACTATTGTAGTACAAGTGTGTGGATGGAGTCTTGTACAATTTAGTAGTGCTGCGATGAGTGAATAATATTTGTTACAAAATATCGCTGACAATGGACTATTATGACAAACCAAACCGAACCGAACCAAAAAGAAAAAAACTGCTGTTGGACATACTAGAGGTATGTGAGTAAATCGTTTTCCCATTTTTTCCGTTTTTTTTTTATTTAATTTCTGCCGATGAACATGTATAACTCTTGTAATAAGTCTTTACAACAAAAACAACAAGGGTAGCAGTGAAAACAACAACTGATGATAATGATTACAACAATTATTTTGTGTGTGTGTGAAGTGTTCCGAGTGTTTGTATTAAATGTGTGTTTTATATATTTTTTTTTAATTACAAAAGAGTTTTGCGCTTAGGTTTTCAAAAAATATAACATTTTTGACCCAAATGCGGTGGTTGCCCATTGCCCATCACCGTCGACTGTCGAATCGTCGATGACAAGTGTTTTAGTTCATCGTCAACGCCGATCATAGTACCTACGTACCTACCGAACAGACATACGTACGAACAAACGAACGAACGTCCACTTTGCAACAACAAAGAAAATAATTTGCAATTAATAAAAATATAATTATTCTTTTCGAACAAAGTCAATAACCTTTTAGAATATTTATTTATTCTGTGTACAGAACAGCTACTATAACAATAACATTACACTACACTGCACTGCGCTACACTGTACAACTGATTACAGGATTGTGTACGAAGTACGACAAGTTGTATTTATTTTATTTGTTTCTTTCTTCATTTTTTTGAAAATGAAAAATTTAACCGGCTGTTTTTTAATTGGGAAAAAAAGTTTTTTTTAATATTTGCCGTAAATATTTATTTTTTCTGTTTAAATATACTCGACCAATATGAAGATGGGGGAAAAGGGAAATGTTGTGAAAAATAAATACATTCGTTTACGAATTTTACTGTTTTAACAGTAGCAACTTTTTAATTCAGCAAAACTAAGAAAAGTACAAAATATCTACAAAACTTGTTTATGCGTTTTATTTTCCATTTGATGCCTTCATTCCATTTTTCAATTTGATGCCTTCATTCAGGAACAGTTTTTAGTTTTTAAATTCCACATATTCCAAATAATATTCAGTCCAAATTTTCTTGTTTATCCGTCAACCCAAAGAAATGTTATTCACAAAACACTACAGGTCGTTCGGTTGTATTATGGAGGAATTCCATACAAATTCAAAAATGTCATAAAACTTTGACTGCCTCTTCTGAAAAACGACTTTTTTGCACGTCATGTTTCAGGTTTTAAAAAATTCTTATTCAAATGATTATTAATTTTCAGTAATTTTTAGATATGTAACTAGATAATAATAATAGTAGGATAATAATAAGTCCTGGTTCGAATGACATTAACCATTTATCTCTATCACATCATAATTTTTAGTATAGGTGGGATATCGGAAAGGTACTTTGAAAAAAAACGGTGGCATTAATGTAGCGCCAAAGACATCAAAATGAGTAAATTTTTAAGAAAATATAATTAGTCTTTATATATAAAATCCATTGTACGTTTGTTAGTAACGCATGATCTCCGAAACCATAACAGCGAATATGCTGAAAATTTAAGAATATATTCAGTTTGGGGTAATTTGTGTTTTAGAATTATTTTCACCGCTATAACTGGCGGAGTGGTCATGATATTTGCAAAATTCGCATTTCCAGAGCGATTCGACTGAAATTTAAAATATATATGTGTGGTTTGTCTTGACAGTTTGTATGTATGACTCTAACCGGTAGATGGCGCTGTAGTGGACATATGGTCAATATACATTTTTCTAATAATTTTTTTCCTAAAACTCGGGATGTATGAATTTTTTAATGAAATATCAATATAAGAAACCATTACATCCCCAAGACGGGCAGGACAACGTCTGCTGGGGTCAGCTAGTATAAAATAAAATGTCTTTAGCTTAAGTATGAAATGTCCTTATCTTAATGTTATATGGAATTTGGCACCAAATCATTGCCTCCACTATATGTTAGCGAATATTCATTTTGTCATTCCGTTTGTAACAAATATTGATATATACACATAGTATACATACTCGTATATGGGAGACTTCATGTCAAGTGAGTCAATTTTGAAAAGCGATATCTTCTAATCGGGATGAAACTAGCACCAAGTTTTGTCCTATTGGATAGTAAATATGGCACAAAATTTCAAAGAGATCGGTTAAGGACAGTCCGAGTTGGAGGGTGTTTAATTTTGAAATTTTGATCAAGCGCTATTTTTCCCTTATCCTTAGATTTTCTCAAATAGGCAGTGTTTTCTTTGTGAGGATGATAGGTTTCAATAATTGAAACAAAATTTTTTTGCATTTTTTCTATTTTTTTTATGGTTTTTTATTGCGCAAGCAAGAAGCGATTTAAAAATATATATAATTTTTTCCAATTGTTTCAACGATCTGTTTCTACGTGAAAGTTTTATTTTCAACATTTGCCCTAATAAAAATTTCGTTTAATTTAAATGGTATCCCGACTTTACCGAATTTATACTTCAAAAAATATAGTCCAAATACTAAAGGGATTTTCCAAGAAAATAGGAACTTAAAAAAATTGCTGACTTAACTTTTTTCATTTCAATAATGAAGAATTGTTTATGAAAATTGTAAAGGAAATTGTTCAGGATTTATTGTTTTTTTTTTTTCTTCGACATACAAATAAAAGTTTTGTTGCCAAAAACAAGTTTTGACATCTTAAAAACTCTTTCTCTTTTGTATCAATGTTTATATGAATGATATTTTTTATTTTCTACAAAGAAATAATTTCTAAATTAGAATATGCCGTGCGTCCTGCAAGAATATTATAAGCACAGTTCTTTTCAAAATAATGTTTAGGCCGGATATTCTTGTTTTTTTTTTAGTTGTCCATATATTTTCTAAAATATATTGATATTCTTCAACACGATTTGAGAAACATACTTATGTCTTTTATTCCAGAACCAATCAATAAATTGTATCAATGTAGTAGGCGGATTTGAAATGACCTTACAAGCCTTCAATGCCGTCCCCATCGTTCTTTTAATGATTGTCCGTATACCATCTATGTATTTTTCACAATTTATACCGAAATTTATGTTTCTATTATTGAATTTCATATCTGAAATAAAATTAATAAAGAGGCAATATTTTTAAATCGATTAAAATAATTTACGGTCTTTGCGTAACGGGTGTGACAAATTTTAGAATGCATATTCCAGCGTAAATGTTCATATGATTCTGAAATATTTTGATATACTTTGATACACTTACTATATAATCCTGACCTATTTTACTCAAAGGATGATATGTGAAAGTCTACATAAAATGTATTAAATTTAACCTTTTAATCATGTTTCCTTATTGTTCAGCTCAAGGTATTTAATTAAAAGACTGATCTTATTCTTTTTATATTAAACATTTTTATTTTCTCAATATTTCGACTAAAATTATTAGTCAGGAGATATTGAAAAATTGCTGAACGTAAAAGAATTTTTCCGACTATCCTTTGCAATGGTAATCACACCACTGACTTTTTAACTTTTTGTATATTTTCCGTATCGGGTGTGACAAACAAAGCACTTCCGGTTGCAAAAACGTTTGCAGGCACTGAATATGTTCCAAAAGTTACGAGTTCACATTAAACTTCGCTTAAGGATGTGTACTTTCCATACAAATATCAGAATATAAAAAAACATGTCGCAAAATGGTACCTGTCAGTTCAACCTTAAAATTAGTACGTCCAACAATTTTATAATAACCTATGGAAACTCATTGGTAGGAAAAAAAACTACGCCTAAATTTCATCAACAATTCATAAATTTCTAAAATGGAATTGTCCATGATAACCCGTATCATGCTAAAATCTGTTTTATCTTGGTATGTGTGATGGGGTCAATTCACTTGGAATCACCCCATGGCTTCAAAGTAGCAGCATAGCCTAAACGGATTTAAATCAATAATTGAGCCTATCAATGAATTAGTTTGAGTCGATTAATAACTTATTTGAGTCAATTAATAAATTGTTTGATTCAATCAAATATGAATTTAGTCAATTAATAAATTATTTGAGTCAATCAAATATGAATTTAGTCAATTAATACATTATTTGAGTCAATTAAACATGAATTTAGTCAATTAAACATGAATTTAGTCAATTTAAAATTAATTGGATCAAGTAAAACGTATACTAACAATTAATAAAATAAATAAATTGAGTCTGTTTAATGATAATAACATATAAATATTATTCTACACATATTTGCAAAAAATACTTTCCACTAATGTACATTTAATTATAATTTGACTGAACTAAATATCCGCAAAGTGCACCACAAAAATTCGTCTGGCGCAATCATAATCAAACTACGTCCACCATCGTCCTTTTCACTTAACAATTTTAATTAAAAACAAATTACAAGTGTTTGCTGATCATGATTTCGTTTTCGAATACAATTCAGTTCTTTTGGTGTCACATATTAGTATGTATACTCGTACAAAATACGAAAATAAATAAAATAAAAATATAAAATCAAGATCTCGAGTTCGAATTTAATACAATTAGAATAGTGTCAAAATTTAAAAAAAGCGTTCATATGTATACCCGTAACTAAAAACCGTTTATCTAAAATTCATTAAAAAATATGAAGATCTTTATGGAAAATAAAAACACATTTGTTTTCTTTCCGTGTATTCTCTTCACCCGCACCCACGAAAAGCGAAATCGAAAGCATTGAATTTTCCATTTTCAAGAGAGAGAGAAAGAAAAAAATCAACTCTGAGTTATCCATGATATTGTTGCCGGACTAACTTCACCCTCCCTCCGCCCCACCACATTTCAACATTTAACCTTTTATTCAAACAACAAAAAAGAAAGGAAAATCTCTCGTGTGATCATGACAATGCACATTTATGTACACATAGTATACAAAAAAATAAATAAATAAACACTACATTGACATTTTAATAAAATGAAATAAAAATAAATGTCAAAATAAAAACGAAAATAAAATTTCACCACTCGTACGTTGATGATACATAGGAAAATACCTGAAATTGTGAAAAACCTGTTCCTTTTGCTTTATTGCTGTTGTTGTGGGAGTTAAGGATAACTAATTAAATGAAACTTACCTTTTACAGATCATTGAATCCTTTAATTGAAGACATGTTGTGGGGGAGGAAGGGGGGGTGAAGATATGTACGCAGCAGACGATCACTTTTGTTTTCTCTTCTTTCTTCCTTTCTTTCCTCTATACAACGTCAAATCCCGACCCGACCGAAACAAAAGAAGTAGAAAATAAAACGACTGGACGGACAAACGAGCGATTACGTCGTTACGTTGTTAATAAAGAGTAAGTAATAGAGTTTGAAATTATTAAATTACGTTTGCCGCGTCGGCTCACACCATTAATGTTTTCTTTTAATGATTTGTTGTTGTTATTATTATTTGGTTTGCACAGAGATTTTTGCAGCATTCATTATTGTACATTTAAAACTTTTGTTTTTATTGAATAATTTTCACATTTCTTTTGCTCTCGACGCGAAAAGTGATCGTACAAACACCGCTACGCTACGGAACGGTACGGTACGTTACGTTTTGTATGTATGTGAGTGTGACGATGATGATGATGACGACGACGACGACGTATTCCTTCCTACCGTTGACCCCGGTTGAATTTTTTTCTCTTTCGCTTTTGTTGTAGTAGTTTGAATATTTATGTGCAATTGTTTTTGCTGTTGTTGTCGTCGCTACTGCTGTTGCATTTAGTGTAGACGTTGTTGTTGTTGTTGATATCGCGTGCAATCTTACGTTTATTGACCTTGGTATGAGAGCAAGTATGAGATGATCAATGAACGAACGAACGAACAAACCACAGCACTACGACGGCGGACGCGACGTCGTCAGCTGCCTCAGTTGCAGCCCGCGTCGTCGATCGCTTGTTACCGTTTGCTTGCACAGTAAAAGTATCCGTGTTCGATGCAATGCAAGTTCGGTTGCGCTCGATGAAGTGAGAGTACGGACAACAACACTTAACCACGAAGAGTAAGTAATAGGGGGATAGAGTGAGAGAGAGTTTGATTGGTGTTGGGGTTCGTCGTTTGCTTGGTTTTGCTCGATTTGTGGGGGGATAACGTAACTTGTATTTACAAAAATTATCGCATAATGCACAACACAACAAATTGCAATTTACTGAGGGAGCTTTCTTCAAAACAGTGTTTTTTTTGCTTTTCTCCAAATTTTTTTTTATTAACACGTTTTTGCTGTAACACCACCCCCAAAAAATATTTTTAATTTTTTTTTTTCAATATTCCTTTCAAAAAGTCACTCCAGCTTTTTGAGATGATTTTCTTTTTGTTTTGTTTGTTTCAAAACTTATTTGTTTTTGTAAAAATATCACTTGATTTTTGATTCACAGATTATTTTCTTTTTTTTATTAATAAGGCAGTTAAGGATTTCTGGCAGATTCTGTTTAGACCCTTATTTGTCATAGGGTTTGGGGGTTATTTTGTTTCTGTTTAAGGCTAAATATTTGGCTTTTATTTTGGTTTTTTTCTTGTCATATAAAAAAGTATTCAAACTGATTTTTATTTTATTTTAAATGAACACATTTTTTGTTTGCAGGCAGTAAAAAGGGCCTTCAATACCTCAACAAACACTATTATCCCAACGCGTTTCATTTATTTAATAGCCACATTAATTGTCAACAAATTCGCCAAAAAAAAATTCAAATATTTTAGAAGAAAAAAATAGGGCGCCTCCACCGTTCCGAATAAAGATGATGATGGGGGAGGTGGTTGGTGGTTTATAGAAGACCAGATATACGCGAAACGCGCGACAATAATCTTTCATTTGTTTTTTTTATTTTAGCATTCGAAAATACACTGCACGTTATATTGACTCTTCTTCTTATTATTTACTTGGCTTTGTTTTGATTTATTTTGTTTTCAAAAAAACAACCGTTCGATACAAAAGTCCGCTGTAGACTAAACTAAACAAATGTCGGAACAAACCGCTCACATGGAAGCTTACAACAAACCACATCATCATCATCAAGTTCATCACAAAACACACAAATCGCACTCGCACTTGCACGCTGGCTCGTCGTCGCCGTTGTCCCATCGTGTCCCCCACGAAACAAACAGCAATGCTTGGCTCTCTCTTTCTCACCGTCTCATACATCACACACTCTTACTTTACGAGGGTCATTGCTAAAGGGGAGCTCTCTCGCTCTCATTCGTTTGCGGCATTAGCTCTCTTATGCTCTCACAGCGAACTTTTGAATTACCTTCAAACATTCGTTCTCATTGGCTTTGTTTACCGCGTGCAACACACTACTGATGGCAAGCATTTCGCACTGTGAAACGTCATCGTTTAACGCATTGTCTTGTCATCATCATTGGCAGTACCATCCCCATTGCGGTGAGTGGGGAGTCTTGGGGAAACGTGTCTCGTTGTTGTTTGACGTGAGCAAAAGTAAGAGTTTAATAGGTATTGAAAATGAAAATCTGCAATGCCGCCTTTACCGCTCTTTTCCAGCGAAGAGAAATGTAACTGAAATGTAATTGACGAAAGAGAAAGGAAATATTAGAATAAATAAAAACTGGTTCGATACCCTCAAAAATTATACAAATAAAAAAACATCAAAATCAATATAAATTTAAATTACATATCATGCCACCTGAAATGAAAAAGGGTCAATAATTGCATTTCAAAAGTATACACGAGGAACAAAAGAAATATACAAATTAAAACATAAATATATGGCTATTAAAACAGGACTTTAAAAAGCTGCAAATTTCAAAATTCATTACTTTAATAGTACATACAAATGCTTTAAATTTTGTGTAGTGTAATGCTTTACCTATAACCCAATATAAATGGACGTAATATCACGTCCCTTTTGGTACCTCCCACACAAAACGACCAAATTATAACACAAATTTCCTACTTGTTTTCTGCGTTTATACACAGATTTTCTACAAATACCTATCGACATTTCGAAACGTCCATTCTAAACAATGCTAAGTGCAAAAAGGTAATTTTTCAGGAGAGGCGATCAAATTTTGATGAGTTTTTAAATTTGTGTGAAATTCCTTTGTAATGGAAATCGAATGACCTGTACTATTTTGAGAATATCTTTTGATTGGGTTGAAGGATAAACACCAAATTTTGACTGAATATAATTTGGAATATTTAGAAATTAAAAAAGCAATCTCCATAGAAACATGCTAAGTCGACATAGCATATTTTAGAATAGAGGTGTCGATTTGTCATTACCAGATAATGCAAATTTTATTTATTTCAATAAATTGAACCTGGCCAAAAACAACAACAAAAATTAATTTCCTCACAAAAGGTGGTGTCAAGAAAGTCTTTTTACACTTTTTTGACGGGCCCATACTCCGCTCTGGAGTATGGCCCGTCATTTCCATAAATGTGGAAATGTTTAATACTGTTCTGCTGTCTAACGGTCGACTTTATAACGCAGTACAACATGTTTCAGCTCATTGATTTGGGACTCAATTTTGAGATTTGTAGCCCCAAAATTAAGAACTTCTGTATCATCGTTTAGCCAAGTTGGCACAATTAATAATTTAATGGCCATACGATTTTTTTTGCTCGTGGTGGATTTTTAGCACTTTTTATCCCCTCACCTTAGAGAGGAGGGTATACTCGTATATCATTTGCTACGAAGAAAAAGTGTAACACATCGAAGGTCTTAGGTCACTAAGACCCTAATTATGTTCGGCGGATATTCGTTTTGGGTCATTTAAAGTCGAATGAGCAATGTCCGTCCGTCTGTCTGTCTGTCTGTCTGCTGGCTGGAGCGCACCATAACTCTCCCGATTGACTTCAAATTTGGTATGTGGTAATTGTTTCTTCTCCTATTCTTCGTCCACTCCTTCTAGTACCTCCCCCACAAAGGGTTAACATTTAGTGAAATATTGATTATTTAATAACTTCTATACTACTTATTTGAATCCTCTGAAATTCTATACATAGTATTAGTTTATTAGTCACTATTACCTCGAGAAAAACCGGCGAAGTTGCCACCCCCCTTTTGGTACCTCCCACACAAATTGACAATTTTGAACCAAAAGTTAATAGCTTATAACTTTATTACCAGTGCATACAAAGACTTGAAATTTTGTACAGTGTAATGGTTTAATAGTACCATTAGTACTATAGTACTATACCATTTTACAACAAAAGTTACCAGCTTACAACTTTAATACCAGTGCATAGAAATACTTGAAATTTTGTACAGTGTAATGCTTTTATAGTACCTTGAGTCCAGAGAAAAATGGACGTTATTGGGTTGCCACTTTTGGTACCTCCCACACAAATGGACCTTTTTGTAACAAAAGTTAACGACTTTTAGCTTTAATACCAGTGCATAAAAATACTTGAATTTTTTTAACTTTAATACCAGTATATACTTTAATGCTATTAAATGCAATTTAAATTGATAATAATTTAAATAAAACAAAAAATAAATAAATTTACTATTATTTTTTTGAGACTCAAGGTGAGGGGATTCATTAGTCGTTTTACCCGACTAAACTTTCTTACTTGTTCTATATTTTTTTTCTCGGTACACCGTACGGAATATCTCTTTTGTGTCTGAATCAAAGTTGTCGATATTGAATAGGAGATACAAAATGCGGAACCTACCCGAAAAAAGTGCATCCAGTGTTCTATCTGTTCTATAATGTTCTGTTATAAACGTATACGTATTTTTCAATATTTTACAGACAGATATCTTATGACTTTGTGGGGATTTTTGCGTATTTTAAGGCAGTGGACTTTTTCGGTAGGTTTGTTCCGTACGGTATACCGAGAAAAAATATAGAAAAAGTGCAAAAAATCAACCTTGAGCAAAAGAGGTCGCCCTCAAATATGGCTATTAATGCCATAAACACCACATTTTCCACACGATCAATCTGAAATTTTGGCGTTTTGTTTATGATATGTACTTAACTTCTGCACAACGAATATTGGCAATATCGGTACATGTTTTTATATAGTCATCATGTACGAGGGCTGTTCGGAAACTTCTTAGCCTAGCACAAAAAGCGCGGTATAAACAGAAAAAAGTTAAGTGTTTTGGAAACTTCCATCTCTGCTATGAACACATGTTAAATTTTGTTTCGATCTGGCAAGTCCATCATATAGAAACAGGTGTTCACAAAAGACGCATCCGCGATTTTTTTACAATGGAAAAATTAGAAATACGTGATGTCATTAAATATTTACATAAAAAAGGTTTATCGGGACAAGAAATTCATAATGATATGGTGAATGTGTTAGGTGAAAGTGCTCCTTCATATGCAACAGTAAAAAATTGGGTTGCTGAATTTAAACGTGGTCGTACAAGCATTGAAGATGAACCACGTAGTGGACGTCCAAAAACAGCAACAACAACAGGAATTGTAGCCAAAGTGCATGATATGGTATTAAATGATCGACGAATAAAAGTGCGTGAAATAGCTAATATCATGGGCATCTCAAATGATCGAGTCCATTTAATTTTGCATGAAGAACTACAGATGAAAAAGCTTTCTGCAAGATGGGTGCCGCACTTGTTAACAGTCGACCAAAAACGCATAAGAATGAACATTTCTCAAGCTTGTTTGGATCGTTTTAAGCGAAATAAAATGGATTTTAAGCGTCGTTTCATAACTGTTGATGAGACATGGATCCACCACTATACTCCAGAGACAAAAGAACAATCCAAACAAAGGACTGAAGCTGGAGGAAGTGCCCCAAAGAAGGCAAAAACAGTCTGGTAAGGTTATGGCAACGGTTTTTTGGGACTTCAAAGGTATATTATTGATTGACTATCTGCAAAAGGGTAAAACAATAAATTCAGAGTACTATTGCAACCTTTTGGATCAATTAAATGTACAAATTCGAGAAAAACGTCCTGGCTTACAACACAAAAAAATAATTTTTCATCAAGACAACGCACCAGCGCACAAGAGTGTTTTAACAATAGCTAAAATCAACGAATTAAAGTACTAGTTGCTTGACCACCCACCTTATTCTCCTGATTTAGCTCCCAGTGACTTTTACCTGTTCCCAAATCTAAAAAATTCCTTGCTGGCAAGCGTTTTACTTAAAATGAAGATGCAATTACAGTTGTAAACCACTATTTTGAAGACCTTGAGGAAAACTATTTTAATCAAGGGATAGAATTGCTAGATAAGCGTTGGACTAAGTGTATTGAAGTTTCAGGAGATTATATTGAAAAATAAAAATATTTCTGAAAAACTAACTATTCTCTTTCATTGATAGGCTAAGAGGTTTCCGAACCGCCCTCGTAGAGGTCGCTCTAAAATTTGCTACTTTATGCCATAAATAACACATTTTCCAGACGATTGCTCTAAAATTCTGCTGACCGAAAATGGACCAATCGGTCTATGTTTTGATGTAGTCCCCATATATGTAGATGTCGCTCTTAATTATATTTGTTTATGCCATAGATTAAACATTTTTCAAACAATTTGTCTGAAACACTATGCAACAAAAACAATTTGTGTCCGACACGCAACAACTTTTTTTGTGTAGGTTGAGGCATATGAAACCATAAAAAAATAACAATTTATGGTAAAGTTTTTAACTCTAATTTTCATGAAATGCACCTTTAGCATTTGGACCACATTTTTTTTTAAGTATAGCTCGATAGAGCATTCGCAACCTTTAAATTCAAGAAAACTATGAGGGGAACAAATATCCCGTTCGCACAGGGGGAAATACCAACAATTTTGTTTGTGAGTTACCAAGTCAATCTGTTACTCGGACGGATGGATTTTAAATGATTTAAAATGGCCCAAAACGGATTTCAACCACATATTACTTCTACAAAAAGGTTATAATTTCTACCTATATCCTTACATTTTTTTAAGTTATGGCGATTTTCCACTCCCTATCTGACCTGATGCAATACTTTTGGAAGCTATTACAGCTTACAGAATCGCAGCGGACTTGAAAGCAGCTCTAAATAAATCATTGCCTTAAATATATATTTGGATACACATACATACACTTTTTAAAAGAATTCAGTGAAGAACCATATCTGAAACCTAAAAACTCATTTCGATCCTATGAGTAGCATAGGGCCTAAGATTGAGGCATACTATTCCATAAAATCAAAACTTTAATCAACAATTTTTAATTCAAATTGTAATTCTAAGTATAGGGGTTTCCAATAATGTGAAGTAAATACAATCGATACAATTAAGTTCTAAATAAAACGTCATTCAAATGGCCTCCACGACTTCTTCTGCAGGAACGAATTCGATAAACCCAATTTTCGAGCACTTTTTCCACTAAATCAAGTCGTATGTCATGAATGGCACGTTCAGTATTGACTTGTAAAGCTTGAAGAGTCTGGTTTATTTCGAAAGACCAATGATTTCAAATAACGCCACAAGAAATAGTCTAATGGTGTTAAATCACAACTTTTTGGAGGCCATTCAATATCACAATTTCTTGAAATAATCGAATCTCCAAACTTTTCTCTCAACAATTCAATTGTTTCATTTGCTGTGTGGCACGTAGCCACAATCGATCATTGGCAAAACAAAAAAACTCTTAACGAGAGCTAAAATATTGCTCAGGGGTGGCAAGGTCGTAGGTCGACTGGAAAGCGTTTTTTTTTTATTTAAAAAAAATGGACTTAGCGCACGAAAAGTTGCAATTGGACAACGATTATTTAGATAATAAAACTGAATAAACGTTGTTCTTGCGTATATCTCTCCATGATGAAATTGTAAACACTACTGAATACAATGAAAAACAAATGACAGATCATGACATATTACAAATGGCCGAAACGTCACTTCAAAATCATATCATCCCTATTGGAAACTCCTATATTTAGACTACCCGGCCTTTTTTGATATGTTTGAATCGAAAGAAAATATATTTGGAAACAATTTTTTTAAATATTATATATTTGTTAACAAATACTTTTTATTTGAAAATCAAGAAATTTTGTTTGGAACGCATATATTAATATATTAGAACATAAACAGATTTGCAAACAGACTTTCACAAATAAAATATGTGTTTACACACAAACAAAGTTATTGTTTAAGAAGTTTTCAAAAAAATATATTTCTTTTAAAAAAGATTTTTAAAACTTTGCGGACTTTTTCGAATTTTAATTAGTTTTTCCTAGATTTCGCGTTAAAGTTTATAGTTAAAAATGTCTTTAGCGGCATCAGCTTTTGTTTACCTCATTTTAATTTATAAATATTTCAATTCATTACTTTTTGTCAATCCATCAATGCAATTTATAGTTACGAACGATTTTACGATTTAAGTTTTAATATTAGAAATTTAAGAAAAAATTGCTCTTTGAACTTCAGAAAAATAGAAAACTTGTCTTTAAATTAAGGCATTGATACATTGACAATATAAATGGTGGTTAAATTGTAAGGGCCGATGTTGATTTTGAATAAAATACAAATTATTTAGGAAAATATTGTCATTTCTTTTTATTATGATAATATTGGTATGGTTCAATTATATATGGGACAAAATATAGGCCAAATGGCCGCCGCGACCTCGGCGGTACACCTCCATCCAATCGTCCCAATTTTAGATGACGCTGAGGCATAATTGAGGTTATATGCCGTAAATGTGCCGAATTATCTCATCCTTTAGCTCCTGAATTGTTGCTGGCTTATCGACGTACACATTTTCTTTCAAATAACCACAAAGAAAGAAGTCCAACGGTGTCAAATCACATGATCTTGGCGGCCAATTGACATCGCCACGACGTGAGATAACACGACCATTGAATTTATTGCGCAAAAGAGCCATTGTTTCGTTAGCTGTGTGGCAGTTGCCACTTGTCCTGTTGAAACCGCATGTTGTCCACATCCATATCTTCCAATTCGGGCCATAAAAAGATCGTTATCATCTCACGATAGCGAACACCATTCACAGTAACTGCCTGACCGGCCTCATTTCGAAGAAGTATGGCCCGATGACGTCGCCAGCCCATAAGCCGCACCAAACGAACTGGGCGAGCATGCACAGGTGTTTTCACAGCTCCTACAGACCCGGTTTGCAGAAATGTGCGCACAATTCTCCAGATTGTGGACACATTTGGTCGATTATGCTGATCAAAAAAACATCACGAACTGCACGAAATGCATTTTGATTTGAACGCCCATTTTCGTAAAAGGCTTAAAAAACTTTAACGCGTTGCTCGATTGTGTATCTTTCCAGTGTTCAAATTGAGTTAGTCTGAAATTGAGAAATGTCAAATGAAATGCAGAAAAAAAGACGTTTATGTGTGCTTCACATTCAACATCGTCCCTCACAATTGAACCACCCTTTACTTAAATACAAATTAATCTTATTTAGAATTTCCTGCCGTCCGCAACGCAGGAAATTCCCATATGTACATTTGGAATAACTTTCGTATAAGTAGAAGTAATGACAAGTGGACCGCAGGCCAAAAACAACATTACTGCATCCGAAGAGTTGACTAACCCCCAACGAAACGCGTCATGCATTGGTTGGTGTTGGATTTCAAGGTCGTTCTCTTTTTCACTTGACTTTTCAAAATACCTTCCTTCACTTTGAAAGATCTCTTTATCTTCAGCTCAACTACACAAAACATACAATAAAAATAAATTTTTTGTAAAAATTTAATTTTTTTATAAAATTTCGTCAAAATGTTATTTGTCGATAATTTTGTCGAATATGCATTTTTATGGAAAATGTTTTTTTTTTTCTAGAAAATTATGTCAATATTCAAATTTTCTAGAAAATTTCTTTTAAATTTTATATTTCTTTAAAATTTCTTCGAAACTGAATCTTTCCAAAATATTTCATTCATCAGCCTTTAATATAGTCAACGAGCTTTGATTCGGTCAGTGCCCACTAACCAATGCCCTGATTAGTGACCACAGTGACCTCTGCAGGGGTCATCGCCGTTTAAACGACGCATGTATCCGTTCAGTGGCCCTTTATACACTAGAACTTTCAAATTTCAACAAAATTTTCTAGAAAAATTTAATTTCAAAACAATTTGTAGATAAATGCAATTAAACAACATTTTCTAGAGAAATGTATTACCACGATTGTTCTAGAAAAATTGAATTTCAACAAAATGTTGCAGAAAATTTTGATTTCAACATTTTTTTTTAAAAATGGAAATTTAAAGGTATTTTCTAATGTAAATTAGAAGGAATTTTCTAAAAAAAAATCAATTTCAAGAACTCTTTTAGATAAATGTTATTATGAAAAATTTACAGCCGGGTTCTCTATGTCGAACGAAAGCGATGCGAACGAAAATCAGCTGATTTTAGACCTACTAGAAGGTATCAGAACGACAAAGCAAATGCAAACATACTGGCTCATGCCAGTAAATGGGTCTAAACTCAGGTGTTTTTCGTTCGCATCGCTTTCGTTCGACATAGAGAAACAAGCTGTTAATTTCAATTCATATAAATAGAAAAATATATACAGTACAGTACTTTTGTTAATTTTGTGTCATTCCGCAAAATCTCCCCACTCTCGTGTTGCCGACTTTTAGGAGCGAAAAATATAACGACGTGCAAAATCAAAGAAAACCAATCAGCTGATCCAACAACAACGATACGTCAATACGTGTTGACTAATTTGCGCTCCGATGTATGAAGTGAGCAGCTGTTCGTGTAAGTGACAGCGCTACCAGACGTGACGATTTTACGCCATTTTGACGTTTTTTTAGTCAAAATTTAATAAAAGGACGCCTTTTTGGTTGGTTGGTGCAGATTTACGCAAGGATTTTTTTCAGCAGATTGTCCGCTAATTCTCTTTTAAACTTGCGTAATTTTGCTTCGGATATTCCTGTGTGAATTGTTGTTGTTTCAAAGTGCGAGTGAAAAACCGAAACGTTAAGCCCGAGTACGGGAGAGTTTTTTTCCCATCTTGCCGACTGCCTCTCGCTCCTACAAAACGCCGATAATCTGCTTAACATTCAGCCAGTGTTAATCGGGACTTGGTTAACGTGGTGGCTAAAACCCGTTCTCTAGCCTCAATTAGTATGTTAATATATCGTTCTGATAACCACAACCCTCGTATAATGTCTGTTATTTCTATGTGTTTTTATATCCAGTCTGATAAATTGAGGTATTTCCAAGGTCTCCCAGCCAGACCTATATTTTTAGTCCGAATCTGATACTCAATTATAATAATACCTGCTAAGCATTCTAAATTTCAGTTACTAATATGAAAAATCTCCCGATTTTTTTAAAAACCAAAACTTTTTTAAAAATTGTTTTTGACGTTTATTTCTATTACATTTAAAACTTTTATAGCTGTCAAATTCCATACAATTTAACTTTCGTTAGCTCTAACGCTCGGTTATTTAGTTTTGTGTTAATGGGGGTTAGAATTTTGCTGCGAAAAAAACGTATTTTGGAATATGACGATTTGTAGGGAAAAGAACTGGCAACACTGGTGAATGGTTAGACAAAAAAAAAATTATAATAAAGAAACATTTTAATAACAAAAAGCCAAAAGAAAAAATCCTTAAATGTAATCGCAGAAAACTTAGAAATTTAAAAAAAAGAAACTCCTAAAGGTTTGAGTTTACTGTTTTGTGCAATGGGAATACAAAAGAAAATACTACATTTTTTCATTTGTGTGTAGATGTAAAAAATAAATCGAAGACACATAAGAATAATGTTGATGATATATGACCTAAATTTAATGTTGAGGATATTTTGGACTTGACCTACATATATCCTGGGAAGGGAAAACGGTTCAACTGTCCGCCACTCTGACAATTCTGATCTCGTTTCCGGATTTTAAAATCAAGAATAACGCAAATATTGAAGGGAGAATATGGGTGGTTCCGTTAGCCAGATTTTCCGTTCGGGCTCGGCTCTACTCTCCCATCGCGATGGCCATGTTTCCAAGGCAACTGAGGAGAAAATCACAACGCTTTTCGAAATTTTACGTGCTAATCCCAAAATTTCCATACAACCACTAGAGTCACTGTTATTGGAAATTCCAAAGGTTTGTGTAGAAGGCAATCACTCTCGCCGTCATAGCGGCTAACCAAATGAGTTTTCCATTTTCATTACAGAATGAGAATATATTAGTCATACATGATGATTGTGGCTTCAATATACTACAACGTTCTGTTGGCCTTAATCACATCGAATTGACGAAGTGGCTGTTGCAACGTCATCGCCCCGACGTCAATAGGGGGGCGTCATGTTCTCTACCCCTGCACATAGCCTGTTTGAAAGGTCATGAATCCTGCGTTGAATTGTTGCTGAAGTACGGTGCGCGAATTGAATGTGATTCGCGAATGTGTTACCCCGGATCACATTCCACCAATTGTGAGCTGTTCCAGTGTAGTCAATCCATCAATCATTATGAAGATGTTGAATACAGGGAGCGTAATTTTGATAATTCAAAATTACAAAATGCTATTTGCTATGCCATCGATGGCGATCAATGGGATGTCCTTAATATATTGGTACAGAAATTAGATGATCCATGGGTAAGTGGGGGAGAGTTTTATAGTATATTTGAAAAATTTAAAAATATTTATGATTGACCCGCCTTCTTTTGCAGATACCTTTCCGTTCGAAACGACCAGTCTTTCATTTGCTTCACATGGCCTGTGAACGAGGGGCATGGAAATGTGTTCAGCAGTTGGTGGTCAGTCGTTCAGACGAAATAAATCTTATAAAAGACGAATACTACCCCATCCATCATGCCGTATTGCACGACATGCGTTTTCTAGAATTATTAATCCACCATGGTGCTGTGACCACAGTTAGAACTTGTACTCAACAATTCACTTTGCTGCATATGGGTAAATTCATTTAATGGAACATTCTTCTTACTTCAATTGGAAAACTTCAATTTCTATGTATTACAGTGATATTCATCGCAAGAAAATCTGCCGAGGATACATTGAGTATGTTGAGGATTTTACTGGAACGTGGCTGTAAAGAACTCATCAATGAACCAGACGTCTTGGGAAACACACCATTACATTCCTTGATTGTTCGTTATGCATTGGAGGAAGCTCGGTGAGAGAAGGCAACAATTATTCGCCATATCGTGAATTAAATTCCACGTGGAATTTGTTCCCTTTACAAAGTGGGAACAAATTCTGCGTGTAATTTAATAGAGCGATAAGGGCGAGTATGCAGTATTATTTGTATCCTCAAGCATCCTTAATTTATTTATATAAATTACAATACAATGTAATTTCACTTTCCAATTGTACGGTCGAGGAAAAGCCGGGTTAGAAAGACCATGTGGCTAGATTTCGCTGCGACAAGCGGTAGGAATCGAACCCACGACCCCCAAACTTATAGGGGAGAACTCTAATTAACCACCTTAAGCGACTCTCTTATCTTTTATTTATTTTCTTTTTAAGATTTTGCAAACTAATTATATATTTAAACCATTTTGCTCGACTGTGCCCCTTAAGGAACGAAATTCCGAATTTTTCCGAGTGCTTTTCTCGCACGCTGAGAGCATATTTAACCATTGTAACCACTGTAGCATATTTATTTATCACATGCTTGCCCCAGTGTATCATACTTAAACATTTTGGCCCACTATACAATATTTAACCATATTTCCCTCATTGCGCATCTAAAAGTAAAAAAGAACCTAAACAGTTACTCCATGTTTGTGTTCAAGAGTTAACATCACAACCTGGGCCATATTTAATCCTATTTGCCACACTGTACCATATTGAGCCCCCTTTATTGGCTCATTGCGAATTTGTTAACGAAATTCAAAAAATTATTTCACAAAATTATCACAAATAAGTTATAAACTATGTCTGTGGGAATTTATACATGCATCATCATGTTTAGGTCTTATCCTGAAAACCCCGTTTTTCTAACAAAAAATATTTCACTTTATTTAGTTTTTTGCTTCTCCTGTAAAATTTTCAAATATACATAAATCAAATCAAAATATACATAATCTTCCTAATATGGTCTATTAGTAACTATGTATAATTTATTTCCGTGGAAATTTTGTGGTTTCTATTTATTCTAAAATTTGTTCTAAATCGATAAATTTTTGATTACACACCTAGTCGAATGTTTTTCGCTGCCAATATTAGACTCCATTTCTAAAGATTTTGGCTCGCTTTCGCGTATCTGAAATATGTTACAGTTTGTGTTTGACAATGCTGAATTTCTGTTATACTTGAGAATATCCTGCGTCATATTGGCTCGCTATTTTAAAGATTAATCTGCCGAGTCATAAAGATAATTTCCTTGTATTTAATATTTTTGATTTTGTCAAGATAATCGGAACACTTTGAAAATTTGTTGTGGAATACCGTACGGTTTGGCATGGAATGACTCACATATAACCTTTATTGCCGTACAGTGTCCCTAAAAGTATGTATCTGTGTAAAGCACTTATAAACACTATATCGTCATCAGAAACGAGAAGGGCCCATCATCATATTTGAAAATTGTACAGGAGAAGCAAAAAACTGAATAAAATGAAGAGTGTTGTCGTTCGAAAAACGGGGTTTTCAGGATAATAAAGGGTTTTCCAACAAGTGGTGTTATTTTGGTATTCAAAGAAAAGTGTCATTTTTGAGATAAATGAAATGAAAGAAATTAATAATGAAAAACAACATCAGCCAAATGACCACCACGACCACGCTTACAGGACCATATCCTTTTTATGAAATTTCCCATGTCCAAATCGCAAAGTGGCTGCCCTATGTCCTCGATAGCCTCACGAATTCTATCTTGAGGTCTTGAATCGACGCTGGGCTGTTGGCGTAGACCTTATCTTTTACGTGGCCCCAAAGGAAGAAGTCGCAAGGTGTTAAATCACAAGATCTCGGTGGCCAATTGTGCTCACCTCTTCGAGAGATAACACGGTCCGGAAACTTTTCCTGTAACAGAGCAATGGTTTCGTGTGGCACGTAGCGCCGTCTTGTTGAAAGTATGCGGTGTCCAGATCAATACCATCCAACTCCAACCATTAAAAAAGTCATTAATCATCTCTCGATAGCGCAATCCATTCACCGTAACTGTTGATTCAACCTCATTTTCGAAGAAGTGAGGTCCAATGACCCCGCCGGACCATAAGCCGCACCAAAAAGTCACACGTTGAGGATGGAGAGGCTTCTCAACAATAACTCTTGGGTTTTCCGAGCCCCAGATGCGACAATTTTGCTTGTCAGTCAAGATGATTTTCGAATTTTAATAATTTCAATGCGTTGTTGAATCGTGTATCGTTCCATTTTTAGTAATTGCGTAGTTTCTACTTGTCAAATGTCAAAGAATAAAAGCTTCAAAAGTGACAGCTACCGAAATACCGGGTGATTCAAAATAACACCTCTTGTTGGAAAACCCTGTACCTAAACATAATGATGCATATATAAATTCACACAAACATGATTTAAAAATTAAATAATTTGTTGTTAGGCCCTTTTGAATTTCGTTAATAATTTCGTCATTTTTGATGGTATGTCATCAACAATTTGTCGGAATGTGTATTTTGATGCAGTGTACCGAAATCCATTAAAAACTCAATTTCCATTTTCATTGATGTTACGCCCTTTTTCGTTTCTGATGACGACATGTAAACCTTTTTGCCATACCGTCGGCTTAATGCTATTTTGTTCCATACGCCATTTTGTATGATCGGAGAAAAGCCCAATTTATTGTTTGAGTAAAAACGGGACTGAAGAGTTACAAACTTTTTATTCCATAGGGTTCCCAACAGTATTTGTATTATTCCCATGCATTTTTATGCCATTATATTCAAAAATAAGCAAGTTATAACAATTTTTGTACATGGCATTTTGGTCCATATCCACTTTTATTTTAATATTTTTCCGTATTTGTATTACATGGACCACAAAGAAGGTCGGTATGAAAGGAAAGTAATTTACATATTGTGATTGAAAGAACGTAAAATAGTGAGTAAAAATTATAAGGCGATAGAAAAATGGAGATATAGAACAAAGATGTAAAAATTATTTCCCTTAAATCAGAGTTAAATCGATTTACCCTACCAATATCTCGAAAACTAGACGAGATAGGAAAAAAATTATTGCAGATTCTGAAAGAGCATGCTTGAAACCCATGTAATCAACTCCTAACTCCAAAAACGCAAAAATGACGTATGGACCAAAATAGCATTAAGCCGACGATACTACGTCCCTAAAAGTATGAATTAAGAAAACGCTCCTTATCCCACATTTGCCCCACTGTACCACTTTACCTTACTGTGCACATAAAAATTAGAATTTGTAACAAACACTTCTTATCTCTAAAACCCTGGAACCATATTTAGCTCTTTATGCCCCACTGTTTCATATTAAACCATTTTTGCCCATTAAAGTACTGAAAAAACACTTCTTATCTCCCTTTTTGACCCACTGTGTCCCTGCCCCACTGTTTCACATTAAATCATTTGTGCACATAAAATTACTGAAAAAACGCTTCTTATCCCCCTTTTTGACCCACTGTGTCCCTAAAAGTATGAATTTCTGAAAATAGCCGATTGATTTTGACGGCCTTACCATATGTATCCCATTTTGCCCTTTGTTGGAAGTTGTATCCCTTTTGTTCGAGTTTCGAAAAATTCAGTCTTGTACCGAGTGTACTTCCTAAGGGCTACACCTATACCAAATTTCTCCATCCTAACTTTAATCGTTTGAATTTGGCGGTGGTACCATATTTTCCTCTTTGCGCCTAAAAGTACGAATTACGCATCTATGTACTTCCCAAGTGCTACTTTCCCACCAAATTTCAAGTTTCTAGCTAATAATTACAAAATGTACGACGTCCTTACAAGAGCCACATATTTCTTTCGCCGGGCCATCCAATTTGCCAAATTGGCTTATATGGGCGGGGCCACGTCTCTTTGTCCATTCTCTCAATCTGAAGATTCCCTGAAAATTTCATCAAAATCGGTGCAGCCATTTTGGAGTCCATACGTAACACACACACACACATCCATTTGTATATATATAGTAAAATGTATCTATGTATTCCGAAGTCTAGTCTAGCTTAAAACTGAGACGAAGCTTGACAAAACTCGACACCTATTATCTCCTCTTAAAATCAATTAGAAAAATCTTTTCTTATTTATTACTTACAATCTTCTTCCAGCTACGGTTACGACAAGTGGAGCAAATGGGATGTTTTGCATTTGGTAAGATTCCTTCTGCAACACGGCGCTAAGAATTCCATCAATCAGGCGGGTAACAGTGCTTTGGCTTGTGTATTTCGTCACGTTCGAGATATGGATGTTTGTTTTGAGCTGCTGAGCATGATGATCGAAGATGGTGATCCAAATATTGTGGGTCGTGATGGTTCGGTACCCATAATGGTACTGTTAATACCGCTAATCAACAAAGACACTCTGCAACATTATACTCATTCAATGAAGGTGGGTGGGTCACAAATTATTTTTCAAAGTTTGACATTTACATTTGTAAACCCCCTCTTAAATTATTCTCCTACCTACAGGTTTGCTTTGTAAACTGCATACGGATACTTCTGCAGCATGGAGCAAATCCCAATTGTTCGTATCACCATAATTTGACACCTCTACAAGTCTTGGTATTTACTGTCAGCGAAAATTTCACCTTAAGCAGTGATACTTTAAGGCAAACAAATTTCGATTTCATTAAAAACATACTCCTGCTGCTGCTGCAACATGGCCTCGACTGTAATCAAACATATCAGAACATTCTGCAGGCGGTAATGGATATGGTGCGCAATGTTAGAGATGTTACAGATTTGAATAGAATACACGAACTGACGTTGACACTCATACAATATGGTGCCGACCCGAATATAGTATTAAGTAGTATGACCACAGGTGGTGCTATCTACTCCAATGAAATTACACGTTTCGGTGATGCTTTGGGCTTAACTGGTTCCTCGGCAGAGAGTAATAACGTCTCGTCGGCGGCTGAGAGTAACAACGGCGGAGCGGCTGGCACCGTTACGACCAGTGGCACGCGACAATCTTTAGGCGATACTTCATTCCGCAACTCTTTTCGCACAAATTCCCGATATCTGCTATTCTATTACATTGTGTTGATCACAAAGAAAGAATTTATACTCAACGATCCAGATGTAACGTTCACCCGCATCATACTTCTCTTCTATGCCACCATGCAACACGATACGCTGTATAACTGTTTGAAGTCTCTGCACAATTTCTATGTGGCCCAGGTGCCCAGTAAAAAGACAGAACAATTAATCGCTGTTATATCTTCGTTGTACCGTAAGCCTCGCAGTTTAAAGCAATTGTCGCGTCTTGCCATTTATGAATCGTTAAATCGAAAATTAGCTCAAAATGTAAATAAACTTAAATTGCCGGGACTGCTTAAGGATTATGTCTTGAACTTTGATAAATAATTTACAAGCACAAAGAAGAAAGCTGAAAAGAACAAAGGAAAGCGAAATTGAACCAAGAAAACCAAATTAAAACAAAGTATGGCAATATGAAATGGTTTATGGTTCTTGTAAAACATTTTGTGCCGTATGAAAGTATTGGATCACTATAACAGAAGATTTGGGACCATCAAAATACGTTTTTTTTTATTGATGGTCTCGTTGTAATCTTCATTCATTTCCATTAAAAATCTATAGCATAAGTTTACAAATTTGCATGGAACACCTACGCGCTTATTTTTATAATTGCTAATTAAAAATGTAGTATATTTTTGGTGCAAAAGTCGCCTACAAAATATAATGCTCAATACTGCATAAAATACATAATAGAGTAGCTAATTACACAAATAGTCAATGGACAAAAAATATACATACATACATATATAGTGAACATCAATTCTTAGATCTATCAGCTTTAGCTAGTTTACAATAAATCATATACGAATACGAATACATACGTACGAATCCTCTGAACAATCTGAATGTCGTTATGGAGTTATATAGGCATTAGGCAACATTCTGCCTGACTTCTTAATTCTAAATACATACTATTATTTAGTACGTTGTCTGAATAAGAATTTATCAATTAATTGAAAATGTCTCTTAACTCTCTCTATCGTACATATATGAATCTGAATTTAGCAAAATCAGGGCAAATATGTAGCCATGTGCTCACAATACTTGTATTTACTACAAAAATGTTCTGTAAACTACAAAACAAGGAGTTAACAACCACATTTTCAATGTTATTATTATCTTAAGCGTAATCTAGCTCTCATAGTTTGTAAGTTGTGCACTTATTTAAAAAAAATATTAAAATTAAGAACAAACAAAAGCCTAATATTTAACTCATATTCATATATATACATACATATACTTACATACATTCTATTTGCCAAAAGAAAGTTTTACAAAATACAACAATACACATTAATAATAAAATAAATTTAATCCATATTATTATTATTATTATTGTTATATTGTTCCTGTTAAATGCAAATGAAAACCTATTCAAGAAACTCAATAACTATAAATGTGTGAAAGCAAATGCATAATAATAATAATTTATTATAACATTGTTAATTCCGATTTCTTTTCATTTTAAGTTAAGAAATTATATTCAAATTGCAAGAATTTAATGTTATATAAACTAGATACATAATAATACATAACTAATTAAAAATGACTTAATGAAATTACTGTCGTATTTTAATGATTGTGCGATTAATCAAAGGGAAATGTCAAAAGGTTTACATTGATAAAAATAAAGATTAGTATATCTTAAATTGGGCGGAGCAGACTATGAGTGCAAAATTACAGAGTTAGTGCAAAATCTAAATCTGAAACTATTTTCTTTAAATTCGCATTTTCATTTTTTCTTTTCATTTTCATATTGTTCGATTGGATATTGTGGTTTGATAACACTATGCAACAAAAAAAAATTTTTGTTGTGTCCTAGACCTAAAAATTATTTTTTTGTATAGATTGTGGCATACTGTTATATAAAATCAAAACCAAACATTTTGTTATGGTTAAATTTTTAAAAAAAAAAAAATGTATTAATAATACTATTACCGTCGAAGGTACCCATAGTATTTGCACTATAATTTTTGGAGTATATGCCCGATCAGGTCGACTTATACGTTAAATTGAATCTATTAATGTGGGCTACCAATTTTGGAAATTATCTCTTTCACTTAGAAACAGTGGTTTAGTAACATTCAACAAACAAATTCTGGGACAAAAAAACATAAAAAGTAGAAAAAAATCGAAATTAATTTTTAAAAGTTTGCATCCTAGCGAAGAAAATAATGCCTATTTGAAAACAATCTATGGATAAATGTAGAAATTATAGCCCTTTTGGTAGAGGTAAGAGAATTTCAAAAATTCTTTTTTTTTTTATTTCTGTTTAAATAGCGATTTTATTTATTACATTTATTTACATTATGTGCATTTGAGTTTATTTACATGAACAAGTTTCATTAGAAGTAATTGTGAGTTCTTTGTTGACGTTTGTAGATTTCGGAATCGGTTTCTGTAATGAGGAACCAAATATAATCTCCCATCATTCTTTCATCACAGTGCCCTTGGTAACGCCGCTCGATGGACTTCAATTATTGGTGAAACCTTTAGCCATGTTCGTAACTTACGTCGCCAAGATTCTCGGGGAAAAAGTTTAAATGAGAATACAAGAAATGAATTTTGAGGGACAAATTTACACCTGTTGAAATACATAAAGCGAAAAATAAGTTGTAAGAATACATACATACGTGTTATATACATAAATATAAAAAAAAAATATATTTCTAACCGATTTTTTCATAATTTTTTAACAAATCATTAATCATTGTTTCATATTGCGGGCTTTTTTTGGATCCAAGGAACTACAAGCTTAAACGATCCCCATGCTGCAATTTCATCCGACGTCAAATATGATTCGAAATTCACATCTTTCATCAGTTTTCTTATTTTAGGCCCATCAAAAACTCCTTCTTCGATTTTTTGAAAAGAAAGACTTTAAATAAACTTTTTAAATATGAGAATGAATTGCCATCTTTCCTTAAGGCTTTTACAAAATGTTTAAAGAGCCCCAGCTTAATATGCAGTGGTGGCAAAGTATCGGCTATCCCAGGGGCATAATATACCAACTACATAATATACCAACTACATACCTAAAATATGAACATGACTGGAAAACAAATTTTCCAGTCATGTTCATATTTAATTTATTTTATCAGTTTAGCCATAGTTTCGTATGATTCCTTAGTGTTGACAGCATGGGCAATGGGAAACGACAGTTTCTGATTTCCGTTGTGTAAAAGTACTGCTTTCAAACTTTCTTTACTGCTGTCAAGAAGTAACCGCCATTCCTTTGAATTGTATGTTTGATTAAGTTCCTCGAACAATCCAGGAATGTCCTTGCAAAAGCATCTGTTATCCACAGTTATATAAAATTGTTTGTAAGGTATATCACGGACCCTATAATATGATATGTTAACATCTGGGGCCAAAATATTGTACTGTTTCATCCCAGATGCAAGTAGTTCTGCCTTATCTTTGGTCAGTTCAAAATCTCTCACTAGATCAATGAGTTCAAACTGAGTAAAAGCGATGACTTCTGACTCAAACTTGAATCGCTCAGAGTTGAGCACTCAGTTGAACTTGATGATGTTTCCGTTATTAGGCTGTTATCTAAACTTGGACACTTCCTACTCATACTACTTAGACAAAAATAGCAGTCCGTATCGTGAATGAATGGTTGTCTCCAAATCATTGGCATTCCAAATTGCACGTGAAGTCTAAAATTAAAACGTTTTATTCCACAAAACATTGTAATACATTAATTTTAAAGTACTTACCGCATTCTTCCACTAGTCCATCGAGTAAGATTTACATGGCACGAATTACACGAAATACTAGGTGTCCACGGTTCGTTCATATTTTTAACCCGTATACCAAAATATTACACACATGTTTCTTCTATTATTTTACTAAACGCACGTCGATTTTTTTAATTACATATTTTCCGCAGATGTAGCAGAAATTGTCGGGATCATTTACACATTGAAAAGTTCTTTGCCTTTTACTCATACTTCGAAATATAACTTTGTAATATTTTTCAGAAAATCGACTTATCTCCTTAAGGCGCTGAATTACACTAATCCGGGTTTAAGGTTCATAAGTTGCAGTACCTGTAGCTGACATATACATAGTTTGCTTCGAAAGTAGACACCCAATATTTTCAAGACTGCCGCGTACTACTTTGTATTGCGTACATATAATTTTACTACCTGTATATACGACTGGGATGTCCATGCCCCTAAAAGGCATAACTGAATGGAAACCTCATAAATAAAAAACCACAAATATTTTTGAATGACACTCTATCTGAGCGGATATCATCCAATATAGCTCTCACATTGCATAATTTCTGACATCAATCCTCATAAAATAAAATGCAAGTGCAATGTCTCTTATATGTATGTCTCTCTCACATATGGCGAATACAATGTAAGCAAAAACATCACTTAAAACAAAAAAATATGAAACAAGATTTTTTTGAATTTCCCTAAAATGTACAAAATGGCTCATAACTTTTACATCTATCCATAGATTTTTTTCAAATAGACAATGCTTTCTTCGTTGGCATGCTGGCTTTTTAAAAATGTGATAAAATATTTTTTTCTATTTGACGACTGTTACTAAACCAAAGATTCTACGTGAAAGCGATATTTGCAGCATATGTAGTCCTCATAATTCCCTTTAATTTGAGGCATAACACGGCTGAATCAGGCTTATACTTGAAAAATTATTGTCCAAATACTGAATGTACTTTGTATGAAAGATGAAATTTAAAAAAAAAAAATACCATAAACAATTTTTTTAATATTTTTTTTCGTGTTTTGACACCTAATTGCACCAGAAACTGTTATCCACATCCCTTGGACAAAAATTTTGTTGCATAGATTTTGTACTTGTATCAAGAAATATTCAGCAATTCTTCGCGAGGACATGATGTTCTCAAAGACAACAACTAAAAAATTCGGCAATTTGTATGACGTTCGACATATGAATTTGATTGTACTTTTTTAGGGGTTAGGTGGGAGAAATAATTCTCTAAGGATTTCTTTCATTTCGCTCTTTAGACTGAAGCATGTATTTCGAAGTCTTCCACTTTAAAATCACCACAGAGGCAACTAACCTCTTGGATTTCCCACAAATTGTGCGGTCGAATATCTCGAAAACAAGAGCTAACCTAAAAACTGATACCACCAACCACTGGATTCACCGTAGTCCAAATATATAGGTATATACATAGGGTCCCCTTTCAATAACATTTGGACTAAAGACAAATAGAATAAGAAGACATTCCTTCCGGACGAAACGTCAAAATCTGTCAGGTACAAACGAATATGAATGTACTGTCACACGCGAAAAAACAGTTTTCCGCAAACACTGTTTGAAGTTTTCGCTTGCAATTGTCGATTAATATTTCTTTTTTAATTTTAACAATTACAAAAAATTCGGGAAAATCTGTCTGAAAATTCGCGAAAAACCTCAATCGTTGGAATTCCTATTCGTTCGTACCTGACTCTTACTCGCTCGGGATGACTTATCTTCTTACTTTATAATTTTTGAGATAGACCCCCTGCAAGTAACAAAACCTTGTATAATTGAATCATGAAAAATTACCAATTCCAATGTTTGAAATACAGGGGTTTCCAACAAGAGGTGTCATTTTGAATCACCCGGTATTTCGGTAGCTGTCACTTTTGAAGCTTTTATTCTTTGACATTTGACAAGTAGAAACTACACCATTACTAAACCTGGAACGATACACGATTCAACAACGCATTGAAATTATTAAAATTCGAATAATCGAAAATCATCGAAAAATCATCTTGACTGATGAGGCCCATTTCCACCTCGGTGGCTACGTCAACAAGCTAAATTCTCGCATCTGGGGCTCGGAAAACCCAATATTTATTGTTGGGAAGCCTCTCCATCCTCAACGAGTGACTGTTTGGTGCGGTTTATGGTCCGGCGGGGTCATTGGACCCTACTTTTTCGAAAATGAGATAGGATCAACAGTTACGGTGAATGGATTGCGCTATCGAGAGATGATTAATGATTTTTTATGGTCGGAGTTGGAAGGTATTGATCTGGACAACGTTTACTTTCAACAAGACGGCGCTACGTGCCACACAAGCAACGAAACCATTGCTCTGTTACGGGAAAAGTTTCCCGTAACAAAGTTTTCTTGTGATTTAACACCTTGCGAAAAAATTTAAAAATTGAAAAAAAATCATCAGTTTGCACTCTTATCGACAATTAGGGGCCGTTCAAGTATTACGTAAGCAGATTTATTGCAATTATTTACCCCCCCCCCCCCCCCTCCCCCTTGTCATCAAAAGTAAGCAAAGCTCTTATCCCCCCCCATGCTTACGTAAACATTGTTATATGCATTTTTCATTTAATGTATTCTATTTTTGTTATTCATTCATGAGCAGCAGTTAAAATTCTAGAAATAAGAAAATAGGCTTAGGATAGAGGACTTTAACGCACATAATATTCATTTAAACAAACTTTATTGATACGGTATTCAACATAGAGTAAAGTACAAATATTATAATCTTATTAAGTAATATTACGAACTAAACAAAATTCTTTTAAATTTTTGGTGTACATATTAATTCCAATTAATAGTCTTCAGTCCATGACACCCGAATCCATGATTCTAAGTTTTCGATGACATTGGATGTTTGCTGCTCAATGTTGTGTGTCTGCCCACTTTCATTCGATTTTGGAATGTCTACGTCGTTTTCATCGAGCCATTCAACATCTTGGTGCTCTAAATTTTGAATAATGCACATCAGTTCATTAGCACGACGAGCAGCCACTCTTAAAGGCCTAACTTTCATATCAGTGTGCGTGTTTACTTTTTTATGGATCTTCTCGATGTGACGATTTAGTGACTTGACGGAAGTATGATAAAGACCACACGTTTTGCATGTTCGACTTATTTTTTTTTTTTTTTTATTGTGAATCGAATTGGCGATGCTTCTCAGGCACCATACGCCAGGTTATTTCAACAGACGAAGTCCTCACAATGACATCTAGGATTTAGCCAGGATATAATGATGATACGAGGGTCCAGCCGGTAAATTCCAATCTCACAGGATCAGATAGACTAGACCAGATGATGACCACAAGGGCGTGATATTCAGCAACGAGGGCTTCTAGGGCTGCAATTCCATCAATTAAATGTGCTATTGAAAGGAAGATAGGCAAGGGAAATATGGGGGAGGGGATCGGAAAGCATTATGAGAAAATGTAAACAAGATTAACATAAATAGATAGGTATATGTATTGGTTACCACAGGATAAAGCGAGCATCCACAGGATGGGTTATAGGTTACAGATGAGGTGTATAGGTATTGGGAGGGTTTATCACAGGGTAGTAACGGGTTATCACAGGGTAAGTAAAGCGGGTATCCACAGGATAGGTAAATGGGTATCAGTAATAGGAAATTGGTAAAGGTTATCACAGGTTATCGTAGTTAAAATAAAGCGATCATCCACAGGATGAGTAATACTTAAAGCTAGTATCACAGTTAGTTAAATTCGATAATCCAAAGGATCCAACTGTTCATATAGAACAGTTCGTTTAATTTATAAATCCAACCAAGGATTTATAGTTAGCGATATGCTTTGTAAGCAAGATTTCTTTTACGTTCGTGAATTTAGAAAATATATCAAATTTGTTTCTTGAGTTAGTATAGTCAGGGCAATCAAAAAGTAGATGATGAGTGGTTTCAGGCACCGAACATGATTCACAATTCGGGGATAGACTCACACCAATCCGGTGTAAGTGGGCTTTATCGTATGTATGGCCCAGCATGAGCCTATTTATTAGTTTAGAGTCCCTTGGACTTAATTCAATCTTGTGGTACCAGGGTTTATCAAACACATTATCCACAATTGAGGCAAAATGAGTACCCTTGTGCTCAGAGGTACTTACAAACTTGTTGTTCCATTCAGTTTTGAGGAGATCTTCAATGTATAATAGGCCTTCATTGGGGGTGAAATTAACGTTTAGATCAGCACCATATTCAATAGCCATTTTGGCTATGTCATCCGCTTCCTCGTTGATCGCCACACCTCTGTGGCTTGGAGTCCATACAATATGACAGTTCATTCCATCGGATTTGTTCAACATGTCGTGGAACATGGCCACAATGTAATTGTCGGTTTCTGCACTGTTGATAGCCTTACAGGCTGCAAGGCTGTCAGTAAAGAAAACACATTTTGTATAACCATCCTCGATGGCAATCTCCAGGGCTTTGACCAAAGCCCACAATTCTCCAAACGTTGATGAGGATTTAAATCCGATTCTGAAGTAGAATCTATGACCATAGGAGTAGTTGAAAACACCGCATCCAGTAGCACACGGTGCACCGCATCCAGAGGCATCAGTAGCAAATATTACAAACCCATTGCATTTGTACTGGGTAATCTCCATATTGTATACAGACTTGATTTCATCATTGGATACGTTGTTTTTAGAGTCTGAAAGAATATCATATCTTATAGTGAGGTTTTTGTAAAATGTAAAGGATGAGGGAATCATGATGTTATCAAATGTGTCCTTAAATTGGTAATAAGTGAAGCTGTAGCTAGATTTAACAGGTGGATTATCAGATATTATATCATAGAGAGTGAAGTTGTTGATTTTAATTTTCATCAATTCTTTGGCAGTAAGCCACTTAGCTCTTTGCTTAGGGGGCATTTCACTAGCCAGAGCATAAAGAGAGTGAATAGGGGTAGATTTAGTAACACCTAAACATCTTCTAATCATGCCGTTCTGTAGCACAAGAATTTTTTTGTTGATGTATTCAGGAGCATTGGCAGAAGTTGTCCTGGCATACTCAAGTTTAGATCTAACGAGGCTTTTATAAATATTTAAGGCGTGCTTTGGGTGAAGTCCGCCTCTAATGGGGGTGAGGCACTTCAGCATATTGGCTCGGTTGTTGGTTTCAGATGAGACACTTTCAAAGTGATCTTTCACAGTCAAGCTGTTTGTGATCATTCTTCCCAGAAATTTGAATTTTTTCTCCTGTATTATTGCATTTCCATCAATAACTAAATCAATTTTGTACGTGCTGTTCTTCGCAAAGTATGTGGTGCTGGATTTTTGTGGATTAAAGGACAGGTTTAAAGTCCCACAAATATTTTTGAATTTTACAGTTTTGCTTTTTAGATTTCTCAGAGCCAGATCAAAGTCCAAATTATATGACATTATCAGAAAGTCGTCAGCATATTGGAAAATCATGGTTTGGTAGTCTTCGAGTTGATGCAGCGATGTAGTGTATAAATTAAAAAGAAGAGGAGACAGACAACTACCTTGTGGTAAGCCATCATTGACAGTCACCTCTTCTTTACCCATTTTGAGGATTCGTCTTGACAAAAAGTTGTAGATCCAGTTACAATAGCTGCCATCAATTCCAAATTTTCCCAAAATGTTATGTAGTAGTTCGATGTTTACACAGTTATAAGCGTTATTAATGTCCAAAGATAGCACCACAACTTTATATTTGTTCTTTTTGAGAACTGCAATCCTATGCAGGAACTCATTAAGACACATCGCAGTGGATTTGCCAGGCCTGTAGGCAAAGGATCTGTTAGGAATGAGATGGTTACTTTCTACAATGGTGGAAATTCTAGCGTTGATCATAAGGTTAATGCACTTCAGGAAAACAGAAATTAATGAAATAGGTCTGAAATTTGAAATGTCATTGTGATCTTTATAAGGTTTGGGAATTGGAATGACCTTTATGATCCTCCAATTATCACGGATATCATTGTTGAGCCAAGCATTATTCATGGCTGTTAATATCGCTCTTCTGGACAGACCAGGAAGAGCTTTGATCATCGAGTACGTTACACCATCATCGCCAGCAGCTGAGCCTCTCCTTTTGTCAGCTAAGCACTGCTCTAATTCCTCGTAATCAAAGGGGGTTATTTGTTGAGCCCCATTAATGTGTGGGGTATTATCAGTGTCTAAAATCTTCTGAGGGACTTGATCCTTTAGAAATGTTAAATACTCAAGGTTGTTGTTTTCATTCCACGGAGTTCTCGGGGGGTTACATCTTCCCCTAATATTGTTAACAAACTTCCACGCCATCCTGGAATTTGGTGCATCTTTGACTTCCATTAATTTTTTATTGAAGCTGTCATTCTTAGCTTTCACTACCATCTTTTTCCAACATTCAATCTCATTTCTAGCATGTTCTAGATTTGCATAATTTGGATATTTTTTGGCTTTTTTACCCGCCGCTAATTGTCTCCTAAAGGCTGTATGAAGTTCTTCACTCCACCAGTATTTAGGAGATCTATTCTCTGGCAATACATATGAGGCAAATTCAATTTCGTTTTTCATAGTTTTTTCAATATCCTCAAACTCAGGTTCCAGTAGTACCTTGTTCAGGGAATTCATTAATTTATTTTTGGCTAGAAATTTCTTTCCCCCGCGTACACTACCACTAATCTCAATGGTAATAGGCATATGTTTGCTTCCTCCTAGCCATCCATCAAAGATATCCCATGAGAGATCCAGATTTAGGCTGGCAAAAGTCAGATCAAGGACTGAACCATCTGAGTCCATATTCCTTTTAAACGTAATCTTCCCATTGTTTATACATTTGAGTCTGTGACCCAGCATAATTTTTTCCAATTCTTTTCCTCTTTTGGACGTAAACTTGTCTCCCCATACAGAATTCCTGGCGTTGAAGTCACCCATCAGGATAACATTCTCACAGGACTCCAGAAAAAGGAGTAATTTTTCCATTTCCTGCACAAACATATCAGTAGATATGGAGGGAGGAAAATAAACTGATATCAGATGGTAATTTTGTTTCAGATTAGTGGTTTTGATAATGATAATATCATGATTGGAGTCATATGTGATTTTAGTAAAACGTATATACTTTTTAAGCGCGATGGCAACTCCACCGTAACCATCTTGCCTAAACTTTTGCACAAGATTATAATTGATTAGTTTGTTAGGAACATTTTTACGTTCTGAAAAAATTTCAGAAAGTACAATCGCATCATAGTTATATTTGTTTGCAAAAAATTCAAGAGTTCTTGTTGGAGACCAACGACTGGATATTATACTGCAGAACTTTCATGCAGATTAGTAGATGTGTTGTTGTTAGTAAAGTTGTTGTTAAGTTGTTGCTTATTAGTACATTTTTGTATCCTTGCCGCAAAATGATTCATTGCCTGCAAGGCACCATCGTTTTGATTCATCATAAAAAAATCCTGCATAAATTTCAGCAGCTCACGAGTGACTTTTTCCAATTCGCATATTCTATCTTCATCTTTCATATACACAGGTCTCGAAGGGGATGGAGGGTTAAACATTCTGTCATTCATTTTCACGCCCGGCGGGTGAACATATTGCTTCTTGGGCTTTTTGGTTACAGAGTTATACGAGAAAGGTGTTAGAATTCTATTAACAGCACTATCCTTATTGTTGTTGTTATTGGAGCTACTGCCTGTTCTATTTCTTCCCACGGGAAGTGAGGGAAAACTTTCATCATCCCAAAGAATGTTAAATCGATTTTGGTTATTGTAACCTTGTATTACCTCTCTTTTGGACATCTTCTTTTCCGTCATAATTTTATTCGTCTCGATTTCATAAAACCATTTTCCGCATTTATCTTTTTCATTAGCTAAATGATCTTCACTATTACATAATATGCATCTCTTGGTATCACATTTTCCATCACATTCTGTTTCTTCCTTGCCACATTTTAGGCATCTCTTCTTCGATCTGCAACCTTGTTTCGTATGCCCAAGCCGACCGCACTTGTGACACTGACGAACAGCAGGATAATAAGTATTAACTATAAGAACAGTTCTATTAAAGATGATCCACTCCGGGTGCTCATCTCCATAAAAGCCAATTTTTACAGTTTCCATCTCATCCCATTTATTTGAATCTCTATCGTTTCTTTTCCTAAATCTACTGACTGATGCTACTTTGTTACTTGAAGTGATTCCTGTCAATATTTCCTCTTCTGTCCAGCATAATGGAACTCCTCTCACCACACCAAACGTTTCAATAAAGTTTCTGGGTATAAATGCCCTCAACTTTCTTTTCGCTAACTCCTCATTTTCCACAAATTTGTTAGCTGCTTTAGTATCGTCAAATGTAATTTTGTAAAGTGTAACCCCAATGGCTTCAACTTTCTTTATTTTATTAAATTCTTCACTTTTTATGTCATTAATTTTCTCAATAAAGTATAGGCCGTTCCTGACCCTTTTATTTCTAATATTACCTTACCTTTATGTTCCTCGTTGTATCTCACAGTAGCCTGCATAATTCTTCTCCTTTTTATGTCCGCAGCATCATCATCCTCCCTCTTTCTCGGCATCTTCCCAGCTTCATCACTCAGCTCCATGTCTCCTCGAATTCCATCAGCACCGCCAGCCGCCATGTTGTCATTCGCCGTAGCCCCTTTCGTCGCCGCCACTGACGCCATCACACCAGACCGCCTGCCACTTCTGGAACGTGTCGATAATTTTCTTCTGTCGTCACTTCCATCGTTGTTGATTTGGCACACGATAATAGATTCAGTGTCCATCTCGTGCACCTCCTCATCTGCTCCGGCCAAAGAATTGGCCATGCGCTAGAGCCTGTCACCACTCACTCAAGACAAATTTTATTTATTTGCAAAAATTAGACCAATATCACAAAAATATTGGTAAAAAGGCGTATAAACGCTTAAAATTACTTGAAAAACTTTAAATATCACACTAGATTCGCTTTACAAGCCACGATGTTTTTCAAATACAATTTCACTAAAAGAGAGATATGTGTTATCCACTAACCTCTCAAAACGGAAGTGTGTTCGACTTAATAGCTTCAATTTTACCGTCGGACAAAAATAATCGTATGGCATTTGTAGGAAATCTTTGAGTGAAGAATTTAAGCGTAGAGCTAAATTGACTGGAAGATTGAGAAATTGCCCTCCATCATCCAAAACCAAGTCATCAACTGTTTGTTTTACTTTTACTGGTGGTGGAAGAAACCTGTTGTCTAGTAATCTAAATAGGCCACTTCTTGGACGACAGCATTCTATGTTTCTACATTTTACAATTTGAAGTAAGTATTGGCTTTCACGCACATGTTCTGAATACCATTCAATATCTGGCAAATCAGGCAGATCATGTTCGCCCGGCCCAACATATTGTGCAGTAACATGATAGCCATCAATTTATATTGAACTCCATATCTCAGCTAACACATTTCCTGCAAACTCGAAATTGGATCTTTCTAAATGTTCATTAATTGTAACACCACGTGCATCCAAATGTGACCCAAAATGGTCATGAGGCAATATCAAACCAGCCAGTTCCCGACTAAGAGGAGCCATTCTGCGCTCTACTCTGTTATACGCACTTCTGCCAGGAGCATTGGTAGCTAAAAACAATGCATCGAGATCATGTCGCCTAAAGTGTTTAATAGCAAACCCTATAACTTTTGTATAACGCGGATTTTCATCTGGCCCTCCATCAACCGTCATGATTACTACTGGTTTTACCAACCCATGGTCAGTTTTAGCTAATGCTTGAAACTCTTCAAGTTCGAGAAGCGTCTCGAAATCATGAGCATGAGTATTTGCAGTAGATGAACTATGCTTTGCACTTCGAATAGCGATGTATGTTGGTCCAGAATATCCAACGGCTTGCGGTTGTCCTACCGCAGCATAAACTGATACCAGCATAAACTGATGGTATTAATTTATGCCGCTCAGCGATTACCCAGTCGTGATCAGGCAATTTGATTCTATATTCCATGTGCATTAGAAGAGGTGCTTGCTTATTTGCCGCAGTTACACCAATAGGGACCCGAGCTTTATCATCTTGAGATATGAAAAATACTTGATCAATACTTGTCATATGTGGAAAAAAGTAAAGAACTACTGCTGACGTAATCACCATCTCCAACACCCCCCCCCCCCAATGTCATCAAAAATAAGCAAAGCAAAGACCCCCCACCCCCCCTATAGTGCTTACGTAATATTTGAACGGCCCCTTACTCCAAAATCAAAAAAAATTTCATTTTTTTATGGAAGGGGTGAATTTTTCCACAAAATTTCGTCAAAATTGCAGTTTTCCAGAAAATTTCTACATAATTGGATTTTTCTACAAAATTTCATTGAATTATATTTTTTCAGAAAATTTCAAATTTAATTTTTTCTAATTTTCGGCGAAATTGAATATTTCGAGAAAATTTCTTTGAAATTATGTTTCTCTTGAAAATTATGTTGAATTTTTTTAATTTCATCAAAATTACATTTTCCTAAAATTTTGTTGAAATTATAGTTGTCTAGAAAATTTCGTCGAAATTGAATTTTTCTAGCAAATTGCACTTTTATATAAAATGTCGTTGAAATTGCTTATTTATAGTAAATGTCGATTGTCTAAACTTAAACGTTAAGATTTAGTTAAAAAACATTTGGTAAAAAACCATTTATTGAATTCTGTATAGTTTTAAAACCGCTGTAAATCACAACGAAATTACTGAATAGTGAATTTCAGAATAAAATTTATCTTTGAGATGCGTTTTAAAACCTTCTTGGCGGGTTAACGTAAGTAGGCTCGTCCACTTTCTCAGCCCTACCAATAAAACCAAATTCTTTAACTCTAACTCTACAAGTTCTTCGTTCTTTTATTTGACATTTCTCTAATAACACAGTACAACACAAAAAAATAACAGGGTTCTGTCAATGGATTATGGTAGAGGAGACCAAAAAAATATATACGTATATCGGCGTTTTTAAAGATCGCATCGGAATTTTATTTTATTTGCTAGTTCGTGCAGAATATCGGTATATAAAAATATGTGTTCTGTTCATCTGAGGTGTAGGGTATCTTCAGCAACTTTGTAGCAAATGTTAAGGCCTATATTTTTGTGGAATATTTTAACCCTCTAGCTTCCCCCCATAACGGTGATTCTTGCCTATATTTTAACAAATCGTAAAAAACTCCCCTAAAAATGGGTGGGGCGGGGTTGAAATGTTCTACAAAAATGATGGCCATAAAATTTTACTATATATGTCAGAACACACCAAAGCCCAAAACTTAACACAAACACCAAAAATCCGGCCAAATTCAAGATTTCCTGTTAAGGGTTAATTTAGATAGTATATAGTGTTAGTACCAAAAAGGTCTTTAAAAATTGGATTTTTCGGGGTTGATGTGAGAGATGCAAAAAAAACAATGATTTTATTTTACAATTAAATAATATTTATTTTATATTAAATTATATTTCAGGACTATAAACAAAAAATCTATTAATAACGCATATACAAGGAGAAATACTTATTAAATACATAAGTTCATTTATTTTTAATTCACTTTTTTTTCACTCTTGGCAATTCGACGCCATTATCAAACAATGTCCAACATAAATCTGTTATAAGTGACAAAATGCTCTTGCCTTTATAGCGTTTTTCAATAGGTTTCAGTTGAAAACTGAAAATCAAAATATAAATATATATGTATAATTAAATATAAATCAAAACTTGTATTACCTTTAGACCACAGCATCAAACCGATATAGCAATTTCGGCATATATGTTTTGGCACCCATGGCTCATCTGGAAAAACTTCCAGTTCAAAATAAACTTAATATATATCCTCCACTTTGCTCGTAAAAAATTAAACCCTATGTTCCATAAGGGTATGCTTGCCACAGACGTAGTAAAACCAGTCAAGTTTTCCCAAACAGTGAGTCATTATTATTCTTAAAAATTCCCTTGTGGACTATTGTAAGAAAATAAAACAAGTAAGAAAGTTTCAGTCGGGTAAACCGACTAAGGTATACCCTCACTTTGTGAGGGTATAATAATGAATATTACTCGAATTATTCTGTCAATTTGTGTGGGAGGTACCAGAAGGGGTTTATCAAATACACTTTTTTTTGCTGAACATTAGATACTTTAAATTCATTGCACTATGCCGACTTATAAGCATTTATGTGCACTGGTATAAACGTCATGAGACATTAATTTGTGGTATGATTTGGGCATTTTGTGTGGGAGGTACAAAGAGGGGCGTGGCAATAACGCCCATTTTTCACAGGGCTATAGACACTATAAAAACATTACACTGTACAAAATTTCAAGTATTTTTATACACAGGTTTTAATGTTATAAGCTGTTAACTTTTGGTGCAAAAAGGTACCTTTGTGTGGGAGGTACCAAAAGGGGCGTGACAACAACACCCATTTTTCCCTGGACTGTAGGCAATATAAAAGCATAATACTGTACAAAATTTCAAGTATTTTTATACACTGTTATTAATGTTATAAGCTGTTAACTTTTGGTGCAAAATGGTGCATTTGTGTGGGAGGTACCAAAAGGGACGTGGCGACTTCACCCATTTTTCTCGAGTTGATAACGACTAATAAGCTAATACTATGTGTGGAATTTCAAAAGATTCGAATAAGTAGTATAGTAGTTATTAAAGAATCAATATTTCACAACATTTTAACCCTTTGTGGGGGAGGTACTAGAAGGAGTGGACCAATATGGCCCATCTTCGAACTTAGCCGGAGATAGAAAAAAATATTACCACATACCAAATTTGAGGTCAATCGGTTACTCCTTTCGAGAGTTATCGTGCGCACCAGCCAGCAGACAGACAGACAGACAGACGGACGGACATTGCTCATTCGACTTAAAATGACCCAAAACGGATTTCCTCCGAACATACTTGGGGTCTTAGGTCACTCCTTCGACGTGTTACACTTTTTTCCGTAGCAAATTATATATACCCTCGTCACACTAAAGTGAGGGTATAAAGATTAACTGGTTGACCCACGATGTCAAACGTTAACGTTCATAAGTAACGTGCCACTCAAAAGTTCCGTTATGGTAATTTTGAGTGACAAAAATATAATGACAGAAATAATGAAGAAGAACAAAAGTACTCTTGGTAGTTGTTGAATAACAACCTTCTCTTCAGAGCTGGGAGAACCTACATATGCGAGGAACAACAAATTAACCCTTAACAGGCTATCTTAAATTTGGGCGTTTTTTTTTTTGGAGTTTGTGTTATGTTTTGTCTTTGGTGTGTTCTGACACTTATAGTAAAATTGTATGGCCGACATTTTTGTAGAATATTTCAACCCCGATCCACCCATTTTTAGGCGAGTTTTTTACGATTTGTTAAAATATAGGCAAAAATCACCGTTATGGGGGGAAGCTAGAGGGTTAATGTATTCCACAAAAATATAGGCCTTAACATTTGTTGCTGAAGATACCCTACACCTCAGATGAACAGAACACATAGTTTTGTATACCGATATTCTGCACGAACCAGCAAAGGGGGGGAAACTTTAACCACCCCCCCCCCCACTAACATAAAATTCCGATGTGATCTTTCAAAACACCGATACACGTATATATTTGTTGGTCTCCTCTACCAGAATCCACTGACAGAACCCTGTTATTTTGAAAAAAGTTTGAAATTGTTGCACAGTGTAATTAATTGCTCGCAATTTCTTACATCTCGAGAAGTTATGTCAAGAAATTAATTGAACTCTCTACGTTGTAGGCTCTCTCATCGTTTTCTCCACATGTCGAAAATACAGTCCACTACGCTCTTTTGGCACTGGTGAAGTTACTGCCCTCCAAACCCTTCCAGCACCATCCTCACCAACAGTCATCACCAGTACTTCACAAACTTTATTGGTCCTTCGAGGCGGCATCCGAAAATTGCTCTTTCGATTGGATTTTTGAAAGATATATTGTCTTCGAAATTGCATTCTTCAATAAAATTTCTCGTAAACTGAATTTTTTATAAAATGCCCTTACCAATAATAACATTTTCTAAAAAAATCATGTAATTTTGTTTAGAAAATTCCATTAGAATTGCGTTTTCCAAGAACATTTTGGTAAAATTGAATTTTTTAAAAACTTTCTTTGACATTAATTTTTTATGTGAAAATTTCATAGGGTAACGCTCTTAAATTCGTCAATGACTTTTAATCGGCGGCCATCATCTTTTAGGTCATCGACCTTTAATCCGATCGTTAATCACGTCAGTCGCACTTAATTCGGTCATCGAGCTTTTATCCGATCAGTGGTCACTAACAATAACTGAGGTACTGAGTCACGTATGAGGCTCGGTTGCTTAGGCTGCTGTATATCGTCTGTTTTGCTCAGATTCATCTCAAATTTTCACACAATATTTAAGTCAATATTTTTAATTAAAAAATATAAAATAAAAAAATTTCCAAAAAAAGGTTACCCCCTTAAAAGGAAAAAATAAATTTTACGAAAAATGTAAAAATACAATTTCGGCGAAAATTTTCAGAGAAATGAAATTTCGAAGAAATTTTATGTACTCGTATAGGGCAATTTTCTAAACTTTTTATAAAAAAAATAATTTTAAAAAAAATTTCTGGAAATACCGGGTTTTCTAATAGGGACATAACAATTTCGTATCTTTATGTCCACGCACCCTCAAACATTTTTAATGATCTTTCAGTGTCAAAACGTTAGTCGAATTCAACATTTTTATCATGTTCACTTACGTGCAACGTTTGGAAATCATTAAAAATTAAATTTCAGCCGTAATAATCGGATGTTCCGGCGCCAAAGAGACGCCGTACCGCTCGAAACGACAAAATGAGCCAAATCAGTCGATTCCACGTCATTCTCAGGAATTGGGCATCTCTCAAACCACACTGTGGCGTATTTTGCGAAAATATCTTGGCCTATATCCTTATATGATCAAACCCACTCAAGAACTAAAGCCAGTTGATCAATTGAAACGCCGAACTTTCTCCGATTGGGCTCTGGCAAAGTTAACGTTATGTCCTTAATGGACATGTCAACGAAATTTTATAGTTTTTTCGAGGAATAAGAATTTGACATATGATAAGATTTCCAAATTTTTAGGGGCAAGGGAGTGAGCATCGGGACGTCAGTTTTAAGAGAAATAATTCTCAAGTGTTCCCTTTTTTGCGTTCTTTGGAGTGAAGGGTGTATTCCGAAGCCTTCCATTTCAAAACCACCTCCGAAGTGAATAACCTCTCAAATTTCCCTGCAAACTCATTGGTCGAATACCTCGCAAGCAAGAGCTAAACTATAAGAACGGCTACCACGATGGATTTCCCTTCAGATATCCTAGTTAAATATTTCAAAAATAAACAATTTATAACATTAATTGCAATTTAATTACTTCATATCCGATTTTGCTGGGATATTCTAATTTCAAATACTTTGATTCTTATTAATCGGTTTTAAAAAGTTGGTGCTATACCAGAATTAACAGAAACGCGATTTCCAAAAAGTCATGACTTCTGGCATTTCTAAATTAAGTTTGATTTGAAGAAATTTGCACAACTCATTGGTGAATTATTGTCACTATTATGACAATATCATCAGAAAGAAGAAACAATTGCAATTTCATGCCAGCTACAGCTTTGTTATAAGTAAATCTTTAAAGTAATCGTCATACACCACTCACATAATTTTAACCAATACAATTTTTTGATTTCCATAACACATTACAAATTTTAATTTATTATAAAAAGATATAAGTATAAGATGACATTCAATTAACCAAAATCGACTTCTCCCACCCGGAAGAGGAAGATTTTTTGAATTACATTTAGTTAGTAATGGGTAAAAAGGAATTACATATTAGACAATTATTTGTAAATGTAGTTTACAACAAAATTACAAAGATTACAATCTACATACGAGTAAAAGGAAGAAATGAATTAAAAAATGTGTACACAAATACAAAAAAAGAAATATTTAAGTTTCCCCTTGGCCTCGACAGGGAATATTTGATAAGTTTAGTATATGGGAGGCATATATGTATGTATATATATATTATATGCATTTTTATTTTTACAGAGTGATGGAAACCTATCTGAAACGGGATAACTTATCTTTGCCACTCACTAGCATTTAACTTCAGAAGATGTTATCCTTATAATCTCGTTGTTCGTTGATTGCATGATAACTTTTGTTCGAGTATATACTGATTGAGGAGAATGAGCTTTGCATGTTTATCGGAAGTATTTACTAATATACGGAGGATACGGCTTAATTTGGAACATAATTCGCTGGATTTTAATTTTGCTTGGTTCATTCAATAATTCTTAGGCTTTGGATATTCATTGCATATTGTTTTTTCTTTGGTGCGATATTGCTTTGTAGGAATTGTAAATATGCAGGAAATCATGAGAACGAAAGAACTTTTTTGAAAATATCAAATAAAACTCCCAATTACATCAGGCTATCGAATTTATTTGTTTTATATTACTGAGGCATTCAGGAGTGAAAGGAATTGTTTGCAGATTTCAAGTCCATTTCTTAATAAACGATTAGCAAATTGTCTTCATTGAAACCAGCAGAGTGGCCAGCATTGCGGACAATAAAGCTAGAACCATCAAAATGCATTCGCTTCTCATTACGCCTATTTTTGCAAGTAAAATGCAAACGCATAAAAGTATTTAAAATGTTTAGCTATGCAATGAAACAATAACATTATGTTATTGTAGTATGTATGTATATACCTTACAAATAAATGAGACGTTTTTCCCAATGATGCAGTACAGTGAATTCCTAATGTGGTTAAAGTTGCCGAACCATTACCGGGACTCGTGCGGATAAGGCATTTGTTGTGAGTGCGGGTTAATCTAGAAAAAGAAAAATAACAATTCATATTTTGATTAAATAAAGCAGCGCAATCGGTACTCACTTAATTAGACCATCGGAGGCTTGGATAATACGGAGACCATTAATGTCATAAATCTCAGTTCCCTCATCCGTACAGGTATATGTGGAATTCTGTATAACTTCATTAGCAGTTTGAACATACGACGGACCATGACGAGAATTGCTGTATATTTTATAGTAATGGGAAACTTAATAGTACAGTATGACAATTTTAAATGAAAATACACACAAGAACTTACTCATAGAATACTGTCAGGGTATAATCTTTGGTCAAATCGGTGAATGTATCCGTAGTAGTACGAGTCCCGGCGGTGTCGACCAAATATATTAAAGCACATGCTTCGCTTGTGAAACTCACTCCCTTATACCACATTTTCGCATAACGTCTGTCGCATAGAAACATATTAAGAAAATATTTATATTTATTTTGATATGTGAAAATTTGCAAATTTTTGTTCAACCCCTTCTAATTTACAAGGATATGAAGATAAATTCGTCCCACACCAAAATGTTTTTCTACAAAAAAGTTCTGCGGATCTATTTTGCGTTTCAAAACGTAATCGCCAATTTTAAGCGAAATGCGATTGCCATCACATGGGCGAATGCTTCTCAGATTTTTCGACCGATTCATGTATTCTAGTTTTCGAGATGTCGGTGTTGCAATATCTGGTATATATACATATCTCAAATCCTAGATGAGCTGGTCTTATGGATTAATCCTCTCTTTTCTCTTTGTATTCTAGTTCGATCCTATGGGCTGGTCATATGGGGCTTTTTCCCAATTAATCCTCTCACTGTCAGCTACTTGTGGTTTTTCGCTCTACCGATTCATGTATTCCAGTTTTCGAGATATATGCGTCAAAATATCTACTATATATATAGCCGACATCTGAGAAGCTATATACCTCCGATCCTAGATGAGCTAGCTATATGGGATTTTTTCCCAGTTTATACTCTCACTGTCAGCTTTTTGTGGTTTTTCGCTTGACCGATTCATGTATTCTAGTTTTAGAGATATATGCGCCACAATATCTACTATATATAGCCGATATCTGAGAAGCTATATATCTCAAATCCTAGATGAGCTGTCGAAAAATAGATGCATTTGTTAAACCCCTTCTGGTACCTCCCACACATTGACACATTAATTCATGTAATTTTCCATATTACATTACTCACAAAGTGAGGGTATACCTTAGTCGGTTTACCCGACTGAAACTTTCTACTTGTTTTATCAGTTTTTTACCGGTTTTTAAGCAAAAAAAAACTTATTTTTTAATAGGTTCCACACCGCCAATACGTTCCACATGGTTTGTGTTTTGGGCTTGGGACGAATTTAACTCACGAATGAAGATAAATTCGTTAGTTAAATCGTCACACCCTTCTAACTTACACATAATTATTGGTTTTCATTCCATCATAGGTGACAATTTCCACCTTGGTACCACTTTGAAGTATACGTCCATTAGGATGAATTAGGGCCGAGCTACTGCAGTTGCTGGATAATGCTATAGCCACCATACTACGTTGATTTAAAACCCTAACAGCTTTGTCCAATGTCATATCAATGCTGTAGAATTAAAAAAAAACAATTCAAGTTATTTAAAAATTGACATTTTGCTCTCTCATTCTCATCTTACCGTATACCATCGCGTAAACGCAGTTGTATTGTGCCATTTGTCATGGCTATAGGTCCAGCACCGGGAGATTTCAGAGATGGCGACAGTGTGACATGTTCATCAACACCACGATGGCTATTACCCAAACGTGCCAAGGCAAACGGTGGCGGGGGCAAAGGTTGCGGAAGCTGCTGCGCATGAGACACAGGTGACATGCTTGGAGGCTACAGGGCTCAACAATTTAACAAATTCCATTTTTATAATTTTCAATTTTTTAAAAAAAAAAACTGTAACTTACCATGCGATAAAAATCATTCTCATATCCATAAATAGGTGAAGGTGGCGGTACAATCGGATAACGAGCATTGAAAACGGCTCCAACATTACGCGTCATACCTCCGCAGCCACGATTTGTAATTGGTGATTCATAGCCACCGTAATAATGACGGGGAGACAGAGTACTCATATGTACCGGTATCGGCTGCGGTCTCTGTGGCAAATGACCAGTGGGTGTAGAAGTTCCCGTCGGTATCATGTCACAAGAGCATGAAGAAGGAATCCTATCAACGCCACCATCTATTGGGCGCTGCTGATGTTTGGAGACAAAAGGTGCTGCACTAGCATTGAAACGAGACTAATAGCACGAAGTAGTTAGAAATAGGTCCATATTTAAAATTTAACGGCTACTTTCACCTCATCTGGTATGAGCTAATATATAGCCGACATTTTGTTGACACGGCGAAGAAAACAATGCACATTTTAAACCAGTAAGTCGGACCGTGCGGACTATATGATACCCTAAACCACTCTAATAAGATTACATAACAGTGAAATATCCAATGTACAGGGTGGCTGCTATGTATTGCAACCATCTTCAGGTTGCTATCATTTCTAAACCGCTAGTCTGATAGCTGACAGATTTATTTCAGTGACAGTTCATTTTATTGTTTACAAGCTTACAAAAGCATTTTGATCTATTGCATTCAGAAAAAAGTTATTCATGATGGAATTCATGCGTGATAGTGTGATTGCTTTTTATTTGGGTGGAAAAACACAAGTGGCTATCGTTAGAGCCCTCCATCATTTAAATGTGAATAAATCTTTTGTTTCTCGTACCATTGCTCCTTACCGTGATACTGGCAGTGTTGCATCGCGTCCAAAAAGTGGACGGAAAAAACGGTAACAACACCAGAAATGATCCGAAAAGTGAAGGCCAGATTTGATCGAAATCCACGCCGCAGTGGTAGAAAAATTGCTCGTGAGCCGAACATATCGCGAGAACGGATACAACACATATTAAAAAATGAGCTTGAACTAAAGCCATTGAAGTTCCAAAAAGTGCAAGAGCTCACCGATGCACAAAAAAAGTTAGACTGGAAAGAGCCAAGGAGTTGCTTCGCTTGCACGAAAGTGGCCAGTTACCGAATTTGGTTTTCTCCGATGAGAAGCCATTCCAAATTGAGCAGTTTGGTCAGCTGAAAATTTACACCTTCGATTAGCCACCAGAACTCAAGCGCCGCCGATGGTAATGGTGTGGGCCGCCGCTGGCTTTGTCGGCCGTTTGAAGGCCATAATTCGTGCCAAAGGTGGCCAATTCGAACAAATCTAAACTGTTTCTAAAATTTTATGTTATTTCCGACATTTTTTGCTTTTGAACAATAAAACTTAAAAAATTAAAAAAAATATAGCGATTTACTTTGTTGCATTACATATCAGCCACCCTGTATACTTCATTTGGCTCTATAGCCAAATCGGACGAAACATATAAAAGGGATTTCAAATAGGGACATAACAATTTCGTATCTTTACCCTCAAATATTTTTAATGATCTTTCAGTGTCGAAGTCAACATTTTCATTTCATTTATTTTCTTCAAACTTGTAATTAAAGGCATTTTGGCCCATTTATAAAGAAATTACAATATGCATAATAAAAAGCAGCTGCTTCCTACTCGAAAAGAATTTACTACTCCACCATATTCAAATACAATTTCATCATGGTAATGTTCACTTACGTGCGACGTTTTAAAATAATTATAATTACAACCGAAATTCTGAGTCGGTGGTCGCAACGTTAAGAGCGCTTACTCCAATTTTCGGCCGTGATAATCGTCCCACCACATGCTGTGCGGTGGTTTTGTCAATAAACAATATATGCGTTATTGGACAGCAAAAAACCCACATGTGCTTCAAGAGACACAATTGCATCCGCTTGACATCGCCGATATGTGGTTTCAACAAGACGGTGCCACTAGCCATACAACACGCGTTACTATCGATTTACTGAAAGGCAAATTCGGTGAACGTGTTATCTCAAGAAATGGTCCGGTCGAATGGCCCCCTCGTTCATGCGATTTAACACCATTGGATTTATTTTTATGGGACCACATCAAGTCAGTGGTCTATGCCAACAAGCCAACAACTTTAGAAGAGCTCAGAGCAAACATCCAACTCGAAATTGCCAACGTTCCGCTCGAAATGTCAGCAAGAGTGGTGGAAAATTGGGTCCAAAGAATAGATCGCTGTAGACGGGCTCGTGGTGGTCATATGACCGAAATAGAATTTCATTGTTAAACTGTAACATTTGCACAACACCTGAAATAAATTTTAACTCTTTATCTTAAATATTCTGTTTTTTTTTTAATATATAAAATTGTTATGTCCTTAATGGCAGGGCTGTAGAGTCGGAATCTGGGAAATTTTCCCGGAGTCGGAGTCGAAAAATTATGGTCCACTCCGAGATGTATTGTGCAAAATGTACCAATTATGTGATAGAACTATTGCACTCAACAAATTTTGGTAAAAAAGGAGGATAAAATATTCGAAGCTTTTAACCAAATATTTAAGTAGGCCAAAAATATCTATAATGTTTGACAAACTCGAGTTTTTATGTAAAACAGTTTTAGGAAAGTTCTGACAAGTAAAGAAAGGCTATATCGACCGATTTTCACCAATTCCAATAGCTTTCCTCCCTATATTGAAGGACTTCTTATTGCCAAATTTTAGCAGGATCGTAGTGAAATTTCGACCTGTACTTAATGAACAACTTAAGACGGGCAGCTAATGATTCTGAGTAGAACGGTATATTTTAAGGTGTCTCTAGCAGCAGTATTTTTTACAAATCTGCCAAAAGACAAATTAATAACCTGGTGTAATAATAAAATTTTATTTAATTACTGGTATTGAATACCTACTTTTTGTGTTTTTTTTTAACAAAGCTATATCTTATTTTAAAAAACACGAACTCACGTCTTAGTAACAGGTGGCGCAAATGTAACCTTTCGATGTTTTTTGGCTGTAATTTAAAAAAAATGAAAAACTGGAAAAAATGAAAAACGCGTTCTGGAGCAGTGTAGCGTAACATTGTTTACTAACGTGTATTTCGCATGTGTTTTCTACACAAATGTCAAAACAGAACTGACATTAGGGGCCAAGCAAAATTTATAGCATTTTCTGATAGGAGGATTACTTTTGCGCCACCTGTTAGAAATATAATTTCAGAAATGTATGTTATTTAACTGTCGGAGTCGAGTAAATTTCAACACGATTGGATGTAAACTACAGCTTCTATGGGCCTAAAGGGCCAAATCGGACGAAACATATATATGGGAGCCATATCTAAATCTGAACATATTATATATATGGGGCCTATAGCTAAATCTGAACCGATTTTCTTCAACTAACAACATTGGTCCATAGATTAAGAAACTCTACCATGCTAAATTTCAAACCGATTGGATGTAAACTACAGCTTCTATAGGGCTAAAGGGATAAATCGCTAAATAATGCTATTTTGATCCATACGCATTTTTTGTGTTTTTCTTTTTTGAGTTAGGAGTTGATAATATAGGTTTCAAGCATGCTCTTTCAGAATCTGCAATATTTTCCTATCTCGTCTAGTTTTCGAGATATATGGATAAATATATAAATTATGAACCATATTGTAATAGCGGAAATGCAACAAATATTTTTTTTATGTTGGCCATTTTGTTTGGGAGTTACCAAAAGGTGCGTCGCAACAGCGCCCATTTTCTAATAGACTATGGATACTATGAAAGCATTACACTGTACAAAATTTCAAGTGTTTGTATGCGCAGGAATTACAGTTATAAGGTGTTAACTTTTTGTGCAAAATGGTCCATTGGTATGGGTGTTACCAAAGGGGGCGTGGCAATAGCAATAAAAGTACAATAAAAGCATTATACTTCACAAAATTTCACGAATTTGTATAGACTGGAATCAAAATGCAAAATGGTAAATTTATATGGGACGTACCAAAGGGGGCGTCGCAACTTCACCCATTTTTCTCAAGGTGATAGCGACCAAAAAACTAATACTATGTGTTGAATTGTGAAAGATTCTGATAAGTAGTATAGAAGTTATTAAAGAAACAATAAGTCACTAATTTTATTTCTATCGTAAAATTTTCATAACAGACCCTTTATCATTTCTGTGATATAAATCAGTATACTCGTACATATGTACATACACAATCAAAGCTTACCGCTGGTGGTGTTACGGTAGCCGTAAAAACCGAACGTTGCCGTATTCCGCTTGAAGTTTTTGTTGGCGATCTCAATATATTGTTCAGTTTTGCATTCATATTAACACGAGCCAGAAACTCTTCACTATTAAAGCCGCCGCCAGACACAGGAACCGGAAGTGGCAATATTTTGCTGCTGTCATTTTCCTCAAAGGATTCCTGTTCAATTTCATCCCGGTTTTCCCTAATAACGGGCTCACCAATATTCTCACCGTCCATGTCTTTAATCAAGCGTGATTAGATGTATTGTTTATTCACAATGTAATGGGTCAATTACGGAAGTTACGGAGGAAAATTCAATTTTTTAAAACAATGTGTAAACTTTCGAGTACAATTTTTAAATGATTGAATTTTCCTGATTTTTTTATTCATTTTGTTTTTCAAAGAATGCTATGAAAACGTATTTTTTTGTAGTCACAAATGAAAAGTGGAAAACAAGTGTTTTTATTTTGAATATGAACATATACAAAGCAAATTTGCACTTAATTGTGGAGGGTATCGTAAAAAAGATAAGTATTTCTTCTTTCTTTTCTAAATGACTCCAGGACCATGGGGCTTTCAGAATGAATGCTCAGTAGATCATAAATAAAATAACAGAAAAAGAAGACAAAGATAACACAAACTCACCGTATTCCGTTGTCATCGTCTAAAGAAAGTGCAACTTTGTGATGTTAGCTTTAAGTTCAACTGTGATATTTTAAACTATTTTAATTATTGATTTGTCTCTAGGATATTCTCCTGGCTTGCGTCTATTATGTAAAGGGTGGTTAAATTTTAAGGGCCGATGTTGATTTTGAATAAAACACACGGGTCTGTTCTGTAATCACGGCGATTTGATATCACGGTAATTTTAAAATCACCGGCGACTTAACACTTTTGGAGTTCAAAATCACCCGAACATAATTCGAACAATCTTTTTTGGGAGGCTATGAATAATAAACCGGGCGATTTCGAACTCCAACAGTGATTGTAAGTCGCTGGTGATTTTAAAATCACCGTGATATCAAATCACCTTGCTACAGAACAGACCCCACAAATTATTTAGGAAATTATTGTTATTTCTTTTTATTATGATAATATTGGTATGGTTCAATTATGTATGGAACAAAATATCGGCCGCGACCTCGGCGGCACACCACCATCCGATGGTCCAAGTTTTCGATGACGCTGTGGCATAATTGAGGTTCTATGCCGTTAATGTGCCGAATTATCTCATCATTTAGCTCTTGAATTGAAGCCAGCAAGGCTTATCGACGTACACCTTTTCTTTCAAATAACCCCAAAGAAAGAAGTCCAACGGTGTCAAATCACATGATCTTGGCGGCCAATTGACATCGCCACGACGTGAGATAACACGGCCATTGAATTTGTTGCGCAAAAGAGCCATTGTTTCGTTAGCTGTATGGCAAGTGGCACCGTCCTGTTGAAACCACATATTGTCCACATCCGTATCTTCCAATTGGGGTCATAAAAAGTTCGTTATCATCTCACGATAGCGAACACCATTAACAGTAACTGCCTGCCCATAAGCCGCACCAAAGCATGCACAGGTGTTTTCACATCTCCTACAGACCCGGTTTGCTGAAATTTGCGCACAATTCTCCCGATTGTGGACACATTTGGTCGATTATGCTGATCAAAAAAAACATCACGAAGTGCACGAAATGCATTTTGATTTGAACGTCCATTTTCGTAAAAGGCTTAAAAAACTTTAACGCGTTGCCCGATTGTGTATCATTTCATGGCTCAAATTGAGTTAGTCTGACAAATGAAATGCAGAAGAAAAACTTGATGTTTAGGAGTGGTTCACATTCAACATCGGCCCTTACAATTTAACCACCCTTTAGATGTCTTAATCTTTTTGAAATTGTGAAAATAGGCCATGATTTGTAATTGAGATATCTTGGACAATTTCTAAGCGAGAGTTTGTGACGTGATTGATACGTGATGGGATCGTACCAATGGGCGTGGCCCCGCCCATGAGCCATGTTTTGAAATTAAGACAAGGAGTGACGTAAGACCCCGTGTATGTTCGGCGGATATCCGTTTTGGGTAATTTTAAGTCAAATGAGGTATGTCCGTCTGTCTGCCTGTGTGTCTGTCTGCTGGCTAGTGCGCATGATTACTGTCGAAAGGAGTTACCGGTTGACTTCAAATTTGTGTATGTGGTAATATTTTTTTTATCTCAGGCTAAGTTCGAAGATAGGCCACATTGGTCCACTCCTTCTAGTAACTTCCCAACAAATAGTTAACTTTTAGCGAAATATTGATTCTTTAATACATTCAATACTAATGGACCATTTTACACCAAAAGTTAAATGCTTATATCTTTAATATCAGTTCATACAAATACTTGAAAGTTTGTACAGTGCAAGGCTTTTATAGCACCTAGAGTCCACAGAAAAGTGGGCGTTATTGGCACACCCCTTTTGGTACGTCCCACACAAATGGAGCGTTTTGCAACAAAAGTTAGCTGCTTACATCGTAAATACCAAAGCATCCTGAAAAATTTTACACAGTGTAGTCTTTAAAATTCCTACAGTCGTGTTAAAATGGGAGTTATCACCACCTCCCATATAAAAATAATTAAGACGTAGCAAAATTAAATAGTCCATGATATAAGTGCATATTTACATTACTCACAAAGTGAGGGTAGTATATACGAGCTATGTTCAAAAAATATCGCGAATTTTGTATTTTTTCAAAAAGTATTTATTTATTCATGAATATATACATATATTGTCCCCTTCAAAGTAATTCCCCTCGGATATAATACACTTCTGCCAAAAGTTTTTTCCAATCCTCAAAGCACTTCAAATAATCATTTTTTGTGATCTTGCTCAGCTCCTCCTTCGATGCCGTCTTTATCTCCTCAATCGTGGCGTAGCGTCGTCCTTTCATGGGCCTTTTCAGTTTTGGGAACAAAAAATAGTCAGAGAGGACTAGGTCAGGGGAATACGGTGGCTGTGGCACCATTACTGTGTTGTTTTTTGGCCAAATATTCGCGCACAAGCAAGGATGTGTGTGCAGGGGCGTTATCATGGTGCAAAAGCCAGTTTTTCAAATCCGGGCGTTTTTGGCGGATTGCTTCGCGCAATTTGCGCATAACTTGCAGGTAATATTCTTTATTGACCGTAATACCTTCTGGCAAGAACTTATAATGCACCACGCCCCTGCAATCAAAGAAAACCAACATCACAGACCTTAAATTAGACAGATGTGCCGTCCGGACGAAACGTCAAAATCTATCAGTTACGAACGAATAGGAATGAAATGTCACACACGAAAAAACAGGTTTCCGCGAACATAGTTTGGACTTTTTTTGCACTAATCGATTGATTTTAATTGTGGCAATTACAAAAAAATCGGGAAAATCGGTCCGAAATCCGCGGAAAAACTCACTCTTTGAAGTCCTACTCGTTGAAATTTCTTTTCGTTCGTAACTGACAACTTACTCGCTCCGGGATGACATCTAATTACTTATTATTTTTGACCAACATAACGCTAAAAAATATCAAAAATCAAATACACGTAGCCCACGGAAATTAAAAATTCGCGATATTCTTTGCACATACCTCGTATATATATATATATCTTAGTCGGTTTACCCAACTGAAATTTCTTACTTGTTTTAAATACACATGTGAAAGCCTCACATTGGGTCAAGCGAAGCGTCGCATTAAAATGTCAAACAAGTAATGAATTTCTATTTATAATATAACATTTTATTAATCCAATGCAATTATTTTATAAATTCATAAATAAATATATATATTTTTTTGTTTGATTAACAGATAACCGATTTAAAATCTAAAAAACATATATTTCGTGTTTTCTGAAGGTTCCATTTTCTCCGTTTTGCAGCGTGTTGTTGTTTCTGTTATGAATTTATCGGTTGACAAAATTGGGAATCCATCTTTGAGATGAATAACCTTACAAAAGTATTTGAAGTTAAAAAGAACCTCTATTGGAAACTAAAAGTATTCTTTTGCTAAGAAGGAAAGAAAAATTATAAAGCAAATTATTAATAAACTAGAAAAAAGTGAATTAAAAAACATTGAAGTTTTAAAGCTGCTAAGAGGATGAGCTTTTTTTTGGGCTAACACAACAAGAAAAAGGAAAGACATCATTTACATTATTAATCCAAACGAACAGAACTAGAAAGGAGAAGAATACAGTCTCATTTAGTTAAAATTTCTCCCCCCCGCGCAGCCCTTTATGGCAAGTTTCCGTCGCCAGCTAAGGTCTATCTACTGAGTACCACAATTTAGACGCTGTAAATTGGATACATCCTCATCATCATCGTCGGAGTCATCATTATCCGTTTGAAAGTCAATAACGGATGAAGAATCATCACTGTCATCATCGTCATCAGTGGCATGATTGGGATCACGATTACGTTCCCGGTTCCGATTACGATGTCTACGACGGCATAGGATTTGCCTTATGAAATATTGTAGTTGACTATTATCAAATTCTATGGCTTCATCTATGACAGTGCGTCGTAGATTGCGACGTACACAATGATTGAGTTTTGTCAAATCCGGAGGATGCTAGAATTATTGAAATAAAATTGAAATAATTTTCGGTGTAAATGATGCGATGGTTTACATACCTTTTCGGCACTTGGTGTCCATATTTTAATGTGATGATCCAGACCCGATGTGGCCAGTATGGGAGTGGTTGGATGTGGCTCCAGGCAATTGACCTAAAAGGCACATTGTAACAAATACACTTGACTTTATACTTATATATTCCCATATACATATGTTATTCTTAACGTAACACCAAATGATATTTTCTCATAAGTTCACCAAATACAAGCATATTAGCAGATTATTATTACACACAGTTACGATTACTTACTACTTATAAAACGCATTAAGCATATAAAAAGATATGAGGGGAATGATAAATAAATTATAAAGGAGCTTGATAAAAAAATAAACAAACATAAAGAATGATTCTTAAAAAGTTTCAGTGTGTAAAAAGGGAGATATTGTTAAGTGTTAATTGTTTATATTGTCCGACTTAATAATTCGTTTGCTTTCATTATATAAGTTCCTTCTTTATCTATCTGTTCGAATTCGATTTTTTATACTCATAGCTAATTCTCATTTTGTTTATCACATATGTACATTAACACTTTTCTCATGTTGGTTTAATAAATTATCTTTAAAGATTTCCGTAAAAGTTTACAAAATGAACATAACCGTCATTAGTAGGGATCCATTTAATATATTTAATAAAGTGTCTTATAAGCCATTTGCATATTTTGCATTTGAAATCCGGAGGTCATGAATAAAGAGAACTAATAATTTTAAGAGCAAAAGCGATAGGCTAATGAAAAGTTATACAACAGACTTCTCATTGACTTCCAGGAAAAGAAATATTACCTAAGCCCAATGATTTACAGACTGCCTCTCATACCAAAGATGGAATGCCTCTCATACCCCATTTGCTCGAACGCTTTATCTTACGACCTATATAAGAACTTGACGTCCTCAAGAATCTGACGAAAAATTTCAAATATAACATCACATACGTAAGAAATTTCAGGATCAGAATAATTGATACAGATTGATACTTTATAGTTGCTTTCTTATTGCTAAGTATACCAATAAATTTAGATATATTAGTGCAATACAAAAAAATTAAACATCATTGCATATACGAAAATTCCCTGGGGATATTAATCAAACTGTTGACTTTCCTTATGTAAGAGACGAGATTCTATAAATATGACAACGAAATATGCGAGTAGTCGCTGACATCGTCCTGATTATTTTTATATTCAAAATTGACTTGTATCAAATGAAATGATACAAATGACTTCTGGACGACTTATTTACTTCAAACTTGAAAAGTACTACTAACATTAAAGGAAAGAGATAGAAAGAAAAAGAAACAAAGACGATATATTAATCTATTATCTACATCCCAGCACTCCCGGAAAGGATAAAACATTCTGACATTTATGAGCTGGCATATTAAATGGCGAACTACCGTAAACCAAGCAATGAGTAAAACTGAGTCGAATGTTAAAAAGGATGCCCGAGGGTATATGTCGCCACTACAAAATTTAAACTTACGACAATACTATCAACTATTGGATGAGATCAAAAAGCTCTAACTAACCCACCGAAGAAGAAACGACCTACGCAACACATTGTATTATAATCAGACTTAAATCAAACCATTACGAAGGAGACACAATATACCGAAGGCGATATAATATACATATAACATATGTATATATACATATAACGAAGTACAGTAGAAAACCATAAACGGAAAATTAGTCAATAACTAACGAAAACTTTTTACTTTATGTTGCATTAATAATAAATGTAAGTACATACTGTCAAGATGTTTTCATTGTCATAGAGTCTCTTGTATAACTTGTGTGTTTCCGAGATAGATTCTTTTGATGATAAGTAATGGTATTGGTCGAAATATTAGGCAAATAAATAGCATATAAACAATAATAAAAAAAAATAAATATTAAACTCAAGCCAATACACGATTACAAAAATTCACAATTCTTTATGAATAGGATGTGGCAAAGACGAAATAAACGAATAAATATAAAGTTATATGCCGCATAAAACACTGTTTCTTATGTGATAAAAAGGCGAATTTGTTTTAGTACTGCTGTTTATTTCATGCATTTGGATTTGTCTATAATTACCCTACAGTTTTATTTTAGGCTATCAAAAAACTCTTAGTCAAATAATTTCCGGTCTTTATCGGTCATAGACAAACACATGCTAAATTTGTATAAATTATCAAAAGCAATAAAAAGCAATATTAAATAGAAAAATACTGCAAAAATGAAATGAAGACCACATACACATAGGTACATACATATAATGAACAAAAAAAGCGATAAAGCATTACCAAAAAAAAAACTAAATATACAATACTTAATTAAGTGTGCATCTGACTTACCACTCCCGCTGTATCGCCAGGCATAAAATTGAGTATGGCCTCGGTATTTTTGTCCCAATAGAAAATATTCCCACAATCACTGCCACTAATGATGTACTCACAGTTGGGGCCAAAGAAATTCACACCTTTTATCGTCTTCTGATTGCTGCAACATTTAGTGGAAGGAAGTGAAATGAAATTAAAAGAGGAAAATATTAATAACAAAACCCTGCAAAGAAAATCAAGCAAACAAACTTACTAATGACCCTTGTAACAGTGAAGATATTCTCCCGAAACATAATTCTTATTATTAAACAAATAAATATTTTCCTCGCTATACGAGGCCAATATCTCAGTACCAGTATTATTGTAAACACAACAAGTAACATTCGGAGTGCAAGCCTAAAAAAACGAAACGAAAACAATCGGACATTAAGCAGACGATTATAATAATTGATTTCCACAGTTTACTAACTCACTTCAAGAATGTGTTCAGGACACATGGTATGTACCGGCTCCTTCATGGACCTTTTGTCATAAACACGAACATAACTATCACTCCCACTGACACATATTTCCGGGGCAAGAGGATGATGGGAAATACTAAATAGCCGCACCTTTCGGCACTTCTTTGTGGGAGACATTACTTGGAGCATATCAATCTTATTGTTTTCTTCTCGTAAATCCTTGCTGCAAATGAAACCATCCTCGCCAACACTTATAATTTCATGTGGATTATCGGGACATATTACTAATTTGTGAACTGGTCCTCGATGGATATACAAATTGGAGGTTTGTACTTTACCGCCTGCCGATGGAACTATTGAACGTCGAACACGCCCATCACGAGCTGCTGATATTATGTCTATGCACGTCGAAGTTGGTACAAATTTCGATTGGAATATATTGGAACTATGGCCAGATTTCCAAATATGCTTCACTTTATTACCAGCCCAATCCCAGACAATGAGGCGAGCATCGTCTGAACCTGTTACCAGAAGATCTCCGCCCTTGTTGAAGTTCAAACAGTTAACACAACCATTATGCTTCCGGAGGACATGTGACAATTTCATACGCTCCACAATGTGACGTGAAGCATAGAAACGATTATTGAAACCGTAAGTGAAACCATTTCGTAGCGATGTTCTGCCATCACCACTGAGGCCGTGTTCCCGACGCATTAACTCATAGGTGGCATTCCAAGAGTACGACGGTTTTGGTTTATTCAATAATTTATTGACTTCTTCATCTTTCTCTTTAATACGAGCAGAGTCAGCCGAGTCTGGGGAAGCATAGTCAGGACTTAATCTATCGCCAAATAAGGAAGGTGAAAAATCTGTATCGTCATCATCACTATCGTCATCAGGCGAACTTGGATCAGATGAATCACTTGTTGAGCTGACCAGTTCTGGGACAACAGCATTCTGAAAATACAAACGTATTGTTCAAAATAAAAATGTTTAACTTTAGTTTACAAAATAAAATGCATGACTATCTGCAGATATAAAATAGTTGGGCGACAGACCGACTGATTTATTATCAAATTCCTGGCCAACATTTGCACAATGGGGCAAAAATATGGATATGAAGCGGAATTAAAAATGGATGTAGAAATTCAAGAAGTAGACAGGAGACCTGGAAGCTTTTTTCGAAATTCGTAAATTTTGGAGCAAAGTCGGATTTAATGAATAAATATGGTACCTGGGTAAGGAAAACCCCTTGGAACATTAACTAGAGAAAATAAGCAATTTTGGAACTTTTAGGAGCTCAGCTGCCAAAAAAATTATATATGTGATATATGTGAATAATGAGAATAGCTCCTAAAAAATAATATAAAGTTACGATTTTTAAACAATCGTAATTTTAGGGGCGCAGTGGCAAAAATATGGTGGTGCTCTTGGAAATTCGAATTTCTTAGGTTTATGGGCACAGTGGGGTAGGAAACGGATAAGTATGGTCCCTGTATGCGAGGGTAGCTCTCGGAAAAAAACTAGAGATACGAACGATTTCTTAGAATGAGATAATTACACTATCCAACAAAATTTTTTTTTGGGTCCGAGACCTAAAAACATTTTTTTTGTAGAGATTGAGGCATACGATTTTATGAAACAAAAACAAAATGTTTTTAATGGTAAAGTTTTTTTTATTTTTTTTTTAAATTACAATTTTCATGGAACCTTTAGTATTCGGAGCATTTAAATTAAAGGAAATTATGATGGCTAGAAGTGCTGAAAACATAACTTTCACGTAGAAAGGGAATTTAAGTAATTGTCGTTAAAACAGACAAAATTTGATTTTTTTTTTCAAAAAATATCGTTTTTTTTTGCTGACACGAAAAAACAAACAAAATAGAAAAAAATCGCCAAAAAAATTGTTTGTTCCATTTTTTGAAAGATAGTATTACTGTTTTAACGACAATTACGATACTATTAGGCAGTCTATGTATAAATTATGACACATATTGTAAAAATCGGACCCAAAAAAAATGTTGTTGGATAGAGTAATTATCTCATCCTAAGAAATCTTTCTTATCTCTAGTTTTTTCCGAGAGCTACCCTCGCATACAGGGACCATACTTATCCGTTTCCTACCCCACTGTGCCCTTAAACCTAAGAATTTCGAAGAGTGCTTCTCTTTCCAAGAGCACCACCATATTTTTGCCACTGCGCCCCTAAAATTACGATTGTTTAAAAATCGTAACCTTATATTATTTTTTAGGAGCTATTCTCATTATTCACATATATCACATATATAATTTTTTTGGCAGCTGAGCTCCTAAAAGTTCCAAAATTGCTTATTTTCTCTAGTTAATGTTCCAAGGGCTTTTCTTTACCCAGGTACCATATTTATTCATTAAATCCAACTTTGCTTAAAAATGTACGAATTTCGAAAAAAGCTGTCATGTCTCCTGTCTACATCCATTTTGAATTCCGCTTCATATCCATATTTTTGCCCCATTGTGCAAATGTTGGCCAGGAATTTGATAAGGGGCTGTGTCAAAGGGCTGTGTATAACATTTCCTGGTGTAATATGGTGTCCTGAACACGAATTTTGTCCCATCTCAGGCTATGGTCAAAGATGGTCTATGTTGGTCCACTCCTTCGAGTAGCTCCCCACAAAGGGTCAAAATTTATTGAAATATTGATTATCTCATAAATTCTATACTACTGCTTTGAATCTTTCACAATTCCACACAAGTCGCTATCCTCAGAAGAATGGGCGAAGTTACTACGCCCCTTTTGGTACCCCCCATACAAATGTACAATTTGGCACAAAAAGTTAACTGCTTATAAATTTGATTCCAGACCGTACAAACACTTGTACGGTGCAATGTTTTTATAGTATCCATAGTATATTAAAAATTAGCGTTATTGCCACGCCCCTTTTGGTATATCCCAAACAAAATTGCCAAAATAAAAAATATGAAAAATTATTTTTTAGAATTTCCCTATTTTTACAATTTGTGTCATAATTTATACATTTATCCATAAAGGGTGGTTAAATTGTAAGGACCGATGTTGAATGTGAATCACACCTAAACGTCAAGTTTTTTTTTGCATTTCATTTCTGAATTTCAGACTAACTCAATTTGAACCAAGGAAAGATACACAATCGAGCAACGCGTTAAAGTTTTTTAAGCCTTTTACGAAAATGGGCGTTCAAATCAAAATGCATTTCCTGCAATTCGTGATGTTTTTTGATCAGCATAATCGACCAAATGTGTCCACAATCGGGAGAATTGTGCGCAAATTTCAGCAAACCGGGTCTGTAGGATATGTGAAAACACCTGTGCATGCTCGCCCAGTTCGTTTGGTACAGGTTATAGGCTGGCGACGTCATCGGGCCATACTTCTTCGAAATGAGGCCGGTCAGGCAGTTACTGTCAATGGTGCCACTTGCCACACAGCTAAGGAAACAATGGCTCTTTTGCGCAACAAATTCAATGGCCGTGTTATCTCACGTCGTGGCGATGTCAATTGGCCGCCAAGATCATGTGATTTGACATCGTTAGACTTCTTTCTTTGGGGTTATTTGAAAGAAAAGGTGTACGTCGATAAGCCAGAAAAAAACTAGAGATACGAACGATTTCTTAGAATGAGATAATTACACTATCCAACAAAATTTTTTTTTGGGTCCGAGACCTAAAAACATTTTTTTTGTAGAGATTGAGGCATACGATTTTATGAAACAAAAACAAAATGTTTTTAATGGTAAAGTTTTTTTTATTTTTTTTTTAAATTACAATTTTCATGGAACCTTTAGTATTCGGAGCATTTAAATTAAAGGAAATTATGATGGCTAGAAGTGCTGAAAACATAACTTTCACGTAGAAAGGGAATTTAAGTAATTGTCGTTAAAACAGACAAAATTTGATTTTTTTTTTCAAAAAATATCGTTTTTTTTGCTGACACGAAAAAACAAACAAAATAGAAAAAAATCGCCAAAAAAATTGTTTGTTCCATTTTTTGAAAGATAGTATTACTGTTTTAACGACAATTACGATACTATTAGGCAGTCTATGTATAAATTATGACACATATTGTAAAAATCGGACCCAAAAAAAATGTTGTTGGATAGAGTAATTATCTCATCCTAAGAAATCTTTCTTATCTCTAGTTTTTTCCGAGAGCTACCCTCGCATACAGGGACCATACTTATCCGTTTCCTACCCCACTGTGCCCTTAAACCTAAGAATTTCGAAGAGTGCTTCTCTTTCCAAGAGCACCACCATATTTTTGCCACTGCGCCCCTAAAATTACGATTGTTTAAAAATCGTAACCTTATATTATTTTTTAGGAGCTATTCTCATTATTCACATATATCACATATATAATTTTTTTGGCAGCTGAGCTCCTAAAAGTTCCAAAATTGCTTATTTTCTCTAGTTAATGTTCCAAGGGCTTTTCTTTACCCAGGTACCATATTTATTCATTAAATCCAACTTTGCTTAAAAATGTACGAATTTCGAAAAAAGCTGTCATGTCTCCTGTCTACATCCATTTTGAATTCCGCTTCATATCCATATTTTTGCCCCATTGTGCAAATGTTGGCCAGGAATTTGATAAGGGGCTGTGTCAAAGGGCTGTGTATAACATTTCCTGGTGTAATATGGTGTCCTGAACACGAATTTTGTCCCATCTCAGGCTATGGTCAAAGATGGTCTATGTTGGTCCACTCCTTCGAGTAGCTCCCCACAAAGGGTCAAAATTTATTGAAATATTGATTATCTCATAAATTCTATACTACTGCTTTGAATCTTTCACAATTCCACACAAGTCGCTATCCTCAGAAGAATGGGCGAAGTTACTACGCCCCTTTTGGTACCCCCCATACAAATGTACAATTTGGCACAAAAAGTTAACTGCTTATAAATTTGATTCCAGACCGTACAAACACTTGTACGGTGCAATGTTTTTATAGTATCCATAGTATATTAAAAATTAGCGTTATTGCCACGCCCCTTTTGGTATATCCCAAACAAAATTGCCAAAATAAAAAATATGAAAAATTATTTTTTAGAATTTCCCTATTTTTACAATTTGTGTCATAATTTATACATTTATCCATAAAGGGTGGTTAAATTGTAAGGACCGATGTTGAATGTGAATCACACCTAAACGTCAAGTTTTTTTTTGCATTTCATTTCTGAATTTCAGACTAACTCAATTTGAACCAAGGAAAGATACACAATCGAGCAACGCGTTAAAGTTTTTTAAGCCTTTTACGAAAATGGGCGTTCAAATCAAAATGCATTTCCTGCAATTCGTGATGTTTTTTGATCAGCATAATCGACCAAATGTGTCCACAATCGGGAGAATTGTGCGCAAATTTCAGCAAACCGGGTCTGTAGGATATGTGAAAACACCTGTGCATGCTCGCCCAGTTCGTTTGGTACAGGTTATAGGCTGGCGACGTCATCGGGCCATACTTCTTCGAAATGAGGCCGGTCAGGCAGTTACTGTCAATGGTGCCACTTGCCACACAGCTAAGGAAACAATGGCTCTTTTGCGCAACAAATTCAATGGCCGTGTTATCTCACGTCGTGGCGATGTCAATTGGCCGCCAAGATCATGTGATTTGACATCGTTAGACTTCTTTCTTTGGGGTTATTTGAAAGAAAAGGTGTACGTCGATAAGCCAGCAACAATTCAAGAGCTAAAGGATGAGATAATTTGGCACATTAACGGCATAGAACCTCAATTATGCCTCAGCATCATCGAAAATTTGGACCATCGGATGGAGGTGTGTCGCCGAGGTCGCGGCGGCCATTTGGCCGATATTTTGTTCCATACATAATTGAACCATACCAATATTATCATAATAAAAAGAAATGACAATATTTTCCTTAATAATTTGTGTTTCATTCAAAATAAACATCGGCCCTTAAAATTTAACCACCCTTTATATAAATATGTATATAATTTTTTGGTTTAAAGACCCTATTCTATGGAAACGTGTTTATTTTTACTTTATCACCATTTCTGATACACTATCAGATGGTCGGTCTGAATATTAGTTTGACCTGTATCTCAGCTTTACGGAATTGCTTCCATATCCTCCTTGAGTACAATATTGACCATGGCCGTGTCTATTTTTAGGACTGCAAATTAATGCTTTATTCAATGTCATTTAGGTAAGGTTAAGTAACCTAACTAATGTCATTTAAGATTAAAAAACATTTTTCATGAGTGCATACATATATAAAAATCCAATTTTACTGAAGTGCAGTAAAAGTAGTGTTTTATAACTGTTTAATGAATAGACTTCTTTCTATCAGTTTTAATAGCGCAGAAGCCTCAACAATTACAAGAAGAAAAATATCGAATTGGATTAAAAGGCACCCTAATTGGATAAATACATATGTATGTATTTGATTTATTTAAAATCAGAAAGTGATTTTAAATAAATCAAATCTGAAAAATCTAATGTCAAAACACTTTCTTGGCATACTGTATATTTTTATCGTGTCTTGTCTGATCCTGATATTTGTGTATGATGATGAGTCATGTTTTTTTTAAAAAAATTACATCTTTTAAAATGCTCGCTTTTGTTAAGGCACACTCTTTTGCAACAACCATATACATACATATGTATGTACATATCAATGTTCCTTACCTCATTACTGTCTCTACGCTGAGGAGATCCTGCGATAGAATAGGTACGATGTGAAATTGGTGAAGAAGTTCCATCTACTGCATTTTCTCGTGCTTCTTCGTTCTCCTCCTGAGCTGGAGTTGATGCGAGCTCCGACCCGGTGCCACCATCCACCACCCCGGAAGACACCGGCGAAGAGGAAGACGATGAGGCAGATGAAGAGCGGTCGGCAGCGCGATAATTACGAGATCGATTACGTTTAGAGCGTTTAATAAGATTAGATGAGGAGCAGGGCTGCTCAACATCACCAGATGCAGATGCGGCATTTTCTTCGTGAGCATGATCACCACCAATACTTTCCATACTTTCCTCTTGAAGAATACTACAATCTGGTGCATCGATTTTTGTGTCAACTATAGTCATCAGAATATCGGCATCGAAAGAAGAGTCTTCCATTTTCGAACTCAGACCACTATCACTGTTATTACTATTGTTGTTGTTGTTTATGACGCCGCCGATGCTACTGCTGCTTACATTCTTCTGTTGATTATCATATGGACTGCAGTAGCAACAACACACCGCAACAGCACCACCAACAAGAACAATAACGAAATGTACAAATCAATAAAATATGCACATCACCTCTGTCAAGCGGACTCCAACCATCCATATTGTACATTGGATCGGTTACACTACCTACCTTTGCTGGCCACTACTGCAACTCGAAACCGCCTCCTTGTCCTTTTTCAGCTCTTCATTAGAACGACTCCGCTTTGGGGCCGATTCATCTCGATTCTCGCCTGACTTTTCTTCCATTTTCCGTGGACGGCGATGTGAAAAAATAATTCGTTGCTTCTTTTCTCACACAACAACAACGTCACAAAAGACAAAAAAATTCGAGTGTAACAAAAGTTATATTTTACGTCGACGAAAAACTATACATCTCAAATTATAATAATCTACAACATTTTCAATTTACAATTACAATGCGAACAGGATTAGTTTGGCTTTGTTTTGTTGGAGAATTGCAATTAAAATTAAATTAAAATAATTTAGTAGACAACCCGATTACGATTTTAAGTATTCAGTCTCGCGATAACCGATAATTGTTTAATTCTTCAATTCTTTGTAGTGATGGACAATTTTCGATTGTACAATAGGGCTGTTATCAACCATTATTTGTATCGATAATCAGAAAGCATCGGATTGGGGGAATTATTTTTTTTTTTTGTAAAGGGGATTTGGCGGGTATGGCAATTTTTACTTTTCTTCACTTATGTTAAAATTTGAATTAGTATTTCCAGTTAAATTTTTTTTGTGTTGTACCCAAACAAAATGCTTCCGTAAACACTATGGCAATAGTTTCTAAAAAAAATAAGCTTTGACTAGTGCTGTCGCAGTGTATTAAAGTATGACTTATGACTTTTTTATGATTTATGGATATCAATGGAGAAAAATGCTGTTTGTAAAATACAAGGAATTCTTTTGAGACGAAGTTATGACCATTTGCAAGAAGTAATACTTGCGTAAAACGTTTTTTTCTGAAAACGAAAATTCGAAATATGTATAATACGAATTATTAGAAGCCATTTTAAGATTAAATATGAACTCTACAAATTCAGTATGTTGTCAATCGTTTAGTCCATCTCTAGAAATGATCAAATTTACCAAAAATATCAAAAACATGTAAATAAGATTAACAGCATTTGAAACTTTCAATTAGTTATTTAAAATTGCTGACATATATTTTTTGGGGATTAAAAAATAAACATTTGGGCATTCGACACAAAAAGAACTGGCAACGCTGCAAATCAAAAACAGAAAATAAAATATTGCTCTTCTCTCTCTCTCTCTGTTTACCTTTTGTTGATGTACGATGGACGAAATATTTAGTGAAATACAAAGTTTTTGCAAAACTAGTGTTTGGATTTTCATTTTCCAAACAAATGTATGTTATGTGGTATACATATGTATGTAGTGTTACGTCTTTGTGCATTTGTTTGAAATACACAGTGCAAATGAATTCTTGCTATCAAAGTACAACTCTCGATTATGACTAGCTCCGTTTATTACTTCAAGGACGATCACTCCAAAATCGGGTTGTGTTTAGATATACATATACGTATGTACGTATGTATCTTCGATCCTTCGACTACGTGGAAGTGAAGTTTTAAGCATTTGTAGCTCATAATTTCCTTTAATTTAGATGGTATGCCGACTTTGACAAGTTGGTAGTTAAAAAATATGGCCCAAATACTAAAGGCATCCTTCAGGAAAATCGGAATTAAAAAAACCAGGAAGCAAAAGCAGAAAGTCGGGCGGGGCCGACTATATAATACCCTACACCTCCCTAACAATGGTCATTGCGATAATAATTTGGAATAATTAGTAAATGGGTAAGAACATACATATATATGTGGATATATCTAATTCTGAACCGGTAATCGCTAAATTAAGCAATATTCGTTCTTAAATTGAGAAACATCTTTCTGGAGAATTTTGTAATGATCGGAAGTAAAGTATGTACAACTTCTATAGCGCTTTGTAACCAAATCAGGAGAAACATATATATGGAGATTATATACATATATATATAAATCTGTATCGATTTTCCCTGAATACTCATTCATGTAAAATAGAAACCTCTTTCTGTCAAATTTCGTACTGATCGGATAAAATGCAGTCTCTACAGCGCTTAGATGTCAAATCGGGGCTAACATATAATGGGTTTTCCAAAAAGAGGTGTTATTTTGGTATTCAAAGAAAAATTCCATTTTTTGAGATAAATGATCAGATGTTTATTTCATAATAAAGAGGAAGGTATGCCGTTAATACTGAAAAACAACATCAGCCAAATGGCCACCACGACCATGCTTACAGGACCATATCCTTTTGATGAAATTTTCCATAACCAAATCGCAAAGTGGCTGCCCTATGTCCTCGTTAGCCTCACGAAAACTATATTTAAGGTCTTGAATCGACGCTGGGCTGTTGGCGTAGACCTTATCTTTCACGTGGCCCCAAAGGAAGAAGTCGCAAGGTGTTAAATCACAAGATCTCGGTGGCCAATTGTGATCACCTCTTCGACAGATAACACGGTCCGGAAACTTTCCCGTAACAGAGCAATGGTTTCGTTGCTTGTGTGGCACGTAGCGCCGTCTTGTTGAAAGTAAACGTTGTCCGGATCAATACCATCCAACTCCGACCAAAAAAAAATCATTAATCATCTCTCGATAGCGCAGCGCAATCCATTCACCATAACTGTTGATCCAACCTCATTTTCGAAAAAATAAGGCCCAATGACCCCGCAGGACCATAAACCGCACCAAACAGTCACACGTTGAGGATGGAGAGGCTTCTCAACAATAACTCTTGGGTTTTCCGAGCCCAAGATGCGACAATTATGCTTGTTGACGTAGCCACCGAGGTGGAAATGGGCCTCATCATTCAAGATGATTTTGTATCGTTCGTATCGTTTTTTGATCGTTTTGTATCGTTCGATGATCGTGTATCGTTCCATTTTTAGTAATGGCGTAGTGCTATTTGTCAAATGTCAAACAATAAAAGCTTCAAAAGTGACAACTACCGAAATACCGAGTGATTCAAAATAACACCTCTTGTCGGAAAACCCTGTAGTTTACTTTCTATTCCAAAATTCATTAATACAATTGATAAAATTTAAAAAATCCGATCAAATGGGCAAAGTGTACTGTACAGCTTTTTTTGAAAAATTGTATTTCGGGAAAAAAAAATATTTCAGGATTGTCAGGAAAATACATAAAGTCTTATCTACCCGCCCTAATATGTAACGATTACTACACTCACTCCATTTGCTGTATCATATCTAGTATGTCATCTAATCGAATTTTTTACATGTCACACAGAATTGAATGTAGAAAGAAAACAAAAATAAGAATGTCGGTTGCTTCTCATGCTGCGGTATTATTCGCAAGCGTTGCCTTCTCACAGCGTTTTCTTGGACCATGACTCACACTTTCTATGAAAAAAAAAACAAGTAACGGCTTTTGTTTCAAATCGAACTTTTCTTTCACCCTCACTTCCTGAACTTGCTTAGTTGAGCTCCGAGCAGCTTTACTTATGTACATATGTATGTATGTATTTACGTCCCAGTCCCTTTGTTTACAGATCACTACCGTCACTCATTCCCCTCCCTCTCCCCACATTGTAATTACACTGAAGCAAATCAAAAAAGAAGCAGCCAAACAATTCTTATTAACCACAGACAACGGACCACAACAACCAACCAGTAACCAGTCGGAGGAGAGGCACACCAGACATTTCAGTCAAGCAAAACCCAAACCAAAAGTCAAGATGTCTGCAACAACAAAACTTGTCTTACCAATATCGCCATAAAGAAGACATACATACCGACAGACAGACAATCGCACAGATGACTGGGTGGACGGACGGACAGAGTACCAGACATATTGAACTGAACCTACAGTCAACAACAGAAACTGTCTCACTACAAAGAATGGAATAGCAGTAGCCTGTCGCTCTACGACTGAATCTTTAATGTTTCAAGTCTTGAGTCTTGCTGAAACTCGACTCTATCTTAGGTGGTTTTACTCTCGCACGTCTCCACGTACTCGTATCGTGTAATGAGTAAGCAAAGCGCAAAGCAAAAGTTGAGCGTTAAAGTGGTTTTACTAAAAGACTACCGTCATACATGTATAACACTCGAGAAAAAATATGTGTTATGAGTGTTGGATTTTAACTATAATTCGACCAAAAATCCATTCAATTTCGAATTAGATTAATTTTTTACGGAATTTTTTTGGATTCAAAATAAATATATATGTACGTTAAATTCAGAATATTTCATTTGAAATTCAAAATATTTCATTTGAAATTCAAAAAAATTTATTTCAAATCCAAAAATTTTTGTTTTTAATTCTAAAAAGATAAAAACATTTGAATACGATCGTAATACCACGTAATTTTATAATGAAGATATAACTTTTTTGTTTTTGAATAAAAGTGCGTACACCCAAAGCAAAATGTTCATGGTTTTTAAAGCGCTTTGGAAGAATATTTTTAAATTTTAGGGGTAGAAACTGCAGTAAGTGGAGTCTACATTAGAAAATGACTTTGTACATTAGCGTCCTCTATGAGGGAAATGTAGTACTTATCGAGACCAATACATTGATGTATCGCATGTGAACATCAAAAAAGTTACGATAAAAAAACGATTTAGTGCCGATTCCGCGGGCTCGGAAAAAAATAAAACAATGTTTTTGCGATTGTCTCGACGTAAGCTTTCATATACCACCTCGCATTCGGGAACTTTTTTTTATACATGGAGGCCAACCCGGTTTAATGTACATATGTGGATCTTTGACTAATGATTAACAGAAAGAAAAAACAAGTAAGAAAGTTCAGTCGGGTAAACCGACTCCCGACTTTTAAATTTTAGGGGTAGAAACTGCAGTAAGTGGAGTCTACATTAGAAAATGACTTTGTACATTAGCGTCCTCTATGAGGGAAATGTAGTACTTATCGAGACCAATACATTGATGTATCGCATGTGAACATCAAAAAAGTTACGATAAAAAAACGATTTAGTGCCGATTCCGCGGGCTCGGAAAAAAATAAAACAATGTTTTTGCGATTGTCTCGACGTAAGCTTTCATATACCACCTCGCATTCGGGAACTTTTTTTTATACATGGAGGCCAACCCGGTTTAATGTACATATGTGGATCTTTGACTAATGATTAACAGAAAGAAAAAACAAGTAAGAAAGTTCAGTCGGGTAAACCGACTCCCAATCCCCAATGAGATAAAAGAGGCAATAGAATAATTTAAAAATAACAGAGCAGCAGGCAAAGATGGATTACCGGCGGAAACCTTACGGGCTGGATGCCCACTTTCCCCTCTACAATTCACGATCGTACAAGATGCGATCATGAGCGAAGTCTGCTCACAGAGAAGAGGCATAACATGGAGCCTTCCATGATAACTCAAGGATTTGGACTATTCGGATAATATTTGTCCACTCTCGCACAATATCTCCAACAAGCCGTCAGACTGGAAGACCTGGAAATACTAGCACGCAGTGTTGGTAAATATCAAGAAAACCAAAGCCATGCGAATTAACAACAATAGCAGAGGGGCTGAGGGGAGTCTCCGGACTCTTTGACGCATCTGGCGGGGACACGCTTCTCGATGATACGGACGAAGAGTTCGATAACACCCTTGTCGGGGTGGATGTTAATCTGTCAATTACCAATGATGGTAAGAATTTTACAGATTAACCTCCATCACGCTAAAGCAGCCTCAGCGGCTCTATTGCTGCGCCTGTCCACAGGTGCAGTAGACATCGTCCTGATACAGGAGCCCTACGCAGTGGGAGGAAGGGTGTGCGGTATCAGGACACACAACTTTAAACTGCTTGTGGCCAACTGTGAAGGCACTCCAAGAACCTGCATTTTGGCCAGGAAAGATCTAAGTATCTTTCTCCTGGCTAATTTAAGTGGTAAAGACCAAACATCTGCTATTCTGGAGATCGGTATTCGCATATATTGGGTGGTCTCCAGTTACTTGCCTTATGAAGCTGTAGTACCGACTGCTCTATTCAGGGAAGTAGTAGAAGAAGCAACGTCTGACGAGGTCGTGTTGATTGTTGGCGCAGACACGAACGCTCATCATACTATCTGGGGTAGTACGGATATAAACAATAGGGGTGATTCGCTTCTTGACTTTATTCTAACTACCAACCTAAGTATTTGTAACATATGTAATAAACCGACCTTTACAATTAAAGACAGACAAGAAGTACTAGACGTAACGTTTGCTACTGACCGGCTGTCAGGCAAAATTATTGGGTGGAATGTACTGGACGACCACTCATTCTCAGATCACCATTATATTGAGTTCAAACTCGCTGAAAAAGCCCCTGAACCTGCAGTCCACAGAAATGTGAGAAAGGCAAAGTGGCACCTGTATGAAAAGAATTTCAAGAAAGTCCTCAACTCCAAACTTCTGTACGAACCGAATGACAAAGCCGGTCTGGATAATCTGGTCGAGTATATCACCACATCATTCAATAGTTCCCTTGAAGAAGCCTGTCCAAAAACAAGGTACAAGGGTAAAACTAAACCCCAATGGTGGACTTCTGAGCTAACGGCTATGAAAAAGACCTGCAACAAGGCTAAATCTACAGGGGTCGCTAATGTTTTGGGATGCCTATAAAGTGCAACTTAAGATCTATAAGAAGGAGCTTAGAAAGGCGCAAAGAAGCTCTTGGTATACCTTCTGTGGCGAAGTGGAAAAGGTCTCCGACGCCTGCGGACGACGTTGCAATCGCAGTGAGTGGCAAATTCGAAAACGTCCTCCGAGACATTCTACAGGTGGCTCGGAACAAATTGGCTAGATGGGCCAGAAGCAGCGGTTTGGGCATAAACCCAAACAAGACAGAATTTGTTCTCTTTACTAGGATGAATAAAGTCCCACATGTGCACCCTCCACCTCGGATAAATGGAACAGATCCAGTCTTTTCTGAAAGTGCAAAATTTTTAGGAATAATTCTAGATAGAAAACTGTTATTTAGACTTAACGTATTGGAACGTGTAAGGAAGGCTAATGTCGCCTTATATTCCTGCAAAAAGGCTGTAGGGTAGCGGTGGGGCCTCTCTCCTAAAATCGTCCACTGGATATATATAGCAGTAGTTCGTCCTATACTGCTATACGGCATTGTGGTACGGTGGACGGTATGGTGGCTTGATGAAAAGGTTGGCTTCGGAGTACACTGTGCAGAGCTTAGATTGGATATAGCTCACAGACTACCAGATACCTGCAGTGTCTATCAAGCCGAAATAATGGCAATATGGGAAGTAGCCAAGTGGCTGAGTCGCAACATAGTAACCTCTGGAGGCAACATCCCTAAATTCACAAACAGCCCTCGACTGCCGCAGATCTCTTAACGAGATGGCTGAGCAGTTTAATATACACCTCATATGGGTGCCTGGGCATAGGGATATCCCGGGGAACTGCAAAGCCGATGAACTTGCTAGGAAAGGGACGACATTACAAATTCTCGAAGAATTTGCATATATTGGTGCTCCACTATCCACGTGCAAGCTTTGGCTTAGGCAAGAGACAATCAGGCAGTCCAACGAAAGATGGACAGAAATCGGCACCTGCAGGGTAGCTAGACAAATCTGGCCAAGGTATGACCTGAGAAGGTCAAAATATCTCCTCGCACTAGAGAGGCAAAGATTGTCTACGTTAGTATCAGTTCTGACGGGACACTGCTTGATCGGCGAACACGCCAACAGATTGGGTATTGACTCTAATGACTTCTGCAGAAGCTGTGGAGATGAGGAAGAAGTGGAGAGCATTGAGCACTTGCTATGCGACTGCCCCGCTCTGAGTAAACGACGACTGGACATACTGGGGTCGGCTTTTCTAGGCAGCCTAACAGATCTTTCCAGTAGTGATATTCGTACTATCGACAAATTTATATATCAAACAGGTTGGTTTCGATGAGGGGCATTTCAGCCCGTGGTAACACTAGGGACCTAAACTGGTCTATGTGAGCTTGTATAAAAAATACGGCTGCCACCCTAACCTAAACCTAAAAACAACAATAGCACAGCAAATATAATGCTAAAAGGTCAACCAATTGAGTCTGTAGATAGCTTCTGCTATCTAGGAAGTACAATGGCAACAAACAGTGGCGCAGAAACAGACGTAAACAACAGGCTTAACAAAGCGAGAGCAGCATTCGGACGACTGCAGTCAGTATGGAGAAACTCTCATATATCCAGGAAAACCAAGCTCAGAATATGCAACGAATGTGTTAGGTCAGTTCTATTTATTATACGGCAGTGAAACCTGGCTTGTGTCTAACACCATCACGCAAATGTTACAGGTATTCATTAACAGGTGCCTCAAAATCATATGCAAATTATTCTGGCCCAACGCCATAAGTAACATAAAGCTATGAAACTTGAAAATGAGGAACTCATACTGAAGCAGATAAGGCATTGAAAATGGAAGTGGATCGGCCATACCTTAAAGAAAAACTCCCATAGTATTACAAGGATGTGTGTATGTACTTGAGTGGGATCCCCAAGGATCAAGGAACCGCAGTCGAACAAGAATCACCAGACGACGCACAATTATCCAATAATAAAGACAAACGATCTTACATGGGAAGAAGCGAAAACAACTGCGGAAGCCCTATTCCGCCAAGAGGAGTAACGGATCTATCTACGTAAAAATCTCGAAATCAAAAAAATTCCAACTAACCTAGGGTTTGCACGAGACCGTTTTGCGAAGACAACAGCAATGCAAGTGCACTGTTTTACTAATACACCAACACGTCTCTCTAAGCAGTCAATTCGATGACGTTTCGTTGTAATTTGCCAAAAAAAAAAGATAATCGCAAACGACCGCAAAGATGGAAAAATTTATGTTTCTATCTATCTATATATAAAACAGGATGTGTGTATGTATGTAACGTATGGACTCCAAAACGGCTGGGCCGATTTTGATGACATTTTCAGGGAATCTTTAGATAAGCCTAGCGGGTGACATAGGCTATATAAGTTCTTGATTGAGTGGGCGTGGCCCCGCCCATATAAGCCAATTTGGAGCTATTATATTGCTTATAGATTGAGATATCTTGCACAATTTGTTAACGATAGTGCTGTAATTATGTGTACATATACATATGTATCTAATGACAGTCTTCGCGATTGGTCCAAAAATGGCGGGATCGGACCAATGGTAGTGACTCCGCCCATATGAGCCATATTTTAAAATTGATATATCTTGAGCAGTCCAAAAATGGACGGGATCGGAAATCTGGACCGAAGTGGACCGGGTTCAGCTATCCGAATATAAAAAACAATTTATATTCGCGTTTTTGAGACACGGTATTAACTATGCGATAAAAATGCTGATTTTACGCTTTTCTGAAAATAGAATCGAGACAGATGCTCTATCCCCCATATATAGCATCTCCCACATTTGACTTCTTTACGTCATAAAGTCCACAAATGTCAACTGATTGGTGACTGGGGTTTATTTATACCCGGAATCCTTCACACTGATAACGGTAGTCATAGGTGCATGTTTTGATATAGCCCCCATACAAAGGTGCCTCTGTATTTGACTTCGTAACGCCACAAAAACATAAATTTTTAGCGAATTGGGCCGAATTTGGTATTATGACTTTATTTGTACCCGAACGATTCACATGCGATTCATGGTGGAGTGTATATAAGATTCGTCATGGCACCTCAAATAATCATTTTTTGTGATCTTTTCAGCTCCTCCTTCGATGCCGTCTTTATCTTCTCAATCGTGGCGTAGCGTCGTCCTTTCATGGGCCTTTTCAGTTTTGGGAACAAAAAATTGTCACAGGGGGCTAGGTCAGGGGGATACGGTGGCTGCGGCACCATTACTGTGTTGTTTTTGGGCAAATATTCGCGCACAAGCAACGATGTGTGTGCAGGGCGTTATCATGTTTTTGTTCTTCCACAAATCCGGGCGTTTTTGGCGGATTGCTTCGCGCAATTTGCGCATAACTTGCAGGTAATATTCTTTATTGACCGTACTACCCTGTGGCAAGAACTTATAATGCACCACGTTAAGGCGAGGCTGTTTTGGGTCCAAATTGAGCAATTTTGGCACGAATTTAGCGGCGACCCGACGCATACCCAAATCATTGCTTAAAATCGATATGTTTAGATCCTCAGCAACTTCTCTAATGGTAATTCGTCGATTGGCCAATATTATTTTATTCACTTTATCAATGTTTTCGTCTGTTGTTGACGTGCTCGGGCGTCCGACACGCTGTTCGTCCTTCGCATCTTCTCGGCCCTCTAAGAACATTTTGTACCACCGATAAACGTTGCTTTGGTCCAAGGTAGCTTCACCATATGCCACAGTCAACATTCGGAATGCGTCAGTGCACTTTATTTTGGTTTTCACACAAAATTTGATGCAGATTCTTTGATCCATTTTCTGAAATAGATAAAAATCGAAGACAAGTTAAAACACATCCAAGCACAACAGCTGCCGACCTTGTCAGCATAAGTAAGGGACATGAGTACCAACATAACGCTACAAAAATATCAAAAATCAAATACACGTAAATATAAAAGTATAAATTAGAAAAAATTTGATTTCTTTTTATAACTTTTTGTGCAAAATGGCTATGTGTATTGGAGGTAACAAAACAGGCGCCGGTTTTTCACGAGACTGTAGGTACTGTAAAATCATTACCCTGAACAAAATTTCAAATATATGTATGGACTGGAATAAAAGTTATAAGCCTTTAACTTTTTGTGAAAAATTGCAATGTGTATTGGAGGTACCAAATGGGGCGTGGCAATAACGTCCATTTGTCACGAGACTTTAGGTACTATAAAATTATTACCCTGGAATAAAAGTTATAAGCCGTTAACTTTTTGTGAAAAATGGCTATGTGTATTGGAGTTACCAAACGGGGCGTGGCAATAACAACCATTTTTCACGGGAATATAGGTACTATAAAAGCATTACATTGTACATAATTTCAAGTCTGGATTAGAATAGAAATTATAAGCCTTTAACTTTTTGTGCTGCAAGAGGGGAACTTTAACACACCCCCCCCCCCCCCGTTAAATAAAAACCAAATGTGATCTTCCAAAACGCCGATACACGTATATATTTTTTTGGTCTTCTCCACCATAATCTATTGTCAGAACCACGTTATTATTTTCGTGTTACAGTGTAATCAGTGCCTTAAAACTGAGGTACAGTTGGATCTGCTTTTGACAGACAAAATTTTAAATTTCCCAAAAACTCGACAGCGTTGCCTGGCGATAACGATTATCTAAAAAATATTTTTTTTTATTTCGAATGCTCCGGCGTCGAGTTATGAGTAGCGTCGCAATTCTTTTTTTTTCCAGACGCTTCCGAGTAATTGCTGTATTTGTATATTTTAATTTTTAATATTTCTTCATCAACATTTACACAATATACTGCGAAAGTTTTATTTTCATTCTTGAAGAACGGTTTGACTCGTGAAATCTCCACTCTTTAATATAACTCCAATAGGTCGTGAAGCCTGATTTCACGTGATGAAATAAACAAAAACGTGAGGCACTGGGCCAGCTTTGGTTTGAAGGACCCTGTTAAAGTCCACGCCAGGATGGCGGGAATCAATATTACAGTAAATTTTTACTATGAGGAGTGGACCAACATGGTCTATCTTTTATAAAATTTTATATTTTAAATTTGAACTACCGATTACTTTGACTTGTGATTTGAGCCCTTTTTATTTTCTATGGGGAGCCATTAAGGATAAATGTTACGCAAAGTATCCAGAGACAATTAAAGCGTTGAAACGTGAAATCGAGGTTGTCATTAAAGAGATTCGAACGGAAAAAATCGAAAATGTACTGAAAAATTGGGTTGATCGGATGAGTTATGGCACTTACTAACAAGGCCATTATGGCACTTACTAATAAGGCCATTATGTCACTTACTAACAAGGCCATTATGGCACTTACTAACAAGGCCATTATGGCACTTACTAACAAGGTCATTATGGCACTTACTAACAAGGCCATTATGGCACTTACAATCAAGATCGCTTTGAATTGGAAATTGTAGCCAAGGAAATGGAGCAGGCAGGAAAGACGACCGTTTGCCATTTCTCCAGAGGGTCGAGTAACAACGGGAGCTTTTGTGGCGGAATACAATCAAGATCGCTTTGAATTGGAAATTGTAGCCAAGGAAATGGAGCAGCCTCAACGTGTGGCCAGAACTAAAGTTATTGTAAGTAAATGGTATTTTTATATCGAAAAATGGAAGGGCGTACTTGGAATTACTATCATTCTTCATTTATCCCCTCTGTAGGTTTGGATATATGAATATAGCCAACAGGTGCGTGTTATACTTTCCCGCCCACCCGAAGAAGTATACCAGCAACAGGAGGAGATTGTAGCCGAATTACGCAATGCTACACAACATCGTATAATAGTGGATGAAGTACGTTTTCATGTGGATTCAATGGGACGCATACGCATGGATTGGTCCGATTTATATTTCCATGCTGTGGATCCACAGACACAACAAATTTCGGCGGTAGATGAAATTCTCAAAGTTATTGATGCCAATTATGACTATTTAAGGGTTTGTTAAACATTTGCGCTGTTTGCAAAGATATATGTATAACATAATTTTTTGCAGGATTATTATGCTGGTTTTGCCATAGATAACGTTGTACCAGTTTATATAACAATCGTTCAAGAAGAATTTGATTTGGCAGTAGCCAGGTACTGCCGAGCCAGTCGTGGTAGTCATATGAATGATATTGTGTTTCATTATTAAATGACAAAGTTCAACAAAGTTCATTATTTGCAGTTTTTTTAGCCGATTCAAATTTTAAATGGTTCACCCGTACCTGAGTCCATCCCTAAAATTCTCAATTGCCGAGCCAGTCGTGGTAGTCATATGAATGATATTGTGGTTCATTATTAAATGACAAAGTTCAACAAAGTTATCGTGCGCACAAGCCAGACAGACAGACGGACGGACATTGCACAAATGATTTAAAATGGCCCAAAACGGATTTCCGCCAAATATTCTTGGTGTCTCTTAAGTGTGTCACCTTCGATGTGTTACACTTTTGGCCCGCAGGACCTGATATAAACCCTCGTTCACAATAGCGCAGATAAAAAACAAGATTTTGTTGAAATTCTCTTACTTCTACCAAAAGGGCTATGTTATACAAGCGAGTTCAGTTTTTCAATTGATGCTTTATTGATAAAATTTGATGGCTTATATACTAAAAGTTTTACATTTACTTAACATAATTTTACAAACAAAGACTTCTAATTCTAGATTACATGTAAAGAAATGTTATTCTAAATGTTATTCTAACATTACTCTGTAGGCAGGGGGAGAGTGTTTGATTTTACTGGTGTTCGACTCACAAGAGTTCCCTTCAACTCTTTCTTCAGCACTCCTCTGTTAACACTCACTTTCCGTTACAGTTCATTTCAGTTACAAACGGGAGGATTCAAATAACGTTTTGAAATTGGGAACGACCAAATGTCATTGTTCTATTGTTCCACATTTGTCGCTATTCGTCACCAACCAAAAGTCATTGTTCTACATATATTGCTACTCATCACCAGTGGGCGCTAGGCAGAGTCAAAACACTTGGTGTGGATTTGTGATCATATTACATCAATGGACGCGAGCCAAGTCAATGTACGGGATCTGCTCTACTTATACCATTCGTTGCTCTACTTCTTGCTTTCGTCGTAAATGTGAGTGGTGCTTCTCGAAATATGCATACTCAGTGTATGTGTCCGTGTCCGTCGTAAATGTGAGTGGTGCTACTCCAAACAATTGAAATATGGATACTCAGTGTATGTGTCCGTACATACACTACACCTCCGCCCTTAAGAAAATCATGCAACTTTTTGTGTTGTATGATTTTCATAATTACTTATGTGTGTAACCTTATACTCTATTTTACAATTAGTGTTTACAATTATTGTTCTGGTCAAGTGTTTCTCTCTTTTCTTTTTTTTTGACCTAAAATTTCTTTCTTGACAAAATTCAATTCTGATATACGATATTCCTTTAAAGTGATTTGTATTTCTTTAACAAATTGTTATGAGCTTATGTGTGTAACCTTATACTCTATTTTACAATTGGTGTTTTACTATTATTGTTCTGTTTTAAGTGTTTCTCTTTTTTTTATTCATAAAATTTCTTTGTTTACAAAATACATTTTTGATGTACGATATTTCTTTAAAGTGATTTGTATTTCTTTAATAAATTTTTATGAAGAATTTTTTTCTTTAGAATTTATGATTACTGTTACGTTTGTGTCATTGACATGGACAACCTTGTATGGCCCATGATATGGAGGTTCATGTTTTCTTCTATTCTCTGATTTAACTAGCACTAAATCGTTCACATCTATATCTATTCTATTGGATTTGCCGTACGACTGTGTACTTCTTCTTCCCTTTGTCCTTTCTATGATTCTCCTTGCATTATTCAAGGAATACCTCAATCTTATTCTTAATTCGTTGGCATAATTATCTAAATCGTAAATCTTATTAGTGTGTTTCTGTATCTCTTCGCCTGGCATACTTGGAAGTTTCCCAAAAATTAGTTCAAATGGAGAGTATCCTGTGTCAACATGAGGTGTTATATTATACGCAAACGCGTAATATGGTACCCACTCTGCCCTGGCAGGATCGCCATGTTATACAAGCGAGTTCAGTTTTTCAATTGATGCTTTATTGATAAAATTTGATGGCTTATATACTAAAAGTTTTACATTTACTTAACATAATTTTACAAACAAAGACTTCTAATTCTAGATTACATGTAAAGAAATGTTATTCTAAATGTTATTCTAACATTACTCTGTAGGCAGGGGGAGAGTGTTTGATTTTACTGGTGTTCGACTCACAAGAGTTCCCTTCAACTCTTTCTTCAGCACTCCTCTGTTAACACTCACTTTCCGTTACAGTTCATTTCAGTTACAAACGGGAGGATTCAAATAACGTTTTGAAATTGGGAACGACCAAATGTCATTGTTCTATTGTTCCACATTTGTCGCTATTCGTCACCAACCAAAAGTCATTGTTCTACATATATTGCTACTCATCACCAGTGGGCGCTAGGCAGAGTCAAAACACTTGGTGTGGATTTGTGATCATATTACATCAATGGACGCGAGCCAAGTCAATGTACGGGATCTGCTCTACTTATACCATTCGTTGCTCTACTTCTTGCTTTCGTCGTAAATGTGAGTGGTGCTTCTCGAAATATGCATACTCAGTGTATGTGTCCGTGTCCGTCGTAAATGTGAGTGGTGCTACTCCAAACAATTGAAATATGGATACTCAGTGTATGTGTCCGTACATACACTACAGCTATAATTTCTACATTTTTTCCATGGATTTTTTTTTTCAAATAGGCATTGTTTTCTTCTTGTTTCATATAGGTATTGTACTGTAAAATATTAATTTATTTATTTATTTATTAATGACATCCTAACACAAAAAGAACTGAATCTTATATAATAGTGTTAGGTATTTGAATCGATTCATAAATTACAATAATTGAAATCAAGTTTAAAAAAATTAAGATTAAGATTTAAAATTTAACAAAAATTAAGGTTGTGTTATTTATTTATACATAATTTATAATATATATATATAGACATAATTTTTACTTATAGAATTTCTTTAGCTCCTTTTTAAATTTTAGTGCGTTGCCTATTATCTGTAAATGACTTGGTAGACTGTTCCAAAGACGAATTGTGGATACAAAAAATTGTCTTTCTGACGTAAGACTTTTGAATCGCTGCTGTATAATTTTCTTTCCACGGCTTGATCGGGCGAAACTTATTTTATTAAAGAGATAGCCAGGCTCCTTTGTATAAATTATCTTGTGCATAAACAAAAGATTTTTGTATTTCATAAAATTCTCAAAATCCATATCAAAAATTTGGTAGGAATAGTCTGAAATTCTGTCATTTCGTTTTTTGTTAAAAACATATCGTGCTATATTGTTAAAAGCTACTTTAAGTTTCAAAAAGTCAGTATTGCTGCAGTTGTAAAAGATTTCGGACCCATACAGCAGAACTGGGGTTAAATGTGTTTTTGCTAGTAGCATACGAATATCTAAAGGAGTTGAAGCTTGTACTGCCCATAGGCTCCGTAGCATGCCGTGAACTTTTCCCACAGTTATATTGATGTGGTTTGTCCAAGACAATTGGTCGTTAAATGTTACTCCAAGATTGGATGAAGCGGATACGTAGTCGATGACGCAATTGTTGAGGTATATTAGATGATTTGGAAGGGTGACGTTCTTTCTTTTCGAGATATATAAACATTTGGATTTGGTTGGGTTTATGCGAAGTCCATTATTATTTGCCCATACGCTTACTTTTTCTAAATCCTCATTGATTCCAGTGACGCAGTTTTGAATACTATCTACGGGTGTACTTGCGTATATCTGTACATCATCCGCGTACATGTGTACCTTACAGTGTCGAAGTACATCTGGTAAATCATTTATATACATACTAAATAGCAATGGTCCTAATATAGATCCTTGTGGAACACCCTTGTGTAGACTTAGTGTGTTTGAGAATTTATTATTAATACAAACAGCTTGTGAGCGATTTGTTATGTAAGATCTAATGAGACGGCATGCAGAATTAGAAAAGTGGAAAATCTTTTCTAGCTTAGTAAGTAAGATAGTATGATCGACAGTATCGAAAGCCTTGCTGTGATCGAGAAGCACTAAAAAAGAATCTAAGTTAGTGTCGATTTGTATCCTTAGTTCTTCGATAACATTAACTAGAGCGGTTACGCAACTTCTTTTTGCACGAAACCCAGATTGCCATTGTGATAAATAGTTATTTTGTGATAAAAATAGGTCCATTTGCGTATGCATAATTTTTTCAAGAGCTTTAGATATGAACGGCAAAATCGATATTGGGCGAAAATCTTTGTTGGATTTTGGAATGGGTATTACTTTTACCATCTTCCAGGATGTAGGAAAAACCGACTTTGTAAGAATGCTATTGAAGATATGAGTAATTTGTGGCAATATCGTCGGTAATATCAGCTTCAAAAATATTGGGTTAATCCCGTCCATTCCAACTGCATTAGACTTGATCGACAATATACTGTTTAAAGCTTCCATTTGGTCCATGCAACGAAAAGAGAAGGTATTGTCTGTTGTTGTATTGATGTAGTTTGCATAAACATTTATTAGGTTTTCCAGAGGATGATCGCCAACAAAATTTGTATTTAGTTCATTCAAATCGACTGCTCTATAACATTGAATGTCATGTTTTCCTCCTATACCTATATTTCTGATTTCCCGCCATCTTTTTTTGTTGCCAACTGCGGTTGCAAATCTTTCCTGGTAGTAAGAAGATTTAGCAATTTGCATTAGTTTAACGACTTCTCGTCTAGCTGCCTTGTACATCTCGTGGATTTCAGGTGTTTTGAATCGTTTCCATCTTTTGTACAAATTATTACGCCGAAGAATATGATGTTTTATAGTTTCATTAAACCATGGTTGTTGTTTATGTTTAATTATTTTAGTCTTTAAGGGTACAACTAAGTTGAAAATGTGGTCGATATTTTCTTCGATGAAAAGAATCTGTTCATCAACTAATTCGTACTCATACACAGTGTCCCAGTGAGTACTGTTTACAAGTTCTTGGAGCATAATGTTGTTAATATTCTTAAAATCTCGATATACCAGAGTATCGTCTATAGGGCTCACAAATGTGTCGTATGTCATGAACAATAAGTCATGTCTGGAGAACATAGGTGCAGAAAGTTGATCATAGAGAATAACTTTAGCAGGTTGATTAACGAAAAATAGATCAAGAAGACTATTTGTAGTTTTTGAGTAATGTGTCGGCATTGTAGTATTTGTAGGGTGTAGATCAAAAATTCCCATTGAATCTCTAAACGTATTTTCCAGTAATAAGTTACTATTGAAATCGCCAGCAACCATAATGTCTTTATACGGCATGGTAATATTAGATAATATTGATAAAAATTCTTCGTAGCTAGTATTTCGGTGTGGTCTGTAAACACATCCAATTAGTATACTATGTTTCAATTCTGCATTTATTTCGATAAATATATATTCTATCTTGCTTTCCTCTCCGGATCTACATTTGATGTTGCATTTAATTCCTTTCTTTACATAAATACACGTGCCGCCGCCATGTGAACTTCGGTCGGCACGAAAGAGGGTATATCCAGGCAAATTATAGATGCTATCACGTACAGAAGTGTTATACCAGGTTTCCGAGACACAGATAATGTCAATTCCTGATGATATAAAAATTTGTCGAAATTCATCCAGCTTCTTGTGTAAACTTTGAGCATTAAAATGAACAATTTTGAGACCCATTTTTTGTTTCGCCATAATTCTAATCATGTTAAAAATATTGTCTTCGGAACTATAATTACTATTACAAATCATTTACAATTAATATCACAGGTAATATATCACAGGTGGAAAGACAACGCAAAATAATGGCATGTTTTTTAAGACTGTATTTAGTTTTAGAAAAAAAGGAGCTGTACATACGTGTTTTTAATGATAATGTGAGTAACAATAAATAAATGTAAAATAAAATTTGCTTAATATTAATGTTTGCTATAGTTGTATTTTCTTTCAGTGCATTTTCAAAATAATTCAGGGGCAACTCCATATTAGCCGGTGACATTATCTGACATTTGTTCGTTTGACAGAAAAAAATTATTTAATTCTTCTATGGTCTCTATTCGCAAAGACCGATCGCTTTCATTACGTTTCACGTATACGGACCCGCGCAATGTGTATGCAACTGAGAGAAGTTTTTGTTTTTTTTCGTTTTAATGCTGCTTGGAATATTTTATAGTTTTTTTTTAGTTAAATCTTCATTAACGTAGAATGGTCTATTTGAATCAAGACCAAGAGCATATAAAGTGAGCTGGGATTTATTTACACGTTTAAACTGTGATATAGACCGAAGAACAAAGTTCCTATCTTGTGCTGTGAGGAACTGCAACAATATAACATTGTCAATTTCTTTAGTGTTTTTATTTTTAATACGCTGAATTGATTTAATGTATGGTTGCTTTATTTTTACAGCATCACATAAGTTAGAGAAAATTTGTTGTAAATTTTCATTTTCATAGAAGGGTACACCACAAATACGCAAATTTGTGGATACATGTATATTGTCATAATGATCTGTTTTTGTTTTTAATTCAGCTATATCGCTTTCAAGTTTTGTTATTTTGGAGAGACAGTGTTCAATTTTATTTACTCTCTCAGAGAGTTCACTAACATCGTTTGTTATTGTTTTAATTTTATTGTCGATGCTTGTAAGTGCCTCACTGACACTTTCTTTTACACATCTTTCTATTGCAGTCATCATTATTTCATTTTGTTTTGCGAATTTTTGTTCAATAAGCTGCAAAATTCTTGGTGATTTTTTGTTTCGCGAGGCCGGGGTCTCCGTTTGATTTTTCTTTAGGTTTGACGGCGTGGAGTACATTGTTGTTTATTTTGTTGGTTTTTATGGTTGTTGTTTATTTATGGTTCTTGTTTATTTTGCTTTAATCTGATGTATGTAAACAGAAGATGAACGCACATATATTTTATGCAGTTTCACTTGTTGTTTTAAATATGACACCAACAACTTGATTTTAATTTGCACCAAATGACCCTAGTTTGTGATAATGATCGCTTGTTATTATAACGTAGCTTGGACTACTGTTTTTAATTAAATCTAAAATATTTTATTGAGAGCTCCAAAAATACGATGCTTATACGTTCGATGTTGCCAGACTATTACTTTCAGAAAATGGAATTCTTTCTATCTTTTATGGTTTTTTAAGTGCCAGCAAAAAACGATTATTTTTAAAAAATTAATTTTTTTAACGTAAAAAAGTAAAAGTAATTAAATTATTATCAATTTAAATTGAATTTAATTACTTTATAGTATGCTGGTATTAAAGTTATAAACTGTTACATTGTGCTGTAAAATAGTCCATTTATGGGGGAGGTACCAAAAGGGGTGGCAACTCTTGGCCAATTTTTCTTAAGGTGATGGGGAAGGCGACGGATAAACTATTACTGTGTGAAGAATTACGAATGATTCGGATAAGCAGCATAGAAGTTATTAGAGAATCAATATATCACTAAATTGTAACCCTTTGTGAGGGAGGTACTAGAAGGAGTGGACCAATATGGCCCATCTTCGGACTTAGCCTGAGATAGAAAAAAGTATTACTATTTTAAGTCAATCGGTTACTGCTTTCGAGTGTTATCGTGCGCACCAGCCAACAGACGGACGGACATTGCTCAAATGACATAAAATGTCCTAAAACTGATTTTCGCCAAACATACTTAGGGTCTTAGGTCACTCCTTTGATGTGTTACACTTTTGGTTCGTAGCAAATGATATATACCCTCCTCCCTGTAAGGTGAGGGGATAAAAATGTGGTCCAAACTAAAGGCACATTCCAAGAAAATCGGAATTTAAAAAAAATTTAACATAATTTTTTTTATTATTTTTGTCATGTTTAGGACACCATATAATTCGACAACAATATTATAGGCAGAACCAGGTGAGAGGTCCTGGTGTAGTTTTTTAATGCAGCTTTTAAATATTAAAATATCTACATAAGAACACAGATTGAACAGAACTTTTTCTTCGAGTGTTACAGCACTGCAGAGACTTGCCTACTGAATGAATGGCCAAAGCGCTCATGTTTAGTTTATGGCTGAGGAGCACCGGTGACACTTGGTTGGGTTGAAACGCCGTCGCCAACGAAAAAGATATTGTTGACAAATAATAAAAAAACAAATAATAAAAATATATATTTTTTAATGAGAGTGCCACATAAATTATAAAGCTGGAATAACAACAATTTATACGTGTCTCTGTGCTTACTCTGTCGTTGTTGAATAAATAATCTACCTCAAAAGTAAGTTTTCAAACGGAAAGTGTGTAAAATATCAATATTTAAGCGGAAAGCGCAAGCATATCAAATTTGGAGCATTTGCGCATGCGCAAATAGCTTCCGCAAAAGCCAATTTGAATTGAATTGTATGAAACAAAAATGAATGATATTTTGCGTGAGTTTCGAGTTCCTTCGCTTCGTCTTCTGAGTACTGAAACGGAAAGTTTTCCGACTCCCAGAGTTGCAGTTGAAACAAAAAGTAAAACAAATCGCATAACTCATGCAAAAAATGTGGGGATTTTTTGCAGTGAAGTTTTCGCTTCACCAGCCAACCAGGCCAACCCAGTCATGGAGCGATACATTAATTAAACAAAAAAGCTAAAAAGTAAAAAAAAAAATGTTTATGAACTGAACTTATTCCGGTTTTGTGAGCGTTGCTGTTGCTCTTGTTGGTTGGACGCCGTAGAGGTGTTTCGCGTGAATTTGTTTTCGAGTCGAGTTCAGCGTTTAGCACTCATGATGAGATCAATCGGTCGGTCGATCCGGAGCCAACTTGTTTTTTCTTCATTACCGTCTGCAGATCTCGCCATTGAATGAACGATCTAAAAAAAATAGTTTCATTAGATGTCTTTGTATCTTGCCGAACAATGTAATAGATATTAACACAATTAATCGTGAATAGTGAACAAGTGTTTTTTCTTGAAGGAAAAAAGGTATTTTCCCTACACGACAAACTAACTATTGAGAAATTAAAAAAAAAACAAAAACTTTCATTTTAAACAATTTTGGTTAAACAACTAATCCAACTACGAGCAAGGTGTGGTTGGTTCCTCCGAGTGTGCATTTCAATTAACTCTGTCTGCACTTGAGTTGATGAAGTTGGATTTCGAAAAAACCACCTCCAAAGTACGAGAAACGTTTAAAATGTTCTGGGCTTTCAACGGAATTTCGTGTGTAGAATTTATAATTAATTCACATGTTGTTGTTAATGTTATTTTCAATATTTCCAACCTTTGAAAATGGAACGAGTGCCTTAAAAGTGATAGTTATGTGGCTAAAATCTAAAATAAACATAAAAGCTCGGTTTTTTGGTTATCTGTCAGTGTGCAACAAATTTTTTGAAAAAGCGGCGTTAAATACTCTCCAACACTGATGGCATTCCACAGTATAAAAAAGAAAATTGGAAATTATATTTATTGAATATTCAAATAAGGGAGTATCTACATGCATATGCCAAAACATGAACTAATGGAAATTCTTCTATTTTATAGGGGCGAGGAGTCATATTTTCTTCAAAGGGGTGGAATAACCTCGTATAGCCTAGTTTAAATTAGTATTCTCTATAACATCAAGATGTAAAGTCGGCTGTTATCTTTGTACGGGGACTATATTGAAACCGTGGACAAATCTAAGCACAATTAAAAGTAAACCTTCAAATGTATTGCTTTTACAGTTCTACAGAGCCAAGAAGTCAAATTTGAAGGGACCTTCATAGGGGGACTTACATATGTACATATATTTTTACTAGGAATTATTTTAAGCAATATGTATGCCTAAATTTCGGCATTATAGGATAAAAATACATTCTCTAGGGCATAGGGTTTTCCAACAAGAGGTGATATTTTGAATCACCCAGTATTTCAGTAGCTGTCACTTTTGAAGCTTTTATTCTGTGACATTTGACAAGTAGAAACTACGCCATTACTAAAAATATAACGATACACGATTCAGCAACGCATTGAAATTATTAAAATTCACTACAAAAATGGGGAAAATCTTGCAGTCACAGTTCGCAAAATTAAAGCATTTTTTGGTCGTCGTGAAGCACCTTTTCGGATTGAAATACAGAAATTGGAGGACAAATTCGAGCTGTTGGGACAAGTTAGTGATGTGAAGAATAAAACCCTTGCACGTCGCTCCAGAACAACTGAGCATATTGCTGCCGAAGCCCAAAGTGTTGAAGAAAACCCAGGTTTGTCCATTCCTCGCCGTTCTTTGGAATTGGGCATTCCACAAACGTCACTACACCGTATCTTGCATAAAGACTTGGGTCTTAAGGCTTATAAAGTTCAGTTAACACAAGACCTCAAGCCGGCCGATCATCAACAACGTCGTGTCTTTGCTGATTGGGTCCTTGAAATGCATGAAAATGATCCGAAATTCCATCGAAAAATCATCTTGACTGATGAGGCCCATTTCCACCTCAGTGGCTACGTCAACAAGCAAAATTGTCGCATATGGGGCTCGGAAAACCCAAAAGTTATTGTTGAGAAGCCTCTCCATTCTCAACGTGTGACTGTTTGGTGCGGTTTATGGTCCGGAGGGGACATTGGACCTTACTTTTCCGAAAATGAGGTTGGATCAACAGTTACGGTGAATGGATTGCGCTATCGAGAGATGATTAATGATTTTTTATGGTCTGAGTTGGATGGTATTGATCTGGACAACGTTTACTTTCAACAAGACGGCGCTACGTGCCACACAAGCAACGAAACCATTGCTCTGTTACGGGCAGTTTCCGGACCGTGTTATCTCTCGAAGAGATGATCACAGTTGGCCACCGAGATCTTGTGATTTAACACCTTGCGACTTTTTCCTTTGGGGCCACGAGAAAGATAAGGTCTACGCCAACAGCCCAGAGTCGATTCAAGACCTCAAAGAATTTTGTCGAGTGTAATGCCTTTAAAGTCCCGTGCAAAATGGGCATGGTTACCACGCCCTTTTGGACCATTTTACAGAAAAAGTTAGCGGTTACCATTCATACACATAAAAACACTTGCAATTTTTTACAGTGTAATGTTTTTACAGTACCCATAGTATAATAAAAATGGGCGTAATTGACACGCCCCTTTTGGTACCTTCCAAACAAAATTGCCTAAATAAAAAATAAGAAAAATGGTTTTTTAAATTTCCCTATTTTTACAATATGGGTCATAATTTATACATTTATCCATAAACAGGCATTGTTTTCTAGCTTTCAAAAAATGGAAGAAACTAATTTTTCCGATTTTTTTCTATTTTTATGATTCTTTTCGTGCCAGCAAAAAAGGATTTAAAAAAAATAATTTAAAAAAAAAAATAATTTTGAACAAAAGTAATTAAAAAAATCATTTTTTTAAATTGTTTGTGATGTTTTCAGCGTGTCTAGCCCTCATAATTCATGTAATTTAATGAATTATGAGGGCTATCCATAAACAGGCATTGTTTTCTAGCTTTCAAAAAATGGAAGAAACTAATTTTTCCGACTTTTTTCTATTTTTATGATTCTTTTCGTGCCAGCAAAAAAGGATTTAAAAAAAATAATTAAAAAAAAAATAATTTTGAACAAAAGTAATTAAAAAAATCATTTTTTTAAATTGTTTGTGATGTTTTCAGCGTGTCTAGCCCTCATAATTCATGTAATTTAAATGGTATGCCTGCTTTATTGAGCATATACTTCTCAGGGTGATCTAAGTAGTACTTATATAGGGTAATCTAAGTAGAGATACTTTTTTAATAGCCTTTTTTGACAGATCACGTGTGAGTCGTGTTATGCTATTTTTCAAAATTCAGTTTTTTATCAAAATAATTGTTCGCCAATTGCGCTAAGTCAATTTTTTTTAAATCCAAAAAAAAACACCATGAGCAATATTTTAGCTCTCGTTAAGAGCTATCTTTTTGCCATTGACCGATTCCCGAGCCGACGTACCGGAATCATCGGTCCATATTTCTTCAAAAATGATGCCGGTGAGAACGTAACCGTCAATGGCGACCGTTATCGTGCCATGATAACCGACTGTTTGATGCCTGAATTGAAGCTCGTGATCTCGGCGACATTGAGAGAACCCTTCGGTGAGCAGATAATTTCACGTTTTGGGCCGGTCGATTGGCCACCAAGATCGTGTGATATCACACCGTTAGACTTTTTCCTGTGGGGATAAAAAAAACATCAAAACATCACGCGTGTCATTCGCCAGTTACCAGCCGAAATGCTCGAACGAGTCATCGAAAATTGGACTCAACGGATGGACCATCTGAGACGTAGCCGCGGCCAACATTTGATAGACATAATCTTCAAAAAATAAATGCCAAAGAATGTTCTTTCAAATGATAATAAACATTCCCCATTTAATTTGAATTTTGTGTGTTGTTTTCTTTAAAAAAGTAGGGAATGGATCACGCTATATTTCACTAAATTGTAATCTTTGTGAGGGAGGTACTAGAAGGAAGGAACCAATATGGCCCATTTTCGAACTTAGCCTGAGATAGAAAAAATTCTCATACCAAATTTTAAGGCAATCCGTTAATCCTTTTGAGAGTTATCGTGGGTCCAGCCAGACATATAGACGGACGGACATTGCTCAAATGACTGAAAATGTCTTAAAACGTATTTCCGCCGAACATTCTTGGGGTCTTAGGTCACTTTTCGATGTGTTACACTTCTGTTCCGTAGCAAATTATATATACCCTTCTCCCTGTTAGGTGATGGGATAATTTAAATTAATTAAAATATAAATAATTTCTCAAAAAAAAATGATTTTTCGCATTTGTATGAAATTATGTTAGAAGAATATGAAGGCTACTTAATTTAGGATAAGCTAAAGCTTTCCTGAATCAATTACGATAAATGGTACTCCAGTTATCCTAAAATATGCTTTTGAGCAAAAAAAAAATTGGTTTTTACAAAAATTGCAAAACAAATTTTAATTTCGCACAAGGCAACAAAAAATATTTTTGTTTATTTCTTTTTTCAAAAAGATTGAAGAAAAAACCATTGAAAACACATGGGCCAAATTTTCTAAATACAATGGGTAATTAGTTATATTGATGGGAAAAATGACCGTTTGACCAAAATTTCAAAATTCGACACCCTCCAACTCGGACGGTCCTTAATCTGGGGCCTAATTCCCGCATCCGTTTTGTATCGTAATTCGATTACGTGAGATCTAATAACTCTAACATTCATGTGCAGATATTGATGAAATTTCAGCATACCGTTCCAAAGGTGATTCATAACTTATTTATATAAAAATAAGTGAACAAATAATTTCCCAATTACTCGTTTTATGCAGGCTTGCCAGTTTTTTTAGTGCCGAATCCCGAAATTTTTATTTTTTATCCCCTAAATCTCCAAAAAAAGATTTCTCATCCATAAAAAAATGCCCAGAAAATATTTTAACTTATGTGAATGTTGTATTTTAAAATTCAATGTACTGTGTACTAGAATCCATTTTGTTTGTACGAAATGTACGTTGTAAAATTTTCAAATATCAAATATATTTGATTTAAAATCTTCCATTTCATCTACATCATCTTATTTTTATACCCTCACTTTAGTGTGACGAGGGTATACATATATCATATGCTACGGAAAAAAGTGTAACACATCGAAGGAGTGACGTAAGACCCCAAGTATGTTCGGCAGAAATCCGTTTTGGGTCATTTTAAGTCGAATGAGCAATGTCCGTCCGTCTGTCTGCTGGCTGGTGCGCACGATAACTCCCGAAAGGAGTAACCGATTGCCTTTAAATTTGGTATGTGATAATATTTTCTACTATCTCCGGCTAAGTTCGCAGATGGGCCATATTGGTCCACTCCTTCTGGTACCTCCCCCACAAATGGTTGACATTTAGTGAAATATTGAATATTTAATAAATTGTATACTACTTATTTGAATCCTCTGAAATTTTACACATAGTATTAGTCACTACTACCTCGAGACAAATGGGCGAAGATGCCACCCCCTCTTTTGGTACCTCCCACACAAATTTGACAACTTTGAACCAAAAGTTAATAGCTTATAACTTTATTACCAGTGTATACAAAGACCTGAAATTGTATACAGTGTAATGGTTAAATAGTACCTAGAGTCTGGAGAAAAGTGGCCGTTATTGGCACGCCCCTTTTGGAACCCACCACACAAATGGACCATTTTACACTAAAAGTTAACAGATTATAGCTTTAATACCAGTACATACATACTTTACAGTAAATAAATGCAATTTAAATTGACAATAATTTAATTAAAACAAAAAATAAACTAATATTTTTTGGGACTCAAGATGAGGGGATTTATAAGTCGGTTTATCCGACTGAACTTTCTTACTTGTTTGTATTAAAAGTTTTGATCATTTCTGCCAATGGACTAAATAATTGACAACACACTGATTTTTTTTTTAAGTACATCAAAGGGTTTGTACTAGCGATTCCAGTTCTTTAAAATGGAGTTGGACCAGCAGAATCGTGTTACAAGTAAACTGTACTCCAAAATTAGCTTTAATTGTTCGTAATGTCGTCTCTGAAGAATTCTTTCCATTTTATAAACCGCATTTGGTTTCAAATAAGATTTATAAATATCTATAGAAAAACGTATTTCCAATTACTACAGGTTGTCTATTTAAGTCGTACTCTAATACACTGCGATTCAAACTACTTTTTGTACGAACTTTTGACAAAATTTTTCGAACGCATTTTCTAAAAAAATAGATTTAACAGAAAATACAAAACAAAAAAATATATCCCCATTCGCAAAGAAAAATCCCCAAATTGGGGACAAATCCCCTAAACTGGCAGCGCTGGTTTTATGCTCTCGAAAATTCAGATTACGATACGAAACGGATGCGGTAATTAGGCCCCTGGGTGCAATTTTGTATAATAACTAATGTCCAATAGGACTTGGTGCAAGTTTCATCCCGATCAGAAAACATCGCTTTTAAAAATTGGCTTACTAGACGTGAAATCCCCCATATACTTACCACTTGTAATAAGATCAATTTATAATTAGAATTAGAAAAATGTACTTGGTATTAAAGAAATTATCTTAATTTTAAGCATAAACTTGTACTTGTTTTAAAGCTTAGAACGACTTTGGAGCAAAATATTTAAAATTAAGTAAGTCTTTTCAGTATATGTACTCGTATGTATACAGAATACATATTGATTTTTGAAATAATGTTGAGAACTGTGTGGAATTTAAATGTGTTGATATGTTATTGTTATATTAGGAGCATAATATGAAATTAGCCAGTCCATCAATTCTGTGCAATTCTGGAATATTTAATTTAATTTCTTAAAAATTCTCAATGTTCAGGCAAAATAGTTACTTATTCATTCACAGCTCATTCTATACGTTCATTGCTTTGTTATATGTTGAAAAAGTTATACAATATTAGTCACAATGTCATATACTCGTATGTATGTATATATGTAAAAATCTCAAATTCAGAAATTTTCAAAATAGGCAGTTTTATAGCAAAAACCACAGAATTGAAGGTGGTGACTGAGAGTAATAGTAGCCTAATACACATGTGGAAGCAATTGTGTTACATCAAGTTTTTAATATGATTTATACAAATTGCTGTCAATAGATGGCAGAACCTAATTTATTTATTTTCGCACTATAAAATGAGCCGTGACGCACGTAAAAATGCTTCGATTATCACATATGTAGCTAGAATAATTTTAAAACACATTCCATATCATATTGCAACAGAACATCCACAATAAAAAAACAAAACAGAGCATGAATGAATAATAATGGGTAATTCATTATGAGGTTAGATTTATAATGTAAAATAAAACACATAAATTTGGAAGGGAACATAATATTTTTATTATCGGTTAAAAGAACAATGTATGGCACTTACTGTTTGAACATTATATCATGTAAATGTTGGCCATGACTACGTCTGAAGTGGTCCATTCGGATGGTCCAATAGCGATTGGTATCTCGTGAATAACACGCGTTATGTTTACTTCCAAAGCGTCAATCGCAGCTGGCTTAGTCCTATTAAGACCTCAGACTTTATATATCCCCAGAGAAAATAGTCCAAAGGTGTGATATCGTACGATCTATTTTTCTAACGAAAAATTAAGTGTTCATGAAATTGATTTCTCAACAAGGTCATTGTTTCACGCGCTGTATGGCTCGTAGCGCCGAGTTGTTGAAACCGAGCTCACCGAGACCATGCGCTTGAATTTCAGGAAGCACATAGTCCGTTAACAGGGTGCGATAACGGTTACCATTGACGGTAACATTCAGATTATACTCATTTTTGAAGAAATATAGACCAATGATTCCATAAGCCCATAAACCAAACCATACCGTTGTTTTTAATAGATGTAATGGTAGCTCTTGGTACTCTTCGGGTTTCTCATCAGCCCAAATGCGGCAATTTTGTTTATTAACGTATCCATTGAACCAGAAATATGCTACATCACTGAACAAAATTTCACGATAAAACACCGGATTTCATTTGGAACAATTTAGAGACGCTGTTGTGGTGTGAGTCTTTCCATGATGACTTGCCAAACGATACTGAACAAAAATGACACAGTAGTTTGATAAGAGTCACGCGTGATCTGTATAAAAAGCATATTGAAAATCAAACCTCACGATGAAGCACCCGTTATAACTAACCGTCATAGCTTAAAACGCAAATATCTCTGTTCGTCTATAGTGTGGGTTAGGTTACTATTGCTCTCAGCACTGCAGTTATGAGAAACTGTATCAAATGGATGTTGAAACTACTTTCTACTGACCACAGTCCAAAAAACAAAATGTGAATAATATAAAATAAATATGATTTTTTACTGAAAAAGAAAATATGATTGTGATATAAATGGGATGAAAAAAACTTAATTAAAAATTAGTGAAATAAGGTCTGTTTGCGTCGGTGTAGCTAGAAATGACGATTTAGCCCAAAAATAGACGTTTTTGTCCAGAAGTGAAGATTTTTAGTAATATAAATAAAACAAAAGAAAACTTGACAAATTTCTTTTACATTAAGGTTTTTGTGTAATTACTTTGCGAAATGCTTGAAATTTCTAATCAATCGCTTGGTATTTTGTGGATTCTAAGGTCCCACCTAGTAAGCCAAATCGGTGGAGCCTTTATATTGCGCTATCTCAAAATGTATATCACTGCTGAGAATGGTTCTGGATACTATTAAATACAAATTACCAAATTGCAGCCTATTTGGTTGTGGTTTCTAAGGCGTCAATAAGTTAAATATGGCGGGATATTTATATACAGGGTCTCCCATATTCGACGGACCCATCTGGCAACGCCATAACTTTTGACAGAGATGTCAGATCGCTTAATGACATACCGCGTTTGAAGCGTCAGTCCAAGCAGATTTTTACCATGGAACAATACACGCCACGCGAGCGCTCTGAAATAGTTGAAATTTACATTCAACAGAAGAAGTCAAGTCAACGTGCTTTTAAAATATTAAAAAATGTGAGAAGTGCGCCTTCTAAGAACACCATTAAGCGTTTATACGAAAAATTTTCGACTGGTGAGGCTCTTTCTAATCCGAAGAGGCCAAATAAAAGTCGACCAAGGCGATCGGCCGAGAATATCGCTGCCGTACGAGCCAGTGTTGAGAGGTCCCCAAGAACATCCCAAAAACGCCGTTCTCAGCAGTTGGGCATGGCTCGGTCCACTTTACAACGGATTATTCGCGTTGATTTGCATTTGTTCCCGTACAAAATTCAATTGACGCAAAGATTGTTGCCTGCGGACAAGCCTCGTCGATTGGAATGGGCCCAACGAGTCCGTGGGTCTGTCGAATATGGGCAACCCTGTACGTTCGCATGTTTGTGTGAATTATAGAAAATATTTCTGCCAAATTTGTGTCATTTAACTTTATTATTAAAGACTGTATTGTGATTTCAACAGATGGACATGGATAAATTATTTTTATGATAAAAAATGTTACCATGATCAAGAATTTATAGTCTCTCAGATCAATATTTCAAGGTGTGTAAAATTGAAAAACAAACAAAGTGTACCGCAATCCTATGAAAAAAATTTTAAAATTGCGAAGTTTCGCATTTATCTAGGATGTCTTAGTCAAGTCCTTTAAGAAGAGCTCTAATTCGTATACATCCACAAACGCGTTTTTGAAATATGACAAATGTAATATTCACATTTCATGATTTTTTAATAAATATTTTTTTTTTCAGAACGGGGCTGAACACCATCTTATAATTTTCTGCGTTCGTTTAGAATATATGGGGCTACATAACAATATTTTTCATAGAATTTTAAGTTGGTGTCAATGATGTGTAAAATGCAAATTAAATTGTAAAATGCATCGGTTGGATTAAAAAACATTAAGACCGCAAAAATGAATAACTGCTATTCAAAGATCAACTTACGATCTTTAAAATGAGCGTCCATTTGTAAAAATCCGTCCACGCGTTCCGAAAATACATAACTCAAAACGTACGCCTTTTGAGAATATTTTCCTATTTTCGCAGATTTCAGATGCTAATAACATCTGGAAAAAGTTTTTGTATTTTTTACGCCAACTATAAGATGTTTTACTTTGAGCAGAGAATCGATATGCAAATTTATTCTGAAATCGGGAATGGTGACCTAAACAAGGTGTTCGGTTTATATGGTATAAACGATATGGTCTAATATTATGAGCTAATTAATTTTGGCGCCTTGGCTCTTTTAGTATGGAGGTACTAAACGGTTGTGCTGATAACTCCCATTTTTAACAGGACTTTAGAAATTTTTAAATCATTATACTGTGAAAAAATTTTGACTATTTATATGCATTGGTATTAGAGTTGGGCACTATAGTTCTTTTAAGTGATCGCTCTTTTTAGTTCAGTTCAATTGAGTGAACTAGTTCGTTCATTTAGTTCAACAGCTCACTTTAGCACACCAGCTCTTTACCTCACCGGCTCTTTAGCTCACCAGCACATTTTACTTAAACAGTTCATTTCGTTCAGTAGATCACCAGTTCAAATCAGCCGCTATTAAAGGAATCTGATTGGAATATGAATAGAATGAGTTGAAAAAACTTATGCAAAGGCGTTTGTATAGGTAGAATCATACATTCATGATGACATACAAATGGAAAAAACCCATAACAGCTGAGAAGAGAGAACGAAATAAGAAGAGAGAACGAAATGATATGGTTGAAGAAAAAAAACATAGTGAACTACTGAGCTGAAATGAACGAGTTGTGTGAACTAGTTCGTTCAGTTCAGAATAGTGACCCGTTCAATTGAACTAGTTCGTTCACGAACTACACAACTCTAATTGGTATTCACGATATAATCTGTTAACTTTTTGAACTACCATGTAGGCTTCCTTTCAGTTCCGAAAAGGAACTTCAAATAAATTTAAAGACCTGTCGGCAACTAGCGGTTCGTCGACGCGTTTTTCAGAATAGTTCTGAATAAGGATTTTGTTTTAATTTAGTTTCCTTGTGAGCAAAATTGTGTATTCGGTGGCAAGTATATTGATAGAATGAAATCTCCATTAATGTAATCGATCATTGCTTATAATCGATTAATTTTTCTTGGAAATACTGATGAAATTCAGAAAAACCAATACTAGTAATTTTCTGTGGAAAGGAAAAGAAAACACACCGGTCATTGCGATTGTTTTGCAATTGTGAACCCGATTTGTTAATTGGAATAAACATTTATTTACACTCGCACTTCCGATCGTTGTCGCATTTCTGTTGGTAAGTGCAGTAACTATTCAACGGAACTTTGTCACGACTATACATATCTCTGTGAAGAATGGCTAGAGACCCGCCCCAGTAGTTGCATAGATGAGTCAATTATTGCTTGCCAGAGATTTAAGTAATGTGCGTGTAAACAATGAACTAATTAATCAATTGCTGACATTATTGTCACAAACGAGTACATATGTACAAACAAAGAACGGAAAGCTATAATATTTAATTATTATTTTTTTAAATGATGGCGTAAAATGCCTTTGATGCATTTACGACGATAGAGTGCAATCTAATGTTTAAATAGAACAAATGTTAAATACTTAAATACAAAAAAAAATCTCGCACTGAACTGTAAAAAACCCTTAAAGATTTTGTTATGGATAATGTCAACTTTCATTTGCAATTGGTCTCATCCCATTCCCATTCGGAAAGTTCGATTTTGTATCACAGTGTTATTACCGATATTGTAAAAGTAAAAAAAAAAGAAATTGAAAAAATCAAATTTTTAATATTTTTATTTTTGCCATTTTGTTTGGGAGGTACCAATAGGGCATTATTGCCACGCATTAGGCTCTACAAAATGTCAAGTGTTTGTATGCGAAGGAATCGAAGTTATAAGCCGTTAACTTTTTCTGCAGAATGGTCTATTAGTATGTGAGTACCAAAAGGGGCGTAGCAATAACGCCCATTTTCCACGGTACTGTAGGTACTATAAAAGCATTACACTGCACAAGTTTTAAGAATTTGTGTGTACTAAAATAAAAGTTACAAGCCGTTAACTTTTTGTACAAAATGGTCCATTTGATGGGGAGGTAACAAAAGGGGCGTGGTCTATTGTGGAATTGTGAAAGAATCTGATAAGTAGTATATAACTTATTAAAGGATCAATATTTCACAAAATGTTGACCCATTGTAAGGGAGGTACTCAAAGGAGTGGACCAACAGGGCCCATCTTTGATCTAAGCTAATTTGAAGTCAATCAGCTACTCCTATCGAAAATTATCGTACGCATCAGCTAGAGAGACAGACGGACATTGCTCAAATTACTTTAAACGACCCAAAACGGATTTCCTCCATATATGGGGTCCCTTAGGTAGCAACCGATATATAACCTAGTTCACAAAAACGGGGGTAAAAAATAAGATTTTTTCTATATTTACCCATAGATTTTTTAAATATACATTGTTTTTTCTTTAGGAGATAGCTAGATTTCTAAAAATTTAATAATTTTTTTTTTTGCAATTTTTTCTATTTTTATGGTTTTTTCTTGTCATCAAAAAAAAATTTTTTTGTAAATCAAATTTTTTCTGATTGTTTTAACGACAGCACTAAACTTTGGTTCTACGTAAAAGTGATATTTTTAATTGTCTTTAAATTTTTTTTAAATTGTCTTTAATTTATCAAACATATACTTCAAGAAATATGGTCCAAATACTAAAGGCAACTACCAAGAAAATTGGAATTAAAAAAAATCATAAAAAATAAGCCGCTCCTAGTGCTTCTCACACAAATTAACAGATTCATTCGAATACAACATTCCCATAACTTCTGCAGCAATCTTCTAAATGTTTTCATATTTTGTATTTTGGAAAACATATCCAATGACTATAGACTGACAAAGAATAAAAAAAGTAAGGACGGATTAATTTCGATCGCATGCGAATGGTTTCGGATACAAATAAACTAATTAAGCCAAAATTCAGCCCAATTCGTAGAAATTTTAGGTTTATATCAAAATTGGGGGCTATATCAAAACAAGGACCTATGACTACCGTTGCAGTATTCCGGGTGTAAATAAATCCCAGTTACCATTGTTCAGCCCAATCAGTTGACATTTTTGGTCTCTATGACGTTAAGAAGTCAAATCGGGGAGATGCAGTATATGGCGGCAATATCAAAAAATTAACCGATATTGTCCAATTTCAATCCAAAGTTACCTGCAGCTATAAGAAGTATCTGTACAAAATTTCAGCCATATAGCTCAATTATTGTAGACTGTAGCGTGATTACAACAGGTGGACGGACGAACGGACGTACATGGCTAAATTAGAATTTTACGACGATTAAGAATATGTTGGATATGTTGAATAAGTTTGTTTAGGAATGAATACTGTAAAATTTGAAAGAAATTCAGATTGATATATAGCCCCCATATATATGTTCCTTCCGATTTGTTATCAATGTACCATCGATCATTATTAAATTTGGCTGAGAGGTGTTTCATATCGAACCTACACAGAAAAAAAATTTTGTATTCAAATTAAAGATTTGCGACAAAGACGCCCCTAATCTTTGAAATAAGTACGTTTTGTACTTCTAATTAAGAAAATGTACTTAATATTAATGAAATTATCTATATTTTAAGTACGAAATGTACTTATTTTAATGATTAAGGATGTCTTTTTTTTAGTGTATCCATGATCGGAAATTGTTTGTTTTACTTAGTATACTACTTCACATTCGTGTATGACCAGCTCTAGGATAAACTGATCAAGGCCGTTTCGATAAATATCTAGAGACTGAGAGCGTCTCATTCTAGGCATAAGGCAATACTTTCGATAAAAAATATTTTTCTAAGTGGTTTTGTTCAGTTTATACAAACTAAATTCGCTTTCTCTGAGGTAAAGGGCTTCTTAGGTTCTAATTATCGATTGATTTACATCGCTTATGTTTCTCTGCAGATCAACATAAGATACTTAAGAAGAACTTAAGTGTAGTAAGTGATCGCTTTATATTTCTCTTTACACCAATACAAATAAAAAAAATGCTCGTCCATAAAAAATGTATTCTTTCATAACATATCTTTCCTTTATTTTCTTCTTCTCCTTTGCAGATGACCTGGCAACACATCTGCACAGGAAACAGGTTGTTTTTTATACTTTTATTGGTTTCCTCTGTCGGCGTAATGGAGACTAAGGCAAAAACTGGTAAATATAAGACTAAGAAAGAATGATGAAATTAATACACTCACGGGAATTTAAACAGTAACAACAACAAATGACGTCAAGAATATTAAAAAAGGGTGTTTCTCACTGATAAGAAGACATGCAAATGCATGAAGGAAGGAACACCCCTAAAGCATAAGATTGAGTATCAAATTATAACCATAAAAAAACACATTGCTTTCCCTTTCCCCACAGGACCTATGCATGGCAAAACGGTGGTGTGCTACATATCAACCTGGGCTGTTTATCGGCCGGGTCATGGTGCCTATTCAATAGACAATTTTGATCCCAGCTTATGTACTCACGTCGTATATGCCTTTGCCGGTTTGGATCCTGAGCTATCGGCCATAAAGTCTTTGGGTAAGTGCGAGAGAATAAATGAATGTATGTGAAACATTAATATAAAATCCATTTCAGATCCCTGGCAGGACCTGAAGGAAGAATACGGCAAAGGTGGCTATGAACGTTTAACGGGTCTCAAACGCACCCATCCCCATTTGAAAGTGAGCTTAGCCATTGGCGGCTGGAATGAAGGTTCCAAGAATTACTCAAGAATGGTGGCCGACCCCATAGCACGTGGAAAATTCGTCAAACAAGTCACATCATTCATTAAACGCTACAATTTCGATGGTCTCGATTTAGATTGGGAGTATCCCACACAACGTGATGGCAATCCTGCCACAGATCGCGAGAATTTCGTCTTGCTGTGCAAAGAATTGCGCGAACAATTTAATCCGCATAATTTGTTGTTGACTTCGGCTGTGGGTGCTGCCAAAAATGTGATCGATCAAGCCTATGATGTGCGACAGATATCACGCTATTTGGATTTCCTTCATGTAATGTGTTACGATTACCACGGCAGTTGGGATCGCAGAATTGGATATAATGCGCCATTGACAGCACCACAAGGCGATGTGCTGAGTGTGGTAAGTGTACTATGAATGTGATACAATGGAAAATATTCAAAAATTTTAATTTTAAAACCAGACTAAATTAATTGAGTCAAAAAATTAGAAATTTAGCAAATGGACAAAAAAGATCAGCCATTATGGATGATTGGTTATGAAATTTGAGCCGTTAAGCATAAATATAAAGCTATTGTCAGTTCAATCATGGGTTCAAGCCATGACAAACAGTTTCATTTTTGTAATTGACATGGTTTAGTCCAGTAACATTCTTACGAGTCGTTCTGGTAATCAAACCAATATGGGACTTAACGTTGTTTATTAGATCCATCAGAGATTTGGTTGCTGTCTCACTCCGTTAGAGGTTCATCTGTATAACTTCCATCACCGATCTGCCAGTATAGCATATTTTCGGCAGTTGGTGAAGTTATCGGTTCTTTCACCATTCTCAGCTGTTGACGTTCGCATGACTTCTATGCGAAAAACAGCTGATTTGATACAAAAATGCATCAGAACGACAATTCAACTGAAAACATACTGCCTAATGCTTGTTAGTTGGTCGTCATTGATGGGCTGGTATCATTAGTTAATCTCTGAGTATAAAACAATATTACAGAATCCAAGATACATGCAGTGCCTAACAAGTGCAGATATTTACTATACTGGTTGCCCTGCGCAATCCATGCAGGACCATTCGCCCAATACGTTTTTCTCCTTTAATCGAGATGGGGCTTACTGCTAAGTCAGTATGCCCGAGCGGGACCTGCCATTCCTAGAACTCACAATTTACACAGATGATTCAAAGATGCATGCAGACACATAGCTGGTATCATTGGTGAATCTCTACCGAAGCCAGGCAGTGTCTACCAAGCGCAAATATTTACTATACTGAACACCCATACTATATAGCGTGATCCATTTCGAGGTTCCCTATTTTTTTAAAGAAAAAAACACAGAAAATTCAATTTGAATGGGGAATGTTTATTATCATTTGAAAGAACATTCTTTGGCATTTATTTTTAGAAGATTATGTCTATCAAATGTTGGCCGCGGCTACGTCTCAGATGGTCCATCCGTTGAGTCCAATGTTCGATGACTCGTTCGTGTTGAAACCAATGTCGCCGAGATCACGTGCTTCAATTTCAGGCATCAAGTAGTCGGTTATCATGGCATCATTTTTGAAGAAATATGGACCGATGATTCCGGTACGTCGGATCGGGAATCGGTCAATGGCAAAAAGATAGCTCTTAACGAGAGCTAAAATGTTGCTCATGGGGTGTCAAGGTCGTGGGTCGACTGGAAAGTGTTTTTATACCCAACACCACACTGTGGTACAGGGTATTATGACTTTGTGCATTTGTTTGTAACACCTAAAAGGAGAAGAGATAGACCCATTGTTTATTATACCGATCGACTCAGAATCACATTCTGAGTCGATTTAGCCATGTCCGTCTGTCCGTCTGTCTGTCTGTCCGTCTGTCCATGTATTCTTGTAATCAAAGTGCAGGTCGTATTTATGGTCCGATTGTGATGAAATTTAGCATAGTACTCTTTTTTGGCCCAAGGACGATCCCTATTGAAATTGGTTAAAATCGGTTCAGATTTGGATATAGTCCCCATATATATGTTTCACCCGATTTGACATGCAAGCGCCGTAGAAACCACATTTTACATCCGATCTTTATGAAATTCGGCAGAGAGAGTTTTATTATTACGTGAATGAACACTACCAAATTCGGAGAAAATCCGATCAGATTTAGATATAGCCCCCATATATATGTTTCACTCGATTTGGCTTGTAAGCGCTGTAGGAACTGTATTTTAAATCAGATCAGTACGAAATTTGGCAGAGAGAGTTCTCTTATTACATGAATAAACACTGCCAAATTCGGGGAAAATCGGCTCAGATTTAGATATAGCCACCATATATATGTTTCACCCGATTTAACATTTTAGCGCTGTAGAAATCCTTTTTTATATCCGATCTGAACGAAATTTAACAGAGAGAGTTCTCTTATTACATGAATAAACACTGCCAAATTCGGGGAAAATCGGTTCAGATTTAGATATAGCCACCATATATATGTTTCACCCGATTTAACATTTAAGCGCTGCAGAAATCGTGTTTTATATTCGATCCGTACGAAATTTAACAGAGAGAGTTTTCTTATTACATGTATGAACACTGCCGAATTCGGGGAAAATCGGTTCAGATTTAGATATAGCCCCCATATATATGTTTCACCCGATTTAACATTTAAGCGCTGTAGAAATCATGTTTTATATCCGATCAGTACGAAATTTAACAGAGAGAGTTTTCTTATTACATGTATGAACACTGCCAAATTCGGGAAAAATCGGTTCAGATTTTAACATAGTCCCAATATATATGTTACACCCGATTTGACATGTAAGCGCTGTAAAAAACGCTGTTTTATATCCGATCAGTACGAAAATCGGCAGAGAGAGTTTGCTTATTACATGTATGAACACTGCCAAATTCTTATCGCAATGCCCATTTTCGCATTGGTAGGTAGGTGTAGGGTATTATATAGTCGGCCCCGCCCGACTTTCTGTCTTTCCTTACTGTTTTTTTTTTTGAATTTAAAAAAAATGGACTTAGAGCAAATTGGCGAACGATTATTTTGATAATAAAACTGAATAATTTGTAAACGTTGTTTAGGCGTAAATCTTTCCATGATGAAATGCCAAACAATACTTAACAAAAATAACATGACATCATGATACGACTCACACGTGATCTGTCAAAAAAAGGCTATTGAAAAAAGTATATTTACTTAGATCACCCTATATATATGCAGTCATTCAACTCTGAAGATAGTGAGGTCCACTTTGATAAGGTCAAATGCATTAAACGATTGTCGATTGGAGCTTCGTGTCCTCAGATTAGATTGGTATAACTCGCAATGGGCTCAAAGCGGAACGGAGATGGTAGTTACAGTGGAAGAAATATCAATAGTCTTATAACGTGCAACAGCAAGGTCCAATGGGCAGACAAAATGTCACGATATATTATCGATAATCCTGAACTGAGCGACCTTTTCAGCAAGATTAACTCCTTCTATAGATGTCTGGTAAATCGAATATAGGCAGGCAGGACTAAAGACTCTAGACACCCCTGGTCAACCACATTATGATTGAAGAGCGATAATCTTTAACGCCATAATAAAAGTTATAACAGTCATACTGACCGGTCAATGCGATGTAAGGTAGCTGACAGCAAAGTGGCAATGGAATCTGCAACTACTGTCGGCTTTCCAATATAGAAGGAGGAGCTAGAAACGATCGAACAACTACTATTTGGCCATTGTCAATATATGCCTAGAGAAAAATGAATGAGAAAGAATCATGAAACCAATTTTCTTTCCTAAGTCTACATAGTTCCGCTCGAAATTAATGAATTCGTTTTAAAGACAGTTAAAGTTAAGAACTAAAGAAGTAAAATCAGACCCCCCAAAACCCCAGTCAAAATTGAGATTTACAACAGTCTATGAGTCACACAAAAACAAATGATGTTAATCGATAGTGTTTGATTAAAAATATTTCGTAGCTAAACAAATTGTTAATTTCTTTATTTCCAGCAATATACCATAGATTACCTCTTGAAATTGGGTGCTCCTGCGGAAAAAATTGTAATGGGTGTACCATTCTATGGTCGTACTTTTAAAACTCCCTATGAAGGAAATATTGATGATGAAACTGATGGCACTGCCTTCCAGGGACCCTACACTCGCGAAGATGGCTTCTTGGGCTATAATGAAATTTGTCAGATATTGAAAAATAAGACATCCGGCTGGACAACAATGTGGGATCCAGAAACCTCTCAAGCCTTGGCTCGTTCTGAAAAAGATGTATTCACCGGTCTCGTACAGGTTGTGACCTTCGACAATTCGCGGTCCATAGCGAACAAAGTGAAATTTGCCATTGATCGTAATTTGGCTGGCATAATGGTTTGGTCCATTGACACTGATGATTTCTTGGGTGACTGTGAACCCGAAGAAGATGTATTTGAGGATTATCGACATTTGAAACATTCCGGTTTGCGGCTGCCCAGTAGACTACACAATAACTATCCTCTGCTAAGAACCATTAATGAAGCTGTCCCCTTGGCCGTAGAAGAAATCAAAAATAAACATCATCACCATGAGGAGGATATGGAGGACCATGATCACGATCATGTGGAGGATAATGAGATACCACATGGTTCTGTCGAAGATCGTAAGGGAGAGAGTAGTGCAGCTCTGAGAAAATTACAAAATCCCTTTTTTGTTGCCGTTTTCTTGGGTTTGTTATCGGTAGTTTTTTATTAATTTAAATGCTTTTCTCGATTTACTATCTTTTGCAATTTGGCTATTCCTATTGAAATTTAATTAGAGATATATTTGGAATATTTATTGGAGTTCATCAGTCTCATTTAAGGGATTCCATTATTTCTGTTTGAAATTTGAAGCAAAATTGTAAGAAGAAAAATTATATGTATGTCTATTATAAGATAGTTTCTAAAATTTGACTTAGTATTGAAAAATAAAATGTAATATAGTTGTAATTGTCGTTTTTCTTTGTTTGGTCAAAAACGGGCGGGAGAAAAACTGTGGGCGTGTCACCGTCAGACGAATGAAAAATTTACCTTTTCTGTGCATTTTTTGCAAGATTTCGCAAGATAGAAAAAAGCTAAAAGGGGCGGGGTAAAATCTCAGTTTAAAAATTCAAAAGAATGAACAAAAATCAATTTCAGCATATTTTTGGTTTCTTCGAAAGAGCAAACATTTCCTTTTTTATGGTAAACGATTTCATTCAAGTGGTTGACTTCGCAGTAGCGCAACTGTCACACCAATTTTCCAACACCTTGGTGTCAGTTTTCGGTTCTCATGAATGGCTTGTTCGATTAAGGACCTTAACCGTTCACGGACAGGTTAATATTTTATTTAAATTAAAGGAAATCGCCTGTAGATTACAAATATGCAAACAAAATGTCAAGCGCCCTCTAGGGAAAGCACTTGTGTCCACATGCCATACGACCCAAAGACATATAGAATAAGAAGACATTCCTTCCGGACGAAACGTCAAAATCCATCAGGTACGAACGAATAGGAATGAACTGTCACATAGGAATGAAATTGTCAACTGACAATTACAAAAAATTTTAGAAAATCGGTCTGGAAATCCGCGAAAACCCCCACTCGTTGGAATCAAATTCCTATTCGTTCGTCACTGACACTTTCTCGGTACGGGAAGGAATGTCTTCTTATATTCTATTTGTCTTTGATACGACCCTCAAATTAAAGGAAAATTTCCGTAGATTACAAATATGTATGTAGGAAAAAAGTTCACGTTACCTGGAACAAAATATGTACTATGAAAGCAGATCGAATAAAACAAAAACAAAAAAACAAAAACAAGGAGGTATCTATAGAAATATTTGTTTTACTGCAGGTTTCCTATTTAAGTCTTACTCTAATACACTGCGAGAGCGTTAGTCAAAGCTCATTTTGTACGAATTTTTGATTCCATTTTTACAGATCTTTGTAAAAAAATATTTAACAGAAAATAAAAATTTTAACATAAACAAGTAAAAAAGTTAAGTCGGCTAAACCGACTAATGAATCCCCTCACCTTGAGTCTCAAAAAATATTATAAAATGTATTTCTTTTTTGTTTTATTTAAATTATTATCAATTTAAATTGCATTTAATAACTTTAAAGTATGTACTGGTATTAAAGTCAAAAGCTGTTTACTTTTGGTACAAAATGCTCCATTTGTGTGAGAGCTTAAAAGGGGCGTGCCAATTACGGGCACTTTTCTCTAGACTCTATGTACTATAAAAACATTTCATTGTACGAAATATCAAGTATTTGTATGCACTGGTATTAAAGTTAAAATCTGTCTACTTTTGATACAAAAAGGTCCATTTGTGTGGGAGGTACCAAAAGGCGCGAGCCAATAACGCCCATTTTTCTCTGGACTCTAGGTACTATAAAAGAATTACACTGTACAAAATTTCAAGTGTTTGTATGCACTGGTATTAAAGTTATAAGCTGGTACCTTTTGGTACAAAAAGGTCCATTTGTGTGGGAGGTACCAAAAAGAGCGTGGTATTAACGCCCATTTTTCACTTTATTATAGGTACTAGTAAACCATTACATTGTACAAAATTCCAAGTCTTTGTATGCACTGGTAATAATGTTATAAGCTATTAACTTTTGGTTCAAAATTGTCCATTTGTGTGGGAGGTACCAAAAGGGGCGTGACTACTTCGCCCATTTTTCTCGAGGTAATAGTGACTAATAAAGTAATACTATGTGAAGAATTTCAGATGATTCAAATAAGTCGTATAGATGTTATTAAATAATTAATATTTCCCTAAATGTTAACCCTTTGTGGGGGATGTGCTAGATAGAGTCGACCAATATGGCCCATCTTCGAACTTAGCCGGAGATAGAAGAAAATATTGCCACATACCAAATTTGAAGTCAATCGGTTACTCCTTTCGAGAGTTATCGTGCGCACCAGCCAGCAGACAGACAGACGGACGGACGGACGGACATTGCTCATTCGACTTAAAATGACCCAAAACGGATATCCGCCGAACATACTTAGGGTCTTAGGTCACTCCTTCGATGTGTTACACTTTTGGTTCGTAGCCTCACCTCTGAGGTGAGGCGATAATGAAGATATGTAAATAATAAGAAAGAGCAATGCCCGCCAAATCCCCAAACCAAAAAATATAGCCCTATTTACAAAGAAAAGTCCTCAAATAGGGCATAAATCCCCTAAACTGGTAATGCTGAACTGGGGTCTACCGGAAAAGATTAGATCAAGATAATTTGTTCGTTGTAATTTTTGGTTCAATGGTAATGTCAAATAAGAATATTTCAAGGAAGATGTAGGAGGACTTCAACATGGCGAAGCCCAGTACCTATCTAGATATAGATAAATATTAAACTTATCGCCATTTTTATACCCTCACTTTAGTTTGAAGAGGGTATATATGAACTGTTTATTTTGAAAGTGGCGTAAACGCCATTCTGTTTTTGAACCAAGAGTAGTATCATTAAAACGCATGTCCCCGCGATGTAAATGCGATTCAGGTCTTCTCTAACAGATGCCTTCGAAAAATAATACAGGTTTTCTGGCCAGCAAATCAAATACCGATTTATGGTCCACGACGAAACAACCCCAATCGCAACGGAAACGCAAATGGAATTGGCTGGGACAAACGCTACGAAAACAGCAAGATGACCTCACACGTGCCGCTCTTAAGTGGAACCGTGAAGGTAGCCGCAGAGTAGGAAGACCAGCCCTCAACTCGAGAAGTAAACTTGATACCGAACTCGCTAGAATGACCCTAAGTTCCATATTCCCTGTGTATTTTTATACAGGGTTGTCCAATAAGAGAGATATGATTTCTTTGAAAAAAAAAACACACTTATTGTTAAGGAAATTCAAAAGTTTTTTATTTAATGTCAAGTACAATCGATACAATTAAGTTCTAAATAAAACGTCATTCAAATGGCCTCCACGACTTCTTCTGCAGGAACGAATTGGATGAACCCAATTTTCGAGCACTTTTTCCACTAAATCAAGTCGAATGTCGTGAATGGCACGTTCAATATTGACTTGTAAAGCTTGAAGAGAGTCTGATTTATTTCGAAAGACCAATAACTTCAAATAACCCCACAAGAAATAGTCTAATGGTGTTAAATCACAAATTCTTGGAGGCCATTCAATATCACAACTTCTTGAAATAATCGAATCTCCGAACTTTTCTCGCAACAATTCAATCGGTCAATGGCAAAAAGATAGCTCTTAACGAGAGCTAAAATATTGCTCATGGGTGTCAAGGTCGACTGGAAAGTGTTTTTTTGGATATTAAAATATGGACTTAGCGCACGAAAAGTTGCAATTGGAGAATGATTATTTTGATAATAAAACTGGATAATTTGTAAACGTTGTTCTTGCGTATATCTCTCCATGATGAAGTTGTAAACACTACTGAATACAATGAAAAACAAATGACAGATCATGACATATTACAAACAAACGGCCGAAACGTCACTTCAAAATCATATCATCCCTATTGGAAAATCCGTTAGAAGGAGTATCCGAAATGCTACATTAAACAAAATTAGGCACAGCTTTTTACAGTCTCCCCCTAGAAATCTCACTTTCATATTTTTTCTGTATATACGAGTATTTGGGAGAAACGGAGTGCATCGTCTAACAGCTACAGCTGTATATACGAGTATAGTTGCTGAATGTTGTGAAGCGTTAGTGCACACATATCCGCATCGTTCGATTTTTGACTACATCATGAAAAATATTGCCAAATAATTGAAAAAAAAAACATCTACAATAATATAATTTTATAAATATTTTATATTTTTTTTTCATTTGTTTTGTTTTTGAATATCAAACAATTTTCACTAAATTTAAATGTATAATTCTTATAGGGATTTTTTTCGTTTTTTAATAAACATTCAATATACTTATGTATGCACACATTAAAGCCAATTTGTATGTCTGTCAGTTGTACACTAAACATTATTACTTTTTTAATATTATAATAATTATTAATATTATTGCTAATTGTTAATTTATTTATTGTACGTTTACAAACATGATTTAACTACAAAATAATACATAACTACATAAATATGTATAACATTTATATAACTAAATGGATTACGTATATATAATCATCTATGTATGTAAATAATGATTTCAATTTATATGTAATATGTGTTTGTATGCGTATGTAGAGTGTGTATGTATATGAAGATAATATGATTAGGGGGTTTCATTTGCGAATGGACGAATCCTTGTGACATGCACTGTAAGTATTGATGTACATATGTATGTAGTACTTGTTGATACGCATAAATATGTATGTATGTATAAGAATAATACATATGTATGTAATAATAAATATAAACAATTATTAATAAAACAAATACATGTATTTACTAATTTTTAAAAAAAGGGATGGCATAGAATCTCTCCTATCGCAGTGTACGATCGGAGTTGATAAAGTCAATTACAAAATAGCTATAATTTCAACATGAGTACGTATAATGTTTACAATAAAATGCAATCAAGAGAGCCTAAATTCTTTTATACAATATCTGATTTCTCCTTTACTCGATAAGTTTTATACATTTCATTCGCTTTTTCTCCTCGTGATGATGCAACAGAGTCGTCGTAAATGAGTAATGAATGAAGTGAGAAGGGGTTTGATTCATCGCGTCATGACAACTAAATACTGCAATGAGCATTGATTTCGGTTAAGATTTCTCTCCTATCACATGTTTTGCTTTTTTCTCTCGCCGTTTTTATTGTTTATCGTTCGATGTTAACTTTAAAACAGAGCGCTGTGGCAATTAAACAAATACCTCATTTCATAATCGATGGCGATCTCCTCCATTGCTGGCATCTGACCATTCTCGATCACTGTTATCCTTTCGCTCTCTCAGAGAGGCTTTTACTGGGGTTTTTGGCTTATTTCCAGTCCTGCCCAAATTACGAGCGGCTGCATTCTGCGGTTGTGGCGCAGTTTGCTGCTGATCATCGATCACTTCGTAATGGGCTTCAGTGAGATTTTTCGTCGAACGCCGGTGGGCTTCTAGACTCTGCGATTCAGAGGAATAGGGATATGAGGCTACAAAATTGGTCGGTGTCGTTTGACCTTGATTGGTAATTTCGGCAAAATCATTTAATTGATTCAATTTCTGGCCGCATGGCGTCATTGGTGAGAGATCGGTAAATTCAGTCTTTGCCTCGGATTCCACAGAACACATACTCTGACAGGAGGGATCCTTGGGAATATGAGCGTGTGGGCTGATGTTGGGATTGTCTTTACTGTTGGGGGGACCACCTATTATCTTCAGATTCTCCACAAAACCATCGTTGGGGGCGTGGGTACTCTGGGGGAAGGGAAGACGACTACGTATGGAATTCTCTCTGGGTCCAAATCGCTGGGCCAAGTAGTCCTCATTAGTGCTGCTGCTACTGCAATTACTCAGCTGGTGCTGATGTTGATGCTGATGATGGTGAGTGTGCGGATGGGAATGAGAGTGCAGATGATGTTGTTGTTGTTGTGGCTGAGCTTGCTGTTGATTGTTTGGAGGTATTAATGTTCTCTGAGAAGCCCGGGTATCTTCATAGTAGTGATCATTTTTCACAGACATATTACAGCAACTGCTGACATCTGCAAAGTATACTTCTGATTCTGTGGGATCACTACATTCGCCAGTTTGTTGGTCCATATTTTGAGTAACGCCATTTGTGGACTCACAACTATTCTGAAAAGCTGAATTCTCAACGCCACATTTATTCAGTTGTTGCTGTTGCTGCTGATTACTCAGCATATCGTCAGCTAATATCTGCGGCTCATGATACTCCTGTTCCTCTTCTGTTCCCAGGCCATTCGGCGAGAACACTTGCTGCACATTTACTCTTTGAGCACTTTGTGAATTTGGTCCTATACTTTTATTACCGGGATCCAAACGTTTTTTGATCTTACGTGTCGGTAAAGTGTTGGAGAAGCGATCTCTTTCCCTTAAATTGCTGCCACAGTCGCTGTCCGATGGAGTGTTTTCATATTCCACCTTTGACTTGAAGTTGCTGACACTGCCCACGGTGGAGGCGTTAGATCGGGCTATGGAATTTTGTTGACAACAATTGGAGGCGGCCGGTTGTTCCATAAAGCCGCCACTGTTGCCCTCTGTGATATTGGCATTGATCATGGGTACCACATTTGCTGGATTGCCAGCACCACTATTGTTGACATGGTGATGTGGCGGTTGTATATACTGATAGTAACCTCTTCTGGCTGGACTGTTGGGATCACTGTATGGAGGAGGTGGACCCCAGACACCATAAGGCAGATTACCAGACATAACGTTAAATTGTTGTGGATTGCCGTTCGCCACCGCATTGACATCTTCGCTTAGAGCATTCGCCGCCGCCATAGCGTTACTATTGGAGAAACCATATTGAGAATCTGGACTTGAGGGAGTTTGCCGAAAACGTGAATTGGGATCCGGAGAACTACGCTGCCACCAGCGATTCCAACTCCAACCACTACCTCTGCCCCTAGCCGAAGTCATCTCGTGTCGGCGACAAGTGTTACCCATACCCATTAAATCTTCACCCCCAGGATTGGGGGAATAGAAGTTTCCCGGCGGCTGAGTGGACCAAAAACGAGGCTCGCTACTCTCATCCCACGGATAGGCTGCAGCCTGCATGGGTACCTGGCGATGAGCATGACATTGTTCACAGCACCGACAACCGTGGGGAGCGGCAGCAGCAGCCATATTTTGTGGAGGCATTTGAGGACGGGTATAGAGGGAGCGACAACGCAGTTCCAATTGTTCCCAGTACATTTTCTTACGTTCATGACTGTAAGGATTGAAAAATTCAATAATTACTTCTGTTCTGATTAGGTACATTTAGAGAAATTACCTTAACAATTGATAGACCAACATACAACTGAAGACGGCAACCAAAACTCCGGCAACGGATAAACCAAATATCGCTCTCAGACAGGAGTACAGCGAACCATGAACAACTCCGCAATCCGATAGGGAATCGAAAACCAAACGGACACCCTCTGGAAAGGAAATGAGTTATATTCATAAAGACAAGGGTAATACAATAAATAGTTTATTAAAGCCCGTATTCAGGAAACTGCGTTTACGCTAATTGGATGTTTTGTATACCAAACTCGTTATAAACTGACAATTATAACTGGCAGTTAGCGCTAACGGAGCTTCCTGAATACGGGAAAAATTTAATTTTCAATTAGGCTCGAAATGGCCTCTTTAAAAATAGAACAGAAAGTGGACCCATGATAATTGTTTAAGCTTAAAATATTTGGACGTGATGCGGCATTTAATGCTGTGAGAGATATATTTTTTTCAAGAGTCCTCTTTATTTCGTTCTTAGGCGCGAAACGTTACACTTATCTCTAATTCGATACCTCAACTCTAAAACATGCTAAGTCGACTTAGCATAGTTTTAGGGAGATTGCATTTTTAATTTCTAAATATTTTAAATTATATTCACTCAAAATTTGGTGTTTATCCGTCAACCCAATCAAAGTTATTCACAAAACAGTACAGGTCATTCGATTTCCATTTTAAAGGAATTCCACACAAACTTAAAAATATCATCAAACTTGTATCGCATCTCCAGAAAAACTACCTCTTTGCACTTAGCATAGTTTAGAATGGAGGTATCGAATTGTGAAGGGACAATGCAATCGGAATGCGACGTGTCAGAAAAGTTTAACTTTATTCAACTTCTCCGCCCCGCCGCTTGATTTGGCATTGCCAGATTAAATTATTCTTAATCTGACACAATTTCGTTCTGTAATTGAAAACATCCACACGTTCGCACCACGCCGCATGACGAGATAAACTGGATTACAAGATTCAGTAAGGTAAAAATAGGTTTAACCATATTATCTTCTTTCCGTTATACTATTATATTAGCACAGAGATATATCGTCGGCTCAATGCTATTTTGTTCCATACGCCATTTTGTATGATCGGAGAAAAACGCAATTTATTGTTTGAGTAAAAACGGGACTGAAGAGTTACACACTTTTTATTTCATAGGGTTCCCAACAGTGTTTGTATGATTCTCATGCATTTCTATGCCATTACATTCAAAAATAAGCATGTTATAACAATTTTTGTACTTGGCATTTTGGTCCATATCCACTTTTATTTTAATATTTTTTCGTACTTGTATTACATGGACCACAAAAAGGGTGGGTATGGAAGGACACTAATTTACATATTGTGATTGAAAGAACGTAAAATACTGAGTGAAAAATATAGGGCGATGGAAAAATTGAGACATAGAACAAAAATATCGAAATTATTTCCCGTTATTCAGAGTAAAACAAATTTACCCTATATCTCGAAAAATAGGCGAGATAGGAAAAAAATGATTGCAGATTCTGAAAGAGCATGCTTGGAACCCATATTATCAACTCCTAACTCAAAAAACACAAAAATGGCGTATGGACCAAAATAGCATTAAGCCGACGATATGTTTAAAAATGTAGTTGTTTTTAATCGATATAGTATTTTTTCTTAACTATATTCTTATCTGAAGTGTATTCATATCTCTCTCAGTACAAACCTTTATCCACTCGATCGACTTGCGATTCTATCATATCCGAATAGCATGTACATGTGCGCGTCTTCTGGGCATATTCACATTCTCTTAGAGCCTGCAAACGACTCATATGCAAGACCGTTGTGGTCACTGTGACCAAAGCACAGGTTAGAGCCGATATCAGACCACAAGCCCCGGAAAGTTTAATCAAATAACTATAACGATTACGGCGGCGGGCTAAACTCATCACACAGAGGCCAGTCAAAATTAACTGAAATAGAAAAAAAGTGAAAGAAATAACAATTAAAATCAACTCTAACCTCATATTTTGCAAAGCCCACAATCAACTTACCAAAGTGGCGGGCACAAAAGTGGGAACAGTTTCGAAATTACCCACCGTTATGGTGTACGAATGTAACAGAAAGTAAACACCCAGAAACAGCAAACCCAATATGCAGGAGAATCCTCCGCAAACCAAGCACCAGACCACATACTTTTTTATTACCATTCCAGGACGTCCACGAGCAGCTGTAATCAATCACCACACACACACGCACATACAAACAAAAAGAATATACATATTGTAATTAATGAGAAACTCTGATTGAATTTTAAATGTCATAGGTCTTCTAACTTAAAGGATAACCGCCATGGACTGCTGCATCACGTACTAAGCCCCTGTGATGGGCTGCCGCTGTCTGTTGTTGTGGCATCCATTGGCAGGTGGAAGGTGGCATGCTGTACTGCATGAATTGCATTACAGGATAACCGTGCATTTTGCCACGTCGATTGTCGATAAACAATTTCTAAATTATTCGCAGCAATTCAATATTCACACGTTTACTTTAATCAACACTCTCTCTCTCTACACTCGTTTTTAGTTGTTCGTAAAAATGTGTGTTGTTTTCACATTTTTATTTAATTTTCTGCATTTTTTCTAAATTTTTCCATACACTCTGTATCTATCCTTGTGAGCTCTGTCATGGAATTTTCTGAAGGGATAATGGAGATATAATACATTCCTTCACTACTCTAACGAGAGAATCTCTTCATCATCATCTCTCCCATCACATCACACTACCCCTTATCTCACAGAGTGGCCTTTGAAGTTAAGTACACACATAGTTCTACTGCCCACACATAAATATAAGTTTGTCAAATGCTACGAAATAAGCTTTTTGGGTTAAGCTTCTCTGTCAGTTAACATGGTAATTTATTAGAAAGCTTTGGAGGGTGAATTTAAAATACATTTTGGGACTTTGTATGGTGCGCGCATGTCCGGAAGCAGGGTTCGGAATAGTGCAGGAATTGAATTGTAGCTTTGTTTACATTTGATCAGGAATTCCTTAGTAGAGAAGAGGTATGATAATAAAACATTTCGACAAAATGATATTGCAGTTACTTTAAAAAGAGTCGCAAATTAGGAGACTTCTATGGGAAAGATGCCAGGCATACGAAGGGTACATGTCTGTAAAGCGTTACGAAATCTAATCAGAAGGGACCTTTATATGGGGGTTATATCAAAACATGGCCCGATGTGCTCCATTTTCACTATGTATGATTAAGTACAGTAGGTAGGAATTTTAGGTGAGTTCTTGCCGTTAGGCTTAAACCCACGTGCTCTAAACACCTGGGTGAATACATGCATCGAACAACGCCCCCATACACAATGTGCATGAGTACTAAACAATTCCGTGTTTCTGGACACTTTTACCTTCCTCCTTGGTTAGGAGCGGAGAATATCTATAACTTTTTGCCATTCTATGGGTCATGGCACCCGGTTGGTTTTCAACTCCACATCCGAGAATATTTTCTCCCAGCGATTTTGGTTTCAACCACTGCCACCACCTAAGTTCCAGGGGCGTTCCTGACTCCTGTGGTACCAGATTAAAGCCTCTGGTCAGACTGCGTATCCGACGATACTACCAGTCAGAAAGTCAAGGAATGGTGACCCATCTGGGATTACTGTTCAGTTCAATCCTGGGAATATATGGGAAGTATGGGTTTCGAAGATGCCCCCGATGATTAGGTACAATATACAACTTAAATTTCAGCCAGATCAATGTACAAATTTGTTCTCTAGAACTTTGAGAAATGACATCGTAAGGAAGGCCAACGTCGCCTTATATTCCTGTAGGAAATCTGCTGGGTCACTTTGGACCCTCTCCTAAAAGAGATACATACATAGTAGTAGGTCACCCAATACTACTGTACGGCATTGTGGTGTGGTGGACGACAACTGATAAGCAATCCATCACCAGTAAATTAATGAAAGTTCAGAGAACTGCTTGCATAAGCATATTCGGGACTTTAAGGACTACAGCGACAGAGTCTCCACAGGTCGTACTCCATCTACTGCCGATTGATATTGTGGCTAGAGAAGTTGCAACCAGAGCGGCATTAAGATTAAATTGTTTATCAATATGGAGATCTAAGAACTACGGCTATGAGTATATCACACTGTAGCGCTATGGTAAGCGACCGAGTGGACTATAATATAATACCAACGGTTTACACCTTCGAAATGAACTTTGCCACTAAGATACCTGCCAGTGTGAACTGGGTTAGCATAATGACAGGAGATATAAACTATCTCCATTGCTATACAGATGGTTCGAAGCTTTATGAAAAGGTTAGCTTCGGTTTACACGGTGCAGAACTTAGTCTTGATATAGCCCACAGACTACCAGATACTTGCAGTGTCTATCAAGTTGAAATAATGGAAATCGCCAAGTGGATTAGTCGCAGCATAGTGACCAACACTGGCGTCGTCATTTACTCTGACATCCAGGCCTCCATTAAATCTCTGGAGACTACATCCCTAAATTCACAAACAAGCCTCGACCGCCGCAGTTCTCTTAACGAGATGGCTGAGCGGTTTAACATACCTTGGCATAGCGATATCCCGGGGAACTGCAAAGCCGATGTTCTTGTTAGTAAAGGGCGACTATTCAAATTATCAAAGAAGTTGCACATATATGTGCGCCCCTGTCCACATGTAGGCTTTGGCTTAGGCAAGAGTGCCTGATTGCGTCTTGCAACGAAAGATTGACAGAAATCGCCACTGTAGGGTAGCTAGACAAATCTGGTCAAAATACGAACTAAGAAGGTCGAAATGTCTAATTGCACTAGAGAGGAAACTGTGTACGTTAGTGTCAGTTCCGATGGGACATTGCCAGATCAGCATTGCCTGTTACTGTCTTGCATTGAATAAACGGCGTCTGGGGTCGGTCTCTAGGAAGTCTGACAGATCTTGCCGGCACCGATGTTGGTATAATTGATAACTTTGTGTTATCAATTACCAGGTTGGTTCCGACGGGGGTATCTGCAACCGTGGTATCCATAGGGACCTATATTTGTCTATGTGAATTGGTTGCCACCTAACATAACATGGGAGGGAACCTTTATATGGGGGATATAGCCAAAAATGGGCCAATATGCCATTTTAATAAGGATCGTCATTAGTCTAAGAAACGTCTCTGCACCACTTTTCGTGAAGATCGATTTATATTTGCAACCGGCACTTTGATCACAAGAATATATGGACAGACGTACATGGTGAAATCGACCCAAAAGGTGATTCTATGCTGATTATTATAAAAAACCATGTTTTTTGGTCGTTACAAACAAATGCACAAATGTGGTGTAGGTGATAGAGATGTGCGTTAAATTGTGATCCCCATCAAAAATCAACGCTGATTCAGCAAATCATACTACATACATATGTCCTATGTGTATTTTGCTGCGATTTTTGGTCATTTAATATCGGATGATAGTTATAACATCCTATATTACTGTCCACGGAGCACTAGAATATTAAGTTTCTTTTTCGGTACTGATAGAACTAATGCTATGTACACATGATTGTCAGAACGGAAAACGTTATCAACCCTGTTAAAGTACTGCGAATGTACGGACAATGACAGATTTTAGGCAAAAGTGAATGAAGACAGAGTTGCCAATAAATTTTTTCCCTGACGATGGCGCCATTGTCACATGCATAAATTTCGCACATCTGACAATTAGACTGATATGTTCTGAATACGGTTCATTAAAATCAAATCTGAAGAATAACTCCAATAAGTTAACATTATTGGAAATGTTCGAGACAAAAACTCTTCTTAAGGTATACGTAAATATTAATATAAGCAATGGGCTGAATGATCGACATATTGAAAAGCATTAAGGCTCAGCGAACTGTTTTAGCAGGCGAATATATATATTCAGATGAACTTCCAACTATTTTAAAACTGAAGATTGACTTTGTATAGTCCGATCTATAAAAATAATGTGTCTTAAATGGTAGTTCTCGGAATCGAGTTTGTCAATTTGAACGAAAAATGAATCTGCTTGTATAGAAAATGCTTCGAATAAGAAAAAAAGTGATCTGTATTTTCAGAGAATCTTCGATTTCTAAAGAGCTAGGTGCAGTATTATACTGGCCATTTTAAATCCAATTTTGAATTTATTTAGATTGCTATATGCCCGATTGTCTGCGAAGTTATTTTAAAAAGGCTGTCCCCAAAAGCTATTTTCCAAAATTGAAAAATTGTTAAACCCTATATTTAAATATTTAAGGAGATAGCTTCAGCACTATACTGGTCATTATAAATCCTATTCTGAATTTATTTAGATTTCTATATGTCCGATTGTCTGCGCAGCTATTTTGAAAAAGCTATCTCCAAAAGCTACTTTCCAGAATTTAATAAATGTTAAACCCTTTACTCACCATTGATTGAACCCGTTGCCGTTTTAGGTCTAGGCGGCGGTCGCGGTGGTAAGGGTGGCCTTAGATCTGAATTTGCACCGGGTATACCATTGGTCTCCTTCAGACAAGCTTCGGTAATAGCTTCAGCATCTCCATCACAATAAATATCGATATTATTGGCATTGTGATAATTCAAATCATCCCCGATTGAGGAACTTTTATGAGGAATGCCACAAGATGATTTTCTATAAAACAAAAACAAATACATAGTTCAATAAAACACCAACTAATTGCGAGGAACCAAGCCGCACAGACGGAGGGACGGACATACTTATTCTTATTACGTTCACAACGTTTCACCGTACTGCTGTTATTATCCGATTCGCTTACGGTAATTTCATCTGCGGTCAGCATAGCTTCCGACAAAACAAATTGCTTTAGCTGATCTTTGCGGTTGGGGGACGAGGTAACATCTTCGCTATCTTCATTGCCACCAACTCCACCGCCGACGCCGCCACCGCAAGTACATTCCAAATCACAATCACAACTGGAGGCTTGAGACTTAAGCATCTTCGGTGAGATATCCAACAAATTGTCATTTAATGATTCGCTCATCTTCAAAGCCTGATACGAGTGATTGAGCAGCGACGTTTCCGATTGGGACTTTTGAGGCAGATCGGAACCATTGTTGGTGGGGGGATCCGAGCTACTGTTGCTGCCACTGGCCTGGCGATGGACAATAACCGCTGCATCGATGCTATTCTGATGGGAATGTAATCCTCGATTAGCGGCATTGGCATTTGTAGCCATATTTGGTGAGAGCTGGGCATTCGGAGGCAGTTGCATTTGCTGCTGCAGCATTTGGGGAGTACCGCAAGAACAGGAACATTGGCAGGTGGGTTGTAGGGCTGGATTAGCATATTGATTGATGGGCGGCTGTTGATAGTACTGTATGTAATGATACTGATGCGAGGGGGGATAGATGACATTCTCCACAGTACTGCTGGCCAGTGAGGGATTGAGCGAGGATCTTTTCAGCGCATTCGAGGGCACATTCATGGGTTTCCGTTCCGCTATTGAGTTTTCCACTTCCATGTTGTTGCTTTCGGCCAAGCCTGGCCGGGCCAACAACTCTCGTGTAGATAGGTACGAGTACCTATGTGTATTTGATTAATACGATTTGAACACGCACATTCACGTTCGCACATACATTTTAATTTTAATTTTTCAATTCAGTTACACCACCAACACCGACCAAAGCGAACCACTGAACCGAACGAAATGGAGACGAAACATTTCCTGGAGTTATTTCTGTTCGAAATCTCAAATCTGGGGAGTTTAGTGCACATTTATGTTGAGTTTTTATGGGCTTTGTTTGTTGTGAGGTTCTTTTGTCGACGACGATCGAGCCGACGAAAGAGGCTGTTAAACCGGTTCCCGAGAGCGCGAGCACCACAGCAGCAACTCCCTTTGGAAGCGCTGGTTTTTGAAACGTTAATAAATGTTATTGTAAATTCACAGCAGTATTTAACATATCTGTTTCTTCCTCCTCCTTCGCCTTTCGTTAGTTCCACTATTCACTCTTTGTAATTCTTGTTAAATAAATTCACGCAATTTATGAATAAGACGATTTCCCAGGGAAATAAACAAATTTCATTTCATAATTACTTTTAATTGGAATGCCATTCATTGATCCATGCATTCATCCATCCACCACACTCACTCACTCACTCACTACTACTCTTAACTAATTTTTTATTAATCATTTGTCATTCGTATTTGTTTGGCGTTTTGCTCTGCTTTGCTGCTTCTTCTTATTTCTTCATCCAGAAGATACTTTTATTGTGTACAACAACAACAACTGCAACTAAACTTATGAAAACAAAAGAAATAAACGCGTTTCGGACGTTTCACGAGCAGCAAATCAACCGTCGTCATTCGTTTTCGAAACTTTGAATCCGCAATGTCAACACACAAACACAACTCTTGAGCAACTGGTTCCCACACTAACCAAACATTACACCTAACCGTAACGTAATCGCTCACTCCACTCCCTGAGCAACAATTCTTGAGATACGTACGAACTCTGTCTATCTATGTTCTCTCTCTCAGCCTTCCTTCTACGAAAGTATCTGCTACTCTTCTTTGGCAAACATAAATTCTTGCCGCTCTCTTAACGGACAACAAAGATACTGAGAGATTGTAGAGTAAAATGTATTTTATTACTCTCTACCTTTTGCTACGAGGATCATATGATCGGTCTCTTAGTAAAGCAGTGTATGTGCCAAACACACCTGTTTCCTTCAGGTACACGAGAAAAGTGCAATAAAAATATATACGCTGTTGGCTTAATCCATCTTTCTGACAATTTCCCACTTTTTGGCTACTTAAGCATATGTTGCGTTGTCTTCCGATATCATCAATAATACTAAAATGTATGTTGAAAAAACTCTTAAAATGTTAATAGAATCTGAATATTTCCCAGAAATGTTTAGGCTACCACTGGAATGCGATTTTTTTATTATTGCGACGCACAGTGGAATCAATTGGTAATAAATCTAGATCTTCTAAACACTGTCGTTTCATAATATTCTAGGCTATCAGAATATGCTTATTTGCCTGTCTGCCCTGTTGCAAATGATGTTTGTGATGCAGGTTGTGAAAGTATATCTCTTTTTTATGTAGAACATTCTAAGGAGGAGAGGAGAGAGGATTATATCTTCTTAATTCCTTTCATTCCCAGTGGAGCATAGGGCGGTTGAATTTGTATCCCATTCGTTTCATGTCTTCTTCAGTAGTTCGTTGCATGTTTGTTTTTGTTTTTCTTCCAGTTTGTCGCCTGTTTTTGGTGGCTTTCGCAAGATATGTTCAATCCAGTTCCATCGTCTCTTCCTGATTTCAGTTTGTATCGGAATATGGTTACATTTATCCACAAGTTGTTTATTCAACTTTCTTCACAAGCGCATTCGTCATCAGCCAGTTCTCACATCCATATAGGAGCCCCGATTTTACATTAGAATTGAATATACGTAGTTTGGTGTTGGAATAGATTTGTGATGATCTCCAAATTCTTCACAGCAGTGCAAAAGCAGCATGAGACTCAGATATTAGATATTCTACTAAGAATGTCGTTTGCTGCTCCGCCACCCGAGAAATTTCACTTCCAAGCCATCCCCAGCTGCAAAAATTGCGGCAGAGTTGGTCTCGCTTTGGTCTTCGCTGAATTAAGCTCCACTTATAGGCTCCGAGATAAGGGTGGTAATTTTATCTTGCATATCGACATGTCTTTTTGATATTAGACATATCGTCGCTTGGATGACCAACTAACGGAACTAACATTTTCAAAATTGTTCAGGAGAGCATATTTTCTATTTTTGGGACAAAGTTGTTTCTTCCCCACGGCGTAATATTTATTATAGTTATACAATTTCTAGTTTCTTATTCTTATTATGCACAAAAATTCCTCTTTCTCAAAAATTAAAGTTCATTTCTTAAAAAATTCAAATTTAAGTGACATATTGCCAGATACGTCAAAAAAGTTCTTCCGTTTTTGGAGATAAAGGTAAAATTTACACACACGTTGTTCTATGACTATGCAAGTTTAATGGTGGCCTTAACACAATTTCCGAAAATTTTGCAGTTACGCCAGTTGATCATCCATGCGACGATATGTCATCTGCGTATGCCAGATCTTCTAGTTGGTTTCGGGGCTTCCATGTGATGCCACAATTTGGACGAATTCCACAGGCTTTTCTACTATTATTCGTAATGTATTAATGTACACTTGGTCGACAGAAGAACGGTTGAGTTGGAAACCAGTCTGTTGTCTGCGAATGGTTGAGTCCAGTTTCTCGTTTACGTTGTTGAGGAGAATCTTAGTTAACACTATAAAAGGGATTGGTAGCAGCATAATATCTCTGTAGTTTCGAAATTGGATAAGATCGCCTTTCTTTGGGATGGTGACAAAGATCCCCTCCATCCATTCTTCTGGCAACCTTTCTGTCAGTGGATTATATGGATATTACTAATCAAGGCCTACAAAAATATGTCAAGTCAGGGGGAACCTTGTATGGGAGTTACACCAAAGGTTAAACCAATTAGTACCATTATTCTCCAAATGACAAATTACATGAAACTGCATTATCTACCCGTATTTACAAACAAGGACTAAGGAAGTGGTTATAAGTAAAATAAAAGCGAATTGCAAAATATCACCTCAAACGGGTAAAATTTGTTTACCCCAGAGTTTTTTTTTTAATCTTGCCTAAAGCTATTCCATGAATTTTGTTGAATTTTCGATTTCAACGATCAAATTATTCAGCGGCCCCGTAGCCGCTGGGTGAACATAAAATTTCATCCAACTTATGCAGATGTTCCTCGTACACATCGTTTTATTAAATAAATCCATTCATTCACTGGCAACGAGGCTGATCAAAGGCGGAGTAGAAGAAACAGATCTCCCTCAGCTCTTTCGCAGAGCCTATGTTCCGGTTTCTTTTGTTTTACTCCTCATCATATTCACCTTCGACTGACTACTACAGGGCCAACAAATACTCCGCAGTCGGCAACCGTAGTGTATATTGTTGTATGTGCCTTTGCATTTGTTGGATCGAGTTTAAGGGAAAACCTTTGTCTTTGTAGCAGAGAGGGCTCTTTCGTGGCTTCTCCATGGCTTCATGGCCAGGTACCAAACTGTGCTCGGTCCTTTTTGCTTTTCTGGTCGTCATCTTCATCCTCCTAGTCATCATTGGCACAGAAAAGAACCTGTGCCACCGCCTACTTCTACGAAAGAAGTGATTTCCTCTTGTTCTCTTTGGGAATATATATTTTTTTTGATTTTGTGTAACATCGATTACCTGTGCGCGCACAAGGAACACCGCCAGCCGCCCAGGTATTGCTGGGTTTAGATGGAATAAACGAATGAGGTTTCTATAGATGACCACTTCGTAATGGAGTATTTATTTATTCATTTCAACATCTGTATTCCAATAATGTTTGTTCACTTTTTAATGACATTAAGGCCGTGCATATTGATAAGATTTCTTTCGTTCCTTCTTCATCCATTGACATTGATTCGAAACAAATCCCTTTGCCTAGCAGCGCCCAGCCCAGCGAGGGATCATCTCATTAATGGAAATTTAAAGTATAATTTCAACCCGTTTAAAAACGTTAAAGTGTTCACCACAAATCACACCAAATAAATACAAATTCCCAAACGTGATTGGGAATGTGGCAAACATTCAGATGAGATTAAAGAGTATCGACATTTTAAACCATGGAATGGAGAGATTAGTGAATACACCCACACGCATCATAAAAATTATATTTAAGAGAAAAAACTCGAACTATTCACATCAGTTATGTGAGTCAGGTGAACGATTTTAAAAGAAAAAGGTTGATATTTTTGTCGAATACAATATTATTCGAATATTATTCAAATTTACCTGTGGAATTTTCACTTTCCTCATGAGGAATTTATTGCCAGTAATAGAGTAAATACCAACCTATTGTAAAACAATTTAGTTCTACTTTCTAAGAAATGCAAAATGGTAAATTAATACAGAAAAAATCATTTTCTTATCCATGCAATGTAATCCACAGTATAATAAAGAAAATTGAATATCATAAATTAAAATAAGCAATGGAGGATTTAGGTATGGCAGCTACACGCTGAAAAAAATCGCTTCTGTAGTATATTGTTCCAAACATATTCTGCTGGAAACATACATATGTTTAGGGTACATGCCAAATATATAATATTTGACACTGACAAATATTATATGTTTGTAAGGATGTTGTTCTAAACAAAATTATGTTTTCATCCTAATATTTTTTATTTGGAAATAATATTTCCAAAACAATGTTTAACTTGTATTTAAGTATTTTGTCAATTTAAGAAATTTAAGGTTTAATTTTTTAGAAATTTTATATGTTTGAAAAATTTAAATCGTATAATTTTGGGTTACGACAAATAGCATTGATGGATTGACAATTGGACTATTTATAAATTAAAAATTAGTGCTGTAAAACAAAAGAAAATGCTGCTTACGACAATTTTTACCTATAAAGTATAACACAAAATCTAGGGAAAAATAAAATTAAAAATTGCCAAAGTCAACAAAGTTTTAATATTTTTTTTAAAATATAATGTATTTGGATAAATTCTTAAACAAAATCATTGTTTGTTTGTAAACACATATTTTATTTGTTACAATAAGTTCGCAAATATATTTTGTTGTACTATATTAATATATGAGTTTCAAACAAAATTTCTTGATTTTCAAATAAAATATATTTGTTCAAAAATATATAATATTTAAAAAATTTGGTTCCAAGTATATTTACTTTGAATTCAAACATATCGAAAATGGCGATTTTCCTCCGTGTATGGACATAATAACGCGAAACAACAAAAATACTGTTAATGGGTTTAGGCAAAATTTGTGTCGTTATTTGGTCAAATTTTGTAGAAATATGTAGAACTAGCTTAATTAGTTTTTCGAAAAAAAAAATATTCTTACGAGTATTTCAGTTTCATGTTCCAAGAGTTACACCGTAGCAAATTTAGCCATTTATGCAACACACTGTGTCCCTAAATGTAGGAATATCGAAAAAAGCTTACTCTAGTTTTTGGTCCAAGAATTGCCATCCTATCCTCGGAACCTGTTTGCTCCACTATGTCATATTTAACCGTTTTGCAACACCGGGCCCCAAAATGTACGAATTCCGAAGAAGGTCACCCTACCTAACGGCGATTTCGTTTCTAAAAAATGTTGCCCCTTTGGCATGAAAATATTTGTATCTTTTAAGTCGAAATGGCTTGCATAGGTTAGGTGAGGGTAGCAGCCGGAGTTACCATATACCAATTTCAAGATCTACCCCCGCACCTTGGGATCACATTTAAACATTCCACCGTACCATATTTAACGTACCCATTACCTCTTGTGTCACTAAAAGTATGAATTTCCAACAATTATGATGTTCCAAGACCTGCTATCGCACCGTTGTCCATATTCGTATTTAACCATGACTAGTTTTTGCCCCCAATCTACCATTTTTAACTTATTTTTCCCCACTGTGCCCTAAAATTAGAAACGCTTCTTTTAATCTGGTATGTTCTCTAGTTATAGTCCCGCGCACTCTGATACTATATTTAAAATTTGTGTCCCACAGTACCAATCCTAACCCTTTTGATGCCAATGTACCATATTGTGCCCTTTCCAACCCAACATAGTTCCAAAATTTATGTCCGAAATATTGGATTTTTATATTAATGGATTTTGCTAGTAATTACCTATCAATGTAACATTGCTTCTAAGGACTAATTAATTCTTCTTAACTATTTCAAATATCGATACCTCCATTCTAAACTATGCTAAGTGCAAAAAGGTAGTTTTTCAGGAGAGGCGATCGAAGTTTGATGATTTTTTTAAATTTGTGTGGAATTCCTTTGAAATGCAAATCGACTGACCAGTACTGTTTTGTGAATAACTTTTTATTGGGTTGACGGATAAACACAAATTTTTGACTGAATATAATTTGGAATATTTAGGAATTAAAAATGCAATCTTCCAAAAAAACATTCTAAGTCGACTTAGCATGTTTTAGAATGGAGGTATCGATATATAAGTGTTCACGCCCAGTGTAAATGTTCTACGATTAAAACTGTATTTTGCCTCTCTGGACATTTCGATTTTTTTTGGGATAGGTGGTTATTCCACTGTACCCATATGTATGTAAAGGGTGGTTAAATTTGAAGGTTGATTTTGAATAAAACACAAATTATTTAGGAAATTATTGTCATTTCTTTTTATTATGATAATATTGGTATGGTTCAATTGTGTATGGAACAAAATATCGCCCAAATGGCCGCCGCGACCTCAACGGCACACCACCATCCGATGGTCCAAATTTCCGATGACGCTGAGGCATAATTTAGGTTCTGTGCCGAATTATCTCATATGCTGGCTTATCGACGTACACCTTTTATTTCAAACAACCCCAAAGAAAGAAGTCCAACGGTGTCAAATCACATGATCTTGGCGGCCAATTGACATCGCCACGACGTGAGATAAAACGGCCATTGAATTTTTGCGCCAAAGGGACATTGTTTCGTTAGCTGTGTGGCAAGTGTTGAAACCACATATTGTCCACATCCATATCTTCCAATTCGGGACATAACAAGTTCGTTATCATCTTACGATAGCGACCACCATTCACAACTGACTGACCGGCCTCATTTCGAAGAAGTATGGCCCGATGACGTCGCCAGCCCATAAGCCGCACCAAACGAACTTGGCGAGCAGGTGTTTTCACATCTCCTACAGACCCGGTGTGCTGAAATTTGCGCATAATTCTCCCGATTGTGGACACATTTGGTCGATTATGCTGATCAAAAAACATCACGAAGTTCACGAAATGCATTTGGATTTGATCGCTCATTTTCGTAAAAGGTTTAAAAACTGTCGGCAAGAGGGGACAAAAAACTCTCCCTGAACATTTTTCGATCTTCGTGCAAGTTCAAAAGAGAATTTGATGATAAGCTGCTGAAAAAACGTGCCTGTGTAAATCTGGACTTATTACGTATACGCCCCGAGGATTACATTCCCATAAATTTTTTTTAGATTTATTTTCGATTCAAAAGCTTCCAAAAACCGCAACATTGACAACAGGTTGTGTAGATTTTTTTGTCTCATTTTTTCTCCTTTGAGTAATTAGTAAGGCCCTTATTCATAAAAATTTAATGGAGGTTTGAAGAACGTTTTAACACTGCTAAAACGTTCCTCAAACCTTCTTTAACTTTTTATGAATAAGGCCCTAAGATTGTAAGTCCAGATTTACACTACGCATGTTTTTTTTAGCAGCTAATCATCAAATTCCCTTTTGAACTTGCACGAATAACTCAAAATGTTCAGGGAGAGTTTTTCCTCCTCTTGCCGACTGCCTATCTCTCCAACTCACCTACAAAACACAGATAATCTGTCGAATATTCAGCCATTTTAAATCGAGACTAAGTCCGGATTTACACTGGCTGAATGTTCAGCAGATTATCGGCGTTTTGTAGGAGAGAGTGGCAGTCGGCAAGAGGGGGGAAAAACTCTCCCTGAACGTTTTGAGTTATTCGTGCAAGTTCAAAAGAGAATTTGATGATAAGCTGCTGAAAAAACGTGCCTGTGTAAATCTGGACTTATTACGTATACGCCCCGAGGATTACATTCCCATAAAATTTTTCTAGATTTATTTTCGATTCAAAAGCTTCCAAAAACCACAACATTGACAACAGTTTGTGTAGATTTTTTTGTCTCATTTTTTTCTCCTTTGAGTAATTAGTAAGGCCCTTATTCATAAAAATTTAATGAAGGTTTGAAGAACGTTTTAACACTGCTAAAACGTTCCTCAAACCTTCTTTAACTTTTTATGAATAAGGCCCTAAGATTGTAAGTCCAGATTTACACTACGCAAGTTTTTTTAGCAGCTTATCATCAAATTCCCTTTTGAACTTTCACGAATAACTCAAAATGTTCAGGGAGAGTTTTTTTCCCCCTCTTGCCGACTGCCTATCTCTCCAACTCACCCACAAAACACCGATAATCTGTTGAATATTCAGCCATTTTAAATCGAGACTAAGTCCGGATTTACACTGGCTGAATGTTCAGCAGATTATCGACGTTTTGTAGGAGAGAGTGGCAGTCGGCAAGAGGGGGGAAAAACTCTCCCTGAACGTTTTGAGTTATTCGTGCAAGTTCAAAAGAGAATTTGATGATAAGCTGCTGAAAAAACTTGCCTAGTGTAAATTCGGACTAACAAAACAATTGATCAGGTCGCGCATTAAACATCGCCATGTCATCGTATTAGCATTTAAGCAAGAAATTCGGTAAATACTTAATAGATTTTCATAAAAAAAAAGTGCCCAAATAATCGACAGTGATTTCTATAAATAATATGTTTGAAAATCCTCTGAAACTGTCATTGATTTGCAGAAAAAAAGGTTTTGTTGGTAAATGATAACTACAGAAGGATTGTTCTCATTTCAGTTCTGTGTTAAATGATAGTAAAAGCGATGTTTATGTTTGTATGTGAGAGGATGAGAGGAAGAGAGTCAAAAGGCTAGAGTTGCAAAGAATAATGTAATGGTAAATAAAAAATTGACGCATTGCACTTATATATACAAATTTGTTTTTTCCGCAAAGTTATTACACTCTCCATTTGGATACCCGAACGCATGACTTTTGGAGGATTTTGATTACACTAAAAACTGTAAGAGAAATATGGTTTCCATTTGCTGTGATGTGTCGGTCGGTTGCGGTATACGAGTATATGAATATAAATAAGTATGTATATGTTTGTGATTGTGAATCGCTGGTGTAAAATGTGGAAGCGATAATGGATCGGTGTTGAATTGGCTTTTATTTACTTTTGGACATTCCGTGCTCAAAAATTAATTTAAAAATTAGCAATGTCTCTTTGTATTATTTGTGTGAAAATAGAAAATATTTTGCATTTGCTTAGATCAGCTGTTTCGTTCAAAGTTGTTTACAAATAGTGATGTGAGTAAATGAACATTAAGGTGGCTCGTGGACCAAAATGTGTCTTCATAAAAAACTGTAAATTAAATAAAATTAATATAAAACTTAACAAAAACCTTAAACATTTTTAACAAACATGTGAAAATAGTTAATTGTAATATAGACTCAATTTTTTTAACAGTCTCCAACATCTGCATAACTTCATCAAATCTCAAGCAGCTGTTCAATAATTGCAGATAAGTGTTAAACTGGAAACTACATATATCCGCCAAATTTTCACAATACAAAATGTCTGGAAGGAAAAATATGCGTTTACGTTTTCTCAAGGGGCGTGGCACCGCCCATCGCCCCCATATTTAAAAACGTGATATCTAGAGAACCGTTCTCTATATAATGCTGAAATTTTCTATTTATATATGATTTTGTAAATAAAGCAAAAAAAATGTTAGAGATCGGATCGGTGGTTGTGGCGCAGCTCATAAGATCCATTTTTTAAAAAGATAATCATAACTTGAATTCGCCGCTCTAGAGAAGTTTATTCCACTAAAGAAAATCTTTTCTAGGCATTTCACTTGCAAACTACAGCCGCTTTTTATACCCTCACTGTAGTGTGACGAGGGTACATATCATTTACTACGAAAAAAGTGTAACACATCGAAGGAGTGACCGAAGACCCCAAGTATGTTCGGCGGAAATCCGTTTTGGGCCATTATAAGACGTATGAGCAAGGTCCGTACGTCTGTCTGTCTGTCTGCTGGCTGGTGCGCACGATAACTGTCGAAAGGAGTAACCGATTGACTTCAAACTTGGTATGTGGTAACATTTTCTTCTATCTCCGGCTATGTTCGAAGATGGGCCATATTCGTCCACTCCTTCTAGTACCTCCCCCACAAATTGTTAACATTTAGTGAAATATTGATTATTTAATAACTTCTATACTACTTATTTGAATCCTCTGAAATTCTACACGTAGTATTAGTTTATTAGTAACTATTACCTCAAGAAAAATGGGCGCAGTTGCCATGCCCCTTTTGGCACCTCCCACACAAATGGACAATTTTGAACTAAAAGTTAATAGCTTATAACTTTATTACCAGTGCATACAAAGACTTGAAATTTTGTACAGTGTAATGGTTTAATAGTACCTTAAATACTGTGAGAAATGGGCATTATTTCCACGCTCCTTTTGGTACCTCCCACACAAATGGACCATTTTTTACCAAAAGTTACCAGCTTATAACTTTGATACCAGTGCATACAAATACTTGAAATATTGTACAGTGTAATGCTTTTATAGTACCTAGAGTCCAGAGAAAATTGACCATTATTGGGCCGCCCCTTTTGGTACCTCTCACACAAATGGACCATTTTGTACCAAAAGTAAACAGCTTTTAACTTTAATACCAGTACATACTTTAAAGTTATTAAATTCAATTTAAATTGATAATAATTTAAATAAAACAAAAAATAAATAAATTCACTAATATTTTTTGAGACTCAAGGTGAGGGGATTCATTAGTCGGTTTACCCGACTGAACATTCTTATATGTTTTAATTTATACTTTCCAAAAAATATTCTTCCCAAAAAAAACAAAAAGTGACAAAAAAAACAAATGGCTACCACTTTTGTCTCAGTGGGTATATAATTTATTCTTTTTTTGAATTTTGAAAATAGTAAAAATTATATTTTTCACTTTGTTTAACTATTTCTCCTAAAATTATTTTTGTTATAAATAACTTAAATGAACTAGACTTTTGGACGTCTATAACTTGTTTGCTTCAAAAACTTTCACTAGAACTATACAATCGTGGAATGGTAAGATATATTCAAATCTCTTCAAATATTAGTTTTTTAGCTTAACTTTAAGAGAAGCGCGTTGAGGTAATATAAAAATATCTATTATTTTTTTTTGCTCTAATTTAATTTAGATCAAACAGCTAAAAGATAAACATAGAAAAGATATATCTCAATTTTTGAAACTTCCCAAAATAAAACAACAACAAGATTCAATCATAAAAATACATTTTTATTTAAACAACAAAATTTGTTAGGTTTTAACTATGTAATTTCTAATTTATTTAGTTTTCAGTTGTTTATTTTTTGTTTTCTTTGCGAAAATGTATGTTCGCCTTAAATAATTTCATACAATTTGGAAACTGCTAAAAGCGTTATTTTCGCCAACTCAAGATTATTATATGTATTGTATCGTATGGATGAGTGGTAAGTAAATGAGGAATCCTACTCGTACTTCTTCGAGAACGAGTCTGTCTGTCTCTCCGTTAGAATGGAAGTGTGTCAAAATATCGTTGAATCTCAGTTGCAATTAAATTTATTTTGACTAAAATTTTATTAGGTCTATTTTTTTGTCAAGTCACAACTCTTCAATTTTGTTGAAACAAAAGATTTGACATTCTAGACATATTTTATGCAGAAGTCGGTTTCAGAGTCATCTATTGCTTAAGATAATTAATTTATGTCAATTTTTAATAAAAGTTGAGCCATTATTTTGAGTTTGAAAATACTAAAACGTTATAACTACTTAGAACATAAATAAAACTACAGTTAAAAACATTGTCATTGAACATTTCAAGAATAACATAAGTATCGAATATTTTATTGTATATTTTGCGGTATTCTATAGTTTGTGTAGACCAATTGTTAGTTTTGTTTTTTTTCAATGCAAAAGCAAAATTCTAAGAAGTACTTATTTGCATTTTGGACTTTGGGCAGCTACTTACATATATTGAGGGACTTAAGATTTCGCTTTTACATATGTAAATCGGAAATTTTCATCAATCTAGCGAATTGCAATGGAAATTAACAACGATGTTGTATTTAAAATATCGAATTGTTCAAGATTCGATCATTGTAATTTGACATTTGTTCTTCGAAAATACTTAAGTCGAACTTGACCGTATGTCAGTTAGTGCTGCTTTTGAACAGAAAAAAGTGTTGTCAATAACTGTTTGTGCCTCTCAAGAGTGAAATTCCTAATTTGGCAAAATAGTATTTAAATGGCATTTTTTAGATTATTTCATTTAACTTACAAATAATAATGTCAGTAAATATTGTGGCTATGGATGTATGGAATTACATATATTGTATGTATAGCTAGGTATGCATCTAATGTATTATTTGTTTATGAAATGATTTAATTAATTTTTTGTTGTTGTTTCAATGTTAAATAATCCATTGTACTAAGCTAATAATATAAATATATTTCATTCATATTTACATATACTCATTCGGGTTTTCAAATATATATCGTTGAGAAATTTTAAAAGCTAAAAAATACTGTAAATTTTGAATTGTTTTTTTTTCGGTTTTATGTTGCTTCTTCTTTTTGTTTTTTTAATAAATTCTTTGGACGTAAATTTTGTAAAATAAATTTCAAATTTCATTTTAATTTAATTGGCATTTATATCTTCACAATGTTGCGATTGCTGCGGCTGCTGCATCTGCTGCTGCTGTTGTGGCTGGAGTTGGTAGTGCTGCTTTGGATCGAATTCATGCAATAGCTGCGTCCAGTTGGCATTGATCTTGACTGCCTCAAGATCTTTGCGCAGCTGCTGGAGGTCGGGGTTATCACTGATTAATTGCGGCGGACTGTTATCGAATACTTTGGAAATATTCTCCAATTGATTGGCGTAGATGCGTATACGTTCGTTTAAATTATGATTACTGTTGTAGACACTTGTGGCACTAGTGTCATTTTGATTTTTAACTGCCACCTGGGGAGATTATGAAAAGAGAAATAATATTAAACATGATGATGGCCAGAATTTTAATTTTGTTTTATAAGACAATCTCAGATTTTATAAAACGTTTCTAAATGTTATGATGGGCGTGTCAGAAAAGTGTAAATTTGTTCAACTTCTCCGCCCCGCCGCTTGGCATTTGGCATTGCCACCTTTAACTATTTTCAATCTGTCACAATTTATTGTTCAGATGTTATTGAAAACAACCATATGTTTTTTGTACTGGCAATGTAAACGTCGCATGATGCATACATACATTGGGCCTTCACCATTACGCATCATAATCTTAATCTATATATATAAAATTGTTGCGTGACTGGTTGACTGATTGACTGACTGACTGATCATCGCCCAGGCCAAACGGCTGAAGCTAGAATCATGAAATTTGGTCGGAGGGTAGTCCTTGGGACGTAGACGAGCAATAAGGCGGGATTTTCGAAATTCGTACTATTAGCCGCACAATGGGGCAAAAAGGGATAACTATGGTACCACCGCCAAATCTAAACGAAGTGAGCTAGAATCTTGAAATTTGATATGAGGGTAGCCCTTAGGAGGTAGACTCAGAAACTGGCAGGATTTTTCGAAATTCGAACATTTACGCACACAGTGGGGTTAAAAGGGATAAATGTGGTACATCAGCCAAATCCAAATGGCAAGAGCTAGAATCGTGAAATATTGTGTGATGGTAGCCCTTATGAGGTAGACTCTGAAATTGGCAGGATTTTTCGTAAATCGAACATTTACGCACACAGTGGGGTAAAAAGGGAAAAATGGGATAAATGTAGTACAACAGCCAAATTCAAATGGCAAGAGCTAGAATCGTGAAATTTGGTGTGAGGGTAGCTCTTATGAGGTAGACTCTGAAATTGACAGGATTTTTCGAAATTCGAACATTTACGTACACAGTGGGGTAAAAAGGTAAACGTGTGGTACAACAGCCAAATCCAAATGGCAAGACCTAGAATCGTGAAATTTGGTTTGAGAGTAGCTCTTGGGACGTAAACAAGAACAAGAGGTGATTTTTTTAAAAAAAATGGTACCACCGCCAAATTTAAAGCCTAATATTAGAATGGTGAAAATTGAAGCGAGGGGTGTCTTTATGACAACTGATCGGGGTATTAAGTTTTTTTTGTATTCGTAGTTTTCGGGGCACAGTGGGGCAAAAAGCGTAAAATATAGTACAATGGCTTAAAAATGTCAAACATGGATCAATGGTTCCAGGGTAACTTTTGGAACATAAACTAGAGATTGGAAGTGATTTTTAGTAATTCTAACTTTAAGAGGCACAGTGGGACACGACGGGTTATTTATGGAGCATGGGGAAAAAAGGGAACAATCTGCCAAAATTGGAACTTAAACATGAGATATGAATAGTTTATATGGTTTTAGGAGTACTGTGGTCAAAAACGGTTAAATAATGGAGAAAATATGATTAAATATGTTACAGTCGGGGAAAAAGGTTTAAGTACGCTAGCGTGGAGACACATTTTAAATACGATTACGGTACAGTGAGACAAAAATTTGTTAAATATGGTACAGTGGGTAAACATTTTGTACAGTGAGATAAAGAGTTGAATGGGGCACAGTTGTGCAAAAAGGGTTAACTATGGTACAGTGGGGTAAAAATAGTTATATGTATATGGGAAAGTGGAACAGTGGGGCAAAAATGTATTTACTATGATACAGTGAGGCAAAAAGGGTTAAATATGGTACAGTGTGACAAAAATGGTTAACTTTACAGTACGTTGGGGCATAACTGTGTTAAATATTTACAGTGGAGCACAGAGGGTTAAATATGGTACAGTGGGGCAAAAACTGTTAAATATGGTACAGTGAGACAAAGCGTTTAATATGACACAGTGGGGCAAAAAGGGTTAAATATGGTACAGTGTGACAAAAATGGTTAGCTATACAGTACAGTGGGGCATAACTGTGTTAAATATTGTACAGTGGAGCAAAAAGGGTTAAATATGGTACAGTGGGGCAAAAACTGTTAAACAAGGTACAGTGAAACAAAGGGTTTAATATGACACAGTGGGGCAAAAAGGGTTAACTATAGTACAGTGGGGCACAATTAGTTGAATATGGTAACGTGGGACAAAATGGGTTAAATATGGTACAGTGGGGCAAAAAACTTTAACTATGGAACAGTGGGAAAAAATGTGTTAGAATGGTACAGTCGGACACAAATGGTTAATTATGGTACAGTATGACAAAAATGGTTACAGTCGGCACAAATAGTAAAATATAGTAACGTGGAACAAAATGGGTTAAGTATGGTAGAGTGGGGCAAAAAACGTTTACTATGGAACAGTGGGGCAAAATATGTTAACTATGGTACAGTGGGGCAAAACTTGTTAAATATAGTGGACAAAATATAGTAGGACAAAAAGGTGTTAAATTTGAGTCAAAAAGCGTACATTTAGTACAGTGGATAAAAATATGGATGTAGGGAGAAGGGTAAGTTAAATATGAAATAAGAATGTTTTTTTTTTATATTTATGCTTTTAGTACCACTGTGGTGCAAAAAGGTTAAAATTATGATGCAGTTGGGGCAAGCAAAAATTGTTCAATATGTTACAGAGGGGAAAAAATGTGTTAAATATGGTTTAGTGGAGCAAAAAGGGTTAAATATGGTACGGTGAAGCAAAAAAGTTAAATACGGTCAAATGGTTAAATGTGGTAAGTGGGGAAAAAAGGGAACAAAATAGCCCCAGATATGTATAAAAATTCGTACTTTAGAAGCACAGTGTAATAAAAAGTGTTTAATATGGAACAGTGGTGCAAAAGGTGTTTAATGTGGTCCCTGAGTGCAAAGGTAGCTCTTACAGCATAAACCAAAGCTAAGAAATTGTTTTTTCCAAATAGGTTCTTCTACTTAAACCGTGAGGAAAAACAAGTTAAATAAATGGCACAGATAGGGGACAAAAATGTTGAAATACGGCCGAAGGTTGCGAATTTGGATCTTGAAATATTAATTATGATTTTTAAATATTGTACAATCGTGCAAATTTTAAACGTTAAGAGGTACAGTATGGAAAGGGATAAATATTGTACCATGATGTGAGGGTAACTCTTGGAACACAAACAAGAAATGTAATGAGAGTCCGTATTTTATAGTATAAAGGTAATCAAATCTTCTTCATTTTGCACCATACATAATAATCATGTCATTTTAAAAGAAAGAGAAAGACTATTTTACAGTACCCTAAACAGAAAATAAATAAAAGATGGGGACTGCGAAGCGCACCGGGTTAAAGCTAGTATCTTTATAAAAAACAATGTTAGAGACATGGGGATTTCACGTAAATAACGAAAATTTTGTAAGTCTACTTTGGGGAAAAATCACTTTTTATTTTTTTGTAATGGGACTTCATTACGACTTATGTCAATATGTTTTTGTTAATATCTTTTTTATATTGTATTTCAGGTAAATGTAGGGTATTGTTAATAGAATATGATAGCATACATAACTCAAATCTTTCTTGTGATAACATAATTTTTATTACTATGTCATTTGTCAAATACTATGTCATTTGTTACAGAATTGATGTCAATATGTTTATGTAAGCGTGTCATAAATGTGATGATCGCCTTCTTTTTTTTCTAAAGTGTACTCACATTCATTTGTAGCATATTCCGCATAAACTGTTGTACACGGGTATCCTTTAACTGACCGTCAGACTGCCACATCTTTAACAAATTCAAAATGCCACCAATGTCATCCTGATTGTCCACGATCTCACTGCTAAGATTTAAATTCAAAGCGGGAAATGGTGGCATTTCCGTGCTCGGCGACAGTTTCCGATAATTAATGCACAGCGTACTCAGATTACAGATGTCCTCAGTCAAACGCTGTAGTGTGAGTGAGTTATGGAGGGGATTAAGTTGTATTTTTGTTTTGATTCGATTGATTTTAATTATAGGCTTTCTTATTTATTTGTTTGTGGTACGAGTATCTTGTGAGTGTCTGTGTGTTAACTTATTAACTCTAGTTGAGTAGTTAAACTACGAGCATATGCATTTTAATGGTTATGATTATGATTAGTTTAGTTTAGTTATTAACCATGGTTGGGTTATCAGCTATGTATATCTGGTTTTATGGTTTATGGATTTGCTTTTTTTGGTTTGTTTGAAAATCTTTTATTTGCTTAAAGAAAAAAATGGTTTCTTCGGCTATTGTTGGTTGAATGGATGGTTTATTTTTTTGGTTGGTTGGTGTTGGTGATGGTGTTGTTGGTTATTGGTTGTGGTGTTGGTAATATTTGGTTTTAAAGTTAGTGAAGGTGGTGGTGTTCGTGTTGATGTTTTGGTAAGTGATGTAAGAGAATGAAACCAAATTGAACAAAAGATATGGTTATATGGCCAGAGTAATGGATATTTCGTTGGAGGTAATGATGATAATAATGATATGATTTTCATGAGTGATGATTAATTATTGATTTTATGGATAGTTAAGTTAGTTGCATAGTTGGTTGGTTTGATATTGGTCGATCGGTTAGATAGTCAGTTGTTGGATGAACGAACGGTAATTGTAACAAAAGTGAAGTGGTTGCATATTACATTTAGTCCACATTATTCGAATTTACACACACATACAGATGTTTGGATGATGTTAGTTGATGATCATATTCACGATGATGATTTTTTGGATATGAAGAGGGAGTATTTTGTTTGATGAGTTATTTGTTGGTAGTTTAGTTGATTGACACATTCAGATGTTGCACTATTGTTGTTAGCTAAGCTATTGTTAGTTGTAGTTAGTACTATTAGCTTGTTTTCTTTTCGATCAACTATTTATTGCGTTATAAAGTTTTTTAGTAATTTTAGCTATTTATGCCGAAAGAAAATAAAAAATGAACAGACACAAAAACAGACAAAACAGAAACAGTAACAATAGCACCGATACATAGATAGATAAAACATAATTTACAAATGCTTTGTTAAATTGTAAAGTGCAGAAGGGAAATTAAAAATCTAGCAATACAATTATAAAAAAATGGTGAAAATAACATTTAAAATTTACATACATATCTTAAGAAAAACGAATATTGAAATAAGTAAGAAAATATCAGTAGAATAAACCCATAAACAATATAATTTAAGAAGACATTCCTTCCTGTAGCGAGTATGTGTCAGTTACGAACGAATAGGAATTTGATTCCCGCGGATTTTTAGACCGTTCTTCCCAATTTTTTTAATTGTCACAATTAAAAAATTTATATTAATCGATAAGTGCAAAAAAAGTTCAATCAATGTTCGCGGAAAACTGTTTTTTCGCGTGTGACAGTTCATTCCTATTCGTTCGTACCTGATAGATTTTGCCGTTTCGGCCTGAAGGAATGTCTTCATATTCTATTTGTCTTTGAATAAACCAACTAGTGGTATATGACCACTTTGTCAGTAAGGGTAATTCCAAAGCAAATTAATCGAAGGCCACAGAATTACCCAATTTGATTACACTAGTTTACAAATTTTTTGTCGAAGAGCTGTGCATAACATTTTCTGATGGAGTGCGGTAAATATTTTTTTAAAAGATGTTTTTAGTATTTGGTCCTAACTTTTGGAAGTAAAAGCTCAGGATACCCTTTAAATTAAAGGAAATAATGAGGACTACAAATGTTTAAATACGAAGGTTGCTATTTATATTTCGGGTCCTGGCAATACTACACGCTGAAAAAAATCGCTTCTGTATTAAATTGTCCCTAACATATTCTGCTTGAAACATATCGAGCCATGAGCGCAAATCTATCGAAAGCGACATTTTATCGAACAAATTTTTATGATTGGAAATGAATCCCTGTTTGTATATCCAACCTTGTGTATCTCCAGAGTATTCAAATTGTCAATAAAACACTAAAAAAATGGGGGTTGCATTTTATCGTAAGTGATTGTTTGCATTTTTTGTGAAAACACTTGATCGTAAGTCACATATTGAACTACTACGGCGACCGCAAATACGTTGCGATTTTGATGAAATTTTTGCATACACGCTATTGGGCCAAACACAAACAATTATTATATATTTGGGAAGATTATTTTTCTAAACAAATCTTTGTTTCCACATAATAATATTGTATTTGGGACTATTATTTCCGAAACAAAGATTAATTTTCGTTTAACTATTTAGAAAATATATCAAAACTTTAATTCCAAGTTAAAAAATGGTGATTTTTCCCGTGTATATTCTTATTGACGTGCAGGTACAAAAGTTCTGCAATTGTACGGACAATGACAGATTGTTAGGCAAAGGTGAATTGACAGTTCAGACGATTGAAAGAAAACCATACAATTTCATACATATACTATATATTTTGTAAATATTTATATGCAGGATGACAATAAAAATATTTTATAGACAGTGTTGCCAATAAAATGTTTATCTGACAATGGCGTCATTGTCACATGCATAATCTTCTTACAGCTAACAATCTGCAAAATATCTCACAATGAATTTTCTGCCAACGTTGCAAGACAAAATTTTATGTTTCCGATCTGGCAATCGGATCATAGTAGTCCAGGGAGAAAGATATTAATATGCAGGTACATATATAAAATTGGTTACAAAAGAAATAAACCGTGATTTTCTTACAATTTTGTGTTTTAAAGCATTAATACAAATTATCGTAAGCGACATATTTTTTTCTACATATGCAGAAATCAGTAAGTAAATTTTATCGTAAGCTCCATAAACTTCGTTCACATCGTTCATTTTGCCGGAAACCATCGATGATGTGCGTGAACTCATAAATCAAGACCGAAATTTGGCATACCGCGAGATTGAGGCACCTTGAGCATTAGTATGACAAGCATTAATAAGATATTGCATGTTCATTTGGCCGTGAAAAATATCGGTTCTCGTGGGATCCCACATAATTTGAAGAATGCTCAACAAAAGGCTCGTGTTGATTGGAGCAAAGAAATGTTGAAAAACCACAACAGCGGTAGCACAAACGCAGTGCATAACATCGTCACAAGCGAGGAATCATGGATCTATGCATATGAGCCCGAAACAAAACAGCAATCGACCGTATATGTCTTTCAAGACGAGCCAAATCCAAAAAAAAGTTGTTTGTGGAAGAATCACTTCAAAGCAAATGATCGCATTTTTTTGGTATAACCGATCATGTGGCCACAGTGCCTTTAGTGGAATGTAGGATGGTCAATCCTAAGTGGTACACAACCATCTGTTTGCCAATAGTGTTCGAAGAAGTAAGAAAAAAGAATAAGAGAATATTGATCATTTTGCCCCACGACAATGCGAGCTCTCCCACACCAGCTGATACAATGGGCTATTTGAGGACTGAAGATGTCGAATTGATGGATCATCCGCCGTACAGCCCTTTTTTTGGCACCCAATGACTCTTTCTTATTACCTCACATCAAGAAAGAATTGCATTGTCAATGTTTTTGAAGCCCGAAGCCAAAGTCAGTCAAATACGATGATGTGCCGTCGCATAACGAGTAGCTGAGAGTGACGAACGAATAGGAATTTGATTTGATTTTCTCGTATTTTCAGATCGATTTTCCCGATTTTTTGGTAATTATCACGATTAGAAAATTAATATCAATCGATACGTGCAAAAAAAGTTCTAGAAAAGACAGCGGAAAACTATTTTTTTTGCGTTTGAAAAATCATTTCTATAACTCGAGAAAACAGCTGTTGATGTTTTCAAAAACCATGTTTTGGAGATGTCTCCATCGGAGTGGAAAAAGTGCTTCCATAATTGGTTTGGGCGCATGGAAAAGTGTATTTATCTACAAGGAGAATATTTTGAAAAACAATAAAACCATTTCCAATAATATATGATTGTTTTTTATTGCTGGACCCGAAATAAAAAAGCAAACCTCGAACAAATGTATAAGGGTTATATCAAATATTGGACCAATATGGAAATTTTGTACCAGAAATGGAAAAAAGTAAAACAATTGCATCACAAGATAGTTTTTTGCGGCTTCCCAACAGAAATATTTGTTCGCCTTCATTTTTTCATTTGAAGCATATCTGATACAAGCAGAACGATTTGGTTTAAAAAAACAAATTTGGAATCTCGATTCAGAGCAGAAAATTCTGATTCAAGCCACTTTTATAATACAGAACAGGAGCGATAACTTCAAAAAGTGTAAATTCCAAAGATTAATCATTATTTAAGTACTATAACATATGTTGACCCTTTGACGTCAAACATCAATATTCTGTACTCCAACCCTGCCCGTTAGTTCTACATTATGATACCATATTTCGATAAAAGTTCTGGAGTATCGCAGTATCTCATGATATAACCTAATAATTTAGGAGCATTCATAAAAACAATATGTATAATATTTTGATTTAGATGAGTCTCAATTTTTTGCAACCGCCAGCCTCGGCAGAAAATATAACAGTTATACAGATAATATAACAGTTATGCAGAGAATATCACAAATAATATGTTATCGATTATAAAATCTATATCGATTTTTGACCGAATAAATTCGACCAAATTAAAATGGTTCATTCTACAAATCTGAGCCCAAAACCCAAAACAAAAATAAAAACATAAAAAATTAAGAAGAAATTAAAACGTTTTATTTGAAATAAAAGAAGTATCGATTATCAATTGGTAAAATATGTTTGTTTGTGTGTGCATAAATAGTAGTATATAATATACAAAATATAATCGCAATCTATATTTCATAAATAAAATGAAGAACTTGGAATTGCTGCTTACGACTTATGTACGACTAAAGGAAATGATAAGTGTGTCATGTATGTATTTTAATGCATAAAATGCGTGTATGTGTGATTGTTAAAAAATAGTAATAATGAGAGCAGGATAATGTAGATTGAGACCAAAGTAAGACAGAAACCATAATGATTGGTTGAAATAGTAAAGAAAGAACGAAAGAAAAACAATAATTTATAAAATAAACAAGCAGTATACAAAATTTGTTATTTTAAATACAAATTAAAACGAACGAACGAAATAACAAAATCACACTTTTTTGTGAAATGTGTGATGTACGAGTACATTTAAGGGCGAGGAAAGGATTTCTCATTATCAGTCACTAAGTTTTTCTTTACTACAAAATGTAAAAAAATTTAAATTAAAATCAAACGACTCTTTCTTGTCTTGTGTGTAGTAGTAGTAATTTTTAACTTAAAGAGAACAAAAAAAAATAGAATACAAAAAACAAGCGTTTTTTCTACGTGAAAAGTTGTGGCTTTCGTTTAAAATCTTACATCGATTTCATTACGATGACGTTGAATTTCAGCTTTGGTATTGGACAAGTCATTATTCTTCAGCATTAATTCTTGGGTGGCATCCATAAGTTCATCCTGCAGCTTGACATTGACATCCTGCAAGTCTTTGATCTTCTCCAGCATGTCTTCTTTGTTTTGTTGTAATTTATTTCTGCGATGAAAAAAAAACGAGGAGTTTAATATATACACTGCTGTTTTGTTGGTTTGAAAGGAAAAAACAAAACTTACTTATCCACAATTAATTGTTGTATACAATTATCATTATCCAATTGGATGAGACGCAAGACCTTTAATAACTTTGTTATTAAACTATCGACTTCGATGACTTGATCGACCACCGCTTGGGTAGCTGAATATTCAACCAATGAAGGCATTTCGGCAACGGAATCATGGCAACTGAGTTCCTCAGTACAACTGTTATCACTGGAAATTGAAAAAAATGAAAGGAGAAAACATTTATTTTAGTAAATGTTATAGATTGAACATGTCATTAGTAATTCAGTCTACACTATGCAACAAAAAATGTTGTTGTTTTCCGAGACCTAAAAACTTTCATGAAACCAAAACAAAAAAATAGTTGACCGCAAATGTTTTCTATTTTTTTTCTAAAATTCAAATTTTCGGTGAAGATACCTTCAGCAGTTTAATCATATTTTTTGAAGCATAAGCCCTTTAGAGTCGTAATATCCTTCAAATTACAGAAAATTATATAAAATGATTATAATTATATAGCTGCATATGTTGGGAATGTCACTTTCACGCAGAGACAATAGTTTAGTAACTGTCGGACCATAATTACGACCTGTACTTTGATTACAAGAATACATCTACAGACAGACGGACATAGCTAAATCAACTCAGAAAGTGATTACAAGTCGATCGGTATAATAAACAATGGGTCTATCTCTTCTCCTTTTGGGTGTTACAAACAAATGCACAAAGTCATAATACCCTGTACCACAGTGTGGTGCAGGGTATAACAATATTATTTTATTTATGAGCTCAAGCTGAACAAACAACTGAAACATAATACCAACAGGTCAACTAAATATAAACAACAGTTATAGTTATTTCAATCTTTGATGAGGAAATTATAATTGTTGACCAAAAGTAGGTATTCACAAAATGTCGATGTGGGAAGATTAATTCAGAAGTTATAGCCATTTTAAGTTTTGCTCAAGAAATTCCAATTTTTACCAAAAATAAATTGAAATTAAGTTTATTTTAAGTTTTACTAAGGAAATTCAAATTTTTAACTAAAAATAAGTAATTACCATCCTTTATCCTTTTCGCTATGCGACACTAAGTTCTGAAACTTTTAGTTAACGAGTTATACTAAATAAATAAATAAATAAATATACTAATTTTAAGTTTTGCTAAGAATATTTCAATTTCTAACTAAAAATAAGTGATAACAATCCTTTATCCTTATCCTTTTCGCTTTATGGCACTAAAGAGACATACCCATTTTAAGCTAAGCAAATTCCATTTATTTATTTTTTTAACCAAAAAGGAGTGATTACAAAATGTCGTCATTTACGCTCTAGTCTGGCATTTGTCCATATGACCCATTTTGTCAAATGACACAAAAAGGATAGCCGATTATCCCACGAAAATTAAATACATATGTTTCCCCATTCCCTCGGGTATACTCACTTTAATTGTAAATTCATTTTATTACTATTTAGAGCACTGACTTGTGACTCCATATTCTGGCGATTGACAATGGCCTGTGACAGATTGTGCAGTGAATCATCTGCTGTGCTGATATTCATCAATTCCGAGGGTATATCAATCTGTGAGATCATACCCGTGCATGAGGAAACCATATTGTGGGAGTGCGAATCGGGCATATTAACATCCTCCAAGACATTGTCCATCATAAGACAGGGTTCGGTTTCAGAATCCAACATTTCCGTAGAATCAGAATCATCTGGAAGGGAAAAAAAAGAAAAACAATTTAAAAATTTCTGTTACGGATAACAATCCAACACTCCCTCCGTTTCCTACTTACCACCATTATGTTCACTGTTGTGATGTTGTTGCTGATGCTGTTGTTGGGAATTATTGTTATTATGGCCGCCATTCAAATTGTGATGTGATCCCGCACTGTGTCGTTTATTGTGTCGCACCAGTAGACGTTTACCCGAATGTGTGGTGGCATTTCGTATGGCACTGATGACAGCGGCAATGAATGATTGATTCCTTTGTGGCGACAAGGAACCATCACTGGCCGAATTCAATTGGAATTGTGAGTTAGGAGCTTGTGAAAATTGTAGCGTTTGTGGATGTTGCAAGACGTCATGTCCATTCAGCGTCAACTTTAATGAAGTCGATTCACAATCTAAGGAAGGCTCACCGCTGGCATTGACATTGGTCTGAGCATCGGCTTGGAAACCAATATCCTAGAAATACAAGAAAAATTCAATAGAAGAAAATATTTAAATAATGATAGAAAATGGGAATAATTGCTAAACTTTTAGAACAAGCCAAAAATCAATTTGCTTCACTTTTTTGAGGGGGATTTTTTTTCGATTATCAAAAAACTACGCCAATTTTACGAATTCTATGAAATATATATAATATCATACTTATTATGATGAATGGTATGGTTTGGTTATATTATTTAAGTAAATATGTATGCATGAATGAAATATTCTAAAAAAAACGTAGTTTACTACTACATTTTTTGAGTTGGATGATGAAATGGCATGCAAATTTAATTTGAAATTATTAATCTCAATCTTTTTTTTTGTACAATTAAATCTTCAAATCATTTCTAATTTCAAGCTTAGAAGAGCTGTTGCTTTTTTTTGGTTTTGCTAAAGAAACAGTTTTGAAAATGCCACCCACCCTACGTGTCAAGAAACTTAACGTACAGTGTCAGTGTAAGACTTGTTCATCTTCACTGCTGCTTTGCTGCTGGAAAATACGATATAGGATAGAATTTTAGAATGATGAGAGAGAGAATAAATACATATGTAGTTTGAAATATACGAGTATGTGGGATTTTAATTCAATGTTTAGGTTTCCTATTCAAGTCCTGTCAACTCTTAACATGATTATATATGGGTCAGAACCTATTTAGTTTATTTTTGGCTAAAATGTTTATAAGCAGTAACAAATAGGTAAAATAAGATCTCGCTATAATTTTTTTTTTATTTTTAAATTGAAAAAATTTTATGGGCTTTTTAATTTTTGAAAAAATTAAAAAAATTAGTTTTTGTGTTTTACGAAATTTGTAATTGCTCTCGAACGGTTGAATCGATTTTTGCAAAGTTTACTTTGTTTTAAAGGGGAAGTAGGAAGGAACGTTTTTTATTTTATTTTTATAAATTGTAACCCCCTTAGGACAATCGACGAAGTCGGTCGAAATATCGGGAATAAAAACTCATGAAAAAAAACTCATAAAATGAAACAATAAAACTCATAAACAATATTGTTATATTTATGACCTCAAGCTGAACAAACAACTGAAACATAATACTGAAAGGTTAAATAAACATAAACATAACAGTTATAGTTATTTTAATCTTTGATAATAAAATTATAATTTTTGGCCAAAAGACAAAATGTCGACGTTTTCGATCTGGGAAGTTTACATAGTTAAGGAGCTGTAGCCATTTTAAGTTTTACTCATGAAATTCAAATATTTTACCAAAAACAATTGATTGCTTAATGTCATTTAGTTCGGGCGCTTTTAGCCATTTTAAGTTTTGGTAATAAAATTCGAATGTTTATATAAAATCATTATTTTTGTTATAGGGCGCATACCTTAAATGTTATACGAGTAGTTGGCGGATAGCCGTAATTGGCCATTTTAAGTTATTTGAGCAATGTCCGTCCGTCTGTCTGGCTGGTGCGCACGATAACTTTCGTTAGCAGTAACCGATTGACTTCAACTTGATATGTCAATATTTTTTTCTATCTCAGGCTAATGTTAAAGATGGACCATGTTGGTCCACTCCTTCGAGTACCTCCCGCAGAAAGGGTAAACATTTAGTGAAATATTGATTCTTCAATCAAATCAAATTTTTTCTAATTATTTTAACGACAGTTACTAAACCACTGTCTCACGTGGAACTGATATTCCCAACATTTTGTGCCCTCATAATTTTCTTTAAGGGTATCACAGCTCTATTGGGCTTATATTTCAAAAAAAAAATTTCCAAATACTAAAGGTATTTTCCATGAAAATTTGAATTTAAACAAGTGATAGCGGCGTTAAGTTCGGCCAAGCTGAATCTTATATACCCTCCTACATGAATCGCATGTGAATGTTTCGGGTACGAATTAACTCATTTGACCTATGTGTATGCGCTATACCAAAACTGTTCTTGTGAAATGTTCCGGGTATAAATAAACCCTAGTTACAAATTTTCAGCTCGATTTGTGGTCTCTATGGCGTTAAGAAGTCAAGTCGGGGCTATATCAAAAAATGGACCGATATTGCCCATTTTATATCCCAACATACCTGCAGATATAAGAAGTACATGTATCAAATGTCAGACACCTAGCTCAAGTATTATAGATTGTAGCGAGATTACAACAGACAGACGGTCGGACGGACATGGCTAAATCGTGTTAGAATTTTACGACGATTAATAATATATATGCTTTGAGGGATCAATATCATTGTCCAACAGCGTTTTTTGAACAGAATAGCGACCCTATAATTCTGAAAGGGCATGATTAGATAATTTCTGTAGAATAAACTTATGGTCCAGCTGGTCCAATTTTTTCTTACAGTGGGTCAAAGTTTTTATTTTTTAGTCGAAGGGAGCATTATAAAGGGTGGTTAAATTGTAAGGGCCGATGTTGAATGTGAACCACATCTAAAGGTCAAGTTTTTTCTGCATTTCATTTGACATTTCTCAATTTCATACTAACGCAGGTTGAACCATGGAAAGATACACAATCGAGCAACGCGTTAACGTTTTTTAAGCCTTTTACGAAAATGGGCATTCAAATCAGAATGCATTTCGTGCAATTCGTGCAATTCGTGCAATTCGTGATGTTTTTTTGATCAGCATAATCGACCAAATGTGTCCACAATCGGGAATTGTAGGGAACTGTAGGAGATGTGAAAACACCTGTGCATGCTCGCCCAGTTCGTTTGGTGCGGCTTATGGGCTGGCGACGTCATCGGGCAATACTTCTTCGAAATGAGGCCGGACAGGCAGTTACTGTGAATGGTGTTCGCTATCGTGAGATGATAACGAACTTAAGATATGGATGTGGGCAATATGTGGTTTCAACAGGACGGTGCCACTTGCCACACAGCTAACGAAACAATTGCTCTTTTGCGCAACAAATTCAATGGCCGTGTTATCTCACGTCGTGGCGATCATGTGATTTGACACCGTTGGACTTCTATCTTTGGGGTTATTTGAAAGAAAATGTGTACGTCAATAAGCCAGCAACAATTGAAGATCTAAAGGATGAGATAATTCGGCACATTAACAGCATTGAACCTCAATTATGCCTCAGCGTCATCGAAAATTTGGACCATCGGATGGAGGTGTGCCGCCGACGTCGCGGAGGCCATTTGGCCGATATTTTGTTCCATACATAAATGAACCATAACAATTTTATCATAATAAAAAGAAATTACAATAATTTCCTAAATAATTTGTATTTTATTCAAAATCAACATCGGCCCTTAGAATTTAACCACCCTTTACTAAATGAAACCAGTAAGGAAAAACAGAGTTTTCAGTTATAAAAATACTTAGCTCTACCTCCTATCAAGGCTTATTCCAAGGAGGAGTTGAAGATGTTGATCATATCAAACTAGATCTGAAAAAATAACCTTAAAAGGCGCAGTTTTCTTTCATAGATCAATAATCGGAAGGAAGAAATAGAATGAACTATACATAATCTAAAGCTTAATTTCAGCCAAATTTTATAACGATCGGACGAAAAATATAGCTTTAATAGCACTTAAATACTAAATAGGCAGGAACATATATACATATACGAGTGTTTGTGGCTATCTGCACCAATTATTCCAAAATTAAGCATTATTTGTTGCTGATTTACCACCAGTTAAACGCAATGCAGTAGTGGTAGGTGTTGGCTTTCAAGGTCGATATTTACACTTGACTATTCAAATACCTTCCTTCACTTAGAAGAAAGCCGTTTGATTTCAGCTCAACTCCACAGTGGGAAAATTCAAAATAAAGGGTTTTTGTTTGAGTAGTTCATCATATTATTAGTAATAAAAGCAAAGAAGGCAATTGTCCTTTAAATCTAAAAAAACGTTTAGATAGTTATTTAAAAAAATATATTTTTATCATCTCGCAAAATCCAGTGAGATTCGTAAAGTTAAAAATTCGTGTAGTTAAAAAGTTAAAGATCCCAAATTTCGGATTTAAAAGTTAATCCCGAACGACATTTTATATAGCATAATAAAATATCTTAATAAAATGGGGTTCACTTTGAAGAATGAACCTCCTTCTAGTCCCTTAACAATAGCTTATTATAAAATCATACAAATACGAAAAGTTAAATGAACATAGTCGAGGTAGCATTAGGTTGATTCTACGAAAAAGGAATAATGTTAAAATCCAAATCTCTTTTCCTCTACACCAAGCTTTCTTAGCCCCCTCCCCCCAATTTTACCACTTGAAATAAATCCAAAACACAACAAAGTGTGTTTTGGATTTTTTCCTCTACACCAAGCTTTCTTAGCCCCCTCCCACCATTTTTATCACTTGAAATAAATCCAAAACACAACAAAGTGCACAAAAAACAAATTTGACATTTATAGTATAAGAGGTGTACACAAAAACAAAAAACTCTCTGAATTAGGGGAGAAACAGTTACGAGCATTTAGGACAATTCTAAGGGGAGCAATTTTTTCTCACCATACTAACCTCTAAATCTTGTTCGGAGATATTATAGGAGAATACCAATTGTTCCACTAAATTATCGAGACGAGCATGTAGACCGGACAGGGCAGCGGTGGCGCCCGACACTGAGGCATTCTGTTGCATAGCCAATTCTTTGGATTTGGACTCCATGGCAGAATATTTGGTTTGCAGCATGCGATTTTCTTGTCTGAAAAAAGGTCAAAAGGGAAAATACATAAGATAATATTCCTTTACTCTCGAGAATCATCTAAGTCACACTTACCTTCTTTGTTCATTGAGACGCACCAAGTGACGACATTCATCTCTTAGCACTTTAATTTCCTCATCTTTACTGGTCATTTGTTGTTTGCACTGCTGATATTCGTTTTCCAAGTCTTTGAGGGCATCACACATGGCCGCTTTTTCGTGCTGCAGGAAATCTTGCAATTCATTTGATTCTTGCTCGAGAGCGGTTTTCTCTTGCATTAGGCATTCCTGTTGTATGATTGATCGTTCCATTTCGACCTGTAGAGATCTGCATAATTTCCTCAAGTGACCCACTTCCTGTTGACGCTCGAGAAGTTCATGACCACTCAGTTGAATTTGCGACTCCAACATGAGTAGACTGTCTTGATTGTTCTCTCCTTCATCCGAGGTGGGAGTGCTGACATCTAGTATTTTGCCATTACTCGCCACACGCGCCAAATTGAGAAGACCCATGACGCGTTCGGTATTCAGATGTAGTTCCCTTTGCATGGCCAACTTTTCATCACGTTCGCGTTTGAGTTTCGATGTTAACTCCTGCTCTCGTTGAGCCAAGTGACGTACCTCATCCCGTAGACGTTCCAATTCTTGATCTCTAATTTCAGTTTGACTTTCTTGCTCCCTTTGCTCAACGCTATCAATGGAACGGGCGGTGGGCGCAACACCGGCAAAGGCTTTCACCAAATCCGCACTGGTCAAGGCAGTCTGAGAGCCGGTTTCATGATAAATTCTCGTTTTACAGACCGGCGGCTGTAGTTGCTTTTTCGTGGCTGTCGTGTGTTTGGCCAAAGTCATGGAAGCGGCAATCGATTTACTTTGTGTGGGAGTACTGCTATTGGAATTCATTGAGTAGCCCGAGGCGAGACTCTTGCGTGATGTCATAATAACCGAAGAGGTCATACGCGACTCACGAGTAATGGAACTACTTCTCGAATTACGACCCGTCAAATCTTCCACCGACTTTTGTTTGCGTCTCCTTGGCATAGTGCTGTAGGGACTGGAGGCACTCGACTTAATTTCCATACTGGCCATCATGCTGGAACGCATTTTCAGGGAGCCCAAGTCGGGCGTCACCGAGAGACCCCTTCTGTTTTGGTTGGCCCTGCTGGAGGACACTCCGGGCCACCGTCCGTCGTCGGGGGTGCTGGGAGTGCGCGCCCGACTCAAAGAGGGTGTGCGTTGAATAAGACGTTGCATGCTCATGGAGGTAGTACGACTTAACTGGCTGGGCAATGTATCGGGCTTCTGGGGGCGGGCCGATGATGACTGGGTTGGTGTGCGACTGGATTGGTTGGTAGTCTGGCGGTAGGGAGTCAAGCAACTGTTGTTGGAAGCTTTGGCATTGGCGGTGTGCATTTTGTCATTTATACGATCTCTCACCTGCTGACTGGTGGCCTGGCTGGGGCGTGGCAGGGAGACTGCCCGTTTCAGACCACTCAAACGTGGTTTTGCCGGTGTGTTGTTCGGTGTATTGTTCACGGCATTAATGGCTCCTTCCTTGGCCGAGGAGGACTTACCACCACCACTTTTCGATCCACTCAGACTCTCGTGCATAGATGGCTCAAACATGGCCACTTTTTTCTTAACGTTATTGTGATTTGGCACGCGACGCACTGTCATACTGGTGGGACCAGCCACCGAACTGCTCTCACTGCCATTCTCGCTGCAGCACTCGTAGCTGCTCAGCGAGGTACGACAACCGCCATTCATATTTGTCGTCGTCGTTGTTGTCGTCGCCACCATGACACCGTGGCCCTGTTTCACTTCATAAATGTCCGAACTGCAACTGATCATGCTCGAGTTGCAAGACAAATTAACACCAGGCGTCGGATCATCTAGGCCGCCCTGGCTGCTGGCATAGCCACCACTCTGGCTGCTCAGAGCCCTCTGCAAGGTGACATTAACATTGCTCGCAATCTCGACACCGCTGTCGCTGCCATCGCAATAATTATGATGCGGAATGTTGTGGTTCAAGAGAGAGGAGGCATCGCCGTCCTCATTGTCCACATCTAGGCCATGAATTTGCAATCCATTCATTTTATTACCCAATATATCCTCATAAATGGCCGAGCAGGCATTGTCCAACTTTATGCTGTGGTGCACGACGTCGTCGTCGTCGTCGCCATTGTGATGGAAATGATTCATGTCACCGGAAGAATTCGCATCACTCAGAGATTTCGAGTCCAGGCTGCTGTTGCAATCACGCTCGTCTTGACTGAAGAGTATCGCAGACATTTCGCGTGGATTCTTAACAAATCAGTCTGTCTGTCTGTTTGACTCTCTGACTATATGTTTTTTGTGTTTGTTGGAGTGTTTTTAGTTTATCAGTTCATCAGTGCATTGCTTTCTTTTTGAGTTTTTATATGTGTATCTGGAATGAGATAAAAATAAAAAATGTGTAACAAAATTAATCATAATTGCCAAAAAAATTCACAAACAAAAAATAAAATATCAGCTAAAAATTAGCATACAAATTCGTCATACAAATAAATACACGGCAGAAAAAATATCGAGGGATTATGAAATGGGAAATCATTCAATTAAAGCATTGAATTCTTATTGGCGTATGATTATTTGATATGGAATATTCCTAATACTTATACGCCAATGTGTCACACAAGGGGATTTGCATGAAACTGCGGTTTTAACCAGTCAACCGAAAGGTATGAAGGCATCATAGTCTTTAAATTTGAGCCCTCTAACCATACAGGGGTGGAGTTTCAAGGCCTCAAAGTGGACAACCTCTAGTACACACAATTTATAGATACGTGTAACTTTTCTGTTTCTTAACTCATTTCAAAGAAATTGTTTTAAGTGAATTTTTTTTTACAGACAATTCAATATATACAGTGAGTGTCAAAAGAAAGTTAACAATAATATATAGGATTGATTTAACATGTACTATGCCCTAGTAGTCCCAAAACTATCCAACTTTATATATATATAGCGATAGTAGTGTGGAAAAAAATATTTTCGTGAAAAGTGGCAACATTTTACAACATATCTTTTAAGTTTCCAGGCGCCACGTTGTTTGGTTTTTTTTTAGCACTCAAAAGTGAACTATCTCATTGAATCTGTAAACAGGGAAAAAATGGTCAACGATATGTAATAAATCACCTTTATTTGATATATTAATACCGATTTTATATATTGATAACCAATATCAACATCGAGCTAGATTCTACTTTGGAGGAGTTTGCTTCGTCACCGTAGTGGTCGACAAATTGAGGTGTCCAAGCCAAAAATGGTAAAAAAAATCCATAAAGTGGTATTGGATGACCGTCGGTTCAAAGCTAGCTGAAGTCATAGGCATTTAAAAAGTGCTATACATCGCATATTGAGAGCTAGATTCTACTTTGGAGGAGTTTGCTTCGTCACCGTAGTGGTCGACAAATTGAGGTGTCCAAGCCAAAAATGGTAAAAAAAAATCCATAAAATGGTATTGGATGACCGTCGGTTCAAAGCATAGGCATTTAAAAAGTGCTATACATCGCATATTGAGACGGGTGCCGCGTTTGCTCACAATCAATACAATTCACTAGGTCACACATCCACTACTGCGATGGCCAAAATCAATGAAATAAAGTTCGAATTGCTTCAGCACCCAACTTAATCGCCAGATTTCGCTCCCTCGGATGATTTTTGGTTCCCAAACTTAAAACTGGGTCGGCAATGAAGAGGTGGAGGTTGCGGTTGATGGCTATTCCGCGAATTTAAATGGAAATGATAAAGGGTCTGTATCATTTTCCAAAAGTGTAACACATCGAAGGAGTGACCTTAGGTCCTAAATATGTTAAGTAATATTTTAAGTTATTTGAGCATCCATCCGTGTGTATGTCTGTCCACTTGCCTTAGCGCACGAGAACTCTCGAAAGCGCCCATATTGGGCCAGTCAGTACCCCGAAAAGTTTTAAAATGCAGTGAAGTATTGATTCTGTAATAACTTGTATTCCTCATATCCGAATCTTCTGCAATTCCACACATAGTAATAGTTTTTCTGTCGATATCACCTTCGAAAAAATGGGAGAAGTTGTCATTGCCCTCTTGTACAAGAAGTAAACTGTTGTAGGGTAGCTAGACAAATCTGGCCAAGATACAAATTGAGAAGGTCAAAATGCCTCCTCGCAGTAGAGAGGAAAAACCGCCTGATCGGCGAACACGCCAGAAAGTTAGGTATTGAGTCCAATAACTGCAGGATCTGTGGTGATAAGAAGAAGTGGAAAGCATTACACACCTGCTTTGATACTGTCCCTGATTAGGTAAACGACGTCTGGATATATTGACAGATCTATCCGGTGCCGATATTTGTACTACTGACGCTGACGATCTCTGCTTTAAATTGCGTATGGTCCTTTAAATTGAAATGCTCTTAATACGTATACGCCAAGGTGTCAACGACGATACGGAATTTGTTGATCATACGCAAATGTGTCAACGACGATGTAAATGTTTTTCGAGAACTTCAAAACAATCCATTCAATTTAATTCTAAAATATTTCTATTACCTCGTTTGCTGAAGATTGTACACAAGTTATGATGTTCGAAACTGTAATATACTAACTGTGAGAAACTCACATCTACTAATTTCGTTCCGTGTAAAACGTTGCTCACTCGATTCACTCAACTGGGATGCATTTTTCAAATGAAACCAAAATAAGCAGAAGTAAAAGGAAAAGGAAAAAAGTCAGCTATAAAAACACAGAAATAACACAAATAAATGATCTGTTTTTCGCAACCACGCACTTTTTTCAAACTATTTTCCTAAAATGATCCGCGTTGTGTGGTGTGATGGTTTTTGCAATGGACTCACCGACAGACACACCGACTCACCACCAGTACAATCGTGGCGTGTGATACGCATATGTTTTATTCATAGAAAAACATTATTTTTGTGCGAAATGCGAATTGTTTTCAGAGTCGTCATCGCCAACGCCGCCACACAAAACCAGGAAAGCACCCAAATCACCCAGAGAAAGAAGCCCTCAACACCAGAAAACCAGAAAAACAGATATTCGTCGGATTTGTTGCACTTAAAATCAACGATCGAAGAAAGATATGAGGAGAAGAATGAATGCAATGACTGCATGGCCGCCTAAACCCCTGATCGCCTGCCCGACTGAATGTTGTTTGGATTTTACGGTCAAGTTAGATGATGAGCTGCTAATCATCATTAGGTTGATAATATATGTGTGTGTGTGAGCATCTTTGGTATATGCATATGTGTGCAGCGGCACAGCACGTTTTTACAATTATGCTCTGTGAAGATGAAGATGATGAATATCAACAAAACAAAATGAAATGAAACGAAAAACCCAAAAATAAAGTAAACAAACTACATACATTACTAAAAAAAAGTGCAAATGCTGACCGCAAAAAAAAGAAACAACAGGGCCTAAAGTTTACAAGCTAAGAAAAAAAACTCAACAACATCAAAACAAAGGCATTTGAACTACATAAATTGGACGGTTTCTTAGTGTCGTGAGTCCGTCCAACCATCTATCCATTCGTACGTCCGTCTGTCGGTTGTATTTGGTGGCAGTGTTCAGTGGGGTTTTGTTCCGTTCCGTTAATGTTTTGTGTTTTATTTTGTTAAGTCGAAATGACATTAGTGTAAATAAGTGTGTTTTTAACATTTGTGGGTTAGCTATTTAGTTTATTTGTAGGTACTCATAATAACGCACATACATACATATGTACTCATTATTTACAGTGAAACCTCAAACAGCAATAGTTTATCATATTTGTTAAATGCACTCAAAATATATAGTACTTCGAAAGCCTACCGGCAGCAGAGTTAACGAAATCCAAATGTATTTCCACTCGTACGTCATAACTATTGTATTTCAACATATCAATTGAATCAAAGAGAATTGATGTACCATACTCACCACGGCGAAAATGCATACATGGGCATTAATGACTTTTTACTAAATGGTTTGGTGTGGGGAAATTGTCGTCAGTCAGCTGATTCAAACTTTAGCCAAAGACAATTCAGTAACTAGACACACCGAAGACCTTTTCCGAAGTACATTCGCATCTGCAAACTCTAGATGGCTACCTAAAAATGTTCTCACTGCATACAAATTGACTTTTCCCCCATCTTGTGGAAAAAAGTTGCAAATACACTAGGATGTCTATATGTGCTTTAGATTGTCATTGCTTTAGCTCTTAGTTATGCGATTCTCTTTGAATTATGTTTCATAAAATGTTCTAAGTACACTAAGTATGTGTATGGATGGGGTAATCAGTTACATATACGGATGGGGAAAAAAGGGCCGTTTCACCAATATTTCAAAATTCAACATCCTCCAACTCGGACAGTCCACAACCGATCTCATTGAAATTTTGTGTCATAACTACTATCCAATAGGACTAAAATTGGTGCAAGTTGCGTACCGATCAGAAGACATGGATCCCTGATCAATATTTCGAGGAGTTACAAACGAGTGTCAAATTAGGTAGGTTATATAAACACAATTTTTCGAATATCCAGAGTCTTTAAAATCTCTAGCGGACTTGTTATACCTTACCCTTACAGCCGAAGAGGAAATTCTTAATGTCGTTGACTCGAAAAAATACCGCTTTCTATATTTCTTTCAGTGTAGAAGCTTTCAAAATATAATTGAAATTATATTTAATTCAAATTAAAACTAATTAGTTTGCCTATATATATTTCACAACAATTTTATTATTTCGCTCAGAATTAGTTTAACACAAAAAAATTATAATTTTCATGTGACTTATGACTTGAAAAACTATAACAATCCAAACCAACACAAAATACACATAAATATATAATAGTGATAACCACATAAGGTGTTACACAAAGGTTCCACTGTCCAATGCCATAAACATATGTCGTTACATATGTATTTACAAGAGTGCGATGCGAATATTGCAATAAAGTTGGTTAATATGACATGATGTTTTTGTGGTAAATTACCAAACATACTAACATACATTATAGAGAATTTACATATGTACATACACAAACGTGCATTAGGGCGGAGCAATTTGTTCGATCTAAGCGTACAAATCGTTTTTTGGAGACAAAAAAGTTGAGAAAAGGCTTCACATTAAAAATTGTTCTAAATTTAAGGAAAATTACATTGATTTGACGCCAAAGACAATAAAAAATTAATATAAAAACAATTCACATTAAGTATGCTATGCTAAAATGTACTTAATACCAATTATATTTTCTCAAATTTAATTAGACAATTTACTTATTTTAAGGTTTTATTGTGTTTATCACCACACCTTACAGGAAGGAGGGTATATATCATTTGCTCCGAACCAAAAGTGTAACACACTGATGGTGAGGGGATTCGTAAGTCGGTTTACCCAACTGGACAAGGCAAAAGGGAGAAGGACACTATGTCCTCGAATACTTCAATAAAAATAATTATTTGAGGATCTTTTACTTCATCTCGTTCTCGGACATATAGATCATGTGTACAGAAAGAAGTTTTCTACTTTAAAATTATTCCCTAAATTAGCTTTTCAAAATTCGGAGGATATTTGTTTTATAGATAGTTATAGGTTTTCATAGAGAATACGATTAGAGGGTACTCTTCGGTCAACATATTTGCTCCGACCAATTTACTCGCCCTAATGTTCATCAAACATATATATATTATATGTAGGTATGTGTGTACATAGATGCCTATTATGTCCAATTCGAGTACAATTCACAACATTACATTCAAATAAATTGTTGTGTTCAAACCAACCAACCAACTAACCAACAAGACACAGAGATCAAAAACAAATACGAACAACTAAATCAGGTTGTTTAAATGAATTGAGTTCATGTTGAGATTAGGTTTTCATTTTTCTTGAGTGCTGTGATTTTTTTTTTATTATTTTTGCTGAATTGAACAAGACCATCATTAACATTGTCAGAGGCCGAACAATGGATTGTTGGCTCTGCTTTGCTTTACTTGGGTTTCTTCTTATTTATTTCTAATAATTATTTATTTATACGACCGAAATTTGTCAATATCAAAAAAACTGATTAAGATTCAAACCCAAGACAATTAAAATGTGAACATACATGCAGTCAGACGGAGTCAGTTAGCCGGTTAGTTATTTAGTCACATTGCAGCTGTGCTTTGTCATGGGAAGACCAACGAACGAATGGACGGACGGACGTTCGGTGGCAATTGTGTTGGAGGAGGTGGTGAAGTTTCCAACTGGAGTTAATGTTGGAGGTGTGGTGCAGGTGGGTTTTCTGTTCATTTAGGCCGACAGACTGACTAGACGACACGACTGCGTTTCGGCTTTCTTCGTTCAGTCATCACGTGAATGAATTACGGGGGAGTGGATTTTTAGTTGGTTTAATTTGCGGTATTTGGGACAAATTTCATGTTTTTTATTTGAATCTATTTTACTTTTACTACTTTTAATCCAAACAAACAATACAGAGACATATGCATGGGAGTAGAAAGTAAAAACAACTACAAAACAGTGATATTTTTAAACGTGACATGACGTCAATAATAAATGCAATGTATCCAATATAAGTTGAGGGCAGAGATATTCACAAATATGTACATAGTTTTGGAATAGTATTTACTTTATTACTTTTGCTGAATACAATTGGCCTACACATTTGAATGGGAGTTTGTGAAGTCTGCACGCTGTTAGAAAAAAATATAAACTATAAATCATCACGCTGAAATATAAAAATAAAAATGACTATTAAAAATCTGAACTATAACATTGTCGTAAGCAATTAGGCAAACTTTAAAAAATCCATTAATCATAGGCTAAACGCGAAACACAGAGAGAGAGTGGTGGCCTAATTCACAAGGACAAACCACGCAATCATTGTCCATATTTAGTTGTGGCTTAAAGTAATGCGTTAAAAAATATTTTAATTTTTTTATATAAGAAAACAAAACTTTCTTTATTACATAAGATACGAGTATCAAAAATTTACATTAAATAACTTTTAGTTAAAGGAGTGAAGACAAAGACACACTCAAATAGTCGAGACAACAACCCTCGTGTATAAGTATTTTACAGGCACACGCATGGAGAAAAAAAAACTTTAACAAAATTTGTTTGAAAGCAATATGTAAATAAAATATACTTTTGAGCTTAATCTTTATAAAGGGTGGTTAAATTGTAAGGGCCGATGTTGAATGTGAACCACCACCTAAACGTCAAGTTTTTTTCTGCATTTCATTTGACATTTCTCAATTTCAGACTAGCTCAATTTGAACCATGGAAAGATAAACAATCGAGCAACGCCTTCAAGTTTTTTAAGCCTTTTACGAAAATGGGCGTTCAAATCAAAATGCATTTCGTGCACTTCGTGATGTTTTTTTTTGATCAGCATAATCGACCAAATGTGTCCACAATCGGGAGAATTGTGCGCAAATTTCAGCAAACCGGGTCTGTAGGAGATGTGAAAACACCTGTGCATGCTCGCTCAGTTCGTTTGGTGCGGCTTATGGGCTGGCGACGTCATCGGGCCATACTTCTTCGAAATGAGGCCGGTCCGGCAGTTACTGTGAATGGTGTTCGCTATCGTGAGATGATAACGAACTTGTTAAGGCTCGAATTGGAAGATATGGATGTGGACAATATCAACAGGACGTTGCCATACAGCTAACGAAACAATGACTCTTTTGCGCAACAAATTCATTGGCCGTCTTATCACACGTCATGGCGATGTCAATTGGCCGCCAAAATCACGTGATTTGACACCGTTGGACTTCTTTCTTTGGGGTTATTTGAAAGAAAAGGTGTACGTCGATAATCCAGCAACAATTCAAGAGCTCAAGGATGGGATATCTCGGTACATTAACGGCATAGAACCTCAATTATGCCTCAGCGTCATCGAAAATGTGCACCATCGGATGGAGGTGTGCCGCCGACCATTTGGCCGATATTTTGTTCTATACATAATTGAACCATACCAATATTATCATAATAAAAAGAAATATTAATAATTTCCATAAAAAGTTTGTGTTTTATTCAAAATCAACATCGGCCCTTAAAAGTTAAACACCCTTCTTTATAAGCGGTCATATCTATTTGTACTATTGGGTATATCGAAGCAAGTTGATGCGGATGAAATCGGTGTATAACTTGAACTATTGGCATAACTCGAGAACCATTTACCCGATTTGGATGAGGAAAGTTTTAAAGGCAAAATTGAGTAGCCTTCAACTTTCTATAACACCATTTTCCATCCGTTCAGCACTTCGACGATATCTTAAATATCCGAATAAAATCCGAATTTTTGAGAACATTTTAATATTTTTTAAATAAAAGTCCCATTAAACGATCTAAAAATACACAATTTCTATATTTCGAGGATTCTATCGTAAAGTTTGATCGATCATGAATTAAACGAGCCCATTCTAAAGAAAATCGATGCATAATTTAAAAATGTGTAGCTAACTTAGTACTCGTTAGGTTTTTTCATAAAAACTTTCTTTACAAAAACAAACGTTAAAAGATAAGATTGGATATTTCGACGTTTTTTGATGTTTAGAATCAGAATCTATGCATTAAAACAGAAACCCAAAAAAATTTTGTTTTTTCGACCGGTGTTATAGTTAGTCTATTAGACTAAACTACACATTCCTACAAAATTTCTGAGTTCAATATCTAAAATTGTCCATATTATGAGTGAAATTAAAAATGACGTAACAGCAAACAAGGTCATTGAAAAAGCTGAAAGATTCATTAAATTTATATTTTTTTTAGAATGTACGCCACAACTAATTGAACTAGATTTGTTATTTGATTTCGCCTTAATAGTCTGGAAATCCATAAATCTGGTCAAAATCTGACGTTACTCAGTTTTTTGTCATTTTGGATTTCAGGCGACAAAAAAACTTATTCCCAAAAAAAAAAAAAAGATTTTTTGAAAATATACTCCCATTAAACAAAAATAACTTTTTTTATGTCAATTTTTCTAAAAATCGGTGCATATTTTGATCCAATATTCAATAAATACTAGGACAGGGTCGGGAAAAAAGTAGAAAAATTAAATTATTTAATTTTTTCATTGAAAATATCTCGGTAACTGTATGAGCTAAATCTTAGGCGTTTCCTTTTTTAATTTCTCCCACTGTGTACTGTGGAACTAATTTTGTTTAATTTTTGGAGCATAGTGTAATCTTAACCCAATAGTGTAATCTTAAACAAAACAGAAATTTTGTATTCGCTAAAATTATGGTCAGTACCAAAAATCTCAAAGGGAAAAAAAACAAAATGATTATTTAGTTATCCATCTAAACCTATGTATTTATAAGGAAATTAATTAATTCACTTCTTTTTATTTGCATGCTCTTGCATTTCTAATATAAACATGCATGTGGTAACATAAATTTATTCGATTCCAAATGCATTGCCCTCGATTTGTCGTTCCCAGATTTTGTCGTCGTCGTCTCATTTGGTGTGGGAAAATGGCTTGAAGTGTTTTCTGTTTAAACAAAGTGGTTTTGGTCTTTTCTGCATTTGTTGGTTCGTTTGTTTATTTATTATGTGTTAATAATGAAACTTCATAAAATCTTAATTAAAGTTATTAAAAAATACAATTTCCGTTTCGTTCTTCAGTGCCATTTTTGTGTCGTCGAAACGACAACAATGCGCACACTCACGCGTACAAATGAACGGGAGGACGGACGGACGAACAGGCGCATAATTCAACAAATCAATTTCTGACACATGTTGATTTTCTGGAAAAGAGAAAATCGCATCAAGAAAGAAACGGAAAAGGAAAAGAAAAGAAAAACGTTTTTTTTTTTAAGAAACAAAGTGGTTGTCGGTCTCCGCCGGTCACATTCTCGTGCTATAAACAAAATACTAAAAAAAACCAAAACATATTGAAGTGTTAATATACATATATACAGTTATGTACATATGGTTTTAAATGCATATGTATTTGTATCTGGTGCAAATACACCGACAACATCTGTGCATGCCTCTGTCCATCCATCCGTTCCTTGCGACAAACTAACTATAGCTGACAAATGGGATAAAACACAGTCTTTTGAGTCCACACAACTCCACTTTACAATGAACTTAACTAAATTATTCTGTGGAAACACCTTTCAACTGCTGAGAAAATATAGGTATGTAATACACCGGGAGAGGAAAAAGAAACAAAGGGTTTAGAGTAGTCTGTTGGAAAATAGAATATTTAAATTATACACTAAAATCGAGCTGTAGGTGCGAAAACACATACACTATGCAACAACATTTTTTTTTTCGAAGGGAAGTGAATAACTTTTTCTGATGTTATATGGTGTCCTAAACACGAAAAAATAAAAAAAAAATTAGGGTATTTTTTTTTTAAATTTCTTTTAAATTCCTATTTTCTTGGAAGGTGCTTTTAGTATTTAGACCATATTTTTTTTAAGTATTTGCTCGATTAAATCGGGATACACTTTAAATTAAGGGAAATGATGATGAATAAAAAAATTAAATAATGACATAAAATTAATAATGAAAGAAACAAGGTTTATTTATTTTTATAATTTAATTATTTTATTTTGGCCGTAAGCCATATGCAGTTGGTCATAAGCGAGTGAGTCGTGAACTGATTACCAAAAAATGTCACAACGACGGCGTTACCATCACTGAGTTTTCAGTTTTAATCGATGTCGATAGGTGGCGATGTTGTTCAACGTGAATCAAATTAAATCTTGGGGGCGCTGGTGTTGAAGATCAGCTCTTGACACTTCAACAACACTTTGTCCAGATTCACACTTGCAATTTTTTTCTGAAATTCTCTTCTGAAATTGCATTTGCTTTCAGACAATGTATTCTGTTTCGACAATTTTTTATTTTCACCGTTCATTAAAACTCATTAAATTTTATTAAAATGTATGTCGCACAAATTTACATATGTTGAACCGAGCACAAAACAACGAATATTAAATGAAAAGCAGTGTGGAAATGTCGAAAATCTTTAAAGCGAAAGAAAACGCAAAACGCATTGCAAAAAAATTGCGAGTGCGGAAGATTTTTTTCTCCCCCCTTACCGACTGCGTTCCTCTCCCACAAACACTGCAATTCAGCAGAAAAAAATTGCATGTGTGAACTTTCATGTGGAAACAGATATTTAGTAATTGTCGTTAAAAAAAATTTAAACAATTTGCTTCACCGTTTTTAAAAAATATATTTTAAAATAATAGAGACAAAGATGGTCTAACGACAGAATATCCTAGTGACAGATCAAAATATTGATTTAAAAGAGAAACGTTTTTTGTTGGTCTCAAAAAAAAAATCGCAAAAATTAGTTTGTTCCAATTTTTGAAAGCTAGCATCCTAAGGAAGAAAACTATGCATTCTAATTGAAGAAAATCTATGAATAAATGTAGAAATTATACACCGAAAAAAATACGCCGGATCAGTTTTATAAAATTCCCGTATCAATTTTCGTATAAATTGAAAAATATCAATTACTTATTAAAAAATATCAGATTTATATTAAAAATGTTTTGTTGATCTTTTTCATTTAAAGCTTATACGAAAATCATCTGATTGATATTGCAACTATTTACATTGGCGTATCAAATTGTCGTATCAATTAAACCTTTTGCGTGTACATGTGTTTCTAATATCAATATTACATTATTCATTTTAATTTGATATTGAAGCCCATCAAATTATCATTTTCAGTATCAAACTTAAATTTTGCGTATCAATACAACGCTGATGATATCAAAATGTCATTCCTATGACGCCGACTTCTCAAGCATATTCTGCTTGGATCGTCAGTTTCTCTTTGTTCGTCGTAGTGTGAAGAAGTGAAGTGTATATACTATAAAGTGATAAAAAAAGTAATATAGATAATACATTATACTCGTATCAAGTTGATACGAAAGTAGTATATGTATTATGTGTTTTTATTAATTTTTTCGTGTGTTAATTAATTTATCGCAGATGGATGAATGTGATGAAATAATTTGTTCTCTAGACGACATTACTGACACTTTTGAAATAGTTAATACTACTGTTATTAACACTAAGTTGCACAACTTGATGGAACACTTCAATTTGCCAGAAGCATACCAACCATTTATTGGTAAATATAAAATATTTGTGAAAGTCAATAAATACATAATATTTTCACTAATTGCTTAGAAAGCGGCTTTACTTTTGAGAGGCTGAAATTTATAAGAAAAGAAGATTTGGATGAAGTTTTTCCTGAAGTCTTCGATATGAAGCAAAACACAGAGAAGCTAAAATTTACGCTAGAAGCATAACATCAAGGAAAGATATAGCTTATACTCTCAGTATAAAAGCAGCATTAAAATTTACTTATTTTCTGCAGGATAATCAATGTGGATTGCCAAATCCTATTCAATATAATGCAACTGAATATTTCAATATAGAAAATGATAAACAAAATCATTGCATTATAAATTACGAAGCAGTTAGAAATATGTTTACAAATAATGAATCTTTAAATATTGTTAATTACAAAGGTTGTAGCTATAAACCTGGTTATTTTTTAACAAAAAATTCTCATAACAATGTAAAATTATATGACATCTATAAACTATTATTAGGAACTGATAAATGTATATATGTTCTTGCCAACGAATATGAAATAATAAACTTTTCAGAACATTACCAGGCATTTATTGTTGGCACTAAATGTGATTTGGTTAATGTTATTAAACTTGACGAATTCACAGGACCTCCAATACATATATATTATACTAAAAATGGAAAGTGTTTTATTAGAAATAAGATTTTTTGAAACAATGTATATTAATAATTAAAAAATAAATAAATAAGCAAATTAATAAATATATATTTCATTCATTTATTTTATTGTTGGTAAGTCATGATAGTTTCGATATTTTTTGTCATCAATTGAACATGAAATGCGTATCATCTCCATATTTCCTGTTATAGGTTCGATATTTTTTGTCATCAATTGAATATGAGTTTCGTATCAACTCAATATTTCCTAATATAACTACGATATCATTTCGGATCATTTCGATATTTCTTTTTTGTCAATTCGATATTATTTTCGCGTAACTTTTAAATGAAGTTCGATTCTATTTAATATTCAACCTTATTAGTTTTATACATTTTTAGTATCAATTTTACATTTCTTGTTTTTAACAGTTAAATGTAATTTTGATACGGCCACTAGTATTATTTTGATAAAATGACGTATCGGCTCAGATTTGTAGGTGAAAAATATCAAATTGATGCTTAATTCTTATAGTTTTTTTTTCGGTGTAGCTCTTTTGGTATTACCGGCAAACAACGATTTTTTCAAAAACATAAAATGTTATTCTAATTGTTTTAGCTGGTTAGGTTAGGTTGAAGAGATGAGGCGTTTAAACATCTCATGTCCATGCACATACACTTAAGCCAGTGGTTCGCCCTGTTGTGCGCTCCTTATTTATGATATTTTTATACCTCACGAGTTGCAGAAAATCGGCACTAGACACGAATTTTCTCAGTATCTTCCAGTCATCCTCTGAGATGAGTCTGGTAATATGCCCGAAATATGAAATATTGGGATCTTGCATGTGTGAAAGCCAGGCAGTGACACAGAAAATGTTTCATTGTTTCGATGTTTTCCCTGCATGCCCTGCATTCGTCGTTTTCTGCTAGTCCTATGCGATGAAAATGTGCTTGTGAGTTTCCCGTTAGAACATTCATCATCTTACTAATCTCGATCTAATTTAGTTTCACAAAACTTCTTGTTTTCTTTTCATTTGGGTCACCCCACAGTATCTTTGCAGTTGCTACTACTGTTTTGTTAGACATCACTGTCCAGTGCTTCAACTCATCCTTCGTAGCTTTGAAAGGTTTTCAATTGTCCATGTTTATTACTCGAAGTTCTCTGGCCTTTGAAGCCAAGCTGTTTGCCCGTTCAATTCCAATCACTCCGTTGTGTCCTGGTATCCAGCAAATACGCAATTGACCCATGGGCTGAGTTACAGTTACTAAACTTCCGTTTCTACGTGAAAGTGGTGTTTCAGCATTTCTAGCCCTCATAACTTCCATTAATTAAATTTGTTTAGCCCTATTGGATAGTAGTTATGACACAAAAATTCAAAGAGATCGGTTGTACTATTTGGAAGATGTTGAATTTTGAAATATTGGTCAAACGACCCTTTTCCCATCCATATAACTAAATACCTACTGTATTTAGACAATTTTGTTTTCTATAGCTTTTTCTCCCAACTTTTTAAGAAAATAAAAAATTCGCAAAAATATTTTATGTAATTTTTTTCTAGAAATTAAATACTTTTTGACGTTTTTGTCAAAATTCCAAATTTTATTTATTTTATTCGAAGTTAGGCCATATTGTTATACTCATTCTATTACCTCCCTCATAAAGGAGTAAAACTTAGTGAAATATTAATTCTATAATAACTTCTATACACCTATCCGAATCTTCTGTAATCCCACACATAGTAACAGTATATCTATCGCTATCACCATGAGATAAATGGACTCATTCACAACAACTCATCCACAAATATCAACTGATTGGTGCAATTTCATTTTATTTTTCCTCAGAACTATTTCAAGGAGCAATAGACCTCTCTGGTCCACCTTCTGATATATTAAGTATCTTCTATACTACTTCTGTAATTTCACACATGTTAATGGTGGTCTCTATCAGCATGATAAAAAATGGCAGAATTGTCGTATTGCTTTTGGCGCCCCCTATAGAAGAGGATCAAATCGTACAAAAAATAAAAATTTACAGATTTATACGAAACTGAAACAATGACTTATAATCCGAATTTTTAAATTATTTTTGCTTTCAATATATCTAGCAAAAAAAGAGCAACAATTTCCTTTCTCTTTCTAGCAGCTCCCATATTACATTCTCTGAAGATGAGGGTATCGGTTAAGTCGTTTTAAATGACTAGGAGTTTCTTACTTGTTTTTCCAGGGTTTGTTATGAAAACACACATTTTGTATACAAAAACCTACTCATCAACTTTAACCCAATCGTAACACTGTGCGACGCGTCTTCGGCTTGCATGCGTAAAAAGTATTCGTAAGTAAGTGAGTAAGTAAGAGTAATGTCAGGCATATGCATATGCATAGTATACAATGACGACCGTATGCCGTATGCATGTGACAACAATAGAGGGCTTAACGATTTATTTTCAACTCTTGTACAATCTTCGCTGTGTGTTTTACAGTGTAGAGCAGTGGTCGGCACAAAGAGAGTATGATTAAAATGAAAGTGTAAAGCTACAATTTGTAAAATCACAATATGTTTGATATACATATGAGCATCTCGGTAGCTATGATGGTCGTGAACATGCCTTTGGGGGGTCCTTATAAGATTATAAAAAAGAAAGAGTTGAAAATCCTCTCTGTCACTGGTATCGTGTAAAAGTGTCATCTAAGAATAACAGTGGGATTTATATATATGCAAATAAAGTGCTTTGCTTTGTACAAATTTTTTCTGTCGACTTTTAAAAGAAATACATTCGTTTTAAAAAGGCATAGGTACATGTCTGCTCTGCAAAACACGTTCAATTTCATATGCAAAGCTGTTAAATTTTAACTGCGTTTGCATACTATTAACTCTACTGTTGACTTTATTCATAACAGTGCCAGAGCGTAATTGAAGGTCTTTCCTTTGATAGTCTTTGATCCTGGGTTCGATTCTCATAAGACCCTCTAGGTTTGAGCCTTAGCACCTGGGGTGCCGATCCCTGTTATAGAGTACAATGTTTGCCTATGTGTGTGTCCGACGACGCGTCATACAAACTTTTCCCATCTGTTCCATGACAGACGTCCGACCGACTGTTGACTGTTTCCACATCTTCGGCTGCACACAGAACATACCCCATGACAACCACGGCAGTAGACATAGAATTTTAAAGTGGGTCGGTTGTACCGGCTTTTACTGGCATTTTTTGCTGTTGTTGCAAAAGACTACAACAAAAACGCAATTCGAAATGTATTGATGCAGCCAGCCTCTGTCACAACAGGGAAAACAGAAACAAGTCTGCAACAACATTAAACTCGTACTCAACTCAACTACTCTTGAGAGTCGTCGTAGTATCGCACCAATCGTTTGACTTTCAAGTTCATGGATACATTCATTCACTCGCTTCCATCTTTTCCAGAATATGAAAAAAAGAGAGAGTGTAGGTACCGACCGGGGTGCGATAAGGAAACAAAAGCAGCAACAACAACCACAGCAGCAATTTGATGCATAAATTCAACAACATAATCGCCACGACCACAGCACAGCAACGGCAGCATTAATAGTTTAATGTACAGCGAGGAGGCATTTGCCACAATTTACATACATACATACTTCCAATAACTATACATAAGACTGGGTCGTGTTTTATATGAAAACAAAAATATGTAACATTTACTGCAAGATAAAGCGAAAAATCACTAGACCTCGAATAAGAGTTTTAACATGCCCAAAAATGTTAATCATTTGTGGGGGAGGTACCACAAAGAGTAGGCTAATATGGTTGTACATAAACTGGGTTTGAATAAACTATTACCACGTACGAAATTTTAAGTCATTTGGTCACTTCTTTCCAGGGTTATCGTTAGCACTTTTCAAGATAATCCAGGATTAAGGACATTTTCGTCCTTTTGATGTCCTTAATACACAAAAATTCGTTACTTAATTTATAATTCTTAGACAGATCTTTCAAATGGCACTTACAGTATCGGACAAAACATCTTGGACTAACTTCATACTTCTGTTCAATCGCCAAAATCTGAAAACTATCAATGATATATTCCAAAAATTGTACCTATTATCTAGGAAATTGTATCAATTTAACAAAAAAAATGGCAATTTGGCTGCTTAAATAATTGAAATTAAAAATTTATTTAAAAAAAAAAATAAAAAGATCTAAAATTCGCACGACAAAACATATTGGACTATGCATTTCTACTAAGATTTTGTGGAAAACCATTTATTATCAAGGACGGCGTTGCTTCTTTTTGCATGGAATCAATAAGATTTCTTGTTATCTTTGTATCTATGGAGTTCTAAGCATCTGCAATAGCCTGAAATAGCTTATTTTTACCTCCACCTACGCTTTCACGATTTATCTCTTTGTTGAAAATTTCCCGATTTTTCAATGAGATTTAAGTCTATGGTTGAGCTGGCCGCTCCATAACGTCAACCCCTTCCTTTCTAACTCAATCATTGAATCATTTCGCGGTATTATTCGGGTGGTTGTCGTGTTGAAATTTCCGTAATAGAGCAACATTCCACTCAGCAGAGGGAAGCATGGAATTCTCCAAGATTTCGCAGTACTTAAACCTGTTCATTATTCCGTTTATTGTATAGAGGGGTCCAACCACGTTACCGGAAAATCATCCGCAGACCATGGCATTGCCGCCTCCATGATTTGCAGACCGTTTATAGTATAAAGGGTCCAATATTTTATTAACTAGTATATACTGTACGAGTATATCATTCAAATCTGATATTTCGATAAAAAGTTATATCGACTTCAAAATAGCTAACTTTGTAAAAAAATGTTTAGATGACCAATCTGGCACCCTATAAAATCTACACTGCTTTTAATTTGGTCACAATTCCGTATTGTCTTGTAGTATACGCGTGCAAAATTTCATCCTAATCTAAATTCTTAATATTCAGAATGGGTCGGTTTCCTTTGGAATTACCCCATACTTTCCATATATTTAGGCACTTTTTGAATGATTTTTGAAATCATCCATTTTTGGGTCATGATTTCTAAAATAGTATTGACTTATCCTTCTAAAATTTCGCAGTTTTGATCCATAAATCGAATATTTTTTGCATATATTGCATATCACAAATATGCAAAAAAAAATAAAAATATGCACCCGTTTTTCGATTCCTTTTTCTTTGAAACTAATTTTGGTCCAATTAGAATTTTTCTATCAATCTGCAAAAAATATGCAATTGCGTATAATCCGAGGTCTACTTATAAGTAAAGAAAACCAAGGGAAATATTTTTATTTATATGTAAATAGTTATACAGGTAAAATTGCCATCAAATATAAACTTTGGTAAACACGCCGGTATCGACCCACTCTATTACATATGTAACATGTAGGTATATACACACATACATATATGCCTATATATAATTGCATACATTGGTGTATACAATTAATTTTTATATCGTAAAGTTTTCTTTATCAGTAAATAAATATAGACTTCAATATACGAGTAGAATATGCCCATTTTACATACATTAAATATACATTTATGTGCAGAAATTGTCGTGCGAATTCTTAAGCATAACCGCAAAACTTATCGCACGAGTACGGAATAAAAAGAAGTTGCAAATGACGAGGAAAGACCTTTAACCAGTGGGTTAATCTAAAGGGTGTAAAACCCAGAAAACGAAGACTACCTACACAAGTCTGCACGTACAATAAGAAACGATAAAGAGAAGAACGCCTCAACACAAAATATTATTTTTTGAAATAAACATTTCATATTTTTGTATGATCTAAAATCTTATTTTTACCTTTCTAATAAAAGTGCACCTACAGACAAATTGAAAACTTCAAAGAAATTTTATTAGACATTATTTTTGTTGTAATTATGATGGTCTTTTTGCAAAATTTATGCAATTTGTTCTCGAAATTTGTTTATGTTTCTCACTACATAGGAAAAAGCATAAAATAAACATTCGTCTCTTCTTCAACAAAGGCGGAAATGAATATTTTCATATAATAAACTTCAAAACATATGCAGTTTTACTTTACTGCCTGTGGAACGAACATTGCACATTATAAATCATTATAAAGTTCAGAAATTCAAATGCCTATTGAAAAAAAACGTGGGGTTTTTTAGTTACAGTGGGTCAAAAGAACACAAATGCAAAATGCAAGGGAAAAAAAATCAATGTATTACAAAAATGTTCACTGTATTACAAAAAAATATAATATATGCAATGATAAATTTATTAGTTACATACCCAATAACTGAAGGTTAACTACACCATAAAGCCTTCTAAAACGAAGATGTTCTGGTCATGCCTCAAAGTAGATGATTCCGAAGTCAGTCCAATAGTCTAAAAAAAATAAAGAAAAACAAATGTTAATAAATATGGGTAGGCTTTGTAACCAAAGTAGGTTTAAAATCAAAATCAATCCCGGGATTCGGTATTTAGTAAATGCTTAAAACCAATTTTGCCCACTGAATCTGTTCCTACATTTCTATTAAATACCCAAGAATAACATTCCTATTGGGGAACATTAAGTGTACTCCTATGTAGATGATGAAGGTATACATAAATACACTTCACCAGACAATTATCCTAAATTCCGGTACAAAATCTTTCAATAAAAAATGTCTACGTTATTTTTATAATTGCCGTCAAAGTAAATGTTGTTTGAGAAATAAAACAAAGGCAGAAGAAGATTAATTTGCTTTGTTTGCATATAATTAATTAAATTTTGTGTAATTAATTTGGAACTGGAATATTTTGTTCTTTCTACATACATACTTTTGTTAACGCAGTTTGCACTTAATTTGAGTTCAGCTTTGAATTAAGTTCAAATATTTTGGAAACCTTGAGAAAGCAATTTATTATTTAAAATCAGGCAAAATTAATTTTCTTTCAAAATTGTTGGAATATACGAGTATAATAAATAATAAAAACGTTTCATAAATTTGAGAAGTACAGTTAAAGCGTTTTTTTAGAGTTACAGAACTTTAACTTAAAATAAAGCAAAGACAAATATTTTTAATATCAAATAAACTGGCTTTTGTGCATAGATAATTCTATGCCACTGTGATGTGCTGATCTTTTTTTTGACAAGAATTATATGGTAAGGATTTAAAATTGCGTATACATATTTGCAAGACAAAAAAATTATGTTCCGAAATAGATTCATTTCGGTTTAGTAATACGGAATCTTGTAGAAGTGACTAAAAATATTGTCAAGCTCCTATAGAGAATTGTCATGTGCACCAGCCAGACGGACACAGCTCAGTGACTTAAAATATCCCAAACCGGATTTCCGCTAAACACACATAGGGTCTTTGATCACTCCTCCCATGTATTACGATTGTATTATTTTCTACTAATGTTTTATAAAAGGTATTAATTAAATAACCAAAATCAGAATTTTTTTAAACTAAACATACTTATGAGTGTGTCTTTTCATGTCTACGTATACTCATAGAACGTTTATCGGTACAACAAGACTTTCAGGTATCGCCAGAATGAAAAACCAACAAATCGGAATCTAAATTTAGCTAGTTGTTCGAATTTAGGTGAAATCATCCATTTGTTGGGATTGGTAGGTGATTAGTGAGATAAACGTAAGTAATTTCTGCAAAAAGTTGATTTGCAAACATTTTGTCCTAGGGAAATTTTTTATAGTTTTGAAATTAAAAAAAATATTTTTATTTTAATGATTATTAGGAAATCTCCGATCACTTGGGGCAAAAAACTGAAAATTTCCCTTTTGGGAATTTTTAGGGACATTTTTAAAAATTGTAAATTTGTTTTCTCTGACTCCAAAAATGTTTGGAAATTAGTTTCGAATAGATTTAGAGTGAAAATTCAAAATTTCTCTTGAGGGAATTTTTTAAAATCAACAAATTTAATAAACAACCAGAATAGAAAATCAACAAATCGGAATCTATGTATTATAGGTACCTAGTTGCTCGGATTCAGGTGAAAGCATATATTTGTTGCGATGTTGAGGAGATTAGTGAGACAAATGTATGTACATATTTTCTGCAAAATCTTGATTTGCAAACATTTTTTCCTAGGGAAATTTTTGTTAGTTTTGAAAATAAAAAAAAATATTTCTATTGTAATAATTGTTGGGAAATTTCCGATCACATGGGGCAAAAAATAAAAATTTCCCTTTTGGGAATTTTTAGGGAAATTTTAAAAAATTTTAAATTTTGTTTTCTAAAAATGTTTGGGAATTAGTTTCAAATAGACTTAGGGTGAAAATTTAAAATTTCTCTTTAGGGATATTATTAAAATCAACAGAATTTTAGTTTAACTATCTTTAAATTAAAATAATACACAGATAAATATTTTTAATATCTAATAAATTGCCTTTATTGGATAGATAATTTTATGCCTTTGTAATGTGTTGAGAATTTTTGACAAAAAATTTAAGGTACATAAAGGGAAAACATTATGGAAAACCCACAAATCGGAATCTATGTATATTAGACCGTTTATAGCACATGATGCAAAAAGTGAAAGTTGCTGCGATCTTTGATTTCCGGACCGAAAAAGTTTCCATTTGGCCTACAAGACTTCCATAAAAATTTTTGTGCCGATCTGATAACCCTAGGGTTTGCCCAAAGTTCAATCAAAATTTAGAACACACTTTATAGGGGAAATATTTTTTTATTCAAAAATCGTATGTTTAAATAAGTAAAATTACATTTCATTGTATTATTAATTAATAAATAGTTTTTAAATATTAAGATCGGTGAAAAAAACAAAAAATACAATTAATTCAATATTATATTAGATCTGACATGTTATGTGAGGGACATTTTCTACGATATTCTTCAATGCACTGTAATATAAATTGATTTTGTTCTTCGTCTTTCGTAAGTATTCTGTTGTAATCATTCATAAATTGTACACCGCGTTCAGCAGTGTCGTTAACAACAAACAGATTACGACAAACATCGAGAGCATCTTGATAATCTTCGTTTACTTCCCAAATGGATGGGTCATGCTTTAAAAATTCAGTACTCAATCCAAAAGCACCGAAAAAATGTTTGGTTTTGTATGAGACGAAATCGCTCAAATTATTACACAGCAATAGTTTCGGGTCGGAGAATTAATTCCTTTTCCCATGAACCTTGCGTGGTATGTTGGTGCCGACACCACCAAGAAACATTATTGTTAATTGTAATAGTTCCTTGTAACCAGCTCGGATTTGTGTTTCATTTAGCTGTTTAATGCAGAATTTCTTAATGACTTCGCAGTCAGCATTACTTATTTTTGAGCGTACAGTTGGATCTTCGAGCCCGTTTTTAAACGATTTGTGGTCGAGACTTACCCAAACGGCAGCAAAACGATTAAAAATAGGCACTTCAGGACCACAAGTCGACGAAGATTAACCTCAAACACATGTTTCAATACATGTGATGAGAACATGGGTTAATTTTGATTAATTTTCGATCTAATTTGTTCTGCAACAAAATGCACGATCCAGTGTTTTGACCCGTATTTGATGAGTGTATCATGAACGACTTTGGTCATCTTTTCTCCAGTACCAGCCGGGATTTTGGGGGCGCCCAACAGTGGTCAGAGGCGTCGCAGCATTATACATTACAGTTATCACATCATGAAATATCCGTCTGTTTGACGGCAGTTTGGCTCCAGATATTGTATGTGATACATGCCCAACTGATTCTACGGTGCGAAATTTATCACTGGATCTAGTAACAATTTTGGATGTGGTCGGTCTGGAGACAAATAAGAATATGACTAAAATTAAATTTTGTGCGAAGCTGTCCCTTTCTCAATTCACTTAGGCTGGAGGCAGAGCGCGTTCTGTAAACGACCCTGCTGCATGGCCGTATAGCGCTCTGCAAAGTTCTGCTTATGTTTTCTTATTTGACCAGTAGAAAAATGTCAGACTGATGCGAAAAATCAACTATCATGCAAATCCGTTGTTTTTTTTTTCATGCATGCACAAGCATGATCTATTTTTTATTGTGATTGCTCTTACGTCTACATATGTACATATATAGAGACCATGTCGGTGTGCATGCATGCCCTGTCATGACGTAAAATTCAAATGAAAACTGCTGTAACTTTTTCGTTTCTCGGTCGATTTTGATTGTTTACGACTTGTAAGAAAGAAAATTTTATTCAAAGACCATTTAAAAACTGTTCATGCTAATAAAATATTTTTTAATTACTTGAACATGTGACATTTGATAAAAACTCAAATTTTGTTCATGTAAAGTGAGTTTTGTGTTTTCAAACAACTTTGGGCAGACCTTAGCGTTATCCAATCGGCACCAAATTTTTTATTGGAGGTTTGTAGGTCAAATGGAAACTTTTTCGGCCCGGAAATCAGTACCGAGAAAATAATAAATGGTCTAATGTATATGTTCCTAGTTGCTCGGATTCAGGTGAAAGCATATATTTGTTGGGATGTTGAGGAGATTATTAAGACAAATATAAGTATTTTCAACACAATCTTGATTTGCAAACATTTTGTTCTAGGGAAATTTTTTTTAGTTTTGAAATTAAAAAAATATTTTTATTTTAATGATTATTGGGAAATTTCCGATAACATTGGGCAAAAAATAAAAATTTCCCTTTTGGAAATTTTTAGGGAAATTTTAATTTTGTTTTCTAAAAATGTTTGGGAATTAGTTTCAAATAGATTTAGGGTGAACATTTTAAATTTCACTTTAGGGAAATTATTAAAATCAACAGAATTTTAGTTTTAACCAGCTAATTTAAAGAAAAATACAATTTCCACTTAATGTTTTCTGTATTCTTGAAAACAGCTGCGTTTTTAATTTGCTACATATGCAGATGATACTGCAATTCTAGCCTGCAATGAATCGCATACAACAGCCTCTGCTATGGTTCAAAGTGAACTGAATTTAATACAGAATTGGTGTAACAGGTGGAATATAAAAGTCAATGCAGACAAATCATCTCATGTTACCTTTACTCTAAGAAAGGAAGACTGCCCGGAAGTGTTTTTACATGGAAATAATATTCCGAAATCTACCATGTAAAGTATTTAGGAATTCACCTTGACAGAGGGTTAACATGGAAAAATCATGTAACAGCAAAGCGAAAACATTTGGATATAAAACTAATGAAGATGTACTGGCTGTTAGGACCAAAATCCCAACTATCATTGGAAAATAAGATTCTCCTGTATAAAACCATTTTGAAACCAGTGTGGCCCTATGGCATCCAAATTTGGGGAACAACTAGCAACTCAAACATCAAAATTCTCCAGATATTTCAATCCAAAACCTTAAGATTACTAGTAAACGCTCCATGGTTTGTGAAAAACAACAATATTCACAAGGATCTTGGTATTGCTTTAGTTAAAGATGAAATTTCCCGATATAGTTTAAGTTATCTAAACGTACTCAGTAATTATTGCAATGTACTGGCTATATCCCTGCTAGATGACAGTGAAGAAATAAGAAGACTGAAAAGGCTACATATACTTGATTTACCATTTATCACCTAATGTATAAATATATATATTACCATTAAATACCCAATGTATTATTATTATCGTTTTAAACAAATATAATGTTTTGAAATTAGCTTTGTATTAGATTATCAAAAAATTTAATATATTTTACAGCTGAGTTTGCTGGAACTCGGCTTTCCGTCATTTTCCAATTGTTATAAAATTTCGTTTCGTTGAAATAGATTGCAAATAAAGATAAAATAAAAAAATGCTTACTTTGACATTTACAGATGTGTATACGTTGTTCCCTGTTTTACTGAAAACCTAATTTTTTTACTGAAAACCTAATTTTTCCGTTTGGGAATTTTTTAGCGAAATTTTGAGAAATTGTAAATTCAGATAGATTTGGAGTGAAAATTCAAAATTTCACTTGAGGGAAATTTGAAAAATCCTTTAATCAACAGAATTTAAAAAACAGCCAGAATGTAAAACCAAGCAACATCTGTCATTCGAATAATGTTGTATACGTTGTTCCCTTTTTTACTGAAAACCTATTTTTTTATTTTCAATAACCTTTGCAGATAATAGCAAGAAATTACGTTAGTTTCGTGATAATGGCAATTAAAAATTAATTGTTATATTTATTTTCATAAATTGATTTTCACTTTTTGTACGTACACTCATGTATAATGTTTTAGCATACATTTTGTAAAGACAAAATTAAGTAATTGTAATTTGTCATTTCGAAATGTTGTTCTTTGTGGAGTTATGTATAAGTATAAATACAACTACATATTCAATTTTCAAACTACTACATATTGATATCAAGCACTTAGTGGCGAAAACATTTGTTAATTCTGCGTCCCACGGTCCTATCCCACTGTCGATGGCAAATGCAACAACAGCCAACGCAAAAATGTTGCATTTACAATTCACAATTCTTCGACACGAAGTGCAACGAGGAACAACGCATTAGACATTTGCTCCAAGCTCCAATCGCTCTACACGCTGCACTTCGCTGCTGCTAATTATGGAACAAGTAACAAGTGTAAAGTGTATGAGAATGGGAATGGCGACGGCAAATGGTGATGGATGTTTGCACGACGGCAACGGCGACGGTCAATCCCTCTTTTTATACATAGATCAAATCTACATTCATGTTGGTTTCGAGTCTTTTTGTGTGTTCGTTTTTTTTCACTGGTTTCAGTTTAGTTGGGCGGAAAATCATTTGATTTTCAAATTACCCAAACTCACACATTCTTATGGAGACGCATACATGTAATGCTAATGCAATTGGCGGCGAAGTCAGGGTAAGTCTGCCGCCGCACTAGACCCACCAATGCCTTCCTAATGTTATACGAGTACATTCAAATGATCTTTTTTACGATTTTTGCCCCGCTCTTAAAAATCGGGGAGCAGCCGCCCAGTTTATGTTTGTACTGAAATAATGGCAACCAACACAACCTGTGTATGTATAAGTACTTCTGTGTCTACCCTTTTCGTAAATGCATCGCACAATGGGTTAGATAATGCATGAAGCGGAAATAAATTTCTAATAGAAAAATCGAAATCCGAAAAAATACCCATAATTTTAAAATAACAAGGGAGTTCTTTTAAATGCTACACATGTTTAGGGGGCAATATAATTTAGGTTGATTCTGCATAGAAAACACTGAAAATTCAAACGTAAACCCATTGTGCATTGCATACTTTACTTTATTTAGAGTTAATGTCATTTAAATGTTACACTTTGGCATTTTCCCCCTTTGATATTTTGTCGTCGTCGTCGGCGATTTTCATTGTATAGACTTTTTCACTTCACTTTTGCTTCAATATTATATGTGTTTATATTTGAATTTAGAGAGGCCGACACAAGACCCAACAAAAAACTGTGAACAAAATATACATTAGATGAATGGATTTCTTGGATACTCGTTCCTCTGTATGAATATAGGTTGCCTATACTATATACTCGTACATCTGTACATAGATACTTATGACCAATTGTTGCTTTTGTATGTAATTTTTTTCCTTTTTTAATTTTCATGTAGTTTTTCAATTTAATTTAATTACAAGTGAAATAATGTATATTAAAAAACGTATTATGTGGGTAGAGGCAGCAATAGAGATATAGATTTGTGCAACATGCAACAAGTTGTTTGGCTGCTGCTGCCGCTAGCGATGGTGTTGGATGGGGCGGGGGGGGCTACAGCGGAAGATATAAATTTAAGGTTTGAACAGACATTTTCAGTCGTCGTCTAAAAAGTTTCATTACGGTTGATTTAGGAAAAAATGGGGGAGCACCACCATTTTACACTTGCAAAGCAGTATATAATAATGCAATTTTGAAAATTATTTTTAATGTAACATAACATAGTGAAGGGAAAATGGTGTTTTAATAAAATTTAAATGGATTTTAAATAGTTATGTAAATTTAATTTTCTAGAAAATTTATCCGCAAACCATATTTTCATTTCACAAACTTCGAATTTCAGAATATTTTTTAATGATAACTTCTTAAAATTAAAATATAAACAACAAAATGTTTCAGACAAAGTAATCAAATTTTATATGGGGAATTCCACGAGAAATCGACGGTTTCAAAAATTATTATTAAATTTTTCCCATTTTTTATATAGTTTATTACACCCGATGAAACGTTTTGTGGAAGTTTTTGACATTTTTCCGATAACTCGTTCAGAAGTTATCAATATATATAAAAAATCATAAAGTTATCACTCTGTGTATCGGGTTTTGGTCATAACTCCTTAACTTGTGGTCCGATTTGATTTTTTTTTGAAATGTCGCTTTTTTCAGTAATTTCTGAATTTGTCCAATTGCAACTTTTCGTGCGCTAAGTCCATTTTTTTAAATAAAAAAAAAAAATCACTTTTCAGTCGACCTACCACCTTGACACCCATGAGCAATATTTTAGCTCTCGTTAAGAGCTTTCTTTTTGCCATTGACCGATTGTGGCTACGTGTCACACAGCAAATGAAACAATTGAGTTGGTGCGAGAAAAGTTTGGAGATTCAATTATTTCAAGAAATTGTGATATTGAGAAGTTGTGATTTAAAACCGTTAGACTATTTCTTGTGGGGTTATTTGAAGACATTGGTCTTTCGAAATAAAACTCTTCAGGCTTTACAAGTCAATATTAAACGTGCCATTCATGACATACGACTTGATTTAGTGGAAAAAGTGCTCGAAAATTGGGTTCATCGAATTCGTTCCTGCAGAAGAAGTCGTGGAGGCCATTTGAATGACGTTTTATTTAGAACTTAATTGTATCGATTGTACTTCACATTAAATAAAAAACTTTTGAATTTCCTTAACAATAAGTGTGTTTTTTTCCAAAGAAATTATATCACTCTTATTGGAAAAACCAAAATATATATATATAGGGTGATCCAAGTAGAAATACTTTTTTCAATAGCCTTTTTTTTTGACAGATCACGTGTGAGCCATGTCATGCTGTCATGTTAATTTTTGTTAAGTATTGTTTGGCATTTCATCACGGAAAGAACAACGTCTCAGATGGTCCATCCGTGGAGTCCAATTTTCAATGACTCGATTATGATGACCATAAGTTAAGCGAAGTGCACGAAACACATTCCTCACAGAACATGCATTTTCATAATAAAGTTGAACGATTTGTAAACGTTGTTTAGGCTTAAGACTTTCCATGATGACATGCCAAAGAATACTTAACAAAAATAACATGACACGACTCACACGTGATCTGTCAAAAAAAGGCTATTGAAAAAAGTATCTCTACTTGGATCACCCTATATACATACCTCCGACGATTTTAAAGATTTATCAAAAAAAAAATATTCTATATTATCTATACTTAACACATACTTCAAGTTTTGTAAAAATATAGAAACTATTTAAACTCTTTGTGGGGGAGGTATCAGAAGCAGTGGACCGACATGACTCACCTTAGCCTGCGATAGGAGGAAATATTACACATACAAAATTTTAAGTCAATTTAAGTCAACGTTCCAGCTAGACAGACAGACGGACTGAAATAGCTCTAAAGTCTTAAAGCCTTCTGAAACGGATTTCCACATAAAATGTATTTAAGGTTATAGATCACACCATCACACAACAAACTATATATATCATCTCGCATATGTGATATTTATTAGCATGTGGATTTTTTAAAACACTCAATTATACTTTCTTAAATAAATATGATTTTTCAATTTGATATGTACGTTAATAAACCACCGACCGCACCCCAACCCCATCCTATATAAATCACATTAAAGCGTTAATTCTTGCATTGATTTATAGCGTGCTATTTCTTTCAATTATTAAAAAATCCCCATAATCGAATGCATATCACGCAAAAACAAACTCTCGGTTTCCATGGTTAAGAAATATTTACAACATACGAGTCGAGTATATGTATCTGTAATTATAATAACGAAATTGAAAATGATAATGATAATGCTAATGCTGCACGAGACTTTCCGATAACAAAATTCGAAAAAGTGATTTTCTGGTTAAACTTTTTAGATTTACATTTATGACATGCAAATGAATTATGGCAATCTAAAGACGGCGAGGAAGACAGTGGCGGACCGGCAGACAGACTAAGAAAAAACTATGGTCAAACATGGAAAGGCTGACGATGTATTTAGTATTGATAGAATGGGCTGGATTGGGCGGATGGAACAGGCGTTGTTATGACACAATATTTTAGCCCTATAACATGGGAAGGGGTGGCGTTGGATGTTGGTACTCGTATGTGGATGACGGTGGTGGTGATACGTGATCAGACCCCAGACATATGTATGAATTTATAATACCATATTACAACAACATTTAGTACAATGACAATGAATTTGAGATTGTCCAAGAAAGAAGAAGATGAGGACAACAATAAACGCGTTGTCAGCATTTTTGTTGGGTCGTTTGTTTGCTTTTTAATTGGAAGTACGTATTTAAGTACACATTTGGCCTATGACAATATATTGTCGTACTTGTATTTTTTTTATAATATCGTTTGAAAGTCTATATGTGGCATGTTTTTCAAATATTAAAAAAACAATATCTTCATCGTCATCAGCAGCAACGGCACGGCAACGGCAGACACCAACAAAGTGCTTGCTTTCGGGTGGTTTGCTTTGCTGTAAGCATTCAGTCAGCTATGCAGCCATTCCGCCGTCTTTCGCTCTATGGATTGTACGACACAGCTACACGGCAATGAGAAAATGTCCATGAGCTCTTATGTACCAATCGGAGGAGGAGGAGCAGGAGGGGCTCAAAACAAAAACACAGTGATTTTAAACACCTCCCAAATAAGTGTAACTGAAACCTAATTAAATCTTATCTAAACATTATCATTTTTTTAATGGAACTTAAAAATTTATTAATTGAAATCTATACATTCAATCACCTTTTAATTGAATCAATTAAAAATTTGATTTAAATGAAACCCATATTCGGTTATACAGCGAAAAAGAGTTTACTACGGCATAATTTTATGGACTCAATTTAAAACAGCGTTACCACTAAACATTTATCACAAAATCCGCATAAAAAATTATCCAAAATACCAAGAATTACGGTTCAAAAGGCCAAGAATTTGCCAAATATTACCCAACACATCAAAATTTAATAAAAAGTTCGGGTTGTTCGAAGGTTATATGAAAATGTAGTTTGTTTTAAGAATATTCGCAAAATATTTTGTTTCTGCGATCGCAAAATTAGGGGTTATTTGCGGTTTAAATAACCTCTAAAAATCTGGTTTTCCCTTGATAAAATTGTCAATTTGTATTACTTTTAGGAAGTGACGACTGGATATAAAAACCTGGACCATTATTTATAGATCGACGCGAATTCCTTTAAAAAAATTGAAATATAATGTCTTTTTTCAATTTTAGTGTAATTTTTAGCACATTTTTTGAAGAATCGGAAATAACTTCTACAATTTTGGTCCGATTTTCTCTTTTCATGACTAGTTATATAACTGTTTATCTATAGATTTAATTTTTATACAAAATTAACCCAATTAATGGCGTAAACATTTTACTTGATTGTTGGTCCCAAATGGGTTAAAGCGAATTAGTTGCCATAAAAATTATCCTACACTCACTATTTTAAGCTCAAAAGCAGCATTTTTTAAGAAGTTGGACATTGGTAAATTTTTCTATAAAAATGCTCAAATTCAAGTGAAAATAAAAATTAAAATTCGAAAAATATAAAAATTGTTCAAGATTAAAATTTTAAAAATAGCTATTTCCGTCATAATTTCAGCTTTTGAGGTGACCAACAATCAAATAAAAAGTTTAGGGCGTCGAAAGGGTTAATTTCTAATAAAAAATTAAATCTTGAAATCAGAACTTCTATAACGAGCCATGAAATGAGAAAATTGGACCAAAATTGTAGAAATTATTTCCTATTTTTGTAAAAAATGCATTAAATTGAGGAAAAAACGAGAATTTTTATTTTAAAGGAAGTCACGTCACCCTATAAATAATGGTCCAGATTTTAATGTCCGGTGGTCAATTCCTAAAAGTAATAAAAATCTACAATTTTATTAAGGGAAAATCTCATTTTTAGAAAAACGATATATTTTGCGGATATATATGTATACTTAAAACAAACCATATTTTCATAAAAGCTGTGAACAATGCGAAAATTTTTTATCCCCGCAAATGAAGCCACTCTACTGTATAATACGAGTGCGGCCCAAAATTAGCCGATTTAACAAAGTAAACAAAACAAATTTGGGAACATTGTTCTATACTTCTCAACATAATCTCCTTTTAGCTCGATACACTTTTTTCCAGCGATTTTAAATAGCTTCGATACCCTGTTTGTACAGTAATAACTGTCTAGTTCCTCAAAATAGCTATCAACTGCAACTCCACTTCTTCATTGCTGGCAAATCTTTTTCCGCCGAGACATTTTTTCAAGTTTTGTAAACAAAAACTAATCCGAGGGAGCTAAATCTGGCGAATAAAGTACGTTCTGAAGCAATTCGAGCTTTAATTCTTTGATTTTGGCCATCGCAATAGTGGATGTGTGAACTGGTGCATTGTCTTGATTGTGAGCAAACGCGGCACCCATCTTGCGCACATCTTTCTCCTCATCAAATTGTCCGTCAATGTGCGATATATAGCACTTTTGAAATGCATATTAATTCAGCTAGCGCACGAACCTTCAACCGACGGTCATCCAATACCATTTTGTGGATTTGTTAACCATTTTTGGCGTGCACACCTCAATTGATCGACCACTACGGTGTTCGTCTTGACAGCTCATACGGCCCCGTTTAATCTCTACCACCCAATATTTTATAGTTAAAAACGAAGAAGCAGACTCCCCAAAGTAGTAAGTATTGAAAGTATTGTATAACATATCGCTGACCAATTTTCGTTTACTTTTGTGTGAGCAAAAAAAACTGAATAACCTGGCGCCTTGAAACTTAAAACATATGTTTTAGACGAAAGTATTTTTTTCAACTACTACCGCCACGGCTAATTTTGGGACCGCCCTCGTATCTTCAATCATTTTTTTCAAGCAATGCACGAATAAATATTTAGGGTCTACATCAAATTATTATTACTATGAATTGTTGCTGGTCAAATTATAATATAAACCTATCCTAGGTTTCGCCATGAAGTCAAATTTGTATGTGACCTTGATATGGGGGTTATATCTAAAGTGACCATCCATCCCGCTTCTGGCGGGACCATCCCGTTTTTTTGGATTCGGGTCCCACATAAATTTAAGCCAGTTTCGCTTTTTCAACATTTTTGAATTTTGGAATATAATCAGAAGTTTGAATTTATATATCGATACCTCCATTCTAAAACATACTAAGTCGACTTAGCATGATTTTAGGGAGGTTGCATTTTGAATTTCTAAATATTTCAAATTATATTCTGTCAGAATTTAGTGTTTATGCGTCAACCCAATCAAAAGTTATTCACAAATCAGTACAGTCATTCGATTTTAATTATAAAGGAATTCCACACAAATTGAAAAATGCATCAAACTTTTATCGCTTCTCCTGAAAAACTACCTTTTTACACTTAGCATAGTTTAGAATGGAGGTATCGATATGATCTCAACTATGTTTTTGTATCGTTCCATACGAAATAAGGAATATTTCTCATTTATTTCTGTTTCAATGAAAATAAATAATTGTTTGTCTTGTTACTCGTTATTTTTTATTAAATAAATATATTTAAGCTTTGTTTAAATAACCAATAAATACTGAATTTATTTTAAATCATTTAGAAAAAAGTCCCGCTTTTTGTTACAAAATCCCGCTTTTTGCAAAAGCATTCCCGCTTTTGGACCAAAGACTGCTGGACACTTTAGTTAGATCATACTAACACACTTATTATTTTGAATGTTAACTAGATTTAGTAGACCTGAGTATTTAAGATGCACAACCACTTTCTTTAATCTTACTATTTAACTGTCTAACGATCGAAAATAGTCTCCTGAATCTTTAGTATTAATTTTAGCTAAATAATTGGAATTTACTTCCAAGCACTGTGCGAATATGAGATACGAGTACTCGTATCTATTCTTTAAGTTATTGTCTGTCCCTAGACTGCAAGTGCACGTAATCGGGGGGATATTTACTAGCATGCTTCCAAGCATGAACAAAATGATATTAAATATCACCTAGTATTCGTACTATTTTATGTATTACTCTCCATCAAGACTTCTACTGTGTGTTTCTTGAACTAATTTGTTTTTGGTTTAATTTTGAACAATTTCATTTGGACTGTGGTGTGTATTGCGCGCTCTATTGTGGTGCAAAAAAAAAACAACACACATTATTTTTTCTGTTTCTAAAATTACACCTTGTTTGGTCTATTCATGCGCCCAGGGAGCTCAACATCTGGAACATATGGGATCGCTGGTATTGTCTTGTATTGTATTAGAAGAACTCAATGTACGGTGTACGTTTTTTCCTCTTCTTTCTGTCGGCAAATTGTCTAAGACTCAGTCTCTGACGACGGCGACGACGATTGACTGTAAATATTTTTGAGTTTTTTTGTTTTTAATTTTTCTTTTTATTATTACAATATAACTTCATTTGGAATGCACATTGGCGGCTTTCACAACCAACCAACCGACCGACCGACAACAATCATTGCTGGTGTCCGTCCATCCGTGTCTGTCTGTTCGTCAGTCTGCCGGTGGTGTTTCATGTGGTTCGAGTTTTTGAATTTTGCTTTTGTTTGGATTTTTAATAGTTGTGGACTGTGTGGCTAGTGTGCGGGTATTTTTCTATTTGTTTGCATTTTATTATTATTTTTGTTTTTCACTTATTTTTGCTTATTACGAAAATGTTTGAAAACATCACAAATATTCGGCAAATTTATTAACAAATACCAAAACTCCAACAATCAAAATTTACTCGCCATCATTTCGAAGTAATAAATTGCTAAACAATAATTTCGTGAATTTCTTGCACAGTGAGAAAAATTTAAAAATATATTTCTTTTTTATATTTCTCTTTGGATAGAGCACCTCAATACAAGAAGCAAATATAAGGTGCATTTTTATCAATATCTCGCTTAGTTATAGAGTTATCAGACGTTATAGTTTTAAGAATAGTTTATAGTTTTTTCAAATTTTATCGTCCGATAACTAGACAAGATATCTAAAATATGTCCATTAATGTTACGTCTTATTTTGAGGTGCTCGATACAAATGTGGCATCAAATCAAGGATTTTGGTGGTCGCCCTTTATAGTTCCTTGTTAATCGTCATTCCCCTGGAGTATTTTTGACAGGGGAATGCAAGTGACGCAAGGTAATTATCGAAAATATTCATCGATTTTTTCTTTCATATAACAGAAACAAGGACAGTTCTCCAAAAAATGGCATTGACTTTTTCAATATTATTGATGTCATTTTACCAGAAAAATCTATGTTTTTTTGAAGATTTTTCAAATTTTATTGTCCGATAACTCGATAACTAAGTATGTTATCGATAAAATGCCCGATAATTTTTCTTCTTATTTTGAGGTTTTCTATCCAAATATGTCTTCAGATGGAGGATCCTGGTGGTCGCCTTTTATAGCACCCCTGTCAAAAAAATTACTACAAAAGTCTCTACAATTTCGGTTTAAATTCGGTTTGCATGGATCTCAAAAAAAGTTATAAAAAGTATTGAACTTTAAAAATAAGAGCAACACAGGGGAATGACGCACGTGAGTGTGAAAGCTTATTTCGGAAGACAAAGCGCGACTTACATAGTTTTATTAATATTATTGGCGCAAAACCAAACACAAGTAACGGGTTTTCCAATAGGGATGATATGATTTTGAAGTGACGTTTCGGCCATTTGTAATATGCCATAATCTGTCATTTGTTTTCCATTGTATTCAGCAGTGTTTACAATTTCGTCATGGAGAGATATACGCAAGAACAACGTTAACAAATTATTCAGTTTTATTATCAACATAATCGTTCTGCAATTGCAACTTTTCGTGCGCTAAGTCAATTTTTTAAAAAATCCAAAAAAAAACACTTTCCAGTCGACCTACGACCTTGACACAAATAAACTTTCCGTTCGTTGAAAATTATGCTAAGTCCATTTTTTTAAAAAATCAAAAAAAAAAAACACTTACCACTCGAATTACGACCTTGACACCGATGAGCAATATTTTAGCTCTCGTTAAGTGCTATCTTTTTTATCCACACAGCAAATGAAACAATTGAATTGTTGCGAGAAAAGTTTGGAGATTCGATTATTTCAAGAAATTGTGATATTGAATGGCCTCCAAGAAGTTGTGATTTAGCACCATTAGACTATTTCTTGTGTCATTGGTCTTTCGAAATAAACCAAACTATCTTCAAGCTTTACAAGTCAATATTGAACGTGCCATTCATGACATACGACTTGATTTAGTGGAAAAAGTGCTCGAAAATTGGGTTCATCGAATTCGTTCCTACAGAAGAAGTCGTGGAGGCCATTTGAATGACGTTTTATTTAGAACTTAATTGTATCGATTGTACTTCACATTAAATAAAAAACTTTTGAATTTCCTTAACAATAAGTGTGTTTTTATCAAAGAAATAATATCACTCTTTTTGGAAAACCCTGTATATGTAGTAGCGTTAACACTCTTTATAATATTAATTATTCGAAATTCGGAATGGTTTGCAAATTTAAATTTTACGGAACATAAGATTTGCCAGGGGAATTACGCAAATCTCCAGGGACAATAAATAATCATCCATAAAAATAGTAGTTGATAAAAAATTATAAACATGAATAGAAAACATAAGTCATTAAATATTACATTTTACATTGAACCAATTTTATTAAATTACCAGTAAGGAAAGGCTTGTAATATTGAATCAGCTAGTGATTCTGAGTCGATCGGTATACTTTATGGTGGGTCTAGCTGTGTTATTTTCAGGTGTTACAAACATCTGCCGTGAAACAAAGTTATAATACCCTGTACCACAGTGTGGTGTAGGGTATACAAATGTACTATTTTTGTCCAAAAAATTAAAAAAAATAAGTGAAAGTATAGTTATGTGCAGCCAGGGGAATGACATTTGAGCACTTTGGTAGACAATTTTTTTCATAAAAAATAATTTTTTCCAAAAAATTAGTTAGTTACCGCAAAGGACCTATAAAGCTTTGTAATAAAGTTAATACCAAAGTGGAATATATTTCATTTTTCCTAATTTAAATACACAAAGACAGCAAATTAGCCGGTAATGTCGAAATCACCCAAATACATAATTAAGCAATTAAACTGTTATTTACTGAGAAATCAAGAAAAATAAAAATATTACGTTAGATGACGAAATAACCTAATTGTCTGAGCTAACATTCTTTGATTTATTATTCATATATATAAACTATTTTATACATGTCTTCATCAAATATAAATACGAGTACTTAACAGAAAATCAATAATTATTTTAATAAAGGCATATATCTGTTATATGTAACTTATATGTGTCTACTATCTCCCTCCAGCTATCTTATTTATTTTATCGAATCTCTAACAAATATTGACTACGAGTTTATACGAGTATTTATGTACGAACGAGCGCATATTATTTGACTTTCAATTTGTCTGGCTTGACGTAAAGTCATTATGGTGACAATAACCCTATTAGTAATTTGATATTTTTATTTAAACTGAATACCACTGAACTCAACTAAACTGAACTATTGCCAAGAGTTTTTGTTATCAGCTGCGGCAGCAGCAGCACCACCACCACCAGTAATACTTAGCATTCGTAGTGAGAGAAACTTTGGCTTGGAATATTTGATTTTGTTGCAATGTTTACCCTCAGCAGCCCACCGCCCCCGACCCACCTTGAAAAGGTCAGTTGCGGTTTTGCGAAGAGTATTGGAAAAATGCCTGGTTAGCTAATACTATGAAGTGGTAGTAATATGTAATACATACGAGTATATGTTCAACGAACTTAGCTATTTATTAGGGTGGATGGTACACTGAAAAAAATAGTATATTTATGAAACTTTTTAGATTTTCTGTAAAAGTATTCCTTTGAATTAATGCAATTGTTTTATTATTTCGAAGAAACCTGTTTCTATGACAGAAGAAATAATGAAACATTTCTTTGAGTGCAAAACGTTTTCTTTGTTTTAATAGAAGCCAAGATTTTTTAGTGTCAAATTTAAAAATTCAAATAAAAACTAGTTTTTTCTTGGCATTCTCCCTAAATTGAAAGTCATTTAATTGAATTCAATCCAAAACTGTAAATCATGTTGAGCCCAATTTCACTCGGCTGCTGCTATCTTGAACCCACTGTGGCCTTTAGAGTTCACTTATTTTTGTGTACCAAAGAAACCCCCACCAAAAAAGATAATACTTAAAACTAAAAGACTGGCTCCATTGGTGGTGGGGTCTCTACGTCTGGGGTTCACAGCTCTTTTCCTCCTCTACTGCTTTAGAAACGGCAAAGGTAATGAAGCGTAAAGTTCTTTAGCATTTGCGGGACACACGATTAGAGTAAGTACCTATGTACGTACCCAGCTACATATGTATATGTATACACATATTTTTCCAAAGTTCAGCTTATTTCATTGTGACTCCACAAAATTTGTTTGTTTTTGTTTTCGTTTTTTTTGGCGGTATTTATTGTCAGTTAGTCGTTAGTTAGTCGTCTGGAGCGGATTGTATTCTGTGTTTTACTGTTGCAAACGGTAGACAGACAGTGTCGTACGTACGCATCCAGTCACTCGTAACTCGTAACCATTTTGGTCACCAAAAGCAACATCTATCCATCCAGCCAGCCATCCATCCATCCATCTATATCCACCACAACCAATGAAAGCAGGAAATAAAACAAAATTAAAAATTCGAAAAATTGATTGTTTTTTTTACAGCTTGATTGAATGCCACACAATATTTTCGTTTGTTTTTGTTTTTTTTTCACCAAGTCAATTGTCTCACACAACTAATAGACCATAAAATAAATCCTATAAACATTTATTCGAAGGTAAGCATATATTAACAATCTATTCGTGTTTGTTGCATTTGTGTTTGTGTTTAATCATTCGAATTTATTGGTCCGAACAAAAAAAAGAGTTCGGGGAATATGCTTTGGGGGACAGTAGTAACAGATGCTTGCATTGTTTAAACTACATACACATATGTATATGCATATGTATATGTCTGTAGGTAGTTTTGGTTTATAACAAATCATTTAGATCTGATAAACATTAATTGAGATAATTACTTAACATGAAGAGCGATAAAGTATAATATTTCACTGGGAAATCCATATAATAGAGATTTTATTCTGGTTTAAAATACGAGTACTAGATGGGATATTGTAAATTTTGTGTTGATGTTTATTACCGCCTGAAATACTTGGGAAAGGTTCAAATGCGTGATTTGACTCTCAGAAAATTTAAAAACTAAAACTGATTTAGGCAGGGCTGTGGAGTCGAAGTCGGCGTTATTTTTGCTGCTTTCATGAAATTATACTTTCCAATAAATACATTGTATAGTTTTAAAATATTTTGTATAAATATATGAATGGAGACATATATGAATGAATATGTTTGATCCGGAATTTTTATCCGGAACTCCGAGATGAATTTTGCAAAATTATCTAATTCAACTATTTTCGCGATCAGAAATTTCGAATGATATGTATGTATATAAACATATTTTTCAAAGTAAGTAAAAAAATAATAAAATTTAAGCATTTGAAAGTATAATTTCATGAAATTTGCAAAAAAAAAACCCCGACTCCGACTACACAGCCCTGGATTTAGGTTTCAGGGATGCGGTTCGGGAAATTCCTCATTCCGAAATCCCAGGATTTGAAATCCGGGATTTTTAAAATTCAATCCCGGGAAATCCCGTTCAGAACCAATCAAATTCACAGAATATAGTTTGGTTGCCTCAACCGAATTATTTGCCAACCGAATTTTGGTAGTTCTGTCTACTATCATGCGATTCCATCAGGACAACCAATATTTTGGTTGTGGTATACTACTGCTTCAATGTTGACAACAATCACATTTGGTTGCGCCAACTACGAAAATGTTGGCTAAAATTATCTGTTGTACGTTGCCACAACCAAATGTTTTAAAAAAATGGTTGTTCTGGCAATTTGTCAGACATATCGTCGGCTTAATGCTATTTTGTTCCATACGCCATTTTGTATGATCGGAGAAAAACGCAATTTATTGTTTGAGTAAAAACGGGACTGAAGAGTTACACACTTTTTATTTCATAGGGTTCGCAACAGTGTTTATATGATTCTCATGCATTTTTATGCCATTACATCCAAAAATAAGCAAGTTATAACAATTTTTGTACTTGGCATTTTGGTCCATATCCACTTTTATTTTAATATTTTTTCGTAGTTGTATTACATGGACCACAAAAAGGGTCGGTATGGAAGGACACTAATTTATATATTGTGATCGAAAGAACGTAAAATACTGAGTGAAAAATATAGGGCGATAGAAAAATTGAGACATAGAACAAAAATATCGAAATTATTTCCCGTTATTCAGAGTAAAACAAATTTACCCTACCAATATCTCAAAAACTAGGCGAGATAGGAAAAAAACGATTGCAGATTCTGAAAGAGCATGCTTGGAACCCATATTATCAACTCCTAACTCAAAAAACACAAAAATGGCGTATGGACCAAAATAGCATTAAGCCGACGATATACCACTGACTATTAATTAAAAACAGTTTTCATTAATTTTTATTTTATTTATTGAACAAAACACACAACAATTCATAACAAAATTAAAAATCTCATATTACAAATTCATCACTAAGATGAGATGCGGAAATATTTGACACAAATTTTATTACACGAAAAAAAAAACGCAAAAAATTTATGTAAATATCGCTTAACCCTGTGCTTTCAATTTCATGATTGTTGCTTTTTTTTATTTATGTAAAACATTTTGCACAACATATTCTGCATTCCACACATTATTAGCCACACGAGATTATTTTTGACTCCATATACCTTTCTTGAACAAAATGTTGAAGATTTATTTATGTAGAGTAAATTTATTTTTTGTTGGTCATGTATCAGCAAAAGAACAGCAACCAATCTTTCGGTTGTATTTCCCAAAATACATTTAATTATTCTAAATTTTGGAAATTATTGGGATAACCAAAAATCGATTATTTATTAATATTTTTTCTGTTGTAGTAACCAATTATTCGTTGCAATAATAATCATTGGTCTATTGATACAATTTCTGTTGTTAAGAATAAAACATTGGTTGTCACAACCAAAAATCGATCATATGGTACTAAAATGAAAGTTTAAAATTAGTTACCACAACTAACCGAGTGTCAATGAAAAAAACAATCTTAATTCGATTGATACAACCATCGATGTAGTAGCAAGCATTTTCATTGGATCGTATCCATGTTATTATTGTTGTTTCAACTATTTATATATAAATACAACCGACACGCAATATACTTTTTGTTGCTAGTACTATTTTTTATTGTTACAATCGAATTCCAACCAATTATTTTCCTGGGTGAAACTAATTGAACCTGCATTTGACATGATTTCACACAAAATTCTATAACAATAAGAAATCTGCAAATTATTCTTGGAAAAGTGTGAACGATAACCGACAGTGATTTTTCACAAGAATCCTTTTTGTCGAAGATTCCATCTAAAAATTCCCACAATTACTATAACTTTTGGCATATAATAATTTTGGCGATGATTTTTTGAATATGGATATTTTAGTATAAATAATTTGCCTACAATCTATACTTGAAATTCACTATAGACTTAGCGGCAGTCGAATGCACGGTGTGGAATAATGAATTATCTTTCTAAACCTTACCTTGAATACTCGTATAGTGGAGATATGCTACTATAGCTTTTTTGTACACTCACCTGAAAATAAAGAAAAACAAAATGTTATTAAAATATATTTGAAAATGCAGTGCTGAATTAAAATTCAAATATGAAGCATAACAACTCAATCGATGTATATCCTGTCCCATCTAAAGATATATTAATTCCACATGTTTCTAAAGTGAATTCGATAAATTTAGGAAAGGATTTTCTTCTTTAAAAATAACCATCAATGGAATTGGAAAAGAAAAATTAAAGTAAATGATTTAAATGCATCTTTGCAGACTTACGGCGAACATAAGATAGCATTTTTGGTCATCAAAGAGCGAAGCTACCGGGGCAAAAAAAAAAGATTATTTATGGTTTCTTTTGTGCCAAAAAATGCTAAATTTCTTCTCCTTTCGACACAAATACGTCTTTTTGTATTCGTTTATAAAAAAAATTTAGTGCGAAAGGGTCTCGTTTTATTTTGTAAAAAGTGTCACAAAATTCAATATTTTCAGCCCTGTATTTAATCAAATTGGAGAACGCTGCGCCAAAGACTATTTATGCACTTTTTTCGGGTAGATTTGTTTCGCATTTTTGTCTCCTATTCAATATCTACAACTTTGCTTCAGACACAAATGAGATATTCCGTATGGTATACCGAGAAAAAATATAGAAAAATAGCAAAAAAAAACACCTTGAGCAAAAAAATTCGTATGGCCATTAAATTATTATTTGGGCCAACTTGACGAAACGAATGATGCAGAAGTTCTTATTTTTGGGGCTACTTTTACGTCCAATTCGCAGAATTGAGTCCCAAAATCATGTGTTGTACTGTGTTATCTATCAAAATAAAGATAAGCATATACAAAAATTAAGGTTCAACCATGTATTTTAGCATAACAGGAGAACCATTTATCGTAATTGATTCAGGAAATATTTAAATAGTTCTAAATTAAGTAGCCTTAATTTTCTTCTAATATAATTTCTTCATCCCAATAGCCGTATATCTTATTGCGAAAAACTCAAATTTTTTGTAATTTTGCAATTAAAACCTATTAAAAATATTGTGGTCAACCAGCATTCGGCCTTCCGAAATAGGCCGTTTAACCAATCTTTTAAGATGAACGAATCACTTCCAGTTAGTCCATCTTTTTATAAAAATGAAACGCTTGAAAACAATTAACAAAAAAATAATAGTTTTTCTGTTTGTTACCTTGAAAAATCTTTGCCAACTATTTTCTATGTATATCAAAATTTCTACAAACTATTAATTTCAAAATATCCTCTATAGGCTTCTAAATTGTTTACGATAAAAAAATAGTTTAATTATCCGGCGTTTACATTAAATATGTGCTAAGTGATAATTGTGTGAAAATTACTCCGCAGGGAGTCATGTACACAAATTGCCCAACTGCAGGTGGCTAAGGTGTCCAATGTAAAATAAAACATTTTTAAGTGAATTCTCTGCGCACTTTAGATTTGAGAACAAATTTGAAATTTGTCCTTAATGCCAAGTAATTAAATACACACAACAACAACAACCCCACCGACAACAACAAAAGGAAGCCGTATACTATGTTCACACTTTAAAAAGCGTTAGAAAACATAAACACAGACCAGAGATTATGTGAACCTCAATAGAAATCTAGAATTGAATTGAAAAGACACATAAATAAATACGAGTAAGTAGATGTTACGAGTATGTTTTGTTTTGGTTTTGTGGCACAAATAACCACACAACCCACAATTCCAACCAGCCAAGCCATCCATCCATCCACAATGGCTGTGTTGGCTGTGAGAAAAAAGATAATGATTTCCTAATTTGTAATTGGAATGAAATAAATGTATGATTAGATGTACTGCTGCCACTTCGGGTGTTTATCTTTCTTACTTATAACGGTTAAGTAATAGAAATCCAATCCTTTGATGGAAATATGATCACGCAAAGTTTTGACGTTATTACCAGACAGACAGACGGACTGACGGACGGACAACCGAGCAGCCCGGCAGTCAGAAGACATGTCTTCTTACATTTTACAGGCGAATACTACTAACAACTACCTTAATGTCTCGCCTGCCATTGAATGCCACCGCGAAGCTAAATAGCTGAACGTTTGCAATAGTTTTGTTTTTCTTTATGCTTTCCAGATACGTTTCATGGATATCTATGTAACAAATGTAAGTTAATGGGCAAACGCTGTTAATGTTGCGAATGAAATTGTAAACATTAAACATTACGTTTGCGCGCTTCCCCATCTTCATCCACATCATCAGCGTGTTAGCGTCGTCTTCAACGCCTCATCGTCACCGTGGTATCGCGACGGATATCAAATTTCCACCATGTCGTCTTCATACTCGATATCCTTCTTTTTTTCTGCTGCATTCGCAATGAATTGCACACACCATTGCTTTAATTGCGTTGGAGAAATTAAACCACAATTGTTGCGAATACTCGTACGTAGTTGTTGTGTAGTTCAAACCCACAATATCCATCCATGTCTAGTGAACATTGGTTCATTAATCACCGAATTGAAAATAATATTGCCGTATAAACCTAATACCTATTTGCCGCCGCTTGCTTTCTTATTTATGACATCGTAAAGTGTTAGTCAGAAAAAATCTGCGGCGATGCGTTGAATGGTCGATTAGTTTTTATGTCTCGCATAATTTGCTTGAGTTTACAAATGTGAAATGTTTGAGGCAAAGTAAACCCTGCTTCCAAAGAAGCAGTGGGTACATATTTTCAGAACAGTCTGTGTAATCTGGAAGTCTCTATAACATGCAATCTGAAAAAAGATGTCACTTTTAACATTGTCTATGTAACGGGTGATTAATCGTAAGGTTTGATTTTCAATATGCTTTTTTACAGATCACGCGTGGCTCATATCAAATAGCTGTCATTTTTGTTCAGTATCGTTTGGCAAGTCATCATAGAATGACTCACAGCGTCTTATTTTCAATGAATGGGCACTGGAAAAACTCAATGAAAATCCGGCGTTTTTCAGTGACGAAGCACATTTCTGGTTCAATGGATACGACAAAATTGACGTATTTGGGCTGATGACCAAGAGTACCAAGAGCTACCTTTACATCCTTGAAAAACAACGGTATGGTGGAATCATTGGTCCATATTTCTTCAAAAATTGAGGAAAATTAGAATGTTACCGTCAATGGTAACCATTATCGCTCCATCCCACTTCCTGAAATTCAAGCGCATGGTCTCGGTGAGCTCTGGTTTCACCAAGACGGCGCTACGAGCCATAGAGCGAGCGAAACCATGACCATGTTGAGAAATTTAGGTGAGCACTAAATTTCATGTTTTGCTACGGTAAAATGGCCACCTTGATCGTGTGATATCACACCTTTGGACTATTTTCTCTGGGGATATGTAATGTCTGAGGTATTCAGGATAAGCCAGCTACGATTGACGCTATGTTCGATCGAGTCGTCACAGTTGGTGAATTATTAATTTTATAATAACTTCTACACTACTTATCACAATTTTTCACAACTCCTCACGTAGTCTTAATTTCTTACTAGCTATCACCTAGAGAAAAGTGGACGATGCTGCTACTTCCCATTTGGTACATCACATACAAATGGACCATTTTGCACAAAAAGTCAACGTCTTATAGATTTTATTGAAGTCCATCCAAATTCTTGAAATTTTGTGCAGTTTAATGCTTTTATATGGTTTTTTACCAACAGTCCCATGACAAATGGGGGTTGTTGCCACGCCCCTTTTGGTACCTCTCACACAAATGGACCATTTTGCACAAAAACTGAAGGGCTGATAACATCGATTCCTGTGCATACAAAGACTTGAAATATTGTACAGTGCATAGCTTTTAGTCTTTGTAACACCTGTAAATAATGATCTGAGACCCCATAAAGTAAAGGGTGATCTAAGTAGAGATACTTTTTTCAATAGCCTTTTTTGACAGATCACGTGTGAGTCGTGTCATGCTGTCATGTTATTTTTGTTAAGTATTGTTTGGCATTTCATCAAGGAAATACTTACGCCTGAACAACGTTTACAAGTTATTCAGTTGATTTATCAAAATAATCGTTCCCCAATTGCGCTAAGTCCATTTTTTTTAAATCCAAAAAAAAACACTTTCCAGTCGACCCACGACCTCGACACCCATGAGCAATATTTTAGCTCTCGCTAAGAGCTATCTTTTTGCCATTGACCGATTCCCGATCCGACGTACCGAAATAATCGGTCCATATTTCTTCAAAAATGATGCCGGTGAGAACGTAAACGTCAATGGTGACCGTTATCGTGCTATTTGATGCCTGAAATTGGAGCTCGTGATCTCGGCGACATTTGGTTTCAACAAGACGGCGCCACTTCCCACACATTTTTTTCTAAAACTAAATACAGTCTTAAAAAGCATGCCATTATTTTGCGTTGTCTTTCCACCTGTGATATATTACCTGTGATATTAATTGTAAATGATTTGTGATAGTAATTATAGTTCCGAAGACAATATTTTTAACATGATTAGAATTATGGCGAAACAAAAAGACAATTTTTTGTATCCACAATTCGTCTTTGGAACAGTCTACCAAGTCATTTACAGATAATAGGCAACGCACTAAAATTTAAAAAGGAGCTAAAGAAATTCTATAAGTAAAAATTATGTATAAATAAATAACACAACCTTAATTTTTGTTACATTTTAAATCTTAATCTTAATTTTTTTAATCTTGATTTCAATTATTGTAATTTATGAATCGATTCAAATACCTAACACTATTATATAAGATTCAGTTCTTTTTGTGTTAGGATGTCATTAATAAATAAATAAAATAAATGGATTTATTGAGAGAACACTTCGATGAGCAGATAATTTCACGTTTTGGGCCGGTCGATTGGCCACCAAGATCGTGTGATATCACACCGTTAGACTTTTTCCTGTGGGGATATGTAATGTCTAAAGTTTATGCGGAGAAACCCGCTTCGATTCAGGCCTTGGAGCAAAACATCACGCGTGTCATTCGCCAGTTACCAGTCGAAATGCTCGAACGAGTCGTCGAAAATTAGACTCAACGGATTGATAGACATATTCTTCAAAAAATAAATGCCAAAGAATGTTCTTTCAAATGGTAATAAACATTCCCCCATTCAATTTGAATTTTCTGTGTTTTTTTCTTTAAAAAAGTAGGGAACCTCGAAATGGATCACCCCTTAAATATATATTCTTAATCGTCGTTTAAGCGATGTCCGTCTGTTTTAATCACTCTATAGTCTACAATAATTGAGCTAGATGACTGAAATTTGGTATAGATACTTCTTATAGCTGCAGGTAACTTGGGATGGACAATATCGGCGCATTTTTGATATAGGCCCCATATATAGCATCTCCCCGATTTGACTTCTTAACGTCATAGAGTCCACAAATGTCAACGAAAATTGGTAACTGGGGTTTACTTATACCCGGAATCCTTCACACGATCAACAGTAGTCATAGGTCCATGTTTTAATATAGCTCCCATACAAAGGTCCCTCTAGAATCCTTCACACGATCAACAGTACACATAGGTCCATACAAACGTCCCTCCCATACAAAGGTCCCTTTAGATTTGACTACGTATCGCCACAAAAGCCTCAATTTTCCACGAATTGGGCTGAAATTTGGTATAATTAGTTTATTTGTACCCGAAACCATTCACACGCGATCCATGGTGAAGGGTATATAAGATTCGGCATGGCCGAACTTAATCCGTTTTTATTTGTTTTGTTTTGGTTTCATAAAATTGTCTGCCTCATCTACACAAACAAGTTTTTTAATTCTCGGACACAAAAAAAATTGTTGCATAGTGTAATTGTCCCTCCTCTCAATGTCAGCTAATAGCATAACCGCAACGTTATGGCTCGCAATTCTACATACATAGGTGGAAGATGTGGAATACGGGTAACTGACTGTTCGTATTTGTGATCTCAGATTTTAGCTTTATTTAAATTAAAACATCTTTACGGATATGCTAATGGACAACGAACAATACAAAAAGTACTAATATTTTTTAATTGTGATATTTTGTCATTGTTTTAAATTTGTTTTAATATTTTAAATCAGAGATGGGAAAATAACATTTACTTTGAATACTACAAAAAAACATGCTAATTTAAGATGACACTGTGCAACGATTTTTTAGGTGGATGATAGTTCCTTTGCCAAATTATTTCCCTATAATATTAGAGATACGTGTTTGAAATAATCTAGAAAAATGTTCCTCATTCGATTTTACTGAAAACATCTGATCACAGAACATTCCTAAGATAAACACATTTGCATTTGTTTTTACTAATATTAATCCCGTTGCGTTGTGAATGCAATATTTTCATATAACCTTTGGCAACAAGAGTTATTTGAGAGTACTTTGAAAAGGCATTTAAATATTTTTGGGTAATGCAATTTTATAATATATTTAAGTAAAGCAATTCTTGGCGAAAGTGCCGTTGCGGACGTTACCAAAAATGGAAATAGTTTTAGAGGTTAACGTGCATTTCCATTTTTTTACCTTATTTTACATAGTAATCAGAAGAGTCAAAATACATAAAAGAAAGAGAGTCAGTAAGAAAACAGACGGCAACAAGGCAGGACGTATGTCTTTTTATGTTTTGTGTTAGTTTCGTTTACATACTCATATTTCTGAAAATGTTCCTCAAAGAGGAACGAAATATCGAATAAATAAAAAACATCAAAACTTGACCTCGAGCTTGTTCATCAATTAAAAACAACTAAAAGAAAGATAAATATTTAATGATATTAAAATAGCTCTCATTGTAATTAAACATTTCTTTGTTTATCCAAAAATTGTAAATTCGTCTGTTGCGAACGTTACAGAATAATTCCAATACGTTAAAACCGCAATATTCAGTGGAAACTTTTATTTAATGTTGTAATTTATATTTTTAGAGATCCTGCTGTACTTGGATTATTGGAATGGACCGCAATAGAATAATTTGACTTCATACCAGGCATATTTTTTTTACATTTTTCGGATTTACCCTTATAATAAACTTTATAATCAATTGTTTATTTGTGTCAATTAATTCTTGAATCAACTATTCAGAGCAATACACATTTTTACTGACCGAACAACTTTTAACTTTTTAAATTAGAATGAACAAATTAGGTGAATAGTGTAATTAATAAATAAAAAAAATTTCAATACAGGTTCAATATCAAATAATTTAAATTAGCCACAAAAATTTCATAATTGGTTTTCAATTTTATTAATTGGTGTTATTATGTATACATTTTGCTAGAGGCATTTTTAAGAGCAAAATATTAATTCCATGCCATCTCTGTTTGCCCATCGGCTGTAGAGATGTGTCTTCGCTTAAATATTTTCGGATACACGTTTCTTTATTATAATAATAATTATAAACAAACCTTTTAAATAATAGCTGATGCTTTTGTCTTTGTTTAATTAAGTTTAAAGATAAAGTGAGAATTATTAAAGTCAATGCCGAGTTGAAGTCACACCACCATGTGAGCAGGAACTAACAGATAACTCATCACACAAACTTTTTTGGGTACTTTGAATTGGTAATGACATGTAAATTAGTGAGTCGCACAATCTGAATACCTGTTTCTATACCCCAACTATCGTGAAATTATTAATATTATTATTTTTTCGTTTTTGTCGTTATAAAATTCTAAGAAAGTTTTAATATCTTTCGTTATTGCGTCTATAGAGCGTTGTTAAATGACAGGTTCACAAAAAAGTGATCAAATATTGATGAGCACGAGTTAAGCTACAATACTCGTAAGTAAAATATTTCTCCGAGAACGGCATTACTTTTAACTCTCATACTGATCACAGAGATCTGGCAATTTCTTTTTCATAGTTAGTGAAGCACGTAACGTAAGGAGGCAAATTCGATTTGCCTATCAGCAATATAAAATGCAAAGTAATCAACGGAACACTGTGTCCGACACAATTCTTGTACAAGTATCATCTATCTTTATGTTTTTATTATGCACGAATTGACTTTCTGATCGCAATTTTCAAATCATAAACATTGACATATTTACCGCATTGTATTCATTCATTCATCCACTCATTCATTCGTTCGTCTGTTCCCATTAGCCAATTTTTTATCATTTTGATTATTTCCTTTCTCTTTTATTTTTGCATTTGCCTGTCGAATTCTGGTGTTTGCTTATCATTTAGAACGATTTTTTATGTAAATACAACAATGAATGGTTGGATGGATGAATGGGTGTTGTTGAGTGCTTCTAATCAAAAAAAAATACATAACGAAAAATTAAAAAAGAGGTTCACTGAATTGTAAACACTTTTTTCTGATAGATTTCAATTGGAAACACGTTTGATAAGTACGTATATACCTCCTCCGCGTCCACACCTTTCCCCAAAAGAGCTAATCGCACAATGACAATATATTTGCATTATCTGACACATGGTCTATGGAAATTCATAAATGTTTATTGCAGTTCAGGGATATTTCATTTTATTTTGTAAATTGCTTACTAACACTCAGGTATAATAAAATGTATAGATGATATATTTGTTAGTGCCAAACGATTATAAACCCATATTATGAGGTATACATTATTGGATTTGAAGTGCCGCTAAAAGTGACACTTGACATTAATATAATGTCAACAAATTTAAACAATGCAAGAACTAAAAAATGGAGAAACAAAGAAAGTAATCCGAATTATGGACAATAACTCGACGCATTTTGTACCGTATGCTTCAGTCTATTTAGGTGACGCATGTATTTTCTAAGATTTTTCGGGTGAAAACCGCCCGTTTATCGCAAATAACTGTAGAATATATTTAACTCATTTATTATCACAAAGAGCAATCAATATTGCCAGAGCTGTGGTAAGAAGGGGGAAAGGTTAAATACACATCATATTTATAATACAAATTATAGAAAAATAAAGAATACATAAATATATGTCATACATTTTCAACAGAGGTTTTTGGTGGCAAAAAAATCAATTTTTCGACAATTAGTTTTTAAAAATCAAATAGTGCAGTTCTATGGGTATGTATTTCAATGAGAAAAATCCATAATTTATTTTCGTAAAAAATAGTATTTTGTCGTATAAAGTCTCTAGTGACGTCACCTTAATATTGCAAAGCGAAAACTAATGAAAATATGCATGCAACTCAGTACCTTATGCATCTAAAATATTATCACTGCTAAAATGTAAATGACGTTTTTATTGAAATACAGTGTCTTCTTTTTAATTCAAAAGTTATTTAGATTGCATATCATCATCAGAAACGAAAAAGGGCTTATCATCATAAAATTTTACAGGAGAAGCAAAAAACTAAATAAAATGAAAAGTGCTGTGAAATAGGATTTTTAACTACTAATTACGCCGCTAAAAATTTGTCAGGATATGTTTTTTGATGCAGTGTACTGAAATCCATCAAAAACTGAATTTCCATTTTTCTTGTTGTTACGCCCTTTTTGTTTCTGATGTAGTTTAGTAAATATGGAAGAATTAAAATTGCTGCACTAAATTCAGCGTTTAAAGTTTACCGTAGAATAAAAAGAAGCACAAAAATGTATGAAGTCATCTCACTGTGCGGACTGAGATCAGGCGATTTGTATATATGTGTGGGATAATACAGTTCTCAGTGGTTTCATTGAATTGACTATATTTTTCGCTATAAACCGTCATATACAAAAATAGAGATGTTGAACCAAATTTTTAAGTATGACTCTTTATTTACCCGAATTGGTTCAGAAAGTTTCAAAGAATCGAAAATTGAATACACACAGAATACAGTTTGGTTGCCTCAACCGAATTTTGGTAGTTCTCTCTACTATCATGCGATTCCATCAGGACAACCAACATTTTGGTTGTGGTATACTTCTGCTTCCATGTTGACAACAATCATATTTGGTTGCGCCAACTACGAAAATGGTGTCTAAAATTATCTGTTGTATGTTGCCACAATCAACTGTTTTAAAAAATTTGCTGTTCTGACAATTTGTCAGTCATATACTACCGACAATTAGTTAAAAGCAGTTTTCATTAATTTTTATTTTATTTTTTGAACAAAAAACCAAACAATTCATAAAAAAATTAAAAATCCCACATTAGAAATTCATAACTATTATGAGATGTGGAAATATTTGACACAAATTGTAGTACACAAAAAAACACAAAACTTTTATGCAAATATCGCTACACCCTGTGCTTTAAATTTCATGATTGTTGCTTTTATTTTTTATTTATGTAAAACATTTTGCACAACATATTCTGCATTCCACACATTATTATCCACATATTATTATTATTTTTGTCTACATTTGTCGAGTAATTTTATTTTTTGTTTGTCATGCATCAGCAAAAGAACAGCTATCAATCTTTCGGTTGTTTTTTTTTCAAAATACATTTAATTATTCTAAATTTGGGAAATTGTTGGGATAACCAAAATACGATTATTTATTAATAGTTTTTCTGTTGTAGTAACTAAAAGTGACACTTGACATTAATATAATGTCAACAAATTTAAACAATGCAAGAACTAAAAAATGGAGAAACAAAGAAAGTAATCCGAATTATGGACAATAACTCGACGCATTTTGTACCGTATGCTTCAGTCTATTTAGGTGACGCATGTATTTTCTAAGATTTTTCGGGTGAAAACCGCCCGTTTATCGCAAATAACTGTAGAATATATTTAACTCATTTATTATCACAAAGAGCAATCAATATTGCCAGAGCTGTGGTAAGAAGGGGGAAAAGTTAAATACACATCATATTTATAATACAAATTATAGAAAAATAAAGAATACATAAATATATGTCATACATTTTCAACAGAGGTTTTTGGTGGCAAAAAAATCAATTTTTCGACAATTAGTTTTTAAAAATCAAATAGTGAAGTTCTATGGGTATGTATTTCAATGAGAAAAATCCATAATTTATTTTCGTAAAAAATAGTATTTTGTCGTATAAAGTCTCTAGTGACGTCACCTTAATATTGCAAAGCGAAAACTAATGAAAATATGCATGCAACTCAGTACCTTATGCATCTAAAATATTATCACTGCTAAAATGTAAATGTCGTTTTTATTGAAATACAGTGTCTTCTTTTTAATTCAAAAAAAGTTATTTAGATTGCATATCGTCATCAGAAACGAAAAAGGGCTTATCATCATAAAATTTTACAGGAGAAGCAAAAAACTAAATAAAATGAAAAGTGCTGTGAAATAGGATTTTTAACTACTAATTACGCCACTAAAAATTTGTCAGGATATGTTTTTTGATGCAGTGTACTGAAATCCATCAAAAACTGAATTTCCATTTTTCTTGTTGTTACGCCCTTTTTGTTTCTGATGTAGTTTAGTAAATATGGAAGAATTAAAATTGCTGCACTAAATTCAGCGTTTAAAGTTTACCGTAGAATAAAAAGAAGCACAAATAAAAGAAGCACAAAAATGTATGAAGTCATCTCACTGTGCGGACTGAGATCAGGCGATTTGTATATATGTATGGGATAATACAGTTCTCAGTGGTTTCATTGAATTGACTATATTTTTCGCTATAAACCGTCATATACAAAAATAGAGATGTTGAACCAAATTTTTAAGTATGACTCTTTATTTACCCGAATTGGTTCAGAAAGTTTCAAAGAATCGAAAATTGAATACACACAGAATACAGTTTGGTTGCCTCAACCGAATTTTGGTAGTTCTCTCTACTATCATGCGATTCCATCAGGACAACCAACATTTTGGTTGTGGTATACTTCTGCTTCCATGTTGACAACAATCATATTTGGTTGCGCCAACTACGAAAATGGTGTCTAAAATTATCTGTTGTATGTTGCCACAATCAACTGTTTTAAAAAATTTGCTGTTCTGACAATTTGTCAGTCATATACTACCGACAATTAGTTAAAAGCAGTTTTCATTAATTTTTATTTTATTTTTTGAACAAAAAACCAAACAATTCATAAAAAAATTAAAAATCCCACATTAGAAATTCATAACTATTATGAGATGTGGAAATATTTGACACAAATTGTAGTACACAAAATAACACAAAACTTTTATGCAAATATCGCTACACCCTGTGCTTTAAATTTCATGATTGTTGCTTTTATTTTTTATTTATGTAAAACATTTTGCACAACATATTCTGCATTCCACACATTATTATCCACATATTATTATTTTTGTCTACATTTGTCGAGTAATTTTATTTTTTGTTTGTCATGCATCAGCAAAAGAACAGCTATCAATCTTTCGGTTGTTTTTTTTTCAAAATACATTTAATTATTCTAAATTTGGGAAATTATTGGGATAACCAAAATACGATTATTTATTAATAGTTTTTCTGTTGTAGTAACCAATTATTCGTTGCAATAATAATCTTTGGTATATTGATACAATTTCTATTGTCAAGAATAAAACATTGGTTGTTACAACCAAAAATCTATCATATGGTACTATAATGAAAGTTCAAAATTGGTTACCACAACTAACCAATAAAAAAACAATCTTAATTCGATTGATGCAACCATCGATTTAGTCGCAAGCATTTTTATTTAATCGTATCCATGTTATTGATGTTTCAACTATTTATATATAAATACAGGGTGATCCATTTCGAGGTTCACTACTTTTTTAAAGAAAAAACACAGAAAATTCAAATTGAATGGGAAATGTTTATTATCATTTGAAAGAACATTCTTTGGCATTTATTTTTTCCCAGATGGTCCATCCGTTGAGTCCAATTATCGATGACTCGTTCGATCATTTCGACTGGTAACTGGTGAATGACACGCGTGATGTTTGCTCCAAGGCCTGAATCAAAGCGGGTTTGTCCGCATAAACTTCAGACTTTACATATCCCCACAGGAAAAAGTCTAACGGTGCGATATCACACGATCTTGGTGGCCAATCGACCGGCCCAAAACGTGAAATTATCTGATCACCGAAGTGTTCTCTCAATAAATCCATTGATTGAAGCGATGTGTGGGAAGTGGCGCAGTCTTGTTGAAACCAAATATCGCCGAGATCACGAGCTTCAATTTCAGGCATCAAATAGTCGGTTATCACGGCACGATAACGGTCGCCATTGACGGTTACGTTCTCACCGGCATAATTTTTGAAGATATATGGACCGATGATTCCGGTACGTCGGATCGGGAATCGGTCATTGGCAAAAAGATAGCTCTTAACGAGAGCTAAAATATTGCTCATGGGTGTCAAGGTCGTGGGTCGACTGGAAAGTGTTTTTTATTTAAAAAAAAAATGGACTTAGCGCAATTGGCGAAGGATTATTTTGATAATAAAACTGAATAATTTGTAAACGTTGTTCAGGCGTATGTCTTTCCGTGATGAAATGCCAAACAATACTTAACAAAAATAACATGACAGCATGACACGACTCACACGTGATCTGTCAAAAAAGGCTATTGAAAAAAGTATCTCTACTTAGATGACCCTTTACAACCGACACAGGTTTTGGCAATATACTTTTTGTTGTTAGTACTATTTTTGTATTGTTACAATCGAATTCCAACCAATTATTTTTCTGGGTGTAGACAAAGAAAAATTCTGATTTCTACGCTGCTCATTGATTGAAATATTCAATATTTTCGATAGAAAACGTTGTTGTATTTAACTATGTTCTAAATGATTCACTTACTTTCTTAATTAATTCATTTAATTGCAAAGAAATATGTTTCCAATAGTTCAACTTTGTTTATTGATTGATTATTCTTTAAATATTATATGCATATAGTTTAAAAACATTAAATGTGATTTCAAACAAATTTTCAAACTAATTTTCACGTTTACAATAAAGGCTATGATGTTTATGTTTAGGCCGCTACTTTACTAATGAGACAATGTAACCTCACATAGGCAAAGGTAAGCTAGATTATAAGTAACATATTATATCACTCGGTTCAGATTATAATAATTTTACCTGCATGATAAAAAAAGGTAGTTTTATAGTGACCGGTGCAACATTCTGGGCTTTTTCGAGTACATAATAAAACGAGTCTAACTACCTACGCTTAAAAAATGTTGATCCTCAGTTTAAGAAAATTCCCTTAATTTAAACCTCTTTCGTAAAAATTAGTTTAAAAGGGCAGAATTATTATAACGAGTATTTGGTCTATAAGCCGAAAGCTATTTTAAAGACAATAAAATTATTTTTACCTAAAACACTAATCACAGTCACAGGTGTGTTTTCTTTAGAACTCTAATGTGTATAATAGGCTTTATATCAGATGATCGAATGTGAGTTTAACTAAACAGTATTAGAGAAATATTTATCCATAATTAAAATTTCGTTAGTATAAAATTGTAATCTATTCGATCAGAAAAAACCCTGTGATCGAATTGGACACTTTAAAAATGTAACAGAGGAGACGCTATGGATATATTTACCTATTTCGGTCATGCTGAATAAAGTGATGGTAGCCATTTTTCTAGGTTAGTTCATGATATTAGACCACAAAGATTGCTGGTAAATTAGAGAGGTTAGTTATCCTAGGTGGTGAACTTGAAATAACTTAAAGGGAAGCGTTGGGGAATTATTTCTCTCAAAAAGCTGTCCTTTGTGAATATTTTACCAACAATTTTACATAAACAATTTTAAAATATATTAAGCCTAGGAAAGAATTTAAAAGCCGATTTTTTCTATCTGTGGTTAGAGCAGCTAAACTTTTTAAATTTCAATCTGAGAGCTGAGATCTAACTGTATGATAAATCTAACTGTCGAATAACTGGAGAGGGCAAAAACGGTCATTAGCCTATTGTTTTTATCACTTTAGTGGAATATATATATATATATATGTATGTATATACAGTAGAATCTCGAAAAAGTTAACCAACATGTTCCTAGGGCAATTAACTTTTTCGAAATATTAACTTTTCTAAGAGGTTTTCAAAAAAGAAAAAAAATACTATAATAAACATCGATTTTGTAAAAATAACACGTTAAATTTATTTCAATGACTTAGGTTTTATCAATTTTACAAAAAGGAAACTTAGATTTATTTTGTACCGGCTGGTTTAAAATTCTCAGTCACTCTTGACCATTTTCTGGAGCAGAAACTTCATATGTACTAATTTGTGCGGAGTGGTTTAAAGAAGCAGTCGAGGCTTGTTTGTTTTTTTCTTTTGTGTAATAGCTCTTGACCATTTTTGTGCGAATATTGACAAGGTCTGCCACTTGATTTGCATCGTCATTGTCTTCAAACCATTTTATCAAGTTATTGATGCTTTCAATTGCTTTCGAGAAGCTCACTTTTGCTTGTTGAATATCTTGCTCGATAATTAGTTCATCGCTTTCATTATCGGACACTTCGAAATCATCGTTATCTTCCGTAATTTGATCCTTGTTCAAATTTTCAATGTCATCAATACTGATGTCAACATTATCACCCACTTTCGACATCAACAATTGAACTTCTCGAAGTGTATCGTCGTAAGCATTACTTGGATTAATCCATTCTGACAACGGAATGTCATCTTCACTATTGTATTGATCATCATCCCATTTTTTTATTTTATTCCACGCTTTTATAAGAACAGCTTGCGGCAATTCGTCCCATACTGATTTAAGTAGCAAAATAGCATCACGAATTGAATGTGCCTTCAAAATATTTTCAATCGGAACGTTTTCTTGCGCGACAATGTTGCATAACAATTTATTTCGATATCCTAACTTGACCAATCTTATTGGATTTTGATCCATGGGCTGCAAAACTGCTGTTACGTTAGGTGGTAGAAGCATTGCTACAATGTTTCCATCATCAGACTTGAGCATTTCAATTGGCTTATGTGCAGTGCAGTTATCAATAAGCAACAATCCCTTAGAAGGTAAATTATTTTCAGCAGAAAGTACTTCTACTTTTTTGAAAAATGCATACGCTCAGAAAAGTTAACTGAAAAATTAACTTTTTAGAGCTGAACGTGTACGCTGAAAATCGGTTAACTTAACCGAGTGATTAACTTTTTCGCGACTTAACTTTTTCGAGATCCTACTGTATATGTATTTAAAATCAACATTCATTTGATATTCCAGTAAAATAAAGAAAAATGTGCTTTTTTTTGGCAACTAATGTACATATATTTGCATTGACTAAATAATGAATAAAACATTTACAATTTGCATATTTTTTCACCTTTGAATAACACCTCTAGCTTTTGGTTATAAACAATGATTGCCAACAATGTGAAAGACCGACCGATCGTCCGACCATTGTGTCACGAACAATTCATTCTTTGACAAAATACTTATGAATTTTTGCTTGCCCTAGAAAATCTATCTTCTTTTTGAAAGATTCTGACGTTTCTTCAATACCGAACAACTTCAGTGTATTCTTCGATTTGTTATAGCTAATGAGTTGTATTGAACTAAACGCGGTCTAATTTCCATATATGTATGTGTATAGCGAAAATAAATATGGGCTGATGAGGGGCCTGTTAATCAGATGAATATATTCAATGGCTCTATCAGCTTTTAATGGTATTCAATGATTGTTGTTGACATTTAACAAAATATGTTTAAAAAGTAATATGTATATCAGATGTGTTTAAAAATATTCGTTTTAAGCACATCTATAATTCTTATATACCAAGGATAAACAAAAAACGATGCTAATGTCATGTTAGTATTTTAATAAAAAGCTACAAATAAACGTTTACATTATGCAAATTGTTTCCTAATTCTACCTCTGAAAAATATACTGCGGCATCTTTTGTTTGTAAACACAAAAAACCGAAAGATGTGAACTATCTCAATTTCTCGGGCCATTGTTGTACAAATACAAAGAAGAATAATCTATGTTTGCCCTGAAAAGGCTATTGCTAAAATCTATGTGTCATTTTGAACTTTTTTTTCGTTACTAATGATTTTGTATTGAGCCTATCTAACAATTTACATATTGATACCTTCATTCTAATGATGCTAAGACGACTTTGCATTCTAAATATACTCCCAAAGTTTGGTGATAATTAGAGTGATCAAAACCGGTTTAAAATAAACCGGCCCACCGGTTTTTTGCTTCCACCGTCCCCGGTTTTTCTCAAAATCATGAATTTCGAACAACCGGTGCAACCGGTTTTTTTTCGTTTGTTTCCACCGGTTTTCCGTTTTTTTTATTATCACTAAAATATTAAAAATTATTTACAACTTTATATACAAAATTTCACAAATTAAGATAATAATATGAAAGATCTCCTTATATGGTCTAAAAAGACTCGGCAACTTTGCTAGAATCCGAAGCCATTCACCAATTTCTATACAAATTACAAAAATTTAAAGAAAATAAATGATTTATACGCGCAGAAGTTATGTGAAAAGTAAACGCATTCTCCCACTTCCAAACCGAAACAAAAACAAGTAAGAAAATTTCATTTGGGTGAACCGACTAGTGTATACTCTTATATATTTATATGTATACCCGTATATACCCACCTGCACTAAAGTGTGTATATAAAATATATATGTATAAAGATTTAATACCTCTATTAAATATTCTATTTAATATCCCGAAATATTAATATTTTCTTGTCTGAACTACATAAGGGGAATTTCATGTCAAGTGAGTTAATTTTTAAAAGGGATGTCTTCTGTCGGGATGAAAATTGCACCAAGTAGCCCTATCAGATAGTAGTTATGAGACACAATTCCAACGAAATCGGTTAAGGACTTTCCGAGTTGGAGGGTGTCAAATATTGACATTTTTGTCAAACGGTTGTTTTTCCCATCTGAAATGCTAAAATGTTTGGTTGAACGTTAATTTTTTTTCAGGGGTTTATATTTATTTTGATAGATCAACAGGTCCCATCCCAATAATAGGTCACAAAGCTTTTAAAGAAAATTATCTAAGCTTTCTTTTGAGCAAAAAAATCAAAAATTAAAACATAGGTTTTTACAAAAATTTCAAAAAAGGTTTAATTTTGCAAAAAAGTAATGAAAATATATTTGCTAATTTTTTTAAAAGGTTGAAGAAGAGACTATCGGTAACACTTTTGGAAAATGTTTCTAAATACAATAGCTAATTAGTTATAAGTATGAGATAAAAGGACCGTTTGACTCAAATGGCAATATTCATCACAATCCAACTCATAACTACTATCCAACAGGACTAAATTTGGTGCAAGATTCCTGATCAGAAGACATCGCTTTTAAAAATTTAATATTAAAAAATCGCCTTTTTTGTTATTAAAAAGGAAAATGTTTTTCAAACGGCAATTTTCATACTGTTTTGTTATGCAGAAAAAAACCGGTTCTACCGGTTTCCCCGGTTTTCTTCGAAGAAAAAAACCGTCCACCGGTTTTTTTATAACCTTAATAAACCATCCACCGGTTTTTTATTTTTTCAAAAAAACCGGTTTTTTGATCACTCTAGTGATAATCCATGAAACGAATAAAGTAGACCTGATACGATTGTATGTGGTTGTTAGTCCCAAATGGGCTAAAGCGAAAAGATCACCATAAAAATGATCCTACGCGGATTATTTCAACGCCGAAAGTTGGAAGTATCAAGAAAATAACAATTTTGTATACCTTTTCTTTTTATTTTCCTTTGAGTTTCAACACTTTAATTAAAAATACTACATAATGTTTACCTTCATGAAATTTACAGGCTTTGAGGTTAAAATATGACAATCAATTCGTTTTAAACCACTTGAGTGAAGTGCAAGAAAGACTTCAGAATACACGCTTCAGTCCAAAAAACGAAATAAAGGGAACCATTGGAAAATTATATGTGGGATTTCATGTCAAGTGATTCAATTTTTAAAAGCGATGTCTTCTGATCGGGAAGAAACTTTCAACAAGTTTAGTCCTATTGGATAGTAGTCACGACACAAAATATAAACGGGATCGGAAAAGGACTGTCAGAATTGAAGGGTGTTGAATTTTGACATTTTGTCTTTATAAGAAAATAAAAATCGTAACATTTTCGTTAGTAGAAACTTTAAACATCAAACATTAAGTCAAATTATAGCATAAACCAATTATTTTTGAAGAATTTTGTAATTTACCTTTAATTGGCCTTCTGGCTTTTAATTACATTAATAAAATAAAAATGAAAAAAAAAATGAAAATTTTTTTTGCGAAATAAAAACTTGGTTTTATATTTTTGTAAAAAATAATTTAAATTTTTGTAAAACCCATATTTTTAATTTTTTTTGCTCAACAGAAAGCTTAGCTCATTTCCTATCTGAACTTTGTGTTCTGTTAGTGGATATATATTTTATCAAAATATATATTTTAGCATAACTGGCATATATTTTAGCATACCATTTATCGTAATTGGTGCAGGAAAGCTTTAAAGAATTCTAAATTAAGTAGACTTTATCTACCTCTAATACAATTTCTAATCCCATCAGCGTTTTGAAAGATATCATACAAAATATTGCGAAAAATCCCATTTTTGAGAATATTTTAATATTTTTTTTTATTAACACACAGTTAAAAAATAAAAATTTCATACAATTTGACAGCTATAACTTAGCTGTTAGCCATAACTGGAGGATAACTGGGGATTGTGGAATTGGCCGTAAGAACTCTTAAAAACATCGAAAAGTTCACAATTATTACCTTTTTTATTTTGTTTGTAATACCCCAAAAGAAGAAGAGGGGTATTACTCTATTTAGCTATGTCCGTCTGCCTGTCTGTAGATGTATTCTTGTAATCAAAGTACAGGGCACAATTATTCGACGATAGCTAAGAAATTTTGTAGGAGCTTCTTTATTTGCTCCAGGACTATCCCTGTTTATATAAATTACTTTTGTTGTTACAAAGAGCATAGGACCTTCGAATCCCTATTTATATTGGTGAAAATCGGTTCAGATTTAGATATAGCCCCCATAAATATATGTACATATGTATGTAACTCCGACACATAAGCGCTATAGCAGCCACAATTTGCAATCATTCTATTTGAAATTGGACACAAATAAGTTTCTTGAACTGATCATAAATACTGCCGTGTTTCCAAAAAGATTTAGATTTATCTTCATTCCGATTTTGCATATATGTATAAACGCTATAGAGGTTGAGTTTTGCATCTAATAATTTTGAAATCTTTTGTAGAGGAGTTCTTTATCCAAGGAAGTGTACTACCGAATTTGAAGACAATCGGTTCTGATTTAGATATATGTATCAGATTTGGCATCGGTGCGCTATAGAAGTAGTATTTTACTTCCGAGCATTACTAAATATTACACAAATGAATACAAGAATGAATTCTGTCAGGTTTGAAAAAAACCTTGCAGATTTACATATAGTTTTCAGCGCTATCGTAATCGTTTCAGATACTGTGTGCATGTCCTGCAGTAGCAGGGTGGTATATTCGGCTCCGTTCGACATTAGCATTTCTTTGGTGTCTTCGCAAAATATTCTTCGCGAAAAATTACTACATTTTAGGGATAACGGGATCTGATTTCCCAACATACTTTGTGGTCGAATACGTCGAAAATAGGAGCTAACCTAGAAAAGTGGCTACCACCATTGGAGACAACATGGTCAAAATGGTTGTATCCATTGAGTCTCCTTTCTGTTACATTTTTAAGTTGTAAATTTGGAGCACAGGTTTATTAAATAAATCAATTATTTTTTAATTGCAAAACAACAATTAACCGATTCAATTAATTTTTATGATTGAATCAACTAAAATATTAATTAATCCAATTAATGTTTTAATTGCTCCAGTGTAGTCTTTAGTATAAGTATTTCGTTCCTTTGAAACATTAAAAGCGATACAGAACTGAAAATATATTTAAATCTTCCAAATAAATAAAAAGTGAATTTGACACCAGATTGATTTTGAATAATTACCGAAAACGTTTTGAGTGGCAATACAACAATATCACAGTACATATTTGCTTGTACAATCCTAGATACAAAATGTAATCATAAACGCCGCAACAAAAAACCAAAAATATCTGATTGCTAAAATACAACGAATTTGGTGTGAGCTGTCAGCAGACAAATGATAAGATATGAAGGGACAGAAAAAATTGTTGGGGTACATACACACCACTCCATACTCCATGGCGGCACCGAACTCTCATCAGCACAGAGAATTAGGGAGGAATAGGCAGATGGGTAGTGTTTGGGGATGAATGGGAAAAAGTGCAGGTGGATAGATATGACGATGGTAACTCATTAGATATTACCACCGTACACTGACTGGATAGAATAAAATCCAAAAATGTAATCAAAAGCAGGTTTCTAGAGTTCAATGTCCTTCGGGGAATTTTCAAATTTATTTAGCGATCCGGGCCAACCGTTCGTGGCACATGTATTGCTGTCCGTACTATTATTGTTATCGAGAACTCACCCTGACAATGGTATAACGTTCTCTCCAAATCTCTTTTATTGTGACGTTCTGACACGTTCTTTTAATTGCAAAGGACCACCACACTTTTGATGCTGTGCGGCCGATGCTGCTGCCGCTTACTATTGTATACTCAAAAAAATCGCGTTGTGGGTAAATGAGGGTCGGTCGTTCGCTGTCGTCAAATGTGCGATTTTTTCAACCGCCATGGCAAACAGCGAAAAAACGACAACAACAACGTCACTGCATGTCACTATTATGCTTTTATAACATTAAACAATCATCACACACGCACACATGCATGCATACCCCTAATCCAAATACTAAACCCCTAACTGTATTTGCCCGAAAGGGCACAGGCAGGACACAACATACGCACACACGTACGTAGACAGTACACCACACCAACACTATTACTTAAACACGCACGGACCACGACTTTCAGTGTTCAAGAGGGGAAGAAACGACAAGAGACGACTGAGACTAAACAAATGAAACAAAACCAGTGACAGCTGCTCATAAAAATGTCAGGGCATGAATAAAATAAGGCTGTTGCTGCTGATCCTGAACTTGATCCTGTTTGTTTCTAACATAGGCGCACATACACACATAAACACTTCAAATTTAGTATAAATCATAACCAGTAGGCCAGACCGAACTGGAGACACGTCCTTTTAGGTCTCCAAAGAAAAATAAAGTTCATTCTTTGCTTCTAATGTAATTGCAAATATGCCTTACTTATTTATTTGTTATTCCTTTATTCCTCTTCTGATGGTAGATATATATACACATATATATGTATATTTGGACGTGATGTCTTCCTTCTGCTCTCTGATGACAATGTTATGCTGCTGCTTTTCGTCGTTTTTCTTCGCACACACACACTCGCGCACAAAAGTCTCTTGGGGAAAAATCAATTTTCGCCCATAATTTTTTTGCACTTTTCTTGGATTTGTGTTAGACAAATTTTCACTTCGAATTATTAACAACTTCTAATTTTCTTTATATAAAATCACCGTTTTCACTTCTCTTCGTTCGCTTTAGCTAAGCAGTGTAATAATGTTTACAAAACAAATAAAAACTTTAATACACTTCCGCAAAAAAAAAGGAACAACCACTCATTCTCAACGATTCGATTCACGCCAATTTTTCGATTTCCGTTTTCCGTATATCTCTATCTCATGTCGTTGTTCTTTAATATTTCATTTTAACTTATATGTATTTATTATTTATGTATAATTTTGTTTCTTTATAATTTGATTTAAATTAATCGCCAACATTCGCCCGACATAGACTCGACTCGCCGACAAATAAAACGAAAATAAAAAGTTTTTGTGGAGTTAGTGACATGGAAGTGAGAAAGAAAGAGAGCTAAAATTAACGGCGTACCAAGTTTTGCTAAATGGCGGCGACAAATTTGTTGGATGGCGGCACTGCTTTATTTCAGTGATGGCAACGTACCACATAGCTATTGTGAATGGAAGTACCATACCAAATTTTACCGCCAAAAGTGCAAAGTGATGTGAAATTTTAACAGCCGTATTCATAAAAACTTAAAACAGCTTTACAAACCTTTGTTAAGCAAAATTTGTTAAAACTGTATTCATAAACGATTATTAGCCTACAAAGCCTTTTATAAACCATTGTCAAATATGTGAATTAAATTGTAAAAACATTAAGTAAAAATGTTATGTGCTATTCACATTTTCTCTCACCAAGTGGTATCGACATTTGTATACCCTCACTTTAATGCTTTAGTAGAAGGGTATAGGCAAAAATACACAGCCGTATTCATAAAAAATCCTAATTATAATTTAAAGTCTACATTAGTTAATAAACACCTTTGCCCTAATAAACGATTATTAAAAAATCGCATTCATAAACAGCATTTTAACTAATAAACATTTGAATGACTTAGTCAATGTAATGCTGGCAACACCATCTTTTTCACATACAGCCATGGACAATAAATTAGCACAAAATCACTGTAAATGTTGATTGTTTTGTTTTACTAATTGTGCACCTAAATATACCAATTATTTTGATCTGCACTGTTGAACAAGAACATCTGGTTTCTATTTATCAAAAAATTTTACCGATATAAAGTTTTCATTTTTGTTGTTATTGGCGATTTCTGTCATTAGCTGTGTTTGATCTGGACACACTGAAAAAAAATTTGTCATAATATTAAAGAAATTCTCCAAAGACGTCCTTTGTCTTCAAAATAAGTACATTTTGTACTTAAAATATAGATAATTTCAATAATATTAAGTAATTTACTTAATTTTAAGAAAATTTTCTTAAATTTTAAAAACAACTGTATTAATTAACAAAAGTGTATGCTCACTTTTCCAATAATTAAAAAAACAACTAAAAATCAAATAAATGACACATTCAGATAATATTTTTATTACATACAAAAAGGTATTCGAGTAATATTTAACACATGGTGATTTTCCAACAATAAAAGTTTTTGGTCTTTTATGAAACAATATCGAAAGAAGAAGAATGCAAAAATACATTTATTATACCGATATTTGTGAAACAATATGGAAAAAAAATCCTGCCCTTAGTCGATTTAAACATGTCCGTCCATATATGACAATCGAAAAAAGGAACCAATCCTTAAGCTATGATTGTCAGATCGGATACAGATAGTATACATATCTATATTAATACATACATATCTATATAAATATACTTACCTACATACATGTATATATATATATATCTACATATTAAGCACGAATGTCATTAAACTATTTACATACAGACCTACATATACATACATTTAACCGTGCGAAATAACAGGAAATAAAGCATATCGTGTGCCACTGGCATGGGTGGGTCGGGCCTCCAAAGTTAGTGGGGCTCGGTCATACATTTGGACTCGATTGGAGCACTCTAAATGGGTCAAAGTGGGATTTTTCAAAATTTGCCCCTACCCAAAAGTTCGACCCAAATTCCGGGACATCAGAATTGGTTTTAGAGGTATGGTTCCTTCGGTAAAGTTTCTTAATTTGATCCCTAGAATACGATTTTCACTGAGCAATGGCGACTTTTTTTTGGAGGAGTGACCTAAGACCCAAAGTATGTTCCACGGATATCCGTTTTGGTCCACTTTAAGTCGAATGAGCAATGTCCGTCCGTCTGTCTGCCTGTCTGTCTGTCTGTCTGGCTGTCTGGCTGTCTGCTGGCTGCTGCGCACGATAACTCTCGAAAGGAGTAACCGATTGACTTTAAATTTGGTATGTAGTAACATTTTCTTCTATCTCCGGCTAAGTTCGAAGATGGGCCATATTTGTCCACTACCTCTAGTACCTCCCCCTCGAAGGGTTAACATTTAGTAAGAACGTTATAAACCCGTTGTAAGACAAATATTCGGTTGTACGTACACGGCATTGCATTTTTCGCCATTTTTCTGACAATATCGAAGATCTGTCAGTCGTCTGTACTTAGCTTTACGAAATTTTTGGGATAAGGAGCAGCTTATGTTGCACAATGCCTTTACCTCTTCCTGAAAAAATGCGACAAATCGGTCCACGTTTTGATATATCTCCCATTAAATGGTACATTCCGTATTTTAGGCACAGTGGCGTATTTTATACATTTTTTATTTTAACCCAAACCATTTCTAGAAAATATATTCAAAATCATTCTTATTTTTTTCTATGAATTAAAAAGTTCCATAAAAATATTTTGCAAATGCACACGAAGAAAAAGCAAATGTCACTTTAACAAACGCTTAAAGTAGGGAGTAGAAGCAATATTAAAATTAACACATTTATCAATGGTTTACAAAAGGTGTTTCAGGCTAATAATCGTTTATGAAAACAGTTTTAAAAATTTAGCTTAACAAAGGTTTGTAAAGCTTTATAAGTTTTTATGAATACGGCTGAAAAAAAAAACCTTAAATTAGACAGATGTGCCCACAGACCTTAAATTAGGCAGATGTGCCGTCCGGACGAAACGTCAAAATCTGTCAGTTACGAACGAATAGGAATGAAATGTCACATGCGAAAAAACACTTTTCCGCGAACATAGTTAGAACTTTCTTTGCACTAATTAATTAATATTAATTTTTTAATTGTGACAATTACAGAAAATTCGGGAAAATCGGTCCGAAATCCGCGGAAAACCTCACTCTTTGAAGTCTTACTCGTTGAAATTTCTATTCCTTCGTAACTGACAACTTATTCGCTCCGGGATGACATATCTTATTATTAATTTTTTTTGGTTCACAATATCCAAAAGATGTCGTAGCATGTTCTTAAAAATGGAATACAGATGTCGATAGGCACTTTTTCTCTGTCTCCCTGTTAGCCAGTATTGCCGCTGGACAATTTTATATTTCCAACTTGATATATTAGAAATTATTAAATTATGCTGTTTTCAAAATAAAACAATTAAATATATTTTTGTCAATAGGGTTCTATTTGTGGTTTGTCTTGATCTAGGCTATCTTAAGAAATTATTAAATTATGCTGTTTCAAAAACACTGAAGGAATATAGGGTTGTTTTTTTAACAGGTTTTCAAATAATATTATTGCTACTGCTCCCAATGGACCATTTGAATAATGTATTAATTTTCAAATAAAACGTATTTCGTCATATATATATAATATTTGAAACATTCCATACATTTCAAATACCTCGACTTTTCTACAAAACAGTATTTTTCTGTATATACACTTTTTCATTTTACATATGCACTTACATGACATTTTCTCCCGTAAAATGTTCAAATTTGATAATCGGAAACACCAAATATTTGAATTCATGTGTAATGGCTACCCTGTTGTTTATTTACGCCATCTGCAAACTAGTTGCAACCTGCAGAACGCCATCTATGAACTAGTTGTGAAGAATTCGTTGTGAATGGATAACGTTGTATCTTAGTATTCATATCTTTGGTTATAAAGGGTCCGCCATCTAACGTTTTTTTTTTCAACTAGTGCTTATTTCGTGAATGGTAACACTTAGCTCATGTCTGATTTGACAGATAATTAGTTTTATCCTTCCGCTGAACGAATATGTGTATATTGCGAATATTGCGACATTACTTTGAAAATCATGGTAATGTTGCAGAATGTGTGCGAAAATTGCGTACGGATTTTGGAACAAGAGAAGCACCGTCAGCTCCGTATGTTCGTTATCTTGTGAAAAAAAGTGAAAGAAACTGGCATCCTCATCGATAAACCAAAGTGTGAAAAGCCAAAAACAGTGCGTACACCCGAGAATATTGCTGCTGTGGCAGAAAGTGTGTATGAAGCGCCATCAACAACAATTGAACATTTCGGAGACATCATTGAGACGAATTTTGCATAAAGACCTTGGTATGACGCCACACAAAGTCCAATTGGTTCAGGAGTTGAAGCCAACTGACCATCCAATGCGTTTTTAGTAGTTTTTTTTATAGCATTTTCAAAAAAAAAAGTTATTTGGCGGACCCTTTATTACCCTTTGGTAGTTGAATCGAACCTATACTGTCAAGTCCGTGTATTTTTCAAAAAGTGTTCATTTGTTGCATAGTGTTATTTTTCACAAAGTTTCACAAGGTTCTCCGTAACATAATTATTGGAAATTTTGTAGTATGCTAGGAGGAAATGCCATCCTGCAACGCCGTTAACAGTTAAAATATTGCCCTCTGATACCTTTGGTCTGACGGATTCTCCACAACTATTTCGTCAAATGCAATACAGACATTTTTCTGAAAATCCGTCAGACTGGTGGCAAAGTTCTCGAAAAGTTTCTGTATAGAGACAGATGGACGAACATCTAGTTCTTCCTCACTTCTGCGCCTCGTCAGGGCATATTTTTGGGGAACATCGTGTTCTGAGTAGATGAAAAATTTTGTATACTTGTGTCATTGGACTTGGAAAAAGCTTTCGACAGAGTGGATTATTCCACTTTGTTGTATAAGTTATATGATACATATGGTTTTTCGAGTAGTGCATGTACCATGCTGTGCTCTTATCTTGCTAATAGGCGTCAATTGGTATATGTTGATAGTAGGTACAGTAATATTCTTCCTGTAAAAAGTGGTGTTCCGCAGGGATCAGTGTTGGGGCCGTTGCTATTTATAATATACATAAACGACCTTTTCCCCCGTTTACAAAATTGGTGTGTTCCTTATGCTTTTGCAGATGACATTCAGTTGCTGTTTAAAGGCCACCATCATTTTGCGGGGACTCTTCAGTCTAAAATTGATCTTGTTTTCGAAACATTAAGTGTTTGGATGTTGCATAATAAGCTTTGCATAAATCCGTTAAAAACCAAGGCACTATATTTTTCTTCCGTTTGCTACAATAATATTCAGTTAATATATAATAACACTCGAATTGAATTTGTCCGTCGCATGGAATGCCTCGGAGTTCAGTTAGATGATAAGCTTTGTTTTGAACACCACATTAATATGGTAGTTTCGAGGGTGAATCTGACCTTAAAAAACCTGTATGGTACAGATTTATCTCTGCCACTTTTTGTTAGAGAGCGGCTTGTGCATGCCCTGGTTATGCCAACTGTTTTGTATTGTTTGGAGATATATTCTGGGACTACACAGAGAAACATAAGTCTGATACATCTGGCTATAAACAGAGCTGTGCGTTATGTGTACCGATTAAATCGACGAGTTCATATAACCCCTTATGTTGAAAAATTTCTAGGGTGTAGTTTCTCCACTTTTTTGAATTCCCGGTTATTAATTTTCTTCTACAAGCTGATTAGGAATCAGTGTCCGAGTTTCCTGGTGAGATCATTTGAGTTTTGTCACTCAACTAGAAGAAATCAGATATTAATACCTAGGGTATTTCACCTTTTGGATGACGCATTTCTTGTAAGAGTAGCACGATTATACAATGCTTTACCTGCTGAATTAAAAAACTTTAGTTTATCAATTACATCTTACTCTAATCGGCTTCTTCAACATCTTCAATAAATTTCTTATAAATTCTGTCTCTATTTTGATTATTTCCAGATATGAGTAGTTATTTAATTATCCTAAATACTTTTCCGTATACCTAATCTGTACTCATATTATGTATTCCTTATTATTTATTCCTTATTATTTTACTTAGGTTTAAACAAATCATATGCCACTGAGTAGTTTTTTACCCTTGGTTAAAAAGCTTAGTTAAATGCATATTGTAATTAATGTTTAATTGGCCAGACGGCTTTGAATTACAAGTTTGTACGAAATAAATGAATGAAATGAAAAGAAAGCATATGTTGAAAAAGTATATGTTTAGTTCGTATACTGAAAACAAGAAAAACTATCTTGAGCATTGCTAAGTGCAAAAACATTTAAAATATATATATATATATATAACAAAACTTAAGGTTTTCTTGCAATGGTCTGAACTCTGAATTCACCTTTGCCTAACAATCTGTCATTGTCCGTACATTTGCAGCACTTTAACAGGGTTGATAAAGTTAGCCGATCTGGCTAACTTTACTACATGCTTAGCTTTACTACATGCTGGTGAACAGGGTCCGGTTAGAGGGGCCGCAGGTAACACTATCAATACATTACATAAAAAGACATGTTTGTTATTCCCGCCAACAGGGCCGGAATCAACATCACTTCTATCCGCACGCCCACAAGAAAATTATAACAGAGCGACTTTCCACTGCCCGTGAACAACGTAACGGGAGTGGACATGCCAGACCGAATACGCATAACGGCACGATCTTGTCCCCTGCGAAAATGTGTGTGACCAAACATACGTAGAACTTCTAATAATAATAAATAACAGCCGAATTCATAAAAAAAATCCTAATTATGATTTAAAGCGCACATTAGTTAACAAACACTTTTGGCCTAATAAACGATTATTAAAAAATCGAATTCATAAACAGCATTTAAACTAATAAACATTTTAATGACTTCGTCAATGTAATTCTGGCAACACCATCTTTTTCACACACCGTTTTCTCTATTAATGATGCATTAATACGATTATCAATTGTAAGAGTAGTCGAATATATAAATTATTTTATGTTTATTTTAAAAACAACTGTATAAATACAAAAATGTATGCTCACTTTTTCAATAAATAAAAAAACAACAACTAAAGATCAAATAAATGACGAATTCAGACAATTTTTTTATTACATACAAAAAGGTATTCGAATAACGAATAATATTTAACACATGTTGATTATTTACATATCACTATTGCATTTTGTGTTGTGATTTTGCAACAATATAAGTTTATGGGCTTTTGTGAAACAAAATAGGAAAAAAGAATGCGAAAATTAATTATTATACCGTTTTACAATATGGTGAAAAAGAAGAATGCAAAAATGCATTTTATATACCGATGGACGCAGAATCATTCCCCGAGTCGATTTAGCCATGTCCATCCGTCTGTGACAGTCAAAGTACTGCTCGAAAAAAGGAAACAATCCCTGCAGTCAGCCAGGCACCATATGTCTCTATGTCACCACTTGTTCTATAGTGACAACAAGGTAAAAAGTCTACAACTTTACTTTTATGCGCGAGCAGAAACATTTGACGTTCGTTTTGTGAAAATAATTTATGTGTTTTAAGAAGATGATAACAATTATTTTATAAAAATAAAAAAATGAGTAAAAGAAATTTTAAAAGACTTGTAAAAAAAACAAACAACCATATAAAAATAGAAGTTAGCAATGTGAGCAAGAAAACAGCGAAATGCATATTGTGGGAGAAAGTGAAGATTTTGTGGAGAATTTGGAAGATTTTGGCGTTCCGAAATTGACGTTGCGGGAGAAGTTAAAGCAGTGGTACATAGAAACAACTCCTTCTAGGAAGTGTTGGAGAAACTATTGTCAAAATTAAATGCATTTAATTTTATGTACATTCCAGCATTTTTTATTTTTTGTTAATTAAATGAATAAGAGGTTTGGCCAGCCTCGAAGAAAATGAGCATATAAATAAATGTGTTTAAGTGTACTGCGCCCACCTTTATAAAGATGTAGAACAGGGTCACTAAAGTTTACTACTGAATCTTTGGTTCAAATGTCTCTATATGAATTACTTTGACATTTAACATGTACTAGTGAATCTTTGTTCCAAATGTCAACATATGGTTAACTTTGACATTTAACCTTTACTAGTGAATCTTTGGTGTAAATGTCTACATATGGTTAACTTTGACATTTAACATTTACTAGTGAATCTTTGGTTCAAATGTCAACATATGGTTAACTTTGACATTTAACCTTTACTAGTGAATCTTTGGTGCAAATGTCTACATATGGTTAACTTTGACATTTAACATTTACTAGTGAATCTTTGGTTCAAATGTCTACTGGTGGTTTTTCAATGACAGCTAATGTTAAATGTCTATAGGAGATTACATGGGCAGGGGCACATTTTGTCTGTAGTACTACTGACAATGTCACAAGTAAATCACTACAATTTTACTAATGGCATTTCCTACAGGGATCATTTACGAAATTTTTGGGATAAGGAGCAGCTTATGTTGCACAATGCCTTTAACTCTTCCTGAAAAACTGCGACAAATCGGTCCACGTTTTGATACACCTCCCATTTAATGGTACATTCCGTTTCGACATAAACACGTTCTAGAAGGCACAGTTACGTATTTTAATATTTTTTTCTTATATTAACCTAAACCATTTCTAGAAAATATGTTCAAAATCAGTCATATAATATTTTTTTCTTTTAATTAAAAAATTCCATAAAAATGTTTTGCAAATACATACGAAGAAAAAGAAAATGTCACTTTAACAAACGCTTAAAGTAGGGTCGAACCAATATTAAAATTCACGCATTTAACAATGGTTTACAAAAGGTGTTTTAGGCTAATAATCGTTTATGAATACAGTTTTAACAAATTTTGCTTAACAAAGGTTTGTAAAGCTGTTTTAAGTTTTTATGAATACGGCTAAAACTTTAAGAAATTACTGGAATTTTATGTCCAACATAATTGTCAATAGTTGATACCGTTTTTTCAGTAGCCATCGCCGCAGAATCTGTATCAAAACCGTCCAATTCGTCATATGTTTCCAAAAGAATTTCCTCTGTGTCTTTATTGTCTTCTTCATCGTCGCTTTGACTGTCACCAACAGGAACATCAACCTTAAGTAAATAGAAAAATAAAAGACAAATTATGTTAAAGGCGAATAAGATACCTGTCAACTATTGTCTTTTGTTTGGTATTATCAGTTTCTTTTAGAGTGGTAAAAAGATCAATTCCGAAATCGCTCAAAACATACTTCAACCTCATCATCATTCAGCGGATCGGATTGATAAATTGCAGCCTTAGCTGCCTGAGGCAATTTTGACAGATTTCTGCTATGTATGTACAGCTCATGCCGATTGGCTGGCCATTCTTTCGGCTTCTCTAAAGTGGGGAAAGGTGAGGGATTAGGGTTTTTAGGTTTTTTTTATTGCAAAAACTGCATTCCGAGATGCGTGTGTGTTCATAGCAATAACGAGTTTTTAAAATAGCTTTGTTCACAAAAAGGACACAGTCGGACCTACTTAGACGAGGATTATAATTATGTTTAAGAAAGGATGCATATAACTCATTCATGTAAATTCTTTATATATCATTTATGTATGTAATTGCATTTGTAAAGCATGGCGTTCCAATATGAGTTTGAAATACACCAGCTCGGTACCAATTTGGATAAAAAGGGACATCAAAAACTGTTTTGTCCATCTAATGAATAATTGATCTATCTAATGTGCTTCCTTATGACCCTATGTTATATGTACAAGAAATCCTCAATTGATTTGGCTGAGGTACATATAATACCTCACTCTATGAACGGTCAACACCGACTGCCAATGCAGTTAGGTCCCTTCCATTTCCAATGAGTACTTTTTGTCAAAATTGTCTGGACTATTTCATAGTCTTCTTGTACTTTGTTAACGGGACTTTTCATTTAATTAATTTTATTTGTCTATCCTTTTGTTGGCTGGGGAAGGGGGAATTTTAAAGAGAAACCCATTATCAACTTCGTCATGACTAATAGCGTAATCTGTTTCGGCGCAAACTGTGGAAAGATCCCAAATACGTGTATGTTTTGAGTTGATGTCTAACAAACGTTTTTGCTGGGCTGGCCTGGCCGAGTTAATGCAAGTCAAACAGATTCTTTCACAAATAAATCATTAGGTAAATACCGGTTATAATCTCAAGGGATCTTGTAGCGGTAGATTTTGATTACTTGGACGAACATCTTGGGAGAAAATACCGTTCAAAATGAATTATTAAATACCGTATAACATCAGTTACTCTTTATGTGTAAAAAACAAATGAAAATAATTATATGTATGTATGTATATAATATTTTATTATATGTGTTTGTGTTTCTTTTTATTTTTCTGTTTTTTTGTCCATCTAAGGGAAAAAATAGCGAAACTTAATATGAAAATCTTTTAGGATTATTCCTTACATTTAGTACTAACTTCACTAAATACAGAATAAACATAATAATGGAAGTGTAATGAATTAAGTGACCAATGCATGTATTTCTTGTTGTTTTTGTCTACTTCTCCTCCTTCCTGCTACTTGTCTATGTTTTCTGATTAAGTTAAATACAAACGATGATAGTCATTGGCACCAAACGCACAATTACATTTGGGACATTTGCGCTGCCGCGTCTCGTAGCGCGTACGCAAACAATCGTAACAAAAGACGTGGAAACATTTTGATAAGACGGCATCTTTGCGCTTAACTTTACACGAAGGGCACGTGAGGGTCTCTTTGTATTCTCTAATCTCCTCGAGCATAACTTCATCAATGGTGGTACCCGCCATTTCAATTTTCTTCATGCGCTCTGCCTTGCGCTTGAATTGGGCCAGTTCCTCCTGTAGGCGTTTTGTTTTGTAGGCTTCAGCTTCTAGTGAGCTTGTCTTTTCGGCCACTACCTGTTGAGCCTCCTTCATTTGGGCATGGTATTTTTCTAAATGTAATTTGAGATCAGCCGCCGACTGCGCAGATTCTATAGCCTTGCGCTTATGCATTTCCATAGCCTGTTGCCGCAGAACCAATTCCTTCTCAATAGCCGCAACGGTGGCCTGTAAACTTCGTTCTTTTTCTTCGAGTTTCCGCAGAACTATATGCATAGCTTCAATTTGGGTATCCCTGGTAGCCATTTGATCTTCGAGGATTTGTTTTTCTTCTCTAAGAAGTTTGTGCATTTGATTTGCCTTAATGCGTTCGGACATTAGCTTGAAATTGGCATCATCCTTTTCGCGTAATTGTTGAATAAGTCTTGAGTTTTGCTCCTGCATGTCTTCGAAGGCTTGTCCCGTGACTTCCATCTCATTGAGGAGAGCTTCTTCTTCGTGGGATCCCACAAATGGTCGAGCGTAATTTGGACCTCCTGGACCCCAAGTATTGTCAGGAGGTTTTTGACTGGCCACCTGTTTCTGTAGTTCATACTTTTGTTCTTCTAATTGTTTTATTTTCCTCAAAGCTTCTTCGTCGGCCAACTTTTTTCGCTCTTCTCGTTTGCTTTCTTGTATTTTCTTTAATTGCTGACGGAGTTCTTCAATCTCGGACCTGAGTTTCTTTTCCGTGGCCATGAGCTGTACTTTGTCACGTTGATCTTTAGATACTCCTTTGTACATATCAAGTAAGAGCTTCATTTCCTTCTGGTCATTCAGGGCTTTTCTGTAATAGTAAAGATAGATAATAGTAGACGAGGATTTGAGATGAAGTAATGTTTGTGGATAATGACTTACTTGAGTTGAGCTTTCAAGTCTCGCACCATTTCAGACTCTTGTACCTTAACTTCTTTTGTTTTCTGGGCATCTTTTGCATCTTTTTCCTGTTTAACTGTTGCTGCACCTGTACCAGAAGCTCCAGTGGGTGTAGAGCCGGGAGCATTTCCTGTTGATTGCTCTTTCTTTTCCGGTCCCCCGGGTGATGACTGCTCCTTTTTAATGCCTTCTTTCTGATCTTTCGCCAGATCATCATCCATTGTTTCATCTTCCGACTTTACAGGAGCACTACCCTCCTCCTTGACACTGATGCCTTCGGCTGAAGTACTTGTACTGCTGCCAGAACCACCCGAAGACCCTGGAAATTCTTCTTTGATAGCCGCAGCTCCCTCTTGTTTTATGTCGTCACCATTCGTGCCCTGACTGGGAGTATTTTGTTGTTTAGTTCCCTCCAACTTAGCTACTGCTTCCTCCAGTTCCCTACGCAATTTCACATTATCTGCAGATGCATCTTTATACTTACGTTTATAACGATAGCCCTCACCCTTTAGTTGGGCATTGTGATTTTGCAATGACGTAATCAAATGTCGCATTTCTCGATTTATAGGCGCCGTCTGCTCATTTGCGGCCATATTTTGTTCATACTCAATGCGCAAGGCTTCATATTCTTTGCGTATCTGAGCTAATACATCTTCCATTTGTATCATTTCACTACGCACCTTTTTCTGGGCAATCAATTCTTCACTTTCCATCACCTCGATTTGACGCAAATGTTGATTCTTACTGTTTTGCAATTGATTTCTTGTCTCATCTAGCATTGTTTTAATTTGCATCGACTCGTTATAGAGGACAGAAAACTGAGATTGCAGACATTTGTATTCGGTTGTTTCTACAATAACCGACTCGGGAAGTTGGCGAATCTAGAGAAGAGACGGTTAAAATGTAGTTAGTATAGAATTTGTATTTTTTACTTATATATTCTTGTGATTTTGGAAACATTATTTTCTTATGCAATTTAATATTCAGAACCAGGTTTTCTATTTATTAATCAAAAAAACCCTCAGCAGAATATACATTGATAGAACATTAGTAAACATTAATTAGCCATAAAGTAAACTGAATGAAATAATAAAATAAATATTGATCAAAACTTAAACCTAACTAAAATAAAAAAAAACTAACGCACTTTATTCTAAACCAAAACAAGATGTTAAACCTAATGGAAATTATTGTCAGCGAGGCAGCATACGACATTTGAGCGCAGGGATTAAAACTAAGGCTAATAAGAAATATAAAACTTTGAAGCGAATTGTGTTATGTCTAGATGTTAATTATTTGACACCGAGCAGTAACGTCTTTAGGCTTTTTTGAAATTAGAAGGACTGACGGAAAAGCATTTTAAAAAAGATGGTAGAGTATTCCATAACCGCGACACTCGATTGTGAAAAGAACGACTTAAAATACTACCATTATAGCGCTCTATAAGCAGTTGAGAGTTTCTATTAGAGTTTAGGAAAGAAAAACAGTTAAAAAGGCAAATTGGAATTCTGGATTTTATCATGCGGAAAAAATAATAAATACATATTATTACATTATTCAATGTAATCCAACCGAACAAACGACAATCCCGTTATTTTACAACAACAACAAAATGTTTTTCACAAATTGTACTTGAAAGATTTTATTGTAAACCGGGCATACATATATTGAATTGTACTCATAGATATAGATTTCGATTGTTTCTGAATCCTCTCCCACAAGTTATAGCAATAATGTGAAATTTTATATCTCGTATAACTCCTATCTATCGAATCTTTTTGAGATGTGCTGCTGTTCTAGAAAACCAGATGTAACGTTAGTTAATTTAAAAAATATAATTAAATCGGGTCTCAAGTGATATCGTACACCTGAGACTGTCGAAGACATTTACATACATACATTAATGCAACATTTTTGGTCCGCACAAATAATATGTGCGAGCATTAAAAAGATACTTTAAGCAACATACAATGTATTCGATTAATATGAAAATCAAATTAAATTAACATGTGGCTTTGCCTTTTGGACAAATTGACCTCGAATGATTTGAAGACAAACCTAGCTAGACATTACGTCGGCTTAATGCTATTTTGGTCCATACGCCATTCTTTTGTTTTTAGAGTGAGGAGTTGGTATTATGGGTTTGAAGCATACTCTTTCAGAATCTACTCTTTCAGAATCCTATCTGGACTAGCTTTCAAGATATTGGTAGGGTAAAACGATTTAAATCTGATTTATGGGAAATAATTTCAATATTTTCGTTCTGTCTCCATTTTTCTATCGCCCTATATTTTACGTTCTTTCTATCACAAAATGTAAATTACTCTCCTTCAATACCGAAACATTTTGTGTTCCATGTAATACAAATACGAGAAAATATTAAAACTCGAATGTAATGGCATAGAAATGTTTGAGGATCATACAAGCACTATGGAATAAAAAGTGTGTAACTCTTCAGTCCCGTTTTTACTCAAGCAATAAATTGCGTTTTTCTCCGATCATACAAAATGGCGTATGGAACAAAATAGAATTAAGCCGACGATTATATAAAATCAAACGGACAAAGCCACTAACTATAAGCTATCACAATGAGGGAGATGCAAAATCGTTATCATCATTTATCTGTGGCTGTCCGAGACTGTAATCTTCTATAATAACCAATTAGCAAACATTGCTTCTCCTAAATACATTTATTACTACTGAAAATTTGATATCATGAAAAATAAACAATTCTCTCAATTAAGAAACATAATGTCAACATTAAATAATATTATTATCAACTTACATCCATTTTCAGTTTTTCTACTTCCTTCAGCGTTTCTCTGTGCGTTGCATGTAATTTGTCCAGTTCTTGTAAACGATTGTTTGCCAACTCACGGTATTCTTCCAGTTCTTTTTGTAAATCTTCAACTTGATGGCTGCTGACATTAGCATGTGCTGAGCCTTTGGATGAAGAGGAACTTTTATTGGGATCTCCGTGCATCTGATGATAGGCCTTCAACTTTTCAATAGCCTCCGCCAAATGGTTCTCCAATTTGTCATTGCGGCAATGAATTTTTTCCAAATCATATTGAAGTTCATCAATTTGATTCTTGAGTTCAGCATTCTCAGTTTCCTTGGCGGTTAATGCATCTTGATATTCCTTCATTTTCAAGGACATTGTATGGAATTTCTCATGCAGTGAAGTGTTGAGATTTTGCAGACTACGATTCTCTGTCATAATTTCAATATGATTCTGCTTGAGGGTCTCTTCGATGTTAGGAAAAGTATTGTTGGTGGTAGAATCTGTTTGCGACTCTTCGCCCGCACTTTCGGCCGAAGAAGAAGCGCCAGCTGCCGTTGCGGATGATTGTGGTTCTCCTTTAAGAGCCATGGTAATCTTTTCATTTCTCTGCATGATGCGATCTATGACTTGGACAACTTTGGCTACGGCTCTTTTGGAAACTTGTACACGATTTGCCAACTTATCGTCCAGTTCTTCTTTGTCCCACGTCGACAATTGTGTCAAGAACGAAGTGGTGACCTCGTTTTCATTGCGATTTTCCAATTCGTCCGCTGTCTCGGCATCGAATCTTTGCAGTAAGACACGTATGTCCTCATTCAGTTGATTCCAATAGCGATTGACCACGTTGAGGACAGCATCATCTTGTGTCTGTCTCTTCTCCAACTGTTCAATGCGATGCCTAAGTTCGGCTTCTGTCCGCATACGTTGCTCTATGCGCTGAGCCAATTTTTTATTTTGAAATTCTAATACTTTAATGTCCATCTCTTCCAGAGTGGATACGGGTCCGATCAGGTGTGGTTCAAAGTGGACTTTCTTAATGGGAGGTTGGCCGAGATTCGTGTTGGCAGAGGAGCCAGCAGAGCCACCGCTGTTGTCGTCAGCAGCACGTTTAGACATGTTGCTGCGTATGGAAAAGAAATGAAAAGAAAATAGAAAATCTTTTCAAATATATACATAGAACTGCATATTTTCCAGATTCCCGAGAAGGAACAAAAGTAAAATGTAGAACAAGTAAAAAAATATCGCCATTTCCCCAAAAAAACACGACGATAAGAATAGATGTGCGACCATCAGAAGTTTTTGGTGGAAGTAGTAATTAGTTGGAGATATTCTCAAATTGAACGTCCAAAAGATCAAATGCTTGGAGTTAGTTATTTTTTCTACTACAATTACATGATACTTACACTTAAATTAATTATATTTCCTCCTAATTATTGTTTTAAATAAATACAAGTCCTCTCCAGAAAGAATATGCCGAAAAAATGTGTATATGTGTGAGTTGTTTTGACATCTAGCAAAAGGCGTTTTTACATTGCAATTAGCTTGCTTACACAATGAAAAGAGTGGCAAAGTAATGTAGATGCCGCTAAATAGATACGTGCTGCTTTAAGGTTTGTTCACATTATACGAGTTGTCGTTCAACTTGATAATTAATTGTTTTTACGTGAGAGATCTTATAAGAAAGTAATAAAGTTTCCAAAATATTACCCGATTTCCAAGTGTAACTCAGAAAATATCAATTGGAATTCCGACAACCCATTTGAAAATGAAACAGAAACTTTTTTTGTGTACATTGAGGCGTACTAAACATTTTATGAGATAAAAAAAAACAAAATTATGGTAAATCTTTTTTCTTCTTCTAAAATTCCAATTTTCATGGAAGGTACCTTTGGTATTTGAACCATACTCGTATTTTTTGGAGTTTGATCCCATAGAGTCTGGATATGTATTAAAGAAAATTATAAGGGTTACAAATGGTGTTCACATAGACAGCGATTTAATAACTGTCGTTAAAACAATTAACATTTTTGTATACTTATTTTTAAAAAAAAAAGTTTTTTGCTGGCACGAAAATAACGACAAAAAATAGAAAAGAAATTGTTTGTTCCATTTTTTGAAAGCTAGGTTCCTATCGCATGCTTCCAATGCATATTTCAAAAAATCTATGGCTAAATAAATGTATAAATTATTATAATTGTAAAAATTCTCTTACAATATTTCTACATTTATCCATAGATTTTTTCAAAAATGCATTGTCTACTTCGTTAGGATGCTATCATTCAAAAATCGAACAAACATTTTTGTTCCTACACCCAGCGAAAAACGAAGCACATACGTGCTTAATCTTTGCAAATTCGTTTATGATAATGAACCAACCCCGTATGTTACGAATTCAAGCAAAGCGGTGCATGAATAAAGCATCAAAAATCAACAACGCTTCGTTGCAAAATGAATACCAACTGGGGATAATTTAAATCAAGTGTTGGGGACAACTATAGAACGTGCGGGGGACGACTAAAGCACGGTACTATGTTCCCGTTTCACGGTGAAATCCCATACAAAAACCAAAGTTGTGAAAAACTGAGTGAAATTTTTCATTTGTGGTACTGTGTTTATTTCAACGTGAGAAATTGACATTTTGCGCCGATACAAATTAATTGAACGCCGAAACAAATTGAAGCCGCCAGCATTGTACTCCTATTTATTTACATTCATATTTGTCCGCGAGAAATTCAACTGTTGTAAATATTGTCAATAAAATTTCCTAATAAAGAATACTAAATTAAATTATCTGAAATAAAGAAAACTAATGCAAAGGACGGAAAATAATTATGTACATGGAATAAACGAGAAGAGTGACATTCCGATTGGATAGCAAAGCAAATGTGCAAAACACTGGAAGGACATGTAACTATATGTAATAATGTGGAATTTGTCTTGTAATTACATATGTACATTTACGTTTGTATGTTTAGAACAATCGTGACGAAAAGCGTGGAAAAACTTTGTGGACGGCAAACGCTACCGAAGCAGTAGGACAATGGAATTGGGCAGTGCCTGTGATCTCATATTTAAATGGTTATAAAGAACATAGTGAGTTCTTGCCAGCCATAGGAGTTGGAAGAAGAAAATCCGTTTATGGATAGAAGTATAATTTATATATGTCCACAAATATAATGTAAATCCTTAAAAATAATAATAAAACATATTTTTCGGTTCATCAAAACATCATTTTATTTATTTATATTCGTACAACAGTAGGAAATTATTTTGTTATTTGTAACATTGTATTACCATGGCTTCTGATGCCTCACAAGCATCGCCATCGTATCAACACAAAATTTAATTATAACATTAGCACAATGATCTTCAACCATATTTCCATTCTGCAATTTAAATTAACTATTTTCTAAGTCGGCATTATTCCATTTAATTGCTCATTGATTCTCAATTTTGTGATTCTAATTTAAACTCGTGTTTGTTTTCAAGAAAAGCAAAAAGTAAAAAATTCACATGCTTATACACAGACACATACATATAAAAGTGACATCTCGACACACACACTTCAAAAATGCAATGTGACCTTAGTAAAAAAGCGTTCCATTTTTCAACTTGAAATAACATTTTGTGGAATTTTTTCAAGCTGAAAAAACATAGTACCCACCTTAAAGCACTTGCTGAGGACGAATAAAGCACGCGCTGGGATAACTTTTCATTCTAAATCCCCCTCCCCCTCCCATTTAAAACTATTTAAACAGCATTAGCGTTTCAGTAAATTTATTAATGTTATAAGTAAATAAAACACAACAAACATATAATTGCAAATTTGCATATTTATCACTAAGCAAATCACGTCTAAACAAAACACATTCGAATGTGCAGCAACACAGTATTACCTCTGTTTTTTTCTCGGAATTAAATAAATAAATAAAATAAATAAATAAATTCAGCTCGTAACCCTAATGGTGGCAGTCTCCTTCGTATCATTCGCCTTTATGTACTGCACAATTTAATTCCTGTGCTCTATAAAAAACATACACACACATTATAAACTTTTAAAATTGAAATTTTTATAAGCTTAGGTTGTTAAATATTCGTAGGCCGACACCATTTCTATTGATTCCTGAAATTTCTGCAATAGGAAGATGTCACTGGATTTTGCAATCACCTTATCCTTCTCATTCCATAGCCCAGAGAATCATCCACAATATCAAACAGGTCATTAAATTCTATTTCTTCGTCATTAGTTTTCATTTTTCACGTCTTTATAAATCCTCGTGGTTTCTTCTTCTAAGAACAGACAATAACAAATCCAATGAACAACACAAAGCCGAACAAATAAACATCAACCTTACGGCGACAATACATAACGCATCGCCGGTCAAAAAATCACCCCCGTTCCGTTTATGGATAGAAGTATAATTTATATATGTCCACAAATATAATGTAAATCCTTAAAAATAATAATAAAACATATTTTTCGGTTCATCAAAACATCATTTTATTTATTTATATTCGTACAACAGTAGGAAATTATTTTGTTATTTGTAACATTGTATTACCATGGCTTCTGATGCCTCACAAGCATCGCCATCGTATCAACACAAAATTTAATTATAACATTAGCACAATGATCTTCAACCATATTTCCATTCTGCAATTTAAATTAACTATTTTCTAAGTCGGCATTATTCCATTTAATTGCTCATTGATTCTCAATTTTGTGATTCTAATTTAAACTCGTGTTTGTTTTCAAGAAAAGCAAAAAGTAAAAAATTCACATGCTTATACACAGACACATACATATAAAAGTGACATCTCGACACACACACTTCAAAAATGCAATGTGACCTTAGTAAAAAAGCGTTCCATTTTTCAACATTTTGTGGAATTTTTTCAAGCTGAAAAAACATAGTACCCACCTTAAAGCACTTGCTGAGGACGAATAAAGCACGCGCTGGGATAACTTTTCATTCTAAATCCCCCTCCCCCTCCCATTTAAAACTATTTAAACAGCATTAGCGTTTCAGTAAATTTATTAATGTTATAAGTAAATAAAACACAACAAACATATAATTGCAAATTTGCATATTTATCACTAAGCAAATCACGTCTAAACAAAACACATTCGAATGTGCAGCAACACAGTATTACCTCTGTTTTTTTCTCGGAATTAAATAAATAAATAAAATAAATAAATAAATTCAGCTCGTAACCCTAATGGTGGCAGTCTCCTTCGTATCATTCGCCTTTATGTACTGCACAATTTAATTCCTGTGCTTTATAAAAAACATACACACACATTATAAACTTTTAAAATTGAAATTTTTATAAGCTTAGGTTGTTAAATATTCGTAGGCCGACACCATTTCTATTGATTCCTGAAATTTCTGCAATAGGAAGATGTCACTGGATTTTGCAATCACCTTATCCTTCTCATTCCATAGCCCAGAGAATCATCCACAATATCAAACAGGTCATTAAATTCTATTTCTTCGTCATTAGTTTTCATTTTTCACGTCTTTATAAATCCTCGTGGTTTCTTCTTCTAAGAACAGACAATAACAAATCCAATGAACAACACAAAGCCGAACAAATAAACATCAACCTTACGGCGACAATACATAACGCATCGCCGGTCAAAAAATCACCCCCGTTCCGTTGATAATTAATGAACGAATCGGTGGCGATTTTTCATGCACGTTGCGTTTATAAATTGGTACCAAACGGTGTTTATTTTGCAACGTCTTTTTTCCTTCAGTGTATTTTTTTTAGTTTTTTCGAGCTAACAAAAAACTATTTTTAAAAATATTTTTTTTAAAAACAATATAAATTTTTTTCTAATTGTTTCAACGATAATTACTAAACTTCTGTTTCTTCGTGCAAGATAAATTTTTAGCATTTGTAGTCCTCATAATTCCCTTTATTTTAAATAGTATCCCGGCTTTATCGAGCATTTACTTCTAATATCGTATACATAGTTTTGTTTTTAACTATCGACTTCGAGATCTGTCAATAATTGCTCATATATTTGCCCAAGGTGCCGATGAGATTGATTGGTAACTTTCGAAACGATATCGTTCACCAACCAGTGGCCACCCTTAATACATTCCACACATTTCTAATTTTTTTTTTCAAAGAAGGTTTGTTTTTCTATTTTCCCGAACACGAAAACAACGAACACAGCAGATCGAATAAATAAAAGCAATTCCAATATTAAATGCGCCTTCCAGAAAAAACGGATTTTAAAAAAAAAACTTAAAAAATTTACCATAAATTATTTTCATATTTTTGAGAGTTCGTTAGGTTAGGTTAGGTTGAATAGAGGAGATGTTTAAACGTCTCATATACACTTAAGCCAGTGGTTCGGCCTGTTGTGCGCTCCTTATTTATGATTTTTATAAACCACGGACAGTTTCTGATCCAAGATTACTCCCAAGTATTTTATCTTTTTCGGTATGGCAATATTCTTATCCAGAAAACGAGGCACGGTGAAAGGATGAATCTTCCTTTTCCTTGTAAATATACATATTTCTGTTTTGTCTGGGTTGACATTAAGTCCCCTTGGTTGTGCCCAGTTATATGCTATGTAAAGTGCCTCCTCAGCTCTTCTGCATAGTTGGTTTGGATATGTGCCCCTTAGAAGTATTATAACGTCGTCTGCATAACAGACGACTTAAAGTCCTCACCTTCATTGGTGAGGACTTTAAGGAGAGAGACTGTGTATCGTCGTAGCCCATAGGAGAGGCGATAAAATGCCCCCCTGAGGTATACCACGATTTAACTTGTCTCTGATTTTTACGTCATATGACCCACAAATAATCCACCTATTCCTTAGAATATTGTTGATCCAGTTTATCAACGCCCGGTCAACCTGAAACTTGTCTAAGAACTGGATAAGTGTATCGGGCTGAACGTTGTTAAAGGCGCCCTCAATTTCTATACAAACGGCAAGTGTGTACATTTCTTAACTGAAGGACTGTTCTATGTGGTGTACTAACTCATGTAGAGCTGTTTCCACTAATCTTCCTTTAACATATGCGTGTTGCTTGAATTTTAGCTTGTCATCGGTTATCTTACTTTAGATCATGTCGTCAATTATTCGCTCCATTGATTTTAACAGGAAAGAAGTTAGGCTAATAGGTCGATAAGCCTTTGGAATCGTATAACTCGCCTTGTCAGGCTTAGGTATGAAGACCACCCTTGATTCCTGCCAATTTTTTGGGGTATATGCATGAGTTAGGCATGCAGTAACAACTCCAACCAGATGAGTTGATACCAGATCCACCTCATTCTGAAGAAGAGCTGGAAATATTCCGTCAGGTCCCGCAGCCTTAAAAGGAGAGAAGCATTTTATTGCTTCTTTAACCATAATAGGTACTTGGTGCATTACATTTTCGGTCTGTACCTGTTCCTCTGTTGGCCCAGCATTACCACTCGGAAAATGAGTTTTCATCAAAAGCCTTACGGTATCATCTATAGTTTCCATCCTTTTACCCGTTTCATCCACCAGCGTTTCGGTTTGGATATGAGTTTTTGAGAGTAACTTTTTTTTATTTTAGACATGCTGTTAACGCTGTCTACCTGCTCACAGAAAAGCCGCCAGTCTAATGATTTTATTGTATTCTTTGAGTCTTCTGTAGTAGTCATCCCAATATACTGATAGCTTTTTACGTCGAGCTCTGTTGTAAAGTATGCGGACATCCTTGCCAATCAGCGAATTTGCCCTGTCACCCAGGGAGAGTTGGTTAACTATAGTTAAAAGAAGTATGAAATTTCAGTTGGGTGAACCGACCCTCATACATACCCTCACTTTGTAAGCAATGTAAATATGTACTGGTTGGTATATGTACTAACGGGTGATCTATTTATTTTTGTTAATGCTGTCATATTATTTTTGTTAAGTATTTTTTGGCATTTCATCATGGAAAGACTTACGCCTGAACAACGTTTACAAATTATTCAGTTTTATTATCAAAATAATCGTTCGCCAATTGCGCTAAGTTCATTTTTTTTAAATCCAAAAAAAAAACACTTTCCAGGCGACCCACGACCTTGACACCCATGAGCAATATTTAAGCTCTCGTTAAGAGCTATCTTTTTGCCATTGACCGATTCCCGATCCGACGTACCGGAATCATCGGTCCATATTTCTTCAAAAATGGTGCCGGTGAGAACGTAACCGTCAAAGGCGACCGTTATCGTGTCATGATAACCGACCATTTGATGCCTGAAATTGAAGCTCGTGATATCGGCGACATTTGGTTTCAACAAGACTTCCCACACATCGCATCAATCAGTGGATTTATTGAGAGAACACTTCGGTGAGCAGATAATTTCACGTTTTTGGCCGGTCAATTGTCCACCAAGATCGTGCGATATCACACCGTTAGACTTTTTCCTGTGGGGATATGTAAAGTTTAAAGTTTATGCGGACAAACCCGCTTCGATTCAGGCCTTGGAGCAAAACATCACGCGTGTCATCCGCCAGTTACCAGTCGAAATGCTCGAACGAGTCATCGAAAATTGGACTCAATGGATGGACCAGCTGAGACGTAGCCGCGGCAAACATTTGATAGACATAATCTTCAAAAAATAAATGCCAAATAATGTTCTTTCAAATGATAATAAACATTCCCCATTCAATTTGAATTTTCTGTGTTTTTTTCTTTAAAAAAGTAGGGAACCTCGAAATGGATCACGGGCCGATGTTGAATGTGAACCACACCTAAACGTCAAGTTTTTTTTGCATTTCATTTGACATTTCTCAATTTCAGACTAACTCAATTTGAACCATGGAAAGGTACACAATCGAGCAACGCGTTAAAGTTATTCAGGCTTATTATGAAAATGGGCGTTCAAATCAAAATGCATATCGTGCACTTCGTGATTTTTTCGGTTAATAATTTAATCGTCCAAATGTGCGTACAATCGGAAAAATCTTACAAAAATTTGAGCAAACCGGGTCTGTAGGAGATGTGGAAACAACAGTGCATGCTCGTACTGCACAAAATATTGCTGCTGTTCGCGTGTGGCTGAAGAGCCGTCCACCTGAACTCGTCCTCGTGCCCAACAATTGCACCTCTCACGCTCGTCGTTGATGAACATTATGCATAAAGACTTGCATTTACACGCTTACAAGGTGCAATTGACTCAAGAACTAAAGCCTCTTGACCATTTCAAACGTCGTCAATGGTCAGAATGGTGGCAAGAAATGGCAACAATGGATGATACATTTTCGAAGAAAATCATTTTCAGTGATGAGGCACATTTTCACCTCAGTGGATTCGTCAATAATCAGAATTGCCGCATTTGGGCGAATGATAATCCAAGAGTGATTGTCGAAAAACCGATGCACTCACAAAGAGTGACTGTTTGGTGCGGTTTATGGGCTGGCGACGTCATTGGAAATGACGTCTTCGAAATGAGGCCGATCAGGCAGTTACTGTGAATGGTGTTCGCTATCGTGAGATGATAACGAACTTTTTATGGCCCGAAGATATGGATGTGGACAATTTGTGGTTTCAACAGGACGGTGCCACTTGCCACACAGCTAACGAAACAATGGCTGTTTTGCCCAACAAATTCAATGGCCGTATTATGTCACGTCGTGGCGATGTCAATTGGCCGCCAAGATCATGTGATTTGACACCGTTGGACTTCTTTCTTGGGGTTATTTGAAAGAAACGATGTACGTCGATAAGCCAGCAACAATTCAAGAGCTAAACGATGAGATAATTCGGCACATTAACGGCATAGAACCTCAATTATGCCTCAGCGTCATCGAAAATTTGGACCGTCGAGGTCGCGGCGGCCATTTGGCCGATATTTTGTTCCATACATAATTGAACCATACCAATATTATCATAATAAAAAGAAATGAAAATAATTTCCTAAATAATTTGTGTTTTATTCAAAATCAACATCGGTCCTTAAAATGTAACCACCCTTTACGAGATGGACCTGCTCCACTTCAGTATAGTGAATTTGGAACATATTATGTGGCAATGATTTTCTAAATACTTCGTTTTCAATAATAGATTCGTATATGCCGGACCACGCCGACCTTTCGTCAATTTTGTGTTGCTCCGCGCATAGTGCTGTCCAATATACCCATGCCAAATTCCTCGACGATTGGTGTAATGGGAACCTTTGACAGCAGCATGATTGTTTCAATAGTGTTTCAATGATAACGAACTTTTTGTGGCCCGAATTGGAAGATATGGATGTGGACAATATGTGGTTTCAACAGGACGGTGCCACTTGCCACACAGCTAACGAAACAATGGCTCTTTTGCGCAACAAATTCAATGTCCGTGTTATCTCACGTCGTGGCAGTGGTATAGAAGTTATCATGGTATCAATATTTTACCAAATTTTAACTCTTTGTGGGGGAGGTACTAGTAGGAGTGGACCAATATGGCCCATCTTCGAACTTAGCTTGAATAAAAAAATATAACTACATACGTACTTTAAATTTGAGTCAATCGGCCACTCCTTTCGAGAGTTATCGTGCGTACCAGCAGACAGACGGGCGGGCATTGCTCAAATGACTTAAAATTACCCAAAATGGATTTCCGCCAAGCATACTTGGGTTCTTAGGTCACTCCTTCGATGTGTTACATTTTGGCCCTTAGCAAATGATATATGTATACCCAAGTTTCATTAAAATGAGGGTATAAAAATAGTTTAAGAAACGCTTGTTCCACAGATTTTTAATACATTGAAAAGGAAAAATTTTGCTAATGGCTTTAGTAATTGGACCCCGGAGAGGATTTTGAAATTTTAAATTATGGAAGAAATTTGACTGGAGACGGTTTGCAAAGTTAATTACTCTACGCAACAAAAAAAATTTTGTTTGTCCTAGACCCAAATATTATTTTTTTGTATAGATTGTGGCATACTGTTTTCTAAAATCAAAACCAAAAATTTTTTTATGGATACATTTTTTTTAAAAAATTTTTTATTAAAAATACTATTATCGTCGAATGTACCCTTAGTAGTTGCACTATAATTTTTGGAGTATATGCCCGATCAGGTCGACTTATACGTTAAATTGAAGCTATTAATGTGGGCTACCAATGTTGGAAATATCTCTTTCACTTAAAAACAGTGGTTTAGTAAAAGTCATTAAACAAATTGGAAAAAGTAGATTTTTTTCAAAACAAAATAAAATTTACTGGGACGAAAAAAAATATAGAAAAAGAAAAAAAAACGAAAATATATTTTATTCCATTTTTTAAAAGTTTGCATCCTAGCGAAGAAAATAATGCCTATTAAAAAATCTTTTTTTTTTTTAATTTCTGTTTAAATTTTATTTGTTACTTTTATTTATATTACGTGCATTTGAGTTTATTTACATGTACAAGTTTCATTAGAAGTAATTGTGAGTTCTTTGTTGACGTTTGTAGATTTCGGAATCGGTTTCTCTAATGAGGAACCATATATAATCTCTCATCATTCTTTCACCCCAGTGCCCTTGGTAACGCCGCTCGATGGACTTTATTTCTTGGTGAAACCATTCCCCATGTTCGTCGCTTACGTCGCCAAGATTCTCGAGGAAAAATGAGAATGCAAGAAATGAATTTTGAGGGACATATTTACACCTGTCGGAATACATAAAGCGAAAAATAAGTTCGAAGAATACATACATATGTGTTATATACAGGGTTGCCCATATTCGACGGACCCACGGACTCCTTGGGCCCATTCCAATCGACGAGGCTTGTCCGCAGGCAACAATCTTTGCGTCAATTGAATTTTGTACGGGAACAAATGCAAATCAACGCGAATAATCCGTTGTAAAGTGGACCGAGCCATGCCCAACTGCTGAGAACGGCGTTTTTGGGATGTTCTTGGGGACCTCTCAACACTGGCTCGTACGGCAGCGATATTCTCGGCCGATCGCCTTGGTCGACTTTTATTTGGCCTCTTCGGATTAGAAAGAGCCTCACCAGTCGAAAATTTTTCGTATAAACGCTTAATGGTGTTCTTAGAAGGCGCACTTCTCACATTTTTTAATATTTTAAAAGCACGTTGACTTGACTTCTTCTGTTGAATGTAAATTTCAACTATTTCAGAGCGCTCGCGTGGCGTGTATTGTTCCATGGTAAAAATCTGCTTGGACTGACGCTTCAAACGCGGTATGTCATTAAGCGATCTGACATCTCTGTCAAAAGTTATGGCGTTGCCAGATGGGTCCGTCGAATATGGGAGACCCTGTACATAAATATAGAAAAGTATATTTCTTACCAATTTTTTCATAATTTTTTAACAAATCATTAATAATTGTTTCATATTGCGGGCTTTTATTGGATCCAAGGAAATTTGAAACTACAAGCTTAAACGATCTCCATGCTGCAATTTCATCCGACGTCAAATATGATTCGAAATTTACATCTTTCATCAGTTTCCTTATTTTAGGCCCATCAAAAACGCCTTCTTCGATTTTGTGAAAAGAAAGACTTTTATTTTTATATAAACTTTTTAAATATGAGAGTGAATTGCCATCTTTCCTTAAGGCTTTTACAAAATTTTTAAAGAGCCGCAGCTTAATATGCAGTGATGGCAAAATAATGTTTTCTTTTTGGACGAGAGGTGTGTATTTTATGTTGTTTTCGCCCAATGTAATGTCTTTTCTTGTTGGCCATTTTTTTCTTCTGTAATGATCTTTGCGAGCTCGGCCATCCCAGAGGCATAAAAAACAGCAATATTTTGCATATCCGCCTTGCATTCCACATAACATCCCAATTACTTATAAATCGCAACAAATTTTCCAGTCATGTTCATATTTTATGTATTTTATCAATTTAGCCATTGTTTCGTATGATTCCTTAGTGTTCACAGCATGAGCAATGGGAATCGACGGTTTCTGATTTCCGTTGTGTAAAAGTACTGCTTTCAAACTTTCTTTACTGCTGTCAACAAGTAACCGCCATTCTTTTGAATTGTATGTTTGATTAAGTTCCTCGAACAATCCGGGAATGTCCTTGCAAAAGCATATGTTATCCACACTTGTATAAAATTGTTTGTAAGGTATATCACGGACTCTATAATATGATATGTTAACATCTGAGGCCAAAATATTGTACTGTTTCATCCGAGATTCAAGTAGTTCTGCCTTATCTTTGGTCAGTTCCAAATCTCTCACTAGCTCATTGAGTTGAAACTGTGTTAAAAGTGATGAGTTCTGACTCAAACTCTCAAACTTGAATCGCTCAGAGTTGAGTACTCAGTTGAACTTGCTGATGTTTCCGTAATTAGGCTGTTAGCTATACTTGGACACTTGGGAATTTGTATTGTTTCCGAATTTGCAACTGGCAAAGTGACAGATTTTACGTCAGCGTAATTCCAGCGAATGCTCCTTCCTACTCCAATCTGTTTACTTAGACAAAAATAGCGCAGTCCGTATCGTGAATGAATGGTTGTCTCCAAATCATTGGCATTCCAAATTGCACGTGATGTCTAAAATTAAAACATTTTATTCCACAAAACATTGTAATACATTAATTGTAAAGTACTTACCGCATGTTTCCACTACTCCATCGAGTAAGATTTGCATGGCACGAATTACACAAAATACTAGGTGTCCACGGTTCGTTCATATTTTCAACTCGTATAGCAAAATATTGCACATATCGTCGGTGCGCCGACAAAAACTCCTATGTGTAATTTTTCGAATTTTTTTTATTGTCGAATTAGAACGTCCTAGCGGTCAAACGACTACCCACCAAAGCATTTTGCGACAAAAACTCCTATGTGTTGTAGGCACAGCCTGTCCCAAGGGATAGAAGGTTGGCTTAGATTCACGCCAAAAAACGGCTAATGAGGTTTTGTTCAGAATCATCCCTTCTATTCGACAATGAATAGATCAAAATTTGATCTGCTTCCATTCGCGAGTTATCGCGAAAACAGTACTTTTACTCGAAACTAACTTAATAGCTTTGATTTGTAAAGAAAAACGCGGAAATTTAGAACTGTAACACAATTTCCTTTAAATATGATTATTTGTAAGACGCTTTGTAACGTCCGCGACAACTGTCATGTTTTTATATTGCGAATTTTGTGTAATCCATAAAATGGACTTACACCCCCAAATTTTTCCAAAAATATTATACCGAATTTAATAAGATTAATATATTTGCATTCTATAATCTCTGAGGAATATGTAGATTAATATCAGCATTTTCGCGAAAAATATCCCTCGACGAATACATTTTATTCAAAAAAGAATTAGTCTCTCCTGGAAACTAGTAAAAAAACACACACAGGAGTTTTCGTTGGCGCACCGACGATATATTTCTTCTATTATTTTACTAAACTCACGTTGATTTTTTTACTTATATATTTTCCGCAGATGTAGCAGAAATTGTCGGGATCATTTACACATTAAAAAGTTCATTGCCTTTTACTCATACGAAATATAACTTTATAATATTTTTCAGAAAATCGACTTATCTCTTTAAGGCGCTGAATTACACAAATGTTTTAATAAGTAAATTCATTCATAAATTCCGGATTTAAGATACATAAATTGCAGTACCTGCAGCTGACATATAGTTTGCTTCGAACGTAGAAACCCAATACATATAATTTTACTATATACTGTATATACTACTGGGATGTCCATGCCCCTAAAAGGCGCAAATGAATAGAAACCTCATAAATAAAAAACCACAAATATTGTTGAATGACCCTCTACCTGAGTGGATCTCATCCAATATAGCTCTCACATTGCATATAATGTTTTATGGAGGGTTACGAACGGCCATAAAACCTCGTCCTCTCTATAATTTTGTAATGTCTGATTGATATCCTCATAAAATAAAATGCAAGTGTCATGTCTCTTATATGTCTCTCTCACATATGGCGAATTCAATATAAGCAGAAACATCATTTAAAAACGAGAAAATATGAAAGAAGATTTTTTGGTATTTCCCTAACATTTACAAAATGGCTCATAACTTTTACATCTATCCATAGATTTTTTCAATTTTTTTTCTATTTTTTGTACCAGGAAAGTGTTTTTTTTTTTTAAAAAAATAAACATTTTTTTCATATTTTTGACGACTGTTACTAAACCAAAGATTCTACGTGAAAGCAATATTTGCAGGATATGTAGCCCTCATAATTCCCTTTAATTTGAGGCACAACACGTCTCAACCAATGATGGCTTATGGCTGAATGTACATTCCATGAAAGCTGGAATTAAAAAAAAAAAAATTACCAAACAATTTTTTTAATATTTTTTCGTGTTTGTGACACCTAATTGCACCAAAAACTGTTATCCACATCCCTTGGACACACATTTTGTTGCATAGTGTTATTATCTATTAATCGATAGATTTTCGAATATGGCTCACAATTAAAAATTATGCTCTATAGCGATGTCTTTTGTCTCCATTACAAAAACAAACAAAAACCAGTAAGGAAAGGCTAAAGTCGGGCGGTGCCGACTATATAATACCCTACACCACTCTCGTAATATTGAATAACTCTGATATATAAATTTTGTAATTCATGTATAAATTGTTTACATAAATTTACTTTTAGGACATTTTATACTTAAATAATACCCTGTACCACAGTGTGGTGTAGGGTATAAAAACGATTGGATCTAAAGAGCCAAATCGGATGAAACGTATATATGGGAGCTATAGCTAAATCTTTACAGATTTTCTTCAAATTCGGTAGTGTTGGTTCATGGATCAAGAAACTCTACCATTCTAAATTTCAACACGATTGGATGTAAAATACAGCTTTTATAGGACTAAAGGGCCAAATCGGACGAAACATATATATGGGAGCTATAGCTAAATCCTAACCGATTTTCTTCAAATTCGGCAATGTTGGTTCATGGATCAAGAAACTCTATCATTCTAAATTTCAAAACGATCGGATGTAAAATACAGCTTCTATAGGACTAAAGGACCAAATCGGACGAAAGATATATATGGGAGCTATATCTAAATCTGCACCGATTTTCTTCAAATTCGGCAATGTTGGTTTATGGATCAAGAAACTCTACCATTCTAAATTTCAAAACGATCGGATGTAAAATACAGCTTCTATAGGACTAAAGGGCCAAATCGGACGAAACATATATATGGGAGCTATAGCTAAATCTTAACCGATTTTCTTCAAATTCGGCTATGTTGGTTCATGGATCAAGAAACTCTACCATTCTAAATTTCAAAACGATCGGATGTAAAATACAGCTTCTATAGGACTAAAGGACCAAATCGGACGAAAGATATATATGGGAGCTATATCTAAATCTGATCCGATTTTCTTCAAGTTCGGCAATGTTGGTTCATGGATCAAGAAACTCTACCATTCTAAATTTCAAAACGATCGTATGTAAAATACAGCTTCTATAGGACTAAAGGGCCAAATCGGACGAAACATATATATGGGAGCTATAGCTAAATCTTAACCGATTTTCTTCAAATTCAGCAATGTTGGTTCATGGATCAAGAAACTCAATCATTCTAAATTTCAAAACGATCGGATGTAAAATACAGCTTCTATAGGACTAAAGGACCAAATCGGACGAAAGATATATATGGGAGCTATATCTAAATCTGCACCGATTTTCTTCAAATTCGGCAATGTTGGTTTATGGATCAAGAAACTCTACCATTCTAAATTTCAAAACGATCGGATGTAAAATACAGCTTCTATAGGACTAAAGGGCCAAATCGGACGAAACATATATATGGGAGCTATAGCTAAATCTTAACCGATTTTCTTCAAATTCGGCTATGTTGGTTCATGGATCAAGAAACTCTACCATTCTAAATTTCAAAACGATCGGATGTAAAATACAGCTTCTATAGGACTAAAGGACCAAATCGGACGAAAGATATATATGGGAGCTATATCTAAATCTGAACCGATTTTCTTCAAGTTCGGCAATGTTGGTTCATGGATCAAGAAACTCTACCATTCTAAATTTCAGAACGATCGGATGTAAAATACAGCTTCTATAGGACTAAAGGGCCAAATCGGACGAAAGATATATATGGGAGCTATATCTAAATCTGAACCGATTTCAACCAAATTCAATAGCGATCTTAACAGCCGCGAAATACTCTAAACTGCAAAATTTCAGAACGATCGGAGTGAAATTGCGACCTGTAGTCGACGAACAACTTTACATGGACGGACGGACGGACGGACGGACATCGTTAAATCGACTCAGCTAGTGATTCTGAGCCGATCGGTATACTTTAAGGTGGGTCTAGCTGTGTTATTTTAAGGTGTTACAAACATCTGCCGTGAAACAAACTTATAATACCCTGTACCACAGTGTGGTGTAGGGTATAAAAATTAAGGGCTACTTTAAAAAATTCTACAAAATTTTTTAAAGTAGTAAAAATTAGTTGTTCGATTTTGTTTAGGTACAACTTAATTAGTTCGATAGGTTCGTCAAAATAATCTCCATTTTATGTTTCGAAAGCCCAGCTTATTAAAATAACTAACATTTTTCATATGTATATCAAGGATTGGTTGAATTGATTTTAATACAAAATTCACAATTTAAAATAATTTTTCTTAAAAGTCGAAAATTGATCCTAATCAATCAGATTTATAATTTCACAATTCAAAATACATTTCTTTAAAAAACGAAAATTTAAAATTTGGAAAACAATCAGTACTCAGTTCTGGAGTCAAAAAAATGTTCTTCCAGAAATTTAACATACTTCAGCAGTGTGATTTCTATTGAAAAACTGCAAATACTTGGTTTTACACCGTTTTTGTTATTAACAGCAGACTTTTTTTTTTGATTTACGTACATTTTTCTGTAGTCTATATTTCAACGTAAATTGCAGTCAACAAACAGTCCGATAAATCATGAAAATGTACACTAGGGTGATGACTTTTATACAGGGTTTTCCAACAAGAGGTTTTATTTTGAATCACCCGGTATTTCGGTAGCTGTCACTTTTGAAGCTTTTATTCTTTGACATTTGACAAGTGGAAAATACGCCATTACTAAAAATGGAACGATACACGATTCAACAACGCATTGAAATTATTAAAATTCGAAAAATCGAAAATCATCGAAAAATCATCTTGACTGATGAGGCCCATTTCCACCTCGGTGGCTACGTCAACAAGCAAAATTGTCACATCTGGGGCTCGAAAAACCCAAGAGTTATTGTTGAGAAGCCTCTCCATCCTCAACGTGTGACTGTTTGGTGCGGTTTACGGTCCGACGGGGTCATTGGACCTTACTTTTTCGAAAATGAGGCTGGATCAACAGTTACGGTGAATGGATTGCACTATCGAGAGATGATTAATGATTTTTTATGGTCGGAGTTGGATGGTATTGATCTGGAGAACGTTTACTTTCAACAAGACGGCGCTTCGTGCTACACAAGCAACGAAACCATTGCTCTGCTACGGGAAAGTTTCCGGACCGTGTACCAAAATAACACCTCTTGTTGGAAAACCCTTTACAACCTCGTTTCCCTGTATCATATTTAGATGAGTTTTTATTTAAGATTAGATAAAATCTTACATATAAGGTGATTCGATAAAAAACCTCACGCACAAAATGATTTTAAAATTTTTATTTATCAGCATTTTGGGCAATTTTTTAAAGTCACTGTAATCAGATATATAATTGAAAACAATCGTTAGAGCCTCATGTATGTAACATTGCAGAAGATCTCACTAATTTTCTTTAATTCTGAGAATCATAAAAAAGTCGTCAACGTTTTTTCCAAAGAGGTACATTCGATTCAAAATGAGATACCTTCACTAAATTGTAAATAAAAACGAACGATGTTCATCGATTTCTATGATCAATGTCTCATTTTGTTCATAGCTTATGTGGCTTTTAGTGAAAGTTATAAGACTTGACACTTTTTTCCGTTTTGGATTTATATGATTTAAAAAACGAACAAATTTAATTTTTTTCACAAAAATATCATTTCAAAGTGGTTTGTGCGTGACCTTTTTCAATATTTAAATGGAATAAACGTTATTTTAGTCATTAATAGGCAAAAGTTCATTCATTCGTGCAACAGGAAATAATTTTTGAGAAAAAAATCAAAAAGTCATCACCTTAATGTACACAGCACTTATTTAAATGAGGTTATGTTTTTTTCAGAATGCTTGGGTTTTTAGAAATGAACCGGGCAATTTGGCATCCAGAGAACCTGCAACCGGCAAACAAAAAATAAAATACTGACTTTATTCCGTGACATATTCAAAGAAATTTAAATATTTTTTGTTTATTTAATTCGTTCTAACAAAGAATGCAATTGGAGCTTTTTAAATTTTCCGTTTAAAATGATTGATATTTCAAAGCCTGACGTATTGTCATACAATCGACTTCATCAATTTTTATGGAATTAGCTTTGATGTTAATTTCTTCCTCCTGCATAACTTGGACATGCATTAAATATCGCAAGGATGCCTTATTTTCCTGAACCTTGTTGTTCAATTTGCAGAGTGAGCCCTTTAGGGCTTCCAGCTCGTGGTAGAGTGCGTCCTGCACTTCGTCACATGTCAACTCTACGCCAGGGCGAGTGGCGCGGTGGCCCAGACGCGTCAGACAGAGTTGCTGAGCCCGATTTTTGTCACACAACTCCTTATCGAGCAACTGAAGATTTTGTTGTACCTCATGAATGTGATTCATGGTATCGTTATGTTTGTTCTCCAAACAGTTTTTCACGTGCCTTTGTTCGGCGATACGCCTGGCAAAGGCCTCATTGGTGCGGTCCGTTTGATTTTGCATATCTTCACAGACTTGTTTGAGTAGCAAATCTACATAGGCCCTTAATTGGGCCGCTGAATTCAGTTCCCTGGCATTGCTTTCTAGATTTTTGTAGGTGGTATGCTGCCATTCGCCTAGAGAATATTGACTGAAAAATATACATATGTAGGTACTTGTGAATTAGAAAATGTTTCACTTGCAGTTGCTGATAACTTACCAATGATGGTGAGCCAACTCCCCGCCGCCCATTTCCCTTTGGCTACCCCTCAAGGTCAAATTCTTTTCGTCGATTAATAACGACCTGTCTTTCTGTGAGAGATCTTTGTCCAGCAGATACATCGTGGCTCGCAATTTACGCAATTGCTCATTGGTTTCCTTCAAAGCTTTGTCCATTAGACACTGACAACCCTTGATAACCTTCAATTCGCAGCGCAAAGAGCGATCCACCTCATCCTCGCAAAGATCCACACCCAGACGGCCCTCGCGCAGTACCAAACAGCGTTGACAAATGGCCAAAGATTTCTCTTTAAGAAATCCAATGGCATTTAGGATACGCATGCGGTAAGTATTCAAAGCCTCATCTTCCAGCATAGCCGTTTTCTTCTGTTTATTCAATTCGTCGCAGAGGAAACGAATTTCGCTGGCTCGTTCTCGCATCTGGTGTTCGACTTCCCGTTGCCAGTTACGTGTGGTGTCGTTGACATCATCCATGACTCGACGAGATTCCCTAGAGGAAAAATATAGAGGAAATCTGTCAGAGAAGACGGACTCACCTCTTCATCTCTCCCAACTTACTCCATTATACGTTCGGCCATTCGTTCCTGGTCGCAGGTTATCCGTAGCTTCACCTTATTGTTGAAATCCCAATCTTCATCGGAATATTTGGGTGGCAATCTGGCCATTGGACCCAAACTGGTACCGGTCAAATGTAGACCATTCATACGTTTTGCTCTCATATTATTCAGCATTTTTGGATTAAGTTTTAGTTTCTTCCAAAATATATGTACTATCTATTTACAATGAAGGTGAATATGCGAAGTTTTCACAGGAATAACGTCTTGTCTTCTATACAGAAGAAACAAAACTCAATTCGTTTGTTAGTTTTCAAGTCATAATGTCACCATAACTACCTAGACTTCCCCATAAATACATATCATCAGAAACGAAACCAGAAAATAGAACAGTGGGTGTATGTCGGTGCTGGGTTCATTTGTTACCCATTTCCGTTGGTGGTTGTAGGTAAAGGGGCGGATATTATACATAAAATTCGCAACATTTTTCCTTAACCCCTTATTGAGAGGAGCTTAAGAATAAGTCCTTTAGGGGCTTTTCTCGTTTATTTTACAAGTGTGACAAAAATATGACCGTATCATACTTTTTCGGGTCACTATTACACCCGGGAAAATAATTGGTTGGAATTCGATTGTAACAATAACAAAATAGTACTAGCAACAAAAAGTATATTGCCTACACCGTCTGTCGGTTGTATTTATAAATAAATAGTTGAAACAACAATAATAACATAGATACGATCAAATGAAAATGCTTGCAACTAAATCGATGGTTGTATCAATCGAATTAATATTGTTTTTTCATTGACACTCGTTTAGTTAACCAATTTTAAATTTTCATTATAGTACCATATGATCGATATTTGGTTCTGACAACCAATGTTTTATTCTTGACAACAGAAATTGTACCAATAGACCAAAGATTATTATTGCAACGAATAATTGGTTACTATAACAGAAAAAATTTTAATAAATAATCGTTTATTGGTTATCCCAGTCATTTCCGAAATTTAGAATAATTATTTATTTTGGGAAATACAACCGAAAGATTGGTTGCTGTTATTCTGTTGATACATGACAAACAAAAAAATAAAATTACTCGACATAAATAAATCTTCAACATTTTGTTCAAGAACGGTATAGGTAATCAAAAATAATCTCGTGTGGATAATAATGTGTGGAATTTAGAATATGTTGTGCAAAATGTTTTACATAAATAAAAAATAAAAGCAACAATCATGAACTTGAAAGCACAGGGTTAAGTGATATTTGCATACAAGTTTTGTGTTTTTGTTTCGTGTACTAAAATGTGTGTCAAAAATTTCCACATCTCATAATAGTGATGAATTTGTAATATGGGATTTTTAATTTTGTTATGAATTGTTTTGTTTTTTGTTCAATAAATAAAATAAAAATTAATGAAAACTGTTTTTAATTAATTGTCGGTAGTATATGACTGACAAATTGTCAAAACAACCAATTATTTAAAAGAGTTGGTTGTGGCAACTACAACAGATAATTTTAGCCATCATTTTCGTAGTTGGCGCAACCAAATAGGATTGTTGTCAACATGGAAGTAGAAGTATACCACAACCAAAATATTGGTTGTCCTGATGGAATCGCATGATAGTAGACAGAACTACCAATATTCGGTTGTCAAATAATTCGGTTGAGGCAACCAAACTGTATTCTGTGTGTAGGGTTTGGAAATTCACATTTTTGGATATCCGGGAATCGGGAAATACTTTTTTAATTCCCGGGAATTCCTTAGAATTTTGGAATTAAATCACAGATTATAAAACAAAATTAAACATTTTATTGCAAAAAAATTATTAAATACACAATTTTTGTTGTATTTAAACCATCTTATTCAGAAATAATAATTAATCCAGTTTGAAGCAAGATAAGATTTACCATCAGGCATTCATTACGCGCGGTTCTCTGCCATGTTGTTTTTGGGCGGCTAAGCAACTTTCAAAAAACACCATTAAAGTAAAGCGTGATCCATTTCGAGGTTCTCTACTTTTTAAAGAAAAAAACACAGAAAATTCAAATTGAATGGGAATTTTTATTATCATTTGAAAGAACATTCTTTGGCATTTATTTTTTGAAGATTATGTCTATCAAATGTTTGCCGCGGCTACGTCTCAAATTTTCGATGACTCGTTCGAGCATTTCGACTGGCAACTGGCAAATGACACGCGTAAACGCTGTTCAGGTCTTTCCATGATGAAATGCCAAACAATACTTACCAAATATAACATGACAGCATGACACGACTCACACGTGATCTGTCAAAAAAAAGGCTATTGAAAAAAGTATCTCTACTTGGATGACCCCATAATAGAAAACTTATCTGCTGTAAAAACTGTTTTTGTTTGCTAAAATAGCAGAGACATAAAAAACTGCTAATGTAACAGACAAGCTGTTAGCTTGAATAACAGACAGAAAAAACTGCTAATATAACAGACAGGCTGCTTCCCCTTTTCGGCAAACAAATACGGATGTAACAACAAACTTGTTTGATGTTATTAATCTATTTTTGTTTGAGCGTATTTCTTCATCCATTTTTTCTCAGAGGTGGAATAGATTTTTCATTTTTGTTTATTAAGGTAAGTACACACGATTTGCAGATCGGACAACATTGCCAGAAAAATGGCGGAAAAATGCAACCGGATTTACAACCGTGTGAACATACAATTTTTGTTTTGCAACATGAGCAGAAAAGTCATTGCGAGATAATTTGCTGATTGTTATATGTGCGAAGTTTATGCATGTGTCAACGGCGCCATTGCCAGAAAAACATTTTATTTGCAACACTGTCTATAATGTATTTTTATTGGCAATCCTGCATATAAATATTTACAAAATATATTGTAAATATATGAAATTGTAATGTTTTCTTGCAATCGTCTGAACTGTCAATTCACCTTTGCCTAACAATCTGTCATTGTCCGTATTTTAACAGGGTTGATAACGTTTGCCGATCTGGCAATCGTCTATACTCAGCTTTACGCTTATTAAATATGCAAGTAATATCAGGTGGAATTTATAATTTCAGAAAATGATTTCAAAATCTTAATTTGTAGCAGCAAACATGAGTTTGCAGTTTCTACATACATTTTATGGTTTCCCTTTTGTTAGCAAACATTTTTTGTTGTGTCTACTAACAGTAAAAAATATAAAAGGTAAGTGTCTTCTTAATTGTTAACCCCATAATGGGTTAAATTAATATTGATCATACAACATAACTTTCCATTCGTTGCCAGGATAAATTATGATTTGTTTATGTTGGAAACATACGTATGTATGTATATTGAATAACGTTATGGTTATGAGTGAAACGAGCCTTCACATTTATTTGGGTGACATTCTGTGATATGGCTTTTGTGGAATAGTGCGAGCTACCAAATACCAAGCATACATTTTGGTATGCGAAAATTGATAGATACATAAGATGGAATATGCATACATAAATATACAGGGCGGAGCAATATAAGTATAAACGAAGAGGTTTGAATAGTCCATAAATTAAAAGTATCTGATTTGACCACATTTTGATGAAAAATTGGAATTGGCTGTGAGTTAGATATAGGCCGCTATATATGTTTTTTTCGAATAGGTATCAATATTCTATGGACGCTGTCTTTTACAGCTGATCTTTGTACAGAATATATACAGGGTGGCGCAGAATGAGCTATATGGTTTAAATGGTTTATAACTTTTTTATTTATGCGATTATTATAATTTTTTTTAAATACAGTATATTATTGGGGAATTTTTTGCAATTAGCTTTGAAAAATGATATCCTGTATGTGATGTCCATTTTTAGGTTTTTGTACGTTGTTCGATTCATAACTAATTCCCCAAGTCTCCTTCACAAAATGCTGAAAAAAACAAAGAAAGAATAATCATTAAAAAAGTTATAAAGAATTCAAACCATATGACACAAAAAAATTTTTGTTTCATAATTAATTTGTACATTTTTCGATTCATAATTAATTCCCCAAGTCTTCTTCAAAAAATGCTGAAAAATAAACAAAGAAAGTCGAAATTCACACTCGGCAATTTTTCCAAGCAAGTGTCAAAGTTTGTAGGAGAGAGAGGCAGAGATCTCTTTCCGCCTGCCTCTCTCTCCCACAAACTTTAACACTTGCTTGAAAAAAATTGCCGAGTGTGAATCTGGACAAAGAATAATAATTAAAAAGTTATAAAGATTTCAAACCATATAGCTCATTCTGCGACACCCTGTAGTAATTGCAATTTTTTAGTTGCATATGCGATTTTTTATTTGCATATGCATGTTTCATTCAACATATGCACATTATATTTTGCATATGCTGTGCATATAAAATGCATATATGGAATATGCAGATTGCATCGAATTTTGCATCTTAAATTATGCCTAATCCTAAAATATGAACTTCTTTGGATCACAAATAGAGGTTCCGCTGTCTACTAATTACCTATTGTATTTAGAAAATTTTGCGCAACGAGTTTTTGATAGCATTTTTTTCACATTTTTGTCAATACCAATTTTTTTTTGCTTAAATGAAGTTTAGGTTATTTCCTTTAAGAGCATTGTACTCTATTAGTGGGATGGGACTTCTTTATCTATCAAAATAACAGAATGCTTGTTTTTCAAAATTCATTTTTTCATCCCATCATCGGTTTAATTTTTTGACAACAAAATTTTTGTTGAAGGGCTGTGCATAAAATTTCATCTTGTGTAACATGGTATCGCAAACACGAAACAAATATTTAAAAAAATGTAATGGCAAATTTGTTTTTAATTTTTTCTTGAAAATTCCCGTTTTTTTTTGGATCTTATTATTCTCGATAAAGCCGGGATACAATTTTAATTAAAGAAAATTATGAGGACTACAAATGTTAATGACACTTTCACGTTGAAAAAGAGGTTTAGTAACTGTCGTTAAAATAATTAGAAACATTTTATTTTTTTTTTTCAGAAAAAAATTGTTTTTTGTTGGACATATAAAATAGAAAAGAATGTAAAAAAATGTTTGTTCCGATTTTTGAAAGATAGCATCCTAACGAAGCCTATTTGAAGAAAATCTATGGATAAATGTAGAAATGAATGGACTTTTGGTAGAAATAGTATTTTAGTAAAATCCTGTGTTTAAACCACACTATTGTGAACAAGGGTATATATCAGATGATATATATTATACTACATTATTAGTTTGTTAGTCGCTATCACCTTGAGAAAAATGGACGAAGTTGCCACGCCCCTTTTGGTACCTCCCAAACACAATGGCTAAAATAAAAAATATGAAAAGGTTATTTTCGAATTTTAATTTTAGATACGTACAATTAGTTATTTAAAAACTGCATAAAATTTAAATTACTTACACATTTTTTATTATTTATTTTTGTGACCCACCATAGTAAAAGGGGAACAAATTCAAATTATTTAATATCTAAATGTTAAACAATTTGTTGGGCCGCAGAAGAGGTAAGTCTGCAAACACGTGGAGAAGGTCAGTGGAGGCGAAAGCAGCGTTTATGGGCCGACGCTGGAGTGAAAAAAGTGATTCGGCCTGTTGTGCTCTTCTTATTTAGGATCTTCTTTACCAAACGAGTTACAGAAAATCGGTACTAGACACGAATTTTCTCAGTATCCTCCAGTCATGTCCTCTGAGATGAGTCAAATCTTGTAGTTTGTCGGACCCAAAATAACGGGGAGCTTGCATCTGTGAAAGCCGGGCATTTCGATGTTTTTCCTGCATGTCCGAATTCGGCGATGCCTTCATCGTGCTTGTAAGCTTGAGAGTCCCGTTAGAACACTCATCATGTTACAAATCTCGCTCTCGTTTAGTTTCAGAAAACTACTTGTTTCTTCTCATTTGGGTCACCCCACAGTATCTATGCAGTTTTTTCCATTATTTTGCTATTCCACACAGTTTTGTGAGCTATCACTACCCAGTCCTTTAACTCATTCTTCGTGACTTGTTTTGATCGCCATTTGGCTAACTGTGCAGATGTTGGCATTTTAGTTAGGTCTGCGAGGCGGAAGTAAAGTCCGACTTCTTCATCATCAATAAAAAGTCCCAGACCCGTCCTTCCCCCTAGCTTGGACCCATCCTTGTAGCAGCTAGTTCCCACTGGCACATGAGCTAGTGTTCCGTTTTCCCAGGAGTGTCTATTCTTCACAAACGAATCCCAGGTAGCAGTAAGCCGCACTTCAGGAATGCGGTCGGAGATGTCCGTTGTTTGAATATGACCGACCCAGTGGTTGTAATATCTTCTGTTGGTACACCCAGGTTGGATTTCGATTGTAACAAAAAAAAATAGTACTAGCAACAAAAAGTATATTGCCTACACCGTCTGTCGGTAGTATTTATAAATAAATAGTTGAAACAACAATAATAACATGGATACGATCAAATGAAAATGCTTGCAACTAAATCGATGGTTGTATCAATCGAATTAAGATTTTTTTTCATTGACACTCGGTTAGTTGTGGTAACCAATTTTAAATTTTCATTATAGAACCATATGATCGATTTTTGGTTCTGACAACCAATGTTTTATTCTTGACAACAGAAATTGTATCAATAGACCAAAGATTATTATTGCAACGAATAATTGGTTACTACAACAGAAAAATATTAATAAATAATCGTTTATTGCTTATCCCAATCATTTTCCAAATTTAGAATAATTAAATATATTTTGGGAAATACAACCGAAAGATTGGTTGCTGTTCTTATGCTGATACATGACAAACAAAAAATAAAATTACTCGACATAAATAAATCTTCAACATTTTGTTCAAGAACGGTATAGGTAATCAAAAAAAATCTCGTGTGGATAATAATGTGTGGAATGCAGAATATGTTATGCAAAATGTTTTACATAAATAAAAAATAAAAGCAACAATCATGAAATTTAAAGCACAGGGTTAAGCGATATTTGCATACAAGTTTTGTGTTTTTTTCGTGTACTAAAATGTGTGTCAAATATTTCCATATATAGGATTTTTAATTTTGTTATGAATTGTTTTGTTTTTTGTTCAATAAATAAAATAAAAATTAATGAAAACTGTTTTTAATTATTTGTCGGTAGTATATGACTGACAAATTGTCAGAACAACAAATTTTTTAAAACAGTTGGTTGTGGCAACTACATACAACAGATAATTTTAGCCACCATTTTCGTAGTTGGCGCAACCAAATATGATTGTTGTCAACATGGAAGCAGAAGTCTACACAACCAAAATATTGGTTGTCCTGATGGAATCGCATGATAGTATACAGAACTATCAAAATTCGGTTGGCAAATAATTCGGTTGAGGCAAACAAACTGTATTCTGTGTGTACGATTTGTGGTCTCGATTTATCCATTCGCCTTGCTAGGCTTCTTGCAGTAAGGGCTGCCTTATACGGATATCTATTGGTTGGATGTGCAATATAGTCTCCAACGCTCTTGTTGGTTCGGCTTTAATTGCCACGCTTATGCCTAGACTGCACATCCGTTACATTTTTTTAAATGGTATTACGTTGTACTTCTTTGACATAAGCGTAGGTTATTATTGCTCTAATCACGCTCATGTAAAGCCATTGTGTCATATTTGGACGTAGTTCCCATTTTCGAGCTATAGCTTTTCTATCTTCATGATGATATTTCCAAATCAGTTTCCGATCCAATATTACTCCCAAGTATTTTACCTTTTTGATATAGGAATTATTTTATTCAGGAATCGAGGAAGGGTAAAACGCGGAATCTTCGTTTTCCTTCTAAATTATTTTTATTAAATGCGCCTTCAATGTATCTCCAAACAGCAAACAAAAACATCTTTGCTGAAGGACTCTTCTATGTGGTACACTACCTCATGCAGAGCTTTTTCCACTGATCTCCCTTTGACATCGGCGCGTTGTTTGAATTTTAGCCTGTCATCCGCTATTTTACTTTTTGCCATGTCATCAATTATTCGCTCCACTATTTTTTAACAGGAAAGAAGTTAGGCTAATTGGTCGATAAGCCTTTGGGGTCGAATAACTCGCCTTGTCAGGCTTGGTTATAAAGACCACCCTTGATTTCTGCCAATTTTTGGAGGTATATGCATGATTTAGGTATGCAGTGAAAACTCCAGCCAGATGAGTTGATACCATTTCACCTCATTCTGAATAAGTGCTGGAAATATTTTATTAGGACCTGCAGCCTTAAAAGGAGACAAGCAATTTATGGCTTCTTTAACCATAACATATTTTATATCCGTAATAGGTACTTGGCGCAGTATTTAGCTTTAAATAGATCTGAATGGAATAACTTTATTGTGGCCCTATGCTCTTCTCATGAGTAAAAAAGAATAAATAATAACCAATTCGTTGAAGGAATTAACTAAAATACTCACCGAATACATTTGTCCCGCGACCAAGTTTCCAGGAAACTACAAATTCAATCATTATTCAATTGATTTCAACATTATGTATATCTTATTATTACTCATTAAATATCGTATATTTTTTCAAATTGAACTTAGATTTAAACTTATAGTTTTTTTCTTGTTTGTCATAATCATCTTATATTTGTAGTTACAATTACATACAGATTTCGTAGTGTATGTTTTCAAAAATATGTAATACCGAATATAATTTGTATCGTTTTTCCTTATTAGCAAACGTGTCTCGTCGTCGCGTCGTGTTAACCAGCAAGATGTCGATATGAAAAAAAAAGAATCAACATCGAAATTCTCATTTATTATTACTCGTATCTATAAAAAAAATTTACAATATATGTATGTAGGTTTTCAAATGCTATATATTTATATGGAATTTAAATTTTATTTATTGGGGGTTTAGTGTTTTTTTATTATTTTGTATTTTTTTCTTCTTTTTTTGAAATGGGATTTCATTAATTTTGTCTTTTATGACAGGGAGGGATTTGGGTATTTTGTTTGCATCTTTTTTCTCTGTTAACATTACAGTATATTACTCGTACTTAATTTAATAGGTGTACTTACGATAGTAGTGAAGGTTAAGGGCAAGACTATTTTGTGAAATATTCCCTCCAATTTGGGAGGACGATAAATGTTTTCGGTATGTTTTTATTTGCAAGAAAATCGATTATTTTGGTCTGATCACGCTGACTCTATCCAGCAAATAAACTATGGTCTAAAAGAAAGATTTCCTTCCCTAAAATTAATTAAATGTTTCAATTGATTAATTTTGAGAAATATTGTCTAAATTTTTATTTATGCTAATTTCCATCAATGACATCAAAAGGGCGTCATGTAGGGTGCACAGAAAACATTTTTTTTGTTACCCCGGAATTGTCTTTAGATAATCTTCAAAACTAGGTGGTGACCGGTGCAACTTTTTTTTACTACCTACTCTACTATCCTTACCAAATTACTATACATTTTTTTGGTAAATAAAGAGTTGAAGGCCTTTCGCCGTATGTCGTATGACCGCTAGGACATTCTTATTCGACAATAAAAAAATGGAAAAATTACACATAGGAATTTTCGTCGACGCACCGACGACATAAACTGTTTTAATAACGCCCATTTTAAATTCGATCGTTTGCACTACAGAGGGAGGCACCCCCACCAAGTTTCGAGAATCTCGCTGCAATAGCACGCTAGAGTCGATCTATAAAACTTTTTTTTCTAAAAAGCCGCAAAACTTTATTTCACTAAAAATCAAAGTTTGGAATTAAAATGAATCAAAACAAATTAATTAGTTTCTTAACATCCACCAAACTGTTAGCAGCGCTCTGGTTTACTTAATTTTGTAAGAATGTACCCTTATTAATAATTTTAGGTGTACTTTAAGTTTTGTAAGTGAGTACCCCTATTAATATGCTGAGGTACATTATAAGTGAAAAATCCTTTTCTCCGTTTAATTTTCGCAATTTTCCAGCGTAATGTCTTAACAAAATACCCATAACTTCTTAACTAATTGGGATGTTGTTACACACGATGCCTTATATACAAGGCCTTAGTGTTTACTATGGAAATAATCCATGGAAAGAAGTATACTGATTTTCTTCCAGAAATCAATGTTTCATGCAATATGTACCTATACATAAATAAAAATTCCTTTTTTGCCTATACGTATCAAAGACAAATAGAATATAAGAAGACGTTCCTTCAGGCCGAAAAGTCAAAATCTATCAGTTACGAACGAATAGGAATGAATTGTAACACGCGAAAAAACAGTATTCCGCGAACATGGATTGAACTTTTTTGCACTTATCGATTAATATTAATTTTTTAATTGTGACAATTACAAAAAATTCGGGGAAAACGGTCTGAAAATTCGCAAAAAATCTCACTCGTTGGAATCAAATTCCTATTCGTTCGTAACTGACAATTACTCGCTACAGGAAGGAATGTCTTCTTAAATTATATTGTCGAGCACAATCCATTCACCGTAACTGTTGATCCAAACTCATTTTCGAAAAAGTAAAGTCCAATGACCCCGCCGGACCATAAACCGCACCAAACAGTCACACGCTGAGGATAGAGAGGCTTCTCAACAATAACTCTTGGGTTTTCCGAGCCCCAGATGCGACAATTTTGCTTGCTGACGTAGCCACCGAGGTGGAAATGGGCCTCATCAGTCAAGATGATTTTGTATCGTTCGTATCGTTTTTTGATCGTTTTGTATCGTTCGATGATCGTGTATTGTTCCGAAATACCGGGTGATTCAAAAGAACACCTCTTGTTGGAAACCCCTTTATTTTTCTTTTTTCAAATTTTAATTAATGATGTTGCCCTGGTTAAAACAATACTTCCGAACTTTTTAGGTTTTTATGGCGCTTAGATTCATACATTTTTTCTCTGCTAAATTGCATAAAGATTTGCTGAACAATAAGAAATATAGGGGCAAATCGAAAGGATTAAAGATTTTCTCTTCTTAGTTATGTCCAACGATGGCTACGCGGATCAAAGTGCTCCGCGTGACCGGCATTCGGCCGGCATTAAAAAGTATCATAAGATCCTTGGACATTATGAACATTTCTTAGCCACATGTCACCCAATATTTTAGGGCCTTACAAATATCTGGTCAAAAACAAACGTATTGTACACTGTACCGCAGAGTTGTGTAGCGTATAGTTAATAATGAAACATGTAACTTATAAAACCATAGTTTTTCGGCAATAATTTTGTATGGTATTAAAAAGCCATTTGGTTTTACTTTTTGTAAGTCTAAATTTAAAAACATTTGAACTGCAGAAGTGATATCAGCATTTTTTAAATCAGAGAGATAAATGTAAGTGCATAGAAATATGTTGATAACACGGAGTAGCAAAATATTATAATTTCATTATGTTGGCAGATCTGATCTGGGAAATGTACATAATTTAATTTTCCTCTATCTCTTCTGGCCATAATATTGATTCTGTATAAAATTTTTATTTCTAAATGTTTCATTGGCATTTATTTTTAAAAATAAATTATTGGGTATTTTATACTTCGAGCAGCAAACATTTTGAAACTTTACCACATATTTTATTTGTATTAAAGAATTTACTGTATTAAAAGACATTCGGTTCCTAAGTCCTGAATCACAAGAGGCAATTTTTTCCAAGCAAGTGTCAAAGTCTCTCTCCTACAAACTTCTGGACTATCATTGTTCTTAAAGAAATTTATAACGCTCAGTTGTGAATTACGGGCACAAATCACATAAGAACATATGGAGTAAATTCTTTTAATGTCGCCGTCATTTTGCATTCTTCGACGATGTAAGTAAAAAAGCGCTACAAAAAATTTATAAAAACGCTACCGTAGTGGTTTTTCTGAAAAATCACTACTTTAAAAAAACGGAGGTATTTGGAGATCAAAAATCACTACAAGTAGCGGAAAAATCACCAAGTTGGCATCGCTGTATAAGTCTGCATTTAGTCTGCATTTACATGATACTTTTTTTTTAAGTATTAAGTATACTTATCGGCGTTTTGTGGGCGAGAGAGGCAGTCGGAAACGGGGGGAAAAAAGTATGCCGTACTCGTACTTATCGTACTCATCTTTTTGTGTTTTTCGTTCGCACTTGGAAACAACAACAATTCACACAGGAAAAGCCGAAACAAAACAAATGAAAATAAGTATAAGTTTTGAAAAAAAGTACGTGTGTGAACGTAAATACTTTTTCAAAAGAGAATAAGTCGATAAGTTACTTAAAAAAAAAGTACCATGTAATGGGGACTAATCGATTGGCAAACGACTCGTGTGGAAATTAAAACTTGAAACTTTAATTTTTTGTGAAATGTCTGCGTCAGGATAACCCCTTTGCCAAATTTGATGAACATTTTTAGGTCTTGGATTTTCATGATATTTGGGAATGTGATATTTGACGATGTGGAGGACTTTTGTGTCAGAAAAGGAGGACATTTGTAACATTTACAAAGAGAGTTTGCAACATTCGGAGGACATTTAAAAAATACAATTTACTATGAAAATGCTTTGTACAACAATTTGTATTTTGTATCGCTTAGATGCCAAATCGGAGGACTATATCGAAATCTGAACAAATTTTCTTCAAACTTGCCAAGGTTTGTTCCTGGGTGCTACATTTAAATATGAGCAGATTTACATCAAATTCGACAATGTGGGCCCTAGGATCAAGAAACTCCATCCTGCTTAATTTCAAAGTGATTGGATATGAAAAAGCTTCTATGGCGCTAAAAGGCCATATCGGAAAGAACATTTATATAGGGCCTATATCTAATCTGAATCGACTTTGACCAATTTCTTCCCAGGTATGAAATAGCCCTTATTGTCAAATTTCAGCAAGATCGGAATGAAAGTGCGACCTGTACATAAGGAAAAATTTTACATAGACAGACCAACAATCGGTGTACTTTAAAGTGGGTCTAGCTCCAGTATTTTTAGGTGTTAATTATAATAAATAAGTAAAGCGGCGTTAAGATCTGACAAGCCGAATTTTGCATACCCTACACCATAGATTGCATGTCAACTGTTTTTTGATTCTTTGAAATTTGTTGCGTTAAGAAGCTATATCAAAACATGGACCTATGATGACCATTGTTCGTCTGAAGCGTTTTGGTTATACATACTCCCAAATTACCGATCTCAGTTCGTCCAGTTGAAACTTGCAGTCTCTATGGCGTTAATAAGTCAAATCGGACAGAAGATGCTAAAAATTGATCGATATTGCCCATTTTCAATCCTAAGTTACCTGCAGATATAAGAAGTATCTGTACCAAAAGAAAGTCAAAAGAATCAGATCACCTGATGAACCCCTGCCTTCGAAAAAGGCAAGAGGCCCTAATGTCACCATCAACAGGACACTCACCAAGCCCTTCAGTTATAGACAGAAGTAGTGAGGATGGATCCATCCTCAAGGACAAATGGAGCCATGTGCAATCAGCCATTATGGCTCATTACCTCGATGTCCGTAGAGAAATGCCGGGCACACCACCAATCTGAAACGATGCAGGATGGCATCAGGGGAGAGTAATGCTCTTATATTTCGGTGATGCCAGATCAGTAAACCTGTATAAGGCTGCTCTGAGTCGAGCGGGTGAGGTGTGGCCGGGTGCCCAGTTGGATGTTGTCGAAAAAAACAACATCCCTAGTCACCCTAGAGCCATCACCTGGGTTACAGAAGAGCCCTCCAACCCGGCTGATATATTAGAAATAATAAAAGATTCCAATCCTGGTCTGCCCGCCCATAATTGGAGAATCAGCAAGGTGGGTGAGGCGGATGGTAAAAAGCGGCAGGTCAATTTGAACCTTAACGCTGAATCCACCCCCCATATACAACGTGCAAGTGCAACCCTACAGTATGGCTTCGAGACTATAGTCTTGAAGGTATACAAGCAGGATATAGTTCCCACTGCGGAAGGTGAGTCGTCCACCGTGGTTGATACACAGCTTTCTGGAAGTGCGGAGGTATCCACGCCCATTATTTCGGGTGACTCCAACTCTAACAGAAGATCTGTAACGTCCTACTCTGAGGACGAAAGCTCTACTTCTACACAGAGGGGCTGAGGAGAGTCTCCGGACTCTTTGACGCATCTGGCGGAGACACGCTTCTCGATGATACGGACGAAGAGTTCGATAACACCCTTGTCGGGGTGGATGTTAATCTGTCAATTACCAATGATGGTAAGAATTTTACAGATTAACCTCCATCACGCTTAAGCAGCCTCAGCGGCTCTATTGCTGCGCCTGTCCACAGGTGCAGTAGACATCGTCCTGATACAGGAGCCCTACGCAGTGGGAGGAAGGGTGTGCGGTATCAGGACACCCAACTTTAAACTGCTTGTGGCCAACTGTGAAGGCACTCCAAGAACCTGCATTTTGGCCAGGAAAGACCTAAGTATCTTTCTCCTGGCTAATTTAAGTGGTAAAGACCAAACATCTGCTAGTCTGGAGATCGGTAATCGCATATACTGGGTGGTCTCCAGTTACTTGCCTTATGAAGCTGTAGTACCGACTGCTCTATTCAGGGAAGTAGTAGAAGAAGCAATGTCTGACGAGGTTGGGCTGATTATTGGCGCAGACACGAACGCTCATAATATCTGGGGTAGTAACATAGGTAAAAAACCGACCTTTACAATTAAAGACAGACAAGAAGTACTAGACGTAACGTTTGCTACTGACCGGCTGTCAAACAAAATTATTGGGTGGAATGTACTGGACGACCACTCATTCTCAGATCACCATTATATTAAGTTCAAACTCGCTGAAAAAGCGCCTGAACCTGCCGTCCACAGAAATGTGAGAAACACAAGGTGGCACCTGTATGAAAAGAATTTCAAGAAAGTCCTCAACTCCAAACTTCTGTACGAACCGAATGACAAAGCCGGTCTGGATAATCTGGTCGAACATATCACCACATCATTCAATAGTTCCCTTGAAGAAGCCTGTCCAAAAACAAGGTACAAGGGTAAAACTAAACCCCAATGGTGGACTTCTGAGCTAACGGCTATGAAAAAGAACTGCAACAAGCTATTCAAAAAGGCTAAATCTACAGGGGTCGCTAATGATTGGGATGCCTATAAAGAGCAACTCAAGATCTATAAGGAGCTTAGAAAGGCGCTCTTGGTATACCTTCTGTGGTGAAGTGGAAAAGGTCTCCGACGCCGCTAGGCTGAGGAAGATATTATCTGCTTCACCCTGTACAGTGGGATATTTACAGGATGAGGCAAATAACTGGACCAAAAACAGCGAGCAGTCGCTCAATGTACTGCTCGACACACATTTCCCGGGGAACTCTCTAACATAACCAGAGGATCAGCAGGACCAACAAGAGTGCGAGTGGACTGCGAGCGTAGCTAGCTTGTTTACTGAGAGATCCAGAATAAGCTGGGCTATTAATAGCTTTGAGCCCTTCAAGTCACCTGGACCAGATGGCATCACTCCAGCAGAAATGCAGAAAATGTTGAAATGCATTATCCCCTGGCTGGAGAAAATTTATGTAGGCTGTATCAGGCTTTCATACATCCCGAATCGATGGAGGGATACCAAAGTGGTATTCATACCAAAAGCGTGGAAGATATAACACACTAGGCCAAAAGACTTCAGACCAATTAGCCTATCCTCCTTCCTATTTAAGGTCTGGAAAGACTTTTAGATTATTTCATTAGGGAAAACCTGGATACAAAACTCCTGTCGGTGAACCAACATGCTTACAATAAGGGGAAGTCTACAGAATCAGCCCTGCACTTGTGAGCACTATCGAATCGTCCCTGCATTTCAAGGAATTCACCATGGTGGCATTTCTTGACATAGAAGGGACTTTTAACAACATTCACTCAGATGCAGTAATTGCGGCACTGTCACATCTAAAAGTTAACTCTAGTTTGATTAGACTAATTCAAAGTCTGCTCAACAGAAGACACATAACAGCATGTCTTGGGTCACAACTCTAACAAGGTTTGTAAAGAGAGGGACCCCACAAGGAGGAGTACTGTCTCCACTAATTTGAACCTAGCGGTGAATGAAATCCTGCTAGATCTAGAACGTTGTGGCTGCAAGGTCATGGCATATGCGGACGACGTTGCAATCGCAGTGAGTGGCAAATTCGAAAACGTCCTCCGAGACATTCTACAGGTGGCTCTCAACAAATTGGCTAGATGAGCCAGAAGCAGCGGTTTGGGCATAAACCCAAACAAGACAGAATTGGTTCTCTTTACTAGGATGAATAAAGTCACACATGTGTACCCTCCACCTCGGATAAATGGAACAGATCTAGTCTTTTCTGAAAGTGCAAAATTTTTAGGAATAATTCTAGATTGAAAACTGTTATTTAGACTAACGTATTGGAACGTGTAAGGAAGGCCAAGCCTTACATTCCTGCAAAAAGGCTGTAGGGTCGCGGTGGGGCCTCTCTCCTAAAATCGTCCACTGGATATATATAGCAGTAGTTCGTCCTATACTGCTATACGGCATTGTGGTATGGTGGACGGCAACTGACAAACTAGCCATCACCAACCTACTAACAAAGGTTCAGAGAACAGCCTGCCTGAGCATAAGCGGAGCCTTAAGGGCTACAGCGACCGAGTCTCTACAAGCCCTACTCCATATACTGCCGATTAATATTGTGGCGAGAGAAGTTGCAACCAAAGCGGCAATAAGATTAAACTGCCTATCAATGTGGAGGTACACAAACTACGGTCACTTGAGGATATCAAAGTGTAGTACTATGGTAACCGACCGAGTGGACTATATATACGGTGTACACCTTCGAAAGAAATTACATCACTATGATTCCCGCCAGAGATGAATGGGTTGGAAGAATACCAGGTAATAGAAACCATCTCCACTTTTACACGGATGGTTCGAAGCTTGATGAAAAGGTTGGCTTCGGAGTACACTGTGCAGAGCTTAGATTGGATATAGCTCACAGACTACCAGATACCTGCAGTGTCTATCAAGCCCAAATAATGGCAATATGGGAAGTATCCAAGTGGCTGAGTCGCAACATAGTAACCAACACTGGCGTTGTAATTTACTCGGACAGCCAGGCTGCCATCAATTCTCTGGAGGCAACATCCCTAAATTCACAAACAGCCCTCGACTGCCGCAGATCTCTTAACGAGATGGCTGAGCAGTTTAATATACACCACATTTGGGTGCCTGGCCATAGGGATATCCCGGGGAACTGCAAAGCCGATGAACTTGCTAGGAAAGGGACGAGATTACAATTCTCGAAGAATTTGCATATATTTGTGCGCCACTATCCACGTGCAAGCTTTGGCTTAGGCAAGAGGCAATCAGGCAGTCCAACGAAAGATGGAAATCGGCACTTGCAGAGTAGCTACACAAATCTGGCCAAGGTATGACCTGAGAAGATCAAAATATCTCCTCGCAGTAGAGAGGCTAAGATTGTCTACGTTAGTATCAGTTCTGACGGGACACTGCTTGATCGGCGAACACGCCAAAAGATTGGGTATTGACTCTAATGACTTCTGCAGAAGCTGTGGGGATGAATAAGAAGTGGAGAGCATTGAGCACTTGCTATGCGACTGCCCCGCTCTGAGTAAACGAACAGCCTAACAGATCATTCCAGTACCGATATTCGTACTATCGATAAATTTGTATATCAAACAGGTTGGTTTCGATGAGGGGCATTTCAGCCCGTGGTAACACTAGGGACCTAACTGGTCTATGTGAACTTGTATAAAAAATACGGCTGCCACCCTAACCTAAACCTAAAAACCTAATCTGTACCAAATTTCAGTCATCGAGCTCAATTATTGTAGTACTAACTTTGTACTAAAAGTAGTTGCGAGTATAATTCATGTGGAGGTTTACTGATTGTGAAAAATTTTAATTTGTAACAAAAGGAGGACAAATCCATAATTTTTGAAAAATGAGGGAGGACACTGGTTTAAAAGGAGGACATGTCCTCCCAAAGGAGGACGTATGGTAACCCTGCTTATAAGTAATGGGTGATTCATCGTGATAATGTAAAATAAAACACATAAATTTGAAAGTGAATTTAAAAATTGTATTGTCGGTCAAAAATAATAAATAATAAGATATGTCCCATCCCGGAGCGAGTAAGTTGTCAGTTACGAACGAATAGCAATTTCAACGAGTAGGACTTCAAAGAGCGAGGTTTTCCGCGGATTTCGGACTGATTCTCCCGAATTTTTTGTAATTGTCACTATTAAAAAATTAATATTAATCGATTAGTACAAAAAAGTTCACACTATGTTTGCGGAAAACTGTTTTTTCGCGTGAGACATATCATTCCTATTCGTTCGTAACTGAGAGATTTTGACGTTTAGTCCGGACGGCACATCTGTCTAATTTAAGGTCTGTGTTGTCGGTTAAAGAACAATTTATGGCATTTCCTGTTGGTAATGAAATTATGTAAATATTGACCATGACTACGTCTGAGGTGGTCCATTCGGAAGGTCAAATTTTGGGCGACTCGTGGTATCTCGCGAAAAGCACGAGTAATGTTGGCCTCCAAATTTCAGGAAGCACATAGTCCGTTAACATGGGGCGATAACGGTTACCATGGACGGTAACATTCTGATTTTCCTCATTTTTGAAGAAATATGGACCAAAGATTCCACCAGCCAATTTTTAAAGAATGTAATCTTGGTACTCTTCGGGTTGCTCATCAGACCAAATACGGCAATTTTGTTTATTAACGTTTCCATTGAGCCAGAAATGTGATTCATCATTGTACAAAATGTCACGATAAAACACAAAATTTTCAGTTGGTACAATTTAGAGACGCTGTTGTGGTGTGAGTCTTTCCATGATGACTTGCCAAACAATACTGAACAAAAATGACAAAGCAGTTTGATAAGAATCACGCGAGATCTGTAAAATAAAGCATATTGAAAATAAAACCTCACGATGAATCACACGTTATTGACTTATATTTCATGTGGAAAATCGTCCATTTCTATTTAATTTTGTAAGTGAGTACCCCTAATGTGTTCAGGCGTATAATACGTGAGTGTCCCTACTTGAACGACTATTGTTTACGTTAAGACATCGAAAAATGTTCCATTATAAAACAAGTAAATTTACGACTATTAAGAATATATATACTTTATGGGGTCTCAGATCAATATTTAGAGGGGTGACAAACGGAGTGACAAAATGAATATACCCCCCATCCTATGGTGGGGGGTATAAAAACAATATATCAATTATAAAACAAACCAAATTGTCAAATAAACAGTCCTTATTAAAGATAATTGCAGTCAAAGACAATAACAGGTAGCGCAAAAGTAACCTTTCGATGTTTTGTGCCAAAGTCACCGACCGATTATTGGTCAAATAAATAGTCAGCAATATTCCGCGTTCTGGAGCAGTGTAGCGTAACATTGTTTATTAACGTGTATTTCGCATGTGTTTACTACACAAATGTCAAAACAGAACTAACATTAGGGGCCAATCGCAAAATTTATAGCATTTTCTGATAGGAGGATTACTTTTGCGCCATTTATAGCATTTTCTGATAGGAGGATTACTTTTGCGCCACCTTGTATAATTTAAGAAGACATTACTTCCTGTAGCGAGTAATTATCAGTTACGAACGAATAGGAATTTGATTCCAACGAGTGAGTTTTTTCGCGTATTTTCAGACCGATTTTCCCGAATTTTTTGTAATTGTCACAATTAAAAAATTAAGAAGAGTAATTATCAGTTACGAACGAATAGGAATTTGATTCCAACGAGTGAGTTTTTTCGCGAATTTTCAGACCGATTTTCCCGAATTTTTTGTAATTGTCACAATTAAAAAATTAATATTAATCGATAAGTGCAAAAAAAGTTCAATCAATGTTCGCAGAATACTGTTTTTTCGCGTGTTACAATTCATTCCTATTCGTTCGTAACTGATAGATTTTGACGTTTCGGCCTGAAGGAACGTCTTTTAATTCTATTTGTCTTTGATTGCAGTAACCTACCTTCCAGTGAATATACGAATATGTGGAGCATTGGAACATCTACACTGAAACAATTTTCCTAGTTTTAAAAAAAATTGCATTGCATTTGGTGCTAAAGACAATATAACATTAAGATAGGGACATTTCATATATAAACTAAGGAAAAGGTTGTTTAAACGAATTATTAAAAAATTACTTTTTTTAGTTTATTTTTGACCTTGGACAAGGAAAACACAATCGAAACCATTTAAAGGGACTGACAAAAACTTGGTAGGTACATGTAATTACCATTTGCATTACCAATATCATATCATTACCCTCTGCATTACATTTAGTCAACAATTAATGTCTTCCTGATATTGACATAAATAAGTAAGTTAATTTATGTTGGATATTGTAAAACATGTGGGAACACCAATTTTTAATAAGAAAAGTTGCGTTGATTTAGAAATTTAGTACCATTCCGAGAAAAGAAACCAAATCTCGTCATATATAATTATACTTATATATGTATATATACTTATGAAAATCATTATTGATAAGGTGTTATTTAATCCCTTATTAAAATGACTATAACAACTACTTATATGTGGAATATTGGTAAGCGCGGGGAAAGTAGTATATGTTACCTCTTGTATGCTTGCATGAAAGTACTTTCCTCCAATGTCAGGCCCATTTAAAAATATACTGAAGGGTGGCTAAATGTTAAGTCGTCATTTCTTTTGGATTTGACTTACCCGCCAGGTTAACTTGTAATGAAAATGTTTGCTGGGTATATACGAGTATTTATCAAATTCGGAATTATGAATTTTCGTCATTCTAATCCATATATCCCACTGTACGATATCGACTGTGGAATGTTTGGAGTTTTGCCATTTCCTTCACCACAGATATCATTCATGTACTACAAGTATCCCTAATGAGAATTTCAAAATTAATATTTGGAAGCTTTTCTTCTTTATTCTTGCCCTCCTCTTGTGTGGCGATATTAAATTTTGAGTAATAATAGTAATAATCATTAACAGCTTCTTGGTTCATGGAGTTGCATTTATTGATTTATATATAGTTTGTTTTTTGTTGTATTAATGTATTTTTTGTTCAATTATGTGTTTATTAGAATACCATCGTCGTACTTTTATTTCTCACATTATGATTGGTTTTTGTAATTCGTTTTCTAAATGTTCTTTATAAATTGGTGTTTCTAGAAGAGTTTGCTTTTAGATTTTCGGCTTTTGTCATTTTTCTATAAGGGGGCTTATGTGTGTGGTTTCTTTTTCTTTTGGAATTGTTTCTTGTCTTCTATAAATCAGGCAGTGTATATTTTTTTTCTTTTTGTTACAATTTAATTTCATTTTTGTTTTTATTTAAATCAGTTTTAGATTTACTTAATCAGTTCATTTATTAGGTTTCAGTTATAAATTTCAATGAAAATATTCAAAATATAACATAATAAATATGTATGTCGTTTAACTTGCGCAAGAAATTGTTATGTATTATAAACCAAAATATTTATCCTTTTATTTGTTGTTATACTAAATTGTTCTATTTGTTGTTCATATTTTTGCTTTTCTTTTTTGAGGTAATTTTTTCATGTTATTAATCAGTAGTTGCATTATATTTCATTCGTTTAAGTTATTTTGTTGTATTTGTTAGTTTTCAAGTCCCGGGCTTTATTTCATTATTTTTTTTTTTTACTTTTACTTTTGGTTTTGTTTGTTTATTTTTATTGAACATCCATAAAAAAGTATTTTCAGTCACTTTAGTTATTCAAAATCAAAAAATCTAATATTTGTATCTGTACTCGCATGTATGTGTGTATGTACGTAATGTAATGTAGCAAAAACATTATTTGATGGATAATGATTGAACTAACTGGTAATGGGTAATGGAACAAATAAAGATATTGCTTTAGATCTTCTGTTTTTGTTTGCAGTGAGTGATAAGGTACACAAGCTGTTTTTGTTGTTGTTATCCGTTAGTTAATTTTTAAATAAAATAAACATTATTTTAATATTAGTATATTTTCAAACTGCTGCATAATGATCAGCAGTTTGAAAATATCGGTTTGAAACAATCGGTTGATTTGTTCAAATATATATTTATACTGGTTTTCATATTTAGCACCGTTTTCCTCTTTGTTTAAATATTGTAAAAATAATTGTTTGCATAGAAAATGTTTCGTTTTTGTATTGATATGAAAATTTAGTTTTCTTTTTTTCCGCTGCACTATGAAATAAGTTAATAATCTGATTGCATCGAGTTTATTTTGTATGTGTGTTTGAATTTTAAACGGTTGGTTGCAGATTTGAATTTTTAGTAGGATAAAAATATCAAGTACGGTTTTTGTTTATTAAAATATAGATAGAAACATTTGATTTAATGCAATTGAACTAAATTGTAATGATGACCCAATTGGCACGGTGCCAAAGTGCTCAAACTTCAATCCCCGTTTTATCGAATTCTGCCGTAGATCGAATTTTAAAGAAATCTGATAAACAAAATTAAAGAGCGGTATTTCTTTGGACAATTACAATTATCAATACATAGGACTATCTCGTTATTATAGAGACCCTGAAGACCCTGTATCAGAATATATCATAGATGTCTTCATATACTCGTACTTACTCGAGAGCAGTCGAATCACTGAGTTGACCACTAAGGATTTTCTCAATCACTGAAGACTTCGTCTCTACTACTTTGGTACTCCTTTTATTTTTTTCAAGAAAAAGGAAACGAGTATTTCGCTCTTTCTATTTTTCATACTAAAGTCGAACACTGAGGTCTTCCCCTACACAAATTTCATTCTCTATATTAAAGTCGACCAATGAGGTCTTCCCCTTCACAAAATTCATTCTCTATATTAGAGTCGACCACTGAGGACTTTTTCTATATTAGGTCTCCTTATAATCGCTGATAACATCATCCATCTATATTAGAGCTGATCACTAAAGACTTCCTCTATGCTAAAGTCGACGCAGAGTTCTTGCTTTATACTAGTTTCGATGGAAGTCTTCGTCTATACTAATGACGATCACTAAAGTCACTTCAATAGTCTATACTAGAGTCGACCACAGAGTTCTCCATCAATCTTAAGGATTTCTTCGACCACTAGATTCTAAGAATTTTCGAAATCTTAAATTTAAAATGAATCCACCTTTTCTCTAATTTTTTAAAAACAATAGCTACAATCGGATTATAATTAATTTAATTAATATATTAGAAAAATATTCTAAAGAATATGTGTTTACAATTCATGCGAATATTTTGAAAAACTATAAAAACAATTAAAATGCTTACTATCACCCAAACCAAGCCCCACATTTCATCTTCTAGAGGAACGAAATATTCCAAAAAATACATTACCAACTTTTGTGGGGGTGAAAAATCGTATTGCCATCGTATTATTTGAATTTTAGTTTCTTTTTGAAACAGATATCCACTTATCCCGTGAATATAAGATTTGTATCTCACACACAACAGTAAAGGACTTTCTTTTTATGTATGGGTTGTAAATGTGTCTTAAGACATCGAAAATGGAAGTTTTCTTCCATAACAACAAAGAGTTTTTTTAATTATCCCAAATGAAATAAAAACCAAAAATATTGATCTTTTTTGTTTTTTTTTATAATAACAAACAATGTAAAGTAGAAAGTAATTTTTTTCATATTAAAACAAAAGTAAATGTAAAAAGATAATTAAAAGAAGAAAATAATAAAAAATACATTTCTGTTTTAAATGATTTTGTGTAAATATATATTTTAAAGAAAACAGTTTTCATATAGTTTTTTTTTTACAGAAAATAAAATTTGTTTACGTTTAAAGTAAGTTTTTTTTGCTTAATTTCCGTTGTTTTCTTTTAATTGTTGTTTTAGTTTTTTTTCTTTTGTATGACTTAAAGATAACATTTGTTTTATATAAATTATTATTCTTTATTTGCAATGTTTGTTTAACAATAAGCAAATTTGATAAATGATAACATAAAAAATAATAATAAACAAAACGTTTTTTTTTTTTTTCGAAATTATATATTCTGTTTTTGTTGTTTCCTTTTTTCGCTATAATATAAATATTCACTTAACATACAATGATGAATTAAGGGCTGTTCTTTTTAGAATTGAATTTGTTTGTTTCATTTAGCAATTTGTATTCTTGTTTGTTAATTTATTTATTTGTTTGTGTTGGTATTTAGTTAAGAAAATTTTACTATTTTTGCTTTTTATCATTACTATTAAATGTAGTTTTTTGTATATATACTATATATGTATTGTATGGTTTAGTTTATTGTTATTTTGTTGGTATATTATACAAGTGATATCTTCTCCATTATTATTATTATTATTACTTTTATTAGATTTAACAGCAGTTCAGGAGCCTTTTCTATTTTTTGGTAATGTAAAATGTTATGAGGAGTTTTTTTGTGTGTGTGGCAATTAATTATTACATTTCACGCCTATACCTAATTCATTCTCCGACGTACGACGTTCTATGAAAATAATTTTTTCTCAACGGTCGTTTTGTCAACAATTGAGAGTACATCGTAGATCGATGAGAGAATGAGGTACGGGAGGCGATAGTAGGCGCAAGCACCCTTTAAATATTTTTTTTCATATACATATATATTTTTCAAATGTTTAACACCTCGAAACAGAATATTCATTCATTCATTCCATCACCCCGCGGTTCACTCCGTTGCTTATACATTTACATATGTTTCTTCCTTTTGTTTTGAATAATAATAATATTAATAACATTAACATTCTGCTTTTACTTTTCATTTGTTTCCATATATGCAATCAATCAAATCAAAATCTAATTTATTATATTATTATATTTAATGTTTTGTTTTTTTCTTGAATACGTGATTTGTTGAAATTTCTTAATTTTTAATTTTCTGGTAATAGTAGTTAACATTACTTTCAGTATAATCTTTTCATCTTCTCTGTGTGTGTGTGTGTGGTCGATTAGCATTTCAAACGCCGTTTTCCGTTTCTGATTATTGTTTTCCTTTCTTGTTTTTTGTTGTTTTTAACCTTTCTCGCCTAACCCTTGCCTTTGAAAATTTTATGATGGCTGCCGCCATTGTTGCGACTTTTGTTGTTATTGTTGCTGGTTGCAGTGGAATTGCAGTTGCAGCTCCCTTTGTGTTCGCACTACGACATGGGCAAACCTTGCACATCCATCATTTCGTCTTGGGGCGATGGACGTGGTGGGAAAGCCTGTAAATGTGGTGGTGTCGCTCGGGCATACATGCCTCGTTGCGCTGCGGCTGCCATGGGGAATTGTAAGCGATAGGAACCATCATGTGCTTGTCTTGGATTACGTCTGGGAGAACGGGCCGGCATACGGTTAGCTCTATGCATTTCTTCTAATATCGATGGCGCTACATATGTAAAACCCTGCAAGAAAAAAATAAACAAATTGAAATACTCGTTCTCTTTAAAAAAAAGTATCCGTAAAAAATTGTATTCTAGGAAGTGCATGTACCTTTTGCTTGGATAGGAAAAACTATGGGACAAAATCGATTTGGATTGTATAGGCGGTGGGCGGTAGGTGTGGCCGCTTTTGATGAAATACCATTTTTTTCCATAATTTAGTCAATATATTCATATCACAGAAGGAACATCAATAAGGAAGTTCGCTCCCAAGACGACTCTGAACATCAATGTTGAAGTAGTGAAGATAGTGGAGAGTTGTCGAATATCATAAGCCAATTAAACTATTACATTGTAGAATGTCTTGCAGCAACTAATTATGTTCAGAAATAGCTATTTTTGAACAAAAGAACTGTCGCATGAGCTAGATGGTTAATAACTGCCTCATGCGACTTGTTTAAGTTCCAGAATTTGATTCGAATCCCCATGTCTATTTTTGAATCAAAAAAAATTCATTTATTTTCATCAAAGCGACATCTAAGACCTATGTGAATTCTTTTTTGAAATCCCTACGTAAAATCATGCTCATTTAGACGGTGAGTCTTTAGTTTCAGCCAAAAATAATTTACTACGAAGATATTCATTTAGGCCGAAATGTCAAAATCGTTCAGTTACGGACGAATAGGAATGAATTGTCACACACGTAAAACAGTTTGCCGCGAACATAGCTTGAACTTTTTTTGCACTTATCGGTTGATATTAATTTTTTAATTGTGACAATTACAAAAAATTCGGGAAAATCGGTCTGAAATCCGCGAAAAACTTCACTCGTTACAATTAAATTCCTATTCGTTCGTAACTGACACTTACTCGCTACAGGAAGGAATGTCTTGTTAAATTATATTGTCTTTGGTTTCAGCCAAAGACAAATAGAATATAAGAAGACATTCCTTCAGGCCGAAACGTGAAAATCTATCAGTTACGAACGAATAGGAATGAACTGTCACACGCGAAAAAACAGTATTCCGCGAACATTGATTGAACTTTTTGTCCTTATCGATTAATATTAATTTTTTAATCGTGACAATTACAAAAAATTCTGAAAAACGGTCTGAAAATCCGCGAAAAACCTCACTCGTTGGAATCAAATTCCTATTCGTTCGTAACTGACAATTACTCGCTACAGGAAGGAATGTCTTCTTATATTCTATTTGTCTTTGGTTTCAGCAACCAGGGGACAAATTGATGTTTTTATTCGTTCACTGACATTATTTTATCGAATTTGTTTTTCGTATTCAGTCACTCATAAAATTAAATGTCATTTTGTCCCATGTATTTTTATTTGGAGCAACTTTTTCTACCCCAGAGGCTTCTCTACACTTTTCGTCTACAAACTCGTGTCGTAAGCTTCATGTCGCAAGGACAAGTTGCACCGTGTAAATTGAGTCTAAGACGATTTAGCCATGTCCGTCCGTATGTTGTAATCTCGCTACAATCTATAATAAATACTTGAGCTAGAAGGCTGAAATTTCGTTTCATTTAATATGAGTTTATTTGTACCCGAAATGATTCACATGCGATCCATGATGGAGGGTATATAAGATTCGATATGGCCGAACTTAACATCGTCTTTACTTGTTTTCTTTGATCTTGATAGTTGTCTGCTTTTTATTTTACTCTATTTCTTAATTGCCTTTAGAGGTTTTAAAAATTTTGTTTGCGGGGGACGTTTATATGGTTTGTTTGGTTTTTGTTTATTTATGAATTAATAACTCAAGGTTTACGCTTGACTAAAATTGTGGGTATTCATTTTCATACACATACAACACAGACTTATTATATTTTGGAAATTAGTTGGAACATACTACATACATACATACTTGTATCAATTATTTATGAACTTTGGAGTGTTCAAATCACAACACAAACTACATTTGAAGTCTACATAATTTACAAAATAATAGCTTTGATAATAGCAGACTGGTATGAGGATTCTATCGATATTCATGCATTAGATATATAATTACACTGTATGTATTCGAGTTAGAGACTGGAATTGCAAAATAAGCAGATTACGAGTATGTGAGCAGATAAAACTATTCGACAATCATCTTGAGATTCTAAATCATATTCTATTAAAAACAATGTGCTCGAAATTGACACTTCAAATATGTAACATAAACGAGACCCTATTAGTTTGTTACCTCGGTGGCGATTTTGAAGCGTAAGACTTCGATATAAAGGAAACCCTTGGAGAATTATTTCCTTGGAGCCATCTGACATTTCCAATGGAAAGTTTGACATTTTTTTTGCATAAACGTACTCAGAACGTTTTGACGTACGACCATCATTTGTGTTGTTTATAGTGACTTGAAAAAATAAAAAATAAATTAACATTTTCGTGCGATCATTTTTCACAACTTTGGACGTGGATTATCACGACAAGTGTGCATCGATGAACTTAAATCTTTGTATGGCGATGAAGAACCATCCTATAGCACTGTGAAAAACTGGTTTAATGAATTCAATCGTGGCCGACGCTCGCTCAAAGGCGAAGGTCGTCCAAAAACGGCCGTTGTGCCAGAGAACATTGATACAGTGCGTGAACTGATAATGCAAGATCGTCAAGTGACATACGGTGAGATAGAGGCATCCTTGGGCATTTCTTCCACCAGCATTCGATATTGCATGAACACCTGGCCGTAAAAAAGGTTTGTTCTCGTTGGATCCCGCACAATTTGACAATCGCTCAAAAAAGGCTCGTGTCGATTGGTTCAAAGAAATTTTGAAAAAATACGATCGCAGTGCTTCAAAAGATAAGATCGTCACAGGTGACGAATCTTGGATCTATGTGTATGAGCCCGAAACAAAACAGCAATCGACCATGTGGATCTTCGAAGACGAGCTAAATTCAACGAAAGTTGTTCGTGGAAGAAGCACTTCGAAGCAAATGGTCGCCTGTTTCTTCGGCAAAACTGGTCATGTGGCGAATGTTCCGCTTGAGCAACGTATGACGGTCAATTCTGAGTGGTAACTCACAATTTGTTTGCCTGAAGTCTTCGGAGAAATTCGAAATACGAACAAGAGAAGACGAATCATTGTGCACCATGACAGTGCGAGCTCTCACACATCGGTTCAAACCAGCGCCTTTTTGAGCGACCAAAACGTCGAATTGATGGGTAATCCGCCGTACAGCCCTGATTTGACACCCAATGACTTCTTCTTTTTCATTCACATCAAGAAAAAACTGCTTGGTCAACGTTTTTCGACGCCTAAGCAGCTGTTGAAGCGTTCAAAAACCATGTTTTGGAGGTAAATTTTCAGCACACTGTAACCAAAACAATACGCGCTCAAATGACAAAACGGTCCGGTTATGCTAAAAAATGTTATACTTTCCAATGGAAGTTCCAGTTTTCATCCGACAACACCAGCATTGCCAGGACCGAAATATGAATACCAACCCTCATATATATACTTTATGGGGTCTCAGATCAATATTTAGTGGTGTTACAAACGGAGTGACAAAATAAAAATATACTCCCATCCTATGGTGGAGGGTATAAAAAATCTTTTAAAATAATCATGTTGATATGATTCAGGAACTCATTCTTTTGTATGAATTATGTTATTCATTAAGTACGTCATTTCAATGATGATAGTGCGACAAAACAATGGCCAAAAAATTCCCACAATTTTGGGTCTCTCGTAAAGAGGGGATTCATGTTGAGTCTCCAAATTAGCAGAACTGAGTTACAGATGGCGGCAGTGGTTTGAAAAAAAATGCTGTGCTGAAAAGTGGCAACCTTATAAAACATATCGCTCACTTACTTCAAGAGTGGCATAACTCAAAATTAAAAATTAGTTTATAAGTAAATATTTCGGATTATTCATTATCTAATGTTATTTCACTGGATTAGGAGAATCGTGTCTAAGGAAGGCGAGGACAGTTCCATCTGCAGGCAAGGCCATGGCGTATGTGGGATGGGATTATTTTTATAGATTATCTTCAACAAGGAAAAAAATCAACGGCGAGTTTTATGCTAACTTATTGCGGCGTTTAGTACTAAAATTAAGGGAAATGCCGCATTTGGCGAATAAGGAAGTGTTGTTTCACCAAGGCAATGTACCAGTTCACACATCCACTATTGCAATGCTCAAAAACATTGAATTGAATTCCAATTTCACCAATATTTAGCTCCAATTTATAATTCTCTCAAAACTGTCTCTATTTCTTGCCACATTTTAGAGATACGCCATATTGCATTTTGTCCTATTTTTCTATATTTTTAATCAAGACATTTCCTTTCTGCCTCTGTTCCTTTTTCCTTCAATTTCTGTTTGAAGATTTTTTTGCAGCAATTGTTTATGGTTTCTCATAATATTTCCTAAATTTGCAGTTTTAGATTTTTGATGATGGATACAAGTTCTCTTTCTCGATTCATATTTGTCAGCACTTCGTAGTTTGTTACGTACGCAGCCCAAGGAATTTTCAGTACTCGTCGATAGATCCACATTTCAAAATCTTCTAGTCTCTTTACATCTGCAACGTTTACAGTATGTACGTCCAAAGCGCATTAAATAAAATACAACATTAAATTTGTATTTCGAAATTACTTAATACATGTTTCTATCCTAAAGTTGTGTCGCTGAGCTATGGATTTATGTGTATATTCGTCTGTATATCGATACCTCCATTCCAAAACATGTCCAAGTCGAAACAGGCAGTTTTTCAGAAGAAGCGATCAAAGTTTTCTGAAAATTTTAAATTTGTGTGGAATTCCTTTATACTGCAAATCGAGTGACATGTACTTTTTTGTGTGAATAACTTTTGATTGGGTTGACGGATAAACACCAAATTTTGACTGAATACAATTTGGAGTATTTAGCATTTAAAATTGCAATGTCCCTAAACAAATTGTATTAATGTTATAAGCAGTTCAATTTTGATGCAAAATGGTCCATTTGTGTGGGAGGTACCAAAAGGGGCAACTTCGCCCATTTTTCTCTAGGTGCAAGCGACTAATAAAATAATACAATGTGTGAACCAATATTGGTCTATAGAAGCTATATTTTACATCCAATCGTTTTGAAATTTAGAATGGTAGAGTTTCTTGATTCATTCCAACATTGCCGAATTTGAAGAAAATCGGTAAAGATTTAGCTATAGCTCCCATATATATGTTTCATCCGATTTGGCTCTTTAGATCCAATCGTTTTGTATACCCTACACCACACTGTGGTGTAGGGTATGACCAATATGGTCCATCTTTGAACTTAGCCGGAGATAAAAAAAAAATATTATCGTATACCAAATTTGAAGTCAATCGGTTACTCCTTTCGAGAGTTATCATGCGCACCAGCCAGCAGACAGACAGACAGACGGACGGACATTTATAATTCGACTTAAAATGACCCAAAACGAATATCCGCCGAACACACTTAGGGTCTTAGATCTCTCCTTCGATGTGTTACACTTTTGGGCCGTAGCAAATGATATATACCCTCGTATCACTAAAGTGAGGGATTTATTTATTTATTTCTTCATCAACTGTAATACAAAAGCCATTTGGCCAAAATACTGTATTACATAGTAACAACATAAATCCTAAGTATTGGTAATAAAAATTCGATTTAATAAAGTTTAAACAATTTCTTAAACCTAACATTCAACATTTTTCATTCGGCTCCCCAGCCACAGTATAAGAATATATACAGAAGTATATCAATTATCAAGTAAGCATATACAATTATATGCTTATAATTATATTTTTATAATTATGTTTTTGTTTATAATTTGATGTGGAAACCCATATTGAATTCTCCTATGATCGTTTACAAAAATGTATTAATTAACATCGTGATGATCAATTTACTACGACCGTTATGTACGAATGTATGTATGTATGTATGTAGGGCGCAATACACATATCAGTTCAAAAGCCAATCTTTGTTATGTATTCCATGATAGGTATAACAATTTATTATTGGCGCAAGCATAATGGAATTAAATTTATCTCCAGCAAAACTGACAACAGTAAGCCTAGCGCGCATAGCAAACGTCTTAGTTATCTGGGTTAAACCGGAATGCAATCATCACAAAAAAGAAAAGAAAACTAGAAAGAGTTTACAAAAAATGGGTAATACTGAAAATTTACATAATCGTGAAGCATTAAAGTGTTATAAACCAAATAAATAAGCAAACAATTGGAAACGAGCTCACAACAAACCCCCGGTGGCAATTAACGACAATAAATTCCCATGAGTCTGAAATAATGAAAGAATATACTTTTGTTATTTGGTGTTAAAAATAACTTACATCTGCACAAAGAGAAAGAGAAGAACAGAAGATTACACACAGTTCAATAGTAGTGTTAATGGACACTTTCTTTGTGTAAATGTTTTAAAAGAAAATATACATACTAACTGCAGTCAGTCGCCCAGCGACCGACAAAAAATACAATACATATAACAAACTAAAATACTCTAGCGTTTTAGTTTCAAAGAGAGGTTCATGGCTAATAATGTCTGATCCATCAGTTTAGTAAGGCGTTTGTTTTCAAGGTGGTCGGTAGTGGTATAGTGCGCATGCGCAAGTCACTTAACAAACCTAACGGATTAACTCCCATTAATAAAAACGACAACGGCCGTAGTACGAATAGCACACAAAGCAAAGCCTTCAGATACAGAGTTGCGTTTACACTAAGCTATATATATAGGAAAAAGAAGAAAGAAAAAAAAACGTAATAAACTAGCATGTGCTTTGCTTTTGAGCTCAGCTTTTGATTGAATGAAAATAAAGAACAACAACAACACTGCCATACGACAGAGAGCATAAACTCGGATTCAATTTATACGTGTTTTGGCTAAAATAGGCAGAAGACACAGAAAGAGAGGGAGAGTGTTGGAGAGATTGTTGCCTTCTTCGAACGTGAGTTTAAGAATACGTTATGATCACGCTGAAAAACTTTCCAAAATATGGCACAAGCTTGAAATGAAAACAAACAAAAGAATATTTTTTATAATATTTTTTCGCTTCAAGTAATATTGGTCACAAACGTGTTTGGCAGAAAGTGCAATTTCTTTTTCACACAAAAAACAAGATCTAAAACAAAAACAACTAAAAACACCTTTTCAGTTAGCAGACAGTCACCAACCAGCCGTCCAGAGACTTGTGACTAAATCTAATGAATTGGTCTGCAACTGATACTGCTGCTTCTGTTGTTGTTGTTTTCTATAAAAATATGTTATTTGGATGGCTTTCAGAAAACTGTAAGCATAACCATTTCTCGACAAAGTAGGCATTATACATGTTTTTGTGTGAATGCCTCTATTATGTAATTTAACAACAACAAACAATATATTGTTTTTGAAGAAGTCAACAAAAAAACCCGAACAAAATATCAACTAATAAACTAAACTTATGTATGTATGTGAGAAAAGTGTACATGTTAACATACAAACGCCAAACCAAACAAGTGGTCATTGGATTTTGCGCGCTCTTACAAATGACAAGAGGCCAAAAATAACAACATTGTCCATGCAAATTTGTTATGACTAAAAAAAGGATGTCTTCTTCAGAAAAGTCGTCAAAAGACGGCGGCCCCTGTCAGCAATACGACCGCTATCGCTGCCACTGCCTTCCACCACCATACTGCCACTTTCCAGCAGTACTTTCATACAAGAGGCAAATATGTGCAGGTTTTGCAAGAAATTGTAAAAGTTATGACAACACTACTATTTGGTGGATGTTTGGCTGGTGTTTGTTGGCTGCACAATTGTTTATTGTCACTCCAGCACTAGCTCAGCCAGTCGAAGACGGCCCATACCATCAACATCATCATCATCGCCACCAGGCAGTAAGTGACAATAATAATATACCTCCTCCCACCAACACACTTGTCGGAGGAGAAGATGTGCTAGCAGCACAGCCCTCCAGTGAAAACATTGAAGAAAATCTAACATCACAACATAAAGGACGTCGACAATATGCATCGCTTTTTGCAGACATTGATAAAGAAGTAGGTACGATTTGGTATCCAAACTCCCCACTCACCTCAAATTGAAGCCGCCGACAAATACCACCATAACGTTGACCGAAAATTAAATTGAAATGTATTGAATACATAAATCTGCAAATAACAACAACAACATTTGTTGTCGACAATGCATGAAAGTGAAATTTGTTTTTTTTTCTGTCATTCGTTTACTGTTCACCACACATGAGTATTTTTCACTATTAAGTATTTCGGGTTTTGATTTGGGGTGTCTCGTGGACATTAAATTACATTAAAGTGTACTCATATATGGCTCGACAAGTAGCTGGCAAATAGAGCTAGCCCATTTTAAACTCTAAACTGGAAACAAGGTTTCTTATTTATATGTGTAAGCGCATAGAAAACGAGTACACAATTTCTTATAAAAAAGGAGTTGTGTTTGGCGATTGGCTTAGTGAGTTGTTCATGAATTTCAATATGAGCATGTCATAAATCGGCGCTGTGTGAGCGCAGTTTAAAAAAAGCTAACCTATCTTTAATTGTTTGTTTATGAAATAACTTGTTTCACCATCATCATTGCATATTTGCATAAAGCTTAGCTTATGGTTTCCAACAAATAATTCCGTGCAAAACACTTTACGAATTTTGATTAACGTTAATAACTATATACATATGTACTATTAATATGAATGAGCAGGGCATATGTATTCCTCTATATTCATAAAACAGAAGACAGTACCTTATATGATATTAGGGACAATATTGGGTCGCGCTCCTCCCAATTAACAATTGTAGTGTATAATAACAAGTATTAACTCTCTGTGTAATGTAATATGGTAGATAGACTGACAATCTAATTGGAAATGTTATGAAAACATTTAAGTGATTGCTGCAGAAGTTATTCGAAAGAATATGTAAATATGTGTGCTTGTACCAGAAGTGGCTTGATGAATAGGCCCATTTTGAGCTGAACAGTAGATACTTCTAAGACAATACACTGTACCAAATTGCAAGTGTTTTTATACACTGGTATTAAATCTATTTGTTCATTTCATTTAGTTCATCATATCTTGTAATTTTTAAGCCTCAAAGGCCAATTTAAAATAAATTACAAAATGCATAATAAATAATAGCAGCTTAGAAGACTACTCCGACTGGTGACTACCCCATTAAATAGAAAATTCGATGTGTTTAACAATATGATATTAATAAAAAATAAATATAAATAGTATTAAAAAAACATTATCTAATTTAACTCTCAATTTAATACATTTTAAATGAGTTAACAAGGAAGAGAAAATCTACTCCTAAATCTAATTTAAAGTGACAAAGAAGTTTATTTCGGTATAAATAAGGCGTTAAGTTAAAAACTTTCAGAACATTTGGCAATACGTTAAATAAACGAGCTACTCGGACAAGAAAATATTTGTCCATTTAGTGTGGGAGGCACGGTAATAATGACAATTTTTTACCGTACTACGAGTATACATATGTACTATAAAAGCATTGCACTGGAAAAAAAATCTCATAGCGACAGATAAACTATTACTATGTGTGGAATTACAGAGGATATGAATAGGTAATATAGAAGTTATTATATATTTCACAAAATGTTGACCCTTTGAGAGGGAGGTACTAGAAGCTGAGAACCAATATGACCCATCTTCGAACATAGCCTGTGATAGAAAAAAATATTGTCACATACCAAATTTGAAATCAATCGGTTACTTCTTCCGAGGCATACATACAGACGGTCATCAGTCAAACGACTTTAAATGTCCGGTGTTGATTTTATTGAAGATATTTATGGCCATTATATATAAAAATATAAAAAAGGAAATATTTATTTTCTACTAATTTGTTAGGGGGTGACGTTTATAAACTTTTATTTTGAATTTTTTTTTAATTTTTTCTGAATAGAGAACCTTTCAAGAATATTGTGTGATAATTTAAAGTGTATCAGGGCAAAACTAACGAAGATACAGCAGTCTAAGCAACCGCGCCTCATATGTGACTCAGTACATCAGAAAAACTTTAAAGCGTTTTTCACACAACCCATGTTTTCAAAGACGGTGCCCCTCATAAATCAAAAACTACTGAACCGATCCTTTTGAAATTTTTAACAATATTTCTTTACATAATTTGCGAATTAACGCTGTCGAGTTTTTTTAAATTTGTTAATTTTTTATTTAACAATAACCAATTAGTCGATTTTTTCTCGCAAAAATTTAATTTTTCACTTCGAAGTTCCCAAAAATCCAAAAATTTAAATTTCGAAACTCAACAACGTCACCTGGCTATAACAATTATCTAACTACAGAAATTTATTTTTTTAATTTCTGATGATCCGGTATCGAGTTATGAGGGGCACCGCAATTCAACTTTTTTCGAGACGCTTCCGCATAAATGTTGTCGTTGCCGTATTTTTTAATATTTTATGAAAATTTTACACAATAAACTTTGAAAGTTATACTTTAATGTACTATTGGTTTCAATCAAAAATTTTAACCGTTTCGTCATAAAAAACTTATAAAACTTATAAAACGAATTAGCGTTTATATATTTATATATTTTTTAGCTTGAATTTAAGAAATTCTCTCCCACTGTTTTCTTCAAATTCACACATAATATTCGACGCACTCGCAAAAACCCAAAACAGTATTTAGATTTTAGAATTCTCAATATTTGTAAATGTTATGGACGAAATGCTAAGATTGGTCTGGCAATTTTGAACATTTTTCTTCTGTTTCTCCACATATGAATTTTAAAATCACTACATGAAATTTTACAGAATTTTTTTGCAGAAACAGAAGAAAAATGTCAAAAATTACCAGACAATATTAACTGTCGTCGTAAACATGTTAACATGTTTTATAAAATATTAGGGAGTCTGGAAATATAATTGTTGCATTGACATCGAACGTATTAAATATCCGTATGTTATCCGCGAATTCACCAACGCAATTTGAGAAATTAAGCCGGATGTTCATTATATTCATAACTAATCATGTTATACCGTCGGCGTTATCGGTTTTAGAAATCCATTCATGCAATCAGCATTAGCTTAATAATAAATAACTTATGCTTAACAAAGCACAACACATTACTCAATAAAAATCAATGAGGGTTAATCTCAGTATTTTAGAGATTAAAAACATTCGCATAAAGGAGAAGAAATATTTATAAAACCATCGTAAAATGACTTTCCGAGTAAATTCAATTGTCTGTTTATGCATTCTCGTAATAAAATAGAGATCGCAATCTGATCCAGAAAAAAATCAAATCTTAAATCTCTTTTTTCTCAGAAGCGATCCTTAATGAAAGTTGTTTCAAATTTAGATATAGCTGTAGAAGCTAATTGATTTATTAAAAGGAAAAATTGGTATTCGTGCAATCGCGCGAAATGGCCCCTAGATGTTGATTAGGGAATCAATCTGGGGAAAAACAAATAATAATAACTAATACTTTGTAACCTTTTTCCCACATATAACTAATTATACACGCATCGTATCAATGAACTGGGAATGAAAGTTTTTTACTTCTCCTAAACATCTTGTTTACTCCAGAAAACCACAGAAATATTAAAGTGATATTTGCAATGTTAGGGCCAATGGCAGAAGAATGGCTTCGAATAATATTAATTGAATACATTTTTTAAATGGAAGATATGTTGGCGGCTACTTGATCAATGAGTGGACTAGTTAAATTAAAAGAAGGTTCGCAGTACAGAAGGATAATCTGAAAATTAGCATGTAGTATTTTTAAGGAGTCAGTATAAAAAAATTTCGTTAAACAACAAATTAAATATACCCACCTCTCTAAGGTGGGGGGATAAAAATATTAGACCAAGAAACATTTTTGTTGAGCGCCCCAGTAGGCGAGTGGTAGCGTGCTCGCCTATGAGTTTGGAGGTAGTGGGTTCGATTCCCACAAGAGGCTCTGGTGTGTCGCTGCAAAAACTTGCCACATGGTCTTTGTAACGCGGCTTTCCCCTGGACCGTAAAATTAGAATATAAATTTACTTTGTATTGTAATTCATTTAAATAAATAATAAAATAATTTTTTGTTATCATAAAGAAATTCCGGATTGTTTGACTACTAATCACATATTTCTATAAAATGTAGTTTTTGGTCAATTAATATATGCTAAGGTTATAATACATATTAAGAATTTCGGGTATTGTAAAAATTAATTCCTACATACTGTTATACATATTGCGAGTAAAAATACTATATAAAAATATTCGCAAACATCTGGCTTTAGGACAAAAGTGTTATGTAAGTTTTACAGTCATTTTTTAGCGTGTAAAAAAGCAGTTTAAAAGGTATATTAACCACCAAGCATAAAAAATAAAATTGCGAAAATACGTTTACACAACCCAATATTTGGTATTTCTGTAATTAGCTAGAAAATGTGAATATTTTTAATTGGAGTTCCCAAAAAAGCCATATGGAAAAATTAAGAAAGACCCTATTCTACGCACTACCTATATATTCTACGAATTTCTATAAATTAAAATCCTCATTTTTTTCTTTTCCTTCTATGCAAAAGTGGAACGTCTAATAAGACAATGGGCTCCTGTAGTTTGGCTGGCGCCAGAAGAGAAGTTTATGCCTCTAGGAGTGGAAGAATTTTTGGCACATGTTCATCCAGAAAGCAAAGATAACACATTTACACCGGGAATGTCATTTGTAGACAATTCTGAAAAATCATATCTGGTAACCAATGCGGAAATAGGTAAGAGTGGGTGGTACCATTTGTAGTTGGCTGTTTAATAATGAATAAATTTTCCTCAATTACACATAGATCAACTGTTAGACAATGAAACATCGTTTATATATGGACGTAATCCCAATGCTTCACCTGTACCCATATATGCTGTGGTAACTCTGTGCAGTATGGAACAACAGCCATTGCCGCAAGTGCATTCTGAAAATACTGTGAACACTGCATCCGTAAATTTACAACAGCCTATACAGTCGCTAAACTATCCCCCGCCGCCTCCGGTTCAACCTATGCCTACAGTCGTCATGCCACAGAGATTTGTTAATCCTCCTCATGAAGTGACAAAAGCAACACGGGGTCCTTATATACCAGTGACGCTATCACCACAGGATCAGCTGAATAACACAATAAGACGTTCGTCCCGTTTATATCCAGTGTTTCAAAGAGTGAAACGTAATCTTACTCCGACATACGCACAGAACATACCCCCTCTACACGTACCATATTCTGCGCCCTTTGATTTAGTAATGGGAGAAAGTGCTCCTGCAACCGAAGTTGCAATGCCAACAAGATCACCACATGAAGATGTCGTTGAATCTGAGGCTAGCGAAAAGGAGAATATTAAAACGTTTATAGCCAATCTATCGGATAATGTTAAATTTAGTATACCAATTGATGATCAAGAAAATTTACTGGGTAACGAGAATAGTCAAGGACCATTCGCTTACAAAGAAGGCTCTCCCGTCCCATCTTTTCATGTTACCTATTGGATGTTTTATCCATATAGCCAAGGTAAAAATATGTGTACCCTAAAACTGGGACCATTTGGGCGTATACCTTTTCCCGCCGTTTACGGATATTGTTTGGGACGTAAAAAGGATATTGGCAGTCATATAGGTGATTGGGAGCATATGACTTTATATTTTACAGGGGCCGTGGAACCTGAGGCTATGTATGTTTCGGCACATGATGCAGGCGCTTATTATACGTATAATCGTCTAACCGGGTCTTTCGAATTCAAAAGACAAGAAACGAGGAAGGGTATACTGCAAAGACCAAATTTCCCCAAAACTGTGACGACTTTCAATGACCATCCCGTACTTTTTGCGGCAAAGGTATTCAGAGGTCTGCAATCTTATACATATGCGGATTGAAGAACATTTTTGTTTATTTTCACAGGGTTCGCATGGCTTATGGACGGCTCCTGGAAAGCATCGTTTCGTGAAAGTGGCACGTTTATATGATATAAACGGTTTTGGTACTCCTTGGAATACTTGGAAGCGTGTAGCAATAACATATGAAAATTTGAAATCATATGGTAAGTCTTATATTAGAGACGTATACAAAACATAAAGAATTGTGTCACTGCATTTTTAGGACGTTCATTGGCTCCCACTTGGCTTTCCTTCAAGGGCAAGTGGGGAAATCCGAAGAGTAAATGTCATCCCTTGCGGCGTATTGGCCTTAATTTTTGTGAGTACACGGATGGTCCAACCGGTATACCCTTAAAAGAACCCCACTTCCAATGTGGCGCTTCATACAGACGATAACGAAAACTGACCATCTTTGGTTTCACATTTTCAAATACAGTATTTTACTTTATTGTACTACTTAATTCATTGGTGGTATCTATTTATTTTAGAAAGTTATATTGTTTAAAATTTTGTTGTTGGAAACATGTTGAAATTAAATTGTTTATAAGATTATCAATATTTTCATTTTTTGGGTGATGTACATCTCTATGTATTATTAAAAATTTTAGGATACATGCAAAATAAAAGTATAAGTTGTAAATGTTATTTTAAGGAACGAATTTAAAATAATAATTTGAGTCCAAAAACTATTAAGAGTTTATAAGAATACAAACAATAATTTTCCTATCAGATGGAAAAACTGCTTGGAATATAATATTTTTTTATTATATTAGGATAATTGGTACAGAAGTTTCGCGGAATAGATTTTCATATAGTAGTAGTAATAATCAATGTGGGGTACGAGAGAGTGCATTACAACCACGCCTATTTGCGGTGGAGAGTTACACTGAAACGGATTTCTCCAAACATATATAGGGTCTTAGATTACTCGAAAGCATTACATTTCGATAAATGTTTATTTAATCTTATATACATGTTTTCTTTGTACTGAATAAATGACATGATTTAACTTGTAAAAAATGTGTATACATTTCGATAACAAGATTTATCGGAAATATACTTGGTCAGTTTACACGACATAAATATATATATGTATATTTAAAAAGTACAGGTCTGTCTATTAGAAGATGTTTTACTTACTTGGAAAATTAAATTGACACTTTCGCTAAGAGTTGTCTCATCGGGCGAATCTACGGGTATCTGTCTTGTAAATCTTGTATCAAATTGTGACACATCGTCTTCGCTACGCTGTTAATTTGAAAGAGAAAAAGGAAAATTGTAATTGATATCTAAATAAACAACTATTTACGATAACATACCAACAAAGGTTTAATTGGGGGGTCTAAACGTCTGGCCAAAACATCATCCCAATTAACATGTTTAAAGAAGGGATGTGCCTGAACAGCTGCAGCATCTTCTGGGCCACTTCCTAAACGTTGTGACTCCTGGCGTTTCATTAAACGGCGGACTAAATCTCGAGCTTCCGGAGTTAAATAAGCGGGCAGATTTAGTTTGGCTTTTAGAATAGTCTCTATAGTTTTTTTACGATCTTCGGCAGTGAAGGGGGGCTATAATTATTCAGAATAAAATAGATTGTTAGTTAAAATCTTACTTTTTTAAAATTAAATACGGCGCAAAAAAAAGTTGTAATCATAACATATTTGTTCATATTTTGGAAATATTAATATTAATATGAGTTTTCACAAATGTTTCAAAGGAAAATGGACAAAACGCAGCGGTCGCAACGCACAAAAAATTGGGCGTTGTGTCATGATGTAAAAAAATAGGCCTTATGACCGTGGGCGTTAAGTATGGGCACCATAATACTTACAACTCCAGTTAACATATCGAACATGAGAGCACCCAATGACCACCAATCTACAGCTTTACCATGGCCTCTACGTGTCAGAATTTCTGGAGCCCTAAAATTTGGACAAAATATAAAAAATATAACAACCAGATTCAATTGTTCCCATTTATTAATATCTTACATATATTCGATGGTACCACAGAATGTGTGTGTTACAATGCCCTCTTGTATATGTTCTTTACAGAGACCGAAATCTGTCAACTTTACATGACCCTGGGCATCTAATAAAATATTTTCCGGCTTTAAGTCACGATATATAATGCCTAATTTATGCAAATGGCCCAAAGCCATAATAATTTCACTTAAGTAAAAACTGCAATAGAAAAATCCAATTAGTCATTTGATTGCTGCAAAATATTCAAAATTAAAACTCACCATGTCGTATCTTCTAGGAAAATACCTTCACGTTCTAAATGCATAAATAATTCTCCACCGCTTAAATATTCTAAAATCAAGTATAATTTGCCATCTGTTTGAAACGCGTATACTAATTCTACGATAAATGGATGTTTGACAGCTTCTAAGATATTTCGCTCGGCCCGAGTGTGAGCCGTATCTTTTTGATTTGTGACTATGGAGGCTTTCTTCAGTACTTTCATGGCAAAATATTTATTAGCATCGCGGCCAGATGTTTTACGCACCTACAATAAAAAATAGTTTAATTTTCCTAAGTACACAATAACTCGTATAATTATTTATGTATGTTCATTAGGTATATAACTTTTTTTGTGTGCCACTCCAGTTCCATTTGGGAAATATTGTTCTGATAATAGAAATCCGTTTGTTAGGTTGATTCGGTGAAAAAAGTTTCCGCACCGAAAGTGATTTCTAAATGCTTTATATATTTTTTCAAATTACTGTATAAACATATATAGGGTTTTCCAACAAGAGGTGTTATTTTGAATCACCCGGTATTTCGGTAGCTGTCACTTTTGAAGCTTTTATTATTTGACATTTGACAAGTAGAAACTACGCCATTACTAAAAATGGAACGATACACGATTCAACAACGCATTGAAATTATTTAAATTCGAAAAATCAAAAATCATCGAAAAATCATCTTGACCGATGAGGCCTATTTCCACCTCGGTGGCTACGTCAACAAGCAAAATTGTCGCATCTGGGGCTCGGAAAACCCAAGAGTTATTGTTGAGAAGCCTCTTCATCCTCGAGGTGTGACTTTTTGGTGCGGTTTATGGTCCGGCGGGGTCATTGGTCCTTACTTTTTCGAAAATGAGGTTGGATCAACAGTTACGGTGAATGGATTGCGCTATCGAGAGATGATTAATGATTTTTTATGGTCGGAGTTGGTTGGTATTGATCTGGACAACGTTTACTTCCAACAAGACGGCGCTACGTGCCACACAAGCAACGAAACCATTGCTCTGTTTGCGGGAAAAGTTTCCAGACCGTGTTATCTCTCGAAGAAGTGATCACAATTGGCCACCGAGATCTTGTGATTTAACACCTTGCGATTTCTTCCTTTGGGGCCACGTGAAAGATAAGGTCTACGCCAACAGCCCAGCGTCGATTCAAGACCTCAAAGATAGAATTCGTGAGGCTATCGAGGACATAGGGCAGCCACTTTGCGATTTGGTTATGGAAAATTTCATGAAAAGGATATGGTCCTGTAAGCGTGGTCGTGGTGGCCATTTGGCTGATGTTTTTCATTATTAACGGCATACCTTCCTCTTTATTATAAAATAAACATCCGATCATTTATCTCAAAAAAGGAATTTTTCTTTGAATACCAAATTAACACCTCTTGTTGGAAAACCCTTTATAATAAAAAGGTTTGATCAAATTGCGAAGTTTTAAGCAGAAAAGGTACCTTTCTTATCTAAAATGGTCGTGAATTGTATGTGGTGTTGTTATGACACAATAAAAAATAATGTATTTCCATATATACATTTTAAATATCTTCCATCAATTAGCAATGCTAGATGGAATTTCCGAGCTATATTAGCTATTTCGGCTTTTATCCTGCTTCCAAACTATCAAGATGAGTTAAAACCTATTTGTGATTCCTGCTTTGAAATTTGGTTTGGTGACCATTGCTTCAAAGAGTATGATTTTGAAGCATTATGTAAATCTTTAATAAACTTCGCGGACGATGATAAATGTTTCATAAGGCATTGGTTAAGAGAACTGCCTAAAATTAAAGATCATCAGCGCAGCAAAATATGCTCCGAGCGTGCAATTAAAGTGGTGCAGGATATATCCACTATGTAAAACTATATGCACATTAATCTTAAAGTTTACATCTTACAATTCTAGTCTTTTTCGCTTCTTTTAACGTGTAAAACTATGTATACGATACTCATCCCATCACATTAGCATCACAAATTAAAAAGTTCAAAAGAAAACAGATTTTTAGTTTATAACATGTCATTATTGGACGGTGAGTCCTTCCTGGAGTTCAAAAATAATAGGATAACATATTGTAAGACAAAGACAAGCGTCTAGATAAATTGTATTAAGCAGATACATTATCTTGAAATGTGTACAATCTACAAAACTGAAAACATTGAAATATTTTGACTTTGTTAAAATATTTATTTCTATGTTTTGTCATTTTTGTTCATTACACGACGAACAGTTTTATTATTTGCATGTTTTGAATGCATGATTGATGTTGTTACTCACCTGGAAAACTTTGCCATAGCCACCTTTGCCTAAAACCTTTTTCAGTTCAAAATCTTTTGGTCCTAGCTTTATTTTCCCAGGATTTACATTTTCTTCAGATAGCTGTATGGTCTCCTGGCCTTCAGTTCTATAAAAAAATACATATGTAATTATTATGTAAATAGTCAAATTCGAATTTAAATATTTTTTATTTGAAAATTTATAATATATTTTACTATTACATTGCATATTGTAATTCATTTTTATTCATACTTACACGTCGCCACAACAATTAATTTTGTAAAACAAAACATAAATTTTGTAAAACAAAATGTACTACAAGTGAATTACACATTGCGGCAAATATTGAACAATTGTGTCGCTTATTTCTACTGTTGTTGAAGTACGTTAAGGGGGTAACGTTAATTCGTGCAAAAAATTTACATTTTTATGATTTTTTTGTGACGAAACGGTTACAATTTTTTGATTGAAACAAATGGTACATTATAGTAGAACTTTCAAGTCATATTGTGTAAAATTTTCATAAAAATAAAATTAAACAATAAGGCAACGACAGCATTTATGCGGAAGCGTCTCGAAAAAAGTTGGATTGTGGTGCCCCTCATAACTCGACACCGGATCATCTGATATTAGAAAATAAATTTATTTAGTTAGATATCGTAATAGCCAGGTAACTGTCGAGTTTTTTTTTCGAAATTTAAATTTTTCAATTTTTGGGAACACTTTGAAGTGAAAAATTCGATTTTTGCGGGAAAAAATCGACAAATTGATTATTGTTAAATAAAAGAATTAACAAATTTATAAAAACATCTACAGCGTTAAGTTATGTAAAGAAATAGTGTTAAAAATTTCAAAAGGATCGGTTTGGTAGTTTTTGTGTTATGAGCACTGTCTTTGAAAACATGGGTTGTGGGAAAAAAGCTTTAAAGTTTTTCTGATGTACTGAGTCACATATGAGGCGCGGTTGCTTAGACTGCTGCATCTTCGTTAGTTTTGCTCCGATTCACCTCAAATTTTCACACAATATTCTTGAATGGTTGTCTATTTGCAAAAAAAAAAGCAAAAAAAAAATTTACGTTACCCCCCTTAACACAAAATGTCTTCTTTGGAAATCTTCCATTTACATCGATGGTTTCATTTCATTTATTTATAATAGTAATATAAATAAGCCAATATGGCCAATAATCTTATATTATCTTTATACAAATTTCAAATTATATAATAATAAGATCTACACTCAAGTGATCCACCTTGGTTTATCAATATAATATGTATTAAAATCAAATCTAGTTTTTATTCATATTTCTTACTTAACTGGAATAATCCCTGAATTGTATAGTTTAAATAGTAAACAAGAATGCCACCAATTTTCCGTGCGATACAACAAACTTTTTTCCTATGTTGGGCCTATAGAACATTACGACCAATCAATAAAATACATCGAAAGTTTTTAGGTTTAACAAAATGTTCTTTTTCACGTGCAATTTTGTGGGGACCATATTTCGGCTTGTATTTTTCTGGAGCCCGTCTTCATTCCGGCGGCAAGTATTCGTTGTAATTCTATTAAATTACTATCACTGCCAATTGCAGGTAAAACTAAATATGTATAACATTTGATTTCTTTCGTCTACGACGCACGGTGTTCAAGTATTTAATTTTACCGCTCAAAACCCCAAATTTTTACCGATTTCTAAAATGTCGATGCCATTCAATAGTAAACATATTAAAACTAAGGCAGCAAAAAATAGATCAAAATATTTGTAATTGCGGGCGTTATGTTATTAAAAACGTAATTTTTGTAGAAGGAAATTGCCATTTCTCGCAACTATTATTGATAACGGGTTATATTTTTGTTGGTAGCTAGGATATTAGTCTTTAAGAAATTGTATACTGTACTGTTTACACGTGCTATGTTATTACATGCTTCCACAGGTACTATAATTTAGTCAAATTTGAATTTTAGAGAAATAGAGCTTCTGTAGGTCAAAAGTGGTCAAAGAGCTACCAGTAGAAAGGTGAAAGTGCCCTCTTTAAGCCCATATGCACTTTTATACCTGTCGACCTTCTGTAGAACACTTTTTTAATTTGAATGAAATTACTAGGGAAAAAAACTCTTTTTTATTTTACCTGTTTATGTGAATATGTATGTATGTACACAATCCAAGTTGTGTCATATCATATAGTTATCAATATTTGTAAGATTTTTAACGTGTTTTACCTACTTTTTTAAGCTCTTTTTTAGAACTTTTTTTTCCTATGTCTATGATGCCTTTGAAAACTGTATGACATAATTCATTCAGAAAAGAATAAAAGCCAGTGGTATTTGAATACAAACTCGGTTGCAAAATATATCTAAGCAGAAACAATCGAATTTTTAAATTTCTTCAGCTATAAAGAATTGCCCGAAGAGTTTTTAGAAACAAAAAGAAGGAAGATGTTTTATGTTACGTTCAACGAAAAGTAAATTCCTCCACCACCGAGATACAACTGGAATTACAAAATAAAAGATTTCGTCAACAACTTAACTAAGCGCTACAAAAAAGTTGGATGGAGTAAAATCCAGATTTGATAGCACCTTTGCAAACTGGTTAGAGGGCGAACTTAGTGTCCAGGTAAAGTAAAAATAAAAACAATTGTGGTGGGAGACAACCAAAATCACTCGGCAACTGTAGCGATAGATTTAAAAGGCGAAAACTTAAGGATATCAATGAAGAAATCGGATGTGAAACTGTTGCAGAATGCCTGTTACATCAACTGCGATGTAATAAGCAACGCACAAAAGTCGATACTATTGGAAAAGTTTTAAACACTAGTCCCGTGATTATTAGCGGATTTTTAAGAGTATTCCAACTCGAAGCGATGAAAAACAGTTCTCAATTGAAGAGGCATTACCATTATTTTTGGATTTGAAATTAACAAGACACCAATATACCTAGCTCAGATTGCGTGCGATTGAAAAGGCTCAAATCCCTCAGTATCCCTCACATACTTACTGCTAAAAAGGACTGTTTGCCACCAACGGAAACTATTACAATCAAACTGAGTTCGGCTGCTACGTAGAGTACAGAAATAATACTCTAATTTTACAGAAATAGTACAGTACAGAAATAATACAGGTTATTTTTTTTAACCGAACGAATAAAAATTATAAATTACTGCTTTTGGACTCAACGGATGGACCATCTGAAACGTAGCCGCGGCCAACATTTGATACATAATCTTCAAAAAATAAATGCCAAAGAATGTTCTTTCAAATGATAATAAACATTCCCCATTCAATTTGAATTTTCTGTTTTTTATTTTAAAAAAGTAGGGAACCTCAAAATGGATCAGCCTATATTTTTCTCTTAATGTTGTTAATATAAAAAATTAACATTAAAAAGTTCACACAAAAAGTATTTTTTTTAAATATCGAGAAAAAAATGTTGGGGAAATTTTTTAATTTTTCAAATTTTTTTATTAAAATGGTTTAATTATCAACGTATAACCTTCTTTTAATAAATAAAGAAGATGAAAAAACAAAAAACACACAATTCTATGCAAAATATTAAAAAATCAAAAGTTTAACTTTATTCTTGACTTCCTGAATAGCTTAGTTTAAGTACGCGCGGCACACAACCATTGCTGGCGTGCACCACTTCACTCGCAGACCATTTGGTCCATTGTGTTGGTCCTGAGAAGATGAGTAAAAAAAGAGGGAGAGGTCGATGAAGATGAAGGAAGTGATGGGTATAGATAGCAGAGAGGAGAGATGGCTTTTTAGGAGAGTTTTAGATAAGTTGTTGTCAAACAATCCATCTCCAGCAACCTATGAAGCCCATGATTCTATTAATATCGTGGGATGATAGAGATTCCAGATTTTGTATCGTGTAATCACCTAGGTAGCGAGGTCTTCGTGTTGATAGAGAAGGACATTGACAGACAGAGAAGATGTAAGTAAATTGAAAGAATAAGAAAGGAAGAATATATACATTCAAAGTGAAGTGTACGAGTATAGGCAGCAGTGTACTATTATTTTTGGATTTGAAGTTAACAAGACACCAATATACCTAGCTCAGAATGCGTGTGGTTGAAAAGGCTTAAATCTGTATCTATCACATACTGCTAAAAAAGACTGTTTGCCACCAACGGATACTATTACAATCACACCGAGTTCGGCTGCTAGAGGACAGAAATAATACGGAACTAATACAGAATATTTGTTATATATGTAAGTACATGTTTCTCTTAATGTTGTTTCTATAAAAAATTAACATTAAAAAGTTCACACAAAAAGTTTTTTTTTAAATATCGAGAAAAAAATTTTGGGGAAATTTTTTTTAATTTTTCAAAAAATTTTATTAAAATCGTTTAATTATCAACGTATGACCTTCTTTTTATAAATAAAGAAGATGAAAAAACAAAAAACACACAATTCTATGCAAAATATTAAAAAATCTAAAGTTGACTTCTCGAATAGCTTGACTTCCTTAGTTTAAGTACGCGCGGCACACAACCATTGCTGGCGTGCACCACTTCACTCGGAGACCATTTGGTTCATTGTGTTCGTCCTGAGAAGATGAGTAAAAGAAGAGGGAGAGGTCGATGAAGATGAAGGAAATGATGAGTATAGATAAGAGAGAGGAGAGATATATTCATCTCCAGCAACCTATGAAGCCCATGATTCTACTCGTATTAATATCGTGGGATGATAGAGATTCCAGATTTTGTATCGTGTAATCACCTAGGTAGCGATGTCTTCGTGTTGATAGAGAAGGACATTGACAGAGAAGATGTTCGATTGTGGCGATTGGGATTTAACCAGGGCTTAAGTAAATTGAAAGAATAAGAAAGAATATATGTTTGGTGGAAATTTGATTTGTGTTATTTTAAGTCATTTGGGCAATGTCCGTCTGTCTGTCAGTATGTCTATCTAACCGATTGACTTCACATTATCTAACCGATATATTCAAATTAGGTAATATGTTTCGCCATCTAAGTTCGAAGATGGGCCATATTAGTCCACTCCTTCTAGAACCTCCCTCCCCTCTTTAATAACTTATATACTACTTATGCCCATCAATGTTTAAAAATCGATAGATATGCACAAATTATGTCATATGTTAACTTTATTTATGTTAGTAACAAACAGACGGTTCGAGTAATTCTAATACCGATTAACTGGTTCACAGGTGCGCTTTTTGATCAACCTACTTGTAATAAAAACCATCAGACTAATTAAAGATAAATTACAATGTGCATTACATTAAAAACCTTTAACTAGAGTTAAAACCACTCCCACAACAAGTTAAATTCGACGGCGATTAAATAGTTAATATTATGCAAATTCCAATATGACTGCAGAAATTTTACCATATACAGATGACTATGTGACGGCGAAATCATCAATAATGGTACATATATTCACAATTAAAACATGTTGACTGGTTGTGAAACCTGGGCAGCACTGTGTTTATAATCAGATAATTACTTAACTGAACTTTATCTATATCTGGCGTGTTCTGTTTAATCGCATTTAAAATGAACAATCCGTGTAATTTTCACTTGCTTATACCTTTTTTTACTACTTACTCATGTTGTAAATTTATGCTCAATTCCGGTTCTAGATCAACCTAAAAAGAAACAGAACAGAAACAAAAATGCATTAGTATCTAGTATTGGTATGCATATTAAGTTATAACTAATTAATTATGACTACATATTTTGTGAAATAGTGTGGGAGGAGCGTTGTATGTCTCAAGTATAAAAAAGGCCTGGAAGTGGGCAATATATAAATAATAGTAACGTTTACATTTTATTTTCACTTCTTTCAGTTTGGAGTGTATTGGTTTGAACTATGTTATCTATAATTTAGTCATTGTTCGATATCAATCAATCACTCTTATTTGACATTTTTGATTATTTGGTTTTTTAGGTGACGATAAATAATATAAAACGGGTTTCATGAACGATGTGATGGTGTGGTTATCTTCCGCGGATGTGAAATAATGTTTTTTCTTGTGGGTATATGCCAATAAGCCACAATCGAACGATACCCTTAAAGTCAACATAACCTAGGTCATTGCCGAAATTCAGAAATATCTATGTATAATAGCAGTAATAACAGATTTGACCTCTTGAATCTGTACGATGTTGTTTGAATGACGCCAAAATTGCATACAATTGACTTTCAAATAAAAAATAATTCCATTATTACCTCACTCAACTCGCTGTATTTCATTCCAAAATCGTCCCATTCTTAATTGAAAACCCTTTATGTATGTTTCAGTATATTAATATTTACAGCTGCTATACAACCACAACTTTTTGGAGTAATACTATTCGTATTTTATTTATTGTTTCTACAATGTTGCTTATCAGGTATTGGCTTTTGTTGCGACAGTGGCAAAAATTATATTAATTAATATTTCAATGATTTACAGCACTACATTATTACAACATATGTATATTCAACATCGCGCCATATACCATAAATAACTTTAGCTGAACTATTTCGAACGAGATCCAACTATGTATATACAATCTGTACGCGAATGTACATGATAGTGAAGCATTCATACAAATATAGTATAGCGACAGTAGCAGTTAACATTTTGTCTACTCAGAAAAAGATAAACAAATCCACTAATTAACATGCCGATCATAATTTATAGCGTTCATAATCTAAACACGATTTTAGTCCAACTATCTAAATATCGAAAACACATCAGCTCATGTTTAGTATTATTAATATTTTACTATAGTAAAAACTGCATAGTTAATGGAACCAAATATCCGAGAGTGGGGAAGGGATAGATAATTTATGGTACAATACGCCATTGTGTACATATAGGAAAATCATAGACGGGAAATAAATACAAAGTTATTTCCAATAACCGCTGCATATTGTTATGTGACGTACCCCGTTTTAACTACAAATTTAATCAAAATATATATTTATATTTTTTACTGAAGCCCTTTTTTAATGCAACCACTTTAGTGGAGCAGGGTATATAAGGACTGCGCACGAAAATATTATGCTTGATTTTAACCTTATAACTTTCTTCCTATTCCATTATCAAAGGCGTCATTTTTAGTTTTTGGTTTTTAAATATGAACAGACACTAAAATGTACGTGAACGGATTTTCAAAATTTTTCATGAAAATTAATGTTATTCACAAAAACACAATTGCTAGGAAGGCAGTGATGACCCGCATTAAGTTTATAGAGTCACAAGTAGACTTAACGATCCCTTAACCATTTATAGGAAACCTGGCAGGGGCAGAAAAAGGGGTCTTCAGAACACAGAAATGTTAAGAAAATAATAGAAATTTTTGAAAACGAAGCCTGACGACAAATTGCTCGAAGACTTTTGCAAAAAAAAATTAAAAAAGAGACTTATCAGACGACGTATAAGTACAAATGGTGCAAGGTACTAATTCAAATAAGAATTATGAAGCATTCATTGAAACAGTTCGAAAAATTGTAAAGGAATTTTCAATTTTGTTTATTGCTTAATCATGGATGATGAGATTTACGTGTTTTTGCAATTACAATGGTAGTAGTTTTATATTACTTTTAGTAGGCGGAATATTGCAGAAGAGTTCCGTGTACAAAAGATGTCAAAGTTTCCCAAAAACTTTGACATCTTTTATAGTACAAGTGGAGAAAGAAACAGCATATTCCTAGCCATGGAAAGAAGAATTAGAAACACTGAAGGGCATATGAAACAATGTCTAGTGTCTCTAAATTTTTCTGGCCCGATCTCTCGTCTTGTAATTACAGCCAAAGGGATATTGAGCTAACTGCCCGGAAGTACATCCAAACGAAAGATATTCGGCTTAGTTAAATGGACGTTAAAGAGCACAACAAGAGAAGCAAATTATATCACTTGGTTTTTTGGGAGGCTATGAATAATAAACCGGGTGATTTCGAAATCCAACAGTAATTTTAAATCAACCGTGATTTTAAAATCACAGTGATATCAAATCGCGTTGTTACAGGACAGACCCGATAGTTAAAATTTATTCCACGTGTAGTGCAAATGTTATATTTTAAGAATGAAATTCGATTTCGGTCATATGACCACCACGAGCTCGTCTACAGCGATATATTCTTTGGACCCAATTTTCCACCACTCTTGCACACATTTCGACCAGAACGTTAGCAATTTCGTGTTGAATGTTGTCTCTGAGCTCGTCTAAAGTTGCTGCAGTAATTTTAAGGGTGCAATTGTGTCTCTTGAAGCACATGTGGGTTTTTTGCTGCCCAATAACGCATATTGACAAAACCACTCAGCCAGAAATGAGCTTCATCGTCGAAGATGATTTTTCGATGAAATCGTGGATTTTCGTGAAACTGCCAAAGCCCATTCGGAGAAGTTTCGGCGTTTCAAATGATCAAGTGGCTTCAGTTCTTGAGTCAGTTTGATCTTATAAGGATGAAGGCCGTATATTTTCGTAAAATACGCAACAGTTTGGTTTGAGAGATTCCCAATTCCTGAGAACGACCTTGGCTCATTTTGAACGGATACGGATTTGGCTCATTTTGAACGGATACATTTACGGCTGATCATTGGCGGTGCGTTGACATAAAAATACGGAAATTGTTATGTCCCTATTGAAAAACCCAGCACTATTATCTTTACTTTGGTTAACTAATGTGTGAAATTGCCTTGAATTCGGGAATAATTTTGTTTGTTACTGATCACGACACACTCTTTAGTTATATGTGCGATCCGATCATGTACAATGATTAGTAGCGCCAGACCGAAGTCGGATTTTAAAGCCGAAGCCGGCTTAATTTACAACCTTCGGCGGAAGTCATTGCCGAAGCCGAATGTTTTGATATTTGTTAAAGAATTGTTTACATTCTTCTAAATTGTTTTTTAATCAGTTCATGGCTATTGCTTACGTTTATTTACGTATTGCATAAAATTAAAAATCTTAATGTTATAATGACAAAAAGGTAATTGTTCTGCATTAATACCTTGTACACTGTTTCTGTTATTTGAATACAGCTGCGCAGCCGCATTAAACAAATGCTTCCTAGCACACTTCTCAAATTAAAGTACTAAAAAATATTAATGATTCTTGGACTTAATGGCTCATAAGTATGTATTCTTACAACAGGGTTTTCCAAAAAGAGGTGTTATTTTGAATCACCCGGTATTTCGGTAGCTGTCACTTTTGAAGCTTTTATTCTTTGACATTTGACAAGTAGAAACTACGCCATTACTAAGAATGGAACGATATACGATCATCGAACGATACAAAACGATCGAACAAAAGAAACGATACGAACGATACAAAATCATCTTGACTGATGAGCTCCATTTCCACCTCGCTGGGGCTCGGAAAACCCAAGAGTTATTGTTGAGAAGCCTTTCCATCCTCAACGTGTGACTGTTTGGTGCGGTTTATGGTCCGGCGGGGTCATTGCACCTTACTTTTTCGAAAATGAGGTTGGATCAACAGTTACGGTGAATGTATTGCGCTATCGAGAGATGATTAATGATTTTTTATGGTCGGAGTTGGATTGTATTTATCTGGACAACGTTTACGTTCAACAAGATGGCGCTACGTGCCACACAAGCAACGAAACCATTGCTCTGTTACGGGAAAAGTTTCCGGACCGTGTTATCTCTCGAAGAGGTGATCACAATTGGCCATCGAGATCTTGTGATTTACCACCTTGCGACTTCTTCCTTTGGGGCCACGTAAAAGATAAGGTCTACGCCAACAGCCAAGCGTCGATTCAAGACTTAAAAGATAGAATTCGTGTGAACATAGGGCAGCCGAGGACCACTTTACGATTTGGTTATGGAAAATTTTATGAAAAGGATATGGTCCTGTAAGCGTGGTCGTGGTGGCCATTTGGCTGATGTTGTTTTTCATTATTAACGGCATATCTTCCTCTTTATTATGAAATAAACATCCGATCATTTATCTCCAAAACTGGCATTTTTCTTTGAATACCAAAATAACACCTCTTGTTGGAAAACCCTTTACTTGAACAAGCCTCACGACTTGTACGTAAGAAAAAATATTTCTTAGATTTTATTTTATATTGTTTGTCCCATAATTCATATTTCTCTTGTTACTTTTTTTAATTCTATGGTAGAAAAGCCGTTACTTGGATAAAGCTAATTTACCTTTTCATGGTGGCACCCCCTCCAGATGTAGAAGAAATTCAAAATGTTCTCACCGACCACAGGACAGACATAATACATAACATAATAATACAAACAAAACATAATAAGAATTAATTTAAAACAAATTCTTATCAATTATTGCCCAACAAAAGTATTCCATACACAGAGAAGGCTTTGATAAGATTTTTTGAGCAATATGAAAACAAAAGTGTGTTAAATGTGTTCTAGTTTCTAAATATTTAAACAAAATATGTTTAGATTTATGAGTAATACAATAACAACTAAATACCGATCGATACCAGCTCAAAAAACACATGTTAAAATTGTGCCTGTCTGTCTGTGTATGTGCACACAATACCTATTCTCTAATCATATTTAGGCTGACATTTATTTTTTTTGATGTTCGTAGACGTGCGACGTGTATTGATAGCACAAAAAGTAGATTTGTGTTTTAACTACTGCTGCTGTTGTTTATGGAACGAGAGCTTCGTAATCAAATTTTATTTTATTTATATTTATAATAAGCACCCCATCACATCTACTACCTCCACTATCGCGTCGATAGCTGGATAGGTACCTATGTATATCGATACGGAAAAAGAGCTACACAGCACAGTGCGGCGCAACGACAATATGTACAAATTGATAGATAGGCTCCTTATCAAGAACTCAAAAGGATTCCGAGCGAAATCAAGTCAAATATGATATGTATTACAAGTGTTTTGCGAGTAGAACATATGAAATGGTAATTATTTCGTGGGAAAATATAAAAAATTGATAAAGGCAATGATTTATGGGATTTTTCGAGGTGGAAATGCAATTCAATAATCAACAAAGGCTGATATAGAAATTTTGAAAAATCTGAATTTAATTATACAAATGATAGCGACAGTAAAGGGTCCTGCAAAAAATAGAAATCCATCATAAAAATGAGTTTGTAACAAGAGAGTAAAATTGACGCAAGAAATTCAAATATTTTTGAAGGGAGTGAAGATAGAGTCCAAAGTTATAGTCTATTTAGCCAAGACAACAACCTGTTATACTTATAGTCTAAAGTTATAGTCCGTTTTCGCAAACAGTTATACACGAACAAAAAAAGAAGATTTTCAGTTTTTTTAACAATTAAATGATATGAAACAATAAAAAAATATAATATTGAAAAACCCAAAACTTTAAAAAGTAAATTTAATTAAAAAAAATAAAAATACACATGTTTCAACGTGTGAATTGAATCTATTGCCTAACACAATTCAATAGCCCATAGCTCGAAAACTAGATCGGGTTAATCTGGACTATGAATAATCTTGCATAGGTCTCGATGAGCACAATCCAATGATGTAACATTTGTCAAGGTTTATCGTACAGTTTTTGACCCAGTGGGCCATATATAGAACCCATATAGGGTCTAACACAATAAAATGGCCCATAGCTCGAAAACTAGATTGGGTTAATCAATACTATGGCCTCTTGATGGATAGGTCTCGATGAGCACAATCCAATGATGTAACATTTGTCAAGGTTTATCGTACAGTTTTTGACCCAGTGGGCCATATATAGAACCCATATAGGGTCTAACACAATAAAATGCCCATAGCTCCAAAACTAGATTGGGTTAATCCATACTATGACCACTTGATGGATAGGTCTCGATGAGCACAATCCAATGATGTAACATTTGTTTATGGTACAGTTTTTGACCCAGTGGGCCATATATAGAACCCATATAGGGTCTAACACAATAAAATGGCCCATAGCTCGAAAACCAGATTGGGTTAATCAATACTATGGCCTCTTGATGGATAGGTCTCGATGAGCACAATCCAATGATGTAACATTTGTCAAGGTTTATCGTACAGTTTTTGACCTAGTGGGCCATTTATAGAACCCATATAGGGTCTAACACAATAAAATGCCCATAGCTCCAAAACCAGATTGGGTTAATCCATACTATGACCACTTGATGGATAGGTCTCGATGAGCACAATCCAATGATGTAACATTTGTCAAGGTTTATCGTACAGTTTTTGACCCAGTGGGCCATATATAGAACCCATATAGGGTCTAACACAATAAAATGGCCCATAGCTCGAAAACCAGATTGGGTTAATCCATACTATAACCACTTGATGGATAGGTCTCGATGAGCACAATCCAATGATGTAACATTTGTCAAGGTTTATCGTACAGTTTTTGACCCAGTGGGCCATATATAGAACCCATATAGGGTCCAACACAATAAAATGGCCCATAGCTCGAAAACCAGATTGGGTTAATCTGGACTATGAATAATCTTGTATAGGTCTCGATGAGCACAATCCAATGATGTAACATTTGTCAAGGTTTATCGTACAGTTTTTGACCCAGTGGGCCATATATAGAACCCATATAGGGTCTAACACAATAAAATGCCCATAGCTCCAAAACTAGATTGGGTTAATCCATACTATGACCACTTGATGGATAGGTCTCGATGAGCACAATCCAATGATGTAACATTTGTTTATGGTACAGTTTTTGACCCAGTGGGCCATATATAGAACCCATATAGGGTCTAACACAATAAAATGGCCCATAGCTCGAAAACCAGATTGGGTTAATCCATACTATGACCACTTGATGGATAGGTCTCGATGAGCACAATCCAATGATGTAAAATTTGTCAAGGTTTATCGTACAGTTTTTGACCTAGTGGGCCATTTATAGAACCCATATAGGGTCTAACACAATAAAATGCCCATAGCTCCAAAACTAGATTGGGTTAATCCATACTATGACCACTTGATGGATAGGTCTCGATGAGCACAATCCAATGATGTAACATTTGTCAAGGTTTATGGTACAGTTTTTGACCCAGTGGGCCATATATAGAACCCATATAGGGTCTAACACAATAAAATGGCCCATAGCTCGAAAACCAGATTGGGTTAATCCATACTATGACCACTTGATGGATAGGTCTCGATGAGCACAATCCAATGATGTAACATTTGTCAAGGTTTATCGTACAGTTTTTGACCCAGTGGGCCATATATAGAACCCATATAGGGTCTAACACAATAAAATGGCCCATAGCTCGAAAACCAGATTGGGTTAATCCATACTATGACAACTTGATGGATAGGTCTCGATGAGCACAATCCAATGATGTAACATTTGTCAAGGTTTATCGTACAGTTTTTGACCCAGTGGGCCATATATAGAACCCATATAGGGTCCAACACAATAAAATGGCCCATAGCTCGAAAACCAGATTGGGTTAATCTGGACTATGAATAATCTTGTATAGGTCTCGATGAGCACAATCCAATGATGTAACATTTGTCAAGGTTTATCGTACAGTTTTTGACCCAGTGGGCCATATATAGAACCCATATAGGGTCTAACACAATAAAATGCCCATAGCTCCAAAACTAGATTGGGTTAATCCATACTATGACCACTTGATGGATAGGTCTCGATGAGCACAATCCAATGATGTAACATTTGTTTATGGTACAGTTTTTCACCCAGTGGGCCATATATAGAACCCATATAGGGTCTAACACAATAAAATGGCCCATAGCTCGAAAACCAGATTGGGTTAATCAATACTATGGCCTCTTGATGGATAGGTCTCGATGAGCACAATCCAATGATGTAACATTTGTCAAGGTTTATCGTACAGTTTTTGACCTAGTGGGCCATTTATAGAACCCATATAGGGTCTAACACAATAAAATGCCCATAGCTCCAAAACCAGATTGGGTTAATCCATACTATGACCACTTGATGGATAGGTCTCGATGAGCACAATCCAATGATGTAACATTTGTCAAGGTTTATCGTACAGTTTTTGACCCAGTGGGCCATATATAGAACCCATATAGGGTCTAACACAATAAAATGGCCCATAGCTCGAAAACCAGATTGGGTTAATCCATACTATAACCACTTGATGGATAGGTCTCGATGAGCACAATCCAATGATGTAACATTTGTCAAGGTTTATCGTACAGTTTTTGACCCAGTGGGCCATATATAGAACCCATATAGGGTCCAACACAATAAAATGGCCCATAGCTCGAAAACCAGATTGGGTTAATCTGGACTATGAATAATCTTGTATAGGTCTCGATGAGCACAATCCAATGATGTAACATTTGTCAAGGTTTATCGTACAGTTTTTGACCCAGTGGGCCATATATAGAACCCATATAGGGTCTAACACAATAAAATGCCCATAGCTCCAAAACTAGATTGGGTTAATCCATACTATGACCACTTGATGGATAGGTCTCGATGAGCACAATCCAATGATGTAACATTTGTTTATGGTACAGTTTTTGACCCAGTGGGCCATATATAGAACCCATATAGGGTCTAACACAATAAAATGGCCCATAGCTCGAAAACCAGATTGGGTTAATCCATACTATGACCACTTGATGGATAGGTCTCGATGAGCACAATCCAATGATGTAAAATTTGTCAAGGTTTATCGTACAGTTTTTGACCTAGTGGGCCATTTATAGAACCCATATAGGGTCTAACACAATAAAATGCCCATAGCTCCAAAACTAGATTGGGTTAATCCATACTATGACCACTTGATGGATAGGTCTCGATGAGCACAATCCAATGATGTAACATTTGTCAAGGTTTATGGTACAGTTTTTGACCCAGTGGACCATATATAGAACCCATATAGGGTCTAACACAATAAAATGGCCCATAGCTCGAAAACCAGATTGGGTTAATCCATACTATGACCACTTGATGGATAGGTCTCGATGAGCACAATCCAATGATGTAAAATTTGTCAAGGTTTATCGTACAGTTTTTGACCTAGTGGGCCATTTATAGAACCCATATAGGGTCTAACACAATAAAATGGCCCATAGCTCGAAAACCAGATTGGGTTAATCCATACTATGACCACTTGATGGATAGGTCTCGATGAGCACAATCCAATGATGTAACATTTGTCAAGGTTTATCGTACAGTTTTTGACCCAGTGGGCCATATATAGAACCCATATAGGGTTCTCATTGGATTGTGCTCATTGAGACCTATCCATCAAGTGGTCAGAGTATGGATTAACCCAATCTAGTTTTGGAGCTATGGGCATTTTATTGTGTTAGACCCTGTATGGGTTCTATATATGGCCCACTGGGTCAAAAACTGTACGATAAACCTTGACAAATGTTACATCATTGGATTGTGCTCATCGAGACTTATACAAGATTATTCATAGTCCAGATTAACCCAATCTGGTTTTCGAGCTATGGGCCATTTTATTGTGTTAGACCCTATATGGGTTCTATAAATGGCCCACTGGGTCAAAAACTGTACGATAAACCTTGATAAATGTTACATCATTGGATTGTGCTCATTGAGACCTATCCATCAAGTGGTCAGAGTATGGATTAACCCAATCTAGTTTTGGAGCTATGGGCATTTTATTGTGTTAGACCCTATATGGGTTCTATAAATGGCCCACTGGGTCAAAAACTGTACGATAAACCTTGACAAATGTTACATCATTGGATTGTGCTCATCGAGACCTATGCAAGATTATTCATAGTCCAGATTAACCCGATCTAGTTTTCGAGCTATGGGCTATTGAATTGTGTTAGGCAATAGATTCAATTCACACGTTGAAACATGTGTATTTTTATTTTTTTTAATTAAATTTATTTTTAAAGTTTTGGGTTTTTCAATATTATATTTTTTTATTGTTTCATATCATTTAATTGTTAAAAAAACTGAAAATCTTCTTTTTTTGTTCGTGTATAACAGTTTGCGAAAACGGACTATAAGTATAACAGGTTGTTGTCTTGGCTAAATAGACTATAACTTTGGACTCTATCTTCACTCCCTTATATTTTTGCCACATTTCGAATTCATGGCATAAATCCATGTTTAATAATAATGAAAATGTCTTGGTTCTCCTTCTAAGCGAGGGGAACAATTAAAAGGGATAAAACAGTTTCTAAAGATTAGTGTTGAAAGAGCGAAAATGTGAAAATTAATTATGCAAAATATTGTCATTTATTACTAAAAAAATTATCAGTTAAGATTTTTTCCAAAACGCTTGCATTGAATTCAGAACAATTTTCCAGCACGTAGCATCCAGCGTGATTCAAATTGAGTTAATCGAAGGTTAATATTAAACGACATTCAATATAAATAGGTTATTTAGGGTAAAATAATTATGTTGTTGCTGATCACGAATTACTCTTTAATTATTTATGTAGTTATGGCTGGGGAGCCGATCATATATGACGATTAGTATGTATATGTATATTATTTTGGTTTTAAGTTTCTACTTAGGGATATATTACAATGTAATAAAAATTTATTTGGCCTTATAGGCTTTAGTATTACTGAATGGAATAAATAAATAAAGTAAATAAATAAATGTTCAATCAATTTTATTTCAAATTTAAGGGATAATAGAGATAATAGCATCAATAATTGACTTATACCCATAGGTTAGGTTAGGTTGAAGAGAGGAGACGTTTAAACGTCTCATGTCCATTGTCCATTAAGCCAGTGGTTCGGCCTGTTATGCGCTCCTTATTTATGATCTGTTTATACCTCACGAGTTACAGAATCGGTACTAGACGCGAATTTTCTCAGTATCTTCCAGTCATATTCTCTGAGATGAGTCAAGTCTGGTAATATATCGGACCCGAAATGTTGGGATCTTGCATGTGTGAAAGCCGGGCAGTGACACAGAAAATGTCCCATCGTTTCGATGTTTTCCCTGCATGCCCTGCATTCGTCGTTTCCTTCTAGTCCTATGCGATGAAGATGTGCTAGTAAGATTGAGTGTCCCGTTAGAACGGGACACTTACTAATATCGATCTTGTTTAGTTTCAGAAGACTTCTTGTTTTCTTTTCATTTGGGTCACCCCACAGTATCTTTGCAGTTGCTCCTACTGTTGCGCTATTCCACACAGTTTTGTGAGCCATCACTGCCCAGTGCTTCAACTCATTTTTCGTGCTTCGAAAGGTTTCCAATTTTCCAAGTTTATTACTCGAAGTTATCTGCCCTTTGAAGCCAAGCTGTTTGCCCGTTCATTTCCAATCACTCCGTTGTGTCCTGGTACCCAGCAAATACGCAATTGACCATGGGCTGAGTAATCATTTAGATTTATATACGCTTATATAAACCAGTTTTTGTACGTCGAGGAAAAAAGCCTAATCCCAACATTGAAATTGCATTGTTGAAGAAAATACAACTTGTTTAAGGGCCACCTTAATACACTCGCTTTTACAGGTTGGAAAGTGGATATTTTTAAGAGCTCAAATTTATCTTCAAAAATGGCTATAATTCTAATATATTTAGAATTATATAGATAAATATAAATTAATAATTATCAGTTTAAATTGAGATTATGCAAGAACTAAATTATCAAAGAATTTGCACAATTATCCAAAAAGTGGCAACAATGATCTAATCTTAATCTTGAGACGGAAGTAGTAAACGTGTGGTTCCATTTTCTTAAAACTATAAGTGCGAAGATGGATAAAACAACTTATTTTCTACCGTATAACAAAATTTTAAAATTCTCAGATGCCGAAAGCATAAAAGCGTGAATCAGAACAGGGAATCACGGCATCCTTTAACGTAATCGACTCACGAATCACGGGAATCGATCGACAATTTTGATTGTTTGTTATCATTTTGCGTTGTGAACGGCGGAACAAACATGAATAAAAAAAATAGTTGCTATGAATTATATTTTGACCAGATTTATGGATTTCCTGGCTATTAAGGCGAAATCAAATAACAAATGTAGTGGAAATAGTTGTGGCGTACATTTTGAATAAAAAAATTAAATTTTATGAATCTTTCCGCCTTTTTAATGATGTCCGTGAAGATAAATATCGATTTGAAAAATAAATATTAGCCAAGACACAAACCACCTTATATTAACAGAGCGCTGTTATGTGGCTAACAGAGCGCTGTTAAATGTTAAAAGTGATAATATATTTCCGAATACGCGAATTTTAACAAATTTATTTTAGTGCAATATAATGAAAATACATGAATAGACTAAGTAGAAGTCAAATATTAGGACAAATAACAAATACCATAAATAATTTAGTCAAAACCTACACAACTAGAGGTTACTTAACTCGCAACGTTTTGTACGCACTACATCTAAACAAAAAAAGAGTATTGGGGTTTTCAGGAAAAGCTCCAAATTCGGTGCTGAATCTATATATGTAAACGAATTTTACGAAAAAACCCCAGAATTTGAGTAATTCAGAAAATTAAGTTAAATACTTATTTTTGAAAATCGCCCACCGTGGCTAACAAAAAATGATGGAGTATTGGGGTTTTCAGGAAAAGCTCCAAATTCGGTGCTGAATCTAAATATGTAAATGAGTTTAACGAAAAAACCCCAGAATTTTAGTTATTCAGAAATTAAAGTTAAATACTTATTTTTGAAAATCGCCCACTGTGGTTAAACAAAAAAAGATGGAGTATTGGGGTTTTCAGGAAAAGCTCCAAATTCGGTGCTGAATCTAAATATGTAAACGAATTTTACGAAAAAACCCCAGAATTTGAGTTATTCAGAAAATTAAGTTAAATACTTATTTTTGAAAATCGCCCACTGTGGCTAAACCAAAAAAGATGGAGTATTGGGGTTTTCAAGAAAAGCTCCAAATTCGGTGGTAAATCTAAATATGTAAACGAATTTTACGAAAAAACACCAGAATTTCAATTATTCAGAAAATAAAGTTAAATACTTATTTTTGAAAATCGCCCACTGTGGCTAAACCAAAAAAGATGGAGTATTTGGGTTTTCAGGAAAAGCTCCAAATTCGGTGCTGAATCTATATATGTAAACGAATTTTACGAAAAAACCCCAGAATTTGAGTAATTCAGAAAATTAAGTTAAATACTTATTTTTGAAAATCGCCCACTGTGGCTAAACAAAAAAAGATGGAGTATTCCGATTTCCAGAAAAAACTCCAAATTCGGTGCTGAATCTAAATATGTAAATGAATTTAAAGAAAAACACCAGAATTTTAGTTATTCAGAAAATAAAGTTAAATACTTATTTTGGAAAATCGCCCACTGTGGCTAAACAAAAAAAAGATGGAGTATTGGGGTTTTCAGGAAAAGCTCCAAATTCGGTGCTGAATCTAAATATGTAAATGAGTTTAACGAAAAAACCCCAGAATTTTAGTTATTCAGAAATTAAAGTTAAATACTTATTTTTGAAAATCGCCCACTGTGGCTAAACAAAAAAAGATGGAGTATTGGGGTTTTCAGGAAAAGCTCCAAATTCGGTGCTGAATCTAAATATGTAAACGAATTTTACGAAAAAACCCCAGAATTTGAGTTATTCAGAAAATTAAGTTAAATACATATTTTTGAAAATCGCCCACTGTGGCTAAACCAAAAAAGATGGAGTATTGGGGTTTTCAAGAAAAGCTCCAAATTCGGTGGTAAATCTAAATATGTAAACGAATTTTACGAAAAAACACCAGAATTTCAATTATTCAGAAAATAAAGTTAAATACTTATTTTTGAAAATCGCCCACTGTGGCTAAACCAAAAAAGATGGAGTATTTGGGTTTTCAGGAAAAGCTCCAAATTCCGTGCTGAATCTAAATATGTAAACGAATTTTACGAAAAACCCTAGAATTTTGGTTATTCAGAAAATAAAGTTAAATACTTATTTTTGAAAAGCGCCCGCTGTGGCTAAACAAAAAAAGATGGAGTATTCCGATTTCCAGAAAAAACTCCAAATTCGGTGCTGAATCTAAATATGTAAATGAATTTAAAGAAAAACACAAGAATTTTAGTTATTCAGAAAATAAAGTTAAATACTTATTTTGGAAAATCGCCCACTGTGGCTAAACAAAAAAAAGATGGAGTATTGGGGTTTTCAGGAAAAGCTGCAAATTCGGTGCTGAATCTAAATATGTAAATGAATTTAACGAAAAAACCCCAGAATTTTAGTTATTCAGAAAATAAAGTTAAATACTTATTTTTGAAAATCGCCCACTGTGGCTAAACAAAAAAAGATGGAGTATTGGGGTTTTCAGGAAAAGCTCCAAATTCGGTGCTGAATCGAAATATGTAAACGAATTTTACGAAAAAACCCAAGAATTTGAGTTATTCAGAAAATTAAGTTAAATACTTATTTTTGAAAATCGCCCACTGTGGCTAAACCAAAAAAGATGGAGTATTGGGGTTTTCAAGAAATGCTCCAAATTCGGTGGTAAATCTAAATATGTAAACGAATTTTACGAAAAAACACCAGAATTTCAATTATTCAGAAAATAAAGTTAAATACTTATTTTTGAAAATCGCCCACTGTGGCTAAACCAAAAAAGATTGGGGTTTTCAAGAAAAGATCCAAATTCGGTGCTGAATCTAAATATGTAAACGAATTTTACGAAAAAACCCCAGAATTTGAGTTATTCAGAAAATTAAGTTAAATACTTATTTTTGAAAAACGAATTCAAAAATTCCGAATAACTCTAATTCTGGGAGCTTTTCGTAAAATTAGTTTACATATTTAGATTCAGCACCGAATTTGGAGCTTTTCCTGAAAACCCCAATACTCCATCATTTTTTGTTTAGCCACAGTGGGCGATTTTCAAAAATAAGTATTTAACTTAATTTTCTGAATAACTCAAATTCTGGGGTTTTTTCGTAAAATTCGTTTACATATATAGATTCAGTACCGAATTTGGAGCTTTTCCTGAAAACCCCAATACTCCATCTTTTTTTGTTGAGCCACAGTGGGCGATTTTCAAAAATAAGTATTTAACTTAATATTCTGAATAACTCGAATTCTGGGGTTTTTTCGTTAAATTCGTATACATATTTGGATTCAGCACCGAATTTGGAGTTTTTCTTGAAAACCGGAATACTCCATCTTTTTTTGTTTAACCACAGTGGGCGATTTTCAAAAATAAGTATTTAACTTAATATTCTGAACAACTCGAATTCTGGGGTTTTTTCGTTAAATTCATTTACATATTTAGATTCAGCACCGAATTTGGAGTTTTTTATACTCCGTCTTTTTTTATATAGATTTGGTGCGTACAAAACATTGCGAGTTGAGTAACCTCTAGTTGTTTGATTTTGGCTTATTTATTTATGGTTTATGTTACTTGTCATAATATTCGACTTCTACTTAATCTATACGTGTGTTTTCATTATATTGCTGTAAAATAATTATTCGTATTTGCTAAAATTCGCATTTGTGTAAATATATTATCACTGTTAACATTTAACAGTGCACTGTTAGCCATTTAACAGCGCTCTGTTAGCCACATGACAGCGCTCTGTTAATATAAGGTGGTTTGTGGTCTTGGCTAATATTTCTTTTTCAAATCGATATATATCTTCACGGACATTTCATTACATATGGATATGAAAATTCTTTCGCCCATCGCTTAATGAAGCCAAGGAAACCATAAGATTTGTTCACCATTTTAATTATGTGATTATTTAAGTTAAGTTTAGGATCCATTAATATACCAAGATCCACAAAGGATTCAACTGTTTCTAAATTGGAACCAAGAAGACTGAATGTAGATGGAATCAATTTCGATCTAGAGAAACACATATGTTTACACTTCTTCAAATTAAGAGGTCCATGCAATTATTTCACACCAATAACCAAAGTTGTCTTAGTCATTTTGAAGAAACAAAGAATCATCAGATGTGTTACGAGAATAAAATATCTTAACATCATCTGCATACATCCGTAATCTAGAACTAATAATTGAATCTGGTAAGTCATTTATAAATAGTAGAAACAGCAAAGGGCCTATATGACTACCTTGGGGTAGCCCAGATGAAACCAAAATCGGGCCTGAGAAGTAACTACCAAATTTAACAATCTGAACACGACTGTTAAGATAAGAGGATATCAAACTCAACAAGTTATTACTAAAACCAATGCGATTCAGCTTATACAGTAAGAGGTTATGATTAACTCTATCAAAAGCTTTACTAAAATCAGAATAAACCACATCTGTCTGATTACCAATAACAAACTCACCAATTACCTGGGAGGTAATTTGAACCAAATTTGTCATAGTCGAAAGTCCCTTACGAAAACCATGTTGGAATGGACTAAGAATAGGTGATACACTATGAGATAAAATCTCAGTGATCATTTTTTCAAAAAGTTTTGGAATTATACTTAATTTCGCAATTCCACGATAATTCATAACATCAATCAAGCTTCCAGATTTATGAAGTGGAGTTATAAAAGATTTTCTCCAAATAAATGGGAAATATCCATACTTTAACGAATTATTGAAAAGCAGTGTGAGCGGGACAGCAATAATCTGAGCACATAGCTTCAGGATTACACTCGGTATACCATCTGGGCCAGCACTGTTAGAAGTCTTAAGCTTACCTAAACTTGACGATATGAAAGATAAATCAAAATAAGGAATGTTAAAATGATTCAATGATGGAATATTGTAAAGATAGGAAACTAGGTGACACTGTTGACGATAATAGGTTGATGCAAAGAACTTTGCAAAACAATCGGCGATTGACTGATCGCCACAAAATTCTTCACCATCAATTCGAACCCTTGAAGGCCTTGGATTAGACTTACGTTTCATATTGACAAAATCATAGAACGATCTAGGGTTCATTTTAAAATTGTGAGCTAACCTCTCTAAGTAGAGCTCATAGCACTTACGTGATTCAATGTTATACTGTGATCTGGCAACAGAGTACCTGACGTAATCAACATCGGATCCAGACCTTTTGAATTTCTTAAATAGTCTGCTCTGTACGTTCCTGAGAGCAGTCATATTAGAAGAATACCACGGTGGTCTATTGGTATTCTTAGCACGAATCTTTGGTACAGATTGTACCAAACATTCATTCAAGACATTGTAAAATCTCTCAATAGATACATCAATATCAGTCAGGTGATTACAACAACAAACTAAATCCCAGTTAGTATTCAAGAGCAGAGAATTTAGCAACTCAAAATGTGTTCTTTTGAAACAAAAAACTTTACCCTCGTCACGTGGGGAGTATATAGAAGAAGAGTCCGAAATGTCATACATCATGGAAATACCCAGCGTAGGATGGTAACCATCTTCCGGGGTAGAAACCGGACAAATTCTACAAATATCAAAAATCTGAGCGTTATTCACAAATACTAAATCAAGTCATTTTCCAGACGAATTAGAAATCCCGTTAATCTGCAATAGTTCGAGATCGGAAAAACATCATTAATCCACTCAAACGTGATCGAAGAAGAATTCAAGGGAGTAAATGCCTCAGTATCTGGCAATGAAAGCCAAGAATCAGAGGGTAAATTAAAATCCAAGATTACGATATGGTCCACATCCCTCAACATCAAAACCAATCTGCCTATAGCCTTTAAGTGACCATCATAAACAGATACTTCCGAGTCTGGGGGGATGTAGGAACATGAAACCAATAATTTAGCTTTACCTAAATTAATAGACAACAATAAGTTCAATATCATCAATCTCATTAAGAATGACACTCTTAGAAGAAAGCGAACTTTTTACAGCAATAAGAACTCCACCACCAATTTTTTGAATGCGATCTTTTCTATATAGAACATATTCGTTCGACAGTATCTCTGAATCAAATATTGAGGGTTTTAACCAGGTCTCAATGAAACACAAAAATGAAAAATCAAAGTCAAAGCTATCAGCAAATAGTCGGGTTAATTTAGTATTAAGCCCTCTTACATTCTGATAAGCTATGACCAAAGAGCTATTCAGTTTTTTGATGAGTTAGAGCTAGGAGGCCTCAAAGGTAAATTGATAATATAATTACTTATTAATTAATTATATGGATGAATGTAGTATTGTAGTGTAGCGAAAATATACGCAAATTTAAAATCTGCTGAAGCTATATCAATGAGGCCGTTATACAACAGCGATATCACTTTTTTCATTGATAGCCAAGCAGCAATAAAGGCGTTATGGGGACCGGATATAAGGTCAAAGGAAGAGAATTGATGATTCTCACAGAACAGCTAAAATTACTCTGTGCTGGGTGCCAGGCCACAAAGATATTCCCGGCAACGAGGATGCAGATGTTTTAGCTAAGCATTGGAGCACGCCTTACAGGGGGCGATGATCCGCATGTTTTACCACATTGGTCTCACTATTTATCTAGAATCAAAGAAACAAGCAACAAGGAGTAATGGCAAAGACGGCGAACACTTTGGAAGCCTGTGAACAGACTAAAGTACTTTGGGACGAAAATGAATCGCGAAATTCTGAACACATACTAATGATGAAAATTAAAATAGATGATGTAAAGGCCGAAATTGGAGTAATAACAAGACACAATGCTTTAGGTAATCACACTGTAAGAATCGGCATTAGGAATGATGATTTATGAAGATGTTGTAGCGATGCTGACAATTCGAAAGACAGTTCCTTTGTCAGTGCCCAGCCTTAAGCAAAAGAAGAAACAAGATACTCGGCTCCTTTTCTTTCCATACTACGGCTGAAATTTGGGGCCACGAACAGAATAATAGCATTCATTGTTAGATGCTCTATAACTGTTTATATTTACTGTGAAAGTTAGGAGAAAATTGATTACCCGGTTGTTTACTACTCTTTCTATTGTTTTCTGTTTTATTTTATAATTTAGTCATTTTATTTATTTAGATATTTAAGATTTTTGAATAGTCTACATATTGTTGTTTTTTGTAACTGTAAAAGGCCATACAGGCTCGGTTACTATGATGGAAAATAAATTAAATTAAATAAGGTCATCAAAGTGGAAATCATGACACAAGATGACATCCGGGGACTAAATGACAATTAAAGTAATCCCGCGACAAATAACCATATTAAAAAGAATCGGAAGGGAAGAAAGGAAAACAATATGAGGAACAACAATGGATCAAACCTGGTCCAGTTTTAGACACTAGGAAATCTATAGTGTCATCCTCTTATAACTTAACCTAAGTAATTACCCTAAGGTTCTTGATGTCGCATTTGACAGCCTCTTTAGATCGAACGCGCATACCACAGCTATCTGCAATAAAATTAGAAGTAGGAACAAGAAACCTTGTTGACCTCTTACATAGCGATAGGTCGGTCTGTGGTAAACTATGGAGCACCAGTGTGGACACCGAATGTGAGCGAGACGCAGTGGAAGAACTGCGAGATGGTGCCTCCTCATGTCTTTTGTGGACCACCAAAATGAGGAGACAAAGATCATACACGTGCGACGACACAATTTTTTGCTGTCGAAGCAGTATCTACTTGGTTGCTACCGTCCCAGGCATCCCAACCACCATCATGTGGATAGGCTTCCACCTCCCAGGCAGATCAGGAAAGACCTTCATGATCTAGAGCGCGCGGTCCAACGCTACAACAGAGAACCTCTATGTCATTGGGCGAAATGTCGCTACGCCCATTGTGGTATACTATTCACACTCTGTTACATTTTGATTACTGATTAGGTTATCATCAACTTGTTAGAGATGATTAAGTTGATCTAAATCTGAACCGATTCTAGAACGTCGCTGCTTCAGGAAATTTCATAAAAATCGGTTCGAAATGTGTAAAATCGGAAAAAACTGGTGCTGCATAGTAAACCATCGGGAAATAAATACATAGTTATGTGAAAAATTCATGACATCAATATTCATGATTAATATTCTCTGCCAATGTCCTTCACTATCTAGAATATAGTGATTTTATGATCGGAGATCTCGAAGCTCTGTCATCGCACAACATCGCAGAATGGCTAGGGATGACAACTACTCATCCATCTGTTTAAAGGGCAGGGAAACGCCCATTTTGTTTCCAATTAAATTTTAATTAATTTTCTAGTTAATAGTTCGGCATTATTATTTTGAGTATCTACTGTTCAGCGAAAAATAATTGTATTTCTTAAACGCCTTCTGGTACCTCCCACACAAATTGGCAGAATAATTCGTGTAATATGCCATTACATTACTCACAAAGTGAGGGTATACCTTAGTCGGTTTACCCGACTGAAAATTTCTTACTTGTTTTATGATCTTTTCTTCTATTATCTTCCAGGACTATCACAATGGACCTACCGGTCTCCGAGTGGAGCAGTGCACGCCATAAATTGGTAGTGTGCTGCGCGTCCTTTAACCTAACATAATATAATGAGTTTTAAAGAAAGTATAGCAATATAGTCAAATTTAATAAGAGATCGTATGAAGTATAAAGCTTCTATAGCGCTCAGATTCTGAATCATATCGTAAGTATATTCTTAAGTTTCATAATCGGGTCGGACGATAACTATGAGATGCACTTTTGGTACAAGAATACATTAATAGAGAGGACAGTCAACCAGTCTGATGGTTGATTTTTATTTAATTTATATCATCATAATTGAATTTACAAAATGCACAACAATTAATAGCATTGCTTCTGAGTCAATAACATGAGGGATCTATTTCTTCTGCCTTTGAGTATTACACACAAATTCACAAACTCGTTACACCAGTGTGGTGTAATAAGGTATCGTTAATAGTTGGAAGAAAACGATTTAAATTGGTCAGGAATTAATTTGAGATAGACTTAGGTTAGCGAATGGTCATAATACAATAATATGTCAGCGATGCCATATGCTAAAATAGACGTTTAATGGTCCGATAAAAATACGTTCCAACATGGAGCGAATGTTGTTGAGATGTTTTTCCGCTAAACAGAAGATAGCTAAACCTTTGCAAATTTGTTATTTGTAATCTTTAACTCAAAATTAACAATTGAATTTTACAAATTATAGTAAAATCTCGGTCATTTGGTTATTTGTATGTTACTTTGGACTTATTTTACAAGTAATATTTTTATTTTGTGCGGTTTTTAGATGAATTGCACATACCCTGCCGAAAAGAATAAGCGGATGACCATTTGACCTGGAGAAGAGAAATAGACCAGGAAGTTGCTGCACACAGAATGACTTGGTCAGTCACTAGCAACTGATAGATGTCAATGAAAATAATTTGTAGTGGACCTATGATCCTCGGAAAAGGAATTAATAATGTCGATTGTCCGTTTTAATCGGTCTGTAATCGTTATGATTTAAACTGAGATACTCTCTTGGCTCAAGACCAATCTGCTTCTATACAGTGTTAGAAAGCAAGTACTTTTACATGGCAAAATGTATTGCATGTATTTCATTGCGTGCCCACATATTATATCATGATTTCTGGGGCGTGACTCCTGTCTTTAGTAATCTACTTGGCCGACTTTTCAATAAAGCCTTTTATTGATGATTCGATAACCAAAATATCAAAGCCTATCAGGGGGCTGCTCACACGAGCGAATGAGAATTGCACCCAAAGACTTACTTTTCGGCTATCGATCAAACATCGAAACACAATGAAATACTAGCACTTTGCCATGTCTACAAGAAATTCAATTTAAATTTAGTTGTAGAAATCACTCACACATTAAGAGTAAAGGTTTCATAGTAAAAGGGTCTTGTAGAACACACATTTCAACTGATCGGGATAAATTGGTAACCCGAAAAAGAACCCTAGATTTCACATCTTAATGCCAACAATTTCAGCTGATGGGGCAGAAAATTGATATCTTGAGTCTATTTTTACTGGCTATTTCCGTCAGGCGGATAAATAGATCCTACATCCTTATCTGACACAGGAAGCATTTAGCTGACATGCTGCCGGAAGCGTCGACAGGTTTCGGGTAGTGGCAATATCAGCGATTTCAAGGGTAAAGTCTCGGTCTCACTGAATGTCCGAGTGCCAATAGGTGCATGTTTTGATTTAACCCTCATAATAAGTGTCCACTTATTTTACTCAATTACAATCAGCAGTGAGCGTTTTATTGGCTCAGGTTTTGATATATGTAGCTCCCTCCATTTTAATATTTTATATAATATTTATTTGCGTTATATTGTGGAATGCGACGCCGCTTTTCCTTGTTGTTTTTCATCGCCAAAAAGTAAATGTTTACCCATTGGCCACAAACTTGGGGTTTCCTAACAAATTGTCTTATTTTTATCAGAAATACATTTTATGCTTTCCCTCGTTCCTCGTACACATAACATATGCCTTCAAGTCAATGGCAGTTTTTCACCTGAGATTTGATGTGAAGCAATTAAAGACACAATCCAATAGATTTTATTGAAACAATAAGTTTTTAACTCATGAAATGTCCCACAAAGCACATCGAGGAATTGAGATTATTTAAAAAATTCTCTATGTGAATGTCTGGCATTCACAAATTGATCAAGTTTTTTTCGATTTTACTTTTTTGTTTTCCGTCTGTCAATGAGCGTGTTCTGTGTCTCCGTCGTCGCGTCAATGTGTGTGTCTGTTTAAATACGTAATTAAGAATTGACAAAAGCAGCATGGTTTTCTTGGTCTTGCACCCCAGAGTGAAGTGTCGTCTGAGGCAAAAAGAGCAAAGGGGGGATAGATGGATGGATATGTTATTGTTTGGCTACTTACATCGTCCAATTCAATTTTATCGTCATCTGAATCACGGGGATTTTCGTCCTCATGGAGTTCGAGAACAAAGAGTTCACTGGGGTCACTCACGTCAGCCATTTATTACTGTAGTTGCACCAAATATTGTTGGAGAAGAATAAACGTGGAGCAAGAGAAGGTTGGAGGTGTAGAAGCAGCAAGACAAGAACGATTCACAATTCACGGTGAATCGGCGTGGTGATGAAAGCAAAGACAAGCACACCAATCACACCTCAACAAAGAAAATCGCAGTGACAATTGTTTTTCTTTCGCCTTGCTTCCTTATTAATTTATTCACTTGTTTTGTTATTGTAGGTGTTTTTTATATCAGCGCAACGTCTGTCGCCCGTGATCCAAAAACACAACCAAACTATATTTCTTGTGATTTTTGATTTTCGAGATTTTCTCTTAATGCGTGCGCAGCTAAAAAAAAATCTGCTGCGACAAGACCTTGAAGTATATCTTCAGAAATTTCTATTCAGCATTCAACAAGAATGCGTTGACGAGTTGGCGATCTATTATCTACTATTTATTTCCAATTGGAAGTTAGTCACTTGTCCAATCGCCGTGATTGGCCAGGGCGGCCACACACAAATCAGGCTGGATGGATGAATGTCCAGAGCAAGCTCGTGGCAGCACACTACTATTGACACACAATACACACAAAAATACCAAATTCACAAATCTCGTCGTTCCCGTATGCTTTGCACAATTGATTTCCGTCGTTGCCGTATGCAATGTATCAGTAGTTTATGTTCCTTTGCTATGCTTTTTAGTATGCGTCAAAGGTTTTTCAAGAAAAAATCGCGTTTGTTTTTTTTCCAAGATTCCGAGTTAAATTTATTATTTTCGCTTTGTGTTCACAGTAGTGTTGGGAAAGTATCGAGCATGGGTACTCGATACCGACTGTTTTTCCAGGTACACAACAATCAAAAGCAACTACTGAATATTTTACAACAAACACTCAAAGACAGTCACAATCCAACATCTGTTGGCATCGGGCTGTCAAACGCTGGTCGTTTTTTCTTCTGTGCCTTTTTCTCCAAAGCAAAAGAAACAAACAACAACACTCATACACATAGCGGTTTACCGTGCTTTGAAAAAAAAACCTTTTTGTGCAAATTTTATTGCACCGTGGGCTCAAGCTAATCAAAAAAAATAACTATCAACTTTTTATAAATAAAACAAAATGGGTGGAGTTGGGGAACCACCTCCACCACCACAACCACCCCCTCTTTCTGACAAAAGAAAAGCTCAGTCCATTGCCAGAGACAATAAGACATTAAAAGATAACAATGGGTTACCATTAAGAAACATGTTGCCAAGCGACATGCCATCAACTTCAAAACAAAGTCAAAACATGCAACTCAATCGTTTTCAATACCAAGCTTCCAAACAAAATCAAAACTATATACAAATTCAAAATCAAAACACAAACCATACCTCTAACCAACATTCAATTATCGATCATTTAAACGATCAAAATGAAGAACCACCAATTGTTCACAATTACAATAAAATGTCAAACACCACTATTCTATATCCGCCACATCATCCTGGCCCTTATTTTGTTCTAGTTACTTCTGACACCCCGGTGAGCTCGAGAAGGAAGAACTGTGAATTACACCTCTATGCTAGGTTACAAAAAATAAAAATTCCGAACAACTATGTCTGCAAAAACATTGGATTCAATACTTTTCGCATGACATTCAATAACTATACCGCTGCAAACAATTTTGCCCTGAACCCAAATCTAAGCGGAATTGGCCTTAAAGCTGAAATCCCTGATCGTTTTGTTCAGAGATTTTACATAATCAAAAACGTCCCCATCTCTATTCCTGGATTAGAAATTGTAGAATCCATTGAACATAACAATGACATGGAAGTATTGTCTATACACCGCTTCACAAGAAAAAATGAAAAAAATGAAATAGAACCTACCGAAACCATAAAGGTTGGAGTCATATGTGATGGAAACCCACCAGAAATATTTATGTGTGGAACCAAAATCGTTCCAGAACTATACGTACCCCCCATTCGCCAATGTCTGCACTGTGGTCGTTTAGGTCACATTGCCAGTCGTTGCAGGTCATCTAAACGCTGCCTAAAATGCGGTCAATTCATTATCTGCCCTATTCAGTGCAAAGAGGACAAATGTAATGATTGTCTAGCCACTACTATTTGTCAAGGGGTCTGCAACTCGTCGAGATGCATTCTCTGCAGCAAAACAGACCATATCTCTACCGAATCTACCAAATGTGCTAAGTGGGAATCAGAGCGCAATCTGCGGGAAATAATGACGCTATCAAACTTGTCAAGGAAAGAAGTCTTCCAAAAATACCCTGAAACCCAAAACTTTTACCAAATCTTATCTGAGGAAGCCTATCAAAATAGCTTCCCCACAATCAAAAGAAAAAAAGAACCATTAAATAGAAATATAAATGAAGAAATAAACAAAAGAATTACAAGAGTTAAATACAGCAAAATAGTAGCTCCGGAACCCAAAAGAATTCATCCGGTGGCAAGCCCAATAGTAATCTCCCCATCAAAGCCTATCTACGAAAGCGCCAAATTTTCCAAAGTCACAGATCTGGAAAAAATCTTATCAGTTTTTGCCAATGAAATGTCGAAAGTACTTACCTCATTAAACAGCTCCGAAGGTCTGAACATCCTACACCAGTTTCAAACTTCAATAGCAGGAACCCCAATCACTAGCAGAAAATGTCCAACAAACTTTGCAGATCATTTGGACTCTCCAACCTAAAATAAACAAAAACTTCAATTAAGATTTAAAACATTATAAAAGAAAACAAAATAGATCAATTCTACACATATACATGTCTTTAAAACTACTACAATACAACATACAAAGTTTAAACAAAAACAAAAGTTTTCTTCAATTTTATTTAAAAAAACTTGAAATTGATATATGTTTTCTTTCTGAAATTTTCAATATCGATGAAAGCCAAAACAACACAACATTTCAAAACTACAATATAGTGTCAAAAAAGAGAGGAGACAACTACGGAGGAGTTGCCATCCTTTTCAAAAATCAAATTAAATTCAAAAAAATCAGTTTTAACACCCCACTTGATATTCTAGTATGTGAAACAACCAACTTATCAGAAAATCTAACTCTTGCCTCAGTTTATTTCCCACACTCAATAAAGTGTAACACAATCAAACAAGAATTAAACAAACTTATATCGTTGTTAGAAACCAAAACTAATGTATTCATATGTGGTGACTTAAACGCTAGACATTCCTTCTACGGTGACACCTTTGATTCTCAAAGAGGCAAAGCCATAAAGACGATAATTGATGCATCCAATTTTAGATGTCTAAACAATGGAAACATAACCTTTAAAAAACGACTGCAAGATTTAACGGGCTCAGTGTTAGATCTCTCTTTCACAAATGCTGCATTCGATGTGTCTTGGAATGTATATAACACTACCATCGGGGGTAGCCATCATTTTCCACTGATTCTTAACATTAAAAACGTCACAAATAAAAATATAAAATTTCTCGCAAAACGTAAACTACTAAATGATCTAAAAAATCTCGAATTAAATGGCGATCTTGGTGATATCGAAAAATCTATCTTCTCCAAAATAAAAAATTCAACATATGTTCTCAAAGGAAAGGTCAACCCCAAATCTTGGTGGGACTATAATGTAGAAAAATTATATCGCCTACAGTTGGCAGCACAAAAAACTTTCAATCTTAATAACAACGATGTAAATGCTACAAAACTAATAGAAGCAATTAAAAATTTCAGAAAAGCTATCAAATATGCAAAGAAACATAGTTTTAGAAACAAAATTGAACAGATTAATGAAGCTCCAAATTCAAAGGCATTGTTCCGATTTATACGTGGTTGTAAAAACTCGCTTTCTGTAAACCCTCCTTCCAAATGGTCTCCCGACAATAACAAACAATTTTTAATCCATCTGAGAGATCAAGTTCCAGACAACTCGCAAATTACTCTGCCTATTGAGAATACTTTGTCATCTATGCAACTCACATTTGAAGAATTGTCAGAAGTACTGAGAAGAAAAAAGAAACCCTCTGCTGCAGGATTGGACGGCATCACATATGAAATGATAAACCATCTATCCGTAAATTCAAAATACAACTTACTTGCTGCGATGAACGTGTACTGGAAAAACTGTGAAATCAGGAACGAATGGAGGAAAATAAAAATCGTACCCATTCCAAAAAAAGGCAAAGATCTGGAGAATCCAACAAATTATAGACCAATTGCACTAATATCAGTTTTCATAAAGATAATTAATTTAATAATAAAAGATCGACTACAAATATTTCTTGAAGTCAATCAAATACTTCCACAAACCACATATGCGTATAGAAAACATTTCTCTGCTTCGATGTGTATTAATGATTTATTATACACAATCAACTACCACAAAGAAAAAGGTGACAAAGTCATTCTCTTTACACTGGACATTTCAAAGGCTTATGATTGTGTAAAAATCGAAATGCTTTATAAAATCTTAAATGAGCTAAACTTCCCATCTGACATTACAAACTGGTCTATTAATTTTCTCAAAAAAAGAATTATAATCCTCGGTGAAGACTCCATAGAAATTAATAACGGTCTACCACAGGGCAGTTGTCTAAGTCCGACGCTCTTCAACATATACACATTAGGTCTACACGGTATTGCTGATCAAAACACCTACATCTTCCAATTTGCTGATGATTTTATAATCCTATCAGTCCATATGGATTTTGAAATAGCTAATGACAACCTTCAGGTAAAAGTAAACAGCTTCTGCAATGTACTTTCAAAACTAAACCTCGAATACAATCCAAACAAAACCTCAGTCATGTATGTCGCCAAAGGAGGAAGAAAAATCCCAAATATCACTATACGAAATACCAAAATCACACCCGTTATTAAAATAAAATTCCTGGGCAGACACATAAAAAATAGTCTAACGCTCAAAGAACACTATGAAGAAGTCATATTGTCCTGCAATTCAACGTTAAATGCCCTTAAAATGGTAAATTCAGTTAAATACGGCCTATATCCAAAAATGGCATTAAACTTATCCAAATCGTTATTGTTTTCTAAGACTGAATACTCCATTTCATCAATGGCTCATATGCCTACTTATCTCAACCGAAAAGTTACTGCCTTTCAGAACCAAATTCTGAGGAAAAACCTTGGGCTAACACCGTCAACCCCAAATCACATCATATATGCTTTGTCACTAACACTACCGCCGGAGCAGCGATCACAATTTCTTGCGGCTAAGGAATTGATTAAATTTAAAATCTTTAATTCTCAGAAATATACAAAAATTTCACAAAACGCCACAAAAAAGACAAGTCTTGGACTAATTTACACAAAATTTAAACACATTCTCGACAACATGATCGTAAATAAAAAAGAACAACCCAGGGAAAAAATAAGTTTTCTACTGGATATCTTTGAAAACCCCAAAAACACACTTCCTAAGGAATTCTTCCAAAAAACGTTACAAAAACAAATTACTGAGCTAAAGAGTATTGGATGTTCTATATGGGCTACTGATGCATCGGTTCAGGCAAACGAAACGGGATGTGCAGTTTGTAATATATCCTGCAACCAAAATTTTCTATTCAAAATTAAAACTAAAACATCTTCACTTATGGGAGAATTACATGCAATCAATAAAGCCATAGATCTAATTGTCGAGGATGGCATTGAAAAAGCTGCTGTTATAACCGACAGCAAAAACGCGTGTCTACTATTAAAAGAAAATACATCCTACAATTACCTAGCCAACACAATCATTCACAAAATCAACAATTCTAACATTACTATGCTCACCTTCATATGGACTCCGTCCCACACTGGCATTGAACCCAATGAAAGGGCGGACTACTTTGCCAAACATGCTGCCGATTATGGATGTATAATCCCCACCTCTCTATCGGTTAAGGATGCCGAAAACCATATCCGCCAACTACTATGGGATGAATGGATAAATACATACATTGACATCTCGCAAAACAAAGGCACTTACTTTGCTCAGTTTTTCCCAACACCACCCAAACAGCACTGGTTCTCCGGCTCATCACTGTCGTCTGGAAATATTAAACTCATAAACAGACTATTTACAGGTCACTCATATGGTAAAACCTACCTCCACACCATCAACGCAGCTCCCAACAATACGTGCGACATCTGCAAAACTCCTGAAACGGAAGACCATTTATTATTCAAATGCAAAAAATTCAGCGAAGAAAGGAAAGATTTTGAAATCTTTACCCTTTACAACAACTTACCTCAACTTCTCCAAAACTCGTCTCACCAACAAAAGAAAGAGCTCTGCTATTTCATTCAGAAATGCAAAATCGACTTGTAGCGTGATTGTAAGAAAGTCAATAAACAAAACAAAAATGAAAAAACACATCACTATTATAATAAAGGAACACAACGAAAGTAACCAAGAGAACAAAAAATAGGCCAAATAGTACCATTGCCATATGGTACTAAAAACCAAATAATCAAATAATCAGTCCTGGTATATGAGTACCTCGAGTACTCGTCCAACAAAAACTTGACGAAAAAACAAAAAAAAAAAAAAAAAAAAAAAAAAAAAACACTCAAAGATGGATGGAAACACGCGAGATTCGATTTTATGTGTTATCGATTGTACATGTGACAAATCGATTTGTTGAACTCTAGAGACACCCTTAAATACCAGTGAAAGCGTCCGACGTCTGTCAAAGTGTTGTTGTTTGCACAGAAAACAATAGGATGACATTTGACGGACGCTTTCGTTGGTATTTAAGGGTATCTCTTAAATACCAGTGAATGCGCCCGGCGTCTGTCAAACTCAAATTTCATCCCATTGTTTTCTGTGATAACACCAACACTTTGACAGACGCCGGACGCAATTCACCGGTATTTAAGAAATGCCCTAATAGATACCGTTACAGCGTTTACATATCATGTAAACATGTTTAGTTCTGCATCACACTAGGCATTTTTTTCGAAGCAGTGTCAAAGTTTGTCCCTTTTTAAACGATACTTTTTTTAAGTAACTTCTCGACTTATTCTCTTTTGAACTTGTGTTTACGTTCCCACTAGGGGGGGTCAATTTGTATAGGTGGAAAAAAATAAAGCGTCACTGAAAAATGAAATCTACCATGAATCTAAAATTAATTTCTAGCTTGCGGGAATCGACCTCAAATTCTAAGACGATCTAGTCATGCCCGTCTGTTTGTGGAAAGCAGAAACAGGTACGGTGGCTGAAATTTTGCAGAAACATGTGTTATTGTCCTAAGAATTATTTTCCAAGTCCAGATTCACACTCGGCAATTTTTTCCAAGCAAGTGTCAACGTTGCTGGGAGAGAGAGGCAGGCGGAAAGAGCTCTCTGTCTCTCTCTCCTACAAAGATTGACACTTGCTTGGAAAAAATTGCCGAGTGTGAACCTGGACCAAGAAACCATGGATCTAAAATGAAATTCTAGCTGGCGGAAATCGACCTCAAATTCGAAGACGATCTAGTCATGTCCGTCTGTCTGTGGAAAGCAGACAACAGGTAAGGTGTCTGACTGGGTGGCTGAAGTGTTGCAGAAACATGTATAGCCGTTCGTGGTTAGTTTAAGGAATGAATAAACCGGCTATATAATGTTTAATATAACAAACACTTTATTTAACTAATTCTAATAATATACATGAAATTATGATGAAATCGTGAAATCTTAGATGCAATACAATGACTGCGCAAAAAGAGAAGAACAAGAATCATAAGTTTACATGGTTGACAAAGTTCGTACTTTCTAACTACGTCTCAAATAATCCACAAATAAGATAGTGAAATACCATGTCCACATATAGGCCACTACAGGGCTCCCCCTCTAGAGATACCTTGCCGGAAATCGAACGTGCCGGCCAGTTCTCGTTAAGGTAAGTACACACGATTTGCAGATCGGACAACCCTGTGAATTTACAACCGTGTGAACATACAATTTTTGTTTTGCAACGTTAGCAGAAAAGTCATTGCGAGATAATTTGCAGATTGTTATATGTATGTGCGAAGTTTATGCATGTGACAACGGCGCTATTGCCAGAAAAACAGTTTATTTGCAACACTGACTTAAATGTATGTTTAGTGGCAATCCTGCACATAAAACTTTACAAAATATATTATAAATATATGAAATTGTAATGTTTTCTTGCAATCATCTGAACTGTCAATTCACCTTTGCCTAACAATCTGTCATTGTCCGTATATTTGCAGCACTTTAACAGGGTTGATAACGTTTGCCGATCTGGCAATCGTCTATACTCAGCTTAAGTCGGGCCTCGGGTGTTGGTTGGGGTTCGTGTTGAAAAAACGGCTGACCATTCGACATATCAGGACTTTCAAGAGATGTCGTTTCCTCAGTGGCCGGGTTCCTAGAAGCTGCTAGAGTTGTGTCGTTAAAATCGATAAATGCTGGTTTGAGACGGTCATTAGATATGTTCACATTCCGTTGTCCCAATTTGATTATGCGTATAAAAACAAACTTACAGTTTTGCAAATTGCGATCGATGTGCACATTAGGTTCGCCATGATGTGAAGTTGAATACTGACGCAACGATGACATCTGCCTACGAAGGTTCTTAATGAAGTCGGATTCGCTAGCTTTGACTTTACCCGCATGTACAAATTCCCCAGGAATTCGTAGTTGGGAACCAAACAACATCTCCGCTGGGCTCGCATTTATGTCCTCTTTCACAGTAGTGCGTAGGCCAAGCATAACTAATGGCAACGCTGCCGTCCAGTCGTCTGTGTTGTAGCACTTGATGGCAGCCTTCAACGTGCGGTGGAATCGCTCGATCATGCCATTGGCTTGCGGATGATAAGCAGTGGTCTTCAGATGCTGCACTCCCAAAATATTTGTCAATTCGGAAAAAACGGATTATATAAATTGTCGTCCCAAGTCGGTGGATATACGAAGAGGTATGCCGAACAAAGATATCCATCCCTCGATCAGAGCGCTAGCAACAGTCTCTGCAGTTATGTCAGTAATTGGTACGGCCACTGGAAATCGCGAGAATCTATCAATGATCGTGAGGCAATACCGTTGGTTCTTGGATACTGGAAGTGGTCCAATAATATCCACGTTGATATGATCAAAACGAGCCTCGACTGGCTCATAATTTCCAATAGGTGTTTTCGTGTGTCTACAAATTTTGCTTCGCTGACACGGTATGCATTCCCTGACGAAACGTGCTATATCCTTCATCATACCAGGCCATACATACCTTTCTCCAACTATTTCGCAATTACCTGACGACGAAAAGTTCGTGGTAGGAATGGTCGAATTTTGTCGTTAGTGGTATCGCAATACAGCGTCTCGGTCGAATTCGGAACAGCAACCTTTTTCAGTTTTAGCGTCGAACTATCGGTTTCTATAATTTGCTTTAAATCCGAATCGCGACCTTGCTCTCTCGCCAAGGCCTCAAAATCCGGGCTATCTATCGAACTTATTCGGGACAAAAAATCGGCAACGCCATTTTCATCTCCCCGCAAGTGTCGTATGTCGGTCGAAAACTGACTAATAAAGTCCAATAGGCGCGCTCTCCTTGGTGGTGTCTTGTCGCCTTTCTGGGCGAAAGCATATATCAACGGTTTGTGATCGGTCAATATCGTGAATTGTCTGCCCTCTAACAAGTGCCGGAAATGGTCTATTGACTGATAAATGGCCAACAGCTCCCGATCGTATGTACTGTACTTTGCTTGTGCGGCAGTTAACTTCTTGGAATAAAATCCCAATTGTTGGACCTTACCATTTACAGTCTGGTGTAAAACTGCGCCAACAGCTTCACTAGAGGCATCTGTATACCAAAGACAATTTTGCGTTGGGCGACAGGTGACAAAGCATGGTGGCGTTTGCTAATTCCTCCTTACAGGCCTCAAATGCGTTTGTGGCTTCATCGTCCCAAACAACTGGCGTCGTGTCGTTTTTGACGTTGCCCGAAATGAGAGACTGCAATTTTCCTTGATTGCACGTTGCATTCCTGAGAAAGGAGCGGTAAAAATTAATCATCCCCAGAAACCGCTTAAGTTCTTTCGCCACTTTAGGTTTGGGGTAATCACGTATTGCTGTCACTTTCTCTTCTAGTGGTTTAATGCCGTTCGGTGTTATAGTGTGGCCCAAAAATTTAACTTCGGACTTGCCCAAAACACATTTGCTGCCGTTTACTGCCAAACCAGCTTTACGTAGCCGATCGAAAACAATCCTCAGTTGTTTCTCGTGCTCGTCCGCACTAGATGATGAAATGAGAATGTCATCGATGTAAGCGAATGTAAAATCGATGCCGTGCAAAACAGAATTGATGTGGCGCTGAAAAGTTTGTGCCGCATTCCGCAATCCAAATGTCATGTAGTTGAACTCGAACAACCCAAAGGGTGTTGTTATCGCTCCGGTATGTCGGAGGATTCTATGGGTATTTGATGGTACGCCTTTTGCAAATCTAGCACAGAAAATATATACTTGCCATGGAGCATGTGAGTACAATCATGCAAAAATGGAATAGGGTAGCGATCTGGTAAAGTTTGCGCATTAAGCGCACGGTAATCACCGCACGGCCGCCACTCCCCGTTCGAGTTTTTTGCCATATGAAGGGGGCTTGCCCAATTACTTTTGGATGGCTTGCAAATACCTTGCTCCACCAAAAACTCAAACTCTTTTTTGGCAGCAGCGAATTTCTCAGGTGGCAGCCTTCGTGGTCGGGCAGACACCGCTGGGCCACCAGTAACGATTTGGCGTGTAACGTTCGTGTGCAATGACTCTCGATTGCTGCTTAACACGGTGATGTCTTTATACTCAAATAGCAGTCGTGAAAATATGTTGTCGGCATTGAATGTTGATATGACGGGTTCACATGAATATACTGTGTAACAATTTTTAGTATATACAATATTCAATAACAACCCCAGCGCCCAAGTGGCTTTATAGGGGCATATCATGGCAACCAATAAATTTACTACTTATGTTTAAGAAAAAAAAATCGTAAAAAAAAGTTAATTTGAGTATTACATTAGAAGTGTTTCTATGTTTCCTAATAAGTAGTTTTAATATTTTTCTTAAATATGGAAACTGCGGATACGTTCTTTAGTTCATCTGCCAAATCATTGAACTCTTTTGGTCCAGCATAGCCAATACGTTGCTTCGTTAATTCCAATCGACATCTTTTGATTTCTAGATTACCTGCTTGTCTGGTTATTCGTCCCGTTCTTCTAATGTTGTGATTGAAAACAACGGATCTTGACTCTGTGTTTTTAAGTGACTTATAAACAAACAAAAGTAATTGAAGTTTATATAATCCTCGAATTGGAAGTACATTTTTAACTTTCTTTTTGTACAATCTCAACGTTGAATAATGTTGTGGCAAATTGAAAACAATTTGAAGTGCTTTGTTTTGTGCCCGTTGTAGTGATTTCAAGGAGTTACTCTCTTTACATCCATAAATAATGGGAAGATAAGATAAATGAGAATACTAACGCCTGGTAAATCATCATTTTAGTTTCCGTACTAAATTTACAATCAATTATGATTCAAAATTACTCCCAAGTATTTGACAGTGTTGGATTCATCAACAGCAGTGCCATTAATATGAACTCTCATTTTATCTGCTCCCAAATGTGGTTTAAATCTCAAAAATTTCGTTTTTGAAGAATTTAAAACCAATTTATTCACTCTGCTGTACTCAGCAAGCAAAGCAGCATCGTACTCTATCTGCGTTTGTAGGACTTTTTCATCCTTATAATTGTAAAACAGGGATATGTCGTCTGCGTATATTATAAGCTTTCCAAAAAAATTCATGTTTTTTAAATCATTTATGTATATTTTGAACAGAATCGGTCCCAAAACGCTTCCTTCATATCTTATTGGTGATGTGTTACTTTTAACTTCACCAAATCGAACGTACTGAGATCGATTGCGCAAAAAATCTTCAAAAAGAAATGCAGTTTCATTCGCTACGCCGATGAATTTTAGTTTTTTTATTAACGTAGAGTGATCTACCAGATCAAACGCCTTCGAAAAATCAAAAAATACTCCAGCAACACCTTTAAATCCTGAGTCAATTCCTTGGCAAACATATTCAATTACATTTGCAATCGCTTCTTCCGTTCCTGAGCCCTTTTTGAAGCCAAACTGATTCTCATATAGAATATTGTTCTCATTCATGTATTTAGAAATCTGATCATGAATCAGTTTTTCGAAGATTTTATCTATAACTGATAGAACTGCATCGTTGGAACACGAGCGTTTTGGTATTGGTACAACCTTATGAATCTTCAGCACACTAGGATACTTCGCAGATACAATTATGTTATTAAATATTTTAAGCAAAATATCAGCAACAAGAGATTTCCTTGCTAACAGCATTTTGGGGGTAACATTATCAGAGCCACAGCTCTTTCTTAACTCCAAATTATTCATATCCACAAGTAAATCGAAGTGCTTGAGAAAATCAGAACCTATTATGGCTGTCGAAACATCTGCCACGAGAAAATTCCATTCGAAGACTCTCCTTAATGAAAGAGATTACTTGAGACGACGTTCGCCATATGTTTTAATACGGGTGCCATTAGCTGCAAATAATGTTACTGAATTCGATGTGACGTTTCTGTCACATGAACGCGGTGGCAAAACAGAAACGTCAGCCCCCGTATCGATCAAGAACTTCACATTTGTATCGTTGTCCAGCAATGTAAGACGTGCCACTATAATTCGGCGTGGTGCGCTGGACAATGCACCAGCCACGGTAACTAGTTTTTTGGCGTTGAATGGAATTCGCAAGGCTGGCGGCACTTCGTAGCGGCCTCGCCGAACTTCCAGTGGTACCAACAAAATTTCTCCGCCGATGGTGTAGCACTACGTTGGCTCTTCTTACGATTCGATGAGCGACTGGATGAACGAGAGCGGCCTAATTTCTCCAAACGTTCTTCCAAAACCGCAATTCTTTGCAATAAGGTGGCTTCGTTCGGTGTCGTGGATGTGGATACAGCGGCGAGTTGTCGATAATCACTCACCTCCAAAATCTTATCCGCCAGTTTCGCCAATTCGGACAGCTCCGCGTTGGAGAATGGCACGAACATTCTGTGGTAATCGTTGAAGCCACAATGATGCCAGGAAGTCATCACTTATCCTATCCTTCGCAAGACTACGAGCTCGTTCAATAATTGTGTCGGTCGCCTGTCGCCAAGCTGCATGTCGGACAGCAATTTCTGTATTTTCTTCTGTTCGCTTTCACAGAAGCGTTCGATGATGCATTTTTTCAAAAATTCGTATTTTCCTGTTGCAGGCGGCTTGAGGACAGCGTCCGAAATCTGCACTAACACCTGTGATTCAATCGCTGCTATGACGGTGCTGTTTTTCGTTTCGTCAGCCACAATGCCTGAAACGGCGAACTGAGCCTCTACTTGTGCGAACCAGATTTCAGGGTGATCAGACCAAAACTGCTTACAAAATTTCCGTACATCGGGGAAGTCGCCACTCCTTGTCCAGCAGTGTCCGGAGCCTGGCCGCTCCCACGGATGTGCTTGTCTTCTCGGTGCCTGTGTCTTCGTTCATCTCGTGTGTGTATTAAGGTGGGTACTATGTTTTTTCGGCACGAACAAATTTCGCAAAATGTTGTTTCGAGTTGAAAAATGGAACGCTTTTTTAATAGAGTTGCATTGCAGTTTGGAAGTGTGTGTTTCAAAGTGTCACTTTTATATGTATGTATGTGTGTAAATGCATGTGCATTTTTTCTTTTTGCTAATATTCTTGAAACCAAACAAAAGTTAAAATTCTAAACGATAAACAATTAATTGGAATAATGCCGACTTAAAAAATAGTTAATTTAAATGTTAGAAAGGAAATATTGTTAGAGATCATTGTGATAATTATTTATTTTGTGTTGTTGCGGTGGCGATGTTCGTGAGGCATCAAAAGCCAGGGTAGTACAATGTTATAAATAACAAAATAAGTTCCTACTGTTGTACGATTACAAATAAATAAAATGATGTTTTACAGGATTTACATTATATTTGTTGACATATGTATATAAATTATACTTCCATCCATAAAGGAATATATTCTTCCAACTTCTATGTCTGGCAAGAACTAATTATGTATGTTCTTTACAACCATTTGCAAATCGAGATCACAGGCACTGTTCAATTCCATTGTCCTACTGCTTTGGTAGCGTTAGCTGTATATAATGTTTCTCCAGGCTTTTGCACACAATTGTTCTAAACATACAAACATAAATGTACATATCTAATTACAAGACAAATTCCACATTATTACATTTAGTTACATGTCCTTCCAGTGTTTTGCACATTTTGTTTGCTTTTGTACTGCAATCCAATTGGAATTTCGCTCTTCTGGTTTATTCCATAAACATAATTATTTTCCCTATCACATCTTTGCATTCTTTTACTTTATTTCGGAAGATAATTTAATTTATTATTCTTTATTAGGAAATTTTTTCTAATATTTACAACAGTTGAGTTTCTTGCGGACAAAAATAAATATAAACAAATGGGAGTGTGACGGTGGCGGCATTAAATTTGTTGCGGCGTTCATTTTGTAACGGCGTTAAATTTGTGGTGGCGCAATGTGTTAATTTTTCGCGTTGAAATAAACATAGTACCGCAAACGAAAAAATTTCGCACTGTTTTTCGCGACTTTGTTTTTATATGGGATTTCAACGCGAAAAGTGAACATAGTACCACGCTTTACGATTACGTCGGGGTCACCACTATAACCGTTCGTGGTTAGTTTAAGGAATGAATAAACCGGCTATATAATGTTTAATATAACAAACACTTTATTTAACTAATTCTAATAATATACATGAAATGATGATGAAATCGTGAAATCTTTGATGCAATACAATGACTGCGCAAAAAGAGAAGAACAAGAATCATAAGTTTACATGGTTGACAAAGTTCGTACTTTCTAACTACGTCTCAAATAATCCACAAATAAGGTAGTGAAATACCATGTCCACATATAGGCCACTACACATGTTTTATTGTCCTGCTATGGTTTGCATTGCATTTGTGGAAAATTGGCCGAGGATTAAAGATATTCCCCATACAAGGACTAAAGGAAGGTCGGGTAAAAATGTGGTTTCATATCTCCTGAATTATGAGCTAGAAAGATGCAACTTGGTATGTAAGTCATTAGAACATAAATAAATTACTTTTTTGGAAAATGGGCGGAGCCACGCTCCTTTGTAAAAACGTAATATCGATCAAAGTACTTTGCCGATCATAATAAAATTCAACATATTAAATTTTATTGCACCTCCCATTCGAATTTTATATAAATCGGTTCAGATTTTGAAAAAGCTCACATATATATGTTACTTCAGATTTCAAAAAATCTAATCAAACACCACTATTTTTCCGATTTCGATGTAAGCATAAACCGCCTAAAAACCGCGATTTGATTTCGCACGCACAGTGATAACACATTAGGCGTGTTTTCGTTACACCATAAGTGCTTTATTTGTATGAGGAGCTAAGCACTTTTAAGCACTATTAGGGCCTGTTTCTGTAACTTATTTTCGTTCGTCTACGGCGAACGATCAAAATTCTCTCAGCTATTACTTGAATTCTATAAAACGCAGGTTAGAAATATTTTAGGAACAAGCTTTTTACATGATTTCCTACAGACACAACGAATTATAAACTTCTGCGATTTATAGATTTCTCGAAATAATTGAGTGATTTTTGATCGTTCGCCGTAGACGAACGAAAAAAAGTTGCAGAAACAAGAGTTTGGTGCTTGTGTTCCTGTCTTAATCGAGTATGATGTTGACAGATTGGGCACCCTATATTTAGCAATATGGCATCCAATTTTTGGAGAGATTGTTATCAAATATTGTGAATTAACGGGAAGAAAAAGAACAAAAATTAGAAATTATTTTAATATTTGCAAAAAGAGTGTAAACAATTGAACATAGAATAGTAAATATATGCTTTGTAAATACTTTTCATGAATTTTTTGTCTGTTTCGCACTGTTCTTTCTTCGCAACTCATGACACCATTGCTACCAGATAGTGAAAATCCGCCACTTATTGCGTATGTGCTAGTTAGTGGAAGTCAGTTGTTTACGTTGCAAAGTGCTAAACTAAAATTGCTAGCTTGTAACGAAAACATGCCTATTGTAACACTATTGGATTTTTTCTTACGAGTTACGTCATAAACGACAAACGAATGCTTCTATTGCATTGCTAACGGAATGCTGCGATTTTTGTTTTTTTGTAACAAAATTTATTTGTTTTTAACAGTTGAACATAAGGAAAAGGAAATTACTTTAAACAAATGATACTAATCATTTAAATAAAACGGGGTAAACCATGCATTTTTATTTTTGTCTTTGAGACTTTTTGAATGAACCTATAGGTTTTTGTGTACAATTAAATATTTAATGTGACCTCAAATTTGAAGTCGATTTCCGCCTGCGAGGAATTCATTTCATTGAAGAAGGAAATTAAACACATTTTCATCCCGGTCGTGTTTAGTCCAGGTGTTTGTTCTTCCTACAATGAAGAATATGACAAAATCTTGTTCCGAACAGTTTTCATTTCAATAGGTTTACGATGCTGCAACTCATTAAATTCCATTTTCAACGAGGACATTGGAAATATCAATTGAAACTGACCAATAAACAATTACCTACTTTGAAGCATGGCTATAAGAATTTGATTTCATAGCGACACTGTAATGGGAAATAAAACACCATTTATTTCCAACCTGGCGAGTGGCCACCGACAGCTGCGATAGATGTGGTTGGCGTTTGCAAAGTCAGGGGGAGAATTACATGTCTTTACATCTTGCACCACCAATAGAGAGAATATTTATATGCAGGATTGCCAATAAAACTATTTTAAAGACAGTGTTGCCAATAAAATGTTTTCTGACAATGGCGCCGTTGTCACATGCATAAACTTCACACATATAAAAATCTGCAAATTATCTCGCAATGACTTTTCTGCTAACATTCTGCAACAAAAAATTGTATGTTCACACGGTTGGCAACACTGTGTATTAAATATTTTTATTGGCAATCCTGCATATAAATATTTACAAAATATATTGTAAATATATGTAATTGTATGGTTTTCTTGCAATCGTCTGAACTGTCAATTCACCTTTGCCTAACAATCTGTCATTGTCCGTACATTTGCAGCACTTTAACAGGGTTGATAACATTGTCCGTTCTGGCAATCGTGTATACTTATAAGGCGTTCACACCAACCCGTTTTGGCTCATTGAGATGTTTTCGAGCCAAAACGAGTTGCTTTCCCCTTATAGAAATGTCAATTGAAACCGTCTCAATCGGCATGTTTTTCTCAATAACATGTCCCAAAACTGCATGTTGAAGTATGTGAACCCCCTTAAGTTGTCAATCGGTCGCACACTGAACATATACATTTCAAATTTTGTCAACAATAATTTACTTTGTACGGCATCGAATAGTTGAATTCTCGTTGTGCATTGATTTGTGAGCACCACATAATTTAACAATGCTTTCTTGGTACTTTCCATGTTTCTTTTTTATATTTTCTGTAAAAGTAGTGTACACAATAAGTTGACATATGCCATTTGAAAACATAATAAATGTCATAATTAAGCAGGCAACATGTGTGAACGGTGAGATGTTTTCCCAAAACAAATGAGCCAAAACGGGTTGGTGTGAACGCCTTATTAGCCTTAGCTTAACAACACAATAATTTTCTGAAGTGGGGATGAAAAGTCAGCTGTTTTTTGTTTACAGCGTATTTGGGTACGCGCGCGTTAAAAATTATCGGTCATGCGTTTTTTAAAACACGCTGACGCATTCACTGGTATTTAAGAGACACCCTTAGGGTATTATATTTAAGGGTGTCTGTTAGGGTATCTCTTAAATACCAATGAAATGCGTCCGACTTCTGTCAAAGTGGTTAAATTTGAGTTTGACAGACGCCGGACGCATTCACCGGTATTTAAGAGATACCGGTGAATGCTTCCTTCGGCTGTCAAACTCGATTTCATTTGAAATGTCAACAATGAACTTGACAATCAACATACATAAAAAATTGTAATCAGCTGCTCACTGGGATCACACCGCTTAAAAAGAGAAATTATCATTTATTAAGAAAACAAGCGCAAGTTTTCATTTAAGAAAAAAACAATATAATCATATATTGCTTTTCCCGTTTACGATAAGAGGGAGATAAGAATCGGACAGTTCCACGACAAAGAGTAATCAAACAATTTGTCATCAATATGGAGGACGTCACACCTGTTAATCCAAATGATCTAAAAGATTTAAAGGAGCGAATGAATTTGATATCACAGGCTGATCCAAAACAATACCATAATGAATTTTCTTTGAAGCGCTATTTAAGGGCATTTAAATCCGTCGATGATGCGTTCCAGGTAAATTGATCTCCTTGATTCAGACTAGTATTTCCACTAACATCTGTTTGTTTTTTCTTTCGAAAGGCCATACTCAAAACCAATAAATGGAGGGAAACATACGGTGTCGAGACACTTAACAGTAACACTGCTCTAGAACAGTACAAGGATAAGGCCAGAGTTTTACGCCACCGCGACTGTATCGGACGACCAGTCATTTATATACCAGCAAAGAATCACAATTCCAGTGACCGTGATATTGATGAAATGACCAAGTTCATTGTTAAATGCTTAGAGGAAGCTTGCAAGAAATGTTTTGAGGAAGTGACGGACAGGCTATGTATTGTTTTTGATTTGGCGGAATTCAATATAAACTGCATGGATATGCAGTTGGTTAAAAATTTGATTTGGCTCCTGAGCAAGCATTACCCAGAACGCCTTGGCGTCTGTCTCATCATCAATTCTCCCGGCCTCTTCTCAACGGTGTGGCCACTTATACGCCAATTGATTGATGACAACACTGCGAAGAAAGTGGTATTTGTCAATGACGAAAACGATTTATGTAAATATCTGATACCTGATATTCTTCCTACCGACATATAAATAAGTCGTAGTTGAAGGGGAAGGGTAGCTTAGAAACATTTATGGTGCAAACAAATACAATAGGAACCTGTTGTCTTTCTAGTTTTTTTGTTTTGCAAAACTCATCAGAGGATAAACAAGAAGTACCTTACAAAATGCTAGATGCTGAACTATTTCTCAGTGAATACATTCCCTCTGTAACAACTCCCTGTATTCCTTATGCTTGTCCAAAAACGTATAAAAAAGAACTGATGTTATATCTATGTATGTATATCGTTCTTATAATCTGAAATTGTATATGTAATATTTTTGATGAATGTGTTTTTATTGATCTTGTACATGTACATCCTAACATTGTATGTATGTGTTTTTGCAAACTAACCATCAGCTAGCTATTAGAGTGGATGTTTCAGTTTAAATATATATATATATTGGGACCCTGGTTTTAATATTGTCTATCTATAATGTGTAAACAGTAAAGTTGTAGTAAAAGCTTCAAAGCAACCAAAATGTTAATAAATGTAAATGTACCAACAACTTTTAGTATGTGTATGTCATATCATTCTAAATAACCGATTAACAAATCTATGATTATACTTTGATTGTTTTTTTTTTTTGGGATATCCGTAATGGTGACTAATATGACGTTACCCAATCAGATTTCATTTAGAAAGTAGTTTACCTAAATATGTATGTATGTATTTTCTTACATATGTTGTTGTTTTCTATTTCTGTTTCGACAGACTAGCGGTTGTTGAAATTCGTTCTAAAATTTTGCATTCTGTGTGGGATTCTAATGCTCGAGTAACAAAAGTACAAATTCATAAATAATCACCCCTGTTCTGGTACTCACTTCACATTCATCTGACTTCTCACATTTACTTCACAGGACGAAAAGCGAGGTGTCTGGCAACTGCAGAAAGTATTGGCTGCCTAACTTTTGCTTAAATAATGCCTAACATGTGATTTGCCTTCCATGTCATACGGGTTTCAGGCGTGATAACGACTTTTAGAACACCTCTTTCTTAAGACATTTCACGTGAGATTCTCCAAGTGAGTGCCAGAACATACCCGAATGTTAAACACAGCACAATCATAACAAATTGTGGAAGGTTTATTAGACTGATTATATTTCTTGTAGGTCTTGTCGAGTAAAATAATTTGTTTCTGAAATTCCCCAGATACCCTCAAAATCCGGATTCGTAACTTCGGGCACCTTTACGCCTGTATCTTTGTTTATTACCAATATCTCAACTGATTTGAAAATAAGAAGCTTAGACCATACCAAACGGTATATATGTTGTCCTGCAAACACATTTTTTTTCGCCATTCAGACAAAGTTTTTACAAATTATTTTGTGAGATAACCGCACGGATAATTGACATAATTCGAATCTTGAGATATTGGTAATCGGTTCATAATAAACAGTGTTACAGTCGTAAAGATGCGCAAAGCCACGAAACCCGTTTTTTTTTACCCGTAAGTCAAGATTTTCGGGGTGTCCGGCAAGTTTCGAAGAACAAATGTTGTTTTACTCGACATTACCTATAAGAAAAATAATATCGCGTCCCAGGGTCTTTGGACTGTCGCACTTTGTTATCAACGTAAAAATATCTGTGGTCACAATCAATAACCGCTTAAGTCGTTAATCATGTTTTCGAGAAAAATCCCTTATTATTTTTCCGTAATGGGGCTTCATTAAGACTTAGTTCAATATGTTTTTGTTATTATATTTTTTAAAAACATTGTTAGAGAAATTTGGATTTCATGTAAGTATAAAGCATTGTTATTACTTATACAATGTGATATCATATGAGGCGATTATCGATTGTGACCACAGATATATTTCAAACATTCCATAATTTTATGAATATGACCCAAAATGTTTAATCTTGACATTAAAACCTTTCAGACAAGTGCTTGAAATCACTATAAAAAAACAAATTTCAAATAATCTGTATAAAATAATTTTTGTGATGAGCACTATATTGACTATATTTTGTGATAGAAGAACCTGACCAGTCGACTACAATATCAATATAGTGTTTATATCCTCCACCATAGGATGATCCGTTTGCAACACCTACAAATATTGATCAGAGATTACGATTATTAATAGTCGTAAAATTCTAAGAAGAATAGCCATGTCCATCTGTAGTAATCACGCCAAAATCTATAACACTTGAGCTACAAGTGGCTGGAATTTAATACACATATGTACTTCTTATATATGCAGGTATGTTGGAAAATGGGCAATATCGGTCCATCTTTTGGTACAGCCCCCATATATGTATAGCATCTCCCTGACTATGCGGGCTAAAATTTTGTGACAAAAGTATACTTATACCGATAACACTTCACACGAACAACGGACGTCATAGGTCCATGTTTTCATATAGCTGCCATGCAAAGTGTCTCTCTTCATTTGACTTCTTAACGCAACAAAAACCACAAATTGGTACCAATTGAGGTTGGAATTTGGTAATATGAATTTATTTGTACCCAAAACCATTCACATGCGATCCTTGGCAGATTTGGCATGGCCGAACTTAACGCCGCTTATACTTGTTACATATCTGTCGCAGATAAATATAAGTAATTTTGTGTTGGAAATGCTGGATCAAGCGTGAAATTTTACTAGTTCTTTGACCATAATAATTGAAAACGTAATCTAAAATTTGATAGCATTGGGATGATTGGTAGAAAAAGTTATAGGGATGTGGAATTCGTATGATTTTTTCTTGGTGGACCTGAAGGGGTTTGATAAGTACATATGTCCACTTTTCACTAGGCACATGAAAACATTCATTCACTAGTATTAAAGGAATGAGTAGATAATTTTTGCAATATTTTGTTTAGTAGGTTGGTTATATATCAATTGGTTATCTTTTTCATTAACGACGTATTCTGTCCACAAAATTATTTATGGACTTGGAAGACTTAAATTCGTGATACACAATATATGACAAATGAAAACTTCAATTTCTGCACCACATTTCATTGGGAAAACGTGGAAATGGTGTAATATGAAAACAATTTTAGATTTGTTCACAATTATGTGCGTATATTAAAACACTGAATATGTCAATATTGACATCGAACGTAACAGCAACGGCTAACTCTGGTTGAATACTAGAGTCATGCAACTGGTCCACCCTCGATTTTAGTTGCTGACTGTACGCAATTACTAAGTGACTGCACCACACCTAAGTAAAGCTTGAGTTTTACAAAATCATCGGTAAGATGAAAAAATAAAGTTATTTATTTTTAATTAATTTCCACATTTATTTGCAGTTATTCATTATCATATAATATTTAGTTATAATAATATACTGATTATTTTTTTTTGCATTAATATATTGATGAATTAAGATTTTATCCAAATAAATATGTTTGTGTATATAACCATTTTTCTTTTGTCTTTAATAGAAATATGTATGTAATATAATCATTAATAAACTTAATATGCTTCTTGCATCGGCATTCGTGATACATTACATAAAGCAAAAAATGTAAGAATAATATATATATGTACGGACCGACCGCACATGTTACGCAAAAGAGTGGGAACTCAAAATATAGATTTTTTCAGAAATCTTTTTCTCTGATGAAATATTGACATTATTATCTCGCCAACTTTCATTTCTCATAATATCCTTAACTTAACTATTGTTTGTCTCTACTGAAGAATTTTGAGTTACTACAGTTTTGTGTAACAATTGCGGAAGAAAATGAATTAAGCAATAACATCTTCGAAAATTTGAAACTAAATAATTTGTTATAATAAGTCTATATAAAAAACATAATTGTAAATATGCAATCAAATTTTAATTTGTTTAGAGATTATTTATTTTATTTGTTTTCAAAACAATTACAATTGTTTGCCACTTTTACTTTTACTACTTTTTGCAAGGTATTTAACAATATTTCAATAACTCGATGTAATACATTTACGTCTATTCTTTTGCATTTTCTCAATGTTCTCTTTTATGGGAGTTCGAGTATAGAAACCTTTAACAATAGATTTCACAGCCAATACGGTGGCAATGAACTGATTGATTGAGATCTCCCAATAATCATAATCGATGGAACTATTACTGCTCGTGTTTTTGCTGGACTTTTGGTTTGTGGACGAACTAGATTCACCACGAGCTTGTCTCAGTTCTTCTTCCAAGTCCATAAATAATTTTGTGGTACCTGGTGGTTCACAGGGTGTGGTCGGATTTCCATTGGAATCGGGCTATAAGCAATATAATTGTGATAACATTTCATTTTATTTGAATTACTTCACTGACCTCTTCATTGCCAACCATATTCAATTGAGTAAAACTCTCTAGGCTGGAATCTTTTTTCAAACTACAATTGCAGTTTCCCATTTCAATTAGGTTTTCGTCTAGAAGTAAATTAATTATTATGACTACTTGTATCGCAACTGAAATACAGAGGAATACTTACATGCCTTATTCATATCACTATCCGATTTGCCTAGAATTTCATGGATACTTCTCCACAATATTTGGAAATTGGCTTTTTTCATATTCGGTATATTTTTGTTGGGCGAACCGGCTCCGTCTGGTTGATCCAACAGTGCCCGCAAACTACCTAAGCTTTTGGTGTCTGTATTGGAATCGGTTCTTTCCATCTTTACATTGGTGGCCATTACTAAATCACTGATTTGAGAGAAATTCGATATTGTCTCGACATTTAGCTGAGGAGGCGTTACTTTAGTCATCCCCAAATCCGAAATGTCCGAAAAGGTATCAATGGATTCAAAACGACCCTGTTGTCTCAGTGGCGATAAGGCAGCTGCTGCAGATCCATTGTGCGAACTTGCCCCACCGCCCATCAAAGGACAATTCCCACCACCACCCATAGCCATAGCTCCCCCACTGGTACCAGGTATGCTAACCTCATCTTCTGATAGATCCACATAAAATGTTGATGTTCTGGCATTCACCGCCATCGATGAGGCATTCGAGTTTGTAGATTGATTAGGTGGTGGTCTTAGAATGTCCATAAATGTACTGCCAGATATGCCGGCTAGAGCGTGTAACCTTTGGGTTGCCGTTATTAAAGCATAATCATTCTCATCGAAATTGTTATCTGTGGGTGAAGGCAGTGCCTCAATGGACTCTGAGGCTTCTTCCTCAAAGAAATCTTCCGCCTCAATGGCCTCTTCTGCATCATCTTTAGTTTTTGTTTTGGGCTTACGAACTTGTTCTATCTCGACTTTGGACAACAAAGGAGGTAAATGCAATATATATAATAGTTTTAGTTTTTCGGTGTATTTGGTGGAACACACCAAACCCAAGGCATTAATAAGTTGTGCAAACTCCAGATTGCCGGTACTTTTCTTATCGGTCAGCTAAGAAGTTATTAATTGATTAATTAATAATTAATTAATGCGTCAAATCAATAATAAAAAGTGACATACATACCCTGAATAATTTTTCGGCCAGATCAACAGTAACACATGAATTCCAAGGTGTCAACTCATAGAATAATACCCGGAATGTTTCAAAGTCTACACCGTATGCTTCAGCGCGACTACAGTTACCCTCATGGAAACCCAATTTTGGATGTGTTGGAGAAGGGGATGGCACTAAGATGGGAGATTCACCAACCTGAGCTTGCAATTTCTGTAGATGGGCTTTACGGAAAGCCATCTTCTCCTCACGTATAATACTCAACAAAAGTCGCAATTCTTCTCTATCATAATATGGATTTTCAGCGTGGAATTTGACAATGGTCTCCTCATTGTCCAAGTCAAATTTACGCATTGTCAAACGGCGATGTTTATTGCGCAGCTCTTCGATTTTCTGTAGAGTTATTTCTCCGAATTTCGTATAGGCTTCATGTATAAGGGTCTGAACAGTCTGTGTGCGTTTGAATCTTCTCTTCTCATTATCCGGTGGCGCCGGATAATCCGGATTATATACCCCTTGTAAAAATGTAGATAACAACATCATGGACTCACCGTCGTCTTGGCAATCGAGTAGTTTTTCCTTGTTCCATTCGAGAATTTGTAAAGCAATTATGAAAATGATTTTCGCACCATCGAAGAAGAAACAATCCATAATGTGTAAAGAGCTTTCATAAGAAATCACGCTAATGAATATTGTGAGGAACCAAGATATTGTAATCATTTTAATGGTGCCCAAAGTATCCAAATGTTGATGTAATTCTGGCAGATATAGTTTAATCAACTCGTTGAGAACACCTTGATCAATCTAGATTAAGAAAGAAGTTATTCATGAAATTCAAATTGTGTTAATAGACGCTGTCAAGTGCGCACCTGAGCTCCCACAACTTTATCTTTGTAATAATCGGGCAGTAGACTTTCACACAAACTGGCCAGCAGCCAGAAGGCATTTTCTTCATCACAAAATAGCAAGAACACAGATGTAATTATATTCAAACCCTGTGTATATCCCACTTGTGGATTGCGCAAAGCATATGCCTGTAGTACCCGCTTCAATGCTCCCAGGCCATCTTCGCTCTGGAAAGCAAGATGTTCAGGCAAAGAACGACGCAGATCACGTTCAATTTCGTCATGCGTAGACGATTGTTTTATACAAGCGGCCTTTTCTACCAGATCCTCATAAAAACCCGGGTGCATGTCCTTTTCATGTACGGCTCCGGAGAATATTAACCTAAATTTAGTATTGAATTTAAGACTTATTTCAATTTTTAATAATCTTTAAAGGTAAAACTATATTAACCAAATTTCTTGGCGTAATTTATCCGGTACACCCTCAACAATGAGATTTATTACATCTGTAGTACGAAACATGGAGATTCCACGACCATAATCCCGAAAATGTGATTCCCAGCGTGACAGTTTTTGATCTTGTTTCTCTTGCATGGCCGGAGAGAACTGTGTTTTGAAGGTATTAATCAAAGCCGACTGTTTGCTCCACGAGATGTCGTATTTGGGACGTTCACGGCTGACTGGCCTAATGGCGAGACAATTAGAATTCCACATAAAATATCAACTTAATAGTACTTAAAAAAGCAATCTACTTACACATGAAATTTCGATAACAAATTTGTAATTTTTGTTATTAAGACATCACGATCCACAATTTGAGCGAAGACAAAGGGTACATTCTCCGATGAGGTTATAACAATTTGATTTTCATATCGATGGCCGCCATCATCTTTCTTCTCAACACTCTGTTTGCGTTTATAAATGGTAAGTGTAAGTAATAATATTTTGTCGCTCATTTTGTGCAAGAGAATTGCATCTTAAAATTTAACATTTCAACTATGAGCGATTTAAGTGTTCGAAAATCACAGCCCATGAAATTGAAGTTATTTAAATGAAATATAAAAGGTATGTGAACTCCAAAAAAAAATCGCCCACATTCAGTGAGCATAATTACTAAAACTGGCCTACACAATTTTTTTATATTAAAATGAATCATAGTTGCGCAAAATGAGCGATATTTATAAAAAAAAAACATAGCTAACCTTTATAACTTTTAAGGGAATAACAACACTGACAAATCCCTTTGTGTCACTCGTGAAACAGAAGAAATTTGTCGAAAGGAATATATTACCGGGCACATAACGTTTGGAATAAGGAGTCCATAAATTCGCTACAAAAAGCAATGTTAAAAAACGGGAAAGTAAAGAAATTTGTTTGCTAACCCTTTATGGTGCCATCTATAATTTCCGATTGTGGTAAACGGAAATACATGCGATATTCCTCAGATTTTTGACGGGCCGTTAAATCACGGCACAACACCGGCTTCTTTGAGGATTTACGGCTAAAACGTTGCAACAATGAAGACTCATGATCAATTATGGGACTATCTGGGTCCTAAAATGATATAAAATTTTTTAGATAAAACATTCAAACAAATTAGCGAAACTATGAATGCAACTCCACCAACCTGTATTATCCGCTGTATGGCCATTTTATTCAATTGTTCTATTAGTTCATACGCCTCCACATGATCAAACAATATTGTAAAATTATACTGCATTTTATTGTTCGTTTTCAAGTAGATTGTATTGCCGTAACGATTCAATTCCTCCAATTCTGTAAAACGTATACTTCTTTTGGTCTCTTGGCCCAACATGTACGAATAAAAGCTCACATGATTTAGTGAGATATACAGATGGCCTTGGCGCGGTATTTTATTTTTAATGTAACTGAAAAAAATATACATTTTTATTTATAACACAACAATATTGATGCAACTTACGTGCAAGAATAATAATTCACCAATTGCTCTTCTTCGGGCATATTGAAATATTGCCTAAATTTCGATTGGTTAACCTTGAAATCGGCCGAATCTCCGGATTCATCTTGATTATTTTGCGTGTATAAAGATTTGATTTTACAGACGGTGAAATTTGTTATCTCTTCTTCACATTCCATTTCATTTAGGACTTTAAAAAGATTTTTCGACAACCAGTCCCAGTCTTTGTAAATTTCTTCTTGATTAACACCGATGGCAATTTCTGGAACAAGAATAATATGAATTGAGAATATTTACATCTTCATTGTATATATGACCATCTGAAATGCCAAGAACAAATAAAAAAAACTAAATTCAACGAAAGAATGCGCTGTCGTAAAAACGGTGCTTTCATCGTACTGTCCAAGCACATCGAAGCAGTTACTTATTCTCACAGAAGTTACATTTAACTTGACTTTTATAACTTTTGTAAATTATCAGATTTCAGAAACTACAAAACATACATGTTTTTTAATAAATCACTTAATACGGCTATTTATTTATCACAGTTTGTGAAAATCTAGAAAATAATACCAATACCAAAAGAAGCATATCGTCGGTGCGCCGACGAAAACTCCTAAGTGGTTTTTACAAGTTTTAAGGAGAGACAAAAAACGTTGCAATTTCGTCAAATCGCGATATATTTATATCTCAGTTTTTTTAATTTTTCTTTTAATTATTTACCACCAATATATTATAAAAAAATCGTATATGTGAATAGGCCATGACATGGTAAATGGTTTTCAAGAAAATCGATTTGTTTGGAGCATTTTAAATATTTATAAAACAACAAAATTATACATAGGAGTTTTGGTATGATTTCTGAGGGATAGACAGGCACCAGCATTTCCGCCATACACATCCCGCGACGAATAAATTTCGAACAAAAAACATTTAAGTTACGCGCACGGTCAGTCCTAGGAAAAAGTGGTCAAAGAAGTTTTGGGAGATATGAACAAAGCTTACAACTCTTCCTTTAACAAAAAAAAATTATAATACATAATTTGGTAGGGATTTACAATGTGTCAAATCAAAATATACCCCATATAAAGGGAAAAGCATACAAAAGTTTTAACACACTGTAAATCCTTACCCAATTACTATAAATTTTGTATGCATTTCGCTTATCTCCAATCTTCCTTTGATCACAATTCCCTAGAACTGTTCATACGCGAGATAATATATAGTACTATATAAAGGGTGTCCCAAGAAGAACAATTGTTATTGTTTGTTAGTAGAAGGTACGAGGTTAGTAAAAATGGAGCGCTACACGAATGAACAACGCATTCTCATTGTGAAATTGTTTTACCAAAATGGTGAAAGTTTTGCGGCTACAGTTCGCAAATTGCGATCAATTTGGGGTCACAATAATGCTCCAAAAGAGTCAACTGTAAAGAGATTAATGGATAAATTTGCCGAAACTGGATCTGTTAGTGATGTAAAGACAACAACGCTCCATCGACCAGGTCGATCGTGTCACTGTGTGGTGTGGTTTTTGGGCTGGAGGAATCATTGGATTAGAAAATGAGGCAGGTCAAGCGCAAACAGTCAATGGTGTTCGGTATCGTGAAATGATAACCAGTTTTTTCTTGCCTAGAATTAAAGAAATGAATGTGGAGGGCATGTGGTTCCAACAAGACGGCGCCACATGTCATACAGCCAGAGAAACAATTCAATTGCTGCATCAGTCATTTCCCGGTCGTGTTATTTCGCGTTTTGGAGATCAGAATTGGCCGCCTAGATCGTGCGATTTAACACCATTAGATTTTTTTCTTTGGGGTTTTTTGAAGTCGATGGTTTACGCGAATAAGCCGACGACGACTCAAGCCTTAAAAGACGAAATTGGACGCTGCATTAATGAAATACCGTAGCATTCATGCAAAACGGTCATTGAAAATTTCATTAAAAGATCGCGTACATGCCAGCAAAGCCGCGGCGGCCATCTGCACGATATATTGTTCCATACATAACCTCATTCTGTCTACTTTACGATATAATAAAGTTTCACGATTTTTTCTTAAATATCTGTGTTTTATTTAAAATTAAAAAATTGCGCTCTTCTTGGGACGCCCTTTATAATATAGTAAAATAATTCCGAACTAATTTTTTTTGTACAAAATGTATTCATCGAGGAAAATTTTTCGCAAAAATGCTGATATTAATCTATTCCTCAGAGATCACAAAATGCAAATATATTAATCTTCTTAAGTTCGGTATAATAATGGGTCATCTATGTAGAGATACTTTTTTCAATAGACTTTTTGACAGATCATGTGTGAGTCGTGTCATGCTGTAATGTTATTTTTGTTAAGTATTGTTTGGCATTTCATCATGGAAAGACTTACGCCTGAACAACGTTAGCAAATTATTCAGTTTTATTATCGAAATAATCGTTCGACCCACGACTTTGACACCCATGAGCAATATTTTAGCTCTCGTTAAGAGCCATATTTTTGCCATTGACCGATTTATTTATTTTATTTATTCTTGTTTTTGTTTTTTTGTTTTATTCGATCTGCTTTCATAGTACATATTTTGTTTTTGTACTCAGGCTCAAGATCGTTATTGTTGTTTTCATTATATGAAAACAACTTTGTTAAAAATTAAAGAAGAAGTAAGTGACATGTATTGGGGGCGGTTGTAATGGTTGGATAGACAGATCTGTTTCGGGAGCCACCAAACTCCCATTATCAATATCCTTATTACAACGATTACTTCAGTCGAAATTATTAAATATATACGCACAGCCAAGTATCATTAAACGAGAACTGTTTGCTAAAAGCGCATATCTTCAAAAAAAGACAATTCAGTAATCATCGTCCCTCGTACATGCACCAACTTCCACTCTCGTGAGTCTTTACAATGTAAAGAATTCACACGAATGTTTTGCTGTAGTTGACTATGCAACAACAACGTATTTGGTCGTGCCCTACCATTTCTTCTTGTTTTTGTTTTTTTGTTTTATTCGATCTGCTTTCATAGTACATATTTTGTTTTTGTACTCAGGCTCAAGATCGTTATTGTTGTTTTCATTATATGAAAACAACTTTGTTAAAAATTAAAGAAGAAGTAAGTGACATGTATTGGGGGCGGTTGTAATGGTTGGATAGACAGATCTGTTTCGGGAGCCACCAAACTCCCATTATCAATATCCTTATTACAACGATTACTTCAGTCGAAATTATTAAATATATACGCACAGCCAAGTATCATTAAACGAGAACTGTTTGCTAAAAGCGCATATCTTCAAAAAAAGACAATTCAGTAATCATCGTCCCTCGTACATGCACCAACTTCCACTCTCGTGAGTCTTTACAATGTAAAGAATTCACACGAATGTTTTGCTGGAAGTTGGTGCATGTACGAGGGACGATGATTACTGAATTGTCTTTTTTTGAAGATATGCGCTTTTAGCAAACAGTTCTCGTTTAATGATACTTGGCTGTGCGTATATATTTAATAATTTCGACTGAAGTAATCGTTGTAATAAGGATATTGATAATGGGAGTTTGGTGGCTCCCGAAACAGATCTGTCTATCCAACCATTACAACCGCCCCCAATACATGTCACTTACTTCTTCTTTAATTTTTAACAAAGTTGTTTTCATATAATGAAAACAACAATAACGATCTTGAGCCTGAGTACAAAAACAAAATATGTACTATGAAAGCAGATCGAATAAAACAAAAAAACAAAAACAAGAAGAAATGGTAGGGCACGACCAAATACGTTGTTGTTGCATAGTCAACTACAGCAAAACATTCGTGTGAATTCTTTACATTGTAAAGACTCACGAGAGTGGAAGTTGGTGCATGTACGAGGGACGATGATTACTGAATTGTCTTTTTTTGAAGATATGCGCTTTTAGCAAACAGTTCTCGTTTTATGATACTTGGCTGTGCGTATATATTTAATAATTTCGACTGAAGTAATCGTTGTAATAAGGATATTGATAATGGGAGTTTGGTGGCTCCCGAAACAGATCTGTCTATCCAACCATTACAACCGCCCCCAATACATGTCACTTACTTCTTCTTTAATTTTTAACAAAGTTGTTTTCATATAATGAAAACAACAATAACGATCTTGAGCCTGAGTACAAAAACAAAATATATTTTATTTATTTATCAATTAAAGCCCATATTTGGACTATACATTGATAGGAATACAATTCATTGAGAAAAATTTCGTAAACTAGAACACTTCGGTGAGCAGATAATTTCACGTTTTGGGCCGGTCGATTGGCCACCAAGATCGTGTGATATCACACCGTTAGTCTTTTTCCTGTGGGGGTATGTAAATTCTAAAGTTTATGAGGACAAACCCGCTTCGATTCAGGCCTTGGAGCAAAACATCACGCGTGTCGTTCGCCAGTTAACAGTCGAAATGTTCGAACGAGTCATCAAAAATTGGACTCAACGGATGGACCATCTGAGACGTAGCCGCGGCCAACATTTGATAGACATAATCTTCAAAAAATAAATGCCAAAAAATGTTCTTTCAAATGATAATAAACATTCCCCATTCAATTTGAATTTTCTGTTTTTTTCTTTAAAAAAGTAGGGAACCTCGAAATGGATCACCCTATAGTTTTGAAAACATTTGGCGATTTACTGGATTACACAAAATTCGCAATATAAAAACATTGCAAATGTCGCGGACCTTACAGAGGATCTTACAAATCAAAGCTATTAACTTTGTTTTGAGTAAAAGTACTGTTTTCGCGATAACTCGCGAATTGAAGCAGATCCAATTCGAATGATCCCTTTTAAGCTCTGCCACCCAATATTTTATAGTTGCACACGAAGGAGCAGACACCAAAGTAGAATCTAGCTCGGTTTCATATTTCATATCGCTGAACAATTTTTTCAATGATTACAAATTCACTCAGATCGAATACTTTTGAGAGCTAAAAAAACTAAACAACGTGGTGCCTTGAAACTTAAAAAATGTGTATTATCTATCTCAATAACCGAGAATACAGTTTGTACAAATTAATTCAAGTAAAAGTTCCATGGAAACGCCAAAATAGGTTCAAATTTAGAAGCCAAAAATTGTCAACCGATATGTGTGAATTTTTAACGAACATAATTTTTTAAGCTATGAAAAAATACTGCCGACATAAGTAAAACATTCAGTTCAGATTTAGATACACTCCCCATTTAGCATCGTAAGCACTACAGAAACTGCATTAAACAGTAGATATACGCCTCTGTTCTGTATTCCGAGAGCGGATTGGATCCGAATTTCTAATTCATAAAATTGTCCATAATATCTTTTTGAGGACTTTTGAAGTTTCTTCGTAAACGCAGGTTGCCTTTATTTTTCCATTCGACCATATTTGATATATATTTTATAAACTCGATTACGGAAAATTACGATACAAGCCACATTCGAAATGCAGAACAAGGGCGATAGCCCCCATTTTGCATATATGTAAGCTTTACAAAAGTGAAATATTCCAACCGACCTTTATGAAATTTTAAAATTTTTTTTGATCCAGTAGCAAAAACTACGAGTTTGAGGACAATAATTTTGGATTTACGCTATACATTTTTAGACTATGTCTATGCTGATTCTGTTTTATTAATGAGGCGCAGTGTTCATTTAGTAGGATCCATCCAACTTTGCTCTTTCTTTACTTGTTTTGATGGCTCAGGAGATAAATGTTTGCTTAAGCTCAAGCTTTTTTATGTATAAATAAGTGTGTACGAGTATGTTTTGGTGTATGTAATTTACAAATAAAATCATTTATTGGTATCATCGTCTCAAAGAACTTTAGATATGTTTGTAGATACTTATAAGTATTTGCTGCCCTCTAACAGGTTGGAAATGAGTATCCACAATTCCATTTCCAATTGACAACTTTGCCATAGTATATTATTAATGTTTCAATACCAACGATGAGTTCTTCATTTCATGGCGGGTTGGACCAGGGACGTATACAGAGGGGGGGCCCGGGCCCCCGGGAAATTTTTTAAACATAGGCATAAACTTTTTACAATTTTCAAAATCGTTAAAAAAAACAATACAAAAGCGTAAAAAATGGTAACAGTAAAAGTAAAAACAACTAAAAATAAGAAAAGTGCATGGTTTCCTAGCTAAAACTTTTTAAATTATGCATCGATTTTCTTCGGACAGGTCTCAATTTATTCATAACCTTTCAGAGTTTACGATAAAATCACAAAAATATAATTATGCGTTTGTAGATGTTTTTATGAGGCTTTTATTTAAAAATTATTAAAATTTGTTAAAAAAATATGATTTTTTGCAATACTTTGTAAGATATCGTCGAAACCGCTGAACGGATGGAAAATTCTTGTGCGAAGTTGAAGGCTACTTAATTCTGAAGTTTGTAAAGCTTACCTGAACCAATTCGTATGAATGGTTCTCTAGTTATGCCATAATATGTGGTTCAACCTCTCTTTTTTCTTAGCCTAAAGAGTTTTCTCTCTTTAAATTCTCGCGATAAGCTGTGATATGGAAAGAAATTAGTGGTTGAACCACATATAGTGGCATAACTCGAGAACCATTTATCCGATTTGGTTGAGGAAAGTTTTAAAGAATTAAATATTAAGTAGCCTTCAACTTCATATAAATAAAATAAAACTCCCATAAAACAATCTAAAAATTACCAAAGTTTATATTTTTATGATTTTATCGTAAAGTCTGGTCGGTCATGAATTAAACGAGCCCATTCCGAAGAAAATCGATGCATAATTTAAAAAGTTATAGCTAATTTAGTAGGGTTTTAACTTTAAAACTTTCTTATCGATGTAAAATTTACAAAAACAAAGTGTAAAAGCTAAGATTGGAGATTTTGACGTTTTTTGACGTCTAGAATCAAAATCTATGCATTAAAACAGAAACCCAAGAAAAAATGGTGTTTTTGTCGACCGGTGTAATTATTGGTTGGCTTTAAATGTATGATAACCAGATATGGCGAAAATTAAGTTAAAATTACATTTATGACTTCTATCTACCTTTTTAACATGTAGGTTGCAGTGATGAAATGAGTTTGCACAACCGTGTACGTAAATTTGACTTTATATTGGGTGTGGTAGTAAGTAGTACGGTTTTGGCCATTACACAGAACTTATCACGGTATTTGCAAACGATTAACCTAGATATAATAAAGGCTTACGAAATCATAAAATTGGCAACGACTAAATTAAGTGACATGCGTAGAAATTCAGACGCGGAGTTTGATAAATTGTTTGAAGAATCTACACAACTTGCAAGAAGTTTTGGAATAGAAGCTGCACTACCTAGAAGAGTAGGCACTCAAAAGTATAGGGCTAATATTCCTGGTTCAGATGCCAAGGCGTATTTTAGGACAACATTGTTCATACCATATCTGGACGAAGTAATATCACATTTAAATAATAGATTTTCCGAACATGAAGCTATAATTGCAAGTCTGTTTAATATCGTTCCGATACGAGTTGTAAATCGAATAAAGGAAGATTTCGAAGAAGTTACACTTTTTTACAAAAACGATTTAAAAAATTCAGCAAAATCTGTTTTAGCTGAAATAAGTATATGGATTGATTGGATATGGATTCGAAGTTTCTCGACGTTAAGAAGAATAAAAACTTATCTCCGGAACAGCATGGAAGGAGAAAGGCTATCTTATCTGGCTTTGATGTCTATATACAAAGATGAAGTCAAAATCGATGAAATAATTGATATATTTCTTTCAAAAAATCGAAGATTACATTTTTAACTCTTACGTATTTTATTATAAAAAGTTTTACTGATCTCGTACTAAAGTACACATTTATATAGTTTTGTTTTTGACTATTGAGTTCGAGATCGTTGTTTTTGTTTTCTGTTAAACAGAAAAACAAACCTTCTTTAAAAAAGAAGAATAAGAAATGTGTGAAATGTATTAAGGGTGGTCACTGGTTGGTGGACGATATCGTTTCGGAAGCTACCAAGCACACATGTGCCTTCCCCGCAAATTGCAGGGACACACAAAAAAACCAAACCAGAAGTGTGGGGATGTATTAAGGTTGAGAAATACTGTCTGCAATGTTTTGGAGATATGGGACTTTGAAGTCAGTTCTAAATTATTTCATATTGAGCTGCTCTCATATTGTGCCAATTATTGACAGGGTATTTTGTCCAAGGTGCCGATGAGGTTGCTTGGTAGCTTCCGAAACGATATCGTCCACCAACCAGTGACCACCCTTAATACATTTCACACATTTCTTATTCTTCTTATTTAAAGAAGGTTTGTTTTTCTGTTTAACAGAAAACAAAAACAACGATCTCGAACTCAATAGTCAAAAACAAAACTATGAAAAGTCACAACAGATCGAATAACAAAAACAAAAACAATGGTACACATTTATATTTAGGAATAAAATTCGAATAAAAAACTAAGGAACTAACTTCCATTACCTACACAATAAACGCAATTTTTTAATTGTTTATCTTTGTTATGGAAAAAAAGGTTGCCACACCCCCTGTGATCAGTTATTAACAGAATTTTACCTTTACATTGAAATATTCATAGCTTATAGATTACAGTTTGTTACTGTCAAATTATGTTTAGAAGCAGAAGAAACTAAATTCATTAAAAAATACAAAATATGAATTCAGAAGTGCAAAATTTTAATTTTTCGAGATATTTAGCTTAAGAAACCTATAGTACTTTTTGATGAAAAATAAAAAACCTCGTATTACTGGCTAAAGCATACAACAAGTTAGAATTGTATTATTTTATTATTAAAATAATAAACCAACGAATAATGTGTGATATGTAACGACGCTGTTCTCCTTAGGAGGAATGACCACATGAATATGATTTATTCAAATCAGACATTTCTTGTATTCCCCATATACATATTTCTGCAAGCTAATAGGCTGATGATTCATAGACAAATGCAACAAATGTAATAAACAGCATTTTCTCTTTAATATTGATTTCGTTTATCAATATTTTTTTAGAAGTATATGTACACAAATATACTTTTATCCAAACAATGACAATGTTTTGTGCTTTATACTTAATGTGTTTTATCATCAATTGCCGAGATTATATAAAGTATAATTGAGTTAAAATTTTAATGAGTACTTACCATAGGAAACTTCAGAGTTCGGTGTCTGGTGCAGAATACGATATGGTGCCGGTTTGGTGTCGAAAACGCTGTCAAAAGTGCCCACCAAGAGTGACCCGAATCCACGAGATTCGCCATGACCACGACGTTTTTGCAAGACAAAGTACTTGGAACGTTTTTCGACAATCCTGAAGTTAAATAAATGTATGAAAATATGTGTTAAAGACAAAGTATTAATATGTATTCAAATGCACTTAGTTTATATTAGCGTAATTTAATCAGAAGGAAGAAGGTATCAGCGAAGTATTTATGCCCTTAAAAAACTAACAACAGCATAAAGAAGGTAGTATATCACACATTTTTTCAAAGAAATAAAAAAAATATTTCTTGAGCCGGTTTCATTTAAAGTAATAAGGGACGTTTACTGCCACCGGATTATCTAGCTTTTGGTTCATTATAATTTAATTCATATCTTATATACATAGGTATTATAATTTTGATCATTTTATATTAGGTAAGATACGATTTTTTGAAATCAATTATCTTATAACAAGTTAAGACGTTTAAAAATGTAAAACAGTCCGTTTTAAATCAATTCATTTATATAACATTTTGAAAATGCAAATTTTAAAGGTGAATTAAATTACCTACACACCTCAAAAATTAAATTTATTTAGCTCGTTTAAAACAAATATAATGGAAAAATAATAATGATAATTAATACCATCGTCGTTTATCCTCCGGTTATATCTCGTAGATATATATCCATAATATCTGGATTTAAATAGACAACCTGTCGACGTCTTGGGGCAGGTTGTATGTGGGGCAGTCGTGTTCCTCTGAGTACATTGATACCGGCCATATTTTCATCATCGTTTTTGTTTCCGGCATGTAATCTATCTTCGTGTCTTTTTCGTCTAGCGGCGGCTTGATGACTGGTTGACGGTTGCTCATTACTTTCGCTGGAAACTGGCTGGATACTGCCTAACGAGGGTAGATCGTCAATCATCGCCATGAATGATTCATTGGTCGTTTTACTTTCCTTTGATCCCGACAATGATGATATGTCTTCAAGTGATTGGGTTTTCCTCAACTGAAGGGCTCTTTGATATTTGATCTTATAGATGTTCTCCACAATTTGTTTACATTCCATACAGACTTTTTCGCGTGCTCGAAAATTTGGGTACATTTTCTTTAAGAAACTAATGTGTCGTGGGTTTGTTATGAAAACACCCGGACTTTTTAGTAAATGGTCCCCTATGGCACATTGCATCCCTTGAAATGTCATATTTACACTCTATTGAGATAAATTCGCACAAAGAAATAAAACAATTTTAATATTTATTATATTTTTCAAAATTCAAATTTGTTGACTATTTCGTGAATCCGTTTTTATTTACGACGACGTATTTGTCAAAACAAATGTGAGTTACATGCATTAATTTTGTTCATTTGTTATTTCCGATGGTACCAAATAAAGAGTTGTGAATGCACTGTTCCACGACGCTTGCTTAAATGATCTTAACGCACTTTAAATATAAATTTGCACTTTCAGTACAAATTCTAATATTAAATTAATATCAAATTCAAAATTTAATTTTGTGGGTTTCAAACTACCAAAACGTCTTGGCATTTGTTAATTGCAACACTTAAAATCGTTGAAAACTGTCGTCGTTACACAGTACATTTTAAAGCTCTTTATCTCAGCGTCTGACGACGTACGGTGAGGTACCCCATTAAAGACAGATATAATTCTAACCGAAAAATAACCGTTCTTTCTTATATAGTGTATCTGAATTATATCTACAAGTGATTCTCGTGAAAAACTTTAAGTGAAATAAAAATGTGGGTATAGAGCCTTCAACTTCAGGTATTTCAGTTAATTTGCGTAGCAGGCAGGGTTTGGGACTATATCTAAATCTGAACCAATTTTGCTCAAATTTAGTATTGTCTTTAAGTGTATTAAGAGATTTCTCTCTGTCAATCTTCTTATGCCAAAAGAAGGATAAATATGTATACACTTTTGTTAAGATCCGATTATAATTGCGACCTGTATTTTGATTACATGAATACATGCACAGACTGATAGACATAGCTAAATCAACTCAGAAATAGATTCCAAGTCGATCTGTATAATAAACGATGGCTCTATTTCTTCTGCTTTTGGGTGTCGCAAACAAATGTTCGAAGTTACAATACCATGTACCACAGTGTGGTGTAGGTTCTAAATAGCAGGAATTGTAAAAAATAAACATATGTTATGATCAGCAATTAATTTTTTTAAAGGACATATCCCTGTAGTATGTATTACGATTTTTAACAATTAAATTTAACACTGGGTTAAAAAACAAAACCCTACATTGTTACAAAAAAAATATACACACATATTCACTTAAAAGTTTGAGAGAGTATTCACAAGTGAGATCAATTTAATAATGCAATCTACGTTTTTTAGCTTAAGGAAGATCTGCTTTAGCAGAAACGGCTTATAATAAATATTTATAAAATGCCATAGAGTAGTTTTAGATATAAAATTTCGTGCTTATTAAAGCTTTTATGGAATCATTTTGTAGACGGTTCCTTTCATCGGTAGGCGAAAAAAAACTAGAAAATATTCTGTAGGTTCATAATTGGTGAAAAATTCCACCCAAAACCACGATTGGTCGAACTATAAATAAACATTTGAATTATAAACTAAAAGAGGACAAATCCTAAATTTTTGAACATGGAGGGAGGACAAATAGAAGGACATGTCCTCCGAAAGGAGGATGTATGGTAACCCTGACCAAACGCGAATCAAAGTTCCTGACAACATTTTTCAATACATACTACATAATTATCATTGTTGTTTGTTTGATTTAAAAATGCAAATTGTTCCTCAATGTTTTAAGGTATTTGGACGCTGCCGGGCACCATCTGAAAGATGCTTCCATTGGCTTTCCAACGACACCAGTTTTGTTTCCATCAATATTTGTCCAAAATATAACGATTTTCAACAATTGAAGTCCCATGCCTCGGAAAGTAGAACTGACGAGCTCTACAAATGGTGAAAATTAAGAAGAATGAAATGTTAAATGTTAATAAATGAGTGTTATGAGATCCATATTTTTTCTCATTTGCCAGAGAAGCTCGTTAGAATAATTCACTCTATACCTATTGCCCCCTACACGGACCAACGTTTTTCTACGCGCCCGAACATCTTCCACTGTGCCTGAGTATTTTCTTTTCTATTCGCCAGCGTACGGCTGGGATTATTTTCCGCGTTTTCTATATATGTATATTTACATATATTTTGGATTGTTGGATAGCGATGGTATCGCATCGTACAGCCTTGGAGTTCCATAAATCCAAAACATGTCTAAAAACCAAAGAAATTTATTGTATACATATTTGCCGCAACTCCTAGCATTGTCGGTTGTGCGGTGCTATAGCTCTACAAAAGACAATATGCTGCTCTGACTAAAAATAACAATATACTCAATTCCTTTCTTCACTAGTCGCAAAAAGCGATAATAAATATATAAAATGCACCTGTACGGGGAACCCCCTTGGGTTATGAAATAAATGTTGTAAAACATGACTCCCTCCCGACAACAAATACCCCTTGTTCTTGTATTGTTATCTCATTTGGGGACGGACGGACGATTCGTGTTTTTTCTACGCCCAGAAATACAAAAATTAAACTTACCAGAATGCCGAAGGTAGCAGAAGTTCCTTAGGTTCTATCCACATTTTTTTGCATGTGTGTATATCTTTATGATGGAATGAAGAATTGAATCACAACAACAATGGCATATATAAATGAATGCCCCAACAATTATCTTCAATTATTTGCAAATTGCCGTCTGTTTTGTTGTTGTTGCAATTTTGTTTATTTCACGCACTATTCTTTTGTGACAAGATTAACTGTGAGAAAATATTTTAACTGTTGTATTATGTGGATTTAGTAACTCCTTTTTGGTCGTTCCAAATTGAGAGAAAAAGCCAAAATTAGTAATCACACAACAATGTAAGAAGATGGATAGTAGTGGTAGTTGATTGTTGTAACATCCTTTGTTTTGCAAATAGTTTCCCATAAAATGTCATAGCTATTGACCATATTTAACTCCAACTGATAAGTGATTCAGTATTATTTTTCCAATGTTTTGACCGATAAAATATTATTGCGTTGCCCGTTAATTAATTCCGGACAAAAAATATTACTTCTCACTTCTTATTTTTGTTTTGTTCTAGTCAGAGTTGCCATTTTGGTGCTAAAAGCACAGTTAACGGTATTCTCTAGACTTGTACGCTTTAGTTCCTATTCACAAGATACTTTTTTTAAGTAACTTATCGACTTATTATCTTTTGAACTTGTCTACGTTCACACGTACTTCAATGCTTATACTTAATTTAATTTTTTTGTTTCGGCTTTTCCTGTGTGAATTGTTGTTGTTTCCAAGTGCGAATGAAAAACACAAAACGATGAGTACGACATATATTCCTGTATAAAAATAACCGAAAGCAAAGCACGAATGAAAAACACATATCAGATTGCCGGTACGAGAAACTTGTTTGCCCCTCTATTCTGCCTGACACTCTCTACAACAAACATCGAATTGCTGTGGCTAAAATTACCTCATGCTTATGTTTGCCCGTTTTTAAAAAGCGTGTTCAAGAAATGGCAACACCGTTTCTTGTATCGGCCTGATTAAATGCGCCCCCCTTGTCGTGTGTCGATGATTGGTGATAGTCAGAATAGTCGCATTACGTTACGTTAAAAAATCACGGTAAACGCAACGACAAAGTCAACAGGGAAGCTAAAAATAGACATAACACCATGACGACTATTAACAGAAATGCAGCGTTTCTAGTGGAGAATAGAAACGGCAACACTCAAATAATATCCATTCCCTGATATTAGATTTTTTCCTTTACTTTTTTAATAGTAAAACTAGCAAAAGAGAAATAATTCAAAATTCTCTCTGAGTAAACATATTTTGAAAAAGTACGGGAACGGAAATCTGGTAAAAATAGCAAGCACAGAAAAATTTCTTCTATTTGAAGTTTTTGTTATATTACTTTCAATGTATTTTGAAAGCTACTACTTTTACTCGGAAAAATTTGTCGAGTAAAAACTAGTAAAAAAGTAGTAAAAGAGAAAGGCATTTTGAAAATTCTCTCTTAAATTTGTCTACTATTTTTACTAGTTTTTCGGGTAAAGGAACGCTTTTTGGAGTAAAACTGGTAAAAATGGTAAAACTAGTAACTTGTAGTAGGTAAAGGAACAAAGCTATTAACAGACGAATGTTAATTTACAACCGGACAACATTGAGTGGATGAAAACAACATAAGGTTCCCGCGAAATAGACTTAAGGATTATCAACTCAGCGTCTCCAAGCTGCTACAACAACAACAACAAATTTGGCTTACAGAATTCAGCTTTTTATGTTAACATCTTGGGAATTTTTGCGTAAAAAATATATTTTTTTTCCAAAAACATTTTTATTAAACAATAGTTTTGTGGGATTTGTTCATAATTTCATAAGCAGGTGTTTCACATTTCCAAAGATTTCCACGAACGTCAGTGTTTTGACATTATGTTATTTCAGCGCAAAATGTTTTACTTCATTTTTGTATTTGCATTTGTATACCCGACACCACACTTCTTGACGTCCTAGGGAAATCATTTTTCAATGGATGAGACTGAAATTTAGAAATTTCTACTTTACATTTATACTAATCGTCCCCAGTGAAAATGGGGTACATCGGTCCATGTTTGGTATTTCCCCATATAAAAGTCCCCACCGATGTCATTTCTTGATGCTCTAGAAAAAGGACTTTTTTAATTTTTCTGCTTGGAATTTATACTTTATATTGCTCGTTATCGCCCCTAGTGAATATAAGAACTAAAGGCCTAAAACATGGGCAGTTTTGTTCCCTTTCAAACGACATAAACTGTGTTAAAATTGGTTCAGACGCTCAAGAGCAATTAAACATTTTGTAAACCCAAAAATTGTATTTTTTTCCCCATAAAAATTTGCAAAAAAATTTTTCAAAAAAGTAAAAGAATGCGAGATCTTATCATTTAGCAACTTTTAATAATCTTGTTGGGCAAAAATAAAATTCATAGGTTAATATTAAAAATTCTGACCCTAAACGAAAAGCAAAATTAAATTTTTCAAATCGTAGTATATTTGAATTAATTGTATCTTGCCTGTATTCTGTACTTCATACCAAAATACGAATTTAACAAAAAATTTTCGAAAATTGTTTGTGGTGAGAAAACAAAAATTTTTCACGTTTTAAGTTTAGAAATTATATGAAAAGATTGTTCCAAAATTCAGATTTGTGTATTAAAAACAAAATCTCATAAGTCTCTAAGCATAATGTATAAGAAATTTGTGCCACTCAATTCCGCGCAAAGTCCTTCTAAAAATCCCTACGAAGTGCGTACATTTATGGGTGAACCTCTAAAATCACAACATCCTGAATGGCGTTTGGAAAATTGCGGATATGAGAGGGAATGTGATATACCGGAAAATGCGCATCTTCCAGTGTTAACACTGGAAGATGAAATTCGTAAAATCCATCGGCGAACGCAAGCGAACATTTACGCCAAACGCTGCCGCAAGAAATGCAAAGAAGGTGATTCTTTCCCGGCATGCGTCATGCCACAAAGGACTCCACATGACTTGAAACGTCACGCGGTTTTGCGTGAAAAATACTTAAAGGTCCAGCATGATATAGGAGAATATATTCATGACATGGGTGATTTGTATTCGGAACATCCCAGTTTGGTGAAACTGAACAGTCCAGGAGGTTCAGAAGATGCCGAGGACGAAGGAGACGACTTCGAAGTTGAAGACGGTGGTGTTAAGCCGGAGTTAGCTAGTCCAGAATGTAGTATGGAGATGATATACGTACCATCGCCAAGAATTGTAAGTTAATAGTATTTTTAACTTTGAAATTAAATTGGTGGAATCGATTTAATCTTGACACTATTAAACAATTTATCAAATTTCGAATAGTTGAGCAACAAAAAGTCGACTTTTGAAATGACGACATATTCGAACAGTCGAACGTTTTCGTAGTTACATTAGTTTGTCGTGATTAACGCGAGGCAATTTTTTCCAAGCAAGTGTCAAAGTTTGTAGGAGAGAGAGACAGAGAGCTCTTTCCGCCTAACTCCCTCTCCAACAAACTTTGACTCTTGCTGGGAAAAAATTGCCGAGTGTGAATCAGGACTTAGGATTTAAGTTCGACTATAGCAAGAGGAAGGACTCTAATATAGACACAGATCTCAGTTGTCGATTCAAATAAACAGGAAGACCTCAGTTGCCGACTCTAATATACATATAACCTCATCAGAGGTTAGATGGATATAAATCATAAATATGTAAATATTTGTAATTGTGCAGACGTGTTCCGTATAATTTCCGCATTTGTATATTGTGGCCATTGATTTTTGCATGCAATATTTTTCCTACAGAATATATAATAACGCTTTTTGTTAATATACATAAATCACATTTATTATTCTTGAATTCACTTTGTTTTTTTGTGATTTTATCTCTTCAATTCACTTTAAAAATATATTGAAAACCAAAAAAAGGGGCAACTCTTATAGTAAAACTGATCTTAGGATTAATTTAAGTATTAATATAATAAATACATCACGTTTAAGTACAAAAAGGAGCGAGTGATTGGACGTGGTGGTATCTCACGCATGAATCCCCGTAACATTCATTCAATTAAGACAATATCATCAATGTCGGGATAGACAATGTCCTCCGTGGCTACCACATGTGCTGGATCCGTGCTATTAGCCGATGTTGTCGCCAGCGACAACTGCTTGTAGGCGCCCTCGGCTGCTTGGGTTTGCATATGTACTCCCAGTTGTGAGATAAGCTCCAAAGCTTTGACATCTGAGTTGAGCAAGGCAAATTGGTGGATAACGGCTAAATGTGGGAATATACTGTGTAAAAGCGCAGCAGAACCGGCCGTCATCATGTGAAATTCTTGTGTGGCGCTCTCAGTAGTTTTGGTTGCAACAGCATCCGGTGGATTGTTGATGGCGGAGTTGCTTTGGTCCTTCTGTGATGTAGTTGTGGTATTTGCTGTATTGACTTCAACAACTTCTTCCTCGTCACTGTTCTTCTCTTTACTGTCGATCATGTCATCGTCGTCATCATCATCCGATATCTCAAAGTCGTCCATGCTGTTATTGTCATGGTCCTTATCATTATTCGGTAGCTCCGTTCTTTGTTTTATCAACTCACTTGGTGGGGTTAAAAGGGAATCAGTGGCCGACGATGTGATGGCCGATATCTCTTTTTGCATAAAACTGGGCAGGGAGTCCTTGTACTCGATGATAATATCTTCAACAGCCAATTCACCCACTACTGTGCCCACTCCATTGCCACCACCCAAATCTTCATCGTTGTATTTGTATTTGCCTCGAAAACGATTCAACCACCTGTAGGAGGGTCGAAATGCTGGTAAATTTAAAAGGGCTGCCATTTTCACAGCCGTTTCCTTCAGTGTTTCGTTCGTTATGCTTTTTCGCAGACGCATCTGACGGCATCTCTCCACCCACTGATGCAGAATGAAACTGATGGCACTCATTTCAAATTTACGACGTTTACGTGTCATTTCTTCGATGATTATCGAAGCATCCGCCTCGCTCAATGTGGCCAACTGTTGCAGCAACTCTTGTTTACGCTCGAGTATACGTCGGATTTGGGTGGCGCAACAATGAAACAGTTTGGCCAGACTGTTGCGCGAAATGTTGGTATCGTCATAGTAACGAATGACTGCTATTTTCTCGTAAAATGTCAAGATATTGCGTTCATTGCGTCGTTTGGGCTGAAATGCGAAAATAAAACAATTAGAAATTTAAAATAAGAAAATTAAAGAGTAGAATATATAATACATAATTAGTTTTTCTATGAGATATTATTAAGTGGTGGTATGTTAAAATAATAACACAGTACAACATTTTCAGCTCATAGGGACTCAATTTCTGAGAATTGGACGTGAAAGTTGCCCCAAAAATAAGAACTTCTGTAGCATGCGTTTAGCCAAGTTGGCTCAATTAATAATTTAATGGCCATACGAATTTTTTTGTTCAATGTGGTTTTTTTTTGCACTTTTTCTATATTTTTTTCTCGGTACGAGTATACCGTACGGAATATTTCTTTTATTTCTGAAGCAAAGTTGTAGATATTGTATATATTGTATATGCGAAAATGTTTTGCTGTGTTTTATAATGTTCTGTTTTATACGTATACGTATTTTTCAATATTTTACTGACAAATATTTTATGACTTTGTGGGCATTTCATTTTTAAGGCACTGGATGCACTTTTTACGGGTAGGCATTTCTGTTCTCCAAATCAATATCTACAACTTTGCTTCAGATACAAAAGAGATATTCCGTACGGTATACCGAGAAAAACATATAGAAATAGTGCAAAAAATCCACCTTGAGCAAAAAATTCGTATGGCCATTAAATTATTAATTGAGCCAACTTGACTAAACGATTGATGTAGAAGTGTGGGGCTACTTTCACGTCCAATTCTCTGAATTGAGTCCCAAAATCATGTGTAGTACTGTGTAATTTATTCGCAAACATACATACATTTTATTTGACAGTCCTTTTAAGATCTTATCCCTCACATTTTTAATACGAGAACAATCTCAGATTTTGTTTATTAAAATATGAAAAAATATTGGTACACGGAGGTCCAATTTTTAATGACTCTGCCTGACAGGTGCATCTGAATTTAAGTGAAGACCTGATTTATGATGTGTTTTATTGTGGCTTATTGGTGTAGTCCTGCGACTTCAGAAAACCCCGCAAGAATAGTCCTGCGAGATCAAAACTTCGTGGCCAATGTGCATCACCATACCATGATATCATCCATGCGTTTGCTTTAATAACACAGTGCGCCAGTCCAAAAACCAAAAACCGCGATACTATTTTGCCAAAATTTGACACCCCCAAAATCCGGATTTACGGGTAAAAAACCGATTTTCTTGCCTCTTTCACATGAGCCTATAACATTGTTAATTGTTAACGAATTTTCAATCTCTAAAATAATTTGGAAAGAAGTGAATTAGACCTTTCGAACGATGTATATTTTGTTTATTTGAAGCTGTAGGAATATAGGTTTATTTGTCCTACAAACACATTTTTTCATTTTTGTCCGTCATTTTCTAGTTTAGGCAATGTTTTTACCAATTATATTTTGAGATAACCGTAAAATTAACTACTCGTATTTCACGTATATAGTATATTTTATAAGGAAAAAAATGCAGCCAGTCTCTTAAAAATCCGTTTGCAATTGATGGAGTTATTAAAGTTTCATTAAAACTAAATCGGTATATAAACACTTATTATTGTTATTATATTATTATTATTATATTATTTTATTTATAAAAGATTTTCGACACTTTTGTTGAATTTTTCGAAATTCAGTTTAATTTTTTTTTTTTTGGTTTCGAATTAAATCTCCCATGATACCAAATGCAGCATTAACTTCCGTTTTAAATCGATCATTTAAAATTTCTGAGTATTACACGCCATAATTAATTGTCAATCATCCAAGTAATATATATCGATCCAAGAATATACGATTTCAATTATTATTATTTGTTATTTTTACGACATGAAAAATTTCTAACAAATTAACTTTGAATTACTGAAAAATTTAACACAATTTAGGTATTTTCTGAATACTTCAATGCAAATAAATATTTTTTTCGGAAAAATAGTCCAAAATAAACACATATTGGGATGTAAACAAAGATTTGTTTAGAACAACATCTTCCCATATATGTAATTATTGTGTGTACGAAATATTATATGTTTAGTGTGTACCCTAAACATATATATGTTTCAAGCCGAATATGTTTGGGACAATATACTACAGTAGCGATTTTTTTCAGCGTGTACCTATAAATACTCGTATTACAATTTTTTTTTAGTTTCGGCAACTCAAATTTCGAATACTGCTTTCGTGCATTAATTATACCCTACACCACACTGTGGTACAGGGTATTATAAGTTTGTTTCACGGCAGATGTTTGTAACACCTGAAATTAACACAGCTAGACCCACCTTAAAGTATACCGATCGACTGAGAATCACTAGCTGAGTCGATTTAACAATGTCCGTCCGTCCGTCCGTCTGTCCATGTAAAGTTGTTCGTCGACTACAGGTCGCAATTTCACTCCGATCGTTCTGAAATTTTGCAGTTTAGAGTATTTCGCGGCTGTTAAGATCGCTATTGAATTTGGTTGAAATCGGTTCAGATTTAGATATAGCTCCCATATATATCCTTCGTCCGATTTGGCCCTTTAGTCCTATAGAAGCTGTATTTTACATCCAATCGTTTTGAAATTTAGAATGGTAGAGTTTCTTGATCCATGAACCAACACTCCCGAATTTGAAGAAAATCGGTTAAGATTTAGCTATAGCTCCCATATATATGTTTCGTCCGATTTAGCCCTTTAGTCCTATAAAAGCTATATTTTACATCCAATCGTTTTGAAATTTAGAATGGTAGAGTTCTTGACTCATGAACCAACATTGCCGAATTTGAAGAAAATCGGAAAAGATTTAGCTATAGCTCCCATATATATGTTTCATCCGATTTGGCTCTTTAGATCCAATCGATTTTATAGCCTACACCACACTGTGGTACAGGGTATTATTTAAGTGTAAAATGTCCCTGAAGTAAATTTATGTAAACAATTTATACATGAATTACAAAATTTATATATCAGAGTTATTCAATATTACGAGAGTGGTGTAGGGTATTATATAGTCGGCACCCCGACTTTAGCCTTTCCTTACTGGTTTTATTTTAAATTTGCCAAAATAAATACATTGCCAAAATAAATAATTGCAAATTAATCTATGTAACGGAAATATTAGTTCCAAATAAAAAAATTCTTGAATGGGAGCATATTTTTGTTTAGAATAATACCCTCCCAAACATATAATATTTGTGTGTGTCAAATATTATATATTTGGACCGTACCCTTAACATATGTATATTTCAAGCCGAATATGTTTGGGACAATATACTACAGAAGCGATTTTTTTCAGGTTTATATTGTGTGGGTAAACGTACATATATACGGGATGAAAAGAAAGCAGCTAATATTTATTTCAAACAGAATATGTTTGGGACAATATACTACAGAAGCGCGTATGTACACACGGTTTTCACATCATACAATGTTATCAACTCTGTCAAAGTTATGTTAATGTACTGACAATAACAGTTTGTTAGCAATAGGTGAATTGTCAGTTCAGACAATTTGCAAGAAAACCTTATATTTCATATATTTACAATATATTTTGTAAATATTTATATGCAGGTTTGAAAATAAAAATATTTTATAGATAGTGTTGTCAATAAAATTTTTCTCTGACAATGGCGCAATTGTCAGATGCATCAACTTCGCACATCTTACAATGTCTTACAATTTATTGACGATGACTGCAAGACATAAATTGTAATTGTGTTGCATTTTTTGACATTTTGCTGACAATATTGTAAGATCAGACAACCGGTTTTTTATTTGTATTTGTAGACTCAAAGGTTAACCATCTACGTCCATTAATATGTCTAATATCGCTGCATATGTATGTAAATATATTATTCACCTTCTCAACATTAAGGGATGATCAATAAACGTTCTAAACAAAGCTATAAGAACAATTAATTCACTTGTTGGAACTACAAGGAAGGGGATACGAAATTTCTTGTGAACTTTAGCGAGAGAGAAAAAAGGGTTGATGACTCAACCTGCTTCTTGCTGCTTACTACATACAGTTCATTTATACGAGTATTCAATTTGATTATAAAAGGCAGTCAGTCAACTGCGAACAGTTCCAGTTGAATTTCCTTACAATATATTTGTCATGTTAATTTGTGTATCGGGACATGTGCGTAAGACCTACACACATGTGTACACCATACGTCATACGCGGTCAAGACCTTACCATATTAGTTGTTGGTTAGTAAGACTGTAAATATTTTTAACGGTATACATGAGAACCGTAATAGTGTTATAAGTGACTGGGATAGCATAAAGCTAGAAATGGTGGAAATAAACCAACGAAATATAGCAAACGTTACGAACCCACACTGATGTACCACAGATATGTATAAAAAAACAGAGAAACAAAGCATATGTCATTGTTCATTATTCCTATGCAAACACCAACACATTTGTCTATTAACTGAAACAGATGCACCAATCCACATACATATACATACTCGTACATTCATATACACTACAATTCTTGATTATTTAACATGGTTTTGATGCCAAACGCCGAACAAGAGCGCCCACGAATAAACGAATGATTGGAGCCTGTTTGCGTGTATATGTTTGTGTGCATTTGCATTATGTTCTGTTTACACGTACGAAACAACAACGAATGGTTAAAATACGTACAATAACAAAAATAGCAACAACAATAACAACGTACCAAAAAAAAAATAACAACACCGCCACCCCGGCCGACCTACCGACAAAATCTCCCTGAACAACATTAAGAACGCAGCAGCAACGAGAATAGCCAGCCATCAGTAGGTACGTGTCCGTTCAATGCCTGCCCTGCAGGGAAAGTTGCTAACTGTTTAATATATATAGGGTGATTCATTTCGAGGTTCCCTACTTTTTAAAGAAAAAAAAACACAGAAAATTCAAATTGAATGGGGAATGTTTATTATCATTTGAAAGAACATTCTTTGGCATTTATTTTTTGAAGAATATGTCTATCAAATGTTGGCCGCGGCTACGTCTCAGATGGTCCATCGGTTGAGTCCAATTTTCGATGACTCGTTCGAGTGGAAAAATCAATTGGCTATATGAAAATTCGACCGTTTAGCTGCAAGTGTTCGAACAATCGAAGAAGTTCGGACTGGGTACACTAAAAAACACCGATATAGCCAAAATAGTTTAGGGACATTCACTAAACAAAACAAGCTTTCACTTGAGATGCGGAGAGCCGCGATATATATTTTGACCTGCCCTAATGTATAGGTGTAAACATTTGTACGAACCGATATCCAATTGGTTTCTCGTTCGAGCGGTGTTTTAGAATACATTTCATGGAGTGATTTTTTTCAATTAAAATACGTAGGTTAGTAGTAATTCTTGTTTGTTCCGATGAAGCTATTCCTTTTACGTCTGCATGTTAAATCAAATTATTAAAGCTAAACTTTTCGTTATTCTGTCAAATAATTATATTTTGCCATATCGTTTTGAAAAAACTTTGCATTCTATGGCAATACGAGTATAGGGAGTAAATATAGGCGTAAATCAAGTACAGATAAGGCTTAGATTAAGTCTTATCAGGTTTAAATCATGTATGATCAGGTTTAAATCAAGTATTTGATCAAGCTTATATAAAGTACTTATAAGATTTCATTCTATCCTTGGTTTAAGAAAGTCCGTACGTACTTACCGTACTTTTTGACACCGCTACGTTTAATTCAAGTTCGGATTGCTAATTTTTTTCTTTGTATCTGTATGTTATGGGGTTGAAATATTCTCCTCTGGAGTACGCTATATACCGCGTATGTTAAGCGAGGTTATTATGCGTGGCAGAGTTTAAAAATTGTTCATACTGTTTGCGCTCGAGTGCTAGAAATTACAAATACTGTGATTTTGTAAATTATAATATTTTATTTTAGTAGGGCCATGTATCGGTTAATAGGTAATGACTAGCTGAAGCAATTTATTTAGAAGTTGATATCCGATAAATCTGACATACACGGTTATTGCAGGAAGCCACATACATGGGTCCTTTTGGTCCTACCAGTAAGGAAATATTATGAAAAGTTATTCAGAGGCGGTGGGAAAAACAAACAATGGTTTCATCTGGATTTTGTTTTAGCACAGATGATACGAAAAAACAAGCTTAAATTCTACAACATTTTCCTACTGGGTTTATATGTACGACTTACATTCGATAATATTGGTAGATGTTGTGGTGTGCTACCAGACATTAAATCCTCCTCTTAACGTCATGTAGACGGATGGTACTTAATGTACTCGTGATATTATGTATGTGTGTACTTTCTTATATGCATCGCGTATTGCATCGTATGCCAGCTGATGAGCCACACACTGTTGATTATTGTGTGCTTATTCACTCGGTATTCGGTTTCTGGCGATGTACAATATGTTGTGTACTGTGTAACGGCGAGCATCGCTTATAGCATGCATGCATCTGCAAGAGTATTCGTGTGGTTTGTTGGCTTTATGTATTTTGTCGTGACCGTAGCAACGCTTGTTCCACACTTCTTCAACTGCAAACTGCAGCAACATGGAATACTAGTGTGTTGACTTACAGTTTTACTATTGACTAACTCGCAGGTACACAACAGTAGTACACCTATTGATACATACACCCACCGGCTTATCGAGGGATATCTGATAAGGCATTTCTTTGAAATGGCCAAATCATTCCAAAATTGAATAGCTCATAACATTAATACAATTCGGTACAGTACAATGTCTTGAAGTATCTACAGCTCAGCACAAGATAGGCCTATCTGTCGACCACCTTCTGGTTGGTTATTTTAATTAATTCGCACGTAACTTCCGCATAATTTCTGCAGCAAGCATCAACATAAATGTTTAAATATTCTACAAAGTAGTTGATACACCGAAATCTAAGTGGACTTGGAGGCATATCTTTCCTAGTCCATTGTGGCATATCTTTCTAGGTGGTTACTACAGAATAGATCATACCATTGTTATCAGACTTACCCCCTACAGTCAGTCGATGGCTCATGCTTCCTCATATGTTCAATGCGATTCAAGTTTATGCAAGTGTTTAAGTTTAATTCTTGTAATCTTTAATGTCATACGGTGTTGTATGGGTTTTCAGTAGCTTGTTTTGCAGTCATTTGTGATTCTTTCATTGCTCATGCAATCGCAACCAAGTATGTGTAAGGAGTAGTGGGGGTCGGCAGGGAGGTATTCGTGATTGAAAGAGTAGTGAGAGAATAAGGTCTCCACTGTGGCATTGTGCACACCTATGAATGTGTGTGTGCATATGTTTATGCCATCGATGCCAATTGTATTACGTCGTTGGTATCAACTCTCTCTCTGTATACACTAACCTCTCGTCCCCCACCGTTGACGATCTAAGTTGTACCGGCTTTTGAACGAGTATTTTATTTCCTTGACTGCAGTTGTAAAATATTCACATTTTCTATTTTTCTTTTCGTATCAAGTATTTACAAACACCTACAGTGCTCACTCACTCACATGTACCTGTGTATAGTTGTGTTAGTACATGAGTACAGTATATACTAATTTTGTGAGTGTAAATTGCAACAACGAGTATGCCATAATGACTGGTCTTAATAACACACTGTCCTCTGTTCTTTCTCTGTCCTCACACATTAATCCTGGTTGTTGTTGTTCAACGTTTGGTATATGTAAGATTATGTTATAAGGGTTAGTATGTATAAGTATAATAAATAAATACTCATATAAGTGTGTTTATGTGTCGCTTGAAATGTTTATACTTCTAGTTTTAGGGGGAAACTAATACATTTGAAATTGGGAATAAGCGTCTGTTACGACGATTAGTTACTTGTACAAACGACAAAAATATTTCTACAAATGTCTTCAACTGAACTAGGTATTGTTTTATACTTGAAACATACAGCAACATTGAAGACGTAAAACTTAAAGAAAAGTTAAAATGTTTTGTAGAAATAAAAAAAAATTGGATACGTATCCTTTTATTTTCTCAGTTAGGAAACGTGTATAAATATTAGAAACTATTCATTCTATTTTCATATTCGCTTATAACTACTTATACAGCTATGGACATATAAATGACACATTTTATCAGAAGATGTTTTTTAATATTAAAAAATAGCTAATCTTTGGTTTTCCATAGGTTTATTATTCATATTTCATATTTAAAAACAACCGACTTAAGAATCCCCTCACCTTAAGTCCCAACAAAATTTTCGTAATTTTTTATCTTTTTGTTTTAATTAAACTATTATCAATTTAAATAGCATTTAATAACTTTGGTGCAAAATAGTCCATTTTTGTGGGAGGTACCAAAAGGCGCATGTCAATGACGCCTAATTTTCACTGGACTCTAGGGACTAAAAAGCATTACACTGTACAAAATTTGAAGTATGTATTTGTATGACCTGATGTTTAAGCTGTAAGCAGTTGACTTTTGGCGCAAAATGACCCATCTGTGTGGTACCAAAGGGTACCATTTTTCTCGAGGAGATAGGACTAATAAACTAGTACTATGTGTGGAATTTCCGAATAGTATAGAACTTATTAAAAAATCAATATTTCACTAAATGTTAACCCTTTGTGTGGAGGTACTAGAAGGAGTGGACCAATATGGCCCATCTTCGAAGTTAGCCAGAGATAGAGAAAAATATTACCGCATACCAAATTGTAAGTCAATCTGTTCCTCCTTTCGAGAGTTATCGTGCGCAGCAGCCAGCAGACAGACACACAGACGGACATTGTTCAAATGACTTACAATGACCCAAATCGAATTTCCACCAAACATACCTGGAGCCTGATGTCACTCCTTCCTCTCTAAGATGAGGGGATACAAATACCGTTAGCACAAAAATACTAAAATGAGCTAGACACATAAATGACACAACCAAAAAAAGGAAAAAATCGTATTAAAATTATGTTTTTTATTTGTTGCTATGTACAGATATTTAACCAGTAATATTTGATTTAGCTGCTACTCATACTTTCTACAAGTTTTTGACCATAGATCGTCCTTATTTTTGCGATTTCATTCTTGACTTCAATAGGTTCTCTATAGGATTAGTCTCTGAGGTGGCCTATCCATTTTTTAAATTTTATTTCTATCGCAGCTTGCTAGCGTGAAAGTTGGGAATATGCAGAGTGTCAAAATTTTAAATTTAGACCATTGTATTTCCAGATTACGTGGACTGATTTAAGTTGCCTATGCGACAGCTATTTAGAAACGCACAAAATGTACATTGATAATTGTTTGCAAATATTTAATTTTCATATTTTTTTCTCGCGACTTCTTTTTTCCTCGCTACTTAATTGTGTTCAACGAATGGTATTCTATATCTTTAAACTACAAAAACGAAGCCCATTTTGTTTACTATATCAATACTAATTTACTTAATGGGATGACAACCACAACAAAAGTTTTGGACAATTAAATAACAGTCTTACTATTTTTTATGACTTTTTTCGTTTCATAAAGTGAGCTTTATATCGCGACTGATGGATTTTAGGATTCGAAAAATAATCGCTTTTATAATAAAACGACTTCCCAACGAACTAAGAGTCAGAATCTTACACCATTTCGTAGATAACATATTTTAAAAATGTTTTTTTTTGTTCTTGTTTATTTTTGTTCTGTTGTTTTATTATTCACTCAGAATTTGATTTGGTTTAAGACCATATGTTTCACTTACATTATGTGTATTGCTAAAATGTAATGGAAACAAATACAAAAAATGGTAGCGAGTTTCAATTGCTTGGTAGAACGACTGCAGTTTCAATAGACACCACTCAATCTTCTTCAGAGTTCAATATCAATAATGTATACCTTCACCGTCAATCGACTTGAAATACTTATAAAAGTGGTAAATTCTCCTGAAAAGTTTGATTTTATGACTTAATCAATTATTCGTAAAAACCACAGAATTGTCCTCTGGCAAATAAAAGCTGGCTCATCCTACAAAATAAAACTACATATCTATAATATTATGTACAAACATAACATTATTTCAATGAAAGCTGAGACTTATTTCAAAGCCAGCAAAGACGACGAACAATTAATGGCCTAAATTAAGGACATGTTGCTTTCAAGAATATGACTTGTAAATGTGTACAATTGCATGTTCAAAATTATTATCCTTTTATCCTGAAATTGCTTACAATTGCCCTTGGATCAATGAGTATATACAATATTTCAAGAAAGTGTTCGTACATCGCAAAAAATTTAATATCTTATAAACTTTTTTGGAAAAACAAAATTGTGTATTATTATAAAAAGAAAATTTCTTTCGATATTTAGAAAAAAATTAAATATTCACTATCAATCAGTTACTCAAAATCAACAACAAAAAATAATTTCCTCACAAAAGTTGATGTCAAGAAAGTCTTTTTACACTTTTTACACATTGTCGGGACAATACTTCTGAAAAAAACAAATGTCAAAACACTTTCTTGACAGACTGCATATAGTGTATCATTAGTTGCAGGTCAATTTTTTTCAGTGTAGGAAGATGCACTTTTAGCACAACTCATATCCATAGTACTTCTGCAACCCCGTCAGGTTTTGACGCGATCGGAATAAAATTAAAAAAATGAGCTATTTGACGTGTTTTTCAACATATTTAGAATTTAAAAATGTAATGTCCGTAAAGACATGCTGCATCTACAGGGCAACATTTTTCTAGAAACGAACTCGCCATAAATATTATTCGCCATATTAAAATCGCTGCGAACCGTGTGTTATTATTATTAGAAGTGTTTTATTTGACAACCTAAATAATTCTCCAGCCCGGTGACATATAAGTAGAAATGCCGTTAAGTTAATATTTTTGTGCCTTAAAGTCGGCAACACAGTGCAGCACTGCATAACATTGAAATGAAAAATAAGCGAAAATTCTTGCCCAATAAAACACGCCTATGATTGTAATATTATTAACTTACATAAATATGTTAATCTGTGTGTAATTACCTTCTTTACGGGGGGTATTCCTGGTACTGCTGCTGCCGTGTTTATCGATCCATTCGAATTTGCACCTGAAGATCTGCTGGAGACAGCTGTCAACTTCATTTTGCTCTCTATTTAATTACTTCAAATGTCTTCCAAGAAATACAACTCTGATAACAGAGTGATATGTCATATGAATGTAAATGTCACAACTGTTTTGACGTTGTTGTTAGTTTCACGAACACTCACTAATAAATCCAGCAAGTCTTATTTGCCTTAAACTCACACACATAAACTTGTGTATGAAAGTGGCTTGCGTGTTTTTGTTATCCGCACTCTCTCTATTCATATAGCATATGGACGTGATGTTATGTTGATGTATTGGTGCAAACATTCAAATCGAAGGCATTTTTTCTACAATTTTTCTTGTTTGTATGTGAGGTTATGTTAAAGCAACAAGGAGATGAACTCACAGACCAAAACCACAAATCGAACGCACAACCCAAACTTCAGCTGTTATTACGTTCTTGTTTGGTTATGAGAGCTTTCTCACGTTGTTTTCGATTATACAATATCGCCGTTGTTATGGTAGCTGCTCTTCAATTTGTTTCTTGTTTCTGCCATCAACGCGTGGATATAAATTATGTCTTATCTGGAAACTTTTCGCCAATATTTTGCTTATTTTAATAGTTTGCACTGTTGTTCACTTGTTCTCTATTTAGCCACAACTTTTATTGTGAATTTCACAATGCATTTGTTGGCCACTGTTGCATTTTGCAGATTTGTTTTGGTTTAGTGGTGATTACTGTTGTTATTTTCGTTGTTTGCGGGGAATTCTGAATTCTTTCTCGTCTTCCTCTCTGTGTGATGTGTGCTTATATGCTGAGTAACACTTTAATACTAAACAGCAGCAGAACACACAATACAATAAAATACTCGTACGTCGTTTACCGTCGCCCCGTATGAAATAAAAACGGTATAAAGTGTATTTGTGTTGGTGTTTTGTACGTACTATGGACGTTTTTTTCTCCAATGCTTTGTTGTGAAGTGTGTTGTAGTGTTGTTGCTGTTATTTTGTGTTGTTTTCTACTGATGACTGCCGTCGTCGCCTGCTGCTAGAAAGAAGAGTGTGCTTCAATGCTTCCGTGTGTGAGTGTATGTGTGAGTGGCAGCTGTGGGTAAATTAGTGTGCGAGTGTCTGTTTTTTTACAACAATAACAACCACACATGCTAAATAAGAACACAGAATAACGAATGATAGAGCACAACAAACAAGTCAGTAGAAGGTACAAATAAATGAGGGATACTCGTATGTCGTACCGAGCAATTCAATTTGTTACTCATTCATATTATTTTGCTAGTAGCAGGCATCAGCTAGATATAGAGTTACGACACGCACACACACACACGTCACAAACACAACCACCACAATTGGCCTTGGTGAAGAGGACACAAATACAAAAGTAGAAAGAAAGATCAGTACCATTAACTTAATCATTCCATCATCTCCATCCTAATTTCATTATCACGTCCCCCCTTTTAGAGGGGTTGTTTTCTCTCTGACTATTCAAGCATCTAAGTAAGACACAAGTTTAAGTACAATTGAAGAGAGATATAACAAAAAAGCAACAAGCAGGTAACTGTGATGTTTATTACTTTTACTTAGACAACTTTCAAAGATGGAGTGAGAGAGAGAGAGAGAGAGAGAGAGTAAGCATAAGCTTAGTCACTATCTTTATTCATACTTTTTTGTGTTCTCTGTTATAATAACAAAACATCAAGGAATATATTCCCCATTCTTGTATTTTTACCATAGACCCCTGTTAAAGTTGTAATATCATACACGATGAGATGTTAACAAAATGCTAGTTACTATAACCATACATATCAACATATATACATACATACATTCGTTCATATTTTAAATGGGGTGACCAACAGTTTATTATGTAAAGCCCATTTCATACTACATATTTCACATTTCATTGTATTTTTCACAAAACAGGTGACGCTTGCATCCATGATTTCCGCAGATTTTGAGATTACGAATTTAAAACAAAACTATTGCTTTAACACATCTGGCCAGCTTAAACTTGCAACTGGACTTGTGCATTATGTATACATGCCGATTTATATATTTGCAACCATGAATGTGTACATGTACATTAGGGTGGATCGAATTAAATTGCACAAAATCTAAGAATAATTTATTTTTATAAATAAAAAATTAAAGCTGCACTTTCTTATCTCCTCTTTAACACTATGCAACAAAAATTTTCTTTTATGACCGAGATCTTTTTTTGTATAGATTGATGCATACATAATATTTTGTGAAACTAAAAGAAATAATCTTTTATGGTAGTTTTTTAATTTTTTCTTTCTAAATTACAGTTTTCATGGATGGTACCTTTAGTATTTGGACCATATTGTGTGAAGTACATATAAGCTCGATAAAGCCGGTATACCATTTAAATTAAAGAAAATTACGAGGGCTACAATATCACGTACGCATACAAACCCTTGAAATTTTCTACAGTGTAATGCTTTTATAGTACCTTTAGTCTATTGAAAAAAATGGGCGTTTTGCAATTTTTTTCTATTTTTTACGGTTTTATTTATTTATTCAAACAAGTAATTTGAAGCCTTATGACCAATGCAGTAAATTACAGTACAATACAGTTAGGTTACTACTTGCTAGCAAAAACGATTTTTTTTGAAAAAAAATTTTTTCTAATTGTTTTAACGTCAGTTACTAAACTTCTGTTTCTACGTGAATGTGATGTTTTCAGAATTTGTAGCCATCATAGTTTCCTTTAGACCTCTTTATTTCCAAAGCGAAAAATTAAAAAATTTGGTCCAAATAAAATTCCAAAATTAAAAAAAACATATAATTTTTTTTAAATATTTTTCGTGGTTTAGGACACCATATTACACCACAAAATGTTATGCACAGCCCATACATTCTTTAAAAAAGGGTATTACAATAAGCTCTTCGTATCTTTAAATTTAAATAAAACAAAGTGTGTGTGAGATACCCTCGAGCATTATTCGTATATTTGGCCTATCGATGCCATTATGTATGGAATAAAACATCGTGCAAATGTCGCGCATCCGAAATGTGTTAAATTTTTCATGACTCTGGCGCATAAATCAGACTAAATTTTACCGGTGGCATGGGGTATGTTGGCTTTAATGGCCGCAGTGGTTCCTGGCTTTTTCACATAGACGTAAGACTTTAGAAAACTCCACAAGAATAAATCTAACAGAGTCAAATTGCATGAGTTCAGTTGTCTCCCCCAGTTCACAACATCTCCACGTGAGATGATCATGGTCTCAAATCGCTCGTGCAGATGTGGTATGAGCTGTGTGGTACGTAGCGCCGTCCTGTTGAAATATATAGATTCGTTCAATTCAAGCATATGAATAATCGAGTATTTCAGAATCGGCAAACGTTTTTTTCTATCTCGTCTAGTTTTCGAGATATTGGCAGGGTAAATCGATTTAACTTCGATTTACGGAAAAAATGTTTGTCTGTACCTTCATTTTCCTATCGCCCTATCATTTCCCCTCATTATTTTAGGTCTTTTCTATTACAATATGTGAAGTAATCTCCTTCCATACCAACTCTCATTGTGATCCATGTAATACAAATTCGAAATAAAATGTTTATAACTTGCACATTTTTTAATGTAATGACATAGAAATGCATGAGAATTATATAAACACTGTGGGGAACCCTATGGAATAATAGATCTTTTTCTCTCGAAATTTAGATCATTTGTGTTCAGTATAAATTGACATTGAAAAAAAAATAGGCTTCATTGGATGTTTCTATCCTTCAAGAATAGAATATAGAATAAAAAGTGGCTTCTACAACGTGATGAAGTCATGTCGGAAGCACATGGACCGATTTGGTATATTTTTCCTCAAGAATTGTTTGGGTAAAATAAAATACCAATTGTTAGATTTCAGCAAGATCGCTTGTACAATGTGAGTGAAGGTATGATAAAACTTAAACTGCCAAATATTACTTGGATCGATTGTGCAATATGGCTTCTAGAGTGTGTGGAAAAGTCAAGTCACAATGTACCGTAATATGGACCCTATATAAAATCAAGTACAGATATGTTCCATTTTCAATATGGTTCTTCCTTGATCCCAGAACAATCGCTGTGCAAAATTTCATAAAGATCGATTTATATTTGCTTTGATCACAACAACGTGTGGACAGACGGCCATGATGAGTATATATCTATTCTCCTTTCGAGTGTTACATACAAATGCACAAAGCCATAATACCCAGTATGTATATAATTAATTCATACATTGTGGCCATATGCTCCTTACAGTATCGAAAGGATTTTTTAAGAGCTTTCGGATTTGATTAAAAAACACATACAATTTAGAGAAATCTATGAAATCTCTATTTGAGTCGATAGAACGGTCTAATCAATTTTATTTGATAATCAAGAAATTTTTCTTTGGAACGCATATATTAATGTATTACAACAAAATTTATTTGCGAACTGACTCTCACAAATAAAATATGTGTTAACAAAAAAACAAAGATATTGTTTAAGAATTTTTCCAAATACATTATACATATTTAAACAAAAACCTAAAACTTTGCTGACCTTGTCGATTTTTAGTTTGAATTTTACATAGATTTCGTGTTATAATTTATGGTTAAAAATGTCATAAGCCGCTTCTAGTGCCTCTATTTCACAGCACTAATTTTTAATTTTTAAATATTCCAATTGTCAATCCATCAAAGTATTTTATCTTTATCCCAGATTATATGATTTTAGTTTTAATAGAATTTAATAAACGTATACAATAAAAATTAAACGTTGATTTCCTGAAAAACTGTAAACTTGCTTTAAATTATCTATACATTGGCAAAATACTTAAACAAAAATTAATATTTTTTCGGAAAAAACCTCATTCGATTTTCTTCACATTTAAAAATATCCATTCGTGTATCAAATTTCATAATGATCGAATGAAAAAGACAGTTTCAATACCGCTTATATGCCAATTCGGAATGAACTTATATATGGGAGCTATTTCTAAATCTGCAGACAGACGGACAGACAGGCAGGAAATCCATTCAGAAAGTGATTACAAGTTGATCGGTGTAATAAACAATGATTATTTCTCTTCTCATTTTGCGCGTTACAAACAAATACACAAAGTCATACTCTCTTGTACAGTGTGGTGTAGGATATCAAAATATTAGGATATGTATCCATACATATTTTTGTTTAGAACTACATCCTACCAAACATATAATATTTGTGTGTGTCAAATATTATATATTTGGAGCCTAAACATATGTATGTTTCAAGCAAAATATGTTTGGGATAATATACTACGCAAGGGATTTTTTTCAGCGAGTATTACCTATAATTATAATTTCTGTGGTCACAACCGATAACCGCCTAAATCGACTTAAGAAAGATTTGAGTTGATGTATGCTACAATATTTTACTAACAATACATACTCTATATTTACGTGAAATCCCCATGTTTATAACATTGTTTATTTTTTATAAAAGATTTAACCAAAACATATTGTCCTAAGTCGTAATGCAGACCCATTACAGAAAAATAAATGGTGGTCTTTCTCGAAAGTCGGCTTAAGAAAGCTTTTAGTTATTAGTTGACAGCGGAATATATGCACGGGGCAAAATCACCTTTTTTGATATGTTTGAAACGAAAGAAAATATATTTGGAACACAATTTTTTAAATATTATGTATTTCTCAGCAAATAAATATTGTTTGAAAATCAATAAAATATATTTGGAACTCGTATATTAATATGTTACAACATATAATATTTGCAAACTAAATTTTTTAAATAAAATATGTGTTTGAATACAAATAAAATTATTGTTTAGGAATTTTTTCCAAATATGTTTTATTTAAAAAAGATTTTCGAAACTTTTGTTGAATTTTTAGCATTTCAGTTTAAATTTATTTACTTTTTTTTTAAACTTTTTTTTTAAACTTTAATATGTCAGTGTTTTTCGCCTAAAATCTGTACATTGTTCCCTTTATTCTGAAAGGGCGTAAAAGATAAACTGCTGAAGATTTAATCTTGAAATTTGGTGTGAGGGTAGTTCTTGACGTTATATAAAATTGTGTTTCAAAAATTAGTTAATTTTCTCCAATTTGACGATGCATATTTTTTGCATATGCAAGTGTTTTAGTTGCATATGCGATTTTTTTAGTTGCATATGCATTTTTCATTCGACAAATGCACATTATATTTTGCATATTTGTTGAATTTTGCATATAAAATGCATATATTTTTTTTTTTTTTTTTTTTTTGTTTACTATCATCGTACAATGTTTAAAATTAAAAGTTTCAGCAAATTAAAACTAATTGTGATCACATTAATTTATCCAAATATACACTTAATACTAAAATAGGAACTTGTTCGCTATCATATTCTATAGCGTGATCCATTTCGAGGTTCCCTACTTTTTTTAAAGAACAAAATACAGAAAATTCAAATTGAATGGGGAATGTTTATTATAATTTGAAAGAACATTTTTTGGTATTAATTTTTTGAAGATTATTGTCCATCCGTTGAGTCCAATTTTCGATGACTCGTTCGAGCATTTCGACTGGTAACTGACGAATGACACGCGTAATGTTTTGCTCCAATCGAAGCGGGTTTGTCCGCATAAACTTTAGACTTTACATATCCCCAGAGGAAAAAGTCTAACGGTGTGATATCACACGATCTTGGTGGCCAATCGACCGGCCCAAAACGTGAAATTATCTGCTCACCGAAGTGTTCTCTCAATAAATCCACTGATTGATGCGATGTGTGGGAAGTGGCGCCGTCTTGTTGAAACCAAATGTCGCCAAGATCACGATCTTCAACTTCAGGCATCATTTTTGAAGAAATATGGACCGATGATTCCGGTACGTCGGATCGGGAATCGGTCAATGGCAAAAAGATAGCTCTTAACGAGAGCTAAAATATTGCTCATGGGCAGGGTTACCATACGTCCTCCTTTCGGAGGACATGTCCTCCATTTTAACCAGTGTCCTCCCGTCCTCCCTCCTTTTTCAGAAATGTTGGATTTGTCCTCCATTTTTACAAATTTAAATTTTTCACAAAGAGTAAACCTCCACATGAATTATTTATTTATTTATTAATTTATTGAATCCATTTCAGTAATACAAAACCTATAAGGCCAATGAATTATATTACATAGTTAAAAAACCTGAGCCATAAAATAAAACTAAATTAAATTAACTAAAGCTAAAATAAAGTAAATGATAACTGTTACAAAATCTAATTTGGCTCCCCAGCCGCTTAATAAAAAAATACCAAAGATAAAACAAAAAAAAGGTCCAAGCCAATAGTAACTCATTAAGAATAGTATTACATATATATAAGAAGGGGAAAAGCTTTAATACTTCCAAAATTAATTGAAAGATAAACCAATATTGATAAATTAGATAACAAATAATGCATCAGGCATTAAAGTGTTCTAGAAGTTTGAAACGAAATACATTGTTTGAGTGTGAGAAAATGCGTAACTCATGGGGTAGACGGTTCCAGCAACGTGCTATTCTAACTAGAAAAGGCCTGCTATAGATATTTTTCCAAATTCTTGGAATGAATATTTGCGGGTTCCTAGATGAGCGGGAAAACACGAACGATCGCAACAACTGAGTTGGTCTGCAGTTTTTAATAAGACTATAGAAAGTGACAAATTACGGAGGTCAACAAAGTGTATAAAGGAACATCCAAGAAAACGTTTCACATGATACGTTGATACGGCGAATATTTTAGTACATTGTTGGTAGTACAATACTTGAGCCAGATGACTGAAATTTAGTATAGATACTTCTTATAGCTGCATAACTTGTAATTCAAAATGAGTAATATCGGTAAATTTTTTGGTACAGCCCACATAAGTAGCATCTTTCCGATTTGACTTATTAACGCAATAGAGACTGCAAAATTTCAACTGATCGGGGTGAAAATTGATATTTTGGCAAAACCGTTTACACGAACAATGACCATTATCGCTCCATATTCACATGGTTGAAATTTTGTAATATGAGTTTATTTGCACCCAAAACAGATGACATGCAATCCACGTTTGAGGGTATATAAGATTCGGCATTGCCGAACTAACGCCGCTTTCACTTGTTTATTATAATTAACACCTACAAATACTGGAGCTAGACCCACTTTAAAGTACACCGATCGATTCAGAATCGCTAGATTAGTCCATTTAAGCATGACAGTACGTCCGTCCATTTAAAGAAGCTGTTCTTCTATATCCAATAACTTTGTAAATAAGCAGACTGGAGTTTCTTGATCCAAGAAACCACATTGTCGAATTTGGTGTAAATCGGTTCAGATTTAAATGTAGCAACCTTGCCAAATTTGCGGAAAATTTGTTCATTTAAGCGTTATAAAAATTAGAAAAATAACATTTATAAAACATGATTATATATCTTCTTATTCTGCTCCGATAGGGTGGTGTATGGTATCACATCGTCGACCCTGCCCGACTTTAGACATTCCTTGCGGTTTTGGAGTTTACATAATTGTTGATCATAGTAAAATGCTCATTTTCTCCAATTACTGTATTTTTTAAATGTCCTCCGAAAGTTCCAAACTCTCTTTGTAAATGTTACAAATGTCCTCCTTTTCTGGCACAAAAGTCCTCCTTTATGGTAACCCTGCTCATGGGTGTCAAGGTCGTGGGTCGACTGGAGTGTTTTTTTTGGATTTAAAAAAATGGACTTTTCCATGATGAAATGCCAAACAATACTTAAAAAAATAACATGACACGACTCAAACGTGATCTGTCAAAAAAGACTATTGAAAAAAGTATCTCTACTTTGATCACCCTATACTAACAATACTTTATATTAACGTGAAATCCTCATTTCTCTAACATTGCTTTTTAAAAATAGCGATTTTTCTCAAAAGCATGATTTTCGACTTAGGCGGTTATTGCTTGTGACCACAGATTTGTAAAGGGTGGTTCAACCATAATGCACGACGCTAATTGTGAGTCACACGTGGCGAGCATTTGGCGAATATTTTGTTTCACACATAATTGTCATAGATCCTTCTATCATAATAAAAAATATTAAGATAATTCTCAGAAAACTTTTTGTTTTATTTACAATAACATGGAGCGTTTAATATTAATGATTGCCCTAATGTAGTCGACATAATGCAATGCATTCGTACCTATCTTTTGATTCCAACTTATTGTCGTGCGGTGCAGTAGAGAGTAGAGTGAGTGCACCGTGCACTAGTCAACAATCGGTTCCCCCGTCTGTTTATGTGCATAACATTTCCACATAAACAAGAAGAAGAATACTATTCATCGTCGCATTCGCATTGTTGGTAGCTGTATCAAACCTCCGCCACCCATGTCTCCCTCGAAACAACCAACACATCGAACTCATACGACGCCTATTGGTATGACTGACTACTGATTGAGAATACTCACTGTTGGTGTTACAAATAAAAAAAAGAAATGTTACTCTATTCATCGCCTGGCTTTGATATTTATGATGATGACTACGTTGGTACATGCATTCATACTTATGATACAGACGCAAATATGTTCGTACATTTACATTTATGTAAGTATATATGTTCATAGGTGCACTTGTTTATGCGAGTTGGAGAGTACAGCGTACCCGCCGTTTTTACCTTCTCCATAACATTCGCTTTGTTATTGTTTTGTGTTTAATCGGGTGCTTTTTTTGCACTCCGTTGTCGGTGACAGGCAAAACGCTCTCCACGCGCTCTCTCTCTCTCTTCTTACTCGTAATCATCTGTTTTATTTGTATACAACTCACAGAAAAAACTAAAACTCACTGAAATGCCATTTGTAGTAAAGGGAGTTATTTTTTTGTTGACGCCTAAGTTTCGAGAAGTCAAAAGTTGTTGCTGGTGATGATGCTCGGTTTCTTGTGATAATTATTAATTACATACACTTGTATTTACAGCTAGGCATACAGTAAGGCGGATCGGCTTTTTTTTTTAAAAAAATTGCATAAAATACCTACATACATATTTATGTCTCTCTTTTGCATTTTGGCGCCCAGAATCATTACAGGTTGTTCAAAATGCACCTGTTTTCTCGAACAACACTGTTATTGTCAGTTTTTGGAATAAACAAAATAATAAAAATTATACGAGAACAACAACAATGATGAACATCATAACTGTCACGATGAGGCGTCATGACGCCAGAACAAAAAAAGAATACATATATTCATATGTACTCGTATGTAGATATGTAATTTCAATTCCGATTTCAAGCATCGAGTGTTGATGGAGCAGAAACAACAAAAAATGTGCCGCGGAGAAATAGGAAAATTTAATAGAAAGACTCGATACAAAGTTTTGTTGTGTTATGGGTATACATATTAGGTGGGTTATAAAAATATACTGGATCTTTCAGAATTTGTATGGGTACTATAAATTTTTATAATTTGTATACCCTCCACCATAGGAAGGGGGTATATTCATTTTGTCACTTCGTTTGTAACACCTCTAAATATTGATCTGAGACTCCATAAATGTCCGTCAGTCCGTCCGTCCGTCTGTCGTTGTAATCACGCTAAAATCTATAATACTTGAGCTAGGCGGCTGAAATTTGATACATAGACTTCTTATATCTTCATGTATGTTGGGATCGAAAATAAGCAATATCGATCCATTTTTTGATATAGCCCGCATATACTATATCATTTCTCCGATTTGACTTCCTAACGCAACAGAGACCACAAATTTCAACTGACCTTGCTGAAAATAGGTAACTGGGATTTATTTAAAACCGGAATCTTTCACACGAACAAACGTAGTTATGGGTCCATGTCTTGATATAGCCCCCATATAAAGGTCCCTCTGGATTTGACTTCGTAACGCGACAAAAACCTCAAATTTCAACTATTTGGGTTCAAATTTGGTATGATGAGTTTATTTCTATCGGAAACCATTCAGATGCGATCCATGGTGGAGGGTATCTAAGATTTGGAGGGTGTATAAAATCACTGTAATTGAGCAGATAATAGTGCTAGTAATGTTGATGAATATACATATGTAAAGAGTGTTTTTTTTAGACGTGTGGTTTTCAAGAAGACAAAAAACGCAGAAAATTTAATGTTATGGCCAAGAATTAAGTCTTATTATAAAGATAGGGGTTTGCCATTATGTTTTAAAAATGATTTCGGGCAAGTGGCCTCTGTGGCAAGTGGCTGGCTCGAACAAATTCCAGCCGAGAGGCCCAATTTTCGAGCACTTTTTGCATTTGGGCTGTATGTCAGCAATACACGTAGTAAATTCTCTTCCAAGGCGTCAATCGTGTCAGGCTTATCTGCGTAGACAAGCGACTTCACATAACCCCACAAAAAATAGTCCAGCGGTGTTAAATCGCACATCTTGGAGGCCACGCCACGGGCCCACGACGCACAGTGGGCTTAAATGAAAACCACTTATTGCAACCACTTATCGTATGGCGATTAAATTTTAGGTGTGTATACTTAGAGAGTTTAATTTCGGAACTTGGGCCCCCTATCTCATACAGGGGCGGAGCTACAGGCCCTAAAGTTGACCACTTCGGGTATACAAAATTTTCATCGGCTTCTAACTTTTGAATGGAGTTTCCGATTTTAGTGACGTACACGCGAACAAAATCTGTAAACTTTTGACTGAGATATTGGCTAAACTCCAAGGCAAAGTCGGCGAAAAAATGAAAAATTCAAATTTAAAATCTCGGAAACTATTCAAGATATCTTCATCCTATAAAATGCCTATTGTAGGTCTGGTCTAGGAGTATCCACAGAAAACCGAACACTCCATTCAAAAGTTAGAAGCCGATGAAAATTTTGTATACCCGAGGTGGTAAACTTTAGGGCCCTGTAGCTCCGCCCCTGTATGAGATAGGGGGCCCAAGTTCCGAACTTAAACTCTCTAACACCTCTTGTATACACACATAAAATGTCATCGCCATACGATAAGTGGTTTTGAAATGGCAGAATTATGTCCATTTTTTTTTCCATTTTAGCCCACTGTGCGACGCGAGATAATGCGCTCACCAAAAGATTCCTTTAATAAATTGATTGTTTCGTTGGTAGTATGGCATGTAGTGCCGTCTTGTTGGAACCAAAGGTGGTCCACATCAACATCCACCAATTCAGGCACGAAAAAGTCATTAATCATGGCTCTATAGCGTTCCCCATTGACTTTAACATTATGTCTGGCTTCCTTTTTGAAGAAATATGGACTAATGATTCCCTCTGCTTATAGAGCACACAGTGACTTTTTGTGGATGTAACTGCGTCTGAACAATGGCTTGTGGATCATCATTACTTCAAATTTTGTTTATTATTCATCCAAAAGTGAGCTTCATCGCTGAAAATAATTTTCTTTTGAAAATTGGGATCGGTGGTCATCACGGTTTGGGCCCATTCACCGAACGTGCGACGCGCTTGATGGTCGTTCGGCTTTAATTCTTGCACGAGATGGATTTTGTAAGCCCGCAAACCAAGATCCTTCCGCAAAATCTTCCATAAAGTGGATGGCTCCAATTGTTGCACGTGATGGCGGATAGACTCATTCGGGTCAACATCGTTACTCTGCTCCACAGCAGCAATAGCGCCTACGGTGCGCACTGTACGGCGTCTCTGAGGATGCCCATTATCCACTAGAGTAAACCTGGTGCGAAACCGATCCATGGTTGCTCGAATTACCGACTCTGCTGGGCGATTATGTCGACCGAATATTGCTAATAAATTTGCACGATTTGCAAACTCTGTTCCGTAGTAAGTCTATCCAATATTAAATGGCAAACCAAACTGAGCATAAATTATGTGACAGCTGTCAAAAAGACCAACTCCGAAAAAAGTATTGAAATCCAGACGTTTACAAAAAAACACCCTGTGCATACATAAGTACATTTGTAATACCTTCTGCTAAGAAATTTGGGTGTAATAGCAAAATGCACTTATTCGCGAAAAAATATAAAAAAAAATTATTTTTGCCCAAATTGGATAAAACTGGTTGAGTTTTTTATATAGCCCCATTTACACATCAAGAAAGTGTTTTGACATTCGATTCTAGTTTAGAAAATAAACTGCAGGTTTTCATTTATTTGATTTTTAGAAGTTGAGTTTTTATGTAGTCGACAAGTTAGACAACAGAATGGTAAGAAAATTTTTTTATAAATGTACGTCAGATCGGAGTATGGGCCCGAAAAACATTTTGTGAGGACATTTATTTTATCGTTGTTTTGACTAACTTATTGATTGAAATTAACTGTTTTTTTTTAAAATTACGAAAGACAATGATTTTTGAAATAACGCAAAATTTAATTTTTCCAAAAAAAAATATATCTCAGAACGGAATTTTTTTGCGATGTAAAAACACTTTCTTGATATGCTGTATATATTCTTCCTTTTTGGCATCTAAGCTCTGTAGAAGCTAAAATTTTAACCAATCATAAGGGTTTTCCAATTAGGGAGGTTGTTTCTAAAAAAAACAATGTTGCCTTGAGAGTAGACAATACATCCCTAAAATACTCGTATGTTGCACTTTCAATGATTGCAATCGAATATAAAAACACACGAACAACAAAGATGAAGAACTATAAAAATACCTAAATTGGGAAAAATATCAGAATAGATGCGGCATTTTCCCAGAAACTAAAACACAATTCGAACCGTTTTCTTTATGCAGAATTTTAGTATAAATAAAACACAAACTTCAAAGTTTTAGATGAGTCGATTTTTTTATGAACAGTAAACAATTTGGCATCTGTCTAGTACTTTGACTTTAACAAAAGTGGAGTTCATCGATTTGGCAGTTGAGTCATTCATATCACAGGCTCTTTGATTTGGGACTCAATTCTGAGAATTGGACGGAAAAGTAACTTTTGCAATTAATAATTTAGTGGCCATACGATTTTTTTTTTTGCTTAAGGTGGATTTTCAGTACTTTTTCTATATTTTTTTTCTCGGTATACCGTACGGAATATCTCTTTTGTGTCTGAAGCAAAGTTGTAGATTTGAATAGGAGAAAAAAATCTGTAACAAACCTACCCCAAAAGTGCACCCAGTGGCTTAAAAATCGCAAAAATGTTCTGTTCTGTTTTAATGTTCTGTTTTATACGTATACGTATTTTACAATAGATAGATAAATGATAGATATTTTATGACTTTGTGGGCACTTTTGCGATTTTTAAGGCACTGGATGCACTTTTTTCGGGTAGATTTGTACCGCATTTTTTTCTCCTATTTAGTATCGACAACTTTGCTTCAGACACAAAAGAGATATTCCCTACGTTATACCGAGAAAAAATTATAGAAAAAGTGCAAAAAATCCACCTTGAGCAAAAAATTCGTATGGCCATTAACTTATTAATTGAGCCAACTTGACTAAACGAATGATGCAGAAGTTCTTATTTTTAGGGCTACTTTCACGTCTAATTCTCTAAATTGAGTCTCAAAATCATGTGTTGTACTGTGTATGTCACCAGAAGTGAAATTTTGCTTTAAAAAAAGTTAGTAAAATCAAAAATATGTTGCCGCTTACTTTCCTGACATACGGCCAATACCACAATCTCCGGTTATCCTACAGTTAGAGCAACTGAACTATGAGTTAGCTCTAACCGGAGTTTGTGAAATTGTGGGTTTAAATTTGAAGATTTGAATTTATTGAAATTTGTAGTGCATTTTTTTAAAAAATCTTAAACAATATCCACAATTTTGGTACGATTTTCACTTTTCATGGCTTGTTATAGAACTGCTGATCTCTAGAAAAATTAACCCTTTCAAGGCCGTAAACTTTTTATTTGATTGTTGGTCCGAAATGGGTTAAAGCGAATTGATAAATAAATAATGGTCCAGATTTTAATGTCCAGTGGTCAATTCCTAAAAGTAATACAATTTGACAATTTTATTAAGGAACAAGTAAGAAAGTTTCAGTCGAGTAAACCGACTAAGGTATACCCTCACTTTGTGAGTAATGTTATATGGAATATTACACCAACTATTCTGTCAATTTATGTGGGAGGTACCAGAAGGGGTTTAATAAATACGCCTATTTTTCCTGAACAGTAGATACTTTAAATATATTGCACTGTGCCGAATTATAAGCGTTTATGTGCACTGGATTATTTACGTTATGAGATATTAAATTTTAGTATGATTTGCCCATTTTGTGTGGGAGGTACAAAAAGGGGCGTGGTGATAACGCCCATTTTTCACTGGGATATAGACACTATGAAAACATTACACTGTACAAAATTGCAAGTATTTTTATATACTGGTATTAATGTTATAAGCTTTTAACTTTTGGTGCAAAAAAGGGTACCTTTGTGTGGGAGGTACCCAAAGGGGCGTGGCATTACCGCCCATTTCTCACTGGACTGTAGGTACAATAAAAGCATTACACTGTACAAAATTTCATGTATTTTTAAACACTGGTATTAATTATATAAGCTGTTAACTTTTGTTGCAAAATGGTGCATTTGTATGGGAGGTACCAAAAGGGGCATGAAAACTTCGCCCATTTTTTTCGAGTTGATAGCGACTAATAAACTAATACTATGTGTGGAATTTCGGAAGATTCGAATGAGTAGTATAGCAGTTATTAAAGTTTCAATATTTCACAACATTTTAACCCTTTGTGTGAGAGGTACTAGAAGGAGTGGACCAATATGGCCCATCTTCGAACTTAGCTGGAGATAGAAAAAAATATTACCACGTACCACATTTGAAGTCAATCGGTTACTCCTTTCGAGAGTTATCGTGCGCACCAGCCAGCAGACAGACAGACGGACGGACATTGCTCAACCAAATTTTTAGATGTTATTTCCACCGCAAATAGCCCCTAATTTCGGATCGCAGAAACGAAATATTGAAGAGTGTTGGATTTTGAATTTTTAGTAAAACTGCTCTTTTTTTCCCATGACTATTTTTGATTTTTTTTGCTCAAAATAATGCTTAGGTCATTTCCATTAAGAGTTTTGTGGTCTATTAGTGGGATGGGACTTGTTTATATATCAAAATACACTCAAACCTATCTGTCGGTGAAATATTTGAAATATACGTATAAAACAGAACACAACATATTTGCGATTTTTAAGGAACTGGATGCCCTTTTTTTTGAAAAAAAGTGCCAAAAATCCTTGACAAAAAAATCGTATGGCCATTAAATTATTAATTGAGCTAACTTGACTAAACGAATGATGCAGGAGTTCTTATTTTTGGGGCTATTTTCACGTCCAATTCTCAGAATTGAGTCCCAAATCAATGAAAAATGCTGTACTGTGTAAGAAAAATATAATAATTGTGAATTTTTCGATGTTTTTAAGAGGTTCTAATCAAAAATTATTAAAATTTTTCCATACAATGGGATTTATTTCGCAATATTTTGTACGCTATATTCGAAACCGCTATTAGAAGATGAAAGCTACTTAGTTTAGGACAAAAGGTTCTCGAGTTATACCAAAACACAAATGAGGTTATCAACCTCAATTATTTTAAATTTTTATCTTTATTTTGATAGATATACAAGTCCCATCCCACTAATATACCATAAAGCTCCTACATGGATTTCCAACAAGATGTGTTATTTTGAATCACCCGGTATTTCGGTAGCTGTCACTTTTGAAGCTTTTATTCTTTGACATTTGACAAGTAGAAACTACGCCATTGCTAAAAATGGAACGATACACGATCATCGAACGATACAAAACGATCAAAAAACGATCGAACAAAAAAACGATACGAACGATGCAAAATCATCTTGACTGATGAGGCCCATTTCCACCTCGGTGGATACGTCAACAAGCAAAATTGTCGCATCTTGGGCTCGGAAAACCCAAGAGTTATTGTTGAGAAGCCCCTCCATCCTTAGCGTGTGACTGTTTGGTGCGGTTTATGGTCCCGCGGGGTCATTGGACCTTACATTTTCGAAAATGAGGTTGGATCAACAGTTACGGTGAATGGATTGAGCTATCGAGAGATGATTAATAATTTTTTATGGTCGGAGTTGGATGGACAACGTTTACTTTCAACAAGACGGTGCTACGTCCCGCACAAGCAACGAAACCATTGCTCTTTTACGGGAAAAGTTTCCGGACCGTGTTATCTCTCGAAGAGGTGATCACAATTGGCCACCGAGACCTTGTGATTTAACACCTAGCGACTTCTTCCTTTGGGGCCACGTGAAAGATAAGGTCTACACCAACAGCCCAGCGTCGATTCCAGACCTCAAAGATAGAATTCGTGAGGCTATAGGGCATCCACTTTGTGATTTGGTTATTGAAAATTTCATGAAAAGGATATGGTCCTATAAGCGTGGTCGTGGTGGCCATTTGGCTGATGTTGGTTTTCATTATTAACGGCATACCTTCCTCTTTATTATGAAATAAAGATCCGATCATTTATCTCAAAAAATGACATTTTTCTTTGAATACCAAAATAACACCTCTTGTTGGAAAACCCTTTATAAAGTATAACATGAAATCTAGGAAAAATAAAATTAAAAATTGACAAAGTCAGACAATTTTTTTTAAATATAATGTATTTGGATAAATTCTTAAACAATATCTTTGTTTGTTTGTAGACATATTTTATTTGTGACAGTAATTTCGCAAATATATCTTGTTGTAATACATTCATATATGTGTTCCAAAAAAAATTCTTGATTTACAAACAAAATATATTTGTTCAAAAATATATAATATTTGAAAATGTTAGTTCCAAGTATATATTCTTCGAATTCAAACATATAAAAAATGGCGATTTTCCTCCGTGCAGGCTATGTTTGAAGATGGGTCATTATTCTAGTACCTCCCCCACAAAGGGTTAACATTTAGTGAAATGTTGATTCTTTAATAAGTTCTATAATACTTATTCGCATTTTCTGAAATTTCACACATAGTACTAGTACATAGTAGTAGATCATAAATTCGAAATGGGTGAAGTTGCCTCGTCCCTTTTGGTACCACCAACACAAACGGACCATTTTGCACCAAAAGTTAATTACTTATAGCTTTAATATCAGTTTATACAAATACTTGAAATTTTGTACAGTGTAATGCTTTTATAGTACCTAGAGTCCAGTGAAAAGTGGGCGTTATTGACATGCCCCTTTTGGTACCTCCCACACAAATGGACCATTTTACACCAAAAGTTAACAGCTTATAACTTTAATACCAGTGCATACTTTAATGTTATTAAATGCAATTTAAATTGAAAATAATTTAATTAAACCAAAACAGTAAATAAATTTACTAATATTTTTTGCGACTGAAGGTGAGATTCGTAAGTCGGTGTACCCGACTGAACTTTCTTACTTGGTCGAAGGAATTAAATATGAGTAAAATCATTTCTTATTTCCAAGTATGTTACCAATATGTCATATCTTTGAAAATGGTTCAATTTACTCATTGCAAGTAAGTAAAACAAAATCCAAACCATCGCTCAAATTCTACCGGATCTAAGCTACAGATTCATTGAAATTTGTCCTATGAGATTGGTGAATAACGCTGTTAATATCATAGACACGGATTGTTTTGTTCTATTTCAACATCGACCCGCCCTTATTGCACAACCTTTTATATACTCATTATTCGGATCCGATGGGATCTATTTAGATACTTTGTCGGTTCAGATTTGCCACCACTTTTTTACTCGAGCTCTGCACATTGTATGAAATCATTATTTGCTTTGTTTGCTCTGTCCAAAACACACATACGGCCTGGCCTGTACAAATCTCCGCTATAGCACAAAGTCGTGCTCTTATGCTCATCGAAAGTTGTGCATGTGTGTGCGTGTACAAATATCACATTGCACACTCACTCATATACACACTGTGAGTCACAATAAGATTAAGTGCGACCATAAAGCGATTCGGCTACAATGAATGTCTGGAATGTTGTTTGTCTTCATGTTCGTGTGCATGTGTAACTGTATGAGTGTACACACACGACTGACTGATATAAACAGAACACAGCGAAAAACAAACAAAGCGAACTGACTGAGTGGGACTGGAAAAAAGGTTACTAAACTTGAATGTGCTCTTTAGATTCCGCACATCAGCAGCAGCAATCGTTCTCACTCTCATTCTCAACCTTAAAACACGTTCGTGACGGGTGTGTAAATATGTATGTACAAATGTGTGAGGCGTGTATCTCGCACTACATGCCATCTCAGCAACAAGCAGGCACATATCACTACATCAGGAGATGCGTATAGGGTGTCCAGAAATATGGGGTTTTCATAATATGTATGTTGAAATATGCTAAAGTGCAAAAAGGAGAGACGAGCAAAGTTTTAGTTTATTTTTTTAATTTGTATGGAATTTCTTTATAACGCAACCCGAACGACCTGTACACTTTTGTAAATAACTTTTGATTGGATTGACGAATAAACACAAAATTTTGACAGAATATAATTTGGAATATATATAATTTTATACTCACTCTTTTATATATATATGTCCGTACATACAGTACATCGTCATCGTATATATGTCGTATGTACGAAAAAGGGCCTATCATCATACTGGTGAAGCAAAAAACTAAATAAGATAATACATTTTGAAATTTGTATGAAATATATAGTCATTTCTAACTAAGAAAAAATTAATGATTTAGTATTTAGGCTGTTTTGAATTACGTCAAAAAATTCGCCATACCTATTTGGTTTATTGCCTCTTTTTAGTTTCTTTTGAAGACATATGTGCTATATCCTAAAAATCCTTTGAGAATTTTTACAAATTGACACAAATTAAAAAGCCACCAGATTCTTCAGGATTTTTAATTTTTTCTTAGGACACCCTAATATTATCTATGCCGGTCGGCATAAACAAACAGCAACAAGAAGCAGCAGCCTCGTTTGCTGTTGTGAAATGTGGGTAGAAGAAGACCTGAATGCAACTTCGAATGTGAAACGAAGCACCGAAGTACATACACCGAAGTACATATTGGTCGTCGTCATATACGACCATCATCACATCACTCGCATCACACTACTCACTACTCTATTCTACGCCGCTACACGCAAATGAAGTATCTGAACGAGCAAATGCATACAAACATACGCGCACACAGACGCAGCACACACCCTCACTCACGCTTGTACAACGATTGTATAGAACGAAAGAGCGTTATTGCGGTGTCTTTGTTACGTTTCAGCATATTTTTCCATTATTGTCGTCGTAATCTTATCAATCGCGTGTATTTGGCTAATGTGAACGACGACACGATGCGAATGTTTGACAATGTGAATACACTCACAGACATACATACATATGTATAGCACATGTTACAAAGAAGTGAGGTTTTCCTCTATGCAAGTCGACGCTAAGGTAATCCATCCTATCTACTAGAGTCGACCTCTCATGTCTTTGGCTATACTACAGTCGATACCTGAGATCTTCCTTTCTATTAGAGTCGACCACTGATGTCTTTCTCTATAGTATATTCGACCATGGATGAGTTATTATATTCTTCAGTCGCCCATTGAGGTACTCCGCTATAGATACTGGTGTTAAGCATTTAGGTCTTCCTCTCTACTAAAGTTGACGACTAAATATCTTCCTCAATATTATGTTTGATCAATGATGGTCATCCTCTATAATAGGTTGCCCACCGAAGCCTTAAATTTTACTAGAGACAAACACTGGGGCTTCATTTATACTAGCGTCAAGCAATGAGGTCTTCCTTTATACTAGCGTCGACCGCAGAAATCTATCATTCACAGATGTCTTCTTCTATATTTGAGTTGACCACTGAGGCCGTCTATAATATAGTTGACAACTGAGGCATTTTTCCATCTTAGACCACTGGCGTCGACCACTGAGGTAAAGAAAGAGTCGAACACTGCAGTTTATCTCTATACTAGATTCTATCAGATAAGTATTTTTCTATGCTAGAGTCGACCACTGAGGTCTTTCTGTACACTAGAGTCGACCACTGAGGTCTTCCTCTATACGAGAGTCGACCACCGAGATCTTTCTCTATAATAGATTGGACCACTGATGTATTCCCCTATAATAGAGTCGACTAATGAGGTCTTCCTCTATATTGAAGTCGACCACTGAGGTCTTCCAATATACTAGAGTCGACCCATGACGTCTTCCTCTATATTGGAGTCGACCACTGAAGTCTTCCTGTATACTACAGTCGATCCCTGAAGTCTTCCCTATAAACAAGAGTCGACCCCTGAAGTCTTCCCTATAAACAAGAGTCGACCTCTAATGGCGATTTCGTTTGTGCAAAAAAATGTTAAATGTGTTCTACATTTTACACTGAAACCGCATTTTTAGGTTAGTTTGTAAAAATGGTGCAGCCGTATGAACGGGTTTTGATTTCGATTGTACAATTATTACACTCCGCAAATGCGAAAATATCGCATTTTCCACACTCAGCCCAGTCGACGGTGTGGAGTGTTGCACCGTCAAAAAGCAAACTTCAGAACCAAACCTAATTGAAAGCGTACATTATTAATGCACTATCAAATGGTTGCGCCATGATGTAGGTATGGGTTTTACTCACCGCACGATATTTGTTCGATTGTTCGCATGCAAAATGCGAAATTAGCAGTTGGTGCAGGGGAATTTTTAAAATGTCGCAACATGATGTGGTGATATTATTTTTCAGAAACAAAATCTTCCTTTATAATAAGGTTGATCACCAAAGGACTTTTTCAATATTAGGGCGCACCACTGATGGTCATCCTGTAACCACTGGGGTTTTCCTTTATACAGGGTTTTCCAATAAGAGTAATATGATTTCTTTGAAAAAAACACACTTATTTTTAAGGAAATTCAAAAGTTTTTTACTTAATGTGAAGTACAATCGATATAAATAAGTTATAAATAAAACGTCACTATGTAGAATGGCCTCCACGACTTCTTCTGCAGGAACGAATTCGATGAACCCAATTTTCGAGCACTTTTCCAACTAAATCAAGTCTTATGTCATGAATGGCACGTTCAATATTGACTTGTAAAGCTTGAAGAGAGTCTGGATTATTCCGAAAGGCCAATGACTTCAAATAACCCCACAAGAAATAGTATAATGTTAAATCCCAACTTCTTGGAGGCCAATATCACAATTTCTTTAAATAATCGAATCTCCAAACTTTTCTCACAACAATTCAATTGTTTCATTTCATTTTGCACGTAGCCACAATCGGCAAAAAGATAGCTCTTAACGAGAGCTAAAATATTGCTCATGGGTGTCAAGGTCGTAGGACGACTGGAAAGTGTATTTTTTTGGATTTAAAAAAAAATGGGCTTGCATCATTTTCAAATGTGAACGGAAAGTTTATTTTTGCTCTAGCTCCTTAACAGTACGTCGGATCGGTAATTGGTCAATGGAAAAAAGATAGTTCTTAAGGAGAGCTAAAATATTGGTCATGGGTGTCAAGGTCGTAGGTCGACTGGAAAGTGTTTGTTTATTTAAAAAAAATGGACTTAGCGCACGAAAAGTTGCATTTGGAGAACGATTATTTTGATAATAAAACTGGATAATTTGTAAACGTTGTTCTTGCGTATATCTCTCCATGATGAAATTGTAAACACTACTGAATACAATGAAACACAAATGACAGATCATGACATGTTACAAGTGTCTGAAACGTCACTTCAAAATCATATCATCCCTTTTGGAAACCCCGTTAGTAGTGTCATTCAATGTGTTATTCCTTCGACTTCCATTGATCTTTCTTTATGTTAGAGCTGACCAATGAAGTCTTCCACTATACCGCATTCGACCACTGAGGACATGTACTTTATTGGAATCGAACACTAAGGCCATCCTCTATACTAAAGTCGAACTCGTACGTTTTCCTCTATAACACAGTTTAATGCCGATGGCTTCCTCTAGACACTCGTTTTCCGAGATGAGTTTAGAAGTATTAGGGACGGAAATCCATATACAACCTTAGATACGTCACTGGCTTGCCAGTATCGCTGGATATGAATAATATATTCCTAGATAGATTCAATTATGCTTAGGAAATATATTTAAGAAATTGTCTTGTAACTGAGCCTGAGAAATCATAATAATAACATATAATAGAGTCAATTGAGGTGTTTGTATATTCATCATTCGCCCCTCATACTGGCGTTAACTATTGAGGTCTTCCTCTATGAGACTCATTATAAGATTCATCACTAAAGGACTTTCTCAATATTATGGCTGATCGCTGATGGCCATAGTGTCGTTCCTTTAAACTGGCGTAGATCACAGAAGTCTTCAATTTTACTATTCGGTCGTCGACCGCTGAGTTTTCCAATCAATTACAGAGGTTTTCCTCTAAACTAGAGTCAATCACAGAGATCTTATTTTATACTTGAGTCGACACTGAGGTCTTCCTTTATACTAGAGTTTGCTACCGAGGTCTTCCTTTATACTAGAGTTTGCCACTGAGGTCTTCCTTTATACTAGAGTTTGACACCGACGTCTTACGCTATACTGGAGTCGACCGCTGAGGACTTCATCTACGCTGGAGTCGACCAGTGAGGTAATTTTCTATGCTTCAGCCGGCCACAGTAATTGATTTCTGAAATATTTCCTATGATTGTGATGTCGACATTTTGATCTCGCATCCATGTAGTGAAATTAGAAAATTGGGGAAAACTAATGTTCATGTTCGGTTACATTCTTACCAATAGGTACAAATGTATTATAGTTTAAATGTTGTATGTATGTTTTTGTATTGTTTTTGTATTGTTTTTAATTATTATATCGCCATTAGTGACTCAATCTGCCTATAAACCCGGCGGTGTTAACGTGGGAGAGAGGGACGTTAAATGTCTTTGTTTTATACACCAACAAACAGGCAACAACTATTGCGGGAGGGTTTCAATATAAATATATACATATGTGTGTGTGTGTCTTTAGCGATGTGAAATAAATACACTCATTTGTTGTCTGGGCCAGTACTCCAGTACTCGTACTCTCAGTAGTCAGTCGAACGACAATCACACAAACAGACAGATGTTTTCTATCACCACACACCGTAGTTACGATGTTCACCTGTACTCTTTCGTATTCGAATAAGTGACTACTGGTGTGGGGGGATCTATGCATGAGTTGGTGTACGAGTATGTCCGTCCGTCTGGCGACAGACTAAATCAGCTCTGCTCATGGTGTTACTTCGTACCGAGATAGGTGAACATTCATATGAGAAAGCTCCATAAATACACACGTACCCCCATACATACCTACATACATACATCTGTATGTAGGCGTGTAGTACATACGTGTTTTTGGTCGGTTAGATAGTTGTTTGCTTGTTTAGATAGTTCAGCTAGTACGCATATTTAGCAGTGAATTTTTGCTAACCGTGGCGTATAATAAACGGCCACATTCATATCATTATTATACGCATCTGTATTTTATGGTGTTTTCAGAATGGGCAGCTACCTAACTGATAGAAAATTATTGCAGCGTAGGAAAATAAATTATTTTGTTTTCCCTTATGCCACAAAAAATTTTGTGTGTATAATTTCAGAGTCATATCTGCAATACTTTGATCTGGGGGGAGCATCTTTAAATTTGTGATCAACCCCTTTTAGTAGCATCCACAGAAGAGACCAACTATTAATAGCTCATTACTCTAGTCCAGTGCACATAAACACTAGAAGTTCGGTACAGTGCAACGCTTCTGCAGTGCCTACAATTCCGTAAAAACAAGTGAACGCGCCGAATCGTATATGCCCTCCACCATGAATCGCATGTGAATGTTTGGGGTACAAATTAACTCATACATATTACAAAATTTCAGACCAATTCTTCAAAATTTGAAATATCAACGAGATCGGTTAAGGATTGTTCCCCCATCCATATAACTAATTACTAGACAGCGGAACATATGCAATTGCATATTTTTATTGGATGGTTGTACGGCAAAACCGATAATACACAAATTCTTTCGTCAAAAAATGATCAGATATACACCTATTTATTTTTGCATATTTTTTGCAAACTGCACATTTGCATATTTCGTGCATATGAAAAAATAGGCATATGTTGTGCATATTCCCTTGCATATTTTTTGCGTATATGGAAGATGCAGACTGCATCGCATTTAGAATCCAACAATACACCTACTTCTAAAATATGAACTTCTTCGTATGATTAATAGATATTGCATACAATTCCGCTGTCTACTAATTGCCTATTGTGTTTAAAAAATTTTGCCCAAAGTGTTTTCGTTAGCCTTTTCTTCAATCATAAATTAAAAATTTCGCAAAAATATTTTTTGGAGATTTTTTTTTTGCAAAATTAAAACTTTGACATTTTTGTAAAAACAAATACTTTGATTTTAATTTTTTCGAAATAAAACAGGCCATTCCATTCTATTATTGGGATTGGACCTGTTTTTGTATGAAAATAAAGCTAAAGCTACACCCAGGAAAATAATTGGTTGGAATTCGATTGTAACAATAAAAAAATAGTACTACCAACAAAAAGGATATTGCCTATAGTTAATCAAAAATAAACTCGTGTGGATAATAATGTTCGGAATGCAGAATATGTTGTGCAAAATGTTTTACATAAATAAACAAGTAAGAAAGTTTCAGTCGGGTAAACCGACTAAGGTATACCCTCACTTTGTGAGTAATGTAATACTGAATATTACATGAATTATTCTGTAAATTTGTATGGGAGGTACCAGAAGGGGTTTAGGAAATACACCTATATTTCGCTGAACAGTAGACACTATAAATACATTGCACTGTGCCGAATTATAAGCGTTTATGTGGACTGGTATATTAACGATATGAGATATTAAATTGTGGTATTACTGACCATTTTGTGTGGGAGGTACAAACAGGGGCATGGTGATAACGACAATTTTTCACTGAGCTATAGGCATTATAAAAGCATTACACTGTACAAAATTTCAAGTATTTTTATACACTGGTATTAATGTTATAAGCTGTTAACTTTTGGTACAAAATGGTGCATTTGTGTGGGAGGTACCAAAAGGGGGGTGGCAATAACGCCCATTTTGCACTGAACTGTAGGCACTAAAAAGCATTACCATGTAAAAAATTTCAAGTATTTTTATACACTGGTATTAATGTTATAAGCTGCTAACTTTTGGTGAAAAATAGTGCATTTGTGCGGGAGGTACCAAAACGGGTGCGGCAATAACGCCTATTTTCACTGGACTGTAAGCACTACAAAAGCATTACACTGTACAAAATTTCAAGTATTTTTAATCACTGGTATTAATGTTATAAGCTGTAAACTTTTAGTACAAAATGATGCATTTGTGTGGGAGGTATCAAAAGGGGCGTGTCAACTTCACCCATTTTTCTCGAGTTGACAGCGACTAATAAACTAATACTATGTGTGGAATTTCAGAAGCTTCGAATAAGTATAATAGCAGTTATTAAAGAATCAATATTTCACAACATTTTAACCCTTTGTGGGGGAGGTACCAGAAGGAGTGGTCCAATATGGCCCATCTTCGAACTTAGCCGGACATAGAAAAAAATATTACCACATACCAAATTTGAAGTCAATCGGTTACTCCTTTCGAGAGTTATCGTGCGCACCAGCCAGCAGACAGACAGACGGACGGACATCGCTCATTCGACTTAAAATGACCCAAAACGGATATCCGCCGAACATACTTAGGGTCTTAGGTCACTCCTTCGATGTGTTACACTTTTTTTCGTAGCAAATGATATATACCCTCGTCACACTAAATTGAGGGTATAAAAATAAAAGCAACAATCATGCAATTGAAAGCACAGGGTTAACCGATATTTGCAGAAATGTGTTGTGTTTTTTGTGTACTAAAATGTGTGTCAAATATTTCCACATCTCATAATAGTAATGAATTTGTAATATGGGATTCATCATTGTAATATGTTCAATAAATAAATCAAAAGTTAATAAAAACTGTTTTTAATTAATTGTCGGTAGTATATGACTGACAAATTGTCAGAACAACCAATTTTTTAAAACAGTTGGTTGTGGCAACTACAACAGATAATTTAAGCCACAATTTTCGTAGTTGGCGCAACCAAATATGATTGTTGTCAACATGGAACCAGAAGTAAACCACAACCAAAATATTGTTTGTCATGATGGAATCGCATGGTAGTAGACAGAACTACTAAAATTCGGTTGGCAAATAATTCGGTTGAGGCAACCAAACTGTATTCTGTGTGTATTAAAAAATTAAGTTTCAACCATATATTTTAGCATGACTGGAGAATCATTTAACGCAATTGGTTCAGGAAAGCTTTAAATAATCCTAAATTCATCTTCTTCTAATAAGTATAATTTCCTCATCCCACCAGCGGTTTCAAAGATATCTTACAAGATATTGCGAAAAAATTCCATTTTGGAGAAAATTTTAATGTTTTAATTAAAATCTCTTAAAAACATCGAAAAACTCATAATTACTATATTTTTATTATATTATCGTATAGTCTGATCGGTCAAGATTTTGATAAAAAACATCGAAAAATTCACAATTATTATATTTATCTCCTCACCTTAGAGAGGGGGGTATATGTATATCATTTGCTACGAGCCAAAAGTGTAACACATCGAAGGAGTGACCTAAGACCCTAAATATGTTCGGCGGCAATCCGTTTTGGGTAATTTTAAGTCATTTGAGGAATGTACGTCCGTCTGTCTGCTGGCTGGTGCGCACGATAACTCTCGAAAGAAGTAACCGATTGACTTCAAATTTGGTACACGGTAATATTTTTATTTTTTTTTGGCTATGTTCGAAGATGGGCCATATTGGTCCACTCCTTCTAGTACCTCTCCCACAAAGGGTTAACCTGTAGTGAAATATAGATTCTTTAATACCATCTATACTACTCACTCGAAACTTCTGAAATTCCACACATAGTATTAGTTTATTAGTCGCTAACACCTCAAGAAAAATGGGCAAAGTTGCCACGCCCCTGTTGTACCTCCCACACGAATGGAACTTTTTGCACCAAAAGGTAACTGCTTATAGCTAAATAAGAAATATCAGTTCTTACAAATACTTAAAATTTTGTACAGTGTTATTTATAGTACCTAGAGTCCAGAGAAAAGTGGGCGTTATTGGCACGCCCGTTTTGGTACCTCGCACACAAGTGGACCATTTTGCACCAAAAGTTAAGAGTTTATAACTGCAATACCAGTGATACAAATAATTGAAATTTTGTACAGTGTAAAGCTTTTATATTAACTGTAATCCAGAGAAAAGTGGGCGTTTTTAGTAAGCCCCTTTTTTACCTCCCACACAAATGGACCATTTTGCACCAAAACTTAAGAGCTTATATCTTTAATACCGGTACATACATTAAATTGAAATTGAAAATAAATTAATTAAAACAAAAAAAATAAATACATTTACGAATATTTTTGGGACTCAAGGTGAGGAGATTCATAAGTCGGTTTACGCGACTGAACTTTCGTACTTGTTTTATTATTTTATAGTATAGTCTTATCAGTCATGAATAAACTGATGAAAATCGGTGCATAATTGAACAAGTTATAACCGCTGGACTGTGTATTCTGTAAAAGCATTAAACTGAACAACATTTTAAATATTTGTATGTACCGGTAATAAAGTTATTATCTTGTTAACTTTTAATGGTCCTTTTTGGTGGGAGGTACCAAAACGGGCGGGACATTTTTCTCATGGTGATAGCGACAGATAAACTATGATTATGTATGTGTGGAATTGCAGAAGAATAGGAATCAATATTTATTTTTTAGGTAGAATCAAGTTAACCCTTGTGTGGGAGGTACCAGAAGGAATGAACCAATATGGTCTATCTTCGAACTTAGCCTGATATAGAAAAACATATTACCACATACAATATTTCTCCATTTCATTACTCATTTCGAAAGTTATCGTGCGCACCAGCCGCAGACAGACTCGATTTTTATCCATTTCAGAAAATGGATCCAAGAATCTGCATCAAATTTTGTGTGAAAAACAAAATAAAGTGCGCTGACGCATTCCGAATGTTGACTGTGGCATATGGTGAAGCTACCTTGGACCAACGGTGGTACAAAATGTTCTTGGAGGGCCGAGAAGATGCGAAGGACGAACAGCGTGCCGGACTCCCGAGTTCCGTCGAATTGCAGGGGCGTGGTGTGTTATGAGTTCTTGCCACAGGATAGTACGGTCAATAAAGAATAGTACCTGCAAGTTATGCGCAAATTGCGCGAAGCAATCCGCCAAAAACGCCCGGATTCGTCGAAGAACAAAACCTGGCTTTTGCACCATGATAACGCCACTGCACACACATCGTTGCTTGTGCGCGAATATTTGGCCAAAACAACACAGTAATGGTGCCGCAGCCACCGTATTCTCCTGACCTAGCCCCCTGTGACTATTTGTTGTTCCCAAAACTGAAAAGGCCCATGAAAGGACGACGCTACGCCACGATTGAGGAGATAAAGACGGCATCGAAGGAGGAGCTGATCACCAAAAATTATTATTTGAAGTGCTTCGAGGATTGGAAAAAACGTTGGCAGAAGTGTATTATATCCGAGAGGAATTACATTGAAGGGGACAAAATAGGTATTCATGAATAAATATGTAAATACTTTTTGAAAAAAAATAAAAATTTCGAAATATTTTTTGAACATACCTCGTATTGTCTTACCAAAAATACCTTATCATCACCTGTATTGCTTTCGGAAAGGGTTAAGCAATTCTATTTATTCACATTCTACATTCATCTGCGTTTCTATATTTGTAGGTACATATATATCTACAGATAAATAAGATGTGCGCACACACATTCATGCATATACATATGTATGGATGTATGCATGTATATGAGTGCGTCAGCTAACTGGAATGCAGTTTATGCAACACATACATACATATGTATGACCGATTTTGTGTTATTTTTACTCAACTGACCAAGCAAGCTGTTGTATCGTAGAAACAATGACCACAACAAATACGAAATAAACCACCCGCCGTTGATAAAGAGCAAGAAGGAACTCGGTTGGCAAAATGTTTTTTGGAGACAATATATAGGGTGGGCCAATTAAAATTTTAAATTTGAATCGGCTACAAAAAGAAAGTACTGATAATTTTTTAAAATTTCTGGTTTTATTGGAAATGTTGAACTTTGTCATTTATTAATGTCATTCATTTGACTAACACGACTGGCTCGGCAGACCTCATCCGATCAACCCAATTTTTCAGTATATTTTTAATTGTTTCGGGTCGAATCTCTTCATTGGCAACCTCGATTTCATGTTTCAACGCTTCAATTGTCTCTGGATGCTTTGCGTGACAGCTATCCTTAATGGCTGGCTCCCTACAGAAAATAATCTAAAGGGCTCAAATCACAAATCAAAGTAATCGGTAGTTCAAATTTGAAATTTTAAATGACCCACCCTCTATTCAGCTTTAAAGGTACATACACTGACGGACATAATTCACACAGCAATAATAATTAAGTTTAAACATCTATATTTTTAAAAGTATTAGTATTATTAGTGATATGATTTCTTCGAAAAAAAACATACTTACGGCCAATTTCACAATCTCCGGTTGTCCTACAGTTAGAGCTAACCTACAGTTATAGCTGTCAAATTATATGCAATTTTTATTATTTATCTGTGAGTTAGCTCTAACCGGAAGTTATGAAATTGGGAGTTATTGTTAAGGAAATTCAAAAGTTTTTAATGTGAAGTACAATCGATACAATTAAGTTCTAAATAAAACGTCATTCAAATGGCCTCCACGACTTCTTCTGCAGGAACGAATTCAATATCACAATTTCTTGAAATAATCGAATCTCCAAACTTTTCTCGCAACAATTCAATTGTTTCATTTGCTGTGTGGCACGTAGCCCGTCTTGTTGGAACCAAATGTTGTCAAGATCAACTTTTCAATTTCGGCCATAAAAAGTTGGTTATCATCGATCTATACCCCTCTCCATTGACAGTAAGCGTGTTACCAGCTTCAGTTCGGACCGATGATTCCACCTGACCAAAAACAACACCAAACGGTCAATTTAGGTGAATGTAATGGTTTTTCATGAATAATTTGTGGATTTTCTTCGCACCAGAATCGACAGTTTTATTTATTTACCGCACCACTCTGATGAAAGTGAGCCTCATCGGAGAAGATGATTTTCATAAAAAAATCGTTATCGTTTTCAAGTTGTTCCAAGGCAAAATCAGGAAATTCACGACGTTTATTTTATACGGATGCAAACCCAAATCCTTTCTCAAAATCCGCCAGGTTGTGGTTTGAGACAGTCCCAATTGCTGAGATCGTCTTGGAATTGACAAATTGTGGTCTTCAGAACCACTTGCCTGAACGGCAGCAATATTTGCATTACTTCGAGCGGTTCTTTGTCTTATTGGCACTTGGACATTATGTAAAGAAAATGTAAGCTCAACATTTTCAACAATTCGACAAAAAATGGCGAGTACACTTGGACGATTATTACGAAATGGCAAAAGCGCACGAAAAGTTGCAATCGGAGAACGATTATTTTGATAATAAAACTGAATAATTTGTAAACGTAGTTCTTGCGTATATCTCTCCATGATGAAATTGTAAACACTACTGAATACAATGAAAAACAAGTAAGAAAGTTTGGTCGGGTAAACCGACTTATGAATCCCTTCACCTTGAGTTCCAAAAACTATTCGTAAATTAATTTATTTTTTTGTTTTATTCGTAATTAAATAATTATCAATTTAAATTGCATTTGATACCTTTAAAGTATGTACTGGTAATAAAGTTATAAGCTGTTAACTGTTGTTGCAAAATGATCCATTTGAGTGGGAGGCATGTCAAACGGGGCGTGTCAATAATGCCCAATTTTCTCTGGACTCTAGGTACTGTAAAAGCATTACACTAAACAAAATTTCAAGCATTTGAAATTTGAAAGCTGTTAAATTTTAGTCCAAAATGATCCATTTGTGTGGGAGGTACCAAAAGGGACGTACCAATAACGCCCACCTTTCTTTGGATTCTAGGTACTATAAAAAATTACACTGTGCAGTGGTATAAAAGATATTAACTGTTAATTTTTGGTGCAAAGTAGTCCATTTGTGTCGGTGGTACCAAAAGGGGCGTACAAATAACGTCTAGATTCTAGGTACTATAAAAACAATACACTGTACAAAATTTCAAGTATTTTCATGCAGTGGTATTAAAGTTATAAGCTGTGAACTTTTGGTGCAAAATGGTCGATTTGTGTGGGAGGTACCAAAAGGGCCGCGGAAAATTCACTAATTTTTCTTGAGGTGATAGCAACTTATAAACTTATACTATGTGTGGAATTTCAGAAGATTCGAGTAAGTAGTATAGAAGTTATTAAAGAATCAATATTTGATCAAATATTATCCCTTTGTGGGGGAGGTACTAGAAGAAGTGGACCAATATGGCCCATCTTCGAACTTATATAGGATATAGAGCAAAATATTATCGCATCCCAAATTTGAAGTGACTCCTTTCGAGAGTTATTGTGCGCACCAGCCAGCAAACAGACATACAGACACATAGACAGACAGACGGACCAAACCAAACGGCCAAAACGAATATCTGTCGAACATACTTGGGGTCTTAGGTCACTCCTTTGATGTGTTACACTTTTGGCTCGTAGCAAATGATATATACCCCCCTCTCTAAGGTGAGGGGATAATTAAGCTAAGAAACATATTTTTAATATCACTTAAACTGGCATTATTGAATAGATAATTTTGTCATTAATGTTTAAATATTTTTTTCGCCAATAACTCATCGAATGTAGATTTTCAGGAGTTCAATTGTCAAAAAAATTATGCGATAATTATGTTAAATTGTCGCAGATGAATGAAGCTATGTATAGACTATTGCCAGATCGGTCAATATTGTCTGAAAAATGGCGGAAAAATGCATCCCTGTGAACGTACAACCGTGTGAACATAGAATTTTTATCTTGTAACGTTGACAGAAAAATCGTTGCGAGATAATTTGCAGATTGTTAGATGGGTAAAGTTTATGCATGTGGCAACGGCTCCATTGTCAGAAAACATTTTATTGTCAACACCGTATATAAAATTTTTTATGGGCAATCCTGCATATAAATAACAAAATATATTGTAAATATACGAAATTGTAAGGATTTCTTGCAATCGCCTAAATTGTTGCCTAACAATCTGCAATTGTCCGTATATTTGCAGCACTTTGACAGGGTTGATAACGTTGTCCGATCTGACAATCGTCTAAACATAAATTTATAAAGGTTTTGCTCTCGTCTTCAGCAATATCTTATAAGACGTGGCCAACCGGGTATGCATATATCATATGTACATACATATGTATGTATGCAGACCGCCTGTGAGTGCGTTCGTTGCATGTCGCATAAATGCTGTACTTTATGTTATGGACGTTAGCTTAGAATGTACTCGTGTATGTGTGTGAGAGCACGTTAAGTGCGTGGGACGAGTCCTCGTTTCATGGACTGTCTGCACGGAAATAAGGCAAACATGTGTATAAGTTTTTGGGTGAGAGAACCCGCCGCGTGAGTTTATGAAAATTCATGACAGTTGTTAGGGCTGTGTTACAACTGTGCGGTAACCATAGTAACCAAATTGGGCTATACATATATACATACATATAAATGCATAAACATGTAAATGTGTTTTATACCCGTCACCACACTGTGGTTCAGGGTATTGTGACTAGTGCATTTGTTTGTAACGTTGAAAAATGTTACCGATTGTTTATTATAACGATCGGCATAGAATTACTTTACGCGTCGATTTTGCCATGTCCATCCATGTATTCTTGTGAACAAAGTGCAGGTGGCAACTATGAAGCGATCTTTACGAAAATTGGTACAGAGGCATTACCTAGGATAGGCACGATCCCTATTGAAAATGGGGCACATCGGTCCACGTGTTGATGTAGCCCCACGTGTTGATGGTCCCCACTGATATTACTTATGGCGTTCTAGAGAACACATTTTTCAATGTGTCTGGCTGATATTTAAGCTTTTTACTTTACATTGTTCTGTAGTAAAAAGAGGAACACTGGTCCATGTTTTGATATAGACTAAAAGTAGGGCATTTATATGTTATATCACTTGATCATCCCTATTCATGTTTCTGATATAGCCCCCATCTTTATATTGCTTATATCGCTCTTTTCAACCGATCACGTTGAAATGTAAGCATTTTTACTTTTTGTTGCATTAAATCATCCCTAGTGAAAATTGAGTATATCGGTCCATGTTCCTATATAACCTTTTATGAAGGACACCGACGAAATTTGACTTCTAAGCGATTTTAACCGATGTGCCTGAAGTTTAGAAATTTATTCCATTTAACTTCCAACAATGCATAGTAATAATGGTTTGATTTCTTGTCAAATAATGGTGAATGGTGGTCGGCCCCAAAAATAATGAAGTGAGAAGATATTCCTTTTGCCCGAAATGTCAAAATCTGGCAGTTATGAAAGAATATAAATGAATTGTCACACGCAAAAAAAAACAGTTTTCCGCAGTTTTGCATTTATCTATTAATATTAATGTTCTAAATGTGACAAATGTATAAAAATTCAGGATACAAATTTTTATTAAAAAAACAAAATAACGGTTACAGAAGAATCAAACTGAATTATTTTACGAATGAAAAAGATTGACAAAAAATGTTTTTTGTATTTTTCGTTTTTTAAAATATTTCTCAAAGAAAACTCGCCTTAGAAAATATTTCGAACTGAATTGTCCCCACATTACTCCTTCGTTTTTTAAAATATTTCTCAAAGAAAACTCGCCTTAGAAAATATTTCGAACTGAATTGTCCCCACAAATGCAAACAAATCGGTCTGAAAATCCGCGAAAAACCTCACTCGTTGGAATCAAATTCCTATTCGTTCGTAACTGCACGCTGAAAAAAATCGCTTCTGTAGTATATTGTCCCAAACATATTCGGCTTGAAACATATATATGTTTAGGGTACACTCCAAACAAATAATATTTGATACACACAAAAATTATATATTTGGGAGGATGTTGTTCTAAATAAATCTTTGTTCACATCCCAATATGTGTTTATTTTGGACTATTTTTTCCGAAACAAATATTTGGTTGCATTTAAGTATTCAGAAAAAAAATTGAGTTTCATTTTTCAGTAATTCAAAGTAAATTTTTGGAAATTTTTCATGTCGTAAGAATAATAAATAATAATAATTGAAATCGTATAATCATGGATCGAAATCTATTACTTGGAGGATTGAAAACTAATGATGGCTTGGAATACTCTGAAATTTTAAATTATTAATTTAAAACAGAAGTTAATGCTGCATTTCGTATCATAACTGGGAGGTTGAATGCTAAACCTAAATTCGAAAAATTCAACAAAAGTTTCGAAAATATTTTTTAAATAAAATATATTTGGAGAAATTCCTAAACAATTATTTTATTTGTTTTCAAACACATATTTTATTTGAGAAATTTAGTTTGCAAATATTATATGTTGTAACATATTAATATACGAGTTCCAAATATATTTTATTGATTTTCAAATAATATTTATTTGATCAGAAATATATAATATTTAAAAATTTGTGTTCCAAATATATTTTCTTTCGATTCAAACATATCAGAAAAGGCGATTTTGCCCCGTGTGACACATACTCGCTACGGAAAGAAATGTCGTCTAAAATTACATTGTTTTTGGTCGGCCCAGCCCGACTTTAGTCTATCCTTACTCGTTTAGTTTTTATATATCGATGGCTGAATATAACAAGTAAGAAAGTTCAGTGGGGTAAACCGACTTATGAATCCCCTCACCTTGAGTCCCACACAAATATTCGTAAATTTATTTATTTTTTGTTTTATTTAAATTATTATCAATTTAAATTGCATTTAATAACTTTAAAGTATGTACTGGTATTAAAGTTCAAAGCTGTTTACTTTTGGTACAAAATGGTCCATTTGTGTGAGAGGTACCAAAAGGGGCGTCCCAATAACGGTCACTTTTCTCTGGACTCTAGGTACTGTAAAAGCATTACACTGTATTTTTGTATGAACTGATATTAAAGCTATAAGCAGTTGACTTTTGATGCAAAATGGTCCATTTGTGTGGGAGGTACCAAAAGGGGCGTGCCAATTATGGCCACTTTTCTCTAGACTCTAGGTACTATAAAAGCATTGCACTATACGAAATTTCAAGTATTTGTATGTACTGGTATTAAAGTTACAAGATGTTGGTACAAAAAGGTTGATTTGTGTGGAAGGTACCAAAAGGGGCGTGCCAATAACACCCATTTTTCTCTGGACTCTAGGTACTATAAAAGCATTGCACTGCACAAAATTTCAAGTATTTGTATGCACTGGTATTAAAGTTATAAGCTGGTAACTTTTGGTACAAAATGGTCCAAAAGGAGCGTGGCAATAATGCCAATTTTTCACTGTATTGTAGGAACTATTAAACCATTACACTGTACAACATTTCAAGTCTTTTTATGCACTAGTAATAAAGTTATAAGCTATTAAGTTTTGGTTCCAAATTGTCCATTTGTGTGGGAGGTACTGAAAGGGGCGTGGCAAATTCGCCCATTTTTCTCGAGGTAATAGTGACTAATAAACTAATACTATGTGTAGAATTTCAGAGGATTCAAATAAGTAGTGTAGAAGTTATTAAATAATCAATATTTCACTAAAAGTTAACCCTTTGTGGGGGAGTTACTAGAACGAGTGGACCAATATAGCCCATTTTCGAACTTAGCCGGAGATAAGAAGAAAATATTACCACATAGCAAATTTGAAGTCAATCGGTTACTCCTTTCGAGAGTTATAGTGCGCACCAGCCAGCAGACAGACAGACAAAAAGACGGACGGACGGACATTGCTCCTTCGACTTAAAATGACCCAAAACGGATATCCGCCGAACATACTTAGGATCTTAGGTCACTCCTTCGATGTGTTACACTTTTGGTTCGTAGCAAATGATATACATATACCCTCCTCTCTAAGGTGAGGGGATAAAAACAACGATACTATTTTTCTTGTAGGTCTTGGCGATTATATTGCGTGTCTCAAGGGTTCAAAAGGCCAAAACCCGTAAATGAGGTTTTGTTCAGGATCATCCCTCTACTCAACTGTGAAGAGATCAAAATCGGATCTGCTTCGCTTCGCGAGATATTCCGTAAACAGTAAAAACGATGTTAGTTACAATGAACTATACAAAAAATCGCGGAAATTTAACAGAATTTCCAATAAATATGAGTAATTGTAAGTCGTTTTACAATTTACGCGATATGCAATATCACCATATTGCAATTTTTTTAAATCTATAAATCTGCCTAACATTTTCGTATTATTTTTCAATGCAACCTATTAATAAAACGAAAAACCAAGTTCAAAAAATGTTCTTGAAGGTATGTTTTTACAATAACTCGCGAAATAGAGCTGACCGGACAATGATACCAATTTATTTACAAAGGACGGAGTATACTGAACCAAAGAGATTTTTTACTGGACCATTTTGAGATTTTTTTATCTTGAGATGAAAAAAGCTGTCTCTATCAAGACAAACCTATTCGATTTAGTAAATTAAATTAAATCTTTAGTGAATAACACTGTGATTTTTTTTTTCATAAAGATAAAATTGTTTTTTATTTTTTTTTCAACCCATTCGTCAGAAATCATATATTTCGACAGTATACATCTAAAAACTCTCACCATAGGCTGGCGGTGTTAGGCAGTTTTATAGATTACAAATCTTTGGCCACCAAAAAAAGAGTTTAAAAAAAATTGGAATGTTTTCTAGTTATTTTGACGATAGTTACTAAACGTATATGCATTCCCCACAAGAAGGAGTACTGTCTCCACTAATTTGGAACCTAGCGGTGAATGAAATCCTGCTAGATCTAGAACGTTGTGGCTGCAAGGTCATGGCATATACGGAAGACGTGGCAATCGCAGTGAGTCGAAAATTCGAAAACGTCCTCCGAGACATTCTACAGGTGGCTCTGAACAAATTGGCTAAATGGGCCAGAAGCAGCGGTTTGGGCGTAGACCCAAACAAGACAGATTTGGTTCTCTTTACTAGGATGAATAATGTCCCACATGTGGACCCTCCACCTCGGATAAATGGAACAGATCTAGTCTTTTCTGAAAGTGCTAAATTTTTAGGAATAATTCTAGATATAAAACTGTTATTTAGACTTAACGTATTGGAACGTGTAAGGAAGGCCAACGTCGCCTTCCTTCCTCTCCTAAAATCGTCCACTGGATATATATAGCAGTAGTTCGTCCTATACTGCTATACGGCATTGTGGTATGGTGGACGGCAACTGACAAACTAACCACCATCACCAAGCTACTAACAAAGTTTCAGAGAACAGCCTGCCTGAGCATAAGCGGAGCCTTAAGGACTACAGCGACCGAGTCTCTACTCCATATACTGCCGATTAATATTGTGGCGAGAGAAGTTGCAACCAAAGCGGCAATAAGATTAAACTGCCTATCAATGTGGAGGTACAAAAACTACGGTCACATGAGGATATCAAAGTGTAGTGCTATGGTAACCGACCGAGTGGACTATATACCAACTGTGTACACCTTCGAGAGAAATTTCATCACTATGATTCCCGCCAGAGACGAATGGGTTGGAAGAATACCAGATAATAGAAACCATTTCCACTATTACACGGGTGGTTCGAAGCTTGATGAAAAGGTTGGCTTCGGAGTACACTGTGCAGAGCTTAGTTTGGGTATATCTCACATACTACCAGATACCTGCAGTGACTATCAAGCCGAAATAATGGCAATATGGGAAGTCGCCAAGTGGCTGAGTCAGAACAAAGTAACCAACACTGGCGTTGTCATTTACTCGGACAGCCAGGCTGCCATCAATTCTTTGGAGCAACATCCCTAAATTCACAAACAGCCCTCGATTGCCGCAAATCTCTTAACGAGATGGCTGAGCAGTTTAATATACACCTCATATGGGTGCCTGGGCATAGGGATATCCCGAAGAACTGCAAAGCCGATGAACTTGCTAGGAAAGGGACGACATTACAAATTCTCGAAAAATTTGCATATATTGGTGCGCCACTATCCACGTGCAAGCTTTGGCTTAGGCAATCAGGCAGTCCAACGAAAGATGGACAGAAATTGGCACCTGCAGGGTAGCTAGACAAATCTGGCCAAGGCATGGCCTGAGAAGATCAAAATATCTCCTCGCACTAGAGAGGCAAAGATTGTCTACGTTAGTATCAGTTCTGACGGGACACTGCCTGATCGGCGAACACACCAAAAGATTGGGTATTGACTCTAATGACTTCTGCAGGAGCTGTGTAGATGAGGAAGAAGTGGAGAGCATTGAGCACTTGTTATGCGACTGCCCCGCTCTGAGTAAACGACGACTGGACATACTGGGGTCGGCCTTTCTAGGCCGCCTAACAGATCTGTCCAGTACCGATATTCGTACTATCGATAAATTTGTATATCAAACAGGTTGGCATTTCAGCCCTTGGTAACACTAGGGACCTAAACTGGTCTATGTGAGCTTGTATAAAAAAATACGGCTGCCAATCTAACCTAAACCTAAACGTAAGAGTCGTATTTCTAATAATTGAAGCCCTCATAATTTTCTTTAATTTAAAGGGTATCAAGGCATTATCAGGCTTATAGCTTACTTTGAGAGGAACTTACTTTTTGAGGGGTACTAGAAGGAGTGGACCTTAACCTAAGTTAGAAAAAATATAGGGAAAAAACCACCGGAAATTCAAATTGAATGGGGAATGTTTATTATCAATTGAAAGAACATTCTTTGTCATTTATTTTTTTAAGATTATGTCTATCAAATGTTGGCCGCGGCTACGTCCCAGATGGTCCATCCGTTGAGTCCAATTTTCGATGACTCGTTCGAGCATTTCGACTGGTAACTGGCGAATGACACGCGTAAACGTTGTTCAGGCGTAAGTCTTTCCATGATGAAATGCCAAACAATACTTAACAAAAATAACATGACAGAATGAAACGACTCACACGTGATCTGTCAAAAAAGGTCGATTGAAAAAAGTATCTCTACATGGATCACCCGTTATAGCCACATACCAAATTTTAGGTCAATCGGTCCCTGCTTTCGCGCACAACAACCAGACAGACATTGCTTAAAAGGCTTAAAGTGCCCTATAACGGATTTCCTGCGAACATACATAGCTTCACTCTATCTATGTGATGTCATACATTTGGGACATAGTAAATGATCTGTGTGGCCACTTCTTAAAAGCATAAGTATCATATATTGTACTTTCTTCGAGAGTTTAATTAATAATAGTAGATTTCGAAATTTGTTCATTTGAGGTGATTGTGAAGAAAATACTAAGCATTATTGCACCTTATCCCAACAGAAGGAGTTTTCAGTAACTGGGTCTCATTGTAAAAAGGTAGACAACGAGTAAAATCCAAAAATATCTAAGAAAACTTTAAATAATTTTATTTCATTGAAGAGAACGATCGGGGTACGCCAATCGCACCAGGTTGTAGCTAGTTAGTATATTAAGACTCCTACTAACCAATACATTTGTACATTCGTTTTCTCCAACTCACTCCAATTAAGCTCGAATTGCAACGTCCAAAAAGTGGCGTCTACCTGAATGAAAGTGAGGCGCCCAATTTTTATCCCAACGATGGAATACCCTATAATACCTATAATCCTCGAGTACTGCAGGGAAAATTTGATGAGCAAAACCTGAAAAAGATCGATGTAATACCGGGTAAGACCTCTCAAGATCTGTGGACTTGGAATTTAGGTTTGCAGCAAAGAGAAAGTGAATTGGATCGTCGCTTCATTGAAGCAGCAGTGGCGAAATTCGGTAAGAAAGTTAAAGTGAAGAATTTTTTGAGAACATTGGATTTGATATTTTCCTACAGATTGTGATAATGTGGAATTGGCTGTTTACAAGATACCCAAAGATTTGGAAAAAACTTTCACAGCACAAATAGTTTTTGGTACAAAGGTTTTAAAGCTGGAGCCAAATCCCAGGCGTAAACCGTAAGTGAAGTTCATCATCAGAATTTATAAAGGTCCATTTGCTTCACGTAAATTTCTTATTTAAAAAATGCAACTAACATAAAGCATCCGGTCCCCGCTCGCATTAAAACTTTACGATTAAGAGCTATAATAACTTCTGATTAATGGGTCAGATTTCTGGATCCTACTGATTGGTAGAACATAATCTTTGATCATAAATATATTAATAGTAGCCTCACAAAGTACGAAGTGGGGTCGAAAATATGTTTGCCGGACCGGATGAACTAAGTGGATGGTTGTTTTACAGAACAAAACTACTTTTGCCGAAGTAGAGACAAAATGCCTTTTGCTCCAGGTCTACTCACTGTACGCAGAAAACCTCTCTGGTCATCGCAATCATATTCGCAGATGTTTAAAATAAAAATATTATTATTACTGCAATCGCGAACGTGATTGTCGTGATCATAACATGATCGCCCTAGGCCTTCTCTGTGATGTTCGACTCACAACTCCTTACCTTATCTCCTTTCAGAAGTTTCAATCGGCCCAAGGAAATGGCCTGTTTGTTTGTAGCCTTTGTGGAGAGTTTCCGACTGAATGCCGACTTCTGGACTGAGGAAACTTTAAATAATATCTTAAAAATGGGAGAACGACTTACAGCGAAAAGTCACAAAATTAATTACAAAAGTCCAAATAATGACTACGATATCCTACCACAAATTACCGAGAGACAGGCTGAGGTGGGATTGAAAGTCCACTTTACTGGACCGCTGAAAAATGAACCGAATATCTATAAAGCTCTAACCCTATACTTCTCGAAGTATAATGCCTGTGTTTTGTGCTCCAAACACTTGTATTTATTAATTTGGAAGCGATGCAAAAATTTCTATCATATCTTCGATCCAAATGGTCGCGCCGAGAATTGTGAACGTAATTTCGAAAAGGGGAAATGTGCCCTTATATTCACCAATTTTGTGGAACATTTGGTACATTTGATTGTGAACATTAGTCAGACAAATTTGGATGAAGAGTTCACTTTGTTTGAGATATATTTGTCAAGTTTTGGTAAGTTACTGCAGCCTGTACCGAAGAAACCGTTTCCCAAGAGATTCCACAAAATGTGGACAGTAGTCAACGAAGCATATGCCGTTATACCGGGTTGCAATAATGGTCTCTTTCAACCGAATTCGGCTTTGGTTCCTAATCCTTCTATGCTAATATCAGTTATGGCAATTTTATATGCCTTCATTGAAAGACCCAATTCCTGGAAACCCGATACGGTAGATGAACTCATACGTTTGGGTACCGCTTACTATAAAAGTCTGAGAAGGAAATTGAAATTGAAGGACAATCAACAGATCAACATTACCGATTTGCCAGATAAATATGTATTGGGAACTTTCAAGGCTTCGCTGAAGAAGTCTCCCTTCTTTTATACGGGCACCGTTAGCGACTACTGTAGGAAATATTCGGATTCTCTGCTAACCTGTGGTTTAAATGCTGTGTTTGGCGATAATTGGGAAGCTGCTCTAATACAGATCGACAATTCGGTAGTTGGTGTATGGCGAGATAGTGAACTCTTCTATTTGTATGATCCATTTCGGCGCGGAAAAGCGGGTCAGGTTTTAGATCCCGATGATTATATGTCGAAAAATTTTTCCGTACTGCAAATGCATTCCAATTTTGAGTCCTTCTTAAGAATACTCCATGACAAAGCTTTGAAAATGCGACGAGGTGGTAAATTCTTTATACACGCTGTAAATGTGGGCTGCATTAAGCCGATAATGGATGGCAAACCAAGAAAGCTAAGGTATCCAAAATTGAAGTTAACTCCCGAAACCTATGCATTGCCACAGGCCAAGACAGATGAAGCAGGAGATGGTGATAAGGTTGATGTGGAAGCTGATGCCGCCGAGGGAGGGGAAAAGAAAACCAAAAAGTCTGAGAAACACAAAAAAGAGAAAATAGATAAGAAGAAGAAGCTCGAGAAGATCTGCAGTATAGAATCACTGAAAGAAAATGAACGTGTTCCAGCCTTCGACAATAGCGATATTGTAGAGGGAGTGGTGGATGATATTATTGGCGATATAATCAGTGCCTTCCCAGAGCCCATAGTGGCAAGACCGAATCTGTATAAATCTGCTGCTCAGGTCTTAATGAGATCTGACAAAGAATATTTGCAGCAGCTGAAATATATGGTGAAACATGATCAGGATTATGATAATGTGCATTCAGCTTTTCCTACGCGGCCAGAACCAGAAACACCTCTCCTCACTGTGGAAGAAGAACTTCAAATTCCCAGCAATTTTCAAAGTCTACCAGATGGTACTTGGATTATGTTGAGCTCCAAATCAATGCCACGTCTGGATGAAGAGCAGACTAAAGTTAAGGGTCTCTTAGCGGCCATTGTAACTGCAAGTCTGACGGGGCGCTATAAGATTTCTACTTGGAACAGTAGCCTAATTGACTATGCCATAAATGCTTCCGCAAGCTTTGGAGAAGATTTTCAAGTTTATCAATATGCTTTGGGCTCCTTATTGACACAGAAGGTACCCACTCTGAGTTTGGGCAAGAGAGTCTACGACATTAGAGTGCAGAGGATCATTAAGTCAGATTTACAGAAACCTTTGCGGCAAGTTATACTCGAGAGTTTGGTTGAACACAATCGTATCTTGGTCATATGTCAGCGTTTCAGTTGTCTCATTGTCAAACGCTACAATTTCCTCTATATGTTTATTGGATTTCCGGTTAATTCTGTGGGATATCGCCACTGTAAGAAAGGTCCGGCTTGTCTTTTAAGATTTGTGGAGCTGGACTCCCTGATACGACGCATTGAGTTCGGCTGTAATCCGCAGGGTTGCGATATCACCAATTATGTGGTGATACCTCTGAAGGTATTCGATGTCACCCCCGAGAATGTGAGTCGCTATAGGCAATGGCCGGCCAATGTGGAGCAAAGAATGTACAAAAATGCCGTGGAAGAACAAAGGCGGCGGGAGGAAAGTAAGAAATCCAAGTTGGAGTTCTTGGAAAGCGAATTGCTCAAAGAAGCGGAACGCATAGAAGAATTCGAAGACAGCAAAGAACAAGCGAAAAAACCAAGAACACAATGGCCGGAAAAAAGAGAAATGGATAGATCTGACGTTACGCCAAGCGGTTTATCTGAAGGGGAAGGTATTGAATCAGATGGCACCGTGGTTGGGGATGCAGAAGATAACGATGAAGATGTTTCACTTCCGCCTAGACACAAAATCGGCACAAAAATACCACAAGCCCGAGAAGAATGTTTGCCTCCGCGACCCTTACTCTATGGCTATAGGATGCGTGAGAAGGACAATTTATATAAAATCCAGGGGAGTAAATTTTTGGAAGGACGTGATGAATGTATATTGGATCAAATTAAACCCTGTTTCTTTGCCAGTACCCTGGCCATTCTATATGCCATCCTCAAACCCCATAATCAATGGACCACGCAGCGTGTAGATCAAGTCATTGATTCCGCTTTAATTTTGAGTGACAGTATTGAGGATTTCTCCACTTCGTTTGAGAGAATCATTAAGAATGTCTGTGTGGATGAGTATACCTTCGACATCTGGTTACGAGCCTTTGAAGCTATCGGACTGATAGGAGACCTGTTGCAACAGATTGAAAGGGCCACCAGTCTGAGGAAGTATTTGCTAATGCATACAGCCAATTGTACCTATGCCATTTGTAAAGATGAATATTATCATGTATTTGATGCTTATCCTTCTATGCAAGTCCTGGATAATATGCCGACAAGTGAAGAAGGAGTCGAGGAGGAGCATGAAGCAGAAGAGGCTAGGAGAAAGAGAACGAAATACCTGAAAGGCATAAAGCAGTATAGAGAGCGTAATACAGCTTCTTGGATACTATTTGCCGATGTCAAATCAATGGTGCACTATATGGATCAACGATGCTGTAGTCCGACATGGAAGGAAGATGGACAATATTCATTTCAGGTAAGGTATCAAAGGATTCCGAATTAACTTCAAAATCCGCCTAATTTAATCCCTCTCTACCAATATCTAGGTGGTCGACATTATTTCCTACAAGAAATCACCGCTATCTGCAAATGTTCTGCAGCTACTGACCGGCCTGGATGTTTGTAATATTCCCGGTGAAGAGGAAACTGGAATTTGTGCTCACAATGAAACTGTTGCATGGCTGGAACACTGCCTGCCCATTTGGAGTCGTTTGAATAGAAGAAACACTGCGGGTATATATCGTGGCATGGCTGTATCCAAATATAAGAAATTCGACATAGAAATCGAGCATCGTCTCTGGTCTCTATGGGGTAACTTGCATCCCCAAGCACCCGTCTTTTCGCCGAACAGCCGGGGGAAGCAGCATTACGCCTGCTCGGTAATGGCTTTGTGTGCGGCTCGCCTTTATAGACTCGTCGATTGGAGTTCTCAACTCCTCGATTCGATCATTATCAATGGTGATCGTTATCATCAACAAAGTGTGCAAGGTATCAACATACCCGACTACGAACTGAGGGCAGAAGATCTGGAAATCGAATGTCATTTGGATAATGTGAAATTTGCCATACACATTGAACCGGTGTGTTATGGCAAATTGTATAGTCGTCCCTATTTCAATCGCATGAATTTGGCCGAAGCGCTCATGTACTTCTTCAACACTTATCAATTTGGTTTACTGCAATGTTCGAAGAAGTGTTTGGCCATTGGTTACACGCCGGGTCATGATGGTGGCTATTTCATGTTCGATTGTCAGAGTCGAGATCATCCGGTATTTCCCAAAGGTCAAGGAGCAGCATATGTCTTGCGTACGAAATATTTGCAAATCTTACTCTACTGCCTTGTGGTCACGTTGAATATTCCCTATTATAATGTGCAATTTGCTCTATATAAGGTTGATACCATGGCCGAAAGTGCTTCCATTGAAGATGATACTGCTGGCAGTTCAAGACAGAGCCGTTAACTAGTGTATAAATACATATATAAAATTAGCTGTGAATAATGTTAAAAACTTACAAAATTGGAAAATAAATTAATATTTTAACAAATCAGTCAGGATATATCAAAACATGAATAAATAATAGTGTTTCTTAAAACTGTCAATATTCACGGTATTAAATTCCATTAAGGTCAATAGCTATTCACTACTGAATTTTACAGTAACCAAAATTTTATGGTTATTACATAGAACTTGACAGCTAGAACTACAATGTAATGAAACTTTTTCGAGAAAAACAAGGTTCTGACAACGGATTCTGATAGAGGTGGTAAAAAAGTATATACGTGTATCGGCGTTTTGAAAGTTTGCGTATGGAGGTTATATTAGAGGGATACAAATATTTCCCCCTTTCACATTCTTATGGTGAATCGGCATAGGCAACTTTTTGATCCTTTCATTTTATGTATAGGATATGTTCAGCAATACGAGGGCGGTCCCAAAATTAGTCGAACTGACATATAGATGGCGGTAGTACTTTGAAAAAATTACTTTCGTGAGTAGTTTTAAGTTTCAAGGCGTCACGATGTTTAGTTTTTGGAAGACGTAGCTGAAGTCATTGGCATTTCAAAAAGAGGTATACATCGCATATTGACGGAAAATTTGATGCTGAGAAAGATGGGTGCCGCGTTTGTTCACAATCAAGACAATGCACCAATTCACACATCCACTATTTCTATGGCCAAAATTAAAATATATCCAAAAATGACCGTTATGTGGAGGATATTGATGGTTAAAATGTTCCTCGTAGTGTTCTATATAGTATTGCTGAACATACTCCAATTCCGATCACCTACTATTCCAAGATCTTTGGGGTCACATTCGACAGTCTATTTGGAACTTGATACCAAGATAACTAGGAAAAGGTCCTGAATTCTCCAGTCTGCAGCACTTGAGGACCCGATAAAAAAACTTATTGACCTCTTACGCAGTGAACATTTTTATTATCGAATGTCAATTATCGGCTGAATATCGTTCTTGGATACCATCAGCCACCAGTAGCTTCAGAAGAAGCAAGACTGCCTCGAGGAACTCATGTTGTTCTGACACATGAGACATCAGGATGTTGTAACTGGCTCAATACCCACAGGGCTCGAATTGATGGCAGTATGGGCGACACATGCCCATCTTCTAATCAGGGACAGATTGACACGCTACATCTATGCCTTTGCCAATTTAAACTTACTAGTTAAGCATTTCTTTATAAACGCACCCCATAGAGGTTGGCAATTTCCTGAACCTAGAAGTCACCGAAGCAGGTCCATAGCAGAAATACGACGAATTAATACCAAATGGACTACAGAGACAACAAATTGCTGCTACAAGAACAGCTTCGAGTAAATTGAGAATAGCATAAATTGCGAACAGAGTGTTACAAAATAAAATAATGTCCTTCCTAAAAATTTAGTACAAATCTACCAAAATTCTGAAACTTGTTCAAATGACGCCCTTCAGTTGTTACTATTATTCTCAGGAATAAAACGCATTCTTAAAAACAACCTATGAGTCAGGCTACTACAAAACTATGAAATTCCTGGAAAAAGTTATATTGATAACAATTGTTATTTAATTTATTACCTTAAATTTATTTAGTAAAAATTCAGATCAAAATCAGACTTCTGGTAGACAGGCATACCTGAAAATGAAATAAAAGAAACCAAATATTACAATAGATTTAAAATAATGTATTTAAATATAAAGCAGTAGGTACATGTAATATAATACCGTTCTTTTTTGTTTGGATTCTAGGATTTTCTTCAAAACATAACCATAAGGTGGACTTAATGGTCCTATGTCTTAGCAAGGGACTTTGGGAACACATAATTTATATTGAACTTCGCATTCACTTAATAGGCTGGGTTAAGTTAAAGTGGCAGTCTGTACGTCAGACTCACTTAACGTAGTGGCCTTCGGTAGCTCAGTGGTTAGGGCATTATACTTGGATCCCGAAGGTGCTGGGTTCAATTCCGCGCTAGAGCACTGGAAAAATTTAACGTCAACATTTCATGTTTTCATCGTAATTCGAGTTTCTGCAGCTAAAAATAACTCACCGGGCGCACTACAACAACATCTGATCACCCAAGTCAGCAGGGAAGTTAAAAAATAGATGTAACACTATGACGTCTTATAATGGGGAAAACAAACGGTACCACCCAAATAACATCCATTCCCTGCAGTTAACAGACGAATGTTAATTTACAACCGGATAACATTGAGTAGATGAAAACAACATAAGGTTCCCGCGATGATCGGATATATGCCGGAGCGAAGTCTGTAACAGAAATAGACTTAAGGATTATCACCTCAGCGTCTCCAAGTTGCTACAACAACAACAACCAGCTTACGGATGCCATTGTCAATTATCACAGGAACTGAAGGAAACATATCCGATATTTCGAGCCCCTCCCGTTGAACCAATCCGATTGATTTAAAAAGCCTAAGATATGACGGATGCTAACATCAATCAAGTTTGCTAACTCCCGCAAATATATTTTACACCCGCATTGGTACAACATTTTCGTTTGCATATGACGATTCGTCCAAATTAACTAAAAATAATTTGAAAACCCGTCCGTCCATACCCCTTCCGTGAGTCCGTCGAGAGCTTGGATGAAAAACAGGAACAAAACCTTAGGATCCTGTAGCTAAGGATTTACGGCCAATTAGTCTATAATTTCTCCTTAAAACTCTGGAGAGATTAATAGACAGTTACCTTAGGACTAAAATTGATCACAGGTTACTGTCCACTCAACAGCATGCCTACAGCAAGTTCAAGTCAATCGAAACAGCCCTACACGATCTAGTCAGCATTATTGAAGGATCCACCTCTGTTAAGGAATATACTGTGGTAGCTTTCTTAGATATAGAGGGGCCTTCAATGACATAAATCAAGCCTCTATAATTACGGCGTTAGAAACCCTGGGGCTTGCCATCAGTATTCGTAGGATCATTCATAACCTTCTAATTAAGAGAAGCTTTTAAGCTAGTTTAGGCTCAGCTGACACCCACAGATTTGTCAGCAGGGGACCGCCCTTAGGGCGTGTTCTGTCTCCTCTGCTAAGGAATCTCTCCATGAACAATATTTTGGTTTCTCTGGAGATGACAAGTGTCAGAGTTATTGCCTATGCAGATGACGTGGCAATATCTGTTAGAGGGAAGTTTCTGGATACTCTCAGAGACATCCTACAGCAGGCCCTTCATACAACCGCAAGATGGGCTAATGGCAATGGCATTGGTGTTAACCCGACCAAAACGGAACTAGTTCTTTTCACCACGAGGAATAATGGACCACGAGTTACACCTATCTCCTTACGCGATATTGAAATTCCCTTCTATGAAAGCGCAAAATATTTTACTGGACAGGGAGTTTCACTTCAAACCCAACATTTTGTAAGGAGCACATAAGGCTGTATATACCTCTAAAAGGGCAATAGGAAAACGCTGGGGCCGGATCCCGCGTATATTTTATTGGCTGTATACGGCAGTAATCAGACCGATAATGATGTACGACATTGTCGTCTGGTGGACAGCTCTGCAGAAATCTACCTTCTGTGCGAATGACTGATATATGTATTACTGGAGAGCTGAAAATTACACTAACTGCGGCACTAAATGTTATACTACATTTAATGCCGCTAGATATTATAGCAGTGCCATACGCCGCCTGTACTACGATTAGACTCAAGATACTGTCACTATGTTCAGGAAATGACTACGGACATAGTGTCATTCTAGACAGAATGCCAGACCTTCCTGGCACTGTTGATTACACTTTGACTGAATCACTATTTGACAAGGAGTATCTCACTCTTATGCCTGATGGATTATAATGGAATGGTCGTATCCCAGGACGGTTCCAAACTCAGTAACCAAGTGGGCTTTGTTGACTTTTCTGAGGAACTTGAGCTATCACCAGTAAAAAGACTGTCTGATCACTGAAGTGTTTACAAGGCAGAAATCTTAGCTATTCAAGAGGTAGCGGAATGGCTGAAAATTAATGTGCTGACCAAAATCGGTATAAATATTTTCTCTGCTAGTAAGGCTGTTATCAAGTCCCTGGAAACTATATTCCTGAATTCAAAAACCGCTCTCGTCTGTCGCAGATCCCTTAACGAGATGGCTGAACAGTTCTATGTTCACTTGATATGGGTGCCGGGTCACAGGGACATACCAGGAAACTGCAAGGCAGATGAACTTGCAAGACTAGGAACTACCTTACAAACTCGAGGGGACTTGGAACGTGTAGGAATGCCTCTAGCGACCTGCAAGCTCTTTTTGCGAGATAGTGCACTTACGGCAACAACTAAAAGGTGGTCCCTAGTCAGGAACTGCATACATTCCAGGCTGATGTGGCCCGCCCTAGACTCAGAACGTACCAAAGCACTGCTGTCGTTGTCGAGAACGGACGTCTCACTTATCGTGTCTGTCACGGAAGGTCACTACCTTATTAGACGGCACGCAGAGTGAATAAAGGTCTTGCATAATGACTTGTTGAAGTTGTCAAGACGAAGCGTAGAAGGAATCAATAAAACACCTTCAGTGTCTGTGCCCCGCTCTCTCTAGAAGGCGGCATACAACCTTGGGCTCTTATTTCCTTGAGGAGTTAACTAACTAGGCTGATGTTGGAATCCGCCAACTTTGAACTTTTTAAAGCAATCAAATTGGTTCAACGAGAGGGGTTAAGGAATACTTATGTATTCCTGTGGTATCACAATGTATAGTCTAAGTGAGTCTGTTTTACAGGCTGCCTTTATTAACCTAACCTAACCTAGGATCCTAGAAATTAATTATCATACTCACCAACATTTAGATCCCATAGAGGAAAACTACTTTGCTCCTAACTAATAGAGCAAAAAGACATACTCGTAAACTTCGAAGTTCGTTATAATAAAATTTAATAAGGTTAACATTCAACAGTCGCATCTAAACTACAAGTTTAACAAATACACAACAAATATGCACATAACAACAATATCTATTCTATGGGAAGAGTGCTTGGTGACTTCATCGGCATCACCACATCCTTCCATTTAATGGCGATAACGGAAACGTCTCAAATCATCCTCGGCTGTCTTGTAACGATAGCCATCATCTCGCAATGTATGAGCCGGTTCGACAGGAGCAACAGGTTGCATTTGTGGCTGTGCGGCGGCCTCTGGTTCTAGAGCAATCATGTTCTGTTGTTCCATTTGGGAAATGGCGTCCATCATGTCGTTCATCTGCTCCTCACGATACATCTGTTGCATTTGTTGCTCACGCATCAACTGTTCCTGGTATTGTTGGTAGGTGGGCTGAGGCATGGGTGAGGGAGGAGGCATCATCACATCCATGGGAGGAAGGTATTGTTTTTCTGGCATGGCAATCTCGGCCTCGGCGATGGGCGGGAGATAGTGACTCTCAGGTTGGATGGTGGGTGGGAGAAATTCAGTGTGTGGCACGACTGGGGGAAGATATTGCTTTTCGGGCATTTCTGTAGGTTGGAAATATTGTTTTTCTTCCATGGCTGGGGGAAGGTATTGTTTCTCTGGCATGGCGGTGGGTGGCAAATATTGCTTTTCGGGCACAGTCATGGGTGGAAGATAGTGATGTTCTGGCATTGCGGTGGTGGGTGGTAAATAACTATTTCTGGGCATAGCAGTAGTTTCGGGTGCCGTTGAAGTGGTGCTCTCATATGCTTCCTGTTCCGTGGTGGTGGACATGGGCATGGTGCTCATTTGCTCTGTTGTTGTCGTATCATCGTTCATTGCCGAGATAGTGGTGGAATCGGTAGCCATATCGGTAGTGGTTGACATCATCTCTGTGGTGGTGGTGGGCATATCTGTAGTGGTAGTGGTCATTTCTGGTTCCACCGGAGGCAAATACGAATTCATGGGCATTTCGTAGGGCACCTGTTGCCGCTCCATGGGTGGCTCTGTTGGAGGTTGAAGATTTTCAATTTCTTGTGATGGCGGCAAATAACGAGTTCTAATTTCAGCCATCGACATGGGCATGGACTCAATGCGGCCGGGCATTGATTGGACACCATAGATGGGTTGTCCATCCTTGACAATTTCAATCTGTGTTGGCAATTCAATGACTTCGTGTTGTTCGATAGTCGTCTCGACGCGCTCATTCGAAGGTCTTTGGTTGCGTTGTTGTTTTTGATGGTGTGTATGTTGCTGATGTTTTGGGGGCAGATAACGATTTGTTTTTAAATGGAAAGCATCAGCTGTGACAACAGCAATGATTGCTAACGATATCAGAAGTGTTTTCTAAAATTGAGGGAAGACAAGCAAAATTTCAAGAGGTAAGTAGACACCGGTAATTTAATGAGGATGTCTGGAATGGGTTTGTGTCAAAGGGCATTACGTTAAAAAGGTGAAAAAATAACTCTTTGAGTCAATATTGTTTGGGTATAATTGTTGAAATGACTTTGAAACATAGCAAGAGAGATGGAAATATGTCATTCCCGAGGAATACCAAATGCAATCAGTAGGACAGACCACTTCAACATGTAACTTTAATTTTAAAACATATAATTGTTCGGTGTTATTCCTATCACTCTGCAGCAGGGCTTCTCCTAATGACCGCGGCTTCCTGGGAGCGTTTTCGCTATCTCAAAGGGGCAAATCTTTGTTGAAAATGGGTACTTCTATAACACGGGTCAAGTCAATTTAGAGGATTTTTATGTGAGAATATCTGCTGAGCATGTGCGCAGAGCTTCAAGGTAGCCAAAACGGTTGAGGAGCTCCGATCTGTATGGTTTAATCTCACAGTTTGTAATATTACCTGAAGAGATTTTAGTCGCGTCGGACAAATAACGAGTCTGGAACAATAAACTTAACCGCAAGACAATTTTAGATATAATACATTTTCCTAACAATTCTGTAAATAATTCTTGGCACTACCATATTTTGGTGCATCCTGGTTAATAAGTATCCTGGTTTTAAAAATACTCAAAAATCCACTATTTAATGAGAAGGACTACGTAGGTATGTATTGTCCTGTTAGAGTAATACCAGTAATAGGAAAATATGACTACGCGGATATTTATCGTTCGATTCTGCAGAACATCAATATGTAGAATTGGATGTGATTGATAAGGTTCAGCAAGTATCGCCTATTAACCAAAAAGTATGGAGGTTATTTTTCATCGACAGGGAGCTTTTACATGTTCACAACTGAGTTGGTAGCACTGCTCTATTGGACAATCGATTTAGTAGCTGATAGTTGCTTTTTGTTTAGTTTGGTTTGCCATTTTATCACGGAAGGACTTACACGAGAGCAACGCTTGCAAATTGTTAAAATTTTTTATAAAAATAATGGCTCTGTTCGTCAAACATTAAACTTTAAACATTGTTCAGCGATGAAGCTCATTTTTGGTTGAATGGATTCGTAAATAAACAAAATTTTCGCATTTGAAATGAAGCTTTTGTCCAAACACTACAAACTTCTTTCCAAACACTCTTATGTCGACAGAGAATTACTGTTTGATGCGCGTTATGGGCCGGCGAATGTTACTTTCAACGGTGAACGGTATAGAGAAATTATTACCAGTTTTTTTGTATCTTAATTACCTGGCGTCTCTGCTGACATAGAGTCTCAACAAAAAATGTGGGTTTTAGATTGAAATGTTCTCAGTTCGAGCAACTCCCACTTAATAGATTTCAATACCCCCATTGTTCAGCGATGAAGCAACAGAGTTAAGTTCGGACATTACGAATCTTATATACCTTACTTAATGGATCGAATTGCACAGTACAAAATGGATCTATGACGGACCCATGACGACCGTTACCATCATTCAGCTCGATTAGCTGAAATTCGTGGTCTCTATGGCGTTAAGAACATCAATTGCATTAGAGACATCCTACATCAGGCCCTTCATACAACCGCAAGATGGGCTTCCGATAATGGTCTTAGTGTTAACCCGATCAAGACGGAACTAGTTCTTTTCACCAGGAGGAATAAGTTACACATGGCTCCTTGGGGGTATTGAAATTTCCTTCTCTGAAAGCGCAAAATACTTAGATATTTTATTGGGTAGGAAGTTACACTTCCAACCAACACTTTTGGAACTTTTGTGGTAGCGCTATATACCTGTAAAATGCAATCGGAAAACGCTGAGGTCTGACCCCGCCTATAGTTTTACGGCAGTAGTCAGACCGATAGTGCTGTACGGCATTGTAGTCTAGTGGAAATCTCTACAAAAATCCACCTTCTGTGCCATACTAAACAAGGTTCAGCGACTGGCTGTTATATAGATCACTGGTGCGCTGAGAACGATACCAACTGAGACACTAAATGTTATACTACATTTAATGCTGCAAGACATTATAGTAGTGCAATATGCCGCATGTAGTGCTATTAGACTCAGAGAGCTGTTACTATGGTCAGGAAATGGCTACGGACATAGTGTCATTCTAGGCAGAATGGCTGACCTTGCGCGCACTGTTGTTTACACTATGACTGATATATGACTCTTATAACGGATATATCAGAGTGGTCGTCTCCCACGACACATGAGATTCGTAAACTTCTATACAGACGGTTCCAAACAATAAACAAGTGAGCTGTGCAGTCTTTTCTGAGGAACTTGAGCGACTGCCTGATCACTGTAATGTTTAACAGACAGAAACCTTGACTATTAAAAAGGTCTATACCAAAGTCGGTATAAATATGTTCTCTGATAGTCAGGATGCTGTCAAGGCCCTGGAAACTATTTTCCTTAATTCAAAAACTGCCCTCGACTGTCGCAGTTCTCTTAACGAACAGGCTGAACACTTTAATATTCACCTGATATGGGTACCGGACCACAAGGACATACCACGGATTTGAAAGGCAGATGAACTTGCAATACTAGGAACTACTTTATACACTCCAGAGGAACCGGAATATGTGGACATGGCTCTAGCGACCTGAAAGCTCTTCTTGAGAGATAGTGCACTTTCGCCAACAAATGATAGTTGATCACTAGTCAGGAACTGCATACATTCCAGGCTAAAGTGTCCCGGTGCGCACCAATGCACTGCTGTTGTTGTCGAGACCGGACGTCTCACTTATTGTGTCTGTCATGGCGGGCCACTTGTTTATTGGACGGCACTCAGAGAGATTGAAGGGTTTGCATAATGACTTTTATGGAGACGACGAGAAAGATGAATCAATAGACCATCATCTGTGCCTGAGCCCCGTTCTCTCGATAAGGCGGCATGCAACCTTAGGCTCTTATTTTTTTAGGGTGTTAGCGCTGATGTTGGAATCCGCCATCTTTTGAGCTTTTTAAAGCAATCAATTTGGCTCAACGGGAGGGGCTAGGGATAACTTATGTTTTCCCTTACGTCTATGTGGTAACACAATGGACTGTACTCTCACTCTTAACCTAACCTAACATATGGAGTTAAGAAGTAAAATCGGGGAGATGTAAAATCGGAAGAAGTAAAATATGGGATATACTGGTATAAGAAAATTGACTAGTATTGCCCATTACCTGCAACAATAAGAAGTATCTTTACAAAATTTCAGGCATCTAGCTCAATTAACGTAGATTTTAGCGTGAATACAACAGTCGGACGGACGGACATGGATATATTGTCTTAGAATTTTACGACGATTAAGAATATAGGAGTATATCGTCACCTGAAATCCAATATGATGAAACCTACATGTTCATAGTTTTACAGGAGAAGCAAAAAACTAAGTAAAGTTTTGACCAGATTTATGTATTTCCAGACTTCAAAGGCGAAATCAATCAAAAAACAAAGCGTACATTCTGAATAAAAATATACATTTTATGAATCTTTTCGCTTTTTTAATGATTTTGTTTGCTTTTTGTTTATGTCATTTTGAATTCAACTCATAATAAGTTTAATTTTATATATAGAGTTTTAAATTTTTTTGACTAATATAAAAGTACTTATACTATAAGTATAATCAATTATAAAATCTATTTACACCCTCACTTTATTAGAGGAGGGTATATATCATTTGCTACGGACTAAAAGTGTACCTCATCGAAGGAGTGACCTAGGATCCTAAGTATGTTTGGAAATCCGTTTTAGGACATTTTAAGTCATTTGAGCAATGTCTGTCCGTCTGTCTGACTGGAGCGCACGATAACTCTCGAAAGGAGTAACGGATTGACTTAAAATTTCGTATGTGATAATATTTTGTTCTATCTCAGGCTAAGTTCGAATATGGGCCATATTGGTCCACTCCTTCTAGTATCTCCCTCTCAAAGGGTTAACATTTAGTGAAATATTGTTTCTCTAATATCTTCAATAATATTTATCAGAATCTTCTGTAATTTCACACATAGTAAAAAAGAGGGTTAATATGTTCCAAAAAAATATTGGCCTTAATGTTTTCCAAAAAGTTGCTGAACATACTTCACACTCAGATGTGAAGAACACATAGTTTCATATACCGATATCCAGCACGTACAGTGAAAAGGGGGAACTTTACCTCCCCCTTAAATAAAATTCCGATGACAGCTTTCAAAACGCCAATATACGTATATCTTTTTATACCCTCACTTTAGTGATACGAGGGTATATATCATTTGCAACGGCCAAAAGTGTAACACATCGAAGGAGTGATCTAAGACCCTAAGTATGTTCGGCGGATATTCGTTTTGGGTCATTTTAAGTCGAATGAGAAATGTCCGTCCGTATGTCCGTCTGTCTGTCTGTCTGCTGGCTGGTGCGCACGATAACTCTCGAAAGAAGTAACCGATTGACTTCAAATTTGGTTTGTGGTAATATTTTTTTCTATCTCCGGCTAAGTTCGAAGATGGGTCATATTGGTCCACTCCTTCTAGTACCTCCCCCACAAAGGGTTAACATGTTGTGAAATATTGGATTTTTTAATAACTGATATACTACTTATTCGAATCTTCTGAAATTCCACACATAGTATTAGTTTATTAGACGCTATTAACTAGAAAAAAATGCGCGAAGTTGCCGCGCTCCTTGTGGTACCCCCCACACAAATGCACCATTTTGCACCTAAAGTTAACAGCCTATGACAGTAATACCTGTGAAAAATGGGCGTTATCACCACGCCCCTTTTTGTACCTCCCACACAAAATGGCCAAATAATACCACAATTTAATATCTCATAGCGTTAATTTACCAGCGCACATAAACGCTTATAATTCGGCACAGTGCAATGTATTTAAAGTATCTACTGTTCGGCGACAAATAGGTGTATTTGTTAAACCCGTTCTGGTAGCTTCCATACAAACTGACAGAATAATTCGTGGAGTATTCAACATTACATTACTCACAAAGTGAGGGTATACCTTAGTCGGTTTACCCGACTGAAACTTTCTTACTTGTTTTGGTCTCCTTTACCAGAATCCATTGTCAGAACCCCGTTATTTTTTCGTGTTGTACTGTATGCAAACAAATTATGTTAGTCCATATTTTTAAGCTTTGAAAATGAAGCTTAAATTTGGACCACATGTTCTTCTATTCAAGAGTAAGATTCAGAGCTATGATAGGTTTTGGTAGGTTCTTCGATTGTGGTCTAATATCCATAACAAAGATTTCTATACTGTCCATAAAGAAAATGCTAAACATTTTATTTACACACATTATATACATTTGTTATAGGAGCGCAATAGACATTGTTCTATGTGCCGAAAGGGATAGAAACTCCTACATCTGCTGATGGCTAGTGTGCTATAAGAACTTAGTTTTAGTTAATTTATTAAGTTCTTTTCAGTCCATTGATACATTAATATATTTACACTGCGAAATTGCATTGCAATCTCAATTTATTACATTCTGGCACTAGACAAATAACTTTCCAGAGTAAATAAAGTCTTCTTTGCATCTAATGATGCAGAATTAAATGCACTACAAATGTATCCAATGATTCCAGAAGAAATCATGCAATAAGGAATCTCAAATGCAGAAGTGCAAAAATTTGTTCTATTGCAGAAGACAGGTAGAATAGAAAATCTTTCAAAGCTTCGTTTATTTAGTACGAAGTTTAGAATATCACTGGCATATTTACATATATGCTAATTTCCAAATACACAAAGTCTATCTATCCAGCACATGTGGTCGAGTTTCCAAAATCGTATACTTACCATATTTATGAAATGTATTTCCGTTTTCTTCTAACCGGTACAAAGCGATAGCCCGACTCTGTTAATACGAAGCGTATGTAATAGGAACTGTTGTCTGCTCAAGAACTTGATCGAGTATTTATACATCGTACTACAACTAAAATAGTCCGTCCGATGGCCCAACGGCCAACAAGTTGGATTAGAAGTGAGAGAGAAAAAAAAATGCCAGAAAGAGGCCTTCAGATCATAAGCATCCACCGATCCATCCCCCATTAGACGACATCGAAGAATCCAATTGACTATTTTCAAGTGGACAAGCACCAAATTTAAGCATTCCAATAACACACAATAGTGGAATTTAGTGAAACCAAAGCAGAACAACTTTGTTTGGACGGAATTGAAACGCCGCTTAGCAAAGAAATCAAAGCAACAGATCTTAGCTTAATTTAAGATACTTTAATTGTTGTCTTTGTAGTTGCTGACGGCAGACTAGTCGTACATACATACATGTGTACGAGTACGTCAAATAATGTATTATTAAATGTATTAATTCAGCATATTTTTCTATTTCTATTTATGTTTCTATTTCGATTTCAGTTTCAATTGTAATTTGTCAAATTGTATTATCTGTACTCATTCATAGTAGTACGAGTATAGTGCGTTGAGGAGGCAGAGAATTCTCCCACCGCAAGGTGCTGAGTCACTGGCCCCACTACTCCATTACTATCTGCCGATTGTTCTGCGGTAGCTTAGCGCGTCGGAGTGTGGTGCGGCGGTTTCTGGTCTATTTGTTCCCGCACTCGTGCACAAATTGCGTTCATTCATTTAAACTATCAGTCTAGACACATTGGGGGAAATTTTTGTAAAAGTCGTGTTTCGTCACACAAAATCGTTTAATTTGTATGGGGAGATAAGCAATATTATTTCTCAGCTAAGTTTCCTGATTATGTCATGGGCTAGAACGAGTAGAACTTCCAAAGGTAGGAATTCACTAAAATGCCACAAGTCGTACTTGGTTAGATGTTCCACAAAAATGGTGAGATGGTGATTAAAATGTACATAATTCATTGACAAATTACACAGTGCGACAAATTGCAGGGGTCAGTAACACCCATTGTTATACCCTCACTTTAGTGATACGAGAGTATATATCATTTGCTACGGGCCAAAAGTGTAACACATCGAAGGAGTGATCTCAGACCCTAAGTATGTTCGGCAGATAGTCGTTTTGGGTCATTTTAAGTCGAATGAGAAATGTCTGTCAGTGCGCACGATAAGAAACTTCGCCCATTTTTCTCGAGGTAATAGTGACTAATAAACTAATTCTATATTTCAGAGGATTCAAATAAGTATTATAAAAGTAATTAAATAATCTATATTGCACTAAATGCTAACACCTGGGGGGGAGGGTGGTGGGTTCCTTAGGGTCTTAGGTCACTCCTTCGATGTGTTACACTTTTGGCTCGTAGCAAAAGTGTAGGTGAGGAGATAATGAGAAGAGGAATTAGGTATGTTGGTTCTACCGACACCGTTTTTTGTTAAATACCCCACTGTGTTACGATGCTTGGGTACTGATGTATCAATGATAAATCCACTGGCGCTGTTGCTGCGTAGAGCAAATGGGTATCTCGTGCTGTTGCTGTTGTTGTTGTCGTCAGCATTTATTCGATTGTCAATTAGTTTCGCCTTTAAACGAGTATCTGAGTATTCAAATGATGCGTTAATTACTACACGTTTTTTCCAATGGTATTCGTTTGTACTGCGGATACCCTATCAAAGATAATATATTACATTCTCTCTCTTTATGATCTCTATGATTATGATAATTTTGATCAAAATTTAATGTTTTACTGCTATATGGTCTTATAGTAAAATTTAAACTTAATGTGGTAAATAGAACATAATATGGTTCTCATTACAAAAACATGGCCATGCCAAACAAATGGTCCCCATGCCAAACAAATGGCCCCCATGACGATAATATGGTCCCCACACGGGACAAAATCGCCTCTTTTGACATGTTTGAATCGAAAAAAATATATTTGGAACACAAATTTTTAAATACTATATATTTCTGAGCAAATAAATTTTATTTGAAAATCAATAAAATTTATTTGAAACACATATGTCAATATATTACAACAAAATATATTTGCAAACTAATTTTCTCAAATATAATATGTGTGTGTATACAAATAAAATTTTTGTTTAGGAATTTCTCCAAATATGTTTTGTGAAAAATTTGAATTTTTGATTGATTTTGTGTTAAACCTTACAATTTATTATATATACTTATAATTTTCAATTTCTATTTATTCCAAGTCGGCATTTGTTGTCAATCCATCAAGCAGTGTATCATTTCAATTATATAGGAATTTTACGGACATTTAAAATTTAAAAAAAAAAAATAACTTTGAATTACTGTGAAACATAAAACTTGTCTTAAAATTAAGGTATTGATATAATTTGAATATGTACTTAAATGCTATTAAATATTTGTTTCGTAAATAATAGTCCCAAATAATAATACAAGGTGGCGCAAAAGTAATCCTCCTATCAGAAAATGCTATAAATTTTGCGATTGGCCCCTAATGTCAGTTCTGTTTTGACATTTGTGTAGTAAACACATGCGAAATACACGTTAATAAACAATGTTACGCTACACTGCTCCAGAACGCGGAATATTGCTGACTATTTATTTAACCAATAATCGGTCGGTGACTTTGGCACAACGTGAATTTCGTCGCAGATTTCCTGGCCGTCCAACGCCTACTGGTGAAACACTGCGACGTTTAGCCGCTCGCCTCGAAGAGACTGGCACAACACGAGATGCTGCCAGGCGTGGCAGACCCCGGAGCAGCCGTTCTGCAGAGAATATTGCTGCTGAGATGACGTGCCACGCAAATGGGTATCAGTCGACGGTCTCTACAGCGAATTTTGGTACAAGTTTTGAAGATGTTTCCGTACAAAGTCCAGACGGTGCATCAGCTGTTAGCTGCTGACCGCCAATCGCGTCTAACATACGCTCAAGCCATCCTTAATCACCACCAAGAGGAAGATGATTTTTCATCAAAAATAATCATGAGTGATGAGGCCCATTTCCATCTTAGCTGGTACGTAAATAAGCAAAATTTACGCATCTGGGGCACTGAAAATCTGCGTGTAACCCACGAAGAGCCATTACACCCGCTCAAAGTCACTGTATGGTGTGCTGTTTTCGCTGGAGGAGTCATCGGACCTTGTTTCTTCGAAGACGTCGCGGGCCAAACGGTTACTGTGAATGGTGAGCGCTACAGAGCAATGATCAACGAGTTCTTTTTGCCGCAACTTGATGAATTGGGATTGGAAAACATGTGGTTCCAACAGGACGGTGCAATGGCACACACTGCACGTGCCACAACCGATATGCTGAAGGATGCATTTCCCGGGCGCCCGTTTGACGATTTGCACTGGCCAGCAAGATCGCCTGATTTGACCGCTCCAGACTTCTTTTTGTGGGGCTTTTTGAAGTCGCGGGTTTATGTCAACAAGCCTCAGACTCTTGCAGCTCTTAACGACAACATCCGTCAAGAATGTGAGAACCTATCGCCGGAATTTTTGGCCAAAGTGATGGAAAATGCCATAAAAAGGGCTCAAATGACAATCAACTGTGGCGGCGGCCATTTACATGACATCATATTCTCGACTTGATGTAAAAAAAATTAAAAGACCAAATAAAAATAATCCACAAGAAGAATCAAAGTTTTTAATTTTTTTTTTTAAATTACAGCCAAAAAACATCGAAATGTTACTTTTGTGCCACCTTGTATTAGGACGGAAACAAAGATTTGTTTAGAACCACATCTTCCCAAATATATAATATATTTCGAGTGTACCCTAAATATTTATATATTTCAAGCAGAATATATTGGGGATTAATCGTACTATGAGACAATCAAATTATAATTTTGATATAAATTATATGGTTGTGGTGACCATGTTCAACAAATCTTTTCTCTATGATCTATAAAATGACTTTCCGATATTCAATCTAACCGATTCGATAACAAAAATCAATCGAAATAGTTTCTGATCTCATTCTTCGATTTTTCAAATATGCGTATCGTTTCTAATAGCGAACGTCCATGATGACTCTTGCCGTGAGAATGTTCGAACATGCGCGCAGATACTCAGAAATTACTCCTAAGATGTTCGAGAGTATTTGCATCTTAACTGGTACGAGTATCATCATGGCTCTTCACAGCTGATATACAGCTTCGTTAGGTCGCTATTGACCGACCCTCACCTCTTACAATCAGATGTTCTGAATGTACTCTCGAGTACTTTACCATTAAATGTTTGACATGTTTAAGTGAATTATGAATTGTGACCATAACATCATCGGTGAGTAGTAATTATTTGTTATTGCTCTGCTGAATGGATGGTTGACTGACTGACTGACTGACTGATCATACAGATCAGTATTTCTCTTCCTCTTCTATGATTTAATTGTTCGAGATCTACATATTTGGTGGGGAGGGACTGATACACTACGATTTAAGGTATGCGAGTTTGTCGTTCATTGTTTCATCACTGAATTAGAGTAGCACCTCCAATCCATTGGAGCAATGGAGCATTCGGCCGTTGTTGCTGGTGCTGGTGCTTAAGGCAAGGCCGTATTGTGCGGCCATTAAAGGTTCAAATGTGGATCTAAATTCACAATGAATAAAGTCACCGTGTTTTATTTCGATTTCAATTTGCACAAATTCAAGGTGACATTAGTAGTGCGTTTTTATTTCCATTTTTGTTGTCAGTTCGATTTGTTTTTAACTTAAGTTATTGTTAAGTACACTTCATGACTGTTTTTTTTTGCCGGGTGGCGTCGTCGTTGTCGCGGAACTGATAAACAATCATTAAAAGTTAATGATTTGTTTTGATTTTTATTTTTGGCTCATACGATTTGTGTGTTTAGTCGTTGTATGACAAACGGCTATAAAAGCATTTTGAAACTGCCACCAGAAATCATTTGTTTTCTGAAGAGCTGTCGTGGAATAGATCCATCAATGGATGAACAAATGACTTGGAATGTCATGTAATGGTGACAATGTGTCTGCGAATCGGTTGAAGTAGGCCGGGTTAGTGCCTGGACAAAAACCTTGTTTTCAAAAGCTGTATAAACGTTCTTTGAGCTCTTGTGTATGTAATACAGGCAGTATTGCTGATGCTCTGCCTGAATTAGATGCAATAGAGTAAGTCAGAGACGAAGAATTCACTTAGTGCTAAAACTCAAAATGACTCGATTGCAGTTCCAATAAGAGTGATATGATTTCTTTGAAAAAAAAAACACTTATTGTTAAGGAAATTCAAAAGTTTTTTTATTTAATGTGAAGTACAATCGATACAATTAAGTTCTAAATAAAACGTCATTCATATGTATGTATGCTTTTTCTTTTGCAGCAACGAATTCGATGAACCTAATTTCCGAGCACTTTTTCCACTAAATCAAATCGTATGTCATGAATGGCACGTTCAATATTTACTTGTAAAGCTTGAAGTGAGTCTGGTTTATTTCGAAAGACCAATGACTTCAAATAACCCCACAAGAAATAGTCTATCGGTGTTAAATCACAACTTCTTTGAGGCCATTCAATATCACAATTTCTTGAAATAATCGAATCTCCAAACTTTTCTCACAACAATTCAATTGTTTCATTTGCTGTGTTCGTCGTAGCCACAATCGGTCAAAGACAAAAAGATAGCTCTTAACGAGAGCTAAAATATTGCTCATGGGTATCAAGGTCGTAGGTCGACTGGAAAGTGTTTTTTTTTTGGATTTAAAAAAAATGGACTTAGCATAATTTCCAAATGTGAATGGAAAGTTTATTTTTGCTCTAGCTCCTTAAGGGTACGTCGGATCGGTCAATGGAAAAAAAATAGCTCTTAACGAGAGCTAAAAGGTCGTAGGTCGATTGGAAAGTGTTTTTTTTTATTTAAAAAAAATTGACTTAGCGCACGAAATGTTGCAATTGGAAAACGATTATTTTGATAATAAAACTAAATAATTTGTAAACGTTGTTCTTGTGTATATTTCTCCATGATGAAATTGTAAACACTACTGAATACAATGCAAAACAAATGACTGATCATGACATATTACAAATGGCCGAAACGTCACATTAAAATCATATCATCCCTATTGGAAAACCCGTTATGAGCTTCTCAAATTTTGATATGATTTGACCTTTAAGTGTGTTAGGTACCAAAAGAGGCGTGACAATAACGCCCATTTTTCATTGGACGTTACACTGCACAATATTTTAAGTATTTGTATGCTCATTTTTCACAAGGTTATAGTGACAGATAAATTGTTACTATGTATTGAACTACAGAAGATTTGGATAGGTAGTATAGAAGTTATTAGGGAATCAATATTTCACAAAATGTTAACCCTTTGTGAGTGAGATTCTAGAAAGAGTCGTACAATGTGGACCAGCTCCGAAATTAGCCTGAGTTAGAAAAAAAATATTATATATTATATTTGAAGTCAATCAGTTAATCTTTTCGGGAGTTATCGTGCATGCATTTATCGTGGTCGGAAGTTGGGCCCCAAGAAAATCCACCCAAGTTAGCCAAATTTGGGGCTAATTTTCGTTACAAAAACTGATTTAGGAAATTACACCCCAATCAAGAAAACAGGATGAAATGAAAAAAAAAAAAAAAAATAAGAAATGTTCTCTTCGTAAATCTGGGCAGTATTAAATAATACATGTAAACGAACCTATTTTCTAATTAAAAACGTTTTACTGCGCGGTTTAAGACTGTTTAAGACTTTCTCCTATGGACAGGATAAAAAGTTGGCAACGTGGAGCAAATCTTTTATGTGTAGTCTCTCCTGCTTCTAAATTTATAGATGAAAATAAGCCCCAAAAGCAGACAATATATGAAATAAAACTCCAAAAAAATGTGTTCATGTTATTTTTTGGGGCCCATATTCATTGAAATATTGGGGTGTATTTTCCTGGGGCCCAATTTCATTCCGTCCTTAAAATGTCCTAAAACGGATTTCCACCGAACATACTTAGGGTCTTAGGTCACTCCTTTGATGCATTACACTTTTGGTCCTTAGCAAATGATATATTTCTCCACTCCTCCTCCACTAAAGTGAGGGTATACAAATCGTTGTAAAATTCTATATAATTTTCCTATTTTCATAAAGCTTATTCCTAAGGCAGAATGAAGATGGGCCCAATGAAAATACACCCCAATATTTGTAAAAATATAGTCCCAAAAAATTACGTGTCATACAACAACAGCTTTTTGGGGACTAATTTCATATTTTGACTTGGGGTTTTTGGGGGCTCATTTTCATCTGTGAATTTATGAAGGGGTCATCTACACGTAAAAGTTTTACTCCACGTAACCAACTTTGGATCCTGACCAAAGCAGAAAGAGTTTTTTTTTTAAAATGAATCGCAATCACACATTATTAATGTAAAGGGTGCTTAAATTGTAAGGGCCGATGTTGAATGTGAACCACAGTAGAGGGGAATTGAGAGAGCAAACGTGTAATTTGATACTATTTGGCCACTTCGTGGGTGGTCTGATGACGTCATGATGACGTCATCGTCCATTTTATGTGTATGTATGTGTGAATTCGTACGTCTGTGTCAATTTTATGTGTATGTATGTGTGAATTCTGACGTCGTCGTCGATTTTATGTGTTTATATTCCAATGTAATTTGATACTATTTGGCCACTTCGTTGGTGGTCGCCAGATGTTCTGTAGGTCTGAATCAGTGTTTATGTTTATGTATGTGTGAGTTATTTGAACTTGGCTTTGAAGTAACCTTGAGATCAGCATGACTCATTGGTATGTGCGTCCGCAGCTGGGCTTTGCTGTACATCTAGGTATGGTTGATTCTAGAATCACATTGTGAGTCCGCAGCTGGGCTTTGCTGTATATCTATGTATGGTTGATTGTCGAATCACAAATACACACATGGTATGTGTGTATGTGTGTCAACGGTTCCCCACCAGTCCGTCTTTTGTGTCAGTCTGTCTGTCGGACACTAGCGCCAAACAGTCAGATCATGCTATGTGTTTGGTTGTTCGTCTGGCTGTCGGACACTAGCGCCAAACAGTCAGTTCATGCTATTGAATTGTTTGGTTGTCCGTCTGTCTATCGGAAACTAGAACCAAACGGACGGACCATGCAATTGAACTTGAATTGATTCCTTTGTGACATATCCAGAGCACAATGTGTGTGTGTGTAGTTCTGAGTATCCAAAACTTCACACCAAATCCGCAACGACTTTTAAGATCAGCGGCGTCCAAAAAAAATTTAAAGCCATACCGAGTTCTTTACGCAGCACAACATTGTAGCATATAAGTATAATAACATTATGCAAACAAAGTTGTGGCACTTGTAATCTGAATATACTAATTAAAAAACTCAGCATTCATTATCCACATCATGAGTGCGTCATGCTATGTGTTTGGTTGTTCGTCTGGCTGTCGGACACTAGCGCCAAACAGTCAGTTCATGCTATTGAATTGTTTGGTTGTCCGTTTGTCTATCGGAAAGTAGAACCAAACGGACGGACCATGCAATTGAACTTGAATTGATTCCTTTGTGACATATCCAGAGCACAATGTGTGTGTGTGTGTGTGTGTGTGTAGTTCTGACTATCCAAAACTTCACACCAAATCCGTAAAGACTTTTAAGATCAGCGGCATCCAAAAAAATGTAAAGCCCTACCGAGTTCTTTACGCAGCACAACATTGTAGCATATAAGTATAATAACATTATGCAAACAAAGTTGTGGCACTTGTAATCTGAATATACTAATTAAAAAACTCAGCATTCATTATCCACATCATGAGTGCGTCATGCTATGTGTTTGGTTGTCCGTCTGTCTGTCGGACACTAGCGCCAAACAGTCAGATCATGCTATTGAATTGTTTGGTTGCCCGTCTGTCTATCGGAAACTAGAACCAAACGGACGGACCATGCAATTGAACTTGAATTGATTCCTTTGTGACATATCCAGAGCACAATGTGTGTGTGTGTGTAGTTCTGAATATCCAGAACTTCACACCAAATCCGCAAAGACTTTTAGGTAAACAAACATATTTTTGTGGTTGTTTCATATTCGATACAAATTATTATGAAATACGATCAAATCGTATGTAAACAGTTGGGAGGGAATGCATTTGTAAAGAGAAAAATATTTCCTGTCCATGGTCAACGTTGATATGAATTGAAAAGGGATGAATGCTCTATAAACGAAGAGAAATGATTTGGAAAGTCAGTTTGATTAAAGCTACAGCTTGTAAAGCATTCAGTTTCAAATCTTAATTGTATAAAATAAAAATTTTAAGTGCAGAATGTCTCTCAATACCTGTGTATTTTGTAATGAATCTTTTCAAGCTAAGAGAGATTTTACAAGACATATGAAACATCATTGTCTTGTATGTGGAAAACTATTCAAAAACATTTATGTAATGAAACATCATCAAAAAGTGTTTCATAATAATACAAATTTAAGTGAATCGATGTTGATTAATAAAAAATATGAAGCAGATTCGGGAAAACTAAAAATATTTTCTATAAATGGAGATCACAAACTACGTCATGATCTACAGAAAGATCCTTCAATTCAACATCTAGGATTGATTTCACCCACACAATACCAACAACATACAGGAGTTTTACAAACACAACATGAAAAACAGTGGCCGACGTTAAATGAGCAGTATCAGTATTATAATCAAAATGCTCCTGAAGCTGTAAAAAATACTAAGAATACGTACTTTTGTAAAGACTGTTATGTACAAGTGGTATCCATGCGTAACCATGTTCGTACCAATGGACATAAGGATACTGTTAGAAGGAACATTGATGGGGATATAACAGTCATAAAGAGTTCATTCAATAAACGTATTATAACATACGAATATAATAATTCAAATGGAACTCTGTTACCTGAAAATTTTCTTTGTGAGACAAAAGAGTCACTCCTGAAGTTGCTCAAGCTCAGTTTGGTGGAGCACACAATTTTGAAGTTCAACATAGAACTTCAAGGTGAATATGTTAAACCCAGAGCAGATAATGAGCTAAATATGAGTGATGGACCATCAACTTCTAGAGGTAGAATCCCCGATCCCGATTCCTTAACTACACCCAAGATTTTCAACCACGTATCTAAAATGACTCTGTTAACTCTGGGAGATAACATTAATAATTTGTTTGATGACCACACTGATGCCATAATGCACAAGATGTTCGAATTTCAAGAGCGTGATTCAGGTTGGGCATTACAAAAAATTCTAAAACTTGACATTAATATTAACAAGGCTGATCTCACCAAAGGCTCAAAATTCATTAAAACACCAAAGTCATTGGCAAAAAAGAATGCATGTCTCAACATAAACAATTTGAATGATGAATATTGTTTCAAATGGAGTTTGGTGGCAGCATTGGAAAATAAACCCTCCCATAAGCCTTGTGACACATCTTCCTATAATGTTGACATCGCACGTGATACGATAACATTGCAAAGTGGTATCACGCTAAACTTCCAAGGGCTTCAATTTCCCTTAGCCATAAAACATGTTAAAGTGTTCGAAGCAAACAATGATGACATAAGCATCAATGTCTTTGGTTATGAAGGAGACCAAATTGTTGGACCCTATCACATAACAAAGAAAGAGAAAAAATACCACATCAATTTGATGCTGCTTCACGAAGGCGATAATTTCCATTACATTTGGATAAAGCGAATGTCAAAGTAATATACGAAAAATGAAATTTATATATGATATATTTAAAAATATTTTTTTCTTTACAGTCTTTTGAGCCATCAATTATCAAATCATAACGGAGCTGTTTTTATTTGTAATGGATGTGTCCAACACTTCCATTCGACAGATAAATTTGCGCAACACAAACAGGAATGCGGGGGTATTGTAACTCGCTTGCCCTCGGAAGATAAAGCAATATTAAAATTTACTCACTACGAGCGTCAATTGAAAGTACCCTTCGTAGTATACGCAGATTTTGAATGTGTATTAGAGGATGTGGTGAGCGCAAATACCACAAAAACCAGCATGATACAAAAGCACACACCTTGTGCTTTTAGTTATAACATTAAGTGTAGTTATAATTCTAGTTTAAATAAGTTTTGTATATATACAGGTGAGGACGCCTCTAAAAAATTTTTGGAAAATCTCGTTAGGGATTGTAAATTTATTTACAATAATTATTTGACTGTAAAGAAACCAATGATTAGTTTAACACCCTTGGAGGAAGTAAATTTTGTAACTTCTGAAAATTGTCACATATGTGACAAAACTTTAGGTAACGATAGGGTAAGGGATCACTGTCATTTAACTGGGAAATACAGGGGGGCAGCGCATAATCAATGTAATCTTCAGCATCAGATAGCAACATTTATTCCAATATTTTTTCATAATTTTTCATCCTACGATTGTCACCTTTTCATTAAAGATCTTATTGACTATGAAGGAGAAACTAAAGTAATTCCATTAAATAAGGAATTATATATATCTATGTCTCATTTTCTTCCAATGAATGATAAAAACAGACTAGAGTTGCGATTTCTAGACAGTTTTCGATTCATGGCTGCCAGCTTAGATTCTCTGGCCCGAAATTTACCTGAAAAGGATCTTCAGACAGTACGTACACATTTTCCAAACAATAAAGATTTTAGACTCATGAATAAAAAGGGGGTATTTCCGTATGATTATATATCATCATTTCAAAAATTTTTTGAGAAACAACTTCCTCCGAAGAAATACTTTTATAATAAAATGACGGACACCGAGTGTTCGTCAGAGGTTTACAAACATGCACAGAATGTATGGACAAATTTTGGTTGTACAAATCTGAAAGATTACATGGAATTGTATTTAAAAACGGATGTTCTATTGTTGACGGACGTTTTTGAAAATTTTAGAACATTATGTATAGATGTGCACAAATTGGATCCCTGTCAATATTATACCGCCCCATCTCTTTCTTGGGATGCGATGCTCTTATGTACAAAAGTTGAATTACAACTTCTCACTGATATTAACATGTACAACGTCTGTAAGAATGCCATACGAGGTGGTATAGTTCAATGTTCCAAAAGACACTCAGTAGCGAACACAGAGGGTACGCAAGGTTATGATAAAAATAAACCAATTGTAAATATATACTACCTAGATGTGAATAATTTGTATGGTAAAGCTATGACACAATATCTCCCAGTATATAACTTTAGATGGCTTGAGGGAGCAGATTTTGGAAAATATACAAATGAAGGGGAAATAAAATCAATACCCGACGATTCGCCAACAGGCTACATATTTTGTGTTGATTTAGAGTATCCAAAAGATTTGCATGATCTTCACAATGATTTACCCTTCTGTGCGGAGAGTAAAACTGTTGGAGGGTCTAAATATAAAAAATTAATTACAGACTTTTCCGAAAAACGAACATACAAGATCCATTACAAACTATTGCAGCAGTGTCTAAAGCATAAATTAATACTAAAAAAAGTACAGAGCATCCTTTCTTTCTCTCAATCAAAAAATATATACTAAAAAATAATGAGATGATTTAAAACTATGGAAAATGTGGATAAAAGAAAAGATGTTAAAATAGTAAAGACTTGGGATAGAACAAACAGAAACAGGCTGGGAGCGAGAGATTTAATTGCAAAACCAAATTTCAATAGCTTATCACAATTTTCAGAGGATATGGTTGCCATTCAACTGAACCGTGTAAACGTATTATACAACAAACCAATTTATTTAGGCTTTTGTGTTTTGGATATTTCTAAATGGGTTATGTATGACTTCCTCTATGACTTTTTGAAAATTAAGTTTCAAAACGATTTTTGTGTAAATTATATAGATACTGATTCATTTATTCTAACTTTTTATGGTAGAGATCTTTTTAAAGAACTTACTCCAGATGAGTTAAAAACAAGGTTTGACACTTCAGACTTTCCACCAGATAATAAATATGGTATCCCTCTTGTAAATAAGAAGGTGATTGGGATGATGAAGGATGAAAATTGTGGTATGGTTATGACCGAATTTGTGGGACTTAGACCTAAGATGTACGCAATTAAAGTGGAAGGAAGTAAAGACATTAAAAAGTCTAAGGGTGTAAAAAAATCTGTGCTAAAAAAATGTACTATAGATACATATCGAGAATATTTAATTAAAAGACAAAAATATTATGACGATATGTTTACATTTAGATCTAGAAAACATGTTATTTATACAGATAAGATAAATAAAATATGTCTAAGCTATGACGATGATAAGAGAAAAGTAAGACCCGATGGTATAAATACGTATGCGTGGGGTCATTACAGGCTTGATTGTGATTTATATAATATAAATATTGACCTAAACTGTATTAATCCGATGGAACTTGATGTAAGCCTTAACGAAATTAATAGCTTGGAAATTTCGGCTTTAAATGAAATTCTAGATTTGAATATTGAGAATAAATCAGATGATTTAGAAAGAGTTAATGAATCAGACCTACATTCTACAATTCCAATGGATGTATGTTTTAATGAAATTGATAATTCAAATCTCGCAAATTGGGATGAACTTCATGATCTTAACCTATAATTAAGAAATAATGTACATTATTGTTTACCATATATTTTTTATGCTTTCTTTCATCAATAAAGACAAATGTATTTTGATTTGGAATACAATACTTGTGTGTTTTTTTTTATTTATTAATTTTTATATGGAAATACAAAAAAAAAACATTTCATTATTAATACTTAAATAATTTTCCGGACGATTCCAGTTAAAGGTGTGTATTCTAGCAAACGTTCGTGAAGTAGTAAACAATAAACATAAGTGTTTTCAGGAATGGATTTAGAGGTCTCAAACTCGATTTTGACATCAATTGGTCCGCTTTTAACAATTTCGTTTTGATGGCTGACATCAATTACAGCTATTGGTGACTCCTTGAATTTCTCACATGAAATAATTGGTTGTGACTCCCTCAAAAAGTAACTTTGTTGAAATTTAGTATACATATCATAAAGTACAGCATATCGATTCTCTTCGAATTTTAAATTTAAGTCATCGTATGGATAAGTATCCGAGTTAAGATGGACTTTAATGTTTGTTAAATTACTGTGAACAAACTTTCCATCTTTTTCAAGAGCAAGTAGTACGAAACGTGGTCTTTCTCTGTTCATAGAGAGTTTCACATTCCAATTACATTTGGTTGCGCCATTAAATGTTGGGTTAAAATGACAATCCCAACTACGAAATGTAATCGGTAGCGATGTTCCACTCTTTATCGTCTTCATAATTTGTAATTTGGATGTGTCAGACAAGTGCACATGGGGAATTCTCCACGTGATATTCGTAATTGTTAAATTTGCAGTTTCATTTGACTCCGAGGAATAACATGCGTTCTGGTCACTGGAGCTTCGGAGCAAAATAAGATCATGTTTACTATGTAATATAACTTTGGTGAAATCTTCGGCAAATCCCAACAGCATCTTAAGGGGTACATAAAAGTTAAACACACTCATGTTTAAGTCGGCGCCATTATTCCATCCAGCATTTCTCATCATATTACTCTCAAAATCAGTAAGGGACACAAAGTTCTTGATGGTACTCGATACACCTAAATACCGAGTGCGATCGATTTCAACACCATTAATTTCATAACGAATTTCATCGAACATGTGAGCTATACAATTATTGCGTAAACGAGCATTTGATGTTTTTTCGCCGCCCTCTACTGTTACAGAACCTTCTATGTAAATATAACTCTCGCTTGGCAATACATATAAATCTTGATTTTGAATGGTTATTCTTATTTCATCATTATTTTTAAATGAATTTATATATGGTACGTAGCTGTGGTAGTCTTTTTTGATTATATTGTCATCGGTGAATGGTTTTTCAAGAACATTTAGTATTTCAGACATTTTGTTTTAAACGTAATTTTAAAGATTTTAAAAAAATTTTATTTTCCTTTGTTAGTGGCAACCTTTTGGGTTTGACTGCTTTAATTGGAATGTTTGGAAAGGTCTTTTTAGGACTATATTTATTATAAATAATCATTTTGCTTTTGATCTCAGATGTAGCCTAAGTGTAATCTCTTCTCCACGAAAATTTATTAATCGTTGTTCTTGATCTACTATCCAAACTTTCAGTGAACTGATTTCTTTGACGTTTACTGGTAAATAAATTAAATTCCTTGGTATTTCATCCAATTTATATCCTGGAGATACATTTATACCAAATTCATGAATAGTATGTACAGATAGATTATTCATGTAAGATCCTGATGTTATATTACATTGTATTTGTATTGCGTTTACTTTCATAATGTTTACGGGAAGATATGACGTATGTTTCGTATTTGCTTTCAAAATTCCTCCATTGAATCCCAACAGGGTTCCTATAGACCGTTCTTTGTTAAAATCAATATCATCATGAGATGAAAATATCTCTATTTGTAAGGTATTATTGTTTGCAACGATTTCTATTGTCTTGAGACCGTCTTGTTTACCATAGGCTAGTTTAATATAGTCAACTATATCTTCCAGTTCGTAAGAACCAATAGGAATTTCAATTACTCGATCATCAATATGAAACAAGTTATTATCATGGTCTACGTTTGGAATGGAATTATATGAATGAAAATCTACCAGAGCGCATTCATAGTCTTCGGTTAATTGAATTGGTGGAAAGTAATTGGATGTTAGAACCGAAGATCTTCCGCTTAGGGCTAATGTTATTGACATAGTGAAAGTTGACAAGTAAATGAAAACTATTTTCATTATTTTATTTGTTTTTATTTATGTTTTCACTAGAGCATATTGCTTTTGTTTATCCATGAATTGTGATCTTTAGAGAATCCTAACCACTTAACGTATACTTTGTCGCCCTTAGTTTTCAAAACCTTTTCAACGAGGTATGTGTTGGGGAAGCGTGTGCGTTGAATTTCCTCTTTATAAAACCCGCCTTTGATTGGGTTTCCTTGATAGTCTTCTAAGATAAACGTAACAGGATTTGTAATCTGTATAGATTTTATACGAAATATCTCTGTGCTATAATTCGGTGTATACCCCTTCTCAAATATATTTTTATATTTGCTTATACGTACGTAATCCCCCACATGGTATTTTGACGGTGGGAACATTTTGAGATGACTGTACACCGTCGAGAGTAACCTTTTTTCATTTTTAGAATTTACTTCAATGGGGGGCATATTTATTGTTCGATGTTTTTTCTTATTGTAGAAATCAATCAAATTTTTGTATATATCAAGCCAATGGTAGGAACCGTTGTAAGAAAATTCTCGAAACATTAATGATTTTAGTGTTCGGTTAAATCGTTCAACGATTGATGCTTTCATTACACTATACGTTGAATAGTGGTTAATAGAATACATTTTCATTAGTTTATAAAATTCTTGGTTAAAAAATTCTTTTCCATCGTCTGTTTGTAAATTTTTTGGTATTCTACCTTTATCCAATATTTTTTTAAATGCTGTGGAAACGTCGCTGGCATTTTTTGATTTAGTTGCTTCTGCCCATGCAAATTTTGAGAAGGTATCAATTACTGTTAGCAAATATCTATGTCCTTTATTTATTGTAGAATAATTCCCCATTTCAACCAAATCCGCTTGCCATAAATCGTCGATGCCTTTCATAATTACTCTCCGTCGAGGAAAATTTTTGCGAGCTTGAGCGTGTAGCTCATTGATAATTGTTCGTCTTTCCATGATTTAGTTATGATCGTTATAAATTATTGTACGAGTACTTGACATTCTACTTAAAACATTGTGTAAATCCTTAATATTGTTTTTTAATTGAGATATTTCATTGTTTATGATTACAAATTGCCTACTTAAATCTCTTTTTAATATTTCTTGTGAATGTATGATTTGTGTTTGTAGGTAAGCTTTGTTGATTGCGTCTGTATTTTCCGACGGTGGGGCCAAATTCTTGATTTTCTTATTTTGGATATCGAGGTTATAATGCCGGTCAAAACCAATTCCCAAAATTTTTTGAGCATTTCTCCTTAATGCATCAGAGTTGGAAAAGTGACCGAACTTGTCGACACTCATGTTGTAATTGATTGTTTACCCCAAAATCAATGTATTATATTTGCTTCTCTTAATTCTTCGATAATGGATACTATTTCATTGTTTTGGTTACTATGCCCAGCATTTTTTGACGCGATTAAAAGTTTTAGACGTTCAACTAATTCGTTAGGATCATCCCAGTATATATAGTTTGGTTTCTGAAGATTAACACTCATTAAACCTTCACCTGTATGAGTTGTTTGAAATAATTTTTTTATTATTGTTGTGTACTTCAAGCCTTTATTTCCCTTTATTTGTTCATTGGGACTATAATTTCTTCTGTGTGCATTCGTATTCACTAAAATCTTTCTATAGATATCCAATTCATATGAGTCATAATTCTTAGGATTTTTGTGGAATAAAAGTTCATATAAACCCGGTGTGAATGCCCATGTTTGATTTCCAATTATTATTTTATGCTCGTTTAAACTTAGATCGCTTGCGCCAAATTTCCAAACACCATTTTCGTCTTTGTGTGGTCCATATATTGTATCAAGTTTCTTATTTCTATGTAAAGAGTTTAAGTTAATAACACCCTCTTGCTGTTCTTCTTCTTCTTCTTCTGATTGTGAATAAAACTGTTCATCATTTGTTTCATCTTCGTTTCGATTCTCGGTATCAAATTCAATTTTCAATTTCTTTTTATTTCTGAAACCCTCGAAATCATTATCCTCTTGAAATTCTTTTTTGGGGGTGATGCTTTCGTGGGGTGATTTTATAATATTTTTTAGTTGTGTTGTTATAGGTTTGAATGTACTCTCTAAATGACTTGTCATTTCATTTTCACCTAATTTAATGCTTTGAAATTTCTTTTTCAAGATATTTCTAGATTTAATAAGTTCCTTCACAATGCCTTCATTCATTTTAAAGAGCGTAACAACACGATATGTGTTTCTGTTTAATATTTTGAACTGATCTGTTGATATTTTGAACTGACCTGTTCATATTTTGAACTGGTCTGTTAATATTTAAAACCGACCAGTTGAGTTTACAAAATGGATCTGTTTTTATTTCAAATAGAGCTGTTTTCTTTGTAAACTGGTCTGTTGGATTTTTGAGTGAGGCTGTTATTTGTGTTTTCAATGATTTTTTTTTGTAAGGTTAATAGCATTCAACCGGTACTATAATTGTACCATCTGTTTCAGTTGAGATATTATCATTTACTAAATGTAAATAAATACATCAAATCCTTTTCTATACCGTCCATCAGTAATATCGCTATCCTTACTTATAACTAAAAAACCATATTTTTCTTTCCAACATGTTCGACATATATCCATAAAATTATTAAATGTCATATCATTTCCAACGTGGTCACTGAAAATATGTTTCATATTCATTACGTCTTGCTTGAAAATAATAATTATGTTATCATTATCACGTATTAAATGTTTCGGGATGCGTGTGTATGTTTGACATAAATAAAATGAATCTATATTATTATGTCTACCCATACAAAAATAAGCACGAATATTATTTTGTTTTTCGCAGGCGACATCATCAAATATCATTATGGAATTCATTTTCGCTTTATCGGGTGGTATGACAGTAGTATTTTCAGAAAATGTGTAAAACCCCATGCCTTTTACGGTTGAAATGAGCTTCTTTAAATATTCATATTTTGGTTGATGTAACGACTTTGAGTATAAATATATATTTTCAAATTTCAATCCGTTTGGACTTTCAATCAAGCTTATCATAATATTAGTTTTCCCACAATTGGAAGGACCCACTATTATAGCTCGTATTGAATTCGGTAACAAAGAGCTATGTCTGATTTTCTGAGATTTTGTTTGTGTGAAATCGAAATTTCTAACATCAATATTCGTATCCTGCTTTATTAACCGCATTTTTGCGACTGAATTAATAATTTGTTTCACTCAATTTTATATTATTTAAACCTTTAGGTGAAAAACGTATAAAATGATAATTTATTCGAAAAACAACATTAATACCAAAAGGGACGTCAAAGGGAGAGGATTGTTGAATAATTTAATTACTTCATTGCCATTTGAACTGCATTTACCCGGTTATAATTTTTGTGGGCCTGGGACAAAACTGAAGAAACGATTGGATAGAAATGATAAAGGAATAAATGGTTTAGACGAGGCTTGCAAAATTCATGATATAGCTTATTCCAAAACTGAAAATATAAAAGAACGAAATAGAGCAGATAAAGACTTAGCAGAAAAAGCTTGGGGACGAGTTAAAGCTAAAGATAACAGCTGGGGAGAAAAACTAAACGCATATTTTGTCACCAACGCTATGAAGGCTAAAGCAAAATTGGGGGTGGGTATATCCAAGAATGGTGTATGTGGGAAAAAACTGTTTTCATCAGCGGTGAAGAATGCTACCTCGGTTCTGAAGAAACAAAAACCAGAAGACATAACCACAGCTATAAAGATTGCACAAAAATCGATTGGTAAATCCTTCAGAGGAAAAAAATCTAAAGTTGTTATACCTAGGGTTATAAGAGTACCTAAAATTGGTGGTTTCCTACCCATAATACCAATTCTAACAGCACTTAGGTAAGGTAAGGGGATTTACCTAAAGCCATATAAGAAAGGAATGGGCATTGTGTACAATAACAACAATAATAAAACTTTGACAAAAAACTAATAGACCAGCTACCCAACAGGCCTTTAACAGACATTGATTTAAAAATATTTGGTAAAAAACACATTCCCTATTTTAGAGGAGTTTTTATGCGAGACAAACTCCCCAAAAAGCCCCGTATTAAAGAGTGCGGAATTGTTAACCTTGACTCACATAAAGGTCCTGGAACTCATTGGGTGGCATATTTCAAAAACAATGAGAACAATGAATATTTTGATAGCTATGGCAATCTCCAACCACCATTGGAAATATTGCAATACTTGGGAGCTAATATAAATTATAATTACAAACGAAAACAGAAATTTAATTCTTTCAACTGTGGGCATTTATGTTTAAAATATTTGCTACAATTCAATAAAACACCACAATGTCATCGAAAATCGTATATAAAGTAACTGAAATATTAAAACGTTTTCAGTTCAGCAGCAAAATTCAACGTTTTTAGGTCATCAGCTAAATTCTTGCAAAATGTTCAAAATCAACAGGTCTGAGATTGCGTTATTGGATTTTCAATATTGTCATGGCAATGGCAACAGCATTTATATGAAAGAATTGGCATATATGGCTGGCTCATCAATCGCTCCGAATTACGTTGTATTCAAGGAACCATTCGATATTCGAGAATTAAGTTATGAAGGACTAAGAACAAACACCTACTGCAAGAAATTTGTTAATGGACTGGATTGGTCAATGGGATCAGTAGATTACAGCTGTGTAGGTGATTTTCTATCACCCCTAAATAATTATAAATATATTTTTGTTGTTGGTAAAGCAAAACAAGATTTTTTATTAAATTATGTTACAACATCTGTCATAAATTTGGAAAATAAAATAAGTTTAAAGAAATGCGAAAACTATTATTCGAAATATATATGTCCGTTACATCCAGACAATAAATTTAGATGTGCACTAAATAACTTGTTTAAACTATATATATTTGTAGAGAACAATTATAATAAAATACAAGAATCTGTTATAAATGAAATAAAGTACTAAGAACAAAAACAAATCGTAACATGTGTTTTTATTTCTTCAAAATTGAATGTATTCCTTTAAAAACAAATATTGTAAACATAAATATTAAAAACTTTGGAAGTAATGAATCGGTCGTTTTCTCCTCTGGTAATGTTGAAAATGGTGAATCTTTTGGTCGCTTCTCTCGTATTTGTAAAGCATTGGATCCTGATCTCTGATATGGTGTTTTGAAAGTACAATGTCGTAGTTCAGTTCCACTGTTATAAACTCCACACACATCAAAACTTAACTTTGGAAGCAGTCGATCTAATTCTTTTAAATTTATGGGTTCATTGTTAGTAATGTAGCGTCTCATCAATGGACAATTCTTCGACCATCGCATATGTTCCGAAACCGGGGAATCTGTACGTTCCCAAGAATATATTTCAACCTCACAAAAATAACATTTTGCTTTGTCATTTTCACCAGTATAAAAGAAGCCTATCATAGCCATCACCTTAGGATTAATATACTTTAGTGGCCACAAACCAAACGTTTGCAAACGTTTATCCTCACGATGAAATCGATCGTCCATAACGTAGCGTGGTTTTAAGATATCCATTTCTAAAGGAATCATGTTTCCTTATAAACGTCTGTTACTTAATTACTTTCTGAGATGACATATCGACTCTCTTTTATATAAAACACCCACAACTATCAGATTCAAATGAAAACACAAGAGCTTTTTAATTTGAAAATTTAAAAACAACTTTTATTTTAGAATATTATAATGGAACTGATATAGTAATGTTAATATGAAAGCTAAAATTGATTTTAACTTAAAATAAAGAGTAAAATGCATCTGTGGCAATTATTTGTCTTAATTCTAATTTACATAAATCTGATCCTTCTCGTAATGGTGTTTTAACTACAGAAAACACTCCATCGCAGAGTCGTTTTATTGCTTCATCTCCCAGAGAGAGAAATCTCGATGGTAAATACAAAATGTAGTTGTCCAGCCTTAACACGATTTTTTCTCCATATGTACCAACAGTCTTGTAGGCTCCTCTTACAGCATATTCCATGTCTGGAGTCATATCCTTAATACTTAGAATTTTTTTGAAATTCATACTGTTGAATGATTTAATAACCTCAGTATTCGATGTCATCTTGTTAATTTTAAAATTTCGACTGTAGTCTTCATAAAAATCTGCACCTATTTATATCTATTTGAAAACCTCAATTTATGTATCCCCTCTCCCTCTAAAGTAAAAAGAGGATGAAAGCTCTTAACAAACCCAAGCCTTGCAAAATAAAAATATATTTTATTTAATATTATATTTATGTTTTATTTAAAATTTTATGAATGAAATGTAACGTGAATAATAGAACAAAAAATCTTATAAATAGTATATTTTTAATAATTAATTAAATCTAAAATATATTGAGCTTCTTCTTCATTGATTATATCCATAAAAGCATCCAATGTTTCAGGATATTTATCAATGTATGCCATTAAAATAGTTTGTATTACAGTCTGAGAATTGTTAACCTGTGGCTCAACCATAGGTTTCCCAGGCTGAAGTAATATATTTGATGTAATAACTGGGCGCTCACCCAATTCACTTGGATATGATTCCTCATCCTCTAGGATTTGGGATAAGCGTTGTCCATATTCAAAATCAAACGGTTCGGTCTCTCCATTCGGGAAAAGGTCTAGGCTTTCCAAGACTGATGGAGTTACGTTTTGATCATCGTTATCATCATGGTCCTCCGGATCAAAATCAAACGGTTCGGTCTCTCCATTCGGGAAAAGGTCTAGGCTTTCCAAGACTGATGGAGTTACGTTTTGATCATCGTTATCATCATGGTCCTCCTGATCTGTCGATGAGCCATCAACTGGAATATCCTCATCTGTCCAATTCATAATGTCCAGTGATTCTAAATCTGCCATCTCCTTTTCAATGATCGGATCCTTTGGGTGAACGCAACTGAATTGATCATCCGACCAACTATGGACATTGAGTTTTTTTAACTCCTCCATCTCGAAATCCGCCATAGACATCATTTTCAAGGATAAAGGTGTATTCTAGCACTTTGGAATATGTGGACTGCTACTGTGGACTGTAGTTGTCCTCACAATACTTTTCTTTATATATGGAAATTTCATAATGTCGGATTCATTTTTTGTTATAAAAATTTTAAACGAATTTTTAATAAATGAATTTTTCATAGTATCCCTAGTCAGCAAATATTTAATGCGTATTTCATAATTATTTGCATCGAATATCAGAAGATCGCAAAATTATGTTTGTTTTCCATCTCTTCGTTTATAGGGCATTCATTCCTTATCAATTCATACCAATTCTTAATTTGCCACGAATATGAAACAACCACAAAAATATGTTTGTTTACCTAAAAGTCTTTGCGGATTTGGTGTGAAGTTCTGGATACTCAGAACTACACACACACACATTGTGCTCTGGATATGTCACAAAGGAATCAATTCAAGTTCAATTGCATGATCCTACCGTTTGGTTCTAGTTTCCGATAGACAGACGGACAACCAAACAATTCAATAGCATGATCTGACTGTTTGGCGCTAGTGTCCGACAGGCAGACGGACAACCAAACACATAGCATGATCTGACTGTTTGGCGCTAGTGTCCGACAGACAGACTGACACAAAAGACGGACTGGTGGGGAACCGTTGACACACATACACACATACCATGTGTGTATTTGTGATTCGACAATCAACCATACATAGATATACAGCAAAGCCCAGCTGCGGACTCACAATGTGATTCTAGAATCAACCATACCTAGATGTACAGCAAAGCCCAGCTGCGGACGCACATACCAATGAGTCATGCTGATCTCAAGGTTACTTCAAAGCCAAGTTCAAATAACTCACACATACATAAACATAAACACTGATTCAGACCTACAGAACATCTGGCGACCACCAACGAAGTGGCCAAATAGTATCAAATTACATTGGAATATAAACACATAAAATCGACGACGACGTCAGAATTCACACATACATACACATAAAATTGACACAGACGTACGAATTCACACATACATACACATAAAATGGACGATGACGTCATCATGACGTCATCAGACCACCCACGAAGTGGCCAAATAGTATCAAATTACACGTTTGCTCTCTCAATTCCCCTCTACTAACCACTAAACGTCAAATTTTTTTCCGCAATTAATTATACATTTCTCATTTTCACACTAACTCAATTTGAACCATGGAAAGATACACAATCGAGCAACGCGTTAAAGTTGTTTAAGTCTTTTACGAAAATGGGCGTTCAAATCAAAATGCATTTCGTGCACTTCGTGATGTTTTTTTGATCAGCATAATCGACCAAATGTGTCCACAATCGTGAGAATTGTGCGCAAACTTCAGCAAACCGGGTCTGTAGGAGATGTGAAAACACCTGTCGACGTCATCGGGCCAAACTTCTTCGAAATGAAGCCGGTCAGGCAGGTACTGTGAATAGTGTTCGCTATCGTAAGATGATAACGTTAACGAAAGATGATAAGTTGATATAAGAGATATTCAAACATTTTTTTCGATATGTAAATATAAAATATTTGCACAAAATGTTAAGGATTTTGGTCGTTTTATCAGTTTATGCAATAAAGAGAGATTTCAGTGTTTCGTCGGAGAGAGTTCTGTTTATTCAGAGTTCATACCGTTTTCGTTGCTGCTTCATAAGTGAAATTGTGCGGCAGAACAAGAAAGCAACAGAGACGCAGTTAATGCTACTCAGGGAATAAAGCATCACAGTAATTGAAATCTTTAATTTAAAGATGGGAACTCTTTATCCAATGAGTGAAAGTTATTCAGTAGAGCAACCATTGAACTAAGAGTTGCCACATGTACATACTAGAGTAGAACTAAATGGAGTTTAATGAAATGGTCATCGCGACCGTTAAAACAATTTAGCGAATCTTCCAACGTGTTCCATATCATTGGATAATTCTTGTCTGAAACATTTGAAAATTGTTTTTCCATTTTTTCATATTCAAATTATTTTTTTCCAATTTTCGTATACATATAAAAACCATATTGAAAAATTATGAATTTCAGAAGTTTGCTTCATACAAAAAAGCTTTTTTTAATAATTTTATTCGTTGGGCAACAATGTCAACAATTGTAAAATTAAAAAGCTTTTACCTTGTCACAGGAATTCGAGAATAGGTATTTCAAATTTCAATGACAAGAAATGTGATAGTAAAAACTCATGGATGTTTATTATTACACGCTGAAAAAAAATCGCTTCTGTAGTATATTGTCCCAAACATATTCGGCTTGAAACATATAAATGTTTAGGGTACACTCTAAACATGTAATATTTGGTACACATAAATGTTATAAATATATTTGGGAATATGTGGTTCTAAACAAATATTTGTTTACTCCCAATTTGTTTTTATTTGGGACTATTATTTCCGAAACAAATAAAAAATTTACATTTAAGTATTCAGAAAATACCTAAATTGTGTTATATTGTTCAGTAATTCAAGTGATTTTTTGAGAAATTTTTAATGTTCGTAAAAATAATAAATAATAACTTAAATCCTATAATCTTGGATCAAAATAAATTTTTCGGTGGATTTGCAATTAATGATGGCTTGAAATACTCAGAAATTTTAAATGATTGATTTGAAACAGAAGTCAATGCTACATATGGCATCATAACTGGGAGATACAATTGGGAACCAAATAAAAATTAAAATTAAATTTGAAAAAGTCAACAAAATATTTGAAAATCTTTTTTAAATAAAATATATTTGGAGAAATTCCTAAACAGTAATTTTATTTGTACTTAAACATATACTTTATTTGAGAAATTTAGTTTGCAAATATATTTTGTTGTAATATATTAATATATGCGTTTCAAATATATTTTATTGATTTTCAAATAAAATTTATTTGCTCAGAATCATATAATATTTCAAAATTTGTGTTCCAAATATATTTTCTTTCTATTCAAACATATCAAAAAGGCGATTTTGCCCCGTGTATGAATTCTAGAATAGCACCATAAATGTGCATTGTTGAGTGTTGGAAAAAGTCTTCAAAAATTCGACTAAAATGGGATTGTCATACATCGAAATCGAAAATTTCCGATATAAGCTGTTATTCCAGAAAACCACAGATGATATGAACGGTTGCAGGTTAAATAGGGTATAAATTCCGACCTGCACTTTGATTACAACGATACATCTACAGGCGGACGGACAGACGGACATGGTTAAATCGACTTTGTGCCCTTTTCTCTACCCCACAAACTCGTTTAACATGGCATATGTCTCGAGACACAAGCAGCTACGAGTAAATCGGTTCTAAGATATCTATTAGGTGAGATACACCCGTTATATTTATCCCCTCACCTTAGAGAGGAGGGTATATATCATTTGCTACGAGCAAAATGTGTAACACATCGAAGGAGTGACCTCAGACCCTAAGTATGTTCGGCGAATATCCGTTTTGGGTCATTTTAAGTCGAATGAGCAATATCCGTCCGTCCGTCTGTCTGTCTGCTGGCGGGTGCGCACGATAACTCTCCAAAGGAGTAACCGATTGACTTCAAATTTGGTTTGTGGTAATATTTTCTTATATCTCCTGCTATGTTCGATAATGGGCCATATTGGTCCACTCCATCTAGTACTTCCCCCACAAAGGGTTAACTTTTAATGAAATAATGATTATTTTTCAACTTCTATACTACATATTAAATTCTACACATAGTATTAGTTTATTAGTCACTATTACCTCGAGAAAAATGGGCGAAGTCGCCAAGCCCCTTTTGGTACCTTCCACACAAATGGAAAATTTTGAACCAAAAGTTAATAGCTTATAACATTATTACCAGTGCATACAAAGACTTGAAATTTTGTACAGTGTAATGGTTTAATAGTACCTACAATACAGTGAAAAATGGGCATTATTGGCACGCTCCTTTTGGTACCTCCCACACAAATGGACCATTTTGTACCATAAGTTATCAGCTTATAACTTCAATATCAGTGCATACAAATACTTGAAATATCGTACAGTGCAATGCTTTTATAGTACCTACACCCAGCGAAAAACAAAGCACATACGTGCTTAATCTTTGCAAATTCGTTTATGATAATGAAACAACCCCGTATGTTACGAATTCAAGCAAGGCGGTGCATGAATAAAGCATCAAAAATCAACAACGCTTCGTTGCAAAATTAATACCAACTGGGGATAATTTAAAGCAAGTGTTGGGGACAACTATAGAACGTGCTGGGGACGACTAAAGCACTTGCTGACGATGAATAAAGCACGCGATGGGATAACTTTCCATTCTAAATCCCCCTACCCCACCCCATTTAGAACTATTTAAACAGCATTAGCGTTTCAATACATTTATTAATGTTATAAGTAAATAAAACGTGAACACAACAAACATATAATTGTAAATTTGCATATTTATCACTAAGCAAATCACGTCTAAACAAAACACATTCGAATGTGCATATAAGCTTAGGTTGTTAAATATTCGTAGGCCGACACCATTTCTATTGATTCTAGAAATTTCTGTAATAGGAAGATGTCACTGGATTTTGCAATCACCTTATCCTTCTCACTCCACAGCCCAGAGAATCATCCACAATATCAAACAGGTCATTAAATTCAATTTCTTCGTCATTAATTTTCATTTTTCACGTCTTTATAAATCCTCGTGGTTTCTTCTAAGAACAGACAATAACAAATCCAATGAGCAACACAAAGCCGAACAAATAATCATCAACCTTACGGCGACAATACGCAACGACGGTCAAAAAATCACCCCCGTTTCGTTGATAATTAATGAACGAATCGGTGTAGATTTTTCATGCACGTTACGTTTATAAATTGGCACCAAACGGTGTTTATTTTGCAACGTCTTTTTTCCCTCAGTGTAGAGTCCAGAGAAAAGTGACAGTTATTGGGACGCCCCTTTTGGTATCTCTCACACAAATGGACCATTTTACACCAAAAGTGAACAGCTTATAACTTTAATACCAGTACATACTTCAAAGATATTGAATGTAATTTAAATTGATAGTAATTTAATTAAAAGAAAAAAAAAATAAATCTACTAATATTTTTTTGGGACTCAAGGTGAGGGGATTTATATGTCGGTTTACCCGACTGAAAATTGTTACTTGTTTTGATATTTGTTGAAATTACTCGCTTTAGTAACGTACAAATTGTATCTAATCACCCCCTGCAGTAAATGCCTACATTGACTTTTCATTTTCAACCGCTGCTGTCATTATAATATATATTTTTCAAAACAATAATACTGAGAGTCATTTCAATTTTTTGTCATATACATACATATTATAATCTTTCATTATAATATATGTATGTATATTTTTCAAAACAATAAAACTGAGGGTATTTCAATTTCTTTTCAAAATTGGTCACTTTTTACTTTTTTTTATCTGACAAGACAATATTTATTTGAGCGCAATTTTATTGACCAGTTTAACAAAAGTTTGAAAATTTCTACATAAAATGAATTGCTTTATTTGCAAAACGAATAAAATCGGTCCGAAAAGCTATCCCTATGGAGGCTTCTTCTGCAGCGAGGGACACGTGCAATGCCATGAATGCAATGGTAAAAGTAATGGATGGTGTGGCCTATGTCACTATGTTACTCACTTCGTACAAATGACTCTCAATCCTATGCCAGAAAGTTTAGCAGCAGCTCAAGCGAAAATTGCCCAGTCCGCTGTGGGCCAAGCGCCCACTGCACCTCTGCCATCGAACTATAGTTTATTGGTTTTAATGGACAAGAACAAACCATCATTTGTGGGACCTCGGACGTTGTTTGAGGAACTCGAGAAGCAGTCCAATATATCACAGGAGCACATGAGTATGATTGGCTCGGAAGCAGAAGGAGATCAACAGAAGACTAATGTGAAAAATGTGGCAAATAATGAGTCTGAATGTTTAGAAGTTCCGAAGGAGTTGAAGGAAAAAATATTGGAGATGATTGAAAAGTTGCCCTGCCCTGGGAATGAAAAATCATTTAAGACTTCGGGAATTGGTTCTTTGCATCTTAATACTGCTCATGACGTCCGTCTATCCATATCCAATCATCATCAACAGCTTTCAAACGCCATTTCGGTGGGCGGTGTCTCCAAGGATGATAATGTTTTTATATTCCAAGAAGTGAGTAAACATTGCTACGCATATTTGAATTATTTAAATGTTTATGTATATATTGATTGCAAAATAGATATGTTGAGCTTAGGATTACGCTTTGATATTAGACAAAAAAGAGTGAATCGTAATATTTTCACGTTAGAAGTTTTAAATTAAAAGGGGTTGGAACACTTGGGTTGTAGAAGCGAGTGAACCGATTTATGTTTAAGAGAAATAAAATAGATTATGTTTTCATAATTCACAATTATGAGAGTTTTATTTTGTATATAGGTTCGATATCTAGATTTGATCCGATATTGTTCTCAAATGTGGCAGTGTTCGTTCTCAGACGAAGAAACTACTCGTTCTTTTACGGAGGGATGTTTAAAAATGTTTCTATAAACTTTTAAACCGAATCAGAAGGAATATAGGGATTTCATGTCAAGTAATTCAATTTTCAAGACGGATGTCTTTTGATCGGGATGAATCTTGCACCAAGTTTAGTCCTATTCGAATGTAGTTATTATACAAAATTTCAACCAGATCGGATGAGGACTGTCCGATTTGGAGGGTTTTGAATTTTGATAGTTTGGCCAAACGGCCCATTTTCTCATTCACTCACTTGACATGAAATCCCGCATATATAAAAAGGCTATTTATATATCTGAAGCTATTTTCCTCAAACGTGGCAATGTTCGTTCTCATATCAAGAAATTTCACTCTGCAAAAATTTGGTAATACTCAGATGTAAAATGCGACTTCTATAGCATTAAATGTTGATAGGTATATAACGGGTTTTCCAATAGGGATGATATGATTTTGAAGTGACTTTTCGGCCATTTGTAATATGTCATAATCTGTCATTTGTTTTTAATTGTACTCAGTAGTGTTAACAATTTCATCATGGATAGATATACGCAAGAACAAAGTTTACAAATTATTCAGTTTTGTTATCAAAATAATCGTTCTCCAATTGCAACTTTTCGTGCGCTACGTCAATTTTTTTAAAATCCCAAAAAAAAAAAACACTTTCCGGTCGATCTACGACCTTGACACCCATTACCAATATTTTAGCTCTCGTTAAGATCTATCTTTTTGCAATTGACCGATTGTGGCTACGTGCCACACAGCATATGAAACACTTGAATTGTTGCGAGAAAAGTTTGGAGATTCGATTATTTGATTCGAAATTGTGATATGGAATGGCCTCCAAGAAGTTGTGATTTAACACCATTAGACTATTTCTTGTGGGGTTATTTGAAGTCATTGGACTTTCCAAATAAACCAGACTTTCTTCAAGCTTTACAAGTCAATATTGAACGTGCCATTGGGTCAATATTGCTCGAAAATTGGGTTCACCGGATTCGTTCCTGCAGAAGAAGTCGTGGAGGCCATTTGAAAGACGTTTTATTTAGAACTTAATTGTATCGATTGTCCTTCACATTAAATAAAAAACGTTTGAATTTCCTTTACAATAAGTGTGTTTTTTTTTCAAAGAAATCATATCACTCTTATTGGAAAACCCTGTATATAAGGGGACCATATGTAAATCTGTACTGATTTCCTCTAAATTCAATACCGTTCGTCCTTGGTGGGAAAAAGTTGACTGTGCAAAATTTCATCAGCTTTGGCCCAGAATTGTGCCACTGAGTCGTTACACACAGAATACAGTTTGGTTGCCTCAACCGAATTATTTGCCAACCGAATTTTGTAGTTCTGTCTACTATCATGCGATTCCATCAGGACAACCAATATTTTGGTTGTGGTATACTTCTGTTTCCATGTTGACAACAATCATATTTGATTGCGCCAACTACGAAAATGGTGGCTTAAATTATTTGTTGTAGTTGCCACAACCAACTGTTTTAAAAAATTGGTTGTTCTGACAATTTGTCACATATACTACCGACAATTAATTAAAAACAGTTTTCATTAATTTTTATTTCATTTATTGAACAAAAAACAAAACAATTCATAACAACATTAAAAATCCCATATTACAAATTCATCACTATATGAGATGTGGAAATATTAGTACACGAAAAAAAAACACAAAACTTGAATGCAGATTTCGCTTAAACCTGTGCTTTCAATTTCACGCTTGTTGCTTTTATTTTTTATTTATGTAAAACATTTTGCACAACATATTCTGCATTCCACACATTATTATCCACACGAGATTATTTTTGATTACCTACACCGTTCTTGAAGAAAATGTTGAAGATTTTTTTATGTCGAGTAATTTTATTTTTTGTTTGTCATGTATCAGCAAAAGAACAGCAACCAATCTTTCGGTTGTATTTCCCAAAATACATTTGGGAAATGATTGGGGTAACCAATAAACGATTATTTATTAAAAAAATTTCTGTTGCAGTAACCAATTATTCGTTGCAATAATAATCTTTGGTCTATTGATACAATTTCTGTTGTCAAGAATAAAACATTGGATGTCACAACCAAAAATCGATCATATGGTAATATAATGAAAATTTAAAATCGATTACCACAACTAACCGAGTGTCAATGAAAAAACAATCTTAATTCGATTGATACAACCATCGATTTAGTTGCAATCATTTTCATTTGATCATATCCATGTTATTATTGTTGTTTCAACTAATTATTTATAAATACAACCGACAGACGGTGTAGGCAATAAACTTTTTGTTGCTAGTACTATTTTTTTATTGTTACAATCGAATTCCAACCAATTATTTTCCTGGGTGTACGTATACTTTAAGGTAGGTTCACATCCAGTATTTTTAGGCGTTACAAACAACTTATCCAAAATTGATCTAGCCTAGCAAAAAACTATGGAAGTACTTCCTAAGGAATCACTTTTTATATAGTTAATTTTTTTTTTCAGTCCCAAATAATTTCTTTTTGCACAAGTTGTGAATTTATTTAAAAAATATATATGTAAAATATGTATCTAATCATGATCTACCAAAAGTGCTATAATTTCTACATTTATCCAAATTTTTTTCAAATAAGCAACATATTCTTGGTTAAGATGCTAGCTTTAAAAAATTTGCTTTTTTGTATGGGCGTTTCCGTTTGCCAGCAAAAAGTTTGTTAAAAAAACAATTTTTTCTAATTGTTTTCACGACAGTTACTAAATTTTTTTTTACGTGAAAGTGATATTTTCTACATTTGCAGTCCACATAATTTTTAATAATAGGGTTTCGGGATTAACTTAAAAAATATTGTCCAAATACTAAAGGCACCTTCCAATATTTTTATCCCCTCACCTTAGAGAGGAGCGTATATATCATTTGCTACGCCCAAAAGTGTAACACATCGAAGGAGTGACCTAAGACCCTAAGTATGTTGGGCCGATATCCGTTTTGTGTCATTTTAAGTCGAATGAGCAATGTCCGTCCGTCTGTCTGTCTGTCAGCTGGCTGGTGTTCACGATAATACTCGAAAGGAGTAACCGATTGACTTCAAATTTGGTATATTTGGTAATATTTTCTTCTATCTCCGGCTAAGTTCGAAGATGGACCATATTGGTCCACTCCTCCCCCAAAATGGGTTAAAAAAAGAAAAAGAAAAAACTAATTAGAATTTTATAAATTTTCAGGATCCCGAAGATCATAAAATAATCCAAGCATCCAATATAACTTTCATGGGTTCAAGCGACAGTATGAAAAACTTATTAGTTGGCGAAAAACTGGAACAATGTGGAGATAGGCCACGCAACGTATCACCTGAAGCTAGCGCAAATCTACCGTACTCACCTGAACCTACAGCACATCAACCATTCCTTATGCCAACAGAAAGTGGACATCATTTGGTGCCGTTATCAGAAAAAGTTTTAGGTCATTTTGACAATCAGATCTCATCCTACATAAGCCATTTTGTGGAGAATTATTTTAAATCGTATCGTCCCTTTCCCAATTGTAACTGTACCCATCAACAGAGTGAATTTAATTGTAATTCACTAGAAACGCCACAGCAACAACCGACTCCAAGGGTAACCGAAATGAAATCGGTAATGGTGTCCACAGACTCAGAGCCAAGGTTATCAGTGCTGGTGCAAAAGGATGCCACAAAAGTTGAGAATAAAAATAATTTAACAAAAAATTTAAAAACGCAAAATTACGTTGTGATGCATTCAACTGGGTTTGGACGCCTTCGGGCGGGTAACAACACTCCGTGTTTGGATCAATTTGGAAGACCCAATTTGGATTTACAAATGCAAAAAATTTTGGAGACTATCCGGGAAAATCCCAAAATTAAAGAAATACCGGAAAAAACAGAAGGCCATTTTAAAAAATCACCGATTCCAGAAGTAAAGGCGTCATCACCAATATCCCGGATTCATTTTCAACATCGAATTCCAAATTTCACAATGTCCATGTCGCAGAAAAGAGGTGGATCGGTAATCAAACCCCAGTCCGCTAAGAGAATGAATATACCACGACTACCGTTACAATGCCCCGATTCGAAATGTAAACGCATGATTTTCATATCGGACTTCAGTAGACATCTCGTCGTGGATCACTTCAATTTACTCGTGGAACGCATTTCACCCTTTCAATGTAAACATTTCTCTCTTGATCCTCATTTGGTTCACAGTGGCAGAAGTAAGTGTCATATACTGTATCTGCTGCGAGATAAAATTTTCGATTTGGGCAACAGTGAATATAAAGATTATCTACCGGTACTGATTATGACTTCTCGCATTTCACTTTCAAACAAGTGCCAAAGACCACAGCAGAAGCAATCATCCAAAATGCCAAATATTCCCGTGGAGGAGTTTTTATTGATTTGGGTGACGGGCCTCTTATCCGTAGAACTTTCCATAGCTGTGTCGCTGGAGCTTTGGTCGGTATCAGCCAAGCTGCCCCCCTGTCGTTTGATGTACTCGTATTCTAGTGGTATGTACTCGATACGTAAATCTCAACAGGCCATGGATGTTTGGCACAGTGGTCAAGGATTGCGGCTGTCAGCGGCACAAGTTGGTCAACTGACAAATGGTGGGAAGGATATGATAAACGTGAAACTGGAGGTTCATTGAAGAATGCAGGCAATCGTAATCATCAGCTGTTAAATTAGTTGTCAAAAAATTCACAAAAATCTTTGTATTTTGTGGGATGTAGGTTAAAAATTATATCTATCTGTCTTAGTCTTAATATATCGAATATTACATGCAAAACCTATATCTGAAAATGTGAATGTTCTCCTTTTTTAATAGAACTCTAGATATAAGTTTACAAAAATGTACATCGCATGGGCGGTACTACGCCCATAACGTCAATTTTGTGTTGGGTCAAGCTTTTTGCTATCAAATTTTGCCCCGCTAAATTGCTCGCTGCAACGAAACTCTAGATCAGGGCTTCCGTAGGGTTCCCCACAACCATGTAAAAAAACGTCACACCCCATCAAATTCATTCTTCTGAAAAAATTTGGTTGAAATTGCATTTTTCTAAAACATTAAACTTTGGAATTGTATTTTTCTACAAAATTTGGTTGAAACTAAATTTTTCTAGACAATTTAAAAGAATGTTATTATTACGAAAATATTTAAATTTTTTACAAAAATTTTAGATATTGCGTTTTTGTTGAAAACTTCTCATAAAACTTCTTCAAAATTGAATTTTTGGATTAAGAGATTAAAAATCAATGAGTCGTGTGAAGGACGATGACCCCTGATTATGTCTCGACTTTATTAAAGGCCGATGAAGGACTTTTTCTGGGAAAAAAATAATTTTAAAGAAAAAAACCAATTCAACGAAATTTTCAAGAAAAAATAAATTTTGTGCAAATATCCAATTTCAAATAAATTTTCTACAAAAATTTAATTTTGACATAATTTTCTAGAAAAAACGAAAAATTCAATAAAAAATTATTTTCGAAAATGTGCCAACGAAATTGTTTAGAAAAATTTAATGTTGACGAAATTTGACACAATTTACACAAAAAAGCGAAATTTGCACTTATTTTCGTCAAAATTTAAAAAAAAAACCTAAAAAAAAAGATTTTTCTAGAGAAATGCAATTTTTAAAACGTTTCACAGAAATTTTATAGAGAAACAAAACGTCAAAATTTAAAAAAAAAACCTAAAAAAGAAGATTTTTCTAGAGAAATGCAATTTTTAAAACGTTTCACAGAAATTTTATAGAGAAACAAAACGTTAAAAATAATTTCTATAAAAATTTGATTTTCTTAAATTTTAAAAATTAAATTTTTATAAGATTAAATTTTAAAGAAATTTGCAAGGAAATATTATTTTAGTCTCGATTTTCGATTGAAACATTCAATTTCGTAAATTTTGATTGTCATAATAAAAATGTTTATGAAATATTTAATAAATTTTCAATTTCTATGATATTTTAATATAATTGCAATATCTATGAAATTTTCAATTAAATTGCAATTCTATGAAATTCTCAATAAAATTTCATCGCAAAATTTTGTTGAAATTGCATATCTCTACAAAATTTCTTAAACTCAAATTTATTCATATTTTTTTTTGGAAATTTCAATGGACCGTGAATGTATTAATAGCCACTTAAGGGATAAAATAATTTTCAACTAAATTTGTATACAGATCATAATTTTATCGAAAATTTCATACAGTTTTAAATTTTATCGAAAATTTCATACAAATTGCAATTTTATTTAAAATATCATAGAAACTGCAGTTTCATGGAAAATTTCGTAGAAATTGCAATTTTATTGCAAATTTCTATATTATTAAAAATTTCATAGAACTTGCAATTTTATTGAAAATTTCGTAGAAATTGTAATTTAATTGAAAATTTTTTTATACAGATCGTAATTTAATCGAAAACTTCATACAGATTTAAATTTTATTGAAAATTTCATACAAAATGCAATTTTATTGAAAATATTATAGAAATTGCAGTTTTATTGAAAATTCCGTAGAAATTGCAATTTTATTGAATATTTTATAGAAATTGCAATTTTATTGAAAATTTCATAAAATTGCAATTTTATTGAAAATTTCACACAAATCACAATTTCATCGAAATTTATTGAAAATTTCGTAGAAATTGCAATTTTATTGAAAATTTTATAGAAAATTGCACTTTTATTAAAAATTTCATAAAAATTGCAATTTTATTGAAAATTTCATAGAAATTGCAATTTTATTGAAAATTTCACAGAAATTGCAATTTTATTGAAAATTTCATAGAAATTGCAATTTAATTGAAATTTTTAAAAAAAATTTCATTGAAATTGCAATTTTTCAATAAACGATTTAAATTTTATTGAAAATATCATAGAAATTGCAATTTTAAAGAAAATTTCGTAGAAATTGCAATTTTATTGAAAATTTCGTAGAAATTGCAATTTTATTAAAAATTTCGTAGAAATTGCAATTTTATTGAAAATTTCATAGAAATTACAACTTTATTGAAAATTTCATAGAAATTGCAATTTTATTGAAAATTTCATAAAACTGAAATTTTATTGAAAATTTCGTAAAAATTGCAATTTTATTGAAAATTTCATAGAAATTGCAATTTTATTGAAAATTTCATAGAAATTGCAATTTTATTGAAAATTTCATAGAAATTGCAATTTTATTGAAAATTTCATAGAAATTGCAATTTTATTGAAAATTTCATAAAAAAAGCAATTTTATTGAAAACTTCACACAAATCATAATTTTATCGAAAATTTTATACAGATTTAAATTTTATTGAAAATTTCATACAAATTGCAATTTTATTGAAGATATCAAAGAAGTTGTAATTTTGTTGAATATTTCGTAGAAATTGCAATTTTATTGAAAATTTCGTAGAAATTGAAATATTATTGAATATTTCGTAGAAATTGAAATATTATTGAAAATTTCATAGAAATTGCAATTTTATTTTATCGAAAATTTCATACAAATCGTAATTTAAACAGATTTTATTGAAAATTTCATACAAATTGCAATTTTATTGAAAATATCATAGAAATTGCAGTTTTATTGAAAATTTCGTAGAAATTGCAATTTTATTGAAAATTTTATATAAATTTCAACTTTATTGAAAATTTCGTAGAAATAGCAATTTTATTGAAAAATTTTTTATACAGATCGTAATTTTATCGAAAATTTAATACAGATTTAAATTTTATTGAAAATTTCATACAAAATGCAATTTTATTGAAAAATAGAAATTGCAGTTTTATTGAAAATTTCGTAGAAATTTCAATTTTGTTGAATATTTTATAGAAATTGCAATTTTATTGAAAATTTCGTAGAAATTTCAATTTTGTTGAATATTTTATAGAAATTGCAATTTTATTAAAAAATTCATAAAAATTGTAATTTTATTGAAAATTTTATAGAAATTGCAATTTTATTGAAAATTTCATAGAAATAGCAATTTAATTGAAATATTGACAGAAATTGCAATTTTATTAAAAATTTCATAGAAATTGCAATTTTATTAAAAATTTCATAGAAATTGCAATTTAATTGAAATTATTGATAGAAATTGCAATTTCATTGAAAATTTCATAAAACTGCAATTCTATTGAAAATTTCATGAAATTGCAAATTTTTGAAAATTTCATAAACTTGCAATTTTATTGAAAATTGCAATTTTATTGAAAATTTCACACAAATCATAATTTGATCGAAAATATTATACAGATTTAAATTTTATTGAAAATGTCATACAAATAGCAATTTTATTGAAAATATCATAGAAATTGCAAATCTATTTAACATTTCAAAGGAGTTGTAATTTTATTGAATATTTCGTAGAAATTGCAATTTTATTGACAATTTCGTAGAAATTGCAATTTTATTGAAAATTTCGTAGAAATTGAAATATTATTGAAAATTTCATAGCAATTGAAATATTATTGAAAATTTCATAGAAATTGCAATTTAATTGAAAACTTCATAGACTCGTTCGAGCATTTCGACTGATAACTGGCGAATGACACGCGTAAACGTTGTTCAGGCGTAAGTCTTTCCATGATGAAATGCCTTAACAAAAATAACATGACAGCATGACACGACTCACACGTGATCTGTCAAAAAAAGGCTATTGAAAAAAATGATCTCTCTACCTGTTATTTCCTTTGAAATTTCTTTAAAATTTAATTTTATAAAAAATGTAAATCAAATTTTTATGAAAATGTTGTCAACTTTTCTTATTGTTTTCTTTTTAAGGATGCTAGGTGTCAAAAATTTAACAAAAGATTTTTTGCTATTATTTAATATTTTTTTGTTTTTTTTTTTGAAAAAAGGTTTTTTTAAAAGAATGTCTAATTGTTTTAATGACAGTTACTAAGCCACTGTCTCTACGCAAATGTGATTTTCCCATCCGTTTAATTTTCTTTAATTTAGAAAAAAATTAGACAAACAAAGTAAAAAAAAATTACTATAAAAATGTTTGTACAATAGTATGGCTCAATCTTCATAAAAAAGGTTTTTAGGTCTCGGATAAAAATTGTTGTATACCTACACCACACTGTGGTACAGGATATTATGGTTTTGTAGTTACCTTTGTAATTTCCAAAGACATTAACCGAAAAAACAAGTAAGAAATTTTAGTCGGATAAACCGACTAAGGTATACCCTCACTTTGTGAAGGATATATGTATGTTATTGTCCAATTGATAGATTAAGGGTAAATTAAAACATTTAATCGAAAAAACGCTAAAACAAATTTAACCCGGCTCATGTTGTTATTGTAGAACCATATAATGTTTTATGTATGTATAAAAACCTGAATCTTGAACTTGAACTTGTATGTATAACAAAACATGTTTAAAATTTACCATGAGTGTCTAAATATTTTGTGCGCTACTGTGTGGTGAAAATCACTTGTACCAAGCTCCTAAAAGTATGCCAACTATTCTGAGTCTCGTAATTATTAATGCCCACAACATAGAACACAAAAACGTTGGTTACACATACATTCCAAAATTAAATGCAATTTTTATCTCGTACAACTTCTATTCACTGATTTGAATGGCATTCAACCATTTTACTCCATCACATCGTGTTATAATTGCTGGGAAGAGGAAGTATTTAAAATATACTTGTTATGTCTGAGAACCAAAGATGGGGACATTCTGATCAATGTTTGCTTAGACAATAGTCCGTGCAAAAGTAATCTTAAACACCGAATTTGAAAACAATGGCTATTATTGGTTTTTAAATTGTGGGGAAATTATTTTTGTATGAATTTGTGTGGGGGCACGACATACGGGTATATGCCCTTTGTACTGAACAGTAGGTCCTTTAAAATATTGCATTGTACGAAATTTTCAGAGTGAATGCTGTTACGTACACTGAAGGAAAAAAGACGTTGCAAATTAGCACCGTTTGGGGACAATTTCACCCAGTAACGTCCATGAAAAATTGTGTTCGATTCGTGCACTATAGTGTTTATAAAAATACCATTCCCACTAAACGGAGTTGGATTTTTGTGCGGCGTTGTTGATTAATTGTTGGGCTTTGCATAAGCACCAGCGTGGCTTCATTTATTTATTCTTATTCTATTGTTCTATAAGTGAGAAACATAAAATTGAATGACGACCTTATTGTGGAAGAGGTACAATTTAATGACCAGTTCGTCGCTTGGATGACCAACTGACGGAACTGACAATTTTTCGAAAATTGAGTTAAGGCCATTATTGGACTTGCTTAGTCATCGTACAATATGTGTGTAAATTTGTAAATTACCGTTATTTCTAAAAACGGAAAAACATCTACGACGTAGCAAAATGTCACTAAAAATTGAATTTATTTAGAAACTAACTTTATTTTTTTAAAACTATTCAGAAAGAAGAAATTAGTACATAATAAGGAAAAAAACTGAAAATTGTATAATAAATATTACGCCATGGGAAATAGACAACTTTGTCTCCAAAACAAAAAATCTGCTCTCCTGAACAATTTTAAAATAGTTAGTTTCGTCTGTTGGTCATACAAGCGACGAAATATACAAATTTGCAAATACATGTAAATACTTAGTAGGGACATAATTACTGTTAGACATTGAACACACCCATAACAATAGTATAATTAAACATACCCTATTAATAGCACTTGGATTATGAAACATAACCTCTATAGCGTTAGTTTTTAACGGGAATTGAAAATAACTTCAGTTTTCACCATGAAGTGGTCAGACAATGAGAACCGCATCGCTATTATAGCGCTTTTTAAGTGTGGAAATAAAAAAGCGACAATTTCAAAACGCTCCGCCCGCTGGGGATTAGTCGTATGTTCGTCTACCGGTGCATAAAACTGTTTGAGGAGACTGTAGATGTCAAAGACCGCCACCGGTCGGGACGCCCTTGTACTATTTGAACGCCGCAGCTTATCAAAGCCGTCAAGTCAAGAATTTTGGGAAATGCGCTCCGAAAACAGATGAAACGAGATGAATATTACGAAAAAATCGATGAGTCAAATTATCAAAAATGATTTGTGGCTTTCAAACGCCGTACTGGACATCTGTTGACTGCAGCTTTAAAAAAACGCAAACGTCTTTTGGTGAAGCACGCTGATAACTTGCACAAAAAAATGTTGTTCACTGAAGAAAAAATTTTTACCGTGCCAGAAAAATTCAACAAACAAAATGATAGAGTGTAAGAGTAGGGACGGTCGTCTAAGCAAGCATCTGAACTGATTCGACGGGTTGAAAAAGGCCATCATCCAGCTTCAGTCGTGGTTTGGTGGGGTGTCTGACCTTGCTGACTTGCATTTCTGTAAACAAGGGGTCAAAACATAGGCCAACGTTTATCAAGAAACCGTTTTGGAAGCTGTTGTGAAGCCATTTAACCATTCTCTATTCCAAAACTAGGCATGGACTTTGCAGCAGGATTCTGCGCCGGCCCATAAGGCTAAAACAACCCTGACATGGCTTCGAAACAATCTACCAGCTTTCATTTCATCTGAAGAATGGACCTCTGGAAGCCCTGATTTAAACCCACTGGATTACAAATTGTGGACAGTTTTAGAGGACATGGTCTGCCACAAAAGATACCCTAACATCAATTCTCTTAAGACTGCTTTGATTCGTGCTGTGGACACTTTCCCAATGGACGAGGTGCGTGCGGCTATTGATGATTGGCCAGTGCGACTTAAGGCATGTGTGAAGGCCAAAGGTGGACATTTCGAATTTCGGACTAACGCTAATGCTGTTAAACTTGTTTCGAATATTGGCGTGGATCTGGGAAGAAAGCCATTGAAATCCTCCCGTGTCGTCCAATAGTAATGCCCGTACTGGGGGACTACTACCCAGTGCTTTAGCGCTTTAAATTATCCCCAGTTGGTGTTGATTTTGCAACGAAGCGTTGATGATTTTTGATGCTATGCATGCACCGCCGTGTTTTATTTTTCGCTGGGTGTATGGACTGGCAATACGCCAATTACGTCTCTAGTTGATAGCGTCGATGATGGTGTTATCATTCGGTTACGCCTTTCAAGGGTTCTTATGTGCATAAAGGAGGCAGATAACTCCAACAGGGCGGACGGACATAGGTAATTTCTCCCAAACATTTATAGGGTCTTAGGTTCCGAGTACGATGTGTTAATTGTTTGTATAGGATATTTTTGAATATGTTTTCTAAATAATCGACCTTTTATTCTATATTATTTATGTGTTTAAATGACAAGCTCGAGGTCAGGTGTCGCGTTATGTTTTGTGTTATTTCGTTTTTATACTCATATCCCTGAAGATGTTCTTCAAAGAAGAACGAAATATTGGATAACAATAAATAAACAATAACAATACCTGACCTCGAGCTTGTCATTTAAATACAAAATGTTTTTATAGGATGCTATACAGAATATTAAAAGATCACAGTGAGACAATTGTAAAAATAGGGATTTTTGGCCGCAACATCGGCCCAAAATCCCTTTGTTATCGTAATTTTTTGTTTGATCGTAACGTGCCTGTACGTCTCGACGAATAAAACATTTGTCACTGATACCTCGTACATATAGCTGATATATAGCACTTACTGAAGTTTCCACCCTTAATATTTAAAGTATTTTTCAATATGATTAAATCCTTTTAAAATCCATGAGCATTTTGCTTTGGATGTATACAGTTTTAATCAAAACAAACAAGTTAGTATGACAATGATGAAGTTTTCACTTTCACATAGAAACGGTAGTAATTGTCGTAAAAACAATTAGAAACGTAAAAGAGGAAAAAAATCCAAAAAATGATTTATTCCATTTATTATTTATTATTATTTATTTATTATTTATTCCTATTTAAAAAAAATCTATGGATAATGTATTAATTATGACCCATATTGTAATAGTAATGGAAACTCAAAAAATATTTTTTTATATTTCTTATTTTGGCAATTTTTTGTGAGGTACCAAAGAGACGTGGCAATAACGCCCAATTTTCCATAGTCTGTGATTACTGTAAAAGCATTACACTGTACAACATTTCAAGTTTTTGTTTGTGCAGGAATCGAGTTATAAGCCGTTAACTTTTTATTCAAAATGTTCCATTTGTATGGGAGGTACTGAAAGGGGCGTGACAATAACGCCAATTTCTCTCAAGGTTATATCTACCAAGGAACTAATGGTATGTGTGGAATTGTGAATGATTCTGATAAGTAGTATAGGCGTTATTAAAGGAAGAATATTTAACTAAATTTTGACCTTTTGTAGGGGAGGTACTTGAAGGAGTGGAACAACATGGTCCATCTTTGACCTTAGCTTGAGAAAGAAAACAATATTAACACATACCAAATTTCATTTCAATCGGTTACTCCTATCGAAGGTTATTGAGCGAACTAGCCAGACAAATAGACGGACGGCCGGACATTGCCCAAATGGCCCAAAATATACTTGGGGTCACTTCTTCGACGTGTTACACTCTTGGTCCGCTGCAACTGATTTATACCCTCGTTCACATAAAAACATGAGTTTGTTGAAATTCTCTTATTTCTACATTTATCCATAGATTCATTGATCAAATACGCATTGTTTTATTCGTTGGGATGCCAGCTTTCAAAAAATTTAAGAACATATTTTGCGAAAACAAAATTTTATGGTTTCTATCGTGTCAGGAAAACAATTTTTTTTGAGAAAAAAATAAATTTTTTCTAACTGTTTTAACGGCAGTTACTAAACTACATTTTCTACTTGAAAGTGATATTCCCAACATTTGTAGCCCTCATAATTCCCTAAGAGAGTATCATGGCTTTATCGGACCTATATTTCAAAAAATATGAAATTTTTTAAAAAAATGTACCATAAAGAAATTTTTTGTTTTGGTTTCATAAAATAGTACGTCTCAATCAACACAAAAAAAATTTAGGTCTCTGACCCAAAGAAACTTTTTGGTTGCATATTGGTATCAAAGTAATGCGGGATAAGATCGTTTCATTTTATATACAAAATTTAACATTTATTGAAAATAAAATAAAATCCATGTTTACAAAACTCAGTAAAAAGATACCGTTTACAAGGGACCCACCTAAAGACAAATAATTAATAAAATCGGCTTAATTATAATTAATTAAATGAATTTATATAACTCACCATATCCCACTCAAAGAATGGACTGAGGATAACAATCAAAATACATGTGAAACCCACATACGACAGGCCATAGAACATGACCTGATTTGAGGGAACATAATCGATTTGGGCGCGACGTTTGCCGGAAATACAACAGGCGACACAGCAGATAAACAACCAAATGCCGATAATGTCATGGAAGGGAGCAAAATACAGACGCAACTTGGTATTCGGATAGAGATAGGTGAAAATCATGGCAGCCACAATGAACTGGATGAATCAAATCAAATATTTACTCGTTTACCAGAGTTGGTATATTCAAGTAGATTAGCATTACCTGGAGACATAAAAGAGTAAAGACTACCCAAGAGGTAAGACCATGATAATTGATACGATTGTAGGTCATCGAATACTCATGACTGAAGATGCACCATATGCCAATGCTGAAGAGGATTAGGGTGATCGAGTGCAAAGTGAGATGCACATATTTAACAGTTCTGGTCCGGGAGCCAATAAGTAAGCGATAAATGATAATGGCTGGAATATAAGAAAATATCACAAGATTTGGTATATGAAGCTTGCGAAGGAATTTAATCGTAATAATATAAAGAAGTAAAAGCTCCATATAACCACAATTCGATCGATACCTCCATTCTAAACTATGCTAAGTGCAAAAAGGTAGTTTTTCAGGAGAGGCGACCAATGTTTGATGAACTTTTTAAATTTGTGTGGAAGTCCTTTATAATGAAAATCGGATGGCCTGTACTGCAATCTCCCTAAAAACATGCTAAGTTGACTTAACATGTTTTAGAAAGGAGGTATCGAATTGTTATATAGAATTGTTAATTGTGTTATAGACTTTGTTAACCGTTTTATAGACTTTGCCAAACTATTACGAGTAAGCCCTTTTAGTTCAATTTTAAATAAAAATTAAACAACATTTTATAAATATTTGCAACATACTAAATCCAATTAGCAGAGTGCCCACCAAACTCAACAGTCCATGATAACCTCCGGCACAAAAACGATCATCTAAACTTTTTTGGGGTTCTGGATCCACCGCATTGTTTTCATCCACCAATCTAGCAGCTCCCCAACCGTCAGGGACTCTGACATCGGGAATAGAACGTTCTGCACCACTCTCCTCGCCACCGTCTCCACCGCCAGCCGCGGAATCCGCTGCTCCCGAATAATAATATGTGGAATCACAATGTTGCCTGTCCATGACGAGAATGCAGAGCATAACGCCACATGCCACATATGGTATCAAAAGTACCCCGGCCACTATTTGACTGGTGCGGGCCATAGTATCGATATGAAGCGAAGGGAGTAGGAATTTTTCAATTGGTTCTTTTTAATGTTGAAGAGCAAAAAAATAGAAAATTATATTGATGCTAACGTCAGATTGGGAATTTATCGAATTCCTTTTGAAAAGTATTCGATTAAATTTTCTATGAGTATTTCGAATTTATAATCGTGTAATGACAATGTTGGAATATTTAAATTGTCCGATAACAAGGCCTATAGGTTTATAAAAGTGACATATTTCATAAATTATTACGAATACTCGTAAGGTCCCACCTATATATGATCCATATTAGAACAACGACATATTTACCTAAAGCCAGGTCGACTCTTACATCGCTGGTCGCAGTCCACTGTATAATAAAAAAATTGAAGACAATATAAAATTCAAATAAAAGAACATCTTTCTGTAAGGGAGTTAGCTGTACCTTTTCATTCAGCCAATGAAGATATTCCGAATAAAATTTGATTTAATTTAAAAAAAAAAACAATAAATTTAAAAAAATCTTTATTTGAGTCGATAGAACGATCTATATAATTCAATGTTTAAATATGATGTAATGTAAATGTTGACCGCAGCTGCGCCTCAAATGGTTCTAAGCGACCAATTGACCGGTCCCAAACATGAAATAAACTGTTCACCGAACTCACTCAGAATTCAATAAAAATAAATATAAGTAGAATTCAATAATGTGCAAGCGTGGTTCGTTTGTGGACCCGGGCCCCTCCCCAAATGTTTTAAACATAGGCTTAAGCTATTTACAATTTTCAAAATCACCAAAAAAAAACCGAAAAATATTTGGAAGGCAGTTCAAAAAAAAAAAAAACAATACAAAAGCGCAAAAAATGGTAACAGTAAAAGTAATAACAACTAAAAACCAGTAAGGAAAGGCTAAAGTCGGACGGGGCCGACTATATAATACCCTACACCACTCTCGTAATATTGAATAACTCTGAAATATAAATTTTGTAATTCATGTATAAATTGTTTACATAAATTTACTTTTGGGACATTTTATACTCAAATAAAACCCTGTACCACAGTGCACCACTCTACCATTATAAATATCAAAACGATTGGATGTAAACTACAGCATCTATAGGACTAAAGGGTCAAATCGGACGAAAGATATGTATGGGAGCTATATCTAAATATTAACCGATTTTCTTCAAATTCGGCAATGTTGGTTCATGGATCAAGAAACTCTACCATTCTAAATTTCAAAACGATTGGATGTAAAATACAGCTTCTATAGAACTAAAGGGCCAAATCGGACGAAACATATATATGGGAGCTATAGCTAAATCTTAACCGATTTTCTTCAAATTCGGTAGTGTTGGTTCATGGATCAAGAAACTCTACCATTCTAAATTTCAAAACGATTGGATGTGAAATACAGCTTTTATAGGACTAAAGGGCCAAATCGGACGAAAGATATATGTATATTGGAGCTATATCTAAATCTGAACCGATTTCAACCGATTTCAACCAAATTCAATAGGGATCTTTACAGCTGCGAAATACTCTAAACTGCAAAATTTCAGAACGATCGGAGTGAAATTGCGACCTGTAGTCGACGAACAACTTTATATGGACAGACGGACAGACATGGAACGGACGGAATCGACTCAGCTACTGATTCTGAGACGATTCCGTCCGTACTTTAAGGTGGGTCTAGCTGTGTTATTTTCAGATGTTACAAACATCTGCCGTGAAGCAAACTTATAATATATGCTATTTCAGTTTGTGTTCTCGACGTTAAGAAGAATAAAAGTTTATGTCCGGAACAGAATGGAGGGAGAAAGGCTACGAGTATCTTATCTGGCTTTGATGTCTTTATACAAAGATGAAGTCAAAATCGATGAAATAATTGATATATTTCTTTCAAAAAATCGAAGATTACATTTTTAACTCTTACGTATTTTTTTATAAAAAGTTTTAATGATCTCGTACTAAAGTACATATTTATATTTCGGAAAAATATTCGAATAAAAAATTAAGGAACTTAACTTCCCTTACCTACACAATAAACGCAATTTTTTTATTGTTTATCTTTGTTATGGAAAAAAAGGTTGGCCCCCCCCCTCCCGAACCAAAATCCTGGATACGTCCCTGCTAATGTTAACTCCAATAACTTACGACAGAAATGTCATTCTTCTAGGGTCAATAGTTTCCAAGATATTTTATTTAAAGTATTGCTACGCCCACTTTTGACACGCCCATCAATCCGATCCCGCCTATTTTTTAGTCAAGTTTTCAATATTAATTCCGATACAGTATGTACAAAATCTTATTCCTTAACGATCAACTCATTCTGAGGTATTCAAATTCAAAAGTGTTTACCTGCACTGGTATTAACGTTATGAGTCATTATATTTTGGTATGATTTGTCCCTATGTGTGAGAGGTACCAAAACCGGCCAGGCTATTTCGCCAATTTTTCTCTATTGGCACGAATAAAAAACCATACAAAAATAGAAAAAAATCGCAAAAAAATTGTTTGTTCAAGTTTTTGAAAGTTAGCATCCTAAAGAAGATCAGCCCGTTTCTCTGTTTCGCACGAAAGCTCTGTTTTCTTCGTTAGGATGATAGATTTCAAAAAATGAAACAAACCATTTTTTTTGCGAATTTTGTTCTATTTTTTATGGATTTTTTCGTGCCAGAAAAAAACATTTTTTTTGGAAAAAATCTAATTTTTTTCTAATTGTACAGGGTTTTCCAATAAGAGTCATATGATTTCTTTGAAAAAAACACACGTATAGTTGAGGAAGTTCAAAAGTTTTTTATTTAATGTGAAGTATAGCGCGATCAATTTCGAGGTTCCCTTTAAAGAAAAAAAAAACACAGAAAATTCAAATTGAATGGGGAATTTTTATTATCAGTTGAAAGAACATTCTTTGGCATTTATTGTTTGAAGATTATGTCTATCAACTGTTGGACGCGGCTACGTCTCAGATGGTCCATCCGTTGAGTCCAATTTTCGATGACTCGTTCGAGCAATTCGACTGGTAACTGGCGAATGGCACGCGTGATGTTTTGCTCCAAGGCCTGAATCGAAGCGGGTTTGTCCGCATAAACTTTAGACTTTACATATCCCCACAGGAAAAAGTCTAACGGTGTGATACCAAACGATCTTGGTGGACAATCGACCGGCCCAAAACGTGAAATTATCTGCTCACCGAAGTGTTCTCTCAATAAATCCATTGATTGATGCGATGTGTGGGAAGTGGCGCCGTCTTGTTGAAACCAAATGTCGTCGAGATCACGAGCTTCAATTTCAGGCATCAAATAGTCGGTTATCATGACACGATAACGGTCGCCATTGACAGTTACGTTCTAACCGGCATTATTTTTGAAGAAATATGGACCGATGATTCCACCGGCCCACAAACCGCACCAAACCGTTGTTTTTTCTAGATGAAGTGGCAGCTCTTGAATCTCTTCAGGTTGCTCTTGGTCCCAAATGCGGCAATTTTGCTTGTTTACATAACCATTGAGCCAGAAATGGGCCTCATCGCTGAACAAACTTTGGCTCGAAAACGTCGGATCTTCATGGAACTTTTCAAGAGCCCATAGAGCGAAGCGATGTCGCTTGGGAAGGTCGGGCGGCTTCAGTTCTTGCACAAGCTGTATTTTGTATGCTTTCAATTTAAGATCTCGACGTCAAATGCGCCAAGTCGTTCCATACGTCAGTCCGAGTTGCTGCGAACGGCGCCGAATCGACTCTCCACGGTCTCCGTGTACACTCTCAGCTACGGCCGCTACGTTTTCTTCACTGCGTGCTGGACGTGGTCTATTCGGTCGAATATTATCCAATAATGAATGCTGGGTCCCAAGATGGGTGATGGTGTTGCGAATAGTACGCTCAGTAGGCCGACTATGTTGACCATAAGTTGAGCGAAGTGCACGAAACACATTCCTCACAGAACGTGAATTTTCGTAATAAAGTTGAAGGATTTGTAAACGTTGTTCAGGCGTAAGTCTTTCCATGATGAAATGCAAAACAATACTTAACAAAAATAACATGACAGCATGACACGACTCACAAGTGATCTGTCAAAAAAAGGCTATTGAAAAAAGGATCTCCACTTAGATCACCCGTTATTAATTATACGCTCTTTTGGACATATCCCCTGGGAGTACTTGCGTTCCTCAGAAAGGCGCATAAATGAACACCGCACAATAAATTACTCATCTTTCACGCAAACAACTAGATTCAAAACGCTCATAGTCCACAAAAAATTAAAACTTCCTTGATAAAAAAATTAAAAGAAATATGTATGTATATTCGATTTAATATTAAAAACGATAAATACTTAATTTATTAATCTTCGGTTTTAATGGCAGATAAACTTAAAATGTCAAAAGGTAAACTTGATATGATTTTTGAATTAAATTCATGAAAATAGCTATTGTTTATAAATGAAACAAACAATACTCACACACCTTTCCCTATGTATATGTAAAAACAATACTAACAATTGGAATCGTCAAATTGAAAATGTTTCTAACAATAAAAACTGTTCTAAGCGCCCCAGTGAGTATATATCATGCTCGCCTATGAGTTTGGGGGTCGTGGGCTCGATTCCCACCGGAGACTCTGGTCTGTCGTTGCAAAAATCTAGCTTCATGGTCTTTGTAACCCGGCTATGCACTGTACCTTAAAATTAGAATATAATTTTACATTGTATTGTAATTCATATATATAAATAAATAATAACTGTTTTCTCTCTGTAAACCATACAGTACCAATGATAAGAATAATCTCGAGATAAAAACGCTTTCATTAAAATTCGCATAAAAAGAGACCTAAGCGTATGTACATATGAATGTCGTCGAGTTCTAAATTATTTTGAAAGAAAGATCCACCATGGATCGCATAAGAATGATTTCGGGTACAACGCATTATACCAAATTTCAGCCCAAATTGTTGAAATTTGAGGTGTTTGTGGTTACGAAGTCAAATCTAGAGGGACCTTTTCAGTCATCTGGCTCAATTATTGTAGACTGTAGCGTGATTACAACAGACGGACGGACATGGCTAAATCGTCATAGAATTTCACGACGATTAAGAATATATATATACTTTTTGGCTTCTCAGATCAATAGTTAGAGGTGTTACAAACAGATTGACAAAATGAATATACCCCCATCCTATGGTGGAGGGTATAAAAATAGATTTGTGCAAATAAAATCCACCGTAAAGTGAAGTGAAATAATGTGGGCATATTCGATATGTTTTAGAAAATGTTATATTGGGGAGCGTATGATTTATATTGTTTAATTTAAACTAACTAATATAAATCATACGTAACCCTAGTTAACTGGTTAATACAGGGTTTTCCAATAAGAGTGATATGATTTCTTTGAAAAAAAACACACTTATCGTTAAGGAAATACAAAAGTTTTTTATTTAATGTGAAGTACACTCGATACAATTAAGTTCTAAATAAAACGTCATTCAAATGGCCTCCACGACTTCTTCTGCAGGAACGAATTCGATGAACCCAATTTTCGAGCACTTTTTCCACTAAATCAAGTCGTATGTCATGAATTTCACGTTCAATATTGACTTGTAAAGCTTGAAGAGAGTCTAGTTTATTTCGAAATACCACTGACTTCAAATAACGCCACAAGAAATAGTCTAATGATGTTAAATCGCAACTTCTTGGAGGTCATTCAATATCACAATTTCTTGAAATAATCGAATCTTCAAACTTTTTTCGCAATAATTCAATTGTTTCATTTGCTGTGTGGCACGTAGCCACAATCGGTCAAAGACAAAAAGATAGCTCTTTACGAGAGCTAAAAAGGTCGTAGGTCGACTGGAAAGTGTTTTTTTGGATTTAAAAAAATGGACTTGGCATCATTTTCAAATGTTAACGGTAAGTTTATTTTCGCTCTAGCTCCTTAACGGTACGTCGGATCGGGAATCGGTCAATGGCCAAAATATAGCTCGTACAAGAGCTAAAATATTGCTCAAGGTCGTATGTTGACTGGAAAGGGTTTTTTTGGATTTAAAAAAAATGGCAAAAGCGCACGAACAGTTGCAATTGAAGAACGATTTTTTTGATAATCAAACTGAATAATTTGTAAACGTTGTTCATGCATATAAATCTCCATGCTGAAATTGTAAACACTACTGAATACAATGAAAAACAAATGACAGATCATGACATATTACAAATGGCCGAAACGTCGGTTCAGAATCATATCATCCCTATTGGAAGACCATTTATTAACGATAGTTACTCAACTTTCATTTCTACGTGATAATGATGTTTTCAGCATTTCTTGCCCTCATTATTTTCTTTAATTTAAATGATTTATCTAGCTTCAAATACAAGATCCAAATTCTAAAGGTACCTTAAATTGGAATTTTGGATACAAATTTTTACAAAAAAAAAATTGTTTTGATTTCATAAAATAGTATGCCTCAATCTATACAAAAATGTTTTTAGGTCTCGGAAACAAAAAAAAAATGTTTGTTGCAAAGTGTTGTTATTCCACAAGCCAATGAAGTGTGTTGTAAGCTCCAAATCGCAGAAATTCCTTTTGAGGTTAATACCAGAATTCATCAATTTGATGAAGTTTTTCCTTTCAGTGCACTCATTGGTCAAAGCATGATACAATTACACCAGGAAAAGTCACTTGCTCAAAAACTTATTATATCAACTCTGGGGGTCTTGTGATGTCGTCATTTGCTTGTTGACAATTGTCAAAGTTACCCGTTGTTGTTGTATGAAACTTTGCTCGTTGTTGTTGTAGAAAACAGCATACAACGTTGTATGCATTTTAAAACCCAAGACCCCTGCAAGAAAAATTGTTAAATCAGCTGTTAAGTTGACACTACCTGGTGTAATTGTATCATGGTTCATAGAAAATTAATTTCTTAAATATGTATGTGCCAAATGTTGACGTTTCAAACGGAATACATATATTTTTAGGCTTGTGTAAAATATAGTATTTTGGAAAAATGTCGCATGGTGCTTTGCCAAAAATTAGATCGTCCCACACTACCTTTCTAGGGCAAAAGACGGATGATCTGAGTGTGCAGAACTCTAGCAGTGAATTGTTTGAGTTGAAACCAAAACCCAAATTAGTTTGTATACCGGAAGATTGCAGAAGGATTTTCAATGATTTGAGGTACATATGTTAATAATGAATTACGAAATAAAATATATGTATGCATGTACGTATTTGCTATGCTTCTCCTTTTGATGCAGGAAAACGCAATCACTGAATGTGCCCAAAAAAATAGAACAATCAGAAAAGTCTTGGTCGGTTATTTTTCTAGGTTCTAAGGGCCAAGATGGCGTCGGACACGAGAATATTATTCTGTAAAAAATTCAGCATTTGATTATTCTATAAAAAAATTCTGCTTTTGGTCATAGATATGTCCCTTTAGAGAAGTAAACAAGAAATTTAAACTGAGCGACTTAATTTTAGTTTATTATCTATACTGTCATTTTCATTTCTTTCCTTACTCTAGAACTCTGACATAGTTTTGTTTGATAAATTAATTGCTAATAAAATGTACAAACTTTTATGAAATCTTATGGATATTTGATTTATCATGCAGGTCACTTGCATTTTGATGCCATTTCATAAATAGTTGCTGTTGCAACATAGACTGTAATGAGTTTCAGAAGTTTTCTTTTGAAAAAACCCAAGCGAAAGTTTAATTTAGGTTTGGCCATGACAGACTTGAATCTGGAACAAACATTTCTTCCATGAGGGATGGTCAGGATTCAGTAGTAATTAATTGTATAATGAGTAATAATAAAAATGCAATACCTGGAAAACTTTTCGATATCCATTTGGAGTAAATTTATTTTCAAAAATGAATTAAAATGACAAGCAATTTCACACAAACAAAATGTTTTCATGAAGTTCTTTTGTCAAACTGTTTATATTTAAAGTGGCGTAAACGCTTCTATATTAAGTGAAAATTTTCGCATTATGGTTTTATTAACCCCCTTTTTCTAATGTTGAATCGAGTAAAACAGAATGGCGTTTACGCCACTTTTAAAATAAACAGTTCAAATCACGAAAATGTTTCTCCAAATCTTTGCAATAATTAAAAAACATCACATTTTATCGAGTCTTATACGCCACTTTCAAAATAAACAGTTCAAATCACGAAAATGTTTATCCAAATCTTTGCAATAATTAAAAAACATCACATTTTATCGAGTCTTTATATATGTTAGAATGCGTTATTGTTTTTTGGTCTTAAAATTAAAGAAGAACTTTTGTAAATAAATATAAAGAAGAATTTGTGAAAAATTTTAAATTTAAAGAAAATATATTTTCACTTAAAAAAAATTTGTGGCATTCCATAAATAGTGCGAATAATTGGCTTTTAATCCCGATTTATGGGAATATTACAAACAGTGTTAATATTTTCCTAATTTCCATTCAATAAACAACAAAACTAATGCTATGGATTTTCCCATCAATGCTGCGCTATTTTTTTATTAACCAAAAACAAATTTAAACGGTTTTCATTAATTCAATTCATTCATTTTTCTATTTGCGATCATTTACTGAGCGGAAAATAAAACTAGAAAAAAACCACACTTGTCGCGCTGTGGCACAATTTTTGCTTTATTGAAAAACCATAAGTGAAGAATGCAAAACAAATGTCTTCGAATAAAAAAACACAAATCTTACAATTAATGGCAATTAAAATAATGTGTAAATCATATTACTCGCCTCTGAACACTGACAATCTAAACCAACCAGTGAACCAGCAAACGGACCGGGAGCAGGAGGAGGTGGAACCCCGCAGACTGTGCCAAAAACTGAAGCATCGAAAAGAGGCGGCGTATGAGTAATTAAAATTTATGGTGGATCCATTCCAAAACGACCTCTACACTTAGTCACTGCGATTGTAAACTCAATGGCTATACGACTATACTTCCCTCTATAGGCAATTTGATGTCTAATTGATGATAATTTAAATCGATAGGCAAGTATGTGCGGCGAATGCAAAATTTGTCTCCATAAACTTTTCTATTCGAATTTAATTCCAATAGAAAAAGTAGGCCTGTTTTCGTTGAATTATACGCCCCTTGAGAAATGAATCGCAAGGCCATGATGATAGAATTTTATTGTGAAAGAAAAACTTCTGCTGAACGTTGAATTTTTTGTGCCAATTAAATCGTGTTCTTAGTATAGTACTGTTTTGGAAAATTTTAAATTTGAATTTAATTTAACAAAAATTTGGTTATATTCTATTTGTATGGCACAGAAAAAAATTAACTGAAAATTAACCTATTAAACTATAGAATGATTTCAGGAAAAATTCTAACCAATTTGTTACACTGTGCTAAACTTTTATTGGGACGATATTTTCTTTACCAAATTATAACTCGTAAAGAGTACATCCGTCTAAGAACAGGGCTTGCCCGAAAGTCTTTTAATCCGCTGTCAATAACCTTTAATCCGAGGTTAATGACATTTCATTCGAAGTACGAGGTATGTTCAAAAAATATCGCAAATTTTGTATTTTTTCTAAAAGTATTTATTTATTCATGAATATCTATTTTGTCCCCTTCAAAGTAATTCCCCTCGGATATAATACACTTCTGCCAAAGTTTTTTTTCCAATCCTCGAAGCACTTCAAATAATCATTTATTGTGATCTTTTTCAGCTCCTCCTTCGATGCCGTCTTTATCTCCTCAATCGTGGCATAGCGTCGTCCTTTCATGGGCCTGTTCAGTTTTGGGAACAAAAAAAAATAGTCACAGGGGGCTAGGTCAGGGGAATACGGTGGCTGCGGCACCATTACTGTGTTGTTTTTGGCCAAATATTCGCGCACAAGCCTCGATGTGTGTGGAGCGGCGTTATCATGTTGCAGAAGCAGATTCTTTGATCCATTTTCTGAAATAGATACAAATCGAAGACATGTTAAAACACATCCAAGCACAACAGCTGTCAAGAATTAACTAAACATTCACAATGGCCGACGTTGTCAGCATAAGTAAGGGACATGAGTACCAACATAACGCTACAAAAATATCAAAAATCAAATACACGTAGCCCGCGGAAATTTAAAATTCACGATATTTTTTGAACATACTACGTAAATGGCCTTTAATGCGGGGTCAATGACATTTAATTCGGATTAATGACCTTCAAACCGGAGTCAATGACATTCGGGTCATTGACCTTTAAATCGGGCTCATTGGCCTTTAATCCTATGTCAATGACCTATTATCCGGGGCCATCGACCTTTAATCGGAAACAATGATCTTTAATCGGTAATAATGACCTTTAATCGGGATCAATGACCTAAGGGTCCGATGCCAATGACCTTTAAGCGGGGTCATTGACTTTACCCGGGGTCAATGACTTTTATCCGGGATCAATTACTTTTAATCGGGGTCAGTAACATTTAATCGGGGTTATCGACTATTAATCCGGGGTCATTGACCTTTAATCGGTTTCAATGGCATTTAATCGTGGGCATTGACCTTTAAGCCGGGACCAATAACCTTTAATCAGGGTCAATGACTTTTAATCGTGGTCAGCGATCTTTGATCCGGGGTCATTGACCTTTAATAAGGGTATATGAACTTTAGTCCCTTGTCAATGAACTTTAATCCGAAGTCAATAACATGTAATCATGGGTCATTGTAATCCCGGGTCAGTGACATTTAATCGGGGTCAATGAGATTTAATCAGACTACAATGCCCTTTAATCAGACTCCAATGCCCTTTGCTCGGGGTCAGTGACATTTTTAATCGGAGTCATTGACTTTAATCCGGTGTCAGAGATTTTTAATCGCGGCCAGTGACATTTAATCGAGGTCCCGGGTCAATGTCCAATAAGGTCAATGAATTTTAACGGTGGTCAATGATCTTTAATCCGGTCAATGATCGGTGTCATTGACATTATTATTGACTTATTGACTTCGGATTAAAGTTAATTACTAATAACTATTAAAGGTCAATGACCCCGGATTAAAGATCTTTGACCACGATTAAAAGTCATTGTCCCCGGATTATTGGTCATTGACCCCGATTAAATGTCATTGACACCGTATTAAAGTCAATGACCCCGATTACAAGACATTGACCCCGGTTTTGACCCATTGGCTCTTAATCCGGGGTGGGTGACATTTAATCGGGGCATTGACCTTTAACTTGATGTCAATGAATTTTTATTTGGGGCCAATGAACTTTAATGGGGATCACTGACTTTTAATCCGACGCCAACGACCTTTAATCGGGGTCATTGACTTTAATCAGGGGACAATGATTTGTAATCCGGGTCATTCAACTTTTAGTGAGGGACATTGACCTCTAATCCGGGATCATCGACTTTTAATCCGGGGTCATTGACCTTTAGTCAGGATCAATTGACCTAAAATCCGATGTAAATTATCGTTAATCATAAATCAATGTGCTATAATCAGGGGTCAATGACATTTCATCCGGGGTCAACGATCTTTAATCGGGGTCAATGACCTTTACTCCAGGGTCATTGACCTTTCATCGGTTAATCAGGGTCAATGACCTATAACCCGAGGTCAATGACCTTTATTTGGGGCCATTGACCTTTAAGTCGGGATCATTGACCTTTAATGCCAACGACTATCATCATACTGAAACTTGCTAAAAGTGTAACTTACCGTGTGACCTAAGATCCGATTCCGATTTAGAACATTTTACGTCCGACCGTTTGCCTGACGTGCGATAATTCTCGAAAGCAGTGACCGATTTGAAGATTGGCCATATTGCTCTGGTCCTTCTTAAGTCCCCACCGCAATTGGTTAATATTTCATCGTTCCGAAATAATCTCCACTTTTATCACAAAATTGGAAAAATAAATGAGATCTTTGCTTGGATACATTTTTGTAGATCTATCGATCTGTCCATTCCCCAGATGTCTATATCTTATGGTTTCTGAGGTATTATAGAGCCATATATCCACTATTGAGCATTTCGATATTAAGTGATCGCAGTATTTTTGACTCATGCCACGAATGATGATGAAACTTGGTATAATGTTTGTGCTAAGTGTTGTCACCAACCCATGTAAATTATTTTGCAGAAATCGGCGCACGTTTTTTTTCTAGAGTACTCATTTTTAACCTATTATAAAGAGTCCGCCAAATAACTTTTTTTTTGAAAATGATTTAAAAAAAAACTACTGAATATTTTCTCAAATTTATTTTTTTATTTGAAAGTACAATCCTTCCGGTTAATAATGGGAAATAATTTCATTCAAATGGCTGCCTCGGCTGGCCATGCAGTAGCCTACACGATCGGTCCAATTGTAAAGCACATTATCGATTGTGTGCAGCTGTATTTCACCAATGGCTTCACGAATATTTTCCTTTAAAGCGTCAATTGTCTCTGGCTTGTCGGCGTAACACTTATCTTTGAGGGCACCCCACAAATAATAGTCCAACGGTGTCAAATCGCAGCTCCGAGGTGGCCAAATGACATCAGCTCTGCGGCTGATAATGCGATCTTCAAAAACAGGGCGCAAAACATCGATTGTAGCTTCGGCTGTGTGGCACGTTGCGCCGTCCTGTTGAAACCAAATGTTGCCAATATCCTCCTCTTCAATTTTTGTGAACAAAAATTCGTTCAACATGGCCCGATAACGATCGCCATTGACTGTAACGGCCACTCCTTGCTCATTTTCGAAGAAAAATGGCAGAATTATGCCTCTGGACCAAAATCCGCACCAAACAGTGACTCGTTTTGGGTGTATCGGCTTTTCAGTGTATGCGTGCGGGTTTTTATTTTTGTCCCAAATGCGACAATTTTGCTTGTTTACATACCCGCCAAGATCAAAATGAAAAAATCAAAATCAAAAATGAAAAAAAATATTGAAAATCAAAATTATCAAAGTAATGTCGCAATACAATTTCCCAGCATTGTTCAAGCTTATACACAACCATATTCGTTCAGCGGAAGGATAAAACTAATTATCTATCAAATCAGACATGAGCTAAGTGTTACCATTCACAAAATAAGCACTAGTTGAAAAAAAAACGTTAGATGGCGGACCCTTTATTATTATTTATATTTCATATTGCCTTAAATAATTCCATGTAAAAATGTGGCACATTGGTCAACCTCTGATATACAGTTTTGGTATCTTCCACACAAAGTTAAAATTTTTTACCAAAATTGAATACGTTCATTATATACAGTGTTCATTATACATTACAGTGCAATGGGTTTTAATTACCTATTGTCCAGCTCAAAATTGGCGTATTTTCCAATCCCCTTCTATGAAAATAAATTCTCAATATTTTCTGTATCAATTCACAAAATGAGCAACATTTTTACACCGCTCTGCCATCTCTTGCAGAACATACTAAATTGCATATCACATATCGCACAATGTGAGTGTATATGTATGTATACTTTGTATGACCACCTAATATAACATATTTTAATAAACTCAGTCTATGAATCATATAATTTGTTTTGAAATAATAACATTCACAATGGATTACTAGCCAGTCTTAATTGACTTCGTTACATGTTTCGGCTTTGTATGAATTACAAAATTAAGATGACAAATCGCTGTTAATATTTCTTCCTTTTCTGAAAATTGCCGCCATTATGTTCCACGTACGTGTTAATATTTGGGTTTTACTTTTTGGTAGACTTAAAAATTTCAAGTGATCCATTATGCCGCACAATCCATACGCCCATGTCTGTTGGTTGTTCAAAACGTATTACTATTTTATTTTTATTTCTTTTTACAGAACATAAATTCATTATTATTATTATGACAATATTATGTCAAGGTTTTGAGTTCATTTATTATTTTATGCGACATAAAAGCAAACATTGGACATTATTTCACACAGCCGACAATATGTTGTCCATTTCCACTCGTCCCATTGACGGGTGGATGGATGGATGGATGGATTAACCAAAGAGGCAGACAGGCCGACTGATGAACAGACGGACACTTTTTAACGGATCGATGTGTTTGCAGCGCCCCAATAGTTTGTATGTCTCTTCGACGACTACCCTCCATTTATCCGTAGCCGTATTTATTTGAAAGAGTTCGCCCGTATTTGACGTCATGTTTGCCACTTTGTTGTTGTCGTTCACATTTGGCGGCATAAATGAAAAACTAACCACCAATCGACTGACCGGCCGCCAAGAAACCAATGAACAAAATTCCATTTTGTGTTTTGTTTGAACAGTGCCAATATTGGCTATCAGTGATAAATTGGCTAATATGTCCATTATTAGCCGCTTGGCATGGTTTGCGGGCTGATGATATGTTAAAATTTGAAAATTGAAAAAAGTCTGCAAATTTCCCTTGTTTAACGAAAATTCACTTTGTACTTTGTGCGATGACAACATTTGGGTAAAATGATATATTAGCATTTTTATTAGCAAAAACATAACCGATTATGGATTAGTTGATGATGGGAGAATGGACCGTAAATTGATATTAAACGTGTTTTCGGGGGTAAACAGCCAATGATTTTAGTTTAGAACTTTGTAACGAAAAGAAAAAGCTATTCAGCCATTGGTCCACGCTTTAATAAAGCCGCCAAATATACCTCTCCATATGATTTCCTTACTTCATAGAAGCAGACAATTCCAACTGATTGAGCTAACAATTTGCCTTTATTTTTTACCTAAAAACATACATACTCGTACACACGAACGATGGTATACGAGTAGCTCCTTATAAAGGTCCCAGTCAATTAGAATTTTTGAAGGTCTAAAATTAAACCAGCAAACATTAAAAATCGTTTTTATTTGTCTATGTTTTGATGTAGCCCCTGACAGTCTGCATGACAAACTTAATTATGGCGATTTTGTTTCTGGAGAAATGTTGCATCGTCAATGTGAAATACCTGCACCTTTTAAGTCGAAATAATGTAGTCCCTCGAATATAAATAAATTTAAATTTTAAAAATTTAAAAATTTCTTAGAAACATTTTCGGGAATATTGCAAAGAAAATGCTGCAATTTTTCGAGAAACGAAATCGCCATTAGGCTAGGTAGTCAATTGTTATACCACAGGATCGGAAGAAAATATATGAGATCCTAGTCCCGCCCGTTGAAACTATCCGATTTCCATTAAATGTCAAAGAATTGACAGATGCTGACATCAACCAAATTTGCTAATTAGAGAGAGGGGGTACCAATACAGAAGGTGTACTAGTAATTCCATGTCATCTTCGTCACTGCATCTCCTGCAAAAGTAATATCTCAAGAATTTAAAGTATATTTGCGTGCCGTTCTATAAAACTGTGACCCGTCATGACAGACACGTTAGTTGAGACGTCTTATCATGAAAGCAACTGCAGGAAGTTGGTGCTTTTGGAGTTTAAGCAGGGCCATATCAGCTTGGAATGTACTCAGTTATTTACTAATGACCCTCCGCCTTTTGTTGCCATAAGAACTATATCTCACAAGAAGAACTTGCATGCTGATAGAGGTATGCCCACATATATATGTTCCCTTGCAGTTGTGTAAGGAAGTTCACAGACTTGCATCTGTACATCTGCACTACAGTTACTTAGAAAGTTCCTGTGGTCCGGCACTCATATCAAGTGGATTTTGAACTGCTCTGTCATCTCGTTAAGAGGTCTGTGGTTGTTGTGTGTTGTTCCCGAATTCAGGAATACAGTTGTTTTAATGGCAGCCCGGCTACCGAAGAATGTATTTATTCCCTTGTATCAAGTTATATCTTTGTTGTTCTTGTACCACTCTTAAAACCAATAAAACCGGGCTGCAGTGATCTGGCAGCTAATGAGCTATATTATATACATAGCTCTAAGGATTTCTAGTAGATCATGAGTCAAACTCTAATAGCGATTTCGTTTCTGCAAAAAAGTTCGTTGTCATTTTCCTAGAAACTGGACTTTGATACCACAATTTGGAATTTTGAAATATGAGCTATGTTTAGTTAAAGGAACTACATCAGTTCCACATAAAAAAGGACAAATTTTTTAGGGATAAAGGTATATGTCGTATTTTGGAGTTATAACGGGTGATCCAAGTAGAGATACTTTTTTCAATAGCCTTTTTTTTGACAGATCTCGTGTGAGTCGTGTCATGCTGTCATGTTATTTTTGTTAAGTATTGTTTGGCATTTCATCATGGAAAGACTTACGCCTGAACAACGTTTACAAATCGTTCAACTTTATTACGAAAATTCACGTTCTGTGAGGAATGTGTTTCGTGCACTTCGCTCAACTTATGTTCAACATAATCGGCGGCCTACTGAGCGTACTATTCACAACACCATCACCCATCTTGAGACCCAGCATTCATTAGCGGTATTCAGTAGCGGCCGTAGCTGAGAGTGTACACGAAGACCGTGGAGAGTCGATTCGGCGCCGTTCGCAGCAACTCGGACTGACGCATGGAACGACTTGGCGCAGTTTACGTCGAGATCTTAAATTGAAAGCATACAAAATACAGCTTGTGCAAGAACTGAAGCCGCCCGACCTTCCCAAGCGACATCGCTTCGCTCTATGGGCTCTTGAAAAGTTCCAAGAAAATCCGACGTCTTCGAGCCAAATTTTGTTCAGAGATGAGGCCCATTTCTGGCTTAATGGTTATGTAAACAAGCAAAATTTGCCGCATTTGGGACGAAGAGCAACTTGAAGAGATTCAAGAGCTGCCACTTCATCCAGAAAAAACAACGGTTTGGTGTGGTTTGTGAGCCGGTGGAATAATCGGTCTATATTTCTTCAAAAATTATGCCGGTTAGAACTTAACCGTCAATGGCGACCGTTATCGTGGCATGATAACCGACTATTTGATGCCTGAAATTGAAGCTCGTGATCTCGGCGACATTTGGTTTCAACAAGACGGCGCCACTTCCCACACATCACATCAATCAATGGATTTATTGAGAGAACACATCAGTGAGCAGATAATTTCACGTTTTGGGCCGGTCGATTGGCCACCAAGATCGTGTGATATCACACCGTTAGACTTTTTCCTGTGGGGATATGTAAAGTCTAAAGTTTATGCGGACAAACCCGCTTCGATTCAGGCCTTGGAGCAAAACATCACGCGTGCCATTCGCCAGTTACCAGCCGAATTGCTCGAACGAGTCATCGAAAATTGGACTCAACGGATGGACCATCTGAGACGCAGCCGCGTCCAACAGTTGATAGACATAATCTTCAAAAAATAAATGCAAAAGAATGTTCTTTCAACTGATAATAAAAATTCCCCATTCAATTTGAATTTTCTGTGTTTTTTTCTTTAAAAAAGTAGGGAACCTCGGAATGGATCACGCTTTATAAAACCATTACACTGTACAAAATTTCAAGTATTTATATACACTGGTATTAAAGTTATAAGCTGTGAACTTTTTGGTGTAAAATGGTCCATTTGCGTGGAAGGTACAAAAATGGGCGTGCCAATTACGGCCACTTTTCTCTAGACTCTAGGTACTATAAAAGCATTGCACTGTACAAAATTTCAAGTATTTGTATGCACTGGTATTAACGTTAAAAGCTGTCAACTTTTGGTACAAAAAGGTCCATTTGTGTGGGAGGTACCAAAAGGGGCGGGCCAAAAACAAAATAAAAGCGTAAAAAATTTCAAGTATTTGTATGCACTGGTATTAAAGTTATAATCTGGTAACTTTTGGTACAAAATGGTCCATTTGTGTGTGAGGTACCAGAAGGAGCGTGACAATAAAGCCCATTTTTCACTGTCTTGTAGGTACTATTAAACCATTACGCTGGACAATGTTATAAGCTATTAACTTTTGGTTCTAAATTGTCCATTTGTATGGGAGGTACCAAAAAGGGAGTGGCAACTTTGCCTATTTTTCTCGAGGTAATAGTGACTAATAAACTATGTGTAGAATTTCAGAGGATTCAAATAAGTAGTATAGAAGTTATTAAATAATCAATACTTCACTAAATGTTAACCCTTTGTGGGTGGGGGAGGTACTAGAAGGAGCGAAGCAATATGGCCCATATTCGAATTTAGCCTGAGATAGAAGAAAATATTACCACATACCGAATTTGAAGTCAATCGATTACTCCTTTCGAAAGTTATCGTTCGCACCAGCCAGCAGACAGACAGACAGACAGGCGGACGGACAATGCTCATTCGACTTAAAATGACCCAAAACGGATATCCGCCGAACATTCTTAGGGTCTTAGGTCATTCCTTCGATGTGTTACACTTTTGGTTCGTAGCAATGTAGTGTCGCTTTTTTTTCTCGATTTTCTTGCAATTTTTAGTGGATTTTTTAAAACTGCTGATCTGTAGATTTAATTTTTATAAAAAATTAACATTTTCAAGGTCGTTATCTTATTATTTGATTGTTGGGAATTGTGGGATTGACTTCTGCTTTTAGTGAATTACTTTCGATTTGTGATGTCAAGACCTAATACAAAATATTTAACTAAAATATATTCATTTTTAAATAATTTATGGCGTTATTACATTTCTGTCTGCATGTGAAAAAATATGTGGTATAAACTAGGGTTGTCAAAACCGGGACCGGTTATCCGGTTAAAATGTTATTTTCGGTTAACCGAGAAAGCCGATTTTTTCGTGTCGGTTAACCGGTTTTTTTATTTATTGTTTAAAACAAAAATTAAAAAATTGATCTAGTTTTTCTACTTGTTGTGGATACCATTTATACAAGATGTAACAAATAACAACGATGAGGTGGATAATTCTGACAGTTGTTCTGAATATTCTGAAAGTGAATATGAATTCACTGATCTTGAAAATGATTTTGGCTTTATTCCTGATATCCATGATGTAATAAATAAAGTCAGGAAGTACAACAAAGCATTCAATAAGTCGTCCATGAAGCACCGAACACTTCAAGCATACGTTCAAGAACGGAAAGACAAATAGCTTCGACTTTTATGCGATTTTAAATCCGGACAGAACAGCCAGATATCTCTGATTCGGTTTGATATATATGTTGTTATATTGATGAGTCAAATAATTAATTTTGGATTTATGTATGTCACACACCAAATCGAAAAACGAATAGCAAGTAACATTGTATGATGACTTTGCTTTTTTTTGAAAAGTTTCAGAAGAAAACGGAGAAGCTGTGTTACTTATATCGTGTGTTTTTTTTAGGGGTATAGAACTTCGAATTGAAATAAAACACAAGAAAATCGTTTTAAGGTCCATCAATTTGGCTTTATTGGAAGGATAATTTTATGCCATTTATGTTTAAATATGATTTCGGGCATGTGGCCGCCGCGGCTGGTTCGAATAAAGCCAATTCTACAGGTCCAATTTTCAACCACTTTTTCGAGCATATGGGGCCGTATGTCGGCAATAACGCCACGAATGTTGGCTCCCATTTCCCCTAACGTTTCTGGTTTGTTGGCGTAGACGAGCGACTTCACATATCCCCAAAGAAAATAATCCAATGGTGTCAAATCACACGATCTTGGTGGCCAATTGACAGGTCCATTCCGCGAAATTATGCGCTCATCGAATGTTCATGATGAAATGGCAAACCAAACTGAACATAAATGACATTAGAGTTGCCAGATTTGACCACAAAATGCCAGTTTTATCTCTATTCGAAAAACAAAGCTGTAAAAAAAACACCCTTTACAATGCTTTAATGACTATCGGACTAATATTGACTACATCAACGTCTGTGAGCCTTTTAAACGTCAAGTTACATAAAAAATTAATAAAAAATCGTTTAAACATAATCATTTAAATAGTATTCTATTTTTAAGATATTATTGTAGAAAAAAAACATTCTAAACGTCTTATTATTATTTTTTTAAGGTAATTACAGAAATATAATACTTTCTATTTAAAGTAGACCAAAAAATTAAAACTGTAATAAACGAAATAATAAACTATTTTTGTTTACTAGTTTTTACTACAAATGATTGTTAGTTGTTTTTGTTTTACAGTAAACATTTAATGACATTTTAATCACTTTCGTATATTATTTAAAAACCGGTCTTAAAACCGGTTAACCGGTTTCGACAAAATATAATAACCGAAAACCGGGTTTTAAAAAAAGTAACATTTCGGTTAAACCGGAAACCGTTTTTTCGAAATAACCGGTTTTTTGGACACCCTAGTATAAACATTAAAAACGACTAAATGTCAGCATCATTAATGGGTACTACTTCGAAGTCCGTCTTCCTGTAAAGTAACTCCTTCATATACAAAGTTTGTACACTATTATATGTAAAGGGTTTTCCAACAAGAGGTGTTATTTTGGTATTCAAAGAAAAATGTAATTTTTTGAGATAAATGATCCGATGTTTATTTCATAATAGAGAGGAAGATACGCCGTTAATAATGAAAAACAACATCAGCCAAATGGCCACCACGACCACGATTACAGGACCATGTCCATTTCATAAAATTTTCCATAACCAAATCGCAAAGTGGCTGCCCTATGTCATCGATGGCCCTATGTCCTCGATGGCCTCACGAATTGTATCTTTGAGGTCTTGAATCGACGCTGGGCTGTTGGCGTAGACCTTATCTTTCACGTGGCCCCAAAGGAAGAAGTCACAAGGTGTTAAATCACAAGATCTCGGTGGCCAATTGTGATCACCTCTTCGAGAGATAACAAGGTCCGGATACTTTTCCCGTAACAGAGCAATGGTTTCGTCGCTTGTGTGGCACGTAGTGCCGTCTTGTTGTAAGTAAACGTTGTCCAGATCAATACCATCCAAATCCGACCATAAAAAATCATTAATCATCTCTCGATAGCGCAATCCATTCACCGTAACTGTTGATCCAACCTCATTTTCGAAAAAGTAAGGTCCAATGACCCCGCCGGACCATAAACCGCACCAAACAGTCACACGTTGAGGATGGAGAGGCTTCTCAACAATAACTCTTGGGTTTTCCGAGCCCCAGATGCGACAATTTTGCTTGTTGAAGTAGCCACAGAGATGGAAATGGGCCTCATCAGTCAAGATGAGTTTTCGATGATTTTCGATTTTTCGAATTTTAATAATTTCAATGCGTTGTTGAATCGTGTGTCGTTCCATTTTTAGTAAAGGTGTAGTTTCTACTTGTCAAATGTCAAAGAATAAAAGCTTCAAAAGTGACAGCCGTCATAATGGGTACTACATCGAAGTCCGTCCTCCTGTAATGTAACTCCTTCATATAACAAGTTTGTACACTATTATATGTATTCTTATTATGATTAACTACTGTTCTGTCACTTCCATTTGCAGTTATCGACAATGGTTGTGTAGTCACTACGGAAAAGTCATCCAAAACTGATGACATATCTCTCTCTCAAGAGTCAACCACACAAACATCAAAAACACATTGATTTTCTCGAAGTCTTAGTATGAGTCATGCAATAATTGTAATTCTATAAAGTCTGCCATTAAAATGTTATTTCAACTCTGATGTCATTCATAATTATTATAGCGGTCTTACACTGATACAAGTACTTGTACCATCTGAGTGATTCAATGATGAAATACATTCATGTTTCGTCATCATCAGGCAGTGAGTGTCTACATTGTGAAGGCGTCCGGCGATCACTTTCCTCTAAACAAATGATTGTATACAATGAAATTTGCATTCCATGTGGAATGCAGCCATTGTAAATACTAATTCGAACTGGGAAATCCATTTACAAAAAATAAATATTGAATGAATCTTAAATTTACATAATAAGTAAGTACTCGAGTACCTATACGAGTATTCCTCCTTATCCACGTTCCACTATCCAACGCTGCAACTCATGGTTTTATAGTCATCGATAGAGCCATCGCCATCGTCATCGTCATCGCCGTCATCGTCATTATTGTTCTGGTGGAAATGCTACAGGTTGCACGATTTGTCGATTTGGCAGTTGGAGACGACGGATGATTGGTGAACGGCGATGACGATGCCGTTATTGTGAATCGTGATGCCGGAGGCCTGTCAATATTGTCTTCAGATTAACAAATAAAAATTTATTGTTAACACAAAAATACTTAAATCCACAACGGATAATAGCGGCAAATAAGTTTTCTTTACATTACAGATAGTTTTAAGTATGTATAGACAAAATAGGTGATTGTTTTTTTGATATAGCAAAATTACAAAAACACAACATTGCTAGATAGATAAATGTTTACCATAGAAAATTGAAGAGGATTTTCCAAGGCATTTGAGCTACGTCCGTCCATCCGTCTGGCTGTTCGGGAACGATAACTCTCGAAAGTAGTAACGGAATTACTTCCACATTTGTATGTGTTTATATTTTCACCTAAACTAGTTTATGTTTTAAATACCTTCTAATCTCGCATCTACTGCACAAGTGATTAAAATTCCGTAAAATATTGGTCTCATGAACTCAATGAAAATAATTAACAATCTGTTTTAGTAGAATAAGAAGTACAATGAAGTTGGGCCCCAAGAAAATAAACCCCAATATTTTTATGAATATGGGTCCAATGAATAACATGTTAAACAACATTAATACTTTTGGGGTGTAATTACATTTTTGGACTGTTTTCATTTATGACTTTATAAAAGCCGGTTCATTTTATGTTCTTAATTGGGGCATAGTTTCCTAAATCAGTTTTTCCGTTTCGTTCTGGGAAGCTTATATAAGTAGTTATAGCAATTGTAGCTTTGACGGGAAAATTCGGAATCTCTGTCAAAAATAAGCGATCATTAAATTTTGTACTTTTCGGAGATATATCAATTTGAAGTTTTTCTCTAAAATAATTAAGCACAAAATTTCGCCCTTTTCATTCGAGGATGCTTATTTAAGGAATTGTATCCATTTCAAGTTTGTCTGGTTCAAAATGTTTACAACATGTGAAGAAATTTCAATTTTAAGAAGTTGTGGACTTTTTGGGTTTGGCTAGGGAAATTCAGAATTTTTCCAAAAAAAAAATTAGTGCCCAAATTTCGTCCTTTTTGTTTTTGGCCTCTTATTTGACTAGTTATAGCCATTTTAAACATAAAATGAAGAAAGAGAAAAATTTCATCCTTTCTCAATGCATAAATATAATATATAGGGTTTTCCAATAAGAGTGATATGATTTCTTTAAAAAAAACACACTACTGGAAAGTGTTTTTCGGTCATGAATAAAATGAGATGATTCGGGGAAAAATCGATGCACAATTTCAAAAGTTTTAGCTAATTAGAAAGCAAAGCGTTTTGCGTCGGATTTTTTGTAAAATTGTTGTTTGGGACTGTGCCTTTGGCACCGTTTATGGGGGAAAATAGTATATAAAGGGTCCGCCATCTAACGTTTTTCAACTAGTGCTTATTTCGTAAATGGTAACACTTAGCTCATGTCTGATTTGACAGATAATTCGTTTTATCCTTCGGCTGAACGAATATGGTTGTGTATACGCTTGAACAACGCTGGGAAATATTTCAATAGGACGGCGCTACATGCCACACAGCCGAAGCTACACTCGATGTTTTGCGCCCTGTTTTTGAAGATAGCATTATCAGCCGCAGAGCTGATGTCGTTTGACCACCTCGGAGCTGCGATTTGACACCGTTGGACTAAAAGATAAGTGTTACGCCGACAAGCCAGAGAAAATTGACGTTTTAAAGGACAATATTGGTGAAATACAGCTGCACACAATCGATAATGTGCTTAAAAATTTGACCGATCGTGTAGGCTACTGCATGGCCAGCCGATGCAGCCATTTGAATGAAATTATTTTGCATTATTAACCGGAAGAATTGTACTTTCAAACAAAAAAAGTAATTTGAGAAAATATTCAGTAGTTTTTTTATAGCATTTTCAAAAAAAAAAAGTTATTTGGCGGACCCTTTAGGTAGATTTGATAAATCCCCTATATATGCACCGAGTACGAATAAATAATAAATATATGATAATTGCGAATTTTTCGATGTTTTTATGGCGCTTTAGATTAAAAAATAAGAACTTTTTCTAAAAAAATATGACCTTTTCTTAATATCTTGTACGATATCGTCGAAACCGCTGAACGGATGAAAAAATTGCATGAGAAGAAGGTGAAAAATACTTAATTATGGATTCGTTAAAACATTCCTGAAACAATTCGGATAAATGGTTCCATGGTAAATGTAAACATCTAAAAAAATAGAGGTTGCAACACACATTTTAGCATAACCCGAGAACAGTTTATCCTAATTTCTTCAGTAAACCTTCAAATAATCCAAAACTAAGTGGCCTTAAATTTGTTCTAATAATATTTTTAATTCGAATATTTGCTCCAAAAGTTAATAGCTGATAACTTAATTACCAGTGCATACAAAAACTTGATATTTTGTGCAGTGTAATGCTTTTAAAGTACGCATTGGCACGCATCTTTGGTACCTCCCACACAAATGGACATTTTTGAACCAAAAGTTAACAGCGTTTAACGTTAATAACAGTGCATACAAATACTTGAAATTTTGTACAGTGTAATGCTTTTGTAGTACCTAGAGAAAAGTGGCCGTCTAGAGAAAAGTGGCCGTAATTGGCATGCCCCTTTTGGTACCTCCCACACAAATGGACCTTTTTATATCAAAAATTAACAGCTTATAACTTTAATACAAGTACGTACTTTAAAGTTATTAAATGCGATTCTAACTAGGATACTCTCCCGGCTTCAAGACCATTTTGTTTCTATATTATTATAGAAACAAGTATTTTATACATGGCGGTGTGTAAATATGTATTAAAAATTGGCAGCACACATACTGGATCATGATTTCTGAGCCGTGACACTCGTTATCAACAGTTCTGCTGCAATTGTATGGGAGATACGGAGCTCTATATGGTTGACTTCAACACGCAAGCGAATGAGAAATCTTTGTGAAACCACACTTCTCCAAAATCTCCCAAAAACAATTGTTAACCAAAGTTAATAGAAAACACCAGCCATGTCCAATGAGAAGCAAATTTTGCTCCATCAAATGGAAAATTACCACACTATGCAGAAAAGCTTTTTTGGTTTTGACTGCAAATACTTGTTTCTATAATAATATAGAAACAAAATGGTCTTGAAGCCGGGAGAGTATCCTAGTTAGAATCACAATGATTTGCAGACCGAATAAAAGCAAGCAAGCAACATATTAAATGCAATTTAAATTGATAATAATTTAATTAAAACAACAAAAATATAAATTTACTAATATTTTTTGAGACTCATGGTGAGGGAATTCATAAGTCGGTTTACCCGACTGAACTATCTTACTTTTTTCCCTTACAAAATATACTATATACGTAAATCAATTAATCGCGCGGCTATCTCACAAAATAATTGGTAAAAGGTTGCATAATCCAGAAAATGTGAAAAAGTGCGTAGGACAAATACGAGAGTTGCTATATATATTTCTGGCCTAGGCAACACTAAGTGTTGCCTGGCGCCATCTGACATTTCCACTGGAAAGTTTGACATTTTTTAGCATAAACGTACTCAGTACGACCATCATTTGTGTTGTTTACAGTGACTTAAAAAAAAAATCAATTTGGCAAAAAATGGAATTAACTCGTGAACATTTTCGTGCGATCATTTGATCGAAATCATAATCCAGCACACATACTGGATCATGATTTCTGAGCCGTGACACTCGTTATCAACAGTTCTGCTGCAATTGTATGGGAGATACGGAGCTCTATATGGTTGACTTCAACACGCAAGCGAATGAGAAATCTTTGTGAAACCACACTTCTCCAAAATCTCCCAAAAACAATTGTTAACCAAAGTTATAAGAAAACACCAGCCATGTCCAATGAGAAGCAAATTTTGCTCCATCAAATGGAAAATTACCACACTATGCAGAAAAGCTTTTTTGGTTTTGACTGCAAATACTTGTTTCTATAATAATATAGAAACAAAATGGTCTTGAAGCCGGGAGAGTATCCTAGTTAGAATCACAATGATTTGCAGACCGAATAAAAGCAAGCAAGCAACATATTAAATGCAATTTAAATTGATTATAATTTAATTAAAACAACAAAAATATAAATTTACTAATATTTTTTGAGACTCATGGTGAGGGAATTCATAAGTCGGTTTACCCGACTGAACTATCTTACATTTTTCCCTTACAAAATATACTATATACGTAAATCAATTAATCGCGCGGCTATCTCACAAAATAATTGGTAAAAGGTTGCATAATCCAGAAAATGTGAAAAAGTGCGTAGGACAAATACGAGAGTTGCTATATATATTTCTGGCCTAGGCAACACTAAGTGTTGCCTGGCGCCATCTGACATTTTAAATTCCCCAAGTCTTTTTTACGAAATACTAAAAAGAAATAAAAAAAGTTATAAGGAATTCAAACCCCTTCGGTCATTTCGAGCCACTCTTTATAAAGTACGAACCAAACCGAATTTGGACATTAAGTTAACGAATTTGAATGAAAATTTACTTTAAATTTACTAGATTTCTACTGTTAAATCGAAAGAAATGAGCTGTTTGTTGTGGTTTATAGGCTGGTGGAATCATTGGTCATAGAATCATCATCAGGCTGGAAAGAGTGTTCGAAACATTTCATTGAAATAAATAGTAAGTGTCCGAAATTTTCTTTGGGATCAATTGCTCAATTAAAAATTGAAAATGTCCAAATGGATCTCCCTTTGCTTCAGTCGATTTAATCGACTGCAATTTTCTTACTTTTCCGAAGTAGCCGTAACTTATGAGTTCATTGCAATTCTTTGGTACAAAATACTCATTTTTAATTCAACCGAATTATGATTGAATTCAAGTTCAATTTTAACTGTTTTTTTTAATACAGTAATGTGTAATTTGCATGAAAAATGTTATTCACATTCAAACTTCACAATATGACCAATTTTGGAAACACACCTTTTTCATATATAAATATTATTTTTATAGACCAATTCATCAAATTCTGAAAATTGCGTGCATTCATTCATTTGTTCATGTAAACATTTAATATACACATCAGAGAAATGATTAAAATAAATGAATAAATAGTTCAATTGCATGTGTAATTTTCAAAAGAAAGCCTTATATATTTTCGCAGAAAAAATAAGCAAATGATAAACGCCAATGCATAGAAATTGTTAATAGCAGAGGTGGGAGTTCTGAAAATGCTGCCGGTATGTTATCTGGATTTGTTATTAATGGATGTAGTCGAGGATTTATAACGATTTACTTGAAATGTCACAAAAAAAAATATATTAAAAGATACAGTAAAAAAGTATACTATAATAGCAGATGTTCTGTAATAATTGTTCTTCAATTCTGAGGATAAAACTAATTTCTGGTTTGCTCATTATTTATTCGTAAAACTTAATGAAGAATTCAAATATTATATAAATTGTTTGGCACATGCAGCGATATTCTGACTTTCCATCTCTGCTCCAATCCAAATACTCTAAAATTATTTGTAACCCAATTTACCAAAGCAATGACTAATGCAAAACGATGTACATTTATGGTGTGAACACACCAAAACCGTAAAAAAATGCAAAATGATTTCATATTCACCAAAATAACGCAGAAAAGTGCAAGCCGTTAAGAAAAATTATCACGTTTTTGGTATAATCGTTTTACAAGTACTATCACAAGTTAAGCAAAAATGAAAAAAAGACAAAAAAAAACAAAAGTAAAATCATGGTTTTCATTTGAATGGCTCATGTCTATCTGCTCCTCAGTCGCGGTGCATATTAAGCAGAGGTTCACCACCGCCGCGCCGCCAGCAGCGGCGGCAAGTGGCAGCCGAAGGGAAACGGAAATGACATTTCAAGTAAATCATTATTTGTTAAATGAATTCAATAATGATAAGGCCTTTTCGGTGATCTTTATCTCGTTCGCAGTCAAATGAATTTCGTAATCATTATCTGGCGGCGGCGCCAATTTGATTTGCCTTTAATGTGACTGACTGACACGGCTGCCTTTATTCGTCGAAAAGTGTTACGCGTGCGCTTTGGCAAACGATTTGAAACATTCAAAACAACTACAAAAACAAATGTTGGCAAAATTTAATTGCATTTTGTTGTTAAACATTTAGTTAAATTTGTTGCCATTAATTGGTTACACTTCAATTGTCTTTGGGCCACACACACACACTGAGCAATCACCAATAACTGAGGCAATAAATACAAGCCGCCGCTAACAAACTCCGTCTTGCCAAGTCTGTCGGTGTTAAATGGTCTGAAGTTTCCGAGAGATATCGTTTTTTTGCTACTGATTTATTCGAAATGGTTGTTGGCCGCACATATCGCTTCATTGAAGTAAAATTTATTATATGAGTACATTTATTAAGGCTCTTTTGTTAAATAGGCGGTTAACAAGTTACTGTTATTAATTTAACAAACAAAATGATAGCCAATTTCTTCAGAATTTATCGATATGTCTTATAACGAATTGAAGATTTCAAGTCATTCTTTTAAGATTTAGAAAATAAATTTCCAATAGATTTTTGAAATGTGTATGAATTTAACATATATTTTCGTATAATAGAAATGGTTCTATATGCACTATTGTGGTACACTTTTGGGGACCACTTTAAAATCCATAGATTCCTATTGTTATATGAATGGAAAGTTCTTGACCCAAAGATATGCAGAATAATATTATTGAATTATTACATATTTTGTTTTTGTACTCAGGCTCAAGATCGTTATTGTTGTTTTCAGTATATGAAAACAACTTTGTTAAAAATTAAAGAAGAAGCAAGTGACATGTATTGGGGGCGGTTGTAATGGTTGGATAGACAGATCTGTTTCGGGAGCCACCAAACTCCCATTATCAATATCCTTATTACAACGATTACTTCAGTCGAAATTATTAAATATATACGCACAGCCAAGTATCATTAAACGAGAACTGTTTGCTAAAAGCGCATATCTTCAAAAAAAGACAATCAGTAATCATCGTCCCTCGTACATGCACCAACTTCCACTCTCGTGAGTCTTTACAATGTAAAGAATTCACACGAATGTTTTGCTGTAGTTGACTATGCAACAACAACGTATTTGGTCGTGCCCTACCATTTCTTCTTGTTTTTGTTTTTTTGTTTTATTCGATCTGCTTTCATAGGCATGTACGAGGGACGATGATTACTGAATTGTCTTTTTTTGAAGATATGCGCTTTTAGCAAACAGTTCTCGTTTAATGATACTTGGCTGTGCGTATATATTTAATAATTTCGACTGAAGTAATCGTTGTAATAAGGATATTGATAATGGGAGTTTGGTGGCTCCCGAAACAGATCTGTCTATCCAACCATTACAACCGCCCCCAATACATGTCACTTGCTTCTTCTTTAATTTTTAACAAAGTTGTTTTCATATACTGAAAACAACAATAACGATCTTGAGCCTGAGTACAAAAACAAAATAGCATGTACGAGGGACGATGATTACTGAATTGTCTTTTTTTGAAGATATGCGCTTTTAGCAAACAGTTCTCGTTTAATGATACTTGGCTGTGCGTATATATTTAATAATTTCGACTGAAGTAATCGTTGTAATAAGGATATTGATAATGGGAGTTTGGTGGCTCCCGAAACAGATCTGTCTATCCAACCATTACAACCGCCCCCAATACATGTCACTTGCTTCTTCTTTAATTTTTAACAAAGTTGTTTTCATATACTGAAAACAACAATAACGATCTTGAGCCTGAGTACAAAAACAAAATATGTACTATGAAAGCAGATCGAATAAAACAAAAAAACAAAAACAAGAATTATTGAATTATTATAAAATATTTAAAAAACACAAAAAGCTAAAAAAACCAAAGATAATATAGTTTTTCAGATCTTAGTATAAACACATTACAAAGGTGATAAATGTGTTTATACAAAGGTCTAATTTTCGATCACTCTTCCCATCATCATTCCATGACCGATGAATCCACCAGCGCATGAACCACATCAAACAGATACATTTTGTGGACATAACGATAGTTCCAGAATGTGTTCGGGCTGCTCATCAGCCTAAATCCGGCAATTTTGTTTATGATGCACACAATGAGCTACTCAAATTTGGTATGAATTGGTCATTTTGTGTGGGAGGTACCAAAAGGTGTACAATTCCGGGACTACTTCTGGAAGTGGACTGTAATATTTTCAGTAAAACTCCCGAAATTGTAAGGAATTTGGTTGTTTTATGAAAATATAGATTAGGAAATAAAAATACAGATTTCAGTTCAAGTTTAAGAGCATTCAGTTGCAGTTTATTGAGGCCTTACCGCTTTCGTTGGTGCTGCACAAGTGAAGTTGTTCTGCTTCATGAGAAAGCGACAGAGATACAGTTTTTGGTGTTCAGGGTGTTCAGCACCACAGTAATTGGAATATAAAACTAAGATGGAAACTCTTTATACGATGAGTAAAAGCTTTTCAGTACGGGCTATCATTGGATAAAGAGTTGCCATATGCTACAAACTAACTATGGCTAGAGGGAACTAAAGACATTGGTCATAACGACCGTTAATTCAGTTTACATTTTAATTCAGGCAATATATATTGGGAATTCAGTTTGTTAAATGGCAGTATTGAAAAAAGGAACTTAAAATGCTAAAGGGTTGTTGAACACGGTTCAACAAAAGGGATAAGTATTATAGAAGTTATTAGAGAATCAATAGTTCACTAAATGTTAACCCTTTGTGAGGGAGGTACTAGAAGAAGTGGACCAATATGGCCAATCTTCGAACTTAGCCTCAGATAGACAAAAAATAGTATCACATACAAAATTTGAAGTAAATCAGTTACTCCTTTCGGGAGTTATCGTGCGCTCCAGCCAGACAGAAAGACGAACGGGCGTTACTCAAATGATTTAAAATGGCACAAAACGGTCCGTAGCAAATTGTAAATACCCTTGTCTCACTAAAGTGAGGGTATACAAAGTATGCGGAAATAGTAAGTAAAAAAGGAAAGAAGTCGCGAGGACAGAGTCTACTACTGATAGTCTACACCACACTAATGATAATGATCTGTCCAACACATTTTTTTTTGATAGTTCTTAGATTCAAAATCGTATATATGTATATTACTAGGACTATTTTCAAATCTGGACCGATTTGCTTGAAATTATACAGCGGTCGTTTTTGGTTCAAAAAAACTGTTATCTGTTCAATTTTATGAGAATTCATAGAGAAATGAGGATTTTATATATGTATGTATACGAGGATAGGTAAGGTTCAAAATGTAGAGATATATGTAAATCAGAACGGATTTTCTTTAAATTTGACGCCGTTTTTGTCTTTGTATATAGAAACTTCACTCTCTCGAATTAAAAAAATGAATGGGTGTAAAATACCTCTGCTATAGCGCAGAAGGAGCTTTCTTGGCTCGAGAAAATTACCTCTACCAATAGATGGCAACAAATTAACATATACGAGTATACGAGGACTATATTCTTATTTTCAAGATGTGCAGAATTATACTTTTAATTATTTAAACGAGTAATACTATTTTTAATGTTTTTTTTATACAAAGAACAATCATAACATATTATTCTTCAATATTAAAGCATGTATATATTTTCAGACCAAATTAATGGTAATCCAAACCAAATGTATCTTCATGTTTTTTTTTTATTTAATATTTATGCATTTTAATGGTAGTACATGTGGTATTAGCATGTGGCATGTTGCGCATTTCATCCATCATAGTTTGCATTTTTTCTATTTGCTCCAAATATAATGTCAACATTATTGTATGACACAATCTCATAGTTTTTGTTTTTACCAAGAGACATTATAAAAAAGTATTCTGCGGGTTCACTAGCATCGAAATATTGTTTATATGTATAAACTGATATAGATTCTGGTGAGTATCACAAAATAAAGGAGGATAGATGCCTACAGTTCATTGCAGCTTCTTTAAATTGCTGCCAAGTAATTCTATTTTGACATAAGATATTAAAAAATTAAATCGATTTTAAAATATTGTATCTGAAGGTATGTATCATGAAAATTTAGGCAGGAAAATATCCTAGTTTCAAATGTATAGATGGATACATATTTTTTAATATGTAGACATATCTCACAAAAAAAGTGATAATATATAATAATGATAATAATATAGTTTGAACGCACGCTTTAACTACTTTTCAATTCCATTTTGGTATTTTCAAAAACAAAAAAAAAACAGATTAATCACTCCATAATAACAAAGCTTAAATAAAAACTAAATTTTGGGATAACATAATTTAACTATTGTATTAAATAAAAATTAAAAGCTGCATTTACCATACATGTGTTGTGATCAACCGAGACAGCTTCTCATGCATATCAAACGCAATTCCTGTAATTAACCAAATCAAAATTATTTTTTTGTTTGTTTTAAATTACAAAAAATATTGCTCCTTAATATATAAATATTACGAAGGCCATGTGGCTAGATTTTTGTAGCGACAGATCAGAGTCTCTGGTGGGAATAAAACCCATAGGTAAGCACGCTACCTACTCACCTACTGGAGCGCTCCAAGTCTCGTGATTATAGTTACAAACGTTTAGTCTACAGACTTTCGTCCCAAGAGCTATCCCAATGCCAAGTTTTAGGGTTCTAGCTTCATTCGATTTGTTTTATCAGTAATTACAGAACAATTTTATATAGATATCGGCAAATATCACAATTTTTTAACACAGGGGTAATGTATGTTGTTTTACCCTTTTCTCGCTTTGTCTACAGTTGATGGAATTCGGTGCATAAGTTGATGGAATAAGATAAACCACAAACATACAAGTTTTTTCCCAAAAAAGTTTGTTATTATCTAAAAAACTTTAGAAGTTATAAGCACATACATTTCAAAATTGTGGAAAAAGTCCCAGAAATGTTCATATCTGTATCCATTCTTTTATAAGTTGTGGCCAAACTATTTATTCTGAAGTAACTGTTTAGTTACAAAAAACACGAGGGGCACATGGAGGAAGAATTTTTCGTGAGCACTGTTCATGTGATATCTTTCCGCAAAAAATTATAGCACATAACTTTTGGAAATGCGATTTCAAGCGTTTTTTGTTTTTTGACCGCGGTCAGCGCGGTCCGCGGTGTGATGAAATAACACTAAACAAGTAAGAAAGTTTCAGTCGGGTAAACCGACTAAGGTATACCCTCACTTTGTGAGTAATGTAATATATAACATTACACCAATAAATCTGTCAATTTGTGTGGGAGGTACCAGAAGGGGTTTTCCAAATACACATATTTTTCGGTAAACAGTACATTCTTAAATACATTGCATTGTGCTGAACTATAAGCGTTTATGTGCACTGCTATATTAAAGTTACGAGCTATGTAATTTTGGTATGATTTGGTCATTTTGTGTGGGAGGTACAAAAAGGGGCGGGGTGATAACGCCCACTTTTTACAGGACTATAGGCACTATAACAGCATTACACTGTACAAAATTTCAAGTATTTGTATGCACTGGTATTTAAGTTACAAACCGTTTACTTTTGGTACGAAACGGTCCATTTGTGTGGGAGGTACCAAAAGGGGCTGTACGATAATGCCCATTTTTTACCGGACTATAGGCGCTACAAAAACATTATACTGTAGAAAATTTCAAGCATTTTTATGCACTTGTATTAATGTTATAAGCAGTTAAATTTTGATGCAAAATGGTCCATTTGTGTGGGAGGTACCAAAAGGGGCATGCCAACTTCACCCATTTTTCTCGAGTTAATAGCGACTTATATACTAATATTATGTGCAGAATTTCAAAAGATTCGAATAAGTAGTATAGAAGTTATTAAAGAATCAATATTTCACTAAATTTTAACCCTTTGTGTGGGAGGTACCAGAAGGAGTAGACCAATATGGCCCATCTTCGAACTCATCCGGAGATAGATCAAAATATTACCACATACCAAATTTGAAGTCAATCGGTTACTCCTTTCGAGAGTTATCGTGCGCACCAGCCAGCAGACAGACAGACAGACAGACAGACAGACAGACAGACAGACAGACAGACAGACAGACGGACGGACATTGCTCATTCGACTTAAAATGACCCAAAACGGATTTCCTCCGAACATACTTAGGGTCTTAGATCACTCCTTCGATGTGTTACACTTTTTTCCGTAGCAAATGATATATACCCTCGTCACACTAAAGTGAGGGTATAACAAGCGGTTATAGCGGCTTGAAATACCCGTAAATCTATATATGTAGGTGTCGTTGATGTGCTTTTAATGGAACCACCGCTATAGCTTCCCAAACCTTTGTTAAACTTGCGTGAATTATTTTTTTGATATTGTATTTCGCGGAGCACATCGACAGTTGTGTATAGGTTGAGCTGAATTAATTATCCCAGATGGCTTTTGAACTGATGAATCCAAAAATCAGGGGGCCGTAAAAAAATAATGAATCGCTGAAATTGTATTCACTTTTTTCAATTTTTGCAAAAATTGCAAATTTTGTCCTTGGCATATTTAATAGTTTAAACGTCTGGAATTCATTTCTATGTGCTTCGGGCGTACTGCTGTGGTGCACTTAACAATCATGGATACTTATTTAAAGATTGAAGTCTTGTACGCGAAGAACGTGACACTTTTATCTCAGCAATGATCGTCAAGGCACACCCAGTGCGGGGTACAGATATGGCGGAAGTGTATATGAAATAAAAGGATTTTTAACGCTCTATTCCGAAATCGGAGGGCCGTCATTTTATTTTGGCGATTGTGCAAATTATGCACATTGCAAAAATTATATTTCCACAAAAATAATGTTCGTATGATAACGATTAAATCATAAAATTTTGTTATTAAAATAAAACACATATGATGTAAACTTCGAATTTTGAAACAAACATAACTTTTGAACTAATAGCGATATTACCCTCATTCCTTTTGTAGGCCACAGAAAATTGCCTCGTATAATCTAGAAAATTAGACTTATATTATTCCGATTTTTATATTTCGCGGTATTCGATATATCATTTTTCAATTAAAAATTATTTTGATTCGCTATATTTATCCGAATAATGATGCTACAGCGAATATTTTGTCATAGGCTGATAGAAATGCTAATGTTCTATGATTGTAATTTTAGTTTTTCGAATTCCGCTGAAAATTTCATTTAATACAATTTTTTTAAATTTTAATTTGGGACCACCATAACTTTCGCGGCCTTTGATGAAATTTATTCACAACAACGGTTTTTGCATGTTTATATTTTTATCTTCGTCTGTTGTAAAAGCAATTGATGTGCTCGCCAAAAAATCTTGAAAAAATATTTACTTCGAAATTAAAAAATTTTGATATTTGCCCATATGTTTATGAAATTTGGTAAATTGGGTGAGAATATTTTTCGCATTCTTTTTCAGAATATAGTCGTTGCAAAAATAGTCTAAAATATGAAATTTTTAAACATTGATATAATCGATTGTAATGAATTTGATATTTCTCACATATTTTAGTGGGACACACAGTCAAGTATTTGCGTTATTTGTAAGAAATAAATTCTCGAATTATGTCTTTTATTAAATAGCAAATAAAAAATCCCTACTACAGGGTCTCCCATATTCGACGGACCCATCTGGCAACGCCATAACTTTTGACAGAGATGTCAGATCGCTTAATGACATACCGCGTTTGAAGCGTCAGTCCAAGCAGATTTTTACCATGGAACAATACACGCCACGCGAGCGCTCTGAAATAGTTGAAATTTACATTCAACAGAAGAAGTCAAGTCAACGTGCTTTTAAAATATTAAAAAATGTGAGAAGTGCGCCTTCTAAGAACACCATTAAGCGTTTATACGAAAAATTTTCGACTGGTGAGGCTCTTTCTAATCCGAAGAGGCCAAATAAAAGTCGACCAAGGCGATCGGCCGAGAATATCGCTGCCGTACGAGCCAGTGTTGAGAGGTCCCCAAGAACATCCCAAAAACGCCGTTCTCAGCAGTTGGGCATGGCTCGGTCCACTTTACAACGGATTATTCGCGTTGATTTGCATTTGTTCCCGTACAAAATTCAATTGACGCAAAGATTGTTGCCTGCGGACAAGCCTCGTCGATTGGAATGGGCCCAACGAGTCCGTGGGTCCGTCGAATATGGGCAACCCTGTATTTAGAAACGAAGTAAATCTTTTACTGTCAATTTTGTATCCATCCCACAATCTGGGGTAATATAAAACCAATAATTCAAACAAATATTGATTGATTTTTTTGTTGTTGCTGTTATTATAGTTGTTGTGAGTAGATTTGCATATGGTGTGCTTTGCGTTTCATTCATAGTCAGAAAAAAATATTTTTGTGGTGCGATGTCAACATTGTTCTGTGTCATATTTCAGCGATTTTTGCATTAATTTTTTTGTTATGTTTTGTCGACTAAAAATGCAGAAAAAACAGACACCGAAAAAACATAAAATATAAAAACAAAAACAATATTCTTGTGGTCCATTAGCAACGCAGTATTGTTTATTTAAATATGCAAAAAACGGAACACGTCAGAGTCCACAGCTTCGCAGTTCTGTTTGGTTTCCATATACTTTGACGTTACGATTTTCTCGATGTCACGGAAAAATTAAAGAGTTGGAGACTAGTGATAGTATACATATATTTGCGGCAACATAACAATTTGTTTATAGAAATCATTGGACGATTAAAAATATATAAACACATTTGTGAAAGCCTCTGCCTCTGCTCTTATGCGTTTTCACATGAAACTGTTGATAGAATACACAAATTAATATTTTATTATTTTAGGAATACGTTTTTGTTTCGGTGTGTTTTGGAAAGCAATCAGCAAATGCACAAACGTTGTCGCACAGTAGGTGAATTTCGAAAAATTCAAATAATTGTCACTGAACCGGATTTGTCGAAAATAAGATACAAGTTTGAGCAGCAGGGCCTTAATGCAGGCCAGCTCTGTACACAAACGGGATGTTTTGTACATTTTTGACCTCAATGGAATATTTTTGCAAAACATAATCAGATTAAATTAGTCAGTACAAAAAATAAGGAAAGACTAATAACACCGGAGCCAATTACACCACGCGAAAAAGAACAACTTTTTTTGTGTACGAGACCTAAAAACCTTTTTTTTTTGTTGATTGAGGCACCCGATTTTATAACAGCAAAATAAAAAAAACAAGTAAGAAAGTTCAGTCGGGTAAACCGACTTATGAATCCCCTCACCTTGAGTCCCAAAAAATATTAGTAAATTTATTTATTTTTTGCTTTAATTATTTATTTTTATTATTTATTTATTATTTATTTTATTTATTTATTTTTTGCTTTTTTACTATCTTTTTTGCTTAAAATGTAACATAACTATAAACGACTTCTCTAAGAAAAATAAGATATAATTTGTTGCAATACTTTTAGTAAAATCTCAAGCAATGTAAATATTAAAATTTATTTTAAAATTGTAATGATGATAGTACAAATAAAATAAAAAAAAAAATTAAATTGCATTTAATAACTCTAGGTACTATAAAAACATTACGCCGTACAAAATTTCAAGTATTTGTATTCACTGGTATTTAAGTTAAAATCTGTTAATTTTTGGTACAAAATGGTCCATTTGTGTGGGAGGTACCAAAAGGGGCGTGCCAATAACGCCCATTTTCCTGTGGACTCTACGTACTATAAAAGCGTTACACTGTGCAAATTTTCAAGTATTTGTATGAGCTGATATTAAAGCCATAAACAGTTAACTTTTGGCGCAAAATGGTCCATTCGTGTGGGAGGTACCAAAAAGGGAGTGGCCACTTCGCCCATTTTTCTTGACGTGTTAGCGACTAGTAAAATAATACTATGTGTGAAATTTCGGAAGATTCGAGTAAGTAGTATAGCAGTTATTATATAATCAATATTTCACTAAATGTTAATCCTTTGTGGGAGAGGTACTAGAAAGAGTGGACCAATATGACCCATCTTCGAACTTAGCCGGAGATAGAAGAAAATACTACCACATACCAAATTTGAAGTTAATCGGTTACTCCTTTCGGACGGACATTGCTCATTCGACTTAAAATGACCCAAAACGGATATCCGCCGAACATACTTAGGGTCTTAGGTCACTCCTTCGATGTGTTACACTTTTACTTCGTAGCAAATGATATACGTAGTATGTCCAAAAATATCGCGAATTTTGTATTTTTTCAAAAAGTATTTATTTATTCATGAATATCTATTTTGTCCCCTTTTTTCCAATCCTCGAAGCTCTTCAAATAATCATTTTTTGTGATCTTGTTCAGCTCCCCCTTCTATGCTGTCTTTATCTCCTCAATCGTGGCGTAGCGTCGTTCATTCATGACCCTTTTCAGTTTTGTGAACAAAAAATAGTCACAGGGGTCTAGGTCAGGGGAATACGGTGGCTGCGGCACCATTACTGTGTTGTTTTTGGCCAAATATTCGCGCACAAGCAACGATGTGTGTGCAGGGGCGTTATCATGGTGCAAAATCCAGTTTTTGTTCTTCCACAAATCCGGGCATTTTTGGCGGATTGCGTCGCGCAATTTGCGCATAACTTGCAGGTAATATTCTTTATTGACCGTACTACCCTGTGGCAAGAACTCATAATGCACCACGCCCCTGCAATCAAAGAAAACTATCATGTTTTCGTCTGTTGTTGACGTGCTTGGGCGTCCGGCACGCTGTTCGTCCTTCGCATCTTCTCGGCCCTCTAAGAACATTTTGTACCACCGAAAAACGTTGCTTTGGTCCAAGGTAGCTTCACATTCGGAATGCGTCAGCTCACTTTATTTTGTTTTTCACACAAAATTTGATGCAGATTCTTTGATCCATTTTCTGAAATAGATAAAAATCGAAGACAAGTTAAAACACATCAAAGCACAAAAGCTGTCAAAAATTAACTAAACATTCAAAATGGCCAACCTTGTCAGCATAAGTAAGGGGCATGAGTACCAACATAACGTAGCCCGCGGAAATTAAAAATTCGCGATATTCTTTGAACATACCTCGTATACCCTCCTCTCTAAGGTGAGGGGATAATTGTGATAGTCTTATTTTAGTATTTGGAGCATATTTTTTGAAGTATAATCCCGATACAGCCATCAAATACAATTAGGAGCCCAATTTTCGAACACCTTTTGCAGCATTTGGGGCTGTATGTCAGCAACACGTACTCATCATCCAAAACTGAGCTTCATCGCTGAACAACAATTTCTTGTGAAAATCGGGATCCTTGGCCATCTCTTTTTTTGGGCCCATTCTCCGAACGTGCGACGGGCTTGATGGTCGTTCGGCTTCAATTCTTGCACGAGCTGCATTTTGTAAGCCCGCAAACCAAGATCCTTCCGCAAAATCTTCCATAAAATGGATGGGCACAGCTCCAAATGTTGCGCTCGATGGCGGAAGGACTCATTCGGGTCTTCTTCGATACTCTGCTCCACAGCAGCAATAGCTGCGCACTGTACGGCGTCTCTGAGGATGCGCATTATCCACTAGAGTAAACGTGGTGCGAAACCGATCTATGGTTGCTCAAATTACGGACTCTGCTGGTCGATTATGTCGAACGAATATTGGAGGCAGCGCGAACCGAACCATTATTTTGGTAATAAATTTGCACGATTTGCAAACGTTATTCCGGAGTAAGTGTATTCATTATGAAATGGCAAACCAAACTGAGCAAAAATCAAGTGACAGCTGTCAAAAAGACCAACTCCGAAAAAAGGATTGCCAGATTGAAAACCACACGTCTAAAATAAACACCCTTTATATCATTTGCTACGAGCCAAAAGTGTAACACATCGAAGGATTCACGTGTTACACTTTTGGCTCGTAGCAAATGATATATACCTTGCTCTGTAAGGTGATGGGATAAAAAATGTCCTAATTCTAAAGATTTTGCTTCATAGACAACCAATGTTTTTAAAATACTTAAAATGAAAAGAAGACGATTTATCTAATACGAAGTAACGTGTACAAAAATTGTTTTAATTTTTGTAATTCTCCCACTGTGCGTCATCGTTTGTAGTCGTCCATCGTCGACAACAGTGATTCACTATTAATGCAGACATTAAATTTTTATATGAGAATATTCAAATGTGTCTGATGCGTTATTATTTATACCTATTGCAGTATTTCGACCATTTATTTATATTTCGTTGAATTTGGTATGAGTCGAAACAAGCGATATTTTTAAAAATGAAAAATTTACAACAAATGGAAACTGTGAATTATGATACAAATGCCTGAAAAATGTTGCAGCAACAAAATGCCAACAAAAGTAACATGTTGCAAAATCAATTCAAAAATGTTGCTAATCGACATTTTTTAAAATAGTTTTTCTTAAATACTAATATCGATACCACCATTCTAAACTATGCTAAGTGCAAAAAAGGTAGTTTTTCAGGAGAGGCGCGATCGAAGTTTGATGAATTTTTAAAATTTGTGTGGATTTCCTTTACAATGCATATTGAATGACCGGTACTGTTTGGGGATTAATTTGTGATTGGTTTGACGGATAAACACCAAATTTTGACTGAATATAATTTGGAATATTTAGAAATTAAAAATGCAATCTCACTAAACTATGCTAAGTCGACTTAGAATGGAGGTATCGATATTTGTTTGATGTCTTGTAAAACAATCAGACAGACTGTCGATTTTCAGTTCGATTGCCATTCTCCCCACCCAAAATATTATTCTCGTCAAATTAAAACATTTGGTTGATTTTTATTGCCCTTTTAGACATTAATTTTTCAAAAAACCAACAACAACAACATTAATAATGTGCCATTTTTGTGAGTGTTGTGCCGCCGATTGGAATTTCATCGACCATGACCTCGCTGCTGCTCCATATGTTCTAATTATGTATGGCGGCATTCCGGGCCCATCCAAAGCCACATTCACATAATTGACAGACCGTTTTTTTTGTAATCAAATCAAATTAACACCAGAACTATGGAACTATATGTAGAATACTCGTATACCACAGAAACTATGTGTGATGCCTTTGGCAGTTTTTTCATTGAATTAATTAAATGAAATCAATCGGAGTGTTAGAGTTTCTGGTCTCTCGACAAATAAATGTTTGCATTTGATGTAAATAATTTAAGTTATTTTTTATTTTACTTATAATTGACACACTGACTGACTGACAGACATTTCATTCAAGTTCGTCTCATAGTGTTATGTTCACAAGGTCATAGACGGACATACGAGCAAATATGTTTATGATATTCATGCAATGTAAAATAAACTTGATCTTAGTTAACAAAAACTAAAGAAGAAAGATTTCTTTTTAACTGAAACAGTTGGAATATCTATAGAATGTGGGTACATGTGCATATGTCTTTTGTCACGGTGCGAATTGAATTAAATAATCGAAGAAATTACCTTAATCAGAGCCCACAGGCTCAGTTACATGCCATTCAAAGTGACACATAACTAATGGCTCATAACTTCTGTACTGAACTGATAGAGAAAGCTTCGTCATGACGACGAATTTGTACATCAGCGATGGCTTGGAATTTAAAAAACAAAAACGGCATGTAGTACAAATTTTAAGCTTGCCATTAAAGTTTCAGGTTTAAATTTTAGTTTACGTTCAAAAACACTAGAACCAATTTTTTTTTACATTTCTTATGGTATCTTAATGAAATGGGTTGAAACAAATATCAAACCGCGGAGGCATTTTTTATTTTAATATATTAAAGCTTTGTTTTTCTTTAAATTGTCGAAATATTTTAATTATTTAAATCACATTCACAGAAATTATGCAAATGGTTTTTTATAAAAAATCGTGAAAAATAGTTCCCATCAATTCAGCACTTCCAAATTCATACAGTTGCTAACAAAGACATCTAAGAACACAACATTAAAATTTCAACAAAATCGAAAGCTGTAATCATTTTGAAAATCGCAATAGAATGTATAAAAGAGGTAACACACTAAAAATTAGTATATTTGTTGCAGTGCTGACTCCAGTTGGTTGTAGTAGTTGAAATTACCTTCAAAACAAGGTATAGCACATTAAAATCGGTCACGTTTTTCAGGAGATGCAAGCTAAAGTATGAACACACCCTTTAGAAAAAAACCTAATTTCGTCAACTTTAAATTGCTCATAATTCTCAAAGAATTTTTTTTAAATTTTTTTTTGGGTACGTATAAGATATTTTTATGTAAATAATACATAAACAACATTTCGAAGCAATCAAAAATAGTGATGTCAAAAATCGTCCCGTTTGGCATGGAATGACTCATATATAAATTTGTTGCGTGACTGGCTGACTGACTGATCATCGTCCAGGCCAAATGGCTGAAGCTAGAATCATGAAATTTGGTGGGAGGGTAGCCTTTGGGATATAGACCTGGAATAAGACGGGATTTTCCGAAATGCGTACTATTACCCGCACAATGGGGCTAAAAGGGATAAATATGGTACCACCGCCAAACCTAAACGCAATGAGCTAGAATCGTGAAATTTGGTGTGAGGGTAGCCCTTATGAGGTAGATCCAGAAATTGACTAGATTTTTTTTTAAATCCGAACATTTACGCGCACGGGGGGTTAAAAGGGATAAATGTGGTACAACGGCCAAATCCAAATGGTAAGAGCTAGAAACGTGAACTTTGCTGCGAGAGTAGCTCTTGGGACGTAAACTAGAATAAGAAGCGATTTTTTTTTTTGAAAATTTTAGGGGGACAGAAAGTGATAAATATGGTACCACCGCCAACTTTAACGCCTAGAATTAGAATGGTGAACATTGAAGCGTTTGATGTCCTTAGGACAACGGATCCTAAGGACGGAACGGTAGATCCAGAAATTGACTAGATTTTTTTTTTAAATCCGAACATTTACGCGCACGGAGGGGTTAAAAGGGATAAATGTGGTACAACGGCCAAATCCAAATGGTATGAGCTAGAAACGTGAACTTTGCTGCGAGAGTAGCTCTTGGGACGTAAACTAGAACAAGAAGCGATTTTTTTTTGAAAATTTTAGGGGGACAGAAAGTGATAAATATGGTACCACCGCCAACTTTAACGCCTAGAATTAGAATGGTGAACATTGAAGCGTGTGATGTCCTTAGGACAACGGATCGGGATAGTCAGTTTTTTTGTAACGTGTAAAATAGGGTACAGTGGTTTAAAAATGTTAAGTATGGTCCCATGGTTCTAGGGTAGATTTTGTAACAGAAACTAGGGATCGGAAGTGATGTTTGGAAATTCTAACTTTAGGAGGCACAGAGGGCAAAACGTTGCATTAATTATGGTGCATTGGGACAAAAATGAATCAATCTTGCAAAATTGGAACTTAAACTTGAGATGTGAAGAGCACAGTGGGTCAAAAACATTAAATAATGTATAGGGGGCAAAAATGGTACAGTGGATGAAATGTGATTAAATATGGTACAGTTAAGTGGGTAAAAATTCTAAATATGGTACAGTGAGACAAAAAGGGTTAGATACGGTAGAGTGGGGCAAAAATGTATTAACTATGATACAGTGGGGAAAAAAGGATTAAATATGGTACAGTGTGACAAAAAATGGTTAGCTATGGTACAGTGGATAAAAAAGGGGCCAAAAGGGGATTAAGTATAGCAGAGTGGTGACAATTTTTAAATATGGTATATTGTGGGAAAAAGTGTTAAATATGGTACAGTGAGACAAAAAAGGTTGAATATGGCGCAGTGGGGCAAAAAGGGTATGTATGGTACGGTACGGTGGGGCAAAAATAGTTGAATATAGTAAAGTAGGACAAAATGAATTAAATATGGTACAGTGGGGCAAAAATTTATTAACTACGATACAGTGGGGGCAAAAAGAATTAAATATGATACAGTGGGGCAAAAAGGATTAAATATGGTGTGACAAAAATGGTTAACTATGGTACAGTTGGTCAAAATGGGGCGAAAAAGTGTTAAATATGATACAGTGGAGCTAATAGGATTAAATATGGTACAGTGGGGCAAAAAGTGTTAAATATGTTATAGGGAGACAAAGTGTTTCATATTGCACAATGGGACAAAAAAGGGTTAACCATAGTACAGCGGGGAAAATATAGTTAAAAATGGTAAAGTGAGACAAAATGCGTTAAATATGGTACAGTGGGCCGCGTTACCTCGGAAATAGTGGGGCACAAATGTGTTAGCTATGGTACAGAGGGACAAAAATGATTAAATATGGTTTAATGTGACAAAAATGGTTGACTATTGTACAGTGGGCCGAAAAAGGGTTAAATATGGTACAGTGGGGAAAAAATGGTTAAAATGCTACAGTAGGACAAAAATGGTTAAATATGGTACTGTAATATAAAAAGGTGCTAAATATGGGCAAAATCATGGATCTAGGGAGAGAGGGCAACATCTGGAACATAAATATGAGATAAGAAGTCCTTTTTTCAAATGTTATGATTTTAGTTAAAGTTTAATATTATGGTGCAGAGTGGCTAAATGGTGTTAAATAGGGTTGAGTATAGCAAAAAGGGTTAAATGTGGTACAGTGAAGCAAGAAGGGTTAAATATAGTACAGTGGGTGAAAAATTGTTAAATACGGTAAAGTGTGGCAAAATGTAAAATGTGGTAAGTGAGAAAAAAGTGTTATGTATAGTCCCAGATATGTATACAATTTCATACTTTAGAAGAACAGTGGAATAATAAAATATTGAATCAAGTTAAGTAGTGCAGTGATTCATAACCAGAGTCCGATGCTTCTATGTAAACCGTGGGAAAAAGTATGGTATGGCAAAAAGCTTAACGTGTCACCGATAGGGGACATAAAGCGTAAAATACGGCCTAAGGTTGCGAATATGGCTCTTGGATTGTAAACTATGATTTATCCAAATGTACACTTTTAGTGGCACTGTTGGGGCAAAAACGATTAAATGTTGTACAGTGGTGAAAATATGATAAATTAAGACACATTGGGTTGGAGCGAAAATGACTAAATATGATCCCAATGACAATTGTAAGTCTTGCTACTTAAACTAGGATTTCATTTTAACTTTTTTTAATTAAAACCTTTAAAGACACGGTGGGGTAAACATTGTTTTATATTGTATCAGGGTGTGAATGTAGCTATTGGAACATAAACTAGGGGAAAAGGTAAAATATGACCCAAACAATAGTTTTTGACGCTGCAAAAATATTGTTTGGGTCCTGCTGCTTTGATGTGGAAACATAAACTAGATAGGGGAATAACTATTCTACAATACCCTAAAATGAAAATAAATAAATGTTAACCCGGCTGCGAAGCGCCCCGGGTTAAATCTAGTATTATATATTTCTGAATAAATACATTTTATTTGAAAATCATTAAAATTTATTTGGAGCGCATATGTTAATATATTACAATAAAATATATTTGCGATCTAACTTGCTCAAACAAAATATGTTTTTTACAAACAAATAGAATTATTGTTAAGAAAGTTCTTTAAATATATTTTATCTAAAATAATTTAGAACTTTGCTGAATTTTTCGAATTCCAGTTTTAATTTTTCTTGATTGTGGGTTATGTCTTACAGTTAAAAATTGCATTAACTTTAGTTTAAAAGCACTCATTAATTTCTTAATATTCCAGGTCATCATTTGTTGTCAATTCATCGAGCAATTTATAGTTATGCAAGATCACACGATTTCCAGAATAAAAGAATTTTACGAAAATTTAAAATTTCGAAAAATTTACTTTGAATTACTGAAAACCTTGTATACTTAAAATAAATAAATCTTTATTTCGGAAATAATAGTCCCAAGTAAAAAAATAATTGGGTGAAAACTAAGATTTGTTTAGAACAATATCTACACAAATAAGTATATAATATTTATTTGTATATATGTTTCAAGCAGAATATTTATTTATTTATTCATTTATTTATATGAATTACAATACAAAGTAAATTTATACTCTAATTTTACGGTCCAAGGACCGTAAAAGCAATGGTCGTGTACCATTGCTTTTATCAAAAGATCAAAAAACAAGTAAGAAATTTCAGTCGGGTAAACCGACTTATGAATCCCCTCACAAGGAGTCCCAACAAAAATATTAGTAAATTTATTTATTTTTTGGTTTCAATTAAATTATTAAAAAATTGCATTTAATAATTTTAAAGTATGTGCTGGTATTAACGTTAAAAGATGTTTACTTTTGGTACAAAATGGTCCATTTCTGTGGGAGGTAACAAAAGGGCCGTGCCAATTACGACCACTTTTCTATAGACTGTAGGTACTATAAAAGCATTGCACTATACGAGTATTTGTATGCACTGGTATTAAAGTTATAAGCTGGTAACTTTTGGTACAAAAATGTCCATTTGTGTGGGAGGTACCAAAAGGGGCGTGGCAACTTCGGCCACTTTTCTCGAGGTAATAGTGACTAATAAACTACTACTATATGTAGAATTTCAGAGGATTCAAATAAGTAGTATATAAGTTATTAAATAATCAATATTTCACTAAATGTTAACCCTTTGTGGGGTGGGTACTAGTAGGAGTGGACCAATATGGCGCATCTTCGAACTTAGCCGGAGATAGAAAAAAATATTACCACATACCAAATTTGAAGTCAATCGGTTACTCCTTTCGAGAGATATCGTGCGCACCAGCCAGCAGACAGACAGACGAACTGATGGCCGGACGGACATTGCTCATTCGACTTAAAATGACCCAAAACGGATATCCGCCGAACATACTTAGGGTTTGGCTCGTACCAAATGATATATACCCTCCTCTCTAAGGTGAGGGGTTAAAAATCTTTTTTTGCACGGTAATAAAATAAATAAAGTCACGTGGTTAAATGCACCCAGGAACATAATTGCTTGGAATTCGATTGTAACAATAAACAAATAGTACTAGCAACAAAAAGTATATTGCCTACACCGTGTGTCGGTTGTATTTATATAAAAATAGTTGAAACAACAATAATAACATGGATACGATCAAATAAAAATGGTTGCAACTAAATCGATGGTTGTATCAATCGAATTAAGATTGTATTTTTCATTGACACTTGGTTAGTTGTGGTAACCAATTTTAAACTTTCATTATAGTACCATATGATCGATTTTTGGTTGTGACAACCAATGTTTTATTCTTGACAACAGAAATTGTGTCAATACACCAAAGATTATTATTGAAACGAATAATTGGTTACAACAAAAGAAAAAATATTAATAAATAATCGTTTTTTGGTTATCCCAATAATTTCCCAAATTTAGAATTATTAAATGTATTGTGGGAAATACTACTGAAAGATTGGTTGCTGTTCTTTTGCTGATAGATGACAAAAAAAATAAAATTACGCGACATAAATACACTTTTCAACATTTTTTCAAGAACGGACTATGTAGTCAAAAATTATCTCGTGTGGATAATAATGTGTGTAATGCAGAATATATTGTGCAAAATGTTTTACATAAATAAAAAATAAAAGCAACAATCATAAAATTGAAAGCACAGGGTTAAACGATATTTTGATAAAAGTTTTGTGTTTTTTTTTTCGTGTTTTAAAATTTGTGTCAAATATTTCCAAATCTCATAATAGTGATGAATTTGCAATATGGGATTTTTAATTTTGTTATGAATGTTTTGTTTTTTGTTCAATAAATAAAAAAAAAATTAATGAAAATTGTGTTTAATTAATTGTCGGTAGTATATGACTGACAAATTGTCAGAACAACCATTTTTTTAAAACAGTTGGTTGTGGCAACATTCAAGTTATAATTTTAGCCACCATTTTCGTAGTTGGCGCAACCAAATATGATTGTTGTCAACATGGAAGCAGAAGTATACCACAACCAAGATGTTGGTTGTCCTGATGGAATCGCATGATAGTAGACAGAATTATCAAAATTCGGTTGTGTGTAGGTCACAACTTAAATAAAATTACACACAAACACTTGCGGTTAAAGTATTCACAGTTTCTTTGATTATAATTTTCTTTGAAGTTATCTCCTCTTTGTGTATAATATTGGATTTGAGTACAATTAATTTAGTACACAACACTTATGCGTATAATTCATTTCACTACTTTATATCCCACTAAACACATTTATAATTTTATTACGCCTCCCAGTGGTTGGATACAATTGATTCTGAAAATGGTAGTGATTATTTGTGAAAGTGTGAATTGTAGAATAATGTGAGAAAAATACCCAACTCTGATGAAGAAATACTTTCCCAAAACACTTCCAATATACTACATTGTGTAGTTGATATTAGGATGATATCGATGCTTCTGTAGCTAAAGTGGATGATTAAGATAATGATTTCTAATGATGATCGAATGTTAACAACTCAACACCTCTTCTTAAGTGCGAGGAAACAGAAAACGATGCCAAGTTATCAGAATATGTTGGCCAAGTGTGTAAGGAAATCGATACCAAAAACAAACAACAACACCAGTGTACAAAAGAATTGGTTGCCAATTGATGCAACACAAATCGGAAGGGAAGTGCCGAATAAAATTTCCTTGATCTTAAACTGATCACACTTAATTAAGGAATTATAATTTATTAGCACAACTTTACGGCAGCGATTTAGCCGCTTTTACCGATCATTCTAAAATAATATTTATTAGCTCGTCTTCTGCTCTCGTGGTTGAGTTGTTGCGGATATGTTGGATCCCTTAACGCTTAATTGATTTATAATGAATATTAATATTCGCATTGATAACATATTTGTTGGCGTTGATGGCGTGCTCTCTTCCATAACTTTTCATTTAGTTCAGTTTGGCCCAAAATGTTCACGCAGCAAATGCCGGACGAAGTCCACGCTTATTTTTTTGCTTTAAAATTTCGGAGAATAATTTAAAATTTATCATATAAAGTCCAATCCATCATAATCACTAACACCACAACACCAGTGGAGGGGATGAATGGTACGAGTACATATATTAAGTTGACAAGTTCTCTTGCAACATCATGGTAATATTAGAAATCGATTAGATGTAGCGATTAAAGGAATTGGTCGCCAATATTTTAATGTTTTTTTTAGCCTTTTAAACAGATAAAGTCCAATATTTTAATGTTTTTAGCCTTATAAACAGAACAAATCAACTTTCGAAAAATGTTGTTATTAAAATTTTGTCAGGATTTCGATTTAGTCTAAGTCTCAGGATTTTTCTTTCAATTTATAGAAGGGAATCATCCATGAATTGCACCGCGCTAACCTGATGATGTTAGAGAAAGGAGACCTTATGATTCAGTTATGATAGTCGTTGTTCTACGTTAGCTCTTGTTTTAGACATATTCAGTCAAAAAAGTAGCTTGGAAATCAGAAATGTTAGTTATACCGGGGTAGAACTTGAAGCGGAAGGCTTCGGTATGCATGCTTCTGTCCAAAGAACGGAATAAGGATAATCCTTAATATCCCCTCACCATAGAGAGGAGGGTATATATCATTAGCTACGAGCCAAAAGTATAACACATTGAAGGAGTGACCTAAGACCCCAAGTATGTTTGGTGGAAATTGCAAAATGATTGCAACTAAATAGATGGTTGTATCAATCGATTTAAGATTGTCTTTTTCACTGACACTCGGTTAGTTGTGGCAACTACATTAAAATTTTCATTATAGTACCATATGATCGATATTTGGTAGTGACAACGAATGTTTTATTTCTGACAACAGAAATTGTATCAGTAGACCAAAGATTATTAATGCAACGTATAATTGGTTACCACAACAGCCAAAATTATTTATAAATAATCGTCTTTTGGTTATCCCAATTAATTCCCAAAATATAGTATAATGAAAGATATTTTGGAAAATACAACCAAGAGATTGGTTGCTGTTGATATATACATGACAAACAAAAAAAAAATATTCGACATAAATAACAACATTTTGTTCAGAAACGGTATATATCGTCAGATATAATTACGCCGTGGTTATATTGTTGTGTGGATAATAATGTGTGAAACAAAGAATATGTTGTGCAAAATGGTTTACATAAATAAAAAATAAATGAAACAATCTTGAAATTGGAAGTAGTACAAGATTTAAGAGCGATATTTACATAAAATCTATACTGAATGCCGAGTCTATACCCCACCTCGTCAATACTAGGAACGATTTACTTGTATTGAGTCAACAAATTAAATCCGAGGATTAGTTTTTATATAAAATTTGAAAAACATAGGCCTACACTTTGTGTCAAATATTTCCACATCTCATAATAGTGATGAATTTGTAATATGTGATTTTTAATTTGTTTGTGAATTGTTTTTTTTAATAAATAAAATAAAAACTAATGAAAACTGTTTTTAATCAATTGTCGAGGTAACTGACAAATTGTCAGAGCAACCAATTTTTGAAAGGAAATTCTACAAATGGTTGTGGCAACAAACAAAATATATTTTAACTACCGTTTTCGTAGTAGGCGCCATCAAATATGATTGTTGTCAAAATGGTAACGGAAGTATACCGCAAACAAAATTTTGATTGTCCTGATGGAATCGCATGATAGTAGATAGAACTACCCAAATTCAGTTGGCAAATAATTCGGTTGAGGCAACCAAACTGTTTTCTGTGTGTAGTCAACTGTACTTTATAGTAGTTACCAGATACGAAAATTAATTTATTAATTCACCCATTTTACTGTTCTTCCGACCAATTAATAGTTACACAAATAAAAATTATGGTTCCACCAATTACAAAAATATCTGTTGACGACACAATCTTCCATAAGAAAAATGTTTCCAAAGGAACGAAATGTTATAAAGGATGGTTAAATTGTAAGGGGCGATGTTGAATGTGAACCACTCCTAAACGTCAAGTTTTTTTCTGCATTTCATTTGACATTTCTCAATTTCAGACTAACTCAATTTGAACAATGGAAATATACACAATCGAGCAACACGTCAAAGTTATTAAGCCTTTTACGAAAATGGACGTTCAAATCAAAATGCACTTCGTGATGTTTTTTTGCTCAGCATAACCGACCAAATGTGTCCACAACCGGGAGAATTGTGCGCAAATTTCAGCAAACCGGGTATGTAGGAGATATGAAACACCTGTGCATGCTCGCCCAGTTCGTTTGGTGCGGCTTATGGGCTGGCGACGTCATCGGGCCATACTTTTCGAAATGAGGCCGGTCAGGCAGTTAGTGTGAATGGTGTTCGCTATCGTGAGATGATACCGAACTTATGAAGAAGATTATGAATGAACCTAAGAATACTGATGTCAACCCCCAGGTTTTCTAAAGCCGTAATTATATTATAATTGTTATTGAAAACCCCCTCTATATCTAAGAAAACTACCATAGTATATTCCTTAACAGAGAGGGATCCTTCAATAAAGCTGACTAGATCATGCAGGGCGGTTTATCCGTCACCCACTGCTTGTCAGTGACTGTTGTTATTATTATCATTTCCGGTATATCCTATAAGGATCATAGGGACATTGAGTTGATTCCAACTTTGATCTTGCGTGCCAGCTTCCTTCTCAATTTGCCATTTGTGAGCCGGTCGACCTTGCCGTCGCCATGTGTGAGCCGGTCGACCTTGCAGTCTACTCCCTGGCGGATTCCGTTCAAAAAATGTTGAATTGATATCTCCGTCAGGTTTTCTTAGCGTGTGTCCGATCCACATCCATTTTCTTCTTAGAATCTCGGGCTTGTTTATTTACTTGCCATAAATTGGTGTTTGAAAATGTGGCTGGCCAGAATATGTTTAATATTCTGCGCAGACAGCGGTTTGTAAGTACTTTAACTGCGTTTATATCTTTAGTTGCAGCGTTCCTTGATTCACAACCGTATAACAGTGTAGATTTTACAGATAAGTTTTATATTTTTAATTTGGAATTGACAGACATGTGTGAAGATCGCCACACGGAGTTAAATCTTCCAAATGATTGGTTTCCAGCAATTATTCTATTTTTTCTGCACTCGATCCGCCTGATGTAGTTAAGATACTTCCGAGTTAACAGAAAGACGTCACATCTTCCAGATATTCATGGATGATATGGAGCCTATTGGAGTTTGTATTGGTACGCATTATTTTTGTTTTGGCGATGTTTATCTTCAGATTTGTTTTGAATACTTCTAGCTGTACATCAATTAGCTTATTCTGCATATCCTCGAATCTGTGTGAGAGAAGACAGATGTCATCTGCGTAATCAATATCTTCCAGCTTTTTGTTAATCCCCATGTTATCCCTCTGCTTGGGTATAATGCTTTTTGTATTACGCAGTTAAGGACAGTATAGAAGAGTGTTGGTGATAGCTCATATTTTATCTAACGCCCGTTTTGACCGTCATGTAGTATTCGGCATTTTGCGTTGGAGTAGAAAGATTGTATTATATTAACTATTTCCATCGGTGTTCCTTTGCAAGTTAAAGCGTTCTATATTGCGGAGTGTGCCAGTGTATCGAACGCCTTCTCAAAGTCTATAAATGTCAGATATAGTGGTGGGCGAAGTTCCACAGACTGTTTTATATACACTAATCCTTAGACTGTTTATATGATAAGAGCATAATTTCTGCAGACGGAATCCCGCCTGTTCTCTGCGAAAATCAGGATCGACGCTTGTTTACTTTGTTCATTATAGTGATGCCACGCCAAGTTTTGCAACGTGATAGGTCGACCATTTTGGATATGTGAATAATTGCACCTTCTTTGAGTTCATCGCACAGCTCGTTGTAGTCCCAGAATTGTTTTATTGGATTGAAATGTAGTGTGGCACTGACTTCTGGTGATGTCTTCAGTATTTCGGGTTGAATGTTGTCCAGTCCTGGTGCCTTGTTATATTTAAATGGCTTCAAATGCTGTTAATGGCTTCAATTATTTAGGGAATTTCGGGTGGGTTGATTGGTATGTCCTCTCTAGCAGAACAAAAGTCACAATTGCACGGATCTTGTTGTTCTTCTGCTTATGTGGATAAAAGCGAAGAGTAGTGTACCACCCTTGTTTCCATTTGTTCGAACAGTGACAGTAGGTCTCACTACAAAGTCTTATCGCTATCAGTATCGTTTGCAGGTAGCTTAGCTGCCACGGATATATAAAATATCGTTCTGTGGAAAGAATTATTATAAGTGAAATCGTCATGGTAAGGTATATCCGATTCGACGTAATCGCACCTAACATATCATTCTATTATATCTCACTCATGACGTTCCTAATTGCGTTTGTTGATGGTGTGGCAGTCGTTAGTTGCCGGCGTTCCAAGACATTGCTGCACGCGAGATGCTGTTAGAGATGCTTTAGTGTTTTGGCGTTGCCGGGTCGATTGGTGGCAGTGTTGATATTCATTCATCACTTTTAATCAATTTCATTTATAAACAATTTCATTCAATTCACATAGTTTTAGAGCATTTTTTGTTGTTGTGCAAAAATGATATCATTTCTTTGGTTTGCGTTGTCGTGGTCATCATCAGCACCACCAGCGAAGATTGCGCGCGGCAGTGTGCCAATAGTGTGTGGCATCTTTCATTCATCTTCCATCCTTCGTTCATCCATCCATCCATCCGTCTGTCCATTCATTCATTCATCTCTATCATTTGGCGGGCAGTCATTCTGGGATGGGATGGTTTGGTTTGCATTAAGGTCGCCAATTTTATTGTCGATCTCAACGTTCTGTCTCTCCCTGTTTTCCTCTTCATTCTCCTCTTTTGATGTGATTGTTATATATCATTTGTTTATTTTCTTAGAATACACGCGGTTTTTTAATTTTTATTGTTTTTATTATTGTAACAGGAAGTACAACAATACAATATTGTATTTTCTTTAATTGTTATTAAATGCTGATGGACTGATGTTATTTTTTTATTATTAATCATTGAATAAACAAACAAACCTACGAAAATACTGACAACATTTTAATAGTTTGTTATGGTAGAGTTAGAGGGAGACGAAGAGGGATGGAAAGGGCAACTGGAAGTCATAAAAAATTTGGAACAAACGAATTTTCACAACTCATTACATCGAATAAAATAAAATACAAAGTAAGAAATAGCTTCCGGATGTTTTGTTTTGATGTTCTGCTTATGTTTTGCGGAAAACATGTCTAATAACATAGAATTAGAGATGTTGATAGGGAAATTTCGCAATATAGGGGATTATCAAAACTTGAATTTGTCTGTGCATTCTTTCGGAAAGGACAATAAGCAATGCAATACAGTTCCTATGCAGTTAAAATAAAAATAAATTTTATAATAGAAGAACAATTTATTTATTACACAATGCGACAAAATTGAACAAAAATTACACTATGCAACAAAATTTTTGTCGAAGGACAACATTTTCTGGTGTAGTATTGTGTCCTAAACAAGAAAAATATAATAAAACAAGTAAGAAAGCTCAGTCGGGATAAAAATAGTTTATGGTAATTTTTTTTAATTTTTCTTTATAATTGAAGTACATCGTCATCAGAAGCGAGAAGGGGCGTATCATCATATTTGTAAATGCAAAAACTAAATAAAATGGAAAATGTTTTTGTTAGAAAAACCGGGGTTTCGGGATAATACCTAAACATAATGATACATATATAAATTCACACAAACATTATTTATAACTTGTTTGTGAAAATTGCGTTAAATAGGAATTTTCAACTATGGAAAAAAATAATTCGTTGTTAGGCCCTTTTGAATTTCGTTAATAAATTCGCGATTTTTGTTAGTAGTTCGCTAAAAATTTGTCAGGATGTGTATTTAGATGCAGTGTATCGAAATCGATCAAAAACTGAATTTCCATTTTTCTTGTTTTTACGCCCTTTTTCGTTTTTGATGACGACATGCTTAAAGTAGGGATACACATTAAATGAAATGGAATAAGGAGGACTACAAATGTTAGCAATGACACTTTCACGTGGAAACAGAAGTTAATAAATGTTTTTAAAATAATTCGATTTTTGATTTTTTTTTTTAAAAAATAAAATAAAAAATAGAAAACAAAACAAAAAAAATTTAAAGCTAGCATCCTAACGAAGAAAACAATGCCTATTTGAAAAAAAATCTATGGATAAATGTAGAAATTATAGTACTTCTGGTAGAAATAACATAAGTTTAACATAATTCGGTTTTTTTACCCCCACTTTTGTGAACAAGTGTATAGAAGATACTGCGGGCGAAAAGTGTAACACATCGATGGAGTGATCTAAGATATCGCAAGAATATTTGGCGGAAATCCGTTTTGGAACATTTTAAGTCATTTTAGCAATGTCCGTCAGCCTCTCCGTCTGTCTTTCTTTATGGTGCGCACGATAACTTTCGAGAGTATTAACCGATTGACTTCAAATTTGGTATGCGTCAATATTGTTTTATATCTCAGGCTAAGGTCAATGATGGACTAATGGAAAAATGGAAGAAGTTGCCACATCCCTTTTGGTACCTCCCATACCAATGGACCATTTTGTACAACAAGTGAACTACTTACAACTTTGATTGCAGTCCATGCTCATACTTAAAATTTTGTGGCGTTTAATGCCCTTGCAGTACCTATAGTCCCGTGCAAAATAGGCGTAATTACCACGCCCCTTTTGGTACCTCCCATACAAATGGACGAGTATAACTTCGAGTCCTGCACATTCAAACTCTTGAAATTTTGTATGTACAGTATAATGTTTTTATAGCACCCACAGTATATTAAAAAAGGGCTATTTCCACGCCACTTCTGCTACCTCCCAAACTAAATAAAAAATATGAAAAATATTTTTTTTTATTTACCCCCCTTTTTAACAATATGGGTCTTAATTTGTGCATTTATCCATAAACTTTTTGCAAATATGCATTGTTTTGTTCGTTAGGGTGCTAGCTTTCAAAAAAAGGGAACAAACTTGTTTGCGTTTTTTTCTATTTTTTATAATTTCGTGCCAGCAAAAACTATTTTTTTTTTAAAAAAAATCCAATTTTTATCCCTCACCTTAGAGAGGAGGGTATATATCATTTGCTACGAGCCAAAAGTGTAACACATCGAAGGAGTGACCTAAGACCCTAAGTATGTTCGACGGATATCCAATTTGGATATTTTAAGTCGAATGAGCAATGTCCGTCCGTCTGTCTGTCTGTCTGCTGGCTGGTGCGCACGATAACTCTCGAAAGGAGTAACCGATTGACCTTAAATTTTGTATGTGGTAACATTTTCTTCTATCTCCGGCTAAGTTCGGAGATGGGCCATATTGGTCCACTCCTTCTAGTACCTCTCCCACAAAGGGTTAACATTTAGTGAAATATTGATTACTTAATAACTTCTATAGTACCTATTTGAATCCTCTGAAATTTTACACATAGTATTAGTTTATTAGTCACTATTACCTCGAGAAAAATGGGTGAAGTTGACACGCCCCTTTTGGTACCTCCCACACAAATGGACAACTTTGAATCAAAAGTTAATAGCTTATAACATTATTTCCAGTCCATACAAGGACTTGCAATTTTGTACAGTGTAATGGTTTAATAGTACCTACAATACAGTGAAAAATTGGCATTATTGCCGCGCTCCTTTTGGTACCTCCCACACAAATGGACCATTTTGTACCAAAAGGGACCAGCTTATGACTTTAATACCAGTACATGCAAATACTTGAAATTTTGTACAGTTTAATGCTTTTATAGTACCTAGAGTCCGTAGAAAAATGGGCGTCATTGGCTCGCCCGTTTTGGTCCCTCCCACTCAAATTGACATTTTTATACCAAAAGTTAACAGCTTTTAACTTTAATACCAGTACATACAAACTTTTGAAATTTCGTACAGTGCAATGCTTTTATAGTACCTAGAGCCTAGAGAAAACTGGCCGTAATTGACACGCCCCTTTTGGTACCTCCCACACAAATGGACCATTTTACACCAAAAGTTAACAGTTTATAACTTTAATACCAGTACATACTTTAATGTTGTTAAATGCAATTTAAATTGACAATAATTTAATTTAAAAAAATTAATAAATTTAAATTTTTTTTGGGACTAGAGGCGAGGGGATTCATAATTCGGTTTACCCGACTAAACTTTCTTACTTGTTTCTAATTGTTTTAACGGCAGTTACTAAACATTTCTGCGTGAAACTGATGTTTTCAGCATTTCTAGCCCTCATAATCAACAACGATTAACGACTTAACAATTTTTGGTCTGAATGATGACTTCAGCAAAATTTTGATTACACCATCACAGCCCTGCGACAAAAAGATTTGTAAAAATTTGTACGATGCTTAGCGAGGGTCTTCGCTAAGCATCGTACGAACACATTTGTCGTTTAAATATTAACAACTCGCACAGCCGAAATCGTCAAGTCTCAACCTTTTTTGTTTGATTTACTGACAATTTCACAATCTCCGGTTATCCTACAGTTAGAGCTAACCTACAGTTATAGCTGTCAAATTGTATGAAATTTTTATTTTTTATTTTGAGTTCGCTCTAAACGGAGGTTGTGAAATTGGGGGTTAGGACGAAAATTGTCTTAATTTCTTACAACTTGTTATTTTTGGTTCACAGAAATTCTCAAAAAATGTCATAGAAAAGAAGAAGAAAAAAATAACAAAATATTTTCAGTATAGGACAAACATCAGAAATAGACCCAAATACCTCTGAAACTAACTGAGGTAATCCACTTACGAATACTTTGACCAACATTAAAAGACTAGCCATAATTCCCCTGTGTGTTGTATCATACATTTAAATTAGCCTATTAAGCAACATTTTTTTGCTACATTCAACAAGTGGTGACATCCAATAAATTGGCACCATTCCTTTTTTCTATTCTTTTCACTTAATTGGTACAAAAATATACAAAATTAATACATGACGCCATCTGATGAAAGACAAGCACACCTTGTTTGTCTTATTAATCAGCGAGAACGAATAGTCTCCATTCGTTCAGAGCAAAACAATCTAAAAAATCATATAAATTTCCCACATTTTCTTTCAATACTAAAGGCAAATTGAAAAAACAGAAGAAGAGGTGATATGAAAGAAAATAAACAAAAATTCCAACTATTTGATGCTTGTCATTCTACAGACAGACATCCCAAACGAAAGTGATAAAGGACAATCATCATTGTCATAAGATTGATGATGATGTTAATGGTTACATTGACGATGATAACGATGTTATAAATATGTATGTACTTCTCGTTGGCCACATCATTGACAAGATGACAATAATGTTGATGTGGTGGATACCACAGACCTTAGATTGTATAGATGTGCCGTCCCCGAGCGAGTAAGTTATCAGTTACGAACGAATAAAAATTTCAACGAGTAGGACTTCAAAGAGTGATGTTTTACGAGGATTTCGGACCGATTTTCCCGAATTTTTTGTAATTGTCACAATTAAAAAATTAATATCAATCGATTAGTGCAAAAAAAGTTCAAACTATGTTCGCGGAAACCTGTTTTTTCGCGTGTGACAATTCATTCCTATTCGTTCGTAACTGATAGATTTTGACGTTTCTGGCTGACGGCACATCTATACAATCTAAGGTCTGTGGTGGATACTGATGGTGATGGTGCTGTTGATTCTGATACTGATGATGATTATGATTGTTATGAAATCAAAAATAGAATCTGCACACGCCGTTCTGTCATCGAAAATTGTATATTCGTATATGAATTTGCATCTACTGCTGCTGTTGCTATTGCCATATTTTTTATTTATTTATTTACGAGAATATTCCTTCGCTCTGTCCTCATGTTCGTGTGATGTTGACAACAGTCTATTTGTTGTCAATCATAAAAGAAAGTGAAATTTATTTATAATGATGATGGATTGACTGTTAAACAAATCATTGGGAATGTTTCAATACAATTATTATTCAATTGAGTTGACATAAATAAATTCTGTATATTGACAATATATACATACTCGTATAAGTACATATTTACATATAAATTAAAGAACAAGTAAGAAAGTTCAGTCGGGTAAACCAACTAATGAATCCCCTCGCCTTGAGTCTCAAAAAAATATTAGTAAATTTATTTATTTTTTGTTTTATTAAAATTATTGTCAATTTAAATTGCATTTAATAACTTTAAAGTATTTACTGGTATTAAAGTTAAAAGCTGTTTACTTTTGGTACAAAATGGTCCATTTGTGTGAGACTCTTTTCTCTGGACTCTAGGTACTATAAAAGCATTACACTGTACAAAATTTCAAGTATTTATATGCACTGGTATTAAAGTTATAAGCTGTTAACTTTTGGTGTAAAATGGTCCACTTGTGTAGGAGGTACCAAACGAGGCGTGCCAATTACGGCCACTTTTCTCTAGGCTCTAGGTACTATAAAAGCAATGCACTGTACGGAATTTCAAGTATTTGAATGCACTGTTATTAAAGTTAAAAGCTGTTAAATTTTGGTACAAAAAGGTCCATTTGTGTGGGAGGTACCAAAAGGGGCAAGCCAATAACGCCCATTTTTTCTGGACTCTAGGTACTATAAATGCATTACACTATGGTACCATTACTTGGTATTAAAGTTATAAGCTGGTAACTTTTGGTACAAAATGGTCCATTTGTTACCTCCCACACAAAAAGGAGCGTGGTAATAATGCCCATTTTTCACTGTACATATTGTAGGTACTATTAAACCATTACACTGTACAAAATTGCAAATTAATTAATGATTAACACTATAATTTGTTAAAACAAAATCATTTTCAATTTTATAAAAGTCGGTTACCACAAACACATTGTGAAATTATCTAAGAAGGATTTTCTTTAATTAATTGAATTAAGGAAACAAGTAAGAAAGTTTCAGTCGGGTAAACCGACTAAGGTATACCCTCACTTTGTGAGTAATGTAATATTGAATATTACTCGAATTATTCTGTCAATTTGTGTGGGAGGTACCAGAAGGGGTTTATCAAATACACCTTTTTTTCGCTGAACATTAGATACTTTAAATTCATTGCACTGTGCCGACTTATAAGCATTTATGTGCACTGGTATAAACGTTGAGATATTAAATTGTGGTATGATTTGGGCATTTTGTGTGGGAGGTACAAAAAGGGGCATGGCAATAACGCCAATTTTTCCCTGGACTGTAGGCAATATAAAAGCATAATACTGTACAAAATTTCAAGTATTTTTATACACTGTTATTAATGTTATAAGCTGTTAACTTTTGGAACAAAATGGTGCATTTGTGTGGGAGGTACCAAAAGGGACGTGGCGACTTCGCCCATTTTTCTCGAGTTGATAGCGACTAATAAGCTAATACTATGTGTGGAATTTCAAATGATTCGAATAAGTAGTATAGGGGTTATTAAAGAATCAATATTTCACAACATTTTAACCCTTTGTGGGGGAAGTACTAGAAGGAGTGGACCAATATGGCCCATCTTCGAACTTAGCCGGAGATAGAAAAAATATTACCACATACCAAATTTGAGGTCAATCGGTTACTCCTTTCGAGAGTTATCGTGCGCACCAGCCAGCAGACAGACAGACATACAGACAGACAGACAGACGGACGGACATTGCTCATTCGACTTAAAATGACCCAAAACGGATTTCCTCCGAACATACTTGGGGTCTTAGGTCACTCCTTCGACGTGTTACACTTTTTTCCGTAGCAAATGATATATACCCTCGTCACACTAAAGTGAGGGTATAATAAAAAAAATTAATTCTGTTAGTTAACTCTGGCGGTTATACAGGGTTTTCCAATAAGAGTGATATGATTTCTTTGAAAAAACACACACTTATTGTTAAGGAAATTCAAAAGATTTTTATTTAATGTGAAGTACAATCGATACAATTAAGTTCCAAATAAAGCGACATTTAAATGGCCTCCACGACATCTTCTGCAGGAACGAATTCGATGAACCGAATTTTCGAGCACTATTTCCACTAAATCAAGTCGTATGTTCAATATTGACTTGTAAAGCTTTACGAGAGTCTGGTTTATTTCGAAAGACCAATGACTTCAAATAACCCCACAAGAAATAGTCTAATGGTGTTAAATCCCAACTTCTTGGATGCCATTCAATATCACAATTTCTTGAAATAATCGAATCTCCAAACTTTTCTCTCAACAATTCAATGGTTTCATTTGTTGTGTGGCACGTAGCCACAATCGATCAATGGCAAAAAGACAGCTTTTAACGAGAGCTAAAATATTGCTCATGGCTGTGAAAGTCGTAGGTCCATTGAAACGTGTTTGTTTTTTGGATTTTTTAAAAAAATGGACTTAGCATCATTTTCAAATGTGAACGAAAAGTTTATTTTTGCTCTAGCTCCTTTACGGTTCGTCGGATCGGGAATGGAACGTGTTTGTTTTGGATTAAAAAAAATGGCACGAAAAGTTGCAATTGGAGAACGATTATTTTGATAATAAAACTGAAAAATTGTTAATGTGGTTCCATGATGAAATTGTAAACACTACTGAACACAATGAAAAACAAGTGACAGATCATGACATATTACAAATGGCCGAAACGTCACTTCAAAATCATATCATCCCTATTGGAAAACCCTATATATCTATAAATTGTTCCGTTCTCCTAAAATATTGAATGAATCGCTGAAAGTTATCGGTCAACACTGAAAGAAGTTCTATTACTGAATACAAAATTTGCATAAGAATAATGTTTTGTTATCCCCTCACGTAAGAGAGGGGGGTATATATCATTTGCTACGAGCCAAAAGTGTAACACATCGAAGGAGTAACCTAAGACACCATGTATGTTAGGCGGAAATTCGATTTGGGACATTTTAAGTCAATTGAGCAAAGTCCGTTGGTCCGTCTGTCTGTCTGATGGCTGGTGCGCACGATAACACTCGAAAGGATTGGCCGATTGACTTCAAATGTGGCATGCGGTAATATTTTTCTCTATCTCCGGCTATGTTGGAAGATGGGCCGTATTGGCCCTCTCCTTCTAGAACCTCCCCCACAAAGGGTTAATATTTAGTGAAATATTGATACTTTAAAAACTTCTATACTAATTACTCGAATCTTCTGAAATTCCACACATAGTATTAGTTTATTAAATTGATAATAATTTAAATAAAACAAGAAAATAAATAAATTTACTATAATTTTTTTGAGACTCAAGACTCGATTTATCCGACTGAACTTTCTTACTTGTTTTTTAAATTTGTTGTGATGCAACTGATTTTGTTCGAAACAATATTTCTCTTAGGCGTCCGTCACCTCAGGTTTTTTTATTATATCATATCAACAAATTTATGTTTTAGTTTTACTATAAGGTTAAAGATTAACAATAAATTTATGCTCACCGAATTGAGTTGAGACACATTATTCTTTTGATCAGCTTAAGTTGACAGGCACTAGATTAAATTTTGACACATCTTTGAAAATATTAAATGAAAACAAATAATTTATATGAGTCTTAAACGACATTCATTATTGAATTTAAACAGCGTAGAAATATGTGGAAATATCTTATGACAAAAAAATAAATAAAAAACGGAAAGAAGAACTATTTGAACGTGCGCCTTTGTGACTAAGAATTTTGAAGATTTTTTTAGGCCACACAACAATGACAATCGCATTTTTTGATACACTCATAATGTGGCGGTGGGAGTAAAGAAAGAAAAGGCCCGGATGGGGCCTTCTTTTGCGATTTCATGGATATGACTATTTTTAATTGTTGTAATAATCAATGGTTTCCATATTCCTTTGAGGAAATCAAATTTCTAAGGAAAAAGGGAAAAATTGTAGGTGGACGAAATATCATTTTAACTTTACAATAGTGACAGATATTTGTTCAAGGACAGTTGAACATTCTTATGATTTTATAAATAATGAATAGGATAGATGTTTGAAGAATAAACACTTACCTATTATGTTTAGTATTGAATACAATATGAGTTCATGTCTTTCTTTAACGTGATCCATGACATCGGAAAATGCTACTCTACTATTACAATTAAGGAAATTTTGAATACATCTCAAAGAAGTAAATCTTCTCTTAAGACACTGTGCACACTCTAAAGCATTTCTGTCATGAGAAGCGTATGAATGAAAAACACAACTGAATGAATATTTTGTTACTATTTTGACAATTTAAATTAAATATATTTTATGTGGACACAAAGACACATCTTCGGTTAGTTTGACGCAAAAACAGTGAATGTGGGAGAATGTCTCAGACGGTTGGTTGACTAGATGTCACGGCTATAACAACAAAAGTGATATTTCCAATTCATGACTTTATGAGTCAAAATGTAATGCATCATTCTGCGCCACTTAAACATAAAATTTAAAAACTATATATATATATATAAGGAAATACATTTAATTTCCAAAATTTCTAGAATAACCTCGTTGCCGTTTGCCATCCAAATTTTAAATAGTGGTTGAAGGATTTTTGCATCAATTAACATTAAATACACTGTGTGTATATTTAAAATTTAGTTATTATAATTGTCATAGAGTGAGTATTTTTTTGGCTTTGTTAATGAATTTATGGATAATTTAATTTTATTTCTACAATTTGCCTGAAAACATGACGTGCATAGTTCGTTTTAATTGAACAATACTATTGAACAAGTATTGAAGACTATTATTTGTATATGAAACGAACAATATGCTTATGTTTAAATTGCGAATGTTATAAATATACAAATAACAAAATCATAACCAAGTATTTATTCTAGATCATGTATGTACATATGCAAATATAAGGACTAACCTGGAAATTAATTTGTAGAACACGAAAATACATACACAAATTCTATCTATTATGATTTGTGTATGTATTTTACAAAATGTTTGTCGAAGGGCTGTGTATAACATTTTCTGGTGTAATATGGTGTCCTAAACAAAAAGGGCTACACATATTGATAATAGTACTTTTTTTGAATGCATTCTAAAAAAGAAAACAATGCTTATTTATTATAGGCCTTTTGGTAGAAGTAAGAGAATTACAACAAAATCATGTTTTTATACCCCCACTATTGTGAACGAGGTTATACATCAGTTGCTGCGGGCCAAAAGTGTAACACATCGAAGGAGTGACATAAGAGACCCCAAAAGAATATTTAGCGGAAATCCGTTTTGTGTCATTTTAAGCCATTTAAGCAATGTCCGTCCGTCTGGTGTGCACGATAACTTTCGATAGGAGTAACTGATTAATTTCAATTTATATTTTTCTATTTTTTTCTATCTCAAGTTAAGTTCGAAAATGGTCCATGTTGGCCTACCCCTTCGAGTACGTCCCTCACAAAGATTAAAATTTTGTGAAATGTTGAATCTCTAATAACTTCTATTCTACGAGTACTTATCCAAATTGTCTGTAATTCCTCACATAGTAATAGTCGCTATCACTTTGATAAAAATGTGCGAAGTGTCGCCACCGCTTTTGATACCTCCCACACAAAGGGGCCATTTTGTACAAAACTGCTTACTTACATGTAAATACTTGAAATTTTGTGCAGTGTAATGCTTTTATAGTACCTGCATTCTGATAAAAAAAAAATGACATTATTTCCACGCCCCTTTTGGTATCTCCCATACAAATGGCAAATTTTTCACCAAAATTTAACAGCTTAGAACTTTTAACAGTGCATTATTTGAAGTTTTTAAATGCAATTTATTTTGATAATTTAATTAAAACAAAAAATAAATAAATTTACGAATATATTTTGGGACTAAAGGGAATTTAAGGGGGTTAGTAATTCGTTTTGCCCGACTGAACTTTCTAATTTGTTTTTATTTTATATTTCCTTTTTAATACAGCTCTCAACAAAAATATTCCATTCCAATTTCCCATATTATCCTGTGGAATTCGATCCAAGAACATAACTCCGTTTATCGTTGTTTTGTTTGAAGTATATGTATGTCCAAATTCTCATCTCATTATGAAAATACGAGGGCGGTTTTAAAATTAGCTGAACTGACGTATAGATGGCGGTAGTAGTTTGAAAAAATTACTTTCGTGAAATTTGGCAACTTTCTAAACATATGTTTAAAGTTTCAAGGCGCCACCTTGTTCAGTTTTTTTGATCACTCAGTGAATTTGTAAACATGGAAAAAAGGGTCACCGATATGTAGTACCATACTTTTATTTGAACGATCTCAGTCCAACCAATATTAAAAGCGATCTAGATTACACTTTGGGGGAGTCTGCTCCTTCGTTTACAACTATAAAATATTGGGCGACAAAGTTTATATTGAGCCGTACGAGCTGCTAAAACGAACACCGCAGTGATCTTGAGGTGTCCACGACAGAAATGGTTAAAAAAATCCACAATGGTATTGTATGACCGTCGGTTGAAAGTTCGTGAGCAAGCTGAAGTCAGAGGCATTTCAAAAAGTGCTATACATTGCATATTGACTGAAGATTTGATGATCCGAAAGATCTGCGCAAGATGGGTGCCGCGTTTACTCACAATCAATACAACGCACCAATTCACACATCCACCATTGCGATGGCCGAAATCAATGAATTAAAGTTCGAATTGCTATAGCCTTCAGAATAGTTTCGCACCTTATTCGCCAGATATAACTCCCTCGGATTTTTTTTGTTTTTAAAATTCTAATAATGCCTCGGCGGAAAAAGACTTGACAGCAAAGAGGAGGTGTTAGTTCGGCTAAATGAGGTGTTAGTTCGGCTAATAAGGCACCGTACTCTGCCTTAATGCATCGATGTGACAAAAACAGAAGGAGCAATTGCAGAATTATGTAATTTAGTACCGACCTGTATTTTGACATAGTTAAGAAAAATTTAAATTTGGACCCATGCAAATTATTCCGGGTACTCAAAAATTCACCAGACTATAACACTGAATTGGAGCCTTGTAACGGGTGATCCAAGTAGAGATACTTTTTTCAATAGCCTTTTTTTGACAGATCGCGTTTGAGTCGTGTCATGCTGTCATGTTATTTTTGTTAAGTATTGTTCGGCATTTCATCATCGAAAGACTTACAACGTTTAAAAATTGTTCAGTTTTATTATCAAAAAAATAGTTTGCCAATTGCGCTAAGTCCATTATTTTTTTAAATCCAAAAAAAAAAAACGCTTTCCAGTCGACCCACGACCTTGACACCCATGAGCAATATTTTAGTTCTCGCTCCGACGCACGATGGGAAAATATGATGAAATATGCGCGCATAGGACTTTGAAAGCAACTACCAAAAATCAGTTTTTTGGGAATGCTGTTTTATTGTGGATAACATTTAACGAAAATACCTTTAAATTTTATGAAAAAATGTCCAGGCGATTTCGCGTTATGACCATTTAACATTGCGATGATAAAATGTATATACTACAATGCTTGTAGAATTCGCGTTTGTTGGTGAAATTCGACCGTACTTTGTAACATATAATTAGGTTATATTCATCTTAATTTTTGTGTATAAGATGTATTTCTAACGTCTTCAAATGAAGTGACATTTCGAAGTAAAACACTTTTTTTAGTTTTTTTTTTTTAAATTATCCACAGTAAATAGAATACAACTTTTTTGGATCACGTGGGATCACTACCATATGACATAGAGAAGGTAGGTGACTTAGTCATGAATCCAACTGTACCTAGTTTATCTGCGACTTTTTGCGATTATGGCAGATTTTTGTAATTTACATATGTGCTTTTTTTACTTTAAATATAGAAAATATGTGTGGGAACTACATCTATCTCTAAACCGACTTTCCCGAAACACATAGACCGATTTTCTTTTTGTGAAATTTCGGCAAAATCGGATAATTAATTCGTCCGATACAAGTCCGGCTGCAAGTTTGTAGTGTCCTTCAATCAAAACTAGCGATCTTAATAATATTATTAAGATTATATGAGTCATTTTTATAGTTTACTTCTTCTACAAAAACCATAGAAATATAGCTAAACTCTTCTGCAGTTAATGTATATTAGGGTAGACCGATTATTTTTTGTTTTTAATTTAACTTTTCTTGTATTAACAGTCGACGACGCATTGTGTAAGTGCGTTAGTGCAACACTTCCGCTTTCAAAAATATTGCAGACGACGATTTTATCCTATTTATGTTGTTTTGGTTTCAAATTCAAAAGCATTACCCGGTTTTATAGACTTTTAACGCAATTTTGACTAAAATATTTTTCAACTTCAATGGGGTATATATTTAAAACGCAGCAACACACAATCAAGTAACCCAAATAGATTTTGAACTAAATTTTTTCAGTTTTAATTTAAAATCAAGATCACCGAAGTTGGTACGATATTATGGTTTTTACATTAATTTCAACAATGTCGCTTTTGTAAGTCCACCTTGAGCTACACGGTAACAGCTAAATAAAATCTGGCTGCACCAATTTCTACTCCAAAGAATTCTCTAGAAGGTGGTCCAAACCGTAAGACTCTATCTCTAAGGGTATAGTCATGAGATAGACAATACTGTTATGCGCGCGTATTTACCACATTTTTCCCATTGTGCGACGTATCGGAATCATTTACCGTATTTCTTCAAAAAATAATGCCGATGAGAACGTTACCGTCAATGGCGACCGTTATCTGTCATGATAACCGACTATTTGATGCCTGAAATTGAAGCTCGTGATCTCGGCGACATTTGGTTTCAACAAGACGGTGCCACTCCCCACACATCGCATCAAAGAATGGACTTATTGAGAGAACACTTCGGTGAGCAGATAATTTCACGTTTTTGGCCGGTCGATTGGCCACCAAGATCGTGTGATATCACACCGTTTGAATTTTTCCTGTGGGGATATGTAAAGTCTAAAGTTTATGCGGACAAACCCGCTTCGATTCGGCCTTGGAGCAAAACATCACGCGTGTCATTCGCCAGTTACCAGTCGAAATGCTCGAACGAGTCATCGAAAATTGGACTCAACGGATGGACCATCTGAGACGTAGCCGCGGCCAACATTTGATAGACATAATCTTCAAAAAATAAATGCCAAAGAATGTTCTTTCAAATGATAATAAACCATTTCCCCATTCAATTTGAATTTTCTGTGTTTTTTTCTTTGAAAAAGTATGGAACCTCGAAATGGATCACGCTATACAAATAAAATAATATTTTAGGAATTGTCCCAAAAATATTTTATTTAACTAAGATTTTTAAAACTTTGCTGAATTTTCAAAGGACTTATTTTAATTTCTCAATAATACAAGTCATAATTTGTTGTCAATTTATCTTTATTTCAGATTATACGATTGAAATTATAAAGGAAATGACTTTTGGTAACATTAACAAATTCTTAAAAGTGAACTTTGAATTACTTAAAAACTTAAAACAAACAAAAAAGTTTACTAACGTTTAAAAGTTTTTAATTAAATTACAAAATTGATCTCGGAGTCGTAGCCGGAGTCGCAGTCGACTCCGAGATGAATTTTGCAAAATTATCTAATTTAACAATTTTCCCGATCTAAAATTTCCATTGATATGTATGTTTGCATTCGAAAGTGACATTTGCCCTGGTTGTAAAGCACTAATTTTTAATTTTAATTTAATTTCATGAAGCAACCATCAAAACATTAAAATTTATGAAAATAAAAAAACGTAGAATTACTGGAAAACATAAAACATGTCTTCAAATTAATTAATTATTTGTTTGTTTCGTCAATAGTGGTCCAAATAAAAAATATTAGGACCGAAACATAGATTTGATTAGAACAAAATCTTCCCAATCATATAATTTTGTGTGTGTACCAAGTGTAATATATTTAGTGTGTACCCTAAATATTTGTATATTTCAAGCAGAATATGTTTGGGACAATATACTAGAGAAGCGATTTTTTCAGCGTGTATGATTAACACGGCAAATCGGAGGATATAGAGAAAAACTACCAGAAATAAGTAATGAAAAAATTAATAAAAATTTCCACGAACATGTAAAAATTAGAATTTAAATAAAAAAATAGTTATCAAAATGGATATGATCACTTAAAGCTGTATCGATACACTTGGTGATAAATACAACATGTACTTGACTTAATTGCAAAATGTAATCGATTTAAGAAGGATTCATGTATATAAGTGAAGTACAAGATGTAATTGATTAAAAGTCGTTCCATGTCTTTAATTGAAGTACAAGGTGTACTTATTTTATTGATCATTGTTTTTGGCGTTAAACCAAAGCCAAAATCAAAGAAGTTAGGATATATATTTTCAAATATAGGTCGAAAACCTTTGTCGTTAGTACCTAAAATAGCACTTTTATTCTCATAATTTATTATGTTAATAAAGATTTAATAATAATAATAATAATATTTTCAAATATTTGTTATACGAGTTTTAATATTAATTAAAACTATATTATAAATTAATTAATTATTAATAAATTAATTATTTATTATTGTTCAATTGTTGTAGAACATCCCTGATGATGCAATTTAAAGAAATTGCGAAATATCGGATATAAATATGAATAATAACCAGTAAGGAAAGGCTAAAGTCGGGCGGGGCCGACTATATAATACTCTACACCACTATCGTAATATTGAATAACTCTGATATATAAATTTTGTAATTCGTGTATAAATTGTTTACATAAATTTACTTTTGGGACATTTTATACTTAAATAATACCCTGTACCACAGTGTGGTGTAGGGTATAAAAACGATTGGATCTAAAGAGCCAAATCGGATGAAACATATATATGGGAGCTATAGCTAACTCTTAACAGATTTTCTTCAAATTCGGCAATGTTGGTTCATGGATCAAGAAACTCTACCATTCTAAATTTCAAAACGATTGGATGTAAAATACAGCTTCTATAGAACTAAAGGACCAAATCGGACGAAACATATATATGGGAGCTATAGCTAAATCTTAACTTTTTTGATTTTCTTCAAATTCGGCAATGTTGGTTCATGGATTAAGAAACTCTACCATTCTAAATTTCAAAACGATTGGATGTAAAATAGAGCTTCTATAGAACTAAAGGGCCAAATCGGACGAAACATATATATGGGAGCTATAGCTAAATCTTAACCGATTTTCTTCATATTCGGTAGTGTTGGTTCATGGATCAAGAAACTCTACCATTCTAAATTTCAAAACGATTGGATGTAAAATACAGCTTCTATAGGACTAAAGGGCCAAATCGGACGAAAGATATATATAGGAGCTATATCTAAATCTGAACCGATTTCAACCAAATTCAATAGGGATCTTTACAGCTGCGAAATACTCTAAACTGCAAAATTTCAGAACGATCGGAGTGAAATTGCGACCTTTAGTCGACGAACAACTTTACAGACGGACAGACGGACAGACATGGTTAAATCGACTAAGCTGTGAGTCGATCTGATTCTGAGTCGATCGGTATACTTTAAGGTGGGTCTAGCTGTGTTATTTTCAGGTGCCGTGAAACAAACTTATAATACCCTGTGTGGTGTAGGGTATAAAAAGATTTATTAAACAAAAACACCAGACCTCGAGCTTGACTAAAATAAAATAAAAACGTCGAATAAAAACAAAATCTTCATAGTTAGGAAAATTTCTTTGATTCGAAGCCTGCTTTTTCAGTGTACGAGAAAGTGATATTCTCAACATTTGTAGCCCTCATAATTTTCTTTAATTTGAAGGGTTTCATGGCGCTCGGACTTATACCAAAAAAATTAAAACAGAATCTACCATACAAACATTTTTGTTTTTCTTTAATAAACACAAACAAAGTTTTTAGGTCTCGGACACAATTATTTTTGTTTCATATTGTTATAAGAAACACGCGCTACTTTCAACCGGAAGGATCTGATGGCGACTGGACCGAGGAATTTGAAGACCGACTTTTGACTTAATTTTATATTTTGAAATGATAAACGATTATATTTTACTTCATCTTGTACCGGGAATGCCCTTATACTATACACTTGATATCGATAAGAAGAAAAATCTATTGCAAATAGTCCAACAAACTGACATCATAACTTTTGCTTTATTGCTGCCATTTTTTCTATTGTGGGTGTATTTGGAATATTTTAGAATTACTCGTAAATATGCTTTGGCAAATAGTTTCCAAGTCTGTCGAGTGGTGGCCATATATCCCATTCCATGTCATAGAGCGTTCAATTTCTCCATTCACTAACAGAACTAACTGTAGTTAGTAGAGGGGTGACGGGGGCAAATGTTAGCATGTCTTCCAATGCATTGAACGGAACAAGGAACGAAACTTGGGTACATTTCCATATCGACTAGTGGGGCACATGTGGACCATGTGTGCGTTGTCACGTTGTTCCCCCGATCCCACTGCCTAACCATAGAATATGAACTCGTCCGAACACTTTCGTTGTACTCGCCTCGCCGGTATTCAGAAATCGTGTCTTGTGTTCTGATCTGAATATTTTTTATGTTTTCCGTGTGTGTTTTAGATGTGCGGGATCTTCGGGTGTAGCGGTTGAAGTGGGGGTGGGCATTGTGGTCAATATTGGTGTTCTCTTGGTGCTATTGCACGCGCCTGCCATAGTATTGTAGTATTGTATTGTTGTGTTTTTTTTGGATGGTGCTTTTGTTTGTTTTAATATCGGGTTTGGCTATATGCGTTTCGTGTGCATATATCTGATGAACATTTGTAGTTCCAGATACTCGTACGCAACTGACATACGTGCGCACATCTGTATGACTTACACCAAGTAATAATAAACTTAGAACACCAACAGCAAGGAAAGGCACCGAATCCACCAGAATCGAAACCAGAACTAGCAGCCCCAGCCCCCGAACCAACATCAGCCACAGAATTTGAAATTCTGTGTTAGAATGTAAATATCTTTTATGAGTTGTTTGTTCGTTCGTTTATTTCTTTTCTTTTTTTTTAACGAATTTTTGCAAAAAGTAAAAATTTCCGAATTTTGTGTATTTTTCCATATATTTTATTTTGGGTCATGTTACAATGGAAACATAAATTGATTGTTAAATGCATACTCGTACATACATACGAGTACATGTATGCAGTACGCAATGAAAACAAATTCAAACCAAAAACAAATGACCGCCAACAAAATAGTAAAATTTTTTGGAGGTGGTCACATCTAGAGTAGGTTAGTGGGGAGGACGATGACATTTGGCTTGTTTTTTGAATGGACATTTTGACTTTTGTTTGGAAACATTTCATAAGGTTATGCCAATAAATCTGGAATACAAACAAGAATACTTCAACAAAAAATGTAAATAATTTTTCTTAAAAACAAGTAAGAAAGTTTCAGTCGGGTAAGGTATACACTCACTTTGTGAGTAATGTAATATTGAATATTACTCGAATTATTCTGTCAATTTGTGTGGGAGGTACCAGAAGGGGTTTATCAAATACACCTTTTTTTTTGTTGAACATTAGATACTTTAAATTCATTGCACTGTGCCGACTTATAAGCATTTATGTGCATTGGTATAAACGTTATGAGACATTAAATTGTGGTATGATTTGGGCATTTTGTGTGGGAGGTACAAAAAGGGGCGTGGCAGTAACGCCCATTATTCACAGGGCTATAGACACTATAAACACATTACACTGTACAAAATTTCAAGTATTTTTATACACTGGTTTTAATGTTATAAGCTGTTAACTTTTGGTGCAAAATGGTGCATTTGTGTGGGAGGTACCAAAAGGGACGTGGCTACTTCGCCCATTTTTCTCGAGTTGATAACGACTAATAAGCTAATACTATGTGTGGAATTTCAAAAGATTCGAATAAGTTGTATAGCAGTTATTAAAGAATCAATATTTCACAACATTTTAACCCTTTGTGGGGGAGGTACTAGAAGGAGTGGACCAATATGGCCCATCTTCGAACTTAGCCGGAGATAGAAAAAAATATTACCACATACCAAATTTGAGGTCAATCGGTTACTCCTTTCGAGAGTTATCGTGCGCACCAGCCAGCAGACACACAGACAGACAGACAGACAGACAGACGGACGGACATTGCTCATTCGACTTAAAATTACCCAAAACGGAGTTCCTCCGAACATACTTGGGGTCTTAGGTCACTCCTTCGACGTGTTACACTTTTTTCCGTAGCAAATGATATATACCCTCGTCACACTAAAGTGAGGGTATAGAAATCGGTTTTTGCACAAAGGCGCAGATTTTTTTGTTTTGAGTTTGCTCATCTTATACACCAGAAAAGTATCGCAGAAAAGGTTGTGGATTATTACAACGCAGACAAAAAAAATCTTCTATTTACAGATTCGAGCTAAAAACGCATTAAATATTAAGACAATTTCCTAAATATTAGGTAAATCTATACAGGGTTGCCCATATTCGACGGACCCATCTGGCAACGCCATAACTTTTGACAGAGATGTCAGATCGCTTAATGACATACCGCGTTTGAAGCGTCAGTCCAAGCAGATTTTTACCATGGAACAATACACGCCACGCGAGCGCTCTGAAATAGTTGAAATTTACATTCAACAGAAGAAGTCAGTTGTGAAAACAAAATTATCATGTCCGATGAAGCCCATTTCACATTGAATGGGACCGTAAATAAGCAAAATTGCCGTATTTACGCCACTGAAAATCCTCAGGAGATTCAAGAATTGCCTCTTCATGACGAAAAAGTCACAGTTTGGTGCGGCGTTAGTGCGAAAACGGTCATTGGGCCGTTTTTCTTCCAAAACGAAAATGGCCATGCTGTTACCATCAACCAGGAGCGTTATCGCGACATGATGACCAATTTTGTGATGCCAATTATTCGTCGAAAGCGTATGAGGCAGTTCTGGTTTCAACAAGACGGCGCTCCACCGCACACAAGTCGCATAACAATCGATTTTCTGAAGAATTTGTTTCCGGGCCGTTTGATGTCGAAAAGTGGTGATTTGGACTGGCCACCGCGTTCGCCCGATTTGACGCCGCCTGACTTCTTCTTGTGGGGATATTTGAAGTCAAAGGTTTACGTTAACAAGCCAAGGACCGTAGAAGAGCTCAAGGACAACATTCGTGAAGAAATAGCCGCTATTCCGGCCGAAATGTTGGCGAAAACGATGGAAAATGCTGCAAAAAGGGCACAATACGCCATCAACGCCAGAGGCGGCCATTTGAGAGATATCATATTCAAAAATTGATGTAAACAAATCTACTTGGAACAAATTAAATGATTAAGATTGCCAACCGCCAAATTTTTATTTTTTTCTTTGATTTTTTTTAAAAAAACATGGGTCCGTCGAATATGGGCAACCTTGTATATACGAATATATCTCTTGGCAACTTGCGTGATTGGTCCAAAAATGGGCGTGACCCGCCCATATAAGCCAAATTTTGGAATTTTGTGTATATGTATCTGGTGGCAGTCTACGTGATTGGTCCAAAAATGGGCGGGATCGGACCAATGGGCGTGGCACCGCCCATATAAGCCTAATTTAAAAAAAATAATTTTACATATGTATCTGGTGGTAGTCTACCTGATTTGTTTAAAAATAGCCGGGATCGGACCAATGGGCGTGGCCCGCCCATATAAGTCAAATTTCGAAGTTGAGATATCTTGAAAATCTTGTTAGCGAGAGTGCTGTAATTTTGTACATATATATCTGGTGGTAATCTACGTGATTGGTCCAAAAACGGGCGGGATCGGACTAATGTGCGTGGCCTCGCCTATATAAGCCAAATCTTGAAATTAAGATATCTTGCACAATTTGTTAGCGGGATTGCTGTAATTTGGTGCATATGTATCTGGTGGTAGTCTACGTGATTGGTCCAAAAATAGGAGGAATCGGATCAATGGGCGTGGCCTCGCCCATATAACCCAAATTTGAGCTATCTTCCACAATTTAGTAGCGATAGTACTGTTATTCTGTTTATATGTATCTGGTGGCAGTCTACGTGATTAGTTCAAAAATGGGCGGGATCAGACTAAAGGGCGTGGCCCCGCCCATGTAAGCCACATTTTATGTTATTTTATGTATATGTATTTGGTGGCGGGATTCGTGATTGGTTCAAAAATGGACGGGATCGGAAATCTCAATCTGGGGCAACGAAGTGGACCGGGTTCAGCTAGTTATTATATTTTAAGAGATAAAGACGTCTTTGACTCAAATCCTTCAAATAAGGACAGTTTTTTTCTCCCTCCGTACTCTGCCAAATTACATCCTGCTAGCTTTATTATTGCGGATTGTAGTACGATTTGCAACAGACAGACGGACATGGTCTCAGAATTTTGCTAGGATCAGGAATATATATATAAATATAAAGGGTGGTTAAATTTTAAGGGCCGATGTTGATTTTGAATAAAACACAAATTATGTAGGAAATTATTGTAATTTCTTTTTATTATGATAATATTGGTATGGTTCAATTATGTATGGAACAAAATATCGGCCAAATGGCCGCCGCGACCTCCGCGGCACACCTCCATCCGATGGTCCAAATTTGCACATGATCTTGGCGGCCAATTGACGTCGCCACGACGTGAGATAACACGGCCATTTAATTTGTTGCGCAAAAGATCCATTGTTTCGTTAGCTGTGTGGCAAGTGGCACCGTCCTGTTGAAACCACATATCTTCCAATTCGGGCCATAAAAAGTTCGTTATCATCTCACGATAGCGAACACCATTTACAGTAACTGCCTGACCGGCCTCATTTCGAAGAAGTATGGCCCGATGACGTCGCCAGCCCACAAGCCGCACCAAACGAACTGGGCGAGCATGCACAGGTGTTTTCACATCTCCTACAGACCCGGTTTGCTGAAATTTGTGCACTGTTCTCCCGATTGTGGACACATTTGGTCGATTATGATGATCAAAAAACATCAAGTGCACAAAATGCATTTTGATTTGAACGCCCATTTTCGTAAAAGGCTTAAAAAACATTAACGCGTCGCTCGATTGTGTATCTTTCCATGGTTCAAATTGAGTTAGTCTGAAATTGAGAAATGTCAAATGAAATGCAGAAAAAAACTTGACGTTTCGGTGTGGTTCACATTCAACATCGGCCCTTACAATTTAACCACAATTTATTATAGAAATTATCGGAGAATCAATATTTCAAATCAATATTCAAAAAAATATGAGTACATACCAAATTTTAAATCTATCCGTTAATGCTTTCGAGAGTAATCGTGTGCACCAGCAAGGCATCAGGCAGACGAACATTGCTCAAATGACTTAAAATATCCTAAAACGGATTTGGGTCTTAGGTCACTCCTGCGAAGTGTTATACTTTTGGACCGTATCAAATGATATATACCCTCGTATTAATATAGTGTTGGATGGATTTATTTTATTGACTTTGTTTCTCGTATTCAGTCATTCATAAAGGGAAATTTGTTCCTTAAATTTTTATTTCGTGAAATGTTTTCTACCCCGTAAGCTTCTCTACACCCTTCGTCAACCAACCCGTGTCACAAGCCTCATGACGCCGGGTCAAGTCGCACCGTGTAAATCGGGTCTAATTGTGTTTCTGGAACATTTCACCACCAAATTGTTGGCAGTTCTTTAAATCCTGAAGTGGTTATATATGCTAAAATATAGGGGTTTCCAACAAGAGGTGTTATTTTGAATCACCCGGTATTTTTATTCTTTGACATTTGACAAGTAGAATCTACGCCATTACTAAAAATGGAACGATACACATTTCAACAACGCATTGTAATTATTAAAATTCACTACAACAAGTAAGAAAGTTTCAGTCGGGTAAACCGACTAAGGTATACCCTCACTTTGTGAGTAATGTAATATTGAATATTACTCGAATTATTCTGTCAATTTGTGTGGGAGGTACCAGAAGGGGTTTATCAAATACACCTTTTTTGCTGAACATTAGATACTTTAAATTCTTTGCACTGTGCCGACTTATAAGCATTTATGTGCACTGGTATAAACGTTATGAGACATTAAATTGTGGCATGATTTGGGCATTTTGTGTGGGAGGTACAAAGAGGGGCGTGGCAATAACGCCCATTTTGCACAGGGCTATGGACACTATAAAAACATTACACTGTACAAAATTTCAAGTATTTTTATACACTGGTTTTAATGTTATAAGCTGTTAACTTTTGGTGCAAAAAGGTACCTTTGTGTGGGAGGTACCAAAAGGGGGGTGACAACAACACCCATTTTTCCCTGGACTGTAGGCAATATAAAAGCATAATACTGTACAAAGTTTCAAGTATTTTTATACACTGTTATTAATGTTATAAGCTGTTAACTTTTGGTGCAAAATGGTGCATTTGTGTGGGAGGTACCAAAAGGGACGTGGTGACTTCGCCCATTTTTCTCGAGTTGATAACGACTAATAAGCTAATACTATGTGTGGAATTTCAAAAGATTCGAATAAGTTGTATAGCAGTTATTAAAGAATCAATATTTCACAACATTTTAACCCTTTGTGGGGGAGGTACTAGAAGGAGTGGACCAATATGGCCCATCTTCGAACTTAGCCGGAGATAGAAAAAAATATTACCACATACCAAATTTGAGGTCAATCGGTTACTCCTTTCGAGAGTTATCGTGCGCACCAGCCAGCAGACACACAGACAGACAGACAGACAGACAGACAGACGGACGGACATTGCTCATTCGACTTAAAATGACCCAAAACGGATTTCCTCCGAACATACTTGGGGTCTTAGGTCACTCCTTCGACGTGTTACACTTTTTTCCGTAGCAAATGATATATACCATCGTCACACTAAAGTGAGGGTATAAAAATGGTGAAAATCTTGCAGTCACAGTTCGCACAACTAAAGCATTTTTGGGTCGTCGTGAAGCACCTTGTCGGACAGCAATACAGAAACTGGTGGAAAAATTCGAGCTGTTGGGACAAGTTAGTGATGTGAAGAATAAAACCCGTGCACGTCGCTCAAGAACAACTGAGAATATTGCTGCTGTAGCCCAAAGTGTTGAAGAAAACCCAGATATGTCCATTCCTCGTCGTTCTTTGGAATTGGGCATTCCACAAACGTCATTACACCGTATCTTGCATAAAGACTTGGGACTTAAGGCTTATAAAGTTCAGTTAACACAAGAACTCAAGCCGGCCGATCATCAACAACGTCGTGTCTTTGCTGATTGGGTCCTTGAAATGCATGAAAATGATCCGGAATTCCATCGAAAAATTATCATGACATGACGTCAACAAGCAAAATTGTCGCATCTGCGGCTCGGAAAACCCAAGAGTTATTGTTGAGAAGCCTCTCCATCCTCAATGTGTGACTGTTTGGTGCGTTTTATGGTCCGGCGGGGTCATTGGACCTTACTTTTTCGAAAATGAGGTTGGATCAACAGTTGTTTATGGTCGGAGTTGGATGGTATTGATCTGGAAAGCGTTTACTTACAACAAGACGGCGCTACGTGCCACACAAGCAACGAAACCATTGCTCTGTTACGGGAAAACTTTCCGAGGTGATCACAATTGGCCACCGAGATCTAGTGATTTAACACCTTGTGACTTTTTCCTTTGGGGCCACGTGAAAGATAAGGTCTACGCTAACAGCCCAGCGTCGATTCAAGACCTCAAAGATAGAATTCGTGAGGCTATCGAGGACATGGGGCAGCCACTTTGCGATTTGGTTATGGAAAATTTCTTGAAAAGGATATGGTCCTGTAAGCGTGGTCGTGGTGGCCATTTGGCTGATGTTTTTTTCATTATTAACGGCATACCTTCCTCTTTATTATGAAATAAACATCCGATCATTTATCTCAAAAAATGGCATTTTTCTTTGAATGCCAAAATAACACCTCTTGTTGGAAAACCCTTTATTCAGGGTCTTAGGTCACTCCTGCGAAGTGTTACAGATTTATCCCGTAGCAAATGATATAAACCGACCTTCACCAAAGTGAGGGTATAATAAAATTGGCCGAGACCCTCCGCCGAGACCCTCCTCTGGGGACTATATCGAGAAATTGGCTGACATGGCCCATTTACAAGCCTAAAGCAGAATCCAAAATTCTTTGGTTGCTCTGATTAAACTGCACACATGTATTAAAGGGTCTTCTAATAAGAGTAAGACGTTTAATTTTGATATTAAAAAAACGAGTAATTTTTTTAGGGAAATCATTGGATGTTTATTTTTTGTAAAAAAAAGTATTATAGCTAAAGTACAAAATCTTTACCTATTAACAAATTTAGAACTCATCATTTGTGCTGCTAAAAAAAGCAAAATTAAAATTTATGGACACCTTCCATGTTAAATCGCACTGTAATATTTATAATGTTCAATTGTTGTTAAATGATTTTGTATTTATTTATTTAAAACTATTAACTTCGCATATGTTGCAATTAATTTTTAATGTGTTTTTAATAACATTCATTGGAAAAACAGTCACATTTACATAAATCTCAATTTTTATTATTCGCATACATAAGATGGATACTGTGACATACATACATATGTATGTATGTATTTCTGTTTTAATATTTTCATTATAAATCAATTTTCAACGCCTCATTTTGAAATTAATGACTGACTGCACTTTTTAAACCGAGATATGGCGGAGATTTACCTAGAAATATTTTCACTATTGTGGGCAGAAGAGTGGGAGTAAAGGGTGGAGAAACATTTACAATAAAAAATATTAAAATTTTAAACGTTGTATACTATTGTTATAAAGTCAGGCGACTAATAGTTTCTCTGGATTCGCATTCCCTACAATTCTTGTTACTTCAATTTCAATTTTGTGTATATAAACTATTACTAAAAACTGCTAATAGCACGAGGGCTGACATGGTGTTTTATATAGCTTGCAATATGTTACGGAAGCAATTAATAAAGCATCCTAATTACATAATATTTGCTTGTGAAACATCCAGTAATGATAACAACGAACGAATGTCTCTAATATTCATCGAAAATATTTTTCCAATAAAGAGATCAACGGCAGGCGCCGTCTTTATCCCATATATATATATATATATATATCTAACTATGTGTAAGTGATATCATCACAACGTTGTATTATTCTAATTACCTCTGGCTGAGCGGGAACATCCTCACCCAAGAAAACAATTTGATTTGGAATCGAGAGCTGCCAGCAGGTGGCCATGGCGGGTGGCGGTTTATTATGCGGCTCAATGAGCAATTTCTGAAATTGAAAGTTTTTTTGTTTCACAGCCACAGCGATCCGAACAGGAGAAAAGGCGCGGCAGACACTGTCATCGCCATAGCACCGCACCGCCAGACATTTGAAGTCAGTGGGTGGTTCTTGCAGATAAGACTGCCTCTGAAGCTTTTTGGAACAAGTGCGAGCATATACTCCTATACGTATTTCTCAGTTTATTCAAAAGCATAACGCCGTGTGGTGCCATTGTACCCGGTGAACATTTTTGAGAATTTATTTAATTTTTATGTAAATCAAGGTCGCATGAGAAATTGGGAATATTGGGAATTTAATAAATATGTTAACATTTTAAGGTTACAAAATGTATATCGTCAGATATTAACTTGATGGCAAACTTTTTTTATAAATGTAAAATTTCATTATGCTCAGAAAATATTTCCAATGCAACGAAATGTTAGACAGCAGCATACCACTTTTGCGGTAAACCGACTCGCCAATATTTCATTTAAAACAATGATTGCAATTTTAAAAGAAATTTGATTAAAAATTTAAGAAACTTGAGAGAGATGTAATATTAAAAATTACTTCTTGACAACGATCATTATATTGTAGTACAGATTTTTTTCCAGAATTTCTAAAAATAGAAAATGAAAGGAATTTTGTTATGTTTCCATTAGTTATAAAAATCATTATTTCAGGAAAAAAAATCGTCAAGTTGTCATTTTCTATTTTGGAAAATATGTCAAAAACTACCTACATTTTTAAAAATATAAAATAAAAAATCCTTCACTGAAAAAAAAATTATCATAAAATTAAAGAATGGCTCCAAAGACGACATTAGTTATTAAAATAAGTACATTTTGTGCTTATTTTAATAACTTGTGTATTACAGCACGGATTAATTTTCGCGTCCTTAACTTTTTTAGATTTATCCGATGCATCTGCACATTTAATTTGCATTTTACACCTCCATTCAGATGAGTATTGGACCTCGTTGGTTCATATTTTGATAAAGCCCCATACATAGGCCATATACGATTTTACTTCTTGGCGCCACGGGAAATACAAATTGAAGTACCTGGGCTGAAAACTTGATTTATTTTATCAGAAATTATTCGCTCGAAGTTTCCTTTTTCGATTTTGCATCTGAACGCCATTCCTTAGATAGCAGGTTATTGGATGCGAACCGAGTGGTTGATATAACGAGTGATTTTTTAAAAGCTATTTGATTTGATTTAAACCATACGCTGGGTCCAATTTTGGCATACTCTCTCCTACATATCGGCCGGTATTTCACGAACAATTTCTACAATATTGACTTCCAGTCCATATAGACATGAGCCTTAACATAGTCTCACAAAAAATAATCTAAAGGCGTTAAATCGCACGATCTATGAGGCCAATTGACCGTCCCCAAACTTGAAATAAACTGTTCACCTAACTCAAAATTCAATAAAAAGTAAATAAAATTCAATAATCTGCAAGCATTGTTCGTTTGTAAGTCGATTCATCGTTAAATTATAGACCCAACTGAATACACGAAAACAGCGTAGCTGCTAACAACAGTGTTGTCAAAAAGAAAGTTGCCAAAAGATCACTCATTGCAATATTTAAATTTACTTATGTTTTTACTTTACTTTTCTCTTTGACTTAGAACATAGAGTTTTTTTCTAAAAGAAGATGAAGTTATTTATATTAACAGAATAAATATTTCACTAAATGTTGACTCTTTGTGGGGGAGGTATTAGAAGTAGTGGACCAATGCAAAACTTCGATCTTAGCCTGATATATGTAGAACAAAATATTAAAATGTACCAAATTTGATGTCTATAAAGAGTTATCGTGCGCTCTAGACAGACAGACGGACATTGTTCAAATGACTTAAAATGGCCCAAAACGGGTTTCTGCCAAATATACTTAAGGTCTTAGGTCACTCCTTCTACGTGTTACACTTTTGGCCGGTAGCAAATAATATATATCAGTAGTTTTCAGGAATAACAGCACATTTCAAAAAATCGAGCTATTGAAAAATCAAATCAAATAATTTTTTTGTGATTGTTTTTCTATTTTTCATGGTTTTCTTTGTCCGAGCAGAAAAGTATTTTTTTGAAAAAGGTGTATCTCTATCATACTTATACTTCAACAAATCGTACCTCCATTCTTAAACATGCTAAGTCGACTTAGCATGTGTTTAGCGAGATTGCATTATAATTTCTAAATATTCCAAATTATATTCAGTCAAAATTTGGTGTCTAACGGTCAACCCAATCAAAAATTATTCACAAAACAGTACAAAACAAACCAGTAAGGAGAGACGGAAAGTCGGGCGGGGCCGACTATATAATACCCTACACCTACCTACCAATGCGAAAATGGGCATTGCTATAAAAATTTGGCAGTGTTCATACATGTAATAAGCAAACTCTCTCTGCCGATTTTCGTACTGATCGGATATAAAACACGGTTTCTACAGTGCTTACATGTCAAATCGGGTGTAACATATATATTGGGACTATGTTTAAATCTGAACCGATTTCCCCCGAATTTGGCAGTGTTCATACATGTAATAAGAAAACTCTCTCTGTTAAATTTCGTACTGATCGGATATAAAACACGATTTCTACAGCGCTTAAATGTTAAATCGGGTGAAACATATATATGTGGGCTATATCTAAATCTGAACCGATTTTCCCCGAATTTGGCAGTGTTTATTCATGTAATAAGAGAACTTTCTCTGCCGAATTTCGTACAGGTCGGATGTAAAATGTGGTTTCTACAGCGCTTACATGTCAAATCGGGTGAAACATATATATGGGGACTATATACAAATCTGAACCGATTTTAACCAATTTCAATAGGGATCGTCCTTGGGCCAAAAAAGAGCACTATGCTAAATTTCATCACAATCGGACCATAAATACGACCTGCACTTTGATTACAAGAATACACGGACAGACAGACGGACATGGCTAAATCGACTCAGAAAGTGATTCTGAGTCGATCGGTATAATAAACAATGGGTCTATCTCTTCTCCTTTTAGGTGTTACAAACAAATGCACAAAGTCATAATACCCTGTACCACAGTGTGGTGTAGGGTATAAAAAGAAGTTTTAAGGCCTTGGATAAAAAACAATTTTGTATTACTTATACTCGTACATAGTCTTGCTGAACATTTGTTCCAGGGATGTAACGAAAGTGACTTTAGCGAAAGCGAATGCGAAACCGAATATTGAAACATATTTCTTGCGAAGGCGAACGAGAAAGCGAATAGTGAAATATACATTTTTGCGAAAGCGAATAATAGTTTGACCCTTAAGTACCAACAAATTCAAGGAACTGAGTTGTTACTTTTCTAGGATATTCAAGTATTAATAATGTTTTCAATAGTTTTACCTCCTGTTACCACAAGGACAAACTTATTTCTTCAACTGTTTTGAAGAGAAGTGGTAGAGGTTTTCATTGATATTAATAATTCCCGTTCGCATATGCGAATATTCGTTACATCCCTGATTTGTTCGTTAAAAATGTAGATATAAATGTGGCCTATTTCTGGTTGGTATACCTATTTTCAATTTAAACGCTCTTCATTTTGATATTTTCCGTATGAAAGAAGACACATTAATACAATTGAAACTGAAAGAAGATATTTTTCAGGCAACATAATAATAAAATATGGGCAAATCCTGGGTTGCGGATGTTACATTCGTACGCATTTTGTTCTGTGTATTAATGTTCATCCTGTTGGCGTTCTGAATGCAATATTTTCATATGACCTTCAGCAACAACAATTATTTCAGAGTTCTTTGAAATTACATTTAAATATTTACCAAAATACTTTTAATGAATGCGATATTCGCGGCGAATGTTCCGTTGCGGACGTTACAAAAAATGGAAGTAGGTTTTTAGGTTAACGTGAATTTGAATGTTTTTGAGCTAAGTTTGCATAGTAATTAGGGATATAGTAAGTAAGGATATTAATAATAAAGAATAAAAAACGTGGTTCATCCAAAATCTAAAAATTCGTCCGAATCTTCTAATTCGGGCCATAAAAAGTTCGTTATCATCTCACAATAGCGAACACAATTCACAGTAACTGCTAGACCAGCCTTATTTCGAAGTATGGCCCGATGACGTCGCCAGCCCATAAGCCGCACTAAACGAACTGGGCGAGCATGCACAGGTGTTTTCCCATCTCCTACAGACCCGGTTTGCTGAAATAAGCGCACAATTAATTCTCCCGATTGTGGACACATATGGTCGATTATGCTGGTCAAAAAAACATCACGAAGTGCACGAAATGCATTTTGATTTGAACGCCAATTTTCGTAAAAGGCGTAAAAAAACGTTAACGCGTTGCTCGATTGTGTATCTTTCCATGGTTCAAATTGAGTTAGTCTGAAATTGAGAAATGTCAAATGAAATGCAGAAAAAACTTGACGTTTAGGTGTGGTTCACATTCAACATCGGCCATTACAATTTAACCACCCTTTATATAATGTTGTAATTTATATTTTGTAGAACCCGCTGAACGTGTAATTTCAATGGTGAGATCATTAGAATGTACCGCAAAATAATGATTTCATTACACACCAGCCATTTTTTAAAATTTTTGGTATAAAGTCTTTTGGATTTGCCCCTATAAATTATTGTATAGCGTGATCCATTTCCAGGTTCCCTACTTATTTAAAGAAAAAAACACAGAAAATTCAATGGAAGTCTCAGATGGTCCATCCATTGAGTCCAATTTTCGATGACTCGTTAGAGCATTTCGACTGGTAACTGGCGAATGACACGCGTAAACGTTGTTCAGGGTAAGTCTTTCCATGATGAAATGACAAACAATACCTAACAAAAATAACATGACAGCATGACATGATTCACACGTGATCTGTCAAAAAAAGGCTACTGAAAAAAGTATCTCTACTTGGATCACCCGTTATTATATCCAGCTTGAAATTGGTGCAATGTGTTTTGAGAGTAATTTAAAGTATTTTCTTGTAGATTGTTCGAGATGAGAAATCCCAAAAACGCCTCAAGCTTAGTTCTTATTTTAGAGAAAAATCACAAAATGTAACTAAAACTAACGTCTATTTCACGAAAAACAATTTTTGATCAAAATTAATTTTTTCATTTTTCTGAACTCGATATCTCTTAAATTTTTGGTAAGTATTTATAAGCAATGTCTAACTATAAAATAAGTATCTATTATTTGACATTTACTTGAAAATTTCGCATAGCCAAGGTAGTGAATTTGGGAGTGCGGCCTAGTATGCAAAATTTTGTAAAGGTTCAGAATTATTTAAAAAAACATTCTGGAACCAGCGCGCATCAAAAGCTCTGGAAATCTTAATTAGAAATTTCGCTGGGTTAAACAACACTGAAAACTTATTATTATTAAGATGTCAGGAGGTGGTGTTTAGCTTTCAGTTTCATTTGCAGGCTTTTGTTTACTGGCAACAAAACAATTCAAGAAGAATGCAGTGGCAGAAATCATTCCAAATTAATCATACGCCACTTTAGAAGGAAAAATGAATGAATGCATGAATGAGTGTGTGAGCAATAGAGTGAATAGAATACTTACTACGTACTTACATATGTATGAGTGTATGTATGCATGTAGTACGTACCAGTAGTGACTAAAGTTACAAACGCGGGTCGTAAATTTTCTAATCAAAGGCAATTGTTGTTGAAGTTTGATGAAGGCGATGACGTTATCTGGGTGGTAGTAATCGTGTTTGGGGCACATGTAAAGTGTCTACCACCAGACCACTTGACTAGTCAATCAAGCCCGTCAGTCCGTCCGTCCGTCTGACACTTTGTAAATTGTAAATTTTAATTATAGATTTCAGTTTCAGTTATGACGCGAGACCAACAAAACAACGATGATGTCATAAGCTTTGATGTAAATGAAAAAGACAAACAACAACATAGCAAATATGAGTTTAACTAATTCACTTGTTGCTTTTGCCACTGCTGCTGCCGGCCATCAATAGCATTTTGATTAAGGAGCTCCCTCGTGAGCAGCGCAACAAGTGTCCGGCGTGCCGCGGCGATCTGCAACTAAGCGAATGAGTTGAATTCCAATAAAAAATATTATGAATGCCAATATTATTAAATAACCACAACACCACCGCCATTGCCACTGATATCGAACAGATTCGCGTGTAGCGGATTATTTTCAAATTCATAAAAAGTACAAGAAAAATCCCCAGTGAAAATTATGCCAAATTCCTTAACGGCAATTCTTTTAAAACCATGATCTCTGTCCAAAATATGTTCGTTGGATCTGTTCTAAAATTTGGATGAAGATGAGAATTGAGTGAATAGAATTTTGTTCCGTCTCGTTGGATCTAATAAAAGATTTTTCATATGGCCGAGTCGCTAATGTGGCTGCCGCTTGTAGCACAGTGTTTTCAATAGCTCTAGCAATAAGAATTTTTTAATATCGACCGTTTATATTGATAATGGCAGGAGTGTACCAAACGCTTTTTTGTTCTGTTTATAAATGTATATACATATATTTATAATTGAATGATCAGATGTTCTTCTATAAACTACAATAATTTTCAGATATGAGTTGTTTATTGTTTTTGAAATTTTTTTCGGACCATCCCACCATCCATCATTTTATGTTTTTTCTTTCAGGAGTTTGTCCCTATTTACAAGAGACAACTTTAGTTGCGGCAATTCGGAAGTTCATAGGAGAGAGAGGCAGGAGGAATAGAAAGGGGTATTCATCCCCAATATATATAAGTAATTAAGAATATCAGACTATTTTTTGCCAAAAATGTGTCCATGCTCAATATGAGAAATATTTTTTTTTTTTATTTATTTAATTAATTTCTGTAATACAAGAAGCCCTTATTGGCCAAATACATATTACAATTGATTATCAATATGTTATAAACTTAAGTAACCCTAAAACTTAACTTAAATCTACAATTGTTTAAGTATATTAACAGCTTCAATCCATAACATTTACAAGACAAAACATATTATGTCCAATGGAAGTCCACCAGCGATGGAATACAATAATTTAGTCTCCAAGAAAATCTAAGAGTTTTCTGTGGTACGCCGAGAAATACCATGCAAACGATTTTAATTCATTGGGCAAGTTATTCCATATATGGGCAATAGTCATCAAAAATGATTTATCATATATGGAGTAATGTCTTATGGGGATAAACATTTGCAAATTCCTTTGAGAATGTAAAAAACTAAAACGCTCCGCCAAAAATTTCGGCTTGTAACTTTTTATTACTTTGTAGAACATTAATAAATTCTTTATAGTCAAATAGTTCGCAAAAGTGCAATTTAAAAAACGTTTTACATACTGCGAAATGTGATTGTAGTGATAAAGGTTCTGACCATCTACCAGACGAGAACTCGAATGCCTAATGTTAAAGACAAACCGTACAATCTTGTTTACTAATAATCTGATTCTATTAATATTGCTTGATGTAGAACACATATATGCTTCCATACAAAAAGATACCTGAGACATTAGCAAAGCATGGGCCACATTACGTCTAACACTATAGGGTAAGATCATGTTAAGAGAGTATAATCTCCTAAGAGTGAAACAAACCTTTGAATAAACATTATCAATATAATATGAATAGCTAAGTTTAGAATCTATAGTAACTCCTAAGATTTTGATTCTGTCAACAAATTCGAGTTCTCTATTGTCAATACATACAGTAAGGCTTTCTTGGTGCCCAGAATCAAATTTTAAAACTTTTGTTTTCGAAACGTTTAATACAAAGTTATTGATTACCATCCAATATTGAACCTTCTGCAAAGTGTCATCTATTACCACCTGTAAGTGATCAAGTGATCTATGGTGGAAAACAATTTGTATATCGTCTGCAAAAGCATATGAAGAACACATACCCGATTCAACAATACTAAAAAAATCATTCAAATACATTGTGAACAACAGGGGGCCTAAAACAGAGCCCTGCGCCACTCCAGAACTAACAGACCTTATACTAGAGTTCTGATGGTTAAATGAAACAAATTGCCTCCTTTCTGATAAATAGGAGTGTATGAGATTACATGAAGTGTATGAAAAATTGAAGTTGTTACGAAGCTTTTGTATCATATTTATGTGATCAATGCGATCAAATGCTTTAGATAAATCCAATGATATCAATATACAGCAATCTCCTCTGTCAACAAACTCCCTCACAGATTCTGTTATTCCTAGTAAGGTTGAAGACACACCACAACCGCGACGAAAACCTGTTTGGCGATCATTCAACAGATCAAACTGCTCAATATATTGCACCATCTGAAACCTAATAACGTGCTCGAATATTTTTGATAATATCGGTAATATACTTATTAGTCTTAAATTGTCCATCTCATAAGAAGCACCAGCCTTCGGTACAGGAATGACTCTTGACAATTTCCAATCATTTGGAAATGTAGACGTACTAATCATACAATTGAACAATTGAAAATATGATTACTTAGTAGAGGAAAAATTATTTTCATAAATTTCAGCGGTATGCCATCCACACCACAAGCATTCGATTTAATGTTTCCAAATGCAATAAACAAGTCCGATATATTAATATTAGAAAACGAAAAGTTGCCATTATTTTCTGCAATAAACGGATATTCTATTTCATTGCTCGAAACCACGTCTAGCCCATTCAAGAAATTGTCATTTACTTCATTAACGTCAAGTGTAATATCACAAACAGACGGGTTGGACTTTTCAGCCGCTCTCAAATGGTTCCACATGTCTTTTGAACTCACATTGCGAAAAATTTTCCCAAAACACCCCTTTTTCAACCTACACATAGTTCTCTTGGCCTTATTCCTGTATTTGCAGAATATACTCCATTTATAAGGAGTTGGGTCCTTAATGTATGCCCCATAGGCAATATCTCTTAGAGAATTTGCATAAACTATTTCTCTAGACTTCAGCCATTCGGAGGCTTTACGTCTGACCCTAAACTTTACAATGGGGACTAAAGTAAACAGGCTGTTTATTAAAGAACTTAAAACAGAAACTTGAAAATTTACATTCATTGTATGATAAAAAGTGTTAAAATCATGCTCCTGTATCGATCTATTCAAAGCTTCAACATCAACCAAAGAATAATCGCGATATTCAATGTACTCATCAGTAATTTGATGAGAAATTTCAGGTAATTCAAATGAACCATAGATGAAAGCATGATGTGAATTTATTGAAATTGACTAGTAGAGCTCACCAGGGGATACCCTGACAAAAGATAATAATCCAAGAGGGATGACATATTACACCGCACGTCATGATGAGTTGGCATAGAGTTATGTCTTATAGACAAATTCAAGCGATGACATAAAGATCGAACACATGAAGCTTTCTCCGAATTGAAAAGATTGCAGTTAAAATCTCCCACTATTATTATATTGGTGTATCTTTCCATAATATTACCTACTGTTGATTCAAAACAATCCAAGTTTCCATTCGGTAAATAGACTGCCCCTACTAGCACTGTAAAACTACCGATGGATAATTCTATAAAAATTAGTTCACATTGTCCCATGTGTGATTCTATTAGAATAACCTTATGCTTGATAGCGCAAGACACGTAGATTCCAACTCCACCGGCCCGTCCTTCAAGGCGATCATTTCTGAGGAATACATACCCTGGAATACCCACTGCAGCATTCGGTACTACTGGCTTCAACCATGTTTCCGTCACAACAACAACATCTAAGGACGATTTTAATATTAATTCCCTAAATTGATCAAACTTCACAGAGTACGGTGCAGGTTTTATACTTTGCACATTACAATGGCCTACTTTCAATCCATTTTTTAATTTTCTTAAGAAGATATCAAATTGCCTCCCATCACTGACTACTGGACCCAAATTCAAGCTAGCGGATGTCATATTCATAAATAGACGTTATAAATTGAAGCTGAAAATACAGCTTGAACAAATATGAACAATTTTGTTCTACGTTTTGTTACCGTTACTCGTATATCGATCATTCCATGTCAAACCGAACACTTTTTTACATCACCATCTCCGATTGTAACCACAGATAAATAGTACAACTGTTGCTATAACTTGTGTTTAAAACAAGTAAGAAAGTTCAGTCTGGTAAACCGACTTATGAATCCCCTCACCTTGAGTCCCCAAAAAATATTACTAAATTTATTTATTTTTTTGTTTTAATTTAATTATTATCAATTTAAATTGCATTTAATAACTTTAAAGTATGAACTGGCATTAAAGATATAAGCTGTTAACTTTTGGTGTAATATGGTCCACTTTTCTGTAGACTCTATAAAAGCAGTACGCAATTTCAAATATTTGTATGCACTGGTATTAAAGTTAAAAGCTGTTAACTCTTGGTACAAAAAGGTCCATTTGTGTGGGAGGTACCAAAAGGAGCGTGGTAATAATGCCCATTTTTCACTGTATTGTAGGTACTATTAAACCATTACACTGTACAAAATTGCAAGTCTTTGTATGCACTGGTAATAAAGTTATAAGCTATTAACTTTTGGTTCAAAATTGTCCATAGTGTGTTAGGTACTAAAAGGGGCATGGTAACTTCGCCCATTTTTCTCGACGTAATAGCGACTTATAAACTAATACTATGTGAAGTATAGAAGTTATTAAATAATCAATATTTCACTAAATGTTAACCCTTTGTGGGGGAGGTACTAGAAGGAATGGCCTAATATGGTCCATCTTTCGAACTTAGCCGGATATAGAAGAAAATATTACCAGATACCAAATTTGAAATCAATCGGTTACTCCTTTCGAGAGTTATCGTGCGCACCAGCCAGCAGACAGACAGACGGACGGACATTGCTCATTCGACTTAAAATTACCCAAAACGGATATCCGCCGAACATACTTATGGTCTTAGCTCACTCCTTCGATGTGTTACACTTTTGGCTCGTAGCAAATGATATATACCCTCCTCTCTAAGGTGAGGTGATAAAAATGACCCAACATATGTAGATCTGACCTTTCGTTTACGTAAAAAAATGTGTCCGCGATGTATGTAATTTATGAATTTGTGGATATAAAGGAACATCTGAATTTTAAAGGTGATAGCCGCCATATTGTTGAAAAATTGGCCAACCTGAAATATAGATGGCGGTAGCAGTTAAAAAAAAATATACTTTCGAGAAATGTGGTAACTTTCTAAAACATATGTTTTAAGATTAAATTTTTTTGAGCACTCAAAAGTAAATGGTCTCATTGAATTTGTAAACATGGAAAAAATTGGTCAACGACATGTAATATAATATTTTTATTTGAAATGTCTCAGTCCAACCAATATTTAAAACTTCCTTTACAACTATAATATTTTGGGTGGCAGAGTTTCAACGGGGCCATACGAGTTGACAAAACGAACACCGTAGTGGACGACCAATTGAGGTGTTCACCACAGAAATGGTTAAAAATCCGCAAAATGGTATTGAATGACCGACGGTTGAAGGTTTGTGAGCTAGATGAAGTCATAGGCATTTCAAAAAGTCCTATACATCCCATATTGATGGTAAATTTCATGATGGGAAAGCTGTGTGCAAGATGGGTGCCACGTTAGCTCATAATCAAAATAATGCACAAGTTGACACATCCACTATTGCGACTGCCAAAATCAATGAATTAAAGTTCGAATGCTTCAGAATGCACCTTATTCGCCAGATCTCCCTCGGATTATTTTTTGTTTTCAAACATGAAAAATGGCTCGGCAGAAAAAGATTTGCCACCAACGAAGAGGTGGAGTTTGCGGTTGATGGCTATTTTCTGAAGCTAGACAGGGTATTGAAGCTATTGAAAATCACCTGAAAAATGTATCGAGCTACAAGAAGATTAAGTTGATAAATAAAGAAAAACTTTCTCTTTGTTGTTTTCGTTGTTAGGTCGGCTAACTTGGGACCGCCCTCGTACGTCTGTCGAATTGGATGTCATTCATTCAGTCTGCTTTGCCAAATCACCATGGACTTCACATGAGATCAAAGAGCGCCCAATGCATCCCGAAAAAGTTACTGTTTGCTGTGGGTTTCGATGATATCTCACACACAGTTTTTTATTTAAATGTAAAGATGGGAAGCTTAATGAATGATCCTTTATAACATTAAAAATGAATCTTATGCTGCGACATTCTACAGCTTTACGATAGCCAAATAAGTTAAAATCCTTATTCTTTTCAGTAAGGAGTCAAGTTAAACCTATTTTCAATAACTGCCGTAAAAAAATTTTTAAGAACTATTCTAAATTTAATTGTCTTTTTGTAATTTTCAACACACTTTTTCAATTTCTCTTTACAGGGTGGCTGATATGTATTGCAACCAACTTCAGGTTGCTATCATTTCTAAACCGCTAGTCTGATAGCTGACAGATTTATTTCAGTGACAGTTCATTTTATTGTTTACAAGCTTACAGAAGCATTTTGATCTTTGGATTCAGAAAAAAAGTTATTCGTGATGGAATTCAAGCGTGATATTGTGATTGCTTTATATTTGGGTGGAAAAACACAAGTGGCTATCGATAGAGTCCTCCAGCATTTAAATGTGAATACATCTTTTGTTTCTCGTACCATTGCTCGTTACCGTGATACTGGCAGTATTGCATCGCGTCCAAAAAGTGGACGAAAAATAACGGTAACAACACCAGAAATGATCCGAAAAGTGAAGGCCAGATTTGTCGGCCGTTTGAAGGCCATAATTCATGCCAATGGTGGCAAATTCGAACAAATCTAAACTGTTTCTAAAATTTTATGTTATTTCCGACATTTTTTGCTTTTGAACAATAAAATTTAAAAAAAAAAAATTAAAAAAATATAGCGCTTTACTTTGTTGCATTACATATCAACCACCCTGTAATTTACAAATAAGTGATATCAATCTTTCCAATATAAGTTGCCATACTGTAAACTGTAAAATTTCCACACTGACAAAACAGTACTCGATTAAGTCAGGAACGTAAGTGGGGAACTGTAATCCATAATTTAATAAGCGATTATGGTGCAACGAAAAGACGCCAACTATTAAAATATTTCAGAGTTTTTGTATCCCCCATAGAATCACTGTGCGTTGTTTATTGCTTTCATTGTTTCTCCAACACTTGCAATAGAGTGTAATGACTTACGGCGGTGTATCTTCGATATGAGTGCGTGTGTGCGTCTTTGTTTGGCGTTTTTCAAAAGCAGATTTGTATCTATGACGCGCTCGTCGCGCGCTCTGAACACTTTGCTCGTTCTGCTTTTCGTATTTCTTTTCATTTTTAGGCAGATAATCAAACACCTAATGCTTCAATGCTACAGTGGCCATATGAAGCATTCACAGCCGCCGCGATTCTGTTGTTGTGGTGGCCACTTGACTGAGAGGAACATCGAGATCCATACCGCCGCACCGCCAAAGCAGCAGAACAAACCACAGCAGTGTGACCTCGTCCAACGTTGACTCTTACACCACATTTGGGGGTTTCTGGCGTCTGGCGCTGTTTGGTGTGGACTCAGCGGACTCAGACAATAACCGATTTTCGCGATAATCAGGAGCATGTGGAGAGAGAGAGCACCACCGCATTACCATTAGGACGCACTCGCGCTGTCATAGACATCTATGTGAACGAAACCAGTGGCACGTTTGCCGGTCATTGTCCAAAATAGACAGGAATTGTTTTCCGGGTTTTTTTTTGCAGTTTGCAGTCGCAAATATTTTTCTGAAGTTTTCAATTTTTGTTGAATGTGTTTTTTCTCGACAATCGAAATGAAAGAAGAACGCGTATGAAGTGAGAAATATTAATGGCAACGACAACAACGATTACAATGTCATTTTACATGACAATGACGCAACGAGTCATTAAATTCTGTTTAATTAATTTAGTGTTGAAAAATTAGGAATAGTTATGGGATTCACATAATTAAATCATTATTTATACACCCAAACAATAAGAATGCCACAAAAAAAGGAAAGGAATGTTTTGAAATTTACTAAAAATGTTCGATGCTACACTGAAAGAAGAGAACTCGAAAAATAATTCAACTACTTGTTTGGTAAATATTCTTTGCAGAAAGTAAATTTTGCCACAATTTAGTTTTAATACAATCACAGTGAGCGTCGAAAAAACACCACCTTCTTTTTATGACCAGTGTTGCCATTTTGGAGTCAAACGCACTGTTTATGGTGCATTTCAGACCTTCTAATGTGCACTATTTTATTATGTACGCGATTTTCAAAAACACGTTTTTCACAGTGTTTTCGCCGGTGCTTTTAGTGCTTTATAGCCCATTAACTATATTTACTTTTACTTCCGAAGAGGAAAATGCTTATACTGTAGATGGATTGCCTAGCAAATAGAAATGCCTGGGAGAATGATCCAGCATTTAAATCGTCATAGCAGTCATGCAAAAGTTATTTCTAAATTGTCTCAACCAACAATAACTTTGCAACCTGGTGAAGCCACTTTGGAACAGAAACCTATTACATATGGGTGTATCCAAAGTAACGGTCGTTACCGATTTTCGGATATTTTTTAAATAAAATTCCAACCTACGCAAATATGCAACGAGGATTGCTTAATTTTGGATTTACGAAAGTTCAAGCATCGGTAGCAACCGAAAGAATTCATTAAAAATGTAATTTCAATAATTTGTTTGACCATTAAAAAAGTAACGGTCGGAAACAAACTTCATGTATTGTAAAATTTTGAACAGGATGTGTCAAGTAAAAAATGTGATTAAATTCTTTGAAATGTTTTGTTTAAGGAATGGGTTTATTTTCAAATAAAAGAAAATTAGTTACCAAATTTTTTTTAAAATAACGGTCGTTACGTTATAAAAATATAAACGTTTTTTTTTTAACGAAATTTTCTTACGCGTTTGCGTTTGTTTTTTCGTTTTTGATTTTGGCGTTCGTCCGTCATCTCTTTTTTTATCCAGTCTTCGTTTTTTAACGCTCTTTCTTTTACCAAGAAGCCTCATGCTCTCCTTCGTCGTCATTTCGTCTTTTTTCCTGTAGTTTTTCATCTTGGTAAGTTGCTTCATGATTTTTCAGCTGAAATTAGTAAGAATCCAGTTAAGTAAGACGAAAACAGTTCAAATGCAAAACGCCAAAAGAAAAAGGTAAAGGTAAAACGCCAAAAGAAAAGGTGTTTTGTTTAAGGAATGGGTTTATTTTCAAATAAAAGAAAATTAGTTACCAAATTTTTTTTAAAATAACGGTCGTTACGTTATAAAAATATAAACGTTTTTTTTTTAACGAAATTTTCTTACGCGTTTGCGTTTGTTTTTTCGTTTTTGATTTTGGCGTTCGTCCGTCATCTCTTTTTTTATCCAGTCTTCGTTTTTTAACGCTCTTTCTTTTACCAAGAAGCCTCATGCTCTCCTTCGTCGTCATTTCGTCTTTTTTCCTGTAGTTTTTCATCTTGGTAAGTTGCTTCATGATTTTTCAGCTGAAATTAGTAAGAATCCAGTTAAGTAAGACGAAAACAGTTCAAATGCAAAACGCCAAAAGAAAAAGGTAACGGTCGTTACATCTTTAAAAAATTTCTAAAAAATCAAAATAGGTTTTTGATGCTTATTTGGCCTTACAGAATTCTTTATCTTATTTACCTTCTTATTTTCCGGAACTATAAAATTAAATCGTTTGAATGAATTACTAAAAAAAAAAAAACTTTTGTGCTTTTGGGGTAACGGTCGTTACAGTCGGTGAGGGTGTTTTTGAACTAATAAAAAACTTTAAATTTTAACTTGTCGCCTTTAAAATTGTTACTAAGCATGAAGAATAGTTTCAGCTTGTTTTTGTTTTGTTCGTAAACCACCGTTAGAACAGTGTTTCCAAAGGGCTTAAAATGTGACGTACAATTCACGGGAAAAAACTCGCACGGTGTACTAAGTTCAAAGTAGCATATTTTTTTTTGTGTAAAGAAAATTAAAGTTAATCTTTCGGAAAATGGCAGATACATTTATTTCGTATATTATTAGCGGAAAAATAAATTTAAAGTAATAATTTCATTTTTAAGCTTCATCATTGATCACTTAAGTAAAGGGTTTTCCAACAAGAGGTGTTGTTTTGGTATTCAAAGAAAAATTCAATTTTTTGAGATAAATGATCGGATGTTTATTTCATAATAAAGAGGAAGGTATGCCGTTAATAATGAAAAACAACATCAGCCAAATGGTCACCTTCTCATGAAATTTTCCATAACCAAATCGCAAAAGGGCTGCCCTATGTCCTCGATAGCCTCACGAATTCTATCTTTGAGGTCTTCAATCGACGCTGGGCTATTGGCGTAGACCTTATCTGTCACGTGGCCCCAAAGGAAAAAGTCGCAAGGTGTTAAATCCCAAGATCTCGATGGCCAATTGTGATCACCTCTTCGAGAGATAACACGGTCCGGAAACTTTTCCCGTAACAGAGCAATGGTTTCGTTGCTTGTGTGGAACCTAGCGCCGTCTTGTTGAAAGTAAGCGTTGTCCAGATCAATACCATCCAACTCCGACCATAAACAATCATTAATCATCTCTCGATAGCGCAATCAATTCACCGCAACTGTTGATCCAACCTCAGGTCCAATGACCCCGCCGGACCATAAACCGCACCGAACAGTTGAGGATGGAGAGGCTTTTCAACAATAACTCTTGGGTTTTCCGAGCCCCATATGCGACAATTTTGCTTGTTGACGACGGAAAATGTATTTACAGTGCTCTGAAGCGTTTTACAATCAATAATCGGGATTTTAGCCATTATATTAAAACAAGTAAGAAAGTTTCAGTCGGGTAAACCGACTATGGTATACCCTCACTTTGTGAGTAATGTAATATGGAATATAACACGAATTAATGTGTCAATTTGTGTGGGAGTTACCAGAAGGGGTTTATTAAATACACTTATTTTTCGCTGATTAAATACACTACACTGTGTCGAATTATTAGCGTTTATGTGCACTAATATATTTACGTTATGAGCTATTTAATTTTGCTATAATGCGACCATTTTGTGTGGGAGGTACAAAAAGGGAGGTGGTGATAACGCCCACCTACAGGCCAGTACAAAGCGGGCGTTATTGCCCCGCCCCTTCTAGTACCTCCCACACAAATGCTAACAATTTTATGAATATTTAGAAATATTGTTAATATCTTTAATATGGTACTTATTTCAATTAAATCTGACATTCCGTTCAAAAGTTATGGCGACTTGAACATAGCTTAATTTTTTACAAAACAATGTAGATGTCCTACTTTGTCACCCTATAAAATCTAAACCGCTACAAATTTTGACACACGGTAAACTGTCATTATTTCGTATCATCTTGCAGTATGCGCATGCAAAATTTCAGCAATATCGAATTTCATAAATTTTCAGAGTGGGTCGATTTCCTTTGGAATTACCCTTATATGAATTACAATAGAAAGTAAATTTATATTCTAATTTCTCGGTCCAGGGAAGCCGGGTTACAAAGACCATGTGGCTAGATTTTGCAGCGACAGACCAGAGCCTCTGGTGGGAATCGAACCCACGACCCCCAAACTCATAGGCGAGCACGCTACCAACTATCCTACTGGGGCGCTCTCCAATAAAAATATAAATAAAAAAATAATCAATAAATACTTGGATTAAATGCTATATAGATTTTAAATTAAAAATCATATATGAGTCATTCCATGAGTCACGGGACGATTTTTGATTGCTTCGAAATTTTCTGTATGTATTATTAGGTTTAGGTTTAGGTTTAGCTTAGGGTGGCAGCCGTATTTTTTTACAAGCTCACATAGACCAGTTTAGGTCCCTAGTGTTACCACGGGCTGAAATGCCCCTCATCGAAACCAACCTGTTTGATATATAAATTTATCGATAGTACGAATATCAGTACTGGAAAGATCTGTTAGGCTGCCTAAAAAGGCCGACCCCAGTATATCCAGTCGTCGTTTACTCAAAGCGGGACAGTCGCAAAGCAAGTGCTCAATGCTCACCACTTCTTCCTCATCTCCACAGCTTCGGCAGAAGTCATTGGAGTCAATACCCAATCTTTTGGCGTGTTCGCCGATCAAGCAGTGTCCCGTCAGAACCTGTACTAACGTAGACAATCGTTTCCTCTCTAGTGCGAGGAGATATTTTGACCTTCTCAGGTCATACCTTGGCCAGATTTGTCTAGCTACCCTGCAGGTGCCGATTTCTGTCCATCTATCGTTGGACTGCCTGATTGCCTCTTGCCTAAGCCAAAGCTTGCACGTGGATAGTGGCGCACCAATATATGCAAATTCTTCGAGAATTTGTAATGTCGTCCCTTTCCTAGCAAGTTCATCGGCTTTGCAGTTCCCCGGGATATCCCTATGCCCAGGCACCCATATGAGGTGTATATTAAACTGCTCAGCCATCTCGTTAAGAGATCTGCGGCAGTCGAGGGCTGTTTGTGAATTTAGGGATGTTGCCTCCAGAGAATTGATGGCAGCCTGGCTGTCCGAGTAAATGACAACGCCATTGTTGGTTACTATGTTGCGACTCAGCCACTTGGCGACTTCCCATATTGCCATTATTTCGGCTTGATAGACACTGCAGGTATCTGGTAGTCTGTGAGCTATATCCAGACTAAGTTCTTCACAGTGTACTCCGAAGCCAACCTTTTCATCAAGCTTCGAACCATCCGTGTAAAAGTGGAGATGGTTTCTATTACCTGGTATTCTGCCGACCCATTCATCTCTGGCGGGAATCATAGTGATGTAATTTCTCTCGAAGGTGTACACTGTTGGTATATAGTCCACTCGGTCGGTTACCATAGCACTACACTTTGATATCCTCATGTGACCATAGTTCTTGTACCTCCACATTGATAGGCAGTTTAATCTTATTGCCGCTTTGGTTGCAACTTCTCTCGCCACAATATTAATCGGCAGTATATGGAGTAGGGCTTGTAGAGACTCGGTCGCTGTAGTCCTTAAGGCTCCGCTTATGCTCAGGCAGGCAGTTCTCTGAACCTTTGTTAGTAGGTTGGTAATGGTTAGTTTGTCAGTTGCCGTCCACCATACCACAATACCGTATAACAGTATTGGACGAACTACTGCTATATATATCCAGTGGACGATTTTAGGAGAGAGTCCCCACCGCGACCCTACAGCCTTTTTGCAGGAATATAAGGCGACGTTGGCCTTCCTTACACGTTCCAATACGTTAAGTCTAAATAACATTTTCCTATCTAGAATTATTCCTAAAAATTTTGCACTTTCAGAAAAGACTAGATCTGTTCCATTTATCCGAGGTGGAGGGTCCACATGTGGGACATTATTCATCCTAGTAAAGAGAACCAATTCTGTCTTGTTGGGGTTAACGCCCAAACCGCTGCTTCTGGCCCATCTAGCCAACTTGTTCAGAGCCACCTGTAGGATGTCTCTGAGGACGTTTACGAATTTGCCACTCACTGCGATTGCCACGTCGTCCGCATATGCCACGACCTTGCAGCCACAACGTTCTAGATCTAGCAGGATTTCATTCACCGCTAGGTTCCAAATTAGTGGAGACAGTACTCCTCCTTGCGGGGTCCCTCTGTTTACATACCTTGTTAGAGTTGTGGACCCTAGACATGCTGTTATGCGTCTTCTGGTGAGCAGACTTTGAATTAGTCTAGTCAAACTAGTGTTAACTTTTAGATGTGAGAGTGCCGCAATTACCGCGTCGGAATGAATGTTGTTAAAAGCCCCTTCTATGTCAAGAAATGCCACCATGGTGAATTCCTTGAAATGCAGGGACGATTCGATAGTGCTCACAAGTTCGTGCAGGGCTGATTCAGTAGACTTGCCCTTGTTGTAAGCATGTTGTTTCCCCGACAGGAGTTTTGTATCCAGGTTTTCCCTAATGAAATGATCTAAAAGTCTTTCCAGACCTTTCAATAGGAACGAGGATAGGCTAATTGGTCTGAAGTCTTTTGGCCTAGTGTGTGATATCTTTCCCGCTTTAGGTATGAATACCACTTTGGTATCCCTCCATCGATTCGGGACGTATGAAAGCCTGATACAGCCTACATAAATTTTCTCCAGCCAGGGGATAATGTACTTTAACATTTTCTGCATTTCTGCTGGAGTGATGCCATCTGGTCCAGGTGACTTGAAGGGCTCAAAGCTGTTAATAGCCCAGCTTATTCTGGATCTCTCAGTCAAGAAGCTATCGACGCTCGCAGTCCACTCGCACTCTTGTTGGTCCTGCTGATCCTCGGGTTCTGTTATAGAGTTCCCCGGGAAATGTGTGTCGAGCAGTACATTGAGCGACTGCTCGCTGTTTTTGGTCCAGTTATTTGCCTCATCCTGTAAATATCCCACTGTACAGGGTGAAGCAGATAATATCTTCCTCAGCCTAGCGGCGTCGGAGACCTTTTCCACTTCACCACAGAAGGTATACCAAGAGCGCCTTTGCGCCTTTCTAAGCTCCTTCTTATAGATCTTGAGTTGCTCTTTATAGGCATCCCAATCATTAGCGACCCCAGTAGATTTAGCCTTATTGAATAGCTTGTTGCAGGTCTTTTTCATAGCCGTTAGCTCAGAAGTCCACCATTGGGGTTTAGTTTTACCCTTGTACCTTGTTTTTGGACAGGCTTCTTCAAGGGATCTATTGAATGATATGGTGATATGATCGACCAGATTATCCAGACCGGCTTTGTCATTCGGTTCGTACGGAAGTTTAGAGTTGAGGACTTTCTTGAAATTCTTCTCATACAGATGCCACTTTGTCTTCCTTACATTTCTGTGGACGGCGGGTTTAGGCGCTTTTTCCGCGAGTTTGAACTCAATATAATGGTGATCTGAGAATGAGTGGTCGTCCAGTACATTCCACCCAATAATTTTGTCTGACAGCCGGTCAGTAGCAAACGTTACGTCGAGTACTTCTTGTCTGTCTTTAGTTGTGAAGGTCGGTTTATTACCTATGTTACAAATACTAAGATTGGTAGTTAGAATAAAGTCAAGAAGCGAATCACCCCTATTGTTTATATCCGTACTACCCCAGATAGTATGATGAGCGTTCGTGTCTGCGCCAATAATCAGCTCGAGCTCGTCAGACGTTGCTTCTTCTACTACTTCCCTGAATAGAGCAGTCGGTACTACAGATTCATAAGGCAAGTAGCTGGAGACCACCCAATATATGCGATTACCGATCTCCAGGCTAGCAGCTGTTTGGTCTTTACCACTTAAATTAGTCAGGAGAAAGATACTTAGATCTTTCCTGGCCAAAATGCAGGTTCTTGGAGTGCCTTCACAGTTGGCCACAAGCAGTTTAAAGTTGGGTGTCCTAATACCGCACACCCTTCCTCCCACTACGTAGGGCTCCTGTATCAGGACGATGTCTACTGCGCCTGTGGACAGGCACAGCAATAGAGCCGCTGAGGCTGCTTTAGCGTGATGGAGGTTAATCTGTAGAATTCTTACCATCATTGGTAATTGACAGATTAACATCCACCCCGACAAGGGTGTTATCGAACTCTTCGTCCGTATCGTCGAGAAGCATGTCCCCGCCAGATGCGTCAAAGAGTCCGGAGACTCCCCTCAGCCCCTCTGTGTCAGAAGTAGAGCTTTCGTCCTCAGAGTAGGACGTTACAGATCTTCTGTTAGAGTTGGAGTCACCAGAAATAATAGGCGTGGCTACCTCCGCACTTACAGAAAGTGCCACGGTGGACGACTCACCTTCTGCAGTGGGAGCTATATCCTGCTTGTATATCTTCAAGACTATAGTCTCGAAGCCATATTGTAGGGTTGCACTCGCACTTTGTATATGGGAGGTGGATTCAGCGTTTAGGATGAGATTGACCTGCCGCTTTTTACCATCCGCCTCACCCACCTTGCTGATTCTCCAATTATGGGCCGGCAGACCAGGATTGGAATCTTTTATTATTTCTAAGATGTCAGCCGGGTTGGAGGGCTCTTCTGTAACCCAGGTGATGGCTCTAGGGTGACTAGGGATGTTGTTTTTTTCGACAACATCCAACTGGGCACCCGGCCACACCTCACCCGCTCGACTCAGAGCAGCCTTATAAAGGTCTACTGATCTGGCATCACCGAAATATAAGAGCTTTACTCTCCCCTGATGCCATCCTGCATCGTTGCAGATTGGTGGTTTGCCCGGCGTTTCTCTACGGACATCGAGGTAATGAGCCATAATGGCTGATTGTACATGACTCCACTTGTCCTTGAGGATGGATCCATCCTCACTACTTCTGTCTATAACAGCCATCACTAGACTCTCCTTCGCCACTTCATTGAAGGGCTTGGTGAGTGTCCTGTTGATGGTGACATTAGGGCCTCTTGCCTTTTTCGAAGGCAGGGGTTCATCAGGTGATCTGATTCGTTTTACTTTATTAGCCGTTAACACAGCTGAATTTGTGGCTCTTTCAGCCGACTCATTGGCCTTAGAAGCATCTATGACGCCTTTAGCCCAGGTAAGTGACTCTTTTTGTTTTTCGGTAAGAGCCGAAACCTCAACAGCCTCCAACTTCGTCAAAACTCTGAGCGCTACACGATGCTCATTGTGCTTCCGTTTTGACGGTCGGACATGACGTTTTCCCCTCACCGCACCACCTGTTGTGAGTACTTGGGGGAGATTTTCACCATTTTTGGTGTGGTCGGCTTTGGCCAAGACCAACGGACGGACAGTCGGACGATTGGGGAACCGCGCTCCATCGGAACACGAAGGCATCCCCGTCAAGAGAATTTATTTTAATTTTGTCTGTATTAGACCGTAATAGGTACTACGATGTAGGCCTTACAGACTTTGTACAGATGTTTGCTATTGCGTAATAGGTACTGGTAACTATCCGCTATGTGATAAACACGTCCGTTCACTGCGAATGATCAGTATGTATTATTTACATAAATATATCTTATACGTAGTTGAAGAAAAAATTAAAAAAAAAATCTTTAAGAGTTATAGCAATTTAAAGTTGACGAAGTTACGTTTTTTTTCTAAAATGTGTGTTCATTCTTTAACTTGTATCTCCTGAAATACGTGACCGATTTTAATGTGCTATGCCTTGTTTTGAAGATACAGAAGATACGTATAAGATATTTTTATGTAAATAATACATACACAAAATTTCGAAGCAATCAAAAATAGTGATGTCAAAAATCGTCCCGTTTCGCATGGAATGACTCATATGGAAATTAAAAATTCATTAAAATAAACAATTGATTAAGATATTTTTTATCAACTTTATTGAAAAGTTTCACATAAAGTCCGAAAATTTCTAATATCGATATGAAACTAAAAGTTCCTAAATAAAATCGCCTAAAATTTTTATTATCTCCAAAAAATCATTGCAAAATTACAAATTGCTTTAAATAAAAACTTTAAATAATAAATTTTCCATGCAGTCATATGTGTACTTGACAAATTGGCAAAGGCTTCGACAAAATTGCCAATTTAAAAATAACAAATTTTAGTCTGTTCCATGAAAAGAACATAATTAACTTTGAATTTGTACAAACACAAATGCAGTCGTAACGAAAGATTGAATAATGAATGCTTAATTTTTGAAAATTCCAATTTTACATTGACGTCTACATGTATTCGTACATTACTACAGACGTGGATTTATGTTTGACCAATTCATAGTCAACCATTTATTGTAAATGTTATATTTGTTTATTTCATGACCCCCACTCCCCAAACCAGAGGCAATAAAAGATTGATTTTTAAATGCGAATATCAGCAGACATTGGAATCATCATCAACAGAATTGACGGCATTAAAACATCGACAGATGTCTAAAAATAATGATGACGATGACAATGATGATTGTTGAATGTTGAACGCTGGATGTTTCTCGAGGTAGGCTGTATTTTTTGAGAATTTCAACTCTCTGTATATCTATATCCAATGTTTATTTTTCAAATCGCATTCATCTAAAACACGCACTCCCACCTAATTTATGACAACGCACAACGGTTCAAAGGAGGCGCGGAAGATAGGGTCTTACCATAAAGGTTTGATGGAATTTCTGCACGTGCAAATCAGTTTTCATAAATCAAAATTGTAAATTTGTATAACTTTGCAAATGGTTTTTTATTATCTAATACAGTTTTTCAATTTGTATGCATTTAACATTTATAGGAATCATACATTTACAGGGTTGCCCATATTCGACGGACCCATGTTTTTTTAAAAAAAATCAAAGAAAAAAATAAAAATTTGGCGGTTGGCAATCTTAATCATTTAATTTGTTCCAAGTAGATTTGTTTACATCAATTTTTGAATATGATATCTCTCAAATGGCCGCCTCTGGCGTTGATGGCGTATTGTGCCCTTTTTGCAGCATTTTCCATCGTTTTCGCCAACATTTCGGCCGGAATAGCGGCTATTTCTTCACGAATGTTGTCCTTGAGCTCTTCTACGGTCCTTGGCTTGTTAACGTAAACCTTTGACTTCAAATATCCCCACAAGAAGAAGTCAGGCGGCGTCAAATCGGGCGAACGCGGTGGCCAGTCCAAATCACCACTTTTCGACATCAAACGGCCCGGAAACAAATTCTTCAGAAAATCGATTGTTATGCGACTTGTGTGCGGTGGAGCGCCGTCTTGTTGAAACCAGAACTGCCTCATACGCTTTCGACGAATAATTGGCATCACAAAATTGGTCATCATGTCGCGATAACGCTCCTGGTTGATGGTAACAGCATGGCCATTTTCGTTTTGGAAGAAAAACGGCCCAATGACCGTTTTCGCACTAAAACTGTGACTTTTTCGTCATGAAGAGGCAATTCTTGAATCTCCTGAGGATTTTCAGTGGCGTAAATACGGCAATTTTGCTTATTTACGGTCCCATTCAATGTGAAATGGGCTTCATCGGACATGATAATTTTGTTTTTTGAGTTTTCACAATTGACTTCTTCTGTTGAATGTAAATTTCAACTATTTCAGAGCGCTCGCGTGGCGTGTATTGTTCCATGGTAAAAATCTGCTTGGATTGACGATTCAAACGCGGTATGTCATTAAGCGATCTGACATCTCTGTCAAAAGTTATGGCGTTGCCAGATGGGTCCGTCCAATATGGGCAACCCTGTAATTCGTTTGTAGATATGTTGGAAAAATACTTTCAAGAACGGCTTTTATTCGTATTATTTGTGGTTTCGCATTAAAGCCACACCACTGAACTGCATTTATTCAGAAATCGTCGAAGAATATATAGGAAATTTATTTACTTCCGTAAAGCCTGACTAAGGCAAACGAAATCGTAACATCGCCGTAGCTTAATAAATAAGGACCAGTGTTACGATAACGCTCAGCCTTTATTCGAGAAATGTGATATTTTATTCCTTTTATTACTTTCAACTGCTGAGAGGAACACAGGGGCACAACCAAGTTATTCCATTCAGATCTATTTATGCTAAATACTTTATTTCACTTACGGCTCCACCATTCCAGTGCCTGTGTGGCAATATCCTCTCGTGTCTTTCTAAAGGTATGGCCTATCCATTTCCATTTACGCTGGGGAAGATAAAAAAATATTATCACATACAACATTTTGGGCCTGTTTCTGTAACTTTTTTTCGTTCGTCTACTGCGAACGATCAACAATCACTCAATTATTCCGAGAAATCTATAAATCGCAGAAGTTTATAATTCGTTGTGTCTGTAGGAAGTCATGTAAAAAGCTTGTTCCTAAAATATTTCTAACCTGCGTTTTATAGAATTCAAGTAATCGCTGAGAGAATTTTGATCGTTCGCCGTTGACGAACGAAAATAAGTTACAGAAACAGGCCCTTTATGTCAATTCGATAGTTATCGTGCGCTCCAGCCAAACAGACAGACGGACGGACATTGCTCAAATGACTTAAAATTTCCTAAAACGAATTTCCATCGAACATACTTAGGGTCTTAGATCTCGCCATTGATGTTTTACACTTTTGGCCCGTAGCAAATGATATACTCGTATACCCTCCTCTACTAAAGTAAAGGTATAATCAATGGAGTATTACAGATTTGTATAATACATAAATCAATACCTCAATTGTAAAGTATGCTAAGTTAACTTATTCTAAATTATCTTCGGTCAAATCCGTCAACCCAATCAAAAGTTAAGCTCAAAACAGACAAATTTAAAATTTCCCTAAAATGTCGATTCGCCTCTCTTGAAAAAGCAGGTTTCGACTTAGCGTACTTTGAAAATCAACCTCCGCAGTTTATTTTCAATTTAATTAAAAAGTATCCATTATTTTAAAATAATATATTTATTATCCCAAAATTAATATTCATGTAAAATGCAAAAATGACTATCATAGAGGCGCCGAGTGTCAATATTAAGTCAGCTAAGCCGTGTATCCGCTGCCGCCGATCTATAATTTTCAATGACAGCTACTGCCGCCAATTTTGACTCGGCTTCATTTTCTGGTAATTATCCGATCTCGTTGAAATTTTATGTCATAACTACTATCCAATAGGACTAAACTTGGTGCAGGTCTCAACCCGATCAGAAGACATCGCTTTCAAAAATTGACTCACTTGACATGAAATCCCCCATATATGTATAGGTTTAAATATTGCCACGCCCACATATTATATCCCGCCCACTTTTAGTGAAATTACTAATATTGACTCCCATGACTTAGAATCAAAATATCATTCTTCTATGGTCAATAGTTTCTGAGATAATAAAAACAATTTAGGATTAACATAGATGACACGATCTAAGTCATTTATATACATATTTTCATTCATAAATTCATTTATAAAAATAAAATTGTTATTAATAAATGTTACTAAAAAATAATATAAATTACGATGGTTGCTATTTATATTTCGAATTGATTTGGTTACAGTGTGTTGAAAATTCACCTCCAAAACATGGGTTTTGAACGCTTCAACAGCTGCTTCAGGCGTCGAAAAACGTTGAACAAGCAGTTTTTTCTTGATGTGAGTGAATAAGAAGAAGTCATTGGGTGTCAAATCAGGGCTGTACGGCGGATGACCCATCAATTCGACGTTGTGGCCGGTCAAAAAGACGCTGGTTTGAGTCGATGTGTGAGAGCTCGCATTGTCATGGTGCACAAAGATTCTTTGTTTTTCGAATTTCTCCGAAGACTTCAGGCAAACAAATTGTGAGTTACCACTCAGAATTGACCGTCATACGTTGCTCAAACGGAACAGTCGCCACATGAGCAGTTTTGCCGAAGAAACAGGCGACCATTTGCTTCGAAGTGCTTCTTCCACGAACAACTTTCATTGGATTTGGCTCTTCTTCGAAGAACCACACGGTCGATTGCTGTTTTGTTTCAGGCTCATACGCATAGATCCAAGATTCGACACCTGTGACGATCCTATAAACGTCTTTTGAAGCACCGCGATCGTATTTTTTTAAAATTTCTTTGAACCAATCGACACGAGCCTTTTTTTTGAGCGATTGTCAAATTGTGCGGGATCCAACGAGAACAAACCTTTTTTACGGCCAGGTGTTCATGCAATATCGAAAGCTGGTGGACGAAATGCCCAAGGATGCCTCTATCTCACGGTATGTCACATGACGATCTTGCATTATCAGTTCACGCACGGCATCAATGTTCTCTGGCACAACGGCCGTTTCTGGACGACCTTTACGAATTCATTAAACCAGTTATTCACAGTGCTATAGGATGGTGCTTCATCGCCATACAAAGATTTAAGTTCATCGATGCACTCTTGTCGTGATAATCCACGTCGAAAGTTGTGAAAAATGATCGCACGAAAATGTTCACGAGTTAATTCCATTTTTTGCCAAATTATTTTTTTCAAGTCACTGTAAACATCACAAATGATGGTCGTACGTCAAAACGTTCTGAGTACGTTTATGCTAAAAAATGTCAAAATTTCCAATGGAAATGTCAGATAGCGCCAGGCAACACTTATGGTGTTTTCTTTTGTGCCAAAAAATGCTACATTTTTTATGCCTTTCGCCCCAAAAAGCCTTTTTGTCTTCGATTGTAACATAAATGCTGCAATGTGAAAAATGTCGCACTTGCACGGGGCAAAAATGCAACATTTCAGCCCTGTATTTAATCGAAGGGGTGGACGCCGCCCTACAAAACAGATGTTTTTTCGGCGTCGAGCGAATAGCCTAAATAACCGCGTGTGTCCGTGCGTGCTTTTTTATAATGAAGTTTGGTCAGATGCTTTATTTAGGCGGCGCCGTGGAGTATTCTTTGTTTTTAGTTTACTTTTAGTGAGTTAAAAGGCTAGTTTTTTGCATTTTTGTTATCGATTCTGACCATAAAAACTGCAGCAGTACAAGAGGGTGTAGGCGACATTATTAAAATGCTGTTCTCTGACAGGGCAACATCTTTTTTTAGAAAAGAAAACACCATTAGTGTTGCGTAGGCCAGAAATATATATGTATAGCAACCCTTGTATTTTGTTAAAATAAATAAAATTTTTTTATTTGTATTATTTTTGGTTATTAATATTATTATAACAAGGTAACCTGCGCGCAGCTGCGTCACGTAGCGTGCGTCACAAACGGTTCACGGCTTTTTATAAAAAACGGCAACATTATTTTTGGCTGTGAATATCTTTTCTTTTCAAATCTTTCTGTTAGGTATAAGATATTGTTTTAATATGCAAAAATTGCTAAATATTAAACACACTTCAATTTTCAAAGTTACTTTCACTTTTTATCCCCTCGTTACCTTAGAGAGAAGAGTATATATAATTTGCTACGAGCAAAAAGTATCACATCGAAGGAGTGACCTAAAACCCTAAATATGTTCGGCGGATATACGTTTTGGGTCATTTTAAGTCGAATGAGCAATGCCCGTCTGTCCGTATGTCTGTCTGTCTGCTGGCTGGTGTGCACGATAACTCTCGAAAGGAGTATCCGATTGACTTAAAATTTGGTATGTGGTAATATTTTCTTCTATCTCCGGCTAAGTTCGCAGATGGGCCATATTAGTCCACTCCTTCTAGTACCTCCTCCACAAAGGGTTAACTTTTAGTGAAATATTGATTCGTTAATAACTTCTGTAGTATCTACTCGAATGTTCTGAAATGCCACACATAGCATTATTTTATTAGTCGCTAACACGTCAGGAAAAATGTGTGGGGTTCCACGCCCCTTTTGGTACCTACCACATAAATGGACCATTTTGCTCCAAAAGTTAACTGCTTGTAGCTTTAATACCAGTGCACACAAATACGTGAAATTTTGTACAGTGTAATGATTTTACAGTACCTAGAATCCAGAGAAAAGTGGGCGTTGTTGGCACTCCCCTTTTGGTACCTCCCACACAAATGGACTATTTTGCACGAAAATTTAACAGCTCATAACTTTAATACCAGTAGATACAAATACTGGAATTGTTGTACAGTGTAATGATTTTACAGTACCTAAAATCCAGAGAAAAGTGGGCGTTGTTGGCACGCCCCTTTTGGTACTTCCCACACAAATGGACCAATTTGCACTAAACGTTAACAGCTTATAACTTTAATACCAGTACATAGTTATTAAATGCAATTGAATTGATAATAATTTAGTTAAAACAAAAAATAAATAAATTTACGAATATTTCTGTGGGACTCAAGGTGAGGGGATTTATAAATGGGTTTACCCGACTGAACTTTCTTACTGGTTTACACAAAAGTTGCTAAAAATTACGAAAACACACGTCAGCTTTCAAAGTTACTTCCACTTTTTGTAGCGTGCGTCGCAAAATCTTGTTGTCAATTTTCTCGTAACAAATACCAATTGAAAAATTATGTTTTATGCCACTGGAAAGGACAGTTAAATCTCACTAAACGCTATGTATAAGTTGAAGTTATCTATTTTGAAAGACCAACAATTTTTTACATTTTTATCCGAAAACGTGTATGAATGTAGAATTCGTCACGCAGGATTTGCCAATACTGCATTAATCAATCATGGATCATATCGGTCCATGTTTTTTTATAAGGTTAAAATACGAACTTGATTTCCTACGTTTTTTAACCGATTTGCGTTAAATCTAGAAATGTACACCAATTAACCTGCAGCAATTCGTAATAATAAGGGTTGATATAGCCCCACATATTTCTCCGTGCATTGGTTAGCAAATAAGGGAGGAGGGTATTATACAGTCGACCAGCCCTACTTTCTAGTTATAAATATTTAAAATAATAAAAATATTCTTCACAAATTATATTACTTCTGCAAAACTATCTTGAGATAGGAGAAAATGTTACCACATGTACAATTTTTTTTAAGTAAATCGGTAACTCTTTTCGAGTGAGTGAGTGTAGCGGCCAGCAGGTAAACCGACGAAGGGATGAACATAGCTCAAATGTCTTACAATGCCCTAAAAGTGATTTCTCTCAAACATACAAAAATCACTTCATTCTATTGATGATACTGCTTTAGAAGAACTAATTCTTTTATTTGTTTATTTATATGAATTACAATACAAAGTAAATTTACATTCTAATTTTAAGGTCCAGCGAAAAGCCGGGTGACAAATACCATGTTGCTTCTTATATTTTGTAACGACATATCAGAGCCTCTGGTGGGAATCGAACTCACGACCCCCAAAGTCATAGGTAAGCACGTTACCAACTCACCTACTGGGACGCTCTTAATTTTTTTATGTTGATGAAATTATGTTGATTTTTTTTAAAAATTAAACCAGTTCAACTTCCCCGATAAAGATGAAAAAAAAAAAAATCAATCACCCCATAAGCTAACCCTTTTTATACCCTACACCACACTGTGGTACAGGGTATTATGACTTTGTGCATTTGTTTGTAACACCCAAAAGGAGAAGAGATAGACCCATTGTTTATTATACCGATCGACTTGTAATCACTTTCTGAGTCGATTTAGCTATGTCCGTCTGTCTGTCCGTCTGTCTGTCCGTCTGTCTGTCCGTCTGTCTGTCCGTCTGTCTGTCTGTCCGTCTGTAGACGTATTCTTGTAATCAAAGTACAGGTCGCAATTATGGTCCGATCTCAACGAAACTTTGCACATATCTTTTTTTAGGCCCAAGGACGATCCCTATTGAATTTGGTTAAAATCGGTTCAGATTTACATATAGCTCCCATATATATGTACCTCCGATTTGGCATATATGCACTGTATAAGCATCATTTTGTAACCGATTTGTACAAAAATTGACAGAGAGTAGTCTCGTGATACACTTAGATACAATACAAAATTTGGGGGAAATCGGTTCAGATTTATATATAGCCCCCATATATATGTTGCACCCGATTTGACATGTAAGCGCTGTAGAAACTGTATTTTATATCCAATCAGTACGAAATTCGGCAGAAAGAGGTTTCTTATTACATGAAGGAATACTGCCAAATTCGGAGAAAATCGGTTCAGATTTAGATATAGCCCCCATATATATGTTAGCACCGAATTGACATTCAAGCGCTGTAGAGACTGTATTTTATATCCCATCAGTACGAAATTCGAAAGAAAGAGGTTTCTATTTTACATGAATGAGTATTCAGGGAAAATCGGTTCAGATTTATATATAACCTCCATATATATGTTCCTCCTGATTTGGTATCAAAGCGCTATAGAAGTTGTACTTTACTTCCGATCATTAATATTTTCCGGAAAGATGTTTCTCAATTTAGGAACGAATAATGCTTAATTTAGTGATTATCGGCTCGGAATTAGATAATATGTTCCTGTCTATTTACAAATTATTCCAAATTATTATCGCAATAACTTTTATCGCATTGTTAGGGAGGTGTAGGGTATTATATAGTCGGCCCCGCCCGACTTTCTGCCTTTCCTTACTGCTTTTTAAGTAAATCGGTAACTTTTTTCGAGTGTTGGCGGCCAGCTGGCAAACCGACGGAGGGATGAACATAGCTCAAATGTCTTACAATGTCCTAATGTCCAAAAGTGATTTCTCTCAAACATACAGAAACCATGTCTTAATTCAATTCATTCTATTGATGGTATAAATGTACTGCTTTAGAAGAACTAATTCTTTTATTTGTTTATTTATATGAATTACAATACAAAGTAAATTTATATTCTAATTTTAAGGTCCAGCGAATTCTTATATTTTGTTGCGCCAGATCAGAGCCTCTGGTGGGAATCGAACTCACGACCCCCAAACTCATAGGCAAGCACGCTACAGACTCACATACTGGGGCGCTTCTAATTTTTTATGTTGATGAAATCATGTTGATTTTTTTAGAAATTAAACCAGTTTGAGGAAAAAAAGATGAGAAAAAAAATCAATCACCCCATAAGCTAACCCTTTTTAATTATGCTGATTTGATTTTTCGTAAATCTATGTAAATAATTTCACTTGGATTCCTCTATATAATATCAGAGAAAGGAAATTGCTTTTATTTTTCACTCGAAATTGCCAAAAAAGCAAATCGTTCCTGCTGCCGGCAACTTCCTGCAAAGAAGATCCCTTGGAATTTCATGAATTTCTGTAAATATTTTAAAATAGCCGAAAATAATTTCGCTAATTGAGCATGAACATGCGTGAGATTTTCGATGTTTTTTGGGATATGCAAAAAACAAAAATAAAACAGGAATGCGTACAACAAATGGTATATTAATCTTAACGCCTCATGAATAATGACGTTGTTCGCAACCCACGAATCGTCTGATTCGGTTCAAAGTAATGCCTCTCGATTTACACTGCCGCAGCGGCAGACGCATTGGATTTGAAGCTGAAGGCAATGAGTGGAAGCAACAAATGTTTTTTCGAAATGGGTCAAATATAAAGTGTTTTTTCCCTTACCAAATATGTTGAAATGTTGAACAAAAAAAAATAATTTACCAAATACAAGAGTTAAGCAAACTATGCGATCGGAGAATAAAATCTTGGAATAATAAAGAAATTTAGATCTCTCTCCCAAACGTTTATTGGGTGGCCGTTTATTGTGAGTGGATAACAAATGATTTTAAGTGAATTCTAAACAAGTGGATTTCCAAAATAAATTTTAAATTCGAACCATATGTTGTGATTCGTGTTACATTTGTATCTATAATTCTTTATTTACAAAACATTAATTTTATTTTCGAATTTTTTTTATAGATTTTTGTTTGGTATGGAGGTCATTGTGTTACAGACACTGCCCGACACTTGGTGAATCAGTCACTTATGCATTCACTTCCTCTTTGGAAAAGTTCTTCCTTTCAATGAACTCGAAAAGAAAAACACTTCAAAGTAAATTTGAGTACCAAAACACCCGATTGTATGAGAAATCAGTCAAGGTCTTCTAGCTCTTGACGTTGCATCACTTGCACGCGATACAATAGAAGGGTTGTAAATGAATGATGATTTATGAATGAACACTTTACAACAAAGCGATTTTCGGCCATTTGGCTAAACAAATCAAATTAATCATTTTATTTCTCGGTTTCATTCATTCTATTTCTGTTTCTATTTCCATTTCGATTAATGGTATTAGGGTCAAACAATGACGTGATATGTGTTGACCTTGACTTGGCCGCTGAAGAGGTGTGAAGGGTTACCGCACAATAGAATTGATTATCGGGGAATAAATGTTTGGGTTCTGTATAATTACAATTTATGGAGTATAAATAGTCATATGATTAAGATGATGGCAAAACTCTGGAGAATTACGTGAGAATATTTGGTTTGTGCCGTGAAATGTATGTGAGATATTGAATTGGAATAAATGAGGAATTTTCCCCACAATTATCTAAATGGATGAACCATAGTTTCTTAAGAAATTATTATTATTCATTGTCAAAGTTCATACAATAATGAAAAATATGGCACTTTTCACAACAAAATTGAACTGTTTGTTCTGAAAGTCACGTAAATCCATTTGGTTTTAAAATGACAAATAATGGGATTTGTCATCCAATTCTTCGAAATGGGTCGTGATGCAAAAGATGAACAAATATATTTTTATAAAAATTGTTGAAACCGACATCAACATTGATTTTTTTTTAGAAAATTTTGTTGCAAATTTATTTTCATTAAAAATTTCATAAAAATATGAATTTTTATGGAAAATGTTGTAAACATTCTTTTTTTTTCTGAAACAAACATTTTAGATATTGCATTGTTCTATAGAGTTTATTCGAAATTAAATTTTTTTAGTTATTTGGAATATACAGTTTTTGAAAATTATTTTAAAAAAATATGAATTTTTATAGAAAATGTTGTAAAAATTATTTTTTTTTTCTAAAACAAACATTTTGGAAAATGAATTGTTCTATAGAGTTGATTCGAAATTAAAATTTTCTAGTAATTTGGAATAAACAGTTTTTGAAAATTATTTTAAAAAAATATTTTTTTTTCTGTTAAATTTTGTCTAAATTGTGTATTTTTAGTAAATTTCATTGAAGATTATTTTTTCTAAAAAAATTTTATCGGAATTAAAATTTTCTGAAAATGTTGTTAACATTTGGTAAGGTTGTGTATTTATAGATGGACATGGTTATATTGACACAGCAAGTGATTCCAAATCCACCACTCATAAGACTGTGGTACACGGTTTAGGCCAGTGCTTCCCAACCCTTGCAACCATACAATAATGTAAAAAACTTTAATTTTGTACGAGGTATGTTCAAATAATATCGGAAATTTTTAATTTCCGCGGGCTACGTGAACGAGTATTTGATTTTAGATATTTTTGTAGCGTTATGTTGGTACTAATGTCCCTTACTTATGCTGACAAGGTCGGTCATTTTGAATGTTTAGTTAATTTCTGACAGCTGTTGTGCTTGGATGTGTTTTAACTTGTCTTCGATTTTTATCTATTTCAGAAAATGGATCAAAGAATCTGCATGAAATTTTGTGTGAAAAACAAAATAAAGTGCGCTGACGCATTCCGAATGTTGACTGTGGCATATGGTGAAGCTACCTTGGACCAAAGCAACGTTTATCGGTGGTACAAAATGTTCTTAGAGGGCCGAGAAGATGCGAAGGACGAACAGCGTGCGAGACGCCCGAGCTCACAGTTTTCTTTGATTGCAGGGCCGTGTGGTGCATTATAAGTTCTTGCCACAGGGTAGTACGGTCAATAAAGAATATTACCTGCAACACAGTAATGGTGCGCAGCCACCGTATTCCCCTGACCTAGCCCCTGTGACTATTTTTTGTTCCCAAAACTGAAAAGGCCCATGAAAGGACGACGCTACGCCATGATTGAGGAGATAAAGACGGCATCGAAGGAGGAGCTGAACAAGATCACAAAAAATGATTATATGAAGTGCTTCGAGGATTGGAAAAAACTTTTGGCAGAAGTGTATTATATCCGAGGGGAATTACTTTGAAGGGGACAAAATAGATATTCATGAATAAATAAATACTTTTTGAAAAAATACAAAATTCGCAAATTATTTTGAACATACTACGTATACTATAATAATAACACTATGTAACAACATTTTTGTCGAAGGGCTGTGCATAACATTTTCTGGTGTAATATGGAGTCCTAAACACGAAAAAAATTATTAATTTTTTTTTAAAAAAATATTTCGTTAATAATAGCCATTGTAAACGCATTACACTTCACAAAAAGTGAAGTATTTGTATAGACTGGAATCAAAGTTATAATCCTGTAGATTTTGGGTAAACTCGTCCATTTGTATGGGAGGTACGAAAAGGGTTATCAGAGGTAAATCAATTGCAGAAAATTGAATTGAATTGTTGCTGGCTTATCGACGTACACTTTTTCTTTGAAATAACCCCAAAGAAAGAAGTCCAACGGTGTCAAATCACATGATCTTGGCGCCCAATTGACATCGCCACGACGTGAGATAACACGGCCATTGAATTTGTTGCGCAAAAGAGCCATTGTTTCGTTAGCTGTGTGGCAAGTGGCACGGTCCTGTTGAAACCACATATTGTCCAAATCTATATCTTCCAATTCGGGTCATAAAAAGTTCGTTATCATCTCACGATAGCGAACACCATTCACAGTAACTGCCTGACCGGCCTCATTTAGAAGGAGTATGGCCCGATGAGGTCGATAGCCCATAAGCCGCACCAAACGAACTGGGTGAGCATGCACAGGTGTTTTCACATCTCCTACAGACCCGGTTTGCTGAAATTTGGGCACAATTCTCCCGATTTTGGACACATTTGGTCGATTATGCTGATCATATTGATATGCACGCCCATTTTCGTAAAAGGCTTAAAAAACTTTAACGCGTTGCTCGATTGCCTATCTTTCCATGGTTCAAATTGAGTTAGTCTGAAATTGAGAAATGTCAAATGAAATGCAGAAAAAAACTTGACGTTTAGGTGTAGTTCATATTTAACATCGGCCCTTACAATTTAACCACCCTTTACTTTCAGATGTACTTTTTCTTTTGATTACTTTGTGTCACATTTTACCGGGCAAAGTCGTGCTCTAGAAAAGTTCGATGATTATTTTATTGAAAATGCAATTTTTGTGTTTTTTTAGAAAATTGCATTGAATGCACTTTTATAACGGGTTTTCCAATAGGGACGATATGATTTTAAAGTGACGTTTCGGCCATGTCATGATCCGTCATTTGTTTTTCATTGTATTCAGTAGTGTTTATAATTTCATCATGCATATATATACGCAAGAACAATGTTTACAATTTATTCATTTTACTATCAAAATAATCGTTCTCCAATTGTTTTCGTGTGCTAAGTCAATTTTTTTAAATAAAAATTAAATTCCAGTCGACCTACGATCTTTACACCCATAAGCAATATCTTAGCTCTGGTTTAGAGCTATATTTTTGCCATTGACCGATTCCCGATTCGATGTACCGTTAAGGAGCTAGAGCAAAAATAAACTTTCCGTTCACATTTGAAAATGATGCTAAGTCCATTTTTTTAAAAAATCCAAAAAAGGACACTTTCCAGTTGACCTACGACCTTGACACCCATGAGCAATATTTTAGCTCTCGTTAAGAGCTATATTTTTGCCATTGACCGATTGTGGCTACGTGCAACACAGCAAATGAAATAATTGAATTGTTGCGAGAAAAGTGTGGAGATTCGATTATTTCAAGAAATTGTGATATTGAATGGCCTCCAAGAAGTTGTGATTTAACACCATTAGACTATTTCTTGTGGGGTTATTTGAAGTCATTGGTCTATCGAAATAAACCAGACTCTCTTCAAGCTTTACAAGTCAATATTGAATGTGCCATTCATGAAATACGACTTGATTTAGTGGAAAAAGTGCTCGAAAATTGGGTTCATCGAATTCGTTCCTGCAGAAGAAGTCGTGGAGGCCATTTGAATGACGTTTTATTTAGAACTTAATGTATCGATTGTACTTCACATTAAATATAAACTTTTGAATGTCCTTAACAATAAGTGTGTTTTTTTTTTTAAAGAAATCATATCTTTCTTATTGGAAAACCCTTTACTTACGGCCTACAAAATTGACAAAATTATAATTATCTACAAAAACTTGCCTGCATTAATATTTTATCTCATATTTTATCAATATTTATTGAATATTTTGTGAAAATTGAATTTTCATAGAAAATTACAGCAAAATGTAATTCTTATAAAAAATTAATAGAAATTGAATTGAATTGTTACTTTTAAAATTGTTGGTCAAAATCGAATTTTTCAAAAAAAAAATCCTTGAAAATTAATTTTTTCTAGAAAATTTCGTCAAGATTGCATTTTATGAGAATGTTTTCAAAAATACATATTTATTTAGTTTTTATGGGTCCCATCCCATAAATTCCTTTTAGGCTGTCAAAGCAAATGGCATAAGCTTTCGCTTGAGCAAAAAAAAATAAAAATATAGTTTTTGACAAAAATGCAAAAACAATATTTGATTTCGCAAAAAAATATTTTGGCGAATTTTTTATTTGTTTAAAAAACATTGAAGAAAAAGCTATCGACCACACTTTGGGCAAAAATTTCTAAATGCTATATGTAAGTAGTTACATGAATGGGACAAAAGGGCCGTTTGACCAAAATGTCTCGGACTGTCCTTAACCGATCTGGTTAAAATTTGTGTCATAACTAGAATAACCAGTATTTTGTCCACCAGATTGTCTAGATTGACAATATAACAAAATGTGGCAAAAATCATTATTTTCAGATTTATGTATGTCAACATTCGTTGTTTGAGCCGCATATTGAAAACAAAAATCAAACAAATTTTCAAAAATATACTGAAAGTAAACGTAAAACGAAACGTAAACGGCCGGTGGAGTTCCAAACTCCACCTCGTAAAGACAAAAATTTCTAATATTCAGGTAATCCACCCCGTCAATGTGTATCTTTTGGGATTTTTAGATCAAAGAAATGCATTTTTAGTACAGTCGAGTAAACAATTATGAGTTTGTTTCTATTAATTGCCATTCATATACGAGTATGTACATAATTGTTTTTTTTTTTTCAAAATCCTTTATGAGAATTTATGATTATGCAATATGGCATTAGTTCTTCAATGTGGGAGGTCGAACTAGGAAGACAAAATATCATTAGACTATGGTTGACAGCAATACCAATGTTCACGCCAGTCATTCCATCATAACTCTTTTTGTGTAATTCTGTCCATTTTATTTCAACAATAAAATAACAATTTTTTAATTGTAGTCGACCGAACTATTATCGTTCATTCGAGATAAACTTTAATACAAATGCCAAATAGCGCAGTACTGCAAATCATTTTTGTCATTTCATCGCGATGTCATTCATTTCAATTTTAGCCAAATGAAGAAAGGCACAAATGTCGATCATTGATAACCATCACCCCAGACTCTTCCCTACTCCTCTCCACCCAATGTTCAAGCGACGACATCATCCGACATCAGTGACATCAGTGTAAACTGAACTGAACTGAAAGATGTGCCACAATACAATCCACTATTATAGTTTTCGTTTTGTGTGTCTGTTTGTCTGTCTTTCCAAAAGAATGCAGAAATGCAAAAAACTGCATTGTCATAATTTATGTTGGCACATACAAAATTTGCTCAAATTATTAAAAAGCAAACGACAGCAAATAACAAACGGACGGACGAACATACAAACAGTCCAACGCTTCAACATGAAAATAATTGTCTTCTTGAAAAGTTTTGTTTCGCAGAGCATTGACATCGCGACTGAAGTACACATCACATTCATGCAAAATTTGCATAAAACCCATTTATATCAGAAATGTGTAAGAGCATCTCAGCGTGTCGTATATAAACGAAAACATCTTTCCGTTTCAAGAGGAATTTGTTTGTTCCCCCAAGAAGTGGTGTCTACTATGTTTCTCATGATACATAGGACAGAAGAGACACCTTAAGATATTCAAATGCCAAAAAGGAAAATTGAGTTTTCCCAGATTTACCAAAAAATAAAATAATTTGGAACAATATAGAAATATTATTTATAATATCAATTAATGAACTACAAATAAAATCAAATTTAAATTGCATTAATTTTTAAGGTAACTTTTAGGATAATTAATGTCATTAATAGCAATAAAATCTATAAATTCTATATAAGAAGAAACTACTGCTTCCAAAAATGAGCAGAATATATGGACCAGAATTTTTAATATTAACTTATGAATTTATTTCTGCTAAAAAGTTTCTAACTGCTAAAAATTACATAAAAAAAATGATTTAAAAAAAAAATTCCAAATTTATATGGGGATTTGAAATTTTAAAATATTGAGAAAAATTCGTTTTTGTTTTTTAAGAAATTTGTAACGGCTAAACCGATTGTTACAAAGTTTACGTCATTCGGAGGAGAACATAACGGCTCATTTTGTCACTGAATTTTAATTAAAACAATTTGGCGCATTATGTTGCAAAATTGTTTTTCCTATGCGTATAAATTTCGAAATGTTGTTTTTTTTGCTGAATCAAATAAATTGCGATTGATATGGGCTTTCCAATGCAGGGCACTGAAATGTCGTCATAGCCGAACTATATTTTTCCCAAACTACTTTGGATTTTATTTTGCCTTATTTATGATTAATGCTGTCAAAAAATAAATTTGTTTCGCACTTTACTTTACTTTATTTTACCATTGAATCGAAGCAGTGGATGAATTTCTAAAAGGAAAAGATGTATGTACTTACATAAAAAAGTCGTCATGTAAAAATTTCGCAGTTTAAAGATGAAGTCTGGAATTGAAATTAAATTTAACTGTTGAACATATAGATTCAATTGGTTAAATTTTTTTGGTTGGGAAAACATAATTCAAATCAGTCAGAAATTTTAAAATTAACCTATGATATTTAGTTTTGCCTAAAAACTTTGTATAAAGTAGCTAAAAAAAGAATAAGATATAGCTATCATGTATTTTTTATTATGTAAAATTTTCATTAAAAATATTAAAAAAATATAGCAACAACAGCATTTATGCGGAAGCGTGGCCCTTTATTCGTGGTCATCCATCGGCCTTTAATATAATCAGTGACCATTAATTCTACCATTGGTCATCGACTTGAACGGATTAAAGATCGATGAGTCATTTAAAGGATGATAGACCCATTGGTCATTGCCCGAATTAAAGGTTAGTTAACGACGAAGAAGAAAAATTCCCAGAAATTTTAAAGAAAAATTAAATTTCAAAAAATTTTATAGAAAAATTAAATTTCAAAAAAATTTAAGAACTATTAAATTTCGGCGAATTTTTATAGAAAAATTTATTTTCAAAGAAATTTTCTAGGAATATGCTATTTTAAGATTTTTTTTTTTATTTTGACAACATTTTGTGGATAAAAATAAATTTTCAAAAATTTCAGCTTTTTCAACATATATTAAAAAAAAAAAATAATTTTAGAGAAAATTTGCTGAAATTTTCTATGCAAATGCAATTTCAACATATTTTACAATAAATATGCAATTTTGATGAAATTTGCAAGAAAATATTAATTTAGACAAACTAGATTTGAGCGAGCTCATTTTTGGATAAATATCATACAAAATTTAGACAAAATTTTCTAGAAAAATATAATTTCGTCAACTTTGAAGTACATGATAATTACAATTTTCTATAAAATTGCAATTTTTATGACATTTTCAATAAAATTGCAATTTCTATAAAAACATATTTCGCCCAGCTAAATATGGGAAAAACATCATATCTGAAGGGCAAATCTATTGAAAAAAGAAGTTAAATCGATAATGCAATATTTTTGCTTTAAAATTAAAAAAAGAATTAGAAAATATTGAAGAATATTTTAAAAATGTATTTAAAAACTATGTCTTAAAATAGTCCCTTATATTGTCTTAAAATATCACACATTCCATTAGAATTAAAATTAAAATTCCATTAGAATTTGTTAATTCATAACTTTTTCTGCAATTTTTTTTAATTCCAATTTTCTAGAAAATTGCAATATTTTATAAATTTACGGTAACACCCTTTTATTAAGTTAGTGTTCGTGGAAATTTAATTTTTTGTAGAAAATTTCGTTGGAATTTTATTTCTCTAAAAAGTTACAATCGAATTGCATTAACAAATTTAAGGAAAGTTGCAGTTTTATAGAAAATTTACCCCTAATTACATTCTTCTACAAAAATTCTACAAAAAAAAGTAAATTTTTTGGAAATTTCTTTCAAATTTGAACTTTCTAAAAATTCCTTCAAACTTATATTATTTTCTACAAAATTTCGTTAAAATTGAGTTTTTGTGAAAATTTCAACGAAATTGTATTATTCTGCAAAATTTTTTTTTTCTAGAAAATTTTTGTTGAAATTTTATTTTTCTTGAAATTCCGTTCAAATAAATTTTTTGTCGAAAATTGCATCGATATTGGAGCTTGTTCCTAAAATATTTCTAACCTGCGTTTTATAGAATTCAAGTAATAGCTGAGAGAATTTTGATCGTTCGCCGTAGACGAACGAAAATAAGTTACAGAAACAGGCCCTGCATTTTTTTTTTAGAAAATTTTCGTTAAAAACTCTTTTATCCCGTCAGTGGCAGGTTATTCGTGGAAATTGATTTTTTTTACATAAAATTTCAATGGAGTTGGAAGGAAAACTGCAGTTATATAGAAAATTTACTCACAATTACTTTATTCTTCAAAAATTTTTAAAAATATTTTTTGAAAAATTATTTCGAATTCTTTCTAGGAAATTCCTTCAAATTTATATTTTTCTACACATTTATGTTGAAATCTAATGTTTCTACAAAATTTCGTTGAAATTAAATTTTTCGTGAAAACTTCATCGAAATTGCATTTTTTCTGCAAAATTTTGTTTAAATTGCATTTTTCTAGAAACACTTTTGAATTTCTTGCATTTTCTACAAAATTTGGTTATTATTGCATTTCTCTACAAAATTTCTTAAAATTATATTTTTTTCTCGAAAATTGTTTTCAATTTAATTTTTTTTAAAAATTTCGTCCAAATAAATTTTTTGTCGAAAATTGCATCGATATTGGATTTTTCTAGAAAATTTCAACGAAATTGCATTTTTTTAGAAAATGTTGAAATTGCATTATAAAAATTGCGGTTTTATAGAAAATTTCACCATAATTGTTTCTTTCTACAAAAATTCTTGAAAATGGATTTTTTTTTAAAATTCTTTAAATGCTTTTTTTTTAAAAAAAATCTTTAAATGCCTTTTCTTAAAAATTTGCATTTTCCTGGGAAATTCCGTCAAATTGGTATTTCTAAAAAATTTCGTTGAAATTGAATTTTTCCTGAAAATTCTGTCGAAATATTTCTTTGTAAAAAAAATTTGAAATTGCGTTTTTCAAGAAAAATTGTTGAATTGCTTTCCCTACTAAATTTCTTTAAATTTAATTTTGTTTGAAAATTTGGTTTATTTTAGAAAATTTCCGCTTAAAGTGGTGGCACTTTATTCGTGGAAATTTCATTTTTTGTAGACAATTTCGTTGAAACTACATTTTTCTAAAAAGTTACATTCGAATTGCATTAGAAAATTTAAGGAAATCTGCAGTTTTATCGAAAATTTACTCATAATTACTTTTTTCTACCAAAATTCTTTAAAATCCATTTTTTGGAAAATTCTTTTAAAATTGCACTTTTCTAGAAAATTCCTTCAAATTTGTATTTTTCTAATATTTTTGTTGAAATCAAATTTTTCTGCAAAATTTCGTTGAAATTGATTTTTTCGTGAATATTTCATTGAAATTGCATTTATCTGCAAAATTTTGTTTTAATTGCATTTTTCTAGAAAACATTTTGAATTTCTCTATAAAATTTGGTTATTATTGCATTTCTCTACAAAATTTCTTGAAATTAGATTTTGTTTCGATAATTTTGTTGTAATTTAATTTGAGAAAAATAGAAAATTTCGACGAAGCTGAATTTTTAGAAAATGTCGTTGAAATTGCATTAGAAAATTAAGGCAAAATTGCGGTTTTATAGAAAATTCCATCATAAATGAAATTCATTTTTTTAAAAAAATTCTTAATGACCATTAATCATCGGCCTTTAATGACAATTAATTCTGTCATCGGCTTTTAATATTATCATTAATCCTGACATCGGCCATCGACTGAACGGATTAAGAATAGATGAGTTATTTAAAAAACAAAAAGAAATAAAGATGACCCCTGATTAGTGGCCACTGCCCGAATTAAAGGTCGTTAACTATATTAAATTTCGATGAAGGAAATTTTCAAAAAAAATAAAGGAAAATAAAATTTTTTAGAAAATTTCAATTTCGAAGAATTTAATTCAATTAACTAATTCAATTTTAAGGATTTTTTTTTAGAAAAATGTAAGTTTGACAAAATTTTCTAATAAAACAAATTTTCAATAATTTCGGTGTTTTCAACAAAATTTTCAAGAAATCCAATTTTGAAGAAACTTTATAAAAAAATGCAATTTTCAATATTTAAAAAAAAAAAATACAATTTTGTCCAATTAAAAAAAAAATAATTTTAAGAAAAATTTATGCGATAATTCGATATCTATTAATTTTTTATAAGAATTTTGTGGAAATTTTCTATACAAATGCAATTTCCGCTAAATTTACAATAAATATGCAATTCTGATGAAATTTTCAATAAAATATTAATGTAGGCAAGATTTTCTAGAAAAACTACAGTTTCGTCAATTTTGAAGGACATAATAATAATCATTTAAAATTGAATTTCTATGACATTTTCAGTAATATATGACAATATTTGTACTTATCTCTGACTATGTTTGAATATGAGCCATATTCTCCCTCAGAAAGGGTTAAAGTTTGGTGAACTATTGATTCTGTAATAACCTAATATTTTGTAATTAAATACATATTAATAGTTAATCTGTACAGTGCACTGACTTGAAAGTATCTATTGATCGCCGGAAAAAAGGTGTATTTGTCAAGCCCCTTCTGGTACCCCCCACACACATTGACAGATTCATGCGAACACAACATTCCTATAACTTCTGCCACAACTAACTACATGAGCAATGTAACTCTCACAAAGTGAGGGTATACATTAGTCGGTTTAGCTATAAACAATGGAGTACTAGATGTACCGTCGTACTCTTCAAAAAGTGATGTCAAAAATGTAATCGCCTAATTTAATTTGCCTAAGAGCGGGAAGGAACATCTATTCGTCGAGTGTTTATGGGTTTACCCGACTGAAATTTTCTTATTTTTTTTATCATTATTATAAGCCTTCATACATCTGCTCGAAATATACTTGATCAATAGATCGACTTAAATGCAATTCTTAATGCTACATGTTGCCCCAATATTCCATGTCATCACTTGTTTCTCCAACATCTCTGCAGTTGTTTGGGGAAAAAAGCTTTTTATTTGTTCTGCAACATATCCATCAATCAATCAGAGACTACGTCACTCTGTTAACTGTTGTTCGCCCTCTTTACATGCGTGTCCTCTCACTCTCTCTCGCTTACACTGAAAGCTTTACAATACGAACAAGAGAACTGCGGAATTATACAAATTACAACTCTCTCTGTTTACAAACAAAACAGATGAGCGAAGGAGAGTCGCAGCAGCAAAGCGAAACGACGTAATGAATTATTTACCGGTTGCTGTGTGTTTCTTGTGTTACACTTTCAATGTTTTCATTTACCTCGAAAACGCGCCAAAACCCCATGACGAAGAAGAAAAAAATAGGTATTACAGAGACTATGTTGTGTATGGAGAGAGGTAGCGAGAGAAACACTGCTAAACATTTTCAATTCCAAAAGCCGGCATTAAACATTTAAGAAGAAATGTTGCCAAGCCTCTCGCATCGCGGTTTGCCACTGTTAAAAATGACGTCAATTACGCTAATGTTGCTAAGTTCTCGACGGACTCAAGAACGTTTGTGTGATTAGTAAGCTGGGTTAAAAATATATTGGCCCACATGGTCATAATGACTGTCTGTTTGACTGTTTATTATGTTTAGCGTGGAAACGTGTTTTATTGCTTAAAAGAAAAAAAAAGGAAAAATTGATTTTTTTCGAAACCGGCGACTGGGGCATTTGTGTATATCGAATCTGGATTATACCCAGGCGGCAGGCACTCTTTACATCATTCGAGAAATATGCGTTCTTATTGGAATCTAAATGGTCCGGTCCATTGGGCACACACATGTTTTGTTTTTGGCAAAAAATGATAATTATTTGAAACCGAGATTAGCTAAACTTCCGAATGCACTTGAGAGGTTATAAATCAAACAATGCCAAAAATGCCTGTCAGCTCTGTTTGGACAAGTATAATTTTTGATAAATGACTTCCCGAGAAAATTGAGCCTTGAGCCGGTCAAATAAGACTGTGAAACGGGAATTTAAGTATTTTGAATTTTATTTAAATAGAACAGGGCCAAAATATGAGCTGTATGGTTTGTAAAGCATTTATGGTTTATACATAATATATTAAATATATGCTCCTATACTGATAATTCCAAATAATGACCTGATTAAGAGAGGATTCTCAAAAACGTCATGGCGTATGAGTGTTGTTTAATTTATTGTAAAGGACTAATATCAATCATACGGAATTGCACGGCTTGGAATAGTATTGTCGGAATTGAAATTCTTATAATAGTATTTGCAACACTCATTCGAAAGTACGGGTTTTCCAATAAGAGTGATATGATTTCTTTGACAAAACACACACTTATTGTTAAGGAAATTCAAACGTTTTTTATTTAATGTAAAGTACAATCGATACAATTAAGTCCTAAATAAAATGTCATTGAAATGGCTTCATCTTCATCTTCAGGAACGAATTTGATGAACCCAATTTTCGAGCACTTTTTTCATTAAATAAAGTCGTATTTCATGAATGGCACGTTCAATATTGATTTGTAAAGCTTGAAGAGAGTCTGGTTTATTTCGAAAGACCAATGACTTCAAATAACCCCACAAGAAATAGTCTAATGGTGTTAAATCACAATTTCTTGGAGGCCATTCAATATTCTTGAAATAATCGAATCTCCAAACTTTTCTCGCTACAATTCAATTGTTTCATTTGCTGTGTGGCACGTAGCCACAATCGGTCAATGGCAAAAAGATGGCTCTTAACGAGACCTAAAATATTGCTCATGGGTGCCAAGGTCGTAGCTCGACTGGAAAGTCCATTTAAAAAAAATGGACTTAGCATAATTTTAAAATGTGCACGAAAAGTTTATTTTTGCTCTAGCTCCTTAACGGTACGTCGGATCGGGAATCGGTCAATGGCAAAAAGATAGCTCTTCACGAGAGCTAAAATATTGCTCATGGGTAGACTGGAAAGTATTTTTTTTTGAATTAAAAAAAATGGACTTAGCTCACGAAAAGTTGCAATTAGAGAACGATTATTTTGATAATAAAACTGAATTATTTGTATACGTTGTTCTTGCGTATATCTCTCTATGATGAAATTGTAAACACTACTGAATACAATGAAAAACAAATGACAGATCACGACATATTACAAATGGCCGAAACGTTACTTCAAATCATATCATATCATCCCTATTGGAAACCCCGTTATTACTATGTAAAGAATTACAGATGATTTGGATAAGTAGTATAGAAGTTATTAGATAATCAATACTTCACTAAATTTTAACACTGTGAAGGACGTACTTGTTTTGATGTTACGAAATTTTTTAATTTCGCTTGAACGTCTGAACCAATTTCTAAAAAGTTTACGTCGCTTGAAAGAGTACATAAAGGGCAATTTTTTGACAATTTTTTAAAACAAAAATTATAAAAAAATTTACGAAATTTTTTTAAAAACTATAATTTCAAAAATCTGCTGCCCCTTCGATTTTTTCAAATTCACACAAAATTCTGAACCAATTTTTAAAAAGTTTACGTCGTTTGAAAGAGCACATAAAGGGCAACTTTTTTAATATTAAAAAAAAAATATTTTACGAATTTTTTTAAAAACTTTAATTTAAAAACATCGCTACTCCTTCGATTTTTTTTCAATCACACACAGAAGAAAAATGTCAAAAATTGTTTGACTTGCCTTAGTATTTCGCCTTTAACTTCTACAAATACTGCGTCCCTAAAAATCCAATTACTTTTTTAGATTTGAGAGAGCCTAGAGCATATTATGTGTGAATACACGGGGCAAAATCGCCTTTTTTGATATGTTTGAATCGAAAGAAAATATATTTGGAACACAAATTTTTAAATATTTTATATTTTTTAGCAAATAAATTTTATTTGAAAATCAATAAAATATATTTGGAACGCATATATTAATATATTACAACAAATTATATTTGCAAACCAAATTTCTCAAATAAAATATGTGTTTAAATAAAAATAAAATTATTATTTAGGACTTTTTCCAAATATATTTTATTTAAAAAAGATTTCCAAAACTTTTGCTGAGTTTTTCAAATTTCAGTTTCAATTTTTCCTTGGTTTCGAATTGTACAATACCATATGCAGCATTTCCTTCTGTTTTAAATCAATCATTTAAAATTTCTGAGTATTCCAAGCCATCATTAGTTGTCAATTCTCTAAGTACTTTATATTGACCCCAGATTATATGATTTCAATTATTATTTTTTTTACGAACATTAAAAATTTCTAAAAATTTAACTTGAATTACTGAAAAATTTGACACAATTTATGTATTTTATGAATATTTAAATGCAAATAAATATTTGTTTCACAAATAGCAGTCACATTGGGATGTAAACAAATATTTGTTTAGAACAACATCTTCCCAAATACACAATTTTTGTATGTACCAAATATTACATGCTTAGAGTCTACCCTAAACATATATATGTTTCAAGCCGAATATGTTTGGGACAATATACTACAGAAGCGATTTTTTTTCAGCGTGTATGAAAGAATATGAATATGAAGTTGAAGCAATTTTTTGAAATTAAAGTTTTTAAAAAAAATTCGAAACAAAATTTTTATACATTTAAAAAATATATCTCAAAAACTGGTCCGTTATGTTCTCTTTCAAACGGCGTAAACTTTGTAAAAATCGGTTGAGCAATTACAAATTTCGTAAAAACAGAAAAATATTTTTTTTATTTTTTTTTTTTTTTAAATTTAAACCCCCTTAAAATTTTGGATTTTTTTTTCTAAATTAAAAGCGGTATTTTATTTTAGCATTTAGCAACTTTGAATAAAATTTTTAAGCAATTTGTAATATGTCATGATCTGTCATTTGTTTTTCATTGTATTCAGTAGTGTTTACAATTATTTCAGTTTACAATTATTCAGTTTTATTAGCAAACTAATCGTTCTCCAATTGCAACTTTTCGTGGTCTAAGTCCATTTTTTTAATAAAAAAAAACCTTTCCAGTCGACCTACGACCTTGACACCCATGAGCAATATTTTAGCTATTGTTAAAAGCTATCTTTTTGCCATTGACCGATTGTGGCTACGTGCCACACAGCAAATGAAACAATTGAATTGTTGCGAGAAAAGTTTGGAGATTCGATTATTTCAAGAAATTTTGATATTGAATGGCCTTTAAGAAGTTGTGATTTAACACCATTAGACTATTTCTTGTGGGGTTATTTGAAGTCATTGTTCTTTCGAAATAAACCAGACTCTCTTCAAGCTTTACAAGTCAATATTGAACGTACCATTCATGGCATACGACTTGATTTAGTGGAAAAGGTGCTCGAAAATTGGGTTCATCGAATTTGTTCCTGCAGAAGAAGTCGTGGAGGCCATTTGAATGACGGTTTATTTCGAACTTAATTGTATCGATTATACTTCACATTAAATAAAAAACTTTTGAATTTCCTTAACAATAACGGCCAATTTCACAATCTACGGTTATCCTACAGTTAGAGCTAACCTACAGTTATAACTTTCAAATTGTATGACATTTTTATTTTTTAACAGTGAGTTAGATTGTGAAAGTGGGGGTTAGTGGGTTTTTTCAAAGAAATCATATCACTTTTATTGGAAAATCCGTTATTAAAAATTCTGACCCAAATCAATGAAAAATTAAAAATGAAATTGTAGAAAATCTGCAATGTTTTGAAAACTTTTTTAAACAATATATTTGGAGAAATTCCTAAATAATAGTGTAATTTTATATTAACACATACTTTATTTGAAACCAGTAAGGAAAGGCTAAAGTCGGGCGGTGCCGACTATATAATACCCTACACCACTCTCGTAATATTGAATAACTCTGATATATAAATTTGGTAATTCATGTATAAATTGTTTACATAAATTTACTTTTGGGATATTTTATACTTAAATAATACCCTGTACCACAGTGTGGTGTAGGGTATAAAAACGATTGGATCTAAAGAGCCAAATCGGACGAAACATATATATGGGAGCTATAGCTAAATCTTAACCGATTTTCTTCAAATTCGGTAGTGTTGGTTCATGGATCAAGAAACTCTACCATTCTAAATTTCAAAATGATTGGATGTAAAATACAGCTTCTACAGGACTAAAGAGCAAAATCGGACGAAACATATATATGGGAGCTATAGCTAAATCTTAACCGATTTTCTTCAAATTCGGCAATGTTGGTTCATGGATCAAGAAACTCTACCATTCTAAATTTCAAAACGATTGGATGTAAAATACAGCTTCTTCAGGACTAAAGAGCAAAATCGGACGAAACATATATATGGGAACTATAGCTAAATCTTAACCGATTTTCTTCAAATTCGGCAATGTTGGTTCATGGATCAATAAACTCTACCATTCTAAATTTCAAAACGATTGGATTGAAAATACAGCTTTTATAGGACTAAATGGCCAAATCGGACGAAACATATATATGGGAGCTATAGCTAAATCTTAACCGATTTTCTTCAAATTCGGTAGTGTTGGTTCATGGATCAAGAAACTCTACCATTCTAAATTTCAAAATGATTGGATGTTAAATACAGCTTCTACAGGACTAAAGAGCAAAATCGGACGAAACATATATATGGGAGCTATAGCTAAATCTTAACCGATTTTCTTCAAATTCAATAGCGATCTTAACAGCCGCGAAATACTCTAAACTGCAAAATTTCAGAATGATCGGAGTGAAATTGCGACCTGTAGTCGACGAACAACTTTACATGGACAGACGGACGGACGGACGGACGGACGGACATACATCGTTAAATCGACTCAGCTAGTGATTCTAAGTCGATCGGTATAGTTTAAAGTGGGTCTAGCTGTGTTATTTTCAGGTGTTACAAACATCTGCCGTGAAACAAACTTATAATACCCTGTACCACAGTGTGGTGTAGGGTATAAAAATGAGTTAGAAAATATATTTTGTTGTATTACATTAATATATGCGTTCCAAACAAATTTTATTGATTTTCAAATAAAATTTATTTGCTCCGAAATATATGTAAAAAATGTGTATATTTCCATTCTATTCAAACATATCACAAACGTCGATTTTGCCCCGTGTAGGAATATTTAAAATTACATTATCCTATCCGAACACTGAAGTTGTTTACCTCTTTGCAGTATTAGTTTAATTTGAGTATTGCCATAAAATACTTTGAAATAAAAATGTACAACCCATTCAATATGAACACCAGAGCTCTTGTTCATTTACATATTTATTATTGACACTTCAAAAATTCGTTATTCTATATTTCAGTCTGCCTTTTTCATTTTCTATTATTCTACTTATTCATATGTATATTTCAGTCCTATTTGTTTTTCTAAAATTTTTCCTACTGATATACAACAAAAGTTTTATAGCAATTTGTTTCTATTTTTTTTTGCTAAAAGTGCATAACGAGCATTTCACTTTGGATTTTTGTTTCGCTGTTTTTTGTTTTGTTTTTCGTTTGAATATCAATGGCGCTTAAAATTGTATTTTATTGATTTATGGTCGATTTGGCATGCCTTTTTGCGAAGTTCACATGAGCACAGTGTTATGTTTTTTTTTGCAATTTTTCGTATGCATTTTACACAATAAGGAAGTGAAATAGAGGATTTGCCACAACTGATAACTTTTGATTGCCGATATTCTTGTCGAGAATAGACATTGTATCGCAAATGCCGTGTCATAATCGTTAACAATGGCATGAGTTTCATGAGTTTCATGTACGTATCTTCACATAAATGAAATAAAAATGAATACATACATATGTACATACGTGGAAATTTTCAAGAAGACCGTAATAAGTCGGATTTACTTTATAGTTTTTCTTTTTACGCAAAGAAAAATAAATTTTGTATTTGCGAATAAACAGCGAATTTTTTTTCTAAATCGTAAAGATTCTTCAAATCAAAGTTTTTTGTTATATTATTCTTAAAATTAAGAAAATAAAAAAAACTTTATATTATTTAATCAAAAAATATCAAAAATGTGCTTATTTTATTGATTAAGGGCATCTTGGGCGCAAATCTTTAATTCTAAGACAAATGTTTTTTTGCAATGTACCAATGTCTTAGTTCTAATGTATGCTAACCCGACATTTATTTTTTGCAGACAAATTTAAATGTTATTGTTAAGGTTAAACGATTCCCTGTTTATCATTATTTAATAATACATTAAATATAGTTGTGACATTTATCTATGTACCATATTTTTCTTGTTAGATTTTATAAGCTTTTTATAGTGTCCATATGATACAAGGAAACTGATGCAAACAGCGCTAACATTTAGAATAATAAAATTGTATTCATGTTTATTAGTTCTTAATAGTCAGAGTCGTTTAGTTAAGTGTATGACCAACGGCCAGTGGCCGATGGCCGATGGCCATCCCATTCTATTCTATCTTTGACAAATTTATAACTTTCTCATGTTGTTGAACAAACGGAGATGACGCTTTTTTCTCATTATTTACTGTCGTTCGAATAGTTTGTTTCGGACATTTAATTTAAACACTGAAGTTTGGTTCAGGGTCATTTCAAATTCCACTTTAATGGCTTCACACAATTAATTCGCAGCAAAATATTTGTATATATTTTTTTCTATGTTAGGGTGTTTCCGCTTGGGAAGTTGTCTAGAACTATAAACTGCTTCAATATATTTTTTGTATCTTTGCAAAATGAATACATTTTTGTGAATCCAATTTAAATTATATTTTTCCTATGTTGTATTATTCAATGTGAAACCAAGTAAGAAAATTTCAGTCGGGTTAACCATAATTTAATATGGTTTACCGAATTATTTCATATGGTACACTGAAAAAACGTTAAAGACGGCGGCAATGATTTCGAGCCAATGACAAATTTACTTAATATTTAGAAACTCGGCTTAGTTTTTATTAAATTGTCTTAATTTTAAGTGTGGAATTTTCTTACTTTAAAGATTATTTGGCATTGGCTCGAAGTCATTGTCACTGTCTTTAAACTTAGTAAACATTTTTTTCTGTGTACTAAGAGTGGGAGATTACAGAACGTTGAAAAAAATGTTCATTCTTTGTCAGTCTATAGTCATTGCTAATGTTGTCTAAAGTACAAAATATGAAAACATTTACACGTTGAGAAAAATCGCTTCTATAGAATATTATCCCAAACATATTCTGCTTGAAATATACAAATGTTTAGGGTATACTCGAATTATATTATATTTGGCACACACAAAGATGCTGTTCTAAACAAATCATTGTTTTCATTCGAATATTTTATATTTGGGATTATAATTTACGAATCAAATATTTATTTGCATTTAAGTATTCAGGAAATATATCAACACCTTAATTCTAAGACAAGTTTTATGTTTTTCAGTAATTCAACGTTCAGTTCTTCAGAAATTTAAAACGTTCAAAAATTCCTTAATAACACAAATGAACACTTTTTTAAAAATACACGGACTTGGCAGTATGGGTTCGATTCTACTATCAAAGGGTAGTATAACCCTACACGGAGGAAAATCGTCATTTTTGATATGTTTGAAACGAAAGAAAATATACTTGGAAACGATTTTTTTAAATATTATATATTTGTTAACAAATAAATTTTATTTGAAAATCAAGACATTTTGTTTGGAACGCATATATTAATATATTAGAACATAATTTATTTGCAAACTGAATTTCACAAATAAAATATGTGTTTACACACAAACAAAGTTATTGTTTAAGAAGGTTTCCAAATATGTTTTATTTAAAAAGATTTTTAAAACATTACTGACTTATTCGAATTTTAGTTAGCTTTTCCTAGTTTTCGTGTTACACTTTATAGCTCAAAATGTCCTTATTTATAAATATTCCTATTCATCACTTTTTGTCAATCCATCAATGTCGTTTATATTTACGAAAGATTGTTCGATTTAAGTTTTGATTAAATTTTACAAACATATAAAATTTATAAAAAATTGCTCTTTGAAAATCTGAAAAACAGAAAACTTGTCTTTAAGTTAAGACATTTAATACATTACCAAAATAAATAATTACAAATGAATCCTTGTTTCGGAAATACTAGTTCCAAATAAAAAATATTTGAATGGGAGCATATTTTTGTTTAGAACAATATCCACACAAACATATAATATTTGTGTGTGTAAAATATTATATATTTGGAGTGTACCCTAAACATATGTTTATTTCAAGCCGAATATGTTTGGGACAATATACTACAGAAGCGATTTTTTTCAGCGTGTATACTCGGTTTGGCGAAATTGGTGACCAATTTTTTTTTTTATAGGCCTCCAAAGTTTCTGAAAATCAGTGGGCCCCTCGAAAAAGGTTTCATCAGCTTTTGTCCAACAACTATTCCAGACTTGGCGATACCGCTTAACTATATTTGGCAATTATGTAGCTAATAATATTCTGAACAAAGTTTATTAATATTTTTTGCGAAAAAAAATTCCGGTAACTTTTTTTTTAAAAAGTGGAGGAAAAAATATTTTTTTCAGCATAACTTTCAGGGACTCGTTAATTTTTCACTAACAATGTTTGGCAACATTTTAGCCAACGTAAATCTGAACAACTTTTGTGAACATATCAATACAATCTGAACGTGTCTATGCACCCAAAATAGCTCAAAACCCCACATTGTACCCCAAAAATGTTAGTATTTCACTATTATGTAACAAAAATATTTTTTTTTTGAAATAGGGTATGATCAGCAACTTTATAGAAAATATTAAGGCCAATATTTGTGAAACATTTTAATCCTCTAGGTCCTCCACATAACTGTAATTTTTTAATTTTTGTAATTTTAACAAATCGTAAAAACCACCGCTTAAAATGAAGAGGGCGGGGGTAAAATGTTCTACAAAAATGTTGGCCATACAATTTTACTATATGTGTCAGAACACACCAAAGCTCAAAACTTAACACAAACACCAAAAAAAGGTCAAATTCCAGTCAAGACGCTCTTTACTGGTATCGTTATTGCTTCGACCACTAGACCGTATGACTAACATTCCTGCACGAACAGGAATTTGACCTTTTTTGGTGTTTGTGTTAAGTTTTGGTGGCCAACATGTTTGTAGAACAGAAATATATATAGCAATCTTCGTATGTATAACTCAAAAATGCGATAATACTTTTTTCTCAAAAAACTAAAAAAAATCTTATTTTTGAAAATATATTTTCAAATGGATATAACATTTGTCTTATTGGGATATAGGGATATAGGATATTTACAAAATACTAACACAAAACAAAACACTCCAAATACCAATTAGGGGTAAAAAGTATTTTGTATACCACGGTTAGTGCAATTAACATATACCACAGGGTGCCCAAATTCAAAACATAGCTCCTCAAATACTTCTTCTACAAACATTCCAATTTTTGCAATCGGCTGTCTGTTTAAAAAACGGCAGAATTATTTCCCTCTTTTTAAATTCCTCTCATTGAGCGTCGATTGAAAGAGAATATAAGAGACATTTTATTTGTTGATTTTTTAAAAATTGTAAATTGTTCCACAAAAGGGTAACAACTCAAAATTTAAAAATTTCAGTAGAGGCCAAAAACTGTTTCCGTTAAAATTAATGGTAATAAAAAAAGAATATGTCGTTGAAATAAAATATCATAGAAATAAATAATAACGCTATTTTCCTTTTTGTTTTTTTATTCATTGTAGAAAAATAACAACTTTTTTGAGTTGTTACTCTTTTCATGAAAAAAAGTTTGTATACACGCTGAAAAAAAATCGCTTCTGTAGTATATTGTCCCAAACATATTCTGCTTGAAATATACAAATATTTAGGGTACACTCTAAATATATTATATTTGTCACACACAAAAATTATATATTTGGAAAGATGTTGTTCTAAATAAATCGTTGTTTCCGTCCTAATGTTTTTTATTTGGGACTATTATTTATGGAACAAATATTTATTTATATTTAAATATTCAGAAAACAAAGAAATGTCTTAACTTTAAGACGCGTTTTATGTTTTTCAGTAATTCAACGTTCATTTTTTCGGAAATTTAAAATGTTCGTAAAAAGCCATTATAATTGAAATCGTATAATCCTGCGAAATGATGTATTATGCAAGGTGGATTGTCAACAAATGATGACTTGGAATAAATATAACTTAAAAATTAGTGCTTTAAAACGAATTTTATTGCTTCATAAGTCATTTTTAATTATAAGGTATAACTTAAAATCAATTAAAAAGAAGAAATACAATTTAAAAAATTGTCAACGTTTTTAAACAAAATATATTTGGACAGGTTCCTAAACGATAATTTTATTTGTATATAAACACATATTTTTTTTGAGAAAATTAGTTTGCAAATACATTTTTTTGTAATATATTAATATATGCGTTCCAAATAAATTTTATTGATTTTCAAATAAAATGTATTTGCTCAGAAGTAATTAATATTTAAAAATTTGTGTTTCAAATATATTTTTCTTCGATTCAAACATATCAAAAAAGACGATTTTGCCCCGTGTATAAATAGTGGTATTATTTTGAGTTGTACCTTTTTAACTGAAAAATCTTCCTCGGATTATAAATTGAAAAGGGCACAACTAAAAATATTACTCTTTAGATGATAAATCAACGGTCCCATTTTCTTAAACACTTACACGCTGAAAAAAAATCGCTTCTGTAGTATATTGTCCCAAACATATTCGGCTTGAAACATATATATGTTTGGGGTAGACTCTAAGCATGTAATATTTGGTACACACAAAAATTGTGTATTTGGGAAGATGTTGTTCTAAACAAATATTTGTTTACATTCCAATATGTTTTTATTTGGGACCATTATTTCCGAAACAAATATTTATTTGCATTTAAGTATTCATAAAATACATAAATTGTGTCAAATTTTTCAGTAATTCAAAGTTAAATTTTTAGAAATTTTTAATGTTCGTAAAAAATAATAATTGAAATCATATAATCTTGGATCAATATAAAGTACTTAGAGGATTGACATCCTGAACCATACTAATCAAGAAACAAATACAGAAGAACCCATAAACCCATCGCACACTCTTCCGATAAACACAGAACCACCAGACAGGAGAGAGATCGAATCTGCAATAGACCAGCTTAAGAACAATAAAGCCGCCGGTATGGATAATATACCAGCTGAACTGTATAAAACCGATTCGCAGACAAGTTCCCGTATTCTAGAACCCTTATTCCGAAGAATTTGGATTACCGAAAAGATCCCCGACGACTGGAAAGAAAACCTAATAATAAAAATCCCAAAGAAAGGAGATCAAAAGTTGTGCAAAAATTGGAGAGGTATAGCGTTACCTCCCGCTGTGTGTAAAATATTCAACAAAATCATTCTAAACCGTACTCTCCACCACATAGACGGACAACTCCGAAAAGAACAAGCCGGGTTCCGTCCCAATCGATCTTGCATAGATCAAATAAACAGCCTCCGCCTGATAATCGAACAGTGCAATGAACTCAACTCTACACTGTATCTCACTTTCGTCGACTTCGAAAAGGCTTTCGATGCTATCGATCGCAACAAAATATGGAACGCACTGAGTAACAAAGGCCTACCCCAAAAAATAATAAACCTCATAAAGGCCCAATATAACGACTCCAAAATGCGCGTGTTGCATTGCGGAAAGACAAGTCAGCCCTTCAACACAATCAGCGGCGTGAAACAAGGATGTTTGTTGTCGCCCATACTATTCGTCGTAACGCTAGACACAATAATGTCGTCTATAGCAGGTAAAAGCAAAGGTATTCAATGGAGACTCCAGGAACAACTAGAAGATCTCGATTACGCCGACGATCTCGTTCTTTTGGCTACACACAAAGATGACATGCAAAAGAAAATAGACAACTTAGCCTCCAAGGCTCTGAAATACGGCCTGCGAATCAACGCGGATAAGACAAAATGCATGAGCATCAAATCACAACGACCACCTACATTTCAACTAAGCAACAAGCCAATAGAATACGTCAATTGCTTCTGCTATTTAGGTAGCATAATTACCCCAGACGGCGGCACGGCCGCAGACGTGGACTCCCGTATAGAAAAAGCGAAATCGTCATACTACAGCCTACAAAATATATGGAAATCAACCGCACTATCAACCAAAACCAAACTGCACATATACAACGCCTGCATAAAAAGCGTCCTACTCTACGGCTCCGAGACCTGGCTGGTAAATGAATCAGTCAAACGCAAGATCGAAGTTTTCACCAACAGATGTTTACGCCGCATACTAAAAATATGGTGGCCCAGAACTATCTCAAACGAGCAGTTGCTAACAACGGCAGACCAAGAAAACATCAACACACAAATAAAGAAAAGGAAATACAAATGGCTGGGGCACACCCTTCGAAAACCTTACAACGAAATCTGCCACGAAACTTTACAATGGAACCCACAAGGATCTAGAAGCAGGGGAAGACCAAAAACAACGTGGAGACGAACAATATTCAACGAAACGGGGAAATCTTTCAACGAACTAAGACACATCGCAGCAGACAGAAACGACTGGAGATTCTACGTACACAGCCTATGTTCCTGATGGAATTTGCTGATTATTATAGAGGATTGACAACTAATGATGGCTTGGAATACTCAGATTGATTTAAAACAGAAGGTAATGCTGCATATGGTATCATAACTGGGAGGTACAATTCGAAACCCAAGAAAAATTGAAACTGAAATATGAAAAAATCAGCAAAAGCTTTGGAAATATTTTTTAAATAAAATATATTTGGAAAAATTCCTACATAATAATTTTATTTGTATTTAAATACATATTTTGTTTGAGAAATTTAGTTTGCAAATATAATTTGTTGTAATATATTAATATATGCGTTCCAAATATATTTTATTGATTTTCAAATAAAATGTATTTGCTAAGAAATATATAATATTTAAAAATTTGTGTTCCAAATATATTTTCTTTCGATTCAAACATATCAAAAAAGGCGATTTTGCCCCGTGTAGAGACAATTCAAAATGTAACTCTTTAGTTGAATCTAAAGGCGTTATTCTGTAAACACAGAGAGAGTCACAACGGTTTTTTATTATGAAAAAGAAGAAATATCAACGGACATTCTTGCAGTGGGCAGAAATTGACACTGTACGTTGTTTTCTTCCAAAAAAACAAAATTTAAAAATTTTGATTGTTATCCTTTTGTGAAACAGGTGCGATATATATATCTGTAAAAGTTAGGTTAAAGCAGGTCTGACAATTTTTGACATATTTCTTCCGTTTCAGCAAAACAATAAAATATGTGCAGAAATAGAATAAAAAATGTCCCAAAATTCCGAACATGGAGGAAAATCACCACTTTTGATTGGGATGAAAACAGAATTTTGTTTAGAACAACATCCTCCCAAACTTATAATATTTGTGCGTGTTAAATATTATAAATTTGGAGTGTACCTTAAACATATGTATGTTTCCAGCAGAATATGTTTGGAACAATATACTAAAAAAACAATTTACAAATATTGAGTCCCCAAAAATGCAATATTTTGGATTTGTGAAAGTCTGTTGAATATTGAATTTGAAAAAAATCGAAGTGGGAGAAATGTTTTCAAATTAAAGTTTAAAAAAAAATTAAGAAAAATGTACAAAATTTTAAAAACAAAAATAAAATGCATAGCTTAATATTAAAAATTCTGACCTAACTCAGATTTTTTTAAAACATCCTAATATAAAAGCATACCAGTGTCCTCAAAACTTCATAAACAGAAACAGATCTCTACTTCAAATTATCCCATTTTATCTTAAGGCAATCAGTCATTGACTGACTGTATAAATAAACACAGAAAATTGTATTATGAGCCATAAATTTGTTTAGACACTCCTCAATGCACGGAGAGCAAGAGAAATTAGTTTTAAATAATATAAACATAAATTATAGCAAACCAAATCTAATCTCATATATTCCAAGAAAACGAATAAAAAAAATATCCTAAAATTAAAGATTTATCGAAGACAAAATAAAGTTTCACATGCAACCGATATGTTCTCGAATATTGAAATGTTGCTTTCAACATGTGCCTCTCACGATTTAACATGAAATGTTGCTAAGCTTTATGACATCATGTTTAGGCAACATATCGTTAGCAGAGGTGGTGCTGTCCATTCTGTTAAAAGCATTTTTGCCAAATGGTTGTTCGTTCGTTAGTTGGTTGGTTGCCTATGTTGGCATTTTTCAAAGATTCCATCAGTTGCGATTTAACATTCGATTTGATAAAACGTGTTTGTTGTACCGCGAAAATCCAAATCACAAAACCAAAAACAAATTTCAACCGGCTCTATGTGTTTGGCCTAGAACCAAAGCAAAGCAAACCAAACCGAAATAAAATCAAAAACCCAAAAACCATATCAAACAACAACAACGGCCGTTTAATAAGTTTCTTTTTTTCTCGTCCATCATAAAAAGTTATTAATAAAACATAGTTGTATATTGTCTGGCCATAAACGAAACGAAACGAAAAGTTCTTGTTTGTTTATGAGGGGCAAAATTATGGTCATAACGAAATCATAAAAAGTTATAACTTTCAATTTCATTCAATTATTTTTGGCAAAAAAGTGAAAAGTGAAATAGAAAAAAAATAAAACACAACAACGGAATTTGCGAATTTTTAATGTTTCACATAAAAATACCTATTTTGAATTAAGTGCAAAAAAAAAGAAACAAACAAATTGAGAGTGAAATAAAGTTTCAAGCACCAATTGCAATAGCACAAATTACAAATTGAAAACGAAAAGAATAAAAAAATAAATTCTAAATTCTTCAAAACAAGAAAACTATTTTCCCTCCCATTTATACGCCAATCTCTATTTGGAAAAATTGTCACTCGTCGTGCAATTCTGTTCATTCATAAAAGGTGAGTGCCACTTTTACCTTTTCCGTTGTCATTTTCTCTCCGTGTGTACGTGAGTGTGTGTGTGTCTCAAATTGAATAATTAATTCTGAAACACTCCCTTTTGGGGAAATCATTTAAATATTAGCTGTATTTTTTTTTCTAATGATTGCGAGAGGCACTCAACATTGGCATTGTGTCGTTTAATAAATTTTTAATGCAAAGCAATTCAAATTAATTTCTTTTCTTTGGCTTAATTTCTCTCGTTGTCCTCTGGGGGAGACAATGAAAGAGTTTTGTTAAAACGTGCCGGTTACAGTTAATCCCTTTGAAGGGGAGGTACGAGACTAAGGCGGGGTGGTAAGGACTAAGTCAAAGGTCAAATGATACTTGTTTAATATTCTCTAAGTACTCATCTCCAAAAAAGTATCTCTTTAAGAGAAGCAAAATGAAAAATAATAATAAATATATATGATGCGATTATTTTGGAGAAATGAATTATGCTTTAAACCATTTTAATTTTTGTTCTGGTTTATCATTAAATAGAGGGGAAATGACTTTAAAAAATTTCAATATAAAAAAGATTGCAAATTGTTTACATTTTCAATCGCAATTTTTATTGAATCAATGAGAACATTTATTGAATTTAATAAATTACACTAGTTTACAAAATTTTTGACGAAGAGCTATGCATGCAATTGTCTGATGTAATTTGGTGTCCTATATACAAAACACAAATTGTCTTGGAATGAACCTTTGTAATATGTGGACCATATTTTTTTAAGGAAATTATGAGGACCAAAAATATCGAAAACAGGTAGAAAAAGAAGTTTAGTAACAGTCGTTAAAACAATTAGAAAAAATAAGATTTTATTATTGTTGGTTATAGTTGACCTGTTGAGATTTTATGTTTTTTTGATACAGTTGTCAAGTTAACTCATATAGAACGGACGAACTTTTTAATTTTTTAATTTCAAATTCCCTAAAGAAAACTAACGACGTTAGTCGAAATATCGGAAACAAAAATAATTTTATTAGAAAAACGTGAAAAAAGCATTCTAGTTAAAAAGGACCTCAAGCCGAACAATAACAAAAAAACATAAAATTAGATTTTTAAAAAATTGTTTGTACTAGGCTCGAACATACAGGGTTTTCCAATAAGAGTGATATGATTTATTTGAAAAAAACACACTTATTGTTGTGAAGTACACTGAAAAAAATGTCATAAAATTAAAGAATGGCTCCAAAGACGTCACTAGTTTCTAAAATAAGTACATTTTGTACTTCAAATATAGATAATTTCAATAATATTAATAAATTTACTTAATTTTAAGTAAATTTTCTTAATTGTAGGCACAACAATTATTTATTTTGAAAACTAAGGACGTCTTTGGAGCAATTCATTAATTTTATGACAATTTTTTTTCCGGTGTACAATCGATACAATTAAGTTCTAAATAAAACGTCATTCAAATGACATCCACGACTTCTTCTGCAGGAACGAATTCGATGATTTCGAGCACTTTTTCCACTAAATCAAGTCGTATTGACTTGTAAAGCTTGAAGAGAGTCTGGTTTGTTTCGAAAGACCAATGACATCAAATAACCCCACAAGAAATAGTCTAATGGTGTTAAATCGCAACTTCTTGGAGACCATTCAATATCAAAATTTCTTGAAATAATCGAATCTCCAAACTTTTCTCGCAAAAATTCATTTTCTATGTCGCACGCAGCCACAATCGGTCAATGACAAAAAGATAGCTCTTAACGAGAGCTTAAATGTTGCTCATAGGTGTCAAGGTCGGAGGTCGACTGGAAAGTGTTTTTTTTTTATTTTAAAAAAATGAACTTAGCATAATTTTCAAATGTGAACGGAAAGTTTATTTTTCTCTAGCTCCTTAACGGTACGTCGGATCGGGAATCGGTATTTAAAACCAGTAAGGAAAGACAGAAAGTCGGACTGGGCCGTCTATATAATACCCTACACCTCCTAACAATGCTAAAATGAGCATTCCGATAATAATTTGGAATAAGTACTTAGCTCCATCTGCTCATCAAGGCTTATTCCAAGGAGGAGTTCATGATGTTGATCTTAATAAACTAGATCTGAAAAGATAATCTTAAATGCTTAGTTTTCTTTTAAAGATCAATAATAGGAAGGAACAAATAGATGGGACTATACAGAATGTAAACAGATTTTCATCAACATGGATCAAAAACCTCATTTCTTTGAAATAATGGCGCTTATGTGGCTATATCTAAATCCGAACGGATTATCCCCAATTTAAGCAGTATTAGTTCCTAAATTAAGGAATTTATTTCTGCCAAATGAACCGATTATCCCCGAATTCGATAGTGTTTATCCATGTAATAAGAAAACTCTCTCTGCCGAATGTCACACTGATCGGATATAAAATACGGTTTCTACAGCGCTTACGTGTCAAATCGCGTGTAACATATATATGGGGACTATATCTAAATCTGAACTGATTTTCCCCGAATTTGGCAGTGTTCATTTATGTAATAAGAAAACTCTCTGTGCCGAATTTTGTACTGATCGGATATAAAATACTGTTTCTAACGCGCTTACATGTCAAATCGGGGGTAACATATATATGGGGGCTATATCTAAATCTGAACCGATTTTCCTCAAATTTAGTAGTATCCCTAAGTGTATCAAGAGTCTTTTTTGTGTCAAATTTTATTCCGGTCGGTTAAAAAATGTTGCTTATACAGGGCATATATATCAATTCGGAGGTAAATATAGATGGGAGCTAAATGCAAATCTAAACCGCTTTTGACCAATTTCAATAGTGATCGTCTTTGGGCCAAAAATGAGCATTAATTGCTAATTTCATCACATCGGTCCATAAATACGACCGACCTGCACTTTGATTATAACGACACATCTACAGACGGGCGGACGGACAGACGGACATGGTTAAATCGACTCAGGAAGTAATTCTAAGTCGATCGGTATAACAAACGATAGGTCTATCTCCTCTCCATCTAGGTGTTACAAACAAATGCACAGACTTCTAATAACCTGGACCACATTGTATAAAAAAAACCATGGATTAATGTAGAAATTATAACACTTTTGGTAGCGGTAAGAGAATTTCAACAAAATGCTATAATTAGAACAAATGCTATAATTAGGCCCACAGCAGTTGCTGTGGGCCAAAAGTGTAACACAACGGAGTGACCTACGAGACCCCAAGAATATTCGGCAGAAATCCGAATTGGGCCATTTTAAGTCGTTTGAGTAATGTCCGTCCGGCTGGTACGCACGTTAACTTTTGATAGGAGTAACTGAACAAAGTTTTCTATAAAAATTAAAATTAAATTAAATTTTCTAGCAAAATGCAATTTCAAAGAAATTTCATAAAAAAATAAGTTTTTATAACATTTTCTAGAAAAATGCATTGTAAAAAATTAGATTAGAAAAAATCTAGAAAAATGCAATTTCAACTTAAATTTCCAGAGAAATGAAATTTCAACGATTTATCTAGAAAAATTCAATTTCAAGAAATTTTCGAGAAACATATGTACAATTTTAGCACAAATTTTTAGAGAAAACTACAATTCAACGAAATTTTCTGGAGAAATTAAATTTCGAAAAATGCAATTTCAACTATATATTGTAGAAATATTAAATTTCAACAAAATTCTCTTGAAAAATTTTATTTTGATGAAATTTAAAAAAAGGAAATTTCAACGATAATGTTTAAGAAAACTTAATTTCCAACAATATTTTCTAGAAAAATTTAATTTAAATAAAATTTTCTAGAAAAATGCAATTTCAACAAAATATTGTAGAAAATTAAATTTTCTAGAAACATACAATTTCAACGAAATTTTCTAGAAAAATTCAATTTAAACTTAAATTTCTAAAGAAATTTAATTTTATCGGTATTTTGCAGAGAACTGCAATTTTAACGAATTTTAGAATTATGCAATTTCAACGATTTTTCTAAAAAATATAATTTCAACGATTTTTTTTAAAAAATTTAATTTCAACGATATTTTTAAAAAATTTAATTTCAACGAAATTTTGTAGAAAAACTAAATTTCAAGAAGATTTCTAGAAAAATAACATTTCAACAAAGAATTTTTAGAGAAAATAATGTTTTTTGTTTTTTTTTCGACCATTTGTTGTAAATTATTCCATTTAAAAAATTATTCAAGTCGGACCTCGAGCTTGAATAACTTTTAGAGAAAACTAAAATTTCAACGAAATTATCTAGAGAAATTTCTTTTCAAAGAAATTGTATAGAACATTTTCATGTCAACAAAATTTGCTACAAATATTAAATTTCAACGGTTTTGCTAAAAAAAATGATATTTTCATGAACTTAAAATTTCATGACTTAAAATTTGTTATGTGTTAATATTTTTTTCTGTCTCAGGCTAAGATCAAAGGTTACCATGTTGGTCCACTCCTTCGAGTACCTCCCCCACAAAGGGTCAAAAGTGCGATTTTAAGGCACTGGATGCACCTTTTTCGAGTAGGTTTGTTCCGCATTTTTTTCTCCTATTCAATATCTAAATTTTAGCTTCAGACTCAAGAGAGATATTCAGTACGGTATAAAAAAAAAACAAGTAAGAAAGTTCAGTCGGGTAAACCGACTAGTGAATCCGCTCACCTTGAGTCTCAAAAAATATTAGTAAATTTATTTATTTTTTTGTTTTATTTAAATTATTATCACTTTAAATTGCATTTAATAACTTTAAAGCATGTACTGGTATTAAAATTAAAATTTGGTACAAAATGGTCCATTTGTGTGAGAGGTGCCAAAAGGGAAGACCCAATAACGGTCACATTTCTCTGGACTCTAGGTACTATAAAAGCATTACACTGTACAAAATCTCAAGTATTAATATCCTCTGGTATTAAAGTTATAAGCTGTTAACTTTTGGTGTAAAATGTGTGGGAGGACCAAAGGGGGCGTGCCAATTACGGCCACTTTTATTTAGACTCAAGGACTATAAAAGCATTGCACTGTACAAAATGCCTAGTATTTGTATGCACAGGTATTAAAGATAAAAGCTGTTAACTTTTGGTACAAAAAGGTCTATTTGTGTGGGAGGTACCAAAAGGGGCGGGCCACTTACGCCCAAGCATTACACTGTACAGAATTTCAAGTATTTGTATCCACTGATATTAAAGTTATAAGCTGGTAACTTTTGGTACTAAATGGTCCATTTGTGTGGGAGATACCAAAAGGGGCTTGGCAACTTCGCCCATTATCTCGAGGTAATAGTGTCTAATAAACTAATACTATGTGTAGAATTTCAGAGGATTCACATAAGTAGTATAGAAGTTATTAAATAGTCAATATTTGACTAAATGTTAACCCTTTGTGGGGGAGGTACTAGAAGGAGTGGACCAATATGGTCCATCTTCGAACTTAGCCGGAGATAGAAGAAAATATTACCACATACCAAATTTGAAGACAATCGGTTACTCCCTTCGAGAGTTATCGTGCGCACCAGCCAGCAGACAGACGGACGGACATTGCTAATTCGGCTTAAAATGATCCAAAACGGATATCCGCGAACATAGGGTCTTAGGTCACTCCTTCGATGTGTTATACTTGTGGTTCGTAGCAAATGATATATACCTTTCTCTCTAAGGTGAGGGGATAAATATAGAAAAAGTGCAAAAAAATCCACCTTGAGCAAAAAAATGTCCATTACCGATCAATTCTCAGAATTGAGTCCCAAAATCATGTGTTGTACTGTGTAATTCAATTAAAACCAAAAAAATACGATTATTTTTGACACTCAAGGTGGGGAGATTCGTAAGTCTGGTTGAGCGACTGAACATTCTTACTTGTTTTAAGTATAAATTCATATTGCCCTAACTATTGTTATTTATGTCGTCATAAACGTAGCAAATTTTGTTGTCAATTCAGAAAAGTTTATGCGAAAGAATTCTGTATGAAAATGCTGCTGTATGAAAATATTTCAAAATAGAATCTAAACTAAAGAGTACATATTTGTCATTTCAAGATTCGCGAATAAACCATTGTCTAGATATCTAAACAAAATTGCATCAAATAACAAATATTATGGAGACAAATAAAAAGTAGTCATATTCACGAGTCGAGATAAAATTTACCACTAGGAAAATATAAAACTATTTTATTTTTTTTTTTTTGATAATGAGACAAAACAAAATGACTTCATCGCATTTTTCGGCATAATCTTAATGCTGCTGTTTGTTTGGCCCATTTATTAGAGCCAGCAGAAAAATGCAAAGCTAGACACGAACGCACACAGGAAATGGGATTATTTGAAAGCAAATAAATTTCTAGATAAAATTTCCGTCTATGATTCAGATTTAATTTTATCCATTTATTATCTTGAGAAACTATTGCTTTTAAACATGTCTGCATTGTGTCTTAAGGCATATGAAGTCAAGAAAATATATTATTGGGTAAAACAACCGTTAAGTTAACCTATTGAATTGTTATTGTTGCAAAAATATTTCGAAAGGTCGAGGTTTACGATTTTTGCTAGAGTCGTATAAGTCTAGAAATAAAAAAAGTAATCGAAATATCCAGTGATTTTCTCGGGAGGGACAGAAGAAAAATGCCCAAATTATCAGACCTAACTTGGTATTTCGTCCATAACTTTTACAAATATTGAGTCCCCAAAAACCAACTACTTTTTTGGATTTATGAGAGACTGGTGCATTACCTGTGTTAATTTGAGAAAAATCAAAGGCGTAGCAAATTTTTTTTTACAAAAAAAAAATTCAATAAATAATCCTAAAATAATAAATGGCTCGTAAATAAAGTTATCTTTCAAACGACGTAAACTTTATAAAATCACTTCAGCCGTTCAAGAGCAATTAGAAATTTCGTAAAACCCAAAAATGCATAATTCCTAACTTTTGAAAATTTCAACTCCCCGTAAAATTTTGTAAATTTGTTTTTCAAAAAATAAATGATAGCTTTATCTTATTTTACTACTTAGCAACTTTTTATAAAGTTTTTAGACAACAAGTAAGAAAGTTCAGTCGGGTAAACCGACTAATGAATCCCTTCACCTTGAGTCTCAAAAAAATATTAGTAAATTTATTTATTTTTTTGTTTTATTTAAATTATTATCACTTAAATTGCATTTAATAACTTTAAAGTATGTACTGGTATTAAAGCTTAAAGCTGTTTACTTTTGGTACAAAATGGTCCATTTGTGTGACAGGTACCAAAAGGGGCGTCCCTCTGGACTCCAGGTACTATAAAAGCATTGCATTGTACGAAATTTCAAGTAAGTGTATGCACTGGTATTAAAGTTAAAAGATGTTAACTTTTGGTACAAAAAGGTCAATTTGTGTGAGAGGTACCAAAAGGGGCGGGCCAATAACTCAAATTTTTCGCTTGATTCTAGGTACTATAAAAGCATTACACTGTGCGAAATTTCAAGTCTTTGTATGCACTGATAATAATGTTATAAACTATTAACTTTTGGTTAAAAATTGTCCTATTGTGTGGGAGGTACCAAAAGGGGCGTGGCAACTTCACCTATTTTTCTCGAGGTAATAGTGACTAATAAACTAATACTATGTGTAGAATTTCAGAGAATTCAAATAAGTAGTATAGAAGTTATTAAATAATCAATATTTCACTAAGTGTTAACCCTTTGTGGGGGAGGTACTAGAAGGAGTGGACCAATATGTCTTCGAACTTAGACGGAGATAGAAGAAAATATTACCACACACCAAATTTGAAGTCAATGGGTTGCTCCTTTCGAGAGTTATTGTGCCGCACCAGCCAGCAGACAGACAGACAGACAGACAGACAGACGGACGGACATTGCTCATTCGACTTAAAATTACCCAAAACGTATATCCGCCGAACATACTTGGGTCTTAGTTCACTCCATCGATGTGTTACACTTTTGGTTCGTAGAAAATTATATATATATCCTCCTCTCTAAGGTGAGGGGATAAAAATAAATTTCATTTGTTAATATTAAAAATTGTGACTTAACTCCCTTTTATATTTAACAAAATTTTAAGAATTTCACAAATTAAAATTTTTGGATTTGTGAGATTGTTCTGCGTAAATTGAAAAAAATATAAATTTATTGAAAAAATCAACAATAAATGGCCCGTTTGTTCCTTTTGAAAACGACGAAAATTTTGTTAAAATCGGTTCAACCGTTCAAGAGCAAATACAATTTCGTAAAACCCAAAAATGCATTTTTTATATTTTTTAAAATTTCGAAATTTATAAAATTTTGAATTGAACTTCGGAACACAACTGGAATTTTTTTTGTGGATTTTTTTTAATTTATAAAAATATATTTTTTACGTTTTAATGCGCACATAATATGCACCAGACCCTCACAAATCCAAAACAATAATTTGATTTTTGGGGACATAGTATTTGTAAAAGTTATAAAATATTCCGTAAAACACAAAACATAATTTTTGAAAATTTCAAATACCAATAAATGTTTTGATGTTTTTTTTTTTAAATAAATGATAGCGAGATCTTATTTGCCATTTAGAACATTTTTACGCAAAAATACATTTATAGGTTTATATAAAAAATGCTTTATAAGAAAACATTAAATTTTGCTGGTTTTATTGTTCCCTACACAGGAAAAATATTACTTTTTTCTGAGAAAGAAACTAATTTTTAACATACAAAATTCTTAAGAAAAAGAATGTAATCTTTACAATAAAGACATTTTCTTTAAAATAAGAAGTTTCTTTAAAGTATATAAGACATTTTTTTTAAATAAAAAAGAAGTTTCTTTAAAATAAAGAAGTTAAGATATATTTAAAATAATAAGACGTTAAAATAATGAATAATTTTCTTTAAAAGAAAGAAGAATTTTCTTTCTAATAATGAATTTTCTATAAAATAAAGAAGATTCTTTGAAATAAAGAAAAAATTGCATAAAAATACATAATGAAGACATTTTATTAAAACAATGTCGAATTTTCTTTAAAATAAAGACAAATTTTCGTTAAAAAAATTAAGGCGTTAAAAACAAAGCTTTAAAACAAAGCTTTAAAACAAAGCTGTAAAACAAAGCTTTAAAACAAAGCTTTAAAACAAAGAAGTTTCTTTAAAGTAAAGAAGTTTCCTTAAAATAAAAAAGATTCTTAAATAAAAGAAGTTTCTTTAAAATAAAGAAGCTTCTTTCAAAAAAAAGAAGAAGTTTCATTATAATAATGATGACTTTCTTTAAAATAAAGAACAAGTTTCTTTAAAATAAAGAAGAAGTTTCTTTAATTGAAAAACGAATATAATAAATGCATTTCGTTAAAACAAACAGGTTTCTTTAAAATAAAAAAAGGTTTCATTAAAATAAAGTAGAAGATTCATTAACTAATTTTCTTTAAAACAGATAAGTCTCTTCGGCTGAAAAATTCCGAAGCATTATTTAAATATAATAAAATTTTTAAGGAACAAGCTTATTTTTTGGGTATGTAAAATACATTTCATTATCATATAGGACTTCCAGTGCAAAAATTTGTAAATGTATAGCTGCTTTACCGTACAAAAACAACTCATGTAGTAAATACGGCTCATTTTCATATAATTTCAATTTTGAAATACATTTCATTGCACGTTTCAAGGATTTTTTTAATTTCAGGAGAATTTTCCCAAGCACAATCTAAGCGAGAATAATGTTTGCTTTCAAATTTCACAAAATACATACATCTTGAGATCCTCTCAAATTTACTTCCTTAAAACACTGCCAGAGTGGTTGGAGGAATGCGTCTCTGTTTAGATTCTTTGCCGAAAATCAACGGTCGTATGAATGCCTAATGTCGTCTTCCCTTGAATATTAAATGAATGGCTGAGACAAGAAGAATTCCCCATTGGTTTATACAAAAACGCGTGTGCCGTGTATGCTAAAGAAATAAATCCATTCATGTTAATTTTGTTAGCGAGGCGTTGTTGAAATTACAGGGAAAATGTAAATTTTTAAAAGTGTGAAATTTAAATAGACTTAGCAGCTCCACTCCATTGCATTTCATTTCGAAGAACTAACCAACCATACTATTGACAAGAAGATGAGCCAAAAGGTATAAAAATACCCCATTTTCCAAATGTGACAATTCCTCAAAATATTCGCAGAGTGTCTAATAATGTACAGTGGAATATTTTGTTATAGAAACAATAAAATTAAACTATCTTTGAAAGTTAGACAAACATTTCTAATTCATTTTCCAAAATCATTAAATTAATTTTTGGATTTTTAAGAAGTAACAAAGCCTTTTTTTGATTTCCAAAAAATGGTTAGTATTTATTTTTAACGCAGAGGCGGCGGTACAATCGTTTCATTTTTGTTTTGTACTATATAAACAAACTGTGGTTCCACTTAATCCCTTAATAAACTTTTGCTAAAAATTAAGTGAAAACTATAAAAATCAAAAAAATTTTACGACTTTTAAAGCTTTCGGTTGATTTTATGTTTTTTTTTCGCTTAAAGCTAAATGATTCGCGTTGCTTTTTACGACAAATTATTTTGTTTTGTATTTTTTTGGTAACGTCATCCATTTTTAGATAATCTCAATTATAATAACTTTTAAAGTGTCATTTTTATAAGCGTATCATAAATTAACACCGGTCAACTGAGTATAAGAGTATATTATACTCGAACGAATGTATACGGGAGTAAGAAAATTAATTAAACAGTGTTGAGGCGGCGAAAAGCAAAGGCGCTCTTCTTTTGGAGCGCGACATGGGAAGTCTAGAATTTATGTGTGTGAGTTGTGGAAATGTAGGTGGCGTGGCGTCATTAGCGCACAGTGGCATGAATATGGAAATTTGCATTTTTGGAGAAAACTTATAAATTGCTAATTGTACTGCAATAAAATAGCTGTCATTAAAAATTAAACTAATCTTAATGGAAACAACTTAAAAAATTTTTGCAATCTTCGACTTTGCACAGGAATATTTCAAAATGTGTTATGAATAAATGTAATTTTTGGGAAAATTAGTTAAATTTGATAGACTTATAGACTTTTAATTTTTTGGCTGCGGTTGACATCTCTTTGGAAATACCCATATGTGGTCAATATCTTAATGTTAACGTATTTTTTCCAAATTTTGTAGCGTTCGTTCTTCGATCAACAAACTCCAGTCTCTCATATTTAATAACTAAAGCGCATATAGAACTTTGATACCAAATCGGAATGAATGCATATATGGGTGATATATATATATAAATCTCAACAGATTTTTGTCAAACTTAGTAATCTTCGTTTCTGTGTCAAGAAACTCCTCTCTGCCAAAGTTTATAATGGCCGGATGTAAAATAAAGGTTTTGTAGTGCATCAGACAAAATTGCCAACAAAAATACGAACAATTATTTGTAGGAATTTTTGTATTTTTACAGTATAGGTCAAAATTTATACATTTATCCATAAACTTTTTGCGAATATGCATTGTTTTCTTCGTTCGGGTGTTAGCTTTCAAAAAATTAATTTTTTACGTTTTTTTTTGGGGTTTTTCGTGCCTTCAAACAACGATTTTTTTTGAAAAAAAAATAATTTTTTTTAAAGATATTATTTTTAAGATAAAATCAAATTTTTTCGAATTGTTTTAACGACAGTTACTAAAACACTATCTCTACGTCATCGTGATATCCCCAACATTTGTAGTTGACATACGTTTTTTAAAATTAAATGGTTTCACGGCTCTATCGGGCTTATACTTCATAAAAATATTGTCCAAATACTACAGGTACCATCCATGAAAATTGGAATTTAAAAAACATTATTTTTAGAAAAAAAAAAACGTTACCATAAATTTTGTGTTTGTTTTGGATTCATAAAATAGTATATCTCAATCTACAAAAAAATATGTTTACAGGTCTAGGACGAAAACAAATAATTTATTACTTATATATCAACAAACATATTTGAAGCAAATAAATAAATATACTCGTTAACTTTCGAACAATACTCGTTAACTTTCGAAACTTAGTCAAGATTTACGAAAATAATATTTTGGATGATGACTAAAGGTCACTTTGATGAAAGATGTATGTTTTAAATACAGGGTTTTCCAATAAGGGTGATATGATTTCTTTGAAAAAAATAACACACTTATTGTTAAGGCAATTCAAACGTTTTTTGTTTAATGTGAAGTACAATCGATACAATTAAGTTCTAAATAAAACGTCATTCAAATGGCCTCCACGACTTCTTCTGCAGGAACGAATTCGATGAACCCAATTTTCGAGCACTTTTTCCACTAAATCAAGTCGTATGTCATGAATGGCACGTTTAATATTGACTTGTAATGCTTGAAGAGAGTCTGGTTTATTTCGAAAGACCAATGACTTCAAATAACCCCACAAGATATAGTCTAATGGTGTTAAATCACAACTTCATGGAGGCCATTCAATATCACAATTTCTTGAAATAATCGAGTCTACAAACTTTTCTCACAACAATTCAATTGTTACATTTGCTGTGTGGCACGTAGCCACAATCGGTCAATAGCAAAAAGATAGCTCTTAGCAAGAGCTAAAATATTGCTCTTGGGTGTCAAGGTCGACTGGAAAGTGTTTCTTTTTTTAAAAAAATGGACTTAGCATCATTTTCAAATGTGAACGGAAAGTTTATTTTCTTAACTGTACGTCGGATCGGGAATCCGTCAATGGCAAAAAGATAGCTCTTAACGAGAGCTAAAATATTGCTCATGGGTGCCAAGGTCGTAGGCCAACTGGAAAGTGGTTTCTTTTGGATTAAAAAAAAATGGACTTAGCGCACGAAAAGATGCAATTGGAGAGAGATTATTTTGATAATAGAACTGAATAATTTGTAAACGTTGTTCCATGATGAAATTGTAAACACCACTGAATACAATGAAAAACAAATGACATATCATGACATATTACAAATGGCCGAATCGTCACTTCAAAATCATATCATCCCTATTGGAAAAATCGTTATATTATTCTCATTTACAACACCTTCGATTAAAACAGACAACAAATATTCATTGTTTTTCCAATGAGATACAATTTGTCTTTATTTCAAAGAAATTTCTCTATAAAATATAGAATACTTTCTTTGGGATAAAGAAAATATTGTTTAAAATGTGTATATAACAAGTTTATTTAGCTTTCATGGTTATTTTAAAATTAAAATTTTTATATTTTTTTTTGGTTTCTAAATATTTGTAAAAGTTCTGGACGAAATACTAGGGCAGGTCTGGCAATTTTTGACATTATTAGCCAATATTTGCGAAAAAATTATGTTTTTGTATGTTTTGGATGATGGCTACCGGTATTTTTAATGAGAGTTGTGTGTTTTAAATATAATTCTCATTAACAATAGCTTTTGTTGTACACAGACAAAATATATTCATTGTATTTCGAATTAAAGAAAATTTTTCTTTATATCAAGGAAATTTTCTATAACATTTAGAATAGTTTCTTTGGATTAAAGAGCATGCTGTTTAAATATACAAAAAGTATATTTGGCTGAAATATTCTTTGAATAAAAGTGTTTTTTTCTTTATTTCAACGAACAAAATTTTGTGAGTGTAGTCAAATGTCAACTAAATTATTGCGCTATTTAAACAGACAAAATTATTTTAAATGACAAAAAGCGGGTTTATATTTTATTAACATGAAATCAAATGAATAATTAGTAAATTTTTTAAGAAAAAAGTCGATTGTCGTATTTTTTCATTATTCTAAAAACACACTGAAAAAATCTTGTCATAAAATTACAGAATGGAACGATGGCCTACATCTTCAAAATAAGTAAATATTGTGCTTAACATATAGATAATTTATTTATTTATTTATATGAATTACAATAAAAAGTAAATTTATATTCTAATTTTACGGTCCAGGGAGAATCAGGATGACAACGACCATGTTTGTTAATTTTTGTTGCCGCAGACCAGAGCCTCTGGTGGGAATCGAACCCACGACCCCCAAACTCACAGGAGAGGTCGCTACCAACTCACCTACTGGGGCGCCCATTAACATATAGATAATTTGATTAATATTAAGTACAACTTTCCTAATTTTAAGTACACAACGTATTTATTTCAAAGATTAAGGAAGTCTTTGACGCCAATATTTAATTTTAAGACAACATTTTTTCAGTGCACAAGATTCATAGAAAACTAAGAAACATTTCTGCAGATCAATAAAAATTGTCATTGTTTTAAAGAAGACATTTTCTCTGTATACTCTCCCATGCGAACTATCCAATGTAATTTAAAATTTCTATGGAGACAGTGAATGAAGTGAGAGTATACTTCATTCAATTCACTCAAATGATATTTTCTTACCTATTTCTTTATAAGAATTTGTTGACATTCCGTTAAAAATGATTGCTACCTTTTAAACCGATTTTCTTTGATGACATCACTTAAATATTTTTTATCCAAAACTTAGTTTGCGTTTTCTGCTAAGTCATAAAACTCCAGATTTAATCTCTAAAAATGATCGTAAAAAATTGCCAAGATTTAAGTTTTGCAGAGACATTCTCATAAAGTTCTTTAAAAGAAGTCGTCATCCGAATGCTATGCAATCCTTAGCTTTCAAACGAAGAGGACCATTTCAAAATGCTCCCCATGAGTTTCATGGGGGGAAACGTAACGAACTCTCCTCTCTATGTCATAGCATAAATCTTGTGTAGGTCATCAGGAGTTTGAATTTAGCAAATGTTCGGAAACCTGACAAATATCAAAGGTACGAGATGGACGAAGATTTGTTCATAAGCAAATTCCCAGCTGTGAGCATATTGGTGGGGAGTGGGGGGAGGGGGGGGGGTTAGGGGGGTGGTGTGCTGTGGTGTCGTCTTGGTCTTCGTCTGACCCTCTGGTGGAGAGAGGGAGGGAGGCCAGGGATTGTTTGGCACAAAGCATTATGTGTTGAGGTTTTCGTTTTCGTTTTAGTTTTCAATAAAAGTGTTGGCCTTTTTTTTGTTGAGATGGTTAAAATGAAATCCAAAGCCAAGCAAAAGAAGGAAGAAGGAGCCTCAAATAGCAGCAGCTACAACAGCAAAAACCGACCATTACCACTCACCGCCGCTTTTGTTTATGATTTCATTTCGCTTTCGCAGCATTTCTGTGAATTTGTGTGTTTCTGTGGTTTTAGCCAAGTCGATGATGCCTTGGTCGAAACTTGGTCAAAGATGGGCGTGTTGGTGTATGTGTATCTAAGGCTGTTTTGCTGTGTGCGTGTGTATTGGTGCCGTGTTGTGTGCCGTAAGTATCCTTGGCATGCATTTTGCGGTTCCTTTACTTTAGTGTTTTGTATTTTTTTTTGTATTCCTCAGCCATTCATTCATTCATTTAGCATTTTCCATGGTGTTGCTTCTTTTATTTATTTTTTCTTTCTCTCTCGCTCATTTCATTGCGTTTTTCTGTTTCTCTTATTTTTTTTGTTAATAAAAATATGTACAAACCGAAAAATTTATGTTAGTTTTTTGCGTTTTTTGTTGCCGTGGCTCTTAGGGGTTTAGCATTTTTTACGTTTCCTCTTCTTTTCAATTTCTACGAAAAATCATTTTTTGCAAGGCGTCTCTTTTTCGTTTTTTTTTGAGGCATTTGTTGAATTTTCAGCAAATATACAAAAAGACAAAATATGCTAAAAACCACAAGAAAAAAATTGAAATTGAAAAAAATCTAAATTTAAAATGAGTTCACAGTTGTTGCTCGTAAATACAACAATACGAATTGGAATACGACGGCAACGGAATACGCACACTTGACGTCTGTCTACTACAATTCCGGTCGTATTGAGTGAAATGCGCAAACGCTTTAATGCGGCGCGAAATGAAACCAAAACATTAAATCATGTCGATTTTTCAAATTGCAATAATACAGAGTTCCCGCTAAATATACATAGATCAAATGTTAATTTTATAGACTTAGTTACACAGTCATGTTAAATTAACAGAATTTACAATGAGACAAATATTTATTCGTCCAGAAAATTATAATATATATATATATATTTTTTTTTTAAATGTAGCTAAAAATAACCCTTTGGAAATTCAATATTCTATTAAATTTTGTTTTGCAATATTAATTTATTAATCGGTTCGAAAAAGGTTCTTCACCGAACTTATCGATTAACTGTACCACGATTTCTGTCGAGTAATGTATAAAGTATTTAATTTCAAATTTAGTTTTATCAGTCGTCCACCTTTGATACCATATTTCATTCATTTTAAATACGTAATCTATATTATACAGCGGTTATTAACACGAGCATTACTTGATTTATGGAATCACAAGATTAATTTGCTAACACGTTTTTTGGGGGGAATTTATGGCGTTGAAATATTTTCGCAATAACTAAGATATTTTTGTTAAGCAGTGTAATTTTTTTCTCTAATGTTTTTATAATATTTAAAGAGGTGGACCAATAGTTTTACTTAATTGCAAACAAGTAATGCAAATAAATTCCTTATCTAAAAATTGCATTTCTAAGAAATGTAGTTTGTCTTCGGCAGTAATTAAATGTGATCTTGTGATCCGTTTCTTAGCCTCTTATCTTATCATAGACACATGAAACAATGTCGCCCATTGGAGAACACTTTTAAGGTATACAAAACGTTATATGTATATCTTTTTTCTTAAGTCTAGCAAAATATGATTCATAGGTTTCACGTTAACACTGAAATTTATGGTGCACATCAAGAAAAAAGATTTTATTTTAAAGATTTTGCGTCAAAGGGGTCAATTTCCTCAATTTCTTTAATATTAAGCCAAAATGATTTCATTTTAAGTATGAAATTTGATTAGGACAACTTTGGCGCAAAATCTGTAAAATCAAGACATTTTTTTATCAGTGTATGGAAAATATTTACAGAAAATATGTATATGGCTTTGAAGTATGAGATGTCCATATTGTAAAGACTACGACGATTTCCACACAAATTCTTTAAAATTACGAAAAAAGTATATAGAAAATATTTAAAAATATGATAAACTGAATGTGTTTCAAAATAAATGTATTTAATACTTCAAATAAACACAATTTCCTTAAAATTAAGTCAAAACGTCCTTAAGTTAAAAATACTCAAAATCACTAAAACTAAATAGATGTTCCTCAGCATTGAAAAAATAGTATCGTAAAACTAAAGACAACACCACCTTTAAATCAAAGATTCTATTTGGCCTAACTTCAAATAAAATTTTCTGTGAAATAATCAAACTTTTCTTTATTTCAACGAAACTATTTTTAATTCAAATAAATTATTTATGCATTAATGCTTCGTTATACATAATACTGTGAATATATTTCTTTGAGCTATTGAAAATAACATTGACCTAAGGACAAATGCTTTTAATTTAAGTAAACATTGCAATAATTTTCACTTGGAATTATATACGAATTATATAGAATTATATATATACTTTTAAACTTCAAATGCCTTTAATTTAAGAAAACATTGCAATAATTTTAACGAAATTTTACTTGGAATTATATAAGAATTATATACATACTTTTAAAGTCCAAATGCCTTTAATTTTCGGTACGATATTTCCATATCATTGAATTTAAAACTATATCGTCTTATAGTTACGATACACTTAATGGTAAATACAATATGTACTTGACCTATTTACAACATGTAATTGATTTAAAGTCGTTTCATGACATTAATTGAAGTCCAAGATGTAATTAATTTAAAGTCGTTTCATGTCTTTAATTGAAGTATAATATATACTTATTTTAATGATCATTGTCTTTGGCGCCAAATCAATGCCAAAATCATAAATGTCAGGACAATTTCATTGATTCTCAGTACCCTTTTTTCAGTGTGTCAAGAATAGATTATATGTAATATCTTTATATTGCTATTTAAAGCATTATTCGTTTCAAGCATAATATCCTTATTTTAAAGACTAAGAATTATATAGAATTATATACATACCTATAAAGTCCAAATGCCTCTAATTTTTGGTGCGATATTTTCATATCATTGAATTTAAAACTATATTGTCCTATAGTTACGATACACTTAAAGGAAAATACAATATGTACATGACTTATTTACAACATGTAATTGATTTAATGTCATTTCATGACATTAATTGATGTCCAAGATGTAGTTAATTTAAAATCCTTCCATGACTTTAATTGAAGTACAAGATATACTTATTTTAATGACTATTGTCTTTGGCGCCAAATCAAAGACAAAATCATAAATATTAGGATAATTGGATTGATTCTCTGTGCCCTTTTTTTCAGTGTGTCAAGAATGGAATATATGTAATATCTTTATATTGTTATTTAATACATTGTTAATTTTAAACCTAATATCCTTATTTTAAAGACTACCATGCTTTTTAAAATTAAAAAAAGTGTCCTTAGTGTTTAGAAAAAATGCAGACAAAATATTAAAAGAAATATGATAGACTGAGAAAACTGTTTCCTTATTTTAAAATAAATTAAAATTAAGTCAAAACGTCTTCACTTGAAGTATGGCGCAAAATATTTAAAACTAAATATCATATTTTCCTCAAACTATTGAGAATATTAAATATATATCTGACTGCTTTGAAGTGCTAAATTTGGTCCAGATATCAGTCCATTCCGTTTCATGTTACGTCTGAGATGTCCTTATTGTAAAGAATAGGATCTGGCGAAAAATTTTTGAAATTAAAGCCACTTTTTCCTCCATGTATAGAAAAATTCAGAAAAAATACTAAAAGAAATGTAATACGCCGAAAAACAATTTTCCTTATTTCAAATAAAGACAATTCCTTTAATATTAAGTAAAACGACTTCATTATAGTTGAGAAGTACCCTTATTTTAAAGATTATTTTATCTTTGGCGCAAAATCGTTAAAATGAAGAATAAATTTTCGCCAGGGTATGGAAAAAATGCAAACCAATATTAATAGAAAAATTTTACACTGAGCAAAACTATAATTATTATAAACTAAAAACTAAAATTTCTAGCAAAGACATCTTAATTCTTAAAATAATTGAATTGTTGTACTCAAATAAAGACAATTTACTTAATATATATAGTGCTTTCGACTTCAGTATGAAATTTTGTAATTTTTCCGATAAAATATTAAAAGAAATACGTTGACTTTGTAGTGTTCAATTGGGTCCATATGTCCGTCCATTCCCTGTCTAAATGTCAATTTAGGCCAACACTATTCACACGGCATTGTTGTGTGGGTGTGTGTGTGTCATGGTTCATGTCTGTGCTTTCATTTATAAACGATTGGTAGCTGCTGTTACCTGCTACCTGCTGCTTCGGTTGCGTCTGTGGCTGGATCCATTGGGGTTCTCTGGACGTGGGGGCATTTATGATGTAAAAATAACAAAACAAAGAAGAGAATACGATATACGACATGAAACAAGTCCATTGTCCGGCCGAGGCGAGGCATGAATGAAAATAAACCACAGTTCCCTATCAAAGTTTCCAGAGGCCATAAAGAATCTATTTTCAGTACACAACAAAGTCGGCAACAATGGAAAAGGCACGGCATGACACGGCCACATCGGTTGGAGGGACCCACCAGTAGAGAAGCAGCAGCAGCAGTAGTAGCAAAGGAAGAATGTCACCACTCACTTTCGTTAACCTTGACCAAGAATAATCCGGTGAATGTATACCACACAATGATGTTGTTGTACACAACAATGCTAGCTAGAAGAACTAGACTAGAGTGGAGAGCAGAGAAAGACCATGGACGGACGACCGACGGATGAAGCACACAAGTGAAGAGGCAGTGGCACTAACAACACCGTCAACAACACTGCGAACATTGCCACCATCAAAGACTACTGTGAGTGAGTGACACACTTAGATTAGTTGGTAGTCCGTCCGTCGGTCGGTCGGTTGGTTGTATATTCTTTTATAGTTACCACAACGACAACATCAACAATTTGTAAAAGATATAAAAATGATAGCAACAACATCAGAAAACATAAACTTTATAGCTTCTCTCTCCTCCCCTTTTAGATAAACGGAAAAATATGATTTTCTAATGTGCGACAGCATTCCAGCAGCCGCTGTCAACGTCAAACCGTCTGTCATCTTATCATTCATAGGGCGGCCACCTCAGATAATTTTCCGTTGAAATGATTTCATTAACACACAATTTGGGTCAATTTCTGAAGGGTCTAATGACCATTGTCAACATAAGAAGTCTTTTGCACAGTGGCGGCGGTGCGAACCATTTGCTGTTCGCGACATTTAATCGTTTAGTAATGTTATTGGGCGGAAATTAAGGACTGTCCCAGGAATGGAAATAAAATATAACAGATAGATGAATGTGTTTTTTATATAGGGTACATAATAGTAATACTATGTCAAATATAAGCAATACGAGTAATATATAAAATGGACCTTTATAGATAGCCCATTTTATAGCTTTATATAACAGCGCCGCCTATCGGAACATACTTTCTTTTAAAGCAATCCTCTAAATATAACGTTTATTTATTCCAGTGGCATATTTAAAACATGATAATATTATTTCGGTCTATCTTAATATACATGGAGATATAAATTTTGACGTGGAAACGGCGAAATATTTTCGATGCGGGTAGTACGAAAACGTGAAATACACTGCCGTTGTAAAAAAACCCAGTAAAAAGTTACTGGTTGTATTTGTAACTGGCTCGCCCAGAAATACTTCCAGTTTCGTTTGCCAAGATTCAATTAAGCATTGCTCTCTGCATTCTATTGAAGTCGCTGTAGAAATTTCGCCAAGACATTAATTCTTCATTGTATTTTTTCCTTCCGGATTAGAATGTGCTATATTTTATATTATATTTTAATTCCAAAAATCCGCAAAAGTAAGCGAGTCTAAAAATGGAACTGTCAAATTGTCAGCTTAATTCCGAAAATCCCAAAAAAGAAGCGAGGCTACCGACAAAATGTGGTTCCCTTAAATACTTAGTAGAAATTAGCGTTGGTGAGTGCGAGACCGTTGGTGGTGGAGAGAGCTAGCACGCTCTGTTTTGAAGCAAGTAACCCGGGTTCAAATCCTCGTCGGATCGAAATAAAAAATATAAAAGTCTATAACATTAAAAATAGAAATTAAAGAGAAATAAAAACGAAACAAAAAATATTTTTTTTCATTTTCTTAAACTGGTGAAAATGTCGAAAAAAAGGGAGTTCCTTTTTCAGCAATTTAGAATTAGTTCGGGAAGTCTCATCCCTTTATAAAAAGAATCCGTTGGGGAAGCGAGTGGGGAATTAGTACGCTCAAAACTGCTTAATTCCCTACTCGATTGCTTTTTCGGAAATTTTTTTGCTGGGACAACAGTTTTAAATTAAAAGAAAAATTGTGGAACAATTTTTGTAGATTGTCAAATATCTCACCGTTTGAAATCTTCTCTCGAATAGCAAAAATATTTTAAATGTATCTTGCAGATACATGGTGTTTTTTACAGGATAACAACTATAATTTGGTGACACTACATTACTTGACAACCGATTAAACAGCTAATAGCTGCCTTTTGTTCAGTTAAGTTTGCCATTTCATGATGGACAGTCTTACACGAGAGCAACGCTTGCAAGTTAATGTAATTTTCTATCAAAATAATGGTTTAGTCCGTCAAACTTGAAACTTCTGCGATGAAGCTCATTTTTGGTTGACTAGGTACGTAAATCAGAGTTCGGAAAAAACAGTAAGGAACGGTTCCTTAGTGTTCTGAACCGTTCTTTCGTCGCGAACAGAACAGTAACGCAACCCTTACAAGAGAACAGAATACACTAAACATTTTTTAGTGTTACTGTTCGCGAACGCTACCACTACGATAACGTACCGTTTTTAGATCACGACGAACGGTACCACTACCATAACGTACGGCTCATAGAACAGTATCGCTACGTCGTAGTGATACTGTTTCAGGTTAGGGTGATCAGGTTAGGTTAGGTTAGGTTAGGTTAGGTTAGGTTAGGTTAGGTTAGGTTAGGTTAGGTTAGGTTAGGTTAGGTTAGGTTAGGTTAGGTTAGGTTAGGTTAGGTTAGGTTAGGTTAGGTTAGGTTAGGTTAGGTTAGGTTAGGTTAGGTTAGGTTAGGTTAGGTTAGGTTAGGTTAGGTTAGGTTAGGTTAGGTTAGGTTAGGTTAGGTTAGGTTAGGTTAGGTTAGGTTAGGTTAGGTTAGGTTAGGTTAGGTTAGGTTAGGTTAGGTTAGGTTAGGTTAGGTTAGGTTAGGTTAGGTTAGGTTAGGTTAGGTTAGGTTAGGTTAGGTTAGGTTAGGTTAGGTTAGGTTAGGTTAGGTTAGGTTAGGTTAGGTTAGGTTAGGTTAGGTTAGGTTAGGTTAGGTTAGGTTAGGTTAGGTTAGGTTAGGTTAGGTTAGGTTAGGTTAGGTTAGGTTAGGTTAGGTTAGGTTAGGTTAGGTTAGGTTAGGTTAGGTTAGGTTAGGTTAGGTTAGGTTAGGTTAGGTTAGGTTAGGTTAGGTTAGGTTAGGTTAGGTTAGGTTAGGTTAGGTTAGGTTAGGTTAGGTTAGGTTAGGTTAGGTTAGGTTAGGTTAGGTTAGGTTAGGTTAGGTTAGGTTAGGTTAGGTTAGGTTAGGTTAGGTTAGGTTAGGTTAGGTTAGGTTAGGTTAGGTTAGGTTAGGTTAGGTTAGGTTAGGTTAGGTTAGGTTAGGTTAGGTTAGGTTAGGTTAGGTTAGGTTAGGTTAGGTTAGGTTAGGTTAGGTTAGGTTAGGTTAGGTTAGGTTAGGTTAGGTTAGGTTAGGTTAGGTTAGGTTAGGTTAGGTTAGGTTAGGTTAGGTTAGGTTAGGTTAGGTTAGGTTAGGTTAGGTTAGGTTAGGTTAGGTTAGGTTAGGTTAGGTTAGGTTAGGTTAGGTTAGGTCGGGAGTTAGTGCCTGGGTACGACCAAAAACAACAATTTTCCACTAAACAGTATGTACTCGTATTTCAAAATGTCCGTCCATCAGTATGATGACATCACGGTATAGTCTACATTAATTGAACTATGTTTATCAAATTTGGCAGAGAGTGAAAATGAACCCCTTATACCATTTGGGACAATCAGGTAATGACAAATGTTGGGAGCTTGAGGAAGACTTCGAAACGATGCAATATTTTCTTTCCTAAATACACAGTCATCGCACATGCATGATCTTTTTACTTCGAGTCTGACACTGTACCAGATCTGACTCAACTTAGAGAATATGACTGAAGAAGATACAAAAGGCTGGCCCAAACGAAACGAAAACGACTAATCTAACCTGATGATAGCATTTGTCGTCTGCTCTAGAATTGATGACTAAATTTAAAATATCAATGAGGTATTTTTATCAAATATCTAAATGAAGAATCTACGTTTTTTATTACAGTTGCAACCCTCTTAGGCGGTCTTTCGTTTTCCACCTTGGGGACTAAAATATCAAGTTATTTTCACTTATGACATAAATTAAGTGATTTTTACGTAGAAATGTTAAACTAAAATTTGTTTCAAAGAACTAAATATTTGGAAAGTAGAGAGTTAAATATTCTACTTTTGCCTAAAAAAAATTATTCACATAAAACACGTTTTTCTCCGGCACAGTCCTTAATCAGTCATAAATCATATAAACACCACTATCAATAAAATGACCATAATCGTCTGGTATCTCCACTCACACACTCTTCGACTTAAAGCTCGTGGTCAAGTGGTGTTGCATTCACCTAAACGCGCGTTCATTTAATTGCGTAGTTTTTATCTTATCTATAGAATTTCATGCGTTTGCACTCACTCGGGACACGTAATAATCAGGCCATGCCTTCCAAAAAAGCAAAATGTTGGGAGCTATGGAACTCATGTTTTTTTATGGATTTTTATCATGCGACTATCACTTGCAGATAAATGTGCTTTTTATTTGTTTTGCAAAAAAATATAAAAAAATTGCAAATTGCATTATGTTTTTTGCTAAGCGAAATTATGAATTTGACATAGTTAGATTAAGAATTTTGCGTGCCGTACAAAAAAAAACAAAAAAGAAACACTAAGTAGCGATAAGATAAATAAAGTAACAAAATTAATTATTTCTGTTTTTGGTATGTTGGCTGAATGGAACTAGTATAAGTACTGGCTTTTATTTATGTTAAAAATACATTATCTGAAAGCAGTCATAAACACAGAACACGTTGTTGCAAAATAATTGTTGTGCAAAAAAAATTAATTTTAAAATATTTTAATTAAGACAAGCAAGAATGGTGGTAAGTTTGACCGGGTTGAATGTTATACACTAGGCCGGGTCGATTTGTGGGGAGGCAAAAAAAGTCGCCATTGCTCAGTGAAAATCGTATTCTAGGGATCAAAATAAGAAACTTTGCCGAAGGAACCATACCTCTAAAACGAATTCTGATGTCCCTTTTGGGTAGGGGCAAATTTGAAAAATCCCACTTTGACCCATTTAGAGTTCTCCAACCGAGTCCAAATGTATGACCGACCCCCACTAACTTTGGAGGCCCGACCCACCCATTGGCACACCCCCTGTAACCCCTGGGGGTTCCATACATTTGGACTCGATTGGAGCACTCTAAATGGGTCAAAGTGGGATTTTTTCCGGGACATCAGAATTCGTTTTAGAGGTATGGTTCCTTCGACAAAGTTTCTTATTTTGATCCCTAGAATACGATTTTCACTGAGCAATGGGCGATTTTTAAATCGACCCGCCCTATTATACACCCTTCACCATGGATTGGAAGAATCTTTTCAGTGAAAAAGAAGCAAATCATGGACAGATATTCTTTTAACAATAAAACGAAATCTGCAGAGTTTCAGACAAATTGTTTGGAAAATGTGGCATAATCGTTTTGAAAAGCTTTGCTTAACCTTAAGAATCTCTGAGAATTTTATCTCGGTGTACGCATTAAAACAATTTAGTTTTATGTAAAAAATATTTTTGTAAAAATTACAAATTTACTTACAACGAATTAGCCTCTTTGACTTATTTTATATGAATTCTTTAATAAACTTAGTCAATACTTTTCAATCGGTGGTCTTGGTAAAAGTTATAAAAATTTGCAAACACAACACAACAATTCTTCTTTGAAGTATTGCGCCCCCTCCAATCTAATCCAATCCTCAACATCCTTCACAACCTTACCATAACAATTTCCGAGAAATGAAAAAACAATTTGTTTACAACATTCAAAAGTATTTAATTTCATTACTCTCTCACCCTACAAAACTAAAATTTTCTACTCAAACGATAAAGAATTGGATATTGCACAATTCTCATGAATTGGGTTTCACAGAAAAGAAAAAAATCTACCCCAAATATGTATGTCATTTGATATTTGATTATTAAATTATATTCTACTTCTGAGGTAAAATTTAATTTATTATTTAAACTTGAAAGTGTTGTTTGGTTTGGGAATTTGGAGGTAAAATGTATGACTTATTGCCATTAATATGTAATTTCCAAATAAAACTATTGCAACACTCCACCGAGACAGTGAGAGGTGTATCTGTTCGTGTTTCATGCAATTTCGTAATGGTTGAAAAGAATATAAATCTGCGGCTCCTTTTAAGTGCACCCTCCCAAAAAAAACTAAAGCAAAGTTCACAAAATTAATGCTTAAAATATTAAATTTCTTTAATGTTGTTATTGTTGTTTCGTTTTTTTTTTGTTAATTTTATTACATTGTCTGTGCAATGCCCCAAAGTGAATGTAATATAATCATCAAAAGTCAAAACCGACGTAAAAACCGTCAGACGAACGAACGACGAAACAGAACGATTGACAGACAAATGGACAAATTGGTTTAGCAATGCACATATTTTCCACTTCGAACAAAGTTCATTGTAAATGAATGAGTTTTCGAGGGCCTGATACACTCGGACATACATATATGTATATATCTAAAGGACTGACTCGGTATTTCACGAAATAACAAAAAAACTGCAATATAAGAGGTATGCACAAATTGTAGGAGTTTGGTGACTACCAATGAGCGGAAAATATTTCTACTAAATATGCTGAAATTTAATACTTTTTCGCACTGTGGTTTTTAGAAGTTAATTGTCCGGGTATAGGTAATCATTTATACACTGAATACTTATGTTTAAATATTCCCAAAGATATCCTAATCTAAAAAATAAGTACAATGCATACTTAGAATTGGAAAAAATCACTTAAAATTAAAAAGAGTCTTTATATTAAGTAAAAAGGAAAAGTACTCTGCACACAAAGTGCTTTATAGAAAAGTATTCAGCAAATCCGGAACTTATGTTTAATATTCGCTATTTTTTTCAGTTTTGCCAATATGCAACGAACTTATATAGGAACAAGTAAGAACATTTTAGAAAAGTATACACTGAGAAAAAAATTGGCCTGCTGCCCTCAAATTAAATATTTATTCTGACATTGTTTGAAGAATAAAATTCATTAAATTTGCAATAATTTACTCGATTTTAAGAAAATTTTCATTAGTTTAATGATCAATTGTCCTTAATATTATGTACATGTTGACATTAGTGTCACTTTCTTTAAATCAATGAAAAAATTAAATTTCAGGATAATTGTCAATAGTTTTTATGATTTTGGACATAAAATTATACATACGGGTATTTAGATGGTATATTTTTAAAGACATAAACGCCACATATTTCAAACAATTTGGTTGAAACTGTGAAATTTTTGTTTTATATTGACAATACTTCGCAATTACTTAAGACGTTTTATATTTTGTTTGAGTCTCTATTCAGAGGTCCCTCTAAAATGTTCTTCTTTATGTCAAAGGGATTACTTATTCTAGTAAACTGTCTGAACTATGCATTTTATACTAACTGAACTTAATACCATTCCTATTTTTTTACTTAATTAAAACATAGAGTTTATTGAATACATTTAATAATATTTTTTTTTTCTATTTCCAGGTAAGTCATTAAAATGTTTTCTTAGTTTTTGGGTGAGTCGTTGTAATAAAAATATTTATAATTATCCCCTCACCTTAGAGATGAGGGTATATATCATTTGTTACGAGCCAAAAGTGTAACACATCGAAGGAGTGGCCTAAGACCCCAAGTATGTTCGGCGGATATCGGTTTTGGGTCATTATAAGTGGAATGAGCAATGTCCGTCCGTCCGTCTGTCTGTCTGCTGGCTGATGCGCACGATAACTCTCGACAGGAGTAACCGATTGACTTCAAATTTGGTATGTTGTAATATTTTCTTCTATCTCCAGCTAGGTTCGATGATGGGAAGATGGGCCATATTGGTCTACTCCTTCGAGTACCTCCCCCACAAAGGGTTAACATTTAACGAAATATTGATTATTTAATAACTTCTATACTACTTATTAGAATCCTATGAAATCCTACACATAGTATTAGTTTATTAGTCACTATTACATCGAGAAAAATGAGCGAAGTTGCCACGCCCGTTTTGGTACCTCCCACACAAATGGACAATGTTGAACCAAAAGTTAATAGCTTATATTATTACCAGTGCATACAAAGACTTGCAATTTTGTACAGGGTAATGGTTTAATACTACCTACAATACAGTGAAAAATGGGCATTATTATCACGCTCGTTTTGGTACCTCCCACACAAATGGACCATTTTGTACCAAAAGTTACCAAGTTATAACTATAATATGCACTATACAAATACTTGAAATGTTGTACAGTGTAATGCTGTTTTTCTTTATTTCTGTGAAAGTACGTTCGATGCCATTATGCATGGAACTCGATTTATTTTGCATGGCCACCACGGGCACGCTTGTAGAAGTCCAGACGCTGAACCCAATTTTCGACGGTTTTCAAGCATAAATCGATATTCGTACGAAGTTCATCAATCGTCGCTGGCTTGTTGGCATAGACCATATACTTGACGTAGCCCCACAGGAAATAGTCTAACGGCGTCAAATCGCACGACCGAGGCGGCCAATCGACTGGACCATTTCGTGAGATAACACGTTCTCCAAACTTGGTTTCCAATAAATTGATTGTGGCATTCGCTGTGTGGCGCCGTCCTGTTGGAACCACATGTCCTCCAAGTCCATATCATCCAATTGGGGCCAAAAATATTCGGTTATCACTGAACGGTAGCGATTCCCATTCACAGTAACGTGTCGATCTTGATCATCACGGAAGATGTACGGCCCAATGACGCCGCCGGCCCATAAACCGCACCAAACCGTATTTTTTTCGGGATGCAATGATGACTCATGGAGTACGTGTGGATTGTTGTCTGACCAATAACGCATATTTTGTTTATTGACGAAGCCATTCAGCCAGAAATGAGCCTCATCGCCATTGGACGTAGCGCTCTTAACGTTGAGGCCACTGACTCCGAATATCGGTAGTAAATTTTAATAATTTCGACTCGTTGTTGGCTCGTATATCTTTCCATCATGAAATGGCAAACCTTACTGAAGAGAAATGTCAAAAGAGCGGCAAAAAATATAGCGTCGTTTGCTGTCCCTGTCGGCCTATTTGTGTAGCGTCCTTGTTGAAAAACCCTTTAGTGCCTAGAGTCCAAAGAAAAAAAAAGGGCGTTATTGGCACGTCTCTTTTGGTACCTCCCACACAAATGTACCTGTAGTTAACAGCTTTTAACTTTAATAACAGTGCATAAAAATACTTGAAATTTCGAACAGTGCAATGCTTTTATAGTAGAGTCTAGAGAAAGGTGTCCGTAATTGGCACGCCCCGTCTGGTACCTCCCACGCAAATGGACCATTTTACACCAAAAGTTAACTACTTATAACTTTAATACCTGTACATACTTTAAAGTTATTAAATTCAATTAAAATTGATAATAATTAAATTAAAACAAAAAAATAAATAAATTTAGTAATATTTTTTGGGGACTCAAGGTGAGGGGATTCATAAGTCGGTTTACCAGACTGAACTTTCTTACTTGTTTTAAACACAAGTTATAGCAACAGTTGTACTATTTATCTGTGGTTACAATCGGATGTAAATAATATAACTAGAAAAAATATTTAAAAAAAATTTGTACAGATATTTTTTAAATACCAATTTTCTGCTACCAAGGATCTGCTCACGTAATAACTGCATCAAAGGACATCAAAAATATTTATTTTGCAAAAACAAATGATGCAAGTATAACGTTTAACTAAAAATAATGTTTAGGTTATTTTTTGAAAAAATCTTTTTTAGGTTCCAAAAAATAGACAAAAATTCCATAGAACGTTTCAGTGTCAAGAATCAAAACGTTTTGTGAGTTTTATATGAGTCTTAATATGGAAATGAATCATCTTGTAGTTGGCGAGAAAAAACCAAAAAACATTTTGCAAGAATACACAAACGTTTCTGAAAAAAATCCAATATTAAGTGAAATATTGGACATACGTCCCTTAGTGAAATTTTTTTTTGCCATTTTGTCAGATACGTCGATAATGTTTTTTGAGGTAACTGTAATAGATAATTTACACACGCGTTGTACTACGACTTGGTAAGTCCAATGGTGGCCTTAACTCAATATGCGAAAAATTGTCAGCTGGTCATCCAAGCGGCCATATATGAATGGAAAATGACAAGTTTGAGTTAAATCCGTTCACATTTAGAAATAGATAAAGGGGTTGGCACCCGAAATGTCACAAATGAAAAATGCTGTAGCTTTGTAAATTTCGACTTTATTTAAAACCATTTCAAATTTTGAGAAAAAAATGTTATTGTTTGATGTAATCGGCTTTAGCATGGATAATATCATCGATTCTGTCTGTCACAAGCTGCATGAATGCGGCCTGGTAGTTTTTTGTTCCATTCTCGGCGTAAAGCAATTTTTGAGGCATTGACTGTTTTGTATTTTTTACCTTATACTTTAGCTTACAGGAAAGGACCATATCGAAAAATCCATGGGGCTTAAGTCCACAAAATATGGTGGACATTGTTGTGAACAAATGAAAACTTTTTCTTGTCAAAAACGTTGGGTTGCAAAAAATGAGATCATTGTAGTTAACCGCTTGGTTGCTTCATTAGCGTCAAGAAGGCAAGACTTTCTGGTTCCGGCTTTTGTATTATTTCCTTCACAACAAAATAATAAAAGTACCTCGAAAAAATTAGTCACCAGATAAAAAAATCGCTTTTCATTATAGTGATATTTACAGTACGTGTTAATGATTAAGAGCGGTTTAGCGCAGGATTGTTTCTAGAAAAAAAACTTTGTAAGTTTGAGAAACCGATCAAATAGGAAAGAAAATTATACGGATTTTAATATGTATACTGTTCATTGTAATTTTCGACCCAATATAAAAGAAGGATATTATAATAACTAGCAGCAGGTTTATTTTGCTTTTAATTTCGCATATTCTCTTATTATTCTATGAATATGGGACATTAGCTTCCATTAGTATTTCATGAAAAACCGCACCTTCCCAGCCCAAAATACCTTCCACAACGAGTCATAAATAAATTAATAAGTACTTAAGACTGACCCCATTATTTTAACATGACTACAAGTAAGTTGCTCATGTTGTTGTTGTTGTCTGTGTAGAAAGTAAGTGCTTTACTTGGAGGAATTAATTTGTCCATCCAGAAATCCGTGGCCCATAAAAATGGTCTCATATTTGGTGCTTCACTTCGTTAGTCGTTACATTGTTTTTAATTTCCAACATTTGTTGCAGGTTTATTATAGGTTTTCCACGCTTTTCATTTTGTTTTTCTATTTTTCTTTTGGGGGATAACAACCTTGGCCAACAAACAGGTTGCCTCTCTCTCTCTCCGTCTTTCATTCTATCTCTGGGTATTTTAATAGAAGCAAAGTTGTTCTAACCCATCGGGGATTAATATTTTTTCGGTTGTGACTCTCGTTTGTGTACATGAGAGAAATCAGGTGGCGGTAGTGGTCGTTGGTGAATCTGGCGGTTGGGGTTGTTTTTTTCGTGGGGAAGGGTGGCTGAGGTTAGGTTCAGTCCTTTGGACAGGACACTTGGCGTTTGAAGATGTAATAAAACGCAGATAACATTGGTACGGCAAGAGCAGATCACGTTTGTTGAGCCATGATTCACATTGAAAATGAATGTTGGTATTGCTCTCCCTCTCTCCCTCCCTCTCTGTCTTTCTCTGTTCCCGAGATTAGTACGGAGTGGATACCACAACAGATATCCTTTCTTTATGGCCGCATTAAATATTTCTCAGCTCAGTTTTGTTTTAGTAGCACGACGGCCTTGTTATTGTTTAGCAAACACACATTCATACAATACATACATACATTGGAAAATATACAATGTCCCACCGAGCAACACATTCACATCTGCTTTATTTCCCCAATTCTAAGGCAGAAGGAGAACAAAAAAACACAAAACGGAGTACCTGAAAGACGACGAGAGAACACTCGTATTTGTTTTCGTATTTAGTTTAGTTTTGTTTAGTTTCATTCGAGTTGAGTTGAGTCGAGTTGAGTTGAAAACACAAAGAACCCAGAAAAATACTCTTAAATAATTCATGACATTCGAAAAAAGTTCCTTCGCTTTGTTGCCTTTGGCGGGGGGTGTGAGGGAGGCAGCATTTGCGAAGTCCGCATGATAAGTTGGCACGACACATAAATTAAATTCGGGAGATTTATAAGACAATAAAGAATATAACAAGTAAGAAAGATCAGTCGGGTAAACCGACTTATGAATCACCTCACCTTGAGTCCCAAAGAAATGTTAGTAAATTAATTTATTTTTTTGTTTTAATTAAATTAAATTATCAATTTGAATTGCATTTAATAACTTGAAAGTATGTACTGGTATTACAGTGGTAAGCTGTTAACTTTTGGTGTAAAATGGTCCATATGTGTGGCGGGTACCAAAAGGGGTGTGCCAATAACGGCCACTTTTCTCTAGACTCTAGGTACTAGAAAAGCATTGCACCGTACGAAATTTCAAGTATTTGTATGCACTGATATTAAAGTTAAAAGCTGTTAACTTTTGGTACATTGTGTGGGAGGTACCAAAAGGGGCGTGCCAATAACTCCCATTTTTTCTGGACTCTAGGTACTATAAAAGCATTGCACTGTACAAAATTTCAAGTAATTGTATGCACTGGTATTAAAGTTATAAGCTGGTAACTTTTAGTACAAAATGGTCCATTTGTGTGGGAGGTACCAAAAAGAGCGTGGCAACAATGCCCATTTTTCTCGAGGTAATATTGATTAATAAACTAATACTATGTGTAGAATTTCAGAGGATTCAAATAAATAGTATAGAAGTTATTAAATTATCAATATTTCACTAAATGTTAACCCTTTGTGGGGGAGGTACTAGATAGGTAACATGGCCGGAGATAGAAGAAAATATTACCACATACCAAATTTTAAGTCAATCGGTTACTCCTTTCGAGAGTTATCGTGCGCACCAGCCAGCAGACAGACGGACATTACTCATTCGACTTAAAATGGCCCAAAACGGATATTCGCCGAACATACTAAGGGTCTTAGGTCACTCCTTCGATGTGCTACACTTTTGGTTCGTAGCAAATGATATATACCCTCCTCTCTAAGATGAGGGGATAAAAAACGTTACCATAAAATTTTTTTGGTTTTGGTTTCATAAAATAATATTCCTGAATCTATACAAAAAAAGTTTCTAGGTCTCGGACACAAAAAAGAAATGGTTGTTGCATAGTGTTATTAGGAATTCTACTACTACTGTCACCCTTATCTTAGACCCCACTTATCATACCACCCCTCCCATTGACAGCTAAGCCCATTGTTATTTCAATTTTTGCCACGTGTGCTGAAACATATTTCGCGACCTAAGAGTGAAAAGGCGCTAAGTCCACTTTTTCCTAAATGTATTTTTTGAAGCGGAACGTAAGATAAGTTGGATATACATCGATTTGAAAACAAAAAGCCAAAAAAATCATGCTTTGTCATCTTTAAAAGCTGAATCGTAAAAGCACTAAGTCCATAATCCCTTTATAAAAACATTCATATACAGTAAGTATTTTGCCACTCCTGTACAATTTTAAATATTGGACTTAGCGCCTTTACACTCATAGGTCGCGATTTGTTAACCTCTCCTTCTCGATCTATCCCCGACTTACAGGACGAGCATCGTCCGTCTATTTAGTCAAGAAGAATGTACGTTTTTTTTTGTCTAAAAAGGCCAACTTATTTTGTGGTACTTATATTTTTTTTGGGTTCATGTTGGCATTTGTGCCACTTTTGTTTTTGGCCAAAACACCTAAAAAAAATAGGACCAAAGGTTATGTGATGTTACGTGTATTTTTGCTCGTGTTTGGCCTTTCATGTTAAAAAACAATATTCGTGTTAAATTTTTATTGAAAATTCTACATTTTACATTGCGGATGCGTTGTCGGGTTGGCCATTCTCGCCATTCCGGTTATTCTGGCTGATGATGGCTTGTAATATTATTATTACAATTTAATGTCCTTTTGGCCCCAAACCCAGATGTCTGCAAAAGGTGTGGCCATAAGAAATGTCACAATTTCTTTTATCTATGTGCTCTATTTTAACTAAGGTTTGGTCTGTTGTTTTATTTTTCTCAATATTTGTCTAAATTTATGCGGAAAACAATGTCACAAATAATTTTGTAACATTTTCCAGTTACCAAATGTTTTGCAAATATTCTTATGTCTATTTGGTTGGGCATTTGTGTTGTGTTTGAATTCTCAAGGATTTTGAAGGCGGTGGTTGAGGGGGAGTGGGCGTTTGTATGGATGAACAAAAACCACTTTGATTGTTGGTAAACCCCAACACCTGTTCTCGTCCTGCTTAAGAGTGTCCTGTGGAAAATTCACATCTTTGGTTTGCCAAAGTCTTATCTCATAATCTCCATGGTGCCGCAAGTGCATGAAGAAGAAAGGGAAGTTAAGGGAAGGGAAGGTAAGGTAAATTATTTATATATTCATTTATACACGGGGCAAAATCGTCTTTTTTGATATGTTTGAATCGAAGAAAAATATATTTGAAACACAAATTTTTAAATATTAATTACTTCTGAGCAAATACATTTTATTTGAAAATCAATAAAATTTATTTGGAACGCATATATTAATATATTACAACAAAATGTATTTGCAAACTAATTTTCTCAAATAAAATATGTGTTTATATACAAATAAAATTATCGTTTAGGAACCTGTCCAAATATATTTTGTTTAAAAACGTTGACAATTTTTTAAATTTTATTTCTACTTTTTAATTGATTTTAAGTTATACCTTATAATTAAAAATGACTTATGAAGCAATAAAATTAGTTTTAAAGCACTAATTGTTAAGTTATATTTATTCTAAGTCATCATTTGTTGACAATCCACCTTGCATAATACATCATTTCGCAGGATTATACGATTTCAATAATAATGGCTTCAAATAAATATTTGTTCCGTAAATAATAGTCCCAAATAAAAAACATTAGGACGGAAACAACGATTTATTTAGAACAACATCTTTCAAAATATATAATTTTTGTGTGTGACAAATATAATATATTTAGAGTGTACCCTAAATATTTGTATATTTCAAGCAGAATATGTTTGGGACAATATACTACAGAACCGATTTTTTTTCAGCGTGTATGTATTTGTGCTTGTGTTTGTTTTCTTACTCAAATATCTGTTGGTTGTGTATGTTTTTAAGCAAAATTTGTAAATTTGTGAGGTTATTTAAGGCAAAGAAATGCTGAAGAAATGATAAAAATGTTTTTATTTTTCGGATTAAGAATATGGGTTAAGATTTGAGAATGACGCCCCTATATTTGTAAGCATTGTCTCTTAACACCCCTCGACTCTGCAATTTTTGTTGTGAAAATGAAATATACTGCTTCAGATTTAGGTATAGCTATTAGCCCATATTTCAGATATATCCCACAAGTGTTTTCCATTTCTGTTCTAATTGATATTAAAGTTTCGATTTGGCTGAAATTTGGCAGATACACATTTTTTCTACGAATTTTTGATAAACACCCCCGGCCGCATGTTTTGGGACAATACTTCCTGAAGTGTCTCCTGTATTTCGATATTATTTTAACTGTGTAATTTATCATTTTTGAACTGTGTAATTGTTGCCTCAATTACTAATCAATAACATTTTTATTTTCAAAAGCCAAAAATGCATGATTTCATAACTAAGGCGTCTGTGTATTTAAGCTAAGACCTCCAACTTAAAGTAGAAGAGACATCTGGCATTTTTTTCCGCCTCATCACGATCACGCTCATGACCTCTAATTGTTTTCTAAACGGAAACAACGGCTATTATTGCATTTATGAAAACAATAGACCTTATGAAACACACGTTGTGTAGCCCCTTCAGTCAAATCTCAAATCAAAACAATACAATTGCATTTCTTTCGACTGTTATTGTTTAACTAATATTTTTTGATTGTATTCTCGAATTACAATCAATACTACATATACAATTGATTTAAAAAGCAAAACAGTTTTGTTTTTCGTTTGGAATTATTTTGAGTGTAACATAAATTTACAATCAATGCTATGGCAATTCCCCCGCAAAGCGAAACAGTTTTTCCATTTGAAGTCCATAAAATGTAAATTTTGATTTTATTTCAATATTTGTACTCACCTCTTCAAATACATAGTTTACCCAACGAACGAACATAAAACAAAGTTGAACCTTTGTTTTAAGCGTTGCGGACTCAGTTAGGCAGTTTCACCTGAAAGTAAACAAATAATAAAAAAATCTTTATTTTACGGCACATTTTATTTTGTTAACATTATTTGCATTCGTTCCCCGCGCCTTTGACAAAAAAAATAATGATGCACAGTGGAAGAATTGAAAAAATGTACAAAAATATGTCTATTCTTATTACTCAGCCGAATTTCAGAATAAGTTCTATAAAATGTAAAGGGTTTTCCAACAAGAGCTGTTATTTTGGTATTCAAAGAAAAATGAAATTTTTTGAGATAAATGATCGGATGTTTATTTCAAGCCAAATGACCACCACGACCACGCTTACAGGACCTCATTCTTTTCATGAAATTTTCCATAACCAAATCGCAAAGTGGCTGCTCTATGTCCTCGATAGCCTCACGAATTCTATCTTTGATGTCTTGAATCGACGCTGGGCTGTTGGCGTAGACCTTATCTTTCACGTGGCCCCAAAGGAAAAAGTCGCAAGGTGTTAAATCACCAGATCTCGGTGGCCAATTGTGATCACCTCTTCGAGAGATAACACCGTCCGGAAACTTTTACCGTAACAGAGCAATGGTTTCGGTGCTTGTGTGGCACGTAGCGCCGTCTTGTTGAATGTAAACGTTGTCCAGATCAATACCATCCAACTCCGTAACTGTTGATCCAACCTCATTTTCGAAAAAGTAAGGTACAATGACCCCTCCGGACCATAAACCGCTCCAAACAGTCACACATTGAGGATGGAGAGGCTTCTCAACAATAACTCTTGGGTTTTCTGAGCCCCAGATGCGACAATTTTGCTTGCTGACGTAGCCACCGAGGTGGAAATGGGCCTCATCAGTCAAGATGATTTTGAATCGTTCGTATCGTTTTTTGTTCGATCGTTTTGTATCGTTCGATGATCGTGTATCAATCCATTTTTAGGAATGGCGTAGTTTCTACTTGTCAAATGTCAAAGAATAAAAGCTTCAAAAGTGACAGCTACCGAAATACCGGGAGATTCAAAATAACACCTCTTGTTGGAAAACCCGTTACATTTATTTAAAAGTTCTCAGTCCAACCAACATTAAAACCGAGCTAAATTCTACTTTGGGAGAGTATGCTTGTTCGATTAAAACTACAACTTGTTTGATGGCAGAGTCTAAACGGGGTCGTACGAACAGCCAAGACGAACACCGTAGTGGTCGACCAATTGAGGTGTCAACGTGAGAAATGGTAAAAAAAATTAAAAAAAAAAGTGGTTTTGGATGACCGTCGGTTGAAGGTTTGGAGTAAGCGGAAGTCATATGCATTTCAAATAGTGTTATACATTGCATATTGACGGAAAATTTGATGATGAGAAAGCTGTTCGCAAGATGAGTGCCGCGTTTGCTCACAATCAAGACAATGCACCAGTTTACACATCCACCAATAAGATGGCCAAAATCAATGAAGTAAAGCTCGAATTGCTTCAGCATGCACCTTATCCGCCAGATTTAGATCCCTCGGATTATTTTTTGTTTCCAAACTTGATAAAAATGTCTCGGCGGAAAAAGATTTGCCAACAATGAAGAGGTGAAGGTTGTGGTTGATGGCTATTTTCAGGAGCTAGACAGTTCTTACTACAAACACCATATCGAAGCTATTGAAAATCGATGGAAAAAGTTCATCGAGCTTGAAGTAGATTATGTTGAGAAATTAAGAAAAGTGATTCCACATTTGTTGAGTTTTCTTTGTTAGATCGGCTAATATTGGGGCCGCCTTGTTTCTCGCAATTATAAGTCTTTGTGTGGGAGGTACTTGAATGAGTAGGCCATCCTGGAAGGGATTGCACTAACCAACCAAAAAAATGTGTCTGTGTTCGAGACCCTAAACGTTTTTAATGAAACGTAATTTTTTTATGTTAAAGTATTTAGAATTTTTTTTAATTTCCATTTTCATGGGTACCTCCAAGTAAGTATTTTGACTATATTTTTTGAAGTATAAGCCCGATAGCACAGGATACGTTTTAAGTTTATGTAATTTATGATAGCTACAAATGTAGGAAATTACTCTTACACCTAGAAACAGTGGTTTAGTAACAGTCGTTAAAAAATTAGAAACAATAAAAAAATAGAAAAAGAACAAATAGAAATTATTTTATTCCATATTTTCGAAAGCCAGCATCATAACGAAGAAATTAATACCAACTTGAAAAATACTATGGATAAATATATACATTTAATACTCTTTTACAAATTATACTAGAAGAGAATTTAAAAAAAATCATGTTTTACTATTGTTAGGGTATACGAGTACATATCGTCATCAGAAACGAAAAAGGGCCTATTATCATATTTGAAAATTTTACAGGAGAAGCAAAAAACTAAATAAAATAAAAAGTGCTGCCGTTAGAAAAACGAGGTTTTCAGGATAATATCTATACATAATAATGCGTATATAAAGTCAAACAAACATGATTTATAACTTGTTTGTGCAAATTGCGTGAAATAGGATTTTTTAACTATGAAAAAAGAAATAATTTGTTGTTAGGCCCTTTTGAATTTCGTTAATAAATTCGCCATTTTTAATATTACGCCGCTAAAAATTTATCAGGATGTGTATTTTGATGGTGTACCGAAATCCATCAAAAACTATATTTTCATTTTTCTTGTTGTTACGCCCTTTTTCGTTTCTGATGACGATATATCATTCACTACGGCCCAAAAGTGTAACACATTGTAACACCTACGACCCCAAGTTGTTGGCCATTTGAGCAAAGCCTGTCCGTCTGTCTGTCTGGCTGCTGCGTACTCTCGATAGGAATATCCTATTGACTTGAAATTTCGTATATCACTCGTTCTAGTACCTCCCCCACAATAGGTCAACATTTAGTGAAATATTAGTTGTTTAATAACTTCGATTCTGCTTGCGAAATTTTCCGCAAGTTCACACTTAGTAATTGTTTATTAGTTACTGAGAAAAATGGTCGAATTTGCCACGCCCCTTTTTCTATCTCCTATACAAATGGACTATTTTGCACAAAAAGTTAATGGTTTATATCTTTGATGCCGGTCCACAAAACGACTTAAAATTTTGTGCTGTGTAATGCTTTTGTAGTACCTATGTTCCCGTAAAAAATTGGCTTTATTGCCACACCCTTTTTGGTACCTCCCATTGGTTTTCACATATCCCGGAATTTTTAGATTGGAAATCCCGGTCGAGTTTGTTGATGTATTTAAGAGGTTTTAATTAAAAAAAAAATATTAAACTTTTCTGAAAAAAATTGAATTTTTCGCAATATCTTGTCAGATAAGTGATGTAGATATTATATTAGTAGAAGATAAAGACTAAGATAATAAAAATATAATAATAGTGCAGTTTTCGATGTTTTTAAGAAGTTTTAATTAAAAAATATTAAAATTTTCTTCCAATTTCTTTCGAAATATCTTGTAAGATACGTTTGAAAGCGTTGATGGAAGAAATTATATCATTAGACGATGAAGGCTCCTTAATTTAGGATTATTTACAGTTTTTCTGAGCGAATTACCATAAATAGTTCTCCAGTTAGGCTAAAATATCGGATCGAATTTAATTTTTTTTAGGTTTATCATTATTTTGATAGTTAAAGAGGTCCCTTCATATCACTCTTATTGTAAAACCCTATACTATCCAATGGGATTAAACTTAGTGCAAGTTTTTTTTTTTTTAGGTTTATCATTATTTTGATAGTTAAAGAGGTCCCTTCATATCACTCTTATTGTAAAACCCTATACTATCCAATGGGATTAAACTTAGTGCAAGTTTCATTCTGATCAGAAGACATCGCTTTTAAAAATTGACTCACTTGATATGAAATCCCCCATATAGGTATATTAGCATAACTCTAGGACCATTTCTCCGTCTTGGTTAAAAGAGTGTTTAGTGAGGCACATATTTTGTAAATTAGGCTATAAATTTCCGGTTAAAAAACACAAAAGTTACACGGATTTAAAAATCGTATTTCCTATTACCTGTAACTTCACCCTGTATGTTATAAAAAGTTCTGATTCCATACTTAAAGTCCTCATCACCTCGTCTATGAGTGTATTAAAAAAGACAATCTATCATATCCATTTTTTTTTCGAAATTCTCCCACTGTGCCTCGTATGAAAAAAGGTTAGTTAAATAAAAGACGAGTTTTCTGTATTTATTTATGTTTGTCAATGTCGATGTTTTTGCCATTGATGTTGAATGACGATTGTGGACGAGTTTAATGCAATTTGTTAACAACAAATATCAACAACAACAGCAGCATTTAAACAAAGTTATTGTTATTTTGTTTGTGTCGTTACGACGACAACAAATAATAAAGTTCCCCTAAAAAAGACTGAGGGCTTTGGTTAAACATAAAAGTGTCCTTTTTTTTGCTTGGTCCACAAGTCCTTTTATGGCTCCTGGTGTACGCACACTTATTCGTTTCTTTTTTGTATTTGTAGTATTCTCAAAATCCCTTTAGGATATGTGGTTGTTGCTGTTAGCCAACAATTTGTATTTGTTTAAAATTTCATTAATATTTAAAAACGTAATGCCTTAGTTGTTGTTGTCGATGTTTTGTTTTGCACATTCATTCATCTATCCATCCACCTTGCCTTTTTTCCACATCTGCTATTTAAGCAGACCCTCAAATCAACCGGAAACGGAAATTGGGAGGAAAAAGCCCCAAACGAACGAAAAGCAAAGGTAAAAGCAACAAAAAAAATGTGTGGCAAATATTTCTGATTAAATTTGGCTTAAGGGAATCCTCCAAAAAAAGGAGGGATACTTAAATGCCGTAGTGGGTGGGGTGTGCGTGTTTGGTCAAAGGGGAGGGGAGGAGTTCGGTTCGGTTTTAAACTCGTTTCAACAAATTAATTATTAAAATAACATAATTTAAAGTTATTTACGATAATTGTCTGCGGTTACCGATCATCCCATTTATGCTTATGCAATTTCGATCTAATTTTTATTTCGGTTTTTTTTTCTGTTTTCATTTTAATTAAATCCCCTTTGGAATTCATAATTTGCGATAAACATCTTTTAATTGTTTCGTATAGAATAGCCCGGAATTGGTTCAATGGAATATTTTATAAAAGAACCGGTAGCCGCAATTCAGAAAGGCAATGCGCCGTCGCCACCACCATCGCCGCGTTCCACTGAAGTGAAACCACAGAACTGGAAAACCGCTAAATAATTCAGTGGCGTAAAAATGCTAATCAGATACCGTTTTTTGAGGCAGTATTTTGTGAGTGTGTGTTTTTTGTTTAAATTGCCGTTTTAATTTAAAATCAATAAATAATTCAACGACATACATAGAAACGAACTAAACGATTTGGAAAAAAATAGATAAATTCCTTTAACACTTAGGCTTGTAACAATTAGGCTTATCTTAGCTTTTTAATAACAAAATACTTATATACATACATACATATACTCGTAAAGTAGCAGCTCTACACTGCAAAAAATATGTTCATTTAATCAAAGAAACGTTTTTATACCCTCACTTTAGTGTGACGAGGGTATATATCATTTGCTACGGAAAAAAGTGTAACACATCGAAGGAGTGATCTAAGACCCTAAGTATGTTCGGAGGAAATCCGTTTTGGGTCATTTTAAGTCGAATGAGCAATGTCCGTCCGTCTGTCTGTCTGTCTGTCTGTCTGTCTGTCTGTCTGTGTGTCTGTCTGTCTGTCTGTCTGTCTGTCTGTCTGTCTGTCTGTGTGTCTGCTGGCTGGTGCGCACGATAACTCTCGAAAGGATTAACCGATTGACTTCAAATTTGGTATGTGGTAATATTTTGATCTATCTCCGGATGAGTTCGAAGATGGGCCATATTGGTCTACTCCTTCTGGTACCTCCCACACAAAGGGTTAAAATTTAGTGAAATATTGATTCTTTAATAACTTCTATACTACTTATTCGAATCTTTTGAAATTCTGCACATAATATTAGTATATTAGTCGCTATTAACTCGAGAAAAATGAGTGAAGTTGGCATGCCCCTTTTGGTACCTCCCACACAAATGGACCATTTTGCATCAAAATTTAACTGCTTATAACGTTAATACAAGTGCATAAAAATGCTTGAAATTTTCTACAGTATAATGTTTTTGTAGCGCCTATAGTCCGGTAAAAAATGGGCATTATTGTACAGCCCCTTTTGGTACATCCCACACAAATGGACCGTTTCGTACCAAAAGTAAACGGCTTGTAACTTTAATACCAGTGCATACAAATACTTGAAATTTTGTACAGTGTAATGCTGTTATAGTGCCTATAGTCCTGTAAAAAGTGGGCGTTATCACCCCGCCCCTTTCTGTACCTCCCACACAAAATGACCAAATCATACCAAAATTAGATAGCTCGTAACTTTAATATACCAGTGCACATAAACGCTTATAGTTCAGCACAATGCAATGTATTTAAGAATGTACTGTTTACCGAAAAATATGTGTATTTGGAAAACCCCTTCTGGTACCTCCCACACAAATTGACAGATTTATTGGTGTAATGTTATATATTACATTACTCACAAAGTGAGGGTATACCTTAGTCGGTTTACCCGACTGAAACTTTCTTACTTGTTCATTAAATATTTATTTCAATCAGTGCGAGGAATTAAAAAAGGAAATAATAATTCGGCCGTTTCTTAACCAGTCGACCAATTGCAACAGAACTTGGCATGTTTGTAGAAGAGGTATAATAGAAGTTAAGTTTTGAATTTGAGCCACCTATGGTATACAGGGGCGGAGCTACTGGCCTCCTGGCCACCTCGGGTGAACAACATTTTAGCACGTGTAACTTTTTCCTTTTTTGTCTGATTCATAAAATCTTTGCATTTTGTGTGTATTCTAACATTAAAAATTTAATTTTTTTTCCATTGTCCAAGTATTTTGTGAATATCGGAGCAGAATGTTACCGATTTATTCTGAATTAGACACCACAATTTGCAATTCGGTCGGATGTGCCCATTGAAAGAAAAGCTATTGCCATATAAATTTATTTATTTTTTCATTTGAATTACCATGAATTACAATGCAAAGTCAATTTATATTCTAATTTTAAGGTCCAGGGAAAGGCCGGGTTACAAAGACCATATGGCTAAATGTTTGCAGCGATAGACCAGAGCCTCTGGTGGGAATCGTACCAACGATCCCCAAGCTCATAGGCGAGTACGCTACCAACTCGCCTACTGGGGCGCTCATATATATATCTATTTATATTTTCAAAAAATGGGAAATTATAAAAAGATTGTATAATATATTTATATTCGTCTTCAAGGAAAGTTTCTGGAGAATTTTTTGAAAATAGAATGGTTCAAAAATTTTTATAAAAAGCATAAGCCACGCTTTCTAACCATCTTTAATAAAAATGTAAAAAACTGGCCTCATTTTCGACAATCGCAAAGCTAAAATATAAAAACCTTTATAAGTTTTGTATGTAGTAATGTGTTACATGGTAAACAGTAATAGGAATTTTAAGCCCGGCTTTTAGTATAATAGAAATTGGGGGAAAACTTAAAAAATCGTTTTTGGGGATTTTCGAATTTATTTTGGGAATTGTAAGATTTTTCTTTATCAATATAATAATGTTAGAACTTGCCTCGATTTCTGGCGTCAAGACGTACACATTGCGAAATAATTGAAATATATATTTTTTAAATATTTTATGGGTTCTTGTAGGTTTCGTCTTATTTGAAAATATTTTTAATTTTTTCCCGATCCGATATACCGATTCCTTTCTCATTATCTTTTCTGGATAGACAGAAAAATTAGCTATTTGATAAAAAATATTGCCATTAGTATTGGGTTTTCCAATAAGAGTGATATGATTTCTTTGAAAAAAAAACACACTTATTGTTAAGGAAATTCAAAAGTTTTTTATTTAATGTGAAGTAAAATCGATACAATTAAGTTCTAAATAAAACGTCATTCAAATGGCCTCAACGACTTCTTCTGCAGGAACGAATTCGATGAACCCAATTGTCGAGTACTTTTTCCACTAAATTAAGTCATGAATGGCACTTTCAATAATGACTTGAAAATCTTGAAGAGAGTCTGGCTTATTTCAAAAGACCAATGACTTCAAATAACCCCACAAGAAATAGTCTAATGGTGTTAAATCAAAAATTTTGGAGGCCATTCAATATCACAATTTCTTGAAATAATCGAATCTCCAAAATTTTCTCGCAACAATTCAATTGTTTCATTTGCTGTGTGGCACGTAGCCGCAATCGGTCAATGGCAAAAATATAGCTCTTAACGAGAGCTAAAATATTGCTCATGGGTGTCAAGGTCATGGGTCGACTGGAAAGTGTTTTTTTTTTGGATTTAAAAAAAAATGGACAGCATAATTTTCAAATGTGAACGGAAAGTTTATTTTTGCTCTAGCTCCTTAAGGGTTCGTCGGATCGGGAATCGGTCAATGGCAAAAAGATAGCTCTTAACGAGAGCTAAAATATTGCCCATGGGTGTCAACGTCGTAGGACGACTGGAAAGTGTTTTTTTATTTTTAAAAAATGGGCTTAGCGCACGAAAAGTTGCAATTGGAGAACGATTATTTTGATAATAAAACTGAATAATTTGTAAACGTTGTTCTTGCGTATATCACTCCATGATGAAATTGTAAACACTACTGAATACAATGAAAAACAAATGACAGATCATGACATATTACAAATGGCCGAAACGTCACTTCAAAATCATATCATCCCTATTGGAAAGCCCATTATATTTGCTGAAACATAAGTTATGGGCTTTTGAGAAGTAATAGACACTGAGTCTTTGAGTTACAAACTAAAAATCTGCTTAATCTTAATAGTTTATATGCTATTGGGTTGTCTCCGAAATATTCCATAGTTCACGCCCACCCACCAATAACCTAAAAAACAATATTCAATATTTGATTAATGTCCCGCCCACTTTTCTCTTTCGTCCACTTTTGGCGAAATTGCATATATTGAGTACGAAAACTACAAACCAAATTCGGCCATTCTACGATCAATAATTTCCGAATTATTCAGTTTTTAAATACCACTGCCACTAATTCGACCCTCCAATTTTAGTAAGGATATTGATATTGACTCTTTTAACTTAAATTCAATATATCTTTCCCTTAAGATAATTTCTTTCTGATATATTAACATTTTACATAGTACCATGCCCACTTCCGTACCGCCCACATTTTGTTTACTATTAAAGGGCAAATGACATGGCCTCAAGGGCAGATAACTTCAATCAGCAAACTTGGAGACCTTTCGAAGGATGAGTTAAAGCACTTGGTAGTGATGACTCACAAAATAATGTGGGACTGTGAAACAGTGGGAAAAACTACAATGATACAATGGGGTTACTCAAATGAGCGGAATATAAGAAGTTTACAGAAACATAGTATGTTCAAAAAAATTTGCGAATTTTGTATTTTTTCAAAAAGTATTTATTTATTTATGAATATCTATTTTATCCCTTTCAAAGTAATTCCCCTCGGATGTAATACACTTCTGCCAAAAGTTTTTTCCAATCCTCGAAGCACTTCAAATAATCATTTTTTGTGATCTTGCTCAGCTCCTCTTTCGATGCCGTCTTTATCTCCTCAATCGTGGCGTAGCGTCGTCCTTTCATGGGCCTTTTCAGTTTTGGGAACAGCAAATAGTCACAGGGGGCTAGGTCAGGGAATACGGTGGCTGCGGCACCATTACTGTATTGTTTTTGGGCAAATATTTGCGCACAAGCAACGATGTGTGTGCAGGGGCGTTATCATGCTGCAAAAGCCAGTTTTTGTTCTTCCACAAATCCGGGCGTTTTTGGCGGATTGCTTCGCGCAATTTGCTCATAACTTGCAGGTAATATTCTTTATTGACCGCACTACCCTGTGGCAAGAACTCATAATGCACCACGCCAATGCAATCAAAGAAAACTGTGAGCTCGGGCGTCCGACACGCTGTTCGTCCTTCGCATCTTCTCGGCCCTCTAAGAACATTTTGTACCACAGACAAACGTTGCTTAGGTCCAAGGTAGCTTCACCATATGCCACAGTCAACATGCGGAATGCGTCAGCGCACTTTATTTTGTTTTTCACACAAAATTTGATGCAGATTCTTTGATCCATTTTCTGAAATAGATAAAAATCGAAGACAAGTTAAAACACATCCAAGCACAACAGCTGTAAAAAATTAATTAATCATTCAAAATGGCCGACCTTGTCAGCATAAGTAAGGGACATGAGTACCAACATAACGCTACAAAAATATCAAAAATCAAATACACGTAGCCCTCGGAAATTAAAAATTCGCGATATTCTTTGAACATATGTAGGGTTCACAGGAAATTCGTGTGAAGCACTGATCTCCTATAACTCTTGCGAGTTTAAAAATATCATAAATAAGGAGCGCACAGCAAGCCGAGCCATTGGCTCAAGTGTATGTTCAACCTAACCTACTAAAATATTTATCTCACCCCTGTTCTGTATTCCAAGAGCGGATTATAGTCGAATTTCTAATTCATTAAGTTATTCATTATTTCTGTTTGATGACTTTTGAAGATTCTTTGTAAACAATTACCTTTATTTCCCATTTGAACATATTTGATACATTCGAAACATATTTGCGTCCGAAGAAAAAAAATTCCGAGAAAATTCTGATTCAAGCCAAATTCGGAATAGAGAACCGGGGCGTATAATAAACTCAGAAACACTTGTATACAATAATAATAATACAACTTTCAAATAAGGGAGTGTGCTTATCAAGAAAAGCAGCTTCTAGCAATATATCGCGACCTAAGAGTGTAAAGGCGCTAAGTCCAATATTTAAAATTGTACAGGAGAGGCAAAATACTTACTGTATATGAATGTTTTTATAAAGGGATTATGGACTTAGCGCTTTTACGATTCAGCTTTTGAAGATAACAAAGCAGGATTTTTTTTGGCTTTTTGTTTTCAAATCGATGTATATCCAACTTATCTTACGTTCCGCTTCAAAAAATACATTTAGGAAAAAGTGGACTTAGTGCCTTTTCACTCTTAGGTCGCGATATGTAACTCTGTATTTCTGTGAGAGCGATTGTAGCTTTAAGTCGGTTTCTTCAACATAATTTTTTCTTATATGTTTTAAATATCAGATAAGAAAATTGATTAGTTTTCTATGTCAACCTAAATTGGCTTATTTTTAATTCAGAAAACATTTTGAAAATGAATTCTTTCTTTTATGGCAATAAATTAGCATATTATGATTAAATTTACCTCTTTAAAGATACATAAATAAACTGTCAAACAACTTTTTATTGCATAAGCGTGGCTAAAATTCCAAAACCAGAAATTTGTTTTCGGAACAATCGGCAGAAAGAGGAATCGCAAACCGGCAAAGAATGGCCTAAAATATTTAATGATTTTGTTTACACCTCATATAAGACTGATTGGATGTCTTACACATATGTATGTATGTATGCATGTATACCCAATCAGGCCAGGCAGACCAACTTTCCATAATCAGATACTTTTGTTATCTTCCATTCGATGTGAACACATAATTATCATCTCTGGCAACACAAAACCAAACCGACCGACACAGGATGATTGATCTCCTTGAATTTTGTCTCCCACTCAAGCGTGTTTTTTTTTCGTGCACTTATTCCAAACAGGTACTGCGAACAAGTTGGCCAAATTGGAAGACACCGCTATGTTGCTTCTTCTTGTGGACGTGGCTTTGGCATAATTCTGTTGCGTATTTTTTTTTTTTAAACTCTAAATATATGTTAACGAGGAAGGGCATTAAGCTGGACCGCCGATGAAGAGACAAGTGATTATAACAACGACATTATCGTGATTTATAATCCACTTTGCTAAAGAATTCACTAAAGCACAACGACCAAGATTCGATAAGGAAACCTAATACATTGTCTTGAAATAAAAATTGGAAGAACATTTATGATGTTTTTATCTTACTTTAATCTGAATTTCAAAAATAAATTTACAAATTTTTAATGAAATGATGTCGTACTCCTAATAATGATATCGAGAAATATACAATTCATATTAAAATAAGAATATTCCATATTAAATCTGAAGACAGGTTTCTTCAAGTTATGTTATGAAATATCTTTCTATTATGGAAATTACTATGGAATAAATAATATAAATTTGAAATAATTACTTTTCATCGTAAAAGCCTGATACATGAAAAGTTATGGAAGGCTTACTTATTTAACATAAAAAATTCCATTACATTTTATGTAAAGGCTTTAAGACTGTAGATTAATATTAAGTAAATAACCTTAATATTAAATATATTTAAAAAATCAGTTCGTAATGTTCTAGTGTTAAACATGAATTACACTGTGTGTAATTTTTTAAGTCATGGAAATATAACCATTTACGGACACTACTGTGTAATAAAAGACCAAATAAAGAAGACCCGTGTCTCCCAGTTTTGCCCAAAGTCATGCACTTTTTTTTATGGGGGCCCATAAAACAAAGTGCATGATTTGGGGCCTCGGTGTCATTTTTGCAAAAAAGTGATAATTTTCTCAGGCTCATATCTAGCAAACCGCTCGGAGGCAAAGTTGTAGCTCTTGTCATAAAGAACAAAAATTGTGAGCGTAAAAAATCAAAAACTTCAAGGTCAAAATCGCAAAAACTTTGCCTCAGAGAGTAAATCAAAATTCCAAACGGTTTGTAAGATATGAGCTCATAAAATAGACCACCCAGATCTTAAAGAAAATGGCCAAAGTTTTCGTTTGAGCAAAAAAAAAAGCGAAAATAAAAACTTGGTTTTTTGACAAAAAAGTCAAACAAGTTTTAATTTCGCAACAAAAATCACAGTAAAATTGTTTTAGAAATATTGAAAGCAAAGCTTTCGAAAACACTTTGGACAACATTTTCTAAATATAGGGTGATCTAAGTAGAGATACTTTTTTCAATAGCCTTTTTTTTAACAGATCACATGTGAGTCGTTTCATGCTGTCATGTTATTTTTGTTAAGTATTGTTTGGCATTTCATCATGGAAGGACTTACGCCTGCACAACGTTTACAAATTATTCAGTTTTATTATCAAAGAAACCGTTCCCCAATTGCGCTAAGTCCGTTTTTTTAAATCAAAACACAAAACACTTTCCAGTCGACCCACGACCTTGACGCCCATGAGCAATATTTTAGCTCTCGTTAAGAGCTATATTTTTGCCATTGACCGATTCCCGATCCGACGTACCGAAATTATTGGTCCATATTTCTTCAAAACTTGTGCCGGTGAGAACGTAATCGTCAATGGCGATCGTGCCAGGATAACCAACTATTTGATGCCTGAAATTGAAGCTCGTGATCTCGGCGACATTTGGTTTCAAAAAGGCGGCGCCACTTCGCACACATCGCATCAATCAATGGATTTATTGAGTGAACACTTCGGTGAGCAGATAATTTCACGTTTTGGGCCGGTCGATTGGCCACCAAGATCGTGTGATATCACACCGTTAGACTTTTTCCTGTGGGGATATGTAAAGTCTAAAGTTTCTGCGGACAAACCCGCTTCGATTCAGGCCTTGGGGCAAAACATCACGAGTGTCATTCGCCAGTTACCAGTCGAAATGCTTGAACGAGTTATCGAAAATTGGACTCAACGGATGGAGCATCTGAGACGTAGCCGCGGCCAACATAATCTTCAAGAAATAAATGCCATAGAATGTTCTTTCAAATGATAATAAACATTCCCCATTCAATTTGAATGTTCTGTTTTTTTTCTATAAAAAAGTAGGAAACCTCGAAATGGATCACGCTATACAACAGATAACACCGTGCAACACGGACTTGACATTATAGGTTCAATTCTACTACAAAAGGGTAGTAGCAACCTATACTCGGTTTGGCGAAATTGGTGACCAATTTTTTTTATGGGCCTCCAAAGTTTCTGATAATCAGTGGCCCCTTGTAAAAGGGGCCAGCTTTTGTCCAACAACTAATTCAGACAATGTTTGTTAACAATTTATAAGGGAAACAAATGTTCTAAAAAAATGTTGGCTATAAATTTTTACTATACGTGTCCAAACACACCAAAGCCCAAAACTTTACAAAAAAAAAAGCAAAAAATTTCAAATTTCAGCCTTAAACGCTCTTTACTGTTATCGTTATAGCTTTTAGGATATACTTAAAATGAAAAAGTTCATTGATCTATAACAAAAGTATCTCTATTTATTTAAAATTACTGACGAAAAACTAATTCCAACAATACATTTTTCTTCTTTGCAGGTACGAAAAAAATTAAATCACTCTGGCGTAATTGCAAAATCTGGTAATTTTCATAAGGTATATGCGAAAAAATTTTAGTAAATGCTATTGCACAATTGCAGAACCAGAACTTAATGTAATGCAAATGTTCTTTAATTTATTTATTTATTTTATGATTATAAATATGTTCCTTTTGATACGTTCACTTTAGTGGATATATATCATTTGCTACGGGTCAAACGTCTTACACATCCAAGGAGTGACCTGAGACCTTAGACCAGCGATTTCCAATAGCTTCGATACCTTGTTTATAGTAAGAACTGTGTAGCTCCTGAAAAGCAATTCATTGATTCAGGCGATCGCATTAGCCGATGAGTGTGAACTGGTGAATTTTCTTGATTGTGAGCAAACGCGGCACCCATCTTACGCAGCTTTCTCATCATCAAATTTTGCGTCAATATGCGATGTATAGCACTTTTTGAAATGCCTATGACTTCAGCTAGATCATGAACCTTCAACCGAAAGTCATACAATACCTTTTTGGGATTTTTTAACCATTTTTGGTGTGGACACCTGCATTGAGTGATCACTACGGTGTTCGTATTGGCAGCTCGTACGGCCCCGTTTAAACTCTGCCACCCAATATTTTCGTTTACTTTTGAGTGCTCAAACTACTACCGTCATCTATATGTCAGGTCAGTTAATTTGGGGCCACCCTCGTATTACCCTCGAAGTGAGGGTATACCTTAGTCGTATACCCGACTGAAATTTACTTACTTGTTCTGAACCACATGACTTCAAATTTTGTCTGTAATAATATGTTCGTCAAAGCTCGAAGTCGATCATATCGACCAATATTTCATGTACCTTTCCCACAAAATGGCAAAACTCTTGGCCCACAATGTATACTATTATGTTCGTTAATTAAGTAAACATTTATTAAGTAAAGCATTTGTTCATTGTTCAAACTTAACGGGTGGGCCATTAAAAATTTTAAATTTGAATCGGCTTCAAAAAAGGTAAGGATATTTTTTTAAATTTCTGGTTTTATGGGAAATATTGAACTTTGTCATTTAATAATGGAACACAATATCATTCATATGACTACCACGACTGGCTTGGCAATGCCTCATCCGATCAACCCAATATTTTAGTACATTTTCGATTTCTTCGGATCGAATCTCTTCAATGGCAGTTCATGTTTCAATGCTTCAATATTCTCTGGATGCTTTGCGTAACATTTATCCTTAATGGCTCAACACAGAAAATAATCCAAAGGGCTTAAATCACAAGTCAAAGTAATCGGTAGTTTAAATTTCAAATTTTAAATGGCCTACCCTACATTTCACCAATTAATATTTTGATTACTATAAAATATAAATGAAAATTATAGCGAGGTATGTTTCGACAAATATTATTTAGATCTCTTCGATACAAAACAAAACACCTATTTTTTTGGGTACTGTACTGCCGAAGATGATCTTCTTGGCATTTGTTGCGTTCTACATTCAGCGTTTGTTTTTGTGTCATTCTTTTTCTTTTGTGTGCCTGTCTGAATAATTTTTTGTTGAAGTTTTAAATGGGCTTCTTTCTTCTACCTCCCTTATGGACGGACGCACGCATTTTTTTCTTATTTTCAAATACTTTTTTTGTGTGATATCGACGATATTTCAAATTCCGCCAACGTTGCGTTGCGAGTGTTCATTTGCCAATCACAAGCGAGTCAATCCAAAACAATCCCAAACAAGCGAAAACAACTCGTAAACCTATATATGTATGTTTAACCCAAGTTTAAGTCGCGATATTTGTCTTGCCTTTGTAAAATGTTCATTGTTGCTTCGAATTTAAATTATCATTCGTTTCTTTCGATTAAAATCGAATACCAACAAATTTTTTTTCTTTTTTGAAAATTGTTTATTATGTTTTTGAGGTTTGAAGACATTGTACTCGATTAGTGTTTGTGTTGGCAAAAAAAATTCACGGCACTCGTAATTTGGTTCAACGTAAAACGTGCATAAACCCCTACCTACCCGCCAGACGGACGGACACAAACAGTGCCGCTTAACTCTCATTTGCCCAGCATTTTGAAATGTTGTTGGTGTCCATTAACCCTTTGACGACCATAAGGTGTGAAAAAAATACCAATTTTTTGTACTTCTCTGTGTTACTACTCAAAAAATTAAAAATATTGTCGAATTATTTTAGTGGAATCAAAAAATTACGTAGGTTTTCTTCAGACTGAATACAAATTTAAAGCAATTTGGGAAATTTTAGACATAAATCTGATAAAAAATCGAAAAAAAAATTGCATGGGACATATATGTCCCAATGGTCGTCAAAGGGTTAAAGTGCAAATTCCAAAACGATTTTGTGGCATAATTAAGCTCCGCTGCCTAAGCGGATATCAAATCAAAGTGATGAGTTATCACTTTATCAATATCGCCAATATATAATTTAAATATAGTCAATGTACTCGTGGTTTATACATATCCACATTTGGTTTTAAACATATTTATATATTCTTTGCAAGTTTGTCATTAGTAGTGATGAACGAACTTATTTCTGATTAGACATTTATGCATAATTATTATAAATATAAAAGTGTTTATACTAATTACTTTGGGACGTGAATTATTTGATTACATATTTTGATAAAGTTTTGTGGATTTGAGTGGTTTGTAAAATACAAATAGGAAACCTCTTCCACAAAATAGTTTTTATACCCTCACTTTAGTGTGACGAGGGTATATATCATTTGCTACGGAAAAAAGTGTAACACATCGAAGGAGTGATCTAAGACCCTAAGTATGTTCGGAGGAAATCCGTTTTGGGTCATTTTAAGTCGAATGAGCAATGTCCGTCCGTCTGTCTGTCTGTCTGCTGGCTGGTGCGCACGATAACTCTCGAAAGGAATAACCGATTGACTTCAAATTTGGTATGTGGTAATATTTTGATCTATCTCCGGATGAGTTCGAAGATGGGCCATATTGGTCTACTCCTTCTGGTACCTCCCACACAAAGGGTTAAAATTTAGTGAAATATTGATTCTTTAATAACTTCTATACTACTTACTCGAATCTTTTGAAATTCTGCACATAATATTAGTCGCTATTAACTCGAGAAAAATGGGTGAAGTTGGCATGCCCCTTTTGGTACCTCCCACACAAATGGACCATTTTGCATTAACATTTAACTGCTTATAACTTTACCACAAGTGCATAAAAATGCTTGAAATTTTCTACAGTATAATGTTTTTGTAGCGCCTATAGTCCGGTAAAAAATGGACATTATTGTACAGCCCCTTTTGGTACCTCCCACACAAATGGACCATTTCGTACCAAAAGTAAACGGCTTGTAACTTTAATACCAGTGCATACAAATACTTGAAATTTTGTACAGTGTAATGCTGTTATAGCGCCTATAGTCCTGTAAAAAGTGGGCGTTATCACCCCGCCCCTTTTTGTACCTCCCACACAAAATGACCAAATCATACCAAAATTACATAGCTCGTAACTTTAATATACCAGTGCACATAAACGCTTATAGTTCAGCACAATGCAATGTATTTACCGAAAAATACGTGTTTCTGGAAAACCCCTTCTGGTACCTCCCACACAAATTGACAGATTTATTGGTGTAATGTTATATATTACATTACTCACAAAGTGAGGGTATACCTTAGTCGGTTTACCCGACTGAAACTTTCTTACTTGTTATGACAGATTTCAGTCACAAATTTTTTTTATATACAATACAAAATATTAATTATGTATATACAATTTTTAAAAACATTTTTCTACATGGAGAAGAACATCTAAAAAACGGATCCGCAACGGATTTCCGCCAAATATTCTTGGGGTATCTTAGGTTGCTTCATCGATGTGTTGTACTGTTGGCCCGTAGCACCTGATAACGGATTTTCCAACAAGAGGTGTTATTTTGAATCACCCGGTAATTCGGTAGCTGTCACTTTTGAAGCTTTTATTCTTTGACATTTGACAAGTAGAAACTACGCCATTACTAAAAATCGAATTATACACGATCATCGAACGATACAAAACGATACGAACGATACAAAATCATCTTGACTGATGAGGCCCATTTCCACCTCGATGGCTACGTCAACAAGCAAAATTGTCGCATCTGGGGCTCGGAAAACCCAAGAGTTATTGTTGAGAAGCCTCTCCATCCTCAACGTATGACTGTTTGGTGCGGTTTATGGCCCGGGGTCATTGGACCTTACTTTTTCGAGGTTGGATCAACAGTTATGGTGAATGGATTGCGCTATCGAGAGATGATTAATGATTTTTTATGGTCGGAGTTGGATGGTATTGATCTGGACAACGTTTACTTTCAACAAGGCGGCGCTACGTGCCACACAAGCAACGAAACCATTGCTCTGTTACGGGAAAAGTTTCCGGACCGTGTTAACTCTCGAAGAGGTGATCACAATTGGCCACCGAGATCTTGTCATTTAACACCTTGCGACTTCTTCCTTTGGGGACACGTGAAAGATAAGGTCTACGCCAACAGCCCAGCGCCGATTCAAGACCTCAAAGATATAATTCGTGAGGCTATCGAGGACATAGGGCAGTCACTTTGCGATTTGGTTATGGGTGATTCCAACGGAACGGGTGTGACATTGTTACTGAGTATTTTCCTGATTTTTATCTATATAATTTATAACGACAACTCAAAATGGGTGGTTTATGTAGATAGTCATAAGTGTTACCTACTGACATGCAAAGAAATTAAATAATATTTTTTTTTTTTAAAAATATGGTTGATATATTACCGTAACGGGTGTGACCTTAGGTTTCGATAAAATCTTGATCAGCCGCTTTCTTTATTGCATACTATAAAATGTTTCTATGTACTGCCAACAAAATTTTTATTTTGGTATCTCGAGAGTATAGTGTGTATTGTAGACTTCATTCCAAATAATTTAAATTATTATTCCATTTGTAGTAAATATTTTAATATGTAACGGGTGTGACATGGTCTCAATCTGGAGGAGTAATAAGTTGATCGAAATATTGTCCAGGAGCATAGCCAACATGCATCTTTTAAACACGTTTTTTCTGCGAAAAATCGAAGTCGTTTTATTCACTAAATCATATTCGTATTACCGACAAAATTCGTTGCCAAAAACAAGTTTTGACATCTTAAAAACTCTTTCTCTTTTGTATCAATGTTGATGACAATGCTATTTTTCATTTTCTACAAAGAATTAGTTTCTGAATTAGAATACGCTGTGTGTCCTGCTAGATTATTATAAGCAGAAATCTTCTCAAAATAATGTTTAGGTCGGTTATTCTTGATTTTTTAGTTTTCCACATATTTTCTAAAATATATTGATATTGTTTAACTCCATTTGAGAAGTATTCTTAGGCTTTTTTTCAGAACCAATCAAATCCTTGTATCATTGAATGGGCTGATTTAAAATGACCTTATGGACCTTCACTGCCGCACACATCCTTCTCTTAATGATTGTCCCTATACCATCTATTTATTTTTTCAATTTATACCGAAATTTCTACTATCTATCATTTAATTTAAATCGAATAAAAATTATTGACGGTCTTTGCGTAACGGGTGTGACAAACATTAGAATACAAATTCTACCGTAAATATTGCAATGATACTGAAATATTTGATTCACTTTATACTATATAACCTTGACCTAACTTACACAATAGGTGATATATGCATATCTACATAAAATTGATTAAATTTAACTTTTTGTATATTTTCGGTATCGGGTGTGACAAACAAAACACTCCAAGATACAAAACCGTTTGCGGGCACTGAATATTTTCCAAAAGTTACGAATTTTACTCTAAACTACACTTTAGGATGCGTACTTTCTTGTAGTCAAAAGACAAATTTCAGAAAATAACAAATATGTCGAAAAATAGCTCATGTCAGTTCAACAGTAAAATTAGTGCATCCAACAATTTTATAATAACCTACAGAAAACTAATTGCTATGAAAAAGACTATTCCTAAATTTCATAAACTCTTCATGAATTTCTAAAATTCAATTGTTCGTGATGTCCGTTATGGTATTTTTTTTGCAAAAATCGGATTTATTTTTTTATGTGTGATGGGGTCAGTTTACGTGGAATCACCCTCATGGAAAATTTCAAGAAAATGATATGGTCCTGTAAGCGTGGTCGTGGTGGCTGATGTTGTTTTTCATTATTAACGGCATACCTTCCTCTTTATTATGAAATAAACATCCGATCATTTATCTCAAAAAATTGAATTTTTCTTTGAATACCAAAATAACACCTCTTGTTGGAAAACCCTTTATATAGGGTTAAAATTGGGGGTGGGGGAGTGGTATAAGAACATGATTTTGTTAAAATTCTCTTACTTATACCAAAAGGGCTATAATTTCTACATTTATCCATAGATTCAAAAATGCATTGTCTTTTCCGTTCGTATGCTAGTTTTGCAAAAATGGAACGAACAATTTTTTTGGTCTTTTTTATTTGTTATGGGGTTTTCGTGCCAGAAAAAACGATTTACACAAAAAAAAACATATTTTTTTAATTTGTAGCCCTCATAATTTCCTGCAATTTAAATGGTGCTCCGGCTTCATCTACCTTATCCTAAAAAATTATGGTACAAATACTAACGGCACGTTCCAAGAAAAATATAAAAAATTAGAATATACTATAACACCAGCAAATGTGAAAACTTGTGTTATCTCAATACCTTGATATTTCGGGTATCATTCGTATGTTTTTATTGATGATTTTTATGATTAAAAAACTCAGCTAAGAACACATTTCAGTTTATAACAAAACAAATTTTACGAACTATTATAAACCGAACAGACATACAGAAATTTGTTAAATCGATTAAGAACCTTTCCAATACTGGTGTAGGCTTGTCACATCTTCTTGAAGGTATTAACTTGTGAAAATAGCTTGGATTTGGCTTTTATTTATTCCCAACCAATGTCTCTGGCGAGGCATTCAGTCGTGTGAAACACTCTTTGTTTGCCGACTTTAAGCTGGTGTATCCTCCGCTCATTTCGTCCCCGAGAACCGCTAAAGATTTAAATCCCTTTTTGAAGGCAACGTGAAGTATTTATTTGATTAAAATTGAGTTATGTACGAACATGTTCTGGCAATCCTAAGTGTGCATAAGATTATGCGTGTGTATATGTGTGTGAGTCTGCATGAATGCCATCTTCACAGGATACAATAAATTCGTTGCCTTTTAATACGCCTAAGCAGAGACGCACTCACTCGAGCACAGAACGAATAACTTTTTGGCTTAAATTAAGAAAGCAGCCAACGAAAAAAAAAACTCCCAAAAGGAACAAAGTTAAAAAAGGGAAAGTTAAGAAGAAACAAAAGAAACGGGAGTGGGTTGGATTGCGAAAAAAAAACGAATTGGCAGCTAAGCCATTATGTGGCGGTAAACAAAATTCTGAAAACAGAGGGGAATAATAAAAACCGATACCAATTTTCATTTTAAAACACATCCTTTAAACACTTTGGTTACGGATATACTCGAGGATACCGAGGCACAGGAAGATACCAAGGATACACGTACCAGCCCCCAAAAAAATAAATATAAAAAACATGAACACAAGGACACCTCTCACATATAGACACAAACTCAAATACATATATATTATGTCTGTCACAAGCATGTGTTTGACGAGCGTGTACAACAAGCAAATCAAAGAAAGTATTAATAGGGACATTATTCTTTTATTAAACTGCTTTTCTTTTGGCGAGATGACAACTCAAATACACACACTCACACAAAATATACAAAAAATTAGATATTAGGGCGGTCTGATTGAAATCAACAAAGGACAAGGAATAATTTGAAATTTGTATTAAAAGAAACTTGGTCGAACTTGGAATTTCTGAAGAACAGCTGTGTGTCGCCTAGGGGCGATCTATCAATATGTAAATAGGTACGGACTATAGGGGGATCCATCTAGTGGTTTCCTTTTGATTTTTTATTGACTGCGATTTGACGCCATTAGACTTTCTTTTGGGGTAGGTACAGTGAAGGACTAGTGTTATGCCATTAACGATTCAGACCCTTAAGGTGAATATCGAGCAAGCCAATCGTGAGATATAGCCAGAAACTGTCACCAAGGTCTTGGGAAATTGGCGGCCTCATGAATGAAATCGTGTTTCATAGCTAATGCGAATGCTTATAAATCAACAAATATAAACCAATAATAAGTCCAACAAATTTATTATAGTTCTTTTTTTCTTGAATTTTGAAAGAGAAACTTAAATTTGGATCTAACTTTTATTTATCCTAATTTGTTTTAAATTTAAGTTTCTCTTCTTAATTTTGAATCAATCTTTTTTTGATCCAAAATTATTTCAAATTTATGTTAAGTTTTTCTTGAATTTTGAAAAATAAACTTAAATTTGGATCAAACTTGTATGTCTAAATTTATAGTACGTATTTCATATCATCATAGCCCCAGAGAAATGATCTGACACACTATTGATCGTTGATGAACAGAATGTTGTCATCGCTTTTATTAAGAGCCACCCTAAGAAACGCTTATATTTCTGTGAATTAAAGTATACATTTGTTAAAGTTGTCGTTGCCGTGCGGTATGTTTAAACGAATTTTTTTTCCAATTATTTCTCGAACTTTTGTAATATAAAAAGTTTAATATTTTAGAATTCTGCATATTTGGAAATAATTTTTTAAATTGATCTCTCTTCCCGTTCAATACGTTAAACTGGTGATCCAACAATAAGCTATAGTATCATTGAAAAAGAAAACAAAAACATAAACAATAAATATAAATGCCCTAAAGTCTAAAGCCCTTCATTCATAAGAAGTAGTATTTTTTTATTTTTTCAACAATTGTGAGTTAAATAATTTTTGGTACGAGTTTCTCCAATTTGGACCCATTATGTGGGCAGATGGAATGAATACATAATTCAAAAGGCTTATAGTATATAAGGTCACTTCTTCGATATCCTCATCATTGAAAATTTAAAGATTATTTAATTGTTTTAAATGCATCAATGATTTTTGATCTAAATTAATCTATGATATTTTACTCCTTTCTATATTACACTTAAAATATAAAAAGAAAGAGCGTATAAAGAAAGAGCGTATACATAATACTAATTGCATTTGGCAGCTGAGGCGTATGATTAATATAAAATGGCAGCGAGGCGTATGATTTATCTTAATTATGCAAAAAATCTAAAGACATTTCCCTTCAGGAGTTATTATAACTTTTCAGTTAATTTTAAGAAGTAAATATGTGTTATTGATTTTAAAATGTGAGTCGTGAAAACTGAGTCATGAAAATAATGACAAGTAAGTCGGGTAAACCGAAAACAGAAATATTATACGAATTAATCTGTCAATTTGACCAGAGGGGGTTTAGCAAATACTCCTATTTTTCACTAAACAGTAGATACTTCAAATATATTGCACTGTACCGAATTGTAAGCGGTTATGTGCACTGATATATATGCATAAGTTATGATCTATTCAATTTTGGTATGATTTGGCCATTTTGTGTGGGAGGTACCAAAAGGGGCGTGGCAATAACTCCCGTTTTTTACTGGACTGTAGGCACTATAAAAGCATTAAACTGTACAAAATTTCAAGCCTTTGTATGCACAGGTATTCATGTTTTACGCTGTTAACTGTTGGTGCAAAATAGTACATTTGTGTGGGAGGTACCCAAAAGGGGCGTGCCAATTACGCCCACTTTCCACTGGAATATAGGTAATATAAAAGCATTACACTGTACACAATTTCAGGTATTAGCATGGAGTGATATTATTGTTATAAGCAGTTAACTTTTGGTGCAAAATGGTCCATTTGCACCTCGAGGTGATAGTGACTAATAAACTAATATTATGTGTAGAATTTCAAAGGATTCAAGTAGGTAGTATATAAGTTATTACTTAATCAATAATTCACTAGCTATTTACCCTTTGTGGGGGAGGTACTAGAAGGAGTGGACCAATATGGCCCATCTTAGAACTTGCCGGATATAGAAAAAAATATAACCGCATACCAAATTTAAAGTCAATCGGTTACTCGTTTCAAGAGTTATATTGCGCTCCAGCCAGCAGTCAGACAGACAGACGGACGGACATTGCTCATTCGACTTAAAACGACGTTAAACGGATATTCGCCAAACATACCTAGGGTCTTATGTCACTCCATCGATGTGTTACACTTTTGTCCCGTAGAAAAGTGAGGTTATAAAAAGCAAGTAAAAGCGTTGAGTTCGGCCACGCCGCCACCATTGATTGCATTCAATTTTGATTACTGGAAAAATCGTTGGATAAGGAAATCATGAAACGATTATTAAACAAAAAACGTACGTTGCAATTTTTAGGGCTACATCTACACGGAGACTACAACAAAATAAAATTTTATTTGTATACATTTTATTGAGATGAATTATTGCCAAAATAGAATATAAACTGCAAAGTTTCAGCTAAATTTATTAGAAAATGTCGTGTTTATGACTTAAATACTCGTAAGCCTTTTTGGGAGCGACATCTATATGTGGACGATAACAAAATATGAACTGATTTAAACAATTTTTACTGTCTTAATTAAATAAAAACTGCGCAGATTCTGTTAAAATACTTAGACAATATGGTATTTATGGCTTAAATAAGTATATTTTGGAGCGACCTCTACAGGGTGACTATAATAAAATATGAACCGATTTTGATGTGATGAATTATTGTCAAAAAACAATTCAAATTGCAAAGTTTCTGCTAAATTGCTTAAAAAATGTGGTATCTATGGCTCCTAATACCGTATTTTGGAGCGCCCTCTATATGGGAGCTATATCAAAACATTGCCCGATATGGTCTATTTGCAATCCCAAACAACCTGACACTATAAGAAATATCCCTATCATATTTGATCAAACTAGCTCTATTATTACGGACTGTAGCTTGACGGACGGACAGACCGAAATACGGACATGGCTAAATCGTCTTAGAATTTTACGATGATTAGGAATATATACTTTATGGGGTCTCAGATCAATATTTAGAGGTGTTACAAAGGGAGCGACAAAATGAATATACCCCCATCCTATGGTTGAGGGTATAAAAACTGAGGCTATACCCTTGAAGTATAACAGAGAATTAGTTTTTTGTATTGACAGAATGACGTAACGTTCGTTTTAAAGAATAAAAATTGGATTTATTAAAAAATTGCCTTATTTGTGATATATTTTATATTTTCTGATTTAAATGACAGTCGTGTCCTATATTACCAATTTAGAATAAAATTTTTTAGTCTTTAACACTGAACTAAAGATACACAGTACTAGTATATGAATCCTTTTTTATACCGTCACTTTAATGAAAGAGGGTATATCTTTTGCTACGGCCAAAAGGTGAAACACATTTAAGGAGTGACCTCAAACCCTAATATGTTTGGCGGGACAAATTTGTAATTTTTATACCCTCACTTTAGTGTGACGAGGGTATATATCATTTGCTACGGAAAAAAGTGTAACACGTCGAAGGAGTGACCTAAGACCCCAAGTATGTTCGGAGGAAATCCGTTTTGGGTCATTTTAAGTCGAATGAGCAATGTCCGTCCGTCTGTCTGTCTGTCTGTCTGTCTGTCTGTGTGTCTGCTGGCTGGTGCGCACGATAACTCTCGAAAGGAGTAACCGATTGACCTCAAATTTGGTATGTGGTAATATTATTTTCTATCTCCGGCTAAGTTCGAAGATGGGCCATATTGGTCCACTCCTTCTAATACCTCCCCCACAAAGTGTTAAAATGTTGTGAAATATTGATTCTTTAATAACTGCTATACTACTTATTCGAATCTTTTGAAATTCCACACATAGTATTAGCTTATTAGTCGTTATCAACTCGAGAAAAATGGGCGAAGTCGCCACGTCCCTTTTGGTACCTCCCAAACAAATGCACCATTTTGCACCAAAAGTTAATAGCTTATAACATTAATAACAGTGTATAAAAATACTTGAAATTTTGTACAGTATTATGCTTTTATATTGGCTACAGTCCAGGGAAAAATGGGTGTTGTTGTCACGCCCCTTTTGGTACCTCCCACACAAAGGTACCTTTTTGCACCAAAAGTTAACAGCTTATAACATTAAAACCAGTGTATAAAAATACTTGAAATTTTGTACAGTGTAATGTTTTTATAGTGTCTATAGCCCTGTGAAAAATGGGCGTTATTGCCACGCCCCTCTTTGTACCTCCCACACAAAATGCCCAAATCATACCACAATTTAATGTCTCATAACGTTTATACCAGTGCACATAAATGCTTATAAGTCGGCACAGTGCAATGAATTCAAAGTATCTAATGTTCAGCAAAAAAAAAGTTGTATTTGATAAACCCCTTCTGGTACCTCCCACACAAATTGACAGAATAATTCGAGTAATATTCAATATTACATTACTCACAAAGTGAGGGTATACCTTAGTCGGTTTACCCGACTGAAACTTTCTTACTTGTTTTTAAATCTTTAATTTAAAAAAATGCCTGCCTCGTTGATTCTTTTGAAATTTACAAAGAATATATAACTGAATTTATGGCTATCCAATATTTGTAAAAGTTATGGACTATACTAAGGTAGGTCTGACAATTTTAGATATTTTGCTTCTCTTTCTTCACAGAAGCAAAATAAAAATGAATTTGGAGTCTGGTGGATTCAGGTTTAAAAAAAATAGAAGTGGCAGAAAATTATTTAAGAAAATTTACGAAAAAAAAAATTGCAAACATTTTAAAAAAATCCATGGACAATTGCTCGCCATTTTCTCTGTTGGGCGACTTAAACTTTGTGAAAATCGGTTAAGCCATTCAAGAGGAATTAACAATTTCGCAAAAATAAATTTTTCAACATTTTTTATAATTTGGAAAAAATGCTAAGAATAAATGTTAGCGATATCTTATTTTTCCATTTAATCTTATTTTTCCATTTTATAAAGTTTTTAGACAACAATAAATTTCATAGGTTAATATTAAAAAGTCTGTGGTAATATTTGCAAAAATGGACCATTTTGGTCCATTCCTTCTGGCACCTCCCAAAGGGTCAACATATAGTGAAATATAAATTCTCTAATAACTTCTATATTACCTATCTGAATCCCCCGTAAATCCACACATAGTAATAGTTTATCTGTTGCAATAACATTGAGAAAAATGAGCGAATTTTCCATGCCCCATTTGGTACCTCCCACATAAAGGGAGGTACGATTCTGTGCAAAAGGTTAACAGATTATAACTTTAATACCAGTTCAAAAGTGTTCAATTTTTTTATAAAAAATAAAGTTAAAGATAAGCAGTTCTATAACGAGCCATGAAAATAGAAAATCGGACCAAAATTGTAGAAAATATATCCGATTTTGTAAAAAAATTCACCAAAATTGAGAGCTCCGTATCTCCCATACAATTGCAGCAGAACTGTTGATAACGAGTGTCACGGCTCAAAAATCATGATCCAGTATGTGTGCTGCCAATTTTTAATACATATTTATATATTTATAAAATGGTCTTGAAGCCGGGAGAGTATCCTAGTTAGAATCACAAAGATTTGCAGACCGAATAAAAACAAGCAACATAATTGAGAAAAAAGTTAATTTTATATTGTAATTTTTTTAAAGGAAGTCACGTCGCCCTTTTTATAATGGTCCACATTGTAATGTCCAGTGGTCAATTCGTGAAGTAATACAAATTTACAATTTTACAAAGGGAAAATCTTATTTTTAGAGGTTATATAAACCGCAAATAGCCCCTTATTTCGCGATTGCGGAAACGAAATATTTTGCGAATATACTTAAAGCAAACCTTATATTTTCATATATGTTTTGAACAACACGAATTTTTTTTTCGTCGTCACAAATGAACCCTTTCTTTTATCCAAGATTATACGATTTCAATTATAAAGTATTTTTACAAATATTAAAAATTTCTGAAAAATTAATTTTGAATTGCTGAAAAACTTAAACAACTAATATTACTATTTTCTGAATATTTTAAGGCAAATACATCTTCCTTGGGAATAACAGTCCAAAAAAAATATTAGGTTGGAAACAAAGATTGGTTTAGAATAAGATCTTCCGAAATATATAATTTGTATACCCTCACTTTAGTGATACGAGGGTATATATCATTTGCTACGGAAAAAAGTGAACCACATCGAAGGAGTGACCTAAGACCCCAAGTATGTTCGGCGGATATTCGTTTTGGGTCATTTTAAGTCGAATGAGCAATGTCCGTCCGTCTGTCTGCCTGTCTGTCTATCTGCTGGCTGGTGCGCACGATAACTCTCGAAAGGAGTAACCGATTGACTTCAAATTTGGTATGCGGTAATATTTTTATCTATCTCCGGATGAGTTCGAAGATGGGCCATATTGATCTACTTATTCTGGTACCTCCCACACAAAGGGTTAAAATTTAGTGAAATATTGAATCTTTAATAACTTCTATACTACTTATTCGAATCTTCTGAAATTCTACACATAATATTAGTATATTATTCGCTATTACCTCGAGAAAAATGGGTAAAGTTGGCATGCCCCTTTTGGTACCTTCCACACAAAATGGACCATTTAGCATCAAAATTTAACTGCTTATAACTTTAATACAAGTGCATAAAAATGCTTGAAATGTGCTACAGTATGTATAATGTTTTTGTAGCGCCTATAGTCGGGTAAAAAATGGGAATTATTGTACAGCCCCTTTCGGTACCTCCGACACAAATGGACCGTTTCGTACCAAAAGTAAACGGCTTGTAACTTTAATACTAGTGCATACAAATACTTGAAATTTTGTACAGTGTAATGCTGTTATAGTGCCTATACTCCTGTAAAAAGTGGGCGTTATCACCCCGCCCCTTTCCAAATACATTATAAAATTTAAATATAATATGTTAACTATTTTATAGGTAAACATTTCAAGTCGATCGCTTTATTATAAATGTCGTTGTTTTAAAAATGAAAAAAAAACAGCGAAATTGGAAAAATAATTTTCGGGGGTAATTTTTTTATTTCTCAAATTTGATTGACCATATCTCACGATGGACATGTCATAATGTTTTGGGGAACATATCAAATTGTCAAGCAGGACCGTCTAAAGAGAGTTTTCACAATTTTGAGGGGAAAATATTTTTTAATTCAGTACTGGAGCCCAAAAAGCGAACACCATCTGTAGACGGTCTTGCCTGTTAGAGGGTTAAGTACACCTCGAATTTGACTGTTAATTGCATATTATATTAACTCATTAATTGATGGGTCTTCAAATGTCTACATTAGTCTTTAGCCATCTATGCCTCGAAATCGTATTAACTTCTTTTCTGATGAAATTTTTTAAATTTGTCTTCATAAGTTAATTTAAATTTTAAATTTAAAAAATACTTTCTTCACTTAACACTTTTCAATGAAAATTGACACGTTTTCTCGATGAATGAACAAATAAAAAGTGTGAAATGAAATACGATTTTCTGATCTGTTTCAATCATCTTTTGTTGGTTACACCTGTTTGTGTCATTCGCAACTTTCATTTAGAAATAACAGCCCAACCCTCATTTCCGTTTCCTTTCAAAGTGTCAGGCGGGAAATCGACAGCCGCCAGATAAGGAAATGCCAAGCGGTGGGGAAATATTCTGAAAAGTTCTCTCGACGAAAAAAAGAAGCAAATAAATCGAAAAGTCTATTGTCAAGTTTTATGCCATCAATTTTTTGCATTTCCAGTTGCTGTCGTCAAACATTATTAATGATTTTATAAGCTTTTTTCCTCACTTTTTCTTAAGAATTTTAAATTTATTGTTCCGGCCATTCTCTTTATTCTCTCAATTTTTGATGTTCTTCAATTTTAGATGAAACGATGAAAGTGTTTCCCTGACAGCGTTGGCCTTAGGGATGGAGGCGGAGTCGGGGTAGGGCGGATGGGTCGTCTAGGCTGCTTAACAGTTTGCCAAAACTTTGCTTTAATGAGTTCACAAATACAGCGAAGAACGAAAAGTACTTTCGAAAGTATTTTGCAGTATATTTCTCACATTGTTAAACGATGTCGACTTAATGAACGAAGAGAGAGCTCAAAACTGCGGGTTGCGATAAAACGATGTGGCTTTTCACGTTAATTTCATTAATGATTTATTTAAGTTTTAATTGGAACCGAAAAAAGAACGAAAATTGCGGAGGAAGGCACATGAAAGAGCAAGAATCATATTCTTTATTGTCTAGGAGAAAATAGTACATTTTCCATATACATACCCTACGGAAGCATAGCATAATAAGGATAGCCATAAAGTCATAAAATTGGAAATTAGATAAGCCAAGGCGGTGCTTGGGGCGAATGAAAATCAATAATAATTGAAATAACAGAAGATGAAGTTTAGTGGAATATAATATGCACACGTTTTAATATCATCAGCCCTTTTAAGGGCTGAATTGAAGGGCATTAACCGGTGTTCTCTCCATAGATATCGGGAAATCGAAATTGTTTGCCACTTAAAGCAGAAGTCTTTAAAATAAAATGTTCATGTCTGAGATCTCAATTTAGAGGAGCCATTGGAAAAAAATGTTCTTAAATAACTCCAAATGTTACTCGTCCCGGTACCTCTAAATAATTATCCTTCGAATATGTCAATAATAAAAAGTATAGGCAACATGGATATTTTTGGACGGTGTCATCGACAAAAACAATTCTCATAAAGGTACTTGTTCGCCTTTTTATTAAAAACCAGCAAATCTAAACAAATTGTACAGTTTTTGTTAAATCCTTGGCTTTTGGTAAACCTGTAAATTTTTGCATAAATGTTTTTTTATTATTATACCCTCACTTTAGTGTGACGAGGGTATATATCATTTGCTACGGAAAAAAGTGTAACACATCGAAGGAGTGACCTAAGACCCCAAGTATGTTCGGCGGAAATCCGTTTTGGGTCATTTTAAGTCGAATGAGCAATGTCCGTCCGTCTGTCTGTCTGCTGGCTGGTGCGCACGATAACTCTCGAAAGGAGTAACCGATTGACTTCAAATAAAAGTTAAAAGCTTATAACATTAATACCAGTGTTTAGAAATACTTGAAATTTTGTACAGTGTAATGCTTTTATAGTGCCTACAGTCCAGTGGAAAATGGGCGTTATTGCCGCGCCCCTTTTGGAACCTCCCACACAAATGCACCATTTTGCACCAAAAGTTAACAGCTTATAACATTAATACCAGTGCATACAATTACTTGAAATTTTTTACAGTGTAATGCTTTTATAATGCCTATAGTCCAGTGAAAAATGAGCGTTATCACCACGCCCCTTTTTGTAGCATGAAAATGGCCAAATTATACCACAATTTAATATCTCAACGTTAATATACCAGTCCATATAAACGGTTACAATTAGGCACAGTGCAATGTATTTAAAGTATCTACTGTTCAGCGAAATATAGGTGTCTTTCTTAAACCCCTTCTGGTACCTCCCACAAAAATTGACAGAATAATCTGTGTAATATTCAATATTATATTACTCACACAGTGAGGGTATACCTTAGTCGGTTTACCCGACTGAAACTTTCTTACTTGTTTTCTGTAAACTAATGTCATCATTATTAATTAGTTATTTTTAGAAAATAAATGTAGTTATTCCCAAACTAATAAGAACATTTTATTTAATTCTCTTTACAGGTATGTTAACATTACAAATATAACAGGACCTCCCTATGTAAGTTGGCGAGCATTTTATTATGTCCTTCCAAATGTCATTTTGTACATTTGGCGTATTTAACAAGTTCGTGTTAAAGTTAAAATTGATTTTAAAACATTTCACCTACACACATAAACAGTATATAAACAGCTCAAATTGAATCTATGGACACACATACATATATATCTATAGATCTGCGTGGGAACGAACCTCCATTAAGTGACAACAAATCACCTTCGATGACCTTTTCGTGAAATCATGAAAGCTCTGCTAAAATACTAATACACAAACGCCATTGTGGCTGTCAGTCGTACATAGTCGTATAGAAACCGTGACACAACTACAACCACACCCAAACCCAAACCGCATCCCAATTCCAAAACCCACATCCTGACATTATTGATAAACTGTCATTTATACGTTGAAATGTGTCTAACACAGTGTCAAATGAGACCACTAACAGTGACACACTCGCAGATTACGCACCCGCACAGACAAGCAAACAAACCGATAGACATATTTACACGTACATGTCATGTCATCTAATAAATCGCAAATCTATGAGAAGAGAAAATATTGTTAAACACACAGACTTATTTAAATAATACATACTCGCACATATATATAGGGTGATCCACCTTGAGGTTCCCTACTTTTTTAAAGAAAAAACACAAAAAATTCAAATTAAATGGGGAATGTTTATTATCATTTGAAAGAACATTCTTTGGCATTTATTTTTTGAAGATTGTGTCTATCAAATGTTGGCCGTGACTACATCTCAGATGATCCATCCGTTGAGTCAAATTTTCGATGACTCGTTCGAGCATTTCGACTGGTAACTGGCGATTGACACGCGTAAACGTTGTTCAGGCGTAAGTCTTTCCATGATGAAATGCCAAACAATACTAAACAAAAATAACATGAAAGCATGACACAACTCACACGTGATCTGTAAAATAGGCTATTGAAAAAAGTATATCCACTTGGATCACTCTATATAAGTGTAGGTATTTAGAAATAAAACCCACTGAACAAAAGGACCTTACTTAAGTCACATCCTTACTTTTTAAAGCTATTTGCAGAATATTGTTGAACATTTAATATACTCACATGTACGATAAACGAAAATATTCATAAACTATGTGAATTAATTCATACTTAGGGGGAACTATTTCAAAATTCTTTATTTTAATATTATTTATGGAAAAAAATCTTTTCATCATATATCTCATAATGATAATATTATAAGCTATTGCAACTACTTATATTTTCATAATACAAACAGAAAAGAAAATATCAGTGGCCCAACCAGCCTAAAGTACAGGGTTTTCCAATAAGAGTGATATGATTTCTTTGAAACACCACACTTATTGTTAAGGAAATTCAAAAGTTTTTTTATTTAATGTGAGTACAATCGATACAATTAAGTTCTAAAAAAACGTCATTCAAATGGCCTCCACGACTTCTTCTGCAGGAACGAATTCGATGAACCCAAATTTCGAGCACTTTTTCCACTAAATCAAGTCGTATGCCATGAATGGCACGTTCAATATTGACTTGTAAAGCTTGAAGAGAGTGTAGTTTATTTCGAAAGACCAATGACTTCCAATAACCCCACAAGAAATAGTCTAATGGTGTTAAATCACAACTTCTTGGAGGCTATTCAATATCACATTTTCTTGAAATAATCAAATCTCCAAACTTTTCAATTGTTTCATTTGCTATGTGGCCACAATCGGTCAATGTCAAAAAGATAGCTCTTAACGAGAGCTTAAATATTGCTCATGGGTGTCAAGGTCGTAGGTCGACTGGAAAGTGTTTTTTTTGGATTTAAAAAAATTGACTTAGCATCATTTTCAAATGTGAACGGAAAGTTTATTTCTGCTCTAGCTCCTTAACGGTACGTCGGATCGGGAATCGGTCAATGGCAGAAAGATAGCTCTTAACGATAACTAAAATATTGCTCATGGGTGTCAAAGTCGAAGGTCGACTGGAAAGTGGCTTTTTTGGATTTAAAAAGAAAATGGACTTAGCGCACAAAAAGTTGCAATTGGAGAACGATTATTTTGAAAATAAAACTGAATAATTTGTAAACGTTGTTCTTGCGTATATCTCTCCAGGATGACATTGTAAACACTACTGAATACAATGAAAAACAATTTTCAGATCATGACATATTACAAATGGCCGAAACGTCACTTCAAAATCATATCATCCCTATTGGAAAACCCATTATTAAACTGCACAAAATTACAAGCATTTGTATGAACGTAATCGAAGTTATATAATAAGCCGTTAACTTTTTGTGCAAAATGGTCCGTTTGTATTGGAGGTACGAAAAGGGGCTTGGCAATAACGCCCATTTTACAGTGGACTAAGTGTACTATAAAAGCTGTACACTGTAGTGCGCTGGAATCGATGTTAACAGCCTTTAACTGTTTGTCCATTGTTTGGGATGTACCAAAAGGGTCGTGGCAACATCTCCCGTTTTTCTTAAGCTGATAGTAACTGTCAACTAATACTATGTGTGAAATTACGAAAGTTTCCGATAAGTAATATATAAATTCAATCAATATTTCACTAAATGTTGACCCTTTGTGGGGGAGGTACAAAAAAGGGTGGACTAATTTGGTCCATTCTCGAACTAGGCCTGAAATAGAAACAAATACACATACCGAATTTGAAGTCAATCGGTTACTCCTTTGGAGAGTTATGGTGCGCTCCAGCCAGACAGACGGACGGACATTGCTCTAACGAATTTAAATTCGATAAAACGGATATCTGCAGAACATACTCTGTCACGTAGCAAATAATATATACCCTAATCCATTAAAGTGAGGGTATGAAAACATGCGAAAATTCCAAAGGAATTACAAAAAGAAAAATGTCAAAAGAAGCCAGACCTGCACTAGTATTTCGCCAATAAAGTATACAAATATTGAGTAACAAAAAAATTATATTACTGTTAATATTTTTAAGGAAGGGGGGAGGTGTGCTAGCCTTTTATAAACTTTTTTTGCATTTTTTAATTTTTTTCTGAATAGAAAACTATTCAAGAATATTGTGTGAAAATTTGAGGCGAGTCGGAGCAAAACTAACGAAGATACAGAAGTCTAAGCAACCGCGCCTCATATGTGGCTCAGTACATCAGAAAAACTTTAAAGCGTTCTTCCCACAACCCATGTTTTCAAAGACGGTGCCCCTCATAACTCAAAAACTACTAAACCGATTCTTTTGAAATTTTTAACATACTATTTCTTTACATAATTTACGAGGTAACGCTGTCGAGTTATTTATAAATATGTTAATTTTTTTATTTAACAATAACCAATTAGTCGATTTTTTTCTCGCAAAAATCGCATTTTTCAATTCAAAGTGTGCCCAAAAATTGAAAAAATTTTATTTCGATAAAAACTCAACAGTGTTACCTGGCTATAAACCTAACTAAATATTTTTTTTAATATCAGATGATCCGGTATCGAGTTATGAGGTTCAATTTTTTTCGAGATATTTCCGCATAAATACTGTTGTTGCCATATTTTTTAAAATTTTTTATGAAAATTTTACACAAAAAACTTTGAAAGCTATACTTTAATGTACCAATGGTTTCAATCAAAAAATGTTAGCCGTTTCGTCAAAAAACAAATCATAAAAATGTGCCTTTTTGCACGAATTAACGTTACCCCCTTAATCGAAGGGGAGCAATTATTTAAATTAAAGTTTTAAAAAAAATACTCCCTTAACTTTGTAAATTTATGTCGTTTGAAAGAGAACATATCGGATTATTTTTGGTGGATTTTTTTAAACTTTAATTACTTTTAGGCTCAGCCAGCAATTTAAAATTTCATAAAAACCATAAATGCATTTTTTAATTTTTAAAATTTAAAATTAATATAAAATTTTGGAATTTAAAAAAAAAATAAATAAATGCTCGCTATCTTATTTTACCATTTAGCTACTTTTTAGTCAAACATTAAATGCATAATATTATTATTAAAAATTCTGACCCTGATATACGTGAGAAATTTAAAAATGTGTACAAGTTTAAAAGCATGTTCTGATATTTTAAATTGCAAAATTTAAAATCGATTGACCTCAAACAGGTTACTTTTTTACCCTCACTTTAGTGGAGGAGAGTTTTTATCGTTTGTCGAAGGAGTGACCTATGTAACTATTTAATACCTATTGAACTTTTCTGAGAACCACTGTATTTCTGTGAAGATGAAGTCATACTCCACTGAAGCTTTCGTACCTGAAGCTATCTCATTATTATTCGATTTATTACCGAAACTATACAATTTTTGCTATGCCACAATTTCGCGATCGCAAATTTTAATGCGATTTTCAGTGACCTTTTGTCATTTCCATATTTTGTAATACATTACAAATGTAAATCCAGTCAATGACACACACAGTAGTCAATTAACATAAAAACGCGAATAAATGACATCTGCGCGACCATTGTGCATAAATCCATATACATAGGGTGGATTGCGGTGCAAAATGTTCATGGGACTTAAATTTTTTAGTACGGCTTCCTTTTACATTAAAAATAATAATCGATCTGCTGAAAAAACAACGACACAAACACACCTTAAGAAATGATCTGATAGAAGCGTTGTAAAATGACCCAACCCAATATGTAACAATCCCTCAGCGGTTGAAGTAATCGTACTAAGTACATTAACATGTCAGACTATCATAAATGGGTCAATATTTAATCCCTGAAATGATGAGATGACATACCACAGACAAACTGACTCAGTGACTGAACGACTGACAACCAATTTTGAAGAATGAGTGCCTTTCAAGCATTGATGAGTTTTAAATCCTTTACATATGGTTTTTGGCTTCAAAAATAAAATAAAAACATACATACATATGGAGCACGTAGTCTGGCTTAAATCAATCGTATGGATGTACAATATTGCCTGAAATGCAACAAAGTTAATCTTAGTTTATGCCTTAAAATAAAAGCGGCAATTTAAAGCGAAATACATATAGCAAATGAAACGAACATTCGAAATTATACATTTTTCAATGTCGTCTGTGGACTGACTGTCAACTACACATTTTAACTTAAATTCGTATTTCATTTATAAACCCATGAGATTATGCTTCTTACTTCGGACAGTCGCTGTTATTGAGAATATTTTTCATAATTTTCATTCGTTGAATTCCAAACTGCCTTTCCAATTATTTGTTTGCTGTTGAATACTTGGATATTTGTCATTTTTCAATAATTTGTAAATATGCATTTCAATTGAATTGAGCGAACATTTGCTCTGTGTTTGCAGTTTGTGTGGTTGTATCATTGAATTGCTTATTTAGTTTTTTTTTGTTTTTGGTGTCACAGTCATTTAAGAATTGTTAATTGTTTAGAAAATTGCATATGAATTGGGTATTTATGAATTGTTTGAAAGCGATTTAGAAATATGTGCAAAATATTGCGATGAGATATGGGCGAACAGTGCCAGTGGATGTTAGTTTCAATTTCCAATAATATTATTAGTTAGTGAAGAAAAATATTAGTTAAATTAATGAATTTTCGCAAAAAAACAATTTAAACAATAAATACAACAACAACGACATGAAGGTGGCGTTGAAACAGACTGCAAATTTATGAATTTTAAAAATAACTCTCTCATGAAATAATAAGGAGCTTAGAATTGAATATAATTTTAACAAATAAATAAAACATAAATAAGAGAATTGTCAATTATTTTTAAAAGCAAAAATTAAATTATTGGGTGTTTATTTAATTTTTCTTATTTTTTTTTTATTTTTCAATATTTCGATCCTCTTCGTGGATCATCATCCGGAAAAACTACAAACAAACATTAGTTATTTTTAAGAAATACATATCTGAATGACGTTCACTTACGAACATATTAAATGAACAAAAACAAAAAACTGCATGTCGACCATCCTTCATCTCATCTGGATTGACATAAATTGCTTATCGACATGTTTTGGATACTTTGAACAATAAAACGTTCAGTTTTTATAATATAGACGTCTTTTCCAATATCTTAATTAAAAAAACCTGTCTACATTTCACAAATAAGAATAATTTCTTCATAACATGTTTTGGTAAATGCAAAAATTCATACTAAGTCCAAATAAATATATATATTATAAACTGAAATCGTATATAGTAGGATTATCAGCATCCATAAATTAGACTTTATTTGGATTTATACTAATTTATAACTATTAAATTGAAATTGTAGCTATTGAAAATATATGGTGGATTTCATGTCAAGTGAGTCATTTTTAAAAGCGTTGTCTACTGTTCGGGATGAAGATTGCAGCAAATTTAGTTAGAACTGTCCGATTTGGAGGATGTTGAATTTTGAAATTTTGGTCAAACGGCTCTTTTTTTCCCATCCATATAACTAATTAGCTATTGTATTTAGAAAATGTTGCCCAAAGTGATTTTTCTTCAATCTTTTTTTTTAATAAAAAAAATCTCTAAAATATTCGTTGTTAATTTTTTTTTTTGCGAAATTAAAACTTGTTTTGATTTTTTGTAAAAACTCATATTTTAATTTTTATTTTTTTTTTTTTTCAAAAGAAAGCTTATGTCATTTCCTTTAAGAGTTTGTGGTCGATAACTCCATTCGACTTAGCATAGTTTTAGGGAGATTACATTTTTAATTTCTAAATATTCCAAATTATATTCAGTCCAAAATTGGTGTTTATCCGTCAACCCAATCAAAATTTATACGCACAACAGTACAGGTCATTTGATTTGCATTCTAAAGGAATTCCACACAAATCACGAAATATACAAGAATTAAAGGACAAATTTATAAACTTAAATATTAGAGCACAATCACTTGGTTTAAAAATTAATGAGGACAAAACCAAATATATGGCTAGAACATATCTAGAGGCAAAATTACCAAACCTACAAATTGGTCCCTATAAATTCGAAAGCGTGGAACAAATAAAATATCTGGGGCTGATATTACATCGAAATGATAAGCTCAGCGGTGCTATACGGGACCGCATTCAAGCTGCCAATCGATTAGGGTGTCCAAAAAACCGGTTATTTCGAAAAAGCGGTTTCCGGTTTAACCGAAATATTACTTTTTTGAAAACCCGGTTTTCGGTTATTATTTTTTGTCGAAACCGGATAACCGGTTTTTGGGCCGGTTTTTAAATAATATACGAAAGTGAATAAAATGTCATTAAATGTTTATTGTAAAACAAAAAACAACTAACAATCGTTTGTAGTAAAAACCAGTAAGGAAAGGCTAAAGTCGGGCGGGGCCGACTATATAATACCCTACACCACTCTCGTAATATTGAATAACTCTGAAATATAAATTTTGTAATTCATGTATAAATTGTTTACATAAATTTACTTTTGGGACATTTTATACTTAAATAATACCCTGTACCACAGTATGTAATGTAAAATACAGCTTCTATAGAACTAAAGGGTCAAATCGGACGAAACATATATATGGGAGCTATAGCTAAATCTTAACCGATTTTCTTAAAATTCGGCAAAGTTGGTTCACGGATCAAGAAACTCTACCATTCTAAATTTCAAAACGATTGGATGTAAAATACAGCTTCTATAGGACTAAAGGGCCAAATCGGACGAAAGATGTATATGGGAGCTATATCTAAATCTGAACCGATTTCAACTAATTTCAATAGGGATCTTTACAGCTGCGAAATACTCTAAACTGCAATGTTTCAGAACGATCGGAGTGAAATTGCGACCTGTAGTCGACGAACAACTTTACATGGACAGAGGGACGGACGGACGGACAGACATGGTTAAAGCTTGTGATTCTAAGTCGATCGGTATACTTTAAGGTGGGTCTACCAGGTGTTACAAACATCTGCCGTGAAACAAACTAATAATACCCTGTACCACATTGTGGTGTAGGCTTTAATTAGTAAACAAAAATAGATTATTATTTCGTTTATTGCAGGTTTAATTTTTTGGTTTACTTTAAACAGAAAGTATTATATTTCTGAAATGACCTTAAAAAATAGTAAATCATTTAGAATGTTTTTTTTATAATATCTTAAAAATAGAATACATTAAATGATTATTTTTAAACGATTTTTCTTTTAAGTTTTAATGTAACTTGACGTTGAAAAAGCTCACATACGTTGATGTAGTCAATATTAGTCCGATAATCATTAAAGCATTGTATAAGTAACACAGCTTCTCCGTTTTCTTCTTAAACTTTTCAAAAAATCAAAGTCATCATACAATTTAGCTTGCCTTTCGTTTTTCGATTCTGTGTGTGACATAAATCCAAAATTAAATTATTTGACTCATCAATATAACAACTTATATATCAAAACAAATCAGAGGTATCTGGTTGTTCTGTCGGGATTTAACATCGCAAAAAAGTCGAAGCTATTTGTCTTTCCGTTATTGAACGTATGCTTGAAGTGTTCTGTGCTTCATGGACGACTTATTGAATGCTTTGCTGTACTTCCTGACTTTATTTATTATACCATGGATATCAGGAATAAAGCCAAAATCATTTTCAAGATCACTGAATTCATACTCACTTTCACAATATTCAGAACAACTGTCAGAATTATCCACCTCATCGTTGTTATTTGTTGCATCTTGTATAAATGGTATCCACAACAAGTAGACAAAATAGATCAATACTTTTTGTTGTAAACAATAAATAAAAAAACCGGTTAACCGACATGAAAAACTCGGCTTTCTCGGTTAACCGAAAATGACATTTTTTAAGAAACCGGTTACGGGTTTGGGTTGCAAAACCGGATAACCGGTCCCGGTTTTGGACACCCTACAATAGATGCTATTATGCCCATATAAAACTTTTAAAAAGCAAACTAATCAAATATGAAAGTAAAATAAAATTATACAACACACTTATAAGGCCAATAGCCACGTATGGCTGCGAAGTCTGGCCATTATGGAAAGGAACCATACCCAACTTATGATTTTTGAGAGAGGAATTCTAAGAAGAATACTCGACCTAATTAAGGAAACAGATGTAGCATACCGGATTAGATACAACGACGAATTAGACAGTCTTATCCAAAGAGAAAATATATAGTCCGATATATTAAATCGCAGAGAATGCGGTGGCTTGGCCACATATATAGAATGAAGGATGACTCAATCGTTAAGAAAGTATTATCATACAAATAAACCGACAAAAAGAAGAGAGGAAGACCCCGCAAACGTTGGATTGGCGATGTGGAATCGGACCTGAAGCGAATACGTATAACTAACTACAAAAGCCTAGCAGAAAATCGTATTGCCTGGAGAAAAGTTGTGGAGGAAGCTAAGTCCCATAAAGAGCTGTAACGCTATTGATGATGATGACAAAATTAAAAAAATCATCAAACTTTGATCGACTCTCCTGAAAAACTACCTTTTTGCACTTAGGTTCAGGAAAGCTTTAGGTAATCCTAAGTTAAGTAGCCTTTATCTTCTTCTAATATAATTTATTCATCCCATTAACGATTTCAAAGATATCTTACAAGATATTGCGATAAATCCAAATTTTTGAGCAAATTTGTTTAGTTTTTTAAATTAAAACCTCTTAAAAACATCGAAAAATTAAGAATTATTATATTTTGATTACTCTATGTTGCCAAATTGGAAGTCAATCGGTGACTTCTTTCGAGAGTTATCGTGCGCATCATCCAGCAGACAGACAGACGGACGGACACTGTTCATTCGACTTAAAATAACCAAAAACGGATTTTCGCCGAACATACTTGGAGTCTTAGGTCACTTTTTCGATATGTTACTCTTTTGGACCGCAAAATCTAAAAATGCAATTTTCTCAATTTTTTAAAAGTTTAAAATTTTGGAAAACGTTTTTTTTAAAAAATAAACGATAGAAGTATCATATTTTTCTATTTAGCTTTTTTTAAGTTCTTATGCAAAAATAAATTTAAAATAAATTATTTCATCTAATTTTTATTAGAAAATTTGAGTGTACGATGACTGCCAAATTTCATTTAAATCGAAAGGGGTAATTTTAAAAATGTCTGTTTTTTTTTGATTCATTTATTTGGAATTACCCTATAATAAATCTTTTTATTTTTATTATAGCACGCTCAAAAAAAATCGCTTCTGTAGTATATTGTCCCAAACATATTCGGCTTGAAATAAACATATGTTTAGGGTACACTCCAAATATATAATATTTTACACACACAAATATTATATGTTTGTGAGAATATTGTTCTAAACAAAAATATGCTCCCATTCAAATATTTTTTATTTGGAACTAGTATTTCCGAAACAAGGATTCATTTGTAATTATTTATTTTGGTAATGTATTAAATGCCTTAACTTAAAGACAAGTTTTCTGTTTTTCAGATTTTCAAAGAGCAATTTTTTTATAAATTTTATATGTTTGTAAAATTTAATCAAAACTTAAATCGAACAATCTTTCGTAAATATAAACGACATTAATGGATTGACAAAAAGTGATGAATAGGAATATTTATAAATAAGGACATTTTTAGCTATAAAGTTTAACACGAAAACTAGGAAAAACTAACTAAAATTCGAATAAGTCAGTAATGTTTTAAAAATCTTTTTAAATAAAACATATTTGGAAATCTTCTTAAACAATAACTTTGTTTGTGTGTAAACACATATTTTATTTGTGAAATTCAGTTTGCAAATAAATTATGTTCTAATATATTAATATATGCGTTCCAAACAAAATTTCTTGACTTTCAAATAAAATTTATTTGTTAACAAATATATAATATTTAAAAAAATCGTTTCCAAGTATATTTTCTTTCGTTTCAAACATATCAAAAATGACGATTTTCCTCCGTGAGGGTAATTCCAAATAAATGAATCAAAAAAACACACATTTTTAAAATTACCCCTTTCGATTTAAATGCAATTTGGCACTATGATTTTACAAATATGCAAGAATCTTATGGCGTTTTTGGTTTTTCAAAATTCATTGTAGTTTTTGTGGTACAGAGCTCCAAAGTAACCTATCTCAAGGATTTTTCTCAAAATTAATATTTGTTAAATTAGCCATATCTTCTTAACCGCTTTACGTAGAAGATATTAATACCAATGAAAAGCTCTTCTACTCCTATTCAATGCTGCGCAATGAAATATTTATTTCCTTTTGGTTGAAGGAGGCTAAAATATGGAAAATATCTTTAATCCTTGAATATTCTGAAAAAGTATCAATTAATGTCCTTGATTTTTTTGGTACTAAAGGGTCAATCTATAATGAACTGACTATGAAAAATTCAAAATGGAACCTTGATGGACCAAAAATATATATCAATTTTATTAAGTCTTTACACGCTGAAAAAAAATCGCTTCTGTAGTATATTGTCCCAAACATATTCGGCTTGAAATGTACATATGTTTAGAGTACACTCCAAATATATAATATTTGACACACATAAATATTATATGTTTGGGAGAATATTGTTCTAAACAAAAATATGTTCCCATTCAAAATTTTTTTATTTGGAACCCTTATTTCCGAAACAAAGATTAATTTGTATTTAATTATTTTGGCGATGTATCAATGCCTTGATCAATGCCAAGGTTTCTGTTTTTCAGATGCTCAAAGATCATTCTTTCTTTAAATTTTAAATGTTTTTAAAATTTAATTAAAACTTAAAACGTATAAATTGCATTGATGGATTGACAAAAAATGATGAATTGGAATATTTATAAATTAAAAGACATTTTTAGCTATAAAGTTTAAAACGAAAACTAGGAAAAACTAACTAAAATTCGAAAAAAATCAGCAAAGTTTTAAAAATTTTTTTAAATAAAATATGTTTGGAAAACTTCTTAAACAATAACTTTGTTTGTGGGTACACACATATTTTATTTGTGAAAGTCAGTTAGCAAATATATTATGTTCTAATATATTAATATATGCGTTCCAAACAAGATTTCTTGATTTTCAAATAAAATTTGTTTGTTAACAAATATATAGTATTTGAAAAAATCGCTTCCAAATATATTTTCTTTCAATTCAAACATATCAAAAATTACGATTTCCCCCGTGTATGTACAGGGTTTTCCAATAACAGTGATATGATTTAAAAAAAAAAAAACACACTTATTGTCAAGGAAATTAAAAACTTTTTTATTTAATGTGAAGTACAATCGATACAATTAAGTTCTAAATAAAAAGTCATTCAAATGGCCTCCACGACTTCTTCTGCAGGCACGAATTCGATGAACCCAATTCTCGAGCAATTTTTTTCACTTCACTTTTTTTTACTGGCACGTTCAATATTGACTTCTAAAGACCAATGACGTCAAATAACCCCACAAGAAATAGCCTAATGGTGTTAAATCACAACTTCTTGGAGGCCATTTAATATCACAATTTATTGAAATAATCGAATCTCCAAACTTTTCTCGCAACAATTCAATTGTTTCATTTGCTATGTGGCACGTAGCCACAATCGGTCAATGACAAAAAGATAGCTCTTAACGAGAGCTAAGCTATTGCTCATGGGTGTCAAGGTCGTAGGTCCACTAGAAAGTGATTTTTTTTTTGGATTTAAAAAAAAATGGACTTAGCATAATTTTCAAATGAGAACGGAATGTTTATTTTTGCTCTAGCTCTTTAACGGTACGTCGGATCGGGAATCGGTCAATGGCAAAAAGATAGCTCTTAACGAGAGCTAAAATATTGCTCATGGGTGTCAAGGTCGTAGGTCGGCTGAAAAGTGTTTTTTTTTTTATTTTAAAAAAATGGACTTAGCGCACGAAAAATTGCACTTGGAGAACGGTTATTTTGATAATAAAACTGAATAATTTGTAAACGTTGTTCTTGCGTATATCTCTCCGTGATGAAATTGAATACAAATGACAGGTCATGACAAATTACAAATGGCCGAAACGTCACTTCAAAATCATATCTTCCCTATTGGAAAACTCGTTACAATAATTTTGCATTGTAAATTATTATATAAAATTTCAGATTCGTCTGCTGGACTAGTGTAACTTCAAAACGGCTTGACCGATTGATGTTATTTTTACACATTATATTTATATTATCAATGTGAGTATGCGTAACTGTATATGGAATCGATAGGTGGCGCTGTTTTCAAGTTATTAACAAATTGCTCATTTATGGACCAAAATGGCTGATATTCGTGAAAAAGGTTGACCTAGTACTAAGAAAGCGAATCACCAAATTGCTATTAAATTATTGGCGCAATCGTCAAAATATTGGATATTTTTCAATTGTGCTACAAAAACAGCTCACATTTACATAAAGCTCCACCTATTGGATCCAAGGGGTATTATTCTCATTCTTCACGCTCAGTAAACCTATGCCGCGAATATGAGTGATTTTGGTCCATAAATGAGGAATTTGTTAATTGCTTTTGTTTGTGCTTTTTATTGATATTAATATCTTTATAAGATGATTACACTAGAGATATTCTAGTGTCTAAAACTGGGCCATGTTTGATCCATTGTTATTCCTCATTTTGTTGGTTCTTCTCTTCCTATTTCTTTTTATATTATGGGTTATTTCCGGGGGATGTAATCTATACTCATGCAAGTCACGGATGTTTCTAATATCATGGGCGCCATTTGAATCCCTAATTAATGCCAATATTCTTGCTGGGTTATAGCCTAATATCTTCAAAATACGTCAAGCTGTTAAGAAGATATGTCTAATTTAAGAAATAGTAATTTTGAGAAAAATCTTGAGATAGCTAACTTTGGAGCTCTGCACCACAAAAATTACAATGAATTTTGAAAAACTAAAAACGACAAATAATTCCAGCACACTAGTAGCATTATTGTGCTAAATTTTACGAAAATTGAAAGGGGTAATTTTTTGAGTTGGTCGAACTGCTTTGGAATTACCCTATAGTAGAAGTTTAGAAGACCACGAAGCACACCAAAAAAAAAAGAATTCTGTTACTTCTTCTAAGCTAGTAACAGTCATTTTATTGAATTTTTTTTTCTATAAAGAATATATATGAGCATCTCATTCTGCTACCCTCTTCTGCGAACTAAAAGGACACATTTGTGTAAAATTTGGAACCAGTCCGAAGATAGGAAAGAGATTTATGTCAACATTAAATCCTTTCAATGTTGACATACATATGTATGGATGTCATTCATCCACCGGATATAATTGAGGATTTATGTCTCAATTTATGCCTATCAAAATGGCCATAAAAATGGCATTACACACAATAACACTGTATTTATACATTGTAAACATAAGGAGCTTACAAATTTATCCATTCCGAATTTATCTCTCCACACACACCTACTCATACACATACGCAGACACAAATTTATTCCTATTAAGATATCGTATCTCATTTCAAAGGAATCCTAAAATTTGTGCCATTTTACAATGTCATTTGCCCTGGCTCTGTTGTTATTGTTGTTGTTTGTTTTGGTGTTATGGTATTGTTCGTTTCTCGTTTTTTTGTGCACTGTAAACATTTGAAATGTCTTCTATAGAAAAGAGATTTGATGAGGATTTAATACTCGTATATATATATATATAGAATTTGCTTTGCTAATATGTAAATATCCTGAATAAATATTTTATGCAAATTTCGGGATCTCTTTCCAAAGGGAAGTAAAAAAAAAATACCGAAAAAATGCGACAGATAACAATAGAAATTGAAATCAATGGAGATTTACTTTTTGCTGATATGTATAACAGAAGAGAAATTGTTTTGCCATAAACTGAAAGTTCCTTTGGCAAATCCCCAATAATAAAATACTGTTAAATTTGGTATTAAATTCCAATAAAATTAAATTAAGCGAAATTAAGACAAACAATAACTATATTCAATTGAATTTCAATTTAGCCTAGGAAATAGAATTTATATACATTTGTATGTATCAATGTATATTGGGGGGGTGGGGGAGAAATTATGGGGAAATGTAAAATGTTTGATTTTTCCCTTTTAATAATAGAAATAATAGTATTTTATTGTAATTTTTTTGTTTGTGCTTTCATTTTAAATACGTTTTTTTGTAGATTAAGGTATACAACTTTATGAAATTAAAACAAAAAAATTTTTAATAGTAGTTTTTTTTTAAATATTTTTAAAGTTTAAAATCCGAAAAGTGAAGGCCAGATTTGATCGAAATCCACGCCGCAGTGGTAGAAAAATTGCTCGTGAGCTGAACATATCGCGAGAACGGATACAACACATATTAAACCAGTAAGGAAAGGCAGAAAGTCGGGCGGGGCCGACTATATAATACCCTACACCTCCCTAATAATGCGATAAGGGTCATTGCGATAATAATTTGGAATAATTGGTAAATGGGTAGGAACATATTATCTAATTCTGAACCGATAATCGCTAAATTAAGTAATATTCGTTCCTAAATTGAGAAACATATTTCTGGAAAATTTTAATGATCGGAAGTAAAGTACAACTTCTATAGCGCTTTGATACCAAATCAGGAGGAACATATGTACGGATGTTATATATAAATCTGAACCGATTTTCCCTGAATACTCATTCATGTAAAAAGACATCTTTCTGTCGAATTTCGTACTGATCGGATATAAAATACAATCTCTACAGCGCTTACATGTCGAATCGGGGGTAACATATATATGGGGCTATATCTAAATCTGAACCGATTTTCTCCGAATTTGGCAGTATTTCTTCATGTAGAAGGAAACCTCTTTTTGCCGATATTCGCACTGATCGGATATAAAATAACATTTTTACAGCGCTTACATGTGAAATCGGGGGTAACGTTTATATGGGGGCTATATCTAAATCTGAACCGATTTCTTCCAAATTTAACAGTGTTCATTCAAATAATAGGAAACCTCTTTCTGCCGAATTTCATACTGATCGGATGTAAAATAACATTTTTACAGCGCTTACACTTCAAATCGGGGGTAACGTATATATGGGGGCTATATCTAAATCTGAACCGATTTCTTCCAAATTTAACAGTGTTCATTCATATAATAAGAAACCTCTTTCTGCCGAATTTCATACTGATCGGATATAAAATAACATTTTTACAGCGCTTACGCTTCAAATCGGGAGTAACGTATATATGGGGGCTATATCTAAATCCGAACCGATTTCTTCCAAAATTAACAGTGTTCATTCATATAATAAGAAACCTCTTTCTGCCGAATTTCATACTGATCGGATATAAAATAACATTTTTACAGTGCTTACACTTCAAATCGGGGGTAACGTATATATGGGGGCTATATCTAAATCTGAACCGATTTATTCCAAATTTAACAGTGTTCATTCATATGATAAGAAACCTCTTTCTGCCGAATTTCAGACTGATCGGATATAAAATAAAGTTTTTAAAGCGCTTACATGTCAAATCTGGGGTAACATATATATGGGGGATATATCTAAATCTGAACCGATTTTATCCAAATTCAATAGGGATCGTCCTTGGGCCAAATAAAACATATGTGTAAAGTTTCGTCGAGATCGGACCATAACTGCGACCTGTACTTTGATTACAAGAATACATGCACAGACAGACAGACGGACAGACGGACAGACAGACGGACAGACGGACATAGCTAAATCAACTCAGAAAGTAATTCTAAGTCGATCGGTATAATAAACGATGGGTCTATTTCTTCTCCTTTTGGGTGTTACAAACAAATGCACAAAGTTATAATACCCTGTACCACAGTGTGGTGTAGGGTATAAAAATGAGGTTGGACTAAAGCCATTGAAGTACCAAAAAGTGCAAGAGCTCACCGATGCACAAAAAAAGTTAAACTGGAAAGAGCCAACGAGTTGCTTCGCTTGCACGAAAGTGGCCAGTTGCCGAATTTGGTTTTCTCCTATGAGAAGCCATTCCAAATTGAGCAGTTTGTGAACAAACAAAATGATCGGGTTTACTTGCCAAAGAGGTCAGCTGAAAATTTACACCTTCGATTGGCCACCAGAACCGCCGATGGTAATGGTGCGTAACGGCCGATGGTCGCTCCCCGCTCGAATATTATCGGGAAAATGTCCTAAAGACAGTATTGAAGCCCTGGGCAGAAAAACATTTCGGCCGCAGACCATCATGGACATTCCAACAGGACATTCCATGGCTTAAAAAGGAGGTTCCTCGCTTCATTTCTACCGCACAATGGCCACCAAGATCTCCGGATCTCAATCCGTTGGACTTTTGCGCCCATTATCATACCATATAATTTTTTCAGAACCAGAATAACTTCAATACTAGGAATCGAACGAATTTAAGAGTTCCTCGGTGTCGGTTGGAAAAGACAAAGCAACGTATTGATTATGAGGGTGGTATTAAATATAATAATTTACCATCAGCTTTGAAATCTGTAAATAGAATTTCTACTTTCAAAACAGCCTATAAGATATATATATGCAATTCATTTGAAACGCTTCTTACTTAAGCATATGATTATATGTACATATTAAATTTATTTTTACTTTGTTACATTTAATCCTTTATATTAATTTATCTGAATTAATGTAGTATAATGTGTTGCCTACTTGCCTCAATAATGCCATTATGGCGCTGAGGCCATGCATTTTTTCGATATAAATGAAATCTGTACAAATAAATAATAATAAACAAAAAAAAATACCAAAGTATCGATCATCTCAAGACGGCGCTTCGCCGGGAATGGGCCAAAATACCGCAGAGCCACTTTCGTGCAGCGTGTGATGGCTTTGTCGGCCGTTTGAAGGTCATAATTCGTGCCAAAGGTGGCCAATGCGAACAAATCTAAACTGTTTCTAAAATTGTATGTTATTTCCGACATTTTTGCTTTTGAACAATAAAATTTAAAAAAAAAAATTAAAAAAATATAGCGCTTTACTTTGTTGCATTACATATCAGCCACCCTGTATTACTTTTGTTGTAGCTAAATAGATGTGGTATTAGTATAAAACATGTTCCGCAATATTTTAAATAATTCAATTTTAATAAAAAAATGAATTTAAAAATGTGTACGTGTTTTGCCACGTTACAACACCCATGAGCAATATCGTTAAGAGCTATCTTTTTGCCATCGTGCCACACATGCACGTAGCCACAATCGGCAAATGAAACAATTAAGTTGTTGCGAGATAAGTTTGGAGATTCGATTATTTCAAGAAATTGTGATATTGAGTGGCCTCCAAGAAGTTGTGATTTAACACCATTAGACTATTTGTTGTGGGATTATTTGAAGTCATTGGTCTTTCGAAAAAAACCAGACTCTCTTCAAGCTTTACAAGTCAATATTGTACGTGCCATACATGACATACGACTTTATTTAGTGGAAAAAGTGCTCGGGTGCTTGGGTGCATCGAATTCGTTCCTGCAGATGAAGTCGTGGAGGCCATTTGAATGACGTTCATCACATTAAATAAAAAACTTTTGAATTTCCTTAAAAATTACTGTGTTTTTTTTTAAAGAAATCATATCATTCTTATTGGAAAGCCCTGTATACATTTTCTCCTGAATTTTTCCTATGCAATTCACATGATTGAGATTATCTTATTTGTTTTTTTTTACACTAGTGTCATTACTCCATAAATCTCCCTAATTTCCTGTAGGATAATGACATACAAAATTCCAATATATCATAGCTCGCAGTCTGCATATTAATTGTAATTTATTGTACATTTGGAGATACGATTGTTATTTAATTAATTTTATAATTAAACCGATTTGTTCGGACATCCTGGCTCATATGGCACTTTCTCAATAATCTATTTATAGACATTTGTACAAACATATATTTGTGCATATGTAAATAACTCAAGTTTTTTTGTTTAAATGTGAACATTATCCGCCGGCATTTGGCAATTTGAAAATTGTCAATCTCGTGGTATAATTAACGTATTTTTATTTTTAATATGAATCAAAGTCCTCGGGCAAATGGTGTGTGTACGTCTGTCCGCCCGTCCATCCGTTCGTCTGTGGGCATTTGTGATTATATTACATTTGTTGTGCATTAATGCATGAAATTTATGCACAATAATATACAATGTTCGATGTAGTGTACAAGTATTTAAATATAATTATTTGTTTGTTTGTTTGTGTGTGTGTGAGGGGGGCGGGATCCGTTAATAATTCTCCGAATTGTTGTTTCAGGGCAATATGGCGCCTTTTTGGATATACAAGAACATAAATATTATTGCAATGCATTGAGGTCCTCCCTTGTTTATTCTCGGTGTCCAACAAACTTTGAAAACTGAAAACTGAACATTGCATATTGCGTATGTGAAATGTGCATTTATGTCTGTCTGATTTGCTCTATGTGTTAAAATTATTGACATATCCGGGATTTACGTACATACATACATATATACATTTTCTTTTTCATATCTGCATAAATCTGCACATCTGCAGATTTTATCTTCAACAATGCAATGCAAACATTTTGCATATGGACGATGACAACAGACGTCACTTATTCACACCCTCTAAAAGTTGCATTATTTGAACAATATTTTGCATATTAAAACACTATAAAAGGAAATGTCAAAAATATAAACTAGAAACATATGCATAAAATGTTTATTTAATAAACATAGATGTCAAAATTGATGGAAAAGGGTGAAGAATGTGCTAAATTCAAAATAAAATATTTAAACTGACATGAATGCATTTTTAACAAAACTGCAATAAATCTCCCTGTCCATAAGTCCAAATCATTCCTTTTGATATTCTTTCCATTGTTAGTAATTTAAAATGTTCTGTATGTCCTCTATTTTGTTTTCTGCCCAATTTTGTGCAAATATTTTTGTCAACTTTCTCTATAGGAGACAAATTGCAATACATATTTACATAATTTTCTGATTTTGCCAAATTCAATATTTAAACATTAATTATTCACAAAAACCCATTGAAAATATTTAATTAAATATTGATAATTCCTGTGGAAATATTTTCATAAATCTTAATTGATATTAAAGGTCGTTGGTAACAGAAAATGTGTGTGTAAGTGTTATATTCAAAGTGTTTGGCAATGCAATAATAACTGTAAATTTTTATTATTAAATAAATAAAACAATTTTCGAGTTAAATGGATTTGCTCACTAAACTCAATAGATATTCTATTAAATAAATGAAATGTAAAATGTAAAAAAACAACTAAAATAATGTCAAAGGTACGAGTAAAGGGCAATTGTTTCCCCATTTTAACTGATTTATATGGAAACTAATGGTGTTTGTTAAAAACAATTTTAAGTCTGGAAATTTTAGTCTACATATTTTCAACTGTATCTAAAATTCAAAAGCTAAATTTGCATTTTCAAAAATTAAATTGAAATTTGAAAAAATCCATTTGAAATTCAAAATAAATCAATTGAAATTCAAAAATTCAATTCAAATTTAATAATTCTATTTGAAATTCAAAATGTATCACCTGAAACTGAATTTACACCATTTGATATTTAAATTTTTTTGAAATTCTAAAATGTAAACAATTTTTTAAAATAGTTTGAGTAAATTTTTTTATATTTTTTGTTTGTTGTGGCGAATTCTTTATATATAATAAACAAAAAAAAAGCATTTGAAAAGAATACTTCAAAATTTTTTGGTAATTTCAAAAAATTCTATGGAATGCGGCTCTCCATATTTTTTGTTTTTAATTAAATACTGAAATAAAATATATTTCTGAACAAGATCGTTAACATACAACAAAAACATTTTATATATATAAAATTGTTTTACACTAACATATTTTGTTTTTTATACATTATATAATCCGCTCTTGAATGCCCAATCCTCGGGAATTCCCGGGGATAACAAATAACTCTTCCCGAAAATGTCCAACCCTTAAAGGTGAAAGAAGGAAAATATGGAGATGAATTTATCCCTTATTCTTTTTCATAAAAAAAATTACCTTCAAATGGAAAAGCTTTTAATTTCAATTGACGTGATTTGAATTTCAAATTTAAATTTTTGAATTTCAAATGGCGTGTTTTGATTTACAATTGATAAGTTTGCAATTATAATTGATATGTTTTGGATTCCAAGTGGAAAATTTTTCAATTTCAAATGCAAATTGTATGTTTCAATTAATGTTTTTTTGAATCTTAAATGGAACCTTTAAAATTCAATTGAGTTTTTCGAATTTCAGTTGAAATAGGTATAATATACATTATTTGAACGTCTATTTTTTAGGTCATTTCCATTAAGAGCTTTATGGTCTATTAGCGGTATGGGACTCGTTCATAAATCAAAATAAAGATAAACATTTTAGCATAATTGGAAAACCATATATCGTAATTGGTTCAGGAAAGCTTTAATTAATCCTAAATTAAGTAGCATTCATTTTTTCATCAGAGGATTCAATGATATTCTACAAGATAATACGAAAAAAAAAATTTAATTTTAATATTTTTACATTAATATCTCTTAAAAACATCGAAAAATCCACAGTTATCAAGTTTTAATAATTTATGAATAAAATGAGACCATCGATGCACAATTTAAAATTCTTTAGCTAATTAATTAAGTCTACAGACATAGAACAATCGGTTTAGTAGGGTGATGCTATGATAATATTATAACGGGTCCGCCAAATAACTTTTTTTTTTAAATGCTGTAAAAAAAATAATGATTATTTTCTCAAATTTATTCTTTTATTTGAAAGTACAATCCTTTCGGTTAATAATGGAAAATAATTTCATTCAAATGGCTGCCTCGGCTGGCCATGCAGTAGCCTACACGATCGGTCCAATTTTTAAGCACATTATCGATTGTGTGCATTTCACCAATGGCTTCACGAATATTGTCCTTTAAAGCGTCAATTGTATCTGGCTTGTCGGCGTAACACTTATCTTTGAAGGCACCCCACAAATAATAGTCCAACGGTGTCAAATCGCAGCTCCGAGGTGGCCAAACGACATCAGCTCTGCGGCTGATAATGCGATCTTTAAAAAACAGAGCGCAAAACATCGAGTGTAGCTTCGGCTGTGTGGCACGTAGCGCCGTCCTGTTGAAACCAAATGTTGCCAATATCCTCCTCTTCAATTTTTGTGAACAAAAATTCGTTCAACATGGCCCGATAACGATCGTCATTGACTGTAACGGCCACTTCTTGCTCATTTTCTAAGAAAAATGGCCCAATTATGCCTCTGGACCAAAATTCCCACCAAGCAGTGACTCGCGTTGGGTGTATCGGCTTTTCAATGTATGCGTGCGGGTTTTCTGTGCCCCAAATGCGACAATTTTGCTTGTTTACGTACCCGCCAAAATCAAAATGAGCTTCATCTGAAAAGATGATTTTTTTTGGCAAAATCGACATCTTCTTTTCAAAGTAATGTCGCAATATTTCCCAGCTTTGTTCAAGCGTATACACAACCATATTCGTTCAGCGGAAGGATAAAACTAATTATCTGTCGAATCAGACATGAGCTAAGTGTTACCATTCACGAAATAAGCACTGGTTGAAAAAAAAAAACGTTAGATGGCGGACCTTTTATTATTAACATAATGTTATGTTACATTTGTATGTGCAAATCCCAAAAACTGTATACTAAAAATGTTAAAAACATGTAAGAAAGTTAAGTCGGCTAAACCTACTTAAGAATCCATTCACCTTCATTCAGTCCAAAAAAAAATAAATTTAAATTTATTTATTTTTTGTTTTAATTAAATTATTATCAATTTAAATTGCATTTTATAAATTTGAAGTATCCACTGGTTGGTATTAAAGTTATAAGCTGTTAACTTTTGGTGCAAAATGGTCCACATGTGTGGGAGGTTCCAAAAGGGGTTAGCAACTAACGTCCACTTTTTTCTGGTCCCTAGGTACAATAAAAGCATTACACTGTACAAAATTTCAAGTATATCTATGCACTTTTAACTCTGATTGCAAAATGCCCATTTGTGTGTGTGGTACCAAAAGGGGTGTGTCAATAACGACCACTTTTCTCTGAACTCTAGGCACTATAAAAACATTGCACTGTACAAAATTTAAAGTATTTGTATGAACTGATATTAAAGCTATAAGCAGTTAACTTTTGGTGTAAAATTGTCCATTTGTATGCGAGGTACCAAAAGAGACGTGGTAAATTCGTCCATTTCTTTCATGGTGGTAGCGACTAATAAAGTAATACTATGTGTTTAGATGATTGGAATAAGTAATCGTCGAACATAGCCTGAGATAGAAACAAAATAAATCGTGTGCTCTAGCCAGACAGACAGGCAGACGAACGGACATTGCTCAAAGGACTTAAATGTCATAAATCGGATTTCCGCCGAACATACTTGGGGTCTTAGGTAACTCCTTCGATGTATTACACTATTGGTCCGTAGCAGACGATATGTATACGAGTATACACTCGTTACACTAAAGTGAGGGTATTATTACCGTAATTTTTTTTATTTTTTTTTCCTTTTTAAAACACCACTTTACACCAGAAAATGCTATGCGCAGCCCTTCGACAAAAAGTTTGTAAACAAGTGTTATCGGAATTTATTGAGTTGTACATATCGCTCACTCACTTCAAGAGTGACATATCTCAAAATTGAAAATTGCCAATATATGTAACTTTAAGTCTGTATAAAAAGATAAGTAACATTAAATAAGATGTTAAAAAACGCTTGAATAATCCGAAATATGGTTGTTTACTTATAAACCAAATTTCGCTGAGATTAATTTATGGACATTTGCAAAATTCGCAGTTTTGTAAGGCATCCTCGAAAATTTTAAATTTTGAGTTATGTCACTCTTGAAGTGAGTGAGCGATATATAGTTCATATGGCTTAATATGTCCTGAAACAGTTTTATCTCACACGTATATATATGTTAGTGCGGATCCATTTTGTTTCATGCCAAAGGCGCATGTCAAAGGCGATTCTTGTTCTCTGCGTCATTTCAAGAAATATTGCCTACGAAACCGTAGGTCAAAAATGAATTTCGAGATGCAAATTTTCCAAAATAGGTATTTTTCCAATATATTCAAGAATAGAGACAAAACATGGGTTTCCGCTAAAAAATTTTGAAAACGGGTTGTTTTTGGGGTCGGGGAATCCATTTTTGGTATTTATTTTCATTTTTGAGTGCCGCCAGAGGGCTTTCGCAAATGTTTGGGATTTTATCGCATTTTTTGGAGAAATTTTGCGATTGAATTGAACACAGTGCGACAGCCCAGAAACCAAAAACTATTTTTCTTGTAGGTCTTGAAGAGTGCGCAAAGGTAAGAAAATCGGGTTTTACCGGTAAATCTGGATTTTGGGGGTGACCGCCAAATTTCACAGAACAAGCGTTGCTTTACTCTCCAAGACCTACAAGAAAAATAGTATCGCGTTTTTCTGGTCTTCGGAGTGCCGCACTGAGTAATTCAATCGCAAAATTTCCCCAAAAAAAGGCGATAAGATGCAGTGGAAAAACCATGTTTTGTCTCTATTAATGAATATATTGGAAATATCCTATTTTGAAAAATTGGGGGGCTCGAAATTCATGTTTGACCTATGGTTTCTTGGTCAAAATGTTTTGAAATGACCCACAGAACAATTATCGCGATGCGCCCTTACACATTTTTCGACTCTATACAGGCTGAAAAAAACGCTTATGTAGTATATTTTCCCAAATCATTTGCTTGAAATATACATTTGTTGAGGCTAAACTTCAAATATGTAACATTTGACTCATATAAAAATTATATGTGTGCGAGGATATTGTTCTAAACAAAACTATGTTCCCATCCTAATATGTTTTTCTTTGGAACTAATATTTCCGACACAAAGATTAAATTGTATTTATGTATATTGGCAATGTATCAATGCCTTAATTTAAGGGCAAATTTTCTGTTTTTCATAAGTACAAATTACAATCTTTATCAAACTGCCACACAACTTTAAAAAATGAGCGATACAAATAATTTTTTTGTAATATTTAATTTGAACTGGCCCAGATTTTTTTTACATTCTTACCAATATTTGAATAAACAAATATATATAATTCAGAAATTAGCATATTTACAAATAACTGATAGACAAACAGATAGGTCAATAACCGATAAAACCTTAGGTTTAAATTAAAATGTCAACTGAATAAATTCTTTAAAATTATAATTTACAAATAAAATAACAACTTCCTCCCACTTGTATTTCTAAATCCATTTATTATTTTTTTTTACAATTTGCATATACTATGTATCTCCAAAACTACTACCATTTTCGTTATTGTCATTGGCGACATTTGATATATTACAATTCTTTTCAAATTTCCTGTATATTTCTTGATACATTTAAATTATGCCTTAGATTAGAATGAAACTCTGTTAATGCAATAGAAAATCACAATCGTATCTAATATAATCTAAGTTAACTTGATAAAATATTAGGAAACATAAATTAATTAATTGACACAATGTGGGCTACTCGATGATATCGATATCAATGGCATATTTAGAATTGTTGCTAATAAAAATATAGTAATAATTCAAACTGTTGTTGTAATCAAATTTAAACATAGTTGTTAATCTATCTATTTCATATGATTTTATTATGTTCTCTCTTTTTCTTTCTTAGGTCAGTATTTTGTTACAAGAATCGAACTAATCAAATCACATGAGTAGACCAGAACCATAACAGGTAAATTCAAATACAGAATAACATAAGACATAAGACATATATATACATATATGTACATATGTCCATATACATATCCAAATCTATGCTAATCAATACATTTTGCCTAAGATTAGTTTTTGGAGTTTATTAATGAAAATTCTCAAATTCAAAACTGGTTTGCATGAAACTCAAAAAAAAAATAAGTGCGACACGAGTGTCTCATGTTCACAGTCAGGCAGACAGACAGACCGACAATTTCAAAGTCATTTCTATCCATAATTCATGCCGCTGAGATGTGATAATTTGCATAATTGCTTTTTTGAAAATGGTCTTCTATTGTTGCCGGCGCATTAAGAGCCAAAATTGTTTTTTTTTTGTATGTTTTTAATTTGTTTTGTTTTAACTAGCAACTTCCTTAAATGTAAGTAACAACTTAACAGCATTATATATGAAATAAATCGATTGATTAATTGCTCGATTGTTGTTTCATTGACAAATAAAAATTTTATTTGGTTTGCGCAAATATGCATGACGGATATATACTACAACGAGGCAGAAAATTGATGTATAAAAAATCTTCAAATAAAATGACTTTTGAATTAAATCTTCGTTCGTTCCTTCGCGGTCACTTCGTCATCAGAAATTCAAAAGCGCCAAACAGCCGAAAAATTAAAAATCGAGGTATTGATAAATAATGCTGGTCAACATTAGATTTGGATATATGGGATACTCTTAGAATTAAAAGACAATCAAGAATATATATGCACGGGGGAAAATCGTATTTTTTGATATGTTTGGATTGAAAAAAAATATACATGGAAACGATTTTTTTAAATATTATATATTTGTTAACAAATAAATTTTATTTGAAAATCAAAAAATTTTGTTTGGAGCGCTTATATTAATACATTAGAACATAATTTATTTGCAAACTGACTTTCACAAATAAAATATGTGTTTACACACAAAGTTATTGTTTAGGAAATTTTTCAAATATATTTTATTTAAAAATGATTTTTAAAACTTTGCTGACTTGTTCGAATTTTAGTTAGTTTTTCCTAGTTTACGTGTTAAACTTTATAACTAAAAATGTCTTTTAAAATATAAATATTCCAATTCAGTATTTGTCAAGCCATCAATGCAATTTATATTTACAAATTATTATACGATTTAAGTTTTAATTAAATTTTACAAACATATAACATTTATAAAAAAATTGCTCCTGGAACATCTGAAATCTTGTCTTTAAATTAAGGCATTGATACATTGCCAAAATACATAAATACAAATTAATCTTTGTTTCGGAAATACTAGTTCCAAATAAAAAAAAAAGAAAAGGAACGTATTTTTGTTTAGAACAATATCCTCCCAAACATATAATATTTGTGTGTGTCAAATATTATATATTTGGAGTGTACCCTAAACATATACATACATATTTCAAGCCGAATATTTTTGGGACAATATACTGCAGAAGCGATTTTTTTCAGCGTGTGGGGAATTCCTCGACAATTCGCGGGTTTCAAAATATTTCGATTTTTCTCATTTTTTTATAATTTTTTTGAACACCTTAAAAAAACGCTTTGTGGATTTTTTTGAGATTTTTCCGATAACTCGTTCAGAAGTTATCGATATTAAACAAGTAAGAAAGTTCATTCGGGTAAACCGACCAACGAATCCCCTCACCTTGATTCTCAAAAAATTATTAGTAAATGTATTTTTTTATTATTATTTAAATTATTATCAATTTAAATTGCATTTAATAACTTTATAGTAGGTACTGATATTAAAGTTAAAAGCTGTTAACTTTTGGTACAAAAAGGTCCACTTGTGTGGGAAGTACCAAAGGGGCGGGCCAATATCGCCCATTTTTCTCTGGATTCTAGTTACTATAAAAGCATCACACTGTACAAAATTTCAAGCATTTGTATGCACTGGTAATAAAGTTATAAGCTATTAGCTTTTGGTTCAAAATTGTCAATTTGTGTGGGAGGTACCAAAAGGCGTGGCAACTTCTCGAGATAATAGTGACTAATAAACTAATACTATGTGTAGAATTTCAGAGGATTCAAATAAGTAGTATAAAAGTTATTAAATAATCAATATTTCACTAAATGTTAACCCTTTGTGGGAGGGAGTGGACCAATAAGGCCCATCTTCGAACTAAGCCGGAGATAGAAGAAAATATTACCACATTGGTAAATATTACCACATTTGAAGTCAATTGGTTACTCCTTTCGAGAGTTATTGTGCGCACCAGCCAGCAGACAGACAGACGGACGGACGGACGGACGGACGCACGGACATTGCTCATTCGACTTAAAAAGACCCAAAACGGATATCCGCCGAACATACTTAAGGCCTTAGGTCACTCCTTCGATGCGTTGCACTTATGCTTCGTAGCTATATCATTTGCCCTCCTCTCAAAGGTGGGGGATAAATGAAATAGACGGTGCAAAATGGAACAACAGCAAATGATCGAATTTGCGGCGATTTTAGAAATAAATGTGTTTGCATATTTTTTTGCATATGATCGGATGTTTATTTCACAATAAAGAGGAAGGTATGCCATTAATAATGAAAAACAATATCAGCCAAATGGCCACCACGACCACGCGTACAGAACCATATCCTTTTCATGAAATTTTCCATAACCAAATCGCAAAGTGGCTGCCCTATGTCCTCAATAGCCTCACGAATTCTATCTTTGATGTCTTAAATCGACGCTGGGCTGTTGGCGTAGACCTTATCTTTCACGTGGCTCCAAAGGTAGAAGTCGCAAGGTGTTAAATCACAAGATCTCGGTCCGGAAACTTATCCCGTAAAAGAGCAATGGTTTCGGTGTTTGTGTGGCACGTAGCGCCGTCTTGTTGAAAGTAAACGTTGTCCAGATCAATACCATCCAACTCCGACCATAAAAAAGCATTAATCATCTCTCGATAGCACAATCCATTCACCGTAACTGTTGATGCAACCTCATTTTCGAAAAAGTAAGATCCAATGACCCTGCCGCACCATAAACCGCATCAAACAGTCGCACGTTGAGGATGGAGAGGCTTCTCAACAATAACTCTTGGGGTTTCCGAGCCCCAGATGGGACAATATTGCTTGTTGACGTAGCCACCGAGGTGGAAATTGGCCTCATCAGTCAAGATGATTTTTCGATGGAATTCCGGATCATTTTCATCCACTTCAAGGACCCAATCAGCAAGACACGACGTTCTTGATGATCGGCCGGCTTGAGTTCTTGTGTTAACTGAACTTTATAAGCCTTAATTCCCAAGTCTTTATGCAAGATACGGTGTAATGACGTTTGTGGAATGCCCAATTCCAAAGAACGACGAGGAATGGAGAAACCTGGGTTTTCTGCAACACTTTGGGCTACAGCAGCAATATTCTCAGTTGTTCTGGAGCGACGTGCACGGGTTTTATTCTTCACATCACTAACTTGTCCCAACAGTTCGAATTTTTCCACCAATTTCTGTATTGCGGTCCGACAAGGTGCTTCACGACCACCCAAAAATGCTTTAGTTTTGCGAACTGTGGCTGCAAGATTTTCACCATTTTTGTAGTGAATTTTAATAATTTCAATGCGTTGTTGAATCGTGTATCGTTCAATGCGTTGTTGAATCGTGCATCGTTCCATTTTTAGTAATGGCGTAGTTTATACTTGTCAAATGTCAAAGAATAAAAGCTTCAAAAGTGAGAGCTACCCTAATACCGGGTGATTCAAATTAACACCTCTTGTTGGAAAACCCTGTATTTTTGTATATTTAAAATTTACTTTTTTAAAAAAATTACTGCAGTATTTCCAAATAGTTTTAATTGTATTAACTGCTATTTTTAATTGAATATAGCTACGCATTTTCCAGCGAATATTTCTAGGTGATAAATACTGTCAGGTTTACAGAACTTTGAAATATTTTCATCTGGTTGAGTCGTTGTTTATGGCCTCAGTGAATTCACTACGCGTTCACCACTTTTTATGCATAATTCTTGAGGTTTTATGATTTATGTGAAAAATGTGAATTTATTTAAAATTTATATCCACTAATTCATACACAGAGGGGTGTTTAATAAAAAAAATTATTCCGTAGTTTTATATTCAAAAATGGCATCCATGCACCTGTGTGTTTTGGGGGCCAAACAACAGTCCATATAACACCTGCCGGTTGTCGGCCACAGTTTCCTTTTGGGCTTTTCGTTTGTTTAGTTTTCGATAATGTGCGTGGGATGCCTAAGAATGTGGGGGGTGGTCCAAACTAGACACACACAAAAATTACCTTGAAATTGAAAAATTTTGGATTTTCCTCACACTGAGAAGGAAATACATACACACACATCCACATTGACCACCTGTATGCTAGTCTTAAGATATATATACTGGTGTCTTTTAATTTAGTTTTTTCGCTCTCTCACTCTGTCTCCTTGTTTCATTTCATTATCAACGGAATTCTGCTGACGTTTATCTAAGAAACTTAATTGGATCATTAAAAAACATAATGTATCCAATTTGTATGGTGGCATGTTTTTATAGGCGGAACATACATTCTTGTTGATAGCATTCCAAGCAATATGTCGACGGGCACATGTGATAACTTTTGATAAAATATTAGTTTTTGTTTTTTCTTTCGGTCCTCTTGGTGTCTGCACAGTTTTTCTTAATGAAAAATGTGTACTATTTTTAAAAAATGCTAAGTTCAACAGTTTCTGGTGTTTTTTTGAGAAAATATTTCCACAATGTCTAAACAAAATCTGTAGAAATAATAACAACATTTTGCATTTAATTGATGTTGTTTATTCCCGTGTTCTACCACGGGAATATTTTAATCGTGATGGCATAGGTTTTGAAGCTTCTTTTTAATATACACTGCAAAAAATGGCTTCTGTTCAATAAACTGTCCCAAACATATTCAGTATGAAACACATATATACTTCTATATCGCGACCTAAGAGTGAAAATGCGCTAAGTCCACTTTTTGCCTAAACGTATTTTTTGAAGCGGAACGTAAGATAACGATTTGAAATCAAAAAGCCAAAACAAAATCATGCTTTGTCACCTTTAAAAGCTGAATCGTAAAAGCGCTAAGTCCATATACCCTTTATAAAAACATTCACATTCAGTAAATATTTTGCCTCTCCTGTACAATTTCAAATATTGGACTTAGCGCCTTTACTCTCTTAGGTCGCGATATATGTACTTCATCCTAATATTTTGTATGTAGGTCCATTATTTCCTAAACAAAGATTTATTGGATCTACCGTTTCAGTTTTTTAATAACAAAATTTTTTAAGAACGAAAATATTTATATCGTTCATTAATTTTATCACGTACAAATATGTACATCGTCATCGAAATATAAAATGGCCAATCATCAATTCTGAAAATACGAATAAGGAATAATACTCGAGAAAATGCAATTTAGCTGGTACATATATAATTACCATGCTCCTGACCTTTAAAGATGGCAACATCACTTTTTTTAATAGTTTCATTTGGCTAGCATAACTAAATATTCAAACTTTCTCAGTGTATTTTATTAAAATCAAAAATGTTCAGTATAAGAGAAATCAATATAGAAGAAATCAATATGAAAATAATTTATGAGAAAACGTTTATGTCTGGAATATATTATTTTTCTATTTAGAAAGATAAATCGCTTTAAACAAACCAAGAAATGTATCTACATATATAATTTGTTTGCCATTTTTTTATTTGGGCAATTTTTCAAACCAACAAAATGTTATAACACTTTATAGTTGGAAGGCGACCAACATTTATTTATTTGGAAAAATACATCAGCTATGCTCAAGGGAGAATAAAGTTAATTTTGGACAAACCAAATTATTAATTTTGTTATTTAGAATACTTAGAGTGATTATTTTTTAGTTAAAATAACAGAAGTAAGGGATACTTCTTGATCGTTTGCAAGCAGCCTTGCCTTTAAGAGCTAATCGTAACTGAACCTTGCTGAAAATGGAAGCAGCATTCATGAAATCGCAATGCAAAGAGCTATATTGTCAGGTTATTGTACAAGGTGGCGCAAAAGTAACCTTTCGATGTTTTTTGGCTGTAATTTTAAAAAATGAAAAACTTTGATTCTTCTTGTGGATTATTTTTATTTGGTACTAGCGGACCCGGCGAACTTCGCCTCGCCCCAATTTAACGCCTTCAGATAAACTCCAGAGTGATAATAAAACACAGATAGTTAAAATTTTAATGCGATTTGTTTAAAAGGAATCGAAATCAGTAGAGATAAATCGAATCAGATGATAAACAACAAACAACGAAGACAGAAGACAGGCAACGTACAGATGACCGTGCGAAAAACAGGGAAATTCGAGATTAATTCCACAGACTTCCTACGATTGGTTTTGAGATTTATTGATTGTCATCGCAAAAGCCAATCGTACAGGGAACTGAATCCGCTTGAATTGGAATGAAAGATCAGTTGGAATAATCGGAATTCGTGGGATAAGGACTTCCTCTCCTTTGAATTTTCCCTTGATGATCGTCGCCTGAATCACATTGTCCATCAGTTTCATAATGGACAACCGCGAACTATGCACAATTTCGGATGATTCAGATTCCGCAACATGATTATGATCGATTCCACCTTCAGCTATAAATTATGCGGCGGAGCTCCTGGCACATCAAGCGAGTTCGATTTTACTTTGAATAATAAAATTCATGCTATCGACGTCCTTATTCTTCGCTGCTAATATTGCCCATTCACTAATCTAATCGAGATTTGGAAACACTTTGGTGATGAGTTCCTCGTTCGACGATGTGAACTCGCAAAAATTTGCCGGGAACAATATCAATGCAGTGGAAACATCAATAGTAATTTGGCCATTGCCAAGCGCCAACAGTTGTTTCGAGAATTCAAGAGCCGATGAGTCGTTCTGCAACGCGACTCTCATGTTCGTGGTCAATTTCAACTTCTTGACATAACTTCTTGACATGCAGCCACAAAGACCACTATTTCAGGCATGCATTAATTTCATCGGCAGTAGATTTCGGGATGACGGGAAGCGTTTGACGAAAATCTCCGGAGAGCAATATCAGACTCACCAAATTGTCTCAAATCACGTCGTAAATCCTTCATCGTTCGGTCAATTGCCTCCAGAGCTCGTTTATGCGCCATCGTGCATTCATCCGAAATTATGATTTTGCAATGCCCGCAATCCAATAAGATAACCTTACCTCTTATACTCAAACTTATTATCTGAAAAAATGTTCGAATTGATAAATATCGTGAATTTTAATTGATCGTAATGCTTGTACCGTTTGCCGATGTGATACGCGAAATCAGTGTAACAATACGCAAAACTCGAATGAATTGCACCAAGAAAAATAGCACATACTCGTACATATGTTTAATAGAAAACTTTTTTGTTTAATAGAAAATTAATAAAAAAATTTGGATTGAAAAAGAGAGCAGTAGATAGGAACAGTAGGAATCTCGCAAGAAATAGCAATTTTCGATTTTCCCAATTTTCCGACTTTTCCGGAGGGTTTTCCCAAAATTTTCTTTCGTAACTTCTCCAGGCAAATACGAACAACTGAAAAAAAAATTGAGCCAAATCGCTCCAGCCGTTCTGACGTAATGCCATTACACAGATGGACCGTTTCATTTTTATATATATAGATTATTATTGCATCAAGTCGAGAATATGATGTCATGTAAATGGCCGCCGCCACAGTTGATTGTTATTTGAGCCCTTTTTATGGCATTTTCCATCACTTTGGCCAAAACTTCCGGCGATAGGTCCTCACATTCTTGACGGATATTGTCTTTAAGAGCTGCAAGAGTCTGAGGCTTGTTGACATAAACCCGCGACTTCAAAAAGCCCCACAAAAAGAAGTCTGGAGCGGTCAAATCAGGCGGTCTTGCTGGCCAGTGCAAATCGCCAAAACGAGAGATTAGGCGCCCGGAAAAGCATCCTTCAGCATATCGGTTGTGGCACGTGCAGTGTGTGCCGTTGCACCGTCCTGTTGGAACCACATGTTTTCCAATCCCAATTCATCAAGTTGCGGCAAAAAGAACTCGTTGATCATTGCTCTGTAGCGCTCACCATTCACAGTAACCGTTTGGCCCGCGACGTCTTCGAAGAAAAAAGGTCCGATGACTCCTCCAGCGAAAACAGCACACCATACAGTGACTTTGAGCGGGTGTAATGGCTCTTCGTGGGTTACACGCGGATTTTCAGTGCCCCAGAAGCGTAAATTTTGCTTATTTACGTACCCGCTAAGATGGAAATGGGCCTCATCACTCATGATTATTTTTGATGAAAAATCATCTTCCTCTTGGTGGTGATTAAGGATGGCTTGAGCGTATGTTAGATGCGATTGGCGGTCAGCAGCTAACAGCTGATGCACCGTCTGGACTTTGTACGGAAACATCTTCAAACCTTGTACCAAAATTCGCTGTAGAGACCGTCGACTGATACCCATTTGCGTGGCACGTCGTCTGGTCGATGTCGACGGCGCTTCCATGACATCCTCGGCTACAGCAGCAATATTCTCTGCAGAACGGCTACTCCGGGGTCTGCCACGCCTGGCAGCATCTCGTGTTGTGCCAGTCTCTTCGAGGCGAGCGGCTAAACGTCGCAGTGTTTCACCAGTAGGCGTTGGACGGCCAGGAAATCTGCGACGAAATTCACGTTGTGCCAAAGTCACCGACCGAAATAGTCAGCAATATTCCGCGTTCTGGAGCAGTGTAGCGTAACATTGTTTATTAACGTGTATTTCGCATGTGTTTACTACACAAATGTCAAAACAGAACTGACATTAGGGGCCAATCGCAAAATTTATAGCATTTTCTGATAGGAGGATTACTTTTGCGCCACCTTGTATTTGTCATAACGTTTTAAAAAAACTTTGCATTGTATAGCTGCATAGAGGGAAAAATTGGTTTAAAGCTAGAAGAATATTTTAGTTACAAACTAAAATAAAACAAACGAAAACAAAATATTTAGAATCGGCATAATCATTACACAGCTTTCCGTTAACTCGTTCAGAAGTTATCGATATTTAAAATATCGTTAAGATATCACTCTGTGTATCGGATTTTTGGTCATAAATTCTTAAGTTAAGTTAACTTAAGTCGGTTTAAAAAATCTTTTTTTTTAAACGTTGGTAGCATTCGGTACTTTTAAAAAAATATTCAAATTTTTTTTGTTTGCGATTTTTATGTTTTAAAATTTAAATGCAATTCAACGGTTTTTAAATATAGCGTATTTATTAGTGAGTTTATTTGTTAATTGAGTTTTTTTGTTCCTTTCAAAAACAAGCAATAAATACGATATATTAAAAAAACCTTTGAATTGCCATAAAAGTGTATTGTGGGCACCTTCAGTGATTTTTTACAAGGAATCTTTTTGTCACACAAAAAATTCATCGATTTGAACTACTATTGATATATACTTATTTTTGTAGGAAGATTATCAGGGGTAAGGGGATCAGCGGGGGTGACGGGTGTTTCGGAAGAAATGATTCCTGAAGTGTATCTTTTATTTTGTTCTTTGTCGTGGAAGATCTATTCCGTAGCCTTCAAGACACAAGCACAGTAATCAGCAGGGAATTTTTTTAAAAATTTTAAAAAATTTGAAAAAAGAGTTAAATAACACTGTCCAACAGCATTTTTGGAACAGAATAGCGACCGTATAATTCTGAATGGGCATGTTGATTAGATCGTCTTTGTAGAATAAACTTATGGTCCAGCTGGTCTGAGTTTTTTTTACAGTGGTTCAAAGTCTACATTTTTTGGTCGAAGGGAGTATTATACTAAATGAAAAAAATGCTGTAAGTTAATGTCCGAGTGATTTCATATTGTCAGATTTACATAGTGGAATTTTATGAGGATCATTTTTGTGGAAGATCTTAACCCTCTAGCTCCCCTCTTAATGCGTCAATTTCGCCCTTTTTTCGAAAAAACTAAAAAAAGTCCTTTCAAAAAGGACATTTGAGGATTTAAATATTCTACGAACATTTTTGCCGGAAAATTTCAGTGGGGGTCGCCAAGGACACCAAAGGTGTAATTACAGTTCTTTACGTTTGATTAGCAAAATACAAAAAAATACTATAATGTAAATTTAAAGCTGTGATATCTATGGAGTTATTGGAGCAGAAGAGCGACTGTATAATTGTGAAAGGGCATGTTGAGTAGATTATTTTTTGTAGAATAAAATGATGGTCCAGCTGGTCCCTCTAGCGTCCTCTTAATGGGTCAATTTGGCTCTTTTTTCGAAACAAGTCAAGAAAGTCCTTTCAAAAGGACATTTAAGGATTAAAATATTCTATGAAAATGTTTGACGGAAAATTTAAAAAATCCCTAAAATCGGACATTATGGACATTTTAAAAAATTACATTACAGATCGAAACATTTTACACGTAAAAATATATTTGTTTTGTATGAATAATGAATTATATTTTTTCTTAGTTTCGTCAACATAGAGCTTGGTTCCAACTTTCTATCATCTAGGACTACTCCTTATAGTTTTCGGAAACAAATGTATGATGCCATCCCAGGCAACTGCCGATGAACTTGCACGACTAGGACCTACATTACACATTATCATTTGAAAATCAAGAAACTTTATTTGGAGCGTATATGTTAATATATTACAACAAGATATATTTTGAAACCAACTTTCTTAAAATAAAATTTGTGTTTAAAAACAAATAAAATTATTACACAGTGCGACACAAGGTAGAGGTCAGTGATCGGTGGGTGTTCTGTCATACGTGTCCTGGCGTTTCGCTGGGTTTTTTCTTCTAAAATATTAATTTTGTAGAATAATACAATCAAACATATCATTAAGAAATTATTTGATACACGGGGCGAAATCGCCTTTTTTGATATGTTTGAATCGAAAGAAAATATATTTGGAACACAAATTTTTACATATTATATATTTCTGAGCAAATAAATTTTAATTGAAAATCAATAAAATATATTTGGAACTCGTATATTAATATGTTACAACATATAATATTTGCAAACTATATTTCTCAAATAAAACATATATTTCAATACAAATAAAATTATTGTTTAGGAATTTCTCCAAATATATTTTATTTAAAAACAATTTTCGAAATTTTTGTTGAATTTTTCGAATTTCAGTTTTAGTTTATTTTGGTTTGAACCCCACAATTATGATACAAACTGCAGCATTAACTTATGTTTTAAATCAATCATTTAAAATTTCTTAGTATTCCAAGCCATCATTAGTTGTCAATCATCCAAGTATATATTTCGATCCAAGAGTATATGATTTCAATTATTATTATTTATTATATTTACGACTAGAAAAATTTACGACGAGAAATTTTTTTAAAAAATTAATATTGAATTACTGAAAAATGTAACACAATTTAGGTATTTTCCGAATACTTAAATGCAAATGAATAGTTGTTTCGGAAAAAATAGTCCAAAATAAACACATATTAGGATGTAAACTTAACTTCTAAACTTTTTTTAGAACAACATCTTCCCAAATATATAATCTTTGTGTGTACCAAATATTATATGTTTAGAGTGTACCCTAAAGATATATATGTTTCAAGCCGAATATGTTTGGGACAATATACTACAGAAGCGATTTTTTTTCAGCGTGTAGCTCTAGTCTTAGGTCACTTCTTCGATGTGTTAAAGTGCTAAAGTGCAAATAGGATTTTTTGCATTATTATGTACACAAAATTATTTTGTACATAAATTTTTATACATTATCCCAATTGATTTTTTATTCAATATTACAAATCCTACACGCTGAAACAAAATCGCTTCTGTAGAATATTGTCCCAAACATATTCTGCTTGAAATATACAAATATTTAGGGTACACTCTAAATATATTATATTTGTCACACACAAAAATTATATATTTGGAAAGATGTTGTTGTAAATAAATCTTTGTTTCCGTCCTAATGTTTTTTATTTGGGACTATTATTTACGGAACAAATATTTATTTATATTTAAATATTCAGAAAACAAAGTAATGTCTTAACTTTAAGACGCGTTTTATGTTTTTCAGTAATTCAACGTTAATTTTTTCGGAAATTTAAAATGTTCGTAAAAAGCCATTATAATTGAAATCGTATAATCCTGCGAAATGATGTATTATGCAAGGTGGATTGTCAACAAATGATGACTTGGAATAAATATAACTTAAAAATTAGTGCTTTAAAACGAATTTTATTGCTTCATAAGTCATTTTTAATTATAAGGTATAACTTAAAATCAATTAAAAAGTAGAAATACAATTTAAAAAATTGTCAACGTTTTTAAACAAAATATATTTGGACAGGTTCCTAAACGATAATGTTATTTGTATATAAACACATATTTTATTTGAGAAAATTAGTTTGCAAATACATTTTTTTGTAATATATTAATATATGCGTTCCAAATAAATTTTATTGATTTTCAAATAAAATGTATTTGCTCAGAAGTAATTAATATTTAAAAATTTGTGTTTCAAATATATTTTTCTTCGATTCAAACATATCAAAAAAGACGATTTTGTCCCGTGTAGTCGTTTCATTTTGTTTCGAAGCTCCATTGACTTGACCTGCTTTAACCAGGAACATTATCCCAACTGTATCCCAAAACCTAAAATAAGCCTAATTGATGTCATGTATGTAAATGTAAATATATACATTTGTGTGTTTAGACTTATCCATCAATGAAATAAAACCAACACTTTGTCTGAGCCATTCTAGATATGAAAGACAGCGTGTGACATTATTGACTTTTTGGTTTATGTAAACATGTGACACACATCAGCCATAAGAGCTAATCACAAAGACACTTCCTTTTCCTTGTATGTATTCTCTTCAAACAATGTAACGGTGACTGAAGGATAATGGAAATAGGATGACAAAATCTATTAAAACAAAAAGGCATTGACTAATATCCAAAGTGGTTTTTAATGTTGATACATTTGTTTTTCTGTTAGTCTTATTCAATGGATTGATTGATGGATAGATGGATTGATACTCAGGAGTAGATAGATGGAAAAATAGAACTCTCAAATCATTTATGATTTTTCATGTATGGAATATGTAAACAACTCACATTACAGAGTGAGCAACAAAGATATAACAATAAGAAGAACTTGAACGACAAGGATAACATCCTTGAGCCCTTTTAAAACGACCAGAAAAAAAATAAAAAGAAAGTGGGAGTAAATCAATAAATGTTTGTATCTCATACGCCCAAAAATAAATGGGGGAATGTGAAAAACAACCTAATATGTATTTCTTTTAGGGATTTTACACTGACATACACACATTTTGACATGTATATGTTCGCCATAAAATATTTACGAGGTGGGTTTTGCTTATATAAAACAGATATTAGACTAATAGTCTGTCCTTCCGAAAAAATAAGAGATAAAATAAACTGTTACAAACCGTTCGCTTTAAGGAATAATTGAAGTTTCCTTAATGATTACATTTTGTTGTAGCCTTGAACTATCCTTTAGTTCTGTTCACGCACATTAAGCCTACACGATGATGTCCTTTATAAGCCAAATTTATGTCCATTTTAGTAGTCCTTGTAATGAAAAGAGGTTGTTCCTTGAGGCAGTGCAGTAGAGCTGCTTTTATGGATGTTTTACACTTACGGCTAACAACGACAATCACAATAAATTCATTCATATTCATATGGAATATTGAAAGCACTGTTCTGCATTAATTCTGGCTACAACACAGAGCAAAATGCTCATAATTATAAATGAAGATAGTGACAATAGTTTCGAAATAAAGAAATCTAACCCTAACGACAAGTAATTCGCGTTAAGTGCGCTAAGTCCATTTTTTTTAAATCAAAAAAAAAAACACTTTCCAGTCGGCCTACGACCTTGACACTCATGAGCAATATTTTAGCTCTCGTTAAGAGCTATCTGTTTGCCATTGACCGATTGTGGCTACGTGCCCCGCAGCAAATGAAACACCATTAGACTATTTCTTGTGGGGTTATTTGAAGTCATTGGTCTTTCGAAATAAACCAGACTCTATTCAAGCTTTACAAGTCAATATTGAACGTGCCATTCATGACATACGACTTGATTTAGTGGAAAAAGTGCTCGAATGTTGGGTTCATCGAATTCGTTTCTGCAGAAGAAGTCGTGTTTTATTTAGAACTTAATTGTATCGATACTTCATATTAAATAAAAAACTTTTGAATTTCCTTAACAATAAGTGTGTTTTTTTTTTCAAAGAAATCATATCACTCTTATTGAAATCCCTGTTATTTTTGTCCATCTCAGGCTAAGTTCGAAGATGAGCCATATTGGTCCACTCCTATACTGCCTCTCCCACAAAGAGTTACAATTTAGTGAAATATTGATTATCCCATAACTTCCATACTACTTATTCGAATCGTCTGAAATTCTACACATAGTAGTAGTTTATTGGTCGCCTTGAGAAAAATGCACAAAATTTGCAACGCCCCTTTTGGTACCTCCGACACAAGTGGACCATTTTGCACCAAAAGTTAACAGCTTATAACATTTATACCAGTGCATAACAATAATTGAAATTTTGTGCAGTGCAATGCTTTTATAGTGCTTAGAGTCCCGTTAAAAAATTTGCGTTTTTGCCACTCCCCTGTTGGTAACTCCCCCACAAATGTACCATTTTGTACAAAAAGCTTATATCGTGAGTACCAATACACGAAACTACTACAATATTTTGAACAGTGTAACGCTTTTGAAGTACCTATAGTCCTGTGAAAAATTGGCGTTATCACCAGGCCCCTTTTTGTACATCCCACACGAAATTGTCAAATTATACCAAAATTGAATAGCTCATAACGTAAATATATTAGTGCACATAAACGCTTTTAATTCGGTACAGTCCAATGTGTTTAAAGTATCTACTGTTCAGCGAAAAATAAGTGTATTTGTTAAGCACCTTCTGGTACCACCAACAGCTATTGACAGATTGAGTCCTGTGGTATTCTATATTACATTACTCACAAAGTGAGGGTATACCTTATTCGGTTTACTCGACTGAAAGTTTCTTACTTGTTTTTCTCTAACAATATTTGGCAAAATTGTAGCCACGGTAAATCTGAACAAGATTTGTGAACATATCAACACAATCTGAACGTGTCTAGGCACCCTAAATAGCTCACAAAGAACACATTGTACCTTAAAAAATTTTGGTATTTCACTATTTTGTAACTCTATTTTTGTGATGTTCAGCAACATAGTAGAAAATACTAAGGTCAATATTTTTGTGGGACACATTAACCCTCTACCTTCCCCATACAGTTTAATTAAATATATCGACCGAATATAAAATTACACCTATGTGCTAATTACGTTTTTTTTCAATACGAAACGAAACCAAAACAAATTTAAAGCTGTGGAAGATTTTCCATTTTTATATTTTTTCTATAGCTTTCAACGATCAACAGCATGGAGAAACTATGTAAATTAGTAATAAAAATGTTTTCAATTAAATCTAACACGTGTTGTTTTACAAAAATTTTCTGTTTTTCTATCGTAGTTAAAAAAACAATAAAAAACTATATTGGCAAGTCACAGAAAAACTCTACCAACCAAAAGATTGTGAAATTGATCCAGCTTTAGTTTAATTTTTTAAATATACATACATATACATATACAATGTATTTCGATGACCATACAAATAATACAAAAATTATTACCATATCTTACACTACAACAGATTTCTTAATGTTATAAAAAAATTTTAATTTTGTAGGTGTTTATATCATTAATTTAGAGTTAATATAGATGGCCCAATCCAACTAATTTATAAATATATATGCATTGCAAATATTATTAAAAAATAATATAAACTATTTTGTTAAAATTTTTTCACAATTTTTCACTTATTTACAGTGTTTTCCAATAAGAGTGATATGATTTCTTTGAAAGAAATTACACTTATTGTTAAGGAAATGCAAACGGTTTTTATTTAATGTGAAGTACAATCGATATAATTAATTACTAGATAAAACGTAATTCAAATGGCCTTCACGACTTCTTCTGCAGGAACGAATTCGATGAACCCAATTTTCGAGCATCTTTTCCACTAAATCAAGTCGTATGTCATGAATGGCACGTTCAATATTGACTTGTTAAGCTTGAAGAGAGTCTGGTTTATTTCGAAAGACCAATGATGGTGTTAAATCACAACTTCTTGGAGGGCATTCAATATCACAATTTCTTGAAATAATCAAATCTCCAAACTTTTCTCGCCACAATTCAATTGTTTCATTTGCTGTGTGGCACGTAGCCACAATCAGTCAATGGCAAAAAAATAGCTCTTAACGAGAGCTAAAATATTGCTCATGGGTGTCAAGGTCGTAGGTCGACTGGAAAGTGTTTTTTTTTTTATTAAAAAAAAAGGACGGCATTATTTTCAAATGTGAACGGAAAGTTTATTTTTGCTCTAGCTCCTTAACGATACGTCGGATCGGGAATCGGTCAGTGGCTAAAAGACAGCTCTTAACGAGAGCTAAAATATGGGTGTCAAGGTCGTAGGTCGACTGGAAAGTATTCTTTTGGATTTATAAAAAATGGACTTAGCGTATCACTGCTGAATACAATGAAAAACAAATGACAGATCATGACATATTACAAATGACCGAAACGTCACTTCAAAATCATATCATCTCTATTGGAAAACCTGTTACCTAGACTCTAGAGAAAAGTGGCCGTTATTGGCACGCCCCTTTTGGTACCTCCCACACAATTGGCCATTTTGTACCAAATGTAAACAGCTTTTACCTTGAATAGCAGTACATGATTTAAAGTTATTAAATGCGATTTAATAATAATTTAATTAAAACAAAAAATAAATAAATTTACTTATATTTTTTGGGACTCAAGGTGAGGGGATTCATAAGTCGGTTTAGCCGACTGAACTTTCTTACTTGTTTTTGTATGTTGTTCGAGTCATAATTAATTTCCCAAGTCTCCTTCACAAAATGCTGAAAAAAACAAAGAATGAATAATAATTAAAAAAGTTATAAAGAAATCAAACAATATAGCTCATTCTGCGCCACCCTGTACATACATATGTCGGAAGACGCAAAAGCCCAAAACTTATCCCAAACACCGCAAAATAGTCAAGTTAAACCTCTCTTTACTGGAATCGTTATTGCTTCGGCCACTGGGTCGCATGAATAACGTTGCTGTACAAAAATTGCAAAAGTGCGTTTTTGACTGAATTTTATGGATTTTGTGGTGTTTGTTTTTAGTTTTTGGCTTTGGTGTGTTCTGACATATAAAGTACCATTTTTGTATTCCAAAAAATAAGATTTATCAAGATCATCAAAATAGATATTTGTTTGTGGGATGATTTCATCGTTGGAGTAAAATCTCCTTCCGCCGAGCCATTTCTTCAAGTTTGGAAACAAGAAATAGTAACTCGGGGCTAAATCCGTAGAATAGGACGTATGAGGGAGGAATTCGTTTCATAATATATGATTTTCTTTTGCACATGATAACTGCACCCGTTCTCTGTCCTGGTGGAAGATAACCTTTTCTGGGCTAAATGCGGTATTTTTTCCAAATCCTTATAAAACTGACCCGATAAGTTGGCATAGTACTCCTCATTGATTGTTGCACACCTTTCAAGGCAGTTAATGTGGATTATACCTCGTGCTTCTGAAAAAATTGTCGTCATTACTTTAGTGACTGGCAAACACAGGTTGGCGTTCTATGGCTCCGATTCACCGCAAGAAACCCTATGTTTTGACTGCTGTTGAGTCTCTGGTGTGTTGTGGTGGATCCATGTTTCGTCCACGGTTACGAAACGGCACAAAAACTAGTCCATATTGCGGTTGAACGACGTCAAACACTCCTGGCAAGTTGTCACACGATTGCGTTTATGGTAGAGTGTGAGCAATCGCGCGGAAAGCTTTTTCATATCCAAATATTCATACAAAATGTGATGTACCGCCTAGGTTGAGGTGCCTGCGGCCTCATCCACCTTAGCCACCTCACCCAATCGTCTAATATCATTCCACGGATTTTGACCACCGTTTCTGCCATAATCGCCACTGTATTTATCTGAGGCTGAGGGAATATTTGCAATTTTCTTATAGGTTTTCGAAAATGTTTTTTTTTCATTATTTACATTTCAAAAATACATATTTCTGTAATACAGTGTAACACATCACTTCTATGCAAGTTTATGTATATATGTTTGTATGTGAAAACATTCAATATTTCCCATTTACGAGTATATCCTTAACAGACAATGATGACGTTTTCCTTTTCCGTTTATTTTTTGTATTTTCTGGTTACATCAGTATTATTTCTATTCCAATTGAGTTACAGAGAAGGGAAAGGGAGAATTGAACACCAAAAAAATATACGAAACGAAAGGAAATGTTAACATTGTGACTTGAGGACATTCGCCCTAGAGCATAGATACAAACATGTAAACACATGCACACATACATATGCACATTCATACATATGCATATGAACATAAATTCATATTTCACAATTGAGATTTCACATTTTCCTTTTGGCTGTCGTTCACATCCTGATTTGTTTTCCTTCGCTGTTCTTTTCGTTCGTCGTCGTTGTAGTTGTTGTTCATTTTTAGCTGCTGTTGCCGGTGGCATTTCCGTTCGAATTGTGTTTTTTACGATTGTTTATTTATGCATATGTAAATATTATTTTATTGACTAATAAAATATACAAAGAAATGCTATGAAATCCTATACGACATGGAACAGTTATGATTTCCATCCCGCAGATATTTCGTTGGACTTTTCATTCATCATATTTTTTTGCTAGGATATGGAATGAATGAGTACAAAGGAGATGTGATGACATAGCCTAATCATAGCTTGTTTTTCAATTTTAGTATGTGTTTCTTTTTTAAAAGAATCGACATACCTTGAGCCACTCATTCAATCATTAAATTTTCCGTGTTTTTACCCCTTTTCCATTTTACATTTTCCTTTTGGCCTTGTGCCTCATATCTTTCTTTGCAATTCTATAGAGTTCTCCGAATGCTTTGTTGAAATGGCTTTCATTGGCTTTTATAATCCTTTTCTTCATTTCTCCCTTTCTCTTTTGGTGCTTTACCACAATTTAACCTAAATACAATTTCCCTTTAAATGAAATGAAATTTTAAGTAAAACGATTCAATGCTGTATTTCTTTTCCTCTTCATTCTCAGTAGATTCACATAAATGGTTTCCCGATTTTTTGGGGCTTTTCCTTTTCTTTAATTATTTCGAAATTAATCCGAACAATGTTTTACGCAATATTTCATATTCGACTGGTTTCACGTTTACCAAGAGTTTTCCCAACAAAAATACTTACATGTCGTAAAGCGTAATTAAGGAACAGGATTCTGAAAGGGTCACCCACACAAACGTATGAGTATGTATGTATGTACGGTGAGCGTCAAAAGTGAAGACTTTCTGTACTAACTATTTTTTAAGGTAAATTTATATAATAAAATAAAAGTAGTACGAAAATATTCTTCCACTTTGTGAGTATTGCAATTTGAAATATATATAATGTTTTTGAGACCCAGAAAGGTGGATATATTTTACTCAACCTATTGTCATTGCAAAAATTGACTGAACATACAGAATATTAAACCTTTAGAAGTTTGCTACAGAGTTTATGGTTGTGGGGTACCAGAAGACGTTTAACAAATACGGTTATTTTGCGCTGAACCGTAGATACTTAAAAGTCTTTAAAATACTTAAAAGACGTACCAAAAGTGGAGAGACAACGTCGCCTTTTGTTCTTGAGGCGATAGCGACAGATAATCTAAAAATATCTGTCGCTATTACATGTCGTAAAGCGTAATTAAGGAACAGGATTCTGAAAGGATCACCCACACAAACGTATGAGTATGTATGTATGTACGGTGAGCGTCAAAAGTGAAGACTTTCTTTACTGAATAATTTTTAAGGTAAATTTATATAATAAAATAAAAGTAGTACGAAAATATTCTTCCACTTTGTGAGTATTGCAATTTGAAATATATATAATGTTTTTGAGACCCAGAAAGGTGGATATATTTTACTCAATCTATTGTCATTGCAAAAATTGACTGAACATACAGAATATTAAACCTTTAGAAGTTTGCTACAGAGTTTATGGTTGTGGGGTACCAGAAGACGTTTAACAAATACGGTTATTTTGCGCTGAACCGTAGATACTTAAAAGTCTTTAAAATACTTAAAAGACGTACCAAAAGTGGAGAGACAACGTCGCCTTTTGTTCTTGAGGCGATAGCGACAGATAATCTATAATAATGTGTGAGATTGCAATATATTCGCATAGACAGTATAGAAGTTAAAAGAGGATCAATATTTCATTAAGCCTTCCACTAGAAGGAATATGACCCATAATTGCTCACATGACTTAAAGTGTCCTAAAACGGATTTCTCCAAAAAAGTTTAGGGTCTTAGGTATCATAAAATCAGCTACCACAAGTAAGAAAGTTCAGTCGGGTAAACCAACTAATGAATCCCCTCACCTTGAGTCTCAAAAAAATATTAGTAAATTTATTTATTTTTTGTTTTATTTAAATTGTTATCAGTTTAAATTGCATTTAATAACTTTAAATTGTGTACTGGTATTAAAGTTAAACGCTGTTTACTTTTGGTACAAAAAGGTCCATTTGTGTGGGAGGTACAAAAAGGGGCGGGCCAATAACGCCCATTTTCATCTGGACTCTAGGTACTATAGAAGCATTAAACTGTACAAAATTGCAAGTATTTGTATGCACTGGTATTAAAGTTATAAGCTGGTAACTTTTGGTAGAAAATGTGTGGGAGGTACCAAAAGGGGCGTGTCAACTTCGCCCATTTTTCTCGAGGTAATAGCGACTAATAAATTAATACTGTGTGTAGAATTTCAGAGAATTTCAAATAAGTAGTATAGAATCAATATTTCACTAAATGTTAACCCTTTGTGTGGGAGGTACTAGAAGTAGTGGACCAATATGGCCCATTTTCGAACTTAGCCGGAGATAGAAGAAAATATTACCACAGACCAAACTGGAAGTCAATCGGTTACTCCTTTCGAGAGTTATCGTGCGCACCAGCCAGCAGACAGACGGACGGACAATGCTCAAATGACTGGAATGACCCAAACCGGATTTCCGTCGAACATACTTAGGGTCTTAGGTCACTCCGTCGATGTGTTACACTTTTGGCTCGTAGCAAATGATATATACCCTTCTCTCTAAGGCGAGGGGATAAATGTAATAATTGTGAATGCTTTTAATAGGTTTTAATTAACAAATTATTATTTTTTTTTAAAAAAATAGATTTTTGGCAATATATGTTAAGATATCTTTGAAACCGCTAATTGGATGTAAAAATTATTAGAAGAAGATAAAGGCTACCTAATATGGAATTCTTTAAAGCTTTCTTCAACAAATTATGATAAATGTTTCACGAGTTATGCTAAATTATGTGGCTCGACCTCTATTATTTTTAGATGTTTATCTTTATTTTGACACAAAAACAAGTCCCATCCCACTAATAGGCCACAAAGCTCTTAAAGGCTAATGACCAAAGCTTTCGTTTGAGCAAAACATACATGTAAATATGGGTTTTTGACGAAAATATCAGTTTTAATTTCAAAAAATTAAAACAAAATTTTTGGGGATTTGTTTTTTTTTAAATTAAAACAAAATTGCTATCGAAAACACTTTCAGCAAAATGTTCTAAATGCAATAGATAATTCATTTATTATATGGATGGGGAAAAAGGGCCGTTTGTCCAAAATTTCAAAATCTAACACCCTCCAACTCGGAAAATCCTTAGCCGATCTCATTAAAATTTTGTGTCATAACTACTATTCAATAGGACTCAACTTGGTGCAAGTTTCATCCCGATCATGAAATTGCCCATATAGAACAATTTTATGGCCATCATTTTTGTTAGTGTGGTTAAATTTTAAGGCCGATGTTGATTTGAATAAAACACAAATTATTTAGGAAATTATTGTCATTTCTTGTTATTATGATTAGTAAGTATGGTTCAATTATGTGTGGAACAAAATATCGGCCAAATGGTCGACGCGACCTCGTCGGCACACCTCCAAGAAAGAAGTCCAACGGTGTCAAATCACATGATCTTGGCGGCCAATTGACACCGCCACGACGTGAGATAACACGGTCATTGAATTTGTCGCGCCAAAAAGCCATTGTTTCGTTAACTGTGTGGCAAGTGGCCTGACTGGCCTCATTTCGAAGAAGTATGACCCGATGACGTCGTCAGCCCATAAGCCGCGCCAAACGAACTGGGCGAGCATGCACAGGTGTTTTCACATCTCCTACAGACCCGGTTTGCTGAAATTTGCGCACAATTCTCCCGATTGTGGGCACATTTGGTCTACTATGATGATCAAAAAACATCACGAAGTGCACGAAATGAATTTTGATTTGAACGCCCATTTTCGTAAAAGGCTTAAAAAACTTTAACGCGTTGCTCGATTGCGTATCTTTGCACGGTTCAAATTGAGAAATGTCAAATGAAATGCAGAAAAAAATTGACGTTTAGTTCACATTCACCATTGGCCCTTACAATTTAGCCACGCTTTATATAAATCTAAGCCGATTTTAGTGAAATTTGGCAAAAATAGTAACATCCCCATAGAATTTTCAAGTGCTACATTTCATAAATGTCGAATCGGGATCCGAGAACGAAGCCAGCCAAGTTCTAGCCTATAAGCCGCCGAAACGGCTATTTTTTGTCGAGCCACGCCGACGTTGATATGTCGGCTAAAATTGGCCTAAAATCGCCGCCGTCAAATCATACCAGTATGATATATGCTACACACAGAATACAGTTTGGTTGCCTCAACCGCATTTTGGTAGTTCTGTGTACTATCATGCGATTCCATCAGGACAACCAACATTTTGGTTGTGGTATACTTCTGCTTCCATGTTGACAACAATAATATTTGCTTGCGCCAACTACGAAAATGGTGGCTTAAATTATCTGTTGTAGTTGCCGCAACCACATGTTTTAAAAAATTGGTTGTTCTGACAATTTGTCAGTCATATACTTTTTTAATTACAATTAATTAAAAAACAGTTTTCATTAATTTTTATTTTAATTATTGAACAAAAAACAAAACAATTCATAACAAAATTAAAAATCCCATATTACAAATTCATCACTATTATGAGATGTGGAAATATTTGGCACACATTTTAGTACACGAAAAAAAAAACACAATACTTTTAAGGACCCCGCTTAACCCCGTGCTTTCAATTTCATGATTGTTGCTTTTATTTTTTATTTATGTAAAACATTTTGCACAACATACTCTGCATTCCACACATTATTATCCTCACGAGATTATTTTTGACTACATATACCGTTATTGAACAAAATTTTGAAAAGTGTATTTATGTCGCGTAATTTTATTTTTTTGTCATGTATCAGCAAAAGAACAGAAACCAATCTTTCGGTTGTATTTCCTAAAATACATTTAATAATTCTAAATTTGAGAAATTATTGGGATAATCAAAAAACGATTATTTATTAATATTTTTTCTGTTGTAGTAACTAATTATTCGTTTCAATAATAATCTTTGGTCTCTGGATACAATTTCTGTTGTCAAGATTAAAACATTGGTTGTCACAACCAAAAATCGATCATATGGTACTATAATGAAAATTTAAAATTGGTTACCACAACTAACCGAGTGTCAATGAAAAAACAATCTTAATTCGATTGATGCAACCATCAATTTAGTTGCAAGCATTTTCATTTGATCGTATCCATGTTATTATTGTTGTTTCAACTATTTATATATAAATACAACCGACAGACGGTTTAGGCAATATACTATTCTATTGCTACTAGTACTATTTTTCTATTGTTACAATCGAATTCCAACCAACTATTTTCCTGGGTGTGTATATCTAAATCAGAACCGATTTTGAAATTTCGACCTGTACTTTGCGAACAAACTTAAGCTGGACGGTCGGATGGACAGATATGGCTAGATCGGATATGCTAGTGACTCTAAGTCGATCGGTATACTCGTGCTTTATTTTATATCCTGCGCCACACAGTAATGGCAGCTCCCAGCTAAAGTTAGGCTATACTTCTCTCGTTCTACTTGATTGCAATTTTCCTACATGTTGAGTGTTGACTCACTTTCGACGCTCACTGTAGGTATGTATGTATGTTTAATTACAAGTCACATGTCAAAAAGACTGTTGCGTCCTCATTTCCTGTACACTTCTCTGTCTGTGTATGTGTGTGTGAGTTTAAAAGGATCAATGCTGACTTAACGTTTCCCTTGGTTTCCTGCCGTAATTATATGGTCACTAGGCCGGGTCGATTTGTGGGGAGGCATTGCTTGAGGCCATTGCTCAATGAAAATCGTATTCTAGGGATCAAAATAAGAAACTTTGCCGAAGGAACCATACCTCTAAAACGAATTCTGATGTCCCGGAATTTGGGTCGAACTTTTGGGTAGGGGCAAATTTTGAAAAATCCCACTTTGACCCATTTAGAGTGCTCCAATCGATTCCTAATGTATGACCGACCCCCATTAACTTTGGAGGCCCGACCCACCCATGTCAGTGGCACACCCCCTGGAACCCCCTGGGGGTTCCATACATTTGGACTCGATTGGAGCACTTTAAATGGGTCAAAGTGGGATTTTTCAAAATTTGCCCCTACCCAAAAGTTCGACCCAAATTCCGGGACATCAGAATTCCGGGACATCAGAATTCGTTTTAGAGGTATGATTCCTTTGGCAAAGTTTCTTATTTTGATCCCTAGAATACGATTTTCGCTGAGCAATGGGCGATTTTTAAATCGACCCGCCCTAATGGTCACCCTCATCCACACTAACGCACACACACGCACACACACGCACTCAAAACCCATTCTTTACTAATTGCCAGACATCGTTTCCATTTTTCTTTGGTGTCATCGATTTGGCCAATTAATTGACGGTAATTGTCACATTCATAATTCATAACGAACAGACGGAAGTGTTCACAAGACAACGGAATTGAATTCAAAGTAAAAGGTAACAGCCCAGAGAGATAGACAGAGAGACCTGTAGCTTAGCAGGAAGGAAGTGTATCTAAGGACGTATGACTATGAATGTATGTATGTACGAGTATATTGGCTTAGTGGTCGACGCATTTGACGACCTAATTTCCTAAAGGGCTTTTGTTTCAAATATCAAACACCGAATGAATGATTGATTGATGACTTGAGGTAATATTAACACAATGCCAACATATGTATACTCGTCTATAACTACATACACTCCATTACTCACTCACTTTTGCATAAAGGGTTATTAGTTAATTAGAAATCGGATTTTAAATGAATTTGATTTGCGCTACAGAAATGGTGGTTGCTATGACTTTGTATATTAGGGTGGAGAAATTTATTTAAATCAAAGCGTTCATTATATCTGCATGAAGCGGTAGAAGAAAATGTCGAGCAAATCATTCCTTTAAAATCAGTTTTGACTTTTTGAATTAAAAAAGTTTGATGGGTTATCATTATTGGGTTTCTTTAACCCAATAACGCCCAGCCATTATTATCCCCTCACCTTACAGGGAGGAGGGTATATATCATTTGTTACGGGCCAAAATTATAACATATCGATGGAGTGACCTAACCTCTAAGTCTGTACGGCGGAAATCCGTTTTGTGGACATTTTAAGTCATTTGAGCAATGACCGTTCGGCTGGAGCGCACAATAACTCTCGAAAGGAGTAACGAATTGACTTCAAATGTGGTATGTGATAATATTTTTTTCTATCTCAGGCTAAGTTCGAAGATGGGACATTTTGTTCCACTCATTCTAGTACCTCATTCACAAAGGGTTAACATTTAGTAAAATATTGATTCTCTAATAACATCTATGAGTATTATCCGAGGACTTATCCGAATCGTCTGTATTAATTAAAATGAAGTTTTGTGAGGTGATAGAACCAAATTGCCCTTTATTTCAATATCTATAAACTAATCCATGATTGGTCTGATTCCTGACGACTACAACAGTATACGTGTTTAGCATACTTCAGAGTTATGTCTTCCGATTCTGTCATAAAGCTATTTTTTATAGAGTATTTAAATCACTCTTAAGTGAAATGTTCTAACACGAAATGTAACACTCTTGAACTAAATGTGCGATATGTATTTTATGTAAAACTTGTATTAATTGTTGTTTTGATTAGAAAATTTCTATGTGCTCATATGTCTATTTAATATTTGGCAACATTTGCATACAATTAATAGCCATTTCATAGTCGACATTTCCTCTTTGGCATTAGAGTCCTCTTTTACATTTGTTTGACATTATTTGCAAACCGAGCCATCATGACATTTGCCATAATGGCAATTTGTTAGGCATTAATTAACACTGACCAATTTCGATCCTCATGTAAGACCGCCGCCTTCAGCTTTCAGCTTTACCCCCCAAAAAAGAAGGAAAATCAAGTATTTTCATTTAATAACATTTTAAAGAATTTAGTGATTATATGAACAGCACAGACTCTTGGTCACTGTTTATTATTATTATTTGGCCAAAATCATTGTGTACGAATATGCGGTCGATGAGAAACTCATGTTTCATTTACAACTACATATTGTATATTCAGAGAAGTCGCGGAGGCGTTGCCTCTAGCGATTATATGTATTTTCGCCGTCTGTAGCCGAGTACATTTATTTAAAGACTGCACTTTTAAATGGAAAACAATTATGCATAACGTCTGACCATACAGACATAATGATGCAATTGTTAAGAAATAAATTTTCACAGAGAGGAAACCTAATTGAGCTTATTGTTTGCATTTTACTTGAAAAAAAAAGAATATATATATTTTATTTTGTTTATAATTATAAAATTCACACAAACTAGTTGTAATTGGGTAATGGATAGGCGTTTTGTCATAACTCTTAAGATGAATATAAAATGGGAAAATAAATGAGCTTCAATAAGTTTTGAAATTGCCTTAAGAATAAACATTTTTCAAAAATTAAAAGAAAAAATCTGCACTGTATCCAATATACTACTATCTAAAAGCCTACATTGTAACATTTAGGGAAATATCGATTCACTGTACAAAATTTGAAACGGATACATTTATCCATAGATTTTTTCAAGTATTCATTGTTTAGTAGAAAAATGGAATAACATATTTTATTTCTATTTTTTGTCGTGCCAGCAAAAACTTCTTTTTTGAAAATAAAAATCAACTTTTTCCTAATTTTTTAAAGACTTTTACTAAGCCACTGTTTTCCAACAATTATGTATTATTTTTACAACAATTGTAGCTAGGTTGTAGGTCTCATAATTTCTCTAAATTGAACGTGTACCCCCTCTCTATCGGGCTTACACTAAAAAAATATCGTCCAAATACCATCCACGAAAATTGGAATTAAAAAAGATCCATAACAATTTTTAAAAATATTTTTTTGTGTTAGGATGCCAAGTCGCACCAGAAAATGTTATGCGCAGTCCTTTAGGAAATTTTTCTTAACTATTGTAAGCGAAAGATGTACCAAATGGTCCCACCATATTATATTTATCTGATGATACTTCAGTCGGTTTACACGACTGAAATGTTCATAGTTTGTTCCTTTATACCAGTTTATTATTGTTGTTCCAATTCAATTTTTGTCACTTCTTAATTAATTTTTAATTAACAACAGTTAAGTAATGTTCCTTCTATTTTTTTTATTTCAGGTAAACTATTGTTCCTCATTTGGAAAATTGGGTATGAAATATGTATTCCTACTAACAACATCAAATTTATAAATATAACATTATCATAATATTTAACCAGTAAGTAAAGACTAAAGTCCAGCGGGCCGCCTGTATATAGAGCGGGCCTCAAGCTATCGAAAGTTGGCCTATATTGACACAAAAAACGGCTAATGAGGTTCTGTTCAGAATCGCCCCACTATTTAACTGTCTACACGCAAAGAATTAATTCGTTTCACAGAAACAAAATCTTAGACATCTACAATTCTCGTTTACGATTACTGAAATTTCGTTTGGTCAGAACGAAAAACTGTTTACGCAAAATAAATTTCCGTCACAACAAACGAAGTTGCAGTTGCTGCAAACGAAAATTGTAGTTGTCTAAAATTTCGTTTCGCAGAAACGATTTTTTTCTTTGCGTGAATCTGTAGAAATATCGCGAAAACAGTATTTTTACCAAAAGAAAATAACCTAATCACATTAACTTTTAAGTAACGCGAACACTTAGAACTGTTACAAAATGTTCTTGTCCGCGATATTTGCAATATTATATTGCGAATTTTGTGTAAACTATTAATCCGAATTAAACCGCCGAATGTTTAAAAAATATTAAAGAGAATATTATAATGACGATTTATCTACATTCGATGATCTCTTTATTTAAGCATTTTCGCGATAAACATCCAGCAATAAATAAATTTCGAACAAAAAACATTTAAATTCAGAATTATCTATATATCGATACCTCCAGTCTAAACTATGCTAAGTGCAAAAAGGTAGTTTTTCAGGAGAGGCAATCAAAGTTGGACGAATTTTTTAAATTTGTGTGGAATTCCTTTACGATGGAAATCGAATGACCTGTACTGTTTTGTGAATAACTTTTTACTGGGATGACGGATAAACACCAAATTTTGGCTGAATATAATTTGGAATATTTAGAAATGAAAAATGCAATCTCCCTGAAAACATGCTAAGTCGACTTAGCAAGTTTTAGAATGGAGGAATCGATATAAAAGATAATGTGTGTATGTTTGTTTGTACCGTAAAGACGTCTACACCGATCTTCTTGAAATTTGCACAGAATGTACATGTGTAGGAGGGTGATGAAAATAGGGTACTCGAATTTTCAATATATTAAGTGGGCGTGGCCCCGCCCATATAAGCCAAATTTTGAAATAGAGATATCTTGCACAATTTTTTTGTGAGAGTGCTATAATTTTGTGCATATGTATCTCGTCGTGATTGGCCCCGCCCTTTTAAGCCAAATTTTGAAATTGAGATCCTGCACAAAATGTAAGCGAGTGCTACAATTTTGTGTATATGGCAGTCAACGTGATTGGTTCAAAAATTGGTCGCCCAGCCCATGTGGGCAAAGTTTTGAAATTGAGATATCTAGAACAATTTGTTAGTGGGCGCGCTGTAATTTTGTGTTGTCTAAGTGAATAGTTCAAAAATAGACGGGATCGAAAATCTGCGGCAACAAAGTCCTAGTCCTAGGAAAAAGTGGTCAAAGGAAGCTTGGGAGCTACGACAATGACAGTTGTCAAACGATGTTGTGACCTCATTCCATACATGTTGAACCAATTGAAGAAATCGAAAAAAAGCGATATAAGAAAATGTTTTTTACGATTTTTAAGGTTAACTGAACTTGCTACACTCAAAGACAAAATTCCTTCCACATAAAAGAAATTTCAGACATCTACACTTCTCGTTTACGGTAACTGAAATATCGTTTGTTGAACCTGAAATTTATTTCACTCAAACGAATATTTGTCATTGACCAAATACAATGTCAGTTCCCATAAATAATTGTTTCTTTGTGTGTAGAAGAAAAAATACTTGTCCTAGATGGAAAAACAGAAAGCTTGGTTTTATATTAAGGCATTGCCAAAATACTAAAATACAAATTAATGTTTGTTTCAGAAATACTAGTTCCAAATAAAACATAGGACGGAAACACAGTTTTGCTTAGAACTATATCCTCCCAAGCTAATAATATTTGTGCGTGTCAAATATTATATATTTGGAGGGTACCCTAAACATACAGCAGCTATTTTTTTCAACGTGTAAGAGCTCCTGCAGATGACCCTGGACTGGAAATATTATTATATTTATTTAAGGGTCAGTATTTTTAATATTTACATTTGAATTTAATTTTTGCCTAAAAAGTTTAAAAAATGTGCTAAACGGTAAAATAAGATATCGCTACCATTTATTTTTTGTAAAACTATTTTTTCCCAAATTTTAAGGGGATTTGAAAATAAATAAAAAGACTTTTTTTACGAAATTTTCAATTGCTCTTGAACGGCTGAACCGATTTTCACAAAGATCGCGTCGTTTGAAGGAGAACATCACGGACCATTTTTATGGATTTTTTAAAAAATAGTTAAATTTGTTTTGCATTTTTTTAGATTTTTTTTTTTAAACATTACAAAACTGCTTAAAAATTACACTACAACTAGTCTATTACATTCTGAGACTAACTAGTAGTTTATTTAAATCAAATCAGTTAAATTTTACAGCCAAAGATTATCTTAAGAATCTATTTGCTGGTTTGCATCGATTCAATCGTCTGGTTAGGTGCGCCGATTCTAGAAGTCTCGGAATTTCAATATTTTTGTGGTGAATAAGTCTGTTTTCATGGGTTTCCGCCAGAACTTAATTTTTTAAAAATTTCTCCACTTCGATTTTTCTCAAATTTAAAAAGGAAATGTTCCAGGCTCCCACAAATCCAAAACAGTGATTCGATTTTTGGGGACTCAATATTTTTAAATGTTATGGACGAACTAATTAGGTAGGTCTGGTAATTTTGACATTTTTCTTTTGTTTCTGCAAAACACTAAGTGGAACATTTCATACAAAGGGATTTTAAATCCATATGTGCAGTAACAGAACAAAAATTTACAACATTGTCAGGCCTGCCTTAGAATTTCGTCCATAACTTTTACAAATATTGAACACCAAAAAACCCAATTATTGTTTTGAATTACTGAGAGTCTGGTGCATTTTCTGTGTAAATTAGGAAACAATCGAAGGGCATTTTTGGAAAGTCAAAATTAGAAAAAATATATAGAGAAATTATAGAGAACGGCTGAACCGTTCTCTATAACATATGAAATTTTATAAAATTTCTAAATTTTATCATCAAAAGATGAATGAAAATGCCATGAATTTCACGAAGAAATTTAAAAAAAAATACTTAATATACAAGACAAAGTTTGTATCATAAAAAATCGTAATTTCTTTGAAAAAAAAGTCTGTTTTTTATTTCTGACCTTAAATATAGAAAAAATCGTTATCAGCTTCTGCAGATGACGCTGGCCGTAAAATGTTATTATATTTCTTTAAGTAATTTAAAACAATATAAACGATAAAAATAGACTAATATTATAAAGAATTTTTGGTATTGTTCACTACAGAAATTCAAAATTATGTTTCAACGTATGTGTTTTCTCAATTTTGTATCGAATTTTCTCTAAAATCCCCATATCATTATTAAGTGCATGTCAACAAATGACAACGCCAACCACTTGTTGTTTGCACAACTGCTCTAAGGTGTTGGCTTGTGTTTTCTTAAAAAAAAGGAGAAAAAAGTTAAGAAAAAATGTGTTCACAATATTTGAAAAACCTCAAAAAAAACTACAACAAATGACAAATGTTCCGATTGGCCAAAACATATAAACGTTTTTCAAAGGCCATAAATCAAACATTAAAACGATTCGAAAATATTCGCAGATGCTAAGAGAATCCATTAAATCCATTGGGCGTAAATAGCCCAGAACAATTTCGAAATTTTATAGCAAATCTTTTGTTATAGTCCGCCTTGTTTCCCGCCACCTTTCAAAAAAAAAAGACCTATTATTGAAATTGAAAATGGGCACGATTTCAAAAGAAGACATATGGATTCGTTTTTAAAAGATTTTTATGATCATTTTTCATTCTTCACTGCAAATGTATGGCAAACATATGTTTGTTTGCGTGGAGTGAAAAAAACACGAAGAATTATTCCAAATCCCAATCCATCTACTCACGGTGAATGAGTAACCCCTAATAGACCTTTCGCACAAATTGGCATACATCTTTACACATACATACATACATATTCTCATGTTTGTTTTTTCTGTTAAATTAATATTTCTTCTTACATAAATGCTTTTTGATTATTGTTTACCTCAAACATGACGTCAGTTTTGTTTAAGACGAGTAAATCTTCTGATATAACCGAAAGTGTGTCAATTCACAGTGAATACGTAACACACACTTCTCCCTCACCCTCTCAACCAAAATGATGGCAGCGGCGATGACGGCGACGACGACGTCGACGTGTACATATTATTTTTCACAACCACAAGAAAATTATTTTAATAAAACCAAAGAAAACAGAAAAAACGCATTCAACTGAGTTCTATAAACATATTTACACAAACTGACACACACACACGCAGTCGCCACCCAAGAAGATAATGAGTCACATTTTTAAGTGAATTTTATGAATTTTTCCCAAAAATGTCAGTGAAAATGTTTACGCGAAAAATGATTATTAATTGTCATTCTACACGAAACAGACTGTTGTAGAAAATAGGGTGTTGCACATTTGTGGGGATTGGTTTTTTCTTTAAGATTAAAGGGAATGGTTTTGGGGAGATTTTAAAAATAGGTTCAGCAATTTAAAAAGTTAAGCTATGATTTTTTTTTTGTCTAAAAAGCACAAAACGTTTAGTAAAAAAAAACAAAATTTTATGGTGATTTGAAATTTAAAAAAAAATTGAGAAACGTGAATTTTTACGTTATACGGCTCTTGAACGACTGAACCAATTTTTACAAAGTTTTCGTCGTCTAAAAAACATAACGGGACTTTTTTATGGAATTTTCCTTTTTAAAAGCTTTTATTAAAAAACTTCTCACGCATTTATTTGTTTCCCCTTTATACAGAATATGCACCCGACTCTCACAAAACAGTACTTAGATTTTTAGGGAATCAATATTTGCAAAAGTTACACGAAAAAGTCGTATTTTTTTTTGATATGTTTGAATTCCAAGAAAATATATTATATAAAAAATTTTATATTTATGTATTTATGAACAAATACATTTTATTAGAAAATTAAAAAACATTATTTGGAGCGGAATTTGAGAAATAATTTTCTCAAATAAAATACGTATTTTAATACAAATAAAATTATTATTTAGGAATTTCGCACAAAATATTTTATTAAAGGTAGATTTTCAAAACTTTGTTGACTTTTTCATTTTTAAGTTTTACTTTTTCCTGGATTTCGAATTATATCATATAGTTAAAAATGGAATATGTGGCATTAACTTTTGTTAAAAGAACCAATTTTTGATTTCTAAATTTTCTAATGTTGTCAATTTATCTTTATTCAAGATTATACTTTAAATTATAAAGGACTTTTGAGAATATTAACAATTTCTTAAAAGTGGAAATTGAATTACAGAAAAACTTAAAACAACCATAGACATTTTACTAACATTTAAAATTTCTAATTAAATTACTGACAAACTTTTAAACTTGACATACATTCGATTGTATTTGTGTGTTCCAAATATTATATATTTCGAATGTATCCTAAACATATATATGTTTCAAGCAAAATATATTTGGGACAATATACTACATATGCGATTTTTGGAGGAAATAATATGGCAAGTCTGGCTATTTTGGTCATATTTCTTCTTCTTCACATATGCATTTTAAAATCTTTTTGTACGAAATTTTACATGCAGTGTTTTGCAGAAACTGAAGAAAAATTTCAAAAATTTCCAGACCAGTCTTAGTATTTAGTCCATAACTTTTACACATACATATTGAGTCCCAAAAATTCAAATACTGTTTAGGATTTCTGAGAGTCTGGCATATTGTATGTATACTTTTACAGATCGAAGGGGTATTCTTTTAAAAAATATATTTTTTTAAGCTATGTAAAACTATGTAAACTTTGTAAAAATCAGTTCAGACGTAATTAAAATTTATTTTAAAAAATTTATGAGTAATTAAAAATTTATTTTATTTATAAACAACAAAAATTAATTTTTCTCAATCTTTTAAAACTTCAAATACCCATAAAATTTTGAATAAAAATATTAGAAAAAATTGAAGGGGAGCAATTTTTTTAAATTAAAGTTTTAAAAAAAGATGGAAAAAATTTACAAAATTTATTAAAAAAAATCCATAAAAGTTTCCCCTTATGTTATCTTTCAAACGACATAAACTTTGTAAAAATCGGTTGAACTGTTCAAGAGCATTTGCAAATTTCGTAAAACCAAGAATGCATTTTTCAGTTTTTTAAAATTTCAAATCCTCATAAAATTTATTTTTTTTAATAAATAGTTGCAATTGTAAAACAAAATATGGGGATTTGCGATATTTTATTTTACCATTTTGAAACTTTATATCAACTTTTTAGGAAAAAAATCGAAGGGAGGCAATTTTTTTAAATTAAAGATAAAAAAATGGAAAAAAATTGATTTTCAAAAAATCCATAAAAATGTCCCGTTATGTTTTCTTTCAAATGACATAAACATCGTAAAAGTCGGTTGAGCTTGTAAAAAATATGGGGATTTGAGCTGTTCAAGAGCATTTGCAAATTTCGTAAAACCGAAGAATGAATTTTTCAGTTTATTAAAATTTCAAATACTCATAAAATTTATTTTTTTTTAATACATAGTTGCAATTGTAAAACAAAATATGGGGATTTGCGATATTTTATTTTACCATTTTGAAACTTTATATCAACTTTTTAGAAAAAAAAATCGAAGGGAGGCAATTTTTTTAAATTAAAGATAAAAAAATGGAAAAAAAATGATTTTCAAAAAATCCATAAAAATGTCCCGTTATGTTTTCTTTCAAATGACATAAACATCATAAAAGTCGGTTGAGCTTGTAAAAAATATGGGGATTTGCGATATTTTATTTTACCATTTAGAATCTTTATACTCGTATCAACTTTATAGGAAAAAAAACGAAGGGCAGCAATTTTTTAAAATTAAAGTTAAAAAATGGAAAAAAAAAAATAATAATAATACATATAATGAAATTAAATAATAAATAATAGTGGTATCTTACTTTTCCATCTAGCAAGTTTTTAGGCAAAAATAAATTTCATAGGTTAATACTAAAAATTCTGACCCAACAATAGACGAGAACCAGGTTAATTGTACATAAAAATTGCCAATGGTCTCCAGTTTTGTTGCAACTTGGTGGAAATGTTAAATATGGTACTCTAATATTGGATATAAAATTTTGTTGCAAAATCCTCAAAACTATGGGAAATTTGTACACTTAAACATTAGAAATTTGGGAAAAATATCGAAAAGTGCTTGCATTCGAATGCTCATAACTTTTATTTTATGAGAGATATTTGAATATTTTGGTTTGACCTAGATTCCTAAAGACTTTAGCTTAAGTAATATTGGGGTAGTTTCAGTTTGGAAGCTGCATGACATATTTTTATTTTTGATTATAATAAATTTTTTTTCAAAAAGCAATATTTTTAAATTGAAAAAATTTGGAGCAGATGATATGCCATATTGTGCCCTGTATGCCAAAAAAAATCATTTTGGGATCGCCGGTAGTTTTTGAGATATAAATAAAAGAATAAGATGACTTCTAAATTGTTTCCTATATCCGATATTAGATCACCATATTTAAGATTTCCACCAAGTTTCATCAAAATTGGAGAACATCGGCAATTGTTATGTACAATCAATGTGGTTCTCGTCAATATCATTATTATTTTAGCATTATTTTAAAAGTGAGGTTGATTTAATTTTTATCTCTAACCCAAAATTTTCCAAATTGTATATTTTATTACTTTCTTTCGTACGTGAATTGCGCGGTAATCTGCCAGTTAAACAATGTCACAACAGTTTGCCACATTTCTCCCCCATCATACATTTCCAACGAACAAGTCCTTCGTGTACAGAACTCATACTCAAGTGAAATCCTTTGTAAACATAATCCTTGTTTAGAGTAATCTCTTCACCACTGCTAAAGTGTATTTGTGTAGTTATTGTCTTATACAAGGCCAACGTATTGCCGCAATCCAACCTTTCCAAAGTAAGCCAATCAAAACAATTCCTGACAGACAATCCCTACACCTGAAATTCAATTTTTCTGCAATATGAGCGTGTGTGTGTGTGTCTATGAGTGTTTGTGTGCGGATAACTATGCCTGAACAAAGCATTTGAACAGAGGATAAGAAGTTGTCAACATTCAATCGCTTTCGAAACTCTGAACAGAATTCAGAGAATATTTGCTTGACTGCAAAGATAACAAGGTTCCGTCCGATCCCCCTGAAGCTTTCATTAATTATTTAATACCGAGAAAGACAGTAACTAACGTTGAGTTTAATTTCTGTTAAACGCTAAGAAGAAGAAGGCAATTTTAATATGCAGTTATCTCATTTGTCCATATATAGCGTTGAGTGATTTTCAAAATTATGAAATCTACATTTTCATGTATTACTGGGGAAAATCATACAAAATCAACGAAAAAAACTAGTAAGGAAAGGCTAAAGTCGGGCGGTGCCGACTATATGATACCCTATACCACCGATACCACTCTAGTAAGATTGGATAGCAATGAAATATGCAATGTAAACTTCAAATAAAATTTATTTACACAATTTACATTTGGTACGTCTCTGCCTCTGTAGTCAAATTTGACGAAACATATACATATACGAGAGCTGTAACTACATCTGAACCGATTTTTTTTTTAAATTCGGCAATGTTGATCGACGGATCAAGAAACTCTACTATGCTAAATTTCAAAACAAATGGATGTAAAATACAATGTTGATCCATTGTTCAAAAAAAACTCTACCATGCTAAATTTCAAAACGAGTGGATGTAAAATACAGCTTCTAAAGGGCCAAATCTGACGAAACATATATATATATAAGAGCTACGGCTAAATCCACCAATTTCAATATGATTTTCTACCAGGTGCAAAATTTCAGCACGATCGGATTGAAATTGTGACCTCTACAGACATTAAACCAGCTAGTGATCCTGAGTCTATCGGTATAATTTAAGGTGTGTCTAGCTGTAGTATTTCTAAGTGTTACAAACATCTGCCAAACTTATAATACCACAGTGTGATGTAGAATATAATCAAATATGATATATTTCAAACGAATTACGAAATAATTCGAATGGAAGCAACTTCTAATGATGATTTTGAAGTGACGTTTCGGCCATTTGTAGTATGTCATGATCTGTCATTTGTTTTCATTGTATTCAGTAGTGTTTACAATTTCATCATGGAGAGACATACGCAAGAACAACGTTTACAAATTATTCAGTTTTATTATCAAAATAATAGTTCTCCAACAAGCAACATTTCTTGCGCTAAGCCCATTTTTTTTAAAAATCGAAAACTTTCCTGTCAACCTAAGACCTTGACACCCATGAGCAATATTTTAGCACTCGTTAAGGGCTATCTTTTCGCCATTGACCGATTCCCGATCCGACGTACCGTTAAGAAGCTAGAACAAAAATAAACTTTCCGTTCACATTTGAAAATGATGCTAAGTCCATTTTTTTTTTTAATCCAAAAAAACACTTTCCAGTCGACCTACGACCGTGACACCCATGAGCAATATTTTAGCTCTCGTTAAGAGCTATCTTTTTGCCATTGACCGACTGTGGCTACGTGCCACACAGCAAATGAAACAATTGAATTGCTGCGAGAAAAGTTTGGAGATTCGATTATTTCAAGAAATTGTCATATTGAATGGCCTCCAAGAAGTTGTTATTTAACACCATTAGACTATTATTATTTGAAGTCATTGGTCTTTCGAAATAAACCAGACTCTCTTCAAGCTTTACAAGTCAATATTGAACGTGCCATTCATGACATACGACTTGATTTAGTGGAAAAAGCGCTCGAAAATTGGGTTCATCGACATCGTGCCTGCAGAAGAAGTCGTGGAGGCCATTTGAATGACGTTTTATTGAGAACTTAATTGTATCGATTGTATCGATCACATTAAATAAAAAACTTTTGAATTTCCTTAACAATAATTGTGTTTTTTTTTTCAAAGAAATCATATCACTCTTATTGGAAAACCCTGTATTATATCAACTACATTGAAAAAGCTAATTTCATTAAATCTAAAAAAAAGTTATTCACTAAATCTTCCTAAAGGATCCATCTTTCAGATTAGGATGGCAGCCAGCTTTAACAGTTCACATAGACCAATTTAGGTCCCTAGTGTTACCAAGCGCTCAGATGCCGCTCATCGAAACCAACCTGAGCCGCAATTACCGCATGTGAGAGAATGTTGTTAAAATCCCTTTCTATGTTAAGCAAGGCCACCAAGGTGAATTCCTTCAAATGTAAGAACGACTCGATAGTGTCCACAAGTTCGTGCAGGGCAGATTCTGTAGACTTACCCTTGTTGTAAGCATGGTGGTTCCCCGACAGGAGTTTGATATGGAGGTTTTTTCTCTAATGAAAGAATCTAAAAGTCTTTCCAGAACTTTCAAGAGGATGGAGGCTTCTTGGCCTGAAATCCTTTGGCCTAGTGTGCAACATCTTTGCCGCTTTGGGTATGAACACCACTTTGGTGTCCATCCTTCGATTCGGGATAAGCCACATACAGCTTTCATAAATTTTCTCCAGTCAGGGGATAATGTACTTCAACATTTTCTACATTTCTGATGGCGTAATACCGTCTGGTCCTGGTGACTTAAAGATGTGCATATTATGCATTTCAGATATCGATTTCAATAACTATAGACTGACAAAGAATGAGCAAAATTATTCTACCGTTCCAATCTCCCAAGCAAAAATTGCATATTCCATTACTGACAGTTTTTTTTCTTTGTCGGTTTACTCAACTGAAAATTTCTTATTTCTTTTTTAATGTTTCGTCATTTTGGATTTCATTTGACCATATGTCCGCACTAACAAGATTAAACTGTGTTTAACAAGAACTGTTACCTCAACAACTTAAACGATTGAATGCAAATAAAATGAGTGACTGCTAATTTGGGCTGACCCCACAAAACTCTGTCGGTTTATGGTTTAATTATGGCAGCAAATTAAATTGAAACTGAAATTTATGGTTTAATACATGTGACTGTGTGCGTGTGCGTTTTAAATTTCTGCATAAATAAATAAAGTTTAATTTGAGCGCTGACACATCCATTGCTTTTGGCATTTTGTCTTGAGGTAGTACCACTGGCGTCGCCATCGCCATCGCCATCATAGTTCGGATCACCGCCACGCGGCGGTCTTCCTCTATGGGATGGGCGGGTGTTACAGATGTTTTACAATTGAAATGTTTAAAATTCATTGAATGCATTTGCATTTTTGGCATTGGATTTTTGTATTTATGCAGTGTATAATAAACATTTTCAATCAAATGCACAAAATGGTGTTGTTGGCGATTTTTTTGCTCCGAAGACAGCGATAAATTACTTGTGATAGTGTTCAAGCAAATTGTAAATTTTGTTAGCTTAATGTATTTGTCCTCTTTAGTCTTTTTTAATTAAATGTTGCAGTTTTATGTACATATATTAAATAAAATACGCACACTAGATTGCATGGTGATATTTTTAGATCCTCCACTTTAATGGAGAAGGGTATGCAGAAGTCTAACACACCGAAGGAGTGACCTAAGACCTTAGGTGCGTTCAGCGGAAATCAGTTTAAGGACATTTAGGAGTCATTTGAGCAGTGTCATAACTTTAGGAAGGAGTAATGGACTGACTTCAACTTTGGCATGTAATAATATACATATATCCCCTCACCTTAGAGAGGAGAGTATATATCGAGCCAAAAGTGTAACACATCGAAGGAGTGACCTAAGACCGCAAGTATGTTTGGCGGATATTCGATTTCTAAGATATTCATTCTAAGTAATTTGAGCAATGTCCGACCGTCCGCCCGTCTATCTGTCTGTGCGTCTGAAAGGATTAATTTGGTATGCTGTAATATTTTGTTCTACCTCCGGCTATCTTAAATGATGATGATAAAGCCTTTGCTTTTAATAGATATTTTTGTGATTCTGTAATTGAGCTCAATGATAATATTCAGCACTATTATAATGATTAGAACCCTAATTCCTGAGTCCACAAATTTCCATCTTAATCGAGTTGATGCATCGCAAGTTGAGAATATTCTGGATGATTTAAGAGTTAAGAAAAGCCCTGGTTATGACAACATTACGCCGAAGATGCTATTAATTGAAAAACAGTTAAGAATAGATATTCTAGCAAAAATATTTAACAACATGGTTGTAGATAAAAAATACCCTGAATCCTTGAAAATGCATAAAATTTTACCGATACCCAAAAAAGCTCAATCGAGCAATATTGTTGACTTTAGGGCCATATCCGTACTATCAATTATAGACAAAGTTTTGGAAAAACTTATATTTGATCAGTTGTCTAAATATCTTCTTGTTAATGACATTTTGTTTGAGAGACAATATGGTTTCAGAAAGGGATCTGGCACTGAAGAAGCAGTTATAAATGTAGTAGAGTATATTTGTAGTGAAATTGATGATGGGTCTAAAGGAGTTGCAGGTGTCTTCTTTGACTTTTCAAAGGCGTTTGACTTGGTTCAACATGACATTTTAGTGAGGAAGCTTAAAAATATAGGGTTGTCTAATGATACTATGGCACTATTTAAGGATTATCTTAGTAAAAGGTATCGGTCTGTTCAATTTGGGGATTCCAGAAGTAGTATGTTACCTGTTCAACATGGTGTTCCTCAAGGGAGTGTTTTGGGCCCCCTATTGTTCAAAATCTACATTGATGATCTTAAAAATATAAATTTTTATGGAAAGCTTTACATGTTTGCAGATGATGTTTGTTTGTTTTATAAATATATAGTCACGAAAAGGTCCTCAAAACGCAGATTGAGTATGATGCTGCTATTCTAGCTGAATTTGCCCGTTTGAATAAATTGGTTTTAAATTCTGGTAAAACGAAATTCATAAGATTCAAGCCCCATGTTAATCGTAGTGACGGTGATATGTTTGTTCACATAAATGGTGCTTTTGTTGCTGAATCAAGAACAGTTAAATACTTGGGAGTTACTTTTAGTCATAATCTTTTGTGGGATTCTCATATAGAAGATGTAAAAGCAAAAATATCTTCAGCTACAGGAATCTTATACAAATTCAAGAACAAGTTAAACACTGAAACGAAAGAACTGATCTATCAAACCCTTGTACACTCTCATTCAACGTATCTTCCGATAATATATGAATGTAAACTGAGTACTCCATTAAAATCCTTACAATCTGCTCAAAATAAGGCTCTAAAAATTGTACAAAACCTACCAATCAGATATCACACACTAAATTTGTATAAATATAAAACTAAAAATGTGTTACCAATCAGAGGTTTATACAAACATCAAATCCTAATGTACATATTCAAGTCAACAAGAGGTGCAACAACTATGACATTTGGAGAAAATCGAATGAGAAACTGGTAGAAATACCAGACAAGCAAATAATTTGGTAGTTTCAAGATGCCGACTTGATTTAACTAAACAACGTATTGGTTTTGCTGGACCAAGTGAATATAATGATTTGGCTGATGATTTGAAGAATATATCGGTAATATAAACTTTTAAAAAAATGGTAAAACAACACCTTTTAGAGAATTTAGAAACGCTTCTAACATAAAATTTAGAATTATTTTCAATTCCGAATTATAATTTATGTACATTCATAATTATTTTATTTTTGAGATATTGTTTAATATTATTTTTTTTTTGCCTCTATACAGCCTATAAGGCGCTGGGGCTCTAAAGATATATTGTATAAACAAATCTATGAATAAAACTAAAATTTCTAAAAAAAAAAGTTCGAAGATGGACCATATTGGTCCACTCCTCCAAGTACCTCCCCCACAATGGGTTAACTTTTAGTGAAATATTGATTCTTTAATAACTTCTGTAGTGATTACTCGAATCTTCTAAAATACATAGTATTACTTTATTAATCTCTAACACGTCAAGAAAAATGGGCGAAATTGCCACGCCCCTTTTGGTACCTCACACACAAGTGAACCCTTTTGCACCAAAAATTAACTGCTTATAGCTTTAATAGCAGTGCATACAAATACTTGAAATTGTGTACAGTGTTATGCTTTTATAGTACCTAGAGTTCAGCATCCCACAGAAATGGACCATTTTGCACCAATTGTAAACAGGTTTAAACTTTAATAACAGTACATACTTAAAAGTTATTAAATGAAATTTAAATTGATAATAACTTAATTAAAACAAAAAAAATAAATTTACGAATACCCAACTGAACTTTCTTACTTGTTTTTTTCATCTCACGCTAACTTCGAAGATGGGCCATATTGGTCCACTCCTTCTAGTACCTAGTCACGGGTTACAATTTAGTAAAATATAGTTTCTCTCGTAGGTTCTATGTATACTACGCATACGAATCTTTTGTAATACCACACATCCAGCAAAAAATTATGGATGTATTTTGCTAAAGTTTTGAATATTATAATTTATAAAAAAGAAACTATTTAATTTTTTTTTATTCAAATAGATTTTAGTTATATTGAATACGTTTAAAACAAGTAAGAAAGTTCAGTAGGGTAAACCGACTTATGCATCCTCTCACCTTGAGTTCCAAAAAATAATAGTAAATTTATTTATTTTTTGTTTTAATTAAATTATTATCAATTTAAATTGCATTTAATAACTTTAAAGTATGTACTGGTATAAAGGTTAAAAGCTGTTTACTTTTTGTACAAAATGGTCCATTTGTGTGGGAGGTACTCAAAGGGCGTCCCAATAACGGTCACTTTTCTCTGGACTCTAGGTACAATAAAAGCATTACTCTTTACGAAATTTTAAGTATTTGTATGACAGGTAATAAAGTGATAAGCTTTTAACTTTTGGTTCAAAATTGTCCATTTGCGTGTGAGGTACCAAAAGCGGCGTGGCAACTTCGCCCTCGACGTAATAGTGACTAATAAACTAATACCATGTGTAGAATTTCAGAGGATTCAAATAAGTAGTATAGAAGTTATTAAATAATCAATATTTCACTAAATGTTAACCCTTTGTGGAGGAGTGGACCAATATGGCCCATCTTCGAACTTAGCCGGAGATAGAAGAAAATATTACCACATACCAAATTTGAAGTAAATCGGTTACTCCTTTCGAGAGTTATCGTGCGCACCAGCCAGCAGACAGACAGACGGACGGACATTGCTCATTCGACTTAAAATAACTCAAAACGGATATCCGCCGAACATACTTGGGGTCTTAGGTCACTCTTTCGATGTGTTACACTTTTGGCTCGTAGCAAATGATATACGAGTATACCGTCCTCTCTAAGGTGAGGGGATAAACATAAAATTCTAATAAAAAAGTTAAACAACCCGGACACCCCAATTTATGTATTCTTAGATAAAGAGAGCATCCAAAGCAGTGAATAAGATCCAATTTTTCACAAGTTTGCTAAATAGTACTCGTACCCTAAAGTGTTCTTAGGACAGTGGTAATTCGAACTTGTTTGCGGTCGTGCGCGTTAAAATGCGATGTTATGCTGCCGGAGCGCTAGGAGACACAGGTTCAACCCACGGCAAGACTAAATTTCAATTTGGAAAATTAAATTAAAAATGTTTTCAAACATAAACTAAAAATCATTACAGAGTACAACATTTTGCAGCTCATTGATTTGGGACTCAATTCTGAGAATTGGATGTAGCCCAAAAAATAAGAACTTCTGCAATTAATAATTTAATGCAATAGGAATGTTTTTGCTGAAGGTGGATTTTTGGCACTTTTTTATATTTTATTCTCGTTATACCATAGTGAATATCTCTTTTGTGTCTGAAGCAAAGTTATAGATATTGAATAGGAGAAAAAAATGCGGAACAAACCTACCCGAAAAAGTACATCCAGTGACTTAAGAACCGCAATCGTTCTATTCTAATTTATAATGTTCTGTCTTCATATTCTGTTTTATACGTATACGTATTACGTTTACGTATTTTTCTATATTTTACTGAGAGATATTTTATGACTTTTTGGGCATTTGTGCGATTTTTACGGCACTGGATGCACTTTTTTCGGGTAGGTTTGTTTCACATTACATTACAACTTTGCTTCAGACACAAAAGAGATATTCTGGAAAAAATATAGAAAAAGTGCAAAAAATCCACCTTGATCAAAAAAAAAACTGGGCAAACTTCCTCCGCCCCTTTTGGTACCCCACACACAAAGGCACAAGTTTGTACACAATTTAACAGAATGAAGAATGAGCTATATTTGTTCGCCGTTATTGTATCTCTGACTGCCAAATTCCATATTATGTTTATCACAAAGTGAATCATGTTTCTTAACGGTTTACTTAACTGAAATTGAAAATATAAATGTACTTATTTAAACTAGCCCATGTGTATTGCACTCTAGTCGATCTACAAAAATACCCCGGGGATGAAATTTTGTAAAAAATATTGTTCATACTATAACAATTGCAATAAAAACGTAACTCCTCCTCTAAAAATCACTTTCAAGTTCCGATCATTTAAGCGACTGATTACGATTCATAATGATTACCATTTTTGGGTTTTATGTGAAACTCCTCCTCTTTTAGCTCTGGTTGAGTTTGTTAACTAATTTAAACTGCATTTAATTAATGTCGGCAAGACTTTGCTGTTTCTTTTTTGGGGAGGCGTCTCTATTACTAATTGTGACATTTGTTATAACAAAACAAATTGACCTCAAAACATTATAAATTGCCCCTGGGAAAACTAAGTCTGTCTGCCAGCTTGTCAGTTGAATTATCTGTTTACCCCTCCCCTATCAGTCCCCCTTTTAAACTGTGGTTTACACACATTTGGTCTTATCTCTCGGTGTGACTGCATTGCAATCTGCTTAGCTTTGCTTTAATAATAACCCACAAAATTAATAATTAATTGAAACTTGTCGATATGCATTTCAATCAACAAAATCCATATCAATTGCCATCAGTCAGACAGACGACACAGTAATACTCGTAGAGAGTATCATGACCAAGAATAACTCAGATGATTTGTTGACAGACAGACGGACGGACGGACGGACGGACGGACAAATGGACTAAGTGAGTGTTTGATTGACTGACAGTATCGATTGCATTTGAAATATACAAACAAAAATATTGGAAAAAATAAAACACATTTCATTTTTTATTATTATTAATTAATAAAGGAGATGACAGCCTTATGTACGTCGACATACAGACCGATGTTCGTTGTTTCCTTCACTCAAACTGACAGTGTAAAATGATGACAAATGTTTGTTCACATTTTTTTTGTACGACAGTGCATCGAGTATTCTTTTCTATATCAATTTGTTTTTGCAATGACTAAAAATAAATATGATACAGTTTTTCCCTATTCTGTGTTTTTGCTTGTATAGTCATCAAACTAAATATAAATTATATTAAATTTATTTTATATTGTAATTGAATATAAACTGACATCTGTAGACGACCGGGGTTTTTCTATTAATTTAACAGTGCTTCAAAATAAATGTAATGTTATTCAAAAATACATATCGCACCTGTTCAACAAAAGGGTAACAACTCAAAATGAAAAAAATTCACTAGAGCCCAAAAGCTGTTCCCGTTACTCTTAATTGCAAAAAATGTTTATTAACGGAAATATGTCATTGCAAGAAAATACAATAAGGAAGACATTTTCATAATATTTGACAAAGTTTTAAATATAATAAATCAATAATATTAACGGAAGCTGGTTTTGGCTTCTACTGATTTTTTTTTCATTTTGAGTTGTTACCCTTTTGTTGAACAGGTGCGATCTGTAAGGAACTTTCGGTAGAGTAAATCGGCTAAAGTATACTTTAAATTTGTGAGAAATATCACATGGAATTTTTGTGTTAAAATTCAAAATTTGAAAATATGTGACAAATGTGGTTATGCACTTATCCGTGTACGGTGAGGGAACACATATTTCAAAAGCAAGTAACTGATATTTTGTGATTTTCTGGAATAAAATCAAAATGTTCAGGAGACCCATACTACGTTTTCTCTCGCAGTACTTTTGATACTAAATTTGCATAATGGAATGTTGGAAAAAGTCACAAAAATTTTACATATTTAAAAGTGTCATATATAGATCGATATATAGTGATTAACAGAATACATTTATACTAAAAGCCGGTAATCGAAATTTTCCGACATAGGCTGTTATTCCCGAAAATCACAGATTTATAAAATAACTACACTGAGAAAAAAAAGACGTTGTAAAATCAACACCATTTGGGGACAATTTATCAACGTAACGTGTATGAGAAATCGCCACTGATTCGTTCATTAGTAATCACTGAAACGTGGGTGATTTTTTAACCGGCGTTGCATTGCGTGTTGTCGCCGTAAGGTTGATGATTTTTTGTTCGGCTTTGTAGATTTGTAAAATAACTACACTGAGGGAAAAAATACGTTGTAAAATCAACACCATTTGGGGACAATTTATCAACGTAACGTGTATGAAAAATCGCCCCTGATTCGTTCATAAATAATCACCGAAACGTGGGTGATTTGTTAACCGGCGTTGCATTGTGTGTTGTCGCCGTAAGGTTGAAGATTTTTTATTCGGCTTTGTATTCATCATTGGATTTGTTATTGTCTGTTCCTAGAAGAAGAAACCACGAGGCAATTTATGATTTATAAAGACGTGAAAAAAATGAACGACGAATAAATATAATTTAATGACCAGTTCGAAATTGTGGATGATTCCCTGGGCTGTGAAGTGAGAAGGATAATGTGATTGCAAAATCCAGTGACGCCTTCCTCTTGCAGAAATTTCTGGAATCAAAAGGAATGGAATCGGCCTAGTACTATTTAAAAACCTAAGCATATAGAAATGTAAATTTTAAATGCTAATAACACTGTCCAACAGCATCTTGGGCACAGAATAGCGACCCTACAATTCTGAAATGGCATATTGAGTAGATAATTTTGGTAGAATAAACTTATGATCCAGCTGGTCTGAGTTTTTTTACAGTGGGTCAAAGTTTTCAATTTTTGGTCAAAGGGAGCATTTCAATGAATTAAAAAAAATGCAAGTTAATGACTGAGATTTCTTATAGTGGAACTTTAGGGGATAATTTTTGTAGATGATCTTAACCCTCTAGTTCCTCTCATTATGGGTCAATTTGGCCTTTTTTCGAGAATATCAAAAAAGTTCTTTCATAAAGGACATTTAAGGATTAAAGTATTCGACGAAAATTTTTGCTGGAAAATATTAGCGGGGGTCACCAAAGGCACACAAGTTGTAAATAAAGCTTTTGACGCTTGATTAGCAAAACTACACGCCAACTTATATAAAACAATATAAAGGGTTTTCCAACAAGAGGTGTTATTTTGGTATTCAGCCAAATGGCCACCACGATCACGCTTACAGGACCATATCCTTTTCATGAAATTTTCGATAACCAAATCGCAAAGTGGCTGCCCTATGTCCTCGAGAGCCTCGCGAATTCTATCTTTGATGTCTTAAATCGACGCTGGGCTGTTGGCGTAGACCTTATCTTTCACGTGGCCCCAAAGGAAGAAGTCGCAAGGTATTAAATCACAAGATTTCGGTGGCCAATTGTGATCACTTCTTCGAGAGATAACACGGTCCGGAAACTTTTCCCGTAACAGAGCAATGGTTTCGGTGCTTGTGTGGCACGTAGCGCCGTCTTGTTGAAAGTAGACATTGTCCAGATCAATACCATCCAACTCCGACCATAAAAAATCATTAATCATCTCTCGATAGCGCAATCCATTCACCGTAACTGTTGATTCAACCTCATTTTCGAAAAAGTAAGGTCCAATGACCCCGCCGGACCATAAACCGCACCAAACAGTCACACGTTGAGGATGGAGAGGCTTCTCAACAACAACTCATGGGTTTTCCGAGCCCCAGATGCGACAATTTAGCTTGTTGACATAGCCACCGAGTGGAAATGGGCCTCATCAGTCAACATGATTTTTCGATGATTTTCGATTTTTAATAATTTCAATGCGTTGTTGAATCGTGTATCATTCAATTTTTAGTAAAGGCGTAGTTTCTACTTGTCAAATGTCAAAGAATAAAAGCTTCAAAAGTGACAGCTACCGAAATACCGGGTGATTCAAAATAACACCTCTTGTTGGAAAACCCTGTACTATAATGTAAATGTAAATGTAAAGTCGTGATATCTATGGAATGATTGGAACGGAATAACGACCCTATTATTTTGAAAGGGCATGTTGAGTAGATAATTTTTTAGAATAAACTTATGGTCCAGCTGGTCTAAATTTTGTTATTTATGGTCCAGGGAGTCAAAGTTTTCATTTTTTGGTCGAAGGGAGCGTGTAATTTTGCTAATAAAGCGTAAAGAGCTTTATTTACAACTTTGGTGTTTTTGGTTCTCGAAAAAAGGAACAAATTGACCCATAAAGAGAGGAGCTAGAGGGTTAAGTTCTTCCATAAAAATGATCCCCATTAAATTCCACTATTTAACTCTGACAATAAGAAATCTCGCAGAAATGCACTTTCGACCAAAAAATGAAAACTTTGACCCACTGTGAAAAAAACTCAGACCAGAAAAACCAACATGTCCTTTCAGAATTATACAATCAAAAAATCTTAATTTATTGGACAGTGTTATGAGTGTAATTGGGTTTTTTTAGCCGCACAAGCCATTTCTAAATTTTGCAGTATATAAAGAAGAATCATTTGAAGGAGACTTTGCCACCATTAAGGATACGTGCTGAATCCCGAGAACAAATATTCAAGAGTAAAAAACAGTGGTAATACTGTGAAGCAATTCGTATACGTGTCTTGTATAGACGTGATTTGATAAATATGCAAATATATATATTGTATATTATATTTAAAGTTTTATTTATTTTATTTTTTGTTCAATTTTTATTTACTTATAAAATTAAAAAATATACATTTATTCGAAATAAAGTTAATACTGTTTAACTTGTTTTAGACTCGTATATTGGGTGGATATAGAATAGAAAGTCATCCCCGGTGCGTTCTTGAAATCATCCCCAGAGAGTGTTTTAGTCGTCCCCAGCACGTGCATTAGTTGTCCCCGCACGTTCTTTAGTCGTACCCGGCACTTGCTTTAAATTATCCACAGTTTGTTGATTTTGCAACGAATCTTTATTGACTTTTGATGCATTATTCGTTCACCGCCTTGCTTCAATTGGTCACATGCGGGGTTGGTTCATTATCATAAAGGAATGTGAAATGATAAGGCACGTATGTGATTTGTTTTTGGCCGGGTGTATGTTTACTCAATTATTCATAACACTAAATAGCAAAATTTTTGACACATTTTCTGGTATAATTTGGTGTCCCAAACACGAAAAAACTGTTAAAAAAATGTTTATAGTTATTTTTTTTAATTCCGATTTTCTTTGAAGTTGCCTTTAGATTTTGGACCATATTTGTAGAATATATCCCTTTCTCTTAGAAACAAAAGTTTAGTCACTGTTTTTAAAACAATTGGAAAAAAATGATTTTTGTCAAATAAATCATTTTCATGACCCATTTATAAATGTTTGTTTGTTAAAATCTGGTATTTGCTAGACCCTTTCTTGTACAGGGTTTTCTAACAAGAGGAGTTATTTTGAATCACCCGGTATTTCGGTAGCTGTCACTTTTGAAGCTTTTATTCCTTGACATTTGACAAGTAGAAACTACGCCATTACTAAAAATGGAACGATACACGATTCAACAACGCTCGGAAAACCCAAGAGTTATTGTTGAGAATCCTCAACATGTGACTGTTTGGTGCGGTTTATGGCCCGACGGGGTCATTGGACCTTACTTTTTCGAATATAGGTTGGATCAACAGTTACGGTCAATGGATTGCGCTATCCAGAGATGATTAATAATTTTCTATGGTCGGAGTTGGATGGTATTGATCTGGACAACGTTTACTTTCAACAAGACGGCGCTACGTGCCACACAAGCTTCGAAACAATTGCTCTGTTACGGAAAAGTTGCCGGACCGTGTTATCTCTCGAAGAGGTGATCACAATTGGCCACCGAGATCTTGTGATTTAACACGACTCCACTAACCACTGTCCCTATGATCAACTACGTTCAATATTGTTTTCCCTGTCCAATATCAAGTGCATATTTCAAATAATTTCGATCTCATATTCTTGATATTTACCTTGAAATTGAAACAATTTTATGCAAAGTAAACAATTTTACAATTGCATTGTAATATACCTTTTATTTGCCTCAATTCTGCTTAGCTGAACTCACTCCCTCCCTCTCCCACTTTCTCTCTTCCCGTCTTCCACCCCAAATACTAGATGAAATACAAGACATTTCGAGCTTTGTCATTTTGTCTGCCTGAAACAAAAGTAGAAATAGAGTAGAATGTCTAAAATAGTTTTCTAAAAGTATTTCAGAGTTTTTCTCCGCCTTTGTTTCATTTCTAGGAATACAACTGTTTTTGCCAATGTCAACACATGTCCGAAGAAATGTAAATTCAAATGGGTGGGTATAGCAGCACCAACACCATCACCCCTTCGCCCGTCGCTACGTCCATTCGTACCTTTTCCAGCTATAAAAAATGTACCTAAAAATACTCGGCTCAAGTGAATTTTCTGAGATATATGTGAGGAGAATGTTACTCTGGCTTTGTTGTCATTTTAGATGTGAACAACAACAATGGAAAAACGTTTTTCAACTTTAAGGTCAACATTATTTTTTATAGCAGCAAAACAGCAACAACGACGGTGACGTTGACGACAACGACGACGACAGCGACAGCGAAAAATGCAAAATAAATATTTACAAAAGAAAGCTAACTAATAGATGTTATACACAACATATGTACATATGCATGTAATATGTTAGGGTGTCTCGAATTTGTATATTCTCACTTTAGAAAAAAAAATGGTAACACATGGACAAATTTGCATACCCAATATAAAGAAAAGTGAAAAATATAAAATTTTGGTGGTTCGGATATTATTCGGAAAAATATTCAATTTGCATTTAAGGACTATTTTAATGAAAATATATTTCAAACTGTTATTCCGAAATATAAAGTGTTACTTATTAAATAAAGGGTGTCCCAAGAAGAGCGCAATTTTTTAATTTTAAATAAAACACAGATATTTAAGAAAAAAATCGTGAAACTTTATTATATGGTAAAGTAGACAGAATGAGGTTATGTATGGAACAATATATCGTGCAGATGGCCGCCGCGGCTTTGCTGGCATGCACGCGATCTTTTAATGAAATTTTCAATGACCGTTTTGCATGAATGCTGCGGTATTTCATTAATGCAGCGTCCAATTTCGTCTTTTAAGGATTGAGTCGTCGTCGGCTTATTCGCGTAAACCATCGACTTCAAAAAACCCCAAAGAAAAAAATCTAATGGTGTTAAATCGCACGATCTAGGCGGCCAATTCTGATCTCCAAAACGCGAAATAACACGACCGGGAAATGACTGATGCAGCAATTGAATTGTTTCTCTGGATGTATGACATGTGGAGCCGTCTTGTTGGAACCACATGCCCTCCACATTCATTTCTTCAATTCTAGGCAAGAAAAAACTGGTTATCATTTCACGATACCGAACACCATTGACTGTTTGCGCTTGACCTGCCTCATTTTCATAAAAAAAAGGTCCAATGATTCCTGCAGCCCAAAAACCACACCACACAGTGACACGTTGAGGATGCATTTGCTTCTCGTGAATCACTCGAGGATTTTCCGCACCCCAAATGCGACAATACTGCCTATTGACGAAGCCATCAAGATGAAAATGGGCCTCGTCACTGAAGATGATGTTATCGGCAAAATCAGCATTTTCATGTTGTCTCTCCAATACCCAATTAACGAACTCCCTTCGCTGTCCTTCTCCATTTTTACTAACCTCGTACCTTCTACTAACAAACAATAGCAATTATTCAAATGTCAAACAATGACACTTCGAATGTTGCGAGATTTAAAAATTGCGCTCTTCTTGGGACACCCTTTATTTTAATAACATTTTCATTTCGAACAAATAGTTTTGATGTGGCGGGAGTTAATAAAAAGAAAAACACAAATATTTATTTAATTTTTATTTTAATTATTTTATTTTGGCCGTGAGCTTGGCGGTTTGGCAGCGTGCCAAAAGCGGGTGAGTTGATAACTAACTACCAAAATGTCACAGTGACGGCGTTACCATCACACATTTTTCAGTTTCAATCGCTTTCGATAGGCGGCGTTGTTAGTAATCGCGAAATAGAAAAACTGGAGGGCGCTGCTGTTCAAGATCAGCTATTGACACTTCAACAATTGCTTTTAAAATAATAAGAATAAAGAAAAGTGCAAAATATTAAATTTTGGTGATTCGGATATAAAATTCAAAAAAAAAATATTCAATTTGCTTTAAAGGAGTATTTTAATGAAAATATGTGTTAACAATTTTTCTGAAATATAAAATGTCATTTATTAAATATTTTGATAACATTTTTAAAAAAATAGTTTTCGAAAAAATAGTTTTGATATGTGACTGCTATTAAAATATACTTATTGTATTAATCATACGCCACCACTTACAAATTCATGCCTAATTAGTCTAAATCATACGCTGCCCTTCACAATGATTTTGTTAGTCGCTTCAACAACTCAAATATTTAAAAATGGTAGAAATGACGAAGTGAATACATTGATTTAACCTTTAAATTCCACATTCATCTTCTTTCTGTGAAGAAGTTTAAGAGACACGATCATAAAACTTTCTGGAGGTATAAATGACAATATAATCTACTATGAAAAAAATTAATTTGAAGTGTATCGTTTCTCTAAATTAGTTTAATTTTTTATTTATTTCAAATTGTTTAACAAAAAATAGAAGTGTTTCTTTTCTTAAAATAAATTTATTTTTTATTTCTTTCAAAATATTTTAAAAAAGGTCGTATAATTTTTTAATAACACCACCTATTAATTAGTCATTACAAAAAAATCAATTCATTTTAAAGTTAGAGGACTGTAAAAAAAATTATAAAAATGCTGATTTTTTCAAAATATTTTTAAAAAGCCCTGATTATTTTTCTACACACTTCAAAATACATATTTGGAAAATCTCGAAGAAAAAAGCCAAAATTTGTGTGATCGCTTCACATGGAATTGCTCCATAACTTCTTTACCAATCATCTAAAAGCGAAAATGAAATTCCATACATTTGCACCGAAAAAACGACCTTTTTTGCAAATGTATGGAATGACGTAGGGGATGTTGGGAACCAAGCAACGGCCTGATCGGTTTTAACCTGGCAAAACACAGAGCTTATCTTGGCTTACACATCATCTCAAGTGGATACTGACCTCCGAGCTTTTATAGCTCAGGTGTCACCTGGGTAGCTGACTCTGACAACCGTTGGATCAGTGAGCAAAAATGTACCGCAAACTGTTCATCCAAAGAACATTAAAAATGGTTGGAGCATTGTGCTTGTAACTCATCTCCGGAAAATTATCAATACAATGAAAACGAAAAGTAGAAGGAAAATACGGACCCCCCCTAAAGTTGACGACCCACGCAAACGTTTTAAGGACCATGATTTAAGAATATGTACCTGGAATGTCCGAACCCTAAACTGGGAAGGTGCATCAATACAACTGGCGGATGTCCTCGAGATATATAAAGCTGATATAACAGCCATCCAGGAAATAAGATGGACAGGTCAAGGAGTATTCAAAACTAATAACTGCGACATATATTACAGCGGTCACTACTCCAAGCACGAATTTGGATGTGGTTTCGCAGTGAATAAGAGGCTAAGAAATCTTGTCTCCAGGTTCACTCCAGTAGACGAACGTCTGGCTACAATCCGCATCAAGGCGAAATATTTTTACATCAGCCTAATATGTGCCCATGCTCCGACAGAGGAAAAATGCGAAGATACCAAAGATGGTTTCTATGAGCGCCTGGAACAAGCCTATGACCGCTGCCCTAGCCATGACATTAAAATTGTTCTGGGGGATTTTAATGCCAAAGTAGGAAGGGAAAGCATCTATGGACCTACTGTCGGAAAATTCAGCCTACATGAAAACACCTCCGAAAACGGACTGAGGCTAATCGACTTCGCAACAGCGCGTAATATGGTTGTAAGCAGTACCAAATTCCAACACTTAAACATCCACAAGGAAACATGGCTGTCGCCAGATCGTAAAACGCGAAACCAAATCGATCATGTTGTGATTGACGGCAGGCACGCGTCAAGTGTGTTGGATGTTCGATCGATCCGTGGTGCCAACATAAATTCGGATCACTACCTAGTAGCAGCTAAGGTACGCACTAGGCTAAGTGCATCAAGAACTGCGCGTAACAATGCACAGAGAAAGCTTGACGTCAAGAAGCTGCATACGCAACAGACAGCAGATGCATTTTCCGATCAATTGTCTCAATTACTCCGAGCAGACACACCTCCCCCCGATAATATTAGTGAGCAGTGGAAACATATTTCACACTCAATGTCGACAGCAGCCAAGGAAACATTAGGGTACCGAGCACCACTCCCACGGAACCCATGGTATGACAATGAGTGCAAGCAGGCTACAGAGGCAAAGAATGCCGCCCATTACGCAATGCTGCAGGGTGTAGAAACCAGAGCTGCAAGGGAGAAATATCGAAGTTTAAGAAGGGAGGAAAAACGACTTTTCCGGCAAAAAAGAAAAGAATTGGAGTTGCGCGAGTGTGAGGAGATTGAATGGTGCAGGAATAGAAACGATGCCCGAAAATTCTATCAAAAAGTTAAACATCAAACAGAGGGCCAAAATGATGTTATAAACACCTGCAGAGATGGAAATGGGAATCTGGTTGTGGATACTGATAGTGTACTAAGGATATGGAGGGAGCATTTTTATAACCTATTGACACCAGAAGGTTATGACGTTGAAGAAGGCTGCACACCAATCATAGAAGACAACATTGAATGCCAATTACCCAGCATAGAAGAAGTGAGGATAGCAATCATGCACCTTAAGAATAATAAGGCTGCTGGCGCCGATGGGCTACCTGCTGAGCTCTTCAAGGCTGGAGGTGGTGAGTTGATTAGGAGTATGCATCAACTCATGTGCGCAATCTGGCAACAAGAAAGCATGCCCGAGGATTGGTCCCTCAGTGTACTTTGTCCCGTTCATAAAAAGGGAGATCGCACGGTATGCACCAACTACCGAGGCATAAGCCTGCTCCAAATTGCATACAAAATACTCTCAAGCGTTTTATGTGAACGCCTTAAGCCGCATGTGGATAACATCATAGGAGCATACCAATGTGGCTTTAGGCCTGGTAAATCGACCACCGATCAGATTTTCACATTGCGTCAAATTCTGGAGAAGTCTCGAGAAAAACAAATCGACACGTACCACCTCTTCGTCGACTATAAAGCCGCATTTGACAGTCCTATAAGATCAAAGCTGTTCCAAACCATGACTGACTTTCGTATCCCCGCAAAACTAGTACGTCTTTGCAGAATGACGTTAACTGACACAAAATCTTCAGTTAAAATAGGGAAGGACCTCACCGAACCTTTTGATACGAAGCGAGGCCTCAGGCAAGGTGACAAGCTATCTTGTAATTTGTTCAACATCCTGCTACAGAAAATTATTGAAAACGCAGCAGCTGTTACCGAGTTGAATTTAGGGAGCACACTAATAACATCACAAAGCATGCTTCTCGCTTATGCTGATGATATAGACATCATTGGCAGAAATTTGAGAGCAGTAACTGTGCCCTTTGCAAGTATAGAAAAAGAGTCGGCTAAACTGGGACTGATAGTTAATGAGGACAAAACCAAATTATTGGTTGCAACAACTAGAGAAATGTCGCGACAACATCCTAGCGGCAGAGTGGAGGCTGGCAGTTGCAACTTCGAGGTAGTTGATGAATTCATATACCTCGGTTCCGCCATTAATAAACATAATGATACAAGCCTCGAAATAAAAAGAAGGATTATGTTAGCTAATAGGTGCTACTATGGGCTAAACAAACAACTAAACAACAAAGCCCTCTCTAAACGGACAAAAATTACCCTGTAACGCTTATACTACCCGTGCTTCTCTACGGTGCGGAGACATGGGTACTAGCGCAAGCAGATGAAGCTGTTTTAGGTGTTTTTGAGAGGAAAATCCTTCGAAAAATATTCGGTCCCGTTTGCGTAAATGGCGAATATCGCCGCCGAAACAATAGTGAGCTGTATGAGCTTTATGCTGACATGGGCGTGGTAGTGCGCATTAAGGTCCAAAGATTGCGGTGGTTAGGCCATGTTATGCGAATGGATGGAAATGCTCCAGCGTCACGAATTTACGGCGGAAATTTCCAAGGACCGCGCAAAAGGGGTCGTCCAAGGCTCCGGTGGTGTGACCAAGTCGAAGAAGATTTAAGAGGACTTGATAGTTAACTGGAGAGCACGCGCACAAGACCGAGACGCGTGGAATTCTACAATAAACGCGGCTAAAGACCTACTTAGGTTGTAGATAGCCATCTAAGTAAGTAAGTATGGAATTTCGTTTTCGTCGACGATTACGGTGTATGCTGAAATGAGGCTTAAATGATTCTGTATTTTACACTCAACATAATGTGGAGCGTTCCGAGATCTTCTACACAATGGGGTATACTTTAGTTGTTTTATTGCACTTGCAAATTGTCGATGGATTTATATTTCATTCAAAATTTTAATTTATAAACTGCGATTTCGAATTTTCTCATCTTTTTTTGTAAATATCCACTTCTTTTTCGTTACAACCCAATGTGTTCAGCGTGAGTGTACCATTCAAATATAAAACTGAGTACATATTCAGTACTTGGTACTTAGTGTGTTTCGTTTTTTTTGTCTAAATCCATGTTGATATAGCTAAAAACTTTTTTTTGTACTCCCATAAGTTGCACGGACAGACGGACAGACCGAACGACGGAGATACTAAGAGATGACTTAGTCGTCGTACATTTCCACTTTGTAGTCAATGACAATACAAATGTCAACATTTTGTTTCATTTGTTTTGTTTCATTTTTCTTTTCCTATTCCTATTTCACTGTGTATTTGAACAAGTGTCACATTATAAGTACTCGTACTTGTGCCGTGTACCTTAAAGAGTGAAGTACAGTGGTTTACTCAAAATTTTGTTCTGTAGGAATGTGATAAATTTTTCACATTACTAAATCATGTAATGATGAGAAAAGGAAATGTTTGAAACGTTAAAAAAGCATAACTAGGCTATTTCGGCTCTATGCAGAAAAAAACGGAAATAAGGTATATGCAAATTTTACAAAAAAATTTATTTACATGAATTAAGTAAAAAAAATCATAAAATAGAAACATTATTTAAAAAAAACTATAATAAAGAACTTATGGAAACAATTTCGTATGGTCCTATTATAACATATACAGGAAATAATAATATTGAAGAACTTACCTTTTGATAATGCTGGATTTCTGAAAAACGTAAAAAAAAATAAAATTACAATAAAAATGTTTTAATGAAATTAATTTAAAAATCATCAATATTTTAATTTATTTATTTTATTCAAGAATAAACCGAGCCGTAGGCCATATATGATTATAAATACTTTAGAAACAAACAAAAAATAGTACGAATTTATAAAAAGTTATACATTAAAAGAACAAATTTAAGTAAACAGGATTGTGAGGCTACTACCTTAACGAAATTAACATTAAACTTATAAACTTAAGAAATAAAAGTAAAATAAACGGAATATCAATAACTAACATCATATGGCATTAATAAACATTCTGGTTTAAAAAACTTTCTATAAGCACTTAATAACATGAATTAGAGACTACTCTGTTGCATTAAATAAAATTTATGAATAAGAATTTACATGATTTCAATTAAATTAAAATGGGAACTTACCATCAATTATACTTATTTACAAGCAATTTTAAAAAGCCGTTTTTATAAATAGCTAAATCACATAAAAATCACATTATTATCGGGTAGAAGAAGCCATCTAAGACCGTATATAATGGTATTTTTAAGGGTTCGTATTAAACATATGTCCTTCCGTCTGTCTGGCCGGTGCTAACGATAGAAACTAGAAACCTAGAAAGATATTGCAGCGTGACTTCTCATTTTGTATGTGGTAATATTTGTCCATGACGCTTAGTCTATGCCAGAAGAAGGATCCTGTTGGCCCAACCTTTTGGCACCTTCCCCACAAATGGTCAAAATTCAAAGACATACAAAAACATCTATAACTCTTATATTAATTAAACGATTTTTAATTAAATTCACACATGAGTATATTATTTTAATGTATTACACATATTAACAAGAAACTTTCATTGATCTTCTAATAAAGAACGATTTTTTCGTTTATTTTTAGGTAAGCCCAAGCAATATACTACAATTTCATACGATCCTACAAATAACAGGTAACCTTTTCCGAAAATTATATTGGATTAATGTTCAGACAAAAATTTACATATTTTATAATCAGTTGATGCCATTTGACCTCCGAGAATACAATGGTAAGATGGTATACATGATAATAATAGTAGGCTGTAACATAGAGGAAGACCTTAGTGGTCGACTCCAGTATAAATAACTCAAATTTCGACTACAGTATAGACGAAAACCCCAGTTCTTCGCAAGCTCTTTAGTTCAGCAGATCTTTACTTCAATTTAGTTCAACAGCCTTTAGTTCACCAGACCACTTTAGTGCAACAGCTCTTTAGTTCACCAGCTCTTTAGCTCAACAGGTTACTTTAGTTCAATAACCAGCTCATTACCTCACTTTAGTTCAACAGCTCATTTCGATCAGTAGATCTCCTGTTCAAATCAGCCGCTATTTGAAGAATCTGATTCGAACATGAATGGAATGAGTTTAATATACATAAAAATTGATGACATAGAAATGAAAACTACACATAACTGATGAGAAAAAAAAGAAATTACATGGTTGAAGAAAAAGGTCATCGTGAACTACTGATGTGAAATGAACGAATTGTGTGAACTAGTTCGTCCACGAACTTCACAACTTTACCTGCGGTCGCTTCTTGTATAAAGGAAGACTATAGTGGTCGACTGTTATATAGAGGAAGACCTCAGCGGTCGACTTTAATATACAGGAATACCTCGGTGGTCGACTTTAGCATAGGGGAAGACCTCAGTAGTTTATTCTAGTGTAGAACAAGACCACAGTGGTCGACTCTAGCATAAGGTAATACGTCTGCCGCCGCTTCTTGTTAAGAGAAAAACTTCAGTGGTCAACTCTAGTATAGAGGGGGACCTCATTGGTCGACTCTTGCATAGATAAAGACCTCAATGATCGACTCTTGCATAGATAAAGACCTCAATGATCGACTCTTGCATAGATAAAGACCTAAATGATCGACTCTACTATATAGGAAGACCTAAAGAGACAATTATAGTATAGAGGAGAACCTCAGTGGTCGACTCTATCATAGATGAAGACCTCAGTGGTAGGCGCTATCGTAGAGGAAAGACCTCAATGAATGATTCTAGTATAGAGAAACCCGTCAATGATCGACTGTAGTATACATAGAGAACCCCCTCAATGATCGACTCTAGTATAGAGGAAGACCTCAGTGGTTGACTCTAGCATAGAGAAATACCTCAATGATCGACTCTAGTACAGAGGAAGACCTCAATGGCCTACTCTAGTATAGAGGAATACCTCAATGGCCGACTCCAGCAAAGAGGAAGACGTCATTGATCGACTCTAGTATCGAGAGAGACATCTGTTATCAGTGGACGACTCTAGTATAAAATGGTCGACTGTGGTATAAAATAAGACCTCAGTGGTGGATTTTTTCAATAAGGAAGCCTTACTAGTCGTCTCCAGACCCCAGTGGTCGACTTCAGTATAGAATAAACTCAAGTATCCATGAAGATCTCAGTGTTCGACCCCAGTACATATATTTTAGGACCACAGTGGTCAACTTTGTCATTGCGGAAGACCTCAGCGGTCGAAATAAATCTATGATCGACTCTGCTATAAAATCTTAGATCGTGTCCAGTATAGAAAAATATCGATTAGACCGACTCAATATATAGGAATACCTCAGTGATTGACTGTATAATGATTCAGATGTAGGTCCACAACTACATTTAGATCCAATATTTTTCCATTTCCAGTCCACTGTACCTCCCAATAGGAAGTGAGGCAAATGTGCCTATGTATATGTTTATGCATTCATGTCGTCTGAAAAGACCTTCATATTTTTATGAGATGATTTCATGAATGATTTCACATGTATGACTCCCAGAATACGTTCCATCTATTCAACATTCACTTCTGTTTGCATTTCGCAATGTAATGTAAGAAGTCGCACACACACACACTCACTCCTTTCTAGCCAAACAAATGTCAGTTGTCAGTTTTCACAGGGGAAAATGAGAAAAACCATTTGGGTGAAACATACAACACAACATAGCACAATTCAACTCATCTGAGTGAGTGAGTGTGTGTGTATGACGAAAAATAGCCGGGTTCTAATTAGCAGTTTTCCGCAGACAAGTCGCAACATGTTGCTAATCAATCTCAATCTCTTCCCGTCAACATGTTGCTAATTTCCTAACTCGATACACTAGCAACAAAGTGTTCGGTTTCCAGAGAAACAAATGTTAGCTGTCACAGTGTTTGCTTACATTCTGGATAATAATTTAGATACATAATCACCGCGTCTCTCCCTCCCCCTCTTAGCAATCAACAGCTTGTCTCTTTGGATTAGATAGCTTCGTGAGACCAAAACAATACTTGAATGGTTCTCTAAATAATTTATTAGCTGAGGTCGTGGTCTTAGGTCGCGTACATTACGATATGATGAGCCAAGACCCCGTAATGTTGTCGCCCCATAGTATATACAGGCAAATGTTTGTGTGTTTCGTGGTGTGGCCGGCTAGTTGCGCTGATGCTTGTATTGCGAATGCAGAGCGACAGGGTCACTGGTGCATATACATAGATAAAATGTGCTTTAGTTAAATTTCTCCCACCACATGTTAAGGAGTATGAGTATGTGTATCCATCCATTTGAGTACTTACTCTCTACATTGGGGATAAACAACAAATAGCTATCAATATTTATTGTAATTTACAGCGAAAAATCTGAGAGATTCAGACAATAACCAAAACTGATGTTCTCCACAAATAGTATGTGGAGTGGTTGAATAAGTTTGGCTCAACTAAGGACAAAGGTAGGGAATTACATTCGTGGACATAAATACAGGTACAGGAACCAAAATTCATCGTGTACCCGTACACACGATAAAAAAACTATAGAGTGATAAAAGGTAGAAGGAAAAATGTTCTCTTCTCATAACATAAATTTTGAAAGCTAAACTGTTTTTCCAACGATTTTAAATTTAACACTGTTTTGTGCTTTATTTTGATTGGATTGACGAGTTAACACCAAATTTTTACAGAATATAAATTGGAATATTTAGAATTAAAAATTTTCAACTGCATAAAAGCCTAATTAGTCGTTTTACAGCCAATTGAGGTGCTCACACCAGAAATGGTTAAAAAAATCCACAATGAATGACCGTCGGTTGTTCGTGAGATAACTGAAGCCACTGCCATTTCAAATTGACGGAAAGCTGTGCGCAAGATGGGTGCCGCCGAGTTTGTTCACAAGCAAGACAATGTACCAGTTCATACATCCACTATTCCGTTGCCACAATTAATGAATTAGAGTTCGATTTGCTTCAGCACCTACCTTATTCGCCAGACTTAGCTCCCTCGGATAATTTTTTGTTTACAAACATGAACAAATGGCAGGACGAAAAAAGATTTGGCAGCAATCAAGAGGAGAAGGTTGCGGTTGATGGCTATTATCAGGAGCTAGACAGTTCTTACTTACTTCGCTGAAAAGTTTATCAAGTTAAACGGAGATTATGTTATAAACAAATATATTGTTAGGTTGGCTAATTTTAGGACGACCTTTCATATATAGAAGGTTCAATACAGCCAACTATATTTTAATAGTAATTTTAAACCTACCTCGTTTAAATATTTTATAAGTAGAAAACTACTAAATAAATCACATTATCCAGCGTTACATCTAAACAGCAACTAATGGTGTCTGCCTTATAAATGCGATTAAACGGCCGACTGAAAGTTCGTACATCCATATGTCTGCTCAAGCCGTTCAACTGAACTCAACTATTTACCTGTCTGTCCGTCCGTCCGTCGGTCTCACGGTCTGTTGGCATTATGGCTGTGTTATATATACGCCAATCATTATATTTCCTTGTCATCGTCATCATTATCATCGTCATTACTGTGTTAATTTTGTTTTTTTTTTTCTTTTTGTTATTTTTATTAAACTTCCATCTTCTTGGGAAGTAAAATAAAATAAAAACTAAAAGAAAACAACAAACTCTTCTCCACTCGAGCCCGAAAAATTAGGTGTAACTTTGTCGTCTTCCTCTTCTTCTACGTCGTCACCGTTTACTTCGTTGTCGATATTTTTGTTTACCGTCAGTCAGAATAAGCCGCCACTCACTCGTACGTGTATAATGAGTAGAGTCGTAGACAAAATAATTTCATGTTGAAGAGGTACACCCCAGCGTCAACATCGTCATCACCATCATAGCCGGCAGTCTTCCAGCAGAACCAGCAGTACCAGCAGTCTAGGCTGGTAACATCTGCAGTCAAAGCCATAGCCACCGCCTAGTCAGCAGTAGTATCATACCACTCTTCTACTTCCACACCATTTTGCCAATACAATATTCGATACGAAAGTATCTATAATCTGTAGCAAATAAGAATAAGAGGATATTCATTTATACACACTTCAAGATGTATACGTTAAGGTGGGTCGAGAGACAAAGAAAAGTTGATAATACAAAAAACTAGGAAACAAAATATTTAATGTTAAGAAGCATTCAGCGATCCGGAAACTCTGCATGAATTAGATGCAATAGAGTAAATTAACAATTTATAAAGTTCTGCAATTCTGCATATTTCGCTTACAGATAAAGCAGCATGGGCAAAACCACTAAGCCGCAAACTCCCTCTTCCATTAAAAGCATACATATCGATACCTCCATAGTTTTTCAGGAGAGGCGATTGATGCATTTTTTTTTAATTTGTATGAAATTCCTTTACAGTGCAAATCGAATGACTTGTACTGTTTTGTGAATAACTTTTGACTGGGTTGACGGACAAACACCACATTTTTACTGAATATAATTTGAAATATTTAGAATTTGAATATGCGATCTCCCTAAAAACATGCTAAGTAGACACAGCTTATTTTAGAATACAGGTATCGATATGAGAAGTAAGATTGTCTGAAAAAGAAGACTCAGTTTAAAAATCAGCTCTGTTGCCACACATAATTTAGTGAAAAAAAATTCGCCCCAGTAGGCGAGTTGGTAGCGTACTCGCCTATGAGTTTGGGGGTTTGGTGGGTTCGATTCCCACCTGAGGCTCTGGTCTGTCGCTGCAAACATTTAGCCATATGGTCTTTGTAATCCGGCCTTTCCCTGGACCTTAAAATTTGAATATAAATTTACCTTGTATTGTAATTCATATAAATAAATAAATAAACAAAAAATTCGGATGTTATGTCCTTTCGTCACTAAATAATGCAAATGGTAATGATATATATTACCAATATCGATATATATATTACCCATCTTAATGTCTGCCGGATGATTTGCCTTAAATGAACATTGCTCAGGAAGATAGCAAAAAAACGACAATGAACGTGCGGTCTATTACAGACATCGTCCTCTTAACTATATGTACATATATACGCCTTTGCCCTCGTCCTCATCCTCATCATCAACTCCATAGTCATAGCCATTGAGAAAAATGGCACAAAGAACCATAGAGAGAGAGCGAGAAAGAGAGAGGAGTGGTGAAGAGACTATTTCGCTTTATTTGTGACATTGTACCCCATTCGTTTTATGGCCGACAGGCAGACAGTCACTCGGACAGACAGAGGACAATCCTTTTCAAATAATCGCTCGTTTGTTCCCTTTTCGTTAATGTTGTTGTCGTTTTTTATTAACGCTCAAGTACTTAAATGTTGAAAGCATTAGTTTTGACATTTGTTACATTTGATTTATGATAAATAATATCAGAGATTATTTATAACATAAACTGTTTCTCACAAACAAGCATAGTTCACTTCTTCTCACCAATTGATGGAACAGTTGCGGCGAAAAGATTAAGGTTGAAAAAATTTGAAATATTAGAAAACCAGTAAGGAAAGGCAGAAAGTCGGGCCGGGTCGACTATATAATACCCTACACCTCCCTATCAATGCGATAAGGGTCATTGCCATAATAATTTGGAATAATTGGTAAATGGGTAGAAACATATTATCTAATTCTGAAACGATAATCGCTAAATTAAGCAATATTCGTTCCTAAAGTGAGAAAATTTTAATGATCGGAAGTAAAATACAACTTCTATAGCGGTTTGATACCAAATCAGGAGGAACATATATATGGAGCTTTAATATAAATCTGAACCGATCTTCCCTGAAAACTTATTCATGTAAAAAGACCTCCTTCTGTCGAATTTCGTACGGGCAGTATTCCTTCATGTAATAAGAAACCTCTTTCTGCCGAATTTCGCACTGATCGGAAATAAAATACAGTTTTTACAGCGCTTACAGGTCAAATCGGGGGTAACATATATATGGGTGTTATATCTAAATCTAAACCGAGTTTCTCCGAATTTGGCAGTATTCTTTCATGTAATAAGAAACCTCTCTTTGCCGAATTTCGCACTGATCGGATATAAAATAACATTTTTACAGCGCTTACATGTCAAATCGGGGGTAATGTATATATGGGGGCTATATCTAAATCTGAACCGATTTCTTCCAAATTTAACAGAGTTCATTCATGCAATAAGAAACCTTTTCCTGCCGAATTTCATACTGATCGGATATAAAATAAAGTTTTTACAGCGCTTACATGTCAAATCGGGGCTAACATATATATGGGGGCTATATCTAAATCTGAACCGATTTTAACCAAATTCAATAGGGATCGTCCTTGGGCCAAAAAAAAGATATGTGTAAAGTTTCGTCGAGCTCGGACCATAATTGCGACCTGTACTTTGATTAGAAGAATACATGCACAAACGGACAGACGGACAGATGGACAGACAGACGGACAGATGGACAGACAGACGGACATAGCTAAATCAACTCAGAAAGTGATTCTAAGTCGATCGGTATAATAAACCATGGGTCTATTTCTTCTCCTTTTGGGTGTTACAAACAAATGCACAAAGTTATAATACCCTGTACCACAGTGTGGTGTAGGGTATAAAAAGGATTTTGAATGCAATTTTGTTAATTTACTAACCTCGTCGATTGGTCACATATCTCCAAAATGATAGAGAAAAAACTGTCAATTTCAGTTCACACAAATCAGTGAAATTTGGCTAGAGATGTCAAACTGGATTGGCTTTCACAAATCCCGGGGTTCGGGATTTTGAAATTGCAAATCCCGGGATTTTTTCGGGTTCCCGTAATGTTTCGATATCCCGGGATTTTCGGGGTTTTCGGGATAAACCGGGAGTTCTTCATTCTAATTATGTGATATTTCGAAATGGAATACAAACATTTTAGTTCAGTTTTAATTAATTTGAATAAGGATAAAAACAGCCAAAGCATAAATTATCTTTGGTTAAAAAATACTAACTTTTATTATAATATTTCACAATATCTTAGCTATGGAATAACTTCGGTCCAATTTCAGTTCGTCCACTGAATTATTATTGTCGTTATAATTTTCTGTCATTAAACCAAGAAAAATATTTTTTCAACTTGAGAAATCAGTTTGACTTATTCCGTTTTTATGAGAACCAAATCGATGTGTCCATCCAAATCAGATTTTATTATTCTTCTCCAAATATCGAATTTTTTCACCGGATGTCAATGTTTTTTGATGTTAACAGTTTGCTTCATTAGTTTACAATTTCGAAAGAGTGTATCAATATTTCACTTAATACTTTATAGGAGTCAGCTTCATATAGATATTATTATTAATATATCCCGGGATTCGGGATCGGGATTTCGAGGGATTTTCGGGACTGGAATTTCCCGTTTGACATTTGGCACAATAATTCTCCTAGTCTAAGGGAATTTTTTGTGGATTTTAGTTTTTAAAAATTTGTTGTAATTTTTGTGTTACAGAGCGCCGTATAAGACTTCTGTCCGTATAAACAGTTAAGTAAATTAAAATAAGAAGTTTAAAACCGCTGGAATAGTCCGAAATATTGTTGTTTAATTAAAAACAAAATTTCGCTGAGATTAATTAATGAACATTTGCAAAATTCGCATTTCTGTAAGGCAACCTAAAAAATTTTAAATTTTGAGTTATGTCACTCTTGAAGTGAGTGAGCGATATCTTCTTAACCGCTTCACGTATTTTGAAGATATTAATATCAATGAAAATATCTGATACTGCTTTCAAAACAGTGAAATGAAATATGTTTTTCTTAAGGTGAAAGGATGTGAAAATATAGAAAACATTATTATGAACTGATCATGAAAAACTCATAATGGAAATTTAATGGACTTAAAAATATATAGTAATTTTTTGGAGTAATATAATTTATTATTTATTTATTGATTTATATGAATTACAATATAAAGTAAATTTATATTCTATTTTTTTATATCTACGGTCCAGGGGAAAGACGGGTTACAAAGACCATGTGGCATGTTTTTGCAGTAACAGACCAGAGTCTATGGTGGGAATCGAACCCAGCACCTTCGCAATCTAAGTCTAACACACTAACCACTGCGCTTTGAATTCCACTTTAGATTCGCCGGTTGGTCTAGTGTAACTTCTGAACGGCTGGACCGATTGGAGTTATTTTTATACATTAATTCTTATTACACTAGTTTACAAAATTCTTGTCGAAGGGCTGGCCATTACATTTTCAAAATATTAAAAAAAAAATTACAATATTTTTTTTAATTCCTATTTTCTTGAAATGTGCCTTTAGTATTTGGACCATATTTTTTCAAGTAAGAGCCCAATATAATTTAAATTATAGGAAATTATGGGGGCTACAAATGTTGAAAATATCGCTTTCACGTAGAAGCAAAGATTTAGTACACGGGGGAAATCGTAATTTTTGATAAGTTTGCATTGGAAGAAAATATATTTGGAATCAAAATTTTTAAATATTATATGTTGTTAAACAAATACATTTAATTTTAAAATGAATAATTTTTTTTTTGGGACGCATATATTAATATATTACAATAAAATATATTTGCGCACTGACTTTCACAAATAAAATATTTCTTTACACACAAACCAAGCTTTTGTTAATTTTTTTTCCAAATATATTGTATATATTGGATTGTCGAATTTTATTTTTTCCTAGATTTCGTGTTACTTTATAGTTAAAAATGTCATAAGCTGCATTTACTTTTGTTTTTACAGCATTAATTTTTATTTATTAAAAAGTTTTTGTTATAAACAAAAAATATTTTATTTTAAATATTCCAAAATTATCATATATTGTCAATCCATCAATGCAATTTATCTCTACCCAAGATTGTACAATTTAACTTTAATCGAATTCTACAATTTCTAAAAAATTTGCTTTGAATTTCTGAATAATTGCATTACTTAAATAGTAATTTTCTTTGTGTACAATTAGAAATATTAGTTCCAAATACAAATATATAAGGAGGGAAATATAGTTTTGTTTAGAACAACATCCTCTCAAACATATAATATTTGTTTGTGTCAAATATTATATATTTGTAGTGTATCCTAAACATATGTATAGTAAAAGAATAATATGTTTGCGACAATATACTACAGAAGCGATTTTTTTCAGCGTGTAACAATTCTTAACACACAATTATATTTTTTTTAAAAACCTTTTTTGTTGGCTCGAAAAAACCATAAAAAATAGAAAAAATGCCAAAAAAAATTTTAAAAGCTAGAAACCTAACGAAAAATTAAAGCCTATTTGAAAAATCTATGGATAAATGTAGAAATTATAGCCCTTTTGGTAGAAGTACGAGAATTTCACCAAAATCATGTTTTTATACCCCCACTTTGTGAACGAGGGTATACGAAGGCGGTCTCAAAAATAGCCGACCTAACAAAGAAAATACAACAAATTTGGGAAATTTTTTATTTTTCTCACATAATCTCCTATTAGCTCTAAACACTTCTTCCAGCATATTCGACAGCTTCAATACCCTGCCCGTTTATATTAAGAACTATTTAGCTCCTGAAAATAGCCATCAACAATCTCTTCATCTCTTCATTGCTGGCAAATCTTTTCTGCAGATCCATTTTTTCAAGTTTAGAAACAAAAAATAGTCCGAGGGAGCTAAATCTGGCGAATTAGGTGCGTACTGAAGAAATTCAAACTTTAATTTATTGCTTTTAAGCATCGCAATAGGGGTTGTGTAAATAGGTGCATAGTCTTAATTGTGAGCAAACGCGGCACCCATCTTGCACACAGCTATCTTATCATTAAATTGTCCGTCAATACGCAATGTATATCACTATTTGTAAGACCTATGAGTTCAGCTAGCTCACGAACCTTCACCCGAAGGTCATCCAATACCATTTTCTGGATTTTTTAAACATTTCTGGCAGGGACACCACATGGCATGGTCAACCAATACGGTGCTCGTCTTGGCAGCTACCACGGTCCCGTTTAAACTCTGCCACCCAATACGTTATAGTTGTAAACGAAGGAGCATACTACCCCAAAGTAGAATATAGCTCGGTTTTAATATTGATCGGCTAATTTTGGGACCGCCCTTATCATCGGGACCGCCCCACATCGAATCAGCGATCTAAAACCCTAAGTATGTTCGGCAGAAGAGTTTAAACGCAGCCGTACGAGCTGCCAAGACGAACACCGTAGTGGTTGAAGGTTCGTGCGCTAGCTGAAGTCATAGGCATTTCAAATAGTGCTATACATCGCAAATTGAAGGAAAATTTAATGATGAGAAAGCTGTGCGCAAGATGGGTGCTGCGTTGGCTCACAATCAAGACAATGCAAGACAAGTTCGCACATCCAATATTGCGATAGCTGGAAAAAGTGTATCGAGCTAAAATGAGATTATGTTGACAAATAAAGAAACATTTTCCCAATTTTATTGTGTTTTCTTTGTTGGGTCCGCTTACAGAAGAAGTATAAAAAGAGTATAAAAAATTCAAATGTGAGTAAAAAATCCCCATTTTTCGGTCCTTATGATTGCCATGAGCGATGTAAAGTTCTGAACACAGTTTATGTTACTCATTGCTAGAACCTTCTATAATTCTACAACTGAATTAACATGTTGCCTCATTTTGAATTAAGTTATTATTTGTTAATAGTAAATGTTGTTGCCTTTCCTTTATTGGCTACAAATAATGACCACTACATCAATCTATTCCTGCAATTCAATTATGGTCCAAACAACTAGTTAAGATTTATTATCGATAATATCTTGCAAACCAATATTCAGCCTTAAATTGTTTATCACAATTTCATGTTGAAAGACCAATTGGTGTTTTTTTCCTATAGTGCTGAGTACTGTTTCTTAATGGTGCTCAGTAGCACCAAAATTACCCTCGCCTCCCACCAAACATAACCTATCACCCATTCAACTCTGGTCTGGGTGAATGAATGAAGCCAATTGAGTGGCTCTTTGGAGGAAAAGAAAATTCATCATCAATTACTGCTTATTGTTAGTGCCGATTTAAAATGTACCCAGTGGGCTTAAAAAGCGAATCAAAATCAATTTTGAAAGTTTTCTTTTTCATCTCTCTGGGGGACGAAATGACGAACGTAAAGAAGCTTATAAAAGTAGCGCCAGATACCTTCACTTTCACGAAGAAGTAAAAAGCATTGTTTTTTACAACGATTTCAGAGCAAATGAAAGCCATATTGTCTGTCCGTCTGTCCGTCTGTTACAGAACTTTTGTCCATAAAAAGTAACAAACGTTTTTATTGTTCCCAACCTTAGTTGTGTTTTCTAGCTGATTGGACTCACTGGTTGATGGACAGACGGCCTAAGTACGACTAGTAAATCTAAGTGATGACCGAATTTTCATATTGGCACAGTCATTGACTCGACTCGGCTCGACCGTATTCAGTTCGCCAATTGCAGTTTACAAGTGAAATGCAAGGCACAGTGGATAGCTATGCATCACTGCCAATGGAAACCCACAAACTTTGCTCATTGACTGTTGTTGGCTGATGGGTTTCTGGGTTTTTTTGGTTGGCGGTTTTGTCTATGGGTCCACGAGTGTGAGAGCGGTTTAGGTTGAGGTTGTCTACCACAAAAAGTGGCAGTCACCCCCTTTGCCCAATACCATTGTTTGTTGGCAAAAGAAACACAATGTTGTGGCAAATTGCAAAAAATAATTGTTTGCGAAACTTTGTAAAAGAAAACACGCATGAAAAAAACACTTGAACTTTAACAAGAGGAATAACAACCAAAATATAATTGATCGTCAATGAATAGCTCTGCAACCTTCAGCACCAACCAATCTGATACTACCCCCCCCACAACCCAACAAGCGCATTGTTGGCCAACTGAACATCCTTAATTTGGTATAGCATCAAAAGTTTTTAGAAAAATGTGAAATTTATAACGTTAATTAAACATTTAAGAAATAAAAGCACTGAAGAGCGCTACACAGTGCACAATGAACTCGAGTATTCCTTCCTGAATGTAACCAACCACCTTTGCGGGTCTTATCAAAGCCACACACACACAAGTGACTTCAAGACAATAAGCCAATTTATCTTCCAAACATTAAAGTCAAAGATCAGGTCATCCAAAGTCCTTGTAATCAATTACCAAGCAAAGGACAAAGTAACAAAAGGATGTACTTTTCCGGCAAAGCTTTCAATAAATCCAACAACATTTATCAATCCATGAATACCTAAGTGTAGGTGGGATGGTGGTGGGCGAGCGTGTGGATGGGTGAGGGACAGGATCCATGGAACATCAAAGGTGCTTAAGGTAATCTCTCATGTCCGAGGAATTTCTTGCTGCTCTGTTATATTGTTAAAGAAATTTGAGCATGTCAATAATACCCCGGTATTCTATGAAACATTTGTTAAAGATTAATGCAATGGAAAAAAGGATCACATACATAGAACTATATGTATGTATGGATGTGTGTACATACATCCAACACAAGGAATTGAGAAAATCCAAAGGACTTTGTAGAGCGAATTTAGTGGAAAATCATGAGAAAAGAATATTTTTGAACTTTGATAAAAGGCCAGCCAGCCAGACACTCAGAGTAACAAATTGAATGTGTGCATAACGTGACATATGCTATGCATCTGGAGGCCATTTTTGAAGAGAAATTGATTGGAATTTAAATTGGATAACAAAGAGTTAAAAACGTGCACATGATTTAAGAAATAAAGTATTCAAACTAAATTTTTTAAGGGGACAAAAATGAAGCCAGGTTTAAATTGAAATAGCACAAATTGAATGACAAAGACACAATTTTCTCAATGTAACGTAGACTATTTTACTGTAACAGAGATCAGCTTGTAAAGGGTGGTTAAATTGTAAGGCCCTATGTTGAATGTGAACCACACCTAAACGTCAAGTTTTTTTCTGCATTTCATTTGACATCTCAATTTGGACCACTTGGTGCCACTTGCCACACAGCGAAACAATGGCTCTTTTGAGCAGCAAATTCAATGGCCGTGTTATCTCACGTCGTGGCGATGTCAATTGGCCGCCAAGATCATGTGATTTAACACTGTTGAACTTCTTTCTTTGGGGTTATTTGAAAGAAAAGGTGTACGTCGATAAGCCAGCAACAATTCAAGAGCTAAAGGATGAGATAATTCGGCACATTAACGGCATATAACCTCAATTATGCCTCAGCGTCATCCAAAATTTGGACCATCGGATGGAGGTGTGCCGCCGAGGTCGCGGCGGCCATTTGGCCGATATTTTGTTCCATACATAATTGAACCATACCAATATTATCATAATAAAAAGCAATGACTCAGTCGTCTCAGTGCACGCGTCATGCTTCGCGGTGAGAGTTCAGCATTGCCCGTGCTACAAACATGTGGTTGTTTTCAATAAAAGTTGAACAAGAAATTGTGTCAGATTGAGAATAATTTAATCTGGCAATGCCAAATCAAGCGGCGGGGCGAAGAAGTTGAATAAATTTCAACTTTTCGGACTCGCCGCGTCGCATTCCGCTTGCATTATTGGCCCTTTACCATTCGATACGTTTTAAACACAATGCAATGCATAACGTAATGACGGCCAAAATGTCCCAATGTAAGAGAGATAAAATTTAATGAGAGTAACAACGACCAATGAGCCAATATATACCAATGAGTATCAGTATAACAGATACCATTGGGACTTAACATAAGAGAGTCCATTATGTATAAATATAAAAAAAGCTCATTATGTATCATTGTTAGAGGACAATTTAGCCCCAATATAACAGTTGTTTTCAGTAGAACATATAAACACAATATAACAGATACCATTTGCTAACCTTTTGATCGCAGGTAAGCTTATGGACATTTCATTTCTGAAAAAAAATGTTGCCCCGTGCTTGTACACGGGCAAAATCGCCTTTTTTGATATGTTTGAATCGAAAGAAAATATATTTGGAACACACATTTTTAAATATGCATTTCTGAGCAAATAAATTTTATTTGAAAATCAATAAAATATATTTGGAACTCATATATTAATATATTACAACATACAATATTTGCAAACTAAGATTCTCAAATAAAATATGTGTTTGAATACGAATAAAATTATTGTTTAGGAATTTCTCCAAATATATTTTATTTAAAAAAGATTTTCGAAACTTTTGTTGAATTTTTCGAATTTCAGTTTTATTTTTTTTTAATTTGGCATTGAACCTCCCAGTTATGATACCAAATGCAGCATTAATTTCTGTTTTAAATCAATCATTTAAAATTTCTGAGTATTCCAGGCCATCATTAGTTTTTAATCCTCCAAGTAATATATTTCGATTCAAGATTATACGATTTCAATTATTATTATTTATTATGAAAATTTCTAAAAAAGTAACTTTGAGTCACTGATATATTTAACACAATTTAGGTATTTTCTGAATACTTAATTAAATGCAAATGAATATTTGCTTCGGAAAAAAATCGTCCAAAGTAAATACATGTTGCGATGTAAAGAAAGATTTGTTTAGAACAACTTCTTCCCAAACATATAATTTTTGTGTGTACCAAATATTATAAGTTTAGTGTGTACCCTAAACATATATATGTTTCAAGCCGAATATGATTGGGACAATATACTACAGAAGCGTTTTTTTCAGCGTGTAGAATATGTTTTACAGAAGTTACATTTTAATTTAAGCCCCTATGGTATACAGGAGCGGAGCTACAGAGCCTCAAAATTGTCCACATCGGGTGAACAAAATGTTTAAGCGCGTGTAACTTTTGTCTTCTCGTCTGATACATAAGATCTAACACTGAGGCAAAAGTTATGGCCATTTGAATTTATACTTTTTAAAAAACTATTTTGGTATATTTGACAAGCAATATTTTTTTGTAAAGTATAAATTCAAAGTGCCATAACTTTTGTATAATTGTATATATACATAGCAATATTTTTTCATCAAATAGAAAATTTTGCCATTTTGGCAAAGAATATTTTTTGTAAAGTATAAATTCAAACGGCCAGAAAGCAAAATCCCACAATTCCTAAAATAAATTCAAAAATTACCAAAAACAAATTTTTTAGTTTTTCCCAAAAGTCTATTAAACTAAAAACCGGGCTTAAAAGATAATACTAGTTGTATGAACTGGTATTAAAGTTATAAGCTTTTAATTTTTGGTTCAAAATTGTCCATTTGTGTGGAAGGTACCAAAAGAGGCGTAGCAACTTCGTCCATTTTTCTCGAGGTAATAGTGACTAATAAACTAATTCTATGTGTAGAATTTCAGAGGATTCAAATAAGAAGTTATTAAATAATCCATATCACTAAATGTTAACCCTTTGTGGGGGAGGTACTAGAAGGAGTGATCTGCTCATCTTGGAACTTAGCCGGAGATAGAAGAAAATATTACCACATACCAAATTTGAAGTCAATCGGTTACTCCTTTCGAGAGTTATCGTGCGCACCATCTAGCAGACAGACAGACAGACGGACGGACGGACATTGCTCATTCGACTTAAAATGACTCAAAACGGATACCCGCGAACATATTTAGGGTCTTGGGTCACTCCTTCGATGTGTTACACTTATGGCTCGTAGCAAATTATATATACCCTCCTCCCTAAGGTGAGGAGATACAAATGCTAAAGGATTTTATAAGCTTAATAGCTTTGCGAAAATGTGTTGCACACTTCTTTATAATTTTTTTGACACATTCTTTTTTCGTAAACATTCTCCAGGAAGTTCTCTTTAAGATGAATATAAATATGTTATACTTTATTTTTACAATTTACTCTATATCTCCAAAATACTACATATACCTTTTCGCAATAAAATATAAAAATTACCTATTTTTTAGAACATAAATTGATATAGCCATAACCTTTCTCCCAGTGTGCACATTCTACCGAAATTGTTTGCATCGTATAGCAAATTTTGTTGTTAATTCAGAAAAGTTTATGTGAGGGAAATCGATTTTTATTCTGCTTTGATATTAACAAAATGATAAGACAGGGTCAGAAACAAATTTTTAAAAAAAATCTATTTTCAAATGCAGACACAAATGTAATAACGCCTTAAAATATTTAATAATTAATATTTTTCAATGAAATATTTTGCGGTTTGTAAGTCTTGACATCAGAAATCGAAAGTAATTCGAGAATCATTTTATTTGCAAAATTCAATCCCACAATTCCCAAAATAATTTCGAAAATCCCCCAAAAATGGAATTTTTAATTTTTTCCTATATCATCTATACTAAAAGTCGGGTTCCAAATTCCCTTTGCACATATTAAAATTGCAAGGGTTTTAATATTTTAGCTTTGCGATTGGAGAAAATGTGGAATTTGTGTAAAAAAATTGTGTAAATTGGAGAAACTTGGCAACAATAGGCGTGTTTTCGTCATACCATAATCGCTTACTTTGTATGGAAACCTAAGCGATTTTAAGCATTTTTAGATCTCGATAGAGTATGGTGCTTGATTTCCTGTCTTAATCGAGTATGGTGTTGTCAGATTGGACATCCTATATTTCGCAGTTTGGCATCTCATTTTTGGAAAGATTGTTGTCAATTACACGTATTGTGAAGAAGAAGAACATAGATGGAAAATTTGCTTTAATATGCATTTGCAAAAAGAGTGAAAACAATTGAACATAGAATAGTAAATTTATGTTTTATAAATACATTTTACGAATTATTTTACTGTTTCGCATTGTTCCTTGAAACTCGTGAGACCATTGTTACCAGATAGTGGAAATCCACCACTTATGTGTCAGTTAGCAGTTGCAACTGCTAAACTAAAATCGGTAGATTGTAACGAAAACATGCCTAATATCAGTTAATATTTTTGGCCAGTTATTTCTCATTGAACATCCTCTAGGAAGCTTCCTTTAAGATGAATATAAATATGTGAAACTTTTTTAAATAACTTATTCTATAACTCTAAAATACGACATAAACATTTTCCCAAAAAAAACTAAAAAAAAATCAATTTTTTAAAAATATAACTTCAAATGGCCATAACTATTGTCTTGTTGAGTGTATTGGATCGTTTTTTTTTTCATCACGCAGCTAATTTTTGTTGCTAATTCAGAATAATTAATATTAAAGAAATCAGTGAATATTCTGCTCCAATATTTACCAAATACCAGGCCAGGGTCGTTAAAAAATTAAAAATTAAATTTACAATTGCAGATATCTCGATAACTATACGAGATAACTCTTAGGTGTATAAATGTTTTTCGTCGGTTATATTATATATTATGAATCAGACGAAAGTTACATGCGCTTAAACATTTTTCAACTGAGGTCATCAAATACATACCAGCATACCAAATATTGTCGCAATCGAACCATACGGTTAAGAAACCGACTAATTGTTATTTATTTTTAATTCGTCCACTGTGCAGTTTAACAATAAGTCTTTTAGTCATAGTGTAACATAGACCACTTAGCCTCAGTGTAACAGAGACTAAAGTGTTAGAGAGTGTCAGAGAGACAAAGCTGTTCGAGTGTAACAACGACTAAGAAGTATCAACGTACATCTTAATGTTGTATTGTCTTTGGCATCAGATCAATGTCATTTTTAACTTAACTTGTAACTTAAACTATTTTATCCCACTCTAGCACAGACCATTTTGTCTCAGTGTAACAGAGAAAAGTTTGAGATGGGAGTAACAGAAAACCGTTATGTTCCATTGTTAAAAATATTATTTGGACCTACTGAAAAAGATACCATTTGCAGCCAGTAGACCACTTTCTCTCAGAGCAGCAAAAACCATTTGATCTCGGTGTAGTTAGGCAGAGATTTCAGTTAGAAAAAAAAGACAAATGCAAACCTACATCGTTTCGGAAAAAACAAAGTTTGTTACTTTTAATAAACGGAAGTTCTGCACCATACATACGGACACATGGACAGACAATGTCGCTTTCATTTACCTAAAAAATCGCTACATAGTTCCTTTTTTACTTCTTCAGAAATTTAAAGTATTTGCGCTACATTTTAAGCTTGTGATAGTTCGGCATATCGTCTCCAGAGACCAAAGAAAACTTTCAAAATTGTATTTGATTTTCTATGCCTATTGTAAATTTTAAAACTGTCGCAACAATAAGCTGTAATTGATGATGAATTTTCGACGTCTAAGTGAGTGAGTGTTTGTTTTAGAAACGGGTTACCAAATGGATTCAATACAAATGAGACCGGAGTATTGAGAGATCATGTGGTTTTATCACTAGCATATCATCAATAAAAGTGTGGCAGCGCAACAGAGACCAATGGCTATGAGTGTAACAAATACAACTTGATATTAGTGTAAAGGATGCAAATAGGCCTCAGTTCAATGGACATTATTTGGGTTCAACGTAAAAGAGACTACTTTGGTCTCATTGTAATATATAGGGTGATCCATTTCGAGGTTCCCTACTTCTTTAAAGAAAAAACACAGAAAATTCAAATTGAATGGGGAATGTTTACTATCATTTGAAAGAACATTAATTGGCATTTATTGTGTTGAAGATTCTGTCTATCAAATGTTGCCGCGGCTACGTCTCAGATGGTCCATCCGTTGAGTCCAATTTTAGATGACTCGTTCGAGCATTTCGACTGGTAACTGGCGAATGACACGCGTGATGTTTTCCTCCTAGGCCTGAAACGAAACGGGTTTGTCCGCATAAACTTTAGACTTTATATATCCCCACAGGAAAAAGTCTAACGGTGTGATATCACACGATCTTGGTGGCCAATAGACCGGCCCAAAACGTGAAATTATCTGCTCACCGAAGTGTTCTCTCAATAAATCCATTGATGTCTGAGAAGTGGTGCCGTCTTGTTGAAACCAAATGTCGCCGAGATCACGAGCTTCAATTTCAGGCATCAAATAGTCGGTTATCGTGGCACGATAACGGTCGCCATTGACGGTTACGTTCCCACCGGTATCATTTTTGAAGAAATATGGACCGATGATTCCGGTACGTCAGATCGGGAATCGGTCAATGGCAAAAAGATAGCTCCTAACGAGAGCTAAAATATTGCTCATGGGTGTCAAGGTCGTGTGTCGACTGGAAAGTGTTTTTTTTGGATTTAAAAAAAAATGGACTTAGCGCAATTGGCGAACGATTATTTTGATAATAAATAATATTTGTGAACGTTGTTCAGGCGTAAATCTTTCCATGATGAAATGCCAAACAATACTTAACAAAAATAACATGACACGACTCACACGTGATCTGTCAAAAAAGGCTATTGAAAAAAGTATCTCTACTTAGATCACCGTATATAACATGTGGTACCAGTGTAGCAACGATCGAATTTTTCAATGAAATAAAGAAAGTGTTTCACTGCGACAGAGAACACTTGGTTTCGGTGTAGCAGATAACAAAATGGTCCTAGTGTATCAAAGAGCAAATGATCTCAGTGTAAAAGATACCAAATAGTATCATTATAACAACGACCAGGCAGTTTCACTGCAACAGAGACCGAATGGTTTCAATGTAGCTGAGACCATTTGGTCTCAGTGTAGCAGGGACAAAATTGTCTCAGTGTAGCAGGGATAAATATTCTCAGTATAAGAGACTAAATCGTATTGGTGTAAACTAGACCTTTTAGATTCCTTATAGCAGAGACTACATGGTCTCAATGAAGCAGAGATCACATGGTCGAACAAACCAAATGGACTCAGAGTAGCAGAGACCAAATAGTTGCAATGTTGAAGGAAACTTTTAGTTTCAGTGTAACAGAGATCGTTTGGCCTCAATTTAGCAAAAATGATTTGATATTGGTATATATGATTGGTTGTATATGATTTCTGTTTGTCTCAAGTTTAAAGAAGCCTTTTCCTTGTCTCATTGTAACCGAGCCCACAACAAAATTGTCAACATATTCATTTTAACCAATTTTCCGATATGGAAATGGTTCATTTGTTTTCAATTGTATTATACAATTGATTTATCCCAATTTGATTTTTACCTTAAGTAAAATTATCCCTAATTTCTTTTAGTTTCAATATTGACCCTCATGAAATTTGACCTTGTCTCTTCATTTGTGTCTTGGTCATCCAAACCCCATAGAGTTGATAAATTTCTGTAATTAAGTTTAGGTTTTTGCTTTTGTTACTTATCTTTCCCCAAGCCCCATGGAGTTCATAAATATGTATGATAAATCTTATATATCTTGATAACGGAATTTAAGATTTCTTAGAAGTTACACAAAAAAAGTTTTCTGTTTCTCTGTAATATCGCATTAATAATTCTCAGCCAATGTTAATATTCCCCAGTGTAACTTCATTCATGCATCGTCATCTTCATCATCGTCATCGTCATTATCATTTTCATCATCGTAGTCTTCCATTTGACCTTAAAGCTGCTTCCAGATGAGCGTTCATCTTCCTCTTCCTCAATGAAATTTGAGATAACTTCAAATTACGAACGTTGTTGTCTGCCAAATAGATTATCACAACAACAATAATAACAACAACAATGAAAGAACCCTGAAAAATCTAAACATTTTAGAACTTCCTCTAAACAAAAACTAGCAACAACGACAGCAACAAAAGGCAACTAGAAAATAGTTTTGTGTATTCTTTGTAGCCTCCAACTGCACAACTGATGTGGACTAAATTGTCTAAGTTCCGTATTTGCAACCATTGCTAAACTTTTGTTGGAAAATTGTCCATAAGACCGTAAGGAGACTGGATACGGAACTACTACTACCACTTCTAGATACAACAAACCAGATAAGTGTCTTATCGGATTGTATTACAGACAATGGAGGATTATGCTACTGGCACAACCCACTGCAACTTGTGTTGTGTCCGCTACCGCCGCCGCCGCCGCCGCCAAGAATTGGCAACAAAATGTTGAGGAACTCCAAACACAGGCCTTCAAGTGATTCAATACGGTACTATGGGTAACTGCATCAAAAGACCATGACGTACTTCTTACTCGTATCTCGTTGTTGTGGGTTCAGCGATAAGTATCGCCACGAAAACTGTTCCAACTGTTCCGTATGATGTTTTCTTTGTTGGCTGATGTTGTTGTTCTTGTTGTTGCAATTGTTTCCATACCAGCCAAGTACAATGGACAGAGATACACTTCATCTTTTTTACTTGGCTCTTTGGTAATATGTTTTTTCTTTTTCATATGAGTGGCCAAATGTTTTATTGTTTGTCTCGTGGTACAGTGGTTTCGAACAATGTTAGAAAGGTAAAGTGATAGAGTATTCTGTAAAGCAACAGTCACAATATCAATCGGCAACATATGGAATATCGCTTGTAGAGACTCTGTCGTTGTAAAGGGTGCTTAAATTAATTATGGGCCGATGTTGATTTTGAATAAAACACAAATTATTTAGGAAATTATTGTTATTTCTTTTTATTATGATTGCTATGGTTCAATTTTGTATGGAACAAAATATCGGCCAAATGGCCGCCGCGACCTCGGCGGCACACCTCCGTCCGATGGTCGATGACGCTGAGGCATAATTGAGGTTCTATGCCGTTAATGTGCCGAATTATCTAATCCTTTAGTTCTTGAATTGTTGCTGGCTTATCGACGTACACATTTTCATTCAAATAACCTCAAAAAAAGAAGTCCAACGGTGTCAAATCACATGATGTTGGCGGCCAATTGACATTCCCATTACGTGAGATAACTCGGCCATTGAATTTGTTGCGCAAAAGAGCCATTGTTTCGTTAGCTGTGTGGCAAGTGGCACCATCCTGTTGAACCACATATTGTCCACATCCATATCTTCCAATTCGAGCCATAAAAAGTTCGTTATCATCTCACGATAGCGAACACCATTCACAGTAACTGCCTGACCGGCCTCATTTCGAAGATGTATGGCCCGATGATGTCGCCAGTCCATAAGCCGCACCAAACGAACTGGGCGAGCATGCACAGGTGTTTTCACATCTCCTACAGACCCGGTTTGCTGAAATTTGCGCACAATTCTCCCCATTGTGGAAACATTTGGTCGATTCTGCTGATCAAAAAAACATCACGAAGTGCACGAAATGCATTTTGATTTGAACGCCCATTTTCGTAAAAGGCTTAAAAAACTTTAACGCGTTGCTCGATTGTGTATCTTTCCATGGTTCAAATTGAGCTAGTCAGAAATTGAGAAATGTCAAATGAAATGCAGAAAAAATCTTGACATTTAGGTGTGGTTCACATTCAACATCGGCCCTTACAATTTAACCACCCTTTAGTTTCTTAAAGCTGCGCTGATGCTCCTGCAGGCAGTTCTCTGAACCTTTGATCAGCTGACTGGTGATGGATCGCTCTTTTTCTAAGAAAAATACAAAAATTTTGAAAAATTCCTTGCATATCTTTTTCTAGACATTTTTGATTCATCCCACTGTTTTATCGTCGTGTTCTCGAGTCATGAGTGTTGGCGTTTGTCATGTTTACATCTGGAGGTTTTCTGCTCCACAGACAGATCATATTGTTTAGATTTAAATGAAAAATGTCCAAACAGTTCTCAGTTTTCTTTAATGTCTTCCTCAACGAATCTAAACTAACGACCGCTCATTGAAATATAAACCGCAAAAATGCCGCTGCACCAACCGACCGACCCTATTCTGTGGTGGCAGAACAAATTAGTTTTAATATGAGCAACAACAACAACCATACACCAAAAATAGACAAGTTTTAACCGCAACTTAAGCTGATTCCGGTGCATCAAATTGAGATAGATACAAGAACAACAACTGTTGTGGCAAATAAAAAATAAAAATAAAATAAAATGTAATGATTAATGATTAATGGTTTGTATAATACTTATAATGCCGCTATAGGCCAGAGCGATATTATCTGCAGATAGTGTGTTTTTGTTTTCTTCTCTTTTGGTTTTATTTACTTATACTCGACGAGTAGTCTCAAGTCATACTCACTCCTCGTACATGTTTTGCGTTAATCAGGTTTCTTTAGATAACGCCGCAATGCAAAGGTTAAGTGTTTGGCCGTTGTTAACTATGTACATAGTTAACCTAAGATCATGTTAAGCAGTTATCTTAGAGCTATCTGTGTATCTTTTGGAGAAAGCAAATCTCTGAAAAGTGGGTGATGACTTGTCGTCACCTTACACCTTTTGCATTTACTTTAACATTTCTAAACAAAGAGATAGCGCGATCGAAAGAGAGATACGAGTAGTCAGAGATCAAATTTTGATTTCTGAGTTGATTTTGATGAGTCGTAGAAGTAAATATTATCTCGTTAACATTAGCCCTGACCATGAGTGTGTGTCGTGTGTGATGATAAAGAGACGCAATTTACTACTCTTATTGTCAGCAACTAACTAGGGCAACATCACCTGGGCAAAGATAATTCTAAATGTGTGTTATCATAGGTTGATTATACTAATTATGACAGTGCAGCAAAAATAAAAAAATCTTTTTTTTTTCAATTTGTAGATACAGAAGTAATCCGACTTAAAATTATCTGTCATAAATAGAACCACAAATTTAACTCCTTTGTGGAAGAATTTCCAATCCAAATCAAATAGGATTCAATTTATATATGTATATAACTGTTAAAGTTAGTTGTAGATATGACTGTCAGATAAATAGTATAAAGGTTTCAGTGATGGACTCTTATTTAGAATAACACTTCAGCTCTTATATAGAAGAACAATAGAGAAATACCTTATTGGTCGGAGAAAGACTTAAGGGTCACTAGACCTCGAATTTTTATAAATTTTTTTTCATTTTTCATCCAATCGTTTTAATATATTTTTGACATATATTCGATATGACCTAAAATGTTTAATATTTGAACAATAAAATCGTCCAAATACAAAGTTTGGGTCCAATAGAACAAAAAATTAAAAAATATGGCAAATCCGAGGTCTAGTGATCACCAGGAATAATGGGTCTTCCAAGGGATGATATGATTTTGAAGTGATGTTTCGGTCATTTGTAATATGTCATGATCTGTCATTTGTTTTTCATTGTATTCAGTAGTTTTTACAATTTCATCATGGAGAGATATACGCAAGAACAACGTTTACAAATTATTCAGTTTTATTATCAAAATAATCGTTCTCCAATTGCAACATTTCGTGCGCTAAGTCCATTTTTTTTAAATCCTAAAAAAAATTCTCTCCAGTCGACCAATGACCTTGACACCCATGAGCAATATTTTAGCTCTCGTTAAGAGCTATATTTTTGCCATTGACCGATTCCCGATCCGACGTACCGTTAAGGAGCTACAGCAAAAAAAAACTTTCCGTTTACAATTGAAAATGATGCTGTCCATTTTTTTAAAAACCCAAAAAAAAACTTTCCAGTCGACCTACGACCTTGACACCCATGAGCAATATTTTAGCTCTCGTTTAGAGCTATCTTTTTGCCATTGACCGATTGTGGCTACGTGCCACACAGCAAATGTAACAAATGAATTGTTGCAAGAAAGCTTTGGAGATTCGATTATTTCAAGAAATTGTGATATAGATTGGCCTCCAGGTGTTGTGATTTAACACTATTTCTTGTGGGGTTATCTGAAGTCACTGGTCTTTCCAAATAAAGCAGACTCTTTAAGCTTTACAAGTCAATATTGAACGTGCCATTCATGACACACGACTTGATTTAGTGGAAAAAGTGCTCGATAATTGGGTTCATCGAATTCGTTCCTGCAGAAGAAGTCGTGGAGGCTATTTGAATGACCTTTTATTTAGAACTTAATTATATCGCTTATCGAATTTCCTTAGCAATAAGTGTGTTTTTTTTAAAGAAATCATATCACTCTTATTGGAAAACTCGTATTACCACATACAAAATTTGAGGTTAATCGATTACTCCTTTCGCGAAGTTTGTTAAGCACCAACCAGACAGACAGTTTGATGGACGGACAAAGCTTATGATTTAAATGGCATAAATCGAATCAAGTCTAGGATAAGGAAAATTTAAAATTTTTAGGAAATTTAACACATACTCGTATATTTGAGTTGTGTAACCCTTTTAAAGCTATAGTTAATTAAAATAGATCAAACCACCTTTTTCTTATTTTCTATTTCGAAAACATGTATTTCCTCACATCCCACCAAAAAATATAATTAAAAAGCAATTTAATAGAAAAAAAATTATATACATATATATATACCTTATAAAATATAAATGAATCGCAAATTACATTTTTTCTTCCTCTCTCTTATACCACCATTCTTTCTTCCAGAACACATCGATATAGTACCAAATAGAAGAGCTTATTTTCTCCATATTCTTTCGTTTTCCGTTTTCCTTGGACGAAACAGAAACTAAGGTGAAACCCCAGCCGGAGCAAAGGACTACCCCAAACATCACCCCAACCCGTCCTCAGTGTGGCGCACCTCCCACGCATTTATAATTAGAATTTAACAAGCCGAACGGAGTAGAAAAACATCCATTATCCAGGTACGTACAAAAAGTTTCTCCGTGAAAGGGAAGTAGGCTAACACAACAACGACGGCATCCCCAACATCGACAGATAAACGTTAAAGACGCCAAAGCCTAAAAGAAATACAAATTTGCATAATTGAGCTCTCTCTCACCGATTGTAAGTAAAGCCAAAGGGACGAAAAGGAAAGAAGGAAGTGGAACAGCAGCATTATTTCAGCTATTTTGGACGTGAGAAGAAAAGCTAGACGTGAAAGTCAGCGGCGGCTTAGAGAGGTAAGTCATGACAAGAAAATCGTTGTCAGTGTTGTCGTCATCGTCGTTGTTGTTGTTGCCATTTCCGAATAAAATAATAATAATTTATATTTAATTATACTTTAAGAGCACTATTTCTCCGAATCCTCAGCACTTCTTCTTTATATGTTTGTGGGTGTGTCGAAAGGATTTCTCTATTATGCAATTTTATTTGCGTAATCAGAAATTCCACTCGAGAATCATTTCCCTCACCGTTGCCCGTGACTCCTTTGTGGCAATGTGAAAGACATGCCGCTATGTTAAAGTACTCGCTCGACCTTAGATAGGGCGATGCTTTCGTCGAAATGTTCGAAATAATTTGGCTTAATTTAAGCCTCAAAATGAGGTGACCAGGAGGATTGAAACAAAGAGAAGAAAGACATAAGTATTACTTTCACTTATCCTGTCTTTCATACATATACATAGGGGGAGATTTCATGTCGTGAGATCCAATTTTTAAAACCGGTGTCTTCTGATCGGGATGAAACTTGCAACAAGTTTAGTCCTATTGGATAGTAGCTCTGACACAAAATTTCAACGAGATCAGTTAAGGGTGTCCTAGTTGGAGGGTGTGGAATATTCACATTTTGGTGAATCGACCCTTTTTCTAATCCATATAACTAATTACCTAGCGAATTTAGAAAATTTTGTCCAAAGAGTTTTCGATAGCCTTTTCTTCAATATTTTTTAAAAAAAATTACAAAAAGAAAGACAACTGACTTCAAATAACCCCACAATAAATAGTCTAATGGTGTTAAATCACAACTTCTTGGAGGCCATTCAATCGGGTCTGTTCTGTAGCAAGGTGATTTGAAATCACGGTGATTCTAAAATCGCCGGCGACTTACAATCACTGTTGGAGTTCGAAATTGCCCGGTTTATTATTCATAGCCTCCCAAAAAAGATTGTTCGAAATATGTTCAGGTGATTTCGAACTCCAAAAGTGATGTTAAGTCGCCTGTGATTTTAAAATCACTTACAGAACAGACCCGAATGATTACAGAACAGACCCACAATTTCTTGAAATAATCGAATCTCCAAACTTTTCTCGCAACAATTCAATTGTTTCATTTGCTGTGTGGCACATAGCCACAATCGGTCAATGACAAACAGATATCTCTTAACGAGAGCTAAAATATTGCTTAGGGATGTCAAGGTCGTAGGACGGCTGGAAAGTGTATTTTTTTGGATTTAAAAAATGGGCTTAGCATCATTTTGTGCCAAATGTGAACGGAAAGTTTATTTTTGCTCTAGCTCCTTAACGGTACGTCGGATCGGGATTCGGTCAATGACAAAAGGATACCTCTTAACAAGAGCTAAAATATTGCTCATGGATGTCAAGGTCGTAGGTCGACTGGAAAGTGTTTTTATTTAAAAAAAAACATGGACTTAGCGCACGACTTTTTTTGGGTGTTTGTGTTAAGTTTTTAGCTTTGGTTTGTTCTGACACATATAGTAAAATTTTATGGCCAAAATTTTATGGGGGGAGCTAGAGGGTTAATATGTTCAACAAAAATATTGGACATAATATTTTATATAAAGTTGCTGAACATACCCTATACCACAAAAAAATATTTTTGTTACATAATAGTAAAATAGTAACATTTTTGGGGTACAAAGTGCTTTTTTGAGCTATTTAAGGTGCCTAGATACGTTCAGATTGTATTGATATGTTCACAAAAGTTGTTCAGATTTACGTTGGCTACAATTTTGCCAAACATTGTTAATGAAAAATTATGAGTCCCTCAAAGATAGGCTGAAAAAAGTGAAAAAATATTTTTTTCCTTCAAATTTTCAAAAAAAAGCGCGGAAATAAATTTTTTTCGCAAAAAATGTTTTCGCATAAATTGTTTAGCATATTCTTAGCTACATTATTGCCAAATACAGTTAAGCAGTATCACCAAGTCCGAAATAGCTGTTGGACAAAAGCTGATGACACCTTTTTCGAGGGGCCCACTGATTTTCAGAAACTTTGGAGGCCCATAAAAAAAAATGTGTGACCAATTTCGCCAAACCGAGTATAGGGTTATACTACCCTTTGAAAACAGAATCGAACATATACTGTCAAGTCCATGTATTTTTTTCACTTTTGCACAGTGTAATTTGAAAAGTTGTACCTAATTTAGCAAATCTACCAACCCGCAAGTTATCTGCAAAATACTAAATGTAACATAACATAATGTTAAATAACATAACATCATCATAACATCACACTACAAAACCGAATATTCTAAGTTTTTAGATTTACTTAATTAGCTACAACTTTTTAAATTATGCATCTATTTTCTTCGGAATGATCTCATTTTACTCATGACCGATCAGATTTTAGGATAGAATAATAGAAATATAATAATAAGTAGAGGTTTTAATTTTAAAAAATATTGAAATGTTCTCACAAAAATTGATTTTTTTCGCAATATCTTGTAAGGAATCTCTGAAGCTGCTGATGTGATGAAAAAATTTTATTAGAAGAAAATTAAGGCTGCTTAATTTAGGATTCTTTAAAGCATTCCTGAAGCAATTAGCATCGAGGTCCTCGAGTTATGATAGAATATGTGGTTCAACCTCTATTTTTTACATGTTTATCTTTATATTGATGTGGTTCATTCCCTATTTTTTAGAGGTTTATCTTCATTTTGATAGAAAGCTCTTAAAGGAAACGACCAAAGCTTTCTTTGGAGCAAAAAAATCAAAAATTAACATACGGGTTTTGACAAAAATTTCAAAATATGTTTTAATTTCGCAAAAAAAAAAATTAACAAGAAAATATTTTTGCAATTGTTTTTATTTTCTTCAAAAAGATTGAAGAAAAAGCTATTGAAAACGCTTTGGGCAAAATTTTCTAAATAGCTAATTAGTTATATGGATGGGAAAAAGGGCCAAAAATGTCAATATTCTACAACCTACAATTTGGACAGTCTCGTTGAAATTGTATAACATAACTACTATCCAATATAACTGAACCTGCTACAAGTTTCATCGCGATCAGAAGACATTGGTTGAATAACTTGAAATGAAATCCCCCATATTTAAAACGCCATTAGCACTTTGTCATATGTTTCTAGTGCTTAGGAGAGGAGAAAACGAATCTTCACTTGTTTTAATTTCCTTTCGAACTTTTTATAGGCTTAAAGTTTGTTGAAAATTCTTAATTCATTTGCAATTTCGTATACTTATGGTCACCCCATTTTTGTATTGGTGTTCTCCTCCTCAATGTGCGGAGCGGTAGGACACGGGGTAAAGAAAGGTTCAAATCAATTTGGAGGCTTCATTTATATTGAATGACATACGTACACAAACACAAATACGATTACAAACAAAATAAAACTGTGAGAGTAATAAACACTCATATAGATGCGCCCACATTTTGCTTGTGAACATGTATTTGTATGCTTGTGGGTGAGTAAACATGTTTATGTAGAACTATATAGAGAGTGTTTGTATATCATAACATTCGCAGGAAAGCTATAATACGAGTAAAATGATAACGACGAGTGTATGCGTCTGTTACATGTACTCACGTACTTATGTACGCGTGGAGATGTGTTCGCATTCATTTAACCCTGTGAGGGACTACAGAGTGGAGGGTGTCTATTAAGCGAGGGAGACACAGTGCCAGCGGCAGAGAGAGAGAGAGAGAGAGAGACATAGCGGGTTTAATTGAGTACGTATGGATGGGTGTATTATGGCATCAAAGTAAATGGATTTCATTAAAACGTATTTGCCAATCAACTTTATTGAGGTTTTTTCTTTCGTCAGCTCAGAGAGAAAAACCATGAAAGCAACTCCCTCCCCTCTTCTAAGTGAAAGAAAAGCCACGTGTATTTGTGTCAACTTTAAATCAATGAATTGAGTACAGGGTCAGTGATGTTGTTTGTCAAGCTTGTCAGTGCGACACCACCCTTCCCTCCCCCGCTTAAAGTACATGTATGTCATGTGCCATTCATATGCCAACAAAGAGCATATTGTCCACCTCCAATGACCAATATTCTCCCCTCATTGCTTGAAATGTGTTTTTCATTTAGTAGTTGTTGCTTTGGTTCTCAGTACTTAGCCCTGCTTTAGTTCTCAGTACTTCCCTTCCGCTTATTTTGCTCGTGTTTAAGCTCTTTCTATCAAGTCTATGTGCTTAAAATGAAAATTAACTCTTAAATAATTCGCTCGAGGGGATTATTGCATTACACATTTCACGAGCAGCACATTTCGAAGGTATTCGAATACATTTCACTCCCGGGCAATGGCTATGACGCCGGAGATGGTGATGGCATGCCACATAGCAGGACACGCCAAGACACGCCAGGCCGCATCATGTTGTAGCTGCAGGATGCAACACCACTACCACACCACTTCATTGCTACGTATAATGCAACATTGTGTTCATAAATTGTTTAATGGTTCAGGTTCTTTTGTTTTCAATTTTCTTGAAAGAAAGTAACCAAAGTAACAAAAGGTACAACAAGTAAAGGAAAACTATTGAAAAGTTCCACTGAATCTCTCGCTGATGCTCTCTTGCTGACTGAAGTTTAAAAGTATTTAACAAGAAATGCAGCAGCGTGAATGTATGTTAAATCCTCTGGGTTTTCGCCATGTTACATGTTGGTGTTTTTTCTTGTTGGTTGCTTCTGTTGTGTAAAAGGATTCGTTTTCTTGTTTTTCGATTTTCCTTTACTTTTGTGTGCAAAAGATAAAGGATGCATTCAACCTGCAACTATTAAGATTTACGATGTCCTTAACAATGTTGAAAACAATGGGATTGTTTCTTAATAGAAATTCGGAGGGCAGGGGGCGGATGGATTTGCTGCAAAATGACACTTCGCTGCCAGTGTTTCGTTAATTTGGTGCTAATGGATTATGGCATCTTGGACACATGAAAAACTCTCAAGTAATTTTGAAGCAAGTGAAATGCAGTGCTGGTAATCTTTTGAAATGGATTTAATTACAATGAGATTACATAAACAGATGTATTTCTATAGAAGAATAAAAGTGTTTTAAAAATAAATTCTTTGAGAGGATTCTGAATTACTTGCAATGTGAATTAAATTTAGTACCGTAGAGGCGGTGGTAAATTTTATCCTCACATGGCAACAATTTTGCCATGTTTTTCTACTAATTATCAATGTTCAACATACGCCTCTTTCCGCACATCTTTATAATTATTGCTGACAAATAAACGAACGCATGCAAAATCAAAGAAATTAATTAACCGAATCAACGAAAAGTTATAAATATATTCATTTTATTCGCATCAATATCGATACCTCCATTCTAAAACATGCTAAGTCGACTTAGCATAGATTTAGGGAGATTGCATTTTTAATATTCTATTATTATATTTAATTCCAAATTATATTCAGTCAAAATTTGGTGTTTGTCCGTCAACCCAATCAAAAGTTATTCACAAAACAGTACTGGTCATTCGATTTGCATTATAAAGGAATTCCGCACAAATTTAAAAAAATCATAAAACTTTGATCGCCTCTCCTGAAAAACTACCTTTTTGCACTTAGCATAGTTTAGAATGGAGGGTGCGTATGATTTATGTTAATTAGAAAAAAATATTCAATATAAATCATACGCTCCCCAGCACAACATTTTCTACATTATATCGATACCTCCATTCTAAACTATGCTACCCAGCAAAATCTTGGTAAGTACCTGTCATTATTCCCTGCATTACCAAATAATGACATCTCATTATTCGTTGCATTATATATCAAAATCATTTTGGCAATATTTAATATAATGTATGTCGTCGAGTTATAACTTATTTTGAAAGAATTTACAAAAAAAAGATTTATGCAAATAAATATTAAAATTGTACAAGATTTATTTATTTTTTATTTATTTTTTTAAAATAATACGTGCAGATTTGAATGAAAATACCATAAATATTTACGTATATCGTGTGATGATAGACCACTGAAGAATTTTTCGCATGGGGGTTTGGGTTCATAAATTCCAATCTGTCATGAGGAAATAGCTTGTTTCGAGAAACATGATAAAACCCACTTTAAATTGTCATTTCTACATATGTACTACTTATTTTATAACATATTGGTAATGCATAATTCAAGTACTTAAAATCGTCAAAATATAAGCATTTATTTATGCGGAATGAATATGCTACAAATAAGTACTTATTATGCTACTTTATTGTATGTTTTTGGGAAGTACTTTCCTCCAATGACATCCCCATGTTAAAATAAAGAGAAAAGTGGCTAAATAATAAGTACTTACCCATATCGAACTTTACTTACTCGTCGGATTATTTGGTAATAAGAAATTTTGCTGGGTAAGTGCAAAAAGGTAGTTTTTCAGGAAAAGCAATCAAAGTTTGATACATTTTTTAAATTTGTGCGGAATTCCTCTATTATGCAAATCGAATCACCTGTTGTGTTTTGTGAATAACTTTTGAGTGACTGAATATAATTTGGAATATTTCGAAATTAAAAATGCAATATCCCTAAGTCGACTTAGCATGTTTTAAAATGGAGATATCGATATATCACTTCACTTTTCGGTGGATTTTAATATTTATTTGCATAAATCATTTTTTTTTGTAAATTCTTTCAAAATAATTTATAACTCGACGACATACATATTTACATACATACATACATACGTTTAGCATATTTTCTCCATTTCAATATCTACAACTTTGCTTCAGACACAAAAGAGATATTCCGTACGGTATACCGAGAAAAAAACCCACCTTGAGCAAAAAAATCGTATGACCATTAAATTATTAATTGAGCCAACTTGACTAAACGAAAGATGCAGAAATTCTTATTTTTGGGGCTACTTTCACATCCAATTCTCAGAATTGAATCTCAAATCAATGAGGCGAAAAATGTTTTACTGTGTTATATTAAATGAGCAATACAAAAGATAAACCCTTTTGATAAGAAGTTATGCTTACTTATTAAAAGTGAATATGCATAAAAGTAAGGGGAAGTAAAGCAACAATTAACCTGCAATTAAAAATAAATTAACCGAAAGGCAAATGTTACTAAGTCAAATTACTACGTTAGTACTTTGCATTAAAGTTGAGAAAAGAGATTGAGAAATGTGGAACAAAGGGGAGAAAGTTAATAGTCTTGATTTCACGAAATAGAATTAATTTAGTATATTTGCTACACACTCTATGGATAAGTCCTACAGAGCACATAATTAATATTAATTTAGGACAATAAATTAATATAAAATAATAATATAGGGTGATCCAAGTAGAGATACTTTTTTCAATAGCTTTTTTTGACTGATCACGTGTTAGTCGTGTCATGCTATCATGTTATTTTTGTTAAGAATTGTTTGGCATTTCAGCATGGAATGACTTACGCCTGAACAACGTTTACGCGTGTCATTCGCCAGTTACCAGTCGAAATGCTCGAACGAGTCATCGAAAATTGGACTCAACGGATGGACCATCTGAGACGTAGCCGCGGCCAACATTTGATAGACATAATCTTCAAAAAATAAATTCCAAAGAATGTTCTTTAAATGATAATAAATTTGAATTTTCTGTGTTTTCTTCTTTAAAAAAGTAGGGAACCTCGAAATGGATCACGCTTTATAATATTTCACATCTTCGGGAAAGAGCTATCTGTTAGTAAAATTTTTATGAGTTGTTAAGTACACCAAAATTCCGAAATTTGTAGTTCATTATTATGACTTTGTACATTTGTTTGTAAGGGCCAAAAAGGGAAAAGATAGCCCCATGACTTATTATACCGATCGCCATAGAATCCCTTTTTCAGTCGATAAGACACGTTCGTCTGTCCATATATTCTTGTGATCAAAGAACACATGGACAGCTCGCAAATATGACACGATCTTTACGAAAATTGGTAGAAATGTGTATTTCTTAGACTGGGGACGATCCCTTAAAATGGAGCATATCGGTGTATGTTTTGACGCTCCAGAAAAGATATTTTTCAATTGATCAGAGTGAAATTTAAGCGTTTCTAATTTATATTGCCCTAAATCATCCCTAGTCAAAATGGGGTCCATGTTTCGATACAACATTAAAAGAAAACTTTAGAACATAATGAACTCAAATTTCGTATTATTTTGTATGGTTCCTTTCGGATATTGTCCAATATGGTTTTACCTTCTTTAATTGCAATTTTCATGAAAGTATTTTTAGTATTTGAACTATAGAGCCAGGATACTGGTTAAATTTAAGGTAATTATGAGGGCTACAAATGTTGGAAATATATCTATGAAATAGAAACAGTAGCTTAGTAACAGTTGTTAAAATAAGGTGTTATTTTCCAACAGGAGGTGTTATTGCGAATCACCCGGTATTTCGGTAGCTGTCACTTTTGAAGCTTTTATTCTTTGACATTTGACAAGTAGAAACTACGCCATTACTAAAAATGGAACGATACACGATCATCGAACGATACAAAACGATCAAAAAACGATACGCACGATACAAAATCATCTTGACTGATGAGGCCCATTTCCACCTCGGTGGCTACGTCAACAAGCAAAATTGTCGCATCTGGGGCTCGGAAAACCCAAGAGTTATTGTTGAGAAGCCTCTCCATCCTCAACGTGCGACTGTTTGGTGCGGTTTATGGTCCGGCGGGGTCATTGGACCATAATTTTTCGAATATGAGGTTGGATCAACAGTTACGGTGAATGGATTGCGCTATCGAGAGATGATTAATGATTTTTTATGTTCGGAGTTGGATGGTATTGATCTGGACAACGTTTACTTTCAACAAGACGGCGCTACGTGCCACACAAGCAACGAAACCATTGCTCTGTTACGGGAAAAGTTTCCGGAACGTGTTATCTCTAGAAGAGGTGATCACAATTGGCCACCGAGATCTTGTGATTTAACACCTTGCGATTAACACCTTGCGGGCCACGTGAATGATAAGGTCTACGCCAACAGCCCAGCGTCGATTCAAGACCTCAAAGATAGAATTCGTGACAGCCACTTTGCGATTTGGTTATGGAAAATTTCATGATAAGGATATGGTCCTGTAAGCGTGGTCGTGGAGGCCATTTGGCTGATGTTGTTTTTCATTATTAACGGCATACCTTCCTCTTTATTATGAAATAAATATCCGATCATTTATCTCACAAAAATTCATTTTCCTTTGAATACCAAAACAGCTCCTCCAGTTGGAAAACCCTTTATTAGAAAAACTTTTTAAAATTTTTTAAAAAAAGATAGATAAATCAAAACAAATTCTTTACCATTTATCAGAATCTTCCGAAATTCATCACATAGAAATAGTTTATTAGTAGCTATCATCGTGAGAAAAATGGGCGACGTTGACAAGACCCTTTTGGTACCTCTCACACAAATGGGTCATTTTGCACAATCGCCTTATAAATTTAATTGTAGTCCATGTAAATACTTGAAATTTTGTGCAGCGTAATGCTTTTACAATACCTACAAGCCCGGCGTTATTGCCACGCCTCCACCTCCCATACACATGGACATTTTGAACAATAAGTATGGGTCATAGCTTATACATTTATCCATAGTTTTTTCAAGTACGCTTTGTGTTCTCCGTTACCACCATGCTAGCTTTTTATATATGAAAAAAATTTATTATCTTTACGATGTTTTCTCAACTTTTAATAAATTTTATTTTGAAGTTGAATATAGCTCTTTACACGTAATCGGCAAAATTACACGCCAACTTGTACAAATAAATAATATAAAGAACGTAAAGAGCTATATTTACAACTTTGGTGTCTTTGGTGACCCACACTGAAATTTTGCGGAAAAAATTTTCGGAGAATATTTTAATCCTTAAATGTTCTTTTTGAACGGACTTTTTAGAATTTGTTCGAAAGGAAGACCAAATTTGATCCATTAAGAGGGGAGCTTAGAGGGTTAAGATATTCCACAAAAATGATCCTCATAAAATTCCACTATATAACATGGACAATAAGAAATCTCTCAAACATTAACTTACAGCATTTTTTTCCCATTAGTATAATGCTCCCTTTGACCAAAAAATTTAAACTTTGACCCACTGTAAAAAAAAAACTCAGACCAGCTGGACCCTAAGCTTATTCTACAAAAATAATCTACTCAACAAGCTCCTTCAGAATTGTAGAGTCGTTCTTCTGCTCCAGTAATTCCATAGATATGACGACTTTAAATTTACATTTTAGTATTTTTTGTTTCAGTAGGTATGTAATTTTGCTAATTAAACTTAAAGAGCTTAATTTTCAATTTTGGGGTCTTTGGCGACCCACACTGAAATTTTGCGGCAAAAATTTTCGTAAAATATTTTAATCCTTAAATGTCTTTTTTAAGGCCTTTTTTGATTTTTTCGAAAAAGTGCTAAATTCACCTATTAAGAGGTGAGCTAGAGGGTTAATTTCTTCCACCTAAATGTTCCTCATAAAATTCCACTATATTATACTTTGACAAAATTAACTTTGACAATGATAAATCTCTCAGATATTAACATACAGCATTTTTTTCATTTAGTATGATGCTCCCTTCGGCCAAAAATTGAAAACTTTGACCCACTCTAAAAAAAAACTCAGACCAACTGGACCATAAGTATGTTCTACAAAAATTATCTACTCAATATGCCCTTTCACAATTATAGGGTCGCTATACTATTCCAATCAAAAAGTCTTAATTTGTTGGACAGTGTTACAGTTAAAAATAATTTCGTTTTATGTATAAATAATAATTTCGCATATTATTTTATATCCTTAATTTCGCTTTTACTGCAGGCGCTGCAAAATGGTTCAATCTTTTCAAGATCTTTTTTGTATTATTGTAATGGATCATTCATTTATGGTTTGACTTAAGCCATATGCATCATATCGAGACCTAAGAGTGTAAAGGCGCTAAGTCCAATATTTCAAATTGTACAGGAGTGGCAAAATACTTACTGTATATGAATGTTTTTATAAAGGGATTATCGACATAGCGCTTTTACGATTCAGCTTTTAAAGATGACAAAGCATGATTTTTTTGGCTTTTTGTTTTCAAATCGATGTATATCAAACTTATCTTACGTTCCGCTTCAAAAAATACATTTAGGAAAAAGTGGACTTAACGCCTTTTTACTCTTAGGTCGCGATATGTTTCCTTCATACTAAATAATATATATTATATGCTCATTTTAAGAAATTCTTAATCGGATTTTCCGATGTAGTTATGCCTCTCATATTTAACGCGCACTGTATTTGCATTCATTATACGCCACGTTTTCATTATAATTATTATAAATCATACGCTCCCTTTCACCTAGCCTAATTGCAGATTGTAAGTTAACATATATAAAAAGAATCAGTTAATCAATGTAATGGAAAAAAATACATTTAGTTTATTTTCACAATTTAGCTGGAACACTGTTTGCTCATACCAAGATAAAAGCTCTATGTCCAAAGACCATTTTAAATGTCAAGTTTAAAGTATTCTTCCAGAAATTAATTAGCACTCGTACTCAGAATTTCCTGCCAATATAAAAATCTCCGGAAATGAAAAAAATCCTTTCTTCCATTTACAACGAATTGCAAAGCCATTAAATCAAATTTAAAATGCAACTCTTGTCATGTGCCAAGGCTTGAATTTTAAAGGGAATTTCTATAAAATAGAATATCCCAAACCGATTTTAAAGCTGTTGCCAAAGGACACTTGTCAGTTACTCGATTTGTGCTCAAATTGTCCCTCTTCAGTTTATTTATTTGTATTCGTTTTCGTATTTAAATATACTTTTGTCACTTGACGTGGTTTGTCGACAGTGTCGACCTTGTTCGTCGCATTGCATTTGCTCTATGGCCTGTGATCCTTATGGAGTCGTAAAGAAAAATCCTTTTTAATCCAGCTTGAGTGGTATTTATTTATATTTGCTCCATGTCGGTGTCGTCGACGTCGCCGTCGTCATCATCATCGTGTATCTTTAGCCATCTGTCGGGTCGGGCCATTCATTCACATGTCCCATTGAGGCTCCGCTGAGTATGAAGTACATTTGTTAATTTCTGCTTGGTTGGATTTGAACACTTTTATTTGTCCCGATTTCAGTCAGTTTTTTGTTAAATGCAAATTCGCAAAAAAAAAAATAAGTAAGGAGCAAACAGAATGGAATTAACTTTCGAAATTTCTCTCCGTAGCTTTGATGATGTTAACCAGGGCTATTTTATTTATTTCTTTGCAATTCATCGTTTACGGTTTTCAGTTTCATTTTGTCAACTTTGCCAATTAAATTGTAAAGCCGATTATATTTCAACTCTGCACTCTTTACAAACAACAACAACAACAAAATGCGAACGGTTTAATTGTTACCAATGATGGCGATTGTGTTGCGCTGTGTTGAGTAAATGATACCGAGTAAACTGCTTTCCACTCATGGATTGGATTGGATTGTAGTAAATGAGAAAAGATGGCCTTAAATGGAAATCGAATATTTGCAATGCTGAAATGTGATATTTCGAATGCTATCGTTCAGGGAATAGTAGTAGCAGAGGCATCTTAAAACTGCAACACAGTTAAAGGAACAATTGCGAAACAGATTGAACAATATGCGCAAAAGAACTGTCGGAATGTATTGGTCGGAAGTTAATTCGGGCATTATAAAAAATAACTCATAAAAGGGAAAATAACTGTTAAATATTAAAAAACGAATTTTCAACAGGACAAATTTCGAAAATCCCAAAGCCACTTTATAACCCATTGAAGAGTGAAACATTCAATATTTGGTTTCAATTTGAAATATACAAATTTATTCATGACTTTGAAATAACCTCGAGCACAAATAGGAAGGATGCACGACTAGAATGTGAATAGGAAAGGCACAAAAACTGCAACTAAACTATTCTCTTTAACTTTGCCTTTACCGCCTCCTCTCGCTCTCTCTCTCCCTCTCTCTCTCTCTTTCCGCATAAAATTCAATTACAATTTCAATTAAAAAGTTATGATGACTTTACAATAAACGCCAGCTGTAACGGAAATTGTAAGAAGTGAATGTGCGAAAAAAGCAAATGGAAGAAAAACAACAACGCTGCAATTAAAAATAATTTAATCGAAAGGAAATCGAGTAAAGCACAAATGGCAATTAGAATACTATAACGTTGATATTTAACACTCAATTAGAGAAAAAGGGTTGAGAGAAATACCGGACAGGAAACAGGGGGTGCAGCTAAATAGTTTTCAATTGAATGCCGCCGTTATGACGGCTTGGTGCATTTAAATAGGAAAAAAATATTTATTTAAACTATTTCCTTTTATTGATATTCTTTATTCCACTGAAAATGGAGAAACTCAAGAGGGCGTATAATTAACATTAATTGCAATTGGCAACTGACAACTGGGGCGTATGATTAATAGAAAATGCCACTGGCATTCGAGGCGTATGATTTATCTTTTCTGCAAAAGAAAAACTACACCCAGTTGTTATAAGCATTAACGATAACTTTTCCATAAACTCCAGAAGTAAATATATACATAAAAGAGGGGAAAATGTAAGAATTCATTTCATTAAAAAAATAATTTCCTGGAAAGGAAATCGAAAAAAAGAGAAGTGGTAATTTGAATTATAAAACGTTAATATTTATCACTCAATTAGCGAAAAGAGAACTAAACGGGGAAACATATTGCATGCCTCCGGTATTCTGGGCTAAAACATCAAATATAAAAAATATTTATTTAAATTATTTACTTTTATTGATATTCTTTATTCCATTTAAAATGGGTGAAGTTCAGGGGAGCCTATAATTCTTCAAAATAAAGCTAAACCATTTTACTTTAAACAGTAATGACCTATTTTCAATACACTTCAGAAGGAAATATTTCCAAACGAGGAATAAATGTAAAAACGATGTACAGGGTTTTCCAATAAGAGTGATATGATTTCTTTGAAAAAAACACACTTATTGTTAAGGAAATCGATGCAATTAAGTTCTAAATAAAACGTCATTCAAATGGCCTCCGCGACTTCTTCTGCAGGAACGAATTCGATGAAGCCAATATTCGAGCACTTTTTCCACTAAATCAAGTCGTATGTCATGAATGGCACGTTCAATATTGACTTGTAAAGCTTGAAGAGAGTCTGGTTTATTTCGAAAGGCCAATGACTTCAAATAGCCCCACAAGAAAAAGTCTAATGGTGTTAAATCACAACTTTTTGGAGGACATTCAATATCACAATTTCTTGAAATAATCGAATCTCCAAACATTTCTCGCAACAATACAATTGTTTCATTTGCTGTGGGATACGTAGCCACAATCGGTCAATGGAAAAAATATAGCTCTTAACGAGAGCTAAAATATTGCTGATGGCTGTCAAGGTCGTAGGTCGACTGGAAAGTGTTTTTTTTTTTTTGGATTTAAAAAAGGTCCATAGCATAATTTTCAAATTTTCAAATGTACACGGAAATTTTATTTTTCCTCTAGCTCCTTAACGGTACGTCAGATCGGGCATCGGCCAATGACAAAAAGATAGCTCTTAACGAGAACTAAAATATTGCTCATGGATGTCAAGGACGTAGGTCGACTGGGAAGTATTTTTTTATTTAAAAAAATGGACTTAGCGCACGGAAAGTTGCAATTGGAGAACGATTATTTTGATAATAAAACTGCATAATTTGTAAACGTTGTTCTTGCATATATCTCTCCATGATGAAATTGTAAACACTAGTGAATACAATGAAAAACAAATGACAGATCATGAGATATTACAAATGTCCGAAATGTCACTTCAAAATCATATCATCCCATTTGGAAAACCCGTTATTTCACACTCAATTAGCGGAAAGAGGTTGAACAATATGAAAGCAATGAATTATTCTGGTTTAGAACATTTCATTACAAAAAAACATTTAATATTTTCTATTTAATTTTATGTAGGTTCATTATTCTGCTTAAAAGAGAGAAATTCAAGAGAACTTATAATAAATACTAAATGCAGTTGATAAATAAAAAGTTTTAATGGCTTTCCAGGCGTATGCTTTATCTTTATTCCGCAGAAAAAATTAATCCTTTGGCTGTTGATAGTAAACATGCACTTACAAAATAATTTACTCGTAATCGAACTGAAATCGAGAAAAAATACAAATGACAATCAGATTAATATGACGTTAATATTTAACACTCAATTAGTTCAGATAGGTTGAGCAATATGAAAGAAAATGGGATACTAATTAAATGAATATCTCCGGTATTCCGGGTTGGATCATTTAAATAGGCGAAAACAATAGTAATTTTCATACACATTTCCTTTTGTTGGTATTCTTCATTCTACTTAAAAGGGAGATGTTCAAGAGAGCGTGTAATTAATATTAATTGGAAGTGGCAACTGACAACTGAGGCATATGATTAATAAATTATTTCATCGACATGCATGGCGCATGATTTATGTTAATTCTACAAAAAAAAAATCATGTTGCTTAAGAAGTAGTATCCAGAAGATATTCCGAAAAGAGGAAGAACTGCAAAAACGCTGAATTAAATTAAAATTAATAAAAGAAAACAACTGAGTGGCAATTTCAATAATATAAAATAATATTTATCACGCAATTAGCGGAAGGAGCTTGAGAAATGCAGAAGAAAGTGGAAAACTTATTAGTTTTTAATTGAATAACCAAATATTCCAAGTTGGAGCATTTCAATACAAAGCAATATTTACTATTTTTCTAAAGGGTGGTTACATTATAAGGCCTGATGTTGATTTTGAATAAAACACAAACTATTTAGAAAATTATTGTTATTTCTTTTTATTATGATAATATTGGTATATCATAATAAAAATATGGAACAAAATATGGGCCAAATGGCCGCCGCGACCTGGACGGCACACCCCCATCCGATGTTCCAAATTCTCGATGACGCTGAAGCATAATTGAGGTTCTATGCCGTTAATGTGCCGAATTATCTCATCCTTTAGCTCTTGAATTGTTGCTGGCTTATCGACGTACAACTTTTCTTTCAAATAACCCCAATGAAAGAAGTCCAACGGTGGCAAATCACATGATCTTGGCGGCCAATTGACATCCCGATGACGTGAGATAACACGGTCATTGAATTTGTTGCTCAAAAGAGCCATTGTTTCATTAACTGTGTGGCAAGTGGCACCGTCCTGTTGAAACCACATATCGTCCACATCCATATCTTCCAATTCGGCCATAAAAAGTTCGTTATCATCTCACGATAGTGAACTCCATTCACAGTAACTGCCTGACCGGCCTCATTACGAAGAAGTATGGCCCGATGACGTCTCCAGCCCATAAGCCGCACCAAACGAACTGGGCGAGCATGCACAGGTATTTCACATCTCCTACAGACCCGGTTTGCTGAAATTTGCGCACAATTCTCCCAATTGTGGACACATTTGGTCGATTATGCTGATCACAAAAAACATCACGAAGTGCACGAAATGCATTTTGATTTGAACGCCCATTTTCGTAAAAGGCTTAAAAAAAGTTGACGCGTTGCTCGATTGTGCATCTTTCCAGGGTTCAAATTGAGTTAGTCTGAAATTGAGAAATGTCAAATGAAATGCAGAAAAAAACTTGAGGTTAAGGTGTGGTTCACATTCAACATCGGTCCTTACAATTTAATTATCCTTTATATCCATTTTTGATAATATTTAGTCCACTTAAAACGGGAAAAGTTCAAGAGAGCTTATGATTGCGTATAATTGCAATTGACAGTGGGTGCGTATGATTAATATAAACTGTCATATATGCTCTATATATAGATTATCCCCCTCACTTTATATAGTATATTATTTGCTATGGCCAAAAGTGTAACACATCGAAGCAATGACCTAAGACCCTAAGTATGTTCGGCGGAAATGAGCAATGTGCATCCTGGCTGGAGCGCATGATAGCTCTCGAAGGAAGTAACGGATTTACTTCAAATTTTTAATGTGATCATATTTTTTCTAACTAAGGCTTATCTCGAGGATAGGCCAAATAGGTCCACTGCTTCTGGTACCTCCCACACAAAGGGTTAACATTTAGTGAAATATTAATTCTCTAACAACTTCTATACCACTTATCCGAATCATCTGCAATTCCTCACATAGTAATTGTTTATCCGCCGATATCACATTGAGAAAAGTGGGCGATGTGTCGCCACCACTTTTGGTGCCTCCCACACAAAGGGACTACTTTAACTTTTTATAACTCTAATAATGAAATTTTGTACAGTGTAATGCCTTTATAGGACCTGTAGTCCAGTAAAAAATTGGCGTCATTGGTACGCCCCTTTTGGTAACTCCGTACAAATGGACTATTTGCACAAAAATAAACATCTTATAACTTTAATACCGGGGCATACTTTAGAGTTATTAAGTGCAATTTAAATTGATAATTATAAAATTTTAAAAAATAAATTAATTAATTTACGAATAATTTTCGGGACTGAAGGTGAGGGGATTCGTAAGTCGGTTTACCCGACTGAACGTTCTTACTTTTTATATTCTTTATTGCACTAAAACGGCGAAAGTTTAAGAGAGCGCATAAGTAATACTAAATGCAGTTGACAATGGAGGCGTATGATTAATTTAAAAAAAACCGTCACTGGCATCCTAGGCGTATGCTCTATCTAGTCATTATATGCAACTTAAAAGCTCAGGAGAGAGAGCAATTAGTACTAATTGCAATTGAGGCGTATGATTAAGAGAAGACGTATTATTTCTATTAAAATATTTTCATATAAAAAGTTTTAATAACTTTTCAGAAAATTCCAACTAAAATTGCAATTATAAGAAAAGCAATTAAAAAATAATAAGTATACTCGTATTTCAATTGAATAAACCGGCTAAAGTATTATCCCAGTTTGTGAGAAATGTAGTATGAAATTCTGTACTTTGTGTTGCAGTTCTTTCTCGACTGTTTGTTCTTTCTCAGGTTAAATGCATTTTAAAGAAACCACACATATAATACACATATTACAATTAGGAGACATTGAAATGATTTTTACAGCAGTTATGGGAAAATTAGTTCGTTTGAATTTACCAATTTGGAAATAGGTTTGGCAAATACGTACATTTTTCAATCAACCTTATACATATACCTCACAAACATGACATTTCGAATTTTTCCCTTTTTGAGGAGGTACTAGAAGGCGTGGACCAATATGACACATCTTCGAATTAAGCATGAAATTAAAGAAAATATTAATATTATTAAATATTAAAGTCATTCTGTCACACCTTTGGAGATTTAACTGGCGCACCAGACAGACATCGGACAGACGGACATTGTTGAAATCAATTAAAATCTCCTTAAACGGATTTCCGCCGATAGTATGAGTAATTGTTGTGTTAGGTCAGTCCTTCAATGTTTTAGACTTTTAAGTCTTAGCAAATGTTATATACCAATTTAATCGAAAGGATCGAAGGAAAATTAACATATTATATAATGTTGAAAGTTAATAGCCAATTAAATATAATAAACTGAGAAATATTAACAAACGGCATTTAATATAAAAGGAAATTAATAGTTTGCCATATAATAATCCCGGCATTCTGGGTGGGAGTATTTAAATAGTTAAAAAGCCATATTTACATAGTACAACACATGATTTTGTGACTCAATTCTGAGAATTGGACGTTAAAGTAGCCCCGGAAATAAGAACATCTGCATCATTTGTTTAGTCAAGTTGTCTCAATTAATAATTTAATGGCCATACGATTTTTTTGATCAAGGTAGATATTGAATAGGACAATAAAAATTCGGAACAAACCTACCCGAAAAAAGTGCATCCAGAGCCTTAAAAATCGCAAAAAACGTCTGTTCTGTTTTATACGTATACGTAACGGGTTTTCCAATAACGGTGATATTAATTCTTTGAAAAAAAAAACACACTTATTGTTAAGGAAATTCAAAAGTTTTTTATTTCTTCCCTATTCAATATCTACAACTTTGCTTCCGACACAAAAGAGATATTCCGTGCGGTATACAGGGAATAAAATATAGAAGAAGTGCTAAAAATCCACCTTGAGCAAAAAAAATTCATATGGCCATTAAATGACTAATTGAGCCAACTTGACTAAACGAATGATGCAAAAGTTCTTATTTTTGGGACTACTTTCAGGTCCAATTCTCAGAATTTACTTCCAAATCAATGAGCTGAAAAATTATGTACTGTGTTATTTACCCAATTTCCTATTTCCCTTATTTTTCCGTTTGTTATCCCACTTAAAAGTAAAAACGGTCAAGAGAGTGTATAATTAATATACTAATTATTTACTTAATATTTTTTAATTGAATACTCGGTGCTATGGGCTGGTGGGAGTAATATGTATTTAGTCTATTTTCTATTCCTTTTCCCCGCCTTCTTTATTCCACTTAAAAAGGGAACAGTTCAAGAGAGCGTATAATTAATATTAATTTCTATGAATTGCATATGACAACTGACTATTAGTAAATGTAAGACTATTAGTAAATGACTATTAGTAAATGTCATTGGACTTTCTGTGTAAGTATGTAAGCATATTGATACCTTAATTCTAAACAATGCTAAGTGTGCAGAAAGGTAGTTTTTCAGGAGATACGGTCACAGTTTTATGATTTTTTTAATTTGTGTGGATGATTGGATTGACGGATAAACACCAAATTATGACTGAATATAATTTGAAATATTTATGCAATAAAATTGCAATCTCTCTAAAAACATGCCAAGTCGACTTAGCATGTTTTAGACTGGAGGTATCGATATGTTCTATCTTAAATCAGCTAAAATGCTAAACCACTGCAGTAGGAAGTTAGTTGTGATGAATTTTTTAATGAACTGCAAATGACATTAGCATTAATGGCCAATTATGTTGTTGAACAAACAAAAGCGACATTAAAATATGCCATCGTAATTAACAATTCATTTATAATTAAAACACCCAAGTGGCGAAGCACGACAAATTCACAAACAAACAAAAAACTCTACAAACAATAGCCAATGCTGTTGTGATTCAATAAAACGATTATGAGTAATTGGCATCGTTTTGTGTGCGATATTTATCATAAACTCGGCGCATAAAAATTAATTATAAATAGCGTATTCTATTGATATACTATTGTCGTGATTCGCGGGGAGGGGGTCAAGAGAAATACGCATTATTTGTGCGATAGAAATCTTTAATCAAATGTCGTTTTTGTTGTGGTTATTATTACTTCCCCTAAGGGCTATGATTTTCTTGGAATCATTTCAATCATGATTAATTTATTTAAAAATGAACTCTTCAAACACTAGGAGGGATTTGGGAAAGATAATAGAGTCATATTATGAGAAGAAGAAACAACAAACATATATTAATTTTATCTAATTTTTATTTTAATTTAGAGCTAAGCCACAGCGATATATAAATCTGTAGTTATTTCAAGACATAATGGCACACTCTGCACGAAGGCCTTGGTTTGCTTACTAAGTACAATTATCTCACTTATGAATCAGGAAATAGTTAGGGAATTTACCCTAATGAAGAGACACATCAATTAGAAATAGTTTACTCATTCAGATGTGATCAAAAATTGTACAAAACTATAAATTAGTTGCAAGAAGAAGTCAGAGGCAAAAGACAAGAGAAAAGAAAACTATTTCAAACGAACTATTTCAAACCAAGAAAGCAGATAAGGTACACTGAAAAAAATTTGCATTTGTAAATGTACTTATTCATTCTTCAAAATAAGTACATTTTGTACTTAAAATTAAGTAAATTACTTAATATTATTGAAATTATCTATATTTTAAGTACAAAATGTACTTATTTTGAAGACTAAGGACGTCTTTGGAGCATTTCTTTAATTTTATGACAAATTTTTTTCAGTGTAAAATATATAAAATTACTATTTCAACATTAATCAGTCTCGCAAAACCAATATAAATAAATATTGTACATACAAAATATATGGTATGTGCTTCCGAAGTATATTTTGTACTTCTAATAATTTTTTTAAGTAATTACTACAATTGCTCAAAATTCATTAAAATTTATAAAAATAAAGCAATTTTGGAATAAAAACAGCTCAAAAAAAATTATAACATCCTAAATTTACACAAAAAATTTCATGAAACCCTCTGATGAGAACCTGGTTTCCTCAAAAAGCCCAACAAAGGTTCCAGCATGAATTTATGTAGCATTCCAAAATGTGGAAAAAGTTGCCAGAAAGTTGTGTGTTGCACTAATGTCATTTGGAATAGCACAGTGTTATATTTGTCGTCATAATTATTCTGGTAATTAGCCTATAATTATAAAGACTAATTTTCAATTCCAAGGAAAATGTACCAACATTTTGTTTCGAAACATATAGGTCATTTCGAACATTAGAGTGGGGTGAAATTAAAAGAAATGAGTGCAAAATACATAAAAGTTAACCCTTTCACTAAAAGTTAACCCTATGTGGTGGAGGTACTAGAAGGAGTGGACCAATATGACCCATTTTCGAACTTAGCCAGAGATAGAGAAAAATATTACCGCATACCAAATTTGAAGTCAATCGGTTACTCCTTTCGAGAGTTATAGTGCGCACCAGCCAGCAGACAGACACACAGACAGACAGACGGACCGACGGACGGACATTGCTCAAATGACTTACAGTGACCGAAAACGGATTTCCGCCGAACATACTTAGGGTCTTACGTCACTCCTTCCACGTGTTACACTTTAGGCTCGTAGCAAATGATGTATACCCTCCTCTCTAAGGTGAGGGGATAAAAACAATCGAATTTCAGTATTTTGTTTAATTCAAATATGGGGGATCATTATTCGTTTTATTAACAATTAAAAAAATTGTTCGAGTGTTAGTACAGGAGGTAAACGCAAGTGAATATTAATACGAGAGCCGAGATGAAGGAAGGTGTCGTCCGCAACAACCTCTGCTTGTGGGAAGTCTCTCTACATCCGTATTATGCGAATATCGTCTTGGGAAAGTTGTAGAGTGATTTATCAATCCCTCTATGATCCGTGCTCCCTAATGAGTCGAAGGAGAGCACCAGACGCTCCCGGGAAAGTCGTAGCTGAGACCTCTTCTGCTTCAATCCGCCAGGATTGCCACTCAACGAAGGAAATGTACAGGCTGGGGAAGTTGCGCGACAATGTTACGAACTTAAACAGACGACATGTCAAGAACATATTATATGTAGTTTATAACTCAAATAACACAGTAAAACACATGATTTTGAGACTCAATTCTGAGAATTGGATATGAAAAATAAGAACTTCTGCATCATTCATTTAGTCAAGTTGACTCAATTAATAATTTAATAGCCATACGAATTTTTTTTGCTCGAGGTGAATTTTTTGAACTTTTTCTATATTTTTTTCTCGGTTTACCGTACGGAATATCTCTTTTGTGTCTGAAGCAAAGTTGTATATATTAAACAGGAGAAAAAAATCAGAATAAACCTACCCGAAAAAATGCATCCAGTGACTTAAAAATCGCAAAAATGTTCTGTTCTGTTATAAATGATGCAGAATTTATCATTTTTGGGGCTACTTTCATGTTCAATTATCAGTATTGAGTCCCAAAATCAATAAGCTGAAAAATGTTGTGCTGTGTGTGTGACTTTTTTTTGAGGAACACAGCAGTAAGTATTGTGTTCATCATTCGATGTATTGTGTTCATCATTCGATGAATACCTTTAAATAGAACATTGTAATCTCTTTTAGGCGGATATTTGATAAGCGACTCTTCTGCACAAAATAAGCGCTATTCACTATTTAGTTACAATTTATTCAGCACGTTTTATATTGCAGAATTTCTAGATTAATTGGTTAAATTAGGGCTGTAAAAAAATATGCAAATTTCATATACTTTTTCTTTAGCTTAAATGCCCATCAAAATCTATAAACCTAATCTTAATGTATTTTTTATTCCATAATATTCTCTTCAAAACTTGAAAAAACAAGAGAACAATAACACAGCGTGTTTGACATAGTATTTGTCATGAGATACTTCAAGAGAGAATAATAGAAATCTGATCTATTTTTTCGCAACATAAAATTCACTTCGAAAGATGTACAATTTCATTAAATAATGAAGAGTTGTTTTTTTGGTAATTGGTAACATATATAGAAAATAAAAATATTCCATTAAAACTGTTAAAAAATATAGTATGTTTGAACTTGGATCCGGACCCGGATTTGCAAATTCTTCTAATGCTGCTTTCAGTGTAAACGGAGCATCCCAGAGAAGGGGAAATGATCTAAATTTCTAGATGATCTCATTTTTCTTCTGGGGTTACATAAAATTGCAAGAAATATAATAATTGACAATATAATTTCTTCGAATCTTTATGTGACAAATATATGACTATGGATGATGCCACACTGAGTGATATAATTGCGCAGATTTTCGTTATAAATATCTCATAGATAATGCTAAAGGCTATCAGTCTTATTTTTGTAGTGAACGAGTCTAGAGCAAATAGTGCGTGTGTTTCATTAAATCATTATTGAAATATGATACAATAGAAATGTTTGAATATTTGAAGGAAGAAATAAAAACTAAATAAATCATTCAGTGATGCTCAACAAACAAAAACATTTTAAATTGTATCAAAAAAAAACTGTGAAACTAAATTTTAAAATTAGGCTACAAAACAGAATATTTGAAATATGAAATTAAATTAGGTCAAGTGTATAAAATATATAGATATAACAAGGTATGAAATCTTAATTAATACTCGTATGATCTCGTATAATATTTAGCGAATGTAATATAATTGAAGCATAATCGCGAATAACGTTGTAAACGACAAAATTAAAATGGTAAACAATTCGTAAGAAACGCTTTAAAAGTAGCAGACACTTTCAAAATTTTCCTTTTTTCACTCATTATGGATATAGCTGCATTAAAAATCTATTTTATAAAAAATGTTTCTCATACATTTTATGTATTTAATTAATTACAAATTATTTTTGTTCACACAGCGTTGATGGCGCTTACAACGTTATTCGCGATTATGCTTCAAATTTACTATAACAAATATAAATAATTGTTTGCATAACTAGAGCGTCATTAAACACATCTATTTGAAATTTATAGAATAATAAAATTTTAAATATTATATTTCATGTAGTTTTTATAAACACATAAAATGTGTCATTAAGAAAAAAATCGAATAAATATATCGGGTTAAATAGATTTAAACTCTTCATCGTAAGAATGCAAAAATGAATATACGTTAATTCTTCATTTTCAGTTTTAAATTTTATCTTATAACTAGCTGACCCCAGAAGACGTTTCACAGTGGTTGGGCTTGTATGGAGCCGCGGCCATAAATACTTCTAGTTGTTATATCGTTATGAAATTTTCACCAAAAATGTAGAAAAATATTTTAAATTTATAATAAAAAAATTGGCCATATCGCACGACTATACCCTATAGCTACCATAGCAAATATCGGACCAAATTTGAATAACTTTGTTTTTTCGGTTTGAAACTTTTTTATTTCATAATTATCACATTTAAAATAATATTTTTAGGGAAAAATAATTACAAAATATTTTAAATTGATGTCATGCAGTAGGTCATATCGCTCACTCACTTCAAGAGTGACATAACTCAAAATTGAAACTTGCCAAGATGTTTAACTTTAAGTCCGTATAAAAAGATAAGTAACATGAAATAAGATGTTAAAAAACTCTTCAATAATCCGAAATATGGTTATTTACTTATAAACCAAATTTCGCTGAGATTACTTTGTGGACATTTGCAAAATTCGCATTTTTGTAAGGCAACCTCAAAAATTTTAATTTTGAGATTACTTTGTGGTCATTTACTGACTTTTTTGAACGTGGGAGCTTTCTTTAGCCAGTAATAAATGGATGTGAGCTCAAAAAAAATCTAGTTATCAAATCGGTATTTGTTGTAATCTGAGAGGTCTTTCGCTTGTTCTGCCTCCTAAACATTTTAATGCCCTTTTTTAGACTTTAAACGGTTTTTGAAAGCTCTGCAATTCTTCGTCACTTTGTTCTCTTTAATGACTCATTAAAATCTACTTTCTGACGTCCATCTTGAGCACCTTTAACTATTTCTGAACTGATGCCTTCTTGCGTTTATACTGAATCCACAATGCAGTAACTTTTTGCATATATAGTCAATACATTTCGTTAGCTCGGTTATCTCGGACATGTAGCCGATATTTTCAATATTGCTTCGCACAGCATTGATCGCCTTTTGTAATTTTTCTGCTTGGTGCCGATTTCTGTACACCAACAATTGAATATGTACAAGCGAGTAAACACACACTGATAGGAGTCATCTACCAAAATTAAATTAAAAAAATAACGCAATCAAAATTAAAATTTGAACTTATTAAGAACACAAAAACAATGCAAAACAGCTGCTTTGCTAGGCAAATTTGACTTTGAAGAAAAAAGATGGTCTTAGTATATCCTTGATTATGCACACATCTGCAAATATCTGCAGCTAACTTTAACTTTTTTATTACCTTAAGACATTCGCAAATATACTGAAATAAAAAATAATCGGGGGATCTTGGGGGAAAGCAACTAAAACTTTAAGTACACATAATAAAGACTCACACAAAATGTACAAAAAACTGAATAAACTAAAGCATTAATTTCAAAATAACTACAACACAAGTTAGTTTTTATTAATATTAAAACTTAAAATAAATACCTTTAACTTCAAAATCCATATCAAATAATATAAATTCGGAGACTTAATTAATTGACTGACCGCTTTGAATTTCGATTGTCTTGTGAAATATTCGTGATGCGTGCAGTTGCGCTTTGCAAATCAACTCGTGTTCACATCTTCAATTCTATTTTTAGAATGTCCAGTTAAATTTCCAGAAAAAAACGGTTTGCCATAATAGAACTTGGACATTTTAGAGACAATTTGGTTACTTTTTGCAAATTTTTGTTGTTATGATTTTTTTGAATTTTGGCCTATGGGCGCAACCACTGTGCGTTGTCCTGCTGTTCTATTTGGGATGCATTGGTTTGTCTTTCATTGATATTTCATTCAAAAATGCATGCATTCAGAATTTCAGTAAAAAATCACCATAAAATGTATGTTGGACAAATGTCCATTACAGTGTCATCTACCGGTTAGAATCATACATAAAACTATTGTAAGAAACTATATTATTATAAAACATACCACACATACAAAGGATTTTTATAACGGGTGATCCAAGTAGAGATACTTTTTTCAATAGCTTTTTTTTGACAGATCACGTATGAGTTGTGTCATGCTGTCATGTTTTTTTTTTGTTAAGTATTGTTTGGCATTTCATCATGGAAAGACTTACGCCAGAACAACGTTTACAAATCGTTAAACTTTATTACGAAAATTTACGTTCTGTGAGGAATGTGTTTCGTGCACTTCGCTCAACTTATGGTCAACATATTCGGCCTACTGAGCGTACTATTCGCAACACCATCACCCATCTTGAGACCCAGCATTCATTATTGGATAATATTCGACCGAATAGACCTCGTCCAACACGCAGTGAAGAAAATGTAAATGTGTGAAGAGTCGATTCGGCGCCGTTCGCAGCAACACGGACTGACGTATGGAACGACTTGACGCATTTTACGTCGAGATCTTAGATTGAAAACATACAAAATACAGCTTGTACATGAACTGAAGCCGCCCGACCTTCCCAGGCGACATCGCTTCGCTCTATGGGCTCTTGAAAACTTCCAAAAAGATCCGACGTTTTCGAGCCAAATTTTGTTCAGCGATGAGGCCCATTTCTGGTTCAATGGGTATGTAAATAAGCAAAGCTACCGCATTTAGGACGAAGAGCAACCTGAAGAGATTCAAGAGCTGCCACTTCATCCAGAAAAAACAATGGTTTGGTGTGGTTTGGGGGTCGGTGGAATCATCGGTCCACATTTCTTCAAAAATGATGCCGGTGAGAACGTAACCGTCAATGGCGAACGTTATCGTGCCATGATAACCGACTATTTGATGCCTGAAATTGAAGCTCGTGATCTCGGCGACATTTGGTTTCAACAAGACGGCACCACTTCCCACACATCGCATCAATCAATGGATTTATTGAGCAGATAATTTCACGTTTTGGGCCGGTCGATTGCCACCAAGATCGTGTGATATCACACCGTTACACTTTTCCAGTTTATGCGGACAAACCCGCTTCGATTCAGGCCTTGGAGCAAAACAACACGCGTGTCATTCGCCAGTTACCAGTCGAAATGCTCGAACGAGTCATCGAAAATTGACTCAACGGATGGACCATCTGAGACGCAGCCGCGGCCAACATTTGATAGACATAATCTTAACAAAAAACATATGCCAAACAATGTTCTTTCAAATGATAATAAACATTCCTCATTCAATTTGAATTTTCTGTGTTTTTTTCTTTAAAAAAGTAGGGAACGTCGAAATGGATCACGCTATATATGTATATAAAGATAAAATAAAGTAACAAAAAGGAGACATATTCAAGACATCCTTGGATAGATAAGGCGTATAATTAATATTATTATTTCATTCATTATATATATTCATTCATTTGTAACTTCAATGTAATTTGTATCCATAATTAATCACGTGAAGCTACTACATTACTTTAATAAAAATAATAATAAGAAAATATAGCTTTAGAAATATGTTTTACAATGATGCCAACATCAAAAATTGATTTTTCAGCCTAAAAAAATAAATACACCGTTATTCTATGACAATCGACAAGAAATAGCACCATTTATATGACAGCGCCATCTAGCGTGAGTTGTAAAAGGTAAAAATAAATATCAAAAATGAATTCATCGACCCCAAAAACAGTAAGCTACCACATCTTTCCATGATAATAAAAAGAAATAAGCATTATTTTACCAAATTTTCAATGATCTTTTCTTGTTAGACAACGTTCCAAAATCACCAACTTCAAATGCGTGTAAAAAAAAATCTCGCACTGGCCTGAAAAAACCCCTTGAAGGTTCTGTTATGGATAATGTCAACTTCCATTTGCAATTGGTCTCATCCCATTCCCATTCGGAAAGTTCGGTTTTGTATCACTGTGTTATTTGACACCTCTGCATGACATGTTTCTGATTTCAAGAAAGACCTTTTAAATTTTCTCTCGCTTTTGGAGAATTCATTCATAAATCAATTAAAAGGGGTGCTAGGGAGCGGATGTTTAATATTAATAGATATGAAAGGGGTAGCGTATGATTGGTATAACTATTCTATTTTAATGAATTCAAAGTCAGCAAATGAAATAATGTAATTACAAATAATTTGTTCTTTTCGAAGAAGAAGCCATTTCTTTTTTTCACTATCCAAGGAAGTCTAGGAAATTTTTCCAAACATTTAAAGGCTTAGAATTGGTTAAATGTGAAGTAAACCTATAGACACATTTCAATTTAGACTGTATTATTTAATATGCACATTGGACATAATATCAACAGAGGAATCGATGTTATTTTAAACTATAGTGAATATTCTAGTAAATAATGTTGAAGAAGATTTCGCATTTTACGATTTATGATATTGAAGGCATGCATTTTTCTCACTCTCGTTTTCGTAGTCATAATATTCAATATTATATTTGCATACGTGTAACATTTCTCACAATTACCTGAAAAGAAAAAGAGATAAAACACACGATTAGATATAAATAATGTCATTGATGAGTATGATAAAATTAATACACGATATACATATGTAATATAAAGAAATAAATATTCTGGGAATGGGAAATTATGAATTTTATGAATACAGATATCAGATTTTATGACCAAAACTAAATAATTGTATCTATTTTCATAATTAGTTTCCTAATTAGCCTTTACTGGCAGAGTTTGTAAGCAAATGTAATTAGATTTGTGCTTAGAAAAATGTAGGTTGTTTTGTACATTAGGGCGGATTAAAAAAACGAAATTGAGAAAATCAAAACATTATATCGATGCATCCTCCATTCCAAAGTATGCTCAGTCGAAGCATGTAGTTTTACAGGGGAGATGATCAAAGTTTTACTATTTTTTTAATTTTTATGGAATTCCTGTATAAGCTGAAGTTTAAGGCCGAATGTTTTCTAACTAATATTGACACCAAGCGTCACTGTGCGTAGCATTCAACATGTAAACTCTGGAATAGATTAAAAAATAAGGTGGGCAGACCGTGTTACGCATACTCAATATCTACAACATTGCTTCAGACACAAACACACAGATATTCCGTACGGTATACCAAGAAAAAATATAGAAACAGAGCTAAAAATCCACTTTGATTTTTGAAATTTCGTATGTCAATTAAATTATTTATTGAGCCAACTTGACTAAACGAATGATACAGAAGTTCTTCTTTTTGGGGATACTTTCACGTCCAATTCTCAGAATTGAGTCCCAAATCAATGAGAAGAAAATGTTGTACTGTGTAATGTAAAGCTTGCACTAATATTAGTTAATTAATATTATATAATTGATACGATCTTATTAATATAAATCATACGCTCCATTTTACACACTCTTACGAAATTTTAGTTATAATTTTGAAAGGGAAAACAAAACCAACAAATTTAAAGACGTCAACCATATTATTTTCACAATTAATTAATCGAGAACAAAACCCACTATAGAGTATGTTAAATGGATTTTAACGAAAATATTCTGAAATGGAAAATATGAAAACAAAGGGGTTCGGTTATTGGTTTCTAAAGTTATCGCACCAGCCAAACGGAGAGATTACATACAATTTGTCAAAACTGATTTGGTCTAAACATACATGAGGCCTTAGACCATTCTATCGATATATTACACTTTTGGACCATAGCCACTAATATATGTGAATCCTTGGGTGTAATAGGGACCTAACCAATATGGACACGTCCTGGGTTGCGGACGTTACACTCGTACTCATTATACCCTCACTTTAGTGTGACGAGGGTATGTATCATTTGCTACGGAAAAAAGTGTAACACATCGAAGGAGTGACCTAAGACCCCAAGTATGTTCGGCGGAAATCCGTTTTGGGTCATTTTAAGTCGAATGAGCAATGTCCGTCTGTCTGTCTGTCTGTCTGAATGCACCATTTTGCACCAAAGGTTAACAGCTTATAACATTAATACCAGTGTATAAAAATACTTGAAATTTAGTACAGCATAATGTTTTTATAGTGCCTACAGCCCATTGAAAAATGGGCGTCATTGTCACGCCCCTTTTGGTACCTCTCACACAAAGGTACCATTTTGCACCAAAAGTTAACAGTTTATAACATTAATATCAGTGTATACAATTACTTGAAATTTTGTACAGTGTAATGCTTTTATAATGCCTATAGTCCAGTGAAAAATGAGCGTTATCACCACGCCCCTTTTTGTACCTCCCACACAAAATGGCCAAATTATACCACAATTTAATATCTCAACGTTAATATACCAGTCCATATAAACGGTTATAATTCGGCACAGTGCAATGTATTTAAAGTATCTACTGTTCAGCGAAATATAGGTGTATTTCTTAAACCCAAAAAATTGACAGAATAATTTGTGTAATATTCAATATTACATTACTCACAAAGTGAGGGTATACCTTAGTCGGATTACCCGACTGAAACTTTCTTACTTGTTTGTTTACTAATATTAATCCCGTTGGCGTTCTTAATGCAATATTTTCATATAACATTCAGCAAGAACTACTATTTGAGACTGCTTTGAAATTACATTTAAATATTTTTGACGGAAGTGCAGTTTCGGGCGTTACAAAAAATGGAAGTAGTTTTAGAGGTAAATTTGAATTTGCATTTTTTTAGCTAATTTTTCATAGTAATCAGAAAAATCGAAATACATAAAAGAAAAAGGAATATTTAAGAATATACTTGAATATCCTCTCTCATTATAATCAATCATATCTTGGTTCATTCAAAAAATTTAAACTCGTCTTTTTCGGATTTTAGGTTACCGACGTTACAGGACAATTTCAATACGTTAAAACAACAATATTCTGTCAAACATTTTATTTAATGTTGTCTTTTATATTTTATAGACCCTGCTGTACTTGGCATTTCAATGGTGGGATCATTAGAATGGACCGCAAAATAATAAAACTATTTCAGAACAGGCATATTTTTAAAGTTTTTTATATAAATTTTTTTCGGATTTACCGATATGACTGTCGAACAGAGATATTTGAGTTTTAAAGTGGACCTAAGGTTTTTTAACCAAACGATGTTTATTATTATAATATCAGCACTGACATTTTAATAATATATAAGAATTATCCGGATTGAAAAGAGCTCTTTAATAATAAAACTTTCATTTCGACATAATGGTTTTTTTGCCTGACCCTTATTAAGGAGGGGTAACGTTTCGTTTTTGATTGATTTTTATTTGATTTTGTTCTGAATGGAGAACTTTTCAAGAATATTGTGATAAAATTTGAGATGAATCGGAGCAAAACTAACAAAGATACAGCAGTTTAAGAAACCGCACCCCCATACCTGACTCAGTGCATCGGAAAGACTTTAAAGTGTTTTTCCCACAGCTCAAGTTTTTAAAGTCGGTGCCCTTCATAACTTCAAAACTGCTGCACCGATCATTTTGAAGTTTTGAACACTATTTCTGTATATAATTTACAAGGTAACGCTGTAGATTTTTTCAATTGGTTAAAATATTTATTTTACAATAAGAAATTAGCCAAACTTTTGCAAAAATCGCGCTTTTCAGTTTTGAAAATTCACGCTTTAGAATTTTTTTTTTTCAAATTTGTTAATATTTTTATTTTACAATAACAAATTAGCCAAACTTTTGCAAAAATCGCGCTTTTCACTTTAAAGTATTTCCAAAAAGGAAAAAACTTAAATTTCGCAAAACCCTCCCAGAGTTACCTCAGGAAAGCGATTATCTAACGAAAGAACTTAGATTTTCTTATTTCAGATGATCCAGCAACGAGTTTTGAGGGTCATTGCACTTCTTCTTCTTTCTTCCGAGAGGCTTCCGAATAATTTCTGCCATTACCGTATTTTTTAAAAATTGTACATAATATTCATCAAAAGTTATTCATTACAATAAACCATTGTTTTTAATAAACAGATGTTAACTGTGTCGTTAGGTTAGGCGTGTCGTCAAAAAAAATCACAAAAGTGTCCCTTTATGCACGAATTAACGTTATTCCCCCGTTAATGCAAACCTTTTACATTGATACACATTAGTCATACGCCACCAGGGTTCATTGTGAATTATTATAATTCATACGCTCCCTTTCACAACGATTCCATAAGTCATTCTGAGAAGTTAAAATGGCAACAATTTGCTAAATAATGAAGAAGGTAACCATCCAAATAGCTAAAATGTTTCTATACGCCTTAATTTAGAAAAACTCACAATTAACATTAGGATTACTTCAATATTTTTTATATATGGGGCATTTCATGTCAAGTGAGTGAATTTCTAAAACTGATGTCTTCTGATCGGCATGAAACTTGCATAAAGTTTAGTCCTATTGGATGGTAGTTATGACACAAAATTTCAACGAAATCGGTTAATGACTGTCCTAGATATAGGGCTTTTAATTTTGAAATTTCGGTCAAACGACCCCTATTTCCCATCCATATAACTAATTATATAACTGTATTTTGGAAATTTTTCCCGAAGAGTTCTCGATAGATTTTCCTTCACTTTAAAAAAAAAATCACAAAAATATTTGTTTTTGGAAATTAAAACTTATTTCGAAATTTTTGCCAAAAACCGATGTCTTTACTTTTAATTTTGTTTTTCTTAGACGAAAGTTTAAGTCATTTCCTTTGAGACCTTTGTGACCTATTAGTGGGATAGAACTTGTTTATCTATAACAAGTAAAAGCGTTAAGTTCGGCCATGCCGAATCTTATATACCCTCCACCATGGATAGCATGTGACCTCACAAAATAATTCAATCCTAAAGAAAATAACACCGAAAAACACAAAAAATATAGTAGATGAGGACAGTAGGAATCACAACAAGTTCGATGCTATATATGGGAGCTATATCTAAATATGGACCGATATGGCCCATTTGGCCCAGACAACCTGCAACTATAAGAAGTGTTTGTACCAACTTTGATCAACCTAGCTCTATTATTGCGGAATGTAGCGTGATTACCACAGACGGACGGACGGACGGATGGACAGACGGACATGGCTAAATCTTAGAATTTTACGACGATTAAGAATATAGATAGACCTCTAAAAAATTGAGGTTCAACAATATATTGTAGCATAACTAGAGAACCATTTATCGTAATTGGTTGAGGAAAGTTTTAAATAATTCTAAATTAAATAGCATTCATCTTCTTCTCACCAAATTTCTTCAACCCATCAGTGGTTTCATCGACAAGACATTGCGAAAAATAAAATTTTTAGAGAAAATTTTAATAATTTTTAAAATGAAAACTCTTAAAGCATCGTAAAAAAACATGGCAATATCTTGTAAGATATCTTTGAAAACACTGATGGGCTGAAGACTAATAAATTAATATTATTTCAAGCTTTCCTGAAAAAATTACGATAAATGGTTGATTGGTTATGCTAACATATATCCTTCAACCTTATTTTTTATAGGTTTATGTTTATTTTGATAGGTAAATAGGTTCAATCCCACTAATAATTACAATATAATACAAAAATATCAAAACAATTTCGCAAAAACAAATCACAAAAATATTTTTTCTAATTTTGTTATCTTACTTAAAATATTGAAGAAAAAGAAATGGATGGGAATAAAGAGCCATCTGAACAAAATTTCCAAATTCAACACCCTCCAACTCGGACAGTCCCTAACCGATCTTATTGATATTTTGTGTCATAACTACCACCAAATAGGACTAAACTTGTTGCGAGTTTCATCCCGATCAGAAGACATCGATTTTAAAAAATTGATTCACTTGACCTGAAATCCACCAAATATATTTTTGAAAATATTCGTTTTGAACTAGAAATGGCTAGCTAAGAATTTTGCAATGAATTAAAACCTTTTAATAATGGCAGAAACGACCTCTTCTTATATAAAATTGAATATCTTTACCAATATTTCAGTTTTACCCCAGTCATTTGCATTTAAATCACACTTTTCGGTAGGCTTTCATTATAAACATCTGCCCTGTTCCACATTGCGTATGATCAATAAAAATTCTCCTCGTAAAAACATTAGGCGTATACTTATTATTGAGACGTATGGATGGATGATACAGACACATTTTAGAGATTGCAATGAAACAACTCCTCCTTTTGGCATTTTAAAGCATCATTTAGGTTTATTGCTAACAACTAGGATTTCAAGCATTTCAACTGTTTTATTTTATATGAATTTTCCGAATGCATACCTCATAAAGTGCAGAAAATACCTAAGGAGGAGCAAACATAAAACATAAATATATACACGAGCCCACACACAAACATCTAAATGTTTGAAGGTATTTGGTTGAGCTAAATGTAAGTGTAGTATTATTTGTATGAGTCATAACGTCAAAGAATTTATGATTTCTTGTATCAACCCCTACCCCCTCTAAGTGGGAAGACATCTCAGCATAAACTCCAGCAATAATCATACGCCATCATAACCTTACTTATATGAGGTGAACATAAATATTTTATGATTTTAATACCCGACGAATCATTTGTTATTCGCCTGTGAGCATCTCCTTACTCCTGTGTTGTGGTTAGTGTTACAAGGGCTCCCCACACATGGACCGAGTAATAAGCGTTTAAATTTGTAATGCACTTCTCCCCCGCCTTTTAAGAATAATGTCTTAAAACCGTATACTCTCTGAAGAAACATGAGAAAAAAACTTTTAAATTTCATTGTCAAGAAATGCGAGCAATAGCAATATTAAATAATAAAGGCAAACCTAAAATAAAAGCAAAAATAATAACTAAAGATGCCAGGAGCAGTAATTTTTATTAGGATTTTCTTTTTTGCCAGTTGATTTTTCTTCGCCATAATTTTTGCTTTTTTCCTGTTAAAGGTGTCAGTTTGTCTGTCGGTTTTATTCTTGTGTTTTTATAACAAATTCCCTTAATGCGTAAAGCATAATTCATGATAAACACACGCCATGTCATTCCCATTGAAAACCAGAACACAAAACCAGAACCTGAGCTGAATAAAACAAAATTTATTAAATTCGGTGAAATTATGATGGTATCACTCCAAGCAATTTGCCAGAGCACTTTTCTGTAGAAATTCATCTGTTAGCTGAAGACTTCACGGAGAAAAAAACAAGAAAATTAATAAATAAATTTTAACAATATGCTAAATATGTTTTCTCTGAAATTCTTTATTCTTTCAGAATGAAAATGTTTTTTTTTTTGATTGAGTTTGGGGCAAAGTTTGTCCAGTAAAGTGATTATCCTTCGCTACCAGCTTTTGTCACCTTATTAAATTGAAAAAAACAATCTTTTAAGCATAATTTATTTCACCTTTAATCGGTGTAATAAATTTGCTTAGATATCATGTCTGCGGTTTTGGTTAAGTAAATGATACACTATTAAAGCTTTTAAATTGAAACGCTGAAAAGGTGCTTATGGACTTATGATTAATATTAATTAAAGTCAACACCTGAGGCGTATGATTGATGTTAATGCCAGCATATTTGTATTAGGACAAGGATGCATGTAAATAATATAGCAAATAACAGAATACAGGTGCCATAGAAAATCTCGTATGTCACAATGAGAAACAATTGTACAAAAATGAAAATGTTCAAATGGAAGCCTTAAGTCATTACTATTGTAATACCTGATATGTAAATACAATGGAAAATTTATACATGGATTTATGATACTGATTTGGAAAATTCGAAAATTGTAGGAGACTTTTGACAATAACTTTTTATTGTAACATTTCTGCAAATGAAACTGTCAAACAGTAAGTAGTACTCGTAATAGTCCTTATATAACTATCATTATGGATATTTGGATTTATGATACTTACTTTAAATAAACATTTCATTAAAGTTATTTGGCTGAAACAAGCAAATGATTTCACATCGTTTAAAATGTGTGTTGATGCATTTAATGGGCACACAAATTTTAATAATATCTACGTCAGTAGTCTGAATCAAACAATTTAACTCTCCAGTCTGAAACTTCTTTGGAAATTATACTAGACCGGTCGACAAAAACTAATTTTCGTCTTGAGTTTCTGATTAAATGCAAAGATTCTAAACTTTTAAAGTTAGCTTTCGTCTTTTTTGATCGATAAGAAAGACTGAAGTTAAAACCGTGCTAAATTAGGTACAAGTTTTTAAATTTTGCATCGATTTTTTCGGAATGCGTTCATTTTATTTTATATATGGACATTTCCCTGGGCTACTCAAAAAAATGCCTTAAAATTTTGCAACTCCTTCTTGAGTATTTTTTTTTTTCAAAGTACCTGCGCCACATTTACGCACTATGCAAAAAAAAATTTAACAATTTTGGCAGGGAAATATTGCTTTAGACCTTGTCGATCTTTTTACGTAAAAAAAGTTGATAAGTATTGTATAATATTGACATTAAAAGACATATTTTAATAACCTATTTTCTATATGAATTTCGTGCTGCCCGGAACATGCCGTCCGGAATTCAACGAAAATCTAAATATGTCAAATTATGGGGAAAAGCTAATGAAATTCCTACCGTCCGCAACGCAGAAAATACCCATATACTGAATTACTTACAGTAGTCATACGCCACCATTGTCCATATCAATTAATACAAATTATACGACCCATTGTACAAGAAGAATACTTAATTTAGAATTCTTTAAAACTTACCTGAACCAATTCGGATATACAGATACTGCCCTCCTAAGAAATAAAGTCTTATCTCCATTTCAGTAGTATTCAGATATTCAGCTTTTACGTTTTATGACTTTCGCGCCTTTTAATTTTATGTGCAGGTTAGAGACCTAAATTGGTCTATGTGAGCTGGCAAAACCGGCTGCCATCCCACCATAAACCTAAACATTAAGGCGCGAAAGTTATAAAACGTAAAAGCTAAATATCTCACAAGTACTGAAATGGAGATACGACTTTCTTTCTTAGAAGGGCAGAAGAAGTTTTGCCAAAAGATGTGTTTCAATTTCTCTATTTTTCTTAGCATAATGTAATCTTAAAAAATAGAGAAATTGAACAACATATGTTTGGCATATCTCGAGAACCATTTACGCGGATTGGTTCAGGAAAGGTTTTACAGAATTCGAATTTTACAGAATTAAGTAGCCTTCAACTTCTTACAATACCATTTTTCCATCCGTTCAGCGGTTTCGACGATATCTTATAAAATATTGGAAAAAATCTTATTTTTTTGAGAACATTATAATAATATTTTAATAAAAGCCTCATAAAAACATCGAAAAATGCGCAATTGTTAAATTATTTATAATTTTATCATAAAGTCTGACAGATCGAGAATAAAATGAGCCCATTCCGACGAAAAACGCATAATTAAAAAATTTGTAGCGAGGAAAACCGTCACTTTCCTAGAAATTCGAAAATTTGCTCTAACAAACAAATTTTGTCCCTTTATTAGTAACACAAAAGAAACTAAAATTAAACACTGAAAAAGTCAGACCCAAAAATCGTGTCGACCGGTGTTATCGGACTTATTAAAACATTGTGCAAAGGGACGTATAATTTATATTAATTGATATGGACAATAGTGACATATGAGTACTGCGCATAATTAAGTATACGTTGAACTAAGGTAGGCCGCAGGGTTAGACAAACCTTGTTAGACAAAGTTGTGTTTTCGTTTAAAGTGTATTATTTTCACAAATAAAATACACATAACCAACTAAGGTATAACCTCACTTTGTTAGTAATGTAATATGGAGTATTGCACTTTGTGGGAGCCAGAAAGGTGGAAACACTATACTCAGTCATTGCAGAATTTGCCTATAATACATAATATGAAAACTTTTCTATGGTTGCTACAGAAGATATATGAATGTTGTGTTCGAATAAATCTGGGTTAGAATTTCTGATATTAATCGATGGATTTTATTTTTTGCATAAAAGGTTTACAAACTTTAAATGGTAAAATAAGATTTCGCTATAATTTATTTTTTAAATGATTTTTTTCCAAATCTTTATGGGTATGTATTTCAAAATTTTAAAAAGTGAACATTGCTTTTAAACTGCTGAACAGAATTTTAAAAAGTGTACGTTTTTTAAAAATTTATATTTTTTTTCAAGATTTTTTAGAAAACTGTGAAAGTACTATTTTTTTTTAGAAAACAAGTAAGAAAGTTTCAGTCGGGTAAACCGACTAAGGTATACCCTCACTTTGTGAGTAATGTCATGTTGAATATTACTCGAATTATTCTGTCAATTTGTGTCGGAGGTACTAGAAGGGGTTTATCAAATACACCTTTTTTTTGCAGAATATTAGAGACTTTAAATTCATTGCACTGTGCCGACTTATAAGCATTTATGTGCACTGGTATAAACGTTATGAGACATTAAATTGTGGTATGATTTGGGCATTTTGTGTGGGAGGTACAAAGAGGGACGTGGCAATAACGCCCATTTTTCACAGGGCTATAGACACTATAAAAACATTACACTGTACAAAATTTCAAGTATTTTTATACACTGGTTTTAATGTTATAAGCTGTTAACTTTTGGTGCAAAAAGGTACCTTTGTGTGGGAGGTACCAAAAGGGGCGTGACAACAACACCCATTTTTCCCTGGACTGTAGGCAATATAAAATCATAATACTGTACAAAATTTCAAGTATTTTTATACACTGTTATTAATGTTATAAACTGTTAACTTTTGGTGCAAAATGGTGCATTTGTGTGGGAGGTACCAAAAGGGACGTGGCGACTTCGCCCATTTTTCTCGAGTTGATAACGACTAATAAGCTAATACTATGTGTGGAATTTCAAAAGATTCGAATAAGTAGTATAGCAGTTATTAAAGAATCAATATTTCACAACATTTTAACTCTTTGTGGGGGAGGTACTAGAAGGAGTGGACCAATATGGCCCATCTTCGAACTTAGCCGGAAATAGAAAAAAATATTACCACATACCAAATTTGAGGTCAATCGGTTACTCCTTTCGAGAGTTATCGTGCGCACCAGCCAGCAGACAGACAGACAGACAGACAGACAGACAGACAGACAGACGGACGGACATTGCTCATTCGACTAAAAATGACCCAAAACGGATTTCCTCCGAACATACTTGGGGTCTTAGGTCACTCCTTCGACGTGTTACACTTTTTTCCGTAGCAAATGATATATACCCTCGTCACACTAAAGTGAGGGTATAAATATAGCTCTTCATTCGATTTAAAAAAAACATTGTTCAAATATTCACACAATATGCTCCAGAAGCTTAAAATTTCAGAACAGTAATTGGTTTTTTGTAGACTCAATATTTGTAAAAGTTATGGGCGAAATATTAAGGCAAGTCTGAACCGAATTATAAAATGTGGTTAAATTGTAAGGACGATGTTGAATGTGAACCACACCTAAACGACAAGTTTTTTTCTGCATTTCATTTGAAATTTCTCAATTTCAGACTAACTCAATTTGAACCATGGAAAGATACTCAATCGATCAAAGCGTTAAAGTTTTTTAAGCCTTTTACGAAATTGGGCGTTAAAATCAAAAAGCATTTCGTGCACTTTGTTATGTTTTTTGTGATCAGCATAATCGACCAAATGTGTCCACAATCGGGAGAATTGTGCGCAAATTTCAGGAAACCGGGTCTGTAGGAGATGTGAAAACACCTGTGCATGCTCGACCAGTCCGTTTGGTGCGGCTTATGGGCTGGCGACGTCATCGGCACATACTTCTTCGAAATGTTACTGTGAATGGTGTTCGCTATCGTGAGATGATAACGAAATTTTTATGGTCCGAATTGGAAGATATGGATGTGGACAATATGTGGTTTCAACAGGACGGTACCACTTGCCACACAGCTAACGAAACAATGGCTCTTTTGCGCAACAAATTCAATGGCCGTGTTATTTCACGTCGTGGCGATGTCAATTGGCCGCCAAAATCATGTGATTTTACACCGCTAGACTTCTTTCTTTGGGGTTATTTGAAAGAAAAGGTGTACGTCGATAAGCCAGCAACAATTCAAGAGCTAAAGGATGAGACAATTCGGCACATTAACGGCATAGAACCTCAATTGTGCCTCAGCGTCATCGAAAATTTGGACCATCGGATGGAGGTGTGCCGCCGAAGTCGTTCCATACATAATTGAACCCTACCAATATTATCATAATAAAAAGAAATGACAATAATTTCCTAAATAATTTGTGTTTTATTCAAAATTTTTTATTTAAAATTTAACCACCCTTTATACATTTTTCGGTTAGATAATCATATATTTTTGTGACATTCATATTTTATTAAATTTTTTTTTTTGCAATAGATAGATATTCAAACATTTTGTGATGGTGAAACCAAATTAAAAAATTAAACCTACAATGGTCGCACTAATATGACTCTACTTGTTTTGAACGTAATTGCAAATAGCCGTATGTATTATATTAATAAAAAGGGTCATTTGTGGCATATGCTTATCACTAACATAACAATCATCAGAGATTTTTATACCGTCACCTTACCAGGGGTACGGTGTGAATTATTTGCTATGCGAAAATTTTAACACATCGAAGGGTGAGATGAATCCCGATAAATTAATTGGAGAAAATAGTTTCATACATTTTAAACCAACTGTCCGTCCGCCCGTCTGGATGATAACTCTCGTAGGGAATCGAGAAAACCACTTTAAGTACAAAAATGAACCATATTGACCCCTCTTCTTTTGGAACCACCCCCACAAAGGTTAACGTTTTGAAAATATTAAATCATGGGCATATTTAAGCTGTATCTTCGAGTAAAAAAACTGTAGTTCGTGAAAATTTTAATTTTCAATTTTGTTATTTAGTTTTCACTTAAAATAAAATAAAATTTTTAAATACAATTTATAGTAATAAAATATATTTTAATTGTGCTGTAGAGCGTATGATTTATATTAAATAAGGGTAGACGTGGCGTATGATAAATGGTAATAAATAAGTATAAAAAATTCGCTCATTACACATTATATCATTACTACCAACGGTAGTAATATTCTAAGCTGAATTTCACAAACCCTAGACAGCTAACTAAGTAAGCCGGATTTCGAAGCAATAGGTCATGTACAGACCTTACAAGCACAGCCAGAATAATTATAGAACAATCTGCAGAATTTAATGCACCTCTGTATATGGCATTTACATGTTGATTTTGAAAAGGCATTCGATGCTGTAAAGTGGGAGTTCGTGTGGAAAGAACTTCTATCCAGAGGCATTCCTGAAATATTCGATATCAGATTGTTAGTATTCTGAGAAAAACATATGACGGAGTTAATTGCAGTGTACTACACGAGGTTCAATACTAGGAATATGGTTGCCTCGTACCGTTTCCAATGATGCATTGCTACACACCTCTAAACAAAATCTCACAGAAGCGGATATTCTAAAACGAAAATACGGCTGGATTGGGCATACATTGAGAAAAACGACAGCTGGAATATCGCACGAAACACTGGTGTGTAACCCCCAATGGTGTAGGAAACGTGGAAGACCCAAGATTACTTGGAGGAGGACCGTGCAGCGAGAATCTGCTAAATTGTTTAATGAACTCAGAGAAATAGCGCGAAGCAGAAACATTTATCTACATCTAAAGATAGATTCATTGGTCTTTATAGGTTAACAAAGTAAGGCAATGCCTCTAATATAATACACCTAATTTTTGACCTCTGACTTTTTCACTTATTTTCCTTCAAATATAAATTCAATTTAGTATGAAAACGCAAGTCAATGCCCGAATTAATACAAAAAGTATAGCAAACAAATTGGCTAAATTGACATTTCAAAATTAGAAAATTAATAACAAATATCTGCTATAGACGTCGTCGCTGTCCTCCTCAATGCTCTTCTATATTCAAGTGCAATAAAATTGGAATAATTTTTTTATTAATATTCATATTTCAATGTTACCCTCTTCAGTTGCGCTGATTGAAACTGACAGCATTTTTCTACTTTCTACTCATATACGTAAGAATATAAATTGTATTATAATCCGGTGCTTTGTCTCAGTCGCTCGTCCTCCTCTCTATTCCCAGGCAGTCCTGGGGCACACACAAAGTATGCACGAAGTGCAGTCAAGTGTGAAAAATGTCATTTAGGCTTTAGGAGTGGTTTTATGCCAGAGCAGACAAATTGAAATTTAATATGAAATAGGAAAACCCAGGAATACGTTAGTCAATTGCTGTTGCCTGCCATCTGTGGGGAAAATGCTTTGGGGGGGGTTCTTAAATGATGTGGCAGCTTAAATATTACCTGAAACGGATGCTCTGGAGACGGAAATCATCAGGAAATTTAAATTGTATTCTATTTAACCACAAAAAGAGAGCTTAAATAATAATCAGCTTCATTGACCGGAAAATAAATTCAGTTTATATAAAGAGAGAAAATTTAATTAGAATATATTGGAACTCAAAGAAAGAAGGAAATCATTTTAAATTATGCAATTTTAATAGACATTTTATTGCATTGGAAAAAAAGTTGTTGTACAGATAAATAGGACCTATTTCTGAGATGCTTTCAAAGCATATTTCTGTTAAATGAAGATAATTAACTTAATACCAATTTTTAATTATATTTACTCATGTCTGATGTTTAACTAAGATAAGATGAATTTAAGTATAATTTCCTTAATTATAGTAAGCAATGTTTTCTGCGCATAAAAGAAATCCTGCAGAATTTTGAAGGAGAAATTCTAATACCATAAGCTCGCCCCAAGTACTTCCAAATCAATGTCAATGTCTTTAATATTAGTAAACATTTTTTATTCTGTACATCCCATTATGCCACAGCAAATCAAGCTCATAGGTCGTCGCTATGTAAATTCACCTATTCAACACAACGATGCCAATAAATATTATTTATAAGTTCTATTAACGGTCGCAGAGTTTATCGTTATTGAGGCCATTAACCGCCACACGACGACAAAATGCCAATAGATCCCACTTAACAATAACGATACAATTATAACAGTTGGCATTTTTATCTGTGTTATACACAAATGTGCGCAACAAAACAATTCGTACTCGTACTCGGGCATAGCAGTTAGTAGGGAACAATTGTCACTTTGTTGTCGGGTCATATTGGTCAGACCATTAAACTTTTTTTGGGGAATTTATGATGACATTAGGTTCATATTACGCCTCATGAAAATCTATTGTTATGTTTCTCATACTCCGCCTTCATATATCAAGCGACGCGCGCAGCTCCTGCACAATTGTAGCCATATTATTGGTAAATTTGTTGGGGACAAATTGTGACAATTTCGTCTCGAAAATTATTGCAGTCAAATTAATGAAAATTATGGCATTTATTCGATTTTTGAATAAGACTTTTTTCTGTTTTCTGTAGTAGAAAGGCATTGTGGCGTTGAAGCATAATTTGTCACATACTAGTGGAGTGTGAGTTTAATTGTGAAATTGTGGGAGTGTATCTCATTTGAACAGTGTCTCATATTGCAAGTTCAGCAACAGTTATATTTTATTTATTTCAAATTTATTTGAATTTCAATCAAAAAAAGACTTATTTAATATCTTCTTGTACCTCTATTTTGAAATCTTAACTAATAACAAAATTATTTTTATATTCTTTACAGGTATGTTCAACAATTTGAAAACTACATTTTGTAAGTAAACACACTTCTAAAATATTTATGGATACCTTCCAAAGTTAATTTCAATGTATGCTAAGTTACCTTATCATATTTTTAGACAGACAGTATTTTGAAATTCTACATATTCCAATTTACATTTTCTCAACATTTAATATTAATACGTCTACCAAAAATCAAAAGTTATGCACAAAACCGTAGATGTCATGCAATTTACACTATTAACGAATTCCATACAAATTCAAATAATCCGAGTTTTTAATATTAATTAACCTATGCAATTAATGTTTGCCTAAAAATGTTACAAAAAGTTGCTAAATGGAAAAATAAGAATCGCTATCATTAATTTTTGAAAAAAAAAAATACAAAATTGTATGGCGATTTGAAATTTTAAAAAATTGCGCAAAATGCATTTTTGGTTTTTACGAAATTTTAAATTGCTTTGTTTGAAAAGAACATAACGAAACATTTTTTATTGTTTTTATATCGTTCATTCCAAGTCAAACTGAACACCTTTTTTGGGCCACCATTCGCGATTTCAAAATAAATTGGCATATCGATTCTCTGCTCAAAACAAAATACTTTATAAAGGGTGGTTACATTTTAAGGGCCGATGTTGATTTTGAATAAAACACAAATTATTTAGGAAATTATTGTCATTTCTTATTATTTTTATTATATTGGCGGCACACCTCCATCCGATGGTCCAAATTTTAGATGACGCTGAGGCATAATTGAGGTTCTACTAGTATGCCGTTAATCTGCCGAATTATCTCATCCTTTAGCACTTGCATTGTTGCTGGCTTATCGACGTACACCTTTTCTTTCAAATAACCCCAAAGAAAGAGGTCCAACGGTGTCAAATCACATGATCTCGGCTGCCAATTGATATCGCCACGACGTGAGATAACGCGGCCATTGAATTTGTTGCGCAAAAGAGCCATTGTTTCGTTAGCTGTGTGGCAAGTGACACCGTCCTGTTGAAACCACATATTGTCCACATCCATATCTTCCAATTCGGGCCATAAAAAATTCGTTATCATCTCACGATAGCTAACACCATTCACAGTAACTGCCTGACCGGCCTCATTTCGAAGAAGTATGGTCCGATGATGTCACCAGCCCATAAGCCGCACCAAACGAACTGAGCGAGCATGCGCAGGTGTTTTCACATCTCCTACAAACCCGGTTTGCTGAAATTTGCGCAAAATTCTCCCGATTGTGGACACATTTGGTCGATAATGCTGATCAAAAAATCGCACGAAAATGCACGAAATGCATTTTGATTTGAACGCCCATTTTCGTAAAAGGCTTAAAAAACTTTAACGCGTTGCTCGATTGTGTATCTTTCCATGGTTCAAATTGAGTTAGTCTCAAATTGAGAAAAGTCAGAAGGGGTTATTAAACCATTACACATATTTTTCGATAAACAGTAGATTCTTTAAAATTTTACCGAACTCAAAGCGTTTATGTGCACTGTTATATTAACGTTACGGGCTATTTAATTTTGGTATGATTGGTCATGTTGTGTGGGAGGTACAATAAGAGGAGTGGTGATAACGCCCACTTTTCATAGGATTGTAGGCACTATAACAGCATTACACTGTAGAATATTTCAAGTGTTTGCATGCACTGGTAATAAAGTTATAAGACGTAACTTTTGGTGTAAGAAGGTCCATTTGTATGGGAGGTACCAAAAGGGGCTGTACAATAATGCCCATTTTTTACCGGACTATAGGCGCTACATAATGTTTTTGTACTGTAGAAAATTTCAAGTATTTTTATGCGCTTGTATTAAAGTTATATGCTGTTCAATTTTGATGCAAAATGGTCCATTTGTGTGGGAGATACCAAAAGGAACGTGGCAACTTCGACCATTTTTCTCGAGGTGATAGGTACTAATAAAATAATATAATGTGTGGAATTTCCGAAGATTCGAGTAGGTAGTACGAGTATAAAAGCTATTAAAGAATCAATATTTCACTAAATGTGAACCCTTTGTGTGGGAGGTACCAGAAGGAGTGGACGAATATGGCCCATCTTCGAACTTAGCCGGAGATAGAAAAAAATATTACCGTATACTAAATTTGAAGTCAATCGGTTACTCCCTTCGAGAGTTATCGTGCTCACCAGCCAGCAGACAGACGGACGGACGGCATTTCTCATTTGACTTAAAATGGCCCAAAACGAATATCCGCCGAACATACTTTGGGTCTTAGTTCACTCCTTCGATGTGTTACACTTTTTGCCCGTAGCAAATGATATATACCCTCGTATCACTAAAGTGAGGGTATAAAAAGTCGTCATAATTCATAATTTGTGTACCATTTCTTCACTGCACTTTCAAAGTGAAAATCGTCTAAATTCAAATATGATTTAGACCAATCCCAGTGACGAAAGTTCAGGCAAAAGATGTACGGTTGAAGTTGCCTCGACCGAAAATAATTTACTACGAAGATATTCCTTCAGGCCGCAATGGTAAAAATCCGTCAGTTACGAACGAACATGTATGAATATTCACACGCGAAAAAAAAGTTTTCCACTAACATAGCTTGAACTTTTTTGTACTTATCGATTAATATTAATTTGAAATGTAGTTTCTGAATAATCGACCTTTATTCTGTATTTTAGTTGTTTTTAATTAATGAACAAGCTCGAGGTCAAGTTTTGATGTTTTTTTATTTATTCGATATTTCTTTCCTCTTTGAGGAACATCTTCAGGAATATGAGTATGTAAACAAAACTAACACAAAACATAAAAAGACATACGTCCTGCCTTGTTGTCGTCTGTTTTCTTACTCAGACGAAAACAGACATACTCATATTCCTGAAGATGTTCCTCAAAGAAAAACGATATATCGAATAAATACAAAAACATCAAAACTTGACCTCGAGCTTGTTCATTAATTAAAAACAACTAAAAGATTAATATTAATTTTTTAATTGTGAGTGTTAAAAAAAATCGGTCTGAAAATCCGCGAAAGAACTCACTTGTTGAAATCAATTTCCTATTCGTTCGTAACTGTCAATTACTCGCTACAGGAAGCAAGGACTTCTTAAATTATATTGTTTTTGGCCTCGACATTACTGATTTAAGATATGCTAACGAATTACTTACAATATCTCTGGAACGATAAAACCGCGTTCGTTAAGTCGCTTCTGGAACCCTTTTCATATTTACAATTGCATACTTATTTCATTGTCTATACATTTTATATTTTCGATTAATTTTGCAATGACGATTACGAGTATCAATTAAATAATGTACACAACTACTGCATTCGTTATGGTGCCACCTGGACAAAAAAAAATCCATAATATACATAGTTGTGCGGCGGTTTTAATTGATTCAGATTTTCTTCCTTCTTCTAGATTTGTTTCCGAGCTTTGGACGACAATTTGCTTCAGCAAAAATGTTTTCTACTACGATATTGTATTCCAAGACATTTCTTTTCAAATACTTTACGATTTTCAATTTATTGTTTAATTTATTGTAACAACTAAGATACATTCAGTCGGGTTAACCGTCAAAGGAATACCCTCACTTTGTGAGTAATGTAATATGGTATGGTATGGGAGGCCAGAACGTTGAAAAAATGATTCATTCTTTGTCTGTCTATCCCAGTCAACATTTTGTGAAAGTATTGATCAGATTCGGGAATCTATTCGACTCCAATGCGCGATTATAATAATCATAAATGCGCTCATTTCATTCGACAAAAAATTTGTAAACTAGTGTAATTTGAGCATTTTATTTCCAATTTTTTTTTACAAAACAGTTTCCATGACATATAGGATTTGAATATTACTAAACATACAAAAAAGGTTAGCAATTCTCATTCTACCATTTGTAAACTTTATTTCGAAAAAATTTGCGGCTATTATTCGTACGGATTACAGAAACCTATAGTAAATTTCTGCAAGGATCATCTCTGATCAATATGACACCAAAAAATGTCTATGATTACAAGAAACTTGATGTACGAGTGTACTGATTTTTGACAGCAATTTTCGAGGAATAACGGGATGTTCTAGAAGATTGATTTTCTACAGAATCTTATTTGCCGTAGAGTCCTCTAAATGAAAAGTTTTCCTATTTAAAATTCCTCGCTGAAGTGAAATGATACCTGAAAAATGAATCTAATGGTGATTTCGATTCTGAAAAAAATGTTGCCCCATTGACGCGAAATTATGAAAAATATTTGCCCTTTTCATTTGGAACTCATGTAGTCACTCGATATAAACTTAGCTCCTATTTCAAAATTCCAAAAAGTGCTATAAAAGTACAGTTTTCGACAAAGTGGCAACAAAAATGGTGCACTTTTTTAAAGAAAATAAATCGACATAATACATTTCATTGAAGTCTTTACCGGTTTGACACTTGCCCTAAATAATTCACATTTGTAATCTTCAAATGCTTAAAAGATTAATATGATTAAGATCTCAATGAATATTAGAGCGTAAAGTGTCGATAAAATCGTGACAATTTTAGAAAACTGAAGTTCTGCACTTGAGTCACAATCTTTATCGTTAATGGTTATTTTGGTGTCAGTGTCTCAGAAATGACACTGAGCCACTGTACATCACTGCAAGTAGTATTCACTTACACGTGTGTGCGGCCGTTGTGCACAAGTATTGTTTGTTTATTTGCATTTTGCCTACTCTAATGGAATTATGGTTATGGACTGCAATTGGTGCTGCAAATGTTGCTTTTAAATTCGTTTCAATTTTTAGGTTTATAGTTTTTCTTGGTTTTTTTTTTGGTGTATAAATATCATTGATAATAAAAATTTTATTTTTTCCCATTTTGGTTTGGTTGCCGTAGACTGTTAAAGTGTTATTTTTATTTGTATTTATTTAGCGCTGCTGAGAGACTGAGTAGAGTGAAGTGGTTGTCCTCTGAAATCGACTCAAGTCTCAAGTATGCATTTATTCGTTTGCCTCTTTGTTGCTGCTGTAGTTGATGATTTTCTGTTTATTTTATATTGAAAGAGTTTATTTTTTACTTTTGTTGATACGGTTGCATTTTTAATGTTTAATTAGTTTTAAAAAATAAAGTGAAATTATACAAACAGAAAAAATACACTTCCATTAAATACGGCCTTAAAACTATTGACACCGGCATCGAACTGAGCTGAACTAAATTTGACTTTCGAAAATTTGATTTTTTTTTTCAGCCACAAGCAATACACGAATGGTACATTTTGCCAGAGAGGGAAAGAGAATGATAAAATCGTTGAATATTCAATTTAAAAATGCGACTTGTAGAATTAATTATTTAAACGAGATTTTTAAAAGGATTATTAAGTTACATCAATTTCGAAACATGTCGGAAATGGTGATATTTTTGTAATTAGCTATTTTTATCGTTTAGCAAAATAACGAAGGGTCTTAGTGAAAATAGTGAAATAAACATCCAAATTTCAAATAAGAAAAGTTCTTTATTAGGGACTTGGAGTTTATCATTACTGGAATAGGATCATGGCGCAAGGGTATTTGTGAACTGCGTTTTGATAAAAAAAAAATATGGACTGATAGACGGACATAACTAAATCGACTATACTTAATAAATTATTGGCCTAAATTATCTATTCTCCTTTTTCTATGTAAACATTTCGAGCAAATGTATTTTCAAATTTTTCAAGGCAATTGTCGTCAAATAAACCAAATTCACAGTTTATTTACCTTTAACGCATTTATATTTAATGGCGTTTCCATTTAAACCATTTTCCCTGGATAATGAGTTCAATTGTAAAGACACAACTGACTGACTGACTGACTCACTATTCAAATGAATAGAAATAAATAATTCAACAAACATTTTTAATGATGTTTATTTGTCTCGTATTTTGTTTTCCTCTGAATAATTTTAATACGCCTTTTTTTGTTGTAATTTCAAACACTTTTACCAAATGGAATTGCGCTAAGCAGCAGCAGCTGCTGCTAAGCCACTTCAAAGTTTTCAGAAAATAAAAACAAAACTGAAAATAAATAAAATTAAATCACTTTTGTCAATGGCGGGAAAAACAGTTGAAATAAATTTAATTTATGACTCCATTACAAAACGAGCGATGGTGACAAACAGTTTTCCACTCACACAAATCACACGCAGACCGTGTCCGACGGAATGAGTTTCCACAAACACTCACTCATTCGTTCATGCCGTCCGTTCATTGTTCAGCGAACATTCCATCAATGTTTTGGGAAAAAAAAAACATTTAACAAGGAAAACCCGGAGAGAACGACCAAAAAAACGTTGACATTTTAATTGTTAAAACGTGGTGTTTGAAAAAAGTCAAAAAACCAAAAATAAATAACTAACATTTTTAACTTCAAAACATGTGACAAATAAATTGCCAAGAAATAGTTGCATTTAATCAAATAAATTGCTGGAAAACTAAAACTATTTCATCAGTAATCGCACATAAACGTGGACGCACTTACGCATGCGCAAAAGAGCCAATGCTTGTTTTGGAATTTTTAGTAAATTGAGATTGTAGCACATATTGCCATTCAGCCCAGAAAACATGCCAAACCACACCTGTCCAGAGCACATGCCAACTCGTGCCTTCATTATGAGGATTGTTTTTTTTTTGGCCAATATGAGAGTTTCCTTATTGGCCGCCCCAAAATAATAGCCAAATTGCGTAATAACTATATTTTAACCCAATCCCAAGAAGTTTTCTTTATTTAAGTAAATTCCCAGATAATTGTAGACTATAAATTTAATATTGTCATTATATTTAACTGCATTTGATGGAATTTAATTCGAAATACATTATTATCTTTTGAAATACATTATTATCTTTTGTATCTGCCGCCGACAATGGCTGTGAGGCCTTTGTTTGACAATTTTTCCGAAACGACGGGAAATTTGAAACAATTTTTAACGGAGATATGCTTGAAAAAGTCCAAATCATTTTGATGGCTTTGTACAATTGAACTGGACAATGGTTAAGGATGACAGTTTGATTGCAGGATAATTTTCTGCTGACTTTTGTACAGATTAATCGCCGGCCGATAATTGCTTGAAAAGCTTTTAATCGTAAAGGGGACAATACAATACAATAGTGTCAATGGACAGTGATTTCGAAATAAACATTAATAAGGGAATTTGCATCACTTCAAACTTTTAATGTACTTAAATTAACAGAAATACGGAGGACATTTAGTATTTTTTTATGCGTAACAATTTTATTAAAAATCAGAAAATCAGTATGGAATTAGGTTTGTGATTAAACTCCGCTGGAATTGGGTACTTCGAATTTTCATGAGGAGTAATTTCTTTGAATTTACAAATTTAAAATATCACCGAAGAGAAGTCGATGTGGCAGTCGAGTGTGATACACAAATTCTAAAGCATTCACTCTATGTTGATCTCACATTTGGACAATCTATGTATATAAAAATGGAAAAATGTTTGTGTGTATGTATGTGCTTCATAGACACTGAAAACACTGAACCGATTCAAAACTGTTTTCTTTTGTTTGAAATCTATTTGGATAGAGATGGTTTTGGAAAAAGTGGGCATGGCATTATTTAAAATTGTATTATTTCAGATAGGGTTGATCCAAGAAAAACGAAATTTAGAACACTTGCTAGTGTAGTTATTATCTAAAGCATCAATAAAATTAGACCCAATCGGATTAGTGGGTGTGGCAAAAGAGGGCGTAGCATTAGTTAAACATTCATTATCTCAACATTTAGAAATTTAGATTTTAAGTTATTGGAGTCAATAATTAGTAATTCACCAAAAATGGGCGGGATAGAATAAGTGGGCGTAGCATTATATAAAATTCGAATATCTCAGAATGTGTAGATCTTCAAAGAACGAAATTTGGAACACACTTTAGTGGAGTAATTATCGAAAACCTCAACAAAAATTTGCAGGATCGTATTAATGGGTCTGGCAGAAGTGGGCGTAGCATTAGTTAAGAATTTACACGGTGGAGTGCGAGAATTTGTTTTTTTTTTTGCACTGCAGGCTGTGGCGGCACTGTTGGTCGATGATAGTGGAGAGTGTGAGTGGCTTATAGTGGCAGACGGGAGATTTGTATTCGTCTGCCTTTCAGTTGCCATCATGCATTGGACACGTGGGGAGAGGTAATTTTGTGTGGAAGCGTATTTTTCAAATGCGCACTCGATCATTGCAGTGCAGCGTGCTTTTCGTTTAGGATTCGCTGTTCCTGGAATTGTAAATTGGGTAACTTCCTTGAGAATATGAGGGAATGTGTCATGTGTACGAACCGTCCCAACACCTTGGAAGACCTAATTAACAATATTGAGGCTGAAATTGGCAGAATACGAGTCGACATGCTTGTTAGAGTTCATGAAAACTTCAGAAAACGTATGCAGCAGTGTGTGGATAGCGAAGGTCGACATTTGCCAGATACACTATTTAAAACCATGTAATTTAAAAATTCCGCAACTGTTCAATATAACTCAAATATAAAATAAATGTTTCTAAGATTCATATCTTTTTTATTTCATTCCCAAATAAGCAAATTACCGCGATCCACCCTTATCAAAAACTATTGACCGCAGAGGAAGGAAATTAAATATTAGTAGTTTCACCAAAAGTGGGAGGGATATAGTAAATAATATGTTGATCGTAGAATATCGAAATTTGATTTGTGGCTGAGCCAAAAGTAGACGTAGGATTAGTTAACAATTTATTATCTCAAAACTATTGACCGTAGAAGAACGTTATTGGAATCTATATTAGTAGTTTTACCAAAAGTGGGTGAGGTAGATTAAGGAGGCGTGGCAATATTTAATATTTGATCTATATATATATAAAAACAGAAAAAATTTTATAGCAATGTCCGTTATGGACTTTGAAGCCAATGAAATGAAACCGATGTACCCCACACCAGTTTCATTATAAGGACAATAATGCGAAGATCATTTTATACCAGTAAAAGTGGGCGTGGTCCCGCCCACATAACTCCACTATTGGAGACGAAATATCTGAGAAAATATTGGACCATTCTTCGTGAAATTTAGTATAGCTGGATTTGACATCATGCATGACGCCGTATAAGTATTTTTGTATAAGAATTTTTTATACGCTAAATAAGTTTAAAAAAATTTGGACCAAATCCGTCGAAGGACACGCTCACCTGCCACATATCCTGAAATGCTAAAATACAATTTTTTCTAAAACTGCCCACCGAATTCAACCAAAGTTTGCTTAACATACTTCTTTAATTTAAAGCATGTAAATGCTGAAATTGCAGCAGGGATTAAACTCTCCTTAAAATATGCTTTTTGAGTAGTTGCTAGTAAAATATGCAAAAAAATCAAAAATTACTTAAAATGTAAAATGCGGCATATTTTATTGTCAGAAATATAATTTCTTTCGATTTTCCTTCAAGATTTTTTTTTAAATTTTGATTTTTACAATATTTTGTTCAGATATAACCAAAGTTTCTCGAAAAAAAATAACAAATTAAAATATTTATTGTATCCAAATTCGCAATTATTCGCAGCAAGAATTTATTTACTTTAAAACTACTACATTATAGCTAAAAATCAAAAAATATCGTTGGTGAACTGTCGTTATAAATTGCTTTTTCGGTCCACTTAAAAAACAAGCGTATTTTTTGTACACTGAAAAAATTTTTCATAAAATTAAAGAAAAGCTCCAAAGACGTCCTTAGTCGTCAAAATAAGTAAATTTTGTACTTAAATTAAGAAAATTTACTTAAAATTAAGTAAATTACTTAACAGTATTGAAATTATCTTTTAAGTACAAAATGTACTTATTTTAAAAACTAATGACGTCTTTGGAGCATTTCTTTAATTTTATGACAATTTTTTTTTCGGTACTAACGGTACTTTACATATAACCAAAAACTAATTTTGTCGTATTGTAGAAACATTGTTGTACAACAACTAGTTACAGGTCTTGCAATTATTTATACATAAATATTAATTTAACACTTAAAATATGATAAAAATTTTAAATTATCTTATGTGATGAATATACGTAGGTAAACAACTTCAATTTTCAATCTCCATATTTCCGAAACTTCTCAATGGATCAAAAAAATATATTTTTTGCTTTCAAATCTAAGTGTTTTTCATCGATTCGTGCAAAAAAAAAATTAAAAATTCCAACATCGACTGTAGTTATTGTTGACCACGCTCACGACACTGTGCACCGCCATGACGCATCTTTATTGAAAAAATCATGTGGAGAAATTGCACGAAACTCGAATTGAGATCTGGAATGTATGCATTTGAGTCCATGATTGGATTTGCTCAAAAGAAAGCTTAGGTAATTTCCGTTAAGAGCTTTGTGGTATATTAGTGGGATGGGACCTTTTGGTACCTTCCATACAAATTGACCATTCTTCACAAAAAGTTAACGGCTTATAATTTGGATTCCAGTCCTTACAAATACTTGAAATTACAATGTAATGCTTTTACCATAGTCTATTGAAAAATGGTCGTTAATGCCACGCCCCTTCCGGTACCTCCCAAACAAAATATATGGAAAATGATTTTTTCGAATTTCCCTTACATTTACAATTTGGGTCATAATTTATATATTTATCCATAGACTTTGTATTCCCTCACCATAGATAGGAGGGTATATATCATTTGCATCGAAGGAGTGACCTAAGACCCTAAGTATGTTCGGCGGAAATCCGGTTTGGGTCATTTTAAGTTGTTTGAGCAATGTCCGTCCGTCCGTCTGTCTATCTGTCTGTGGGGTGGTGTCTGCAGGCTGGTGCGCACGATAACTCTCGAAAGGAGTAACCGATTGACTTCAAATTTGGTATGAAGTAATTTGTTGCTCCATCTCCGGATAAGTTCGAAGATGGACCATATTGGTCCACTCCTTCTAGTACCTTCCCCACAAAGGATTGACTTTTAGGAAATATTGATTCTTTAATATCTTCTATACTACTTACTCGAATCTTCTGAAATTTTACATATAGTTTTAGTTTGTTAGACGCTAACATCTCACGAAAAACGGGCGAAGTGGCCGCTACGTTTTTTATACCTCCCACACAAATGGACCATTTTGCAACAAAAGTTAACGGCTTATAACTTTGATTCCAGTTCACGAGATCAAAATCAATATTTTTCTCAAACGAAAGCTTAGGTCATTTCATTTAAGAGCTTTGCTGTCTATTAGTGGGATGGGACTTGTTTTTCTATCAACATCTGAAAAACAGAGGTTGAACAACATATTTTAGCATAACTCGAGAACCATTTATACGAAATGCTTCAGGAAAGCTTAAAAGATCCCAAATTAAGTATATTTCATCTTCTTCTAAGATCATTTGTCATCCCATCGGTGGTTGTAAATATATCTTACAAGATATTGGAAAACAATTAAATTCAAACAAAAAAATTAATAAAATATTAATTAAAACCTCTTAAAAACATCGAAAAATTCACAATTATTAAGTCTGACGCAAAATTTAAAAAGTTGTATCATATCATTTGCTATGGGCCAAAGTTGCCCGGCTGATGCACCTCATAACTCTCGAAAGGAGTAAACAATTGACCTCAAATTTGATATGTGGTAATATTTTCTGAAAAATATCACACTTACTAAATTTGAAGTCAATTTTGGTTACTCCCTTCGAGAGACGGATGGATGGACATTGCTCAAATGACTTAAACGAATGTCCTAAAATGGATTTCCGTCTAAGATACATAGGGTCTTAGATCAATCATTGTACTATTATTAGGATAACTAATGTTGATTGCAATTAGCTTAGAACATTTTAGATGTCTAAACTTTTGTTCATGTAGAATGAAACATTGTTTTTTCATGTGTCATTATAAGCAATTATTTAAAATATTAAACTAAAGCAGAAACGTCTTCTCTATTTTTGCAGGTACGAATTCAAAGATTAATGTATAAACATATTTCGTAAGTATTTGAAATTAGATAATATCATCTTTCTCAAAACATAAAAGTAGAATTCACAAAAAAATTTATATATAAACATATTATGTTTATATATAAAACTGATTTTGTACCCAAATCAGTTTTGCTGCACTTTGGCCCTAAGCACCCCTTGAGCCACTGTACATAAGTAGCACTCATGTGTTCACATACATAAGTATGTGAGAGTACCACTTTCGTTTGCGTTCTCTAATGGCGTTATGATTACTTTGAACATTACCGCACCTACAAAACATACAACTTTTTAGTTGCCACTAAAGCTTAGCATGGAACTGCAAGTAAAACCTCATATAAAAAGCTCTATGGAAAATGTTTTTGTTTTCGTAATTTACATATAACGTCCTTGCAAAAAGTTCTTCCTTTTTATAATGACATTAGAAAGCAGAAAAATATTAAATAAATGCAACAAAGGCAATTTGCTCAGAAGAAAAAAAAGCTTAAACCCTAACAATAGTTACTCTAGACTCAACATAAACACTTGCAGTGAGGAAAAAAGTGTACTAATTTTAAAAATTGTGTTATAATATTTCATAATCTTTAAATTTAGGACATTTCATATGCATACAAATTAAGGCAATATACTTAATATTAAGTATATTGTCTGTATTTTAAGTATGAAATATACTTATTTTTAAGATTCAAAATTTGTATAATTTATATATTTAAATACCACAAAGCCAAGTTGCTCACGAGATACAATTTTTACAACACGACAATAGTTATTCCGGACTCGACTGAAACCTAACACTGAGAAAAAAAGCGTCCTTATTTTAAAGATTTTGTTCGGAAAAGTCATAATCTAAGAAGGTCATTGTATACACAAAATAAGGCAATTTCTTTAATATTAAGTTATTTGTTCTCATTTTAAGTCTGGAATGTCCTTTTAAGAATAATCAAAATCTTTTAAATTAGAATAATTAAAGAAAAAATATCTCAAAGCACTTTGCTCAGCAGATCAAACAGTTTAAGCCCAAATAATATTTTCACACGGAACCAGTTAGCACTCACACTGAAAAAAATTGTATAGAATTTGCCCCAAAATATCATCTTTTAAAGAAGAATATTTTATACATAATATTAGGACAATTTCTTTAATATTAACCAACTTGTTTTAATTTAAAGTACGAAATGTCCCTGTTTTGAATAAATGTGGTAAAAAAAATATACTTTTTATATGCGATAACCATATGTCCATCCTCGTATTATTTTATCTTTTAACCACACTGATAGAAAAAGCTTCGTCATTTCGACGAATTTGTACATCATCACGATTATTTTTTCGTCAAAAGTCAGCTAACGTACGGAATAATCCTCTTGATGAATATGTTCGTCACCATGACGAATCTCTGTTTCCAAAAACTTTCGTCCTCAGGATGATCACATTTCATCGAGTTCATTACCACGTCGAAACCCATTCATCACCACGATGAATACCATTCATCACCACGACGAATCCCATTCATCACCACGACGAATCCAAATCATCATCACGACGAACTCCATTCATCACCACGACAATTTTTGCTCCGACTATTTAAATTTTAAAAAGTTCAATAAATATTCTTCTGGTTTTAGACCATTAAAAATGGTATGGAAAATAAAAATCACATGACTACTTTGCTAGATTCAGTTTTGATTATTCGGTTCGAAACGCAGTTATTATCAGGAAAGGGTTAAGTCAAAAGAACGAGAAGTATTCTATACTTCTCATATTTTAAATCAAAAATAATCTCATCGAGTAATGTATTTGCCAATAGACGAATACCATTCATCATCACGATGAATACAATTCATCACCACGACGAATACAATTCATCACCACGACGAATACAATTCATCACCACGACGTATCTCATTCATCATCACGACGAATCCCGTTCATCACCACGACGAACTCCATTCATCACCACGACGAATCTCATTCATCACCACGACGAATCCCATTCATCATCACGACGAACTCCATTCAACCACCATTATTAGATTTTTTAAATTAAACTTTTACAACAAATTATTTAGCTAAGGTTATCAGAAGGAATATAGAAAAGTTCAATTAAGCACAAACTATAAATTGATTGCCTCGTTTTATCATATTTTCAGCAAAATGGTGAAATAACTCATTTCGTCGTGGGAATGAAATCTTATCGTTCTCTCGACGAATTTCGAAATCACCAAAAACATGGGTTGATGATTGTGTTCGTTCTATTGAAAAAGCATCGCATGTACGAAACTGTTCGTCACCAGTACGAAGATATATTGACGAAACTGATTCGTCAAGGTGACGAACGATTTTTCTATCAGTGCAATCTAACAAAAATCCAACGAAATCCATTATTTTCATTTCTGGTATATATTATACCGAAGTTTACATTATCTACTCTAGAATAGAATTTGAGGTCTTCCGAAAATTATATTTTTCCTTTTCACGTAGTTCTTGCAATCCGACCTAACACATTCCTCACTAACATTTCAAAAATTCCACTTAAATGAATGAATTTGGTGGTCTAAATACCTACACAAAAAAACAAACTAACAAAATTTCACTGGAAGTGCTAAAAGTGAAAGAAAGAAATAAAAAAACAGCAAAACGCACAAAAAACAAACATAAGATAAAAGAGCAATGGTTTCTGACCTGACAACACCGAAACCAAAAGAAAGTATTCCACAAAAAAAAATTGAAAAACAGACATCAATCGAGAGGAAAATTTACAGTGAAAGACAATGACAGAAAATTGCTTAAGGGGCCAATGCTGCTAAGGTTACGATGTCGCTGCTGGGATGCCATTAGAATGGAGCTACCAGTCAGTGAGACAGACGGACAGACGAAGGATGGAGGGACGGACAGACAAAGCGGCAGCCACGGCATCGTTGTCTTTAACGTTAAAAAAACCCTTGAAGCCAAAGTAAAAAGAAAACACACACATAGTAAGCCAATAGCAACAGGCAAGAGGCCACATACCGCAGCACGAGATAGAGATAGTCCCAGACAACGTCTATATGAATCCAAAGATAAGAATACAAATCTTCAACAAGTTTTAGTGGAATGCAGCGCATCAGAGCGTCGAATACTTTGAAAAGTAAACTACACCACGCCCCCTCCCCAGACACACATCCACATAGTTCAATCCTGGAAGGGAAGAGTAGATAAAGTTAAAGTTTAAATCAAAAATAATGTTGGTTTTTTTTTTGGCAAAAAATGAAAAACGATGAAATTAAAGCTTTTCTAAAAAGCCGTTTCAAATCGGTATCCTTTGATGGTGAGAGGGAGGAATGATGAGGTGACAATGATAAGACTGTGCAACAGTGAAAAAACACAGACTTGACAGTATAGGTTCGATTCTAATATCAAAGGGTAGTAAACCCCTATACTCAGTTTGGAGAAGTTGGTGACCAATGTCGGAAAATCAGTGGGTCCCTCGAAAAAGGTGTCATCAGGTTTTGTCCAACAACTAATTCAGACTTGGCGATACCGTTAAACTATTTGTGGCAATAATGTAGCTAAGAATATGCTGAAAAAAATTTGTTAATATTTTATGGGAAAAAAATTTCCGCACTTTTTAAAAAAAAGTCCAGGAAAAAATATTTTTTCACTTTTTAAGGATAACTTACAGGCAAAATTGTAACTAATGTAGTTGGCAAAATTGTAGCCACGGTAAATCTGAGCAACTTTTGTGAACATATCAATACAATCAGAACGTGTCTCGTATTAGTTCAAAATTTCACATTGTACCTCAAAAATGTTAGTATTTCACTATACTGTAACTCTAAAACAAAAATGATTTTTTTATGTAGGGTATGTTCAGCAATTTTGTAGAAGGCCAATATTTTTGTAGAACATATTAACCCTCTAGCTCCCCCATATAACTGTAATATTTGGCCCTATTATAACAAATCGTAAAAAAACACCCTTAACAATGGAGAGGACAGGAATGAACTGTTCTACAAAAATGTTAGCCATAAAATTTTACTATATGTGTCAGAACACACCAACCCCAGAAACTTAACACAGACACCAAAAAAGGTCAAATTGCAGTTAGACCCTGTAACTTATGCTGAAAAATGTGAAACGAATATTTCTTTCCTTATCTTTTTCAAAAAAAAAAGTGCGGGAAAAGTTTTTTTCCCCGTAATATGTTAATGTTTGTTCAGCAAGAAAGCTACATTATTGCCAAATATAGTTAAGCGGTATCACCAAGTCTGAATTAGTTGTTAGACAAAAGCTGATGACACCTTTTTCGAGGGGCCCACAGATTTTTAAAAACTTTTGAGGCCCATAGAACCAAATTGCTCACGAATTTAGCCAAACCGAGTACAGGGTTATACTACCCTTTGGTAGTAGAATCGAATCTCTAATGTCAAGTTCGTGTATTTTTCAAAAAGTGTTCATTTGTTGCATAGTGTAATTTCTAATTTTTGGATTATAGATTTTGATTTTATCAGTATTCAGTAAATAAAATGACGCCAGTGGCAAATGCTGCATTTTTTATTTTTTAAAAAATCGTTTATTGTTGGCACGAAAAAACCATAAACAAATAAGAAAGTTCAGTCGGGTAAACCGACTAATGAATCCCCTCACCTTGAGTCTCAGAAAAATATTAGTACATTTATTTATTTTTTGGATTTTATTAAAATTATTATCAATTTAAACAGCATTTAATAACTTTAAAGTAAAACCTGTTTATTTTTCGTGCAAAATGGTCCATTTGTGTGAGAGGTACCAAAAGGGGCGTCACTTTTCTCTGGACTCTAGGTACTATTAAAGCATTACACTGTACAAAATTTCAAGTATTTATATGCAATGGTATTAAAGTTAACAGTTTTTAACTTTTGGTGCAAAAAGGTCCATTTGTGTGGCAGGTACCAAAAGGGGCGGGTCAATAACGTCCATTTTTCTCTGGACTCTAGGTACTATAAAAGCATTACACTGTACACAATTTCAAGTATTTGTATGCACTGGTATTAAAGTTATGAGCTGGTAACTTTTGGTGCAAAATGGTCCATTTGTGTGGGAGGTACCAAAAGGGGCGCGACAACTTCGCCCTTTTTTGAGGTGATAGTGACTAATAAATTATTATTATGTGTAGAATTTCAGAGGATTCAAATAAGTTATATTGAAGTTATTAAACAAATAAAAATGTACTAAATATTATTTGTGGGGGAGGTACTAGAAGCAGTGGACCAATATGTCCCATCTTCGAACGTAGCCGGAGATAGAAAAAATATTGCCGCATACCAAATTGGAAGTCAATCGGTTACTCCCTTCGTTATCGTTAGAGTTATCGTGCGCAGACAGACAGACGGACGGACATTGCTCATTCGACTTAAAATTACCCAAAACGGATATCCGCCGAACATAATTAGGCTCTTAGGTCCCTCCTTCGATGTGTTACACTTTTGGTTCGTAGCAAATGATAAGGGTTTTCCAACAAGAGGTGTTATTTTGGTATTAAAAAATGCCATTTTTTGAGATAAATGATCGGATGTTTACTTCATAATAAAGAGGAATGTATGCCGTTAATAATGAAAAACAACATCAGCCAAATGGCCACCACGACCGCGATTACAGGACCATATCCTTTTCATGAAATATTCCATAACCAATTCGCAAAGTGGCGCCCTATGTCCTCTATAGCCTCACGAATTCTATCTTTGAGGTCTTGAATCGACGCTGGGCGGTTGGCGTAGACCTTATCTTTCACGTGACCCCAAAGGAGATCAATTGTGATCACCTCTTCGAGAGATAACACGGTCCGGAAACTTTTCCCGTAACAGAGCAATGGTTTCGTTGCTTGTGTGGCACGTAGCGCCGCCTTGTTGAAAGTAAACGTTTTCCAGATCAATACCATCCAACTCCGACCATAAAAAATCATTAATCATCTCTCGATAGCGCAATCCATTCACCGTAACTGTTGATCCAACATCATTTTCGAAAAAGTAATGTCCAATTACCCCGCCGGACCATAAACCGCACCAAGCAGTCACAGGTTGAGGATGGGGAGGCTTCTCAACAATAACTCTTGTGTTTTCCGAGCCCCAGATGCGACAATTTTGCTTGTTGACGTATCCACCGAGGTGGAAATGGGCCTCATCAGTCAATATCATGTTCATGCATTTCAATGACCCAATCAGCAAAGACACGACGTTGTTGATGATCGGCCGGCTTGAGTTCTTGTGTTAACTGAACTTTATAAGCCTTACGACCCAAGTCTTTAAGCAAGATACGGTGTAATGACGTTTGTGGAATGCCCAAATCCAAAGAACGACGAGAAATGGACAAACCTGGGTTTTCTTCAACACTTTGGGCTGCAGCAGCAATATTCTCAGTTGTTCTTGAGCGACGTGCACGGGTTTTATTCTTCACATCACTAAATTGTCCCAACAGCTCGAATTTTTCCACAAATTTCTGTATTGCGGTCCGACAAAGTGCTTCAGGACGACCCAAAAATGCTTTAGTTTTGTGAACTGTGACTGCAAGATTTTCACCATTTTTATACCCTCACTTTAGTGTGACGAGGGTATATATCATTTGCTACGAAAAAAAGTGTAACACATCGAAGGAGTGATCTAAGACCCTAAGTATGTTCGGAGGAAATCCGTTTTGGGTCATTTTAAGTCGAATGAGCAATGTCCGTCCGTCTGTCTGTCTGTCTGTCTGTCTGTCTGTCTGTCTGCTGGCTGGTGCGCACGATAACTCTCGAAAGGAGTAACCGATTGACTTCAAATTTGGTACGTGGTAATATTTTTTTCTATCTCCGGCTAAGTTCGAAGATGGGCCATATTGGTCCGCTCCTTCTAGTACCTCCCCCACAAAGGGTTAAAATGTTTTGAAATATTGATTCTTTAATAACTACTATACTACTTATTCGAATCTTCTGAAATTCCACACATAGTATTAGTTTATTAGTCGCTATCAACTCGAGAAAAATGGGCGAAGTTGCCACGTCCCTTTAGGCACCTCCCACACAAATGCACCGCTTTGCACCAAAAATTAACAGCTTATAACATTAATAACGGTGTATAAAAATACTTGAAATTTTGCACAGTGTTATGCTTTTATATTGCCTACAGTCCAGAGAAAAATGGGCGTTGTTGCAACGCCCCTTTTGGTACCTCCCACACAAAGGTACCATTTTGCACCAAAAGTTAACAGCTTATAACATTAATACAAGTGTATAATAATACTTGAAATTTTGTACAGTGTAATGTTTTTATAGTGCCTATAGTCCTGTGAAAAATGCTCGTTATCGCCACGCCCCTTTTTGTGCCTCCCACACAAAATGGCCAAATCATACAACAATTTAATATCTCATAACGTTTATACCAATGCACATAAACGCTTATAATTCGGCGCAGTGCAATGAATTTAAAGTATCTACTGTTCGGCGAAAAATAGGTGTATTCGTTAAACCCCTTTTTGGTAGCTCCCACACAAATTGACAGAATAATTCGTGTAATATTCAATATTACATTACTCACAAAGTGAGGGTATACCTTAGTCGGTTTACCCGACTGAAACTTTCTTACTTGTTCTAGTGAATTTTAATAATTTCAATGCGTTGTTCAATCGTGTATCGTTCCATTTTTAGTAATGGCGTAGTTTCTACTTGTCAAATGTCAAAGAATAAAAGCTTCAAAAGTGACAGCTACCAAAATACCGGGTGATTGAAAATAACACCTCTTGTTGGAAAACCCTGTATTGTTTGTAAAGGGTACAGGGTGGCTGATGAATATTGCTACATTAAGAAACTCAAATAACTTTTTTTTTTGTGTATGGAATTCAGTTTTCTTTTATTCATGTTAAAGCTCATTAAATTTAATTAAATACAGCTTAATTAGTTTTAAAAATAATGGAATTTTATATGGGAATAACTCCAAATCTTTGTGCATAATTGACTGCAATGACTGTCTGCTTATACCCATTTGAGCAGATAAGGTTCTTGTCGAAACTCTTGGATTGTTTTGTATGGCATCAGCTACAGCAGCGATTGTTTCCTCCGTCCGAACTGAAGGGTTTCGATGGTAAGGTCTTCTGTTGACTGTCCCATGCTCGGAAAAATTGTTAACAAGTCTCTTTATGGTCCATCTGCTCGGAGGATTGCCGCCAAACGTGCCCCTATACTCTCTTTGAACCGAAACTACGGATTTCAGTGCGTAATAGCGGCGGACAATCCAAATTCTTGTTTCAGTGTCCCAGTTATCCATGTTTGTTAAATCTAAAAATCAATCTGAAAAATAAAAAAAAAATTAACCAGATTCATTAAATAGAAAAAAAGTTATTAAATTTTTTGTGGTAGCAGCTTTCATCAGCCACCCTGTATCTACTGTTTATGGGATATTTTCTAATCAGAAATTAAATATGTCGTACAAATGGACACAAGATCTTTGCTTGATAGACTTATACAAAGCACCCCACAGATTAATTTCCTACAATCATCACACCACCCTCGTCCAAATAACCCATATGTGTATATTAACATAGTTACCAGGCAATAAACAAAACCACGATTCTTTGAAGCAAATATGGCAAAAGTTAAATAATAGTGCTGAACATCTGTGAATGTGTACTTTTCATCTCTATATGTATATGTATATTTGCAACTTTTTCTTCCGAAGAAAATCAACAGAAACATTTTCCAGAGTTGATGATGCACTTCCAGACCAATGACTTTTCAACGTACAATGCACGCGCTCGCAATGCACACACAAAAGTTAACTGAAACAAAGAAAACAAAAAAACCAACAAAAAAAGGTTAATATGTTCTACGGTTTAATCTGAGCTGCTCCCAGCTCCCAGTTCCCGACATCCAGAAATGGATAGTTGGTCTATCGGTCGGCCGGTCGCTTCGCATCTGCACATGAATCTGTGGAAATGATTGTGATTGTTGAGCTGCCGCAGCGCGTCGAAATAGAAAAGTGTGTCACTTTAGTGCACCACGACAACTAAGACTGTGGCTATGGCTATGGCTGACTATGACAGCCAGCCAGCCAGCCACACTGTCTGCCCATTCGATTTTCATCTCGTTTTTTTTTTTTGTATGCCACACTAGGGCAATGGATGGGCGTACGGATGCATGTATGGACGGACAGACAGACTAGCGAATATATGTATGTTGAAATCTGCCATTTCCACAGGCCAACCATCACTGATACGTTACGATACGTTGGGCTACATTGGAAAAGTGCTGACTTGAGGTTGTGGCTTCCAAACAGCATAAATTTGAATCAATTCGCATTCTATTGTCCGTCCGTCCGTCCGCCAATCTGTCTTTTCGCCAACCGCCGACACTGTTACAGTGGAAACAAACACTTGCCCCCGGGGCAACTTGGGGATGTTGCAATTGCTGATATGGAGCGTCATTGCTGCAACGTAAAGTTTATAATTAATAGACCCACTCTATACCGCCTATTTTATGACTGATCTATGATTAACTGATTAGCTCTGATGCTATCATCAATGAGCCATTGAGTACGGAGTATGGCGATGGATGGATAGATGGATGGATGCATGAATGAATGGCGTTTCGGGTTGGAGCTGGCGTGAGTAACTGCTAACCCGTGCCATGTGCCCGTGTCCGTTCCTCTGATTCTGGCTTGGCTCACATAAAACTAAAGCTTTCTGGATGACTGGCATACGATTGCTGACGACGATGATACGACGGTTGACTAGAGCTGTATTGATTGCCTTGTTTGGTACAGCAATGTTGGACAGTGGTACTAAAGAGGTGAACACTTTACGTTTGATTGCTTGCGACGTCTTTGGAAGTCCTCAGTGGTCAACTCTAGTAAAAAGGAAGATCTCAGTGATCGACTGTAGAATAGAGGAAAACCTCAGTGGTCGATTCTAGTATAGAGGAAGACCTCGGTGGTCGATTCTAGTACAGAGGAAGGCCTCAGTCGACTCTAGTAGACGAAGACATCAATTCTAGTACAGAGGTAGACCTCAGTGGTCGACTCTAGAATAGAGGAAGCGCTCAGTGGTCGACTCTAGTATAGAGGAAGACCTCGGTGGTCGAATCAATCATACAGGAACCTCAGTGGTCGACTATATAATATAGGGAGACCTTAGTTGTCGACTCTAGTATAGAGAAAGACCTCCGTGGTCGACTCTGGTATAGATGCAGGCCTAAGTGATCAACTCTAGTATAGAGGAAGACCTCTGTGGTCGACTCTAGTACAGAGGAATACCTCAGTGGTCGACTCTAGTATAGAGGAGGACCTCAGTGGTCGACTCTAGCATAGAGGAAGACTTCAGTGGTCGTCTCTAGTATAGAGGAAGATTTCAGTGGTCGACTCTAGTATAGAGGAAGCCTTCAGTGGTCGACTCTAGTATAGAGGAAGAGGTCAGTGGTCATCTCTAGTTTAGAGAAAAAGCTCCGTGGTCGACCCTAGTATAGAGGAAGACCTTAGTGGTCGACTCTATCATATATGAAGACCTCAGTATCGACTATATAATACAGAAAGAACTCATTGGTCGACTCTAGTGCAGAGAAAGACCTCAGTGGCCGACTATATAATACAGGAAGACCTCAATGGTCAACTATAGTATAGAATAAGACATAGTGGTCTTCTTCTAATAAAGTGAAAGACATCGACAGTTGATCGATTCGAGTATAGAGGATGTCCACAATCTTTCTTCTTTTGAAACCACTGTGCATTAGATGAATGTGTGCTGGATGTGCATTAGATGGTTTACGATTGCTAGTGATATTGCTATGGCTATAGCCCGGACCGTTGCCTTTGCTATTTATTATGATTATGAATGAGCATTGCTAACAAAATAATTGCTTGCAATTGCTTTCTTTCCGAGGAAAACAAGAGAAAAAAACCATCAATGGCCAATACTATTAATTTTCCAACAACCACCGACAAACCGAAGGAAGGCAACAATACGAGTAATACTCTCCCATACGGCTGGAGCTGCACCCAGTTTTGAATTTCAGCAAAGAAACATCATCTCCAGAGTCTTGCTATAATGTCAGCTTGTCGAAAGTGGAAAAGTTAAGTGGTCGGAAAAATGAAACGTAACCTTACAAGAGCCAACATCCACCGCCTACTCCCTCTCTCTATCTCCCTCCCCTGCCGCTTTGCTGCAATCTTTCCAAAGGAAATTCGTTTAAAATAGACACCCACCCAATTGGGGGAAGTGTACGCGTTGGTGGGGGTGCTCTGGGTTTATTGCCTGAGAGATGCAACGAATTTACTATGTATTTCTTGCAATACTTGGTAATCCTTAGAAATTGGAAATTTTCCCCCGGCATTTTATTTCAAAAGAGAAGCGAATTTATGCATTACCTCCGGTGTATTAAAAAGGACTTTTGTTACATTTCTATATATTTAAGTGAATTTTCAGTTGGCTGTAAACTAAACGAAACGATTCGAAACGTAATGAAATTCCAAGAAACATTAGTTGTGCCAGAGCTGTTTTGCATTTCAAGGACGGCATACAATAAATTCCCAGAAATATTGAACTAGAAACAAACTAACAATGTTCAACTTATAAATAGTATTTCAACTTTATCGGAAGTGGTGGTCGATGCTAACAGATGAAAGGACAACACAAGATTATAACATTTAAGAGTTGAGTAATTAAGATGAATAAAAGACTAAAATTTCAAAATTCTTAGAAATAAGTACTACGAGTATTATATAGGAAAAGGTCAGGTGTTGTCTCTACTTGGTATAAAGGAAGAGCTCATTCGTTGGAGGACCTCAGTGTAGAGGGATACGTTACTGTAGAGGGAGAACTCAGTGTTCGGCTCTTGTGTAAAGGAAGTCCTCAGGGGTCGACCGCTGAGGTTTCAAATGTAGTATAAAGGAAAACTTTCCAGGTCCAGTATAGAGAAACACACATTATTCGCATCATTTTGAACATTCGCTTTCGCAAAAACCAAATATGGAATATTCGCAAAAATATATTTCAGTATTCGCTTCCTCAAATATGTCTTAGCTCTACTGAACTTTGAATACTAAATTTTTCGAATGTTAATTAACACTATTTATTAACGTTAGAATCGAATTTCTATGAAAACGCAAAAGGAAAAATGCTGAGTCCATTTAACCATCTCCGTTCGTTTATAATATAATAAGCTCCGACAAAAAATATTATTCGCTATCGCATTCGATTTCGCAAAAATGCGTTTTTTAATATTCGCTATTACTTTAGCATTCACAATAAAAATATTTCAATATTTACTAAAGCCACTTTTGTTACATTCCTGACAAAAGTGGCTGACATCCCTGATTTAACACATGATGACTATGTGTTAAATCTGGAACACAGAAAGATGTCAGTATGTAGTCGACTTTACTACAGACGAAGACAAAAGTGGTCGACTTTGGAGGAAACCCTCTGGTATAGAAGTCGACTCTGGTATAGAAGAAGGTCTCCGTAATCGATTCGATTCGATCGAATCTTGTATTAAGAAATATCTTAGTGGTTAACTCTAGTATAAAGGAAACCTCAGTTGTCTGTTCTATAAAAGAGGAAGACGTCTGTGATCGATTCTGATCCAGAGGGTTCGATTCTAGTACGTATAGATTAAGATCTATGTTGTCCGCAGAAGTATACTTTAAGACCTCAGCAGTTTTTTAAGTGTCGGATACAAAAACGTCTCAGTGGTCGGATCTTGTGTATAGGGTGATCTGAATAGTCTACTTTACTTATATATAGGGAAGACCTGAATAGTCGAATTTGTATAGGGAATGACCTAAGTAGTCGACTTTTTATAGGGAAATACATCAGTGGCCTCAGTATAGAAGAAATCCTTATGAGTTAACTCTAGAAAGAGAAAAATCTTATGAGTCGGCTCTAGTATAGATGCAGTTCTAATATCTCGACTCTAGTATAGACGAAAACATTTTGGCTCGACTCTAGTGTATATGCAGACCTAATGGGTTGACTCTAGTATACTTATAAATAAAGAACTCAGTAGTCGGGAGATCTCAGTAGTCGGGAGATCTCAGTTGTCGGGAGATCTCAGTAGTCGGGAGATCTTAGTGGTCGGAAGAAGTTAGTGGTGGGGAGACCTCAGTAGTCGGGAGACCTCAGTAGTCGGGAGGTCTCAGTAGTCGGGAGATCTCAGCAGTTGGGAGATCTCAGTAGTAGGAAGACCTCAGTATCTCAATAGTCGGAAAATCACAGTAGTTGGGAGATCTGAGTAGTTGGGAAATCTCAGTAGTCGGGAGATCTTAGTGGTCGGAAGAACTCAGTAGTCGACAGATCTGTGGTAGGGAGATGTCAGTGGTCGGGAGAGCTCAGTAGCCGGGAGATCTCAGTAGTCGGGAGATCTTAGTAGTCGAGAGATCTTAGTAGTCGAGAGATCTCAGTGGTCGGCAGATCTCAGTAGTTGGGAAATCTCAGTAGTCGGGAGATCTCAGTAGTTGGGAGATCTCAGTTGTCGGGAGATCTCAGAACTTTGGAGATCTCAGTAGTCGTGTGATCTTAGTGGTCGGAAGAACCCAGTAATCGAGATATCTCAGTGGTGGGGAGATCTTAGTAGTCGGAAGGTCTCTGTAGTCGGGAGATCTCAGCAGTTGGGAGATCTCAGTAGTCGGAAGATCTCAGTAGTCGGAAGATCTAAATTGTTGGGAGATCTCAGTAGTCGGGAGATATTAGTGGTCGAAAGAACTCAGTAGTCGAGAGATCTCAGTGGTGGGGAGATCTCAGTGGTCGGGAGATCTCAATAGTCAATATTTATATCGCAGCAGTCGAAAAACTTCCGATGAAGACAACATTGGAATAGAAGAAGAATTGACTCTTGTAAAGAGGAAGACCTCTATGGTAGACTATAGTGTAGAAGATGAACTTATGGGTCGGCTTTAGTATAGGAGAAAACCTTATTGGTCGTCTCTAGTATAGATGAATACCTTATAGATCGATCCTAGTAGAGAGGAATAGAATAGAGGAAGACCTCAGTGGTCGGAAGATCTCAGTTGTCGGAAGATCTCAGTAGTTGGGAGATCTCAGTAGTCGGAAGATCTTAGTGGTCGGAAGAACTCAGTAGTCGACAGATCTGTGGTAGGGAAATCTCAGTGGTCGGGAGATCTCAGTGGTCGGGAGAGCTCAGTAGTCGGGAGGTCTCAGTAGTCGGGAGATCTTAGTAGTTGAGAGATCATAGTAGGCGAGAGATCTCAGTGGTCGGTAGATCTCAGTAGTCGGGATATCTTAGTGGTCGGAAGAACTTAGTGGTGGGGAGACCTCAGTAGTCGGGAGATTTTAGTAGTCAGGAGATCTCAGTGGTCGGCAGATTTCAGTAGTCGGGAGATCTCAGTAGTTTGGAGATCTCAGTAGTTGGGAGATCTCAGTAGTCGAGAGATCTCAATAGTCAATATTCATATCTCAGCAGTCGAAGGACTTTCTATGAAGACAACATTGGAATAGAAGAAGTATGTGACTCATATAAATAGGAAGACTTCTATGGTAGACTATAGGGTAGAAGATGAACTTATGGGTCGGTCAGTGGTGGGGAGATCTCAGTGGTCGGGAGATCCCAGTAGTCGGGAGATCTCAGTACTAGGGAGATTTTAGTAGTCAGGAGATCTCAGTGGTCGGCAGATTTCAGTAGTCGGGAGATCTCAGTAGTTGGGAGATCTCAGTAGTTGGGAGATCTCAGTAGTCGGGAGATCTCAATAGTCAATATTCATATCTCAGCAGTCGAAGGACTTCCGATGAAGACAACATTGGAATACAAGAAGTATGTGAATCATATAAATAGGAAGACTTCTATGGTAGACTATAGTGTAGAAGATGAACTTATGGGTCGGATTTAGTATAGGAGAAAACCTTATTGGTCGTCTCTAGTATAGATGAATACCTCATAGATTGATCCAACTAGAGAGGAACAGAATAGAGGAAGACCTCAGTGGTCCCCTCTAGCATGGAGGAAGATCTCATGGTTCGAATATAGTATGTAGATATACTTATATATAAACCGACGACACTTGCATAGAGGACGAACGCAAGGGTCGGGTACAAAAAGAGCTCTGAGATCTTACATATAGGAAGACCATTGTCGTCTATAGAGGAAGACCTAAATATACGACTTCTACAGGGAAAGACCCCACAGTGGTCAGTACTAGTATAGAGAAAGACTTCATAGGTCGACTATTCTAAAGAGGAAGGTTAACTCTAATATAGAGGAAGGCCTTATGGGTCGACTGTGGTTCAGAGCAAGATCTCATGGATTGACTCTAATATAGAGGAAGCCCAAACTGGTTGGATCTAGAATAGAGGGAGACCTCCGTGGCCGACTCATTAAAAAAACATCAGTGGTCGTCTCTACTATGCGGGAAGAGCTCAGTGGTCGACACTAGTATAGAGGAAAACCTCAGAATAGAGGAAAGCATCAACGGTCGACTCTAGAATATAGTTCACTACACCATAGAGTAAGATATCTGTGGTCGAATCTAGTATGGAGTTAGTCCTCATGTGTCTAAAAATATGTGTACGACTCTAGAAAAGAAGAAGAGCTCAGCGGTTGACTCTATAATAGATAAAAACGTCAGTGGTTGTAATTGTGGGTGTATTACACAGGAATGTTGTAGCCGTCTACAGTACACAAACAATATTAATCAATTTTAATTTAAAAAAAACAGACAAACAAATAAGCAAGCGAATACTCCCCAGTTACAAATATGAATAAAACATGACGCGAGTGTCTCGTCCAAACGGGCAGCATTGCAACATCGAAGAAGAATAAAAAATGGAATGTAGCGACAACAAAAATGCCCTCAATTTTAAATTAATTAAAAGCGTACACAAAATGCAAAAAAGAAAACACAAACAAACTGATTTTGTAACACCAATTAACTGAAAGCAACATTAGTTCATACAAAAAACTTTTAATACCAAAAAAAAGCAAACCATGAAAACCATTAGCTTTGCCATTTGTAAAGAACAAAATTGATGAACATTATATGTACGAAAAATAAAAAAAAACTGTAAAAATAGACTCCAATCAATTCGTAGAACACTTCTGCTCGCATTTGGCCACAGTTCAAAGTTCAATGTTGATAAATGGCCACTCTTTCATTGAAATGACATTAAATGCGAATTTCTTTGTGTTTTAGCTTTTTGTTGTTTATTCGTTCTAATTTTATTCAATAATAAATACTAAAATGGAACTTAATTTAATTCAATTTGTCCAATTTGTGCAATACATTTCAATCCCTCCGAAAAAGTTATGTGTTTCGCTATTTGGTTGGGTACAAAAAATAACTTTTTGGAAAGATACTTGTGGCTTCTTTGGAAAGCAATTGTTGCACAGTGTTTTCATATCAAGTTGAGCACAGTATTGTAGTAAGTTATAGATGAACACACTTTACACCTCAGATGTGAACAAAATATAGTTTCATACACCGATATGCTGCACGAACATTCAAAAGGGGGCAAACTTAAGCCCCTTAAAATATAATTCCGATGTGATCTTTCAAAACGCCGATACACCTATATTGTTTTTGGCCTCCGCTACCAGAATCATCATCAATTATAATCTAACGACATCTGCTGAAATTCTTCTGTCTTCACTGTGCATAATGGCAGCAACAAGCAAACATAAAACAAATTTACCAGTTTGTCTTCTTAAACATACAACTGTTGTTGTCTACAGTTCATAATATTGTTGATGTTGCCTTTTATGCCGTTAAAGCCATTTGCATCGTTTAAGTTGAAAGTGTTTGAAAAAGTGTTTTTCAAACAACAATTTTGTTTTCTGTACTTTATTTCTAATCACTTTTCCAATAGCCGCCCATTGCTTGGCCCTGCAGCAAAAGTTGTTGTCGACGTCCGACGTCATAGCCATTGCCATCATAATGGTAATTGTTTGCTGAACTTTAGGTTGCTTAGTAAACCCACTGAAGATGCCTCAAATGTTCTTTTGTCCCCTCTTCGTTCGATGGCCAAGTCTTCCCAGAATTCAATTTCCCATTTCAGTGTCTCGTCTTTAAATTTGAATTTTTATGTTTTAAACTGCTAACAGTTTAGCACTCGTCGACAGACAGACAGACGAATGGCTGGCTGTGTGAACTAACGGCGCGGCGCGTCTACTATTTCGTTTAACTATTTCACACTTAATTGAAGACACTGGGTTTTGGGGACAATCCAATGCAATTGTCTGTTGTGGGCAGACCCACAAAAATGCTATGTTCACACATTAATGTTAATAGAATGTGTTTAAGAGAAAACAAACAGACTTAAATTAAATTTTCACAAATTTTCTATAGAAAATATTTTAAGTGTTTGTTTGTGTTTTGGGGGGTCGGGCGGATGAAAACAATGATGATATATTTTAAATATTTATATGGACTTTAATGAATGAATCAATAATTAGAAAATTAAATTTCTTGGTATTGCCGTGAATGATTCGCATGAAGATGATTTTATGAGCTCATCTTAAGTGTGGATTTTCTTTAACAACATTTTGATACAATATCTGGTAACACAAAGAATGTGAACGATTAAGAGAAACAAGACATGGTTTTATTTTCTATCTAAAGGACTTGGATTGTAGTTTTACTAACTACATAGTACATTGTTTGTAATAGAGCATACTTGGCCAAAAGGATTTCTCAAATTACTTAGAATAACTTTAAGTAATTAGAGTAGAAATAGTTGTATAAAGGATGAACTGGATACAATTGACTAAGTTCATTTTGGATAAGTTTTTAATGGAAATGTAAATTAAAATTTTTAAAAAGTTTATCTTAATTTTAGTACATTTTCTTCTTTACTAGTTCTGTAGGAGATATCTTCTTCTACAACTCTAGACTTGGTCAGTTTATTCTGTATGTCGACGATATACGTATGTATGCAATTCATCCTCTTGTAACTTTGTTTGCACTTTTTAGTAACTTGTTCTATTTTCTAAATTATTTCCCATCATTTGAAATGATATTTTTATATCCATTAGTAGTACATATGTCCTTATTTGAATAGTGTGAGTGCCAATTTTATGTGAGTAGATTTAGTGATAAATGTATCGACTCACAATCACTCACTTTTATTTGTTTATACTATACATATACATACATTAGGGCGGGTTGATTTTTTTCTTTTCAATCGTATAGCAAAAACGTTAACAACATAAAATTCTAAGAAAATTCTTCGAAGAAACCATGTATCGAAAATAAAATCCTAATCCGCGCCTCTCGACTTGAAAATTTATATGCCCGCCTTTGCCAAAAAAATAAATATTAGAAAAAATAGATTTTTCCAAAGAGAAATAGAATTTTCTGAATAAAATTGTTTAGTAAGGTAGTTCTTTTGCACTTTATATCTTTTCTACACTCAAAATTTTTTTCATTAAAAAAAAATATTCACCCAAGTAAAAAAGTTTGTATACAATTTCATATTTAATATTTTTCTAAGGAACAAAGACAAAAAATGTTTCTTACAAAAAAAAATTGCACTCAAAAAATTGTTTTCAGTATTTATAAAATAACTGGTATGGGAGGTACCAGAGGGGGTTTAACAAATACTCCTATTTTTCGCTAAGCAGTAAACTTCTAATATATTGCTCTGTATCGAATTGTAAGCGTTTATATGCACTGGTATATTAAAGTTATGATCTATTCAATTTTGGTACGATTTGGCCATTTTGTGCGGGAGGTACCAAATGGGGCGTGGCAACTTCGCCTATTTTCCTTGAGGTAATAGTGACTACTAAACTAATACTATGTGTAGAATTTCAGAGGATTCAAATAAGTAGTATAGAAGTTAATAAATAATCAATAATTCACTTAATATTAACACTTTGTGGGGGAGGTACTATAAGGAGTGGACCAATATGGCCCATCTTCGAACTTTAGCCGGAGATAGAAAAAAATATTACCACATACCAAATATGAAGGCAATCGGTTACTCCTTTCGAGAGTTATCGTGCGCACCAGCTAGCAGACAGACAGACAGACGGACGGACACTGCTCATTCGACTTAAAACGGATATCCGCCAAACACCCTTAGGGTCTTATGTCACTCCTTCGATGTGTTACACTTTTGGCCCGTAGCAAATGATATATACCCTCGTATCACTAAAATGAGGGTAAAATAAAATACAATATATTTCAAAAAAAGATAATAATTAAAGCGAAAGAAGATGAAAAAATTTTTCAAGTCGAAAGGCGCGGATTAGGTTTTGATTTTAGACCCATGGTTTCTTCGGAGAATTTTCTTAGAATTTAATGTAGATTACGTTTTTGCTATACGATTTTTAATTTTGTTTTCATCCATACAAATCAACCCGCCCTAATATACATATTGAAATTGTAATATTGTAACTTGCTCTGGCCAATAAAACAATGTTATTTCAGACGGACACAAATTGCTTAAATATGTTATTCAGAGAAAATACGACATACATAGGCCACAGTGGGAATACAGTGAAACCTTTGTACATAACAACAACATTGAAACAAGGAATAAAAGGAAAGTAGAATTCCAATCATTTTTAAGATGTTTTTAGTATATTCCAATTGTGAGTCAAATAATAAGTCACAACGACCGCTGTGTCGACTCTAGTATAGAGGAAGACCAGAGTGGTCGACTATAGTACAGGGAAAGTCCAAAGTGATCGCTAAAAACAGAAAAGCTAAAATGAATTAAAAAAAAAATTGTAGAAAAAATTACGAAAAAGCGCCTATACTAAACAAATTGCCAATGATTACGAATTAATGGCAATATTCATTGAATTAAATTCATTTCGTACTAAAAATTAGGATAAATCTAACGGCAGATTTGAGAAAATGGTACTTTATCATATAAAAGAAATATTAAGGAAAAGACATAGTAAAATGGTTTTGAATCAAAGTATGAATCACAATAGAAAGTAAAGGGTTTTCCAACAAGAGGTGTTATTTTGGTATTCAAAGAAAAATGCCATTTTTTGAGATAAATGATCGGATGTTTATTTTATAATAAAGAGGAAGGTATGTCGTTAATAATGAAAAACAACATCAGCCAAATGGCCAACACGACCACGCTTACAGGACCATATCCTTTTCATGAAATTTTAGATAACAAAATCGCAAAGTGGCTGCCCTATGTCCTCGATAGCCTCACGAATTCTTTCTTAGATGCCTTAAATCGACGCTGGGCTGTGGCGTAGACATTATCTTTCACGTGGCCCCAAAGGAAGAAGTCGCAAGGTGTTAAATCACAAGATCTCGGTGGCCAGTTGTGATCACCTCTTCGAGAGATAACACGGTCCGGAAACTTTTCCCGTAACAGAGCAATGGTTTCGTTGCTTGTGTTGCTGCTGCGGCTGCTGTAGCAGCTTGGAAAAGCTGAGTTGATAATCCTTAAGTCTATTTCTATTACAGACTTTGTTCCGGCATATATCCGATTATAGCGGGAACCTTATGTTGTTTTCATCCACTCAATGTTGTCCGGTTGTAAATTAACATTCGTCGGTTAATACCAGGGAATGGATGTCATTTGACTTGTGTGATCAGATGATATTGTAGTGGTAGTGCGACCGGTGAGTTTATTTTTAGCTGCAGAAACTTGAATTATGATGAAAACATATGCTGATGTTATGATGGCTAGGAGTTGAACCCAGCACCTTCGGGATCCAAGTCTAACGCACTAACCACTAAGCTACCGAAGGCCACTCGTTGCTTGTGTGGCACGTAGCGCCGTCTTGTTGAAAGTAAACGTTGTCCAGATCAATACCATCCAACTCCGACCATAAAAAATCATTAATCATCTCTCGATAGCGCCATCCATTCACCGTAACTGTTGATCCAACCTCATTTTCGAAAAAGTAAGGTCCAATGACCCCGCCGGAGCCTAAACCGCACCAAACAGTCACACGTTGAGGATGAAGAGGCTTCTCAACAATAACTCTTGGGTTTTACGAGCCCCAGATGCGACAATTTTGCTTGTTGACGTAGCCACCGAGGTGGAAATGGGCCTCATCAGTCAATATAATGTTCATGCATTTCAAGGACCGAATCAGCAAAGACACGACGTTGTTGATGATTGGCCGGCTTGAGTTATTGTGCTAACTGAACTTTATAAGCCTTATGACCCAAGTCTTTATGCAAGATACGGTGTAATGACGTTTGTGGAATTCGCAATTCCAAAGAACGACGAGGAATGGACATACCTGGGTTTTCTTCAACAATTTGGGCTACAGCAGCAATTTTCTCAGTTGTTCTTGAGCGACGTGCACGGGTTTTATTCTTCACATCACTAAATTGTCCCAACAGCTCGAATTTTTCCACCAATTTCTGTATTGCGGACCGACAAGGTGCTTCACGACGACCCAAAAATGCTTTAGTTTTGCGAACTGTGACTGCAAGATTTTCACCATTTTTGTAGTGAATTTTAATAATTTCAATACGTTGTTGAATCGTGTATCGTTCCATTTTTAGTAATGGCGTAGTTTCTACGCCATTTCAATACGTTGTTGAATCGTGTATCCATTCATTTTTAGTAATGGCGTAGTTTCTACTTGTCAAATGTCAAAGAATAAAAGCTTCAAAAGTGACAGCTACCGAAATACCGGGTAATTCAAAATAACACCTCTTGCTGGAAAACCCGTCATAATGGGTACTACATCGAAGTCCGTCCTCCTGTAATGTAACTCCTTCATATAACAAGTTTGTACACTATTATATGTATTCTTATTATGATAGTAAGTAAAGGGTGGGCCAAAATGACTGAAGGGTTTGAGTTCCATTTAAGACAAAATTATAACATTTTCCTATATACTGGATATTAATGGACAATATTTTCTTTCGTGTATATGTACAGGGTGGCCCAAAATGATCGGATGGGTTTGAATTCCTTATAACTTTTTTAATATATTTTTTATTTATTTCCAATATTTTTTAAAACAAAGACTTGGGGAATTTTGGGGAACAGTCAACAATTGAGTAACGTGCCCAAAAATTTAAATCCTCCATTAATATACTGTAAAAAATAATATTTAAGCCTTAAATAAAAAGTTATATTGAACTCAAACCCCTTCGGTCATTTTGGGCCACCCTGTATTCAAAATATATACGCGATTAAATATAAAATATTTTAAATATTTTTAAAAAATGAGAAAAATTCTCTTATACGAGGTCTGTTCAATAGCAAAGATGAATTTTGTAATTTCTCGGGCAACGTGAATTCGATTAGCTTTTTTTATGTTGGCACACTTGTCTCGAACGTATGTTCTTAGTTGAGTTTGTTTGTGTTTAGCTTAGTTTGTTTGTGGGAGACATAACTGTTAGACGTGTTTTGCTTGTTCGGCGATTCTGTTTTTATCTCCTCAATCGTCGGAAAACGCCGTCCTTTCGTGGGTCTCTTCAATTATAGGAACAGGAAAAGATCGCAGGAGTCCAAATCTGGTGAATACGATAGTTGAGGCATGTTAACGGCATTCTTTTCGGCCCAAAAATTACGAACATGAAACGGGTTTTTTGTTCAAAATTCAGCAATTTTAAAACGAACTTCGCTGCCACACGCTACATGCCGAATTTTATGGCATTAGCCAACCGATATGCCGACAACCTCCGCATCTTCTCAAATATTGATTCGACCATTCTCCATAATAATATTCTACACTTTTTCAACATTTTAATCGGTTTCTGATGCGATTTATCTTTTAGGACGTGCGTCGTCTTCTCCATCTTCTTTGAAAAGCTTTGTACCACTTGTAAACATTTTTCTGACTCACAGTACAATCACCTTATCCACTCTCAGCATTTCAAGTGATTTTGTGATACAAATTCTTTGACCCATTTTTTTCCACAGCAGAAAATAGCCGAAGTAGCAAAACACGTTTAATTGTTATGTCTCTCACGAACCAACTAAACTTAACACAAAAAAACTAAACTGAGAACATATGTCCGTATGTACGGGTAATAAGGAAATTGTCAATGATTCACAATTAAAGACAATATTTTTTAAAATAAGTAAATTTTTTCCTTAAATTTAAGGCTTGGAGAAATAAACTGAAAAAATTATTAATCATATTAAGCAAGCTATTCTCAGTGTAAATACATTTTCTTTGTATTTAGGATCAAGTGAACCTTAATACTAGGATTTTCTCATCTTTATTTATATATTTAAAATTTATTTATTTATTTATTTATATGAATTACAATACAAAGTAAATTTATATTCTAATTTTAACGTCCAGGGAAAGGCCGGGTTACAAAGACCATATGGCTAAATGTTTGCAGCGCCAGACCAGAGCCTCTGGTGGGAATCGAACCCACGACCCCCAAACTCATAGGCGAGTACGTTACCAACTCGCCTACTGGGGCGCTCTATATTTAAAATTATCTTACATTTTACAACAGAATTACGAAATATTACTTTCTTATAGTAATTTGTGTTAACAACGTATAATGCCTTATTTTAAGGAAATTGACAATGATATTAAATCAAAATAATTTTTTTAAAAAATAAGTACAATTCTTAATTAAATATAAGACTAAAGGAAATAAACAGAACAATTTTATTATTAATTCTCTTTGAATTTAAGAAAAATCATAGCTTTGATTCTGAGATTATGTAATATTTTTTTACACTTTTCCTTAAATTCACATTTCTTCATCAAAAATATGCAAATTAAAAAATCCTTTTTATAAGAAAATTGCCAATGATTTCGAATCAAAGGCAAATATTCTTTAAAATAAGGACAAAATTAAAACATGAAAAAATAATTTGAAAAAAAAAAATTTGTTGCATTAAGAAAATTGAGGTAAATCGCATATTTAATTCCAGGATCAGGGCATCTTTATGTTTATGAAAATTTTTTGAAAAAAATTTACTTAATTTTAAAGAATCAGCTACAAAGACTTCCAAGTCTTTAAAATTTCCGCATTTCATTCTTAGAATTAAGAAAAACTACTTAGTTCTATGAAAATTGTGTTAATTTTAACTATAAGCTTCCTTGTTTAAAAGATTGCTACGTTATTGGAGCAAAATCTTTAAATTTATGTTGTTTTCATTTAAACTGTAAATAAACAAGTAAGAAAGTTTCAGTCGAGTAAACCGACTAAGGTATACCCTCACTTTGTGAGTAATGTAATATATAACATTACACCAATAAATCTGTCAATTTGTGTGGGAGGTACCAGAAGGGGTTTTCCAAATACACATATTTTTCGGTAAACAGTACATTCTTAAATACATTGCATTGTGCTGAACTATAAGCGTTTGTGTGCACTGGTATATTAAAGTTACGAGCTATGTACTTTTGGTATGATTTGGTCATTTTGTGTGGGAGGTACAAAAAGGGGCGGGGTGATAACGCCCACTTTTTACAGGACTATAGGCACTACAACAGCATTACACTGTACAAAATTTCAAGTATTTGTATGCACTGGTATTAAAGTTACAAGCCGTTTACTTTGGTACGAAACGGGCCATTTGTGTGGGCGGTACCAAAATGGGCTGTACAATGATGCCCATTTTTTACCGGACTATAGGCGCTACAAAAACATTATACTCTAGAAAATTTCAAGCATTTTTATGCACTTGTATTAAAGTTATAAGCAGTTAAATTTTGATGCAAAATGGTCCATTTGTGTGGGAGGTACCAAACGGGACATGCCAACTTCACCCATTTTTCTCGAGTTAATAGCGACTAATATACTAATATTATGTGCAGAATTTCAAAAGATTCGAATAAGTAGTATAGAAGTTATTAAAGAATCAATATTTCACTAAATTTTAACCCTTTGTGTGGGAGGTACCAGAAGGAGTAGACCAATATGGCCCATCTTCGAACTCATCCGGAGATAGATCAAAATAGTACCACATACCAAATTTGAAGTCAATCGGTTACTCCTTTCGAGAGTTATCGTGCGCACCAGCCAGCAGACACACAGACAGACAGACAGACAGACAGACAGACAGACGGACGGACATTGCTCATTCGACTTAAAATGACCCAAAACGGATTTCCTCCGAACATACTTAGGGTCTTAGATCACTCCTTCGATGTGTTACACTTTTTTCCGTAGCAAATGATATATACCCTCGTCACACTAAAGTGAGGGTATAAATATAAAAAAACAAGTAAGAAAGTTTCAGTCGGGTAAACCGACTAAGGTATACCCTCACTTTGTGAGTAATGTAATATTGAATATTACTCGAATTATTCTGTCATTTTGTGTGGGAGGTACCAGAAGGGGTTTATCAAATACACCTTTTTTTGCTGAACATTAGATACTTTAAATTCATTGCACTGTGCCGACTTATAAGCATTTATGTGCACTGGTATAAACGTTATGAGACATTAAATTGTGGTATGATTTGGGCATTTTGTGTGGGAGGTACAAAGAGGGGCGTGGCAATAACGCCCATTTTTCTCAGGGCTATAGACACTATAAAAACATTACACTGTACAAAATTTCAAGTATTTTTATACACTGGTTTTAATGTTATAAGCTGTTAACTTTTGGTGCAAAAAGGTACCTTTGTGTGGGAGGTACCAAAAGGGGCGTGACAACAACACCCATTTTTCCCTGGACTGTAGGCAATATAAAAGCATAATACTGTACAAAATTTCAAGTATTTTTATACACTGATATTAATGTTATAAGCTGTTAACTTTTGGTGCAAAATGGTGCATTTGTGTGGGAGGTACCAAAAGGGACGTGGCGACTTCGCTCATTTTTCTCGAGTTGATAACGACTAATAAGCTAATACTATGTGTGGAATTTCAAAAGATTCGAATAAGTAGTATAGCAGTTATTAAAGAATCAATATTTCACAACATTTTAACCTTTTGTGGGGGAGGTACTAGAAGGAGTGGACCAATATGGCCCATCTTCGAACTTAGCCGGAGATAGAAAAAAATATTACCACATACCAAATTTGAGGTCAATCGGTTACTCCTTTCGAGAGTTATCGTGCGCACCAGCCAGCAGACACACAGACAGACAGACAGACAGACAGACAGACAGACAGACGGACGGACATTGCTCATTCGACTTAAAATGACCCAAAACTGATTTCCTCCAAACATACTTGGGGTCTTAGGTCACTCCTTCGACGTGTTACACTTTTTTCCGTAGCAAATGATATATACCCTCGTCACACTAAAGTGAGGGTATAAATATTTATAATTATTGCCATTTTCAAAATATGTACATATTGCACTACTGTATAATGCAATATTTGGAACATTACATTGCACCTCATATTTGCGCTCATAAACACTCAGATACACTCGGTAAAATCGTTATATACTAAACTATTTAGTATTTATATATTTTTGTTTACTGTGAGTGGGTTTGTATGTATGTGTGTAGACAAGGCGAAGCAATGGAAGGCGGAATGTATTTATCTGCGAGAATTATTGATGGAACTGTGCTAAATAGCAAAAGAGTAGCAAAATAAACAAATAAACAAAATCCAAAAGACCATAAAACTGATTTAATGGTAACAACATCATAATCATCGCCATCGTCATCATCATCACCATTAGTAGCCGAAGAAGCCTCGCATATAGATGTGAAATGATGATGATGTTATTTTAACAAAATTGTAGCCAATATTTGCATATTTGCTTGACTCGATATTCGTCGGAGATAATGAGTAAATATCAAAAACAATGAAGATTAAAATGAAACATTATATCAAAACGAAATCATTGTCATCTATCATGGTCCATGGATTTTTTTCGATGGGAGGGGGGATAGAGGTGTGTTTTCAAATAATTCACTCAATTGAGAGCGTACAGCCGTTTAAAGAAGAATTTAAATTTAAAGCGATATTTCAAAACTTACCAAAAAAACACGATGTATTGCAGTTCATGTCCATTGTTTGTAAACAACAATATTTGTGGGGTAAATTTAACTGAAATGGAACAAACAAAACAAAAATGCGAAAGAATAAATATCAAAACAAATCATTTTTAAATATGGAAATACAACATGTTGTACGAGAATCAACAAAACCTATTAATAAATGGAAATGTGTGAATATTTGTGTAAGCATCTACGATTTAAAAAAAAAAGCAAAACTCCAATCGGAGTGGGCGTTTCCATCAATCAACTTAGCAGTTCATTAAAGCCGAATTTACTTTAATATTTGTTATAGATATAAATTTGTGGACGTAGTTTCTTTTGTTGCAGCGACTTTGCATGTGATCAGATTCATGCAAATGAGAAACGGCTAAAAGTGGCAGTAGCTTAAAATCTTTGAATAATAAATTATGCCAATTAGAAAATACTATTTGTGTAGTTTAGGTGATTTAGAATGGTTTCAGGGAATGAGTAGGATTTTTTGAGATAATGTGAAAAATTAAAAAGTTTATATACATAATGTTAATAGAATGTTAAAAAAACTCTCGCTATCATTTATTTTTTGAAATACAAAATTTCAAAAATTTTAAATTTTAGAAAATGAATTTTTTGGGTTTTTTAAAATTTGTAATTGCTCTTGAACGGGCGAACCGGTTTTTGCAAAGTTTGCGTTGTTTGAAAGAGAATATAACGGGCCATTTTTTGTGGATTTTTTTAATAAAATGTAATTTAAAAAATTGCGACCACTTCGATTTTTTTTAAATATACACAGACTTATTTGTCAGACCTGCCTTAGTATTTTGCCCATAATTTTTACAAGTATTGAGTCCCCAAAAATCCAATTACTGTTTTGGCGAGTCTGGTGTAAACATTGTGAATAAAAATAAAGGCGTAGAAATTCTTTTTAAATTAAAGTTTAAAAGATTATATTTTTTAAACACACAAAAATGGCCCTTTATATTCTTTATTTTTTCAAACGACGTACATTTTGTGAAAAATGGTTCTGCCGTTCTTTTTTTAATTTTTTAAATTTCAAATCCCCATTAAACCTTTAGGAATCTTTTTAAATTATAGCGGGATATTATTTAACCATTTAGTAGCTTTTTATTAAATTTGTAGTCAAAAATAAAGTTCATATGTTAATATAAGAAAATTAACTACACTGAAAAAAATATTGACCAGAATTTAAAAACAATTTTGCCCTTAAATCTTAGATTTATTATTTCTTTCTTTGAAGAACAAATATCTTTAAATTTAAGCTAATTTACTTGATTTCAAAGAAATTATCATTCGTTTAAAGTAAAATTTCTTACTTCTATGATAAGATGTCCATAACACTACGTCATGTTGACTTTAAAGTTACGTCATAAAATTAAAGAAAAAAAATAATTGACTGTAGTGCAACTGTCATTAACTCAAGTACACAGTTTAATAGTTTGTAAGATTTTTTTCCTAAAATTTTAGAAATGCTCATGTCTTGTTTTTAAAGACAATATACCCTTCATTTTCTGTTCACTTTTTTTGTATTTTTGAATTAAAGATTAGTTATCTTTTAAATTAAGAGATCGTTTTTATCTGCGAGAGGAAAATTTAGCCTCCTTTTGAGAATAATAGTAAGAGTTACAGTGAAGTTAGTTTGGAATTAAATATAAAAATATTGTAATTTTTGACACATACATTAGAAACCGTTCAACAGATGAAAAAATGGCATTAGAAAAAGATGAAGGCCATACAAATTCCAATTTTTAAAATTATCCTGACACAATTGGGGTCCGTTTTCCTTGATTTGTGCTAAAGGAAAGGCGATATCATTTATTTCTTGAAACAAAAATTTCCAAAAAAATATATATATAAAAAAGCGTAACACATCGAAGGAGAGACCTAAGAGATCCCAAGAATATTTGGCGCAATTCCGATTTGGGCCATTTTAATCATTTCATGATTTGATGATAACTTTCGACAGGAGTACCCGACTGACTTCAAATTTGGTATGTGTTAATACGTTTTCTATCTCAAGCTATGATCTACTCCTTCGAGTACCTCCCCCAAAAAGCGTAAACATTTTGTAAAATATTGAAATATTTTTGCGATTTCTACACCTCATATGGGTGCCTGGGCATAGGGATATCCCGGGGAACTGCAAAGCCGATGAACTTGCTAGGAAAGGGACGACATTACAAATTCTCGAAGAATTTGCATATATTGGTGCGCCACTATCCACGTGCAAGCTTTGGCTTAGGCAAGAGGCAATCAGGCAGTCCAACGATAGATGGACAGAAATCGGCACCTGCAGGGTAGCTAGACAAATCTGGCCAAGGTATGACCTGAGAAGGTCAAAATATCTCCTCGCACTAGAGAGGAAACGATTGTCTACGTTAGTACAGGTTCTGACGGGACACTGCTTGATCGGCGAACACGCCAAAAGATTGGGTATTGACTCCAATGACTTCTGCCGAAGCTGTGGAGATGAGGAAGAAGTGGAGAGCATTGAGCACTTGCTTTGCGACTGTCCCGCTTTGAGTAAACGACGACTGGATATACTGGGGTCGGCCTTTTTAGGCAGCCTAACAGATCTTTCCAGTACTGATATTCGTACTATCGATAAATTTATATATCAAACAGGTTGGTTTCGATGAGGGGCATTTCAGCCCGTGGTAACACTAGGGACCTAAACTGGTCTATGTGAGCTTGTAAAAAAATACGGCTGCCACCTTAACCTAAACCTAACCTAAAGGCACTGGTTGCACTTTTTTCGGGTAGGTATGTTCCGCATTTTTTTTTCTCCTATTAAATTTCTCTACAACTCTGCTTCAGACACTGAAGAGATTTTCCGTACGGTATACCGAGAAAAAAAATTGGAAAAAGTGCAGAAAATTCACCTTGAACAAAAAAAATCGTATGGCCATTAAATTATTAATTGAGCCAACTTGACTAAACGAAAGATGCAGAAGTTGTTGCGGATTCTTTCACGTACAATTCTCAGAATTGAGTCCCAAAATCAGGTGTTATACTGTGGTATCTACAGCCCAGTGAAACATTTGTTTTGGTATTTCCCAAACCAAATAATAATCAAAATAAAAAAATTAAAATTGCTTTTTTTGATATTATCAATTTTTTTATAATTTTTACAATATGGGTCATAATTTATATATTTATCCATAGATTTAAGTAGGCATTGTTTCTTCGTTTGGATGCTATATTAAAAAAAAAAGTTAACGAATTGTAGTAAGCGATTTTTTAATATTTTTTATGGTTTTGCCAGAAAAAAGAAGATTAAAAAAAAAACAAATTTTGTCTAATTGTTTTACGATAGTTGCTAAAACACTGTTTCAAAGTGCAAGTGATACTCACAACATTTGTAACCCTTATAATTTTCTTTAGGGTATTACGGCTCTATCGAGCTAATACGTCATTAAATATACTAAAGGTACAATCCATGAAAATTGGAAATTAAAAAAATAAAAAAAACTTTACTACAATTTTTTTTTTGTTGCATAAAATAGTGTGCCTCAATCTAAACAAAAAAAGTTTTTAGGTCTCGGGCACAAATTCGTTTTTTGCATACTATTATCAAATAAGTTTTGTAATTTCACCCATGCAAATAACTAGTCTGTAGCTATAATGGACCTTTAAGTCCTTCTTAAAGTTTATTGTCAAGTTTTTCTTAGCATATATCATCTTGATTTTAGGAACATTTCGAAAACTAAATATGGTAATATTTTCAAATGTCAAGCTTTTTCGGTGAATAGTCCAGAAATAGATCTTGCTCACTGACAGACAAAATTAAACGAAATAGTAACGTGTTATTCATATGGCATATATTTTAGTTATACTTATATATATTTTCAATAATTACAACAACGTTTTTTTCTTTTCTTTACTTTCAGGTGAGTGTTTAATTATTTAATTAACTCTCTTATCTGACAATACTCAAGGTAATACTCGTAATCCAGAAATTGTTATAGGCGTTATTCCTAAGAAATTTGATTTAAAGAAAATATACTTTTGAAAAATCTTAAAAAGGTTGTTATTTTAAATAGAATTTATTAAAATTGTTCAATAAAAGCAACGTGATTAATATTCGCCGCCATCTGTAAACGTATCCCGACGTGTGCTACTTGAACACACACAGCTGTGTAAAAAAGCGGAAAATAAACAACTTCAAAAACAAAATATCTATTTGTATATATACAACAAAGACATTATACAATTAATTTCCTTTTTAAAACCCCCACAATTACACAAATCTTGGCAGCCAACAAAAACATAAAGCGAATAAGCACATCTGGAAAATGTCATATTTTATTGATAAACTTTTTAGCCGGCATCGGTACGACAACAGCAACAACAAAACAAGTAACAGTACTTTTTTTATTCGAAAAACATAATTTATGCAGTCATTTGGCACAGACGACGAACGATGCTGTGTATAGCCGTAAAAGGTACAGCACACAGATGGGTGGATGAATGAATACCCTGAAAAAAAATATATTTTCTAAAATCTCGTATCTTTAAAATAAAGACATTTGATACCTAAACTGAGAACAATTTCCTTAATATCACAGTACAACATATTGGGACTCAATTCTGAGAATTGGAGGTAAAAGTAGCCCCAAAAATAGGTACATCTGCATCATTCGTTTACTCAAGTTGGCTCAAGTAATAATTTAGTGGCCATACGATTTTTTTTTTCAACGTGGATTTTTTGTTCTTTTTTTATATTTTTTCTCGGTATGCCGTACGGAATATATGTTTTGTGTCTGAAGCAAAGTTGTAGGTATTGAAAAACCTACCCGAAACAAGTAAGAAAGTTTCAGTCGGGTAAACCGACTAAGGTATACCCTCACTTTGTGAGTAATGTAATATAGGGTGATCCATTTCGAGGTTCCCTACATTTTTAAAGAAAAAAAAAAAACAGAAAATTCTAATTGAATGGGGAATGGTTGTTATCATTTCTTTCTTTTGGCATTTATTTTTTGAAGATTATGTCTATCAAATGTTGGCCGCGGCTACGTCTCAGATGGTCCATCCGTTGAGTCCAATTTTCGATGACTCGTTCGAGCATTTCGACAGGTAACTGGTGAATGAGACGCGTGATGTTTTGCTCCAAGGCCTGAATCGAAGCGGGTTTGTCCACATAAACTTTAGATATTACATATCCCCACAGGAAAAAGTCTAACGGTGTGATATCACACGGTCTTGGTGGCCAATCGACCGGCCAAAAACGTGAAATTATCTGCTCACCGAAGTGTTCTCTCAATAAATCCATTGATGCGATGTGTGGGAAGTGGCGCCGTCTTGTTGAAACCAAATGTCGCCGAGATCACGAGCTTAAATTTCAGGCATCAAATAGTCGGTTATCATGGCACGATAACGGTCGCCATTGACGGTTACGTTCTCACCGGCATCATTTTTGAAGATATGTGGACCAATGATTTCGGTACGTCGGATCGGGAATCGGTCAATGGCAAAAAGATAGCTCTTGACGAGAGCTAAAATATTGCTCATGGGTGTCAAGGTCGTGGGTCGACTGGAAATCGTCGTTAAAAAAAATGGACTTAGCGTAATTGGCGAACGATTGTTTTGATAATAAAACTGAATAATTTGTAAACGTTGTTCAGGCGTAAGTCTTTCCATGATGAAATGCCAAACAATACTTGACAAAAATAACATGACAGCATGACACGACTCACACGTGATCTGTCAAAAATAGGCTAGATAGAGATAAAAAAAAGTATCTCTACTTAGATCACCCTATATATCACATTACATTAACTAATCTGTCAATTTGTGTGGGAGGTACCGGAATACATATATTATTTTATTAACGTTACGAGCTATTCAATTTTGTTATGATTTGATCATTTTGTGTGGGAGGTACAAAAAGGAGCGTGGTGATAACGCCCACTTTTCACAGGACTGTAGGCACTATAACAGTATTACACTGTAAAAAATCGGTAAAAAGTATTTGTATGCACTGGTATTCAAGTTATAAGCTTTTAACTTTTGGTATAAAACGATCCATTAGTGTGGGAGGTACCAAAAGGGGCTGTACAATAATGTAAAATACACTATAGGCGCTACAAAAACATTATACTGTACAAAATTTCAAGTATTTTTATGCACTTGTATTAAAGTTATAAGCAGTTCAATTTTGAAGCAAAATGGTCCATTTGTGTGGGAGCTACCAAAATGGGCGTGGCAAATTTGCCACATTTTCTTGAGGTAATAGCGACTAATAAAATAATACAATGTGTGAAATTTCAGAAGATTTTAATAGGTATTATAGATGTTATTAAAGAACCAATATTTCACTAAATGTTAACCCTTTGTGTGGGAGGTACCAGAAGGAGGGGACCAATATGGCCCATCTTCGAACTTAGCCGGAGATAGAAAAAATATTACCACATACCAAATTTGAAGTCAATCGGTTACTCCTTTCGAGAGTTATCGTGCGCACCAGCCAGCAGACAGACAGACGGACGGACATTTCTCATTCGCCTTAAAATGGCCCAAAACGAATATCCGCCGAACATACTTAGGGTCTTAGATCACTCCTTCGATGTGAAACACTTTTGGTCCGTAGCAAATGATATATACCCTCGTACACTAAAATGAGGGTATACAAAATGCATCCAGTGTCTTAAAAATCACAAAAATGGGCACAAGACATAAAATATCTGTCAGTAAAATATTGAAAAATACGTATACGTAATACGTATAAAACAGAACACTAAAACAGAACATTATAAAACAGAACAGCAATTTTTGCGATTTTTAAGGTTTGTTTCGCATTATTTATCCTATTCAATATCTACAACTATGCTTAAGACACAAAAGAGATATTCCGTACGGTATACCGAGAAAATATATAATAGAATTACACAAAATCCACCTTGAGCAAAAAAATCGTATGGCCATTAAATTATTAACTGAGTCAACTTGACTAAACGAATGATGCAGAAGTTCTTATTTTTGGGACTACTTTCACGCCCAATTCTCAGAATTGAATGCCAAATCAATCAGCTGAAAAATTCTGTACTGTGTATTTTATGTATCAAAATTATATATATTCTTTTTAAAGGACATCTTTGGCGACATATCTTTAATATTAGAACAATATTTTGTTCGGTGTATGCATGAATATCGCGCATCTGATACTCACTCGGCACTCAGTTGTCTCACCCAAAAAAAAAACAACAGACTTTCCGTCATACTTTGTCGCAAACATTCTGGGGTATAGAAAATCGTCTATATGTTCCTTTCTTTGGGCTCCTTATCCTTACCTTCACTTCTGCTGACTTGACGTCTTTGTTTACCCTTTGCTGAGACTATGATTTTGGTTCCGCAATTGGAAGAATAAAAGTTTAGCAAAAACTCAGAAAATGATGCATAAATAAGCATCTTCAATGTCTTAACATACTTTTTTGCTGTTTTGGTGTATCGCGAGCCAAAGAGTGAGTTTTTTGTCTACTTATATTCGTCCGGGTGTTGGGAGCAGTAATTTGTACAGTTGTTCTATGCTATGCGAATGTTTTTTTGTTGTCTCGTTGCTGTTCCTACTGCTGCTTAAGCGAAAATTTATAACCAAAACAAATGCAAAAAGAAACGCTGAAGAATAATGAATAGAGAAGAAGCATTTGAATATGTTTATTTTTATTTATCTCCACATTTGTGCGGTCTAACTGCAATCGCAGCACCAACAAAGTTCTGCTGCACATATATTTATGCAAAGTGTTTCGAAGGGAAAAATTCGGTCAACATTTTAAATCAATATTTCACTACATTCTAAACCTTTTCAGGGGAGGTACAAGCAAGAGTGGACCACTATGGCCCACATTCCAACATAGCCTGAGATAGAAAAAAAATTCTTACCATATATCAAATTTTAAGTCAATCGGTTGCTTTTTTCGAGAGTTATTGCGCCCAATAGTCAGACAGACGGGCTGACAGTAATCAAATGACCTAAAATGTCCTAAAACGGATTTGCACCGAATATGCTAGGCTCTTAGGTCACTACTGCGATATTACACTTTTACACGTTAAACTTGATATATATACTGGGTATATAAAATGATAAAAATGATATATATACTGGGTTTTCCAATAAGAGTGATATGATTTTTTTGAAAAAAACACACTTATTGTGTGTTTTTTCAATTCAAAGTTTTTTGAAATTCAAAAGTTTTTTATTTAATGTGAAGAACAGGGTTTTCCAACAAGAAATGTTATTTTGAATCACCCGGTATTTCGGTAACTGTCACTTTTGAAGCTTTTATTCTTTGACATTTGACAAGTAGAAACTACGCCATTACTAAAAATGGAACGATACACGATTCAACAACGCTTTGAAATTATTAAAATTCGAAAAATCGAAAATCATCGAAAAATCATCTTGACTGATGAGGCGCATTTCCACCTCAGTGGCTACTTCAACAAGCAAAATTGTCGCATCTGGGGCTCAGAAAACCCAAGAGTTATCGTTGAGAAGCCTCTCCATCCTCAACGTGTGCGGATTATGGTCCGGCGGGGTCATTGGACCTTACTTTTTCGAAAATGAGGTTGGATCAACAGTTACGGTGAATGGATTGCGCTATCGAGAGATGATTAATGATTTTTTATGGTCGGAGTTGGTTGGTATTGATCTGGACAACGTTTACTTTCAACAAGACGCCGCTACGTGCAATACAAGCAACGAATCCATTGCTCTGTTTCGGGAAAAGTTTCCGGACCGTGTTATCTCTCGAAGAGGTGATCACAATTGGCCACCGAGATCTTGTGATTTTACACCTTGCGACTTCTTCCTTTGGGGCCACGTGAAAGATAAGGTCTACGCCAACAGCCCAGCGTCGATTCAAGACATCAAAGATAGAATTCGTGATGCTATCGGGGACATAGGGCAGCCACTTTGCGATTTGGTTATGGACAATTTCATGAAAAGGATATCGTCTTGTACGCGTGGTCGTGGTGGCCATTTGGCTGATGTTGTTTTTCATTATTAACGGCATACCTTCCTCTTTATTATGAAATAAACATCCGATCATTTATCTCAAAAAATGACATTTTTTTTTAATACCAAAATAACACCTCTTGTTCGAAAACCCTTTACAATCGATACAATTAAGTCCTAAATAAAACGTCATTCAAATGGCCTCCACGACTTCTTCTGTTGGAACAAATTCGATGAACCCAATTTTCGAGCACTTATTTCAATAAATCAAGTCGTATGTCTGAATGGCACGTTCAATATTGACTTGTAAAGCTTGAAGAGAGTCTGGTTTATTTTGAAAGACCAATGACTTCAAATAACCCCACAAGAAATAGTCTAATGGTGTTAAATCACAACTTCTTGGAGGCCATTCAATTTCTTGAAATAATCGAATCTCCAAACTTTCCTCGCAACAATTCAATTGTTTCATTTGCTGTGTGCCACGTAGCCACAATCGGTCAATGGCAAAAAGATGGGTGTCAAGGTCGTAGGTCGACTGGAAAGTGTTTTTTTTGGAGAACGATTATTTTGATAATAAAACTGAATAATTTGTAAACGTTGTTCTTGCGTATATCTCTCCATGATGAAATTGTAAACACTACTGAATATAATGAATAACAAATGACAGATCATGACATATTACAAATGGCCGAAACGTCACTTCAAAATCATATCATACCTATTGGAAAATCCGTTATAACCTCCTTCACTAATTTGAGGGTATATAGATTGGGTTTGATGCAAGTGTTTTTTCATTGTTTTACTTATTCGAAATTCTTTGGAAATCGCGAAATCGGCAACGCGTCTTCTCGGGAAACCTTGAGTTCCCATTGGAATGGAACTTCTACGAAACCCACTGTGCAAACAATATAACGCATTGTTATTTGCTTCGTTTCATTTTTAGTTTTGTCAGCTTTGAAATGGATACCAGAGATAAAAAACAACAACAAACGAAAACCAAAAGAAAAAGGCGGCATTTAAAATGTTTTTATTTGTTCAAAACTTCACATCTTTGGACTGACATTTGAACATATGGCCCAATTGTTGTTGTCGTTCTTGTTGCTGCTGCGGCTGCTGATGATGATGATGATGCTGTCGATGAGATTGCTGTTGTTGGTTTGTTTGTTTAACTGTCTGTTTGTCTGTCTGTCTGTCTGCTGGTCGGCTCGACTGCTTTGTCTACTTCTCGAGTTATTCTTGGCGAAATAGTTTTTTTTATTTTTTTACAAAAGAAATGTAATTGTTGAAATGTAAAATGCAAAGTGTTGTTAGTGTTGTTTCTACTACCGCTGCTACTACTATTGTTGCAGCTCCCCATCCCTCTTGTCAGTGTGGTGGTGATATATCATCGTTTTCAAATATTATGACCTCAAAGTGTTCGTTCCGTTCTTTTGTTGGTCTTTGATGTGGAATATTCCATTTTTTATACATATTATTTGACTGCTCAGAGCAGAACCAAACCAAATGTATACGAAACCGATATGATTTCGCCTTCAAAGTGTTTTCTTTGTATTCAAAAAATTTTCCTATTTGAAAATGGCAGTCGAATCAGTTTTTAAGTTTTTTTTTTCAAGTGAGATAAATATTGTGTTTTCTACTTAAGTGGAAAATGTCTGTGAAGTTTTGCAACATTTGTTTTGGGAGAAAATAATGAAAATTGCTAATAAATCACACATCGTTTTGAGAAAAAGATTTATAGCTTTGTAATAATAAATAAGTGCAAATAGAAAACAATGGCCCCAATGTTTAGCATAATTTTTAGAACATTGATCAGAACGAATATGGGAAGACCACACTAGAAAACATCTCAACGACTCTAGTATAGAGAAAGACCTCAGAGGTCGACTTTAGTATAGAGAAAGACCTCAGAGGTATAGAGAAAGACCTCAGAGGTCGACTCTAGTATAGAGAAAGACCTCAGAGGTCAACTCTAGTATAGAGGAAGACTTCAGAGGTCGACTCTTGTATAGAGGAAGACCTCAGAGGTCGACTCTAGTATAGAGGAAGACCTCAGAGGACGACTCTAGTATAAAGGAAGACCTCAGAGGTCGACTCTAGTACAGAGGAAGACCCCAGAGGTCGACTCTAGTATAGAGAAAGACCTCAGAGGTCGACTCTAGTATAGAGAAAGACCTCAGAGGTCAACTCTAGTATAGAGGAAGACTTCAGAGGTCGACTCTAGTATAGAGGAAGACCTCAGAGGACGACTCTAGTATAAAGGAAGACCTCAGAGGTCGACTCTAGTACAGAGGAAGACCCCAGAGGTCGACTCTAGTATAGAGAAAGACCTCAGAGGTCGACTCTAGTATAGAGAAAGACCTCAGAGGTCAACTCTAGTATAGAGGAAGACTTCAGAGGTCGACTCTTGTATAGAGGAAGACCTCAGAGGTCGACTCTAGTATAGAGGAAGACCTCAGAGGACGACTCTAGTATAAAGGAAGACCTCAGAGGTCGACTCTAGTACAGAGGAAGACCCCAGAGGTCGACTCTAGTATAGAGAAAGACCTCAGAGGTCGATTCTAGTATAGAGAAAGACCTCAGAGGTCAACTCTAGTATAGAGGAAGACCTCAGAGGTCGACTCTAGTATAGAGGAAGACCTCAGAGGTCGACTCTAGTATAGAGGAAGACCTCAGAGGTCGACTCTAGTATAGAGGAAGACCTCAGAGAACGACTCTAGTATAAAGGAAGACCTCAGAGGTCGACTCTAGTATAGAGGAAGACCTCAGAGTTCGACTCTAGTATAGAGGAAGACCTCAGAGTTCGACTCCAGTATAGAGGAAGACCTCAGTGGTCGATTCTAGTATAGAGAAAGACCTCAGAGGTCGACTCTAGTATAGAGGAAGACCCCAGAGGTCGACTCTAGTATAGAGGAAGACCTCAGAGGTCAACTCTAGTATAGAGGAAGACCTCAGAGTTCGACTCTAGTATAGAGGAAGACCTCAGAGGTCGACTCTAGTTTAGAGGAAGAAGTATAAAGGAAGATCTCAGTAGTTGACGCTAGTATATACACGGGAAAAAATCAAATTTTTCGATATGTTTGAATAGAAAGAAAATATATGTGGAACACAAATTTTTTAAATATTATATATTTCGTATCAAATAAACAATTGCAACTTTTCATGCGCTAAGTCTATTTTTTTTTTATATTAAAAAAATACTTTCCAGTCGACCTACGACCTTGACACCCATCTATCTTTTTAGCTATCTATCTTTTGACATTGACCGATTCCCGATACGACGTACCGTTAAGGAGTTAGAGCAAAAATAAACTTTCCGTTCACATTTGAAAATGATGCTAAGTCGATTTTTTTAAATCCAAAAAAAAAACACTTTCCAGTCGACCTACGACCTTGACACCCATAAGCAATATTTTAGCTCTCGTTAAGAGCTATCTTTTTGCCATTGACCGATTGTGGCTACGTGCTACACAGCAAATGAAACAATTGAATTGTTGCGAGAAAAGTTTGTAGATTCGATTATTTCAAAATGTTGTGATATTGAATGGCCTCCAAGAAGTTGTGATTTAACACCATTAGACTATTTCTTGTGGGTTTATTTGAAGTCATTGGTCTTTCGAAATAAGCCAGACTCTCTTCAAGCTTTACAAGTCAATATTGAACGTGCCATTCATGACATACGACTTGACTTAGTGGAAAAAGTGCTCGAAAATTGGGTTTATCGAATTCGTTCCCGCAGAAGAAGTAGTGGAGGCCATTTGAATGACGTTATATTTAGTACTTAATTGTATCAATTGAACAGGGTTTTCCAACAAGAGGTGTTATTTTGAATCACCCGGTATTTCGGTAGCTGTCACTTTTGAAGCTGTTATTCTTTGACATTTGACAAGTAGAAACTACGCCATTACGCTTTGAAATTATTAAAATTCGAAAAATCGAAAATCATCTTGACTGATGAGGCCCATTTCTACCTCGGTGGCTACGTCAACAAGCAAAATTGTCGCATCTGGGGCTCGGAAACCCCAATAGTTATTGTTGAGAAGCCTCTCCATCCTCAACGTGTGACTGTTTGGTGCGGTTTATGGTCCGGCGGGGTCACTGGACCTTACTTTTTCGAAAATGAGGTTGGGTCAATAGTCACGGTGAATGGATTACTTTATCGGGAGATGATTAATGATTTTTTATGGTCGGAGTTGGATGGTATTGATATCGAAGAGGTGATCACAATTGGCCACCGAGATCTTGTGATTTAACACCTTGCGACTTCTCCCTTTGGGGCCACGTGAAGAATAAGGTCTACGCCAACAGCCCAGCGTCGAGTCAAGACCTCAAAGATAGAAATCGTGAGGCTATCGAGGACATAGAGCAGCCACTTTGCGATTTTGTTATGGAAAATTTCATAAAAAGGATAATTTCATAAAGGATATGGCTGTAAGCGTGGTGGCCATTTGGCTGATGTTGTTTTTCGGTATTAACGGCATACCTTCCTCTTTATAGTGAAACAAACATACAAGAATTTATCTAAAAAAAAAATATTTTTCTTTGAAAACCAAAATAACACATCTTGTTGGAAAACCCTTTACTTCACATTAAATAAAACATTTTTGAGTTTCCTTAACAATAAGTGTGTTTTTTTTTTCAAAGAAATCATATTACTCATATTGGAAAACCCTGTACAAATAAAATGATTGCCTAAGAATTTCTCCAAATAGATTTTGATTAAAAAGATTTTCAAAAAATTTAATGCTTTTTAATATGATAAGTTGCAATAACATTTGTTTTAAAATACTGATTTTTAATTAATAATCATTCAAAGTCATCATTTCTTCTCAACCCATCAAGCAATATATCATTATGCAAGATTATACCATTTCAATTATAAAGAAATTTTACGAACCTTTAAAATGAAAAAATTAACTTTGAATTGCTGAAAAACATAAAACTTATCTTAAATTAAGGTGTTCATATATTTTCCGATTTAAATGCAAATAAATATTTTTTCCGTAAAAAATATTCTCAAAATAAAAATATTAGGACGGAAACAAAGATTTGTTTAGAACAACATCTTCCCAAATATATAATATTTGTGTGTGCCAAATATAATATTTTTCGAGTGTACCCCAAACATTTGTATATTTTAAGCGGAATATGTTTGGGACAATATACTACATAATCGATTTCTTCAGCGTGTAGTTAACATCTACACCCAAAAAGCTAAGGCAACAACCAATTGGAACACATGGCGCCTGTATACGACACACGTTGTTTAATGATGATTTTTCTGATTGATTTTTTATGGCGATTTCTTAGGAGGAACAGAATGAGTTAGTCGACCGAGATCTATGTATAAATGTTTGTACTAGGATCCTCTAGATTTTTTCTCAGACAGGAAAATGGTTTTCCAAAGTTTTCCCGCTTCGAATTCATTGCTGAAGTGACTAACCCTTAGGATGCCCCTAAAAATATTTGAGTTGCGTGAGAGAAACGGTTACTTTGAATCAACGCATTGAATTTATGCAGTTTTATTCTCCGCCCATTTTCAAAGTAAATTTTGTAAATAAAAATTTTTGCACCATACATTTTCTTCGAAATTCTGCAATGATTTATTTTGATTTAAATGTGAACTTTTGTACATAAATTTAAATTCAATTTGGTAAATGAAAAAGATTCTTATTGCTTATTCTTAGGGGAACAATATTCCCAATTTTCTAGTATAAGACATCCCCATTTCTCTCTCTCTTCCCTCATTCCAACAAAATGTTATTTCTGTTATGTTTACAGAGACACCTAATTTACAATGTACATGGATTACCTGTCTTGGCATACCCACATACATACATACGTACATATGTCTATGTATACGTCTTGTTTCCTATATTGTCAATAAACATTGATTCGTCGCGTCGTTTACGTTGATTTGCGTATTTTACGCATTACTGGAAACTGAGGCACGATTTTTCCACATATCTTAGACATTTTAATTTAACTCGAAAGTTTACATGACAAAATGACATCTCAGGGATTATTTTTGTTTGTGTACGAGTATATTTACACGACATCTCCCGACATTTGATTATTGTCATTTGTCTGATTGATAACAATGGTTTACATTACGATCAATCTCATTGTCGGTGAATAAGGAAAAGCAAATTACTTAATAATAGAATGCAAAAAACTATATACAGGGTTTTCCAACAAGAGGTGTTATTTTGAATCACCCGGTATATCGGTAGCTGTCACTTTTGAAGCTTTTATTCTTTGACATTTGACAAGTAGAAACTACGCCATTACTAAAAATGGAGCGATACACGATTGAACAACGCATTGATATTATTTAAATTCACTACAAAAATGGTGAAAATCTTGCAGTCACAGTTCGCAAAACTAAAGCATTTTTGGGTCGTCGTGAAGCACCTTGTCGGACCGCAATACAGAAATTGGTGGAAAAATTCGAGCTGTTGGGACAAGTTAGTGATGTGAAGAATAAAACCCGTACACGTCGCTCAAGAACAACTGAGAATATTGCTGGTGTGGCCCAAAGTGTTGAAGAAAACCCAGGTATGTCCATTCCTCGTCGTTCTTTGGAATTGGGCATTCCACAAACGTCATTACACCGTATCTTGTAAAAAGACTTGGGTCTTAAGGCTTATAAAGTTCAGTTAACACAAGAACTCAAGCCGGCCGATCATCAACAAAGACGTGTCTTTGCTGATTGGGTCCTTGAAATGCATGAAAATGATCCGGAATTCCATCGAAAAATCATCATGACTGATGAGGCCCATTTCCAACTCGGTGGCTACGTCAACAAGCAAAATTGTCGCATCTGGGGCTCGGAAAACCCAAGAGTTATTGTTGAGAAGCCTCTCCATGCTCAACGTGTGACTGTTTTTTGCGGTTTATGGTCCGGCGCGGTCATTGAACCTTACTTTTTCGAAAATGAGGTTGGATCAACAGTTACGGTGAATGGATTGCGCTATCGAGAGATGATTAATGATTTTTTATGGTCGGAGTTGGATGGTATTGATCTGGACAACGTTTACATTCAACAAGGTGGCTCTATGTGCCTCACAAGCAACGAAACCATAGCTCGGGAAAAGTTTCCGGACCGTGTTATCTCCCGAAGAGGTGATCACAATTTACCACCGAGATCTTGTGATTTAACACCCTGCGCATTCTTCCTTTGGGGCCACGTGAAAGATAAGATCTACGCCAACAGCCCAGCGTCGATTTAAGACCTCAAAGATAGAATTCGTGAGGCAATCGAGGACATAGGGCAGCCATTTTGCGATTTGGTTATGGAAAATTTCATGAAAAGGATATGGTCATGTAAGCATGGTCTTGGTGGCCATTTGGCTGATGTTGTTTTTCATTATTAACGGCATACCTTCCTCTTTATTACGAAATAAACATCCGATCATTTATCTCAAAAAATTGAATTTTTCTTTGAATACCAAAATAACACCTCTTGTTGGAAAACCCTTTATATTTGTAAATAACTGGTGACAATTCGTCGAATTCATTTAAATAAGTAAATACTACTCATTCTATTTAAATTTCCTATTTGTCGTTTAAATTTACACAGCCTTCTTAACACTTTACATATTGCGCTACGACCTCTTAAGGTCCAATTCATTTTATTTTCATGTATCAATAGATTCTTTTGTGAGTGTGTGTGTGTTTTTTTAACAATAATTGTTATTATTTATTTTTTTATTGCGGTAGCGACGACAATGTTCACACCTCTTTTTTCATTTTTTTTTTAATTAATGACATAGATAAGGAATGTAAACATAGAAAATTTGTTTACATACTTAAGTGCAACATTGTTAAAATATTTTATAATTTCCCACTATCATTAGTCTGTAAACACTAAACTACAAAATAATTTAAATGGGTGTACATAGATAATTGAAGAAAAAACATAAGAAAATAGGATTTGAAAATATTAAATATAATATGGAATTGAGTATTTTATGTGGGAGATGCCAGAATGTGTTGAAAAAATATATTGGATCACTTTTTCGATGTGTTACACAGGGTTTTCCAGTAAGAGTGATATGATTTCTTTGAAAAAAAACAAACTTATTGTTAAGGAAATTCAAAAGTTTTTTATTTAATGTGAAGTACAATCGATACAATTAAGTTCTAAATAAAACGTCATTCAAATGGTTTCCATGACTTCTTCTGCAGGAACGAATTCGATGAACCCAATTTTCGAGCACTTTTTCCACTAAATCAAGTCGTATGTCATGAATGGCACGTTCAATATTGACTTGTAAAGCTTGAAGAGAATCTGGTTTATTTCGAAAGACCAATGACTTCAAATAACCCCACAAGAAATAGTCTAATGGCGTTAAATCACAACTTCTTGGAGGTCATTCAATATCACAATTTCTTGAAATAATCGAATCTCCAAACTTTTCTAGAAACAATTCAATTGTTTCATTTGCTGTGTGGCACTTCGGTCAATGGCAAAAAGATAGCTCTTAACGAGAGCTAAAATATTGCTCATGGGTGCCAAGGTCGCAGGTCGACTGGAAAGTGTTTTTTTTTTGGATTTTTAAAAAAATGGTCTTAGCATAATTTTCAAATGTGAACGGAATGTTTATTTTTGCTCTACCTCCTTAACGGTACGTCGGATCGGGAATCGGTCAATGGCAAAAGCATAGCTCTTAACGAGAGTTAAAATATTGCTCATGGGTGTCAAAAAACGATTATTTTGATAATAAAACTAAATAGCTTGTAAACGTTGTTCTTGCGTGTATCTCTCCATGATGAAATTGTAAACACTACTGAATACAATGAAAAACAAATGACAAATCATGACATATTACAAATCGCCGAAACATCACTTCAAAATAATATCATCCCTATTGGAAAACCCATTATATACCCTCCTCTCTTAGGTGAGGCGTTAAAAAATATCGTCTTATATGAACACATCATTTATTAAAGGCTCAGTAATTTTAATATTAACCTACGAAATTTAGTTTTGCCTAAAAACAAAAGTTGCTAAATGAAGATATCGCTGTTCGCATTTATTTAAAACAAAAAAACAATTTTACAAAATTGTACATAAGTAAAATGGATATTTTTAATAGATTTTTGTTTTTAATTTGTAATTTTTCTCAATTTTTTTTAATTGTATTTAAAAACAATGGCAACCTTTCCATTTTTTCAAATTTACATAGAATGTACACCAAACTCTCACAAATCCATTACAGCAATTGGATTTGTGGGGACTCAATATTTGCAAATGTTATGACGAAAAGATCGAAAAAGAATCCAAAATTGTCAGACCTGCCTTATTATTTCGACAATAATTTTTGCACATATTGAGTCCGCAAAAATCCAATTATTGTTGTGGATTTGTGAGAGTCCGCTACATATTCTGTGGAAATTTTAAAAAAAAAATCGAAGTGGCAGCAATATTTTTTAATAGAAGTTTAAAAAATGGTCGAACAAAATTTAAAATTTTTTAAGAAAAAAATCCATTAACTATGGCCCATTTTGTTCTCTTTCAAACGACATAAACTCTATAAAAATGTTTTTTTCTCATTATTTTCAAACTTGAAATTCCGATAAAATTTTTTAAATATTTTATTTTATTCTTTTTTTTTTTTTGAAAAATAAATGATAGCTTTATCTTATTTCATTAATTTCAGCTATAAATTTGAAATGTATTCCTCATATCCGAGAAATACATTTAGAGGATCCTTGGGTAATTATTTTTCTGAAGAACCTTGATCCACTAGCAAGTGCCGTTTTGTTTAAAAAAATTACTAGCGGTCGTCTTTCACAGTTTCATATACGAGTATTTAGAGTACATATTTTCATTTTCGACAACAAAAGAACCATTCTATTTTATATTCCAAAAAAATCCAAGTAAAAAACACACCAAACCTAGTTCTGCCTGAATTTGACAGGTTTTTTACAGATTTTATATTAACGTTAAATCTGCGATATTTGTATTAACAGTATGGAAGAAAATACACGGTATTTTTTCCGAAGATCTCTTTTGCACCTGAAAATATTCACGAAATCTATGACTTTCAATATATGATGATCATTAATGGGGATTTTTATGTAATAACGGCACGACCTGCAGGGTCGAGTTCCGAGTTCCTCAGGAAAAATACCTGCACAAGGATACTCTAAACGTTATTCTAAGACATGAACAGTTTTTTTTAAAGATTTCCGCTTCAAATTCATCTCTGAAGTGACTAACATTTCGTTTTCCAAGCGAACCTTATGGACAAGACTTTCGAAAGAGGAAAAAATTTAATATAATTAGACTCAGTGCAACAAAATTGTATGGAATATATTGGTTCCATTGAGAATACATTTTCAAAGACAGCGTAATTGGCCCGACTTTAGTTGTTTTCAGTTAAATTAAAGCCTCCTTCAAATTACTGCCGTCAATTTTATTAACTAAATCAATATTCTTTAAATCTCCAAATAGATTAAGATTTTTGTCTTCCAGTGTCTTCTCGACAGTGTCTATTAATGAGATGTTGCTATTTTTAAATTCCACAAATATTTGTCTCGCATCTCGGCGCACTGGAACCGCATTGTCGAATACTGCCAATTACGCTTTATTTCAGACAAATAATAACGTCGTAATGATGCCTCCGTCCCGGCCCAATGACGAAGGCTGCATTTTAACAACTGCCTCTGGGAGACAAAGAATTGAATTTGAAGGGGCATTTGAAAGTTTTGCGCTTTTTGAAAACTTAAGTCAGTTTTGAGCGACACGTTAGAGTCCGTGGAGTGGAGAATATGTATTTAAACAAAAAGAAAAAAACGAAAAAATAATAAAGATTATGAGACATTATTATGATGGCCATTAGTAATTCATAGCTGTGAGTCTGACGATTTATTGTCCAGAGGGGTTTCCAAAGATTTATAATATTTTTTCAGTTTTCGCGTTTGTTTAGGTGTATTTTTTAAAGGCGAGTCTAGCAATGGGGAATTTCAGTTTTTTTTCTGTTCTCGCAAATATTTAGGTATTTACTTTTGGCAAATTAATGAATAATTTATAACATATATTAAAGGAGACAATTAGATTATAATGATTTTTTTTTGCTCTCTCTTTTTTCTTTCCAGCCATTTTTATGAAGCAAACCATTTTGGTTATTTGAAAACAAAAGGCAACATTAAAAAAAGGTAAGTCCAAAGGCCATACCTAAACAATCCTTTTTATTTATACGAAGAAGAACAAGAAAAAAACAGACATATATTCATGATGATTGTGGTTGAGGTGAGGATGAGTGTGAGGTGAGGTGAAGAATCACCCACAAACAGTGGTTATTTGGGGTGAGGAAAGTTCCTTTGGACCTTTACAAACAGAAATTGCTTCAAATTTCTTTTTAAATATTAGCTCATTTTCTCATTCAAGTTTCATTTTCATCTTCGTTTCTTTTTTTTCTTTCTTGTGCTCCGCCACTCTTTTGTTGCACTGCCATTTATTATTCAATATCTTTGTTATGTTTTATTAAAAAGAAAACATAAATTTTCTCGTTCTCCTTGAAAGTTTTTTTTCGCATTGGAGCAATGGTATGGCAATGGCGGCCATTCCAATATTGTGGAAAAGCAAAAGAGCGAACGGCCCTGTTAAAATATTTATCGAAAATGACGGCAGCCGAACATAGGGGGAGGAGCAAATACACTAGCATATACATATGTGGGTGTGAATTTCATGCACCGAAAGAATTACTTGTCATAATATTTATGAATCGATTTCATAATTTTTTTTTTTCAATTCTATGACAATTTATAACTTATTAAAATTTTCATAGATCTTTTTATAAAAATGTCGTATTTCATAGAAAAAGTCTTTGAAACTTTATTCATAAATGTAATGAAATGTTTCTTAGTATGAAAAATTAATTTCATAAATTTTATGAAAAATGTCATAGTAAATATATTTTCGTTTCGACAAATAGCGTGTGCTACGAATCAGCGCAATTCTTTAATATTGTCTCGCAGTTCAGATGAAAAGGTGCTGTTTGCAACACGTTGGTTCCGAGTTCAAATACCATAGCCGAAGTTTGATAAAAATATAAAAGAACATTTTCCTTCAAATACAAATATTCGAAAATAATTTCAAGAAATAAATCTAGCAGCATACGAAGTGACAACTGATTATGGAATCTATTGTCTCTAATATTGTGCAATGCTCCAATATTGTTCTGCAGCCCGGTGGAAGGACACAGTCGTCGGAATTGCTGAAAAAATATTAAATAAAATCATAGAAAACACTTTAAAATAAATTTTTTTTGTATTCATAAATATTATATTATTTTAGTTCCACAAATAAAGGCTTCCGAATTAAGAAAATTTTCATAAATTATATGAATAATAATTTCATAAATTCTGTGAAAAATTTTAAAAATGCAATGAATAATTTCGTAAATTCTACCAAAAATTTGATAAATTCTATGAAAACTCTATAAGTTCTATGAGAAATTTCATAAATTCTATAAAGAGTTTCAAATATTCTTTGAAAAGTTTCATAAATTCTATGAAAAGTTTGAAAAACTCTATAAATAATTTCATAAATTATATGAAAGTTGGGTCAGAATTTTTAATATTAAACTATGAAATTTATTTTTGCTAATTTGAAAATTTTTATACTTGATTTTAGATTGTAATTAGATTTTTTGGGGACGCAATATTTGTAAAAGTTATGGGCGAAATACTAAGGCACGTCTGGCAATTTTTGTAATTTTCTTTTTTTATCTACTTTATTTTAGTTAAAGGGTTTTAAAAAAAATGCGGAAAATTTTATAAAAGAAAAAAATTCAATTTAAAAATTCAAATTCCCCATAAAATTTTTGAGAATTTTTTTCATAAAATAAATGATATAGAGATCTTATATTACCATTTTCGTTTTATAAACTTATTATTCAAAAATATTATTTATTTTATTAAAAAAATCGGACAAAGTTTCAACAATTATATGAAAAGTTTCATATATTTATGAAAAATTTCATAAATTATATGAAAAGTTTCATAAATTTTAAAAAGTATCATAAACTCTATGAAAAGTTTCATAAATTACATGAAAACTTCATAAGTTTTATGAGAAGATTCATAAATTCTATAAAAAAAATTTCAAAATTTCTATGAAGAATTCAAAAATTTTATAAAAATTTTCATAAATTATATGAACATTTCATAAATTATATGAAAAGTTTCATAAATTATATGAAAAGTTTCATAATTTATATGACGTTATTTAAATTCTATGAAAGGTTCATATTATTCATGTTCATAAGTTCAATTAAAAATTTCATAAATTCCATTAAAGACTTCATAAATTCTATGAAAACTATATAAGATCTATGAGAAGTTTCACAAGTGCTATGAAAAGTTTAAAAAATTCTAGAAGAAATTGCAAAAATTATGTGATAAATTCATAAATTCTATGAAAAGTTTCATAGGTTCTATTAAAAGTTTCATAAATTCCATGAAAAGTTTCATAATATATATGAATAAGTTTTATAAATTATATGGAAATTTCATAAATCCTATGAAAACTTCATAAGTTCTATGAGAAGTTCCAAAAATTCTAAAAAAAGTTTCATAAATTCTATAAAAAGTTTCAAAATGTCTATGAAAAGTTTCATAAATTATATGAAAGTTTCACAAATTATATAAAAGTTTTATAGAAGTTCCAAAAATTCTTTAAAAACTTTCATAAATTCTAAAAAAAATTTCATAAATTCTATAAAAAGTTTCAAAATGTTTATGAAAAGTTTCATAAATTCTATGAACAGTTTCAAAAATTCTATAAAAAGTTTCATAAATTATATGAAAGTTTCACAAATTATATGAAAGTTTCATAAATTATATGAAAGTTTCATAAATTCAATGAAAACTTCATAAGTTATATGAGAAGTTCCTAAAATTCTTTAAAAAATTACATAAATTCTAAAAAAAAGTTTCATAAATTCTATAAAAAGTTTCAAAATGTCTATGAACAGTTTCATAAATTCTATGAAAAGTTTCAAAAATTCTATAAAAAGTTTCATAAATTATATGAAGGTTTCATAAATTATATGAAAGTTTCATAAATTATATGAAGGTCTCGTAAATTTTATGAAAGTTTCATAAATTATATGAAAGTTTCGGAAATTATATAAAAGTTTCATAAATTATATGAATGTTTCATAAATTATATGAAAACTTCACAAATTATATAAATAGTTTCAAAAACTCTATGAAAAGTTTTATAAATTCTATAAAAAGTTTCATAAATTCCAAACTATTATAAGCGAGTCAAACTCGAAGTCAATTTTATTAGACTGTTATATTTACACATATTTAATTTTTCCGATATTTCGTAATTTTCTTGAATTGCTTTATCAAGGATGTTCTACAATTATTAAACTGAAATTATTATTATTAAACAGAAAAAATACAATTATTTTCACAGAATTATTAATACTATTAACAATATTCTAATAAAAATTAACCTCTAATTTGATCTCACGTAAAAACAATGTGGGCGAAAAAAACAAAATTATGAAAAATATTATGAAGTTTATGAAACCTTTCATAAATTGTATGAATGTTTCTAAGTACCATGAATAGTAAGTCATAGATGATAAGTAAGTAATAAATTATATAAAAAGATTCATAAATTGTAAGAAAAGTTTCATAAATTCTATGAAAACATTTCTAAGTTCTATGATTTCATAAATTCTATGAAATTTTTCAAAAATACTTTGAGAAATTTCTCAAAATCTATGATTTTATAAATTCAATTGAACAATTTCATAAATTCAATGAAAATTTTCATAAATTCTATAAAAAAAATTATAAATTTTTAGTAATGTTTCACTAAAAAGAAGCTTTTATTATACATACATATCATAAAAAACATTTATTTTGCTACTTTTTTTATACGGATTTTCATTGATGTTAAGACAAAATCTTAACTGTTACGAAGATAATTCTAACAGTGTATACAAGGACCCATATAGGGGAAATACATACTTTCATTCACACGCGAATATATCAGAATTTATGAGGTTATGTTTGTTGTCATTTTATTTAAAAAATTGTCATTGTACAACACAGCAACAATATCTTCAAAAAAAAATAAAATAAAATGCAAAACAAAATGAAATGAAAGAGAATAAATGGAAATATGTTCACTGATAATGACAAACAATATACATACATATGTATGTACATAAAAATTGCGGAGGGAATCCCTCTCGGCTGTATTGTAAATACAATGAACGCCAAAAGGCGCCTAGCATTTCCTGCCATAACATTTTCATGGGAATTCACACCAAAAATAATATCTCTGCAAAAAGGTCAAAGGTTTCTTCAATAATATCTATAACAATATACGAATACAATACATTTTAAAGCGGCCAAAGAATTTCAACGAAGCAAAAAAGTTTTTATGTACAAACATATCAAAATGTCATATTCTCATCTTTGGAATTTTTATTAAAGAGCACATCTCATACTTGAAGAAACATCTTTATTTAGTTTAGTGTCATTGTGTCATTTTATCTTAACTTAAATTTTGAGCATAGTTGTTTTATTAGTTTGTATTGATTTTCAGTTAAAAGCAAAATGGATGGTAATAATAAATAAATACATGTCCTAAATAAATAAAAATGCCCCTTTGATAATTTCAAGGATAATAAGCATACCTAATGTTTATAGAAAGAATGTCAGAAAGTTGTCCTTATTTTATGGACGTTTGCAAAACTTTTGTAAAAAAAAAAAACTAACGAAGAGAGAAACTGATAAGGAAATTTTAAGGTGACGCTTTTAATGCTACCAATATCATTGTAACGGGTAATGATCCATTGCACAAACCTTTTGTACACACGTTAATGACGTAGCTCATTAACAATGACTGGTTGTGATTTTCTAGCCCAATGCAAAGCAATTGCATTGTTGCGTTTCGATATCTTTTTTAGCTGCGACGTAAAGTGAAATGCTTCTGTGGGCTTGAAAGCAACATAACAAACTGATGTTTGTCAAAAAATTAACTCAGCAGCTTCAATAGCAGTCCCCTCTGCATACCTACATTTAAGAAAAACTTGTAAATGAGTATAAAAAGGAATTACTGCTTCTGTTATTGATTCACCTCCAGGCACTTTATGAACAAGAACGAACATGTCCACATGAGAGTATAACAAAATTCACTTTTCAAGTGCTTCAACGTCAACTTTTGTAGCAAAGTAAACAATTTCAACAAAAGAATTTTTTGTAGAATGGAGAAAAAAGGTGTATTTATTCTAAGTAAACAATATTCTAAAGTTGAGAAAACAATAATGTTATAGAACAGAAAAATTAGATGATATCGTTTGGCATTTATTCTTTGATGACTTTAAATTTTCTCTTTTATTCACTCTACAATAATTATGGATACTTTGTTATTGCCTTTTAGTTATTCAATTTAATTTTGAATATAACATAAATGTCACGGCAATTGTTGTTATTATCATTATTTGGCTAACTTTTAATTATGATTAGCTGTCGAAAATTTAACAAAATTTTATTTGTCAATACTGCCTTCTTATCTGTTAGGCAGACAGACAGGCGGAGACATAGACAATAAACAGGCAGGGGGGTTTAAGCCATTAAACCATTTATGGATAGCAATCACAAATTAAATTATTCAATAATACTCGTAATAATAATAATTCCATTGACGACGACGACAATGTCGGTGACGGAGATGATATTGGCTATTTATATGGCAAAGCTCATGCAAATGAACTAATAATAAATCTCCAATGGCATTAATAACAGTCAGGCCGAAAAGTTGTCAACAAATTCTAAGTTGTAGAACACAAATTTAAAGCTCAAGTTAATTATGCAAAATATGGGGGTTTTATTGACACATTCACCATAAATGCATTCGAAGCATCAAAAATAAGCAGTAACTCAATATAGATTCTAAATAGTTCGAGATATGTAATAATTGAATAATTGAATAATTGAATAATTGAATAATTGAATAATTGAATAATTGAATAATTGAATAATTGAATAATTGAATAATTGAATAATTGAATAATTGAATAATTGAATAATTGAATAATTGAATAATTGAATAATTGAATAATTGAATAATTGAATAATTGAATAATTGAATAATTGAATAATTGAATAATTGAATAATTGAATAATTGAATAATTGAATAATTGAATAATTGAATAATTGAATAATTGAATAATTGAATAATTGAATAATTGAATAATTGAATAATTGAATAATTGAATAATTGAATAATTGAATAATTGAATAATTGAATAATTGAATAATTGAATAATTGAATAATTGAATAATTGAATAATTGAATAATTGAATAATTGAATAATTGAATAATTGAATAATTGAATAATTGAATAATTGAATAATTGAATAATTGAATAATTGAATAATTGAATAATTGAATAATTGAATAATTGAATAATTGAATAATTGAATAATTGAATAATTGAATAATTGAATAATTGAATAATTGAATAATTGAATAATTGAATAATTGAATAATTGAATAATTGAATAATTGAATAATTGAATAATTGAATAATTGAATAATTGAATAATTGAATAATTGAATAATTGAATAATTGAATAATTGAATAATTGAATAATTGAATAATTGAATAATTGAATAATTGAATAATTGAATAATTGAATAATTGAATAATTGAATAATTGAATAATTGAATAATTGAATAATTGAATAATTGAATAATTGAATAATTGAATAATTGAATAATTGAATAATTGAATAATTGAATAATTGAATAATTGAATAATTGAATAATTGAATAATTGAATAATTGAATAATTGAATAATTGAATAATTGAATAATTGAATAATTGAATAATTGAATAATTGAATAATTGAATAATTGAATAATTGAATAATTGAATAATTGAATAATTGAATAATTGAATAATTGAATAATTGAATAATTGAATAATTGAATAATTGAATAATTGAATAATTGAATAATTGAATAATTGAATAATTGAATAATTGAATAATTGAATAATTGAATAATTGAATAATTGAATAATTGAATAATTGAATAATTGAATAATTGAATAATTGAATAATTGAATAATTGAATAATTGAATAATTGAATAATTGAATAATTGAATAATTGAATAATTGAATAATTGAATAATTGAATAATTGAATAATTGAATAATTGAATAATTGAATAATTGAATAATTGAATAATTGAATAATTGAATAATTGAATAATTGAATAATTGAATAATTGAATAATTGAATAATTGAATAATTGAATATTGAATAATTGAATAATTGAATAATTGAATAATTGAATATTGAATAATTGAATAATTGAATAATTGAATAATTGAATAATTGAATAATTGAATAATTGAATAATTGAATAATTGAATAATTGAATAATTGAATAATTGAATAATTGAATATTGAATAATTGAATAATTGAATATTGAATAATTGAATAATTGAATAATTGAATAATTGAATAATTGAATAATTGAATAATTGAATAATTGAATAATTGAATAATTGAATAATTGAATAATTGAATATTGAATAATTGAATAATTGAATAATTGAATAATTGAATAATTGAATAATTGAATAATTGAATAATTGAATAATTGAATATTGAATAATTGAATAATTGAATAATTGAATAATTGAATAATTGAATAATTGAATAATTGAATAATTGAATAATTGAATAATTGAATAATTGAATAATTGAATAAATTGAATAATTGAATAATTGATTAATTGAATAATTGAATAATTGAATAATTGAATAATTGAATAATTGAATATTGAATAATTGAATAATTGAATAATTGAATAATTGAATAATTGAATAATTGAATAATTGAATAATTGAATAATTGAATAATTGAATATTGAATAATTGAATAATTGAATAATTGAATAATTGAATAATTGAATAATTGAATAATTGAATAATTGATAAATGAATAATTGAATAATTGAATAATTGAATAATTGAATAATTGAATAATTGAATAATTGAATAATTGAATAATTGAATAATTGAATAATTGAATAATTGAATAATTGAATAATTGAATAATTGAATAATTGAATAATTGAATAATTGAATAATTGAATAATTGAATAATTGAATAATTGAATAATTGAGTAATTGGAATAATTGAATAATTGAATAATTGAATAATTGAATAATTGAATAATTGAATATTGAATAATTGAATAATTGAATAATTGAATAATTGAATAATTGAATAATTGAATAATTGAATAATTGAATAATTGAATAATTGAATAATTGAATAATTTAATAATTGAATAATTGAATAATTGAATAATTGAATAATTGAATAATTGAATAATTGAATAATTGAATAATTGAATAATTGAATAATTGAATAATTGAATAATTGAATAATTGAATAATTGAATAATTGAATAATTGAATAATTGAATAATTGAATAATTGAATAATTGAATAATTGAATAATTGAATAATTGAATAATTGAATAATTGAATAATTGAATAATTGAATATTGAATAATTGAATAATTGAATAATTGAATAATTGAATAATTGAATAATTGAATATTGAATAATTGAATAATTGAATAATTGAATAATTGAATAATTGAATAATTGAATAATTGAATAATTGAATAATTGAATAATTGAATAATTGAATAATTGAATAATTGAATAATTGAATAATTGAATAATTGAATAATTGAATAATGAATAATTGAATAATTGAATAATTGAATAATTGAATAATTGAATAATTGAATAATTGAATAATTGAATAATTGAATAATTGAATAATTGAATAATTGAATAATTGAATAATTGAATAATTGAATAATTGAATAATTGAATAATTGAATAATTGAATAATTGAATAATTGAATAATTGAATAATTGAATAATTGAATAATTGAATAATTGAATAATTGAATAATTGAATAATTGAATAATTGAATAATTGAATAATTGAATAATTGAATAATTGAATAATTGAATAATTGAATAATTGAATAATTGAATAATTGAATAATTGAATATTGAATAATTGAATAATTGAATAATTGAATAATTGAATAATTGAATAATTGAATAATTGAATAATTGAATAATTGAATAATTGAATAATTGAATAATTGAATAATTGAATAATTGAATAATTGAATATTGAATAATTGAATAATTGAATAATTGAATAATTGAATAATTGAATAATTGAATAATTGAATAATTGAATAATTGAATAATTGAATAATTGAATAATTGAATAATTGAATAATTGAATAATTGAATAATTGAATAATTGATAATGAATAATTGAATAATTGAATAATTGAATAATTGAATAATTGAATAATTGAATATTGAATAATTGAATAATTGAATAATTGAATAATTGAATAATTGAATAATTGAATAATTGAATAATTGAATAATTGAATAATTGAATAATTGAATAATTGAATATTGAATAATTGAATAATTGAATAATTGAATAATTGAATAATTGAATAATTGAATAATTGAATAATTGAATAATTGAATAATTGAATAATTGAATAATTGAATAATTGAATAATTGAATAATTGAATAATTGAATAATTGAATAATTGAATAATTGAATAATTGAATAATTGAATAATTGAATAATTGAATAATTGAATAATTGAATAATTGAATAATTGAATAATTGAATAATTGAATAATTGAATAATTGAATAATTGAATAATTGAATAATTGAATAATTGATAATTGAATAATTGAATAATTGAATAATTGAATAATTGAATAATTGATAATTGAATAATTGAATAATTGAATAATTGAATAATTGAATAATTGAATATTGAATATTGAATAATTGAATAATTGAATAATTGAATAATTGAATAATTGAATAATTGAATAATTGAATAATTGAATAATTGAATAATTGAATAATTGAATAATTGAATAATTGAATAATTGAATAATTGAATAATTGAATAATTGAATAATTGAATAATTGAATAATTGAATAATTGAATAATTGAATAATTGAATAATTGAATAATTGAATAATTGAATAATTGAATAATTGAATAATTGAATAATTGAATAATTGAATAATTGAATAATTGAATAATTGAATAATGAATAATTGAATAATTGAATAATTGAATAATTGAATAATTGAATAATTGAATAATTGAATAATTGAATAATTGAATAATTGAATAATTGAATAATTGAATAATTGAATAATTGAATAATTGAATAATTGAATATTGAATAATTGAATAATTGATAATTGAATAATTGAATAATTGAATAATTGAATAATTGAATAATTGAATAATTGAATAATTGAATAATTGAATAATTGAATTATTGAATAATTGAATAATTGAATAATTGAATAATTGAATAATTGAATAATTGAATAATTGAATAATTGAATAATTGAATAATTGAATAATTGAATAATTGAATAATTGAATATTGAATAATTGAATAATTGAATAATTGAATAATTGAATAATTGAATAATTGAATAATTGATAATTGGATAAATGAATAATTGAATAATTGAATAATTGAATAATTGAATAATTGAATAATTGAATAATTGAATAATGAATAATTGAATAATTGAATAATTGAATAATTGAATAATTGAATAATTGAATAATTGAATAATTGAATAATTGAATAATTGAATAATTGAATAATTGAATAATTGAATAATTGAATAATTGAATAATTGAATATTGAATAATTGAATAATTGAATAATTGAATAATTGAATAATTGAATAATTGAATAATTGAATAATTGAATAATTGAATAATTGAATAATTGAATAATTGAATAATTGAATAATTGAATAATTGAATAATTGAATAATTGAATAATTGAATAATTGAATAATTGAATAATTGAATAATTGAATAATTGAATAATTGAATAATTGAATAATTGAATAATTGAATAATTGAATAATTGAATAATTGAATAATTGAATAATTGAATAATTGAATAATTGAATAATTGAATAATTGAATAATTGAATAATTGAATAATTGAATAATTGAATAATTGAATAATTGAATAATTGAATAATTGAATAATTGAATAATTGAATAATTGAATAATTGAATAATTGAATAATTGAATAATTGAATAATTGAATAATTGAATAATTGAATAATTGAATAATTGAATAATTGAATAATTGAATAATTGAATAATTGAATAATTGAATAATTGAATAATTGAATAATTGAATAATTGAATAATTGAATAATTGAATAATTGAATAATTGAATAATTGAATAATTGAATAATTGAATAATTGAATAATTGAATAATTGAATAATTGAATAATTGAATAATTGAATAATTGAATAATTGAATAATTGAATAATTGAATAATTGAATAATTGAATAATTGAATAATTGAATAATTGAATAATTGAATAATTGAATAATTGAATAATTGAATAATTGAATAATTGAATAATTGAATAATTGAATAATTGAATAATTGAATAATTGAATAATTGAATAATTGAATAATTGAATAATTGAATAATTGAATAATTGAATAATTGAATAATTGAATAATTGAATAATTGAATAATTGAATAATTGAATAATTGAATAATTGAATAATTGAATAATTGAATAATTGAATAATTGAATAATTGAATAATTGAATAATTGAATAATTGAATAATTGAATAATTGAATAATTGAATAATTGAATAATTGAATAATTGAATAATTGAATAATTGAATAATTGAATAATTGAATAATTGAATAATTGAATAATTGAATAATTGAATAATTGAATAATTGAATAATTGAATAATTGAATAATTGAATAATTGAATAATTGAATAATTGAATAATTGAATAATTGAATAATTGAATAATTGAATAATTGAATAATTGAATAATTGAATAATTGAATAATTGAATAATTGAATAATTGAATAATTGAATAATTGAATAATTGAATAATTGAATAATTGAATAATTGAATAATTGAATAATTGAATAATTGAATAATTGAATAATTGAATAATTGAATAATTGAATAATTGAATAATTGAATAATTGAATAATTGAATAATTGAATAATTGAATAATTGAATAATTGAATAATTGAATAATTGAATAATTGAATAATTGAATAATTGAATAATTGAATAATTGAATAATTGAATAATTGAATAATTGAATAATTGAATAATTGAATAATTGAATAATTGAATAATTGAATAATTGAATAATTGAATAATTGAATAATTGAATAATTGAATAATTGAATAATTGAATAATTGAATAATTGAATAATTGAATAATTGAATAATTGAGTAATTGAGTAATTGAATAATTGAATAATTGAATAATTGAATAATTGAATAATTGAATAATTGAATAATTGAATAATTGAATAATTGAATAATTGAATAATTGAATAATTGAATAATTTAATAATTTAATAATTTAATAATTTAATAATTTAATAATTTAATAATTGAATAATTGAATAATTGAATAATTGAATAATTGAATAATTGAATAATTGAATAATTGAATACTTGAATAATTGAATAATTGAATAATTGAATAATTGAATAATTGAATAATTGAATAATTGAATAATGGAATAATAAGATAATTGAGCATTTCCGTGTTAATTGATCATAGTACTATTAACTCATGTACTTATAAAGGGTGGTTAAATTTTAAGGGCCGATGTTGATTTAGAATAAAACACAAATTATTTAGGAAATTATTGTCATTTCTTTTTATTATGATAATATTGGTTTGGTTCAATTATGTATGGAAAAAAAACATCGGCCAAATGGCCGCCGCGACATCGGCGGCACACCTCCATCCGATGGTCCAAATTTTCGATGACGCTGAGGCATAATTGATGTTCTATGCCGTTAATGTGCCGAATCATCTCATCCTTTAGCTATTGAATTGTTGCTGGCTTATCAACGTACACCTTTTCTTTCAAATAACCCCAAAGAAAGTTAATTTAATCTCAAAATATTCTGACCGGCAGAATAGCGTCTGCAGGGCCAGCTAATCACAGTATGTAATGCTATCAACTGATATGCAAAATATAGAAAACTTTTGAAAGCTATTGCTCGTTTCTACAGTCCTCCGTTAGGTTTAATGTCAAGCAAATTCTAACACGAAAATCTGCCAGCGTTTTTTGAATTTAAAGTAGGCGAATTTTCGAAAAATTCCCAACAATCCCCAGTTATGACTCACTCCACTGTCTGGTAAATTTATGAATATTCCCGTCAATTCTTATTGGGGGTAATTATAATAATACTTATTCATTTCGCATTCAAAACATGACCCCCAAAATGCTGTGTAGATATTTCCGAAGATAACAAAATATACATTGTCAACTGTCAGAGCATTTTTGGTTATGTTTGGCGTTAGCCAAAGTATTGTTTGATTTGTTTGTTGGCGCTTTTTGTGGGTCTCCCAAATTTAGAATTTATCCAAAAATAAATATAATCAAATGAAGAAAAAACCTGTTTGTTAACTTGATTATTAATGATGGAACCCCAAAAAGGGGGAAACATAAATAAACTCGGCTGTATCATACATTATTCAACATTCTTTAAAATATGGCATTTGGAGGAGAGGCAAAATACGTTAGAATGGCACCTTAGAGTCAAGGATTTAATGGTTTCCATCAAATCAATGGCAAAAAAAAACAAAGTCAATAAAACAACCAATCAATATCCTCTCAACTTTTTGTCAATATGTGTTTGAACGGTATTGAGCAATTTCAAGTGTCCTTCATGGCTTACCTTTGCCATGTACCCAAACCAAACGGAAGGATAGATCACATACGCATGGATTGCCACTGTGTGGGAGGTACTTTTAGCCTATGCCAATTAAATTTCAAACGCGCTTTCCAAGGATAGTTGTTTCAATTTGTCATTCAGTACAACGTCACAGTCACAACAACTGATGCCAGCACCATCACATGTACCTAGGCCAGCCAAAAATCACCGATTTTATGTGTACTCTGTTAAAACCCCCTAAAAAGGAGTACAGTGAGATATGAGTCGATCAATGCCAAAATGGCAAAATAAACAACTTTATCTAGAATGTTCTTTAAGACCTGAAAAATTATTATATTTTATATTATAATAAATAATTATATTATTATTATATTATGCTTATTGAAGATAATTTTAAATTTATTTAATTGACATTATATATTTAAAATAGCAAAAAGAATCATGTAGCAAAAAGAATTGTGATTGGCCTCTAATTCATATCAAATTTAAATTACTTATACGTCACATGACCCGCAAAGGAATTTAAATAACGTATATGGTATGAGGTCCAAACATAATTAAAATTACTCATACGATAGGGAGATAGATATGGCCCGAAAACATACATTATAAATATAAAAAAATTCGAATGTAAATTAAGTTGTGGAAAACATTGAAACATTGAAACATCTAAACATGAATAGTCCGCATACATATTTTTATGCATTTCATGTTTATAGTTATATTTTCCTTTTTGACTTTGACTTTGCATACATATGTATGCGCATATAACGTTTTTATTCCGCGAACTTTTAAAAAAATATAAGTTTTTCTCTATGTGTCACCGCCACATTTATGCAATGGAAACGAGAAAGTTGCATTTCCGTTTAGGTTTCGGCAAAAGTAGCAACAACCAAATGTCACATGCATAAACTTTTTTGTGTATTTTTCCGAATCGAAGTGCAGCTGAGAGCACTTTAGTAAATATTGTGATTTTGTTTTTGGTTTCTATTTGCATAAAGAAACAACTTTCCTGACGTTACACTGGGAAGGAAATTAAATTTTAAAATTTAATAGTTTTTCATTTGAAATTGAAATGGAGAGAGAAAACGCATTAGTAGAGTAGTAGTACTACTCGTAGCAATAGCAAGAAAAGGTTTCCAACTTGTGGGGAAAGCCAAGTGCCTAATTTTCCAAATGCACATTTTTATGGGCCTTTAAAAGCACTGCTTGGCAACAGTCAGTATTAATATGGATATTACGGACAAAAGCTAATATAGAAATACTATAAAAAAAACGTATACAAAGCAAAAAAAAACATTTTTTTTTAATTTAGCTACTGTTTGTTTTTTTAGTAGATGTGAGGCTTTTAATAATAAATATTATTCAAATACTTTTAGATAGGAGATTAAAAGGTTTGACGGAGAAATATGTATTAATATTATGTATTTTAACAATCAAGTGCAAATTGCCTAATTAAAGCGTTAATTCAAGTAGATTGGAAAAAAATATATATTTGTAAAGAATTGGAAATATTTGGTTTACCATTTTAAATTTTCTCATTTACTTTATTTGAAAATCAATGTTATGTTGAACAAATTGAACAAAAATCATTGGTCATGAAAATCTTTACATAATTCTGATAGCTGACAAGAAACAAAACAAAACTGTATGAGGTATGTTCAAAACATATCGGGAATTTTTAATTTCCGCGGGCTACGTGTATTTGATTTTTGATATTTTTGTAGAGTTATGTTGGTACACATGTCCCTTACTTATGCTGACAAGGTCGGCCATTTTGAATGTTTAGTTAATTTTTGACAGCTGTTGTGCTTGGATGTGTTTTAACTTGTCTTCGATTTTTATCTATTTCAGAAAATGTATCAAAGAATCTGCATCAAATTTTGTGTGAAAAACAAAATAAAGTGCGCTGACGCATTCCGAATGTTGACTGTGGCATATGGTGAAGCTACCTTGGACCAAAGCAACGTTTGTCGGTGGTACAAAATGTTCTTAGAGGGCCGAGAAGATGCGAAGAACGAACAGCGTGCCGGACGCCCGATTTTTTGCAACTTTTTAGTTCCAGTTTCGAAAAACAAAAATACTTTTAGATAGCCCAAAATGAGCCCTTTCAATTGACACCTATATAGTCTTTATAGGAATTTCAGAAAAATGACAAACAAATTTTGAATATGAAAATGTTCTTTTAAACGCGAAGTCGAATAGAAAATTCAACACTGAGTATACAGTTTTGTATCGTTCCTTGCCAGCTTTCAGAATTATGCAGAGATTTACGTAAAATAAATTTTTAAAAAAATTCAAAAAAAAAATACAAAAAATAGCGCATTGTGTCATCTTTATAACAAAGTAAAATAATTAAAAAAAATATATAGCCAGATCTTATTTTACCTATTTGTAACTGCTTATAAACATTTTAGCCAAAAATAAACTACATAGGTCGATATTAAATATTCTGACCCATATCTCAAGAATGTTTCTCAAAATAACCATTTATATCTTCCGCTTTACGTATTTTGAAGATATTCATACAAATGAAAAGCTCTGCTACTCCTCTTCAATGTTGCGGAGTAAAATGTTTATCGCCTTTTGGTGGAAGGAGGTTAAAATATGGAAAATATCCTTGAAATACTTGAATATCTTGAAAAAGTATAAATTAATAACCATGATTTTTTAGTTCTAAAGGGTCAAACTATTATTAACTGACTATGAAATACTCAAAATGGAACCTTAATGGACCAAAAAGATATAGAAATTTTATCACTCTTTTAATTTTTCTTGTAAATTTGTATATATGTTGTTGTTTTTGCAAAAAATTAGTGATATCGATATCATATTTTACAATTTACCAACTTTTATAAACTTTTTTGCGAAAAAAAAATAAAATTCATATGTTAATATTAAAAATTAAAATAAGATATTTTATCAGAGAACAAAAATTAAAATTTCTCACACCAAAATTAATTAAAAATATTGTATAAGATCTGAGAAAAAATTTAAATTACTCATACTATAGTGCGAAAAATAACGTATAACCCAAGTTGTCTCACAGAAAAATGAAAAAAAAGACATATTGCAATTGATCTGAAAACTCAAAACCAATTGCGATCAACAAGAAATTTAATTATTTTAATGTATTTTCTATAAAGAATGAATACTGCTGTGATGTCTTTAGATTTCAATTAAAATTAATCAAAAGTAAACAAATTTTATGTAAGAAAAATAATGTGTGATCAGAGAAGAAAAATTACACGTTCTTAGACAAATGTTAGAGAAAAATTCCGAGAATGGATACAAAAACTGTTTATACAGCATGTGGTCTCTGAGGATAAATTATTAAAAATTCTTATACAAATGTTAGAGAAAAATAGAGAGAATGGTAATGAATAAAGTTCCACGTGTGCGTAAAAAATTTGTTTATAAAACATGGTTTAATAGAAATCTACAATGAAACAGCTATTAATTGATCTGAGATCTAAGATAAACAAAAAAGTTAAATTAAATCTATTTCAAATAAGTATTGAAAACTGGAGCGTCTTTAGATTGCAATTCACATAAATCATACGTGATATGGTCTAAAAGGTATACAATATTTCTATAAAAGAAAAATGAAAATTGCCCATATAAACATTAAACCAATTGACAGAGTAAGAGTGAGTACGACATGTGGTCTTATAGAAAATTAAAATGAACCATATGGCAGTGAGACAGCAGAATTTATTACGATTCGCTTGGAATTAAATAATTTTGATTATGAGTTAACACCAAAATTTACTTTAGATTGGAATTAAAATTAGTCATACGCCATGTGGCCTCTCTCTGTAAGGTAGTACCTAGTCTAGCATGTTTATCTGCTTTGCAGTTCCCTGGTATATTCCAATTGGTCGACATCGAAATCAGGTGAATATTGAACTGTTTAGTCATTTCGCTGAAAGATCTGCAACAGTCGGTACAATCTTCATTTGGTTTGCTTCGAATTACTTTAAATTTTTTCTCACAAGAGCTTGGTCTTATTTTCAGACCACCTCGGTCTTTAAAATGTGTTAAGAAATGTTAATATTTTTTCTCAGATCACACTTTTATTCCTCTCATTACTTGGAGGAATTTTCTTTTTTTAGGTGAGACTACATAGCGCACAGTATCAATTTATCAAAACTATACCAATTTTCTCAATGTGTTATTTTAATGTCTGCTCCGAACTCTAAGAGCGCAAAACTAACTGATCTCAATAATAAATTTAATTATTTCAAATTATTTTCAATAAAAATATTTTTTTTCAGATTTTAATTAAAATTAATCATACACAATATGGTTTAAAAAGTAAACAAATTGTCTCTAAGAAAAATAATTTTTTATCTAAGAAGAATGATTTGAATTTCTTACGACAAATGTTAGAGGAAAATGCCGAGAATGGATACATGTGTTTGACATAAGGTCTGAAGAGAACTTTAAATTACCCATACGATTGGGCGAAAAATTGCTTCTATGTGATCTCATAGATAATTAATAAAACATTTGACAGTTGGTCTGATAGCGCAAAACTCAAAACGATCCTTTTGAAACTAAATTATTTTAATACAGTCAATTTATTAAAACAATTTAGTTTCAAGAGGATCGTATAAGAATAATTACCAAAATTTATTGGAGATTTTTCTTTTTTCAGGTGGGACTACATTGCGTATGACTAATATTAACTTAGTCAAGCCTAGCGAATGATTCCCAAATATAATTTATAGAAAAATGTTTGCTTAAGCGTCTATAGAATTGAAATATATTATTAGGAAATTGTTTTAAATCGTATGAAGAGATGATAGGTCATATGATGGGTTATACTTAAAAATAATATATTAAAAGTTCCATCTCTAACTTAATTTATTCTATTAATAAGTTTTGAAAATACTCATACGACATATAGTCTTCGAAATTTAAAGTTAGTCATGCGACATATGGTCTGAGAAAAAATAAAATAATTCATACGACACCAGGTTAATCTGTCAAAATAATTTCAATTATTACGTGATATTTAAAATGTTGCTCCGAAATTAAGTAAATCATTTCAAAAAATCTGTCAAAATAATACCAATTCAAATATGTCTACGTGATATTTACATCTTTGATCCGATATTAAGTAAAACATTTTCTAAAGGTAAATTTAGATTTCATTTCAGACGACATTGCAAATGACGAATTTTAATTTATAATACTATTAAGCAAATTGTCTTAATGTTAGATACTAAATGTCCTTATTAGAAAGGTAGTCTTTGTATTAAAATCTGTAAAATTAGGAGAACTAGTTTCTCAGTGTAGATGAAGGCTACAAATTTGCCATGGCTATAGCGTACTGGTATATTTCTTCTCAGTGCAATCAATATTTGAGTTATTCCAGCAATTTTATCTTCTTCTCAATAATGAACCTAAAGCTTTTTTTAAAATCAGCTTACATTAAATCAATTCCACATAGCTGATTAGATACCCAAAGAATATGAATTGTATTTAATTGTATTCAATTTCCAAATGCATTTCCACAAAAACTTACATTGTAATAACATTCAAAGGAAAAGTTGAAAATCCCCCAAATGCATAATAATAATGCTAAATTCATCTAACATTTCCCTCGCACCCCAAACAAGTTCAAATAATATTCTTCACAGGCTTCATGCTATACTCCCTAATGCTCTACATTTCCGGCTAATTTTCTAGTTCCAACGTTTGCTACATTTTTACATTTCCCACCGCCGCCGCATCCTCCCCCCATTGCCATTCCAACTCATCTAATGTGTAATATGTTCACCAATTGTGTGTGTCAAGATATCATCATTTCACACAATTTGTTGCATTCTAACTGAGCAAAAATATTTCAAAAATGCCTTCCTTTCATATAGAAAACTCATAAAAATTTCCTTTTCGTGTTCGCATTTTGTTTGTGGATGTGTGTGTGTGTGTGAAAAAAGTTACATTTCCTTTCAATTGTGTACATGTGAATCCTGTTTCCTTTTACCCATTTTCCTTGTGTTACTGTTACTGCTGCCGCTGTTGATGGTACTGATGCTACAATTTTCCTATGTCGTTTCTAACTAATGTCTATTTGAATGAAAAGTAAATCTTGTTTTTTTTTGTCTGTCTTTCTCTCTTCTCGTAATATGTGTTCTGCAAAGTATATTTTATGAATATATAGCACACACACAATTTTCCACAGGATCAAGTGGAACGAACCCACTGAGGCATATTTGAAGAAATTTAAAGAAATTGCTCAGTGCACAGTGTTTTGAAATAATACGAAAGTAAATAGGAAATATGGCGTGCATTTAACAAATATAAATAAATAAAATAGTCTCCTTTAATTTAATTTTCCAATGACTTTTCTGTATTTAAAATTTAAATTTTTATAAAAATAAAAATGCTTTAAAGATTGAAAGCACTCATACGACATATAGTCTACAAAGAAATTAATGTTACTCAAACGACATGAGGTCCGAGGAAAATAAAATTATTCATACGACACCAGGTCTGAAGAAACTACTCTACGATAAGGTGCCTGAGAGGGAATTGAAGTGAAATCTATCAATGAATATACCCCATAGATCAGAAGGTCATGGTCATATCCCAGGTCATAGGAGATTCCTTAATTTCTATACAGACAGTTCCGAACTCAACAAGCAAGTGGGCTTTTGTGTATTTTTTGATGAACTTCTCAACTGCCAAAAGGTCGCCTGATCACTGTAGTGCTTACAAAGCAGAAATCGTTCTTACCAAAGTCGGTATCAATATTTTCTCTGATAGCCAGACTACTTCACGTCCTTGAAAACTATATTCCTAAAATCAAAAACTGCCCTCGACTATCGAAGATCTCTTAGAGAGATGAATGAGCAGTTCAATACACAAGGACATACACAACTGCAAAGTAGATGAACTTGCGAGATAAAGAACTACCTTGCAAGTTCCAGGCGAAGTGGAATATGTGGTCATGTCTCTAGCCTGCTAGATCTTCTTGAGAGTTAATGTCCTTGTGGCAACAGTAACTGCATATATTCGAATCAGATGTGCTCTAAACGTCCCACTTATTGTTCATGTCAAGACGATTCACTGCCTTAATGTTGCGAAATTACTTTTACGGAAACAGACCTTTGTCACCGATGAGGTGGAATAAATCTACTTTTTCCGTGACTAAGATTTCTCTGGAAGACGACAAGCTTTTCAAAAACTCCTTGGGGAGTTAGCAAACTTGCCTGACATTAACATCAGTCAATTTTTTTAGCTTTTTAAAGAAATCAAATTGGTTCAACGAGTGGGGCTAGGAAATACACTTATGTTTTTCCTTACTTCCCAGGGATATCACACTGGACTACATAGTCTAAATGAGCCTTATATGCAGGCTGCCACTCTGCCAAAGCTAACATTTCTATAGAGAATGATTCCAAAATATATAAATAATAGAAAAATGTTGTTTAAAAATAAAAATTGGCTATTGTATTTAAGTATAGTATTACAAAACTATTTTAAATAGTATGAAGAGAATATAGGTCATATGATGGGTTGAAAATAATATATTAAAAGTTCCATCTGTAACTTAATTTTCCAATGCGTTTTCTATTCTATTAATAATTGAAAGTACTAATACGACATGCGGTCCGGGAAAAAATAAAATTATTCATACGACACCAGGTCCGACGAAATTACTCGCACGAGACAACATTTCTGAGAGTAAGAAAGAATACACTTCTGAGAGTTTTAGAGAACATTTTATTGAAGAAATTAATTTTAGAATGTCTTACTCTTATCTTCCAGGTAGTGTTTACTTAGCTATTAGAGGTAGCAGAAAAGCTTAGAAATAATGTGCTGACTAAATCCGGCATCAATATTTTCTCTGATACTCAGTCTGCTATAAAATCCCTGAAAACTGTTTTCCTCCATTTAAAACCGGCCTCAACTGTTATATATCTCTTAAACATATGACTGAACAGTTTAATATTCACCTCATTTGGGTGCCTGGCCCAGGAGCATAATAGGGAACTTCAAAGCTGATGAACTTGTAAGACTAGGAACTACACACAAAATGAAATTTATAGAAAGTCTCAACAATGTCTTTCGTACGATATGTGATCTACACAGATATGAAATAAGACAAGTTTCATCATATGACATGCGATCCGAGAAAATATTAAAAACACTCATACGACGTAGGATCCAAGCAAATTAAAATCACTTATACGATAAGGTGGCTGAAAAGGAAATTAATTAAATTTAAGAAAGAAAATATCTCTCAGTGGATTTAAGATTATTTTATAGAAGATGCCAAAGGAATCTTCATTAAGTACAGCTCTGACAAAAAGGGAGCGCTTCCGATTGATGGTGGTATCTGTCAATTTCCCTTCTGCCTTTGATTTTTGCATGTCAACCCATTTTGAATCACTGTGAAAAAGAGCTAAAGGATACACGGCATCGCACACCCATCTCACATACTGCGCACAAAACTCATCTTTACATAGAATTTAATTTAATAAAAATGAAAATTTATGTATGACAATTATGTTTCCCCAACGTTGACTCAATAATATGCACTACCATATGAACCCATTCGTTTAACGTCTCAACCGTCATAGATACCGTCGCAGTCGCAGTCCCATTTACATAGACACAAAAGTGCAATGGGGCAGGAAGAAAAGAATTAGAATGACACACAATCTGGATGTGAATCTGAATTTCAATCCGAATGCGAATGCGAATCCTAATGTGGTGAATGTGAATCATACAATCACAAATGAACGAGCGAGTGAGTGCACCACAAAAGTTCGCATAACTTAAATGTAACATTTGAAAAATTATGTTGGGACAACAAACGCAAGAGCAGGGAATACAATCGAGGGAATACAAAAACGCCGAGGATGTTGAGAAGGACAAATACAAATATTTTTTGCTTTCTATGTGTGTCGCAGTATTTAGAATCCACTACTGCTCATAAGCTTTATGCCCGAGCTGCGGACTCGGTGACAAAAGAGTCAAAAGGAAGCCGAGTCGTTTGGCAAATAGTGCTTTGCAGCACTGGGTTTATGTAAAAATGAATTACAATTCTAAACGTTTTTGCAAAGGACGTGTTCTAAAAGTGGGAGAGAACTGAATTAAAATATGAAAAAGGGCAGAGAACAAGACTGTTATACACACGCACACATTGCACACACACACACACTCACATACTTCTACTGACAACTTTGTTTACGATCCTCACAGAGCGGACTTCCGCTGCTCTGTCACGGAGGAAGGTAGGTATATTAAGTGATGTGCAAATTAAATACTAATTATCCTATAACAGGAAATGAATGTAACATATGTATAACAAAACAGAGTTTCTGATACACCATAAAAGCTTTTGGAATTAAAATAACTCATACGCAAGCGATCCGCAATTAATTAAAATGAGAGAGAAGTAATACAAAGCCATCGTAAAACATGCGACGAAAAACTGAACAGAGATTCAGATAAATCATAAATGTTTTTGAAATTAAAATAACTTATACGCTATGCGATCCGCAATTAATTACAAATATTCATACGCCACATGGTTCGAGAAGTAATAAATAGCAATCATAGGAATTTCTCAGAAGGAATTCAATTACATTTTAAAAAGAAAATAAAAATCTGCGGATTTAGAGAAAATATTGGAGAAAACCAATTTTTGCGAATGAAATCCTCATTCATATTTTCTCACATATTTTGCCGACAAAAAATTGCCATTTTCTCTCCCACTGATCACACCGCCCACCTTGCTTTAATATCATTAATTTTTTTGTCCTATGGCAAACTATTTGCATTTTACACTGTTTCCTTTTGTGTTGAAGTCAGACACTTTTTATGGGCTTCTGTTCTGGTTTGTTTGTGTTATCACAATTTGTGTAATTAAATGCTTAAACTTTCATAACAAAAGCCACACACAAACAGACAGTGATTTACACACATACATATATATATACAATGTACAACAGGAGCAACAGTGCTGGCAAAAATCATTGCAATAAATTAAATGTTTAAATAACAATTAGGAGTGCATCACCACACGCAAAAAAAAGAAAACAAAACAAATAGTAGGAGTAGCAGATAAAATTATGAAAGGCAAACAATTGCCGGAGTACATTGCCTTCATATTTACCGCCAGTCAATGAGGTAAAATGTTGTCAACGTAAATATCCGCCCACCTTTACATACAAAAGTGGAAAACGGCGGCAATGAGTTCTTGGAATACCAAATGATTTTAGTGGAACTTCAAGAGCAAAAAATACATGATGATATCAGAAATTGCATAATTTAAATAAATCAATGTTATCTTTTAATTATTATCAATTCAATGTAGACAAGAGGGTTGGTAATTTGTTTTTCTAATGGGAATTGGCGAAAAATTGTAGAATTAGGTTCATATTTGCTCAGCCTCTCTCTTATTTATACACTAAACACTGTACTTTATTAAAATTACAATTACTTATACGACCCGGGGTCTGAGGCATTAATATAACTTACACGACATCTGTTCTACAATTAAATAACTAGCACATCCCGTAGTAAGAGAAACAAATAACAATAATATTAATCTCTTTAAGTATATGAATAGATTAATATTACTTGTATGATATGGCTCTGATTGTCAAAAAAATCTAATAAAATTAATATTATTACTGTGTTAATGATCCAAATTTTGGGATCATTAAGGCATCATTTCTATAAAAAAGTTCGAACTATAAATGTTTGTAAAATTGTTAATTGGCAATATACATATTCAATAGTTTTGAAAATATATAATATGCTATGTCGAACAAAAATGTTTAGAAGAAAACTTTAATAACACTATGCAACAAAATTTTTGTCCAAGGGATGTGGATAACGGTATCTGGTGCAATTAGGTGTCACAAACACGAAAAAAATATTAAACAATTTTTTGATGGTAATTTTTTTTTAAATTCCAGCTTTCATGGAAAGTACATTCAGTATTTGGACCATAATTTCAAGTATAAGCCTGATTAAGCCGTGTTAAGCCTCAAATTAAAAGAGAATTATGAGGGCTACATATGCTGCAAATATCGCATTCACGCAGAATCATTGGTTTAGTAACAGCCGTCAAAAATATGAGAAAACAATGATTTTTTTTTAAAACACTTCTTTCCTGGTACAAAAAAACATAAAAAATTTAAATAAACTTAAATATACATAATATAAATAAAAGTAATAAATAAAATCGCTATTTAAACAGAAAGTAAAAAAAAGGTTTTTTAAATTCTCTTACCTCTACCAAAAGGGCTATAATTTCTACATTTATCCATAGATTTTTTTCAAATATGCATTATTTTCTTCGCTAGCAAGCAAACTTTTAAAAAATAAAATATATTTTTTAGATTTTTTTCTATTTTTATGTTTTTTTTTGTCCCAGGATTTTTTTTTAAATATCTACTTTTTCCAATTTGTTTAATTACTGTTACTAAACCACTGTTTCTAAGTGAAAGAGATATTTCCAACATTGGTAGCCCACATTAATAGCTTCAATTTAACGTATAAGTCGACCTGATCGGGCATATACTCCAAAAATTATAGTGCAAATACTAAGGGTACCTTCGACAATAATAGTATGTTTAATAAAAAATTAAAAAAAAATGTATCCATAAAAAAATTTTTAGTTTTTATGTTATATAACAGTATGCCACAATCTATACAAAAAAAAATATTTTTAGGTCTAGGACACAAAAAAATTTTTTTTTGTTGCGTAGTGTAATTTCCAGTTGCAGAAATCATAAAAAATTAGAAACTAGATAATAATTTTAGGATTGGCGTCGATAAATCGTTTAGCAATCCAATCTAATATAGTAATTATACCAACTCAACCGGGACAAAATACTATCCTCAAGTAACGTGGGTTTTTAGAGATACAGAACCAGAAGTGGCTTCGCGAATACGCCTATTTTGCACTGAACAGTAGATACATTAAAGATATTGTACTATACCAAATTTTAAGTTTTATGTGCTGTGGTACTAACCACTGAATTTTGGTATGATTTTGGCCATTTTGCGTTGGGGGTTCCAAAAGGGAATTGGAAATAATGACATTTGTACCAGACTGTAGGAAAAGAATTACACTACACAAAATTTCAAGAATTTATGTACACTTTTGTACAAGTTGACCCTTTGTGTGGGAGGTACCAAAAGGGGCGGGGCCACTTTCCCCATTTTTCTCAAGGTAATAAACTATTATTACGTGTGGAAATACAGAGGATTCGGATAGGTAGTATAGAAGTTGTTAGAGAATCAATATTTCACTAAATTTTAACCCATTGTGGGGTATGTACTAGAAGGAGTGGCCACTATGTCCATCTTCGAACATAGCCTGAGATAAAAATCAATTGCTCCTTTCGAGAGCTGTCGTGCACACCACTCAGACAGACAGACAGACGGACGATATTCAAAAGGACTAAAATGTCCTGAAACGGATTTCCGCCGAACATATTTAGGATCCTTAAAGCCATACGTATGATGAAGATAAATACTCGCGCGCGCGATTGCTTGTAGAATTCTTTGCACTCGGCTTTTCTGCAAGTTCTTAACTACATCACATATATTGTTTTTCGATTTAATACTACCATATTTGAAATGTTTGGGAAATTAAATTTGGATAAGGCCCTATACGTATGAGGAGGATAAGAACTTGCAGAGAAGCCGAGTGTAAAGAATTTTACGAGAAATCGCGCGCGCGATTACTATGACGAAGATAAGTTCTTAACTACATCACAAATATTGTTTTTCGATTTAATACTACCATATTTGAAATGTTTGGGAAATTAAATTTGGATAAGGCCCTATACGTATGATGAAGATAAGAACATGCTGAAAAGCCAAGTGTAAAGAATTCTGCGAGAATTCGCGCGCGCGCTTGCTCATAGAATTCTTTACACTCGGCTTTTCTGCAAGTTCTTATCTTCATCATACGTATTGCTTTAAGGCTTAATATAAACTTATCATACCCTATTAAAAATAATGCCAATGCTTCCATATTTAGGTTTTTCCTTTTGCTTTTTTAGGAAATTGTGGGGCAGGTGGAAGAAATTTACATTTGATTTAAATTGAACCATATCTTTAAAGTACTTCCAATAAATATTAAATTACCACATAAATTATTACTATTATTATTACACATAGTGTTGCGTTGGCCAGAAATATATATAGCAACCATTGTATTAGAGCAAAAAAACTGCGAACTGTATTTCCCAATATAATATATGTATATAGGGTAATTCCAAAGAAAAACGACCCAAAAATTACGATTTAAAAATTTTACCTTTTTGATTTTGCTGAAATTTTGTAAGCGCATACTGTTAGATGATACGAAATTTTGACAGTTTACCGTTTGTCAAAATTTATAGTGGTTTAGATTTTAGAGGGTGCCAAAGTGGGGCATCTACATTTTTTTTAAATTAAGCTATGTTCATGTCGCCATAATTTTAGAACGGAAGGTCAGATTTAAATGAAATAAGTACCATTTTAAAGATATTAACGTTCTTTCTAAGTAAAATGTACAAAAGTATAACTAAATGTGTATTAAGGATACCAAAAGGACGAAAATTTCCTTAATCCTTGATTATCCTGAAAAAAGTATTTTCAATTTTTTTTATTTTACTTCTGAATATAACCCCCATATTTACCCATATCATAAATTCATCATAAAAATTCAGAGTGGGTCGATTTTCTTTGGAATTACCCTATACATATATAAATATTATTAACAAAGTCATAAGCAGCATTATTATCTTTTGTTTTACAGCATTAATTTGTAATTTATAAATATTACAATTCATCGCATTTTATCAATCCATCAATGCAATTTATACTCGTAGTTACGAAAGATTATACGATTTAAATATTAATCGATACATTGCAAATATAATTAAATACATATTGAACTTTGTTTCGGAAATATAAGTTTGTAACTTATATAAAAAATATTTGGATGAAAACATACTTCTGTTTGTGTCAAGTATTATATATTTGAAGTATACCCTAAACATATGTATGCTTCAAGCAGAATATGTTTGGGATAAAAAAATAAAAGAGTTATGGCCGTATGAAAATGTTGGTAATTTTTTTTTTTAATTCTCTAACATTTGACGGAGAACATTTTTTTTGTTTTTGAATAGATGAGTAGCAATTTCAATAGAGTAGTAGATGAGTCATCTAAAAAAAATTTTTACGTAAATTAAATTTTTTTTAATAAAATTTTACACTTTTTATTTTTTATGTTTGCATTGTAGATTATATTTTTAACAATGCCTTCAGGAAGTTTCTTTATGAATACATATTCATCTTCTTGAGAAAACAAAATCGATATGAATGAGACATTTGAATTTTTTTCAATTTCTGTGTAATTCCACGTGAAGTAACCACACTAATGTTGGTTTTTTTCACCGATTTTGGTGAAATTTCCACATTTTAAAAAGTTTTGGTTCCAAATACATTTTCTTTTTCAAGAATGGTGATTTTTTGCCGTGTATGATTTTGCAATGATAAAATATTTCAGTCTTTCCATTTTACATAATTTGAAGTCACTGGCTCACTCTTCTCTTAGGTCACTTCTTGGTTATGTTCTTTTTACTATACTTTTGACCCTTATTAATCGATATATACTAGGGCGGGTCGATTTAAAAATCGCCCATTGCTCAGTGAAAATCGTATTCTAGGGATCAAAATAAGAAACTTTGCCGAAGGAACGATACCTCTAAAACGAATTCTGATGTCCCGGAAAAAATCCCACTTTGACCCATTTAGAGTGCTCCAATCGAGTCCAAATGTATGGAACCCCCCGGGAGTTCCAGGAAGTGTGCAACTGGCATGGTGGGTCGGGCCGCCAAAGTTAGTGGGGGTCATACATTTGGACTCGATTGGAGCACTCTAAATGGGTCAAAGTGGGATTTTTCAAAATTTGTCCCTACCCAAAAGTTCGACCCAAATTCCGGGACATCAGAATTCGTTTTAGAGGTATGGTTCCTTCGGCAAAGTTTCTTATTTTGATCCCTAGAATACGATTTTCACTGAGCAATGGCGACTTTTTTTGCCTCCCCACAAATCGACCCGGCCTAATATATACCCCATATCAATGAAGTGATATTTTAATTACTCAAACATACATCATACTCTTATAGATGAAAAAACAATTCCCATCATTAGTTTCTATTTTTTTTAATTGGTAATAGTTTTTTTTCGAATTGTTTTGTACAATAAAATAAATTAAGTTTTAATAGATATTGCCAAAACTTATAAGGATGTTTATTATGGTGCACACCATCATCGGAAGCAATAATTTTAATCCATAATCAAAAATCCAGTCCAGGTTCATTCTAAAGTAGTCTTGTCCAATTGACTTTTAATGAAGAATTCCTATTTATACTTAAACGCTTACAATTTTGTATATATAATTACTACTAATTGATCGATTAAAGCGTATAAGTAATATTAATTGCCGTTTTGCACAGCGTATGAGTTATATTAATTGCCGTTCTGCACATCGTTTGAGTTACATTAATTGAAATGCATCACAATACGGTGTAGGTGTAACACCACCACCACTACCCTTCGACAACAATCAAGCAAACAACTCAATCATAGATAGACTCATTAGCAATTATTAAGACGTAACGATGGCAAACCTCTGAATCACTCAGTGGCGCTGCTGTTGCTGCTGCTGCTGATGATGATCAGGAGATAAATCATCAGAGGAAACATTTGCATTCCAAAAGCCATTAACACAAAGAGGGGACACTAACAGACTGACTGACTTACTGACTGCCTGACATGTTCGGTGGTTGTTTGACATCATCAAAGCGATGATGATAGTGTTGTGACAACTTTATTCCTAAACGATTTAAAATATTCCAAAAGTAATAAAAAGTTATTACTCATCAAATTGTGTTGTAAAATAGTGGCAAAAAGAACACCCGTCCATCACACAACAATGATAGCCCAAAGCAAGACAAAAGAGAGTGTAGGATTTCCCCAAGGTTATTATCCTTGCCACGGACACAAAAAGGTAAACAAATCCCTTGCATATTATGGCACTCTAACCCGAGAGAAAAAACTTTGCAAATTTATACCTTAATGGCATCCTTTGTTGGTCGCTTACACATCCTCTACTCATACTCGAAGTTTAAATCTATTGTGTAGACCGAGTTTTTCCAGACACAAAACGAACCCGGGATAATAGTAAAAATGCTTGACTAACTGAGGAACAAAGTAAATTGTGTCTATCGAAATGTTACCATTGAAACATTAATAAAAAGCATCTGTCTAACGTTCGTTCAATGGTTGAGGTCCTTTCGGTCAGTCAGGATTTTCCTCAGAAATTGAAGCATAAAAAGTCTATAAGTTTGCATACCAACAAAAAGCTCACAATCATTCTTGATAAATAGCCAAAGATAAATTGTTCATATGTATATGATTACTTACAGGAAATTGCAACTCGTATCATTTAAACGCACACACACACACACACACACACGGAACCATTGAAATTCTTTGGAATGTATTTCCACAAACAAAGGCAACCGGGATTGAATGTATTTGTTGTAGTCAAAAGGAGCAGATAAAGGATATCTCATTTCTTTGGATTTATGTTGAAGTTAGATAAAATATGTTCTAAAATTTTTAAATGATGGAAAATTTATCACAGCATTATTCAATGACAAGTGCAGATTTAAATGTTAAGAATCCGTAAGATTTGTATGTGTGAATTTTATTTGTGTGAACAGACAGACTAAGACGCACAGTGGGAAAATTTCGAATGCAAAATGGAATGGAATGCAATATAATTTAACAAACTTATGAAAGGGATATGGTTATTAACTTTGTACTCGTGTACCTTACATAACACTGTGGTACAGGGTATTATGAGTTTGTGCATTTGTTTGTAACACCCAAAAGGAATAGATAGACCCATTGTTCATTATACCGATCGACTTGGAATCACTTCCTCAGTCAATTTAACCATGTCCGTCCGTCCGTCTGTCTGTAGATGTATCCTTGTAATCAAAGTGCAGGTGGTAATTGTGGTTCGATTCTGATAAAATTTAACACAGCTCACTTTTTTAGCCGAGGGACGATGCTAATTGAAATTGGTAAAAATCGGCTCTTTACCCATTAAAGAATACTACTAAATTTAGTGGAAATTGGTTCAGATTTAGATATAGCCCCCATACATATGTTCCTTCCGATTTGACATCCAAATGCTATAGAAGCTGTATTTTACATCAGATCAAGGAAAAAAATTGGCAGAGGGAAGTCTATTCAGCCATTAATAAAGACTACCCAATTAAGTTGACATCGATTCAGACTTAAATATAACCCCCATATATATGTTCCTTCCGATTTGCCTTCTAAGAGCTATAGAAAGTGTATTTTACACCAGATCGAGGTAAAAATTGGCATTGGCAAGTCTCTTTACCCATTAATAAAAACTGCTTAGTTTCGTAAAAATCCATTTAGATTTTGATATAGCCCGTATATATATGTTCCTTCCGATTTGGCTTCTAAAGACTACTAAATTTAGTGGAAATCGGTTCAGATTTTTAGCTTAGATAGATTTCCGGTTTAGCTTATAAGGGCTGTAAAGGTGTATTTTTTGACGCCTGTTAGGCAAATTGGAAGAAGGAAGTCACTTGCCTACGAATAAACGAAGTTACATTTTAAAGAAATCGGTTGAGATTAAAATTTAAATTAATCCTTGATCCATTGGCTGATAATACGACTTCCAAGGTATTCGTTTCAATATTAGATCAAGTATACACGCAAAGAAAAAATTCGTTTCTGCGAAACGAAATAATAGACAACCACAAAAGTTTACGACGACTGAAATCTTTTGGTCAGAACAAACAATTGCTTACGCGAAATAAGATTCCGTCACAACAAACGAAGTTTCAGTTCCTGCAAACGAGAATTGTAGTTGTCTAATATTTCGATTCGCAGAAACGATGTTTTTTGCATGTATGTGTGCTCTATCAAGATGGTGTAGGGTATCATGTAGTCGACTCGGCCCGTCTTTTATCTTTCATTACTGGTTTGCACTATACAGATGGCTAACTTTAGACCCTCAACTTAGTTAATCTCGGCTATATAGAATTGTCGAACGATTGTCCGCCACAAGGTATACCACACACAGAAATCTCTTTCATATTGTATCAGAGCCTTTATAGATTCCACCCTGTTTGCTACAAAATCCCCAAATACACTATGCAACAAAATATTTTTTTGTGTCCGAGACCTAAAAACTTATTTTTAATAGATTGAGGCATACTATTTTATGAAGCGATAACAAAATTTTTTATGGTAAAGTTTTTTTTATAAATTTTTTTTCCTAATATTCAAATTTTCATTGGTACCTTTAGTATTTGGACCATATTTTTGTAAGTATAAGCTCCATAAGGCCGGAATACCACTTAAATTAATGGAAATTATAAGGCCTAGAAATGCTGAAAACATCAGCTTCACGTAGAAACGGATGTTTACCAACTGTCGTTAAACAATTAGACAAAATTTGATTTTTTCTCAAAAAAAAATTCGTTTGCTAGCACCAAAAAATCCATAAAAAATAGAAAAAAGATCGCAAAAAAAATTGTTTGTTCCATTTCTTAAAAGCTATCATCCTAACGAAGAAAACAATTCCTATTTGGTAGAAATATCTATGGATAAATGTATATGTAAATTATGACCCATAATGTACAAATAGGAAAATTAAAAAAAAATATTTTTTTATTTTGGGAGGTACCAAAAGGGGCATGGCAATAAAGCCCATTTTGTAATCGCCCTTATTCCAGTTGGCGTCGTCGACGTCGTCATATCATTTTCGTCATATCTATGAAGTTCTAGCTTTGTCATCTTTACGCCAAAACTAATGTTTTTGGTATCCATGAACTAACAAAAACTCTTTATGAAGTTGTCAATCTAAACAATGTCGACTAAGAATCGACGTCGACGACGCCAACTGAAATAAGGGCGAATATACTATGGGTACTATAAAAACAGTACACTGTACAAATTTTCAGGCATTGGTATGTGCAGTAAACCAAGTTAACTTTTTGTGCAAAATGATCTATTTGTATGGGACGTACCAACAGGGGCGTGGTAATATCGCCAATTTTGCACGGGACTATAAGTACTGTAAAGGCATTACACTCCACACAATTTTAAGTATTTCTGAGGACTGAAATCAATGTTATAAGACGCTAACATTTTGTGCAAAATGGTCCATTTGAATAGGAGGTACCAAAAGATGCGTGGTAACTTCGCCAATTTTTCTCAAGATGATAGCGACGAAGAAACTAATGACTTTGTGTGGAATGGTCAAAGATGCTGAATAGAAGTTATGACAAAATCAATATTTCACAAAATTTTGACCCTTTTGTGGGGCAGGTACTCGAAGGAGTGGACCAACATAGTCCATCTTTGACCGAAGTCTGAGATAGAAAAAAATATTGACACATACCAAATTTGAAGTCAATCGGTTAATCCTGTAGAAAGATATCGTGCGCACCAATCAGACAGACGGACAGGCTGACGGACATTGCTAAAATGACTTAAAATTGTCCAAAATGGATTTCCGGCAAATAATAATGGGGTCTCTTAGGTCACTCCATCAAAATGTTACTCTTTAGACCTGCATCTTCTTATATATAGAGATCTTCACAATAGTGGGTGTATAAAATCCGGATTATGTTGAAATTCTCTTTTTCTACCAAAAGTGCTATAGTTTCTACATTTATCCATAGATTTTTTTTCAAATAGGCATTGTTTTCTTCGTTAGAATGCTAGTTTCCAAAAATTTGTTCTCTATTTGTATACCTACCCTCACTTTAGTGATACAAGGGTATATATCATTTGCTACGGGCCAAAAGTGTAACACATCGAAGGAGTGATCTAGACCCTAAGTATGTTCGGCGGTAATTCGTTTTGGGTAATTTTTAGTCGAATGAGAAGTTTTAGTATGTTGACTTAATTCAGCAAAATACGGTTTGGTTAGTAGTTCTTGTTAAATTCAATTTACTGCTTCCATAAGTATTTCAGTCGATTTAAGTTAAAGACATACACTATTGCTACTGAATTCTGAAGATGATAGAGTGGTGTCTATCGAAACTGCAGTCAATTCTACCAAGCAATTAAAACTCTCTACCAATTTTTGTATTTGTTTCTATTACTTTTTTTGCAATAGACAGAAAATAAATGAAACATATGGTCTCAAACCAAAATAAATATTCTGACTGAATAACAAAAGCACAGACCAACAATAAATAACAACAACACATAGAAAAATAATGTTATCATAAAAAAAAAAATTCTTTTGGTTTCATGAAATTCTTTTGGTTTCATGAAATAGTATGCAACAATCTACACAAAAGTTTTTGGGTCTCAAAAATAGATCCTGTATAATTTCACACATAGTTTCTTCATCGTTATACATATACTGCAGAATAATGCGCAACATTTTTCAGATATAATAACATACTAAGAATAATCATTGATATTATTCGCCAGTTCTAAAGAATAAAAACATCCCTTTAATATATATTGTCTACTACTTAAGTGTTTTAAATCAGGGATGTAAGGAATATTCGCATTCACATATGCGAAAGCGACTTAATCGCATCATTTTTAAATTCGCATTCGCAAAAATTTGTTCTGTCATATCATCTTAACCGCTGCACACATTTTGAAGATATTAATACTAATGAATACCTCTGCTACTCCTTTTCAAAACAGTTGACAGAAATATGTTTGTCCTTGTGGTAACAGTTGGTCAAAATATAGAAAACATCCTTAATACTTGAATATCTTGGAAAAGTATAAATTCTGGTCCTTAATTTTGCTGGTACTAAATAGTCAAACTATTATTAGCTTTCGCAAAAATTCATATTTCACTATTCGCTTTCGCATTCGCTTTAGCAAAAATGCATATTTCACTATTCGCATTCGCAAGAAATATATTTCAATATTCGCTTTCGCATTCGCTTTCGCTAAAGTCACTTTCGTTACATCCCTATTTTAAATGCACAAAAATCAGTGTTGCGCTGATTTCAATAATTTTAATAACATGACAATCCTATCTTATTAGAACACATCGATTCAAAATTGCCTACCCATTAATTGGCTGAAAGAAGTCTCACTTTAAGATGGACTTATTAACATTAAAAATGAAACTAAAAAAAAAAAAAAATAAATTAGCAACCTTCATTGGCAATTATCGTATGTATTAATAACAACTAATTATAAACATCATTGCAACTATAAACGTTTGAAAAATACCAACTTCCAAATCAACAGGTTTTCGTTGAATTGACGTTGTTGCACTAGAGCAGCAGCGGTAGAACTGTTGACGATCGATGGTCGTTCGGTCGGTCATACGATGAATGCATCTCAAGTGAATACCGGCGGAATACTCGTACGTCTACGTCTGCGTCAAATGAGAAATACGCCACAAAGTGAAACATAAATTTATTTAACACCGTCATTGCGGCCACCATTTGGGTGTGTTTTGTGAGTGAGAGGGAGTGTAGTTGTATAGAATACGTAAAACAACATGGTGGTCATAAGCGGGTTATTTAAGGCTTTCAAACTAGGGGCCCTTAATATAGCATGTGTACATGACTGAATTTGAGGAAATCATAATTCAAAACAACATAAAATATTTGTTATATATTAAGGAATCTGAACGACAAAGGGAATGAAAACATGCCAGTGGGTCGCAAATCAGCTGTTTGTCGCATAGAAGGTAAGCGAATGTTACCGTTTGACATCGTGGATCGGGCAGGTAAAATGTAAATACGAGTACCTTCACTGGATACAAAATGCAGAAAAAATACTTCAATTTGAGACTTGTATAATTTATGAAAATTTTCTGAATATTACTATTATTTTATGTTTAAGTATATTTTCCCAAAATGGAAAAAAATTTGTATACATTCATCTAATTCTAACAGCTAATTTTTAAGAAATTTAAATATGGTCCAACGTAAATAAAGGCGTTTCCAACAAGAGATGTTATTTTGGTATTCAAAGAAAAATGTCATTTTTGAGATAAATGATCGGATGTTTATTTTATAATAAAGAGGAAGGTATGTCGTTAATAATGAAAAACAACATCAGCCAAATGGCCACCACGACCACGCTTACAGGACCATATCCTTTTCATGAAATTTTCCATAACCAAATCGCAAAGTGGCTGCCTCTTTGAGGTCTTGAATCGACGCTGGGCTGTTGGCGTAGATCTTATCTTTCACGTGGCCCCAAAGGAAGAAGTCACAAGGTGTTAAATCACAAGATCTCGGTGGCCAATTGTGATAACCTATTCGAGAGATAACACGGTTCGGAAACTTTTCCCGTAACAGAGCAATGGTTTCGTTGCTTGTGTGGCACGTAGCGCCGTCTTGTTGAAAGTAAACGTTGTCCAGATCAATACCATCCAACTCCGACCATAAAAAAATCGTTAATCATCTCTCGATAGCGCAATCCACTCACCGTAACTGTTGATCCAACCTCATTTGCGAAAAAGTAAGGTCCAATGACCCCGCCGGACCATAAACCGCACCAAACAGTCACACGTTGAGGATGGAGAGGTTTCTCAACCATAACTCTTGGGTTGTCCGAGCCCCAGATGCGACAATTTTGCTTGTTCACGTAGCCACCGAGATGGAAATGGACCTCATCAGTCAAGATGATTTTCGATTTTTCGAATTTTAATCATTTCAATGCGTTGTTGAATCGTGTATCGTTCCATTTTTAGTAATGGCGTAGTTTCTACTTGTCCAATGTCAAAGAATAAAAGCTTCAGAAGTGACAGCTACCGAAATACCGGGTGATTCAAAATAACACCTCTTGTTGGGAAACCGGTTATAAGGCCAACATATAGATTTTATATGGCCCAGTTTTTCGGAATTAAAATGGAAGGAAATAGGCGCAGTACTTTGACATTTAAAAATAACATAAGAACATTTCTTGGTGATTAAAATCACTTATACGACCTGCGGTCTGAGCCATTAGTATTACTTATACGACATCCTGTGCAAACATAAAATAAAATTTGTAATACTCGTACATAATGTAGTCTAGTTTAATTACAATACGAATAATCCCAGACAAAAATCTATAAATTTATTGTAACACCCAAAAAGAGAATTTTTCCATCATTTGTTACATGAAATATTTTTAATTGATTTTTATGAAATATCGAAAATATCGTATTTGAAGTTACCCGGTTGAGATATAGATTAACTGAATGTATTCTTGTTTTGACTTCGGAGTTCACTGTAAAAAACTCAGTCCTGATATATCTGTGGTCACAAGGCATAACAGCATAACAACATATGTCTGTTTTTAACACTTTTCAGGAGAGAACTTTAAAGGTTTGTATCGATATAATAATCCACTTGTAAGGTAGTGACACAGTGAAATATGCTGCCTTATATAGATAACTGAACGAGGGATCATCACCAAAATTTACAAAGTCTCGAAGAATTTGGATATATTGGTGAGCCACTATCCATAAGCTTTGGCTTAGGCAAGAGGCAATCAGACAGTCCAACGAAAGATGTACAGAAATCGGCACCTGTAGGGTGGCTAGACAAATCTGACCAAGATATGACCTGAGAAGGTCAAAATATCTCCCCGCACTAGAGAGGAAATTACTGTCTACGTTAGTGTCAGTTCTGTAGGTTGGGTATTAACTCCAATGACTTCTTCAGAAGCTGCGGAGATAAGGAAGAAGTCGAGAGCATTGATCACTAGCTATGCTACTGTCCCGCTTTGAGTAAACGACGTCTGGAAATACTGCGGTCGGCCTTTATAGCTAGTTTAACAGATCTTTCCGGTACTGATATTCGAACTATCGATAACTGTGAATATCAATCAGGTTGGTTTCCATGAGGGATATTTCTAATGGAATTACAAATTTTGTAATCAAGTTACCACTGATTTTTTGTTTTCATAAATTGTGAAAACTTGAAAAAATTTATTCATTCAATTCAATTCAAACTTAAACCAGCTTTGGAGAACAACTTGCCAAGTACAATATCTAGAGTTATTAGACCACTCCGTTCCGGAATTATCTGCCGCAGAAGCCAGACAGACGGACGGACATACAGGGTGTTTTTTACGGGTTTTGTTTAGTTTGGTTTGCCTTTGGATCATGGAAGGACTCACGCCAGAGCAACGTTTACAAATTGTTAAAATTTTTCAAAATAATGTTTCTGTTCCAAACTTCATCGATGAAGCTCATTTTTGGTTGAATGGGTACATGAATAAGAAAATTTTTAGTTTTTGCAGTGAAGACAGTCAACAAGTTGTTGTCCACAGAAAATTCCGGTTCGGTGCGCTTTATAGGTCGGTGGAGCCATTGATCTTCAAAACGGTGATAGGCAGAATGTTACTGTGAACGGTATGGAGAAGTTATTACAAGTTTTTCGTACCCCAATTAGCTGGCATTAATTTTACTGACATGTGGTTCCAACAGGACGGCGCCATATGCCAAACAGAGCACGCTACAATTAATTTACTTAAAGACACTTTTGATGAAGAAATAATTTCACATAATGGCCTTGATAATTGACCACCAAGATCGTGTGATTCAGCACCATTATATTATTTACTTTAGGGTTATGTAAAGTCACTCGTCTATGTCGATAAAACAGACACTATTGAACCCCTGGAACTCAACATTCGACGAGTTATTGGCAAAATACGGCCGCAAATGCTGCGAAAAGTGTGTGAAAATTGGAGTTCTAGATTGCGACGAAAGTTTGAAGTTATTCGGTTACTCCTTTCATGCGCACCTGCCAGACAGACTACGGACATTGTTGAAATTACTTCAAATTAACTTAACCGAATTTCCCCTAAAACATTATACAGAGTATTATGTTACTCCTTCGATATGTTACACTTTTTCACAAGATTAGAGTATAAATACTATGATAGAAAAGGCCTGCTTTTCAGGCCTTCCGATCCGTTCATTTCATCGCTGCAGTGAATGAATGCATGAATGAATATGTTTATTTCTGTTTTAAAAGTAAATGCAACATTTTGACATTTTTATGTCAGTGCAAAATGATAAATATTTTTTTAATTCAATTGCAGACAGACAAAAAAGGAGGACAGACTCGGACGCACATTTATACAAAGAATTGCTTGTTTTTACGTCGGTTACAAACTGGGCACCCGCACACCGAAAATTAAGACAATTCCAATTAAAATAAAGATTTCAGAGAAAGATTCAACAATCCTCTTTGTTATGACTTCTTTTTAAGATTTGCTTTGACTTTAATTCTTTTATCAGACTCAAGAGATTTAAATACAAATTTGGGTTAATTGCCAAATTGAAATCGAAAGGTATTGCATATTCAATAAAAAAATGAAGAGCGTATGAAGGCGCATTGGGAGATTATTTTTGAATTAGTGGTAAACTGAATTTGAAATTCCTTGTGTGTGAAAATTATATAGACCAATTACAAACCGATCTATACTTATCCCTATGGTCACAAACGACCAAAACGTTTAATTTTATAGACCAGTGTTTGTTTTTAATACAGCGGATGCAATTAATGATGCGGTTATTTTTAATAGTTTTTTCAAAAACAAAACATGAAACTTTGTAAATGATGAAAGTAATAAAAGTCACGATACTGCCGATCGTAAAGTTTATACAGATGAATTTCGTCACCTCTATCCAATGGCAAAACGACATCTGCTTTAGCAATTAGAATTCAGCAAAAACCGCCTCTGACAAACAACTTTTACAACTGAAGCGACAAAAGCAATTGACGGCCCGATGACATCATCGAATGTGTAAAATTATGCCAAGCGCCGCTTCATGGCTTCTTCATCCATCTACATAGTTCTAAGTGGGTGGCATCAGACGACACAGACAAGTATCCAATAACATTGAATGACTATGAAGAAATATGTTGGCAATTTATGAATATACACAACAAAACCATAAATAAATACACATATTTTTTTGTTATTAAATAATGGGCGGCCAGACATGGTTAATGTAAGCAAGCGGCTTAGTCAAGCCTACGAATATTTATTCTACATTAAATAAGGTCTGACTGGAAGCGCTGCTCACAGATCAGATGTGCCGTCGCCGCTGGCAACAATGTCAACGGGTATTTGCGAATGATGGGCAAATGGAAATGACTGACTTGAGTGAGTCAATTAATGACGCCATTGATGACAGACAACATTTCAAAATTTTGTACCAAAACCTTATGAGTTTAATTGCTTCTGTCGAACTGACTTGAGTGTCTGATGTCGTCAGTGGAGTTACTTTAATTATGTTTGGTTTTTTTCTTTAATTTTTTGATAAGTTACGACAGTAAATAGTTTTTGGATAGATATTACTATGTAACAATTGAATATGATGGATAATTAAAAAAGCTAAAAAAAAATAATTTTAAAAATTGTTCTGCACATACCCATCGGGATATAAAGTACACATTTACATAAGTCTACGACCTCGGTACTAGCTAAATTTGGACCTATCACCTTTATAGGGGGAGTTACTAGAAGTTGTGGATCTGATCACGTAGGAAATGATTGGTATCAGTTAATTAAAAGCAAATACACCAAACAATAGATGTGGTGTGTCATCGAACGACTGCATCGGTAGATAGAGTTACTCTACTACTCAACAGGGGACGAGTTGGGTTATCTGGTTCTTTCTAGAGGACGAGTTGAGTTATCTAGTTCTTATTAGAAGACCTGTTGGTTTATCTGACGATAGATTGCATTATCTAATCTTAATAGAGGACGAGTTAGGTTATCTTCTTAGAGGGCTAGTTGTGTTACATTATCATAGTAAAGGACCAGTTTTCTAGTTTTAACGATTAACTAGTAAACCTTTAATTGTTTTTTATATTAGACTTACGTTGTTTGCCATTGAAGGGTCAGGTACTGTAGGTATTATTTTAGACAAGTACTTTGATATGTCACAAGTTTGCAATTCACCACAAATTGTACCCAAGGAATAACTTGAAAACTATTTTGTCCGATTAACAGCCAATTCCACAATCTCCGGTTAACCTACAGTTAGAGCTGACCTACAGTTATAGTAGTAATTTTGTATGATTTTTTTTATTTTTTAACTGTGAGTTAGCTCTAGACGGTGGTTGTGAAATTGGGAGTAAGTTTTTAAAAATACAAAATTCCAAAACTGAAGCAGAATTTTATATATTTTGATGATTGCATTAAAAGAGGGGCAAGATTTGCAAACATGGGAAAAGGCCCAAAAACTTTAGCGCTTCCTAGTAATGATATAGCAATTTTGTAGTATTCTTGGAATAAACAGGGTCCACAAATGGTACCCAATCCATAATAATTAATTTTTAAAATTCACATTTTTAAAATAGAAAAAGGTACCCCCTCCATGGAAAGAAGTTAAAATAATTTTTCGAAATTTTTACTTTTTGAAATAAACAGAGGACTCCTAAAATGGTACTTTCTTCTGTGAACCAAAAAAGACTTTCGAAATACCCCAAAATGTTACCCTCATGGGGGTACAATGGCACCAAAAAAACCCAAAAAATATACACCTTCCATTTATAAGAAGTAATAAATGTTTTTCAAATTCCTACTTTTTGAATTAAAATGGAGACAAACAAGTAAGAAAGTTTCAGTCGGGTAAACCGACTAAGGTATACCCTCACTTTGTGAGTAATGTAATATTGAATATTACTCGAATTATTCTGTCAATTTGTGTGGGAGGTACCAGAAGGGGTTTATCAAATACACCTTTTTTCGCTGCACATTAGATACTTTAAATTCATTGCACTGTGCCGACTTATAAGCATATATGTGCACTGGTATTAACGTTATGAGACATTAAATTGTGGTATGATTTGGGCATTTTGTGTGGGAGGTACAAAAAGGGGCGTCGCAATAACGCCCATTTTTCACAGGGCTATAGACACTATAAAAACATTACACTGTACAAAATTCCACGTATTTTTATACACTGTTATTAATGTTATAAGATGTTAACTTTTGGTGCAAAAAGGTACCTTTGTGTGGGAGGTACCAAAAGGGGCGAGGCAACAACACCCATTTTCCCCTGGACTGTAGGCAATATAAAAGCATAACACTGTACAAAATTTGAAGTATTTTTATACACTGTTATTAATGCTATAAGCTGTTAACTTTTGGTGCAAAATGGTGCATTTGTGTGGGAGGTACCAAAAGGGACGTGGCGACTTCGCCCATTTTTCTCGAGTTGATGGCGACTAATAAGCTAATACTATGTGTGGAATTTCAAAAGATTCGAATAAGTAGTATAGCAGTTATTAAAGAATCAATATTTCACAACATTTTAACCCTTTGTGGGGGAGGTACTAGAAGGAGTGGACCAATATGGCCCATCTTCGAACTTAGCCGGAGATAGAAAACAATATTAGCACATACCAAATTTGAGGTCAATCGGTTACTCCTTTCGAGAGTTATCGTGCGCACCAGCCAGCAGACAGACAGACAGACAGACAGACAGACAGACAGACAGACAGACAGACAGACGGACGGACATTGCTCATTCGACTTAAAATGACCCAAAACGAATATCCGCCGAACATACTTAGGGTCTTAGATCACTCCTTCTATGTGTTACACTTTTTTTCGTAGCAAATGATATATACCCTCGTCACACTAAAGTGAGGGTATAAAAAGGCTTCAAAATGCGAGGAATTCGTATTTTTTTTTTTTTTGAAAAATGGGACCAACGATTTTACCTTCTCCTGGGAAGCAGTACTAATTATTTTTCGAAATTCGTACTTTTTGGAATAAAAAGTGGACAGAAAAGTAAAAAAATGGTACTCTGCACTGGGAACAAAACGGCCGACAAATTTTACACTTACCTTATAAAAAAGTAGTAATTGTTTTTTGAAGTTACTACTTTTTGAACTAAAATGGAGACAAAAAATGCCCAAAAATTGTACCTTACCATATCAATTATATACCACTATAACTCGTATTTCTTGGAATAAAAAGGGTCCCAATCCTAAGAAAGGAGTAATAAATAATTTTTAAAATTCATACTTTTTAAAATAAAAAAGGCACAAAAAAGGGAAGAAGTAAAAATAATTTCTTGAAATTTTTACTTTTTTACAAAAAACCTTTCGAAATATTTACTTTTTCAAAAAAAGCGTACAGAAAAGGCCCCAAAATGTCACCCTCGCGGGACTAAAACAGAACTAAAAAACCACCCGACAAAAGACCAAAAATTGGAAGGAGTACCAATTCTTTTTCGAAATTCGTACTTTTTGGAAAAAAAAAAGTGAACAGAAAAGTAAAAAATTGTGCTCTACACTGTGGGAAAAGCGGAACCAAAAAGGCCGACAAATTTTACACTTTACTTATACAAAAAAATTAGTACTTTTATTCTGAAGTTACTACTTTTGAACTAAAATGTATACAAAAAAGAGGCAAAAAATGGCCATCGCAATTAAACGATACCATTATAACTCGTATTTCTTGGAATAAAAAGCAACAATTAAAGTTGATCTTGGGAAGAAGTAATAACTATTTTTCTAAATTCTTAGTTTTTGGAAAGAAAAATTTCCTAAAACGGTACTTTTCCCTGAGAGTTAAGCGGAACAATGTTACACATTCTATGTAAAAAAGTAATTATTATCTTTTGCAATTTCTACATTTTATCTAAAAGAGAGACAATCAAGATCCAAAAATGGTACCTTCTCCCAGCACTCAGGTCGTACCATTATAACTCGTACTTTTGAAACAAAAAGGTACAAATATGTGCCCAAGGGAAGAATTAATTGATTTTCGAAATTCGTATTTTTTTGCAATTAACTGACAACAGAAAATCTCAAATATTTTACCCTATTCTGGAAGTAAAAGGGCTTAAAAATTTTACTTTGTAAAAATGAACAGCTCGTATTTTTTTGGAATACAAAGGATACAGAACAATCCCAAAAATGGTACTCTCCTCTGGGATTAAAGTGGAACCAAAAGAAACTAATGATTGTACATAAAAAGGTACTAATTGTGTTTCGAAATTCCAGCTTTTTGAATCAAACGGAAGCCCAAAATGAAATCTTCTCCCAGGAGTTAAAAGGTACCATTATAAATCGTATTTTTTTGGGTAAAAATAAGCCCTTGGGAATAAGAATTATTTCTCTAAAGTCGTACTTTTTGAAAAAAAAGAGGACAGAAAATCCCAAAAGTGGCACTCTCCTCTGGGAGTAAAGCCGACCCAAAAATGATACATTTCCATGTAAAAAAGTAATAATTGGGTTTGGAAATTTCTATTTTTTGAACTAAAAGAAAGACAAACAAGGTCTAAAAATGGTACCTTCTCTTAGCACTTGAAGCGTACCATTATAACTCTTATTTTTTGAACCAAAAGTGCGCTTGGGAAGAAGTAATAATTAATTTTCGAAATGCGTACTTTTTACAAGAATAAGATAAGAGAGGACTTCTCTGGGAATAAAGCGCAATCGAACGTGTTCACAAAACTTATGCTTTTTGAAAAAAAAATGGGTACAATAATGGTACCTTCCATTAGTACTCGTACTCGACCAAAAGTTAGCTCTTAGGAAGAAGTAAAAATCCATATTTTAAATTCGTACTTTTTGAAATATAGGGTGATCCAAGTCGTGAGTCTTTCCATGATAAAATGCCAAACAATACTTAACAAAAATATCATGACAGCATGACACGACTCACACGTGAACTGTAAAAAAGGCTATTGAAAAAAGTATCTCTACTTGGATCACCCTATAGAAAAGAAGAACAGAAAAGTCCCAAAAATGTTCCTCTTCACTGGGAGTAAATCTTAACCAAAAGGGTCTACAAAATTCTACTTTTTAGCAAATAGAAATTGATACAAATAAGGTCCAAAAATGGTAATTACTCCCAGCATTGAAAGGATACCTTTATAACTCGCGTTTTTGGAATAAAAGGTGCACCCAAATGGTACATAATTGTGCTAGGATACTATCACCCACCCTAAGTATACTTTTTTAATACATTGTTTTGTCAGGAGAAAAAATATATTTCCGGCACAAAAAAGTGATTGTATAAAAATACAAATATGCACTGGTAATAAAGATATAAGGTATTAACTTTTGGTTCAAAATTGTCTATTTGTGTGGGAGGTACCAAAATGGGCGTGGAAACTTGGCCCATTTTTCTCGAGGTAGTAGTGACTAATAAACTAATACTATGTGTAGAATTTCAGAGGATTCAAATAAGTACATAGTATAGAAGTTATTAAATAATGAATATTTCACTAAATGTTAACCCTTTGTACTAGAAGGAGTGGACCCATATGGTCCATCTTAGCCGGAGATTGAAGAAAATATTACCACGTACCAAATTTGAAGTCAATCGGTTACTCCTTTCGTGCGCACCAGCCAGCAGACAGACAGACGAACGGACATTGCTCATTCGACTTCAAATGGCCCAAAACGGATATCCGCAAAACATACTTAGGGTCTTAGCTCACTCCTTCGATGTGTTACACTTTTGGCTCGTAGCAAATGATATACATACATATACCCTCCTCTCTAAGGTGAGGGGATAATGAAGAACTTACAAATTAGACTTGACATAGACCCAATTTACACGGTGCATCTAGCCCCTGCGACATAAGGCTTGCGACACGAGCTTGTAGACGAAAAGTGTAGTGAAGATTCCGGGGTAGAAAAAGTTGCTCGAAATGAAAATACAAGGGACAAATTGACATTTCATTTTATGAGTGACTGAATACGAAAAACGAAATCAATAAAATAAATGTGAGTGAAGGAATAAAAACATAAATTTTTCCCCTTGTTGCTGAAACTAAAGACACACCGTATAAATTAGCATGATTTTACGCATGGATTTCAAAAGGGAATTAAAAAAAGTCGCAGGGACAAGTTGCACCGTGTAAATTGGGTCATAGAAGTAGAAAACGTATTTGCAGTTTTGCTGTTTAAATTTTTCTTTCCAACCTTAAAGTTTGTTTTTCTAAATTTCAATATTTTTTGCAACATAAATGTATGTTTTTGCTTAGTTTTAATTCTAAATTCCAATGATCTAAGGACATTGTCATTGTCTAAATTAAGTTCAGATTTCTCACTAGGATTGTATGTTATATTTTTAGACAGTTAACGCCAAGAAAAGATAGTCAGACAATACAAAAATGTAAACGTTTGGCAGAACTCAAAACACGCATGCGCAACATTTCATGAAGTTTTCATATGAACTTTGTTCGTTTTAATTTATTTTGCCTAAAGATAGAATTGATGGATCCAATATCCGACACGAGACGAAATACAACATATCAAAAATCAAATAAAGCAGTGCGCACTACGCATGCCCGCATGCACAAATAAGTGCTAACAGGTTCCACCTCGGAACATTTAGTAAACTAACAATCATAATTTGCAACTCCCCCTCCTTTTGTTTCTAAAGAATGCGGTAATTTTACAATTAATTAACTCTGGTTATTAACTTACATTTGACGTTGGCTGTAGACAGAGAAGTTTTGTGCGGTTGAGTTGTGTTCAGTTCGTTTCGGTTCACTTCAGTTGATTGTTTAAAGCGCCCTTCTGTGGCTTTGTTTACAATTAATGGATTACAGAAAATAGCAAAAAAAAAACAAACGAGCTTAGGAACCGCCGCCACCACCACCATCATTCGTCGCTACCACTGACACGTCATTACGTGATATGAAGTGACATGACGTGACATTGAAATGTTGTTTGACTTTTTCATTCGTTGACTTGAATGAGTTGGGGTTTCTCTTCTCTCCTCCACTCGAGAGATTGAATAGGTTGACAAAAATCTACAACCCGAAACTTTGAACTTGGCTGGAAATGAAAATGATAAATGGAGAGGAAATTAGAATTATGATTAATGTAGAGAATTTGTTGCAGGGAATTAAATACAAGTATGTGAGGAATTTTGTGTATAAGCAATTCAGTGTTTTGTAATTTTCTGTATAGGAAGTCAAATATTACATTTAAACAACTTTTCTAATAATCCAGTGAAAGTAGAAAAATATTTACCAGGTATAAATATTTTTCTGTTAATTAATGTTACACTATTCAAACATAAAACCAGTAAGGAAAGGCAGAAAGTCGGGCGGGGCCGACTATATAATAACCTACACCTCCCTAACAATGCGATAAAGATCATTGCGATAATAATTTGGAATAATTGGTAAGTAGGCAGGAACATATTATCTAATTCTGAGCCGATAATCGCTAAATTAAGCAATATTCGTTCCTAAATTGAGAAACATCTTTCCGGAAAATATTAATGATCGGAAGTAAAGTACAACTTCTATAGCGCTTTGATACCAAATCAGGAGGAACATATATATGGAGGTTATATATAAATCTGAACCGATTTTCCCTGAATACTCATTCATGTAAAAAGACCTCATTCTGTAGAATTTCGTACTGATCGGATATAAAATACAGTTTCTACAGCATAGTTTCTACTTACATGTCAAATCGGGGGTTACATATATATGGGGGCTATATCCAAATCTGAACCGATTTTCTCCGAATTTAGCAGTATTCCTTCATGTAATAAGATACCTCTTTTTACTGAATTTTGCACTGATCGGATATAAAATAACATTTTTACAGCACTTACATGTCAAATCGGGGGTAAAGTATATATAGGGGCTATATCTAAATCTCAACCGATTTCCCTCAAATTTGGCAGTATTAATTCATGTAATAAGAAACCTCTTTCTGCCAAATTTCACACTGATCGGTTATAAAATAATTTGTTTACGGCGCTTACATGTGAAATCGGGGGTAACGTATATATGGAGGCTATATCTAAATCTGAACCGATTTCTTCCAAATTTAACAGTGTTCATTCATATAATAAGAGACCTCTTTCTGCTGAATTTCATAATGATCGGATATAAAATAAAGTTTTTACAGCGCTTACATGTCAAATCGGGGCTAACATATATATGGGGGCTATATCCAAATCTGAACCGATTTTAACCAAATTAAATAGGGATCGTCCTTGTGCCAAAAAAAGATATGTGTAAAGTTTCGTCAAGATCTGGCCATAATTGCGACCTGTACTTTGATTACAAGAATACATCTACAGACAGACGGACAGACGGACAGACGGACATAGCTAAATCGACTCAGAAAGTGATTACAAGTCGATCGGTATAATAAACAATGGATCTATCTCTTCTCCTTTTGGGTGTTACAAACAAATGCACAAAGTCATAATACCCTGTACCACAGTGTGGTGTAGGGTATAAAAACAGGTAAGAAAAATGCAGTCGAGTTAACCGGCTGATGTACCTACCAAAAAAACTTCCAAAAAGTGGTGAAGATGTTATTATTACGATCCAAAAGTACTTCTATATCACATTTTCACGCGTGCTCATTAAATAATGCGAATGATTTTTGTATGCTATTAGGATGTTAACAATTTGCTAAAAAAGTTCTTTAATTTTAGTTTTATTAAATTTTTCAAAGTTAAATTGTTGGTCTGGCCGTGAGTTGAACCCGGATCCACTAACGCTGCAGCAGCATAACATCGTTCGACAACTTCTTCTCTGGTAGTACTTAAAAAGTGATTCCTTAGGAAGTACGTCCATATTTTTTGTTGGGTATATTCACATTTTCAGAGAAATAGATCTGTATATTTTACGCTAGTACCGGTAGGAAGATCATAATATTAAAAGATCATTTTGAAGTGAATAGTAGGCAAATATAGGAAATTGGCAGAAGTTCGTTTTATGACTGCTTGGTACGAACGATAAGTCTTGAAAGAAGTTACCGATTACCTTCAAATTGTGTATGTGCCAATATTTTCTCCTGTATCAGGCCACGTTCAAAGATGGGCTATATAAGTCGACTCTTCACACAAAGAGTTAAAATGTTGTAGGTGTTAATGGAATTCGTCTTAGTCAACAATTCCTAAACAAATTCATATTTTAACTTGTTTTCAAACAATAATAAAAACAATTTTAAATAACTGTAGAAATACCGGCTATAATTTTCTAAAATATGAGTTTGAAAATACATTCCAGTGGTTTTTTTTATTCCGTTGACGAAATTGATACTTTCTACATATTCATTGTCCAGCATTAAACCATTTGGGCTAATTTTAAACCGGCTCTTTTTGCAATAATTATTTTTAAGGAAAAAAACTGTTTAAAAACCTACACAAAAACTGCCATTCCCACAAGCAAGAAAAAACCAAACTGCACAATTTTGAATAAATTTATTTCCTGCCATTAACAAACGTTAATAAAAATATATTGGCAATTTTTTCCGATATTGTTACTGTTGTTGTTGTCTTTCTTTCTTTTGGCGTCCCCAAACGTATTAAACATGTTTGGCAACATTGCCAGACATATTGGCAAAAATCCGAATTGATTTTAGTAACTGAAAGCAGCAATTGAGGAGCAGCAACACATGCAAGAGAAGCAGCGAGTAGCACATGCCAAGAAAATGTAATGGACTACACTCGAATCGAGTGGAGTGGAGTATGTGACTGCCTTTATAGCAATCAAGATTCGTAGTTCTACCATGGACTGGCTAACTGAAAGACAACCATTCGTTTAGCAGATCGAGAAAAAAACCGCACAGTTCCAATTGTTTATGCGTATGTGGGCTCTATTGGCAGTAATATCTTGTTATTGCTCTGAACACAAGTTCTCCAATTGTTTTGCTGTTTTCTGCTTTATTTTTTTCTTCTAAAAATTGCCAAAGAAAATTGAATGAGATATTGAATTGGACATTTTATACCTTGAAAATTAAATTAGATGTATACACATACAAATGTGGCAACAAACATGGGATTGGAAATGCAACGAGGGACACTGGGAAATTTTGGGTAATTTCAAAATCACGCCATACTGAATAGGAATGGATATGAACTCATCAAATAATAGAAAATTAAATAACCAACAACTTTTTATAAGTCAATTTTGTCAATGCTTTCAATAGTTTCGAAGATATCCAACATTTTAGGTCGCAAAAGTCAATTTTTCACAAAAAATTTTTCACCAAAATTTTCACCAAAGTGTTTAGGATATACATATGTGGGATTTCATGTCAAGTGAGTCAATATTTAAAACGGATGTCTTGTGATCACTATAAAACCTGCCCCAAGTTTAGCCCTATTGCATAGTAGTTATGACACAAAACATCAACGAGATTGGTTAAGGACTGTCCGAGTTGATGTTGAATATTGAAATTTTGGTCACGCGGTCCTTTCGTCCCATCCATATAACTAATTACCTATTGTTTTTAGAAAATATTGCCCGAAGTGCTCTCGACAACTTTTAAAAAAAAATCACAAAAATATTTTTTGCGAAATTATTATTATATATGTATATATTTTATTTTAGATTTTTCTGCTCAAACGAAAGCTTATGCCATTTCCTTTAAGAGCTTAGTGGTCTATTAGTGGGATGGGACTTGTTTAGCTATCAAAATAAAAATAAACATCTAAAAATATAGGTTAAACGACATATTTAGCATATCACGAGAACCATTTATCATAATTTGTTCAGGAAAGCTTTAAAGAATCCTAAATTAAGTAGCCTTCATCTTCTTGTAACATACTTTTTTCATACCATCAACGGTTTCAAAGAAGTCTTACAAGATATTGCGAAAAATTAAATTTTTTGAGAAAATTTAAATAATCTTTTAATTAAACATCCAAACATTTTTACTATTTAATGGTTGAACTTCGAAAAATGGTCCTATATTAAGAAATAGATAACTCAACTGGCACTCTACTACAGAGTAAACAACCAAACTCTTCATATAGTAAGGAATAGATAACCCAACTAATCGTATATTATGGGATATGTATTCAAACTGACCGTCTACTTTGGAGTAGATAACCCAAATGTTCATATACTAAGAAATAGATTACCCAAATTACCGTCTACTAAGGAGTAGATAACCCAACAAATCGTATATTAAGGAATAGATAACCCACCTGCCCGTCTACTAAGGAGTAGATGACCCAGCTGGACGTCTACTAATCAGTTCATAACCCGGTTGAACGTTTACTAAGCCGACGATAAACAAACTGGTATTATATTAAGTAGTTGTTAATCCAATTTGTCATATATAAAAGAATATATAACCCAACTTTTTATCTACTAAGGAGTAGATAACCCATCTGGTCTTCTACTATGGAGTAGATAACCCAAGTGGCCCTCTACTAATGAGTAGATGAACCAGATGGACGTCTACTAAGCAGTAGATAACCCAACTGATCCTTTATTAAGGAATAAATAACCCAGCTGAACATCTGCTAAGCAGTACAAAACCCCAACTGATGCTCTACTAAGGAGTATATAACCCAGTTGAACGTCTACATACTAAGCAGTGGATAAACCAACTGGTATTTTATTAAGTAGTAGATAACCCAACTTGTCATATATTAACGAATAGACAACCCAATTTTTTTAGATAACCCAACAGATCCCCTACTATGGTATAAATAACCCAACTGAACGTCTACGAAGAGCAGTAGATAAACCAAGTGGTATTTTATTAAGAAGAAAATAACCCATTTTTTACTAGTAGACAGTAGATAAGCCAACTAAGGAGTTGAGAACTGAATGGTCGTCTACTAAAGAGTAGATAACCCAAATGATCTTCTACTGGGAAATAGATAACTCGACCAAGAAATAGATAATCCACCTGGCCGACTGTTAACCAGTAGATAAACCAGTTGGACGTCTACTAAGCGGTAGATAATCAAACAGATCATCTACAAAGGTGTAGATAACTCAACTGAACGTCTACTAAGCAGTGGATGAGCCATGTGGTAGTAGTAGTAAGTAGTAGATAACCCAATCTGTCATATATTGAGGAATAGATAACCCAATTTTTTGCCTACTCGGAAGTAGATAACCCAACTAAGGAGTAGATAACTAAATGGTCGTCTACTAAGGAGTATATAACCCAAATGGTCCTCTTCTAGGAAGTACATATATAACCCAATCAAGGAATATATAACCCACTTGACCGACTACTAACCAGTATGTAACCCAGTTGGACGTCTACTAAGCAGCAGATGACACAACTGATACTCTATTTAGCAGTATATAACCCAGTTGGACGTCTACTAAGCAGTAGATAGCCCAACTGATCCTGTACTAAAGAGTAAATAACGCAGTTGAACGACTATTAAGCAGTAGATAACCTAACTTGTCATATATAGTAAGGATTAGATAGCCCATTTTTTACTACTGGTGTGTAGATAAGGCAACCAAAGAGTAGATAACCCAACCAAGGAATGCATTACCCACCTGGCTGACTACCAAACAGTAGATAACCGAACTGATCCTCGTGGCCTTCGGTGGGTTAGTGGTTAGTGCATTAGACTTGGACCCCGAAGGTGCTGGGTTCAATTCCCAACCTGGGCACCGGTCGCACTACCACTACAACAACATCTGATCACCCAAGTCAACAGGGAAGCTAAAAATAGACATAACACCATGACGACTATTAAAATAAATGCAGCGCTTCTAGTGGAGAATAGAAATAGTAATACTCAAATAACCCCCATTCCCTGAAATTAACAGACGAATGTTAATTAACAGCCGGACAGCATTGAGTACATAGATGGAACAACATAAGGTTCCGCGACAATCGGGTGTATGCCAGGACGAAGTCTGTAATAGAAATAGACCTGGGCACCGGTCGCACTACCACTACAACAACATCTGATCACCCAAGTCAACAGGGAAGCTAAAAACAGACATAACACCATGACGACTATTAAAAAAAAATGCAGCGCTTCTAGTGGAGAATAGAAATAGTAATACTCAAATAACCCCCATTCCCTGAAATTAACAGACGAATGTTAATTAACAACCGGACAGCATTGAGTAGATGGAACAACATAAGGTTCCGCGACAATCGGGTATATGCCAGGACGAAGTGTGTTATAGAAATAGGACTTAAGGATTATCAACTCAGCGTCTCCAAGCTGCTACAACAACAACAACAATAACTACATATCCTATACTAAGGTGTAGATAAACCAACTGCACGTCTACAGTGGATAAACCAAGTGGTATTTTATTAAGTATTAGATAAACCAACTTGTCATAGTAGCCAGTTTTTTGACTACAAATTTGTATATTTCTCTGATGAAGTCGTATGATGACATATTACATCCAGCACTTCTGTTTGGTGCATGTAACCTTAATTAATTGATCATTATCTACGTCATCAGATTAGTGATAGGACCCAAATTAACCAGTACTTACATTTAACCAGTAATCAATTGGCATTTCCGTATGGTACTATTTAATTGCAGTGCCCACAGCTCAGTAAAAAATGGGCGTAAATGACCCATATTATGTTTCTCACATAATATGGTTCCTCTTTCTTACTTACTTTCATTCTAAGTGAGGCAATAACGATTTATTATTTTGAAAACTCCTTTATTTGAAGTAATTTAAAAGTAATATTCGATGTCGTAGGTTCTCATCATTTATTTGTTCAATATTTTGTTCCTCTTTGATGAACATCTGATTTATAGACTTTGTTTTTATCCCCTCGCCTCAGAGAGTGGGGTATATATCATTTGCTACGAGCTAAAAGTGTAACACATCGAAGGAGTGACCTAAGACCCCAAGTATGTTTGGCGGGAATTCGATTTAGGTTATTTTAAATAATGTAAGCTATATCCGTGTGTCTGTCTGTCTGCTGGCTGGTGCGCACGATAACTATTATATTACACTAAAATGAGGGTATAAAATTCAAAGCCCACCTCCAGTATAAAATGTCTCTTATACTCGTACTCTCTCAGCACTTTCCAAGACTGCTGGATGTTAACAAAAAGTCCTAAATACCCACCACACATAAATACGGTACTAGTACATACAATGTAAGCGTAAATGTAAATGGTTATTTTTCAATTTAATCGTATTATTGCGCAGAAGTTCTTCTTTGCAATAACATCACCATGTAAAAGTAATAGCAAGAGTGGCTGAAGTATAAGTACTTTCTACACCTGAATTTAGCTTATCTGCCAAGTTGTCCGGTGATGCAAAATTTTGCTGGGTTGTCGTTGATTGAATATCATTTGATCTTTTTTCAAATTACCGTGCACTGTTACATATAATTTTCGGTTCTGTATTGCTTTTGCTGAACTTTTGTATGCGACCCTCGTAAAAATTTGCCTCTTACAACTCCTCTAACACAAGATATATCATAACATTTTTTGTAATCACCGGACAACAACTAGACAATCCTTAAATTACTGCCTGTGGTAACACACATGTCATAAATATAACACATATGAGAAAAATAAAGGGTTCCCCTTTTTGGTATGACAGAAGCAAACAGGTGGAAATTTTGCACACACACTTTTCAAAATAAGGTCAAAATAAGGTGAATCAGAATATGACCCACCGATTTAGCATACGAATCAAATTCTGCTTAAATCTCCTTCAATTGTTGGACAAAAGGTAGTTTTCCTCCTACCTACCTACCTGCCTGTTGTGTGGACAGGTGTCTAAGGGTATTTTACCTAACTAATCCAAATGATGCTTCTGTTGTCTGCTAGTTATAAATCGAGAAATGTCTGAGCATATCAGTTATAAACTATCAGTCACGGAGTGAAAACAAAGTGTTTTCGTTAAAGGAATCTCAAAACAATAGTGATTTTTATGAAATATTAAACATATTCATTACTATAATGATTCAGAAAATGCCAGTGTGTAATAATATATGAGTTAAAAATTCCATTATAAACATTATTCGGTAAGAGAGAGAAAATACAATTCTCAACTCCTTTGAGATTTATTTACATTTCTAAAATTTGTCTAAGACAGAAGTTGTGACAGTGAAAAAACATAAACAATTTACTCTGAATTATGGGAGAAATTTTGCAATATCTAATGGTTTTCATTTTTCTTTTTTTCCATTTCATTCCTCTGTATGTTTGTCATGTACATATATATGTATATTCCCAATTAGCATTGTTTGCATTGGAATACATCAATTGTCTTTCACACACAATCATCTGTCAAACATTTTTTCTCTTTTGGATTCAATTGCCGTTTTGCTACGTTTTTCTATGTCAGTCATTTACAACAACAACAATGGCAGCCAATAAATTATTGTTGTTGTCACTATCATATTACTGTTCAATAAATTTATTGCTATTGTAAGGCAATTTTGGTTGTTAGCAACTGAGGCTGAGACAGACGAATGAATGTTGGCGCGCAAACGGACTATTGTAAAGTATCGATACCCTCAATCATTTGAACATAAATGTTCGTACATACTCGTATACGAGGGACAAGTGAGAATTTTAATATTCAAAATATGCACATATATTTATTCCTTTAACTCCCACTGGAGCATAGGGTGCTAAAGTTATGTCAAAGATTGAAAATTATTATTAGAAAATAAATTTTGCGTTACGATATTCACTAATCATCTAGGTAATTTGACATATCTTAGTTCGTAACCATAACTTAAGGTTGGGTAAACGGAACGTGAAAAGACTGTTTTATTTTAACGGCTCCTTTATGTGCAACCAGCTGATTTAAAATTGAGGTTAAGATAAAATAAGAAAATTATGAAATTTATATGAAATTAGTGTAACGCAACAACATTTTTTGTAACTATTAAAAACTAATATTTACAAAAGTGGCAACACTTCGACTTTTTCATAAATGCCAATAGGGTTACGTGAGGACAATGCTAACTTTCGCTGTTATGTAAATAATATTTTTCGGATTATGGGTCAATGACACATTTCGATCTTTTTATATAGTCAAATGTCGACATTTCAACCATACGAATATTTTCTGGCAGACAGAAGTCTATCATTCGACTTTTTCTAAAGTCTACCCTTTATTGTTTTACTTTGGTCTAGTCTATATAATCAGGGATGCCAACTTAGTGTTTTTCGCACCAGATTTAGTGCCTTTCAGACTACACAATACGCGAAAAATGTTCAGTTAGTGCCAAACGGAAAAAAGCACTAACTGCACGCTTTTACATTTTTTCGTTAGTGCTTTTGATTCTTTTTGTACATTTGTCAGATCACATTTGGTAAAATAAATTAGACTATTTTGATACACCAATGCATGTACACTCCGATTTGTCTATAGGTAAGTTGTTTGAGCTTATAATAAATTCTGGCAAATTTTATGACATTTTTTGCAGGTTTAGATCTTTTGAGTCTAAGCGTCATAGAATACCCGTTTCTCATCAGATCTACATACAATTTAATATATAGCGTTTCCTTCAACCAGAAATGAACACTGCCAAATGTAAAGAAAATTGGTTCAGATTTAGATATAGACTCCATAAACCCTATATACCGACGCTTTAAAATCGACATTGTCTACAGATCTTTATAATTTTTAAAAGGTATCAGATTCTTGAAATAATAAGGAACGTTGTCAAATTTTACGAAAATAGCTTCAGCTACAGACACTAGTATGTCCCCTGTATGTATCTATATACTGATTTTGAATCTAAGCGCCATTTAAGCGCAAAATTTTGGACATATTATTTTCATTAGGAAAACAACATTGATAAACATTTTCAAAACATATTTCTTTAAATTCTGCTCAGATGGGGTCGTGCAGGGCGTAATGTAGTCTGCGTCTCCGCCGACTAAAGCAATGTTACAGTTTAGTACTTTTTTAAGCATTTTTGTTTGGAATTTACGTCCTTTTACGCTTTTTCAATTTTTTATTACGCCTTTGCTTCGGAAAAAGTTGGCATCACTGTATATAATCGAAAAAATCTTGTACAACTCAGAAAACAAACGAACAATGCTTGTTTCGGATAAAAGAAGTTGTATTTTTAATCATGTGTCTATAATTGTGACGTAAACGTTACAATAAAATCAGTCCTCAGAGTTGGATTAGTTATGCGTAAATATAAGGTTGCTGTAGTGTTAAGTGAAATGGCACGTATTTGTCTGTAAGCTTATCGTTGCCCCGAATGAATGCTGGGAACGTAACGTTGGTGAAGCGTCAAGTAATGAAATCAGACGTATGGTTTTAGTATATATAAACGATTACCCAACGGAATCGTGGCGTAAACGTAACGGAAGAATATGATTAAAAGTGAGAGCAAATGTTAATAAAATCCGAAAATCATTCGAAAACATTAAATTTGTGTAAAATAAGTGCAACAAAATGGAAAAGTACTCGTTTTCAAATATGTAGAAGATAACAATTCGAGGGCTTATATTCAAAAACGACTATCTTTATTTTTTCAAAAGCAAGATTTTGATATTAAATTTCATTTTTTACGGTGTTTTTTTTTTTGGTTTAGTTTGGCTATTCTATTCTGATATTTTACGAATGCAAAAAGTTCCATCTACCCAATGTTTCAAATGGTCATAAGGTAAGAAAAATTGTATTGAGGACCAATGTTACGTTTGAGATATAGCTACATTACGGTTACGTGATAAACCAGATTCAGGGCCTTATTTATTAAAATTTAAAGAAGGTTTGAGGAACGTTTTCAAATTGCTAGAGTTTAAACAAAATTGCAGTTGCTAGCGCTGACGACCAACGACTTACATGTGTTCCTTATAGGACAGAAAAATAGCTGTTATCTTTGGTAGAGTCTGTTATTATATTTAACATCTTGATCAGCTGATTCGATATGTTAGAGCAACGTTAAGGTTACCCATGTTTAATTTATTACCGTTTAACATGAAAAGTAATTGTCTTCGAATAGAATAAAAGAATAGTTTAAATTAAAAAATAATCACTTTCACAAAGAACTTGTTAAGTGGACCGCAGACGATTAAATTTTCTTGACAAGCAAGGTAACAATGTGAGTGTATGTGTCGTAGGTGTGAACACGTACACGATTTTGATGTCAGGCAATTTGATCGTCTGCGGACCCCATTAAACCTATTTTTCAGTGGAAACTGTCTTCGCCAAACCTCGCATCTTTTTCACAAATGGGGGGGTTTGCTCAAAACTCATGGCAACAAATGAAAAATACCATTTATTCTGGCAAATAAATTTTAAGCGACAGACGCTACACAATAGTGACACAACAAACTTGAACTTGATCGCTGAGAATGATCGAAATGTACGTTAATCATGAATAGTCTGATTTCTATCTTATTCAGCAACGAGTCACTCAAAATAATCAGACAGAAAGGAAAACAAAGTAATTTAGAAAAAAAAAACAAATAACGAAAAAAAAACTAAAACAATACAAAAAATAAATCACACATAGAAAAATGTTAGCGCCACAATATGTTAAAAAATTCAACTATAAAATGCAATCGCAAACAAACCACACGCAATCTTAGAACACAATTACTATAATTAACTAATTAAATAATCGCAAACATTTATATTTCCAACTGAATTGGAAATTAGTAGTCTTAATTACAAGTGAAGTCTCCGACAGACAGACAGATTATTTTTTGTTTTGTTTTTCGTTACTCGCTTACGGAATATTTATTTATTTATAAGGGAGAAAAGAAGAAAGGTGTGTAACAGAAAACATTTTGTTTTTTTTTTTTTTCATTTATTGTTTTATAGAAAAAAGGGTAGGGTACCTTTCAAGTCAAAGGGTGGGTTTCGGCCCATTTCACTATTATGAAGTGTACGAGTATGTCTGAGAATTTCACACTTCCTCTCCAGGTGTTGTGATGTGATAGACACTTTGAAGAGCCCCAATGGCTAGACATTTACATTCATCTGGTCTCCTGCATGTTAAGGATGGTTGTGCGAGTTTCAATGACACAATAGCTTTAAATGGTTTGCATTTATTTGTGATTGATGGGTGGAAATATGAAAAATATTTATGTATGTTCAATTATATCATAACATCATTGATTAATATTAAGGTATTTGATTAGAAATGTCAATAAAAATCTTATAATCTGCAGTTTTCACCTTTTCAAACTAAACATAAAAAAAAATAGTTTTGGTTTAATAAAATAGTATGCCTCAATATATACAAAACAAGTTTTTAGGTCTCGGACACAAAAAAAAAATTGTTTGTTGCATAGTGTTCTCAGTTGCCGAGCTAGGCGTGGTAGTCATATGAATAGTGTTCCATTATTAAATGACAAAGTTCAACCTTTCCAATTAAAATTAAAGGGTCGCCATTCTGTTCCTAAAATTCTGTTGGATAGTGTTACCAGTACTTTTTTATAGCCAATTCAAAATTTAAATGGCCTACCCGTTACTACAAAATATGGTCCGAAATTTACCTTCCATAAAAATTGGAATTTTAAAGAATTGTTTTAAAATAACCTCCCATGAAAATTGGAACTAAAAACTTTACCATAAACAATTTTTTTTGGTTTTGGTTTCATAAAATAGTATGCCTTAATCAAACATACAAATGTTTCACTAGATTCGACTTCTTGAAGCATTAGAAACCACAAGTACCAGCCGATTAGGCTGAATGATCTAGAGGGAGTTTGTATTGAAATAGATTGGCTCAAAAACTTTGATTTATTTACGCAATTTTATTTTAATTAATAAGCGCTGCCTTTGATCCCATTTAAAGTAAACCATTCCAAATCTATAAACATTCAGTAGAAACCATTCTGTTTTCGGCACTTTTAAATTCCGAAAAAAACGAAAAAACAATAACAAAAAAGTGATTGATTTATTGGAAGGTTTATTGGCAATATTTATTTTGCACAAAGTTATTTACATGTTTCGTTTTTCTCAAATGAATTTTTTGTTTAAAATTTTCCGTTAATATCAACAATTTGTGGATATTAAATAATTGCTATATAATTATCGCAAATACAACAAGTGACGTCACATGAAACACGTTTTCTTTTGATTATTTTTATTTCTACAAAAACTAAACAAAAAAATAAATAAACAAAAAGCGCAGTTCATTGACCAGTATTGTTGATACGAAATGAAAACAAAAGTTTGAATTATTTTAAAAGCGAAAAAATAGAAAACATTTTATAAATAGTAAATAAACAAAACGTTAAATGATTTGTCATCTAACGAAACCAAAAAAGCACAATTATTTCTTCTAAAGAAACACAACCCACCAAAAAAATAGTAAGAAATAAATCTCACAAACAAATGTTCATTAATCATTTTTTCTGGGCCTGATAACTTGAAATAATCTTCCACCTTTGCCCTACACCTAAACAACGGAAACTGTCAGTTTTTTTTTGGAGAAACAAGTCTTCAAAAGACCATTGCCATTAGCATTGTTGAGGGGGAATGTTTGGAGGTGCTCTTGATGTTTGAGATGATGATGGTGGCAGTGATGACCTTCATCAACAAATCTACCTACCAACCGACGACCGATATATTTTGTTCGTGTTGATTCTAATTCAAAGATAAAAGTTAAGCGCCAACACAACACAAAAAAAACTTAAGTTTTTGTGTCTCCACTACTGCTCCTCAATTGTGGCTGGCGGTCATTAATAAGCTTAAGACAGTTCTTTGGGTTTGTGGGTTTCAAGCCTTCTTCTCTTTAACTCTTTGATTTGAAGATGAGATCTTTAAATAAAAATTTGAATTTATTCTAAGAAAACGAAATGCAAAATTATCAAAGGCAGACGAAAAGAGAATCAAATTTCGTTAAATTGAAATAAAAAAATAGTTAGGAGAAACATAAAATATGTTTTTATTAGGAAATACAGTGGGTAAGAGGTCATCAGTTCCAGATTTATTGGTTAAATTGTCCAAACTTTTCATAAAGAGAAAGAGAGAGAGATATAGTGAAGAAGTAAGAACATATCAGTCGAGTAAACAGACTGAGGTATGTACTAAAACAAGAAAAAATTCACAAATAAACATTTTTGTGGAAATTTCTACAGAATTTTATTTTAAAAATTTCAACAGAAAATATACTTAAATGTCGAAAATGTATGATAATATATATTTGAGCCAAATAATGAGCATATTTTTTTGGATTTCATCCATATGTTAATATATACACTAAAAAATCTTTTATTAATTTGCCTCTGATTTGGCGCCAAGGATAATGATCATTAAAATAAGTACACCTTGTACTACAAATTAAGGACATGGAACGACTTTAAATCAATTCAATTGTGCTTCAATTAAAGACATGCGACGTCCTTAAATCAATTACATGTTGTAATTAAGTCATGTTTATGTTGTATATATCATCAATTAAGTGATCACATCCATTTCGATAAATATTTTTTATTTGAATTCGAATTTTTACATGTTCATGGACATTTTTATTTATTTTTTATTACTAATTTGTGGGAGATATCCTCCTCTATATTCTCCGATTTACCGTGTTAATCATGGCTTTAGTTTCGATACACAATATATAGAAAGTGGATTGTATTTGACGAGCTCATCCTATTAAATAAAACCCTATCTATAATATTATGCACAAAAATATCATTATTTCAAAGATAACTGATCTTTAATTCAAAGCCAGCAAAGGCGACGAACAATTAAGGACCTCAAATTAAGGACATGTTGAAAATCATTAAAACTATTGAGATTTATCCTGAAATTGTGATGAATTTTGCATTGTTTTAAAACATTTTAGAAAGTAACTCTAAAGTCAACATGTTAATAATATTAAGGACAATTGATTATAAAATTAAGGACAATTGTCATTGAACGAATAAAAAGGTCCTTAAAATTGAGTAAATTACCTTAAATTGAATGAATTTTGTTCTTTAAACAATGACCTAATAAATCTTTAGTTTAGTTTAAGGGCAACAATGTCGATAGTTTCATGCCAATTTTTTTTCAGTTTATAATCAACTCCCTATAAAGACAAACCAGGACGCCAAGGACTTTGAAATTTGAAACAGCAAATGTTGCCCTCTGTATTAATAGATAGATGTACACAGAAACGTTTTAACGCTTACTAGAAAAAATGCACAACAAAGAGTTAAGATTTAAGACAAAAAGTTGACCGCTCAGATGAATATTTTATACCAATTTTAAAGATTTTGATTTTACCAAATATCAAGGTTATCGTCTTAAATTTAACTAAGATAATTTAGTTAAAGATTATTAAACCAAGGCTGAAATAAAACAACATCTATAATATTATGTAAAAAATAGCATTATTTCAAAGACAACTGATCTTTAATTCAAAGACGAACAATTAAGGGCCTAAAATTAAAGACATGTTGTCTTTAAAAATATGACATGTAAATGGCTATAATTTTTTTGTCCAAAATCATTAAATCTCTAATAAATAAAATCTTGAAATTGTTGACAAATGCCATTAAATCAATGAGTTTTTCATTGATTGAAAGACATTTTAGAAAGTAACATGAAAGTCAACATTTACATAATATTAAAGACAACTGATCATAAATATAAGGACAATAACCTTTAAACGAATGAAAACTCCATCAAATCGAGAAAATTATATTAAATTTAGTGAATTTTGTTCTTCAAATAATGACAGAATAAATCATTAATTTAAGGCCAACAATGTCAGGCCAATTTTTTCGCTGTAGACAGTCAATAATGAATATTGATATTATTTATGAAACGTGCTCAAACTTAAAAGGATTCACTGTTCGTTTCTCCGCTCTTGGTTAAGTATAACACTTTAGATGCCAATATTTTGTAATAAAAAAAATCCCCATTAAACCACTGTTCCTCAAGAGATTTATGTTTTTATGGTTATGAATACCAAAAATATTTATGACCGATTTGATTATTATGACTTTGTCTGGTATTACGTTTTGTGAATACACAAAACAAAAAAACTTCTGGGAATTGGGATGACCACAACTGAAGGTTTCACTTTGTAACCCAAAACCCAATATGAGAGAGAGAGAGGACTGATTGACTTGATTTCCTTCAAGCTCTAATATCATTTTAATTAAAATTTGAGGATCGTAGTTCCAAGGAATTCAATCCAATTTAAACTTTACCGAAAACATTTAACAATCATTTTATTAGTACTATTTTTTGATAATAAATTATTGAGAGCAAAAATTAATTTTAATAAATATTTTTTTTCCTCTATTTTTAGTTGTTTCCCTGAAATTAAATTGGTTCAATGTGAATGTGAATATGCAACCACAACAAACATCGTTAGATTTTGACGGATCACATCAATCAAATTTTTATTGTTAAATTAAAAGCTACAAAACCCCCCAAATAAAAAACATAATAATAATTTGCAGAACGAAGAGGAGTCGTTTTAGCTGTGAACCAAAAAAAAAAAAAGAAAAGCAATCAACAGGAATTTATACTTATAAATTCCATTTTAGACTAAAGCTCAGATATTATTTGGATATCAGTTGGCGAAAGAAGAAGACAGCGTCAGCAAAATGCGCTTTACAATATTAATTTTAGCTTTAGGTGAGTTTTTCTTCGCTTCTTTTTTTTTGCTAAAATCAAAAAATTTTCCATTTCATCACTTTTTTTACAGTTATCCACATAGCTTGTGGTCAATACCATCAATCGAGCGCCTCGGTGGGTGTGAATTTTGAAAACATCTCCCCGCCCCATATGTCGGGCGGTGCCATGGCTACCTCCCAGAGTGAACAGGAAAAGCCGCGCACTCGACGCATGTACGCCATGTGTCCGCCCAATTTCCAACGCATCGGCACCGAATGCTTCTCTTTGCCTCGGCAACAGGGCAGTTGGTTGGAGGCCCACTTCTTCTGTAAGGATAAAAATGCCCGTTTAGCGGAACCGGAAAAATACTCGAATCGGAAACTAAGAGATTTTCTGTTGAAAAATGATGGCGAGACTGGCAGTAAGTCGTCGGGGAAATGTTTATGACAAATGTTTGAATTAAATTTTTAAATTGTCTGTTTTTTTTTGGTATTATTTTTAGATTCGGATCCCATTTGGATTGGCGCCACTTATGATTGGGTTAATAAAATGTGGCAATGGAGCATTAGCGGTCGCAATATGACCTACAACGATTTCCCACAAAATCAAGAGTAAGTAGAAGAATTTAATACATGAAAATAAAAAAAAGGAAACTCAACAAAGATATGGATGTTTCAAAAAGGGACCAAATAATTTTGTCTAATGACGATTTCGATTCTGGAGCATTTTCTTTGCCCTTTTCCCGAAAACTGCACTTTTCTAACATATTTTGGAAATTTAAAATGTTGAGTTAAGTTAAATACGAGGGAGTACCTCATTTCAATTTAAAAAGTGCAACTAATTATTATTTCCCAGAATCGAAATCGTCATAAATTAGGTATAAAAATATGAAAATGTCAGTCGAAAGATATTTCCATTTGAAAAAAGGTTCGAAATTTTTAAAATTTCAATTGTGTTGACGTCGTCTCTTTTCCTGAATGAGTAAAATTTGTTTCCGTTGGTTTAAAACCAATAATAGACAAATTTTATTTTTAGTTCAGAAAAATGTATTTAAAACAAGTAAAAAAGTCCCGTCGGTTAAACCGACTTACGAATCCTTTCACATCCAGCCAAAAATAGTAGCAATTTTATTTATTATGTCATAGGATGGGGGGTATATTCATTTTGTCACTTCGTTTGTAACACATATAAATACATATTGATCTGAGACCCCACAAAGTAAAGGGTGGTTAAATTTTAAGGGTTTTTTGATTGTTGATTTTGAATAAAACACAAATTATTTAGGAAATTATTGTCATTCTTTTCAGTATGATAATATTGGTATGGTTCAATTATGTAAGGAACAAAATATCGGCCAAATGGCCGCCGCGACCTCGGCGGCACACCTCCATCCGATGGTCCAAATTTTCAATGACGTTGAGGCATAATTGAGGTTCTATGCCGTTAATGTGCCGAATTATCTCATCCTTAAGCTCTTGAATTGTTGCTGTCTTAGCGACGTACACCTTTTCTTTTATATAACCCCAAAGAAAGAAGTCCAACGGTGTCAAATCACATGATCTTGGCGGCCAATTGACATCGCCACGACGTGAGAAAACACGACCATTGAATTTGTTGCGCAAATGAGCCATTGTTTCATTAGCTGTGTGGCAAGTGGCACCGTCCTGTTGAAACCACATATCGATACCTCCATTCTAAAACATGCTAAGTCGACTTAGCATGTTTTTAGGGAAATTGCATTTTTAATATCTAAATATTCCAAATTATATTCAGTCAAAATTTGGTGTTTATCCGTCAACCCAATCAAAAGTTATATACAAAACAGTACGGGTCATTCGATTTGCACTATAAAGGAATTCCACACAAATTATAAAAAATCATCAAACTTTGATCACCTCTACTGAAAAACTACCTATTTGCTCTTAGCATAGTTTAGAATGGAGGTATCGATATTTTCCACATCCATATCTTCCAATTCGGGCCATAAAAAGTTCGTTATCATCTCACGATAGCGAACCCCATTCGCAGTAACTGCCTGACCGGCCTCATTTCGAAGAAGTATGGCCCGATGACGTCGCCAGCTCATAAGCCGCACCAAACGAACTGGGGGAGCATGCACAGGAGTTTTCACATCTCCTACAGACCCGGTTTGCTGAAATTTGCGCACAATTCTCCCGATTGTGGACACATTTGGTCGATCACGCTGATCAAAAAAACATCACGAAGTGCACGAAATGCATTTTGATTTGAACGCCCATTTTCGTAAAAGGCTTAAAAAACTTGAACGCGTTGCTCGATTGTGTATCTTTCCATGGTTCAAATTGATTTAGTCTGAAATTGAGTAATGTCAAATGAAATGCAGAAAAAAAATTGATATTTAGGTGTGGTTCACATTCAACTTAGGCCCTTACAATTTAACCACCCTTTATATATCGCACCTGTTCCACAAAAGGGTAACAACTCAAAATTGAAAAAATTTCGGTAGAGGCCAAAAACTGTTTCCGTTTATATTAATAATACATTACAAAAAAAGAATATGTCGTTGCACGAAAATATCATAGAAAAAATAATAACGCTATTTTTTTTGTTTTTTTTATTGGTTATAGAAAAATAACAACTTTTTTGATTTGTTACTCTTTTCCTGAAAAAAGTTTGTATATATGTAAAGAGTGGTATTATTTTGAGTTGTACCTTTTTATCTGAAAAATCTCACTCGGATTATAGGTTGAAAAGGGGACAACTAAAAATATTACTCTTTAGATGAGAAATCAACGGTCCGATTTGCTTAAACACTTGGAGACAATTCAAAATGTAACTCTTTAGTTGAATCTAAAGACGTTATTCTGAAAAAACAGAGAGAGTCATAACGGTTTTTTATTATGAAAAAGGCGAAAAATCAAAAGACATTTTTTGCAGTGGGTAGAAATTGCCATTGTACGTTGTTTTCTTGCAAAAAAGCAAAATTTATAAATTTTGAGTTGTTATCCTTTTGTGGAACAGGTGCGATATATATTCTAAATCGTCTTAAAATTCTAAGACGATTTAGCCATGTCCGTCTGTTGTAATTACGCTACAATCTATAATACTTGAGCTATGTGGCCCAAATTTGGTATAGATACTTCTTAAAGCTGCAGGTAACTTGGGATTGAAAATGGTCAATATCGGTCCATATTTTGATATAGCCCCATATATGTAGCATCTGTCCGATTTGACTTCTTAACGCCATAGAGACCACAAATGTCAACTGATCGGACTGAAAATTGGTAACTGTGGTTTATATACCCGGAAACCTTCACACGAACAACGGTAGCCATTGGTGCATATTTTGATATAGCCCCCATACAAAGGTCCCCTAGATTTTACTTCTTAACGCAACAAAAATCACAAATTTCAACGAATCGGGCTGAAATTTGGTAATATGACTTTATTTGTGCCCGAAACCATTCACATGCTATCAATGGTGGAGGGTATATATAGGGTGATCCAAGTAGAGATACTTTTTTCAATAGCCTTATTTTGACAGATCACGTGTGAGTCGTGTCATGTTATTTTTGTTAAGTATTGTTTGGCATTTCATCATGGAAAGACTTACGCCTGATATATAGTCCACTCGGTTGATTACCATAGCACTACATCGAGAAATTCGTTTTAGGTCAATTTAAAGTCATTTGAGCAATGTCCGTCCGTCTGTAATAACCTATTACCTCCCTCACAAAGTTTTAAATTTAAGTAAAATATTGATTCTCTGATAACTTATGTACTACTTATCTGAATATTCTGCACTTACTCCCTTAGTAATAGTTTATTAGTCGATATCAACTTTTAGTACCTCCCACTCAACTTTTTCGAAATTTAACTTGATGTTTTAATGTATTATATAGTCACCCGACCCCGCCCGACTTTGGTTTCATATTTCAAATAAAATTATTTTATTCTAAGTTACTTTTTTAAAATTTAAATTGTTATACATAATTCGTTTTATAAAAACATTCATCATATTTTATTTTCAGACAAACATTGGAAAATCATTGCGCTGTTTATGATCCACAAATGAAATACAGGTCAGTATGAAAAAAAAAAAACAAATAAAAAACGAAATTAAATGCAAAACTAAAAGGGCTTATCAATTTACAAATTTCAATTTTGTGGTCCCACATGAAAAGTCCAAAAAAATTAAGATATGCAACTTTTCAAAATTTTCGTTCGTGACATGAATATGTGTTTATTATTAGCAAACACTAAAAAATGTTTTGCAAAGTGATACCATCACTTACCACTGTGTATTCGGGAGCAAAGCACCCAAAAAATTGTCTAAAAATCACATATTTTAAAAAATATCTACACAATACAATTATTTTGCAGACCTGTGTGAACATGAATATAGAATAATTTATTAACTGTGTAAGTGGAGTACATAAACAAATACTCTCGTGGACGGACATGATTGATTCTACTCAAAGTCTCAGAGTGTGTACTAACTACACCATTTTCCACTGAACAATTCGAAAAAAACTTAATTCAGTTTCAAATAAGTTCAATTGAAATTCAAAAATTCCATTTTAAATTAAAAATAAATCAATTAAGATTAAAAAAACCATGCATTTAAACTTAAAAACACTTCAATTGAAAATCAAAACTTTCTATTTGAAAGTTAAAATACATCAATTGAAATTCACCATTTTTGACTGAAATTAGAAAACAAAAACAATTCAATTTGAAAAAAGATGAATTGAAATTCTGAAATTCAGTTCGAAATTCAAAATAAATCATTCGAAATTAAAAAATTACATATGAAACTAAACATAAATCAATTAAAATTTAAAAATTAAATTTGAAATTCAAAATAAATCAAATGAAAGTAAAAATTCCATTTAGAATTCAAAACACATCAATTGAAATTCAAAAAATTTCATTTGTATGTCAAATGAAAAACATAGAATTGTAATTGTAGTCTTTTTAATTTAAATGTATGTATTTTGAATTTTTGAAAAATTTAGTTTCTGAATTTTAAATGGAATTTTTAATTTTTTTTAATTTCCAAATAGAAAGTATTGAATTTCAATTGATGGCTTTTGAATTTTAATTGTTGTGTTTTGATTTCCAAATAGAAAATTTTGAATTACTAATTGAAATTTTTAAATTTTAAATGATTTATTTTGAATTTCAAATGTACTTTTAAAATTGCAATTGATTTATTTTGAATTTCAAATGTAATTTTTTAATTTCAATTGATTTATTTTGAGTTTCAAATGTAATTTTTTAATTTCAATTGATGTATTTTGAATTTCAAATGGAAGTTCTGAATTTCAATTGATCTTATTTCAAATTGAATCGTTTTTGTTTTCTAATTTCAGTTAATGTCAAATGAAAAACATAGAATTTCAACTGAAGACTTTTGAATTTCAATTTATGAACTTATTTTCAAATGGAATTTCTGAATTTCAATTGATTTTATTTCAAATTGATTTTTTTCTAAATTCAGTCAGAAATGGTGAATTTCTATATTTTTATTTTCAAATAGAAATTATTGAGTTTTAGTTGATGGCTTTTGAATTTCATTTGTTGGGTTTTGATTTCAAAATAGAAAATTTTGAATTTCAATTGTTTTATTTAGAATTTTAATATATTTATTTTGAACTTTAAAAGCAATTTTGAATTTCAATTGATATTTTTTTCGAATTTCCTCTGAAAATGGTGTAAAGAGTGAACTCATATATTTCAGAAAGTACGAAAGAAACAAAGTGAAAAACGAAAAACGAAAAAACGTGCTAATGTCAAACGATATTACAAAAGTAGGTGGATATCTTAATTGACAGGCGTGCAAAGCGTTGCACAGACTTTTGATTTCTGTTTTGTTGCTATCAAATGGAAAGTTTATGTGTCTCCGCTGCGATCAGTGTCTCTCTCAATTACAATGAGAAAGACAGACAGACAAACAGACACTACAGAATATAATAATTACGTTGTAATGATAATAAATTACTTATACCGTACGGAGACACTCATACCACACACACACGAAGACACTCTACTGCCAATTAATAAGCCTCAACAGTTTTTGCATTTAATTTAATTTAATTTAGTGTTCAGTTACAACTACTACTACTGCTGTTCGTTCGTTCGTTCATTTTGCAATTAATAATTTGTCTGCAATGCAATGTAATGCAATCGCATTTGTGTGCATTTACTTATTCTCATTTCAGATGGTCATCACGTACCTGTGTCGATAAACATCGTTTCATTTGCCAACACAAAATGCCGAAGGTTAGCGAAAAGAATCGCCACAAGGTCTACCATCGCTGGAATGCCACATATCCCAATCAAATGGCCAATGAGGTTATCTTGGAAGTGATCGATCGCAAAGGAAAAGGAAGGTAAGTTGTTTTGTTTTTTGTGTATAACTCGTTTAGGACCTACATTTATAAAAAGGGGAAGGATTGGCTCACCAAACTAAATAGTTTAATTAACATGTACTAACCTCATATGGGTACCTGGGCATAGGTATATCCCGGGAACTTCAAAGCTGATGAACTTGCTAGGAAAGGGACGACATAACAAATTCTCGAAGAATTTGCATATATTGCTGCGCCACTGCCCACATGCAAGCTTTGGCTAAGGCAAGAGACAATCAGGCAGTCCAATGAGAGATGGCCATGAACTGGGAAGGCCAAAATTTCTCTCTCCGACTGATCGGCGAACACCCGCAACGAAAGCTTAGGGCATTTCTTTTAAGAATTTTGTGGTAAATTAGTGGGATGTGACTTGTTTATCTATCACAATAACGATAAACATTTAAAAACCAGTATAGATAAATTCCATTCCAAATTCACGAAGAACCATTATTACTATCAACAGATTGCTGGTTTAATATAGTACATTTCTAAATTCCAGACATATAAGTTAAAGAACGTGACCTTAAGGGGATTATATTTATCAAAACATGGACCGATATACTCGCTATACCGATATATTTCCGCATGATAGATTAAAAAATACGTCCCTAAAACGCCAAGAAGTATAATCGGAAGAGACCTTCATATATAGCGTGATCCATTTCGAGGTTCCGTACTTTTTTAAAGAAAAAAACACAGAAAATTCAAATTGAATGGGGAATGGATATTTTCATTTGAAAGAACATTCTTTGGCATTTATTTTTTGAAGATTATGTCTATCAAATGTGGGCCGCGGCTACGTCCAAGATGGTCCATCCATTGAGTCCAATTTTCGATGACTCGATCGAGCATTTCGACTGGTAACTGGCGAATCACACGCGTGATGTTTTTCTCCAAGGCCTGAATCGAACTGGTTTGTCCGCATACACTTTAGACTTTACATATCCCCACAGGAAAAAGTCTAACGGTGTGATATCACACGATCTTGGTTGCTAATCGACCGGCCGAAAACGTGAAATTATCTGCTCACCGAAGTGTCCTCTCAATAAATCCATTGATTGATGCGATGTGTGGGAACTGGCGCCGTCTTGTTGAAACCAAATGTCGCCGAGATCACGAGCTTCAATTTCAGGCATCAAATAGTCGGTTATCATGGCACGATTACGGTCGCCATTGACGGTTACGTTCTCACCGGCATCATTTTTGAAAAAATATGGACCGATGATTCCACCGACCCACAAATCACACCAAACCGTTGTTTTTTCTGGATGAAGTGGCAGCTCTTGAATCTCTTCAGGTTGCTCTTCGTCCCAAATGCGGCAATTTTGCTTGTTTACTTACCCGTTTAGCCAGAAATGGGCTTCATCGCTGAACAAAATTTGGCTCGAAAACGTCGGATCTTCTTTGAACTTTTCAAAAGCCCATGGAGCGAAGCGATGTCGCTTGGGAAGGTCGGGCGGCTTCAGTTCTTTCACAAGCTGTATTTTGTATGCTTTCAATTTAAGATCTCGACATAAAATGCGCTAAGTCGTTCCATACGTCAGTCCGAGTTGCTGCGAACGGGCCTGAATCGACTCTCCACGGTCTTCGTGTACACTCTCAGCTACGGCCGCAACATGTTCTTCACTGCGTGCTGGACGTGGTCTATTCGATCGAATATTATCCAATAATGAATGCTGGGTCTCAAAATGGGTGATGGTGTTGCGAATAGTACGCTCAGTAGGCCGATTATGTTGACCATAAGTGCACGAAACACATTCCTCACAGAACGTGAATTTTCGTAATAAAGTTGAAAGATTTGTAAACGTTGTTCAGGCGTAAGTCTTTCCATGATGAAATGCCAAACAATACTTAACAAAAATAACATGACAGCATGACACGACTCACACATGATCTGTCAAAAAAGGCTATTGAAAAAAGTATCTCTACCTGGATCACCCGTTACATCTCATGTCAAATGAGTCAATTTTTAAAAGCGGTGTCTTCTGATTGGGATGAAACGTTGCTTAAACGGCCCTTTTTTCCCACCCATATAACTAATTACCTAATGTATTACGAAAATTTTGCTCAAACTGTTTGCGATAGCTTTTTCTTCCATCTTTAAAAAAAATAAAAAAAAATAAAAAAATATTTTTTGTGAATCTTTTTTTTGCGAAATTAAAACTTGTTTTAAAATTGTTGTCAAATGTTTTTATTTTTGATTATTTTTTTGCTCAAACGAATGCTTAGTCTATTTCCTTTAAGAGCTCTATTAGTGGGATGGTACTTATTTATCTATTAAAATAAAGATAAAACTTAAAAAATTGAGGTTTAACCAAATATTTTAGCATAGCGGGAGAACCAATTATTGTAGTTGGTTCAGGAAAACAAATTAGTTGGTTGAACCTTAATTGGTTTTAGGTTATTTTTTTATAGATAAATAGGTCCCATCCCACTGATAGTCCTCAAAGCTCTAAAATAACCTAAGCATTATTTTGAACAAATAAAAATCAAAAATAAAAACATGGGTTTTTACAAAAATATCAAAACAACTTTTAATTTCGCAAAAAAAATTTTTCTAAGTACAATAGGTAATTAGTTATATGGATGGAGAAATAGTCTGTCTGACCAAAAGTTCAAAATTCAACACCCTCCAACTCCAATTTTGTGGCATAACTACTAGCCAATAGGACTGAAATTGGAGCAAGTATCATCCCGATCAGAAGACATCGCTTTTCAAATTGACTCATTTAACATGAAATCCCCCATATACATGGGGGTTATATCTAAATCTAAAACGATTTTTTGGAAATTCTTCAATTTAGCTCCAATATCTTAGGGTGTTACAAACATCTGAGCATAAACAAACGTATAATACTATATACCACAGAGTGGTGTAGTGTATACAAATCAAACCACAATCTTACACTAAAAACAATATTCTAATATTAAAGGCAATTTAATTGATTTGCGACAAAAACAGTAAAACATTAATACAAGGACACTTCCTACTTATGCTAAAAAAAATTCCTTGATACTAATTAAATTATGTTAATTTTAAATACAAAATTAAATTATTTTAAAGCTTTTTTCACTTAAGAATTGTTTTTTAAATTAACTTAGGTAACATTGTTTAAAAAAAATTAAATATTTTATTTTTTTTTTTCGAGTATCCCCGCCAAAATCGCTGATTTCACGTCAACTGTGAAAATTAAACCACAATTGTTTTTTTTAATTTAATCTCAAGAGGTATTTCCTTTTTATTAGATTATAATTAGTTTAATGCATTCAAATTGATAAAAAAAAGTACAATAATCAAACAAAACAGTTTCATACTGTTAACTGACATACATAAGTTAAATTGCATTATAGATAATGTTGCATTTTGCCTAGATCTCACTTTTAAGTTTCAATATCTTGCGTTGAGTCTTTCAACATTTCCGTAGCTGCAGTAACCGTTGTTTCTTCATCGCTATCCTCCAGCTCATCCGCCTTTTGAATTTCCAACTTTTGAGCATCCGTCTCCAAATATTTATCCCATTTATTAAGACGTTTTTGTATTTCTTCAGCGGTCTCTTCGATTCTGAAAGACAAAGTTTTAAATTTATTTAAAAAAAAGATATTTTGAGGTTAAAGTCTGAATGAAGTCTGTCCGTCAGTCTACTTACTTATATTTGGTTTTGCCATCCCAGTGTTCGGCTTTTAATTGACGTTTGCCAAAAAATCGACCCTGCATCATTTGTATGACCAGATCAGCTTCTTCGGGTGAGGCCATGTTAATCTGGGCCACACCCTCGGAGTGACGCTGCAAACAAAAAGGAAATATACGTTAAAAATAAGACATTTATAAAAATGAGGAAAGTTTTTACATAGAAAACTAGTTCTATAAAACTCTCATAAGTTTTAGGAATATGTGATTTTAAATAATATTTTTATTTATATTGATTTTAAATATTTACCCCCATTTCATCAGCTCTGGTTAGAGCTATCCAACAGTTCGATGGCTTAATATAAAAAGGGGATCTCTCGATTTTGTTGTTCCTTAACAGGGCTACGAAAAACCGAATAAAAACCGAACACATTTTTTGACTAGACTTATATGGTTTTTACAATACATATAAATCCTTTATTTGCAACTATAGACCCGAAAATTAAAAAAAAACAAGTTGCTTTTGAGAGCTTTCTACCAGAATAAATAGAAAACGCAATTATGACAAAAATCAAGATACGCCCTTTTTATATTAACCATCAAGTTGCAATTTTCAAATTCCATTCAATTGTATAGCTATAACTGTAGGTTAGCTCTTACGGTACGATAACTGGATTAAGAAATAGTTATCGTTATCGTACAGTTAGAGCTAAAATCGTATGGAATTTAAAAATTGCAACTGTGAGTATCTCTAACCAGAGCTGGTGAAAATGACGTTAAATATTTTCAAATAATTCGTGAAATTGGCCCTTAACATTTAAAAATTTGTTATTATTTCCCTGTACATATTCACTTACATCATAAATGACAACTTTGCGCACAGTGCCACATTTACTGCACTCCTCTCTCAAATCATTTTGATAGTCCAATATGAGCTGTACTTCTTTCTCAAACAAATCGGGATGGAATAGATTTTTGATAATAACGGTCTTTTCGTTTTTAGATCTTTCGCCACGCATTTTCTCCGGTCGCCAATCAAAAAGTCTAAAGGGGAGAAATTAAAAAAAAAACAAAACTGATACACATCTTTAAATTTATATAAAATGTTTGTGTTGGTCTTACTTCTCTTTGATTTTGGCCAACTTCTCTTTGTCCTTCTTTTTCTTTTTGGGTTTAAGGGCTGGATTGTATTCACCTCTCATTTGGAATTTGGCCTGCTGCACACGTATCTTATGGCCCCTCAGATCATACTCATCAAGTATCTTTAAAGCCAAGTGTACCGATTCAACCTTTAAGAGTGGGGAAGTGGTATTTTTTTAGTGTGTTATAATTTTCTTGTTAGGAAAGCGTGATGCGATGGTCATGCATATGCAGTTAGAAATAACTATTTATAGTATTTTTCTCTTCCACTCTCTTATGACACTATACAATGCAATATTCTTTCTCATCATGCATATGCAGTTTAAAGGAAATATTTAAAGTATTTTCTCTTCCACTCTCTTATAACACTATACAGTCGCAATTAAAGACACTATATTATATAAAATTTTAAAGCGTAATGTAACAAGCATGCGTATGCAGTTTAAAAGAGGTTTTTAAAGTAGTTTTCTCTTCAGCTCTCTTGTAACATTAAACACTTGAGTTTTCTCTCTCATATTTAGAAGTATAAACACAAAATTTTTAAAATTTTTAAAGCTATTATATATTACAAAATTATAAATCGTTAGTTAGAAGTAAATTAACATGAAATGTTTTTATTAATCTTCCAATGAACGTTTTTAACTGTCCGTACTAAATGAAATTATTATTATTCTGCACATCTTTGGAATAACAGGTTTCCATTGATATACATTTTATTAAAATTTAACAATCCTAAAATTGTACCACAAAAATCCGGGTGTAGGGGTTCGAAATGGGTTCTTTCTTCCCCATTCTTAAACAAAAATTCTAAAATGGTTGAAGCAATGATTTTAAACTTGTACATATTTATTATTGTTTACAACTACTAATAAGATAGTAGTGACAACTAAAAGTATTCATTTGTGTTTAATAATATTTATCATCTTTCCTCTTACAGACACAATCGCCGTGTCATTGCCACTGACAGCGTCGAACAAACGGTCTTCCCCATTGGCGGCGGAAGTCACCACCGCCGTCGTCGTCCACGACCCCAAAATCCAGCACATCCAAGCAATGTTCCCGGAGTAAATGATGCCAACCATCAAAATCAATATCAATATCAATCTCAGCCGAGCAGTACCCATCCCAACGATATACAACGACAACAACACCACCGCGGTAATCCCACGAGACATCCACGGGTCCGCCCAACTACCACCGCCGCTCCTTATCCTTACTCCACTGCGAATAACAACGACAATGAAATTATTGCTCCCCAAGAGGTGAACACTCCTGTGCCCGATAATGTTGAGAGGAGAAAGAATACTCACACTCGCACTCAATTGGATCGTAAATTGCAGAGACAACGTGAGAAGGAACTGAGACGTATGCAACGCAAGAAGGAGCGACAAGAGAAAATGCGTCGTGAGAAACAGGAACGCTTGAAGAAACAACGAGAGCAAAGAGAACAAGAGAAGCGCAGAATACGCGATGAGAAGATAAAACAGAAACAATTGCAACAGCAGCAACAACAACTGCAGCAGCAGCAGCAACAACAGCAGCAGGAACAACAACAACAGCAGCAGCAACAACAACAACAGCAACAACATCAACAGCAGGAACAACAGCAACAACAACTGCAGCAGCAAAGAGAATTCGATGAGATCCGACAAAAGGAGAACGAAGCCGCTCTGCAGAGACAACAACGCGAGAAACAACTCGAAGAAAATCGCCAACAATACAAATTACAAGAAATCGAAGAATTAAAGAAACAAAAACAGGAAGAAGAGCGCAAACACATGGAAGATGAGGCCTTAGAGAGAAAACGTCAGGCCTATTTGGCGAAAATGCGCGAACAAGACGAACAGGAGAGAGCCAGAGCCGCAGAGGCCCGCCAACAAGAGTACGAAAAGAAACTCGAAGAAGAACGCAAAGAACAAGAAGAACGCAATAAATTAGAAGAACAGAGACGCAAAGACTACGAAGATCGTCTAAAGCAAGCCGAAGACGAACGTGCCCGCCAATTAGCCGAAGAACAAGAACGCAAACGTCTACAGGATGAAGAAAATCGTCACCGTCTCGAAGAAGCCGAGAAACAAAGAGTAGCCGAAGAGAAGAAACGTTCGGAGGAGGAAGAGGAACGGGTGCGACTACAACGTTTGGAGGATGAGCGTCGCATAGAAGAGCAAGAATTGGCCCGCCTGCGAGAAGAACAAATGAAACGTGCCGAAATACAACGCAAACGTGAGGAGGAAATCAAGCGTCTGGAGGAAGAGCAAAAACGCATTGAAGATGAAGAGGCTCGCCTCAAGGAGGAATTAGAAGAAGCCGAGAGACAGCGTAAATTGCAATACGAAGAGGAAACAAGAAGAGCCGAAGAGGAGGCCCGTGCCAAGGAGGAGGAAAGAAAACGCATTGAGGAGCAAGCGGAGCGGGAACGTCTCGGTAAATTTGAGCAAGCCAAGCGCATTGAAGAGGCCCGCCACGAAGATACCAAAACCGAAGTATCCAACAACATCCGGAATCGTTTGGCCTCTCTGCCGCCAGAGTTGCGCAAAGAGTTCCTCGAGAAACGCCGCCAGCGAAAGAAGGAGAAGCAATTGCGCGAACAGATGGCGAGGCAGGCGGCACAAACGAATAATGCAGCCTAAAACACTCCTACGAAACTAATTCGATCATACGAATAAGCGAAATGCAAAGCTTTTACACTTCCACTATCTGTCTCTCTCTCTCACATTCTCTTTCTGTCAGTCAGTCTAACTTGCAAAAGCTACATCCGAAGCAAAAAATAAAAGAGAAAGAATTGTTTACTCTCTTGTTGTGAGCATATAAGAGAGCTGTATAACATATTTATTTTTAATATTTTTTTAGATTTATTTTAAAAATTTGGATAATAAACTATCTCCACCACCACTACATTTGAGAAATTAGACATAAAGAAAAAAGGATACTGATGAATATACTCAGTTTTGTGAACGAAATTATTTGATGATTTTGTTTTTTCTATTTTTTTTCTGAAATACCCAACCCTCTTGAGTGCACTATAGTATTAATAAAATAAATTAAATTGACAAACAACCGAAACCAATTTTCAGCACTTAGTTTTGGAAAGGAAGAACAGGAAAAACCCGCATAGAAATCCCGGTTTTAAGAAACAATCAAAAAATCAAATGCCAGAATACTTATGTGAGAAAATATTTCCAAGATATTTTTTTTTAAACACATGAATTGTACATACAAACATATCCTTAACGATGCTGACGATGACGGCAAATAAATACATAAAATGCACCATTTTTTAATAGATTTAACAAAACAAGAAAATAGAAAAACTTCCAAACACATTACTCCACTTTAAATGACCACCCTCTCCTCCTCTCCTCCACTTGGCCTCAAACCATCACAACCTACAACGACGAATTAGGGCTATGATTAAGATGGATAACTTCTGAAACCTTAATGCTTGAAAGTTTACTCCTTGGAGTATGGCTCGCATAGACGACAAATATTTCTGCATCTTTAACAAATTGGTCTTCCATTTTCTAACGAATTTTAAAATTTCTCAAGAATTTTAAATTTAAGCGAACATTTTGAAATGTTTCAAAAACTTTAAATTTATGAAAATTTTACAATTTCTCACGAAATTTAAATTTACCTACATTTAACAACCATTCTATTCAACAACAAAAAGGGAAGAAACAAATTCCATTATTTCGCGTTTTGAGGCTTTCTTTACTTAATCATAATTCTAAATATTTTTACCAAAATAGAGGTTTTCAAATAGAGGACAGTATCATTTAAAACAAAAAATAAACAACAACAAAAGCAAAAAACGAATATTAAAACGTAAACATACTTAAAAAGCTCTTAACATTTAAGTTTTTCTTTTATTTTTCTAAAAGCACTGCTCTAAAAGAAACTCTAAAAGTAGCCATATGTGAAAAACAAAAATTAATAAATAAACAACAAAAACAATTAATTGTAAGTCTTATAACCAACAAACTGCACAAACAATTTTTTTTATAATTAATGAAAAAAAACAATTGAAATTGAAGAAAAACAACCAAGCAAATAATTGTTAAACAATCTAATCTTAAAGTTATTTAAAATATGTTTTTTTATATATATATAAATATACCAGTATATACTGTATACACACAATTGTTTTAACCCATAAAATCCCATTTTTTTATATATAAATAAATATTTTATTGTCTGTATTTAAAACCAGAAAGTTACTGTTAAATTTAAGCTTTAAATGATGAACGATGTTTTTTATATATGTATGTAAAAGTGTAACACGATTTTTTAATTACCTCAAAATGTAAGTTATTATTTTTTTAAATGTTATTTTTAAATTGTTTGGCCTTCTTTTTTCAACATACAATACAATGCATACATACATACTACATGCAATATATGCAGCAGCAAAATAATGTATTAAATGTTAATTCAAAATGATATTTTTAATTTTAAATTAAAAATAAAGCGTATAATCTAAAGAGAGAAAAAATAAAATAAAAACAAACAAATAAATCTACACTAACATTAATTGAGATACCATATATAGAACGGATAATATCGAAATAGTCAAAAAATATAATTTTAAAAAAATATATCAATTAAGTAACAAAGAAAAAAAAACGATAAAAAATAAAAGAACCGACAAAAAACCAAAGATCGATATGACTTTTATTTCACAAAGGAATGGGAATGGGTAAAGGTTTTTTTGTAATTATCCACTCAAAGTGTTGCCGGATGATTTTTATTCAAAAACTTCAAAAAGAGATCATAAAATCGTCAAAATATAAATTTAGCAATTTCATACAGAATTTGAACTTTTTCAGTCGTAGCAATATTTCAGAGAGAGATGTGTATTAATGAGATTATACTCGTACGGGGGTATACTAAGCTTGTCATTGCAGTTAGTAATATCTTGATCGCCGTAAAATTCTAAGCAGAAATTAGCCAAGACCGTCTGTCATATGCCTAATCGTCAGTTTAAATCGCACTTAAGAATGGAATAACAATTCACTTAAATTTGACACACATATTTCTTATATTATTTGGGATTAAAAACCAGTAAGAAAGTTCAGTCGGGTAAACCGACTAATGAATCCCCTCACCTTGAGTCCAAAAAAATATTAGTAAATGAAATTTATCTTTTTGTTTTATTTAAATTATTATTACTTTAAATTGCATTTAATAACTTTAAAGTATGTACTGATATTAAAGTTAAAAGCTGTTTACTTTTGGTACAAAATGGTCCATTTAGCCAGAGAGAGAAAAAACATTATCACATACCAAATTTTAAGTCAATCGGTTACTCCTTTCGAGAATTCTCGTGCACATCAGCCAGACAGACGGATGGACGGAGATTACTCAAATGACTTAGAATGTTCTAAAACCGGTTTCCGCCGAACTTAGTTAATCATATTATCACTTATTTGATGTGTTACACTTTTGGCCCGTTACAAATGATATATACCCTCCTCCACTAATGTAAGGCTTTAATTAATTATAAATATTCAAAGTGATTGTGCAAACAAATATTCTCATAAAGGTGAACCAATTGCCTTGACATCTCATATCTCCAGGTATATCACACACATTATTGTGTACAAATGACGTATTTGATAGTGAATAATTTAGGTCAAATCAATATTTTAATTTTGTTAGAAATTATAAAATGTTGATAAATGATGGATACATATGTATGTATGTAGTTAATTATTAATCATATTAATTAAGTTATGACACCTAACAGACATTTGAGTTTAGTTTATCAACTCAGATAACATAAAACAAGATTAATCAGAATGTAAATATTAACATTGTACAAGAAGACAAAATATAAAATCGATTAATCACCTATTTCAGCAAATAAAATTGATTTGGTGAACAAGTTATTTGTGTAATGCTTTTTTCCAGTGTACTCCACATTTCAGTGGTTTTCTGGAATAACAGCACATCTCAAAAAACACAATCTTCAGGAGAGCCAAAATACTTTTTCTCTCGCAGTACATTTCGGTAGAGTTAAGTGTTTAAAAAATCATATATGGATCGATAGATAATGATTAGCTACACGCATATATAAATATAAAGGGTGGTCCAACCATAAAGCACGATGATAATTGTGAGTCACACCTTAACGTCACGTTTTTTGCCCAACTTAGATTTGAGATTTCTTTGTTTCACTTGACATATGCAAGCATGGAGATCGTTAAAACCTTTTGAGGAAATGGGCGTTCAAATTAAAATGCATTTCGTGCACTCTAGGTACTATATTTTTTTGGTCAGCATAATCGACCAAATATGTGCACAATCGGGAGAATTGAGCGCAAATTGCAGCAAACCGGGTCTGTAGGTGATGTGAAAACACCTGTGCATGCTCGCCCAGTTCGTTTATGAACCGTCGGCGTCATCGAGCCGTACTTCTTCGCAAATGAGATCGGCCAAGCAGTTACCTTGAATGGTGTTCGCTATCGCAATATGATAACGGACTTCTTGCGGCCAGAAATTGAGGATATGGACCTGGACGATATGTGATTCCAACAGGATGGTGCCACTTGCCACACAGCCAATGAAACAAAGACTCTTTTGCGCGAGAAATTCAATGGCCGTGTTATCTCATGTGGTGGCGAAGTTAATTGGACGCCCAAATCATGTGATTTTCCACCATTGGACTTCTTTCTTTGGGGATATTTAAAAGAACAAGTAAGAAAGTTCAGTCGGGTAAACCGACTTATAAATCCCCTCACCTTGAGCCCCAAAAAATATTACTAAATTTATTTATTTTTTGTTTTAATTAAATGATTTCAATTTAAATTGCATTTAATAACTCTAAAGTATGAGCTGGTATTAAAGTTAAAAGCTGTTAAATTGTGGTACAAAAAGGTCCATTTGTGTGGGAGGTTCAAAAGGGGCGTGCCAATAACGCCCATTTTTCTCTGGACTCTAGGTAATATAAAAGCATTACACTGTACACAATTTCAAGTATTTGTATGCACTGGTATTAAATTTATAAGCTGGTAACTTTTGGTACTTATACTTAGGGTCTTAGGTCACTCCTTCGATGTGTTACACTTTTGGCTCGTAGCAAATGATATATACCCTCGTATCACTAAAGTGAGGATATAAAAAGTAAACAAAATTGGGCATACCTAGGGATGTTATATATGGATCGATAGATAATGATTAGATACATGCTTATATACATATGTATATACAGTTGTTACCGCGAATTCGTGCAAATTTTCTGCTTAATTAGACAATATTATTTTATTAACATTCCATAACTAATTGGTCGGTTCTTATTCGACTTTAAGAGTCAAAAGAGTGTTTCATTAAAAGGAAAGTTTCAAAAAATCCCTGTTGTTTACAATTTATAAAACGTTTGCCGATTTTCGATATCGTATTTATATCAGATATAGTTCTTAGATATTATACCACTTGTAATGGAACATCGTATAGATAATTTTCAAAAATATGTGACAATTGAAAAAAAAGAAAACTTACAAAACAATCTAAATCACTTTCAGTTATTTAACCGATTCCAATAAAAATGTATTACATGCGACTGTGTTTTGTGTTCAAGGTATTTTATGATTTTGCCATATTTAAACTATGTTTAAATGCAGATAAAGGAAACCAAAAACAAATACGTGCGCTCGAAGCAGGAATATACAGTGAAACAGTAAGGCAGCCAGCGAAAAAACATGCCAAATCACTTACCTTAATATAATCACATAAACCATCGCCCTTTATTTGCCCATCCGCCTCTGTATAGAGTTTCAATTTGAATTTCTGCGTCTTGGGATCACGCATAATCATGCCGCATTTACCCATGAGTTCAGCAAATTCATCCAGGGTTATGTCCAAAGGTAAATTTGAAACATACACTTTTGTATTGTGCTCTGGATCAATTTCAAACCATTCTATAGAGAAAGCCAAACATAGGAAAGAAAAATCATAATTATAAAGTTCAACATCGAACCGCGAATCAGTTTTCACTTACTTGGTGGTTCGGGGGGAGCTTTACGTTTGACTGCCACAGCAACTGCCCCTTTAGATGCCTCTTCGCTACTTCTCTTAGCCTCTTCGGTCATTTGTTGCAATTCTTTCTCTTTGAGCTCAGCAGCTTGCAGCTCAAGTTTTTTCTTTTCATTCTCAGCTTCGCTGGTATTGTCTATGAAGCCGTAGTTCATTTGATAACGTGCCATAAAATCCTCATCGATTTTGGGAAACCAGGCATTTTTCTCCACATCCCAGAAGAACACAGTACCATCTTTGTCGGTATAAATACGCTGACCATCTTCATCAATGTCATAGACAATATCCTTGGGATGGACTTGTTCTGCGGCCGCCGTCTTCTTGGGTATCCACTGCTGCTTTTCAGCATCCCATTTATAGTGTTCGGTTTCGGTCACCTGTGACTGCTGTTTGGGTATCCATTTCTGTGTTTCCTGACACCATTTGTAATGTTCATTTTCATATGGGTTTGAGGCGGAAGTGGTGGTTGAGGTGGAGGTAGTCTGTGCTTCCATTGGTGTCCAATTGTTACTTTTCGTACACCATTTGTATTTGTATTTTGTTTCGGGATCTGTATAAATGGCACTGCCATCTTCGGTATAGGTGACATGATCGGCATGTTTATCTGTTGATGTGGAGGTAGCTGTTTCCGTTGATGGTTTGTCTTCGGAGTTTTCATTTTTAGATGTAACCGAGGGCTCAGGGGTTTCCTGTGTTAATGAGATGTCTTCGTTAGTTTTAATTGATTGTGAGATTTTTTGAGAGTCTGGAATTTCTACCTCAACTTTATTTGCTACAGTTGAAACATTTTCTTCGACGGTCATTTCTGCCACTGAATTTGTCTCTTCGTCGACTTTATTTGCCACAGTTGGACCAGTTTCTTCAGCGGACACTTTGTCCGTTGGGTTTGCCACTTCCCCGACTCTATTTGCCACAGTTGAAGTAGTTTTTACAATAGACACCTTTTCCGTTGTGTCTTTCACTTCCTCGACTTTATTTGCCACAGTTGAAACAGTTTCTTCAACGGACACCTTGTCCCTTGTATCTTCCTCTGTCCCATCTATTACACCTTTCACTTTGTTACAGTTGTCAGTAGAAGTTTTGTCTTCGGTTTTGTTTGAGACTTCGACATTGGCACTTTTTTCGGATATATCGCATTTGTTGCTGTCGCTTACGGTTTGGTCTTCGTGTTTCTTGGGAACTGAACTTTGGACATTATCAGTGTTTTCGGACTGGTCACAGTTTTTGTCTTCGCCGGTAGTTTCCTTCTCTTCTTTATTGACATTTTGATTTTGTGTTGTTTTATCTTTATCACAAGTATTTTGTTTTTCTATTAATTCTGTTACTTCTTTTACAACTTCTACATCATCTACATTTTGGGATATCTTTATTTCCTTTTGAGAGTTACTTTCAGTTTCTAAATCTAAAGTTTTCTTCTCAATTGTGCCAGCACATTCTTCTTCATTGTTTTCACTTGTTGCGATTGTTTCTGGTTTATCAGTGTCGATCTTCTCATCCGTTGGACAATCGCTCATATTGCGAGATTTAAACTGCAAAGAAAGAATGAGAATATGTAAATCAGGTCATGTTAAATTAAAAATATAATAAGGACCATTACTTGCCAAGCAATGTACGACATAAGTATACTCGTATATGATGGGGTTGTATCAAACCATTATTACTAGCAGTTGTTGCAGGTTACATATTTCTAAATTCCAGAGGGTGATATCGAAACGGGAATCGATATGGCAAATTTTTATAATTAGTTTCTTTAAATTTATTCTCTACACAGCCAAGAAGTCTAATCGGACTCTGCATGATGGTTCAAATCGGAAGAGACCTTTATATGGGGGCTACATCAAAACATGGACCGATGTGCCCCATGTTCACTAGGGACGATTATGTGCAATACAAAGTATAAATGATTAAATCAGGCGTTCCCAACTGAAGATGGCACGTAGCGATCTTCCAGGGTAGCCGTGAGTACATTTAATAAATACAACGGGTGGCCCATCTAACGGCTGCTTTTTGAACTACGGCCGCCTCGCAGTTGCGTTTTGACTCCGTTGGACTATTTTTTGTGGGGAGCCATTAAGTATAAGTGCTACGCCAACCATCCAGAGACGATTCATGACTTGAAACACGAAATTGCAGCCATAGAGGACAACACAATCGAAAATGTGTTGACAAATTAGATCGACACAGAATGGGCTACCGCGGCAGCCATATGAATGAAGTGGTGTTTCATCGTTAACCGGAATGTTGAGGCATTTCAATATTTATCCGTCTTTTTTTATAACAATTTTGAAACGCAACTTTTTCGTGAGACATCCTATATTACTATTTTTTGTGAATGTTATATTTAAAATATTTTAATTGGTAATTTTTATGGAGATTTTTACTTTTGAATATGACTTGAGGTCTTACGAGATAATAATGAATTAATCGAATCTAATGGAATTTATGCAATTTTAGACAACAAAAGGAATTATCTTAAGACAGTTTTTAAACATTTGTTCAAATATTCTTCAATCTTTTTCAAGTTTTTTTTTTTTAATTTCAAAACAAAAATTCATTGTTTTCCAAGAAATTGCAATTCTATTGAAAATTTCTTGGGAATTGCTATTTTATTGAAAATTTCTTGAGAATTGCTATTTTATTGAAAATTCATAGAAATTGCAATTTTATTGAAAATTCATAGAAATTGCAATTTTATTGAAATTTTTTTTAGAAATTTGCAATTTTACTGAAAATTTATCCAAAAAAAATTTTATAGAAATTTCAATTTATTAAAAAATCCGTAGAAATTGCCAACTTATTGACCGAAATTGAAATTTTATTGAAAGTTTCCTAGAAATTCCTATTTTATTGAAAATTTCATAGAAATTATAATTTTATTGGAAATTCATAGAAACTGCAATTTTATTGGAAATTCATAGAAACTGAAATTTTATCGAAAATTTTCAAAAAAAAAATTGCAATTTTATAGAAATTTTAATTTATTGAAAAAACCGTAGAAATTGCAGACTTATTGATAATTTCATGGAAATTATAATTTTATGGAAATTAAAAAAAAAAAATTTATAATTGTGGGTAATTTTCTAGCAAATCTTTCATAAATTAACATTTTTTGCAAATTTCTTCAAAATTAAATTTTTATAAAAAATGTTACAGAAATCGAATTTTATAGAAAATTTTGACAAAATTGGTATATTTTGCATTTTTTTTAAATAAATTGTGAATATTAAATTTTTCTATAAAACTTCTTCAAAATAGTTGTCAAAATGAAGAGAAAAGGGAGGAATAGCTTATATTTGTTTTTATAAATTGTAACCCCCTGCATATGTTCGACCAAAAATAATAAATAATAAGATATGTCATCCCGGAGCGAGTAAGTTGTCAGTTACGAACGAATTTTTTGTAATTGTCACAATTAAAAAATTAATTTTTATTGATTAGTGCAAAGAAAGTTCTAACTATGTTCGCGGAAAAGTGTTTTTTCGCGTGTGACATTTCATTCCTATTCGTTCGTAACTGATAGATTTTGTCGTTTCGTCCGGACGGCACATCTGTCTAATTTAAGTTCTGTGTGTTCGACGAAGTAGTTCGAAATATCGGGAATAAAATTTAGAAATGAAGCAATAATATGTTTTGTTTACGGGCTCAGACTTAACGAACAACTGAAATATAAAACAAATAGGAGAATAGAAAATTTCTGAAGATGATAGAGTGGTGGTGTCTATCGAAACTGCAGTCAATTCTACCAAGCAATTAAAACTCTCTACCAATTTTTGTATTTGTTTCTATTACTTTTCTGCAATAGACAGAAAGTAAATGAAACATATGGTCTCAAACTAAAATAAATTCTGACTGAATAACAAAAGCACAGACCAACAATAAATAACAACAACACATACATACAAACACATGATTTATTTCTTTTTTAGAAAATTTCGTTAAAATCGAATTTTTCATTAAAATTTCATCAAAATTTAATTTTTCTTCATCGGCCGTTAATAAAATCAACGACCTTATATCACGGTCATAGTCCTTTAAACGACTCATCGATATTTAATCCGCTTATCGACCTTTAAAATTTCAACAATATTTTTTTGGAATAAATTTAATTTCAAGAAATTTTGTGGAGAAATGCACTTTTACCAAAATTTTCTAGAGAAATGCAGTTTTATTGAAAATTTTGTTTTTTTTTGGTAGAAATTGCTTTTTTATAGAAAGTTTCAGCACGATTTAATTTTTATTAAAAATGTAATGGAAATCGATGTTAATAGATAATATTGTCAAAATTTGCAATTTTTTTTCAAAAAAATACCGTCAAAATTTATTGTTTCGAAAATAGTTTTTTATTTGCAAATTATGTCAAAATTTAATTTTTTTTTGTAAATTTAATTTTAAGAAATTTTGTGGAGAAAATCAGTTTAAAAAAACTTCTAGAGAAATACAATTCAACGTTTTTTCTAGAAAAATGCAATTTCAACAAAATTTTGCAGGAAATGCAATTTCGGGTAAATTTTCAAAAAAAAATTAATTTCAATGAAATTTTGTAAATTTTTTTTTAGAAAAATACAAAATTGCGGAAAATTTCTAGAAAACTGAAAATTCCTTCAAAATTGACGGAATTGCATTTTTTAGAAAGTCTTGCCTAAATTAATATTTTCTTGCATTTAGTTGAAATTGAATTTTTCTAGCTAAAGCCATATCTTTGTAGCCTAACTTAAGCAATAAATGTAGAAAAATGTTTTATAAATAATAAAAAAAAAATCAAATTGCATTTTTTGAGAAACTTCGTTGCAAATGAATTTTCATTGAAATTGTATTAAAAATCGCAGTTTAACGAGTATAGAAAATTTATGAAAAATCTCGGTTTTATAGAAAATAACATGTAAATTTATCTTTCTTCTAAACAAGAAAATTTTTTAATTGCATTTGCTATAAAATTTTTTCGAAATTAATTTTTTCTAGAAAATTTCGTAGAAATTAAATATTTTGCACATTTTGTTAAAATTTAAATTTTTCATTAAAGTATTTTCCAAATTGCATTTTCCTACTAAATTTTGATGAAATTTTCTAGAATAATTAAATTTTGTTAAAAAAAATAAAAATTTACAATTTTCTTGAAAAATAAAATTTTAAAGATTTTTTTTAGAATAATGAAATTTCGACGAAATTTAAAAAATTAATATTGTCGAAACATGTAATGTCAACAATTTTTTTAAGAAATGTGATATTTCTATAAAATATGCAATTTCAACAATATTTTGTAGAAATAAAAAATTTCGACAAAATTTATTAGAAAAATGCAATTTTTATGAATTTTCTAGAATCTATAGAAAAATGAATTTTTGATGAAAATTTCTGGGAAAATGCTCTTTCGGAGAAATTTTCCATATAAATGCTGTGTCTATATGAAATTTCGCCAATTTTCGAAAATGTAAATTGTAGAAAAACGATTTTTTGGCAATTCTGACGTATGCTCAATTTTTAGACAAAGTAAAGGATTATTTTATATGTGGGAGATTTCATGCCAAGTGAGTCAATTTTTACAACCGATGTCTTCTGATCGGGATGAACATTGAACCTGTTTAGTTCTGTTAGATGGTAGTTATGACAAAAAATTTCAACGAGATTGGTTAAGGACTGTCCGAGTTGAAGGGTGTTGAATTAAAATCTCTTGACATGAAATCCCCCATATGTATGTTTTAAATATTCTTTAATAAGTAAAAAAATAAGCCCTGGTTTGATCGAAGGAGTATGAAGGTTTTGTGACCCAATCCAGCACATTTAGGAAGATAGTTATTTAAATGTATCTTGAAAATCCAACAGAATTAAGTGATCACTCTTTAAAGCTAAGAAAAAGAGGTAATAACTGTTTCTTCAGTGAAAAATCACTTTCTGAGCTGGTTTAGCCAAATGTTCGTGTGGATGAATGATTTTTACGAAAGTTTGCGCAGAGACTTACCTTTGATTAGTGAACATGGGCCATAACAGTCCATCTGTTGATATAGTTCTCATATATATAAAGATTCCCTCCGATTTGAGTTATTTTTGTCATAGAACACAAATTTTACGACTAAAATTTGGCAGTTAATATTTTATTTGTTCGAGGGCTTTAAAGGAGCCGCAGAGCCAAAATGGCGATAGCAGGACTCAAGAGAATTACTCAAAACAATAGAGGTCTTTCGATTTGATTTATAAATGAATTAAAAAAAATCATAAATACATATTTGATCGCTCTACTGAAAAACTACCTATTTCGACTTGTCATACTTTAGAATGGAGGTATTGATATTTAATTTATTTATTTGTTTATTTTATTTATTTATATGAATAACAATACAAAGTAAATTTATATTCTAATTTTACGGTCCAGGGAGAAGCCGGGTGACAAAGACCATGTTGCTTGTTAATTTTTGTTGTGACAGACCAGAGCCACTGGTGGGAATCGAACCCACGACCCCCAAACTCATAGGCGAGCTCGCTACCAACTCACCTACTGGGGCGCCCATATAAATAAATATTTATATATTTATATTTATATTTAATTTAGAAAAAGTTGTTTACCTAATTTAAATCGTTATGCCTTGGAATAACCTACATATTTCGCTCATTTCCCATTTTAGATATGAAACAAGATATTGACGTTGACTTAGAAGTTATAATGATTACATTTACATTGAATACTTTGCATTTTCCTCTAAGTTCCGTAAAAGTTGATTGACCTCAATTTGTTTCCAAAGGGGACAAAGAGACGAGTTGCTTTCTTTAAAAAGTATCGTGTAATTTCCTAATATGTTGATTTATAATTTGTAAAATGGTTAAATATTTAACAACAACTATTACACAACTTGTCAAATGTCGTGGATGTGACACATTGGACTCCTTGGAATGAACTGGTGCGACGGCGACTCCGAAAAATTGGTGGTGGAGTTGAAAAGCTACACGCTGAAAAAAATCGCTTCTGTAGTATATTGACTTAAACATATTCCACTTGAAACATACATGTGTTTAGGGTACACTCCAAATATATAATATTTGACAAAGGATATTGTTCTAAACAAAAATATGTTTTCCTCCGAATATTTTTTTATTTGGAACTATATTTATACTTAAATACTATTGTATTTAAATATCTTGACAATCTCTTAATGCTTTAATGTAAAGACAAGTCTTCTATTTTTCAGAAGTTCAAAGTGCAATTTTTTAGAAATATTATATTCGATTAATATTGAAATCGTATAATCTTTCGTAGCGATAAATTGCATTGATGGATTGACAAAATGTGATGAAATAGAATATTTGTAAATTAGAAATTAGTTCTGTTAAACAAAAACTAATGCTGCTCGTATGACATTTTTAACTATAACGTATAACGCAATATCTAGGAAATATTTAAACTAAAATTCCAAAAAGTCAGCAATGTTTTAAAAATCGTTTTTAAATAAAATATATTTGGAAAACTTCTTAAACAATAGCTTTGTTCTTGTATAATCACATACTTTATTTGTGAAAGTCAGTTCGCAAATATATTTTGTTCTAATATATTAATATATGCGTTCCAAACAAAATGTCTTTATTTTCAAATAGAACATATTTGTTCACAAATATATAATATTTTAACATTTTGGTTCCAAATATATTTTCTTTTAATTCAAACATATCAAAAACTTCTTAAACAATAACTTTGTTTGTGTGTAATCACATATTTTATTTGTGAAAATCAGTTCGCAAATATATTTTGTTCTAATATATATATATGCCTTCCAAACAAAATGTTTTAATTTTAATTTAACATTTTAGTTCCAAATATATTTTCTTTTCATTCAAACATATCAAAAACGGCGATTTTCCTCCGTGTAGAATGGGAGTCAGTCAGTCTAATATACAACGAAAAAAAGGTTATTGAACTATAGTGCTTTAGTTTTCGTTCTCCTTTCGAATCAATCAATAATTGAACATATTCCAAAAAGGAAACACTTTTCTATAACGTCATTCCATAGTCTCCTCCTCCCTTCCTCTCTCGTCACTACGACACCTATAAATGGCTTTAAGAAAACGATACGGCACCAGAACAAACAAACCAATGGACAAACAATGAGGAGCGATAGCAATAGAATTAATACAATTTGGCCAAAGAATAATAACAGGGTCAGAAAGAACAAAAAACAAACGACAAACTCCAAAAACCCAAAAGGAAGGAAATGAAGCAAACAACAAGTTAAATGACCTCTTTTACCGGTCATCACCAAGAAAGTAAGATTGGTAAGATTGGTATAGAACGTGTGAACGCATGCATGTCTGTCCACCGAGGACTATCCTGGAAAAGAAAACGCTGACTTGCGTTTTCAAGTATGGAAACGTACAATAATCAGATAAACATTTAACGTTAATTTGAGATTTTTTGTAAAAGTATAACAAGTATAACAAAAAAAAAGTATAACAAGTATAAAAGTATAACAAGTTTTAACAGTTTGATAAAAATTCTGTTAAAAAGCGCTCCCATAAACTGCACTTAACAATTTAATTTATGTATCACAAATTAGAAATTTTTATTTTTTATAATTTTTTTTAGTTCGATAAAGTCTAGTATTTCCTTATTTCGCAATTTGAGCTGTTTATATCCTCAATTTAGTGCAGAAGGATCAAAAGTATTACACATTGAGGTTGTGACCTAAGACTCTCTATATGTTTGGCACTTAGCTTCGTTTGCGGTTGGTCCATTTAGTTTAATTTTCGGGGTTTAATATATTTCTCAAGAAAATAGGCTAGATCTATTACAGAGCGGCGCAAGCCGTACCATATATATTCAGATCTTCATGAAAAAATTTTATAATTCGCATTGTGAAAAAAATTGTTAGATAATCTGAATATTTAGTTATTTCGGAGATATTTATACCACACACCACTCTGTGGTACAGGGTATCATAAGTTTGTTTCAGCCCAGATGTTTATAACGCCCTAAAACATTGGAGCTAGACACAGACTTAAAGTATACTGATAGAATCACAATCACTAGCAGATTCGATTTAAGTCATTTCTGTCTGTCTGTCTATCTTAAGTTGCCCGCAATATAAAGGTCGCAAACACCGAAGTTGATGAATTTTGAGACGACTCATTCTTTCACGGATTTGATCAAAATCCAGCACATACTGTGGCAATTTAAAAAAAAATTAAGATTTAGAGTATGTTAAAAAAATATCGCGAATTTTTAATTTCCGCGGGCTACGTGTATTTGATTTTTGATATTTTTGTAGCGTTATGTTGGTACTCATGTCCCTTACTTATGCTGACAAGGTCGGCCATTTTAAATGGGTAGTTAATTTTTGACAGCTGTTGTGCTTGGATGTGTTTTAACTTGTCTTCGATTTTTATCTATTTCAGAAATTGGATCAAAGAATCTGCATCAAATTTTGTGTGAAAAACAAAATAAAGTGCGCTGACGCATTCCGAATGTTGACTGTGGCATATGGTGAAGCTACCTTGGACCAAATCAACGTTTATCGGTGGTACCAAATGTTCTTAGAGGGCCGAGAAGATGCGAAGGACGAACAGCGAACCGGACGCCCGGTTTTCACAGTTTTTCAGTTCTATTTGATTGCAGGGGCGTGGTGCATTATGAGTTCTTGCCACAGGGTAGTACGGTTAATAAATAATATTACCTGCAAGTTATGCGCAAATTGCGTGAAGCAATCCGTCAAAAACGCCCGGATTTGTGGAAGAACAAAAACAGGCTTTTGCACCATGATAACGCCCCTGCACACACAAAAATAACACAGTAATGGTGCCGCAGCCACCGTATTCCCCTGACCTAGCCCCCTGTGACTATTTTGTTCCCAAAACTGAAAAGGCCCATGAAAGGACGACGCTACGCCACGATTGAAGAGATAAAGGCATCGAAGGAGGAGCTGAACAAGATCACAAAAAATGATTATTTGAAGTGCTTCAAGGATTGGAAAAAAACGTTGGCAGAAGTGTATTATATCCGAGGGGAATTACTTTGAAGGGGACAAAATTGATATTCATGAATAAATAAATACAAACTTTTTGAAAAAATACAAAATTCGCGATATTTTTTGAACATACCGTAGATATAGTAGCACCCATATATACTTTCCTTCCAATTCGGCCTCATAGCAATATAAAGGAGTTATTCTACATTCAATCATTTTGGAATTTGGGAGAATAAAGGTTTTTGAAACAAAAAAAATCACTCGTACGCTGTGTAATTTTCAAGCAATCAGTCCAGATGTGGACATACGTCTCTATATATACGTATATCCGTTTTTTAATCTAAGCGATATAAAATAAAAATGTTGGACAATTTATTGTCATTAGAAAAACCTCATTCTGATGTAGGGTATCATATAGTCGGTCCGCCCGACTTTTGCCCTTGTTTATGGGTTTTTATATATATATATTGGGGTATAGTCATTGAAAATGTTGTCTAAAATACAAAATATGAAAACTTTTATTTTATTTTATTTATTTATATGAATAACAATACAAAGTAAATTTATATTCTAATTTTACGGTCCAGGGAGAAGCCGGGTGACAAAGACCATGTTGCTTGTTAATTTTTGTTGTGACAGACCAGAGCCACTGGTGGGAATCGAACCCACGACCCCCAAACTCATAGGCGAGCTCGCTACCAACTCACCTACTGGGGCGCCCATATAAATAAATATTTATATATTTATATTTATATTTAATTTAGAAAAAGTTGTTTACCTAATTTAAATCGTTATGCCTTGGAATAACCTACATATTTCGCTCATTTCCCATTTTAGATATGAAACAAGATATTGACGTTGACTTAGAAGTTATAATGATTACATTTACATTGAATACTTTGCATTTTCCTCTAAGTTCCGTAAAAGTTGATTGACCTCAATTTGTTTCCAAAGGGGACAAAGAGACGAGTTGCTTTCTTTAAAAAGTATCGTGTAATTTCCTAATATGTTGATTTATAATTTGTAAAATGGTTAAATATTTAACAACAACTATTACACAACTTGTCAAATGTCGTGGATGTGACACATTGGACTCCTTGGAATGAACTGGTGCGACGGCGACTCCGAAAAATTGGTGGTGGAGTTGAAAAGCTACACGCTGAAAAAAATCGCTTCTGTAGTATATTGACTTAAACATATTCCACTTGAAACATACATGTGTTTAGGGTACACTCCAAATATATAATATTTGACAAAGGATATTGTTCTAAACAAAAATATGTTTTCCTCCGAATATTTTTTTATTTGGAACTATATTTATACTTAAATACTATTGTATTTAAATATCTTGACAATCTCTTAATGCTTTAATGTAAAGACAAGTCTTCTATTTTTCAGAAGTTCAAAGTGCAATTTTTTAGAAATATTATATTCGATTAATATTGAAATCGTATAATCTTTCGTAGCGATAAATTGCATTGATGGATTGACAAAATGTGATGAAATAGAATATTTGTAAATTAGAAATTAGTTCTGTTAAACAAAAACTAATGCTGCTCGTATGACATTTTTAACTATAACGTATAACGCAATATCTAGGAAATATTTAAACTAAAATTCCAAAAAGTCAGCAATGTTTTAAAAATCGTTTTTAAATAAAATATATTTGGAAAACTTCTTAAACAATAGCTTTGTTCTTGTATAATCACATACTTTATTTGTGAAAGTCAGTTCGCAAATATATTTTGTTCTAATATATTAATATATGCGTTCCAAACAAAATGTCTTTATTTTCAAATAGAACATATTTGTTCACAAATATATAATATTTTAACATTTTGGTTCCAAATATATTTTCTTTTAATTCAAACATATCAAAAACTTCTTAAACAATAACTTTGTTTGTGTGTAATCACATATTTTATTTGTGAAAATCAGTTCGCAAATATATTTTGTTCTAATATATATATATGCCTTCCAAACAAAATGTTTTAATTTTAATTTAACATTTTAGTTCCAAATATATTTTCTTTTCATTCAAACATATCAAAAACGGCGATTTTCCTCCGTGTAGAATGGGAGTCAGTCAGTCTAATATACAACGAAAAAAAGGTTATTGAACTATAGTGCTTTAGTTTTCGTTCTCCTTTCGAATCAATCAATAATTGAACATATTCCAAAAAGGAAACACTTTTCTATAACGTCATTCCATAGTCTCCTCCTCCCTTCCTCTCTCGTCACTACGACACCTATAAATGGCTTTAAGAAAACGATACGGCACCAGAACAAACAAACCAATGGACAAACAATGAGGAGCGATAGCAATAGAATTAATACAATTTGGCCAAAGAATAATAACAGGGTCAGAAAGAACAAAAAACAAACGACAAACTCCAAAAACCCAAAAGGAAGGAAATGAAGCAAACAACAAGTTAAATGACCTCTTTTACCGGTCATCACCAAGAAAGTAAGATTGGTAAGATTGGTATAGAACGTGTGAACGCATGCATGTCTGTCCACCGAGGACTATCCTGGAAAAGAAAACGCTGACTTGCGTTTTCAAGTATGGAAACGTACAATAATCAGATAAACATTTAACGTTAATTTGAGATTTTTTGTAAAAGTATAACAAGTATAACAAAAAAAAAGTATAACAAGTATAAAAGTATAACAAGTTTTAACAGTTTGATAAAAATTCTGTTAAAAAGCGCTCCCATAAACTGCACTTAACAATTTAATTTATGTATCACAAATTAGAAATTTTTATTTTTTATAATTTTTTTTAGTTCGATAAAGTCTAGTATTTCCTTATTTCGCAATTTGAGCTGTTTATATCCTCAATTTAGTGCAGAAGGATCAAAAGTATTACACATTGAGGTTGTGACCTAAGACTCTCTATATGTTTGGCACTTAGCTTCGTTTGCGGTTGGTCCATTTAGTTTAATTTTCGGGGTTTAATATATTTCTCAAGAAAATAGGCTAGATCTATTACAGAGCGGCGCAAGCCGTACCATATATATTCAGATCTTCATGAAAAAATTTTATAATTCGCATTGTGAAAAAAATTGTTAGATAATCTGAATATTTAGTTATTTCGGAGATATTTATACCACACACCACTCTGTGGTACAGGGTATCATAAGTTTGTTTCAGCCCAGATGTTTATAACGCCCTAAAACATTGGAGCTAGACACAGACTTAAAGTATACTGATAGAATCACAATCACTAGCAGATTCGATTTAAGTCATTTCTGTCTGTCTGTCTATCTTAAGTTGCCCGCAATATAAAGGTCGCAAACACCGAAGTTGATGAATTTTGAGACGACTCATTCTTTCACGGATTTGATCAAAATCCAGCACATACTGTGGCAATTTAAAAAAAAATTAAGATTTAGAGTATGTTAAAAAAATATCGCGAATTTTTAATTTCCGCGGGCTACGTGTATTTGATTTTTGATATTTTTGTAGCGTTATGTTGGTACTCATGTCCCTTACTTATGCTGACAAGGTCGGCCATTTTAAATGGGTAGTTAATTTTTGACAGCTGTTGTGCTTGGATGTGTTTTAACTTGTCTTCGATTTTTATCTATTTCAGAAATTGGATCAAAGAATCTGCATCAAATTTTGTGTGAAAAACAAAATAAAGTGCGCTGACGCATTCCGAATGTTGACTGTGGCATATGGTGAAGCTACCTTGGACCAAATCAACGTTTATCGGTGGTACCAAATGTTCTTAGAGGGCCGAGAAGATGCGAAGGACGAACAGCGAACCGGACGCCCGGTTTTCACAGTTTTTCAGTTCTATTTGATTGCAGGGGCGTGGTGCATTATGAGTTCTTGCCACAGGGTAGTACGGTTAATAAATAATATTACCTGCAAGTTATGCGCAAATTGCGTGAAGCAATCCGTCAAAAACGCCCGGATTTGTGGAAGAACAAAAACAGGCTTTTGCACCATGATAACGCCCCTGCACACACAAAAATAACACAGTAATGGTGCCGCAGCCACCGTATTCCCCTGACCTAGCCCCCTGTGACTATTTTGTTCCCAAAACTGAAAAGGCCCATGAAAGGACGACGCTACGCCACGATTGAAGAGATAAAGGCATCGAAGGAGGAGCTGAACAAGATCACAAAAAATGATTATTTGAAGTGCTTCAAGGATTGGAAAAAAACGTTGGCAGAAGTGTATTATATCCGAGGGGAATTACTTTGAAGGGGACAAAATTGATATTCATGAATAAATAAATACAAACTTTTTGAAAAAATACAAAATTCGCGATATTTTTTGAACATACCGTAGATATAGTAGCACCCATATATACTTTCCTTCCAATTCGGCCTCATAGCAATATAAAGGAGTTATTCTACATTCAATCATTTTGGAATTTGGGAGAATAAAGGTTTTTGAAACAAAAAAAATCACTCGTACGCTGTGTAATTTTCAAGCAATCAGTCCAGATGTGGACATACGTCTCTATATATACGTATATCCGTTTTTTAATCTAAGCGATATAAAATAAAAATGTTGGACAATTTATTGTCATTAGAAAAACCTCATTCTGATGTAGGGTATCATATAGTCGGTCCGCCCGACTTTTGCCCTTGTTTATGGGTTTTTATATATATATATTGGGGTATAGTCATTGAAAATGTTGTCTAAAATACAAAATATGAAAACTTTTAAATAATTGCTGCAGAAGTTATGGGAATGTTGTTTCGATACCAGAAGAGGCTTGATGAATAAGCCTATTTTCCTTTGAACATTAGATACTCCTAAGACATTACACTGTACCGAATTCTAAGTGGTTATGTGCACTGGAATTAAAGTTATTAGTCATTAAATTTTGGTATGATTTGCCAAAAGGGTTGGCTTCAAATTTAGCGGCGTGACAATGATTCCCATTTTTATCGGACTGTAGGAAGTACAAAATCATTTCACTGCACAAAATTTAAAGTATTTATATGCACTGGTTTTAAAGTTTTAAGCAGCAGTTCCGCATTTTTGTTCTCCTATTTAATATCTTCAACTTTGCTTAAGACACGAAAGAGATATTCCGTGCTATCTCAAAATCCCCTTGAGCAAACAAATTCGTATGGTCATTAAATTACACTATGCAACATATGAAAATTTTTTGTAAAATACATTTCCAAAGTGTAGTATAACCCGGCAGAAACCCGGTAGTATAACACGGTAACATTATAGAAAATATTAAGGCCAATATATTTGTGGAACATATTAACCCTCTAGCTCCCCCACATAACTGTCATTTTTGGCCCCATTTTAACAAATCGTAAAAACGCCCCTTTAAATGGGGTGGGCGGGGGTGAAATTTTCTACAAAAATGTTGGCCATAAAATTTTATTATATGTGTCAGAACACACCAAAGCCCAAATCTTAACACAAAAACCCAAAAAACGGTCAAATTCCAGTCAACAACGCTCTTTACTTTTTGACCGTTTTTTGGTGTTTGTCTTATGTTTTGGTGTGTTCTGACACATATGTATAGTAAAATTTTATGGCGAACATTTTTGTAGAACATTTCATCCCCGCCCTCCCCATTTTTAGGGGTATTTTTTTACGATTTATTAAAATGAGGGCAAAAATTACAATTAAGTGGAGGACCTAGGGGGGTTAATACGAGGGCTGCTATATATATATTTCTGGCCTAATAATCGGGTCTGTTCTGTAATCACGGCGATTTGAAATCACGGAAGACGAATCATTGTACGTTTTTCCTACGTTGCTCAAGCGGAACAGTCGCAACATGACCAGTTTTGCCGAACAACTTTCGTTGGATTTGGCTCGTCTTCGCAGACCCACACGGTCGATTGTTGTTTTGTTTCGGGCTCATACGCATATATCCAAGATTCGTCACCTGTGACGATCTTATAAACGTCTTTGCACCAATCGACACGAGCCTTTTTTTGAGCAATTGCCAAATTGTGCGGGATCTAACGAGAACAAACCTTTTTTACGGTCAGGTGTTCATGCAGTATCGAATGTATGCTGGTGGAAGAAATGCCCAAGGATGCCTCTATCTCACGGTATGTCACATGACGATCTTGCATTATCAGTTCACGCACGGCATCAATGTTCTCTGGCACAACGGCCGTTTTTGGACGACCTTCACGACCTTCGTCTTTGAGCGAGCGTCGGCCACGACTGAATTCATTAAACTACTTTTTCCCAGTGCTATAGGATGGTGCTTCATCGCCATACAAAGATTTAAGTTCCTCGATGCAAACTTGTCGTGATAATCCACATCGAAAATTGTGAAAAATGATCGCACGAAAATGTTCACGAGTTAATTCCATTTTTTGACAAATAGATTTTTTCAAGTCACTGTAAACAACACAAATGATGGTCGTACGTCAAAACGTTCTGAGTACGTTTATGCTAAAAAAAGTCAAACTTTGCAATGAAAGTGTCCATATATATAGCAACCCTCTTATGTCCCACAAAAATATTGGCCTTAATATTTTGTATAAAGTTACTGAACATACCCTACATTAATAAAATATTTTGTTACATAATAGTGAAATATTAAGATTTTTTAGGTATAATGTGGTTTTTAAGCTATTTAGGTTGCCTAGACACGTTCAGATTGTATTGATGTGTTCACAAAAGTTGTTCAGATTTACGTTGCAATTTTGCTGAACATTATTAGTGAAAAATAACGAGTTCCTGAAAGTTATATTTTTTCCTTAATTTCTTCAAAAAAAAGTACCAGAAAAATTTTTTTTTCGCATAAAATTTTAAGAAACTTTGTTCAGCATATTCTTAGCTACATTATTGCCAAATATAGTTAAAAGGTATCACCAAGTCTGAATTAGTTGTTGGACAAAAGCTGATGACACCTTTTTCGAGGGACCCACTGATTTCCAGAAACTGTGGAGGCTTATACAAAAAATTGGTCACCAATTTCGCCAAACCGAGTATATGGTTATACTATTCTCTGGTAGTAGAATCACACCTATACTGTCAAAGCCGTTATATTTTCACTGTTGCACAGTGTCATTAATTGAGCCAACTAGACTAAACGAATGATGCAGAAGTTCTTATTTTTGGGACTACTTTCACGTCAAATTCTCAGAACTGAGTCCCAAAATTATGTGCTACTGTTTTAGAGAAAAATTGCTCATTAACAGTTAATCCTTTGTGAGGGAGGAGTGGAACAATATGAGATATAAAAAATATTATCACATACACAATTTAAAGTCAATCCGTTAATCCTTTCGAGAGTTATCGTGCACTCCAGCCAGACAGACCTATTATTGGTGCCCCTCACACAAATTGACAGATTCATTCGAACACAATATTCCCATAACTTCTGCAGCAATCATACGTTTTGACATCTCCCACCCAATGTAACATATCAAACTATTCACAAAGTGAGGGTATACCTTAGTCGGCTTACCCGACTGAAACGTTTCTTTCTTGTTTGTTCCGATATTGTTAAAATAATAACTAACCCCAGTAGAAGTTGTCCTGCCCGTCCAGTTTGGAATGTATTGGTTTGTTATTCATTTATATTTCATTCAAAAATGCTAAAAAAATCACTAACAAAATTATATTGACTATATGTTCACTACAGAGCCATCTACCGGATATCATACATACAAAGTATTATCAAGACAAACCACACATACATTTTAAATTTTTGCAAATAACTCGACCACCCCGCAATTCATCGCGGTGAAAATAATTCTAAAACACAAATGACCCTAAACTGAATATATGCATTGTTCAATTTTCAGTCCATTCGCTTTTATGGTTTCGGAGATCATGCGTACTAACAAACGTACCAAGGATTATATATATAAAGTTATGACTATATTAGGGAAATAAGTAAAAAAAAATCCAATGTAGATATCTCGGGAACTGTGTATAATAAACATTGCCAAATTTTAAGTAAATCGGTTCAGATTTAGATACATCTGCAATGTATAGGGTTTTCCAATAAGAGTGATATGATTTCTTTCAAAAAAAAACACACTTATTGTTAAGGAAATTTAAAAGTTTTTTATTTAATGTGAAGTATAATCGATACAATTAAGTTCTAAATAAAACGTATTCAAATGGCCTCCACGACTTCTGCTGCAGGAACGAATTCGATGAACCCAATTTTCGAGCACTTTTTCCACTAAATCAAGTCGTATGTCATGAATGGCACGTTCATTATTGACTTGTAAAGCTTGAAGAGAGTCTGGTTTATTTCGAAGGACCAATGACTTCAAACAACCCCACAAGAAATAGTCTAATGGTGTTAAATCACAAAATCGAATCTCCAGACTCTCTCGCAACAATTCAATTTCAGTTTCATTTGCTGTGTGGCACGTAGCCACAATCGGTCAATGGCAAAAATATAGCTCTTAACGAGGGCTAAAATAATGCTCTGGGTGTCAAGGTCGTAGGTCGACTGGAAAGTGTTTTTTAAAAAAATGAACTTAGGATCATTTGCAAATGTGAAGGGAACATTTATTTTTGCCCTAGCTCCTTAACGGTACGACGGATCGGGAATCGGTCAATGGCAAAAAGATAGCTCTTAACGAGAGCTAAAATATTGCTCATGGGTGTCAGGGTCGACTGGAATGTTTTTTTTTTATATAAAAAAAAAATAATTCAGTTTTTGATAATAAAACTGAATAATTTGTAAACGTTGTTCTTGCGTATATCTCTCCATGATGAAATTGTAAACACTACTGAATGCAATAAAAAACAAATGAAAGATCATGACATATCACAAATGGCCGAAACGTCACTTCAAAATCATATCATCCCTATTGGAAAACCTTTTACTTATGTACACGTAACTTCCGATTTATTGTCTGAGCGATATAGAAGCTGAATTTTACATCTGATCTTTATGAAAGTTCGTAAAGATGAGTTCCATTCAAGGACGACCCCTATTTAAATTGTTGAAAATCGGCCATTCCGATTTGACATCTAAGGGTGATTTCGTTTGTGCAAAAAAAATGTAAAATTGTTTCTACATTTTACACTGACACCGCATTTTTAAGCCGTATGAACGGGTTTTGATTTCGTTTGTAAAATTATTACATTTTGCAAATGCGAAAATATCGAATTTTCCTCGTCAAAAAGCAGACTCATTATGATATTTGGCTCAGATGAGTTTCTTGATCCAGTAACGAACACTGTCGAATTTGAATTTAATCGGTTCAGATTTAGATAAAGCTCCCATGTGCTTATACTGCACTGGCAGGGTGGTGTAGGGTACTCGTATCGTATAGTCGGCTCCGGCCGATTTCGGCCTATACTGAATCTGAATCTAAGGTAAGGTTTGGACAAACACTTGGCACTGAATAATGTATCATATTATCGCCGTGGATAGTCTCTATACCGAAGAACAGAGTGTATCTTCCAACTCACAAACCAGCAAATGACAGTTATGCGTAAACATACAGTCTGTTTGTTTATGTGTTTTTGCCTTTTGCTTAGCGGATTTGGAGTGGTAGTTGAGATTGCTGCTAGTGTCGGTGTTGATGTTATTCAACATTCAACTTGGATTGTTATTGTTGGTGTGGGTCCTTAAAATATGCTCGTGTTTATTTTGGCCAAACGACAACATTAAATAAAGTTTATGTTACAGCCATTAATTTTTGTCGGAAAACGAAATGAAACGAAACTACACGAAGCTGGGCAGAACTGAACTGAAGTAAACGACAACAGGAATCGCAGAAATCTTCTTGTTGTTGTTTTTTGTTATGCGATTATAATGACCTTCAAGTTTTTCCCATAATTGACTTTCATTTCCGTTAAAACAAAAATAAAAGTTACATTCCGTAATTCGTAGTGCCACAATGGCACTGAGCCCCCCCGCGTGGTCAAACTAAGGCCAACAACAATTGTTTATTGTGGCATTGTTTATTTATTTTACTGGTGTTTTTTTCATGCTGCTTTTGCAAACAAACTTTCTTCGTCGTCTTTATGCCCAACACTAACACTACTCCGCCTCCACGGAGTGTCCAACACACAATTATTCTTATTTCTGCATAGAAAATAAATAAAACGAAAACAGAAAGGAAAATAGTTTTTCCCTCGTACTCAAGTGTCGAAGAGTAATGGAGAAAAATGTTTGATTTCCGTTCATTTGACACTCAGACCCTCGAGATCTCTCTCTCTTCCCTTGCGACAAGAGTGAGAGTGTCAAATTCTTAACAACATTTGTCCAGTGCCGCTGACCCGACTCGAACTGTCCGCCTTAGGCTTCTTTTCTAGAAATCACAATTTATGATTTGATTTCATGCCGGAGAAAACTACATTAAACGATTTCGGTTATAGAGAACACATGCCGGGCTTTGTGGTCAAATAAATTCTTGCAAATTTAATAATAACGTCGACAGGTGATTTGTACCGAAAGGTAATTAGGAGAGGGCGTATTTCGCCCGCCCTTCCATTGAATTGAATTTATTTCGGCGAATTGTTCGAGTGATTTTAGTACTGCTGATTTATTGTAATATAACATTTTTTTTAATGTACATAACTATGTAATTCTAAAGAAATTTCGGAAAAAAACGAAGAAGTAAGAAAAACTTTGTCGAGTAAACGACTGAAGTATGCCTTCAAATTCAGAAATGAATAATATAGAATATGACATTTGATGGGAGATGAGAGGACGGGTGAGGATATTTAACTTGTTCATTATCACATTTTACACTGAAAAAAGCGTAAATCGTATCCTTAAAACAATTTCGTGATATATGTAGTTAAATAAAGCATATGTTTTATAAAACTCCTATCATTATGAAAATATGCTAGAAGAAGTTATTTGATCCAAGAAAAACAGCCCGATTTATCCCATAAATATGAAATTTGGTAGAGAGAAGTATCTTGGTCCACGAATAAATACTAATTATAAACGAAAAGTCAATAAATAAAACTTCGTGTTATAAGGTAATTATTTCACTATATCTGCGTTTATTCTGCTCTAGCAAGGGTATCATATTAATATTAAGTAATCGTCTCAAAGTTTTTTTATTAAGAACAATGGTATTCTTTCGAAGACAATATAGTTTTAAATTCATTAACATGAAAATATCGTACCGAAAACAAAAGATATTTGGACATTAAAAGTATGACATGAAAACGTACAGAGTTTACCAATAAGAGTGATATAATTTCTTTGAAAAAAAAACACACTTATTGTTAAGGAAATTCAAAAGTTTTTTATTTAATGTGATGTACACTCGATACAATTAAGTTCTAAATAAAACGTCATTCAAATAGCCTCCACGACTTCTTCTGCAGGAACGAATTCGTGAACCCAATTTTCGAACACGGGGCAAAATCGCATTTTTTGATTTGTTTGAATCGAAAGAAAATATATTTGGAACAAAAATTTTTAATTATTATATATTTTCGAGCAAATAAATTTTATTTGAAAATCAATAAAATGTATTTAGAACGCATATGTTAATATATTAGAATAAAATATATTTGCGAACTAATTTTCTCAAATAAAATATGTATTTAAATACAAATAAAATTATTGTTTATGAATATTTCCCAATATAAATTTAAAAAAAAAAAGATTTTCAAAACTTTGCTGAATTTTTCGAACTTTAGTTTTAATTTTTTCCATGTTTTCAAATTATGCTTTCCTATTAAAAATGGCATACTTAGCATTAACTTCTATTTGAAACCACTTATTTTTATTTTGTAACTATTCCCGGTCATTTTTTTCAATTATAAAGAAATTTTACTAACATTAAAAATTTCTAAAAATTACCTTTCAATTGTTGAAAACTTAAAACAATTAAAGAATAGATATATATTCACGCAAATAGATCTTTGTTTGGGAAATAACATATGCAAATAAAAACCAGTAAGGAAAGACAGAAAGTCGGGCGGAGCCGACTATATAATACCCTACACCTACGTACCAATCCGAAAATGGGCATTGCGATAAGAATTTGGCAGTGTTCATACATGTAATAAGCAAACTCTCTCTGCCGATTTTCGTACTGATCGGATATAAAACACGGTTTCTACAGCGCTTACATGTCAAATCGGGTGTAACATATATATTGGGACTATGTTAAAGTCTGAACCGATTTTTCCCGAATTTGGCAGTGTTCATACATACGTAATAAGAAAACTCTCTCTGTTAAATTTCGTACGGATCGGATATAAAACACGATTTCTACAGCGCTTAAATGTTAAATCGGGTGAAACATATATATGGTGGCTATATCTAAATCTGAACCGATTTTTCCCGAATTTGGCAGTGTTTATTCATGTAATAAGAGAACTCTCTCTGTTAAATTTCGTACTGATCGGATATAAAACACGATTTCTACAGCGCTTAAATGTTAAATCGGGTGAAACATATATATGGTGGCTATATCTAAATCGGAACCGATTTTCCCCGAATTTGGCAGTGTTTATTCATGTAATAAGAGAACTCTCTCTGCCAAATTTCGAACTGATCTGATTTAAAATACAGTTCCTACAGCGCTTACATGCCAAATCGGGTGAAACATATATATGGGGGCTATATCTAAATCTGATCGGATTTTCTCCGAATTTGGTAGTGTTCATTCACGTAATAATAAAACTCTCTCTGCCGAATTTCATAAAGATCGGATGTAAAATGTGGTTTCTACGGCGCTTGCGTGTCAAATCGGGTGAAACATATATATGGGGACTATATCCAAATCTGAACCGATTTTAACCAATTTCAATAGGGAACGTCCTTGGCACTATGCTAAATTTCATCACAATCGGGCCATAAATACGACCTGCACTTTGATTACAAGAATACATGGACAGACGGACGGACAGACAGACGGACAGACAGACAGACGGACATGGCTAAATCGACCCAGAAAGTGATTCTGAGTCGATCGGTATAATAAACAATGGGTCTATCTCTTCTCCTTTTAGGTGTTACAAACAAATGCACAAAGTCATAATACCCTGTACCACAGTGTGGTGTAGGGTATAAATATTAGGATGTAAACATAGTTTTGTCTAGAACAACATCCTCCCAAACATATAATATTTGTATGTGTCAAATGATATATATTTGGAGTGCACCCTAAAAATATATATGTTTCAAGCAGAATATGTTTGGGACAATATACTACAGAGGCGATTTTTTTCAGCGTGTATGTCATGAATGGCACGTTCAATATTGACTTGTAAAGCTTTAAGAGAGTCTGGTTTATTTCGAAAGACCAATGACTTCAAATAACCCCACAAGAAATAGTCTAATGGTGTTAAATCACAACTTCTTGGAGGCCATTAAATATCACAATTTCTTGAAATAATCGAATCTCCAAACTTTTCTCGCAACAATTCAATTGTTTCATTTGCAAAAAAGATCAGTGGCAAAAAGATAACGAGAGCTAAAATATTGTTCATAGGTGTCAAGGTCGAAGGTCGACTGGAAAGTTTTTTTTTTTCTTATTTAAAAAAAATGGACTTCGCATCATTTTCAAATGTGAACAGAAAGTTTATTTTTGCTTTAGCTCCTTAACGGTACGTCGGATCGGGAATCGGCTCTTAATGAGAGCTACGAACTTGAAGGTCGACTGGAAAGTGTTTTTTTTTTATTTAAAAAAAATTACTTAGCGAACGAAAAGTTGCAATTGGAGAACGATTATTTTGATAATAAAACTGAATAATTTGTAAACGTTGTTCTTGCATATATCTCTCCATGATGAAATTGTAAACACTACTGAATACAATGAGAAACAAATGACAGATCATGACATATTACAAATGGCCGAAACGTCACTTCAAAATCATACACGCTGAAAAAAAATCGCTTCTGTAGTATTGTCCCAAACATATTCGGCTTGAAGCATATTTATGTTTATGGTACACTCTAAATATATAATATTTGGTACACAAAAAAATTATATATTTGGCAAGATGTTGTTCTAAACAAATCCTTGTTTTCACCCTAATACCTTTTTTTTGGGATTTTAATTCCGAAACAAAAATGTATTTAAATTTAAGTATTCCCAAACTATTGAACCTTAATTGTGTTAAGTTTTTCAGTAAGTTTTTAGAAATTTTTAATTGAAATCGTATAATTTTTGATAACATTAATTTACTCGAAGGATTGAAAAAATGCTGACATGAAATACCCAGAAATTTAAAATGAGTCCCTTAAAACAGAATGCAATGCTGCTAATGGTATTTTTGACTGGGAGAAATAATTCGAAACGAAGGAAAAATTAAAAATTAAATTAGAAAAATTCACCAAAGTTTTGAAAATCTTTCTTAAATTATATATATTTGAAGATATTCCTAAACCATAATTTTATTGGTATATAAACACATATTTTATTTGAGAAAATTAGTTTGCAAATATTTTTTGTTGTAATATATTAATATATGCGTTCCAAGTAAATTTTATTGATTTAAAAAAATAAAATTTATTTACTCAGAAATATAAAACATTTAAAAATTTGTGTTCCAAATATATTTACTTTCGATTCAAACATATCAAAAAAGGCGAATTTGCCTATTGGAAAACCCGTTATATAACTCCAAGTAAAATTTCGTTAAAATTATTGACTTGTTTCAATGCGTCCCATGCACATAGATGGTTATACAGGTTCGAAAGCATTTTTGTAAAAGATTCTCTGTTCCTTTTTTTGTGGAGTTCTAATATTAGTCAGTTTGAAGATGAAAGCACCGAAGATGAAGATGACACTGAAATTGGAGAACACACTGAACAAAACATGCCCTTGAATATTATGTCTAACTCGGATGATGATGCAGACTCAGAGCATGAATACGAACAACCTACGAAGAAAACAATATCATCAGAACCACAAGCGTCAACTTCAACGAGAATGGATATTGACAATAATTGAAAATGTTCTACATTTTGTTTCCATGCTCATATTTTCTGTGTAAGAATAGCTGTAATATGAATCGGAATTTTTATGCAAAATAAAAAGAAAAAAACAGGATATTTGTGGATTTTTAATCCAGTTATTGAGCAAAAAAGGTGAAAATGGAAAAATTATTTTTGCGAGTCATGGAACGACTTTAAATCAATTACATCTTGTACTTAAATTAAACCCATGAAAAAAAATTAACTATTTTCAAAAGAAAATTAAAAATGTCATTGTTGCTAATTTTTATCAAAAAAAATAAAATAAGGTGTGGCCCAACATATTGCTTACCTTATTTTTAAGGCGAATTTGATTTCCGATTATCCGCCACTTGAAAAGCTCCTTCAAGAGAAAGAAAACAGAAAATGTTTAATGATCTTTGTATGACTATCGGACAGTCCAGACTAAAACAAAAAAAAATAAAATTAAGTCATTTGTCTATAAGTTCATGAACGGTACTGACATTCTTGAAAATATCGTACCGAAAATTAAAGGCATGCTTTTTAAGAGTATGACATGAAAATCTATATAATTCAAAGTTAAAAAAATGTTTACTTAAATTAAAAACATATGACCTTAGATCAGTGTTATTTTTAATAACCCAAAGATCTTCAAAGTCAACATGTACACAATATTATGTACAACGAAGCATTAAAACAAAAATAATTTCTTTGAATCAAAAATAATTTCTTTGGATCAAAACTAATTTTGTTGAAATAAAGTAAATTTTCGTTATTTCACTGAAAATTATATTTGAAGTAAAGACAAAACATGTCAACGGTTTTTTTCATTATTTTAACATTATTTTTTTTCAGTGAAGAAAAGGACCATCGCAGGACAGCATTTTACTCCACTGATGTAAATGAATGGACAACAACTGACAGGATTAGGGTCGGTTGATAATGCCCAATACGCTATTATGAGATCTTCTCCGGGTCCACAGAATCTATTTAAAGAAGCGCACTTCTGCCACATCAGTCAGTCAAAATATATGTACATATGTATATAAATAGTGCGTATTGAATATTTCCTGATATTCAAATAACAATTTCAATTGATGAATTTTTAATTTATAACTATAACTTCTGAAATTAAAATGAAATTACCGAAAAAACGCCATTTGCTTATTCTTGGATATTCATCACTTTCTTTTAAGCATTTTCTTGTAAAACCATTAAATCCAAATCACTTTCCATATCACCTTTATTCAAAGCAAATAAAATTCGTAGAACATTTAAATTCGCTATTGTTCGTTGTTTTAATACAAATCCTATGAATTGCTTATCTCAATTAGCCATTCAACATACATACAATCCTATAAGGTATAATACTTAATGCGCATATGGTAATTAATCGAATGAAAATGCCCGTTGCGAGTAATCCACCAAATTAACTGCTTTGATTTCAATTCACAAAATAGCATTGGCCAGAATAAACCACCTAATAATAATAATAAAAACGAAACGCAGTAATATAGAACGAAATACGATTTCAGAGTCGCCACAAGTTCCTTTTTTGCATATCTAGACAAATTTGCATAATATGCGTATATGTCCCGTGGTCTTTGCTACGCATTCAATGTATGAAGTAATAAAATTCATTGAATTCAAATGTGAATGACTCAATGCAAAGGCAACAAGAGCAATTGAATGAAACCCCTTTTAGAAACAAAAAAAAAACCCAGTGGCAATACGATAAATGAATTTTGGATTGTTCTTCTTTTAGATGGTGGATTATTCCCAACATTGTAATACCTAATTAGCGGAGAAAAACTGGATTCTATACAGAAAAAACATTTACAAATAATTATTTCTAGCCAAAGGGAATATAAATTTATCTAAACTATCTAAACTGTTTCTGCTAATCTTAGGGAATGGATGTTATTTGAGTTTACCTTTTCTATTCTCCTCTAGAAATGCTGTATTTCTGTTAATAGTTTTAGCTCCCCCGTTGTCTTAGGCAATCACATGTTGTTGTAATGGTAGTGCGTCCGGTGAATTATTTGTAGCTGCAAAAAAAAATTGAATTATGATGAAAACATGAATTGTTGATGTTTAATTTTTCCACTACCCTGGCTGGGAATCGAACCCAGCACCTTCAGAATCCAATTCTAACACACTAACCACTACGCTACCAAGGTTATTTTGTAAACTTTTTGGGTGTAGTCGTTGCTGCACTTATTTATGTGAGCAACAAAAAAATATATTCCATAAAATGCTTAGCGAAGTCTCCCGAAAATTGGAAGTCCCTGTATGTGGTTGGATAATGATTACTGCTACCATTTTTGTAAAATGGAATTTATAGTTATTTAAAAGACCGAATATGATGACATTGATATGCTTGGCACATGATATATGGGGAATTGATTTTCGTACGACATTTCCAATTCGTATTCGTATTCGGGTCAATTTGCGAGGCTTCCAAAAGAGATGTGGATACAACGTCCATTTCTCGCGTTGATAGTAACGTTGGAACTGTTACTTTTTTAGAAAGGTCGATTAAGTGTAAGTTTAAGGTATGTCAGAACGGTGGATACATTTTACTTCATATTTGTCAGACTGTATTCATTGGAAAGGTAGTCTAAAATGCAGAATAAATGCAGACATTTAGATGACTGCTGAATAAGTTGTGAGGAGATACAGAGGAATTATAGAGGCCCTATGCACGAGTGGGAGAGAGATAATTCAATATTACACTTAATTTTAACTCTGTTGGGCAGCTACCAGAACGAGTGGGCCAATATGACATATCTTCGAAGTAAACCTGAAAAAGGAGAGTGTATTACGTACAATTTGAAGTCAATCCGTCGCACGATGGGAAAATATGATGAAATATGCGCGCATAGGACTTTGAAATCAATTTTTTGGGAGTGTTATTTTATTGTGGATAACATTTAATGAAAATACCTACAAATTTTATGAAAATATCTCCAGGCGATTTCGAGTTATGACCATTCAAAGTTTGTCTTTTTTTACTAATAAATGCAAATAACATTGCGATGATAAAATGCATATACTAAAATGCTTGTAGAATTCGCGTTTATTGATGAAATGCGATAGGACTTGCAACATATAATAAGGTACTATTCATCTTAATTTTTGTGTATAAAACGTATTTTTAACGCCTTCCAATGAAGAGATATTTCAAAGCAAAAAAACAGTTTTTTTTTGTTTAAAAAAAAATGACACAGTAAATGGAATACAACTTTTTTGGATCACGTGGGATCACTACCATATGACATAGAGAATAGAGGTGACTTAGGAGTGAATCCAACGGTACCTACTTTATCTGCGACTTTTTGCGATTATGGCAGATTTTTTTACTTTAAATATGTGCTTTTTTTCTTTAAATATAGAAAATATGTGTGGGAGCTATATCAATCTACGAACCGATTTTCCCGAAACATATGGACCGATCTTCTTGGTTAAAAAAAATAACGTTTGTGAAATTTCGGCAAAATCGGATAATAATTACGAAGGGTACTGAACGGACGAGAATACATGGATTAACACGTGGCTGCAAGTTTTATCAAGTACGATTAAAAATAGAGATCTTGTTAATATTATAAGGATTATAGTAATTTTTATACTTCACTTTTTCTACAAAACTTATAAAAATATAGTTACAATAAAATATATACGCTTCCGCAGTTTGTGTGTATTAGGGTGGACCGATTATTTTTTGTTTTTAATTTAACTTTCTATTATTATCAGTCTTCGAACCATTGTGTAAAGTATAGTAAAATTTCAGCTTTCAAAAATATTGCAGCCCACAATTTTATCCTATTTAAGTTGTCTTAGTTTCAATTTTAAAAGCATGGCAGGTTTTGTAGACTTTTTTCGCAATGTTGACAAACATATTTTTGAACTTCAATGGTTTGCATATTTAAAACGCAGCAACACACAATCAAGCACCTGAAACAGATTTTAAACTAAATTTTGTCAGCTTTAATTTAAAATCAAGATCACTGAATTTGGCACGATATTCGGAGTTTTACACTAATTTCCACAAAGTCGATTTTTAAGCCCCACTGTGCGATAAATGGAAAAAGTAAGAAAAATCTGGCTACCCCAAATTATTCTCCAAAGAATTCTCTTGAAGATGGTCCAAACCGTTGGACTCTATCTCTAACGGTATAGTCGTGAGATTAAAAATACTGCTATGCGCGCGTATTTACCCTTTTTTCCCCATTGTGCGTCGCTCCTTTCCAGAGTTATAGTGAAACAAAAATTAGTTTATAATGTAATAAAATGTTCGTAGAATATAAGACCTTGAATTTACGGTTATGTCTTCATTATTTTTACGACACAATTTATTGAGTGTAGACCCTCTCACCCTGATTTATTTGATTTTTTAACTTAATATTTCTTTGAAAGTTATTTCCTTTTGGATATTCTAAAAAATGCAAATTATTCATTGTTAAATTCAGACTGGAATCACCAATCCATCATTTATTCCATGTTAACTTCCATCTAAATCCAAGTGATTGGTCACTTGTGTACATTGAAAAATTCTCCTCCCCCACAGCAACTTTGGAGTCACGCGGTCTGTGACAATTTTATTACTTTAAAATTCTATAAATGTCTGTCAAACGTTATGCTCCTGTCTAGTTTAAAATTATAAACGTTTTACAAAACGCAGACTAAATTCATTCGGGAGGACAATGTCCTACAAATGCAATAATGGACGTTGTTGTAGTCTTTATTGTCCATTGTTTGCCGCTCGCTCCATTGCAATGACTGTTGGAGATGACGGGTTTTTGGTTACAGTTTTATATGGGTCTCCAGTGATTGCTGCCTACATACTCGTATGTACATACATACATATGTATTCCATGGCACGAGTACTAGAACTGCCTAACTATTTTTGCTACTCGTGGTACTGACCACCGACACAAGTGGTGAAGTTCTTTGGCTGTAGTCGTTAGTTTTGTGCCGTTTTTTGTGGCTCATTGCATTGGTTTTTGTACTAGACCATAAAGAGCAACAACTTGAACAACAACGACAACAAAAACAATGAAATGCAAATTTCTATAAACCCAAGTAAACATTTCGCCACTTGCATTCAAAGCAGTTTTCTCGTGCATGCATACATAGTTATATCTATGAATGGATGTACACTAAGCCGCAGAAGTCTACGTAAGTGTTTTATTTTTTGGGGGGAGGATTCAACATCTGATTGGGAGTCCCCTAGGGTACAAAACGCTTCATTCTCCTTATATATATAAATAAATATACACTAAGCCGCTTCAGTCCATTAGTTTTAAAGAAATTGTATTTAATTTAAGGAAACGTACAATGATTTTTGTTTAAAGACAAAAATTTTGCAAATATAACACATCCCTACTTACACTTAAGGCGCAAGGGAAAAAATTACGATAACTTACTTAAAATTCATAAATCACACAATGCAACAAAATTTTTGTCCAAGGGATAACACGAACAAAATATTAAAAAAATTTATGGTAGTTTTTTTTAAAAAAGACTGAAGTATTAGCCTGATTGAGCCGTGTTGTGCCCCAAATTAAAGGGAATTATGAGGGCTACATATGCTGCAAATATCGCTTTCACGTAGAATCTTTGGTTTAGTAACAGTCGTCAAAAATATGAGAAAAAAATGATGTTTTTTTTTTTAAAACGCCTTTTTCTGGTACAAAAAAATTCATGAAAAATAGAAAAAATCTAAAAAATTATTTTATCACATTTTTAAAAAGCCAGCATGCTAACGAAGAAAACACTGTTTATTAAAAAAAATCTACGGATAGATGTAAATATTATGAGCCATTTTGTAAATGTTAGGGACATCCAAAAAAATCTTGTTTCATATTTTTTCGTTTTTAAATGATGTTTTTGCTTATATTGAATTCGCCATATGTGAGAGAGACATATAAGAGACATTGCACCTGCATTTTATGAGGATTGATGTCAGACATTATAAAATTATAGAGAGGACGAGGCTTTATGGCCGTTCCTAACCCTCCGTAAAACATGATATGCAATGTGAGAGCTATATTGGATGAGATCCGCTCAGATAGAGGGTCATTCAACAATATTTGTGGATTTTTATTTATGAGGTTTCCAATCAGTAACGCCTTTTAGGGGCATGGACATCCCAGTCGTATATACAGGTAGTACAATTATATGTACGGAATACAAAATAGTACGCGGCAGTCTTGAAAATATTGGGTGTCTACTTTCGAGGCAAACTATATGTCAGCTACAGGTACTGCAACTTATGAATCTTAAACCCGGAATTTATGAATGAAATTTCTTATTAATAAATTAGTGTAATTCAGCGCCTTAAAGAGATAAGTCGATTTTCTGAAAAATATTACAAAGTTATATTTCGAAGTATGAGTAAAAGGCAAAGAAATTTTTAATGTGTAAATGATCCCGACAATTTCTGCTACATCTGCGGAAAATATTAAATTAAAAAAATCGACGTGCGTTTAGTAAAATATTAGAAATATATGTGTAATATTTTGGCATACGAGTTAAAAATATGAACGAAGGGTGGACACCTAGTATTTTGTGTAATTCGTGCCATGTAAATCTTACTCGATGGAGTAGTGGAAGCATCGGTAAGTACTTTACAATTAATGTATTACAATGTTTTGTGGAATAAAAAGTTTTAATATTAGACTTCTCGTGGAATTTGGAATGCCAATGATTTGAAGACAACCATTCATTCACGATACGGACTGCTATTTTTGCATAAGTTAATAGATTGAAGTAGGAAGTGTCCAAGTATAGCTAACAGCCTAATAACGGAAACATCATCAAGTTCAACTGAGTACTCAACTCTGAGCGATTCAAGTTTGAGTCAGAAGTCATCGCTTTTAAATCAGTTTCAACTCATTGATCTAGTGAGAGATTTGGAACTGACCAAAGATAAGGCAGAACTACTTGCATCTGGGATGAAACAGTACAATATTTTGGCCTCAGATGTTAACATATCATATTATAGAGTCCATGATATGCCTTACAAACAATTTAATACAACTGTGGATAACAGATGCTTTTGCAAGGACATTCCCGGACAGTTCGAGGAACTTAATCAAACATACAATTCAAAGGAATTGCGGTTACTTGTTGACAGCAGTAAACAATGTTTGAAAGCAGTTCTTTTACACAAAGGAAATCAGAAACCGCCGATTCCCATTGCTCATGCTGTCAACACTAAGGAATCATACGAAACAATGGCTAAATTGATAAAATACATAAAATATGAACATGACTGGAAAATTTGTTGCGATTTAAAAGTAGTTGGTATGTTATAGCCGATATTTTGCCATTACTGCATATTAAGCTGGGGCTCTTTAAAAATTTTGTAAAAGCCTTAAGGAAAGATGGCAATTCACTCTCATATTTAAAAGTCTTTCTTTTCAAAAAATCGAAGAAGGAGTTTTTGATGGGCCTAAAATAAGGAAACTGATGAAATGTGTGAATTTCGAATCATATTTGACGTCGGAGGAAATTGCAGCATGGAGGTCGTTTAAGCTTGTAGTTAAAAATTTCCTTGGATCCAATAAAAGCCCGCAATATGACACAATGATTAATGATTTGTTAAAAAATTATGAAGAAATTGGTTAGAAATATATTTTTTTTATATTTATGTATATAACACATATGTATGTATTCTTCCAACTTATTTTTCGCTTTTTGTATTCCAACAGGTGTAAATATGTCCCTCAAAAGTCAGTTCTTGCATTCTTATTTAAACTTTTTCCCCGAGAATCTTGGCGGCGTAAGTGGCAAACATGGCGAAAGGTTTCACCAAGAATTGAAGTCCATCGAGCGGCGTTACCAAGTGCACTGGGATGAAAGAATGATGGGAGATTATATTTGGTTCCTCATTAGAGAAACCAATTCCGAAATCTACAAACTTCATGTAAATAAACTCAAATGTACATAATATAAATAAAAGTAATAAATAAAATCGCTATTTGAACAGAAATTAAAAAAAAAAATATTTTTTGAAATTATCTTACCCCTACCAAAAGGACTATAATTTCTACATTAATCCATAGATCTTTTTCTAATAGGCATTATTTTCTTCGCTAGGATGCAAACTTTTAAAAAATAAAATAAAAATTTTTTTTAGATTTTTTTCTATTTTTTATGTTTTTTTTTGTTCCAGGATTTTTTTTTAATCTACTTTATCCAATTTGTTTAATGACTGTTACTAAACCACTGTTTCTAAGTGAAAGATATATTTCCAACATTTGTAGCCCCCATTAATAGCTTACATTTAACGTATAAGTCGACCTGACCGGGCATATACTACAAAAATTATAGGGCAAATACTAAGGGTACCTTCGACGATAATAGTATTTTTAATACAAATTTTTTTACAAAAAAATGTATCCATAAAAAATTTTTGGTTTTGATTTTATATAACAGAATGCCAGAATCTATACAAAAAAATGTTAGGTCTAGGACAGAAAAAATTTTTTTTTGTTGCGTAGTGTTATTAAAGTGCGTTTTGATTGCGCAGTGTTATTTGTCTAGGACAAGCCTTGCAAATTGTAGGTAAACTTTTGTCGCACAGTGTTTGTTCCAGTGTGAAATTTGTATGAAAATAAATATTTTCTGAGATATGCAGGGTTACCTCTTTCTGTTTGGTGTTGTTGTTGTTGCTACACTACTAACCTAAAAGAGTGTTCCTTCTGTATTTCTTCTTGAAATGTTGTGTTGACATTATTGTTTTTTTTTGTTTTTAGATTTTGTTTAGCCTTTGTTTAGCATTTCTTTATCAGGTTTATCGTGTATACGAATGTATTTGCGTGTGTGATGTAAAGACAAATATATATATTTGCTACAAACGCCAGAGAAATACCTCTTTGCATATTTTTAAAGTTTAAGGTTTGTTTGTTCTTCTCTGTGAAACAGAAAAAAACGTTTAAAAATAAATGTTTGTTTTATTTTAAAAATGAGGCATCAGTCACAAATATATTCCGAAAATTGCACAAAATAACAAGACATTAATAGCTCTTCTTAGAGTTCCTGTTCTTGATAGTTCTTCTTAGTGAAGTCATATGAAGTTTTGGAACTTATTCAAAAATGAGCGCCCCAGTAGGTGAGTAGGCAGCGTGCTCGCCTATGAGTTTGGGGGTCGTGGGATCGATCCCCATCAGAGGCTCTGGTCTGTCGCTGCAAAAATCTAGCCACATGGTCTTTGTAACCCGGCTTTTCCCTGAACCTTAAATTTAGAATACAAATTTACTTTGTATTGTAATTCAAATACATAAATAAATAAATAAATTATTCAAAAATATTTATAAAAAAATAATAACATTTGTTTGACTAAATTTGATTCTGGGTCAAAACTTTTAATATTAATCTATGAATTGTATTTTGCCTAAAAAGTAGCTTAATGGTAAAATAAGATATCTCAATCATTTATTATTTGAACTTTTTTTTTCAAAATTTTATGGGGATTTAAAATTAAAAAAAAAATGGCAAAAATGCATTTTTCGGTTTTAAAAGTTATGGACGAAATACGAGGGCGGTCCCAAAATTAGCCGACCTAACAAAGAAAAGAACAAATTTGGGAAATTTTGTCTTTATATCTCAACATAATCTCCTTTCAGCTCGATACACGTTTTCCAGAGATTTTCAATAGCTTCGATACCCCGTTTATAGCAAGATCTGTCTAGCTCCTGAAAATATGCAACAACCGCACCTCCACCTCTTCATTGCTGGCAAATCTTTTTCCGCAGAGCCATTTTCGTCATGTTTGGAATTTTTTATTCTGAGCCAACGCGGCACCCATCTTGCTTTTTCGTCATCAAATTTTCCGTTCCCAGTAACAAATTTTCCGAAAAAGCAATCGAGTAGGGAATTAAGCATCTTTGTGCGTCTTCCTTAACCCCACTCGCTTCCTTAGCCGATTCTTTTTATAAAGGGATGAGACTTCTGGAACTAATTCTGAATTGCTGAAAAAAGAATGCCTTCTTTTTCCGATTTTTTTCACCAGGTTAGAAAAAAATGAAAAAAATTCTTTCGTTTTTATTTCTTTTTATTTTCTATTTTTAATTTTATTTTTATATAGTTATTTATTTTTTATTTCGATACGACAAGCATGCTAGCTTTCTGCACCACCAAAGGTCTAGCACTCATCAACACGATTTTTTCGATAGCCTCGCTTCCTTTTTAGGATTTGTTGAATTAAGCTGATTGTTCTATTTTTAGACTCGCTTACTTTTGCGGATTTTTGAAATTAAGTTCACTTTTAGAAAATCCAGAAAAAATATAGCACATTATATTCCGGAAGGACAAAATACAATGAAGAATTAATGTCTTGGCGCCAGTTCTAGAATGCAGAGTGCAATGCTTAATTGAATCTTGGCAAACGAAACTGGAAGTATATATATAACCAGTAATTTTTATACTGGGATGCGATGTATAGCACTTTTTGAAATGCCTATGACTTTAGCTAGTTCACGAACCTTCATTCGACGGTCATCCAATACCGTTTTGTAGATTTTTTTTATTGTGAGCAAACGCGGCCCCCATCTTGCATTCTCGTCATCAAATTTTCCGTCGATATGCGATGTAGCACTTTTTCCAATGCCTATAACTTTAGCTAGCTCACGAACCTTCAGCCGACGGTCATCCAACACCATTTTGTGGATTTTTTTAACCATTTCTGGTATGGATACTTCAACTGGTAGACCACTAAGGTGTTCGCCTTGGCAGTTCGTACGGCCCCATTTAAACTCTGCCACCCAATATTTAATAGTTGTTAACGAAGGAGCACTATCCCCCAATGTAGAATCTAGCTCGAACTGGTTGGGCTGAGCCTTTCAAATGAATGTATTGTATTACGTATCGGTGACCAATTTTTTCCATGTTTACAAATTCACTGAGATCCTTACATTTGATTTATAGGATATGTTCAGTAATATTACTTAAAACACTAGCCCCCAATTTCACAACCTCCCGTTAGAGCTAACGCACAGATAAAAATAAAAATTACATATAATTTGACAGCTATAACTGGTTAGCTCTAACTGTAGGATAACCGGAGATTGTGGAATTGGCCGTAAGAGGAACTTGTTTGTGGAACATTTTAATCATCTAGCTTCTTCACATAACGGTAATTGTTGAATCTATTATGATAAATCGTAAGAAACACGCCTAAAAATGGGGAGGGCGGGGATAAAATGGTGGCCATAAAATTTTACGGTATGTATCAGAACAAACCAAAGCCATCAAACTTAACACAAATACCAAAAAACAGTCAAATTCCAACAAAAACCTTCTTTGGTCTGTGCGAGACACTAGGTTGTATGAATTATAGATTACTTATACGACATAGTGTTCGAAGCATTAACGATACCATAAAATATGAGTTTAACTAGAATTTCATTATTATTTTGGGTTTGTGTTAAATTTTGAACTTTGGTGTGTTACTGTATGTGTCAGAACACATACAGTAACATTCTATGACCAACAATTTCCTAAAACATTCCATACCCGCCCTCCCCATTTTAGGGTTTTTTTACGATTTATTACAATAGATCCCAAAAATGACCGTATATAGAGGAGCTAGATGGTTAAAATGTTCCACAAATATCTTCCTCGTAGTATTTTAAGCTGAACATATCCTATGCAAAAAATGTAAGAATCACAGGGTTTCCTATGCCGATTCGAATGTGAACAAGGGGGAAATATAAACATCCCTCTTAAATGACATACGTAAACTTTCAAAACGCCGATACACATATATTCTTTTTTACCCCCTCAATCAGAACCCGTTGCCAGAACCTTGTTATTTTCGAAAAGGTTTCATTTTGTTCCACAGTGTTATTTGTTAAACCACCTTTTTACTACCAAAACATTTAATTAGATTTATTAGAAACCTATATTTTAATTACAGAGAAATCATAAGACTCTTCATTCATAGAATTTATGGAAGTTGAACTAATTTTCAACGTTAAAATGTATTTAAACGCTTTCATAAATTTTTATGAATAAGGCCAATAGAGTTAAGAATTGGAGTTTTGTCGAAATATAACTTTTAAACTAACATTATTTAGTTTCCCCAGAACTTGACTGTAATTTCTATTATTTGACACAAATCTAGTCAAAGAATAAGGAATATATAAATACCTCTTGAACTAATTCTAAGAATAGCCCAATAAGTCACACACAATTCGAACAAAAATCCAAATGAAATCATAATATTTCCAACAAAATAAAAAAAGGACCAACAATTATTCCTCTCATACTTAACGAATAGAAACTAATTTGAATTTAGTACTTACCGAACAAAAAGAGTAAGAGAGAGAGAGCGAGAACACGCGGGTGAATGAGTTAGTGTGCGTGTGTGTGAATAACAAAATAACTTTAGTACTAGACCCCATAACGGTCAAGTAAATACTAACACTTAGCATACTTTCAGGCATGAACTACTAGACGACAGAACTGAACAGAAACGAAACGAACTTAACTGAACTGAACTGAACAGGATACACAACTAACTATAAACTATGGTTGATACTAACATTGCAGGAAAACGAGAGAGTGACCACTGGAACAGTTCGAGAGTAGCCGTCGTACTGACCAGACCCTTGGCCACGCGTCGCCAAAGCCGCGCGAACGGAATAATTGAATAATTGAATTTTAACCGGGTTACTCTAAGACAAACTAAACTTGTGTCTATATACATACCTACATATGTATATTAAAACTAATGATTAATGTTAGATTTTAATTCAGAACAAAAAGAATACACATTCTTCAAGATTTTATCGGGAATTCCGTTTTAAAAAAAGTGAACAAATCAATCAATAAAATAAAAATAAAACGTTACTATAAAGTGAAATTCAAGTGAAATGGAAATTTTCAATCTAACGATTTTTGGCTTTAATAATTTATTAAGTAATTTTACTATTGCGTAAAATGTCAAAAGGTTAAAAAGTGTTTTACAAACGCAGCAACAGCACAGATAACAACAAAATTACCCTACAAAGCAGGAGCAGCAGGACTTTACTTATCGCAGACACACACACACACACAAAAAGGAAAAACCCCGAAAAAAAACATGGATATACCAAACACCGGAGCTATCTTCACCTTGGGCAAATCCTATTTGGCCGAAAACAGTCAAAGTTATTTCTACATCAAAAATGATCCCATAAAAAAACTCATCGCCGGTCCCTATCAAAGTGCAGTGATTTGTGGTAATTTACAACCCATTATTTGGCCACAGTCATACTTAACCTCATTTCTTTAGTGTCCCGTGGCGGTAGACATTCTTCGTTCCCCGTCCCCGTCCACTTCCACACAGAATTTAAGAATTAGTGTCTGGCGCATACAAACTAACATGAAAGTACACTGAAAAAAGTTGAAGTACTTAAAAATTTGTTCAACACCTACAGCGTAGTTTTCTTGATGGAAAACTACATTTATTTAAAATTGTGACATTATAATCCAATTTCAAGCAAAAATATATCTGTGGTCTAACACCGCCTAACACGACAGCAGGCTTTCGAGAAAAATTAATTTTTATTCTTCTGGCGCTTCATTACGACTTAGGCCAATATGTTTTTGTTAATATCCTTTTTTTAAAAACAATGTTAGAGACATGGGGATTTCATGCAAACATAAAGTATTATTAGTAGAATATAGAATGTTGCATAACGAAAATCTTTTTAAGTCGAATTTCGAGAAAAAATCCTTTTTATTTTTCTGGGGCTTCATTACGACTTAGGTCATTGTGTTTTTGTTAATATCTTTTCAAAAAACGATGTTAGAGACATGGGGATTTCACGTAAATACAGAGTATAGTTAGTAGAATACTATAGCATATATCTCTTAAGTCAACATTTTTCAATTTTACTTTGTCATTGTGTCAACTAAAAAAACACTAATTTTAAAAGAAAAAAATATATTAAATAAGTTTTACTTTTCTTAAGGAAAATTTAACTAAGTATTCTTGAACTACAATTTTGAGTAAACTTTTTTTGCAGTGTATATGGGTTTTTACATTAGTTTTTTTTTTTTTGTTTTGTATAAATTGACCACATTCCTTGGGGAGTTTGACCTGTATTTACCGTTAAGTTGTAAATACTACCCTTTTGTTTTGCATTACAAAGGAGTCACAATTGTGGCGTGTCGCAAAGTTTCCTTCCAGTAAATTTATAAGCGAGTTGGGAATAGATTTTCCTTTGAGTAAAAAATATAAGGTACAGTGGGAAATTCATTTGCATGCAGACTTTTTCGTCTTATCAGAGCACGAAAATTATATGCAGGGGACAGAGAAAACGTAAATGTACTATTTACAAAAACATTCGGTAAACTATATTCGTATTCTACCCCAAGGTTAGATTTAATTTTATGGATTTTAATTCAAATTTGGGTATAATTTAATCAAGTTCAGTTGAGGTATTGCACATTGTCGAATTTTTATATATATATACGAACTCATAATATTAGATAAAACTAATCGGTTAGTATTAATGTGATGAACAATCTTGAACTTCATCTCTTCTGAAATGTGTGCAATATTTTTGTTCAATTTAGCAATGTAAAAATCGGTACAGCCGTTCAAGAGCATTTAAAAGTTTCGTAAAAACAAAATAAAATTTTTGGTCAAATTTTAAAAATTTCAAATCCCCATCAAATCTGGGATTTTTTCAATAAATAAACGCCATGTCATATTTTACCATTTATCAACTTTTTAGGCAAAAATAAAATGCATAGGTTAATGTTAAAAATTCTGACCCTATTCCCTCACTTTAGAGGAGAAGGGTATATGGGAAAATCCTGCGTGACGAACATTCGTACCCGTTTTCGAATAAAAATTTAAACATTTTTGGTCGTCCAAAAGTGATAATTTCAACTTAGCGTTTAGTGGAATTTAAGTGTACTTCCGAATGGCATATAACATAATTTTTTAACTGGTATTTGTTGCGAAATAATTGATCACAAAGTTTTGTGACATACGCTATAAAAAGGGGAAGCAACAAAATCTAGTATCAACGCTACGTGGCGCACTTTACATTTGTTATAGTAGCATATAAATAAAAAAACTTGTGTGTTCATTTTAAAAAAATAATTTATAATATTTGTTAATAGCATTTATTAATAAACCAGCTTTCGAAAAAAAACTTTAAGGTACGGTACGTTAGCGTTCTGTACATCATGGCGAACTTCATACGCAAACACATTCCATACAAGAAATACAGAATACACTAAAGACATTTTTAGTGATTGTGTATGTGTACGCAAACAGAATACCATACATTACGATTTTGAGATGACGATCGCAAACGCTATCTCGTAGTAGTTGTGGTTTTTTAAGAGAACGCAAACAGAATACACAACGTTTAGCGTTCTGTTCTTTTTTATACCACAGGTCACAAATATGAAGCGATCTATATGAAAATTGGTACAGAATCATATATTAGACTAGGGACGACCCCTATTGATAATGGGGCACATCGGTACATGTTTTGATATAGCACCCATATAAAAGTCCCCACTGATTTTACTTCTTAACTCTCTGGAGAACACATGTTTCAATTGATCTGGCTGAAATTTAAGAATTTACACTTTATATTATACATAATCATCCGTAGTAAAAAATCGGTCCATGTTTTGATAGTTTAAGTTTATCTGTACCAAAAGTTAACTGCTTTTAACTCTCATAAAATACTTGACATTATGTGCTGTGGTACCTAGAATCCGGTAAAAGCGACTATTATTGGCACGCCCCTTTTTGGTACCTCCCACACAAAATGACCAAATCTTACCAAAAAATGTAATGGATCATAACGTTAATAATAGGTCACATAAGCACTTACAATTCGGTACAGTGCATTGTCCTTGATGTATCTACTGTTCAGCGCAATATAGTTTTATTCGTCAAGCTAATTTGGTATTCTCCATCTGTTTCCAATTTGAACATTTTTTTTTCTAAACGTTCTGGCATCTCCCTTCCGGGGTACCCTATTACATTACTCACAAAGTGAGGATATACCTTAGTCTATTACGTGGTAATTGGTATTTTTATCCCCTCACCTTATAGAGGAGGGTATATATCATTTGCTACGAGCCAAAAGTGTAACACATCGAGGGAGTGACGTAAGACCCGCAGTATGTTCGGCGGATATCCGTTTTGGGTCATTTTAAGTCGAATGAGCAATATCCGTCCGTCTGCTGGCTGGTGCGCACGATAACTCTCGAAAGGAGTAACCGATTGACTTCAAATTTGGTATGGGATAATATTTTCTTCTATCTCCGGCTAAGTTCGAAGATGGGCCATATTGGCCCACTCCTTCTAGTACCTCCCCCACAGGGGGAACATTTTGTGCAATATTGATTATTTAATAACTTCTATACTACTATATTCTATACTTAAATTCTACACATAGTATTAGTTTATTAGTCACTATTACCTCGAAAAAGTGGGCGAAGTTGCCACGCCCCTTTTGGTACCTCCCACACAAATGTACCAAAAATAAACAGCTTATAACATAAATACCAATGCATACAAATACTTTAAATTTTGTACAGTGTAATGCTTTTATAGTACCTAGAGTCCAGAGAAAAATGGGCGTTATTGGCACACCCCTTTTGGTATCTCCCACACAAATGGACCATTTTGTACCAAAAGTAAACAGTTTTTAACTTTAGTAACTGTTTAAGTTAGAATGTTCCTTTGAATTTCGTTTATGTCATTGATTTGTTTCGGTGCATATATTGGCCAATTTATCGGGCATACATACTCGTTAAAATCTGCCTACTCCTCATTACTACATCCTTGTAGTATTAGCTTTGCAGATTTTAACGAGTAACGATTCGTTTTCTTGTTCTTGACACTTGCTCCGCCACCTCTCTCCATCTTGGACCGTCGCTCGAATAAGTACATCTTGCTGTACAAATATATTAAAGGTAAATCTTCGTTACCACAAACTTAGCAGCAAAAACAACAATAAACCTCAGGCACCTTGCCTATTAATATTACATGAAACTAATCGTGTTTTATTTATATTTCTATTTCTCTAACTCTCTTTTTATTTACCCTCTCGGAGTAAACGTAAACTCGTCGTTTGCTCCCTACGCCCCCGCCGGCGTAAACATTGGTCGTATCGAGCCGGATTTGAGCTGCCGCTGCCCTACATCGTCGTGGAATTGGTTTTTGCTGTCTTTTCGTCAAGGAAAACATCCCTCAGTCATCAACAAAACATTATTCTACAACAAAAACATTGGTACGTACATTCAGTAACCTAATGAGTGTCGCGAGTGTTTTTGTTTATTTAAAATAAAAGATTTTGGTCGCCTTTCGAAAACCCTATCGCGTTTTTCGTTAAAATATACAGTCCACATCATTGTCATTTTGTTGCTAAATAGCTCTAAAATTCAATCGGGAATAATTCTATTCCATATACAAAGCATTACTATTTCGTTTGATAAGTTTCGGTTTGATTTGTTCGCTTTAAATTGTTAAAATAATTCCAAATCATTTCGGTCGTGCAGAGTGTAGTGCTTAGTGTTGCTCGTTTATACATTCGATTGTTTGTTTTGGTTTTCTACTGTCATTGCCTTCGGCTGCAAGAGCGCCCATTTAGTGTAACAATAACAACATATTCGAACGAGAACCTCTCCTCTTGCTACTCCCTTCACTCGTTGTTTGGGTCATACATTGTACATTGTTAATGTCGCCTTTGCTTGCCTCCGTTTAGCCAACATACTCGTACATACATTCAATCAACATTGCTCGAATGTGGTGCTTCGAACCTTATCGAACATAACTACTACATACGAGGTTGCATCGAACTTATTTCGATCTCATACCTACAGTGGGTTCTAGAAAAACGTGCTTTTAGTGGAAAATACAGTAAATATTTTTATCGTGATATTTTTAGATAGAGGTACACTACACATGAATTATTTTCGGTCTTATTTGACACCGTGTACCCTACATTCGGCCAATTTGACTTTTTTGAAATAAAAGTGTGATTTGTGATATTTTTGGTTTTCGATTCGGTTGATTGTCTTTTTCGCTGGGTTTTCGGCACATGATCAACGTGCACCCTACATTCGGTCGACTCGACATATAATCGATTTTTCGAATAATTTGTTAATTATTGAAATTTTCGTTTTTGGTCATTTCATTTGTGTATATTTGGACACAAATGTACTACATTCGGTAGTTTTTGTAACACAATTGACTGATAAATTTCGTTATTGCAGAAAGAAAGTATTTATCGAAATATTTAGAGTTTTCTATACACTGAGACAAATATATTGAATATTTTTGGGCATTTTCTCAAAATCTTGAACGATTTTCGTCATTTTTGACATTATCTTTGCATTGGTTGAAGAATTTGTTCGTTTTTAGTCGTTTATTTTTAATTTGAGAATTTTGATTATTTACTTTTGATCTCATTTTGAGTTTTTCGATAAACCTTTGCTGTTTTTCGAACTTAATTTTTTGGAATCTTCCCACCTAGCGATATTTGATTGTCTTTTTGTCCCTTTTCGAAATTTGTTTAGCGTTATCTTTGGAAGAACACTTCGTAAAAATGTCTCTTACTCCCCTTGACTTTTTCGTAAGAGCTTCGGATGCTCTAGTCAAGTTTGACACATATTTTCGTCTTCTAAAAGATGAGGATATAGATGTATATGGTCTTGAGGTTCGCAGTTCCGAGTTAAACAAACTTTGGTCTGGCACCCAGGAAATGTTCGAAAAGTGTATTGATTACTTGTCCTCTTCCAAAGACGCGGGGAAAGCGGACATCGACTCGGTGGACAGTAAATATGATGTGTCCCATCAAACATATATGAATTGTCTGTCCGCTATTAATAGAAAATTGGCACAGTTTAAAAATAGCTCTCGTAGATTGTCCCTCAATTCGACTAATCGTAGCTCGGTTGATTCATTGGTACAACAAACTTTCGGGGACTCACGTAATACAGACTTTTTGAACAATATGAGTACGTCGACACAAACTTCTCGTGAAATCGGTACTCAAGTCGATTCTCCGACTGCATTTCGCTTTGAAAATTGTGATAGGAACTCGCGCATGGGAAGTGACCAACTAACTAGTGACAGCGTACATAATCTTTCGCTTCCGCCATGTGACATAGACGTTTTTGAGGGCGATTTCTTATCTTGGCCCACATTTAGGGACTTGTTTACTGCCGTATACATAAACAATTCGCGTCTTAGTGACATCGAGCGCTTGTGTCATTTGGTTGGCAAGACTAGTGGAGAAGCTCGCGAGATTGTCTCGAAATTTCCACTACTAAATCGTAGTTTCGTTCTCGCATGGAAATCTTTAAAAGACACGTACGACAATCCTCGGCTTCTAGTACATAATCAATTGAAAATTCTGTTTTCCCTTCCGGTCCTTGAAAAAGAAACAAGTTCAGGATTGAAATCAATCCAGCGTGGCATAGATGGATGTCTATCGGCGATGTCCATATATGAAATTTCGACTGATAATTGGGATCCGATAGTAGTGTTTATCTGCCTCCAACGGTTACCTAAACTTACAAAAACGTTGTGGGAACAAAGTGTGAAGGATAAATCGTCTCTTTCATCGTGGAAAGAGTTGGATGTCTTCTTGACTGAGAGAATTCGCACACTTATGTGCCTTCATGGTATGAGGGGAGATGAATCTCCAAAGCACTCAAATGCGAAGAAGATCCATGCTCGTACTAATGCAGCGTCTTCGGGATCTTGTCGTTCTTCTCCATCGGGTTGTATTCTTTGCCCAGATCAAAATCATAAAATTTACTCGTGCCCACGTTTTTTAAGTTCTACGCCTTCGGATCGATTCGCTATAGCCAAACGCCACCGTTTATGTGTAAATTGCCTGCGTAAAGGCCACGAAGTTAAAAATTGCGATAGCAGACGTCGTTGTCTGAAATGTAATCGGAATCATCATTCTTTGTTGCATCGTGACGAGCCCACTCCGAGTAATTCGACTCGAGTGGCAAGCACAGCAAACGCGAATGTGCCTTCTGCTCCTCCACTTGAGCATTTTGAACCATCCACATCGGCTGGATGTGCATCTCGTCAATCTTTTCATGTCGCGCAGAATAAATCTGTCATATTGGGAACAGCCATGGTGAATATCGTTCATCACGGTGTTTCGTATTCTGCTAGGGCGTTGATTGACCCAGCTTCAGAGGGCTCTTTTATATCGGACAGTCTTCAAAATCGGTTGAAGCTTCCGTCAAATCGTACCATCGCTAATAATATTTCTGGAATAAACGGGGTAGTTTCGGCCACTTCTGGAAAAAGTTGTCAATTGAATATAAGCTCTTGCGTTGATTCCAAAATTGTATTGAAGACAAACGCCATAGTCCTTCCTTCCATTTCGGGAAACCTACCTTCCTTTGCGGTCACTTCGGACCTCAAAGCTCAGTTACCCAATATTCGTTTGGCTGACTCGAATTTGTTTGATTCGAGTCAGCCGGTAGATATTTTGATAGGAGCTGACATATATCCTAAAATTCTTCTAGAAGGTTTTCTTCGAATTTCGTCAGGATCGTTGCTCGCTCAAAATACTGTATTTGGCTGGGTAATTACTGGTGGTCTTCCTACCTAACGAGCACGTACACTTTCATAAAAAATTAGCATAGCTTATGCCTTTCGTTCGTATTTAGCGTCGCAGCGTCCTTTAAATTTACATCGTATATTTATAACTTATTTGAATTCGAAATATTACTAGAACTTGTCGTGATCTAAATCTTTTGAAAAACGTTAATTTCATATCTCGATGTTTCGCGGAGTCTATATAAAAAGCAACTAACTAGAATAACACCATCTCGCCTACATTTGAATACTCACTAGGAAACTGAATTTGCGTTCCTTACTAATTTACTTATAAACATATTATATCATTAATTTAATTGCTAGTTCTAGTTGTAGATTTGTTCGTGCGTGGGAGTCCGTAATGGCCCTCATTCGTGGTCTCTAATGACCCGTCACAGGCTCCTTAATAGTCCTGTCCTTTGTGGGAGTCCTTGTTGCCCTCAATCGTGGTCTCTAATGACCCGTCACAGGCTCCCTAATGGTCCTGTCCTTTTGTGGGAGTCCTTGTGGCCCTCGCTCGTGGTCTCTAATGACCCGTCACAGGCTCCGTAATGGTCCTGTCCTTTTGTGGGAGTTCTTGTGGCTCTCGCTCGGAGTCTCTAATGGCTCCGTCACAGGGTCCCTAATGGCCCTGTCCTATCGCGGGGTCCATAATGGCCCATTCGTTTGCGGTCCCTAATGACCATTAATTTCGCGTGGTATATATATTTGTTGGTCCATCCGCTTGCGGTCCCTAATGACCTTTCCTTTCCGCGGGGTCCCTAATGACCCATCCGGTTGCGGTCCCTAATGACCATTCCATTCGCGGGGCCCATATATATATACTATATATACATACACACACATATATGTATACATTTCGAAAAAATTATGTAAAAAAAAATATATTAATTATACTTAGTTGCAGCATCCCCTCGATGTTGCAAGGTGGCCGGAATGTTTAAGTTAGAATGTTCCTTTGAATTTCGTTTATGTCATTGATTTGTTTCGGTGCATATATTGGCCAATTTATCGGGCATACATACTCGTTAAAATCTGCCTACTCCTCATTACTACATCCTTGTAGTATTAGCTTTGCAGATTTTAACGAGTAACGATTCGTTTTCTTGTTCTTGACACTTGCTCCGCCACCTCTCTCCATCTTGGACCGTCGCTCGAATAGGTACATCTTGCTGTACAAATATATTTAAGGTAAATCTTCGTTACCAAACTTAGCAGCAAAAACAACAATAAACCTCAGGCACCTTGCCTATTAATATTACATGAAACTAATCGTGTTTTATTTGTATTCTATTTCTCCCTATTCTCTTTTTATTTACCCCTCTCGGAGTAAACGTAAATTCGTCTTTCGCTCCCTACGCCCCCGCCGGCGTAAACAGTAACAGTACATACTTTAAAGTTATTAAATGCAATTTAAATTTATAATTATTTAATTAAAACAAAAAAATAAATAAATTTACTAATATTTTTTGGGACTCAATGTGAGGGGATTCATATGTCGGTTTACCCGACTGAGCTTTCTTACTTGTTAATACAAATATTGCTCATTTGACCTTGTTTATAAAACTGAACCGATATTTTTAAATTAGACACGGGTTTGGCTCGTATTAAGAAACTTCATTGTATCAATGTCAATAGTAAATTTTATATAGTTTTATTCAGAACGGGCTTTGAAGGCCAAAGTTTTAATGCAAATAAAAGATTATTTATTCCATTAATAATAAAATAAAATACATTAATAAATCAATGTCTTAGTAACACAAGACTGCACACCATAAAACACAAAATTAAAAATTAACATCACAGAGAAATCACCTACCTTCTATATCAAATTTGAAATTCGACTAAAATTCAAGTTTCACACAGATCTGATAAAAATAAATACGGCGTTTTCAAACCTCATATAAAATTACTAGTTTTTTGGACTGATGTAGAGCTTATTTCGTGCTATTCGCTCATTGCATTTGTTTCGTTTCAAAACATTTTAAGCGCAGAAATACGGGCCTGTTCTGAAATCACGCGATTTGATATCACGGTGGTTTAGTAAATTTTTTTTAATTTGTTTTCTGAATAGAGAAATTTTCTGTGAAAATTTAAGGTGAATCGGAGCAAAACAAAAAAATATACAGCAGTCTAAGCAACCACGCCTCATACGTGACTCAGTACATCAGACAAACTTTAAAGCGTTTTTCCACAACCCATGTTTTCAAAGACGGTGCCCCTCATAGATCAAAAACTACTGAACCGATCCTTTTGAAATTTTTAACACTATTTCTTTACATAATTTACGAGGTAACACTGCCGAGTTTTTTTTTGGAATTTGTTTATTTTTTATTTAACAATAACCAATTAGTCGATTTTTTCTCGCAAAAATCACATTTTTCACTTAAAAGTGTTCCCAAAAATTGAAAAATTTTAATTTCGAAAAAACTCGACAGCGTTACCTGGCTATAACGACTATCTCACTAAATAAATTAATTTCTGATGATCGAGTTATGAGGGGCACCGCAATTCAACTTTTTTTCGATACGCGTCCGCATAAATGCTGTCGTTGCCATATAAATACAAAGTTTACTTCGGTTGAAAGAGAACATACCGGTCCGGTTGAAAGAGAACATACCGGTCCGAGTTATGAGGGGCACCGCAATTCAACTTTTTTTCGATACGCGTCCGCATAAATGCTGTCGTTGCCATATAAATACAAAGTTTACTTCGGTTGAAAGAGAACATACCGGTCCATTTTTTGTGGATTTTTTTAGAATTTCTAATAAGTATTTTCAAATTATTTTAGAAATTTTAATTTAAAAAAAATCTTCAAAAATTGCCGGACTTTAGTATTCTGACCATAACTTTTACAAATATTGAGTCCCTAAAAATCCAATTTCTGTTCTGGAAAATTTTGGAAATTGTTCACCACAATTTTTGTATACATTAAAAAAAAATCCACAACAAAAGCCCGTTATGATATGTATGTTTGAAAAGACTTAAAATTTATAAAAATCGGTTCAGCCGTTCAAGAGCAATTAAAAATGTCGTAAAACCCAAAAAAATATTTTTTTCAAATTTTGAAAATTTCAAATCCCCATTATTAAAGAACTGCAAGCCTTTTTGCAGACACTTTCCAAAAAACAAATAAAAAACTACACAAAATTTAATTCAGAAATGTTTGAACTTTTTATTTGAGAGTTCGTAGCCAACTATGCAAAGTTGAAAAACAATATTTTATTGCAGGCAGCAACGGCAGACGAACAACGAAATCATAAAATTATGTTACAGTTAATGCATGGAATTCATATCGATACCTCCATTCTAAACTATGCTAAGTGCAAAAAGGCAGTTTTTCAGGAGAGGCGATCAAAGTTTGATGATTTTTTCATTTTGTTTGTAATTCCTTTATAATGCAAATCGAGTGACCTGTACTGTTTTGTGAATAACTTTTGATTGGGGTGACGGATAAACACCAAATTTTGACTGACTATAATTTGGAATATTTAGAAATTAAAAATGCAATCTCCCTAAAACTATGCTAAGTCGACTTAGCATGTTTTAGAATGGAGGTATCGATATGTCGCTTTCAAAGAACATTCTCATTAGCGATGTTGTTGCATTTGTTGAAAACTAGTTTTTTTGGAAGCGAAGGTGATGAATAATTGAAACAATAGAAAACAACAATAAGAATCAGCGTAATTGAAGATGATTGAATCTACTGCTACCTACTGGGCCCCGCACACACATTAAATTTTGGATTTTTTTTTTCAAAAATTGGTTGCCAGAAAGAGTTAACCTTAAGGACCGTCTTTAAACGTAGCCTGAGATAGCAAAGTACCACATAGAAAATTTTAAGTAAATCGGTAACTTCTTCCTAGAGTTATAGTGCGCATCATCGAGCAGACAGACGAACATACTAAAAGACTTACGATGTGTTTCACTCTTTTTATAGCAAGTGATATAATTACCCTGAAGATACAATCATTTTTCAAGTGCATATATATAAGTAGGGTCGACCATTTACATTTTAAATTTGAACTGCCGATTACTTTGACTTGTGATTTGAGCCCTTCGGATTATTTTCTGCGGGGAGCCATTAAGGATAAATGTTACGCGAAGCATCCAGAGACAATTCAAGGGTTGAAACATGAAATCAAAATTGCCATTCGACCCGAAACAATCGAAAATGTACTGAAAAATTGGGTTGATCGGATGAGGTACTGCTGAGCCAGTCGTGGTAGTCATATGATTGATATTGTGTTCCATTATTAAATGACAAAGTTCAACCATTCCAATTAAACCAGAAATTTGAAAAAAAAATATCAGTCCTTTTTTTATAGCCGATTCAAATTTAAAATTTTAAATGGCCCCCTGTAGAACATTTCTTTGGTAAGTGATCACAGTATTTTTGGATCATGTAACGGATTTTAGTGAAACTTGATATAATGGTTAAATTAAGTGTTGTAAACAACCTAACTAACCAATGTGTTTGAAAAAATATAAGCCTGCTATGATGATTTTGTACCAAAAGGACAAAACTAGAGGACTTCACTTTGCTCTCATTAGACGGTACAGAGTTAGGTTTATCTAAAAAGGTAAAATACCTAGGGGTATTCCTTGACTCCAAATTGTACTGGAAAAAAACACCTATGAGAGGCTAAAGAAAGGCCTCGACGCCTACTACATTTGCAAGAATTCAATAGGCAAGAACTGGTGAGTGAGACCACATATGTATAGTAATTTGGATTCACAGATCAGTGGTCATACCAGTTCTGACCTATGGATGCACCGTATGGTGGGCGGCAAAATGTACTTATTTTAAAAACTAATGGCGTCTTTGGAGCAATTCTTTAATTTTATGACATTTTTTTTCAGTGTAGTATAACTTAGTATACTTAATAATCGTTTTCCCCAGGTAACGCTGGGAGCGTTTTTCGAAATGGAAATTTTTCTATTTTTGTGAACACTGAAGTGAAAGCTGCGTTTTTTTCTAAAAATAAATCTGGTAATTTGTAAAAAATAAATTGTAAAATAAAAAATATTAACAAATTTAAAAACAACTCTCCAGCGTTACTTCGTAAATTATGTACATAAATAGTGTGAAAAATTTCGAAACGATCGGTGCCGTAGTTTTGAAGTTATGATGGATACCACACGGAGGAAAATCGGCATTTTTGATATGTTTGAATTGAAAGAAAATATATTTTAAAAATGCCTTTAACAGCATTAGCTGTTGTTTTAAATCAATAAATTTTAATTTATAAGTATTCCAATTCATCACTATTTGTCAATGCATCAATGCAATTTATATTTGCGAAAGATTATACGATTTAAGTTTTAATTAAATTTTACAAACATATAAAATTTATAAAAAATGCTCTTTAAACATCTGAACAACAGAAAACTTGTCTTTAAATTAAGGCATTGATACATTGCCAAAATACATAAATACAAAATACTAGTTCCAAATAAAAAAATATTATAATGGGAACATATTTTTGTTTAGAACAATATCCTCCCAAACATATAATATTTGGGTATGTCAAATATTATATATTTGGAGTGTACCCTAAACATATGTATAATTCAAGCCGAATATGTTTGGGACAATATACTACAGAAGCGATTTTTTCAGCGTGCAACTTTGAAAACGTTGGTTGTGGGAAAACGCTTTAAAGTTTTTCTGATGTACTGAGTCACGTCTGAGGCTGACGCCAGACCGCACACCGAAGCAAAGCAATGTGAAAACTGCTCAAAGTCTCCGCTAAAACAACGACGCAACATGTCATGCCGACTGCAGAGAGAGAGAGAGAATTTACACATGCGTTGAAGTGAGAGATCAGAGTGTCAGTGTTTGTTTTTCTCTTTCTTTCTTGCTTTTGTGTTCTGACGGAGCAAAGCAGAGCTAGAAACGCTTCACAACGCGCTCGCTTGCAGAGAGTATCGCTTTCGGTTTAGCTTTCTAATAAGAAAACACAGAAAACACTTTTCTGCCGCTGTACGCTCACGCAACAAAATTGCGTCTGACTCTGCCGGCAGCCTGAGGCGCGGTTGCTTAGACTGCTGTATCTTCTTTAGTTTTGCTGCGATTCATCTCAAATTTTCACACAATATTTATAATTCAAATATTTTTGTAAAAAAAAAAATGGAGAAATAGTTCTACTGAATTGTTCTTATAAGGGGTGATCCATTTCGAGGTTCCCTACTATTTTAAAGAAAAAAACAAATTGAATGGGGAATGTTTATTATCATTTGAAAAAACATTCTTTGGCATTTATTTTTTGAAGATTATGTCTATCCAGGGTTACCATAACCTTTTTTTGGAAACGAGGACGTTTGTGTCAGAAAAGGAGTACATTTGTAACATTTACAAAGAGAGTTTGAAACTTTCGGAGGGCATTCAAAAAATACAATTTCCTATGATAATGATTTGTACAACAATTTGCATTTTGTAGCGCTTAGATGCCAACTCGGAGGACTATATCTAAATCTGAACAAATTTTCTTCAAATTTGGCAAGGTTTGTTCTTGGGTGCTACCTTTAAATCTGAGCAGATTCACAACAAATTCGACAAAGTGGGCACTTGGATCAAGAAACTCTATCCTGGTTAATTTCAAAGTGATTGGGTATGAAAAAGCTTCTGTGGCGCTAAAAGGCCAAATCGGAAAGAAAATTTATATAGGGCCTATATCTAAGTAAATCTGAACCGACTTTGACCAATTCTTCCCAGCCCTTATTGTCAAATTTCAGCAAGTTTGGTATGAAAGTGCGACCTGTACTTAAGGAACAATTTTAAATAGACAGACAGAAAATCTGTGTACTTTAAAGTGGGTTTAGCTCCAGTATTTTTATGTGTTAATTGTAATAAATAAGTGAAGCGGCGTTAAGATCTGACAAGCCGAATTTTGCATACCCTACTCCACACTGAAAAAAAAAATAGTAATAAAACTAATGATGACACATTCTTATATTAAGAATGCTACCTCGGCATCAATTCAATGACAATTTTCATTAAAATAATGAAAATTTACACGTTTTTTACGAAATTTTCCTTAATATAAAGTTTTTTGAATTTGAATTAATGTCTATCTAATCATTAGTTTTGTGTACGCGCTTCTTTAAATTTAAATTAAAGAAAAAAATCATTATTTTTGTGACAATCCGCATTATTTTAAGTAATATTTCAATACCTTTAAGGATTTTCTACATTAACATTACGACGTAGACATGTCATAATTTTAATGCCGAATCGGACTTAATTAACAGTATGAGATATTTGAGTAATAAATTTAAGGCTATGTTCCCCTTAAAGGAAAGGCTGTCTTGGTAATAAATTTTATGACTATTGTCACTATTTTTAAGAATACATACGAGAGAATTATACAATCTCTCCCTCCCTCTCTCGCTCGGAGAAACAGTTTTGTTTGGTAATGTGTGAATCAATAATTGTTATGGAATGCTAGAAGAGAAAATAGAAAACAGTTCTGTTGTTCGTTTTCTTTTAAATCGTCAGTTATTTACAAGCGATGGAAGGAAACGGTTGTCTGTTTTCGGGACGCGGGTTGTGAAAACATTTTATTGCTGTGAATATGTAAGTATACGTGCATACATACGTGCATATTGCACCGAAAATAATTTTAATATGGGCTGTTAACAGTTATTTTTGCTAAAGCATAGCAACAACAACAAATGAAACCGTCGTGTACATGTGTGTATGCATGTGGTTATGCCGTCGGCGTCACCATCGATCTCTGTGATAAGGGAGTGCGTGTGTCATAGTTATTTTTCCTGTCTGTTATTTATGGCGATGTACATGCGTTTTTGAAGGAGATCTTGTTTGTAAGTCCTGTGAAGAGATTTGTGCCAAATGGATGACAAAAATGTTAGTAATAGATTTTGGAATACTGAAAGAGACAATGGGAAACTGTTTAGGTACGTGAAAAATAATATTATTATCCTGAAATAAACATCTTATTGGCAATTACAAAATTAACAAAACACATTTTAATTGAAAGTATTTATTTATTAAAATACCAGCGGATAATGCAGAAATGTAAAATTATTTGTGGCAATATAGAAATTTATTAATAATTATTAATAATATGTTATGCATATAACTATCTTTTTTAATTTTTTTAGTAAAACAATTTTAGAATGGGTCTTTTGTGAGAAGAGTGGCAAATTTTACAAAATATTTCAACGTAAGTATTATATATGAACGGTTGAAATATTTCTCTTAGTTTTCAGCGTTTTCCAATTGTGATATGATAAAATTTATTTGCATTTTTTGTTTATAGATAATTTTATTTGATTTATTTTCAGAAAAAATTTAATTATTTTAATTTTAGATCACGCAATATTTGAAGATAAATGTGATGGATATATGAAAATGCAGTGCTGAATGCCATTTATAACTTGCATACACCTACATGGGAATGTTTGAATTGAAAGGAAATTGATTTGGAAACAATATTTGTAAGTATTATGTATTTCTGAACAAATATATTTTATTTGAAAATCAAGAAATTTAATTTGGAACGCATATATTAATGTATTAGAACAAAATATATTTGCGAACTGACGTTCACATATAAAATACGTGTTTTCACACAAACAAAGTTATTGTTAAAAAGTTTTCCAAATATAATTTATTTAAAAAGATTTTTTCCTTTTTTTAATTTTAGTTTAAATTTTTCCCTGATTTCGTGTTCATAATTGCTTCATAAGTACTTCATAATTAAACCTGCTGTTAGATTAGGCCCATTTGGTCCAATTTTTGTATATATATATATATATGTATGTATATATATTGCCTTATAATTTTGTCCAATGGATATTTCAGTTTTACTAAAATCAAAATAATAAGCGTTTTTGCTCAAAAATAATTGTAAATAAGCTGCTTTCTTTTCACGAAGTATTGAATTAAAAAAAAAATATAAAATATTGTCTTCCACATTCATTTTATATGAAAAATGTAATGTTGACCAAATGGACTCTTAATCTAGGATTCGTACAGATTTGCTAATCTAACACCAGGGTTAAGAATGTCATAAGCAGCATTAGCTTTAGTTTTACAGAAGTAATTTTTAATAAGTTTTTGTAGTTTTGTTTGCTAACAAAACTTAAGATTTTAAAATCTAAGTCACGATTGATTTTTTTGAGAAAATTATTTTTGATAACTCAGTTTATATGAAAAATGCCACTTTCGCCACTTTCAAAACAATCAGTTTCTATTATTAATAATATCTTACATAAATATTTTTTTTAACTTTTAGTACAGCAAATTTTGTATGGATCTATTATGAGAATTTGTGTCGTAGAAGAGTGACTAAATATTTCAGTGTAAGTATATTCCAAAGATTTTAATATATCTCTTATCTTTTAACATTTTGTGACAGTTATATGATAAAATTTATTTTAATACTTTATCGTATATAAATCATCCTGTTTGATTTCTATTCAAATTATTTTTATTTTAGTTCGCGCAATTGAACTTTATTTGGATATATGAAAAATGCAGTGGGGAATTAAAAATTTACAAATTGCAGGAAATGAGTGAGCATCCAAACTATATGATAAATAATATAATATTTGTTTTATATAATTTCTATTTAAATTCCAGCCAAATTCTAGGTTAAAAATCATTAAGGTCGGTTCCGATAAAAATTGTTCATGGACAACAAATAGAGAAACGAATCCCGCTATAGAATCGATACATAACAATACAATATTCGAATAAAAGTCAAACTTCATGGTGTGTTGGCCGATTTGTCTTTATACAATTACATAGAGTTGTGTAGTTCGTGAACGAACTAGTTCAATTGAACGGGTCACTATACTGAACTGAACGAACTAGTTCACACAACTCGTTAATTTCAGCTCAGTAGTTCACTATGTATTTTTCTTCAACCATAACTTTTCGTTCTCTCTTCTCTGCTGTTATGTGTTGTTTCCATTTTTATGTCATCATCCATGTATGATTCTGCCTATACAAACGCCTTTGTATTAGTGATTCCAACTCTTCCATTCATATTCCAATCAGATTCCTTTAATAGCGGCTTATTTGAACTGGTGATCTACTGAACGAAATGAACTGTTTAAGTAAAGTGAGCTGGTGAGCTAAAGAGCTGGTGTGCTAAAGTGAGCTTAGAACTAAATGAACGAACTAGTTCACTCAATTGAACTGAACTAAAAAGAGCGATCACTTAAAAGAACTATAGTGCCCAACTCTACAATTACATACTGTTTTAAATTATAAAATGTTCAAGGTTATCCGTAATATGTATTATATTTTTTTTTTGTATTTTCCAATATAAAGTATAACAAATAAAATATTTATTTAGAAAGATAAAGTGTTGTGTTATTGAATTTTCTATGAATAGTAAATGATTTCAAAGAAAATGATTCATTTAAAAGAGTAACATTATTATCAATATAATGTAACGAATTTTCCATACATATTTAAAAAAAACTGTATTTAAATTCATGTATGCCTTAAATTAATTACCAGTATATTCTTATATCAAGGACAAACATGACATTTTACTAAAAATAAGCACGCGCCATACTTAAATTTACGCAAAAATGTGATTATTTTAAGACCAAACTTAATTAGTTTTATTACCCAAAATTCTTAATTCTATGAAATGCATCCTCAAAACAAATACTATAACTGTGAAACCTTCTTATTTTTATAGCGATTGTCTTTAGCTCGAAATCATTGCCAAAATCTTAAACTTTACGAAAAATTCATTGATTTTCAGTACGCTTTTTTTTAGTGCATAGATTGCATGTCAAATGTTTTTTGAATCTTTGAAATTTGTTGCGTTAAGAAGTAAAATCTTAATGCACCTTTGTGTGGGGGCTATATCAAAACATGGACCTATAATGATCATTGTTCGTCTGAAGGGTTCTGGATATACATACTCCCAAATTACCAATTTCAGTTCAACCATTTGAAATTTGCAGTCTCTATGGCGTTAATAAGTCAAATCGGACAGAAGATGCTAAAAATTGATCGATATTGCTCATTTTCAATCCTAAGTTAAGTCTGTACCAAATTTCAGTCATCGAGCTCAATTATTGTAGTACTAACTTTGTACTAAAAGTAGTTGCAAGTATAATGCATGTAGAGGTTTACTGTTTGGGAAAAATTTTAATTTGTAACAAAAGGAGGACAAATCCATCATTTTTGAAAAATGAGGAAGGACGGAAGGACACTGTTTAAAAAGGAGGACATGTCCTCCCAAAGGAGTACGTATGGTAACCCTGTGTATATCAAATGTTGGCCGCGGCTACGTCTCAGATGGTCCATCCGTTGAGTCAATTTTTCGATGACTCGTTCGAGCATTTCGACTGGTAACTGGCGAATGACACGCGTGATGTTTTGATCGAAGACATTAAATATCCCCACAGGAAAAAGTCTAACGGTGTGATATCACACGATCTTGGTGGCCAATCGACCGGCCCAAAACGTGAAATTATCTGCTCACCGAAGTGTTCTCTCAATAAATCCATTGATTGATGCGATGTGTGGGAAGTGGCGCCGTCTTGTTGAAACCAAATGTCGCCGAGATCACGACCTTCAATTTTTAGGCATCAAATAGTCGGTTATCATGGCAAGGTAACGGTTGTTGTAGCCACTGTTGCTCCTGCAAGTATAAAATTTAGTTAGTTAGTGGTTTAATCTTCTTCAGCTGACTCATCAACATCCAGTTCCCGGAAACGGGCCGCAGCCAAAGGCTCGGACCAAAGTGAAACAGGAGTTAGGTGAGTGGGTTTAGCTGGACAGTTAAACAGGTGTTGTGTGTCATGCGGCCCAGTATTGCATGCTGGGCAAAGATCAGTGATGGTTTCGTCCAATCTCGATAGTTGAGTCTACGGTCGCCATTGGCGGTTACGTTCTCACCGGCATAATTTTTGAAGAAATATGTAACGATGATTCCGGTACGTCGATCGGGAATCGGTCAATGGCAAAAAGATAGCTCTTAAAGAGAGCTAACATATTGCTCATGTGTGTCAAGGTCGTGGGTCGACTGGAAAGTGTTTTTTTTTTTATTTAAAAAAAAAATGGACTTAGCGCAAAAAGGCTATTGAAAAAAGTATCTCTACTAGGATCACCCATTATTTTTCATAAAGAGCCCAAACACTGATTGAGTTTATTTATAAAATGATATATTACGAGGGCGTTTCGGAAACTTCTTAGCCTAGCACAAAAAGCGCGGTATAAACAGAAAAAAGTTAAGTGTTTTGGAAACTTCCATCTCTGCTATGAACACATGTTAAATTTTGTTTCGATCTGGCAACTCCTTCATATAGAAACAGTTGTTCACAAAAGACGCATCCGCGATTTTTTTACAATGGAAAAATTAGAAATGCGTGGTGTCATTAAATATTGACATAAAAAAGGTTTATCGGGACAAGAAATTTATAATGATATGGTGAATGTGTTAGGTGAAAGTGCTCCTTCATATGCAACAGTAAAAAATTGGGTTGCTGAATTTAAACGTGGTCGTACAAGCATTGAAGATGAACCACGTAGTGGACGTCCAAAAACAGCACAACAACAGAAATTGTAGCCAAAGTGCATGATATGGTATTAAATGATCGACGAATAAAAGTGCGTGAAATAGCTAATATCATGGGCATTTCAAATGATCGAGTCCATTTAATTTTGCATGAAGAACTACAGATGAAAAAGCTTTCTGCAAGATGGGTGCCGCACTTGTTAACAGTCGACCAAAAACGCATAAGAATGAACAATTCTCTAGCTTGTTTGGATCGTTTTAAGCGAAATAAAATGGATTTTAAGCGTCGTTTCATAACTGTTGATGAGACATGGATCCACCATAGTGGATCCAGAGACAAAAGAACAATCCAAACAATGGACTGAAGCTGGAGGAAGTGCCCCAAAGAAGGCAAAAACAATTCAATCGGCTGGTAAGGTTATGGCAACGGTTTTTTGGGACTTCAAAGGTATTTTATTGATTGACTATCTGCAAAAGGGAAAACAATAAATTCAGAGTACTATTGCAACCTTTTGGATCAATTAAATGTACAAATTCGAGAAAAACGTCCTGGCTTACAACACAAAAAATAATTTTACATCAAGACAACGCACCAGCGCACAAGAGTGTTTTAACAATGGCTAAAATCAACGAATTAAAGTACGAGTTGCTTGACCACCCACCTTATTCTCCTGATTTAGCTCCCAGTGACTTTTGCCTGTTCCCAAATCTAAAAAAAATCCTTGCTGGCAAGCGTTTTACCTCAAATGAAGATGCAATTACAGTTGTAAACCACTATTTTGAAGACCTTGAGGAAAACTATTTTAATCAAGGGATAGAATTGCTAGATAAGCGTTGGACTAAGTGTATTGAAGTTTCAGGAGATTGTATTGAAAAATAAAAATATATCTGAAAAACTAACTATTCTCTTTCATTGATAGGCTAAGAAGTTTCCGAACCGCCCTCGTATTTGTTAATAAAACAAGTATTTCTCAAAAATCACAATTTTTAAAATCTTGGCATTATTTTTAGGTTTTTCCAAAAAATTTGAGTGGTTTGGTTATATAACCGTCATAGTAAGTTTCACTTAAATTTGTGACATAAGCCAAAAGTACTGTGATCACTTAATATGGAAATGCTCAAAATTGTTGTAGTTAACACCAACACACACACGTAAGAATAATGGTATTTATAAATTGTCACATTGAACTGTTGCATTTCATATCAGCACAGAAAATGTTTTTATCGCATTAATAATAACCGATTAGTGGTATCTACATATTATTATGGAAGTAATACAAACGAACCGATAAAGTAAATATACAGTTTACGCGTTGGTAGCGCCTACAAAAGAATTTCCCGTACATTCAAATAGTTGAGTTTGATTTAAGACAAAAGGAAAAACAAAACCATATGAATAACACAAACTATACGATGACTCTATTGTTATTTTGATATTTATTTAAGGACATTGAACATTAAATCCAACAATGTTTTATTAGTGTTTTTGGAGTAATGGGAAGTGTGGTGTCCTTGACAGACTATTTGTTCAGTTTATTTCAGTCAATACAATATAGGTATGCACAAACAGGATTGATGTTAAATCAACTGACCGCCATCTACGATAAACGGTGTACCTACAACAACCCCATTGTTGTGTATTTTTATGGAGGCTCAACAATATTTGGGTGACCTCGAAACTAAAGCTCACTCACACAGTTCCACATTTCCAAATTGAATACGTACGAGTATAACGAAGTTTAATTTCTCTATTCTTGAGTGAGCTGCTCATGCACTTAGGCGTTTGCCTAGGTTGAGGGGTTCGGGTTGGTGGGTAATGATGCCATCAGGAATAGTGTATCCTTTTATTCGTTCCATTTAAATTCCACTTAGAAACTTTCGCTTGGGAACACGTTTCACGTCTTGCCATATCCATTAAAAGCGATGTTGTCGTTGTCGTCGTCGTGTCATTACCCCGCTTCCCTCTTTGCAATGCATGGAATGCCGGCAAACGTGATGGGATTAATCAAAAGTGAAAGTTCTTGCAATTGAAGTCGAGTGTTCGAGCAATAATTGCCGGTAACATGCAACGCAACCATTCACATTCAAAGGATATTCCTCTTTCGACGTTCTAAACGTCACCGTCGTGGTCGATTTGGTTTAGAGGCTAAAGGTGAGCGTCTAAAGAAAAGTTCCGCAAAGAATTTGACGTGCTTAAAAATATTTAAAAATGCAGGAGTTTTAGATTGGATTACACTTAACACAGACTGGCTTTTTAATGTATGTACGAGTAAGTGTTTAGTTGACGTTATTATACAAATTTAAATTTGAGCGTTTTTTAATTATTACTTGTTTATACCACTCTGTAGGATATTGTTATATGGTTAAATTGGGATATAGTAATTATTCGTAAAAATTATTTCACAGTAAGACCATAAACGTGACTTCTTTGACATTTCATGGACGCAATTTCAGAGAGGAAGACATAGAAATATGTATTTAATGTTCGATAAGAAAATAAATGGAATAATGGAATAAACATGTTTACAGGTAAGGGACCGATCAATAGTCCATGATTCCCCGTTATAAGTGGCCACCGCAGTTCCTGGCTACTTAACACCTGCGAGGCAAAGCCATGCTAAAGAGACGGATCCCCTCTTCATATATTTTGGGTAGAGCTAAGGTAGAGTTGCCAGGCGAATTTGGACTATTGGGACTTCTACTAAGATTTTGTGGAAAAACCTTTATTGGAAGGACGGCTCTACTTCTTCTTACATGGAAGCAATAAGATTATCTGCTACCTTCATATCTATGGAGTTCCCAGCATATGCAATGACCTGAAATTGCTTATTTTTTATCTCCATCTACACTTTATCGATTTAACTTTATACCCTCACTTTAGTTATACGAGGGAATATAGCATTTGCTACGGGGCCAAAAGTGTAACACATCGAAGAAGTGATCTAAGACCCTAAGTATGTTCGGCGGATATTCGTTTTGGGCCATTTTAAGTCGAATGAGAAATGTCCGTCCGTCCGTCTATCTCTCTGCTGGCTGATGCGCACGATAACTCTCGAAAGAAGTAACCGATTAACTTCAAATTTGGTGTACGGTAATATTTTTTTCTATCTCCGGCTAAGTTCGAAGATGGGCCATATTGGTCCACTCCTTCTGGTACCGCCCACACAAAGGGTTATGATTTAGTGAAATATTGATTCTTTAATAACTTCTACATTACTTATTAGAATCTTCTGAAATTCCACACATTCTATTAGTTTATAAGTCGCTATCTCCTCGAAAAAAAAATGGGCGAAGTTGCCACGCCCCTTTTGACATCTACCACACAAATAGGCCATTTTGCACCAAAAGTAAACTGGTTATAACTTAAATATCACTTCATAAAAATACTTGCAATTTTGTACAGTGTAATGATTGTATAGTTCTTACAGTCCAGTGAAAAATGGTTCTCATTGTCACACCCCTCCCACACAATGGACTATATTGCACCAAAGGTTAACAGCTTATAACTGTAATACTTTAAAGTTGTTAAATTAAAATTGATAATAATTAAATTAAACAAAAAATAAATAAATTTACGAACACCTTTTGGACTGAAGGTGAGGGGATTCGAGTGGCGGTTTACCCGACTGAACTTTCTGATTTTTTTTATTATTTTCCAGTTATAATCAAAACCCAATGTTTGATAATCAAATTATTTCTCTCGTGCATTTTGGGTTACCCTTCTTTCAAACCTTATTATTATTGTTCTCCTTTCCAATGTAAACAACAACCATCAGAAATCTTGAAAAATGTTTGTTTACCATTGCCTTTGATGCCTATAATTGATATTAATTATAAGGTAACAACAACAACACGTATACGTCAGAGTGGTAACTTAATTTATAACAAATAATGGTTTTATACAAATATGTAGATAGATAGATAATCATGTTGGGTTTGATTTATTTACTCAAATAAATATTTCTTTAAATGGCACTAGAAAATCGTTAGTGTAGAATAATAAATGCATACGTAGTTTCTTAGGTAAATTGCAATATATTTTAAATATCGCTCACTTACTTCAAGACTGTCGTAACTCAAAATTGAAAATTGTCGATATGTGTAACTTTAAGGCCGTATAAAAATATAAATAAGATGAAATAGGAAGTTTAAAAAAAGTGGAATAATCCGAAATATGATTCTTTACTTATAAACTAATTTTCGTTGAGATTAATTTATGGATATTTACAAAATTCGCATTTCCGTAAGACAACCTCAAAATGTTAATTCGTGCAAAAAGGGTAATTTTTACGATTTATTTGTGACGAAACGGTTAAAATTTTTTGATTGGAACCACTGGTACATTATAACTTTCAAAGTTTATTCTGTAAAATGTTCATAAAAAATATTCAAATACAGGCTTTTCCAACAAGAGGTGTTATTTTGAATCACCCGGTATTTCGGTAGCTGTCACTTTTGAAGCTTTTATTCTTTGACATTTGACAAGTAGAAACTACGCCATTACTAAAAATGGAACGATACACGATCATCGAACCATACAAAACGATCAAATATGATCGAACAAAAAAACGATACGAACGGTACAAAATCATCTTGACTGGCCCATTTCCACCTCGGTGGCTACGTCAACAAGCAAAATTGTCGCATCTGGGGTTCGGAAAACCCAAGAGTTATTGTTGAGAAGCCTCTGCATCCTCAACGTGTGACTGTTTGGTGCGGTTTATGGTCCGGCGGGGTCATTGGACCTTACTTTTTCGAAAATGAGGTTGGATCAACAGTTACGGTGAATGGATTGCGCTATCGAGAGATGATTAATAATTTTTTATGGTCGGAGTTTGATGGTATTGATCTGGACAACGTTAACTTTCAACAAGACGGCGCTACGTGCCACACAAGCAACGAAACCATTGCTCTGTTACGGGAAAAGTTTCCGGACCGTGTTATCCCTCGAAGAGGTGATCACAATTGGCCACCGAGATCTTGTGATTTAACACCTTGCGACTTCTTCCTTTGGGGCCACGTGAAAGATAAGGTCTACGCCAACAGCCCAGCGTCGATTCAAGACCTCAAAGATAGAATTCGTGAGGCTATCGAAGACATAGGGCAGCCACTTTGCGATTTGGTTATGGAAAATTTCATGAAAAGGATATGGTCCTGTACGAGTGGTCGTTGTGGCCATTTGGCTGATGTTGTAAAAATCCAATCATTTATCTCAGTAAAATGGTATTTCCTTATTATGTGATATTTTCCTTCCTTATTTGTTATAATTTAATTTAAAAAAATTTTTTTTGCAAAAAAACGCGATGGAGACACAAAAACAAAATCCAATAACATTTTGTTTTGACTACTTATGAAGAAAAAATCGGAAAACAATATATGGATACATCAAAAAGTTATAGCCATTTTAACAGTTCATCCCGAACTTAATTTTTATAACTTTTCCATATTTTTAAATTAACATACTTTAACCGATGTCAAAGTAATGGGCGATTTTTTTTTGAACTTTCTTTTTGGCAACACTGTTTTTGTCAGCTCATGTTCAGTTTTGTCTATAATTTAACCACGAATCGACTTACAAACGATTATTGAATTTTATTATCAAAATTCATGCTCGGTTAAGTTCTTCCATTTTATGGTCAGTTTAGGGGACTTCTGAAGGGGCTATTCGGAATATTGTGACTTAATTTCACTCAAAATTTACGTTATTGGACGTTAAACCACCAATACGTAGAGTGCGGACAGAGAAAAATATCGCCGGTGGCATCATTGGACAGTACTTTTTCAGACACGACAAAGGCAGGAACGTTATTGTGAATGGCGAGCGATACCGTGCGATGATTACAAACTTTTTTGCCCAAAATGGAAGTTCTGGACTTGGCTGACATGTGGTTTCAACAAGACGGTGCCACATGCCACTCAGCACCCAGCACGCGAAACAATGACCCAATTGGCCGCCTAGATCGTGCAATTTAAAGCCTTTACATTATTTTTGTGGGGCTATGTTAAGGCTCATGTCTATAGGGACAAACCCGCAACGGTTGACGCTCTGGAAGCCAATATTGAAAAATTTATTCGTGAGATATCGACCGAAATGTTGGGGAGAGTATGCCAAAATTGTTGCCAACGTATGAACCATTTGAGGCGCAGCCGCGGTCAACATTTAATGGGTTTTTCAACAGGGACGCTACAAAAGTAGACCGACAGGGACAAACGACACAATACTTTTTTGCCGCTCTTTTGACATTTCTCTTCAGTAAGGTTTGCCATTCATGATGGAAAGATACACGAGCCAACGAGTCGAAATTATTAAAATTTACTACCGAAATTCGGAGTCAGTGGCCTCAACGTTAAGAGCGCGAAAAATCGAAAAATCATCTTCAGCGATGAGGCTCATTTCTGGCTGAATGGCTTCGTCAATATGCGTTATTGGTCAGACAGCAATCCACACGTACTCCATGAGTCATCATTGCATCCCGAAAAAATTACGGTTTGGTGCGGTTTATGGGCCGGCGGCGTCATTGGGCCGTACTTCTTCCGTGATGATCAAGACCGGCACGTTACTGTGAATGGGAATCGCTACCGTTCAATGATAACCGAATATTTTTGGCCCCAATTGGATGATATGGACTTGGAGGACATATCCAACAGGACGGCGCCACAAGCCACACAGCGAATGCCACAATCAATTTATTGGAAACCAAGATTGGAGAACGTGTTATCTTACGAAATGGTCCAGTCGATTGGCCGCCTCGGTCGTGCGATTTGACGCCGTTAGACTATTTCCTGTGGGGCTACGTCAAGTCTATGGTCTATGCCAACAAGCCAGCGACGATTGATGAACTTCGTACGAATATCGAGCGAGAAATTGCAGCAGTATCGTCCGATTCATGCTTGAAATCCGTCGAAAATTGGGTTCAGCGTCTGGACTTCTGCAAGCGTGCCCGTGGTGGCCGTGCAAAAGAAATCGAGTTCCATACATAATGGCATCGAACGTACTTTCACACGAATAAAGAATTTCATTGATATCCAAAACCGTTTTTGTTTTATTTAATAAAAACTTTTGTAGCGCTCTTATTGAAAAACCCGGTACATGAAATCATCTTTAAACATTGAATTATATAGACCGTTCTATCAAATAAAGATTTTATACATTTCTCTAAATTTTATGAGTTTTTTTAATCAAATCCGAAAGCTCTTAAAAAATCACTCTATGTTCCAAGAGAATGTCCAAGTAGATTGAAATACCTCGAAATTATGGAACGTGCACAACCACAAAGGGTTGCTCGCAACTACCCTACTTTTGCTCCAATGCATCATCAAAATTATGCCCAAATACATCAAGTATCGTCACAATCAAATACATGGTCAAATGTACAACAATCCGTACCAAATAATAATAATTTATTCTCTAATGAAGAATTAAAACATTTAACTTTTGAATTAATTTCAAAGCTGCGAAATTGCAAAACAAAATTTAGCCAATTTGAAGTTATCACAGATCTCGCATTTATATTTTTTTTATTGAACGAAACAACGAAAATAATTTCATGGAATGCCAGAGGTATTAGGAACAAGACAGAAGAGTTATTCCAGCTTTTAGATACATTTCATATTGATATTTGTCTTTTATGTGAAACTTGGCAAAATCCAACCATTTCAATAAAAAAATCAAAACTTTTGCTGCTATCGTTACGATCGCCCTGATAGACGAGGAGGTGGTGTTGCTGTCCTTTTTAGGAAAACTCTTAAACATAAATTTCTGGGTCTCAAAAATACGACACATATTGAAAATATTGGGAGTTCAATTATATATAAATGATAGAACTATCGACACTTCCCTGGAGGCTCTCCCAGAAATGATACCCAATATAAACAAGAGTTCGTGTCGGACCTTCATCTAAAAATGTCGTACTTGGAGGTGATTTTAATTGCAAACTAATCACTACGATATAATGTTTCCATTGGAACATACATACATACCTTCAGATCCGAAAAGGCAATCGTCGACGCTAGACTTTTTCCTAACAGATATCCATCATCAACTACGTTCTGTGAAGATTATGAACAACCTCTCATCCGATCATCTTCCGATAACCACTGAGATAAACATAAAATGTGATTTTTCAGAAAATTGGTTTTATGATTTCAGGAAAGCAAATTGGAAACTCTTCAAGAGACACATCACAAAGAATTCCAGAATATCATATGAAGATGACGTATCCGTAAATTATATAAACCGCATGGTTGATGAATTTAAGGATTTAATAAATACTGCAGTTGATGTCAGCGTACCAAAACGTAGAGTCTTACCTAAAACAATGGCAATAACATTGTTAATGAATGCTTGGTTAAAACTAGTCTATTTCAAAAACAATACCCAAGCCCAATAAACCTCTAAACGATCCTACCTCATATAGGCCCATTAGCTTACTTTCGTCTCTAAGCAAAATTTTGGAGAAAGTTATACAAGAGCGAATTACTGAATTTATGGAAAATAACAGCATATTGCCCAAAGAACAGTTTGGGTTTAGAATTGAGCATAACACTTGTCACCCACTCGTGAAAATAAAGAAGACAGCGCATCAAAATTTTAACATCACTATCAACAGGTATGGTCCTGCTTGTTGTTATACCCTAAGGAAAAAAATCGCTTTTGTAGTATATTTTCTGGAAACATATTTTCTTTGGGTAAATTAACTATTTTTCTATAAGTCGGAACAAAATTCTGCAACCCATTTAAGTATTTACCCGTTTTTTAAGATAATCTGCACATAAACTTCGAAAAAAATAATATTGTTAAAAGAGATATACAAACATTTTTATAGGTATGTAAATATTAAATATTTGCACAAAAGTATATTTTTTTTTTAATTTTGCTGTCAAACATATTTTGTTTCATGTTTTTTTACCGTGTATAGTTGCATAAATTTGGATTCCCTCTAGAAGTTATGAAACTTATTCAAAGTTTGCTTAGTGAAGTTAAGTTTAGCGTATACATTGGAAAAACAAACTCTCAACTAATTGACATCCCAAATGGCTGTCCGCAAGGTTCCTGCTTATCTCCTATCCTATACAACATATTTACCGCCGATATTCCTGTGATAGAAAACAGCGTCATTTCAATATTTGCAGATGACACCTCTATAATGAGTTCCGATATATATTCCACCATCATAGCAACAAATCTAGAGAAAGGTCTGTTCAAATTAAATGAATATTTTAATATGTGGAATATAAAATAATAATAAAATCGATATTCCTACCAATAATGTGTTACTGTGCGCCGCTATAGGCGTCGTCGGCGAGCTGCCTACAAAAATTACAAGTTGTCCAGAACAAGTTGCTTAAATTAAATTGAAAAAATCTATATTAAAGCTATCAGCCTTAAATTTTGCAAACAAAACAACCTTCACCATGGATCAAATTATACAGTATAATTAATATGTGATGGGAGCTACGAACATTGTTCGTTTGAATGTTTCATGGTATAAATTAAATCAAAGCATGGACCTATAACAACCGTTGTTCGCGTGAAAGATTCTGGGTACAAAAGAGCTCAAAGTATCAATGTTTAACAAGATCGGATAAAAATGCTGGTCTCCGTGGCGCTAAGATATAACAATACCTGGGTCAATGCTGACCGCTAAGTTTGCAATCCCAACTCACCTATAATACTCACCAATAATACTAACATTGCAATAACATAAATGTAACAATGAAATTCCAGTAATATCATTTTTCAGTGGAGAAACATTTAAATAAATAAATAAATATAAATTGGAATTTATATTTGTAAAAAAAATATAAATTCAATCGTACCAGTCTAAACAAAAAATCTGATAAGAAACTTATTATCATTTTTCGATGTAATGGCCCCCGTAATATTTCACTCTATATTAACCAAAACTGGAAACATGGAAACGTAAAAAAACATAGTAGAGTTATATCAATGTTATAAAGGGTTTTCCAACAAGAGGTGTTATTTTGGTATTCAAAGAAAAATTAAATTTGTTTAGATAGATGATCGGATGTTTATTTCATAATAAAGAGGAAGGTATGCCGTTAATAATGAAAAACAACATCAGCCAAATGACCACCACGACCACGCTTACAGGACCATATCCTTTTCATGAAATTGTCCATAACCAAATCGCAAAGTGGCTGCCCTATGTCCTCGATAGCCTCACGGATTCTATCTTTGAGGTCATGAATCGACCTTATCTTTCACGTGTCCCCAAAGGAAGAAGTCGCAAGGTGTTAAATCACAAGATCTCGGTGGCTAATTGTGATCACCTCGTCGAGAAATAACACGGTCCGGAAACTTTTCCCGTAACAGAGCAATGGTTTCGTTGCTTGTGTGGCACGTAGCGCCGTCTTGTTGAAAGTAAACGTTGTTCAGATCAATATCATCCAACTCCGACCATAAAAAATCATTAATCGTCGCTCGATAGCGCAATCCATTCACCGTAACTTTTGATCCAAACTCATTTTCGAAAAAGTAAGGTCCAATGACCCCGCCGGACCATAAACCGCACCAAACAGTCACACGTTGAGGATGGAGAGGCTTCTCAACAGTAACTTTTGGTTTTTCCAAGCCCCAGATGCGACAATTTTGCTTGTTGACGTAGCCACCGAGGTGGAAATGGGCCTCATCAGTCCAGATGATTTTTCGATGGAATTCCGGATCATTTTCATGCATTTCAAGGACCCAATCAGCAAAGACACGACGTTGTTGATGATCGGCCGGCTTGAGTTCTTGTGTTAACTGAACTTTCTAAGCCTTAAGACCCAAGTCTTTATGCAAGATACTGTGTAACGACGTTTGTGGAATGCCCAATTCCAAAGAACGACGAGGAATGGACAAACCTGGGTTTCCTTCAACACTTTGGGCATAAGCAGCAATATTCTCAGTTGTTCTTGAGCGACGTGCACGGGTTTTATTCTTCACATCACTAACTTGTCCCAACAGCTCGAATTTTTCCACAAATTTCTGTATTGCGGTCCGACAAGGTGCTTCACGACGACCCAAAAATGCTTTAGTTTTGCGAGATGTGACTGCAAGATTTTCACCATATTTGTAGTGAATTTTAATAATTTCAATGTGTTGTTGAATCGTGTATAGTTCCATTTTTAGTAATGGCGTAGTTTCTACTTGTCAAATGTCAAAGAATAAAAGCTTCAAAAGTGACAGCTACCGAAATACCGGGTGATTCAAAATAACACCTCCTGTTGGAAAACCCAGTATATATCAATGTATACTAATGTTCGGGATGAACCTGACAATTCTACCTCCAATACAAACATGGAGGCCGCTAAAAGAGTCAGGTCTCCCGAAGAACATAGCGCTGTGAAAGTGACTAAGAAGAAAAAGGGCTCGCCGTCTTCCAGTAATTCGGATAAGCCTAACGTAACCACACAAAAGGAGGTCTCTAGTCTGGGTCCTTCGATTGTGGACGGTAAAGTTGACCCAATAACGCAGTTCAAGTCAACCAAATCATCCGTTAAGGATGAGGCTTTAACCAAAAAGACTCTACAGACACGGAAAAATCAATTGACCATAAAGAAGGGTAAGGAGCCACCGTCTTATTCTAATATAGCTAAACAACATTTTCGAGACGATCTATGCTACGCCATAATTGATAGCAGTAGTGCATCTGGCAGAATCCCCGAAGACCAAAAGAGTAACTTCGACGATTTGGTCTATACGAGGGTAGCGGAATACGTCCTCGAATCTAAGGATGAACCACCAATCGAAGTAATGAGTTGCAAGCTTGAGAGGGGTGTTTTGATGCTAAGGCTGGCATCACAACGCTGCGCTGGTGTCCTCGTAAAACTTGTGGATAGCTTCCCCTCACCTTGGGACGGCGCAAAGCTAAAATTGGTAAGGAAAAGCGACATTCCTGAACTCATAAAAACGACCCTATATGTTAAGGGATGTCCCAGTAAGTTCTCATCAGAGTTCATACTCGACATCATTGGCAAACAGAATTCAAAACTTTCCGTGAGAAAGTGGGAAGTCTTCTATAGGAAGGATGATACCGAGGGTACTCTCCTCGTGTTAGGCATAGACCCAGAATCCAAGAACAATCTTGTCATGGCAAAGGGCATGGCGTACTTCTTGATCTGGACAGTCTTTTTCAAAATTGGAAAAGTCCCGATTGGCAGGACAGATGAATCGAGTCCAAATATACTGTCTGAAGAGGCAAACACTGGCATTGAACGGATGGAGACAAGTGAGACACTGCCAAAAACTGATGTGGAAGTAGTCAATAACACCACCAGTTCACCAATAGTACCGCCACTTTTGCAGGAAGTTCCCAGCAAAGGTGGTGATCAAAATAAAAAGAGCCACAAAACGATTCAAACCAATGATGGAGCGACAAAAAATAACACCGCCTCCCAAAATTGTCGACTGGAAGATGGTGTAATAGGTAGTGAACGAAAGGAGGAGAATGACCCACTCCCAAAATTGTCGACTGGAAGATGGTGTAATAGGTAGTGAACGAAAGGAGGAGAATGACCCACTACCAAATAATGAGGGGGTGCCACCAGATAGGATAGACTCCCAAAAGAAACATTTACTGGAAGGACAATGATTGATCCAGATAAACCTCCACCGGAGCGAGACAGCATCCAACGCTCTGATGGACATAATAAATAAAGGCAGGGTTCATATTGCTTTGATCCAGGAACCATGGACAACTAGCAACAAGGTTACTGGATTAAACCATGTGAACTATAACCTTTTCTACGCAAACACAGGTAGTCGTCCAAGGACTTGTATTCTGTGCCATAAAAACTTATGTTTTATTTTCTCTCCAGAGTTGTCAACATCGGACGCAACGGTGCTGAGGCAAGTTAATGGAAATATGTACCTGGCGTCAATATATCTGCCATTCGATACGCCGACATTGCCACCTTCGTCGGAATTACAACGTCTGGTGAGGGAATCCAAACACACAAGTAATGAGTTATTAGCTGGATGTGACGCCAACTCCCATCATATCGCTTGGGGTAGTTCTAACACCAATAAAAGGGGACACGCCGTTATCGAATTTTTAAATACAAATGACCTCATAACTCTTAACATAGGAAACACTGCAACCTTTGTTAACAAAATTAGGGAAGAAGTATTAGATACGACGATATGTTCAGAAAATCTTATTGATGAGATTCATGAGTGGAGGGTTTCGGATGAACACTCCTATTCAGACCACCGTTATATAAGGTTTAAAATTGCACGGCCTCCGCCAAACCCCATAAGTTTCCGTAATAAGGCTAAGACCGACTGGACTAAATTCGGAAATCTACTTAGAAATCAACAATATGCTAAGGAATAGGTGGATTATTTGTGGGTCATATGACGTAAAAACTAGAGACAAGGTAAATCGTGGTATACCTCAGGGGGGCATTTTATGGCCTCTTCTATGGGTTACGACGATACACAGTCTCCTAAAAGCCCTCACCAATGAAGGACTTAAACCAGTCTGTTATGCAGACGACGTTGTAATACTTCTAAGGGGCTTACATCCAAATCTATTATGCAGAAGAGCTGAAGAGGCACTTAACATAGCATATAACTGGGCACAACCAAGGGGATTAAATGTTAACCCTTGGTTTAAAATGGGGACTACGTCCAAATATGACTCACTGGCTTTACATGAGCGTGATTAGAGCGTGATGGACAAGAAGTGCAACGTAATACCTTTGCAAAAAATGCAACGTATGTGCTGTCTAGGCATAAGCGGGGCATTTAGAACTGCACCAACAAAATCGTTGGAGACTATAATGCACATCCAACCAATAGACATCCGTATAAAGTATGAGGCAGCCCTCACAGCAAGACGTCTACAAGTGATGGGAGAATGGATAAATCGAGACCACAAGTCGTAGAATAGAATATCTAGTTGGTCACATTCAAACACCAGAAATCTCGGACCGCATTCCTGAAGTGCGGCTTACAGCTACCTGTGATACGTTTGTGCCAGACAGACGCTCCTGGGAAAATGGAACATTGGCCCATGTGCCAGTGGGAACCAGCTGCTACACGGATGGGTCCAAGCGAGGAGGAAGGACGGGTCTGGGACTTTTTATTGATGAACCAGAAGTCGAACTTCACTTCTGCCTCCCTGACCATAACACGACATTTCAAGCAGAAGTTCGAGCAATCACGGAGTGTGTGAACTGGCTCAGTAACACGACAAAGCCTAAATATGCCAACATCTTCACAGATAGCCAAATGGCGATTAAAGCAATAACATCGGAAAGGGTCAAATCTAGAACTGTGTTGGACTGTAAAAGAACGATAAATGATTACTCAGCCCATGGTCAATTGCGAATTTGCTGGGTACCAGGACACAACGGAGTGATTGGAAATGAACGGGCAAACAACTTGGCTTTAAAGGGCAGAGAACTTCGAGTAATAAACTTGGAAAATTGGAAACCTTCCGAAGCCACGAAAAATGAGTTGAAGCACTGGGCAGTGATGGCTCATAAAACTGTGTGGAATAGCGCAACAGTAGGAGCAACTGCAAAGATGCTATGGGGTGACCCAAATGAAAAGAAAACAAGAAGTCTTCTGAAACTAAACAAGATCGATATTAGTAAGATGATGAGTGTTCTAACGGGACACTCAAGCTTACAAGCACATCTTCATCGCATAGGACCAGCAGGAAACGACGAATGCAGGTCATGCAGAGAAAACATCGAAACGATGGAACATTTTCTGTGTCACTGCCCGGCTTTCACACATGCAAGATCCCAACATTTCGGGTCCGACATATTACCAGACTTGACTCATCTCAGAGAATATGACTGGAAGATACTGAGAAAATTCGTGTCTATTACCGATTTTCTGTAACTCGTGAGGTATAAAAAGATCATAAATAAGGAGCGCACAACAGGCCGAACCACTGGCTTAAGTGTATGTCCATGGACATGAGACTTTTAAACGTCTCCTCTCTTCAACCTAACCTAACCTAATGTTCTTCATTTATGGCAGTGGGACTATACTATTTACCAATACATTATGTTGCTGTATAGTTAACTGCAACTGACCCATATCGATACCTACATTCTAAAACTTGCTAAGTCGACTTAGCATAGTTTTAGGGAGATTGCATTTTGTATTTCTAAATAGTACAGTACAGGTCATTCTATTTGCATTATAAAGGAATTCAAAAGAAATTTAAAAAAGTCATCAAACTTTGATCGCCTCTCCTTAAAAACTAAAATTTTTGCACTTAGCATAGTTTAGAATGGGGGTATCAATATGAAATTAATATCACATTGAAAAGGTTATCTCCCACAGTCCAAAGATATTCAAGACACCCTTCGGGAAATATATAATATTACAGTGTGAAACAAATAGACCACGCTATAGTATGTCTATGCAGTGCATCACCGCAATTTGCCCAATTTCGTTGAAGGTTATATGCGATTCTCACTTTAACTTATGTATGTGTAAATCAATAAAAAATTTTATATACATACATACATATGTATGTACATATTCTAGCAATCACCCATTGAACATATGTAGAAACAAAAAAAAAGTAATGAAATAATACTAAATATTCCCCGTATTATATGACTGAAACTTTTTACTTTTATTAGAATCTGGCCGTTTATTTGTATGGGGTGAAAATCACTATGGTCAACTTGGTATAGGAGGTCATTCGTCCAACGCTAACAACCCCAAAAACAACGGCAATGGCAACAATGGTGACATAGTTATAAAGCCGACATGCGTAAAGTCTTTAAAAGCTCTGGGTTTGAAGATAGCCGACATAGCATTTGGCCAAGAATGGTCGGTGGTGTTGACACGTAAGTTATATGTACATAGTTGGAATAGAAAATAATTGACATAAAGTATGAACATATGTATGTATAATTGAATATGTATTTTGAAAACTCATTTTTTTAGAATCCAATGAACTCTTCTTTACGGGTCGTAATATATTCTCCAGCGACAGTCCGGTCTCATCAAACTTTACCGAAGCAACAGTCAATGAGGAGCCATGTGAAATTATACGTAAACCCTTTCGGCTGGAAGAGTTCGATGACTGCTTGTCCAACAATGAGGAAGCCGAGAACTTTGTTAGTGTTTTGGCCGGAAATGAACATTTCGTTGTATTGACATGTAAGTTTTTCTAAAGTTAAAAAGAGTTGTTTTTTGTGGATTTTTTTGTTTGCTAGCCATTTTGCGCTCATTTCGCCATTTGCTTGCCATTCATTCATTCATTGTTGGTGGGTCGATGGTTTGTTCAGGGCTGGTGTTGTTAATACACAAACATGGAAATTGCATAAAATCAACAACAGGTCCTTTTTCTCATCACACAATGCGAATATTGATTGTTTATGACATGCAAAAAGAATGGAGTAGAGCGTTGGCAGTACAACACACGTTGGGACAACAATAAAAGTAACAAATAGACAAGACATGATAACAAAATATTTACATTAGGTAGCGAACGTAGAATAGAGTGTCTGGGGCACACTGAAAGAAAAACATATTTCTTCGTAGCAGCGAAAATTAATAAAGTTTCTTTCATTGCTGTAACGAAAATGGAAACATTTCGTGCCTACAACAAAATTTCTTTCGGAATTAAAGTCTAACACATCGAATTCGTGAGCAATATAGGTACTTATGTTTGGGAGAGATCTGTTTCCGGACATTTGTCCCCCGTCCGTCTACCTTGAATGGTCCGTAGGATAGCTCTTTAAAGGACTTGTAATATGTCTCCAAACATAGCTTGAGTTCAAAGACGGACCATAGTTAAACACCCCCTTCCCCTACCTCTTGCACACATGGTCAATATTCAGTCTTATAACTATATAACTCGTAAAATCTCAATTATTATCTTCCGTTTACTCGTCTGAGATTTTAGTATTTGTTTCTTTCAGTGTATATAGTATAGTATATGTGAATTCGCGTGTAAATAAATGACCTGTTCACTTACATTTTTTCTGTTTTTTGTTAATGGTCTGTGTACTAAATACATCTAATATGTCCACCACCATCAGCGCAAATACGTTTATTTATTATATTATTATTATTATGACGTGTTGGAAATATTTTACAAAATGTTGTTTTACATAAACGGTAAAACTTTGTGGACTCACTAAAATTTCCTCGAAGCGAACGAATATGCCCCAAATGCTATAAAAAGTCGTGGGATGAATTCATTTCTATATTAATAATAATAAAATCCTAAACGCGTAGCTAAATTGCAGGCTTTATTTGAATTCAGCATTATTTTTAGAGAGCAGGTTGTAAATTAGAATAAATAAGAAATACGAGGGTTGCCATATATATTTATTTAAAAGGGTCCGCCATCTAACTTTTTTTCAACTAGTGCTTATTTCGTGAATGGTAACACTTAGCTCATGTCTGATTTGACAGATAATTAGTTTTATCCTTCCGCTGAACGAATATGTGTATATTGCGAATATTGCGACATTACTTTGAAAATCATGGTACTGTTGCAGAATGTGTGCGAAAATTGCGTACGGATTTTGGAAGAAGAGAAGCACCGTCAGCTCCGTATGTTCGTTATCTTGTGAAAAAAGTGAAAGAAACTGGCATCCTCATCGATAAACCAAAGCTTGAAAAACAGTGCGTACACCCGAGAATATTGCTGCTGTGGCAGAAAGTGTGCGTGAAACGCCATCAACATCAATTCACCGTCGTTCTCAACAATTGAACATTTCGGAGACATAATTGAGACGAATTTTGCATAAAGACCTTGGTATGACGCCATACAAAGTCCAATTGGTTCAGGAGTTGAAGCCAACTGGCCATCCAATTTGTTTTCAGTAGTTTTTTTTATAGCATTTTCAAAAAAAAAAGTTAGTTGGCGGACCCTTTATTATGGACTATGCAACACTTAGTGTTGCCTAGGAAATATATATAGCAACCCTCGTATATATAGCAACCCTCGTAACATCACAAAATTTTCAATCTAAAAAAAGTTACGTCCTCAACTGAAATTTTGATTGGATCAATTAAAGTATGAATAACATGATATGAAATAAATATATTAATTGATTAAATTAAATTGTATGATTGGAAATGTTCTCCATCTTATATTATTGAAATAATTAAAATTATATTGAATCAATTTAATTATTTCAATAATTTTTTTTATTTGCTGGGTTTAATTTAAGCACATTTTTCCGTGAATAACAATAATACGATTCCTCAATTTTTGGATTGTAGATTCAAACGCTATTTTATTACTCTTCCGGCATTTATACACCTATAAACTAAATAACTTTTAAAAGTCATATTTTTTAAAACTATTTTTCTTTTAAAAAATCATTTTTTTAAAACTATTTCTCTTTTAAACAATTAATAAATAAATATTTGTTATCCATAGCTTTTGGACGTCTCATTGGCTGGGGCTCAAATCAGTCACATCAATTGGGCAGCTCCGAAGAACCGATGTTGAAGCCACATGAGATTGTCTTAGACTCGCCCATACAACAGTTTGCTTGCGGTCCCGAATCGACATTGGTGCTAACTGAAAAAGGAAATCTATATTTGACGGGACATTTAAATGAATTTGTATTTCCACAATTTACCGAACTGCAAAAGAATCTCTCGCCCACTGAGCAGATTATATTCGTGCATATTTCACATGCAAGTGAAATCTTCATTGTAACCAATACTGGCAGTATATATCGCAGTTACGAATCGCTGCGTAACAAGAGTCTTATCTTTCAAAGATTCTATGATTATGACAGCGAAGAGAACGGTCCAATTTGGAAGCTGCTCAAGGGTACCTCATTCTATGCCGTACTCACCAGAGCGAATAAGTTTTATACGACTTTCTCGGAAAGTGGTCATCACTTGAAAACTTTTCGAGAGATTTCTAAATTCAAAAATCTTCGTCTATTGGATATGGCTTTGGGAGATCGACATGTTTTGGTCCATGGTTTGCCAAGATCATCGACGTTGGCTGCAACAATGGGCCCTGGCGGCGAACATCGTTTTATGTCACAAAGTGCTGTAATGGCCAATACCACCGGTGGTCTAATGGGAAGAATGAAAAATGTCACTAAACCTAAAGAGGAAACCGCTTTGGATGAGACCCATATGACCCCAACACGGAATAGCCAACTTATGGAGCCTATTCTCGAAAGACCAAAAACAAATACACCCGTACATGAAACTTTCAACGAGGAAGATGAAACGAATGTAGAGGAACATAATGAAGCTACCGACAGCAATAATAATCTAGGTCATTATGAAAGCGAAAGACACAATAACAATGCAGATCCACCTTCAGAAATTGCTAGGGTGGACAACACTTCGCCGCAGAGGAAATCGCCTACGGGTTCCATGCAATCACATAAAAGCACAAGTTCTTTAAGGAAATTGCAACATACAAACTCTAGTGACAAATCCCTGCGTCCAAGGACACCTTTCCCCGAAACCAGTGGCGGCAGTTCTCCACAGACGGTCTATAAAAAGACACCGATACGAAACTCATCTTACCAAACAGCCATGAACGAAGACTACATAGAACACACCTCGCCCAGATTGGTAGAAAGTCTAGAAAATATCGCAGAAGCTGTGGCCGGTAAGTTTTTGCATTGAAATTAATATCTCAAAGCTATACTCAAATGTAATACGATTTTGTTTTGTAGCAACGCCTGGAGTAACGGTTTCAATGCCTACACCGCCCACCGAAGATGACGAGGAATTAACGGTGGAAATCAGAGAGACCACAGACCCGCTGGACCACACGATCACAATCAACGAAATACGCTTCATTAACAATGGCATCGATGTTACAGCAAATGTGAAAAAAGAAAAATCTATGGGTTCACAAGATTCTCTCGATGAGTCAGACGATGAGGAGGACAGCAAATCAACCATTAGAAAACAGGCCGACGGTTTCATGGATCGGGTGGAGGAAGAAATTGACGAACGGGTAGAAAAAGTGAAAGCCAATAAAGAGGAGGCTGAAGAGGCGGTCAAAGCCAGCAAAGAGAAAGCCGAAGAGGCGGTCAAAAACACTAAAGAGAAAGCCGAAGAGGCGGTCAAAGCCACTAAAGAAAAAACTGAAGAGGCTGTTAAAGAAAAAGTCGATACCTTTGGAAATAAAATCGAGTCAAAGATTAGCGAGGCCAAGGATTCTCTCGAGAATGCTGCTAAGGGCGCTGGCGAGTCTGTGGAGGCTAAATTTTCTGGTGCTAAGGATACAATAGAGTTGGCAGCCACGAAAGCAGCAACTGGGGCGAAAGGTGCCGTGGAAACTGTAAGTGAAAATGCTAAAAAGGCTGCAAGAGGGGCCAAGAGTACAATGGAGAATATGGGCAACACAGCTGCTAAGGCTACAGGTGATGCACGTCATGCCATTGAAAATATGGGTAGCAATGCAGCCAAGGCCACCGGAGAAGCTAAGGACTCTATGGGCAATGCTATACGTAAAATGGCCGGTGACACCCGCCATGCCGTCGGAGCAGTAACCTCTAAAATCTCCAATGAAGTTCAAGATGCTAAGAACAGCTTGAGTTCTCTCCTGCAGGGCAAGAAAAATAAGGTAGACATAGAAGTGGTGCCCCCCGACGTTCAAGAAGCAACAGAAGAGCTACATGCCGAAGTCAGTGCCAAAGAAAGTGGTGGCAGTAAAACAAATCCTACTTCACAATCAACCAATACACCAGGTGGTGCTCAAGAAGACGATGAGAGGACAACAGCTTCAGTGAATTCAGCTCACACCTCGGCGGGTAATCCCTTCGAAGGCCATAACCCTTTCGAAAGTAATAATCCGTTCGAAAATGAAGGCACGATTCCATATGATCCCGAATTGGATGCCATGATTGAGAGAAGCAAAAAGGCATTCCAAGATGATGTGGAAGCAGCTAGTATGGCAACGGAACGACATGTAGATGATATAACGGATGCGGTTGTGGAAGAGAAAAGTAAATTTTCCAAATTTCTCGATGATATGCGAGAGAAATCGAAAAATCTATCTTGTCGCAATGAAAAGGCTGTTCAAATCATTGAAGGTGAGTTAAAAAAATAAAGAAAAACTTGAACGAGTAATTGATGTATTTCCTAGAATGTAAGTCAGCTCTGTATCAGATTGTTGGCTGACACCTAGGTATAGATAATATACGAATAATTAGATCGGCGTATAGTGGCTGTTCGTCACCAGAATATCCTTTTAGATTACTAGAAGAAATCTTTCCTACAAAATTTTTTGTAGAATTGTTGATTTGTGTATCGTAACCTTCTATGTATATTATTTATTTTGTTGTATTTAATTAGGCTGTAGGTCATAAAAGTAAAAGAAAAAACACTTTTATTTGTTTATTGTTACTCTTCTCCAATATTTCGACCACCTTCGCTGGTCATCTTCAGGGAATTTTAATTAAACATAAGAATTTAAACCTATTTGACTTGGAATTTGTAATTTGGTCTGCCAATGCCCTAAATCAATAAAACTAAGTAAACAATTTTGGTCCCAGCGTGTAAACTAAGGAGAAACCACTCGTCAGCAAGCGGTCCGCCGGTGCATAAAAAATTACCAGGTAGCGCTCAGTGTTAAAAGCTTTCATTTTTATTTTTCTAATAAAAGCACGCAAGAATATCTTTACGAAAATTGATGTTTATAGATGATTAACGTTTCGTACTATTTTCAAATGATGCATAACATATAATATTGAGCATTGATAAATAATTGATATCCCTTATCTATCGTTTTCACAGCCACTCGTTGAACATTCTTAACACATTGAAGCAATCACTAACCATTCGGTATGAACTAACTATTGTAGTTCACAAGAAATCCTTTTCAAACCGCATATACATTTTCAAAAAGGGGGATATGAACGGAAAAAGATGTTCTTCTCCTCATTGGGTAAATTATTCTAAGAAACCATTTTTCAAACCGCATATAAATTTACCAAAACTGCCCGTAAAAACATTTTATTGATATTCCAAAAATCAACTCTAATTAAACTTATATTCAGACAATTTTGGAATCTCGCATGGAGGTTTATGCTGAGAACTAAGAAGTGTAGTCGACAGGAAATCTTTTTTAACGAAGTAGCTTTTCATATTTTCTACATCAAAGTAGTCGTATTATTTATTGGTTTCGAGTATTAAAAAAACGTATTCAGTCTGGAATTGAATAAATCAATTTGTTCCTTGTTAAACATTTTTTAAATATTCTGCTGTTTTATTGTGTTATCTACAAGACCTCCTAACTGTGGGAATATCAGCGCAAATAAGGAGCCTTCCAATACGCAAATGTATTCTTTACTCGGATTTTATTGGAATCTGTGCTCAGCCAGAGACTTTACAAAATTACATTTTGTTTTCCCGCGTAAAATTAATTAAGCTATTCCGACCCTTATTGGTAATGTTTAATTGTACATGATATATATTTCCATTTCAGATCAACCTCCCAGATATTCAGAAGAAGATGAACTGGCTCTCCAGCCCGTAAATGTTCGACCAGAAAATGGCTCAAAAGTGTGCACAATATTATAATTATAAAATTTTTAGAATTAATACCAAAAAACTATGTTGCATTTGTTTATTTATAAAAGAGAAATAAAAAACAAATAAAATACGTCATCTGTGCAGTTGCACGAAACAAATATTTGAAACACAAACTCACCTGTGTGCCTAAAAGGTAAAGTTGCAAAATATATTTTTAAAACCAAATAAAGATACTGAATTTCACTATTAATTTTTTTTGCTGTTTTTCCACTTATTGCTTATTGGTATGGCCAAAATCTTAATGCACAGATCAGCTGTTGAAACTTTGTTTATGTTTCGTAGCTGTCAAAATCAATACAACGGAGCCGACTAAAATATTAAACGTGTAAAATGTAGGGTACGACTTAAATAGATGACATCGTCGTAGGACGTTTGTCAAAGTAATTTTGTTTGTTTATGTGGTACACTATATTTATTTTCATCGCGAAAATTTCACAAGCATGTGCCATCGTGTGGTAACCATGATTTTTTCGCATTCAAAATTATAGTTGAACATATTGTATCGTTTCCACAGCATTACAATTCAAGTTTATAAGAAAATATCAGGCACAATTCGATATTAGGCATATTTTCGTTACAAGCTACCTATTTTAGTTTAGTCCTGATTCACAATTTTTTCCGAGCAAGTGTCAATTTTTTTTAGAGAGAGAGCTCTTTGCGCCTTCCTCTCTCTCCAACAAACTTTGGCACTTGCTTGGAAAATATTGCCTCGTGTTAAGCAGTACATAGCAGTTTTCAAAAAAAACAGCAGTAAGTGGCGAATTTCCACTATCTGGTAACAATGGTGTCACTAGTTGTAAGAAAAGACCAATGCGAAACAGTCAAACAATTCGTGATATGTATGTATAAACCATAAATTTACTATTCTATGTTCAATTGATTACACCCTTTTTGAAAATATTAAAACCATTTTTCCATTTTTGTTTGCCGAGTGTGAAGCAGGACTTACTCTTATTTTCATATGATTGAATCAGCTGATTCGTTACTCTACGGGGGATTTACGGTTATGTTTGCCTAACCCAGGGTTAAGTAGGCGTCATTCCAATTGTTTTATGTTTTTTGATTACAATTTAAACTTGTGTTCGTTGTCAGAAATATACACACATACATACATATAAAAGTGACACTTCAACACCCACACTTCTAATTTTCAATGCAACTTTAGTAAAAAGTGTTCCATTTGTCAACTTGGTGGATACTATGTCCAGATTCACAAATTTTGTAGGAGAGAGGCAGAGAGCTCTTTCCGCATGCCTCTCTCTCCTACAAACTTTAACACTTGCTTGGAAAAAATTCCACATAATATTATACAAATGATAGTATGGGGAGCTAAGCTCTTTTAAGCATTATAAGTATGTTTGTGTATACATGCATGCAAAAACAATATAATTTAAGAAAACATTCCTTCCCGTAGCGGGTATGTGTCAGTTAAGAACGAATAGGAATTTGATTCCAACGAGTGAGGTTTTTCGCGGATTTTCAGACCGTTTTCACAATTAAAAAATTAATAATCATCGATAAGTGCAAAAAAAAGTTCAATCAATGTTCGCGGAAAACAGTTTTTTCCCGTGTGGCAGTTCATTCCTATTCCTTCGTACCTGATAGATTTTGACGTTTCGGCCTGGAGGAATGTCTTCTTTGTCTTTTTTGTTATTGGAGATCATTGTGCTGATGTTATACATTGCTTATACATGCTTGTGAGTCATCCAGGGTCCAAAATAATTTGCTACTGTTGTACGAATATAAATAAATAACATGATGTTTTGAAAACCGAAAAAGATGTTTTATTATTTTTAAGGATTTACACTATATTTGTTGACAGTATGCCGTTCTCTTACTTGTCGTACTCAACGTTTTGTGTTTTTCATTCGTACTTGGAAACAACAATAAACAGGAAAAGCCAAAACAAAAAAATTAAAATATGTGTAAGTCCCTATTTACACTGGCTGTATATTCAGCAGATTATCGGCGGGGAAAACTCTCCCTGAACGTTTTGAGTTCTTCGTGCAAGTTCAAATGAGAATTTGATGATAAGCTGCTGAAAAACTTGCCTAATGTAAATCTGAACTAAAGCTGAGTATAGACGATTGCCAGATCAGCAAACGTTATCAACCCTGTTAAAGTGCCGCAAATATACGGGTAATGTCAGATTGTTAGGCAAAGGTGAATTGACAGTTCAGACGATTGCAAGAAAACATTACAATTTCATATATTTACAATATATTTTGTAAATATTTATATGCAGGATTGCCAATAAAAATACATTATAGACAGTGTTGCAAATAAAATGATTTTCTGGCAATGGCGCCGTTGTCACATGCATAAACTTCGCACATATAACAATCAGCAAATTATCTCGCAATGACTTTTCTGCTAACGTTGCAAAACAAAAATTGTATGTTCACACGGTTGTAAATTCACAGGGTTGCATTTTTCTGGCAATGTTGTCCGATCTGCAAATCGTCTGTACTTACCTTAAGTATTCAAAAGGGAATAAAGGCTGGTTTAGGCAAACGTAACCGTAACGCCACCGTACCGTAGCGAATCAGCTGATTCAATCTGACATATGGAAATCAGTATAAACGATTAGCCAACGGAAACGAAACGTTAACGGACGGCTGAATCTGCTGAAATTTGATTTGGACGGTACGTTTACGTGCATTTGCAAACAAAATTATTAAAATAAGAAAAAAAGAAAAAATTTATGCGAAACTTTTGAAAAATAATGATAAATTAGTAGGAAATAAATATAAAATAAAATTAATTTGTTGCTATTTTTGTTGTGAATGTCTGATTGATATAGCACGTTTTTTCAAGTTTTGGATAATTGCAACGTTACGGCGGCGCTAAAGTTAAATTACGGTTAAGTTTGCTAAACTCGGCCTTAAGTCGATAAGTTACTTAAAAAAAGGTTTCGTGTGAATGGGAAGTGTACATTTACATGATACTTTTTTTAGTATTAAGTATAATTATCGGCGTTTTGTGGGCGAGAGAGGCAGTCGGAAACGGGGGAAAAAAGTATGCCGTACTCGTACCAAAAATAATAAATAATAAGATATGTGATCCCGGAGCGAGTAAGTTGTCAGTTACGAACGAATAGAAATTTCAACGAGTAGGACTTCAAAGAGTGAGTTTTTCCGCGGATTTAGGACCGATTTTCTCGATTTTTTTGTAATTATCACAATTAAAAAATTAATGTTAATCTATTAGTGGAAAAAAGTTCAAACTATGTTCGCGGAAAGCTGTTTTTTCGCTTGTGACATTTCATTCCTATTCGTTCGTAACTGATAGATGTTGACGTTACGGACTGACGGCACATCTGTATAATTTAAGGTCTGGGCGTGTGTGAACGTAAATACTTTTTCAAAAGACAATAAGCCGATAAGTTAGTCTGGATTCACACATGCAATTTTTTTGTGCTAAATTGCAGTGTTTGTGGGAGAGGGACGAAGTCGGTGAGGGGGGAGAAAAAATCGTCCGTACTCGCAATTTTTTTGCAATGCGTTTTGCGTTTTCTTTCGCTGTAAAGTTTTTCGACATTTCCACACTGCTTTTCATTTAATATTCGTTGTTTTGTGCTCGGTTCAACATATGTAAATTTGTACGACATACATTTTAATAAAATTTAATAAGTTTTGTTGAGGATTCCCGAGAAAAGAAACACACAGTTTTATAAAACGAACAATTCAAACACGTCTTTATTGAATAAAGTCTAACAGAGAGAATAAAAAGAAAAATGAAATTTGTACAAAACAAATTTTGTCCAAACAAACAACCAAAGCCTACTACAATCAAAATATTTTTTCATTACAAAGTCGTTTTATTACCAAGTAATTTCAACACCAACCCTTAATGAAAATATAATTTTCTTATTTGAATCCCAGCTTCTCAAACAATTTTTTGTTCTTAACTTTTGCTAGAGACTTTGTCAAAATGTCTGCCGTATTCTCATTCGATGGAACATATTTCAGATCAAGTTTTCCTTCTTTATACACATCTCTTACGTGGTGTATCTTTATGTCTATATGTTTGCTTCTGGAATGATAAACTGGGTTTTTGACAAGTTGTTGAGATCCAATATTGTCACCATATAATGTAGTAGCAGTTTTTACTATTCTTGCGAATCCCAATTCAGTCAAAAGATTGCGAATATAGATTATCTCCTTCGCCGCTGTAGATAACGCCATATATTCGGCTTCGGTGCTACTTAGGGCCACCGTTTGTTGTTTCTTCGACTCGTACATTACAGCACCACCAGCCAATATAAAAACGAAACCAGTGAATGATTTCCTGTCGTCTGAGCCTCCAGCCCAGTCAGCGTCAACGTATCCATGTAATGGTTTGCCAGTGTATCGGTACTCCAAACTATGATTTACGGTAGCATTCAGATATCTGAGGATATGATTGGTTCCATTTAAATGCTCGGCATGTGGGTCATTATTAAATTGGGACAGTTTTGTAACGGCATGCAGGATATCTGGTCTTGTGCATAGCCCAATGTACATTAGGGAACCAATTAATGATTGGTACATTTTTGCATCTACCTTTTTGCAATTTTCGCACCCATCGGTACATTTCTTGAACTTTTGTCCTGGATCCAATGGAGTATTAACCTTTCTTACATTTTCCATTCGGGTTTCTTTTAGCAATTCCAAAATCATTCTTCTTTGCGAAAGTTGTAAAGATCCCGTTGGCGTATTTCTCTTAACCTCCATCCCCAGAAAGTAGTCTACGGGTCCTTTATCTTGAATTACCAAGTACGATCCAATCTTGGATTTGATTTCTTTCAAATCATCTTCATTTGAACTCACCAATAGAATATCATCAACGTACACAACTAGAATCATAATATTCCTTCCATTGTACATGGTGTACACGCACTGATCTATTGCGCATTGTTTAAATCCAATTATTTTCAGGATTTCGTCCAACTTTTCATTCCACATTCGGCCGGATTGTTTTAGTCCGTATAACGCCTTTTGCAATTTACATACTTTATCAGGGAATTCTGTATTCTCAAACATCTCGGGTTGGCTCATGTAAATATCTGCGTCAATTTCACCATTGAGATACGCAGTCGTAACGTCCATTTGGTGAACATATAACTTAAATTCTACTGCCAATGCTAATATCATTCGTACTGTGGAGTATCGCGTTACCGGAGAAAACGTTTCGGTGTAGTTTACCCCATACTTTTGACTACAGCCTTTTGCTACCAATCTGGATTTGTAGCGCTCTATGTTTCCATCCTTGTCACGTTTCACTGTGAACACCCACTTACATTTTATTACTGGAACACCTTCCGGCTTTTCCACCAGCTTCCACGTTCCATTCTCAAGCAGGGACTTATATTCACCCTTCATTGACTCAATCCACATTTGGCGATTACTTCTTGACAATGCTTCTTCAACAGTTGTCGGATCTTCTGTGCTTTCGGTTTTGATAAGATTGTTCATAATCCAGACCTTAAAACCTTAACGTTCGAATCATTGGTAATCTGTTCATTTTCTTCATTCAATGAATTTGATCCATTCACAGATTTATCCGGTTCAGCACTAACATTTATTTGTTCTGGAGGATTATTTCTTAATTGATCGTTGAGTTCTGATGTATCAAATATGTGCATATTTTGAACTTCTTGTTCTCCACGACTACCAAATATGTCATACTTGTCAGTTGGATTTCTCGCTGATTCCTCTAGGAACTTTACATCACGACTTTTATACAAAGTTCTTGTCTTCGTGTCGTATAATCGATAAGCTTTCGACTCATTACAGTAGCCTGTTAATACACATTCTATTCCCTTTGCTTGGAATTTTGACTTGCCCGGACGCTTATCCAACTTAATAGCTTTGCATCCAAACGTCTTTAAATAAGCAACAGTTGGTTTTCGTCCACTCCAACGCTCTATTGGTGTAACGCCTTCTACTGCTGCAGTTGGACAACGATTTCTCAAGTACACGGCAGTACCAACAGCTTCACCCCAAAGTGATTCATGTAGACCAGATCCTATTAGCATACAACGTGCCATTTCCACTACGGTTCGGTTGGCTCTTTCAGCCACACCATTTTGCTGTGGGGTGTACTCCACCGATAATTGTCTCTGGATTCCAAGTTTATCAAGACATGTCGAATATTTTGTACTTAAGTATTCACGACCGTTGTCGCTACGTAAGACTTTCAACTTCTTCCCGGTTTGTCGTTCAGCCATTGCCACAAAGTTCACAAATGCGTTATATATTTCTGACTTGTTCTTCAAGAAGTATACAAAAATCATCCTCGAATAGTCGTCAATGAACAATGCGAAGTATCGTGATCCTCCACAGGATTCCATTCGCATTGGTCCACATATGTCTGAATGTACCAGTTCCAGAACGTCTTTAGTAACGTGGGTTGCTTTTTTCGAAAATGGTTCAACATGCATTTTAGCTTTATGACAGACCTCACAATCGAACTTTGATGGTGGATTTTGGATATTTAAACCATGCACCATGTTATTCTTAGCCAAATCACCCAGGCTTATTGCGTTTAGGTGTCCAAATCGATTATGCCATAGCAAAATATCATCATTCGATATTTTTGCACACATTTGATGTAATTCTTCGTCTGGTTGAAATGTAAATAGTTGACCACTTTTCTTTCCATTAATAAGTATTTCATCCTCATCTCGAACGCAGACATTGCCATTTGTGAATGTTATGGACAGATTTTCGTCGACCAATTTTGTCACGGAAATAAAATTATATTTTAGTTTTGGTACATATAGTACTTCTCGCAAGCGTACATTTTTATTATTTGACTTCAAATATACTTGCCCAATTCCTTCGGAAAATATGAAGAAGTCGGCTGCCAACTCGATTCTCTCCTTGTGTTTTCGAAATTGATGAAAAACATGCTTGTCACAACACATGTGACTCGTAGATCCGCTATCAAATACCCATGCACATCGTTTAAAATCGCCGCTATTGATTCCATTCAGCATCGCATTCGCAGCAGATTTTTTAGCTTTACATTCACGTGCCATATGTCCCTTCTTACCGCAATTATAACACTTGAAATCCGATTTCTTCTTAACAGATTTCTTCTCCTTTAATTTCGACAAAAAAACTTGTGGATGCTGTTCTTCCATTAATACTTTACTTGTCCTCCTTTCATATTCTTCCATAAGCTTATTTTTCAAGGCTTTCAACGTTGGTAGAGCGTCTCTAGATTCCATTGCAATTACGAAGTTCTCATAATCTTCCGTTAGACTGTCCAAAAGAATAATTGACAATAGCTCTTGAGATATATTCACGTCAACTTCGGATAGTTTCTCAACGACGTCATAGAAATCGGCTTGATGCTCCGACATCGGTTGGTTGGTCTTCATCTTCGTTGCCAACAACTTACGGAATAAATATATCATACGTGCCGGTCCTTTGGGTTGGAACTTCTTCTCCAACGTCAACCACACGCTTCTGGAGGTCGTGCAATGCTTTATAAGGTTCAACTGGGATCTTTTCATGCTTAGAAGTATAGACGATAAAGCCTTCTGATCCTTGTTCTCCCAAATTGTACGGCCAGCATCATCGGTTGGTTGTTCCGCGGCTCCACTCACATAATCCCACAAGTCCGCATGAATTAATACGGAACGCATATGGATTTTCCAACCATCATAGTTTGTTTCTTCCAATTTTTCGATTTGAAACATAGACGACATCTTATCACTTTTCTGTGTCAATATTCAGCAGTAACAATTTAATACGGGCACACGTTTCTATTATTTTCGGTTCTCTGGGCCCATAACCTTTTGTTGAGGATTCCCGAGAAAAGAAACACACAGTTTTATAAAACGAACAATTCAAACACGTCTTTATTGAATAAAGTCTAACAGAGAGAATAAAAAGAAAAATGAAATTTGTACAAAACAAATTTTGTCCAAACAAACAACCAAAGCCTACTACAATCAAAATATTTTTTCATTACAAAGTCGTTTTATTACCAAGTAATTTCAACAAGTTTTAATGAACGGTGAAAATAAAAAATTGTCGAAACAGAATACATTGTCTGAACGCAAATGCAATTTCAAAAGAGAATTGCAGAAAAAAATTGCAAGTGTGAATCTAGACTTATGGTGTTTTCTTTTGTGCCAAAAAATGCTACATTTTTTATGCCTTTCGCCCCAAAAATGCCTTTTTGTCTTCGATTGTAAAATAAATGATGCACTGTGAAAGGGTTTCGTTTTCTTTTGTGAAAAATGTCGCACTTGCACGGGGCAAAAATGGCACATTTCAGCCCTGTATTTAATCGAAGGGGTGGACGCTGCCCTACAAAACAGATGTTTTTTCGGCGTCGAGCGAATAGCCTAAATAACAGCGTGTGACCGTGCGTGCTTTTTTATAATGAAGTTTAGGCAGATGCTTTATTTAGGCGGCGCCGTGGAGTATTCTTTGTTTTTAGTTTACTTTTAGTGAGTTAAAACGCTATTTTTTTGCATTTTTGTTATTGATTCTGACCATAAAAATGCAGCAGTACAAGAGGGTGTAGGCGACATTATTAAAATGCTGCTCTCTGGCAGGGCAACATCTTTTTTTAGAAAAGAAAACACTATTAGTCTGAATTTACATGATACTTTTTTTAAGTATTAAGTATACTTATCGGCGTTTTGTGGGCGTCGGAAACGGGGAAAAAAAGTGTGCCGTACTCGTACTTGTCGTACTCATCGTTTTGTGTTTTTCGTTGGAACTTGGAACTTGGAAACAACAACAATTCACACAGGAAAAGTCGAAACAAAACAAATTAAAATAAGTATAAGTATTGAAAAAAAGTATGTGTGTGAACGTAAATACTTTTTCAAAAGAGAATTAGTCGATAAGTTACTTAAAAAAAAGTACCATGTAAATGGGGACTTACTTAAAAAAAAGTACCATGGAAATGGGGACGAACTTAGTCTGCATTTACCCATTTACATGGTACATTTTTTTAAAGTAACTTATCGACTTATTCTCTTTTGAAAAAGTATTTACGTTCACACACGTACTTTTTTTTCAATTATTATTCATTTGTTTTGTTTCGGCTTTTCCTGTGTGAATTGTTGTTGTTTCCAAGTGCGAACGAAAAACACAAAACGATGAGTACGAGTACAGCATACTTTTTTCCCCCCGTTTCCGACTGCCTCTCTCGCCCACAAAACACCGATAAGTATACTTAATACTTAAAAAAAAGTATCATGTAAATGCAGACTTACCGGCGTTTTGTTGTTAAGTGAGGCATTCGGAAAGGGGGGGAGTATGCCGTACTCGAACGTATCGTACTCAGCGTTTTGTGTTTTTCATTCGCAGTGAAGTATATTTTGATATTTTTTTTTATGTAATATTCCTTGTTTTGTGTTCGTTTCTGTTGTAATACTAGCAAATTAAAGAATAATAATTTGTTGTTATTTATTGTTGGTCTGTGCTTTTGTTATTCAGTCAGAATTTACAAATTAACAAATTATCTATGAAAATTTTTTCGAACTAAAATTTCTAGAAAAATTATGTTTCCACGATTTCGATAAAATTTTGTAGAAAGTTTCTAGAAAAATACAATACAGAGAAACTTTGTATAAAATACAACTTCTATGAAATTAAAAAAATTTAGACGAATCATCCAGAAAAATGAAATTTCGACGAAATTTTCTAGAAAATAGTCGATACATCCATTCTAAAATATGCTAAGTGCAAAAAGGTAGTTTTTCAGGAGAGGCGATCAAAGTTTGATGATTTTTTCAAATTTGATTTAAATTCCTTTGTAATGGAAATCGAATGACCTGTACTGGTTTGTAAATAACTTTTGATTGGGTTGACGGATAAACACATAAACAGTGGCTATATGAAAGCCATTCGGTGAGAAATCCACGAAATTCAAATTATTTAGGAAATTATTGTCATTTACTTTTATTATGATAATATTGGTATGGTTCAATTATGTATGGAACAAATTCCACCTAAACGACTTTCAAGTTTTTCATAAGGTACCAACAACGACGAAGATGTTGGCGGATGATCCAGTATTTGTTTCTTAGCTGGAGGTTCATCTGTAGGGGTGGTGGTGGTAGTACTATTATTCGATCCACTGTTATTCGTCTGAATATTTTGTTGGGTCAGACTAGAAGTGGAGGTTTTTAGCAAGAATAGATGATGCACTAGAACCACCAGCATTGGGGTTTTTTTAAGATTTTACTTTCTTTCACCCATCATTTATTCTAATATCAAATAGAAGCATATTTTGATCAGGCAGTCCGTTCCAAGACCAATAATTACATTTCATTTCTTTGCGGAGAACGCAATTTAAAATAGATTATTATCTAATTATTAAAGCGGTATAGCAATCGAGTTACAAACGGAGCGACAAAATGAATATACCCCCCATCCTATAGGGGAGTGTATACAACTGCATTCTGACGGTGGAAAATCTAACTTTTTTTGAATTTTCGAAATACGCTGGGTTTCCTTCTCCGCATTTATCTTTCTTTGTATTTTCCCCCTTTACAATAGGGTATAACGACAAGTTTAACGACAATTTCAACCACAAGTACAGCGACAAGTCGTATTACAATAGGCATGTTTTCGTTACATGCTAGCACTTTTAGTTTAGCACTTTGCAACGAAAACAACTGACTTCCACTAACTGGCACATAAGCAATAAGTGGCGGATTTTCACTATCTGGTAGCAATGGTGTCATGAGTTGCGAAGAAAGAACGTGCGAAACAGACAAAAAATTCGTGAAAAGTATTTATAAAACATATATTTACTATTCTATGTTCAATTGTTTACACTCTTTTTGCAAATATTAAAATAATTTCCAATTTTTGTTCTTCTTCTTCCCGTTAATTCACAATAATTGATAAAATCTCTCCAAAAATGGGATGCCATATTGCTAAATCGATTAAGACATGAAGACAAGCACCAAACTTCATCGGGAACTAATAGTGCTAAAAAATGTGCTTAGCTCATGGATTTTGTGGATGACAGTGAGATTGCAGCAGTAGGTGGTGCTCCTCCACTTGATGCTGGGCAATATCATCATATAGATAAAGCAGATGGGGATGTAGCTGCATCGGTTGCCATAGAAGAAATTGCAGAAAACATCAATAGCAGAGCAATCAAAAAATCAAGGTCGGGCGTTTTTTCTCAAAGATTATTTCAATCAATTGAGACATTCGCGAGAACGTTACGCAGCTGTGAAAAAAATGTTTGCATTTCTGTGGACGAAGTGAATGTTAAGACTAACTACCCGACCCACAGGAATGCCACCGCATCCGTATTTTCTGTTAATGCTATATCAGCGGGAGGGTGGAACTACACGCAGCGAAAAACAAAGCACATACGTGCTTAATGTTTGCAAATTCGTTTATGATAATGAACCAACCCCGTATGTTACGAATTCAAGCAAGGCAGTGCATGAATGAAGTATCAAAAATCAACAACGTTTCGTTGAAAAATTAATACCAACTGGGGATAATTTAAATTAAGTGTTGGGGACTACTATAGAACGTGCGGGGACGACTAAAGCACTTGCTGAGGACGAATAAAGCACGCGCTGGGATAACTTTCCATTATAAAACCGACCCCCTCCCCCTCCTCATTTAAAACTATTTAAACAGCATTAGCGTTTCGATACATTTATTAATGTTATAAGTAAATAAAACATGAACACAAAAAACATATAATTGCAAATTTGCATATTTATCACTAAGCAAATCACGTCTAAACAAAACACATTCGAATGTGCAACAACACAGTATTACCTCTGTTTTTGCTCGGAATTCAGCTCGTAACCCTAATGGTAGCAGTATCATTCGCCTTTATGTACTGCAAAATTTAATTCCTGTGCTCTATAAAAAACATATACACTCATTATTAACTTTTAAAATTTAAATTTTTATATGCTTAGGTTGTTAAATATTTGTAGGCCGACACCATTTCTATTGACTATACACTGAGGGAAAAAGACGTTGCAAAATAAACACCGTTTGGTACCAATTTATAAACGTAACGTGCATGAAAAATCGCCACCGATTCGTTCATTAATTATCAACGAAACGGGGGTGATGTTTTGACCTGTTCTTAGAAGAAGAAACCACGAGGCGTGAAAAATGAACACCAGCCATTGGATTGTATTCACGTTGTAAACAGGTGTGAAATACCGCTGAAACAGGTGTGAAATATCTGCGAAACTATAAGAATGATTTCTACAAAGATATTATATTTAGCTTTGATTTATCACGTTTTGAATGTGATTAGAAATCATTCTTTGACAAACTCCATTCCAGGTGTGAATGGGAGTTTTTTAAGGGAATATTATATGCTAGAGCGGCTCCCGCATTTAAGGCTAGAAGATGCAAAACCTGGACGCTATTTCCGAGATGTTTGCCGTGGAGACATGGCAGCCGCGTTTTTCATCCATTGGTCATAACTTATCTCCAAGGTGAAGGTCGAACAACATTGATGAAAGAAGAAGAGAAACAATAAAATTTGTGGAAGGGATGAGGGATTTCATCCACTATATTCCCATATTTTCTATTAGAAATTATCGTGATTGGTTTCGGCCACTTCTAACTTTTTTTTTGAAATTATGGTGGTGGCTCAAGTGAACAATTTTTAAGCGGATGCTGTCAACAATTGGTGGCATCGAAGCCGTCATAACTACAATTTTTGAAAACAGCATCAGCCCTACTTTATTAGAAGTTAATAATCTTTCAACCCTATGGTTGGAAGAACTTTTTTACAATATAAGATTGAGTGGAGGTGGTGAGCAGTTAAGGCTTGATTTTTTGGAAGTATATTTGGGAAAAATGCTGTCGGAATATATTGCAAAAAATTCGCCATATATTAACTTTGAATTGTATAAGAATACAGCACGAAAAGAATATGATCATATAATGACATATCATCGGCAGTAGATTTTATGTAATAAAATTAACATGTACAACAAAAATTTTGTAATATGGTGTTCTAAATATTTCTTTTATATTGCCATTTTTTGGCAATGTCCATATAGTATTTGGAACATATTTTTTTAGGGGTAGTGTATGCTCGTCATGTAGTCATGACGACTACAATTTTTGAAAACAGCATCAGCCCTACTTTATTAGATGTTAATAATCTTTCAACCCTATGGTTGGAAGAACTTTTTTACAATATAAGATTGAGTGGTGGTGAGCAGTTAAGGCTTGATTTTTTGGAAGTATATTTGGGAAAAATGCAGTCGGAATATATTGCAAAAAATTCGCCATATATTAACTTTGAATTGTATAAGAATACAGTACGAAAAGAATATAATCACATAATGACATATCATCGGCAGTAGATGATATGTAATAAAATTAACATGTACAACAAAAATTTTTTAATATGGTGTTCTAAATATTTCTTTTATATTGCCATTTTTTGGCAATGTCCATATAGTATTTGGAACATATTTTTAGGGGTAGTGTATGCTCGATAAATCCGGGATACACTTAAAGTAAAAGGAAATTTAAAATTTTTAATTTATGCAATTAATGCGCTAAAACATGAAATTGAATTGAAAGGATCTCAACTAATAATCTCTATATATATAAAATTAGATGTGTGTATGTAAGTGGAACGGGTACGCTAGTTACATACAGGGTTGTCCATATTCGACGGACCCATCTGGCAACGCCATAACTTTTGACAGAGATGTCAGATCGCTTAATGAAGAAGTCAAGTCAAAGTGCTTTTAAAATATTAAAAAATGTGAGAAGTGCGCCTTCTAAGAACACCATTAAGCGTTTATACGAAAAATTTTCGAATGGTGAGGCTCTTTCTAATCCGAAGAGGCCAAATAAAAGTCGACCAAGGCGATCGGCAGAGAATATCGCTGCCGTACGAGCCAGTGTTGAGAGGTCCCCAAGAACATCCCAAAAACGCCGTTCTCAGCAGTTGGGCATGGCTCGGTCCACTTTACAACGGATTATTCGCGTTGATTTGCATTTGTTCCCGTACAAAATTCAATTGACGCAAAGATTGTTGCCTGCGGACAAGCCTCGTCGATTGGAATGGGCCCAACGAGTCCGTGGGTCCGTCGAATATGGGCAACCCTGTATATAACTACTAGATATGTAGAAATGTAAATAACTTTCATTTATTTCATACTGATCATACTGATGATATTAAATGCAGTTTCTAATGCACTTACATTAAAATCGGAGGAAAATATATATGGGGGCTATATGCAAATGTGGTGGCTATTTGTAAATCTGAACCGTTTTTGACCAATTTCAATAGGGATCATCCTTGGGCCAAAAAAATCACGTACTAAATTTAATCACAATCGGAACATAAATACGACTCATCCTCATAAAATCAAATTGACAATTTGATTGTGATTGACAATTACTTTTTTGCAATAGACAGAAAGTAACTGAAACATATGGCCTCAAACCAAAATAAATTCTGACTGAATAACAAAAGCACAGACCAACAATAAATAACAACAACACATACAAACACATGAGGTACGATGACGTCGGCATTAGCCGTTGACAAAACTACATTTATTTTCGTGGCTCGCGATGCGAACGCAGGCAAAAAACAAAAATGGATTGGTATGAGAGTTTTAGTATGTTGACTTAGTTCGGCAAAATACGGGTTTGGTTAGAAGTTCTTGTTAAATTCAATTTACTGCTTCCATAAGTATTTCAGCCGATTTAGATTAAAGACATGCTACTGAATTCTGAAGATGATAGAGTGGTGTCTATCGAAACTGCAGTCAATTCTACCAAGCAATTAAAACTCTCTACCAATTTTTGTATTTGTTTCTATTACTTTTTTGCAATATACAGAAAGTAACTGAAACATGTGGTCTCAAACCAAAATAAATTCTGACTGAATAATAATTTTAATATTAATGAAATATTTCATTTATATTTTAAAGTGGCAGAATGTTAGAATGCAGAAGAAGCAACAAAAACTCAAAACAAAGAGGGAGCGACAAAAAACAACACGGCCTTCCAAGAAGTGGTCGATAACATTACCAAATTGCCGATAATATCACAAATTTTGTTATAAGCTGTTAACTTTTGGTGCAATAAGGTACCTTTGTGTGGGAGGTACCAAAAAGGGCGTGGCAACAACGCCAATTTTTCCCTTGACTGTAGGCAATATAAAAGCATAATACTGTACAAAATTTCAAGTTTTTTTATACACTGTTATTAATGTTATAAGCTGTTAACTTTTGGTGCAAAACGGTGCATTTGTGTGGAAGGTACAAAAAGGGACGTGGCAACTTCGCCCATTTTTCTCGAGTTGATAGCGACTAATAAGCTAATACCATGTGTGGAATTTCAGAAGATTCGAATAAGCAGTATAGCAGTTATTAAAGAATCAATTTTTCACAACATTTTAACCCTTTGTGGGGGAGGTACTAGAAGGAGTGGACCAATATGGCCCATCTTCGCCGGAGATAGAAAAAAATATTACCACATACCAAATTTGAAGTCAATCGGTTACTCCTTTCGAGAGTTATCGTGCGCACCAGCCAGCAGACAGACAGACGGACGGACATTCGACTTAAAATGACCCAAAACGGGTTTCCTCCGAACATACTTGGGGTCTTAGGTCACTCCTTCGATGTGTTACACTTTTTTCCGTAGCAAATGATATATACCCTCGTCACACTAAAGTGAGGGTATAAAAAGGCGGATGAATATTTTTCAATGATTTTGCCTTTATTGAAATGACTGTCGCGGCCCATTCTTTTCTACACATTTTCGAATGTGTGGCACTGGTGTAGCACTTTTTCTTTGCGTCGCCCCACAAAAAATAGTCCAACGGAGTCAAATCTCATGTGCGTGGCGGCGTTAGTTAAAAAAGCAACCGCTGGATGGGTCACACATTATAATATAAATATGACAATGATAAACAACTAAAAATAGAGGTTGAGCCACATATTTTAGTATAACTCGAGAACCATTTATCCTAATTACTTCAAGAATGCTTTAAATAATTCTAAATTAAGTAGACTCCATCTTCTTTTAATGTCAATTGTTCGTCCCATCAGCGGTTTCAAAGAGAAAATGTTGTATTTTGCGAAAAATACAACATTTTAAGAAAATGTTAATAATCTTTAAAAAAAAATAATTGTTGATCAGAATAAAACATTTATTTTTTCCAATTACTGCTATTTTTTATTTCAAAAAATGTTCTCCGAAGGTTCCAAGGGCTCTTTGTAAATGTCACTAATGTCCTCCCTTTCTGGTACAAATGTCCTCCATTCAGAAAAATTTTTATGGTAACCCTGCCTATGAGAAACCCTGGATGACCGGGCAAATTGGCTCGATTGGCAAGGATGTCCGCAGACTTTACAACAGAGGTCGACGTAAAAACCTATCAGTATATAAAAATGGCACACTGGTCTTACATGAGCGTGATTAGACCAATAATAACCTACGCCTCTGTAGTGTGTCCACCACACTGGATCAGGGTTGCCAGAACTGGGGTTTTGACCCCAATTGTGGGGTTTTGCCATTGCAAATTGGGACAAAAAAATAATTTGGGGTTAGGGGTTTTTATACTTTTTTATTGGGGTTTCTTGGGGTTATTTGAAAATATGCAAAGATTTTTAAAGTTTACATTTTTAAATAAAAGCTTAAGAAATTCCGTTTATATGGAAATCCAAAAATTGCTGTATACAACGCTTTCCTGAAAATATGAAAATTTTTAAGCAGTTTAAAAACTTTTCTGTCATGAGATGTACGAATTCCGTGTCACAAGCCAAATTTTGTGTAATCAAAGATGTTCTGCAAAATTTTACGGATAAAAAAAATTCCAATGAATGTTTATGAAACTCAATGGGCTAAGCTTCCTTTTACCAACTGGAATCAGTATTTTGAAAATGGAACACCAACAAATTTATTAGAATTTTGGCCGAAAGTTTATAGTTTTCAGGATGCAGCCGGCACTTTTCACTATAAAGAACTTGGAGAAGCTGTTCTTAGCATGCTTACAATTCCAACGAGTAATGCGTGTGTAGAAAGAGTATTTTCAATAATGAGCATTACCAAATCGAAGCTGCGCAATAAAATGCAATACGAACTTTTGGAGGCATTATTAAGAATAAAAATACATTTTAGTGTTAATAATATGTGTTGCCAGTCTTTTAAACCTACAAATGATATGTTGAAAAGATTCAATTCGAAAACTATGTACAATATAAACGAGACTGAAGATACTGATGGTGAAGCTGAAGTATATAAACTTATAAATGACTAAACTTTATTACTATAGTACTATGTACAATTCCTTTAAATGATCTCTATAAATACTCAATGTCTTTTTTATATGTTATGATTTAAAAAAAAATTTTATGTTATGTTTGAATTGTTTGAAATAAAAATCTTTCATTTGGGGTTATGTTGGGGATTTTCTTCGGCTGGTTTGGGGATATCAAAAATTTTTTTCTGGCAAGCCTGCACTGGATGGACAAAAAGTACAACGTAATACCATTGCAAAAAGTGCAACGTATGTGTTGTCTAGGCATAAGCGGGGCAATAAAGGTAAATACAGATTTGCTGATCGGACAACATTGCCAGAAAAATTGCGGAAAAATGCAACCCTGTGAATTTACAACCGTGTGAACATACAATTTTTGTTTTGCAACGTTAGCAGAGAAGTCATTGCGAGATAATTTGTTGATTGTTATATGTGCGAAGTTTATGCATGTGACATCGACGCCATTGTCAGAAAAACATTTTATTGGCAACGCTGTCTATAAAATATTTTAGTTGGCAATCCTGCATATAAATATTTACAAAATATATTGTAAGCTGAGTATAGACGATTGCCAGATCAGCAAACGTTATCAACCCTGTTAAAGATCTGCAAATATACAGTCAATGACAGATTGTTAGGCAAAGGTGAATTGACAGTTCAGACGATTGCAAGAAAACACTACAATTACATATATTTACAATATATTTTGTAAATATTTATATGCAGGATTACCAATAAAAATGCATTATAGACAGTTTTGCAAATAAAATGTTTTCTGGCAATGGCGCCGTTGTCACATGCATAAACTTCGCACATATAACAATCTGCAAATTATCTCGCAATGACTTTTCTGCTAACGTTGCAAAATAAAAATTTTATGTTCACACGGTTGTAAATTCACAGTGTTGCATTTTTCCGCCATTTTTCTGGCAATGTTGTCCGATCTGCAAATCGTGTGTACTTACCTTAAGGTAAGGTACTTAATGTATTTTTATTGGCAATCCTGCATATAAATATTTACAAAATATATTGTAAATATATGAAATTGTAAGGGTTTCTTGCAATCGTCTGAACTGTCAATTCACCTTTGCCTAACAATCTGTCATTGTCCGTATATTTATAGCACTTTAACAGGGTTGATAACGTTTGCCGATCTGGCAATCGTCTATACTCAGCTTTAGACTGTAAGAACGATATATAATTACTCAGTCCATGGTCAACTGCGTATTTTCTGGGTACCGGGACACAACGGAGTGATTGGAAATGAACGAGCAAACAGCTTGGCTTCAAAGGGTAGAGAACTTCGAGTAAAAAACTTGGAAACCTTTCAGAGCCAGGAAGGATGAGTTGAAGCACTGGGCAGTGATGGCTCACAAAACTGTGTGGAATAGAGCAACTGCAAAGATACTTTGGGGTGACCCAAATGAGAAGAAAACAAGTAGTTTTCTGAAACTAAACAAAATCGAGATTAGTAAGATGATGAGTGTTCTAGTGGGGCACTCAACCTTACAGGCACATCTTCAACGCATAGGTCTAGCAGAAAACGAAGAGTGCAGGACATGCAGGGAAAACATCGAAACGATGGAACATTTTCTGTGTCACTGCCCAGCCCGTGGGGTATAAAAATCATAAATATGGAGCTCACAACCGACCGAACCACTGGCTTAAGTGTATGTCCATGGACATGAGACGTTTAACGTCTCCTCTATTCAACCTAACCTAAATAAAGGGTCCGCCATCTAACGTTTTTTTTCAACTAGTGCTTATTTCGTGAGTGGTAACACTTACCTCATGTCTGATTTGACAGATAATTAGTTTTATCCTTCCGTTGAACGAATATGGTTGTGTATACGCTTGAACAACGCTGGGAGCGATCGACTTATAGAAGATGCCGATTTTGCCAAAAAAGTGATCTTTTCAGATGAAGCTCATTTTGATCTTGACGGGTATGTAAACAAGCAAAATTGTCGCATTTGGGGCACAGAAAACCCGCACGCATAAAAAGTTATTTGGCGAACCCTTTATAAGAATTGCAGAAAAGAAGGACGTCGTGTGAACGCAAACACAAGTTTAAAAGAGAATTAGGCGTTAATTTGCTAAAAAAAAGTATCGTGTGAATCAGGATTCAATTAAGGAGGGATACAGAAAAATTTATCATATATGTGCAGCAAAATGTTTGTTTATACAATGTGAAGTCTGCTGAATATTTGTTATTAGAATGTCGGAAGAAGCATCAATGAAAATAAGTATTGAAAAAAAGTACGTCGTGTGAACGCACACAAGTCTAAAAGAGAATCTGACGATAGTTTGATTAAAAAAGTATGGTGTGAATCAGGACTCGGTACACACATCTCATACAGTGCCACATGCGATTTATCTTATAAGGCGTTCACACCAACCCGTTTTGGCTCATTTGTTTTGGGAAAACATCTCACCGTTCACACATGTTGCCTGCTTAATTATGACATTTATTATGTTTTCAAATGGCATATGTCAACTTATTGTGTACAAACAACTTTTACTGAAAATATAAAAAAGAAACATGGATAGTACCAAAAAAGCATTGTTAAATTATTTGGAGCTATTATTTGGTGTTATATTTCCACTAGATTCCATTTCAATTGTTGCTTTCATTTTTATTGTTGACAAAATTTGAAATGTATATGTTCAGTGTGCGACAGATTGACAACTTAAGGGGGTTCACATGCTTCAACATGCAGTTTTGTGACGTGTTATTGAGAAAAACATGCAGATTGAGGTTTCAATTGACATTTCTATAAGGGGAAAGCAACTCGTTTTGGCTCGAAAACATCTCAATGAGCCAAAACGGGTTGGTGTGAACGCCTTATTAAAAATAGCGTTTATCTCTTAATATAGCGTTTTAGCAAGGCGCAGCATGGCAACTCGTTTTCTGTATTTCCTTTTTCTGTTCTTACCATTTCATACAGCTCTGTGGTTGAGCATCGCTGCTGAAACTGTCAAAGCTGTCAAAACGAAATTGTTCGCGAGAGAGACACAGATTGTAATTTTTGTCTTTCTACAAATACACTTTTTTTTCTTAACTGACCCTCAACAATTTCAAAAAGAATAGTGTAAATCATAACAAACCTTAAGCCTTTTGATATATACATTTTATTACAATATTTAAACTCGATTGGATTTGGAAAAACAACTCCAAACGAAGCTTTAATGGAATATTGAAGAGGACGGCGCTGAAGAAAGGATTAAAGCGCTGCTCAGGAGAGAAGGAATGTGTAAAGCAAGCACGGGCTAAGGTGTTTGGAAGAAGCAAATCAAATGCCTGAAAATGCATTGAAATTTATGAAACCCATTTAAATTCCTTTTGATCGGAGTTTACAAAAGGTTTTCTCGTGAATTCGCCTCAATTCAATACAAATCAAAACAGGAACTGGCAGCTTCGCCACATTACACGAACGAAGCAGTCAGACAGGCAGAGGTAAGGTAGGTCAAAGTTGAAACGTGCAGGAAAAATAGCCATGGTTGTCGTGCGTGTGTGTGTGTTTCGAGAAAAGAAAAAAAGTGAAAATATTTGCACGGGTGTGACGTGACAACTTTAGACGTAATCGTTGTAATGTTCGTCTCGAAATCGAATCGAAGAAATGTGAAATGTTGTTCATTGAAAACCGCGACAACTCAAACGCAAAAAATAATGTGCCCAAAATCCAAATACCCCATAGAAATATGTAAAAGTCTAACCTCAAAAAATACAATGTTTGTGTTATGGAAAAAAATTCAACAGAACTGAACTGGTTCACAAAACACGGAAGAGACTGAGTAGACTAACAAAACAAGCATTGTGGTGTGCTACTACGGACAGACAGACGGACGGACATACGGTTGTCTGTGCCGTGATTGTGTGTTAAATAAGAGGCCAAAAGCAGATAACAAACCACCTAGCAGACAGGCAGACGGACATAAAAAGTGGAAAATCATGTTTTCCTCAATGAAAACTTTGATCGCAACTGCATTTAGCCAACATTCCCCAAATGTTTTGTTCCTTTGGGCCAGAATTCGGAATTCCTCTGGCTAAAATCACAATTTTTGCCACCCAGATCCGATCTGAGGCCGCGCGCGTTTAACATCGAGAAACTTTCGCCGTTTTGTAACAGAAAAAGGCTAAGCTAAAAAATCGGTTGTGGATGTGTGGTGGATGGATGGCACAAAATGTGGAAATTTAACTCGCAGCAGTCATTCATAGAGAGAGAGTCAACCAACAACTTGGCTGGCTGGTTGTTGGTTGGTAGTAATATTGAAAATCTGTCCCCCTTTTGACAAAATATACGTACATACGTAAAATAACGACGAGCGAACACATGTAACGCACATAAGAAGTAAAAAAAGTCATTTCGAAAAAACAACACGGCCCAACTCGATCTGATCGGCTCGTGTTCAACTTGTCAAGTGGTTAGTTTTTGGTGGCTGTGGGGTGAGAGAGACATTTGAACGGAACGACAACGAGTGTGGAGAAGTAGCTGGCAGTGGTGGAGGAGGTGGTAATGTGCTTGTGGTACTTAAGGGGAGGGCTAAAGGGAGGTGAAAGTTATTTTTCATAGTCCACACACAAACAACTAGTGGCGGTGATGGTGTCTGTCTCTGTAATAAGAAAAGAAAGAAAACAAAACACGTTGGCATAATCGGAAGCACGTAAATATTACAAATGGACTGCGTTTTTACATCTCCCAGAATTTGAGATGATTTTTGTAAATTTTCCAAATCCTAAACAACCCGGTAGATGAGTTTTCCCCCCGTTTTTTCGACGACAAATTGCCGCTGCTGTTATCGCCTAATTTCTCTAATAGCTAACCAGACACATGGTCGCGGTCGCGCCAGCTGATATTTTTCATAAAGTGTGATTTTTGCCTTGAAATTCTCTAACCTCTCGCAAATGTGTCTGGCAATGAAGTGGATATCTTAAAAATATATTAAAGACAGGTGCTTTCCGGCCTATTTTTTGTGACAGCTTGGGTTTGTGGGAAATTTTTAAATTTCTAAAATTTCTTTCATTACTTTTTTTGCATAAATTTTCAATGTGGATTAGTTAGAAATTTGGTTGGGGCGATGGAGAGCAAGTGAAGTGTATTTAAGAAATGTCAAATTGGGGAGAGAGAGCGAGCGTGATCAAATGTAATGGGAGAGCAACAACAAGAAACGTGTTATTTAAGACATGGTTGTATTCAAGTGTAGTTGTACTTTTAAAACATACCATTTTTTGTTTTTTTTTGTCGCGAAATTTAAAAGCAAAACAAATTCAAATTAACAAATTATGCGTATAGTGTGTTATCATCTAAAGTGCATATTGCATCGTAAATATTTCCATAAATTTGCCTATTATGTTCCATTTGTTCGGAGCGATGAAGGTGAGATCTGAATTATGGGCTAGGATTCAAAATCAGGCTGTAATCGGTTAAACAAAAAAAGTATATCAAGTTTATGAATAAAATGTTCGTCTGTGTAGTCTTACGGGGTCCAATATCCCTATGCGTCGTATGACTGGTGCGCCCGATAACTCTCAAAAGAATTGGCAGAATGATTAATACTTAGCAAGTGGTAATATTTTCACTAAACTTGGTTTAAGTTCGAAGATGGACCACATTGGCCCACATATTACATATATGTACCTCCTCAAGAAGTGGTACATTTTTGTGAAATTTTAAATCTCATAATCTTATAAATTTTATGTTACTTAACAAAATGTGTAGCTTTGTACATGACAATAGCCTTGCCGCCTTTATCAACATATGGTAGATGAACCCTTTTGATCTATTCCTCTTGGTACCTCCCATACATTAATAGTGCACATAAAGTATAAAAATCCAATTTTTTTCTCCTTAATTTCTGTTCCAATTACATCGTTATCTTCAACTTCGAGATATTGATTAAATTGCTTTGTCGGGCAAATAATGATAATGAATAATGATGTTTTCAATTATTTCTGAATTTTAGAGTTTGTGAATGTATTATGATTTAGTGCATTTATCTGTAACAACGTCGCGCGATGGGAAAATAAGATGAAATATGCATAGGACATAAAATCAATCACATGCAGAAAATACCTTTAAGTTTTATGAAAATATCTCCAGGCAATTTTGAGTTATGGCCATCTAATGTCTGGTTTTTTTGCGAATAAATGCAAATAACATTGCTATGATATGTATTCTGTATGTACTAAAATGCTTGTAGAATTGGCGTTTATTGGTGAAATTCGACCGGACTTGTAACATATAATAAGGTTATATTTATTTATCATAATTTTTGTGTATAGTCGCATTTTAAACGTCTTCAAATGAAGAGATGTTTGAGAGTACAAATTTAATTTTTTCCCCACTTTTGTAGACTTTTATCGAAATGTTGACAAATGTCAATGTTGACAAATGTCGAAATGTTAAACGCATCAACACACACAAGCAACTAAAATAGATTTTAAACTAAACTTTGGCTGCTTTAATTTAAGAGAACTGAATTTGGTTTTTACACTAATTTCCAAAAAAGTCGGTTTTTTAGCCCCACTTTGCGATACACGGTAACACCAATTAATTCTCCAAAGAATTATCTTAAAGGTGGTCCAAACCGAAGGATTCCCTCTCTAACGGTATAGTCGTGAGATAAAAAATACTTCTATGAGCACGTATTTACCCCTTTTTTCCCATTGTGAGTCTTTCGAACCAGAAAGCAGATATTAAGGAATACATATAACATCCCTATATTTTTCCAAACCCTGAAACTCGATACATCTCCGGCAAATACCGATATATAAATATTTATAAAGAATAAAATTGTATATGTACATATATATTAATAACCAATAATTTTTTAAATATATCATTTCTCCTTTTTATTTGCAGGTGACATTGAAAACTGCGTTCATACTTGTCGCTGATGCTGATGTCCGTTCCCAACCATCAATGGCAACGCTTCCCTAAACAACGTGATAACAATATATGTAAGAAAGAAGAAAAGAATCCAACAAAAACAAAAAAGATTTTAACATCCATCACTAATTACTACTACTACTGCTACTGAATGAAAGGAAGACCAGACCTATAAACTTCTAAAGTGAATGGGTCGAGTTAAAAACTACAATAGTTGTAATTTAGAGAGTGACATACACACACACAAAATTATTCAATAATTTTGAGAATTTTGTAAAAATTCTTGAAAATTTTCTGCGAGAGAAGGAAAACAACGTAGCATTCCTAGAATGCATATAAAAAGTCTGCAACAGGCTCATGCTGCAGCAGCGGCAGCAGCAATGCCAAACTGTGAAATTGTAATTGTATCATCGTCGCCTAATCATAATAATAATAATAACAACAACAATAACAATGAAAGTACAAATGGAACATCCAGCAATGGCAGTGGAGCTGGTGGTGGAGGCGGAGCCCACAATCACCATCAGCAAGGTCCATCGGCCGCTGCACCAACGGAAATTCCAATACCATTCATGCATTTGGCAGGCGTAAGTGCAGAAGCTCATGCTCAAGCTGCAGCCCAGGCTATGGCAGTTGCCCAAGCCGCAGGTAAGATAAATAATTTAAGTTTCCTCTATGTCATAAAAAATTATTTTTAATTTTTTTTTAATTTAATTTAAAAGCAAAGACTTCGCAACAATTAAAAGCATACTAGTATATGTATGTTGTAAACTATAAATGTTTGGTGGTCCTGGGAAAAGAAAACTAACTTTTCGTTATGAGAAATTGTTAAATTATGATTTTATTTTTATCCGATTTTGAAGAAATACCGGTGGAATAATTATTTAATTTTGACATTTCTTCGATGTATGACAGAAAAAATGTGGCATCACAAAATGATCGGCGAATATCGTAAGCCTTTAAAATAAAATTGTTTCGTTGTACTAATCATAACAACATAACTCCATAACATGTTACGTAAAATGAAATATTTTTACCAAAGGCTTTTTTAAATCGAGTACCAAATGAATCATAATTTGCACAATACCTGAAACATTCAATATAAGTATAAAAAATAAAAATTTAGTTTAAAGTATAGGTAATAAATCTACCTAAAATATTTCAAAAATTCAACTTTTCGCTAATTTTCTATTTCTTTATTTTAAAACTGAAAAAATATTCAATTTCGTTTTCTAACAAATTCTTTTTTTATATAAATTACAGCGGCACAAGCAGCTGCGGCTGAACACCAAAATGGTGGGAATGGACCTGCACCTGGCAGTGCTTTGGCCCACCATCATGCCATATTACAGCAGCATCCACTGGCCCATTTGGTGGCCTCTGCTGCACACAGTCCTGCTCTTTCGGAACAACATTTTATTGCCCGCGATGCTACCGTCTTGACTAACGGCCACAATGGCAGTACAACGCCTGTATCTGGAGTTGGTGGTGGTGGAGGTCCTACCCCGGAGAAGCCTTTTCAATGCAATGTCTGCGAGAGGCGATTCCGGCAATTGAGCACACTCACCAATCATGTGAAAATACACACTGGAGAAAAACCGTACAAATGCAATGTTTGTGATAAAACATTTCGCCAATCGTCCACTCTTACAAATCATTTGAAAATCCACACCGGCGAAAAACCATTCAATTGTACCTATTGTCCGAAACATTTTCGGCAATTGAGTACGCTAACAAATCATTTGAAAATTCATACAGGTGGGTTTCGACACATTCATATTTAATCGTCATATTTGCTAATACTCCTAAAGCTTAAATGGAAATATTCAAAAATGAAATTGATAAATATTTGATGAAGAATAATACTTACAGCAATCTCTCCATAATTTTCTATTTACATCCTTGAAAAATAAGTGTTACCCTTTTATTCGATTTATCTTGGTTTGCTTTATATTTGTATTGGTCCTAAATATATAGGCGTAAAATTTTGTAAATGAAAAAAATGTAAATTTAGATTTTTCGCTTATCTTAGATGTCAGAAGAGTTATGAACAAAATTCAAATTTGCGAAAAACAAATTTTCCTAAGGAAAAGACTGGCATAAGAAAAACTTATTTATTAGTATAGTAGTATTTGTAAAACTATAGGCCTACATTTATTTAAAAAGGGATTGTTGAATTCGTAAAAGGCAGAGAAGGATTATTGAAAAATAGATTAAAAAGTCATCATAATCCAGAGTTATTTATATATATATATATTGCGGATTGATAAATATGAAATTGCCTTTTAAAATTATTAATATATGGTTTGATTGTTGGTTTGGCTTGAGGTCCGTGGTAAAAATTGTTTTTCTTTTTTTTTTACCATAAAAAATTATACCCATTTACCGCGTAAATATTTTCTACTTTATTATCACATATGCTTCTTATTGTTTTTCAGGTGAGAAACCATTTGAATGTGCCGTTTGTAAAAAACAATTCCGTCAATCAAGTACTCTTAACAACCACATAAAGATCCATGTTATGGATAAAGTCTATGTTCCCGTTAAGATTAAAACCGAGGAAGAGGAAGGATGACTAGAGGATATGATGGTGGTTGCTACTGGAGCTCCATCGAATGGACTCCAACAACAACATCATCATCATCAGCAACAACAACAGCAACAGCAACAGCAGCAGCAACAACAACAGCAGCAGGTATGTTCAAATCAATTGACTTCTGTTGGTGTAACGATGATATTCAGTTAACACATATATATATATATATAAAAATAATATGTCAAAAAATCTTTGGAGAAATGATCACTTACCAAGTTTGTAGTTCTAACTGGAATGTCGACAAAAAAGCATTGAATTTGTACACTCTTCTTCCCACACTCTGAGGTTTCCTTTAAGAAGCTTAATTTGTAACACCCTAAAGCCTGGGTATCTCACATTATTTGTTATTTAGCCATTGTTATAATGATGATGAGCACTGGTTGGAAATACGTACCGAAATACATTCTCACCTTTGAAATACATTTTCCATCTCATCTTCATGAAATTTGGTATAAAATATTTAATTTAAATAAAATTCTTGTGTGCGTTTGTTAGTCGCCGATAATCTCTTAAAGGACTACATTGATTGAGGATATTCTCGAAAAACAAGCTCGCCTAGACTAATGGTGATTTCTTTTCTGCAAAAAAGTGCAACATTTCCGTTGCCCTTTTCCCGAAATCTGGAGTTTTATACCATATTTTGGAATTTTGAAATAGGATCTAAGTTTATTTCGAGGGACTGCATATGTTCCAACCAAATATTTTTCAGAATTTCGAGTCGACGGGTCATCATTTATAGATATTATGCTCCGGTAGATGAAAGTAGATGGGGCAAGTTTATTAGTATGTGGCCGAAAATGATTCCAATTTGATTCAGCACTGCACAGCACTTATTTATATAGGGTTATCCATTTCGAGGTTCCCTACTTTTTTAAAGAAAAAACACAGAAAATTCGAATTGAATGGGGAATATTTATTATCATTTGAAAGAACATTCTTTGGCATTTTTTTTTGAAGATTATGTCTATCAAATGTTGGCCGCGGCTACGTCTCAGATCGTCCATCCGTTGAGTCCAATTTTCGATGACTCGTTCGAGCATTTCGACTGGTAACTGGCGAATGTCACGCGTAAACGTTGTTCAGGCGTAAGTCTTTCCATGATGAAATGCTAAACAATACTTAACAAAAATAACATGACAGCTCACATGACTCACACGTGATCTGTAAAAAAAGGCTACTGAAAAAAGTATCTCTACTTGGATCACGCGTTATAACATTACACTAATTAATCTGTTAATTTGTTGCCAGAACGTTGTAAATGTTGTAAAGTAACAGTGGAAATAGACCACAAGCCTTTGGTTCCCTTGTTTGGAAAACCACGATTTATGTTGAGATTGCTTTCATATAATATAAATGTTATCTATAAACCAGGTAAAGATTTATTTATAGCTGATACTTTATCTGGAGCTCCAAATAAGGAAACAGTTTTAGCGGAGATGGATAATGATAAATGAATATTTGCAGAACCGAAAACAATATGTACAGGTGAATAAACACAAAAGTGAAATGAGCTTGATTGAATACGGAGTACCGCAGGGTAGCGTATTGGGCCCTTTACTATTTGCTATATACATAAATGATTTACAAAACTTGGAGTTAACTGGGAAACTGTTTATGTATGCAGATGACATATGTCCGTTTTACCCATATAAACATGTAGATTCGGTAAAGACTTATATCGAACGAGACGTAGCGTTGATATTTGAATTTATGCGATTAAATAAGCTTATTATTAATCAGTCGAAAACAAAATTAATACGATTTAAGCCTTATTACCACTTTGATTGTAGCTTCTGCGTAAATGTTGATGGTGAAGAGATACAAGAGGTAAACACGGTAAAATATTTGGGAATATACCTACAGTCAAATTTTAACTGGGATAAACATATAAATTATGTGAAATCAAAAATATCACCAGCTATTGGCATTTTATTCAAATTTAAATATAAATTTGACCAAAATACTAAATTTCTTATTTACCAAAGTTTAATTCAAAGTCATATCATATTTGGCAGTCGTTTATGCCCACAAGAGGAGTACTGAATTACGATCCTTACAGCGATTTCAAAACAAATCACTAAAAGCAGTGGCAAATTTGCCAATTACCTTTTCAACAAATTCCTTGTACGCAGATATATTTCCTACAGTTTTACCAGTTTATGGAACATATAAATTACAAATTATGATCTATGTTTTTAAATGTCTTCATAATATGGGCCACCATACTATTGAATTTGTTCAAAATCAACATTCGATCAACACCCGAAACAATCAACAATTAAGAGTAGCATTATGCCGCATTGAGACTACAAAGCAACGTATTGAATACTCTGGTAGTCGAGAATTTAATGGCTTACCACAAGAACTAAAATCACAGACAAGACTTTCAAACTTTAAAAAGGCATTGAAAGAATACATGATAACGCAAATTGAAAATATTTTGTTGTAACATATAACTTTATAACTTTTATGCTTCTGATATTCGTAATGATATATTTCCTTATTAGCATTTAGCATTTCTTATTGTATGGATCAAATTAGTATATCTAATTATAACTTCTATTTTGTTGTGAAATATGCCAACTAGCCTCTTAAATGCCTATCGGCGCTGAGGCACTTATATCTATGAAATTTTGTACATAGTTGTTATAATAAACAAATAAAAAAAAAAAAAAAAAATATACGCCCATGTGATGACGATCGCGGGAGTTCAAATCGCAAAACGCAAAAATTTCCCCTTCAATTTTAATGGTCTTCGAAATTAAATTTTAATAAAATGCTCACATGGATGCTGTTTTTTATCACTGTAATTGATAATTTGATTTTAATAAATCCGAATTGTTGTGCTAAAAAAGAATTCAGAACATGAATTTTGCGACTTGAAATCACAATCGCCAATTTTAGGAGAAATGCGATTGCCATCACATGGGCGATAGATATACAATGCAACGCATTATTATGCCAAAATGCCTTACCAGCTGATGATATGAAAATTACCAAAGATGCTGCACGGCAGGACGAGGTCTTTCAGAAATTGATACGGTATGTAAAGGAGGGATGGCCTAGTGTTAAGAATCTTATGGATCCCAATGAGGTAAATGGCTTACTTTTTAAGAATAGGCGAATTTTAATACCAAAGAGTTTACGCGGAAGAATGATACAGTTCTTATATGAGGGATATAGCCCGACCGAATGTTCGGCATCGGCTACGGCCAAAACTCGACATTCGGCCAATATTCGGCATTCGGTCACAAAAGCAGCCGAAGTTGTCCGAAGGCCTATTTTTTGTTCAAAAAGTACAAAAAAATAGAATTATAAGACTTTTTAAAGAAAATTCTATTATTGAAATCTTCATAGAAGTGTACAGAAGTGAACAATACTACAAAAATAATTTGAGAAAGGACATCAAAGAAAGAAGGACAAAGACAAACATGAGTCAGTTCCTCACCTAAAAGCTCTCGAACTACACCATTTTCAATTGTAATTCGAAAAAAGTCAATTGAAATTCGAATATTCCATTTGAAATTCGAAAAAGGTCAATTGAAATTCGAATATTCCATTTGAAATTCGAAAGAGGTCAATTGAAATTCGAAAAACATCACTTGATATTCGAAGAACATCAATTGAAATTCGAAAAACATCAATTGAAATTCGAAAAACATCAATTGAAATTCGAAACACATCAATTGAAATTCGAAACACATCATTTGAAATTTATTTATTTATTATTCGTAAATTCGTAAAATTGCAATTGAAATTCGGAATACGTCAATTGAAATTCGAATTTTTCCATTTGAAATTCGTAATACACCAATTGAAATTCGGAAAACGTCAATTGAAATTCGAAATTCATCATTTAAAATTCGAAAAATGTAAACAAAATCAATGCTGTATATTAGATGGGGTAGCATTTAAGTGATACAATTTGTCTGTGTAAAACCTTTAATATTAACTAATTTTGAATAAATATTCATATATGTTAAGATTTAGTCAGAAAATGTGTTTAAATAAATTCTACCCAATCTAATGTGCAGATTTGTTTACATTTTAGAATTTCAATTGATGTATTTCGAATATCAATTGATGTTTTTCGAATTTCAATTGGTGTATTACGAATTTTAAATGGAAAAATTCGAATTTCAATTGATGTATTTCGAAAATCAATTGATGTTTTTCGAATTTCAAATGATGTGTTTCGAATTTCAATTGTTGTATTTCGAATTTCAATTGATGTTTTTCGAAATTCAATTGATGTGCTTCGAAATTCAATTGATGTGTTTCGAATTTCAATTGATTTTTTTCGAATTTCAAATGGAATCTTCGAATTTCTATTGACATTTTCGAATTTCAAATGGAATCTTCGAATTTCAATTGATCTTATTCGAAAAGAATTGATTTTTTTCGAATTACAGTTGATAATGGTGTAGTGAAAGCATTATTGTAAAAGTAGTACGAATAGATAATAATGAGCCATTGAGTTCAAGAATTATTACAATTTTTTAATACTGTAACTCGAGATGTTTCAAAAAATTGGAAATGGTGGCAGAAAAGTACTTGTACCCAAGTGTGCTAGAGAGCAGTTGTTTATGCTGCTGGGCAGCTGTATTCAAATTAAGGAAATAGTATACAAGGTCTTAATGCAGAAAAAATACTTTTTTGTCATTATAACATTAAGGGTTCTAATTTTATGTGCTAATTGGTGCAAAGTAAACAATTCTTTAACAAATATAAAACATTCGGCTTCGGCCGAAGGTTGTAATTTTAGCCGAAGTCCGGCTACGGCTTCGGCTTTAGAATCCTACTTCGGTCGGCCTCTAATGAGGGACATATAGGTATTTAGGGCTGTCAAAATTTAGCGAGAGGGTCGGTGTATTGGCCGAATATTAAAAATGATATCTATAACATTGTTTCAAATTGTGAGTACTGTTTGAAGTATAGAAACGCAAATCCCAAGGAGGAACTAAATAGCCACGAAATTTTTAAAATTCCGTGGTACAAATTGGGATGTGATTTGTTTGAGTTTTCTGGGAAGTTGTACTTGTTAATAGTTGATTATTATTCCAAATATTTTGAGGTAACTTTTTTGCGATCAGGATATTCCAGTATTCATGTGGTAGCCAAATTGAAATCAATTTTTGCAAGACATGGAATTCCAAAGATCCTGATTTCTGATAATGGGCCTCCGTTTAGTTCAAAGGATTTTAAACTGTTTTGCGAAGACTGGGGAATTGAAAATAAAACCTCTAGCCCTTAATTAGCACGATCAAATGGACTTTCTGAAAGGTGTATTCAAACAGTGAAGAATTTATGGTGTAAATGTGATGAGTCGGGTGCAGATCCCTATATATCCTTGCTGCAATATCGTACTACTTCTAAAACCAATTTCCCAAGACCATCAGAATTACTTATGAACAGAAAGTTAAGAACCAAGTTACCCCGTCTTACGGATGACTTGGTACCGAAATTAGTGGATACGAGAAATATTGAAAATGTTTTCAATGATAAACAGATGAGAGCCGCTCAGTATTATAACAAAAATTCAAAGGAATTGAAGCCAGTAGAAATAGGGGAGAACATATATTTTAAAAGAAATTCAATGTCTGCCTGGTTTCAGGGGAAGATATCAGATAAATGTAAAGAACCAGGATCTTTTATAATCAAGGACCAGAATGGAGTATTATATAGAAGAAATAGGCAACACATTATGAAAATTATTGGAAAGATAGCAAATGACTGTGACACTGGAAGTAATCAATATTTTAATGTAGATTTAAATGAGAACCGTATTAGCACAGAGATTCCAAATACAGAAACTGAAAGTGTATTTCATCAGAATACAGATAATGAAAGTTTCAGTAATGATAATGGAATTTTAAATAATGAAGTTTTAGAAGGCAAATACTTTAATACAGATAACTCTAATGCTAATAGAAAAGCCGCGAATGAAATGTTAGTATCGAAGTATGGTAGGAGAATTGTACCGCCGGAGAGGCTAAACCTGTAATTCGTTATTACATCAATAGCATGTAAGATATTATTTTTATTATTGTTATAAAAAAAGGAGGATGTTACATATGTGAATACCACTAATGTATTTAGTCATTATTATGGTAACTCCACCGCCATAGAATCAGGTGGCAACCAGTAACATATGTATGTGATTGTAATCTTAGGTAACTGTTTTTCTTCTTATGCTCTTAAAAGTGAATTAAATAAAAAAGACATTATTTTCATGAACAAAGCAGTACCCTATTTTCACCACCTCTACACATGTACATTCTGTGAAAATTTCAAGAAGATCGGTCTAGCCGTTTAGACGTGTTTACGGTACAAACAAACAAACACATTCTCTTTTATATATCGTCGGCTTAATGCTATTTTGGTCCATACGCCATTTTTGTGTTTTTTGAGTTAGGAGTTGATAATATGGGTTCCAACCATGCTCTTTCAGAATCCGCAATCATTTTTTTCCTATCTCGCCTAGTTTTCGAGATATTGGTAGGGTAAATTTGTTTTACTCTGAATAACGGGAAATAATTTCGATATTTTTGTTCTATGTCTCAATTTTTCTATCGCCCTATATTTGTCACTCAGTATTTTACGTTCTTTCGATCACAATATGTAAATTAGTGTCCTTCCATACCGACCCTTTTTGTGGTCCATGTAATGCAAATACAAAAAAATATTAAAATAAAAGTGGATATGGACCAAAATGCCAAGTACAAAAATTGTTATAACTTGCTTATTTTTGGATGTGATGGCATAGAAATGCATGAGAATCATACAAACACTGCTGGGAACCCTATGAAATAAAAAGTGTGTAACTCTTTAGTCCCGTTTTTACTCAAACAATAAATTGCGTTTTTCTCCGTTCATACAAAATGGCGTATGGAACAAAATAGCATTAAGCCGACGATATGTATATAGATAGATTGGGAATAGGCTGAGCTACAAAAATAACAACACTTTTGTATTAACAAATAATTTCTAGAAAATACATATATAACTGATGAAAAGAAAAAATATATTACGATCGAATAAATATTAGAACTATGTGAATTGTTACGAAGAATAAAATTTTGAAAATGTTATATTAAATATATTCCAAAGAAGTCATCCGGCATATGAAAACATATCGTAATTTCAATCAGCTTTTTTAAAAAATTATTTTTTTAATTTTTAAATATTAAACAATATTTCGCGACCTAAGAGTGTAAAGGCGCTAAGTCCAATATTTAAAATTGTACAGGAGAGGCAAAATACTTACTGTCAGGGTTGCCAGAACTGGGGTTTTGACCCCAATACTGGGGTGTAGTCAATGCAAATTGGGATAAAAAATATAATTTGGGGATGGGGTTTTTGTTAGGGGATTTCTGTACATTTTGTTGGAGTTTCTTGGGGTTTATAAAAGATTTTCTTAATCATTAATTTTTTAATAAAAAACTCAATAAATGCTGTAAGTTGCTAAGAATTTATACGAGTTACAATCTTTTGGCTATTCAAAGTCCTTAGTAAACGAAACACTTTCTTGAAAATATATTGTGTTTGAACCATTTTTTAACGAGTATTTTCTATAATTACTAAATCTGAACTACGTATTTAAAAATAGCACGAGACTTTGCACTATTAGGTATAAATTGCCATCAAAAAAATATTTCAAAACCATTTACAATACATATGAGACTTGAGGTATTGATGGTGATGCTCAAGTATATAAACTTTTAAATGACTAAAATTTGTTACTACATTGCAATATATATAGATGGCATGCATAACTATTTTAAATGTTTAGAAGTTACTCTAGTCCGACCGACGAATCTAAAATTCTATATAAAGAAGTACAAGTACATTAAATATTATTTTAAGGTCAATCAAGCACAACTGACACTCTTCAAGGATTAAGAATTTTTTCTATATTCTGACCTCCTGTCACCACAAAAAGATACATGAAGCGGTTAAGCAGATATGACAATTTTTACAAGTGGTATTTTAAAAAAAGACTGAGATCTGTACCATAAAAACTACAACGAAATTTGATAACTAAAACTTTATTAAAATCAAAAATCAAATTTTTAAAATGTGTGTCTTTTCATACATTTCGATTCTGCAGTTTTTTATATGTTTGACTTGTTTTCAATAGTTTTATGTGGGGTTAAGTTGGGGATTTTCTTGTGATTATTTGGGGATAACAGCAATTTTTTTCTGGCGACCCTGCTTACTGTATATGAATGTTTTTATAAAGGGCATATGGACTTATGTCACAGGATTGCCTTTTCGAAATAATAATATGCCGATGTTTTAATTAACAAAACTGTGTATTTATTATTTATTGAGTTATGTTGTACTTCATAAAATTGAGTAGTTCATATATTTCGGTTTTACGCTGTTAGTTGTGCGACCGAACACGGGAGAATCAAAATCAGACTGTCTTGCAAGAATGAAAAGAAGGAATAACGGAGTCAGAAAACGAGGGTTCTGCACAGTGGTTAGATAGGGAACAAATTCACAGTGGTCAGAAAAAGAAAATAAAGTACATCAAAGGGAAACAATTAAATTCAATTAAAATAGACCATATAAATAATATGACTCCTGAAGTCGTCCATGACACTTAGCGCTTTTACGATTCAGCTTTTAAAGATGACAAAGCATAATTTTTTTTAGCTTTTTTGTTTTCAAATTGATGTAACTTATCTTGCGTTCCGCTTCAAAAAATACATTTTGGCAAAAAGTGTACTTAGCGCCTTTTCACTCTTAGGTCGCGATATATAAGTTCAAAGAAGAGCCATATTTTGTATAAAAAGATAACAACTTATGATTTTTTATATCAGTGCATACAAATATTTGCGCAGCTTAATTCTTTCACAGTATGTACCTACAGTCTAGTGACAACTGGGATTTGACGGGAGGATACTGAGGAAATTCGTGCCAAGTATGATTTTTTTTATAATTCTTATGGTTGAAAAATGTCACAAATAAGTAGCGCACAAGAGTCCGCAAATTTCGGTTCAATTCCATTTTTTCTCGAAGATTGTTTTTTTTTTCATTTCACATTTGGGAAACCATTTGTCACTCGTATCAAAGAATTTTCCGAAAATAGGTGTTAAATTCTTCAAACTTTATATGATTTCGATTTCAGATTTTTGACATACATATATTGCCGTGTCGCAAGATATAAAAGTAATCCGCGTATATATCTCTCGATTGGGCATCTAGGGGTATAAGCTAGATGCCCAAAGTTTGTCAGGCGATATCATTTGAAGGTTTCCGCAGCCTGTGTCCAATCCATTTCCATTTTTTGCGAGCTATCTCCTTCTCAATTGGTATTTGTTTGCATCTGCTGTGCAGTTCAGAGTTAGAGATCCAGTTATGGGGCCACCAAATGCGTAGAATGTTTCTCCAACATCGGTTTATAAAGGCTTGGATTTTGTTTGATCTCCTAGCGGATACGATTCCATATAAAAGTGTCAATTTGACATTGGAGTTGAAAACTTTTATTTTTGTTGTGTTTGATAATTGTCGCGACCGCCATATTTTGCGTAGCTTTACAAATGCTCCTTTAGCCTTGGTAAAAAAATGAATTATTCCAAATTAAATTGAACAAAATAGTGTGGGGGTTTTTCATAGAAATCCCTGCCCTCATTTGGAACAAGCTTTACTTTTTTTTGGCAAAATTGTATGGATCTAACTTAGAATTGTTTTCTTTTTTTGTAGATGTCACAAAATCAAGCCCAGCAGCCGCAACATCAGCAGCAGCATCAACATACACGTCAAATTATTACCTCTACCTTAGCACAACACCAACAACAATTACAAAACAATAACACAACCATTATAGCAACACACCCAGCTAATGTCGTCTCAACAGCCGTCACCGCTACTACAGCCACAATAGCAGCAGCACCGTCCAATCTTGAAGCTTTTTCCAATATCGCAACAGCAGCTCAAACACTCGAATTAAGTTCTTTGAATGCCGCCCAATTAGTGGGCGGCCATCTAACAGCCAATGGTGATTTTGTTACAATGGGCGGGGTTGTGGTCGGACGCATCCATCCAGCACCAAGTGGCACTGGAGCTTTCCTGCAGCATCAGCTGCGGATACAAACGCCTCATTTGGGTGTCATTAAAATGGAACCATCGCCCCACTCTACTGATTTCAATAGTAGTAGCAACAACAACAATAGTAATAATAACAACAACAATAATGCCAACAATACAACGAGACACTCCAATACGGCCAACGAGGGATGAGTCCCAGACTATGAGACACTTTTGGAATATGTGCTCAACGAAGATGACAAATGGGTAGAAATCAATGGTAATTTTGTTATGGACTCATCCAAGTGAAACGATCGAAATCCAACAACGGAAAGGGAAATGCCCAGAACCCAAAAGCCAATTTTTAAAATAGAGTATCCGAAAGAAAAGTTAAAAACAAAAGATAAAACATATTATTGTGTTATTGTTGTCACAAAAACCAGAAAAACCAATTATTGTTGTTAGTTGTTGTTATTTACTATTGCAGAAGCTGAAGAAGAAGAAGAACAATTTACATTTCCTTCCGCCGGAAATAAAACGAAATCACCATCATCATCATCCTCAATTTGTAAATTGGAAATTGAAAATTGAAAATTGAAAAGAGACAAAATGTTTATTGTTACTGAAACGACCGACCGCCCGTCGGTAGAGGAGGATGACGACGACGCGTCTCTTCCTCAAGGTGTTGGTCTGCTGTATTTTTAAATGTTATTGCTTGCTCCCCGCGCCGCCGCGCCTGAAAACCTGGCAAACCAACCATCTCCTCTAAGCATCATTATCTGAATGAATGAAACTGAATAAAAACAAGTCTACACAATGAATCCTATCAAATACAAAATAGTAAACACTATAAGTAATCAATAATTTACAAGAAAAACAAAATCACATATACTTGAAATAATTCTCTTGTATAGGTAATAAAGTTGTTTTTACTCTTATTTTTAATAGTTTTAGTTTATTTTATCTTCTTATCTATCTATATTTCCACCTATCCACCCATCCACCTCCTAGCCTCTTTATTAAATAATCCACCTGTTACCCCACTACTCCCACTCCCACTCCCCTCCAAACAAAAACACCATACAACATTTGTTTTAGTCAAATTTCTTTCTTGAAAACTATTTTTTAATTTAAAAAAGTTAAGAGAAAATATTAATTATGTTTGTTAAACAAATTTAAAAAATTTGTATTTTATTTTTACAAAAAAAAAAAGAAAACAAAAACGGATACACACACAAAAAAGGCAAAACCAACCATACCGTCGTATATTATTATTACTCCTGTAAAGCGAACATGAATGAAACAAAGGAAATCATCACGAATGTTGCAAGTAGACTCTTCTGGACACATTTAGGTTATGGGATCCCAAGTTGTGGACCCCATCCACAGTTGGTTAACTTTTGTTTATAAGTGAACAAATAATGAATAGCTTTTTTTATGCCTTTCAGTTTTATAAGGAGATTCTTTAAAATCTCCAGGTTTTTTTCGGTAATTTCAAGAGAAAATGGTAGCAACAGTTTCTCTGCATTTAAAATATTTTTTTATTTCTTTTTAAGTAAAATAAAATGGTCTAGCTAGAATAATAATAATAACCCATAAAACAATTTAATTGAAAGCCTTAAAACATTTAGTAGCAAAAATTGTAATTAGTGATCTTAATATTGCTCAAAAATGTATACAATTTTTTTTCCAATATTGCAACAGACATTTGAACTTGTTTAAGTTTTTAACGGTAGTTTCTCAGTTTGCTCAAAGATTGAAATTATTATTTATTTTTATAAGAAAATTATGTTGGATCAAGATACCTATTTGTTTTTAAAGAATAAATTAGTTTTTGGATCATATCATACTAAAAATCCAAGTGAATACTGATTTTCTGGTTTATTTTTTTAATTTTAGAATAAGTCCTAAAACTTAATTGTTTTATGACGAAATCCATATTTTCAAATTTCTTAAATGAATGAGCTGGATTTCGAAACTCTCAAGTCTACTTGTGCCAAAAAGATGATTATGACTTTGTTTCAACTTTACACTACTATTTTGTTTAAGTTATTTGTTAAGCTTTAATTTTTAAATGCCCAGAAAAAAACACACATAAGAACGAGAAGAAATCTACTATTAGTTTGTAAAATTTCTTTAAGAAATACACAAATCCAAACAAACACAAAAATATACTAATTTTGAGCATTTGATGAGATGAAAAAAAAATAATGGGATGTCGTGGAAAATATCGAATGGTATGATAAGACACACAATTCAGTTTGTTAAAAGTTTGGAATAGTTTTATTTGAAGAATACAAAATAAATAAGCGAATTTTACCATCCGAAATGGACAATGCAACATTCTAATATATATTGTGTGAGAATATTTTATGACAAATAGAAAAAAATTTAATGAAATAACTGTAATAGAAGCATAAATTCGTAACAATTTTGAATGGAATAAAAACTAATAAAAGTATACAAAAAACCCGTCCAAAATAGTAAATGTAGAGTTGCTCAATTGTTGCAAAAGATCAAATGAGTAGAAATGATTTTTTTTCATTTCGTGCAAGATTGACGCATCTTAGAATCGGAATTTAAATGTTCCACTGTGTAACAAAATGTATCACCGAAAACAGCTAATGCATTTTTCTGAGGTAGTTGAGTCTTGTAAACCATTTAACAATATTTTCGATAAACGTGAATTAGCCCAATTTGTTCTAGCGATGTCAATTGAAGTCCATTTACGGAAAAAAAATCCTTATATAAATTCACTTGAATTCTTTAGACATATAGGAACAGTGCATAGTAAATATAGAGCTATAGGCCCTTATTCATAAAAATTTTATGAAGGTGTGAAGAACGCTTTAACACTGCTAAAGCGTTCCTCAAACCTTCTTTAACTTTTTATGAATAAGGCCCATAGCATTATTTATATTCATTTGTCAGTAAATTTTCACCGGTAGTGATTTTCAGAACATGTATGTTTGTAAATATTGCAAACAGTGATTTCACCTATTATACCATATTCTTAACAAACATAATTCCGATCTGAATGAAGTAAATTTGTAAACGCAAATTGCCTTTATTTTCCCATTCGAACATATCTGATACAAACGAAACATATTTGGGTCCGAAGAAAAAAATTGTAAAATTGGATTCCAAGCGGAAAATTCCAACTCAAGCTAAATTCGGAATACAGAACAGAGGCGTATATATATATTTTTCAAAAATTCCATACACATTTTTCCTGTTAATTTGACCATAAAAAATTATTATTCGATAAAAAAATATAAAAAAATTGTTAAAATTAATTTTTGCTTGGGTTTATGTACCGGACTCTTTTTAAATTCAGATATATATTTTTGGAAATTCCATTATTAACACTGTATAACACTGCACAACTGTACGCACGGTTCTGACAATGGATTCTGGTAGAGGAGACCAAAAAAATAGATATTCGTTTATCGGCGTTTTGAAATATCACATTGGAATTTTTTTTAGGGGGTTAAAGTTTACCCCAGTATTCTTGTTCGTGCCGCATATCAACTATGTGTTATTTACTTCTGAGGTGTGGTGTATGTTCAGCATCTTTGTACAAAACACAAAGGCCAATATTTAACCTCTAGCTCCCCCACATAACGGTAATTTTTGGCTATATTTTAATAAATCTTAAAGAACACTCCTAAAAATAATGAGGACTGGGATGAATTGTTCTACAAAAATGTCGGCCATAAAATTTTACTACAATGTCAAATCCCAAAACATAACACAAACACCAAAAAGACCGACAAATTCCAGTTGAACACCGCTTTATTGGCATATTTATTGCTTCAACAACAGGGGTGTATGAATAACATTGCTGCACGAATATTCCGAAACGGTGTTTTTGACTGTTTTTGGTGTTCATATGTAATTAAATAATATTAAATAAAAAAATATTGAACAAATTAACTATTTATTAACCGGGAAATTCCAAATAGATCCATCAGTAATCTTAACTTTAGAAAAGATAGTAACTGAATAGAGCCCTATTAAATTTTGCACTCTGTATTTGTAACACGTATCTGCAAAACTTAGACATTTTAAATGACCATTTCGATATTGGGTCAATATGTTTATGCTGTGTGCAAAACTCCAGGACTAAAGCTTCAATACTTTAACATAGTTAAAGATTTTAATATATAATTACTCTGAAGAACCGGACAACATTCAAAAACTTTATGAGGATTGAATTGTTAAATTGGTCCTAATTTTATTACTTATTAATGTCTTTCGACTAAAGATAGTTCAATCTTTCAAGAAGAGACCGGTACATAAACCCAAGCAATAAATTTTGTAGCATTTTTTATATTTTCTATGATCAAATAAACATGCCACGGAAATCTCAAAATTTAAACTGTGACGTCCATGCACAAAACGAACGATTTATTTATTGCAAGCACGTTGAATTGAAAAACCATTTCAATTTGAATAATATTGAGGATTTACATGAGAAACTGATCAAGTCGTTAAATATTGTCAAAAACAAACGCAATTCCGATAAAATTAATAATTTTGAATATAAAATTTTTTGAAAAAAAAAATTCTTTGAAAATTTTTTGAAGAATTATTCTTCATAAACTGACGCAATTTGTCACGACTTAAAATGTCATAACAAAATCTCTTGAAAATAGACTATATCAATTTATCTGGCATAACGACGATTAAAAAATATAACTATTAAGAAAATTAATAAAAAACGCTCATACAGAATAGAATGTTTCTGAAATTTTTCACAAAAATTCAACAGAAATTATTAGATGATGTCCCTGTTCGTGTTTGCAATTTGGAATTCTTCTAATAAAGCTAATGCTAAAAAAGCTATTCCATATTCCTAAATTTAAACGTAGGGAGGGGGGAATACAAATCGATCATAAATTATCTCAATTTAAAAGTCAATACAATACACAATTTATAAGCAAAAAGTCTTTAATTTTCTTGTTTTTTTCTAGTTTAACTCTTGTATATTTTCTTAAATTTAATTAAAACAAAAAAAAACAGAAAGAAAAGCATTATTATTTCTTCTTAAGTTAATTTATAATAAAATAATAATTTTTTTAAATTCTTATTTCACACTATTATGGTTACATTTATTTAAGAAAGGATCTAATGAATAATTGTTATATTTTACAAAGAAAAAAAAAAACAAAACAAAATCATTTTTCATGCTTTTAAAGAAATGAAAAACTAACTGAAAGTCTTTTTTAGTACGTAAGAATAAGAAAATACAACATGCATACATATATACATACACACAGACACAATAGTGTCATTGTAATATAAATTGTTAGACCAATTTTAATTGATACTTAAGTTATAGTTCTTTATTTTTCGGATATTTTCTTCTTTATTTGTTTAACGATAATAATAAAATATCTATTTATGTTTATTTCAAAAGAATATACCACAACTATGATTAATTGATGATATTCATTCAAACTCGTGAGATTTTCTAGAATATCCTCAGAATGTGTGAAGAATAATGAAATACTTTTCTATTGTCTCCTTACATATTTCTTAATATTTCACTTCCATTAAAGATTTTTTTACATTTTTTTTCCAGAAACGAAATCACAATAATTAATGTTCTCTAATGTTCTCACTGCATTTCTCAAAAATCCTATCATAAATAGATCACAAATCAAATCAACACTATTCAACCTTATAACAAATTTTAACCAGCCTAAGTAATCTGGTCAATGTGTTTATTAGTTCGTGTTTTAGATTTAGCCATTTTATAGGGGGAAATGGTTAATTTTAAAATCGTCCAAAAGTTACTGATGAGTGGCCAAAAAAATAAACACAGTGCTTTAGATTTGCTGTAAATTCGGAACCGTCCATTTTAAATAGATTGAACATCCCGCATGTCGAAACTTAATAAATTACACTATGAAACACATACACAAATTGTGTTTAATTTTGCGTTAATTTTTTAAGATTTTTGTTTAAAAAAATTGTGATTTCGAAAAAATAAATGCCCTTTTATAGCTCATTTTTCAAAATTCCCAAATGTGGTATAAAAGTCCAGTTTTAGGGAAAAGGGCAACGAAAATGTTGCACTATTTCGCCGTAAGTTTTTCCAATTGTGTTCAGCTTTTCACCATATTTTTATCTTTTTATAATTCCGATTTGAATGGAATTCATTTTATTAAAATCTCAATAAAATATACCAAACGTTATTGTCACTCATCAGATCAAAAATTCGGAAGTTATTCAATTTAATATTAAAAAAATTACATTTATGAAAAAAATTATATATTTGTAATTTTTATTTAAGCATAAAAATTAATGTATTGAAATATTCTTTCAAATGGAACTGAATATCGTTGAATATGGAAAAATTATGACAATTTTACCGTAACCATAACCAATTATAGAGCCCGATCGGCTTCGGCCAAAAAGCTATATTCGGCTAAAATTGGGCATTCGGCCAACTTTTTGGCTTCAAAATAGAAAATCTTGACTCAGTCCTCACCTAAAAGCTCTCGAACTAGTGAAAGAATTCTTGAACAAGAATTAAGATTATATACAAATAATAATGTATCTTTATCTCCCAGAAACATTAATATTTTTGAATATTGTAACTCGAGACGTTACAAAAATTTGGAAGCGGTGGCAGAAAAACACTTGTCAACACAACCAAGTACTGTTAGGGAGCAGTTATTTAGTGCTGCTCGGTAGAAAAATTACTATCTTGCCATTATAACATTAGGCTTTTTATTTTTATGCACTAAAAGAGGTAGGCTGACAAACTGATTAAAAGGAAAAACTATTTTTATACCCTCGCTTTAGTGTGACGAGGGTATATATCATTTGCTACGAAAAACAGTGTAACACATCGAAGGAGTGACCTAAGACCCCAAGTATGTTCGGCGGAAATCCGTTTTGGGCCATTTTAAGTCGAATGAGCAATGTCCTCCGTCCGTCTGTCTGTCTGCTGGCTGGTGCGCACAATATCTCTCGAAAGGATTAACCGATTGACTTCAAATTTGGTATGTGGTAATATTTGTTTCTATCTCCGGCTAAGTTCGAAGTCCACTCCTGGTTTGGTCCACTCCTTCCAGTACCTCCCCCACAAAGGGTTAAAATGTTGTGAAATATTGAATCTTTAATAACAGCTATACCACTTATTCGAATCTTCTGAAATTCCACACATAGTATTAGTTTATTCGTTGCTATCAACTTGAGAAAAATGGGCGAAATTACTACGCCCCTTTTGGTACCTCCCACACAAAGGTAACATTTTGCACCAAAAGTTAACAGCTTATAGCATTAATACCAGTGTATGAAAATACCTGAAATTTTGTACAGTGTAATGCTTTTTAGTGTCTATAGCCCTGTGAAAAATAGACGTTATTCCCACGCCCCTTTTTGTACCTCCCACACAAAGGTACCATTTTACAAGTTAAGAGCTTACAGCATGAGTACCAATGCACGGAAATGCAACAACTTTTTGCACAGTGTAACGCTTTTGAAGTGCCTATAGCCCTGTAAAAAATGGGCGTTATCACCACGCTCCTTTTTGTACCTCCCACACAAAATGGCCAAATCATACCAAAATTTAATATCTCATAACTAATAATTCGTTTAATATTCCATATTACATTACTCACAAAGTGAGGGTATACCTTAGTCGGTTTACCCGACTGAAACTTTCTTACTTGTTATAACGTTTTTTGGCAAGTAAACAATTCTTTAACAATTCTTTAAGCGTGTGTACCATTGCACGAAAATGAAACAACATGTTGCACAGTGTAACGCTTTTGAAGTGCTTATAGACCAAATCATACCAAAATTTAATATCTCATACATAACGTTAATATTATTATAATTATAATTCGGCACAGTGCCACGTATTTAAAGTATTTACTCTTAAGCGAACAATAGGTGTATTTGTTAAAAACCTTCTGGTAACACCCACACAAATTGGCAGAATAATTCGTGTATTATTCCATATTACATTACTCACAAAGTGAGGGTATACCTTAGTCGCTTTACCCGACTGAAACTTTCTTGTTTTAATATTCCATTAAAACACATCTGGGCCAGAATTTTTTATATTAACCTATGAAATTATATTTTTGCCTAAGGACTTTACAAAAAGATGCTAAATGGAAAAATAAGACATCGCAATTCTTGAAAACAAATTTAAATTTTTAATTACTCTTGAAGGGCGTCGTTTGAAATATGACATAACGGACCATTTTTTATGGATTTTTCTTGAAATAAATATGTAAAATTTAAAACAAATTGTTACACCTTTGATTTTTTCAAAATTACACAGAATATGCACCAGGCTCTCACAAATCCAAAACAGTAATTGGATTTTCGACAAGATGACTTTTGAGCTATCGTTTCTTCGGAAACGTTTCTTGGAATGACCCATAGAACAAGACTAGCGATGGGCATTTGTTTGACCCGCCACAATATGTATATAGTAAGCTTATGTTTCTCCTGTAAAAATTTGAATATTGGACTTGGCACATTTACACCCTGCAAAAAACTCTCATTACCAGGTAACCTGGCATGTAATTCAAATCCAAAAGTAATAAACACTTACCATATAGCCACCCAGATTATTTCTACATGGACATGCTATTGGAGGAAAGTACTTCCATGCAAGCATACAAATAGTTAACAAATAACTACTTAACAATATATTAAAACAATTTAAATGTTTCGTGAGAGTTACATGTAAAGTGTTGTTGAATTTGAGTAAAATCATCGACCTAAAATTTAAAAAAAAATATTGTATAAATTAAAAAAATGGTTTGAAAAAAATCTTATATTTGTTGACCATTGTCCATTTATTTTTTTTAAATTAAGTATTGCTTTTCATAATTTAAATATTATTTAAATGATGTAAACTGAGATAGTCTTTCAGCTCAAGCCAACCTGCTTTTATACACTGATAGAAAGAAAGCAAGTGTCTTTAGATGGCAAAATTTATTGCAATTATATCATTAATAGTTTAATCATACCCAGCAAAAACTCTCATTACCAGGTAACCTGTCGGGTAAGTGAAATTCAAAAGAAATAACGACTTACCATTTAGCCACCCTTCAGATTATTTTTGCATGGGCATGAAATTGGAGGAATGTATTTCCATTCAAACATACGAAGACTTAACAAATAACTACGAATATCCAACATATAAGTAGTTATAATTGTCATTTTAATAAGGGGTTGAATAACACCTTACCACTAATGATTTTCATAACCATATATACATATTTTTTTACTAGGAATGTTCCCATCAAAAACTTTGTAAGTACATGTCATTACCACTTGTATTACCAAGTAAGACATGTCTTTACCCTCTGCATTACATTAAGTCAACAAATAATGACTTACTTATTTTGATATTTAAAGGGTTTTCCAACAATATGTGTTATTTTGGTTTTCAAAGAAAAATGCAATTTTTGAGATAAATGATCGGATGTTTATTTCATAATAAAGAGGAAGGTATGTCGTTAATAATGAAAAACAACATCAGCCAAATGGCCCCAACGGCCATATCCTTTTCATGAAATTTTCCATAACCAAATCGCAAAGTGTCTGCCCTATGTCCTCGATAGCCTCACGAATTCTATTATTGAGGTCTTGAATCGACGCTGGGCTGTTGGCGTAGACCTTATCTCGGTGGCAATTTGTGATCCCCTTTTCGAGAGATAACACGGTTTGGAAACTATTCCCGTAACAGAGCAATGGTTTCGTTGCTTGTGTGGCACGTAGCGCCGTCTTGTTGAAAGTAAACGTTGTCGAGATCAATACCATCCAACTCCGACCATAAAAAATCATTAATCATCTCTCGATAGCGCAATCCATTCACCGTAAATGTTGATCCAACCTCATTTTCGAAAAAGTAAGGTCCAATGACCCCGCCGGACCATAGACCGCACCAAACAGTCACACGTTGAGGATGGAGAAGCTTCTCAACAATAACTCTTGGGTTTTCCGAGCCCAAGATGCGACAATTTTGCTTGTTGACGTATCCACCGAGGTGGAAATGGGCCTCATCAGTCAAGATGATTTTCGAATTTTAATAATTTCAGTGCGTTGTTGAATCGTGTTTCGTTCCATTTTTAGTAATGGCGTAGTTTCTACTTGTCAAATGTCAAAGATTAAAAGCTTCAAAAGTGACAGCTACCGAAATACCGGGTGATTCAAAATAACACCTCTTGTTGGAAAACCATGTATATAATTTAATTTTTGGGTATTGTAAAATATGCGACAACAATTTTTTATTGAAGAAAAGTTGATTTGATTAGAAATTTCGTAACATTCCGAATAAAAAATATATCTCAATTTTTATTGAAGAAACGTTAATTTTATTTAGAAATTTAGTAACTCAGCAAATACTCGCATTACCAGGTAATCTGGCGGGAAAGTCAAACTCAAAAGAAATAACGACTTACCATTTAGCCACCCTTCAGATTATTTTTGCATGGGTATGATATTGGAGGAAAGTACTTCTATGCAAGTAAACAAAGAGTTAACAATTAATAGAAACTGTATTTCACATGGAGAAATATTATATTTTTAAATTAATTTAATATTTTACAGGAGAAGCAAAAAATAAATAATATGAACATTTTTGTAGTTAAAAAGATGGGGGAGGGTTTTCATTCAAAAAACAAGTTTTGCAAATGTTAATTTTTATTATAAAAAAAGGAATAATTTGTTGCTAGAAGCATTTGAATTCCGTTCATGAAAAGTATGCCAGGATGTGTATTTTGAAGCAATGAACAATCAATTACTGAATTTTGGATTTTTTGGTTTATAGTCCCTATATCGTATATACCGCACCTGTTCAACAGATGGTAAAAACTCAACATTTAAAAAAACCAGTAGAGGCCAAAAACTGTTTCCGTTGATTTATTGAAATGTTACGAAAAAGGAATATGTCATTGCAAGAAAATATCACTGAAAAAAGATAACGTTAATTTTTTTGTTGTTTTTGTTGCTTATCGAAAAATCACAACTTTTTTGAGTTATTACTCTTTTCTTGAAAAAAGTTGTGTAGAACACTGTGATACAAAATCGAACTTTCCGAATGGGAATGGGTGAGACCAAGTGCAAATGAAAGTTGACATTATCCATAACAAAACCTTCAAGGGTTTTTTCAGTTCAATGCGAGATTTTTTTTACACGCATTTGAAGTTGGTGATTTTGGAACGCTGTTTAACAAGAAAAGATCATTGCACATTTGATAAAATAATGCTTATTTTTTATTATCATGGAAAGTTGTGGTATCTTACTGTTTTTGGGGTCGAGGAATTCATTTTTGATATTTATTTCTACCTAAAATTCACGCTAGATGTCGCAGTCATACAAATGGTGATATTTCTTGTAGATTTTCATAGGATAAACGGTGTATTTATTTTTTTAGGCTGAAAAATAAATTTTTGATGTTGGCATCATTGTAAAACATATTTCTAAAGCTATCTTTTCTTCTTATTTAATAAATAATACTTTTAAATAAAAAAGTTTTTTTTTGTAATAAAAAATAATTTTTTTCAATAAAAAAAATTTTTTCATAAAAATTGAATTTTTGTAATATAAACGGACTGAGAATAATAAAATGTACTTCGTAATATCATAAGATATATGTTTTACAATGATGCCAACATCAAAAATTGATATTTCAGCCTAAAAAAATAAATACACCGTTTATTCCATGAAAATCTACAAGAAATATCACCATTTGTATGACAGCGCCATCTAGCGTGAGTTGTAGGTAAAAATAAATATCAAAAATTAATTCTTAATTAAACTTTCATTTGCAATTGGTTTCATCCCATTCCCATTTTGGTTGTTGCACTGTGTAATTAGTAGAATTATTTTGAGTTGTACCTCTTTACCTGAAAAATCATTCTCGAATTATATGTTGAAAAGGGCACAACTAAAAATATTACTTTTTAGATGATAAATCAACAGTCCAGTCCGATTTGCTGAAACACTAGGAGACAATTCAAAATATAACTCTTTAGCTGAATCTGAAGATGCTATTCTGAAAACAAAGAGAGAGTCATTACGGTTTCTAATTATGAAAAAGGAGAAAAATCAATGGACTTTTTTGCAATGTCCGTCTGACTGGTACGTACAGTACCTCTCGAAATGAGTGACCCATTTGGTAAAATTTTTTTACATCTCAATCTATTTTCGTAGGGGGCTATATTGTTTAATGGTTAATTTAAGTGATATATTGCATCTTTTGTTACACAAGTTAACAACATTTTTTCGAAGTGCTGTGCATAACATTTTCTGGTGTACTATGGTCATCTAAACAAGAAAAAATTAAAAAAAATAATTTGTTCACTACTCTACAGAGAGATATCATAAAAATGCTTGAAATTAACCCATAGCAAAAGAATTAATTTTGTTTTAATTAATAAACCAGGCAAATATTGGCGATGGTATACTTGTGCGACTTATACTTATGTGGATTTCTTTTCTGCAAAAAAGTGCAACATTTTCGTTGCCATTTTACCGAAAACTGGACCTGAAAACGGCAAATATTTTTCAGAATTTCGCGTCGATGGGCAACATTTTTTTCCAGAATCGAAATCACCAGATTCGTTCTTGTGAAAATTATTTAATTCAAATACAAGCTTTACGCCCCTATACGTATCTTACATGAACTAACTTATATGAGATATATGAAGATTTTATACGTTGAATGAATATCATTAAAATTAAGCACTAAACCCACATTTTCACCATGTCTGGTTATAATTAATCCTGACAGTTATAACTGTGGGATAACTAGACTTGGTGAAAATAACCCTTATTGTTCCAAATATAAATGCCGATTATTACAATAGAATTATAGCACAAAATTCATATATACATACGTCACTTGAAATCCAAAATGATGATTGCATGATTCTGTATCGAATTTTGAATTCGAAATTAAATGACATTGTGCATTTTTTGGTTAAATAAATTAAACTGTGCTCGAAATGGACACTTTAAAAATGTAACAGAAGACAGACCCTATGGATATACCTATTTCGACAATGCTGAATTCAGTGGTGGTAGCCCTTATATATAGGTTAGTTCTTGTTTTCGAGATATTCTACCACAACGTTTGCTGGGAAATCCGAGAGGTTAGTTATCTCGGTGATGATTTTTAAGTGGAAGTCTTCGGAAAACACGCCTCAGTCCAAGGACCGATATAAAGGGTACACTTGGAAAATTATTTCGTTCAGATTAGCCGCCCACCCTTCTCACCCCTTTAACCCTAAACAATTTGCAATCAAATCTTATCACATCTCAAACGATGTCATACAAATTGCAGACATTCTTTGGGAAAAATATTGCTAGGAAAAATTACTACGGCTCCCTTTCAACACATTTATGAAAAATCAACAGGTTTCAAAATTTCGTCAAGCTAAGTACACCCGGTGGTCAGATCTTACAGTGTTATCAACTTTGTTAAAGTGCTGCCAATGTACTGACAATTATAGATTGTTAGCAAAAGGGCAAATTGCTAACAAATTGCTAACAAATTGCTAAATTTTAATTTATTTCGTTCTTTAGACTGAAGCGTGTATTCCGAAGCCTTCCACTTCAAATTCACCACCGGGCTAACGCTGATTTCCCACCATATTTCGTGGCCGAATATTTCGAAAACAAGAGCTATCCTAATAAATGGCCACCACCACTAGATTCAGCATGTTCAAAATAGATCTATGCATAGGGTCTCCTTTCTGTAATATTTTCTGTACTAGCACAGTGTTATTGGCATTAATTTGACTGCACAATTTTGTAAGAACATGTGGTTTATTGCAACGTTATTCGATTTTGATTTTATTCTACTTATAATTCGTCGTTTTGGATCGCTGTTTGTGTATAAAATTTATTGTAATTTTTATTGGAATAATCTGTATTAAGCAAAACAAAAAACACTATAGATATCTTATAATTAATTAATTTTCCTGTTACATACATATGAGTGCCACTATTTCAAACAGTTCCTAAATATGCAAACTTTTGGTTAGATTGAACAATACAGAAGATATGAAAATAAAATAATGCTTCGTTGTTGTTGCCGTGGGTATCAATATCGGCGATAGACATTTAAAGCGAAAAACAAAACAATACATTTCTAATACTACACCTATAAAAGGGGGTTTTTAAAAAAGGAGATTACATCGGAGAATACCTCAAGTCAATTCTCAATACATTAACTTCTGTTTTACGAAGCTCAGTTAAGGCTCCGTTGGTGTTGGTTTTCGGTTGACACCTTTAGTTGTCAGCTTGCTTTCATTATTTCCTTTGATTTGTAAACCCAACCCATTGATTAAAAATTACAGGTGTGGAAATGATTTTTGCACAGTAATATACGTTAATTTTAGTCGAAAACAACTTTCGAATGTAGATTCGACTTACAAATCGAGTTATAGACACTATTTAATTTGAATTGACGACATCCGGTCATCTCCCAATTTCCCATTGTCGTATATAAAAGCCCTAGACCATGATATTTATTATGTCTTTTATTTATGTTCAAATATTTGATTTTTCACAAACAAACAAAACACAAATCAAATTCTAACTCAATGTATACGAACCTAAATTATATTAAGGAAAACAAACAGAACTATAAAATCAATGGTAAAAATAAATGTTGTTCCACTATATATATATATATACATAAATATATTTAATATATATATATAAAAACAAACAGACATATATATATACATATATAAAATACTAACAAAATAAAAACTACAGGTATATATTAAAAATGAATAAAATAAAACACAAACAACAAGAGACATATTCAAAATATACTAGTACATAATACTGAGAAAACAAACAGCTTCAATTTTGAGTTTTAAAATCCAAGAATTAAGACAAAAACGGCAGCATTTAGAACTGAAAAAAGTAAATAAAACGCTATTACATACAAGCTTACATGTGCTGTATTAAGGGAATAAAAAGTTATGATATACAATAATATAATTTAATAACAAAAAAACATTTTTTATTAAGGGAAATATATTTTAAAAAACGTTCTTTAAAAAATAATACTATGCAACAACAAACATTTGTTCCATTAACCTCTATATTTTTTCGAGGCATTATTTATGTCTTACATTTTTAAATTTTTTTTCCAAAAATTGGTATCTTCAAAGACGTTATCCTCATAACGAGATTTTGTTTATAAAGATGTGAAAAAAACGAAAATATGATCATTAAACTTAAAGCCAGTGTTCAATACTTTCAATAGCTTGGGATATATAGTATCTAAAAAGCCAAAAAAATGCAGTTTTCTATCAATTTTATTGAGAGATCGAATTAAAAAAAAAATCAGAACACCAAACCTTCAACACATTTCCCATATTTCTTCAACTTCCTTTTAAAGAAGTTTGTTTTCTATTTATAGAAAACAAAATACAACGATCGAAATTATAAATAGTGATCGAATAAACAAAAACAGTAATAATCCATTTTACCAAATTTAAATAAATCGGACAGATAGTTCTCATGTTATGCGAAAACGTTTTTTAACAACGACATCTTTATTTTCTCCTTAACTTTTATTTTATTCTAAATTTTATATAAATGTACGATAAAATTGTTAAAGAGGGACATTTCGCTTTTTTCTAGTTTTTTAGTTTATTTTACAGCCATATGGACCATAGAACTCATAAATAGGACCATTCTCATGATCGTTATCAACATCAAAATTTTTGGAGAAAAATTTAAAAGTATGTACATTTATACATAAAATATGCTGACTAGTGAAAATAATTTTTGTTGTTATCTAGTATTATCGAGGAAAAAATATTATGTATTTTTTATTTCAGGGAGTGTTTTTTTGTTTTTGTAAACTAGATATTACATTATTTCTTTCATTAACCAGAAACCCCCAAAACAATAGTACACGTCTAAATGTCAAAATATGTCAGTTACGAACGAATAGGAATACATTTTCAGACGCGAAAAACAGTTTTCCGAAAATATAGCTAGAACTTTTACTTATACTTATACGCGGTAAACCTCACTTGTTGAAATCAATTTTCTATTCGTTCATCACTGACACTTACTCGCTACCGGAAGGAACATCTTTATAATTTTTGTGAAAACCTGAAAAAATCACTTGGAACGTATATTTTATTGCTTTTTATTATTTTAATACAGCCGTAATTAATTAATTTCAAGCACACACATTTCAAAAAATACAGGGCCATAATTATTAAATATATATAAAAAAATGTTAACCGCTTTCGGATTTTTTTTTCTAGAAAATTTCGGTTTTTTATACAAAAGTGAAAAAAAAAACAAAAAGTAAACGACGACGAGTAATTAATTAATAATAATAAAAGAAGAAAACGAAACTGATTGTTATAAATGTATTTATTTTTGTAGTTAAAGAAAAAATAAGTAAAAAACAAAATGACATTTTCTATAGAAATATTTTTTGTATTGATTCCAGAAAAAAATACAAAAAACACGTAGTGAGATTAGACTATAAGGATTTACAAAACGAAAACACAACCAAATTAAAACAAAATTAGGAGACAACCAAAACAACTGAATTACGAACATGAATGAATGAATAAATAAATGTGTTTTTAACACCATAAAGGCAAGAAGAAAGTAACAAAGAAGTAAACATTAACAAATAATAAGAAATACGTAAATGTAGTATTTTTTGCTGTATAAATGTGTAAATCTAACAAAGAGAAAAAAGGTGGTAACTAAAAAGAGAATACGAAAATATTCAATCGAAAAACAACCGATGGATTAACTATTTCCACTCTATGTAAATGTAAGCAAAGCCGCCACAGCGAAGCGAAAAATAACCGATATAAATATATATGATATATGACATATGTAAGTATGTGTACTAAAAATATGTAACTTAAATAATTAATATGACTATACATAGAAAAACACACACACATACATAGTACATAACTATACATAAAATATGGAACAAATTATATATTTAATGTATTCGTACCGATGATGATATGTAAATGATTATATTTTGTTAGTGATGATTACAAAATACACAAACATTGAATGAAAGAAGATGGGAAAAAAACCACAACAACAAAAGTACCTTTTTAAAGGTATAAAAACTCAAAAATATCAAACGAATATTATAATAATAATTAATGAAAAATAATATAACAAAAACATTGTTGAATAAAATTCTATAGTGATGATGGCAAATTAAAAACAAAAACAGTTGTTCATTTTTTTCAAGGGAAAATCGTGGAGTTAAAGTGAGTGGTTTGTGAATTTGGCTGGATACTTGCAGCAGGTTTGATTGATAAATCGGGTCGGTTTGTATGAATGTAAACATAACATTACAAATGAAAACTTGGTATTGTTTTACGAATATCCTCAAAATATTTCACCAATTTAGTATTTGTGCCATTTGCTGGAACGATCTTACTTAACCTCAACACAAATGCCAATGAAAGATAGTACATACATTTTCGACCAGCCTCATCAGTTTTCCTTTATTTTTGATATAGACAAATTATAAAGTAACTAAAATAGAATAAATAGTAAATAAATAACACAAACATATCGGCAGTTACAAAAAAGAGCAGTATAGTTAATATTATTATTGCGCCGCCGCCGTCTCTTCTTTAATTACTTTCTTTGAGGGAAAACTGCTTAAGAAATCCAGCCATTCTGTAAAATCGACTTCGGGATATGCTTCTTTTTGTTTGATCATTACATTCTGCAGACTAATGATATACTTTAAATCATTGCGATATTTACAGATGATGGCCTCATCTATACATATGTCGGCCAGAGAGATGTTTACTTTTGGCTTCGACATTCGCACAGACATTTTCAATTGTCGTTCCAGCTGATCGATGTCCTTGGCCATTTTCTTCAAGACCAATACGCCGCTACCATGAGTGGGCCAACGATGCACGGAATCGGTAGTAGTGGAAATATGGGAAATTTTAGCAAAATCTGTAATCACATGAAGAAACGTTTTCGATCCATGCCAGTCGCAGTACTGACGCAAAGCATCCAAAAGTAGGTGTAAATACTGTTCGCGGGATATATCCTCATCGGGCTTGGAGAGTTCACTGTGAGGCTTGTATTTTAACCAGCGTTTCTTTGCAATATCAATAGCAATTTTTTGAGGAGTCAATGGTTCCGTATTGGTAAACAAAACATTGTCGATAAATTCATAACGTACATAAGGTATACGGAGAAGATTTATGGTTTCCATATACTTTGAAATCTCCTCGCGATTATGAACTAAATGAGAAATTAGATTATAAATTACTTTCTTTACAAATACAATACAATATGGGTTTACTTTTGAAAATTTTGAAGAATTCTTTAATCAAAGTTTTAGTCTGTTCCCCAAGAGAGGGGTATTTCACTCCTATGGCTGTGTTTTCCATATCGGCAGTGTTACTAGCCACCATCAGCAATGATATAAAGCGCTATATTTAAATGCACCCATAAAAATATTTAATTGTTCATATTAATAATATTCATATTATACCTCCAGCACTTGTAGACGTTGTTTACATAATTCCTTATTAGCTGCTTCACTGTAGACACTGAATATTCTCCTAGCCACTCTAGTCATTCGTGTGTATTGTGTCAATTCACATAGGACCACAATTAGCGGACGATTGTCGTTGCAAAATATCCACTCTTTAGTTTTCTTAAAATGATGAAGCATCCACATGGCCAAATCATATTCCAAAATTTCCAGCAATAACCTCAGACACATGAAAAGTCGCTCAATTTTCTGTGCCATAGGAAGAGCAGTGAATGTTTGCTTTTGTCTTTCCCTTTCTTCATATTCATTTTGATTCCAATAATCACTGCATACGCTGAGATCCATAGAATTCTGTGGTGATGTCAATTGAGGTAAAGTAATGGGTTTCTGCAAAGCATCCCTGTTTATGGTGGTTAGCTCTTCGGGATCAGCTGTCTTTAAGACTTCTTCCAATAAATCCAAAATTATATCAAATATTTTTGTGGACTTTGAGAGTGGCTCCTCTTTTTTCACATCACCCAGTTTGGCCTGGTCAAGACCATATTCTAAAAATCCTACATAGTAAGAACGTAATTTATGCCAGCATGGTGGAAATGTACGAACAATCATAGAGAATAATTCGATGGCTTTGTGATATGATGATTGCTGGAATGTAACCATATTTTGTTGTTTGGCGCTATAATTAATGCTCTAAAAAGAGAAAAGTTTAATGCAATGACAAAACAGAGCGATTGTCTTATCAACGAAACTCACCAGGACCAATTCCATGATCTTTGTGAATATGCCTTTTCCGGGGAATTCACCGCGGTGGACCATATCAGTGGTGGAATTAATGAAGGAGACGTAGCGATACTGTTGCAATGCGCTGCGCAGGCTGTGTGCCTGCGAGGACATAGGAGCTTCGGGCAAATCCGAATGATAGTGTTTCCGGTGACAATAGGCCAAATCATCGAGACAACGGGGATGAAAATCTAGATGCAAACGTTCTCCCACATTCAAATAAAGATTCGATATTACTGTCAGTAATTGTTCCGGCATATTGTTGTTGTTGATAGCTTCCTCCTTATCATTTGTTTTGTTTGCTTGAGATTTCAAAGAAATGCTGGGATATTTTGCCACGCTGATGGACTGTGTGTCTTCGGCTGATTGTACCTCCATTGTGGGTGACTGTAGCTCTTCATTATCTGGTACTATTTTAATTTGCTCCTCCATTATTTCATCTACATTCATTTTTTGCTTTTTTGGCGGGCTTTGCTCATCTTCGTTCATGGGAATTTCTGGTGGCGCATCATTGACTTTCTCTTCTTCCTCTACCGCCTCTGTTGCGACTGCAGCGTTCTCTACATTATCATCTTTGGTGACGACATCTTCCTCTCCAACTATCATTTTTCGATCTGATTTCTTCTCCGACTTTGGATCCTCTCCACTGATGTTGTCGTTTACTTCTTTGAGTTGGCCAGCAGATTTTTTTCCACGCAGCGAAACTTTTGTTGCTTGTACTTCTTCTGTTTGTTTGTTTTGGTTTTCGTTTACCGGATCTTTATTTTTTCCGGATCTTTTCGATCTTAAACCGGGCATTATCCTCCTCTAAGTGAACATTGAACGTCAGAGTTGATGAATTTTGGAATTAAAAAGTTAATTAATTACGTTTTCATTTCTATTCCGCGCTAAAGCCACAGCAAAATTTGTGCAAATTTCAAACAATTTGATACTTAGCATTGTTTTGACTTTTATCCAGGGTTGCCAAATGACCAAAACATGTGACAATGTCTTAGTTAGTGCAAACGTGTCGCGTTTCCATAGTCAGCTGATTAGTTACAATTAAGAACTAAGTTCTGATTCACACTTCGCATTTTTTCCAAGCAAGTGTCAAAGTTTGTTGCAGAAAGAGGAAGGCGGAAAGAGCTGTCTTCCTCTCTCTTCTACAAACTTTGAAACTTGCTTGGAAAAAATTGCCGAGTGCGAATCAGGACTATAAATTAATAAAAAAATGCTTCAGCGGAGCTCGAGCGAAAATATTCAGTTTGGGTGCATTTTCATAGAGTAATTTACATCGAATTGATAAGAAAAACGGCATATTAGGCATGTTTTCGTTACAAGCTAGCACTTTTAGTTTAGCACTTTGCAACGAAAACAACTGACTTCCACTAACTGGCACATAAGCAATAAGTGGCGGATTTTTCACTATCTGGTAGCAATGGTGTCATGAGTTGCGAAGAAAGAACAGTGCGAAACAGACAAAAACTTCGTGAAAAGTATTTATAAAACATATATTTACTATTCTATGTTCAATTGTTTACACACTTATAAAACATATATTTACTATTCTATGTTCAATTGTTTACACTCTTTTGCAAATATTAAAATAATTTCCCATTTTTGTTCTTCTTCTTCCCGTTAATTCACAATAATTGATAAAATCTCTCCAAAAATGGGATGCCATATTGCTAAATATAGGTTGCCCAATCTGGCAACATCATACCCGATTAAGACATGAACACAAGCACCAAACTTCATCGGGAACTAAGTCCGTATCTACACTGGCTGAATGTTCAGCAGATTATCGGCGTTTTGTGGGAGAGAGGGGCAGTCTGCAAGAGGGAGGAAAAAAAACTCTCCCTGAACGTTTTGAGTTCTTCGTGCAAGTTCAAAAGAGAATTTGATGATAAGCTGCTGAAAAAACTTGCCTAGTGTAAATTCGGACTAATAGTGCTTAAAAGTGCTTAGCTCCCCATAGTTCCCGATGAAGTTTGGTGCTTGTGTTCCTGTCTTAATCGAGTATGATGTTGACCAAATGTGTCCACAATCGGGAGAATTGTGCGCAAATTTCAGCAAACCTTGTCTGTAGAGATGAGAAAACACTGTGCAATAGTTTTCCGCTGTCGTTTCTTGAACTTTTTTGCACGTATCGATTGATATTAATTTTCTAATCATGATAATTACAACAAAAAAATCCGGAAAATCGATCTGAAAATACGAGAAAACCCATACTCGTTGAAATCAAATTCCTATTCGTTCGTTACTCTCAGCTACTCGTTATGCGACGGCACATCTTCGTAATTGACTGACTTTGGAGATTTTGTTTGCTAAATTCGTTAATCGTGATTCCACCTAATGCAATCCACCTTGGGTCCTGTCCAAAAGTAGATTTTCTAGAATGTGGGCTTGACGATGTGGGAAAAAGATAGATGATATCTAATAAATAATCGAATTTATTCGAAGAAGTCAAAGATGGCTGCTCCCGATAATATAACCATAAAGAACAGTGGATGCATTGCTGAAATCAAACCTCCAATTGATATCATCCCAACGTTCTCTGGATATCAGCGTATGCATCAAATCAAAATTAATCAAAATGAGTACGAAGAAAGGGGAAAACAAGCAATGAAAAGCAAGCAAGAAAGGGAGAAGCATGCTTTTCATATGACATAGGAATGTTAGCGTCTTTTTATGTGTCTTGGGATTAAAGGTCGGTGGTCGGATCAAGGGTCGATAGTCGGATCAAGGGTAGCTTACGGGATTAAGTTTGGAATAGGGGTCGATATACGCAGTAAATGTCGATGTCCACGGATTAAGGGTCACTGAAGGGATCGAATATTGGATTAAGCCGGATTAAAGGTCTATCACCCGAGTGAAGGTACATGACCACGGATTAAGGACCACTGGCCGGATTAAAGGTGTTAACCGGAAATGCAATATCAACAACATTTTGTAGAAAATTGTAATTTCAACAAAATTTTCTTGAAAATGCAAATTTGAAATAAAGTTAAATTTCAAGAAATTTTGTCGAAAAATGAAATTTCAACAACATTTTCTAGAGTGCTTTTAAATGGTTTTCTATAAAAATGTAGTTTCAAAAAAAATTTTGAGATAAATGCAAAAATGACAACATTTTCAAAAAAAAATCAATCTTAACGAAATTTTGTTGAAAATTAAATTTTATTGAAATTTTCTAGAAAAATTTAATTAAATAAAAAATTTTAACAAATTCAATTTCAACCTAATTTTCCTAAAAAATGCAATTTCAAAGAAAATTTTTAGAAAAATACAATTTTATTGAAATATTTTTGAAAAATTCAATTTTATAAAAAAATTAAATTTGGACATTATTAAAAAAAATAAATTTTCTAGAGAAATGCAACCACCGAAATTTTGAAAAAAAATGCAACTTCAGCGAAATATTTTAGAGAAATCTAATTTAAAAATGTTGTTGTGACCCCTAGGACATTTTTGTATGGGCAACTAGAAATTTTAAAATTTTGCAGAAAATGCAATTTCAGTAAATTTTTCTAGAGATATTCAATTTTAAAGGTTTTTCGAGAATAATGCAATTTCAACAAAAATTTTGAAACAAATGCAAACTAAACTAAACAATATTTTGTAGAACATTAAATTGTTATGAAATTTTCTAGAAAAATGTAACTTCCAAGGATTTTTTAAGAAAAAATCAATTTCTAGATAAATTTTTTAGAAGAATACAATTTCATCGAAATTTTGCAGAAAAAGGTATTTTCAAGACATGTTACCCAAAATGTGGGAGTTCTTACTTGTTTGATATTTCCGTTCTTTAGTCAGACGAAATGGTATAAAAAACCTATAGGTAGTTAATTTAATTTTCATTTATTTGATATTTTTATAAACAAATTCGGGTAAATCACTCTCAATTATATGGAAAACGATTTCAAATGTCGAAAATTGTAACAAATTATTTTTTAATATAACATGGTTCTAAAACAAACGAAAAATGTCGATGATTGTGTTGTTTTCTAATTTTATTATTTTGGGAGAAAAGTTTTTTTCGCCGAAGGCAATAAAATTATTCTAGGAGATAACTGACCACAATCATGTTTACAAAATTACAATTTAAGAAACAAAATACAATTTTCTGCCCGAGTTAAGGCAAACACCTGCAATCATAGGTATCTTCGTAATGCACCGTCCACTTGATTCAAGAAAATGTTAAATTCCCAAGCAAGATATCCACCACCATATACAAAGACATTTAGTATTCTCCCAACTAACCATACAACTGTTGCAGTCCGTGATTTATGAAGTTCAATTGTCGAGAACGTTAATGTTTTTAAAACGAAACGAAACGCAAAGCAAAAGATAAATGTCTGTCAGTTAAAGGTTTCGGTTCTTTTTCCATTTCTGTTCGACAGAAACAACGAATGTAAAATGTAAATTACTTGTTAATGATTTTTATCTAGATGTACTCGAAGAAAACATACATACATACATACCTATGTACATATGAACGTTGTTCTTATTTTAGTTTTAGTTATTTTTTTTTTGGTAACACAAAAAACAATGTCTTATGGTCAAAAATATCGTCTAAAATAAAAGAAACAAGACCAAGTCGAAAACATTTTGAACATATGCAAGAAAAAATGTTTGACGTTGAAAAAGTTAAACATTAAACTCAAAAAAGACGGAAAAAACGAAAGCAATGTTGTTAAAATAAACATTTTAAATTGTGATAAGCATTACTGCATAGTTTACACTCAAGATGAAATGTTAGTTTTCATATATATTTGTTAATCCGTCCAATCCGACCAAAACTAAATTTATGTAAATATTGAATTTTTAAATATTAAACATTTTTGGAGCGCCCCACTGTGGTTCAGAATTGAATTTTACTGGCCAAAAGTCAAATTTTTTTCATCGCCGATTTCTAAAAATTTAATGCCATTCAATATCAAACATATTGAGACTAGGGTAGCCAAAAAATTAGATCAAAATATTTATTATTATTTTGTGTACTTTTGAAAAAACGTAATTTTTGTATATTTTTGTAGAAGGAAATTGTCATTTCTCGCATACTATTATCGATAGCGGGTTATTTTTTTTTGTTACGTAGGTAGGATAGTACTCTTTGAGAAATTGCCAAAAGTATTACTGTACTGTTTACACGTGGTTTGTTATAACATAACATGAATTTTAGTGGAATGGAACTTTTTAGCATCAAGAGACTTCAAGAAGATTTTGGTACCAGAAGAAAGGTGAAAGTGTCCTCTTTAAGCCTATATATACTTTTGTACCTGCCCCGACCAGCCTGTAGAACTCTTTTTAATTTTAATGAAATTACTCGGGAAAAAATATATTGTTCTTTTTATCCCCTTACCTTAGGAGGGTATATACCATTTGCTACGAGCCAAAGTGTAACACATCGAAGGAGTGACCTAAGACCCTAAGTATGTTTGGCGGATATCCGTTTTGGGTCATTTTAAGTCGAATGAGCAATTTCTGTCCGTCCGTTCGTCCGTCTGTCTGGCTGTCTGCTGGCTGATGCGCACGATAACTCTCGAAAGGAGTAACCGATTGACTTCAAATTTGGTATGTGGTAATATTTTCTTCCATCTCCGGCTAAGTTCGAAGATGGGCCGTATTGGTCCACTCCTTCTAGTACCTCTCCCACAAACGGTTAACATTTAGTGAAATATTGATTATTTAATAACTTATATACTACTTATTTGAATCCTCTGAAATTCTACACATAGTATTAGTTAATTAGTCACTATTACCTCAGACGAAGTTGCCACGCCCCTTTTGGTACCAGCTTATAACTTTAATACCAGTGCATACAAAGACTTGAAATTTTGTACAGTGGAATGGTTTAATAGTACCTACAATACTGTGAAAAATGGGCATTATTGCCACGCTCCTTTTGGTACCTCCCACACAAATGAACCTTTTTGTGTCAAAAGTTAACAGCTTTTAACTTTAATACCAGTACATACTTTAAAGTTATTAAATGCAATTTAAATTGATAATAATTTAAATAAAACAAAAAAAAAATAAATAAATTTACTAATATTTTTTGAGGCTCAAGGTGAGCGAATTCATTTGTCGGTTTACTCGACTGAACTTTCTTACTTGTTAAAATATAACAAATGCAATATGCACATTTCAGGAATTTTTTAATAAATATTTTTTTAAAAAATAACCGGACGAACACCATCACAAAATTTTCAGCGTTCGTTTAAAATATTTGAACCTACATAACTATATTTTTCATAGAATTTTATGTTGGTGTCATTGATGTGTAAAATGCAAATTAAATTTGCTGATGCGTGGGATACATTTAAAAACGGTAAGGAGCGAAAATGAAACCCTGCTATATAAAGAACAGCTTACGACCTTTACAATGAGCCTTCATTTGTAAAAATCTGTCCACACGTTCCGAAAATACATAACTAGAAATGTACGCCTTTTGAGAATATTTTCCTATTTTCTCAAATTTCAGATGCTGATAACATCTGGAAAAAAAATTTGTATTTTTTTCGCCAACTATATAATGTTTATTTTGAACAGAGAATCGGTATGCACATTTTTTTTAAACAGAGAATCGGTATGCAAATTTATTTTGAATTTGGGAATGGTGATCCAAAATAGGTGTTCGATTTGACATGGAATCACAGGCTTTTTTTTGTTGCAACTAACTTGCGACTAAAACTAGAGAAAAACTAACTGCATTTTTCAAGCTATTTCTAAACGGAGTTGTCTAGACAGCCTCTCTAGTCCAGAGAGAAAAAAAAACGGACAACATATTATTAAATATGCACAAAAATCAGTAGACTTAAGCTAGGCTCAAGTATGCATTGGCATATATTCTCGTATACGAGGGCTGCGCCAAAAATAAGAGTATAATACGTTTGTGTTTTGATAGGGTAATTTGTTTAATCTAGTTTGTTTAAATAAGAATTCTCTTGAATTTTCATTGGTTGGTAAGGTGAAAGGCCTTTGGAGTATGTATGTTAGTACGCAAAAGCCATAAAATAGTTTGCCATAAATCGTCGTTATTTATACAACTTTATTAAAAAGGAAAAAAACCAAAAACAGCCAGTTAACCGTTTTTTATTTTAGCTTAAACCGAAAATCGGTTTCTAAAAAAAAATTAATTTTCGAAGAAACCGAAAACCACTTTCAAATTAACCAGTTTTTTGATCAACCTACATATGAGAGTTTACATTCACGGTTTCCAGGACTGAAATTGTCGTTTTTTAATTTATTGTTTCCTTTTCTTATCAGTCCTATTTGACAAACTGCAATTTTTTGTGTTAACCCTCGTTCTGTCTATTTAACATGATTTGTAATACATTCTAAATTCAATCAATGACTGAACGTTTGGTTAGTTGGTTCCCAAGCTTTAGTTTCATTACTGGTTTTTTTTTCTCCAAAAGTTTTCGAATTCGAGGTACAAGTTGAGTTAATTTCTTAATCCAAAAGTGTTGCATATGTCACCAATTAGTGGCGGGATAGATACAAGGGGGCACCCCACTGCCCCCTTACCAACTTCCCTCCAGACAAGTTGATTATTTTCTTTTGCATTTATTTATTTTGTTGCAACTGCACTGTTTTTTTAGTTTCACATGTCAAAACATGTTTTTAAACGATATTTTGACTTTAACAAAAAAGTCCAACTCCTTGTCATTGCTCTTGTTGTTGTTACTGTTGCTTCGGTGTCTATGTATTTAAATCGTTTTGAGACAACAATATTTCATTTTGGATACGCTCGTCGAAATGTTATTTATAGGTTTTGGTAAAATGTTTTGTAATTATTATGTTTTGAAATGTTGTAATAATTGCGAGTATAATTACTTAAATTAGCGCATAAATTAATTAAGTTCAAATGAGCGGGGCACATACAATTCAGATTGTGTGTCAATTTATTTATTTTTCGCAAAAAATGATTAATTTTCGAATATAACACATAATCACTTCTTAGTTGTATGTCGAGTTGTATATTGAGACAAAACATTAAAGGTTAATCAAATGGAATGAATGAATGCTAAATCACAATCAAGAAACCTTCACATTTTGTATTTTATATTTTAGTGTCGCCGCACCGACACAATCAGGTCGAAGTGTCAAAAAACATACACTTCAATTGCAGACGCAGACACAAACACAGACAATCCGTGACAAGTTATAACGGATGAAGGTTACACGGCTAATTTATATGTCATATATAATATATACAAATATATGTAACTATGTATGTTTGTATATGTGAATTCAAGTTGGAAATGCAAGTTATTATTCATTCCCAGGCCTATGCAATTTTAAACATCATCCATCATGCATAACCGTATGAGTAATTTAAATGAATTTTAATACTCATACCACACCCTGCACTGGATTAATCGCACCTGTTCCACAAAAGGGTAAAAACTCAAAATTTTTAAATTTAGCTTTTTTTGCAAGAATACAACGTACAATGGCAATTTCTACCCACTGCAAAAAATGTCCGTTGATTATACCCTCACTTTAGTGTGACGAGGGTATATATCATTTGCTACGGAAAAAAGTGTAACACATCGAAGGAGTGATCTAAGACCCTAAGTATGTTCGGAGGAAATCCGTTTTGGGTCATTTTAAGTCGAATGAGCAATGTCCGTCCGTCTGTCTGTCTGTCTGTCTGTCTGTCTGTCTGTCTGTCTGTCTGCCTGTCTGTCTGTGTGTCTGCTTGCTGGTGCGCACGATAACTCTCGAAAGGATTAACCGATTGACTTCAAATTTGGTATGTGGTAATATTTTGATCTATCTCCGGATGAGTTCGAAGATGGGCCATATTGGTCTACTCCTTCTGGTACCTCCCACACAAAGGGTTAACATTTAGTGAAATATTGATTCTTTAATAACTTCTATACTACTTATTCGAATCTTTTGAAATTCTGCACATAATATTAGTATATTAGTCGCTATTAACTCGAGAAAAATGAGTGAAGTTGGCATGCCCCTTTTGGTACCTCCCACACAAATGGACCATTTTGCATCAAAATTTAACTGCTTATAACGTTAATACAAGTGCATAAAAATGCTTGAAATTTTCTACAGTATAATGTTTTTGTAGCGCCTATAGTCCGGTAAAAAATGGGCATTATTGTACAGCCCCTTTTGGTACATCCCACACAAATGGACCGTTTCGTACCAAAAGTAAACGGCTTGTAACTTTAATACCAGTGCATACAAATACTTGAAATTTTGTACAGTGTAATGCTGTTATAGTGCCTATAGTCCTGTAAAAAGTGGGCGTTATCACCCCGCCCCTTTTTGTACCTCCCACACAAAATGACCAAATCATACCAAAATTACATAGCTCGTAACTTTAATATACCAGTGCACATAAACGCTTATAGTTCAGCACAATGCAATGTATTTAAGAATGTACTGTTTACCGAAAAATATGTGTATTTGGAAAACCCCTTCTGGTACCTCCCACACAAATTGACAGATTTATTGGTGTAATGTTATATATTATATTACTCACAAAGTGAGGGTATACCTTAGTCGGTTTACCCGACTGAAACTTTCTTACTTGTTTTTATTCTTTTTCATAATAAAAAACCGTTATGACTCTCTGTGTTTACAGAATAACGTCTTTAAATTCAACTAAAGAGTTACATTTTGAATTGTCTCCAAGTGTTTAAGCAAATGGGACCGTTGATTTATCATCTAAAGAGTAATATTTTTTGTTGTGCCCTTTTCAACTTATAATCCGATTAAGATTTTTCAGTTAAAAAGGTGCAACTCAAAATAATACCACTATTTATATACAAACTTTTTTCATGAAAAGAGTAACAACTCAAAAAAGTTGTTATTTTTCTAAAATCAATAAAAAATAAAAAGGAAAATAGCGTTATTATTTTTTTCTATGATATTTTATTGCAACGACATATTCTTTTTTTGTATTATACCATTAATATTAACGGAAACAGTTTTTGGCCTCTACTGAAATTTTTTAAATTTTGATTTGTTACCCTTTTGTGGAACAGGTGCGAAATGCTGAATAAATTGTCAAATACAGTAGATGTCGTCAGTGGCATTCGATTTTAACGTTGTTAGTTTTCAAAATGATTTTTAGAAACAATTTTTTTTAATTTTGAAGATTTGTTATAAGTTTAAGAATGTCTTTACTTTTTAGAATATTTTTTAAAGAATTAAAATCCGTATCTTTATAAAGATTTTAGCATAATTATACCCTCACGTTAGTGTAGGAGGGTATATATAATTTAGATTTGAATGCAATAACCAATAATCAGCGAGAAAAGTGAGAATTACAAAATGGAATTTAGTGTTTAAATGACAGATAACACGTAGAACGGTAAAAATCAGACTTAAATTATTATTTTTAAAGGAAATAAAATGATTTTTTCTTTATTATAAAATAGGATTAAGAAATATAAAAAAATCTATGGAGTAAAGTGACTTAGCTTGTTTTAATTGACATTGCATTTCAAAATTGTAAATATTCGAATTTATTCAAAACCACAAGAAATAGTCTAATGGTGTTAAATCACAACTTCTTGGAGGTCATTTAATATCACAATTTCTTGAAATAATCGAATCTCCAAACTTTTCTCGCAACAATTCAATTGTTTCATTTGCTGTGTGGCACGTAGCCACAATCGGTCAAAGACCAAAAGATAGCTCTTTACGAGAGCTAAAATATTGCTCATAGGTGTCAAGGTCGTAGGTCGACTGGAAAGTGTTTTTTTTGGATTTAAAAAAAATGGATTTGGCATCATTTTTAAATGTGAACGGTAAGTTTATTTTCGCTCTAGCTCCTTAACGGTACATCGGATCGGGAATCGTCAATGGAATACGATGGCTCTTAACGAGAGCTAAAATATATATAAAATATTGCTCATGGGTGTAAAGACCGTAGGTCGACTGGAAAGTGTTTTTTGATTAAAAAAACGGACTTAAGCTAAGTACACACGATTTGCAGATTGGACAATATTGCCAGAAAAATGGCGGAAAAATTAAACCCTGTGAATTTACAACCGTGTGAACATATTTTTGTCTTGCAACGTTATCAGAAAAGTCATTGCGAGATAATTTGCAGATTGTTAGATGTGCGAAGTTTATGCATGTGACATCGACGCCATTGTCAGAAAAACATTTTATTGGCAACGCTGTCTATAAAATATTTTAGTTGGCAATCCTGCATATAAATATTTACAAAATATATTGTAAATATATGAAGTTGTAAGGTTTTCTTGCAATCGTCTGAACTGTAAATTCACCATTGCCTAACAATCTGTCATTGTCCGAACATTTCCAGCACTTTAACAGGGTTGATAACGTTGTCCGATCCGGCAATCGTCTACGAGTATACTTAGCTTTAGCATCATTTTCAACATCAGTTTATTTTAGCATCAGTTTATTTTTGCTCTAGCTCCTTAACGGTACGTCGGATCGGGAATCGGTCAATGGATAAAGATGGCTCTTAACTAGAGCTAAAATATATATAAAATATTGCTCATGAGTGTCAAGGTCGTAGGTCGACTGGAAAGTGTTTTTTTTTTGGACTTAGCATAATTTTCAAATATGAACGGAAAGTTTATTTTTGTTCTAGCTCCTTAACGGTTCGTCGGATCGGGAATCGGTCAATGGTAAAAGGATAGCTCTTAACGAGACCTAAAATATTGCTCAAGAGTGTCAACCTGTTTTTTTTTTGATTTAAAAAAAATGGACTTAGCGCACGATAAGTTGCAATTGGAGAACGATTATTTTGATAATAAAACTGAATAATTTGTAAACGTTGTTCTTGCGTATATGTCTCCATGATGAAATTGTAAACACTACTGAATACAATGAAAAACAAATGACATATTACAAATGGCCGAAACGTCACTTCAAAATCATATCATCCCTCCTGGAAAACCTGTTATATTTATCTGAATTTATTCAGGAAATCCTTAAAGAATCGAATTTAAAAAGTATTCAACTTCTTTTAAATAAATTTTTCATCCGTTTAGCGGTTTCGACGATATCTTGCAAAATATTGCAAAAAATCAATTTTTTTTATATAATTTTAATATTTTTTAATAACTAATTCCAAAATTCCATAATTATTTCATATATGGGGCAGAGTACTATAATATGATCTAATTTATCCCCATATTAACCCACGGGGCAAATCGCATTTTTTCTATGTTTGAATCGAAAGTAAATATATTTGGAACACAAATTTTTAAATATTATATATGTCTGAGCAAATCAATTTTATTTGAAAATCAATAAAATATATTTGGAACGCATATATTAATATATTATATATTCAATGTCCTGTGGTTCCTATTACCAACAAAGGGCCACGACGAAATGATTCCTTTCGGTTCTATTCGATGACAAGGGTCCAGTCGATGGCGATTTTAGATACGTCGCACGATGGGAAAATATGATAAAATATGCGCGCATAGGACTTTGAAAATATCTTTCAAAAATAATTTTTTTGGGAGTGTTATTTTATTGTGGATAACATTTAATGAAAATATCTTAAAATTTTATGAAAATATCTCCAGGAGATTTCGAGTTATGACCATTCAAAGTTTGTTTTTATTTTACTAATAAATGCAAATAACATTGCGGTGATAAAATTCATATACAAAAATGAAATGCGATAGGATTTGCAACATATAATAAGGTACTATTCATCTTAATTTTTGTGTGTAAGAAGTATTTTTAGCGCCTTCCAATGAAGAGATATTTCAAAGTAATTTTTTTTTTATTTTTAAAAAAATTATCCATAGCAAATGGAATACAACTTTTTTGGATCACGTGGGATCACTATAGAAAATATGTGTGGGAGCTATATCAATCTATGAACCGATTTTCCCGAAACATATGGACCGATCTTCTTGGTTAAAACATAACATTTGCGATATTTCGGCAAAATCGGATAATAATTACGAACGGTGTTGAACGGACGAGTATAAATGGATTAACACGCGACTGCAAGTTTTATTAAGTACGATTTAAAATAGAGATCTTATTAATATTATAAGGATTATAGTCATTTTTATACTTCACAAACCTTTTATCGCAATGTTGACAAACATATTTTTGAACTTCAATGGTCTGCATATTTATAACGCAGCAACGTACAATCAAGCACCTGAAACAAATTTTAAACTAAATTTTGTCAGCTTTAATTTAAAATCAAAATCACTGAAGCTGACACGATATTCGGGGTTTTACACTAATTTCCACAAAGTCGCTTTTGAAGCTCCACTGTGCGATAAATTGTAACACCAAATTATTTTCCAAAGAATTTTCTTGAAGATGGTCCAAACCGTAGGACTCTATCTCAAACGGTATAGTCGTGAGATAAAAAACACTGCTATGCGCGCGTATTTACCATTTTTTCCACATATATTCCACGTATATACCACATTTTTCCCATTGTGCGTCGTCGGGGGTCTACGCAACGTGTGACCGATTCACCTCCATTTACGGTTCAATATTTCTACCTCCATAGGCCTTTGGTTGATTCTGCTCCACAGCTGTTCATTTGAGATAGTTGTAGGCCAGAATATCCTAAGTATTCGTCGCAGGCAGTGGTTAACAAACACTTGCACTGCGTGTTTATTTTACGATGAAGCGTTCCATGTCTCACAGGCATACAAAAGTACCGATTTGACGCAGGATTCGAAAAGATTTATTTTGGTGTTGTTGGAAATAACCGTTGACTTCCATATTGGTCTTAACATACCGAATGTTTGGTTGGCTTTGATATTCGCTATGCTACGTCATTGCTAGATCCACCAGACTTCGTAAGGATGCTACCGAGGTAACAAAAAGATGTTACATCAGCCAAATCACTGGTGCCAATTTTGAACCTGCTGCTATTTACGGTGTTGCAGCGCATACTCTTGCTCTTGGCGGAGTTGATTTTTAGGCCAGCCTTTGCTGCTTCGGTTTCCAGAGATCTGAGCTTTGATGTAGCAAACATGTATCGTCTGCGTACTCGAGGCATTCAAGACGTTCGTTGAGCCCCATCTAATACCTCGGTTGGCGACTGACCACTATTACGTCCAGTACGACATTGAACAACTAGGGCGATAGTACACACCCTTGTCTGACTCCAGTTTGGACATCAAAGCTGTTGCTCATAGCGTTTTCGTGAACGATTCTGCATTTGACATCTCTGTACAACGACTGGATCAGCGATACATGTTTTGGTGGAACTCCCTTACAGGTTAGAGCAGTCCATATCGTTTCGTGTTTTAGGTTATCGAACGCTTTTTCGATGTCGATAAAAACCATGTACATATAGAGGTGACTGCCATTCGGTGGACCGTTCCGTGATCATTCGCAAGCTATTTGTATGATCAATGCAGGATTTATGCGGTCTAAATCCGGCTTGCTCACACCGGAGATCTGGCATAATCGCTTTGGAAATCCCGCTATTTAATATATGTGATATGATCTAGTTTAGTGCACTGAGAATGGTGATGCCTCTCCAATTCCTGCATTTAGTAAGATCACCTTTTTTGGGTATGTTTATTATGATACCTTCTTTGAGCTGGGTCATTGGTTGCCCAGAAGTTTTGGATGAGAGGTAGTATTAAACGCGGCGATGTCTGACGGTCGGCCTTGAGCATTTCAGGGTCTATATTATCGACTCCATGGGCTTTATTCCATTTTAAATCCGTAACAGCATTTAGGATTTTGCTATAATAGGGTTCTTCTATAATAGGTAGCTTCTGTCTGTATGTCTTGCCTCACCAGATGATGATTACATCTACATATGCTGCTGCTCACAACAGGGGGTGGAGTGGACAGCATGGTAGAATAGTGCTGACGCCAAATATCCAGTTGCTCAGATCGAGATGTTGTTAAAACTCCCTCGTTGTTTCTTAATGGTTTGGTTGTTGAAAAACCCTTTGCGGCGAGTTTTTCGTGATGGCGTAAAGATCTTTGGGTCGGTGCTCTTCCGCAGCCTTTTGTGCGTCACTAGCGAGTTGTATGCAAAAACGTCTTATATCGCATCTGGCACTTCGTTTAACTTACTTATTCTTAGCATTATACGCCTCTTTAAGAACAGCTTTCTCGTGTCGAGTCCTGGCTGCACTCAGATTAGATTTGGCTTCCTTCCTTGCCAGCGTGAGTTGCCATGTGTTGTTGGAAATCCACAGCTTTTTCGCGATACTCTGTACCCAGGATGTTGTCTGGCAGTGTCTTCAAAATGAGTTTTGATGGTAAGCCAGTCGGAAACAGTGTGAGCACGTTCGACGTTTAGGCCATTCTGCAGTTCCTCTGTGTAGTTCGTGCGTTTTTCAATATTTTTTAGGTTTTGCACATCAAATCTCCTTGGAGCCGAGTCGGGTCTTCGAATGGCGGAATCCCTCAGGCGTATTGTGGCGACTACAAGGTGGTGATCAGAAGAACAATCCGCTCCTCTTTTAACTCTAACATCCAGGAGGCTTCTACGCCAAGTTCGACTGATAGTAACGTGGTCGATCTGGTTTTCCGTCGATCTGTCTGGTGATACCCAGGTTGCTTTGTGGGATTTTATATGGGGAACAGAGTACCTCCAATCACTAGGTTGGAATTATTGCACATTTCAGTAAACAGCTTCCCATCTTCCGACATTGCACCTAGTCCATGCATGGCCATGATCCTCTTACGGACTTTGTTGTCTGGACCTAGCTGGGCATTAAGATCGCCCATTAGTATCACAATATTGTCACGGGGTACTGAGCATAACACTCGGGATATATGGTAGTAAAAATTTTCCATTACTACAGGATCTGATGTCTCTGTAGGTGCCTAGCATTGCACACATGTGAAGTTTCTTACTTTTGTCCGGAACTTCGCCAAAATGATCTGTCTCCGCAAGGTTTCCAGTTAATCAGAGCATTTCGAGATGCCCTGAACAGTAGTATGCCGACCCCGTTCGATCTTGGTTGGTCGGTCGGTTTTCCAGAATATACAAAGGTTAGGTTATTACAGATGTTTAGCTCACCGGATTCTGGCCATCTTGTCTCACACAGTCCTAAAAGTAGCAGGTTGTAATTGGAAAATTCTCTGTATACTTTTGAGGGGTCTAGGAGTGTGCGCACGATCCATGTTCCGATTCTCGCTGTCCGTTTCATGCCGAAGGTCGTCATCTTTGGGATCCGTGGATTTCTATTGTTCATTGTGGATTCGGTAATCATTGAGATTTAAGATGGTTGATTAGGCCTCCACATCCGATCCTGGTATTAGGGCTGCCAACATCCCCTAGGCATAATAGTAGAACAGCCGAGATTCAGTAGCTACTTTTTGTTTGCCACCTAATTACCTGAGACGCATCGGTGTTGGTATGCCATTCAGGTTACTCAGCCATGCGCCTTCTCACTCTAGCTGTCGATAGACGGGTGTCTGAACGCCATTACCAGGGGACACTTAGTATCATACTGGAAGTAGTGAGCTGCTTGGGAAAATCAAAGCAGAGGATTCGCTTCTTGTCATCCCCAAGTGGATGACAGGCAGAGAGCTTTGCGCACAAGTGCACCTCTGTGACAGACCTCGTCCCCCAATTATATATTACAACAAAATATATTTGCAAACTAAATTTCTCAAATAAAATTTTTGTTTAAATACAAATAAAAAAAAATGTTTTGGAGCTTGAAACATATTTATGTTTAGGGTACACTCTAAACATATAATATTGGGTACACACAAAAAGTATATATTTGGGAAAATGTTATTCTAAACATATCTTTGTTTACATCCCAATATGGTTTTATTTGAGACTATTATTTTCGAAACAAATATTTATTTGCACTTAAGAATTCAGAAAATACGTTGTGTTAAATTTTTTACTAATTCAAAGTTATTTTTACGAACATTTTTAATGTTCGTAAAAATAGTAAATAATATTATTATTTATTATATTTACGAAATTGATCTCGTATAGTCTTGGAGCAAAATAAATTACTTGGAGGATTGACAAGAAATGATGACTTGGAATACTAACTCAGAAATTTGAAATGATTGATTTAAACAGAAGTTAATGCTGCATATGGTATTGCAACTGGGAGGTACAATTCGAAACTAAAAATGTAAACTGAAATTCTAAGAAGTCAGCAAATGTTTTGAAAATATTTTTTAAATAAAATATATTCTTGTTTTTGTTTTTTTTTTGTTTTATTCGATCTGCTTTCATAGTACATATTTTGTTTTTGTACTCAGGCTCAAGATCGTTATTGTTGTTTTCAGTATATGAAAACAACTTTGTTAAAAATTAAAGAAGAAGCAAGTGACATGTATTGGGGGCGGTTGTAATGGTTGGATAGACAGATCTGTTTCGGGAGCAACCAAACTCCCATTATCAATATCCTTATTACAACGATTACTTCAGTCGAAATTATTAAATATATACGCACAGCCAAGTATCATTAAACGAGAACTGTTTGCTAAAAGCGCATATTTTCAAAAAAAAGACAATTCAGTATTCATCGTCCCTCGTACATGCACCAACTTCCACTCTCGTGAGTCTTATTATTATTATTATTTATTAATAGATTATTAATTTTATAATGTGATACTTGTGATATATATTGTGATTTAAAATCTATATTTGGCGTAGCAAAAATGCTGTTTGCCATATAATTTGGAGTTAATAATAATTGTTTACTGTCGCTTAGTATTATATACATTTAATTCATTGTGCATATAGTTGTTATACTTGATACAGTTTATTAAATACACATATAAAGATTCATGCTTATTTTAAACATTAAATTCATTTAGTATACAATTTCTATACTTGATACAGTTTTCCAAATATTTGTATAAAGATAAGAAATTCGTGCCATTTAATATGTTTAGTACTTCGTTTACGTTAAGAGTATATTGACCTAAGTAGGATTTTCTGAGGTCCCTATATATTGGACAAAAGCCGATGAAGTGAAAAGTGTTCTCAATTTCATTCGTGTTGCAAATAGAGCAAATACCATCTGTGTTGTTTCTGAACGCTCGCGCGTTTAGACCAAGTAGACCGCCTCTAGCCTTCACAATCGTACCTGTAGCCCGTGAAGATAACTCTGCAGTAAGTGTTGATTTCCTGTTGTATTCTAGTTGAGGATATAGATCATGGAGTTGAGAACCCCTTGCATTTATTTCAAAGTCATATTTTTCTTTTGTTTTCAATAGATCTATTATCTCTTTCCAGTACGTAGATAAAGGAGCTCTGCTATTGGGAGGAGAAAATTGTAGGAATTGACACAAATTAGACCATTCTTTTGCCCAAGATATGTTCAATTCTATTACCCTCTCTGCAAGAATACGTGGTAACCTTTGATGGTTGAGCTGTAGTATTCTATTAATATAACAAAAATGTGTTTTTAGAGTGGAGCAAAATAAGGAACTCAATCCGGTTTCAAGGTACAGCATATAGTTCGGTGTGTTGTTAGGCAGATATAACATTTTTTTAATAAAAAAGCGAAATAATTTCTCGACGTCCTCATATGTTTTATATCCCCAGACTTGAGCTGCATAAAACATTATAGATTTTGAACATGAGTCAAAAATTTTAAGTTTATTTGTTTTTGATATTTTAGGATGGTTTATATATTTTGACCAAGTGGAATTAATTGCGATTTTAGAGGCGGTGAGTTTATTTTGCAAATGTTTTCTGAAAGATAGGTTGTACGTTATTTCGGCTCCAAGATAAATATAGCTATTAACAATTTCGATATTTTGATTTTCGTACTGCCATTTCAAACTGGCAGCCACTCTTGGGCCTTTGCGGAAGATCAATACTTTTGATTTGGAAAGATTTACTTTTCTCCATGTCAAACAATATTCTTGGAGAGCGTTTATCATTTTTTGTAAACCTTCTGCTGTGTCCGATAGAATGACGATGTCCGCATAAAGAAGGACTTTTATGTTAGAATCCGCTACATTTACACCACCTGGTAAAACATGAGGCAGGTCGTTTATATATAGAGAAAACAGTAATGGACTTAGTGTACAACCTTGTTTCACTCCTGTTTCTACTGAAAAGTATTCTGAAAACGTATTTCCGTCCCATATTTTTCTCCTATTATTTTCATATAATGCTTTTAAGATTCTCACAATTTTTGTGGATAGACCAAAACTTGATAGTTTATAGAATAAGCTATTTCTGGGAATCAGATCAAAAGCAGATGAAAAGTCGACAAAAAATGCATAAGTGGCTTTGTTTTTCAAAAGATTTAGAGTTACAGTATTTAACAAATTGAATATATTATCAATCGTTGAGTACTCTTTTCTAAAACCTGCTTGGAACTCATTCAAGATGTTATGTCTCTCTGTCCAGTTCGATATTCGATTTAATAGTACAGAATTAAAGATTTTACTGATTGTGTCTAAAAGGGATAAGCCTCTGTAATTGGTCGTAAGATTGGCATCACCTTTTTTAAATAGAGGTATTAGAATAGATTCCTTGAAGGATAACGGTATAATTTCAAAGAGGAATATTTTATTAAAGACAGCCAGTATCTCTTGTAGGAAGTGGTGAGGGGCATATTTGTAGAACTCGTAAGGGATTCCATCCAGTCCTGGGGATTTATTGGCTTTCAACCCCTTAATTACACCATTTAGTTCACATAATTCAAAAGGAGAATCAAGGAATGGATCAACATAGTAAGGCAAACACCAGCTTATGGCTTGCGGCTCATTTCGATTCAGTAATAACGAACTAAAATGTAGCATGAAATCATCCGCATTGAGATTTCCTTTGTATTTGTGAGCACGGTTCTTTAAGGAATTTGACAAGCTCCACCAATCTTTGCTACTCGATACCCTATCTAATTTTTTAAGATTGTTATTATAGTATTGTAATTTCTTTTCTTTGCATAGTTTTTGAAGTTTTATTCTCGATGAATAATATAGTTTTCTATTGGTAACGGTATGTAATCTCTTATAAGTTTTTAGATTTTTGCGCATAACTGATCGTAAGCGGAAGCATGTCCAATCAAACCATGGTTGTTTGGGCTCAAAAAATTTTTTATTTGTGTTCTTAATTTGCGTCTGTCTAATTTTATCCGCAATACTATTAACCATATCTTCTACCGACATGTTTGAATTGTAGATTTGACTTTCTGTATGTTCGTTCAGATTCAGTCTGTATTGCGTTATGTGCCTATTGTTCCAATAAAGTCTTGTTACAGTATTTTTGCTAGTTACATTGCTTGTGCATTTTGGAATTTTAAGTTCAAGACATAACGGCATGTGGTCGGAAAACGGTTTGGAAGATATTTTGAAGTTGTCAATATATTGTAAGAAGTTAGCCGAGCAGATGCAATAATCGATGACAGAGCTTCCCATTACCCCACAAAAACTGTATTCCCCATCCACATCACCTAAAGTTCTCCCATTCACAACAATGCCACCTATGTTTTCGACGATATTCAAAAGTTGCCTCCCTTGTGTATTTGTATTTTTATCTTTAGATCGCCTAAATAAGCTAATATGAGGCAAGCTTCTTATAAGGTTCTCATCTAGGTCCTGTTGTTCACCTATTCTTGCATTTAGATCTCCCATTATGCAGAAGTTGGTTGGATTGAGATCATCTAAGAAGGATCCAAACTTTTCTGCATCGTTCTTCCAGTTTGTGCAGTTTAAATATGTTGGAATGAAATAGAATAAAATCCCATCAATATTAACAGATAGTACTGTGTAGGCATGAGTATCGATGAAACTTAGTTTGTATTGTTTCTTTATATCTCTTTTGTAACCAAACAAACAACCTCCACTAGCACGACCCGATCTATGTACTTTAGTTGCATTAATCCAGTGTAAACAGTAATTTTGAAAAAACGAAGAAAAATAAGTTTGTTTATTGACTTCTGCATGGGTTTCAAATAAAAAGAAAATATCAAAATTGTTTATATATGTTACGAAGTTTCCAAAATTTAAAGAGTTGTTCAGGTTTGAAACATTATACGCTATTATATGGCACGAATCGAATTGTTATTGTATAGATAAGGATGTAACATTGGTGTTTGTATTATTATTTTCATTGCAAAAGACATCATAAGTACAACCGCACTCAGCAAAAATATTTCTTAAAAACATTGCATCATTTAAAAGGCGAGTTCGTATTTTGCCATCAGACCAAGTGAAGCGTTTATCATTAATAAAAATGCAAAACTCTCCAAGCCGGACTTTTACCTCTTTTTTGTGCTTCGATATTATTTTGCTAATCTGTCTTAGGTTGTATCTTATAGACTGCTCAGCTGCAGTGTAATCCTTCTGGATATAAACTGATTGTCCCTTCAGACGGTGTCTAGCATTCAAAATGCGATGAACTTGGCTATTAGTGTCTAGTGTGAAGACAAACAATTTTCCCGAAGATATCATTTTTGTAGATGCTATTGTAACGTCCACACTTAGAACGTCGTTGCAGATGTCAAAGAACTTCTTTTTTGCAGTTTGAACGTTGTTACATGATAGTCCACTCACCATTATATTCGTGGATCTCGATTTCTGGTCTACCTGTTCCAGACGGTTTGTTAACTGCTTTATGTCATCCTTCAGTTTTAAATTTTCTATCTTCAGCTCCTCAACTTCATGTTTGATAGCTGCCAAATCCTCCTTTTTTGCAACATCCTTCAATTTATCGTCCAACACATCGCATAGCTTGCTCCATGAGAACGTATCTTGTTGGGTGTTAACACTCATGTTTTGGTATGGGGCGTATTTTTTTGGTGTATGTTCTTCTTGTTCAGGTGATGTCGATAATAGTGTGCGCTTACTGCTCATTGGGTATCGCAGTGCACCATGTGTTTTTCGATATCGATTATTGTTGACAGCTGTATGATCCTTATCGATTAGTTCAGCAATTGGTTTGATAGAAGAGCACAGCTGTTGTTTATATTTCGCCTCTCGTGCCTGTTTATATTAGCGCCTTCCAATAATTTTACTTTTATACAAAGAAACTTTACGTATAAAATGTGAAAATTGCGCAAAAACACACTTCAGCAAGCCGCCAACTCCAATGTCCGTGATTCAGGCAGGATGATATAGCACATCGCAGTTCTCCAAAAGATGCGCAGCCACGTATGTCCGGAGTTTGCAGCAAAAATCGAGAGCTCTCAAAAAACACAACCAACCGTATGTAAACAACAACAAATATATGAGTCTTTACAATGTAAAGAATTCACACGAATGTTTTGCTGTAGTTGACTATGCAACAACAACGTATTTGGTCGTGCCCTACCATTTCTTCTTGTTTTTTTTTTTTTTTTTTTTTTTTTTGTTTTATTCGATCTGCTTTCATAGTACATATTTTATTTTTGTACTCAGGCTCAAGATCGTTATTGTTGTTTTCAGTATATGAAAACAACTTTGTTAAAAATTAAAGAAGAAGCAAGTGACATGTATTGGGGGCGGTTGTAATGGTTGGATAGACAGATCTGTTTCGGGAGCCACCAACCACCAAACTCCCATTACCAATATCCTTATTACAACGATTACTTCAGACGAAATTATTAAATATATACGCACAGCCAAGTATCATTAAACGAGAACTGTTTGCTAAAAGCGCATATTTTCAAAAAAAGACAATTCAGTAATCATCGTCCCTCGTACATGCACCAACTTCCACTCTCGTGAGTCTTTACAATGTAAAGAATTCACACGAATGTTTTGCTGTAGTTGACTATGCAACAACAACGTATTTGGTCGTGCACTACCATTTCTTCTTGTTTTTGTTTTTTTTTGTTTTATTCGATCTGCTTTCATAGTACATATTTTGTTTTTGTACTCAGGCTCAAGATCGTTATTGTTGTTTTCAGTATATGAAAACAACTTTGTTAAAAATTAAAGAAGAAGCAAGTGACATGTATTGGGGGCGGTTGCAATGGTTGGATAGACACAGATCTGTTTCGGGAGCCACCAAACTCCCATTATCAATATCCTTATTACAACGATTACTTCAGTCGAAATTATTAAATATATACGCACAGCCAAGTATCATTAAACGAGAACTGTTTGCTAAAAGCGCTTATTTTCAAAAAAAAGACAATTCAGTAATCATCGTCCCTCGTACATGCACCAACTTCCACTCTCGTGAGTATTTACAATGTAAAGAATTCACACGAATGTTTTGCTGTAGTTGACTATGCAACAACAAAGTATTTGGTCGTGCCCTACCATTTCTTCTTGTTTTTTTTTTGTTTTATTCGATCTGCTTTCATAGCACATATTTTGTTTTTGTACTCAGGCTCAAGATCGTTATTGTTGTTTTCAGTATATGAAAACAACTTTGTTAAAAATTAAAGAAGAAGCAAGTGACATGTATTGGGGGCGGTTGTAATGGTTGGATAGACAGATCTGTTTCGGGAGCCACCAAACTCCCATTATCAATATCCTTATTACAACGATTACTTCAGTCGAAATTATTAAATATATACGCACAGCCAAGTATCATTAAACGAGAACTGTTTGCTAAAAGCGCATATTTTCAAAAAAAGACAATTCAGTAATCATCGTCCCTCGTACATGCACCAACTTCCACTCTCGTGAGTCTTTACAATGTAAAGAATTCACACGAATGTTTTGCTGTAGTTGACTATGCAACAACAACGTATTTGGTCGTGCCCTACCATTTCTTCTTGTTTCTGTTTTTTTTTTGTTTTATTCGATCTGCTTTCATAGTACATATTTTGTTTTTGTACTCAGGCTCAAGATCGTTATTGTTGTTTCGTGTGAATTCTTTACATTGTAAAGACTCACGAGAGTGGAAGTTGGTGCATGTACGAGGGACGATGATTACTGAATTGTCTTTTTTTGAAAATATGCGCTTTTAGCAAACAGTTCTCGTTTAATGATACTTGGCTGTGCGTATATATTTAATAATTTCGACTGAAGTAATCGTTGTAATAAGAATATTGATAATGGGAGTTTGGTGGCTCCCGAAACAGATCTGTCTATCCAACCATTACAACCGCCCCCAATACATGTCACTTGCTTCTTCTTTAATTTTTAACAAAGTTGTTTTCATATACTGAAAACAACAATAACGATCTTGAGCCTAAGTACAAAAACAAAATATGTAAAATATATTTGGATAAATTACTAAACAATAATCTTATTTGTATTTAAACACATATTTATTTTGAGAAATTTAGTTTGCAAATATATTTTGTTGTAATATATTAATATATGCTTTCCAAATATATTTTATTGATTTTCAAATAAAATTTATTTGCTGAGAAATATATAATATTTAAAAAATTTGTGTTACAAATATATTTCCTTTCGATTCAAACATATCAAAAAAGGCGATTTTGTCCCGTGTATTATTTATTATTTTTTCGAACATTAAAAATTTCTAAAAATTTAACTTTGAATTACTGAAAAATTTAACACAATTTAGGTATTTTCTGAATACAAATAAATATTTGTTTCGGAAATAATAGTCCCAAATAATACTCCATTTATAGTCCAAATAATAGTCCCATTATTAAATTTTAAGAGTGTACACTAAACATGTATACGTTTCAAGCCGAATATGTTTGGGACAATATACTACAGAAGCGATTTTTTCAGGGTGTAAATGTGCATATCGCGCCCTAAGAGTGTAAAGGCGCTAAGTCCAATATTTAAAATTTTACAGGAGAGGCAAAATTCTTACCGTATATTTATGGTATATTGAGTTAGCGCTTTTACGATTCAGATATTAAAGATGACAGAGCATGATTTTTTAGACTTTTTGTTTCTGCTCTGTGAGGTTCTTCTACTTCCAGGTGAAATTAAAATAATTTTGTGTAGCATCATATGTCATGTTCTTTATTTCCTCCTAGAATCCAAGAGTCTAAGAAATTGCTATATCAACAAATATTTATTTTTATTCGTAATGATCATAAAAAATACAATTTTAATTGTCTATTATTATTATCATTTTTGAATGTTAACTTTGTCAATTCCTTTAATTAATGCTACAGATTTTTTTTTTGCAATTTTGTTTGATATGTATTTTCAAAAAAACAACTTAGATTCACATGCATCCATTCCTCAAATTCACAGATAACTCTGTAACGACAATTTACGGTCCACTTGTGCTTTGTATATAACTATTCGCATAAAAAGGTAAACACAGACCTTATAAATTACATTGTTTTATTTGGATTTTACAGTTTTAGGCATTCATTAAGAAACGATGCAAACAACGACGAACTCACACAGTCGTTCCAAGTCGTCTGTCTGACGACTGTAGACGACAAAAATACCATTTTCAACGAAATTTCTTATGCAACTCAAGCGAATGACCATAATCAGAACAATCCGCATGCGCGGCATGCCACAACATTATTTGCCTCGGCTGCTGCGGCGTCGTACGTGGGGTTCCATGTCTTTGCCGTTTTTGAGCGAAAAAAATGGAAACTTCATTTTTTCACTAATTGCAAGAGAATTGTTTTCGGTTAGATTTTTTCTCAATGGGTGATTTTCTGTTTTGTTTTGAATTTTTTTGCTTTTAGCAAAACATTCCTTATTGACACAAAAATAAACGAGATAATGTCTTAATTAATGAAATCGTCTGGTGTTTTGCTTTTGGCTTGAGCAGACTCACAAGTTTGGCCACTGCAGTGAGTGCAGTGCTGGTGCGTTTAAGATCACGAGTGACCGCTATGAATGACCGGTAAAAGGCGGTAGAATTCAAATGTTGCACATTTAATTAAATGCTGACAAATGACCATTCACATTACTGTTTCAAGAAAAAATTGTTTTTTTGTGGTATATTATATCAACAATCCATAACAAGAATGCATCCATCTACTGCAAAGTGAAGCAATACATACGTATTTATGAATAAATGCAACCGTTTTGGTTAAAATGGATCACATCTGCGTTAATTTATTAGTAGCATTGCAATCAATTTGAAACTAAATGGCAATTGCTGTAACACTATTTATTTTTTTCCTGAAACCGAATTCGGCGCAACACGATGAAAAAATGGTTTTCAAAAAAAATTCCCATAGATTTGAAATTACTGGTATTCATTCACTTGCTGAATGTTTATGGCGTTTGAGTTTTTTAATGTTTTCAACACTTCCAATGTGGACATCAGACAACGCGTAGTTTAGCCAAAAATATTCACTCTACCGGAATTCTCTTGGGTAGTACATGTGGTATTCATAATAATTATAGCGAATGGACTCGAAGAGCAGTTTTTGGTTTATATATTTTAGAATTTTTGGATATTAATCTTTTTTTGGTTCCATATTTTTTATAAACGTTGTTAGTAGTTAGATTGCATGCACGAGGAACCTATAAACACAATTATGAAGCACTGGTAAACAGTTAGGAAGCACTGAGTGCAATAGTCGACTAACTCGCGGGGGCAAAAAATTGAGTTATGTATACCAATTAGTTACGCCTTCACTCGATTAAATTCTTTTTTTCCGAAAATATAAAATTTAAATTTAGCCAATAAAACAATAAAACAAGTAAGAAAGTTCTGTCGGGTAAAGCGACTAAGGTACACGGGGGATAATCGTCATTTTTGATATGGTTGAATTGAAAGAAAATATACTTGGAAACGATTTTTTTAAATATTATACATTTGTTAACAAATACATTTTATTTGAAAATCAAGGAATTTTGTTTGGAACGCATATATAAATATATTAGAACATAATTTATTTGCAAACTGACTTTCACAAATAAAATATGTGTTTACACACAAACAAAGTTATTGTTTAAGAAGTTTTCCAAATATATATTTTTTAAACTTTGCTGACTTATTCCAATTTTAGTTAGTTTTTTCCAATTCATCAAAAAAAATATTTACAAAGATTACACTACGCAACAAAAATTTTTTTTTTGTATCCTAGACCTAAAAATTATTTTTTTGTATAGATTATAGCATACTGTTATACAAAACCAAAACCAAAATTTTTTTAAAAATTTTTTTATTAAAAATACTTATATCGAATTAGTATTTACACTATAATTTTTGGAGTATATGCCCGATCAGGTCGACTTATACTTTAAATTTAAGCTATTAATGTGGGCTACCAATGTCGGAAATATCTCTTTCACTTAAAAACAGTGGTTTATTAACAGTCATTAAACAAATTGGAAAAAGTAGATTTTTTAAAAAAAAATAAAAATTTCCTGGGAAGAAAAAAAAACATAAAAAATAGAAAAAAATTTTTTTTTCCATTTTTTAAAAGTTAGCATCGAAGCGAAGAAAATAAATAATATTTACGTGTATAAGTTTCATTAGAAGTAATTGTGAGTTCTTTGTTGACGTTTGTAGATTTCGGAATCGGTTTCTCTACACTGAAAAAAAAAATAGTAATAAAACTAATGATGACACATTCTTATATTAAGTATGCTACCTCGGCATCAATTCAATGACAATTTTCATTAAAAGAATGAAAATTTACACGTTTTTTACGAAATTTTCCTTAATATAAAGTTTTTTGAATTTGAATTAATGTCTATCTAATCATTAGTTTTGTGTACGCGCTTCTTTAAATGTACGCATTTAAATTAAAGAAAAAAATCATTATTTTTGTGAGAATCCGCATTGTTTTAAGTAATATTTCAATACTTTTAAGGATTTTCTACATTAACACTACGACGTAGACATGTCATAGTTTTAATGCCGAATCGGACTTAATTAACAGTATGATTTGTTTGAGTAATAAATTTAAGGCTATGCTCCCCTTAAAGGAAAGGCTGTCTTGGTAATAAATTTTATGACTATTGTCATTATTTTTAAGAATACATACGAGAGAATTATACAATCTCTCCCTCCCTCTCTCGCTCGGAGAATCAGTTTTGTTTGGTAATGTGTGAATCAATAATTGTTATGGAATGCTAGAAGAGAAAATAGAGAACAGTTCTGTTCGTTTTCTTCTAAATCGTCAGTTATTTACAAGCGATGGAAGGAAACGGTTGCCTGTTTTCGGGACGCGGATTGTGAAAAAATTTGATTGCTGTGAATATGTAAGTATACGTGCATATTGCACCGAAAATAATTTTAATATGGGCTGTTAACAGTTATTTTTGCTAAAGCATAGCAACAACAACAAATGAAACCGTCGTGTACATGTGTGTATGCATGTGGTTATGCCGTCGGCGTCGCCATCGATCTCTGTGATAAGCGAGTGCGTGTGTCATAGTTATTTTTGCTGTATGTTATTTATGGCGATGTACATGCGTTTTTGAAGGAGATCTTGTTTGTTAGTCCTGTGAAGAGATTTGTGCCAAATGGATGAGAAAAATGTGAGTAATAGATTTTGTAATACTGAAAGAGACAATGGGAACAATTTTAGTTTAGGTACGTGAAAAATAATATTATTATCCTGAAATAAACATCTTATTGGCAATTACAAAATTAACAAAACACATTTTAATTGAAAGTATTTATTTATTAAAAATACCAGCGCATAATGCAGAAATGTAAAATTATTTGTGGCAATATAGAAATTTATTATTAATAATATGTTATACATATAACTATCTTTTTTAATTTTTAGTAAAACAATTTTAGAATGGGTCTTTTGTGAGAAGAGTGGCAAATTTTACAAAATATTTCAACGTAATATATGAACGGTTGAAATATTTCTCTTAGTTTTCATCGTTTTCCAATTGTGATATGATAAAATTTATTTGCATATTTTTTGTTTATAGATAATTTTATTTAATTTATTTTCAGAAAAAATTCAATTCTTTTAATTTTAGATCACGCAATATTTAAAGATAAATGTGATGGATATATGAAAAATGCAGTGCTGAATGCCATTTATAACTTGCAAAAAATAAGTGAGCATACACCTACATGGGAATGTTTGAATTAAAAGGAAATAGATTTGGAAACAATATTTGTAAGTATTATGTATTTCTGAACAAATATATTTTATTTGAAAATCAAGAAATTTAATTTGGAACGCATATATTAATGTATTAGAACAAAATATATTTGCGAACTGACGTTTACATATAAAATACGTGTTTTCACACAAACAAAGTTATTGTTAAAAAGTTTTCCAAATATAATTTATTTAAAAAGATTTTTTCCTTTTTTTAATTTTAGTTTAAATTTTTCCTTGATTTCGTGTTCATAATTGCTTCATAAGTACTTGATAATTAAACCTGCTGTTAGATTAGGCCCATTTGGTCTAATTTTTGTATCGTTTCCTTTATAAACGGTAATATATGTATGTATATATATTGCCTTATAATTTTGTCCAAGGGATATTTTTGTTTTACTAAAATCAAAATAATAAGCGTTTTTGCTCAAAATTAATTGTAAATAAGCTGTTTTCTTTTCACGAAGTATTGAATAAAAATAAATATAAAATATTGTCTTCCATATTCATTTTATATGAAAAATGTAATGTTGACCAAATAAATACGTTTTTTAGTTTTGTTTGCTAACAAAACTTAAGATTTTAAAATCTAAGTCACGATTGATTTTTTTGAGAAAATTATTTTTGATAACTCAATTTATATGAAAAATGTCACTTCCGCCTCTTTCAAAACAATCAGTTTATATTATTAATAATATCTTACATAAATATTTTTCTTAACTTTTAGTACAGCAAATTTTGTATGGATCTATTATGAGAATTTGTGTCGTAGAAGAGTGACTAAATATTTCAGTGTAAGTAAGTATATTCCAAAGATTTTAATATATCTCTTATCTTTCAACATTTTGTGACAGTTATATGATAAAATTTATTTTAATACTTTATCGTATATAAAACATTTTGTTTGATTTCTATTCAAATTATTTTTATTTTAGTTCGCGTAATTCAACTTTATTTGGATATATGAAAAATGCAGTGGGGAATAAAAATTTACAAATTGCAGGAAATGAGTGAGCATCCAAATGATATAATAATATAATATTTGTTTTATATAATTTCTATTTAAATTCCAGTCAAATTCTAGGTTAAAAATCATTAAGGTCGGTTCCGATAAAAATTGTTCATGGACAACAAATAGAGAAACGAATCCCGCGAATCGATACATAACAATACAATATTCGAATAAAAATCAAACTTCATAGTGTGTTGGCCGATTTGTCTTTATACAATTACATATTGTTTTAAGTTTTAAAATGTTCAAGGTTATCCGTAATATGTATTATATTTTTTTGTATTTTCCAATATAAAATATAACAAATAAAATATTTATTTAGAAAGATAAAGTGTTGTGTTATTGAATTTTCTATGAATAGTAAATGATTTCAAAGAAAATGATTCATTTAAAAGAGTAACATTATAATCAATATAATGTAACGAATTTTCCATACATATTTAAAAAAACTGTATTTAAATTCATGTATGCCTTAAATTAATTACCAGTATATTCTTTATCAAGGACAAACATTTTAAATTTTATTACGATAATGTTTTAAATTATATGACATTTTACTAAAAATAAGCACGCGCCATACTTAAATTTACGCAAAAATGTGCTTATTTTAAGACCAAACTTAATTAGTTTTATTACCCAAAATTCTTAATTCTATGAAATGCATCCTCAAAACAAATACTATTCACGTCTTTAAATTAACTATGAAACCTTCTTATTTTTATAGCGATTGTCTTTGGCTCTAAATCATTGCCGAAATCTTAAACTTTACGAAAAATTCATTGATTTTCAGTACGCTTTTTTTTTAGTGTAATGAAGAACCAAATATAATCTCCCATCATTATTTCATCCCAGTGCCCTTGGTAACGCCGCTCGACGGACTTCATTTCCTGGTGAAACCTTTCCCCATGTTCGTCGCTTACGTCGCCAAGATTCTCGGGGAAAAAATTTAAATGAGAATGCAAGAAATGAATTTTAAGGGGACATATTTACACCTGTTGGAATACATAAAGCGAAAATTAAGTTAGAAGAATACATACATATGTGTTATATACATAAATATAGAAAAAATATATTTCTTACCATTTTTTTCATAATTTTTTAACAAATCATTGTTTCATATTGCGGGCTTTTATTGGATCCAAGGAAATTTGAAACTACAAGCTTAAACGATCTCCATGCTGCAATTTCATCCGACGTCAAATATGATTCGAAATTTACATCTTTCATCAGTTTCTTTATTTTAGGCCCATCAAAAACGCCTTCTTCGATTTTTTGAAAAGAAAGACTTTTATATAAACTTTTTAAATATGAGAGTGAATTGTCATCTTTCCTTAAGGCTTTTACAAAATTTTTAAAGAGCCCCAGCTTAATATGCAGTGATGGCAAAATAATGTTTTCTTTTTGGACGAGAGGTGTGTATTTTATGTTGTTTTCGCCCAATGTAATGTCTTTTTCTTGTTGGCCATTTCTTTCTTTTGTAATGATCTTCCCGAGCTCGGCTATCCCAGAGGCATAAAAAACAGAAATATTTTGTAAATCCGCCTTGCATTCCACATAACATCCCAACTACTTTTAAATCGCAACAAATTTTCCAGTCATGTTGTTCACATTTTATGTATTTTATCAATTTAGCCATTGTTTCGTATGATTCCTTAGTGTGGACGGCATGAGCAACGGGAATCGACGGTTTCTGATTTCCGTTGTAAGTACTGCTTTCAAATTTTCTTTACTGCTGTCAACAAATAACCGCCATTCTTTTGAATTGTATGTTTGATTAAGTTCCTCGAACAATTCGGGAATGTCCTTGCAAAAGCATCTGTTATCCACAGTTGTATAAAATTGTTTGTAAGGTATATCACGGACTCTATAATATGATATGTTAACATCTGGGGCCAAAATATTGTACTGTTTCATCCGAGATGCAAGTAGTTCTGCCTTATCTTTGTTCAGTTCCAAATCTCTCACTAGATCATTGAGTCGAAACTGTGTTAAAAGCGATGACTTCTGACTCAAACTTGAATCGCTCAGAGTTGAGTGTACTCAGTTGAACTTGCTGATGTTTCCGTAATTAGGCTGTTAGCTATACTTGGACACTTGGGAATTGGTATTGTTTCCGAATGTGCAACTGGCAAAGTGACAGATTTTACTTCAGTGTAATTCCAGCGAATGCTCCTTCCTACTCCAATCTGTTTACTTAGACAAAAATAGCAGTCCGTATCATGAATGAATGGTTGTCTCCAAATCATTGGCATTCCAAATTGCACGTGATGTCTAAAATTAAAACGTTTTATTCCACAAAACATTGTAATACATTAATTATACCCTCACTTTAGTGTGACGAGGGTATATATCATTTGCTACGGAAAAAAGTGTAACACATCGAAGGAGTGACCTAAGACCCTAAGTATGTTGGGCGGATATCCGTTTTGGGTCATTTTAAGTCGAATGAGCAATGTCCGTCCGTCTGTCTGTCTGTCTGTCTGCTGGCTGGTGCGCACGATAACTCTCGAAAGGAGTAACCGATTGACTTCAAATTTGGTATGTGGTAATATTTTTTTCTATCTCCGGCTAAGTTCGAAGATGGGCCATATTGGTCCACTCCTTCTGGTACCTCCCCCACAAAGGGTTAAAATGTTGTGAAATATTGATTCGTTAATAACTGCTATTATACTTATTCGAAGCTTCTGAAATTCCACACATAGTATTAGTTTATTAGTCGCTATCAACTCGAGAAAAATGGGTGAAGTTGCCACGCCCCTTTTGATACCTCCCACACAAATGCATCATTTTGTACTAAAAGTTTACAGCTTATAACATGAATACCAGTATTTAAAAATACTTTAAATTTTGTACAGTGTAATGCTTTTGTAGTGCCTACAGTCCAGTGAAAAATAGGCGTTATTGCCACACCCGTTTTGGTACCTCCCACACAAATGCACTATTTTGCACCAAAAGTTAGCAGCTTATAACATTAATACCAGTGTATAAAAATACTTGAAATGTTGTACAGTGAAATGCTTTTATAATGCCTATAGCCCAGTGAAAAATGGGCGTTATCACCACTCCCCTTTTTGTACCTCCCACACAAAATGGTCAGTAATACCACAATTTAATATCTCATAACGTTAATATACCAGTCCACATAAACGCGGGTGTGTATTTCCTAAACCCGTACCAGAAGGGATACACATTTACAGAATAGTTCATGTAATATTCAATATTACATTACTCACAAAGTGAGGGTATACCTTAGTCGGTTTACCCGACTAAAACTTTCTTACTTGTTGTAAAGTACTTACCGCATGTTTCCACTACTCCAACGAGTATGAATTACATGGCACGAATTACACAAAATACTAGGTGTCCACGGTTCGTTCATATGTATTTTCAACTCGTATACCAAAATATTGCACATATATTTCTTCTATTATTTTACTAAACTCACATAAATTTTTTAATTACATATTTTCCGCAGATGTTGCAGTAATTGTCGGGATCATTTACACATTGAAAAGTTCTTAGCCTTTTACTCATACTTCGAAATATAACTTTATAATATTTTTCATCTCTTTAAGGCGCTGAATTACACTAAGTAATTTCATTCATAAATTCCGGATTTAAGGTACATACATTGCAGTACCTGTAGCTGGCATATAGTTTGCTTCGAACGTAGAAATCCAATACATATAATTTAACTACCTGTATATACTACTGGGTCCATGCCCCTAAAAGGAGCAACTGAATGAAAACCTCATAAATAAAAACCACAAATATTGTTGAATGACCCTCTACCTGACCGGATCTCATCCAATATAGCTCTCACATTGCATATCATGTTCTATGGAGGGTTACGAACGGCCATAGAACCTCGTCCTCTCTATAATTTTATAATGTCTGACATCAATCCTCATAAAATAAAATGCAAGTGCAATGTCTCTTATATGTCTCTCTCACATATGGCGAATTCAATATAAGCAAAAACATCATTTAAAAACGAAAAAATATGGAAGAAAATGGCTTATAACTTTCACATCTATCCGTAGATTTTTTCAAATAGACAGTGTTTTCTTCGTTAGCATGCTGGCTTTTTAAAAATGTGATAATGTAATTTTTTCGATTTTTTTTCTATTTTTTATGTTTTTTTTTGTACCAGGAAAAAGTGTTTAAAAAAAAAACATTTTTTTCATATTTTTAACGACTGTTACTAAACCAAAGATTCTACGTGATAGCAATGTTTTCTGCATATGTAGCCCTTATAATTCCCTTTAATTTGAGGCATAACACGGCTCAATCAGGCTTATACTTGAATTTATGGTCCAAATACTGAATGTACTTTCCATGAAAGCTGGAATTTTTAAAAAAAAATTTACCCTAGAAAACTTTTTAATACTTTTTTCGTGTTTGTGACACCTAATTGCACCAGAAACAGTTATCCACATACCTTGGACAAAAATTTTGTTGCATAGTGTTATACCATTAAGTTTTAATTAAATTTTAAAAACATATAAAATGTATAAAAAAATCTGAAAACCAGAAAACTTGTCTTTAAATTAGGCATTAATACATTGCCAAAATACATAAATACAAATTAAACTTTGTTTCGGAAATACTAGTTCTAAATAAAAAAAAAATTAGAATGCAAACATATTTTTGTTTAGTACAATATCCTCCCAAACATATAATATTTGTGTGTGTCAAATATTATATATTTGGAGTGTACCCTAAACATATGTATATTTTTAACCGAATATGTTTGGGACAATACACTACAGAAGCTATTTTTATCATATTATAATATATTATCTAATTCTGAAACGATAATCGCTAAATTAAGCAATATTCGTTCCTAAATTGAGAAACATCTTTCTGGAAAATTTTAATGATCGGAAGTAAAATACAACTTCTATAGCGGTTGGATACTAAATCAGGAGGAACATATATATGGAGCTTTAATATAAATCTGAACCCATCTTCCCTGAATACTTATTCATGTAAAAAGACCTCCTTCTGTCGAATTTCGTACTGATCGGATATAAAATACAGTCTCTACAGCGCTTACATGTCAAATCGGGGGTAACATATATATGGGAGCTATATCTAAATCTGAACCGATTTTCTCCGAATTTGGCAGTATTCCTTCATGTAATAAGAAACCTAGTTCTGCCGAATTTCGCTGTGATCGGATATAAAATACAGTCTCTACAGCGCTTAGATGTCAAATCGGGGCTAACATATATATGGGGGCTATATCTAAATCTGAACCGACTTTCTCCGAATTTAGCAGTATTCCTTCATGTAATAAGAAACCTCTCTTTGGCGAATTTCGTACTGATCGGATATAAAATAAAATTTTTACAGCGCTTACATGTCAAATCGGGGGTAACGTATATATGGGGGCTATATGTAAATCTGAACCGATTTCTTCCAAATTTATCAGTGTTCATTAATATAACAAAAGAACTCTTTCTGCTGAATTTCATACTGATCGGATATAAAATAACGTTTTTTCAGCGCTTACATGTCAAATCGGGGCTAACATATATATGGAGGCTATATCCAAATCCGAACCGATTTTAACCAAATTGAATATGGATCGTGCTTGGGCCAAAAAAAAGATATGTGTAAAGTTTCGTTAAGATCGGGCCATAATTGCGACCGGTACTTTGATTACAAGAATACATCTACAGACGGACATAGCTAAATCGACTCAGAAAGTGATTACAAGTCGATTTGTATGATAAACAATGGATCTATCTCTTCTCCTTTTGGGTGTTACAAAGAAATGCACAAAGTCATAATACCCTGTACCACACTGTGGTGTAGGGTATACAAATGCAGAAAGCAGCCTTTTACTCACTATAAACAAAGCATGCTTCAAGACGTCACCTATCTAAAACATCTGTCCAAACTTCATTAAAAAAACAATTTGTAGGGCAACGCTACCCCTTTGTTTTGATACAGGGCTGAAAATTTAGCATTTTTGCACAGTGCGAGTGCGACACCAAGAAAACGAAACCCTTTCTCAGTGTAGCATTTTTTACAAACGAAAACAAAAATGCGAATTTGGGTCGAAGGCAGAAACAATTTAGCAATTGCAAAATTTGTTTAAAATACAGAGTTTTAAAACATTTTCGCGATTAATACAGAAGATATGGGGATATTGTGTTCGAAAAACTTTCTTGATTCTGTGGGTGTTACCAGATGGGGATCGACAACTTATTTTTGTTCTAAAAATCGACAGATAAACTATTTTTTATATGTCTGGAATTACAGAACATTGGGACATATGACATAGGACATAGGACATAGGACATAGGACATAGGACATAGGACATAGGACATATGACATAGGACATAGGACATAGGACATAGGACATAGGACATAGGACATAGGACATAGGACATAGGACATAGGACATAGGACATAGGACATATGACATAGGACATAGGACATAGGACATAGGACATAGGACATAGGACATAGGACATAGGACATAGGACATAGGACATAGGACATAGGACATAGGACATAGGACATAGGACATAGGACATAGGACATAGGACATAGGACATAGGACATAGGACATAGGACATAGGACATAGGACATAGGACATAGGACATAGGACATAGGACATAGGACATAGGACATAGGACATAGGACATAGGACATAGGACATAGGACATAGGACATAGGACATAGGACATAGGACATAGGACATAGGACATAGGACATAGGACATAGGACATAGGACATAGGACATAGGACATAGGACATAGGACATAGGACATAGGACATAGGACATAGGACATAGGACATAGGACATAGGACATAGGACATAGGACATAGGACATAGGACATAGGACATAGGACATAGGACATAGGACATAGGACATAGGACATAGGACATAGGACATAGGACATAGGACATAGGACATAGGACATAGGACATAGGACATAGGACATAGGACATAGGACATAGGACATAGGACATAGGACATAGGACATAGGACATAGGACATAGGACATAGGACATAGGACATAGGACATAGGACATAGGACATAGGACATAGGACATAGGACATAGGACATAGGACATAGGACATAGGACATAGGACATAGGACATAGGACATAGGACATAGGACATAGGACATAGGACATAGGACATAGGACATAGGACATAGGACATAGGACATAGGACATAGGACATAGGACATAGGACATAGGACATAGGACATAGGACATAGGACATAGGACATAGGACATAGGACATAGGACATAGGACATAGGACATAGGACATAGGACATAGGACATAGGACATAGGACATAGGACATAGGACATAGGACATAGGACATAGGACATAGGACATAGGACATAGGACATAGGACATAGGACATAGGACATAGGACATAGGACATAGGACATAGGACATAGGACATAGGACATAGGACATAGGACATAGGACATAGGACATAGGACATAGGACATAGGACATAGGACATAGGACATAGGACATAGGACATAGGACATAGGACATAGGACATAGGACATAGGACATAGGACATAGGACATAGGACATAGGACATAGGACATAGGACATAGGACATAGGACATAGGACATAGGACATAGGACATAGGACATAGGACATAGGACATAGGACATAGGACATAGGACATAGGACATAGGACATAGGACATAGGACATAGGACATAGGACATAGGACATAGGACATAGGACATAGGACATAGGACATAGGACATAGGACATAGGACATAGGACATAGGACATAGGACATAGGACATAGGACATAGGACATAGGACATAGGACATAGGACATAGGACATAGGACATAGGACATAGGACATAGGACATAGGACATAGGACATAGGACATAGGACATAGGACATAGGACATAGGACATAGGACATAGGACATAGGACATAGGACATAGGACATAGGACATAGGACATAGGACATAGGACATAGGACATAGGACATAGGACATAGGACATAGGACATAGGACATAGGACATAGGACATTGACCCCCGATTATAGGTTATGGACTCCGGAATGAAGGTCATTGACACCGTTTAAAGGTTGTTGACCCCCGATTGAAGGACATTGACTCTGATTAAATGTCATTGACTCCGAATTAAAGTCATTGACCCCGATTAAAGGTCATTGCTCCCGGATTAAAGGTCATTGACCCTGATTAAGAGTCATTGACGCCGATTAAAGATCATTGACTCAGATTAAAGGTCATTGATCCCGATTAAATATCATTGACCCTGGATGATTTTCTTTTGATTTCAGACAATAATTACACGAATGCAAATCATTGATTAACTACACATATGTGTGTAGGTGCATTAAGGTGGGTCGAAAAAGTAAGTTACATGTGTTAGACATGAAAAATTAAAGGATTCGGTTTTAAGAGTGTTCTAAAAATATTTTGTCCATATTTTGATCAGAAATTTTCGACGAGAGGTAGACTCGTCGCCAATAAAGAATCTGATACAGAAGTTTGTGAATCAATCGAGAACCATCGAACACAATTTAATTTTTATACCCTCACTTTAGTGTGACGAGGGTATATATCATTTGCTACGGAAAAAAGTGTAACACATCGAAGGAGTGACCTAAGACCCCAAGTATGTTCGGCGGAAATCCGTTTTGGGTCATTTTAAGTCGAATGAGCAATGTCCGTCCGTCTGTCTGTCTGTCTGTCTGTCTGTCTGTCTGTCTGTCTGTGTGTCTGCTGGCTGGTGCGCACGATAACTCTCGAAAGGAGTAACCGATTGACTTCAAATTTCGTATGTGGTAATATTTTTTTCTATCTCCGGCTAAGTTCGAAGATGTGCCATATTGGTCCACTCCTTCTGGTACCTCCCCCACAAAGGGTTAAAATGTTGTGAAATATTGATTCTTTAATAACTGCTATTATACGTATTCGAATCTTCTGAAATTCCACACATAGTATTAGTTTGTTAGTCGCTATCAACTCGAGGAAAATGGGCGAAATTGCCATGCCCGTTTTGGTATCTCCCACACAAATGCACCATTTTGCACTAAAAGTTAAAATCTTATAACATTAATACCAGTGTTTAGAAATACTTGAAATTTTGTACAGTGTAATGCTTTTATAGTGCCTACAGTCCAGTGTAAAATGGGCGTTATTGCCGCTCCCCTTTTGGTACCTCCCACACAAATGCACCATTTTGCACCAAAAGTTAACAGCTTATAACATTAATACCAGTGTATAAAAATACTTGAAATTTTGTACAGCGTAATGTTTTTATAGTGCCTACAGTCCATTAAAAAATAGGCGTTATTGTCACGCCCCTTTTGTTACCTCTCCCACAAAGGCACCATTTTGCACCAAAAGTTAACAGTTTATAACATTAATACCAGTGTATACAATTACTTGAAATTTTGTACAGTGTAATGCTTTTATAATGCCTATAAACCAGTGAAAAATGAGCGTTATCACCACGCCCCTTTTTGTACCTCCCACACAAAATGGCCAAATTATACCACAATTTAATATCTCAACGTTAATATACCAGTCCAAATAAACGGTTACAATTCGGCACAGTGCAATGTATTTAACGTATCTACTGTTCAGCGAAATATAGGTGTATTTCTTAAACCCCTTCTGGTACCTCCCACAAAAATTGACAGAATAATTTGTGTAATATTCAATATTACATTACTCACAAAGTGAGGGTATACCTTAGTCGGTTTACCCGACTGAAACTTTCTTACTTGTTTATATATACGTGCACAAATATACAATTTTCTCTTAAGTTTTGTAGAATTCATCTTAATGGCTTCATATTCTTATTTTAGACAATTTTTCCAATGACATAAGTCTGAGAAAGAAGAAGAAAAAAAGGGTACACCGCTCGACATAGATTGTCTTTCTTGCTTATAAGTCAGTTTATATACGATCACTGTGTTCATATTTTCTTCCGAAAAAATACAATGGAGTTGTTATCCAAAAAAAACTATTTCGAAATTTGTTAATAGTAATTCCTCCACCGAAATTTACTCATTTATTTTACATGCGTTACTGATAATTTTTTTAGAATTTTATTTCTCATGTTGTTAATTTCATAACAAAATTAATATACATTCCGTTTCATGCTGGGGGCCACGCAAAACTATTAACGAAAACATTTATTGGATCGATTGGACAAACATACAACAACATAATTGACTTGAGATTAATGTATGGCGTGAAAAAGTTTTCATAATATTTTATTTATGTGAACAACATGTTGTTAATAACATCAGTACTCGTGGTAGTAGCAGTTGTTGCTGTTGTTAGTTCTCTATCGCAAGACCTATTGACCAAGCAATAAATTTATATCTAAAAAATTCTCACAAATAAATTTAATTAAATGCAATTCGATTTACATACAAATATTGGAATTTCGTAATTGTCGGAAATCAATTCGTTCATATGATCTCAGTTAGCAAAATGATTATAAAAGAAATAAAACCAAAAACAAATCGAAATAAAATCGTTTTATACATTTATCCATTAGTGTACACGTTAGTGTTTAATCGCAGCAGTTGGTGGTGGTGCCACCAAAATCTACTAATGAATTCCTGTCTCGTTTCATGCCTTAATTGATTTCAAATTGTCGGTTGATCAACAGCTTTTCAGAAATTATTTGAGATATTTGAGCGCTTTTTCGTTTTTCTTCAAAATTAAACAGCAATTATGGGCTTGTAATTCTACAGAAATGTCCAACCTTTTGGTTTTTAATCTTTTATTCATTCATAGTACCACCACATTTTATATTCTAAGAAAAATTTCGCTGAAAACTGATCATAATGTTTATAAAATTACATAGATATATTCAAAACATTTTCATTAGATTTATGAACAAAAATCTTGTAACCGCAGTGCGGAATATAAAATTTGTTTTTGAAATTTCTTCAATTTCTTTAGCAATTTTAAATTTTTTCCAGCTATCAAATTATTGTTATTGTTAATTAATGTAATTAATTGGATTGATCGATTCTGAAATATTATTAAGCGGACCTGTCCTTCGTTCCTCCAAAAACTCAAGCATATATACAAATGAAAATTCCAACAATTCATATTAAATGCTTAAGGACATCCAAATAGTTTTACTTTTGTGGCCCTCCTTGCTATAAAGTTCTGCTATGACTGAGTGCATTGAAAAACGTAGTTTAAATAAAATTCCACCACATAACCAGAACTCATTTAAAAGTGAATTTATTGTATCGCATAACTTGTTGCTGAAAGATGATTACAACATTTTATCTTTACGTTTTCATCATCACCAGCGACAACAACTGCAACAGCGACATCAGCAGCCCCGCTCCAGCTCCAAGAAACGTTCATGTGACAACATTTTGTTTTGTTTAAAGCAAACTGCTGGCCAGCCATTGAGAGTATTTTGGCGGCTGGCCCACCACTGATGTTCGCCTCGCATCGCCACCATCAAAAAGACATAACAGTAGACCGAGAGGAGAGCGATCTATCAATAATAATAATAATCATGTTTCGGAAAAGTAGAGAAAAACTGAGATTAAACTGTCAATTAACAGCTGAAGGCACAAAAAAGGAGAGAAACGTGTCCACCGAAACCGCACTGGATATTTGGTCTGGTTATTGACTGCTTCTCCAATGACCTAATTTCGAGAACAACTTTTATTTATGCGAATTTTTTCTATGTATCTGTTTGTTTGTATTTTTTCTGCGCTGAACTGCTATTCCAGTTAACGATTTTGTGATTTTCTTTTGATTTCAGACAATAATCACACAAATGCAATTCATTGATTAACTACACATATGTGTGTAGCTGCATTAAGGTGGGTCGAAAAAAGAAGTTTCATATGTTAGCCATAAAAAAATAAAGTTTTCGGTTTTATGAGTGTTACAAAAATATGTTGTCTATATTTTGAGCAGATATTTTCGACGAGAGTTAGAATTTTAGTTAAATTCACAACCCTGTTGCCAATAAAGAAATACAGGGTGACAAAGTATACCACTTTTAATGTGCATCATTATAAGGCATGGGTGGTTTCGACATTATGGGCCAAATTCGACATAATTTTTGGCATTGAAGTTTTTTGCAAAATTCAATACTTTAGATAGGTAGATATGATCCATTTATCAATAGCTATTCTATTATCATAGGTACAAGTCATTATCCCCTCACCTTAGAGAGGAGGGTATATATACATCATTTGCTACGATCCAAAAGTGTAACACATCGAAGGAGTGACATAAGACCCTAAGTATGTTCGGCGGATATCCGTTTTGGGTCATTTTATGTCGAATGAGCACTATCCGTCCGTCCGTCTGTCTGTCTGCTGGCTGGTGCGCACGATAACTCTCGAAAGAAGTAACCGATTGACTTCATGTTTGGTATGTGGTAATATTTTCTTCTATCTCCGGCTAAGTTCGAAGATGGGCCATATTGATCCACTCCTTCTAGTACCTCCCCCACAAAGGGTTAACATGTAGTGAAATATTGATTATTTAATAACTTCTATGCTACTTATTTGAAACCTCTGAAATTCTACACATAGTATTAGTTTATTAGTCACTATTACCTCGAGAAAAATGGGCGAAGTTGCCACCCCCCTTTTGGTACCTCCCACACAAATTGACAATTTTGAACCAAAAGTTAGCAGCTTATAACATTATTACCAGTGCATACAAATACTTGAAATTTTGTACAGTGTAATGCTTTTATAGTACCTATAGTCTAGAGAAAAGTGACACGCACCTTTCGGTACCCCCCATACTAATGGACCATTTTACACCAAAAGTTAACAGCTTATAACTTTAATACCAGTACATACATACTTTAAAGATATAAAATTATTAAATTTGAATTGATAGTAATTTAATTAAAACAAAAAATAAAAAAAAATACTAATATTTTTTTGGGTATCAAGGTTGTTTTTTACTTGTTTTTTTTTTTATTTTTCTCTGAATTATACGTATTTTTTAAAATATAGCCCCCAGGAGAATGACGGGAGAGTATAATATCCGAGGCACCTCGATCTGAAGGATAGAATTTTTTCAATTTTATCGTCCGATAACTCAACAACTAGGCTAGATATCGAAAAATGTCCGTTAATTTTTCGTCTTATTTTGAGGTGCTCGATACACAAACATGGTATAAAATCGAGGAATCTGTTGATCGGTCGCCCTTTATAGTCCCCTTGTTAATAGTCATTCCCCTGGCGCATTTTTGGCAGGGGAATGCAAGTGACGCAAGCAAGTTATCGAAACAATTTATTGATTTTTTACATACAAATGTATGGTTTTCGAAGTTTTTCTAACCATGTTATCGATAAAATTACAGTTAAATATACCCTACACCACACTGTGGTACAGGGTATTATAACTTGCATTTGTGCATTTGTTTGTAACACCCAAAAGGAAAGAAATAGACCCATCGTTTATTATACCGATCGACTTAGAATCACTTTCTGAGTTGATTTTGCTATGTCCGTCTGTCCGCCTGTCTGTGCATGTATTCTTATAATCAAAGTACAGGTCGCAATTATGGTTCGACCTCGACGAAACTTTAGACATATAATTTGTTTGGCCCAAAGACGATCCCTATTGAATGTGTTAAAATCGGTTCAGATTTAGATATAGCCCCCATATATGTATATGTTACCCCCGATTTGATATGTAAGCGCTGTAAAAACTGTATTGTATATCCGATCAGAATGAAATTCCACAGAAAGAGGTTTCTTATTACATGAAGGAATTCTGCCAAATTCGGAGAAAATCGGTTAAGAATTAGATATAGCTCCCATATATATGTTAACCCCGATTTGGCATGTAAGCGCTGTAGAGACTGTATTTTATATCCGATTAGTACGAAATTAGACAGAAAGATGCCTTTTTACATGAATGAGTATCAAGGGAAAATCGGTTCAGATTTAGATATAACCTCCATATATGTATGTTCCTCCTGATTAGGTATCAAAGCGGTATAGAAGTTGTACTTTAATTCCGATCATTACAAAATTTTCCATAAAGATGTTGCTAAATTTAGGAACGAATGTTGCTTAATTAAGCCATTATCGGTTCAGAATCAGATATAGCCACATATATGTGTTCCTACCCATTTACCAATTATTCCCAATTGTCACGTGTGACAACCCTACCTCATTCATCCCTATAAAGCTGTCTGTATGACAACCCTACCTCATCCCGATGAAGAAGCGCAAGAGACTTCGTAACAGAAGTCAGTCTGTTTACAACCACCGCACAATGGGAAAAAGGGGTAAATACGCGCGCATAGCATTATTTTCTATCTCATGACTATACCGTTAGAGATAGAGTCCTACGGTTTGGACCATTTTCAAGAGAATTGTTTGGAGAAGAAATTGGTGTACCCAGATTTTATTTTACTGTTACCATATATCACACAGTGAGGCTACAAAAGCGACTTTGTGGAAATTAGTGTGAAAATCAGAATATCGTATCAACTTCAGTGATTTTGATTTTATGAAAGCTGACAAAATTTAGTTCAAAATCTATTTGAGTTACTTAATTGTGTGTTGCAGCGTTTTAAATATATAGACCATTGAAGTTCAAACATATTTTTGTGAAAATTGCGTTAAAAGTCTACAAAACCGGGCAATGTTTTTGAAATTGGAACCAAAACAACATAAATAAGATAAAATTGCAGTCTGCAATATTTTTGAAAGCTGAAGTTTTGCACTAATGCAATTACACAATGGGTCGTCGATTGTTAATAAGAGAAATGTTGAATTAAAAACAAAAAAATAATCGGTCCACCCTAATATACATAAACTGCAGAAGCGTTTAACTATATTTTTATAGTTTTTGTAGAAGAAGTAAACTATACAAATTACATATATATACATAATAATATTAACTAGATCGATAATTTTGATCGCAGAACTCTACAAAGTTGCAACTGGACTTGTACCGGTCTTATTTATTATCCGATTATGGCGAAATTTCGAAAAGTTATTTTTTTGAATCAAGAAAATAGGTCCATATGTTTCGGGAAAATCGGTTCATAGATAGATGTAGCTCCCACACACATTTTCTTTATTTAAAGTAAAAAAAGCACATATTTAAAGTACAAAAATCGGCCATAATCGCAAAAAGTCGTAGATATACTAGGTACCGTTGGATTCACCACTAAGTCACCTCTCTTCTCTATGTCATATCGTAGTGATCCCACGTGGTCCAAATAAGTTGTATTCCATTAACTGCGGATAATTTTGAAATATCTCTTTATTTAAAGACGTTAAAAATACGTTTTATACACAAAAATTTAGATGAATATAACCTTATTATATGTTACAAGTCCGGTCGCATTTCACCAAGAAACGAGAATTTTACAAGCATTTTAGTATATACATTTTATCATCGCAATTTTGTTTGCATTTATTAGTGAAAAAGACACATTTGAAAGGTCATAACTCGGAATCGCCCAGAGTTATTTTCATAAAATTGAAGGTATTTTCATTAAATGTTATCCACAATAAAACATCATTCCCAAAAAACTGATTTTTAAAAGTTGTTTTCAAAGTCCTATGCGCGCATATTTCATCATATTCATACGCACGTGAGTGTGAAAGCTCATTTCGGAAGACAAAGCGCTACTTTCATCATTTTATGAATATTGTTGGTGCAAAACCAACCACATGTATATTTAGTAGATTTAATACTCTTTATAATTTTAATTATTTGAAATCCAAAATTGTTTGCAAAGTTGAATTTTATATTTGCCAGGAGAATGACGCAAATCTTCAGGGACAAAAAATAATCATCCATATTACTCCAATTACTATTTTAATTGATAAAAAATTATAAACGTTAAAAGAAAACAAAAATCATAAAATATTATATTTCACATTGAACCAATTTTATTAAATAAATAATTACTATTGTTGTCAAAAATTTCTAGAAAATTGTGTGAAAATCGAGTTAGGGACAGCCAGGGGAATGATATTTGAGTACTTTGGTAGATAATTTTTTCATAAAAAATAAATTTTTCATAAAAATTATTTAGTGACCGCAAAGGACCTATAAAGCTTTGTAATAAAGTGAATAATAAAGTGGAATACATTTTATTTTTTCTAATTTAAATGCACAAGGACAGCAATTATCCGGTAATGTCGAAATCACCCATATACATATATCAATCCCGGTTTAAAATAAACCGGCTTACCGGTTTTATGCTTCCACCGTCCCCGGTTTTTTCATAATCATGCATTTCAAACCATCGTCTTTTAATATGAATTAATGACTTTAGAATATCCCGTTCCATTTTGCAGATTTTTGCATTTTATTAGATTCAGCCAAAGTTGACTTCTATTTCGCGTACAGACAGACTGACAAGGCGACAGACATTGCTCAAATGGCGGTTTTCCGCCAAATATTCTTGGGGTCTCTTAAGTGTGATATGTACCCCAGCATCTGATATATACCATTGTTCACAATAGTGGGGGTATAAAAATCGGATTATGATGAAATTCTCTTATTTCTGCCAATAGTGCTATAATATATACATGTGTATTATAATAAACCACTAAAAATTAAAATTTGAAAAAGGTTTTGCCACTGAAAATATAACACAGTTTTGTCATTTGTCATAGCATTGATGTCAACATGTATGTATTTGTAAGAAGTCATAAATGTTATGACGATCTTATTTTGAATAATTGTAAAATATATAGATAACATAATTTGAGAACAATCGTAGCACAATTTATTGCTCGCCCACTTACAACGATCCACCCTAATGTGCGTATGTGTGCGAGAGGCTTACAATTGATAATAGAAGTATTAGACTTGCAGATCGTAGATCCAGATCCATACTTAGATAAATATTTCGATGGACAACCCCACAATGATCGTTGATCATGTGGTGGTTAGTTGGCCATTTGGTCACACTCTCACACACATCCACACGCGTACATGTAAGTAAGTATTACAACAGCGGTAGTAGCAAGCCGTCATGCCGTCATAGGAATTCATGTAATCTCTCCCATAGACTCAGTGACTATGTGACCAACTGACTGACTGACTTGGCTGAAGTTGGGCACTGAGCTTAATGCATATGTGGTTGTTCAGTTGTTTAGTTGATTGGATGAATGTACGTATTTTTTCCCCCTTTGATCAGCTTATAATCTTCCAACATGTGTGTTTGTGTGGTTGAACATATGAATGAATCCATGAATGTCTTTATGTCTGGAGTGCTGGTGCTTTTTGCATCCATCGAAAAGTGAATGAGGATTGAGTGTATGAATGACCGACTGACTGCCTCACATTTCATTTTCATTTTCCCTGGAACAATAATACAAAATAGGCGAATTCAAAACAGCATTTTTCCATCTCCGAACGAACAAAAAAACCTGCTGTGAACAGTGTGGTTGACTGACTATACATGTGACTGGTTTCACTGGTATCGGAGATCAGTAAAAGTTTTTGTACTCCAGTACACATTTTTTTAAACATCTAAAGTTAAGGAGTGGTGGAGTGTACACATAAGGCATTATGCGTGTTTGAAATGTAATTTTCTACCCTTCAAGAGTTGTCAAAAAGAAATGAATGGAAAATGAATAGTACGAGTATGTGTTACGCATGCGCAACATGACAACCTAAGTCTATAAATAGGTTATTTTTCATGTTTTCGTTGGATTGTGCGAATAAGAATGTAAACAGTTTGCTTTTCCAAGGTTTAAAGTTTTTTTAAGTTTAATCCCAAATATTATTAGTTTCAGGAAAAAATTCACTTAACCATAATAGTAATGTTATTATCAGTATTCATTATAGTATGGTGATCATAACAATTATATGGGACTCACATAACTATGATATGGTTCCTTCATAAACATGGGCATAACTCACAGTAAGGTGGTCCCTGCGCAACCATGCTATAATCGTAATTAACCATATTGTGGTCATTATCCACCATAATATGTTATCTTTTTAACCATCTTATGCCCAATATTCAAGGTGTCCATGGTCTTAACACATACATACGAGTATATTGCCCTCGTAACTATGGTTTGGTCGTTATCCAATATCATCCCCTTAAAACAAATACAAATATTTTTGTTCCCTTTACTAGATTGTCTTAAATTATTGCACAAATTTCTTTAGTATAAGTTTATTCATTACATTGAAAAAACCATAAAACTACTGTGGAACATTGTCACAATAAATATTCATTTAAAAAAATCATAGAATTAACTTATCACAAAATATAGTATTTTTACTTAAACACTAAGGGCCTTATTCACAAAAAGTTAAAGAAGGTTTGTGGAACGTTTTAGCAGTGTTAAAACGTTCTTCAAACCTTCATTAAATTTTTATGAATAAGGGCATAATTGAGAATAACGCTAATGGTGATGTTGTCAATAGTACTCATCACTTTCGTCATTGGGTTTGACTGCATCATCATAATCTTCCAATTCCTCGGATTCAGAGTCTTCATAGTCATCATCATCATCGCCGTCACAATCATCATCATCGTCTCCTTCACAATCATCGTCATCGTGATCCTTTTTCTTATCTCCGCTAGTTACCTTCTTTTTATTTGGATCTTCTCCCTCGTATTGATCCTGGGTGTCCTCATTATCACTTTCATCATTATTGGCTACTTCGTGCACTTCGTATTGCGGTCGATATTCGCCTTCATTCCGATAATCCTGATTATCGACATAATCAGGATCATTTGCATTATCAACGCCAGTATTGTCATCATTATTGTTATAGTAATTGGGATTATTGCTATTGTCGCGTATGGGTGTCGAAGGAGTTCCATGATTGACCGCCGCTGTTGGATACTGATACGATGGATGGTAATTATATTGATTGTGATGGTCAGGTGAATACACATTCGTCGGTTGTTGATAATTATGGTAACCATTGTTGTTGTTGTTGTTGCTGATGTCTTGATGTGATATGATTGTGGGAGTGTCAGCTTGTAATTGACCATGTATCGCTGAAATTCCATTCCGAATGACCTCTGCTTGGAAACCATTACTATCATCGGCAGTATATTTGACAATGCGTAATGCTCCATCTGGATCAACGACACTATAAATGTGCATAAAATGAAAAAAAGTGTTATTAGCTATAATTTTATATTTAAGAATGAAAAATATAGGTTACATATTTTGACATTATATCTCTATTTTTTTAATGGGTTCTGCCTAGCCAACAAGAAACGATTAAAAAAATAAAAAAAATTATTGTTTTAATGACAGTTACTAAACTTCCGTTTCTACGTGATAGTGATGTTTTAATATTTCTAGCCCTCATAATTTAATTTAAATGCACGGGGCAAAATCACAATTTTTGATATGTTTGAATCGAAAGAAAATATATTTGGAACACAAATTTTTAAATATTATATATTTCTGACCAAATAAATTTTATTTGAAAATCAATAAAATGTATTTGGAACGCATATATTAATATATTACAACAAAATTTATTTGCAAACTAAATTTCTCAAATAAAATATGTGTTTAAATACAAATAAAATTATTGTTTAGGAATTTTTCCAAATATATTTTACTTAGAAAACTTTTCAAAACATTTACTGACTTTTTCGAAATTCAGTTTTAATTTTTCCTTGTTTTCGAATTATACCTCCCAGTTATGATACCATATTAACTTCCGTTTTAAATCAATCATTTAAATTTTCTGAGTATTCCAAGCCATCATTAGTTGTCAATCCTCTAAGTAATTTATTTTAATCCAAGATTATACGATTTCAATTATTATTATTTTACGAACATTTAACATTTCTAAAAAACAAACTTTGAATTACTGAAAAATTTAACACAATTTATGTATTTTCCGAATACTTAAATGCAAATAAATATTTGTTTCGGAAATAATAGTCCCAAATAATAACATATTGGGATGTAAACAAAGATTTGTTTAGAACGACATCTTCCCAAATATATAATTTTTGTATATACCAAATACTATATGTTTAGAGTGTACCCTAAATATATATATGTTTCAAGCCGAATATGTTTGGGACAATATACTACAGAAGCGATTTTTTTTCAGCGTGTGGTATCCCGGCTTTAACGAGCTTACAATATAGTCCACATACTGAAGGTATCTTCCCTGAAAAGTGGAATTTTAGATAAAAATACTTTAAAAAAAACTTAACCATAAACAAATTTGGTTTTGTTTTCATAAAATAGTACGCTCAATCTATACAAAAAAGTTTTTAGGTTTATGGACACAAACAAATTGTTGTTGTTGCATAGTGCTATCAGCCAAAGTTACTGTTCTTCAAAAAGGAAGAGTTCCTTAAACTATTTTCCTTAAAATAATGAAATACCTTTTTTAAACCGATAAAGTGTTCTTTGTATATGGGGGATTTCATGTCAAGTGAGTGCATTTTTAAAAGCGATGTCTTCTGATCGTTATAAAACTTGTACCAAATTTAGTCCTATTGGACAGTAGTTATGACACAAAATTTCAACGATATCGGTTAAGGACTTTACGAGTTGGAAGGTGTTGAATTTTGACATTTTGGTCAAACGGCCTTTTTTCCCATCCATACATCTAATTACCTATTGTATTTAGAAAAAATAAAGGTTGAACCACATATTTTAACTTAACTCGATATCAATTTATCCTAATTGGTTCAGTATTTTTAAAGATTCCCAAATTAAGTATTAAGTATCTTACAAGATATTGCGAAAAATCCAATTTTTATCCCCTCACCTTAGAGAGGAGGGTATATATCATTTGCTACGAGCCAAAAGTGTAACACATCGAAGGAGTGACCTAAGACCCTAAGTATGTTCCATACAAAAAGAGCCAAGACATACCAAAACTAAATAACTCATAATATTAGTGCATTTATAAGTACATATTTACACTGCTCACAAAGTGAGGGTATAACTTAGTCTGTTTACCTGACTGAAATTTCTTACTTGTTTTCTAATGACATTTTTACAGGCCATCAGCAGTTTCAAAGACGTCTTACAAGAAATAGCGAAAAAAAAACGGATTTCCGCCAAGTATTGGGATGTCTTAGGTCACTCCTCAATGTGTGACACTCTGATATATCTGTGAATTTCTGGAATAACCGCATATCTCAAAAATTTTCTATTTCGTGACTTTAGCATAAATGTGTTCAGCTAATTACTATCTATCGATTCATATATGAACTTTTGAAAGTGGAGTAAACGCCAGTCGTTTTTTGAACAAAGAGTAGTATCGTTAAATGGCTATGTGAATAATAGATATATAACGGGTTTTCCAATAGGGATGATATGATTTTGTCATGACCTGTCGTTTGTTTTTCATTGTATTCAGTAGTATCTATAATTTCATCGTGGAGAGATACGAGTATACGCAAAAACAACGTTTACAAATTATTCAGTATTATTATCAAAATAATCGTTCTCCAATTGCAAAGTGTCGTACGTACCATTTTTTTAACTAAAAAAAACATTTTCCAGTCGACCTTGACGCAATATTTTAGTTCTCGTTAAGAGCTATCTTTTTGCCATTGACCGATTCCCGATCCGACGTACCGTTAAGGAGCTAGAGAAAAAATAAACTTTCCGTTCACATTTGAAAATGATGCTAAGTCCATTTTTAACCCCTCAGGATAAAAATGTATATATCATTTGCTACGAGCCAAAAGTGTAACACATGGAAGGAGTGACCTAAGACCCTAAGTACGTTCGGTGGAAATCCGTTTTGGGTCATTTTACGTCATTTGAGCAATGTCCGTCCGTCTTTCTGTGTGTCTGTCTGCTGGCTGGTGTGCACGATAACTCTCGGAAGGAGTAACCGATTGACTTCAAATTTGCTATATGGTAATGTTTTGCTCTATATCCGGCTAAGTTCGAAGATGGGCCATATTGGCCCACTCCTTCTAGTACCTCCCCCACAAAGGGTTAACTTTTAGTGAAATATTGATTCTTTAATGTCTTCTATACTGCTTACTAGAATCTTCAGAGATTTCACACATAGTATTAGTTTATTAGTCGCTAGCACGTCAAGGAAAATGGGTGAAGTGGCTACTCCCTTTTTGGTACCTCCCACACAAACTGACCATTTTCCACCTAAAGTGAACTGCTTATATATTTAATACACATGCATATAAATACTTGAAATTTTGTATATAAATACTTGAAACCTAGAGAAAAATGAGCATTAGTGGCACCCCCTTTCGGTACCTCCCACACAAATGTACCTTTTTGTACCAAAAGTTAACAGCTTTTAACTTTAAAACCAGTGCATACAAATACTTGCATTTTCGTACAGTGTAATGCTTCTATAGTACCTATAGTCCACAGAACAGTGGGCGTTATTGGCACGCCCCTTTTTGTACCTCCCACACAAATGGACCACTGAATATAATACTTGAAATTTTGTAAGGTGTAATGCTGTTATAGTATCTAGAATCCAGAGAATAGTGGCAGTTATTAGCACGCCCCTTTTGGTGCTCTCACACAAATGAACCATTTTCTACCAAATGTAAACAGTTTTTAACTTTAATAGCAGAACATACTTTTAAGTTATTAAATGCAATTAAAATTGATAATAATTTAATTAAAACGAAAAAAACAAATTTACGAATATTTTTATGGGACTCAAGGTGAGGGGATTCATAAGTCGGTTTACCCGACTGAACTTTCTTACTTGTTTTTTAAATAATAAAAAAACACTTTTCGGTTGACTTACGACCTTGACACGCATGAGCAATATTTTAGCTCTCGTTTAAAGCTATCTTTTTGCCATTGACCGATTGTGGCTACGTGCCACACAGCAAATGAAACAATTGAATTGTTGAGAGAAAAGTTTGGAGATTCGATTATTTCCAGAAATTGTGATATTGAATGGCCTCCAAGAAGTTGTGTTTTAACACCATTAGACTATTTCTTGTGGGGTTATTTGAAGTTATTGGTCATTCGAAATAAACCAAACTCTCTTCAAGCTTTACAAGTCAATATTGAACGTGCCGTGCCATTCATGACATACGACTTGATTTGGTGGAAAACGTGCTCGAAAATTGGGTTCATCGAATTCGTTCCTGCAGAAGAAGTCGTGGAGGCCATTTGAATGACGTTTTATTTAGAACTTGATTGTATCGATTGTACTTTACATTAAATACAAAAGTTTTGAATTTCCTTAACAAAAAGCGGGGTTTTTTCAAAGAATTAATATATCACTCTTATTGGAAAACCCTGTATTATTTACATTAAGTTCATCTCAAGACTTCAATGTTTCTATATTTTTCTAATGGCGAATATAGTAAAGCAGAATGGCGTTTACGCCACTTTTGAAATAAACAGTTCATGTGACACTCCTAGATATGCCCATTTTTTTATTTTTAGTATCAAATGTACTGCGGGAGAAAAAGTATTTTGGCTCTACTGAAAATTTCGATTTTTTAGATGTGCTGTTATTCTAGAAAACCACAGATATATCCTCGTTTACAATAGTGGCGGTAAGAAAACATGTTGAAATGCTCTTACTTCTACCAAAAGGGCTATAATTTCAACATTTATCCATAGATTTTTTTCAAATAGGCGTTGTTTTCTTCGTTAGGATGATTGTTTTTAAAAACAGATTTATGTTAATTTTCGAGCTAGCAAAAAACGATTTTTTTAAAAAACAGAAATAAAAAAAATTTCTATTTGTTTAACGACAGTTAGTAAACTCCTGTTTTACGTGGAACTGATATTTCCGACATTTCGATACCTCCATTCTAAAACATGCTGAGTCGACTTAGCATGTTTTTAGGGAGATTGCATTTTCAATATCTAAATATTTCAAATTATATTAAGTCACAATTTGGTGTTTCTCCGTCAATCCAATCAAATGGACATTCGATTTGCATTATAAAGGAATTCCACACAAATTTAAAAAGCATAGATTATAATGGAGGTATAGATTTGTAGGGTTCGTAATTTCCTTTAATTGAAAGATTAATTATGGGGTAATACTTAAAAAAATTTTCGTGTTTAGGACACCCATTATAATTATCGAGCTATTGGCGGAATTTCACGCAGTGGCTTAGGGCCTTATTATTACTACCGGAAGAAAAAATAATGGAATTCGTATGTTGTTGCAAAAAATCCATACGACTGACGAAACCCATAATATAGGAAAATATTTTTGCGTCACTTGATGAGGACAAGCTTTTAATTTTAATAACCTCTAAAAAATTCAATTTTGTAGGGGACCGAAAATTTTACATAGACGCATCGGGATTTTGTTCTATGGGAAAAATACCTATTTTGAAAGATCCGGGGGCTCCCAAATTAATTTTTGAGTTATGTCTTTTTCGGCAAAGTTTCTTGGAATGACCCACAGGGCGAGAAAATCCATGCGCCTTTGTCGCAAAATAAAATAAAAATAGCCTGCTCTAGTGTTCATTTTGCATGCTAAATGTTTAGGAGACCCTCAAAAGGCATTTAGTAAAAACTGCGATCAAAAAATATACTGTTAGTGAAAAATGGGGACTTTTTCACAGTTTTGCAGCATTAACATCATCTGGCTATACTTTCACGAATACTATCAAATTCTTGAGGTCAAATTAATTCAGTATATCAATATGCAGTGTAATTTATCTCTTAACAACTATGCAACATCGCGATAGGTTGACTCTAAAAATTGGGGAAAAAGGATATACATTTACTATCGATTTTGACAATGTCTCCACACAGGAGTATCTATTCCACACGTGGTCGTTTCACTTTTCACTTTTTTTTCCACTTTCTTTACAAATTATGATTGACAGTGTTTTGTTTCATTTCCCTTTCCGCCACTCTACCCAATGTTAACACTCTTGATCTTGTGGAGTTTGTAAACCCAATATCACACATTTGTCTGCACTTCCTCCTCCATTGTTATACATTTCGAACTTCCGTTTAAGGCTATCGGTTTACAGTTTCCAGTTTCCATTTCCATTACTGTGTTATTGAGTGATGGTGTTTTTATGTGTTACCGTAACTCACCTATAAACCCCTTTAACGGAATCGCCGTCACGCACTTCGTTGCGATTGTGTAAAATATGAGCTTGAGCATCTTCCACTCCATAGGCAAATTCATATTCCGGTTTGGCAACATAATCCAAGTGTGACTCTTCATTGCGATGATCACCGCCGCGTACATAGATGCGATGTTCGGGACCCGAGACGGGTCCTCTGAAACGGGTATATGAATAGCCCACAGCATCGCATGGCGGTGGCAATGGCAACAATGTGACACCTAAAACCACCACTGCCACAACGGATGATAAATAGCACATGCGACGGCAAATACTAATATGAAGATCATCATCGTGATGATGACGATGATCACTATGCTCCTCATCGCCGTGATGTCTTCTCATGTGGCGAAGAGACAAAGGCTGTTGGTATACAACATGATGCCGTTTTGCTACAAGCGATCCATCTATTTTGGCTGCAGTAACTACTCTTCTTGGTGGCGGAGAGGAGGGTTGTTTGCGTTGAATGTTATTCGATATGATTTTCTGTTTGTGGTTTTTAATTAACATTTTGTTACGAAAAATAAAATGGAAAACACAAATATTTATTTTATCGTCCACCAGAGAAGAGGAAATACAATTATTTGTTATTGCTCTGGAAGTCTGGACGTGTTACAGTATTTTCACGGAACGGAATGTTATACCACGACACTGATGACAATGACGATGATGGACTGTTATAAAACTAAATGTGATTTGTGACACTTCTTATTTATTTATAAGATTTTTCTCGTCTTTCTTGGACAACGGCGGTTATGATTTGCGGAAACCGCAATTATTGAATATGAAAATAGATTTGAAAGCCATTTGTTTTTGTGAAATTGTCCCTCAACCCCTTCAGACATTTTTTCTCCATCTCTCTAGGATGGAAATGTGTAACAGCGTGATAGATAGCTAATTGAAAAATCCGTTGCACTTCAATGATGGCAAATATTTATTGGCCACAATCGTTACTGTGGAACAAAAGGGGAGTTGTAAAGAAAAGCTTGACAAATTTTATTTCATATTGCATAAGTTCAATAAACGGCTAATGACCATTTTCACCCTCTCCGATTATTCTACAGTTAAAGATAGCCTATATTTATATCCTCACATTAGAGAGGAGGGTATATATCATTTGCTACGAGCCAAAAGTGCAACACATCGAAGGAGTGGCCTAAGAATGCAAGTATGTTTGGTGGAAATTCGATTTGGGCCGTTTTAAGTCATTTGAGCATTTTCCGTCCGTCCGTCTGTCTGCTGGCAGTTGCGCACAAAGAAGATGGGCCATATTGGTCCACTTATTCTAGTACCTCCCTCACAACGGGTTAACATTTAGTGAAATATTGATTCTGTAATAACTTATCCGATTCTGCTGCATTTCCACAAATAGTAAACCTTAAGCCTTTAATATCAGATCATACAAACACTTAAATTTTTGTACTGTGTCATGCTTTTATAGTACCTACACGGGGCCTTTTTTGATATGTTTGAATCGAAAGAAAATATATTTGGAACACAAATTTTGAAATATTATATATTTCTGAGCAAAGAAATTTTATTTGAAAATCAATAAAATGTATTTGGAACGCCTATATTAATATATTAGAACAAAATATATTTGCAAACTAATTTCTCAAATAAAATATATTTTGAATACACATTCCCACACAAACGAACGATTTTGCCCTAAAAGTTAACAGCTTATAACTTTAATACAAGCGCATACTTTAAAGTTATTAAATGCAATTTAAATTGATAAATATTTAATTAAAACAAAAACAAGAAAAAACGGATTTTAAGTTCGGCCATGCCGAATCTTATATACCCTCCACCATGGGTTACATGTGAATGGTTACGGGTACTAATAATCTCATTATACCTAATTTCAGCCCAATTCGTTGATATATGAGGTTTTTATGGTGTTACGAACAGGGTGTTCAAAAAACCGGTTATTTCGAAAAAGCGGTTTCCGGTTTAACCGAAATATTACTTATATTACCTTATATTACCGAAATATTAAACCCGGTTTTCGGTTATTTTTTTTTGTCGAAACCGGTTAACCGGTTTTTATGCCGGTTTTCAAATAATATACGAAAGTGATTAAAATGCCATTAAATGTTTATTGTAAAACAAAAAACAACACAATCATTTGTTGTAAAAATTAGTAAACAAAAATAGATTATTATTTCGTTTATTACAGGTTTAATTTTTTGGTTTACTTTAAATAGAAAGTATTATATTTCTGAAATTACCTTAAAAAAATAATAAATCATTTAGATTGTTGTTTTATAATAATATCTTAAAAATAGAATACAATTTAAATGATAATTTTTAAACGATTTTTCTTTTAATTTTTTATGTAAATTGACGTTGAAAAAGCTCACAAACGTTGATGTAGTCAATATTAGTCCGATAGTCATTAAAGCATTGTATAAGTAACACAGCTTCTCCGTTTTCTTCTTAAACTTTTCAAAAAAGCAAAGTCATCATACAATGTTGCTTGCCTTACGTTTTTCGATTATGTGTGTGACATAAATCCAAAATTACATTATTTGATTCATTAATATAACAACTTATATATCAAACCGAATCAGAGGTATCTGGCTGTTTTGTCGGGATTTAACATCTCAAAAAAGTCGAAGTTATTTGTCTTTCCGTTCTTGAACGTGTGCTTGATGTGTTCTGTGATTCATGGACGACTTATTGAATGCTGTTCTGTACTTCCTGACTTTATTTATTACATCATGGATATCAGTAATAAAGCCAAAATCATTTTCTAGATCAGTGAATTCATATTCATTTTCAGAATATTCAGAACAGAATTATCCACCTCATCGTTGTAATTTGTTGCATCTTGTATAAATGTATTCACAAAAAGTAGAAACCAGTAAGGAAAGACAGAAAGTCGGGCGGGGCCGACTATATAATACCCTACACCTACCTACCAATCCGAAAATGGGCATTGCGATAAGAATTTGGCAGTGTTCATACATGTAATAAGCAAACTCTCTCTGCCGATTTTCGTACTGATCGGATATAAAACACGGTTTCTACAGCGCTTCATGTCAAATCAGGTGTAACATATATATTGGGACTATGTTAAAATCTGAATATATGGTGGCTATATCTAAATCTGAACCGATTTTCCCCGAATTTGGCAGTGTTTATTCATGTAATAAGAGAACTCTCTGTTAAATTTCGTACTGATCGGATATAAAACACGATTTCTGCAGCGCTTAAATGTTAAATCGGGTGAAACATATATATGGTGGCTATATCTAAATCTGAACCGATTTTCCCCGAATTTGGCAGTGTTTATTCATGTAATAAGAGAACTCCTCTGTTAAATTTCGTACCGATCGGATATAAAACACGATTTCTACAGCTCTTAAATGTTAAATCGGGTGAAACATATATATGGTGGCTATATCTAAATCTGAACCGATTTTTCCCGAATTTGGTAGTGTTCATTCACGTAATAATAAAACTCTCTCTGCTGAATTTCATAAAGATCGGATGTAAAATGTGGTTTCTACGGCGCTTGCATGTCAAATCGGGTGAAACATATATATGGGGACTATATCCAAATCTGAACCGATTTTAACCAATTTCAATAGGGATCGTCCTTGGGCCAAAAAAGATCACTATGCTAAATTTCATCACAATCGGACCATAAATACGACCTGCACTTTGATTACAAGAATACATGGACAGACGGACAGACGGACGGACAGACAGACAGACGGACATGGCTAAATCAAACAATGGGTCTATCTCTTCTCCTTTTTGTTGTGTTACAAACAAATGCACAAAGTCATAATACCCTGTACCACAGTGTGGTGTAGGGTATAAAAATAGATCAATACTTTAATTTTTGTTTTAAACAATAAATAAAAAAACCGGTTAACCGACATGAAAAAACCGGCTTTCTCGGTTAACCGAAAATGAATTTGTTTTAAGAAACCGGTTACGGGTTTGGGTTGCAATACCGGTTAACCGGATAACCGGTCCCGGTTTTGGACATCCTAGTTACGAAGTCAAATCTAGAGGGATATTTGTATGGGAGCTATATCAAAACATGGACCTTGTGACTACCTTTGTTCTTGTGAAGGATTCCGGGTAAATACAGGGTTTTCTAATATCAGCGATATTATTTCTTATTGTTAAGGGAATTCAAAAGTTTTTTATTTAATGTGAAGTACAATAGATACAAATAAGTTCTAAATAAAACGTCATTCCAATGGAATAATGATCCATTTTGCACAAAAAGTTAAGAGCTTACAGCGTGAGTACCAATTCACGAAACTGCAACAACATTTTGCACAGTGCCTATAGCCCGTTATCACCACGCCCCTTATTCTACCTCCCAAAAAATGGCCAAATCATACCAAAATTAAATTTCTCGTAACGTTGATATACCAGTGCACATAATTCGGTACACTGGAATGTATTTGAAGTACCTGCTATTCAGCGAAAAATAGGTGTATTTGTTAAACCCCTTACGGTACCTCCCACACAAATTGACAGAATATTTCGTTTAATATTCCATATTACATTACTCAAAAAGTGAGGGTATACCTTAGTCGGTTTACCCGACTGAAACATTATTACTTGTTCATTATCATTTCTGGAGAGACAACTTTTGAGGAAAATATACTGTCATTTGAAGTTATACTTTCTTTAAAATATTTTTTGTGTTTTTTTTTTATTTTTGACATAGATATTTTTTAAGTATAATTTTAAATGTGTCATAACTTTTGTCTCAGCGGGTATATCTAATGACAACATTTTGTCATCAAAAAGCAAATTTTGTTGTCTTCTTAACAACAAACAAGTAAGAACGTTAAGTCGGGTAAACCGACTTATGAATCCCCTCACCTTGAGTCCCAAAAATATTAGTAAATGTTTTTTTGTTTTAATTAAATTATTATCAATTTAAATTGCATTTAATAACTTTAAAGTATTTACTGGTATTAAAGTAAAAGCTGTTAACTTTTGGTACAAAAAAGGCCATTTGTTTGGGAGGTACTAAAAGGGCGTGGCAATAACGCCCATTTTTTTCTGCACTCTTGGTAATATAAAAGCAATACACTGTACAAAATTTCAAGTATTTATATGCACTGGTATTCAATTTATAAGATGTTAACTTTTGGTGTAAAATTGTCCATTTGTGTGGGAGGTACCAAAAGGGGCGTGCCAATTACGGCCACATTTCTCTAGACCCTAGGTACTATAAAAGCATTGTACTGTACGAAATTGCAAGTATTTGTATGCACTGGTATTAAAGTTAAAAGCTGTTAACTTTTGATACAAAAAGGACCGTTTGTGTGGGAGGTACCAAAAGGGGTGTGCCAATAACGCCAATTTTTCTCTGGACTCTAGGTACTATAAAAGCATTACACCGTACAAAATTTCAAGTATTTGTATGCACTGGTATTAAAGTTATAAGCTGGTAACTTTTGGTACAAAATGGTCCATTAGTGTGGGAGGTACCAAAAGGAGCGTGGCTATAATGCCCATTTTTCACCTTTTTTTGGTACTATTAAACCATTATAATGTTATAAGCTATTGACTTTTGGTTCAAAATTGTCCATTTGTGTGGAAGGTACCAAAAGGGTTGTGACAACTTCGTCCATATTTCTCGTGGTAATAGTTACTGATAAACTAATACTACGTGCAGAATTTCAGAGGATTTAAATAAGTAGTATAGAAGTTATTAGATAATCAGTAGTGTCCCTTTGTGGGGGAGCTACTAGAAGGAGTGGACCAATATGGCCCATCTTCGAACTTAGCCGGAGATAGAAGAAAATATTAGCACATACCAAATTTGAAGTCAATCGGTTACTCCTTTCGAGTGTTATCGTGCGCACCAGCCAGCAGACAGACGGACGGACGGACATTGCTCATTCGACTTAAAATGACCCAAAACGAATATCCGCCGACATACTTGCGGTCTTTGGTCACTCCTTCGATGTGTTACACTTTTGGCTCGTAGCAAATTATATATACACTCCTCTCTAAGGTGAGGGGATAAAAACATAGGCCCTTATTCATAGAAATTTAATGAAGGTTTGAAGAACGCTTTAACACTGCTAAAGCGTTCCTCAAACCTTCTTTAACTTTTTATGAATAAGGCCCATAATTTTCAAGGAATCGGGCCGAAATTTGGTAATACGAGTTTATTTGTACCCAAAACCATTCACATGTGATCCATGGCGGAGGGTACATAAGATTCGGCATGACCGAACTTAACGCCGCTTTTATTTGTTTTCATTACGCAGATATTGAGCTGGTTTGAGGTAAAAATGGGAAATAGTCTTCCTTAAGGATGTACCAATTGCACACTATTACACATAATTGAACACTATTCTTGTACAATACTTTATATTTTTGTTGCATCCAATATAACCTAGATCGGTGTTCGGACTTAATGCCAATGAACATGAAATATTTTGGGCATTGTAACCAGCGTTGCCGTTGATAAATTTCTAAAAGTGGCACAAAAAAGTTTCACAAAAGGGTTATTTTTCAAAAAAAAAGTCCCAGACTTTTCGTAAGTTTATTTTATTTACGCAAAACAGTTAAAATGAATAATAAAGTAACTAAAAACTACGGAAAAAACTCAGTTCATTAAAAAGATAGTTGAAATACACATTACAAAAAAAAAAAAAACAATTCAATTTCATTTAAACTGGGAATGGAATAAAAAATGACAAAAAACACAGTTCGTTAAAATACCCATTAAAATCATTACAAGGCACATAAATATGGGTAGTTCTTTCTCAAGCGCAGAGGCAGAAGTCGAGGTCAAACTTCAGAAAATATATGTTTTCTTCTTTAACGTTTTTATACCCGACACCACACTATAGTACAGGGTATTACGACTTTGTGCATTTGTAACGTCAAAAAAACAAGAAATAGGCCCATAGTTTACCATACCTATATGGATATAATTACTATTTGAATCGATTTAGCCATGTCCGTCTGTCTATGTATTCTAGTGATCAAAGTGCAGATCGCAAATATGAAGCGATATTTACTAAAATTGATACAGATGCATTTCTTACGCTTGGGACGATCGCTATTAAAAATGTGATATATCGGTCCATGTGTGGTATAGCCTCCATAAAAGGGTCCCCTTTGATGTTAGTCCTTGACGATCTAGAAAAGGGGATTTCTGAAAAGGAGGCAGCAAAAGTGGCATGGCTTAAAAAAAGGGTCAAAATGCCACGTTAGTCGCACAACGGTAACGCTGATTGTAACCATTCCCGAAACGACCTTAAAGCTTAAATATTTTTTATTTTCCTTCCAACATTTTTGAGGAATTTTATACTATGTATTAACAAAAATATGACCAAATATTAAGGTCCGGGCTACCCTAGACCAGTCGACATTTTACGTATAAGCGTGTGTTAGTAATAAAAGATGATTTGTTGCTATTTCCATTTATTATTTTGTCCCACTGTTTTCACATTATCATAATCAATTTCCCGTTTGTTGTATATTTTGAAAGATTAACTTTGAATTGAAAAAAAACTGTTATACAAAAAACCAGAAAATTGTGTAAATGATGACATTAAAGTTCTTTAACCACAACAACCGGCAGAAAACCACAAAAATCGCATAACCTGCCAGAGTTCCTGTTAATGATCATCAATGACGCATTCTGAACTCTGGGACAACACAAGACAAGAAAAGACAAATGATTACACGTTCTGTTCTCGGTTCTGTTCTCTGTCATTGGAATACATACACCCACTTTGATGTCAATTGGCAGATTGAAATAATAATAGACAGTGTCGTTTTTTGTTTGTTTGGCATTACAATCCATAATTTTCCTTAAATATTTTTCTTACTGCGTTGATATACAAAAAAAAAGAATAAATTTATGCAAATACCCGTATTCGCATTTGCCTTAATGCGTTTAACCTCATTTCGGTTGATTTCGATTGGCATGTTTGTTCGTTTGTCTGTTTTGTCTCCTCATCCACAAGAACAGCCCACATCACGGATTGTAGTGGGTTTGAGCTTGTAGAACTGGAGATCAGAATTCAATCCACCCATCCATCAATGATCTTAAATCAGCGGCAATAAAATAGTAAATAATAGTCAATAATAAATTATGTAATGTAAGAATGATTGAGTGTTGAGTGCACAGAAAGAAAATTGTTGTTCTAACTCAAATTCACCAAACATAACATTAGAAAATTTTTATATTAAAATGGTAGTTCGCAATATTCTAGATAGATACACTGTGAATGAAAAACCATATTTAGCCAAGACATAAACCCCTTGATTTTGTTAGAAGTTTCCAAACTGCGACACAGAAAATCTAATATGTTTATCATGCCATATCCCGAATACTAACCAGATTAAGCTATATTTTTAGTTATTGGATGATAATACTACCATTTGGAAACAGAAGATGTGGGAAATTTTCCTTTTCCTCAGTTATAAGTACTATTTCAAGAACTCGTTTATATTTTTTTACAAATTGATAATTTAAGATAAAATTGCTTCAAAAAATGTCAACTGTTTTGTCGAAAATTGTCAAAATAAAATTTTTAATATTCTACGATGGGTTTTTGGATGGGTTTACAACACTTCTTGCGAAATGGTGTGTGTAGATTTAATCACGAAATTTGGAAGGGGTTTTTTTTATACATTTTAGAAGTTAATAAAAAACAGAACTTATCCTTTTTACAAAAGACTTTAAAAAACAGGCGTGTCAGTATATAATCAACATTTTTTTCAATTATCATTCTAAATTTAAACAACTTTTCCACGTGTACTGCCAGAGCACACCAATCCATTGTTTTAACACATAATAAAGAAAACAAAGGTATAAATCAGTCTCTCGAAATCTTTACAAATAAATTAAATATCATTTAGTGCGTTTAGTCATATCGCCTATAAAAATAAAAATATTCATATTCAAAATATGCATTTCGCTGTTGTTTACGTGGTTATTGTAATGAGTGCCGCATCGCACCAATCCGCATCGATAGCATCAATTGAAAATGATGACGATGACGTTGCGGGTCGCAGAGATCAAAACCATCCATTACTAATGTTCCCCGGACTCACAATCAATGGAAACAGACAGACAGACGGACTGACAACCGTATGCAAACACACACAGACACCCACACATACACAGGTATTCCTTGATGCAGCTGCTTTTATTCGTTTTGGTCCAATGTAATATTTTGGCTAATGGCATTGGCTTTGCACAATAGAAAATATTGAGTCAAGAAATGCTTTTCAGAAAAATATTGCTAGTCAATTCTAAATTGTTCACATAATTTTTACATACAAAAATCCGATCAATCTACTTTCTTAACAAGTAAGAAAGTTTCAGTCGAGTAAACCGACTAAGGTATACCCTCACTTTGTGAGTACTGCAATATGAAATATTACAAGAATTAATCTGTCAATTTGTATGGGTGGTACCAGAGGGGTTTAACAAATACTCCTATTTTTCTCTAAAAAGTATATAATTCAAATATATGGCAATGTACCGAATTGTAAGCGTTTATGTGTACTGGAATATTAAAGTTTTGATCTATTCAATTTGTATATGAATTGACCACTTTTTGTGGGAGGTACCCAAAGGAGCGTGTTGATCAGGGACGTATCCATAAATGTTTTAAAAATAGGCATAAACTGTTTACAGTTTTCAAAATCACTCCAAAAAACACGAAAAATATTTGGAAGGCCGTTAAAAAAACAAATACAAAAGCGTAAAAAATGGTAACAGTAAAAGTAATAACAACTAAAAATAAGAAAAGTGCATGGCTTCCTCGCTAAAACTTTTTAAATTATGCATCGATTTTCTTCGGAATGGTCTCAATTTATTCATAACCTTTCAGAGTTTACGATAAAATCAAAAAAATATGACAATTATGCGTTTCTAGATGATTTTATGAGGCTTTTTAAAAAATATTAAAATTTTCTCAAAAAATATGATTTTTTGCAATACTTTGTAAGCTTACCTGAACCAATTCGTATGAATGGTTCTCTAGATATGCCATAATGTGTGGTTCAACCTTTCTTTTTTCTTAGCCTAAAGGGTTGTCTCGCTGTGATATGGAGAGAAAGTAGTGGTTGAACCACATATAGTGGCATAACTCGAGAACCATTTATCCGATTTGGTTGAGGAAAGTTTTAAAGAATTAAATATTAAGTAGCCTTCAACTTCATATAATACCATTTTCCATCCGTTCAGCGGTTTCGACGATATACGAGTATTACAAAATATTGCAAAAAAAATGTGATTTTTTGATAAAATTTTAATATTTTTAAAATAAAACTCCCATAAAACAATCTAAAAATGAACAAATGTTATATTTGTATGATTTTATCGTAAAATCTGTTCGGTCATGAATTAAACGAGCCCATTCCGAAGAAAATCGATGCATAATTTAAAAAGTTATAGCTACTTTAGTAAGGTTTTAACTTTAAAACTTTCTTATCGATGTAAAATTTACAAAAACAAACTTTAAAAGCTAAGATTGGAGATTTTGACGTTTTTTGACGTCTAGAATCAGAATCTATGCATTAAAACAGAACCCAAGAAAAAATGTTGTTTTTGTCGACCGGTGTAATTATTAGTTGGCTTTAAATTTATGATAACCAGATATGGCGAAAATTATGTTAAAATTACATTTATGATTTCTTATCTATCTACCTTTTGTAGGTTGCAGTGATGGAATGAGTTTGCACAACCGTGTATGTAAATGTGATTTTATATTGGTTGTGGTAATAAGTAGTACGGTTTTGGCCATTACACAGAACTTATCACGGTATTTGCAAACGATTAACCTAGATGTAATAAAGGCTTACGAAATCATAAAATTGCCAACGACTAAATTAAGTGACATGCGTAGAAATTCAGGCGCGGAGTTTGATAAACTGTTAAATATTCCTGAAACTGGGCTAATATTCCTGATTCAGATGCCAAGGCGTATTTTAGGACAACATTGTTCACACTATATCTGGACGAAGTAATATCACATTTAAATAATAGATTTTCCGAACATGAAGCTATAATTACAAGTGTTTAATATCGTTCCGATAGGAGTTGTAAATCTAATAAAGGAAGATTTCGAAGAAGTCACACAAAAAAGTTTTTAGGTCTCGGACACAAAAAAAATTTCCAACTTTTTGAAAATATCCGCTTTTGGGGTTGAAATAATGCGTGTAGGATCGATTTGGTGACAATGAATTCGCTCGCATTAACCCATTTGAGACCAACAAACCAATAAAAAATTTAGGCATAAAAGAGTTAATTTTTTACAAAAATTAAATCTAGCGGCAAGCATCGGGCCCAAATTATGGAAGTTATGGGCAAGGTATTCTTCTTTAAAAAAATCAATTTCTTCTAATTGTTTTAACGACGTTTACTAAACTCTGTTTCTACGTGAAATTAATGTTTTAAGCATTTAAATGGTATCTCTGCTTTATCGAGTTTTGGCAACACTTTTTTTAGGCAGCTCAGCTGTTTTCATGTAACATGTTGCTGTCAAACATGTTCAATTTGGTCTAAAATTTAACCATGAATCGACTTACAAACGAACAAAGCTTGCAGATTGTTATTGCATTTTATTTATTTTTATTGAATTTTGAGTTCGGCGAACAGTTTATTTCACGCTTGGGACCGGTTAATCGTGCGATTTAACGCCTTTAGATTAAGTTTTGTGGGGCTATGTTAACGGTTGAGCACTGGAATCCAATATTGAAGAATTTATTCGTGAGATACCGGCCGATATGTTGGAGAGAGTATGCCGAAAATGGACCCAGCCTATAAACCATTCGAGGCGCGGGCGCGGCTTACATTTACATGAAATCAGCTTTCAACATTGAATTATATTGACCGTTCTATCGAGTCAAATAATGATTTTATACATTTCTCTAAATTTTATGTTTTTTTAATCAAAACCGAAAGCTCATAATAACTCACTCGTTACTTCAAAAATAGTAGGATAGTACTATTTTCTTCATCGTTATCAACTCGGGGTAAAATTGTCGAAATTGTTAGTCCTCTCCCATACAAAACGAACATCTACAACTTTTGCTTCATAATGCATACTTGAAATTCGGGATAGTATAATTTTGTATATACTTACCCTCCACCATAGGATGGGTGGTATATTCATTTTGTCACTCCGTTTGTAACACCTCTAAATATTGATCTGATACCCAATAAAGTATATATAATTCTCGTAAAATTCTAAGACGATTTGGCCACGTCCGTCCGCCTGTTGTAATCACGCTACAGTCCGTAATAATAGAGCTAGTGTTGAAGTGTCAACAGCTGATCTTCAACACCAGCGCCCCCAAGATTTAATTTGATTCACGTTTAACAACATCGCCACCTATCGACACCGATTAAAACAGAAAACTCAGTGATGGTAACGTCGTCGCTGTGACATTTTTTGGTAATTAGTTCACGACTCAACCGCTTTTGGCACACTGTCACGGCCAAAATAAAATTATTAAATTAAATAAAAATATTAATAATTTGTTTTTCTTTTTTTAACTCCCGCCACTCTGGTGCGGAGTTAAACGGCTAGGTTGATCAAATTTGGTAGAAATATTGCTTATAGTTGCAGGTTGTATGGGATTGCAAATGGGCCATATCGGTCAATGTTTTGATATAGCTCCCCTATAGAGGTCGCTCCAAAATACGGTGTTTGAGCCATAGATACCACATTTTTAAAGCAATTTAGCAGAAACTTTGCAGTTTGTATTATATTTTGACAAGAATTCATCACAGGAAAAATTTTACAAATCGGTTCATATTTTGTTATAGTCGCCCTATAGAGGTCGCACCAAAATATATGTAACGGATGATCCATAGAGATACTTTTTTCAATAGCCATTTGTTGACAGATCATGTGTGAGTCGTGTCGTGCTGTTACTTCAAAAAATAGTAGGATAGTACCACGAGTATTTTCTTTATTGTTACCAACTCGGGATTAAATGTTCGAAATTGTTAATCCCCTCCCATAAAAAACGACCATCGACAACTTTTATACCAATGAATTCAAATACTTGATAACGGTTTTCCAGTAGGGACGATATGATTTTGAAGTGACGTTTCGGCCATTTGTAATATGTCATGATCTGTCATTTGTTTTTCATTGTATTCAGTACTGTTTACAATTTCATCATGGAGAGATATACGCAAGAACAACGTTTACAAATTATTCATTTTGAAATTGTTAATGGTTAGGCTTGAGGTCATGTATTAATTAAAAAACTGGTGGTTAAGTTTTTTTAAATTTTATTGTTTCCAATATTTCGAATGTCTTCGACAATTTACAATAACAAATTATACAAAAATTAAAAACAATAATAAAAGCACAATAATATAATTATAATTACATTTATAATTATAATTTAAAACAAATACATTACATTTAAAACAAAACTATGGACTTCTTCACTTCAGAGTTTACAATCAACTAAACAATTATTTTCTTCGTCCGTACACGGGGAAAAATCGCCTTTTTTGATATGCTTGAATCGAAAGAAAATATATTTGGAACACAAATTTTTAAATGTTTTATATTTCTGAGTAAATAAATTTTATTTGAAAATCAATAAAATTTACTTGGAACGCATATATTAATATATTACAACAAAATATATTTGCAAACTAATTTTCTCAAATAAAATATTTTTCTCAAATAATATAAAATATATAAATATATACCAATAAAATTATTGTTTAGGAATATCTTCAAATATATATAATTTAAGAAAGATTTTCAAAACTTTCTTAAATTTTCAAATTTTTCCTTCGTTTCGAATTATTTCTCCCAGTCAAAAATACCATTAGCAGCATTGCATTCTGTTTTAAGGGACTCATTTTAAATTTTTGGTTATTTTATGTCAGCATTTTTTTCAATCCTTCGAGTAAATTAATGTTATCAAAAATTATACGATTTCAATTAAAAATTTCTATAAAATTATCATTAAATTACTGAAAAACTTAACAAAATTAAAGTTCGATATTTTCGGAATACTTAAATTTAAATACATTTTTGTTTCGGAATTAAAATCCCAAATAAAAGGTATTAGGGTTAAAACAAGGATTTGTTTAGAACAACATCTTCCCAAATGTATAATTTTTGTGTGTACCAAATATTATATATTTAGAGTGTACCGTAAACATATATATGCTTCAAGCCGAATATGTTTGGGACAATATACTACAGAAGCGATTTTTTTTCAGCGTGTATTTTTCAACTAGATTTCTATAAATTTGCGCACAATTGTCCGTATCAGTCTTATAATTCTGTCGTTTGTCATTCGGTACATTTATAATATGTAGCATTTCTAGTGTATATCTCCTTTTGTAATGATTCTCCTGTGTCAATATGTCAACTTCCTTAAGATTTGGTTTGTGTCCCGTCAAAGTACATTGTGCTGCAAGTGCCGTCTTTTGTTCAATTGGTTTATCAGTTGCGTTCTGATCAGACTTGTGTCCGGAAATCCTGGTCTTTAATTTTGATTTAGTCGTGCCAACATATACCTTCTGGCATATGTTGGTCTCGTCACCCTCACATTTAATCCTATAAACAACGTTCGATTTGTCCTCTTTTTTGAGTTTTGTTTTGGTGTTACTGCACAAAGGACGTACAACACAGTGACAAATTTCTTCAGGAAAACCCTGTACTTCATAATGAATACCTGAAATTCGGGATAGTATCATTTTTTATGTTCCCACTGTTGAGAGCTCAATATGAGCGTATTTACCCCCCACACAAGTGATAAAATCATGAGACCATAAGTTCACCGTAATATCTCTAGCAATCATCTAAATGTTTTCATATTTTGTATTAGGACAAATTTTCCAATGATTATAGTTTGACAAAGAATGAACAACATATTACCACAGCTCTGGATCTGTCCCTAAAATTATAAACCTCCATTATTCAATCAATGAATATATTTTTCTATCCATGTAAGAAGTAAAAGGTCCATAATTTAATCCTAAGCTCCTCTAAAAGTGTGCGAAGTATCATTGCAATCAACAGTTCACCCACTGTGCATGTCATTCTTTCCTGAGAACAAAATAAACTTGATCTCCACTAAAAAGAGACATAACATTGTATTTTAAAAGATCATAGTCCTTTTGGGGCCAATACAACACCCACGACCTTTTTATGTTCTCCATGGTTATACTAATTTTGTTACTCCACTTGTAACAACTAGAAATATTAATAAGGGTCCTTATAAATTGTCGTCAAATTCTAAGACGATCAGTCAATTTTAATGCCATAGAAACTACACATTTCAGTAGATCGGGTTGAAATTAGGTAATTCGAGTTTAATTATGTCCTGGACCATTCACACAAACAGTGGCCATAAAATGAGTAGGTCCATGTTTCGACATAGCCCCATACAAAGGTTCCCCGATTTTACTTAATGGTGTTATATAAATTAAAATTTCTCCCGATTGGGCTGGTCGTCTGTAGTGTACGTTTTATTACACCTCCATACGAAGGATCTTTCCGACTTGTTTTCTTAACGCTGTATAAGCTGTAAAAGGCACACATTTTTAACCGATTATGCTGAACTTTGGCTATTTCACCTTTTCGTGAAGAATCGTCATCATTGATCCTCGGTTTGATATTACAAACCATCTACCCGGCGTAACATCTTGACGTCGTAGAAACCACTAATTCTCACCGATTGGACTGAAATTAGGAAATTTACTGTTGAATGTAAATGTCCTATCAGGAGAATCCCATATAGAAATAGGCGCTTAATCAATTTTACAAACAAAGTGCAATGTGAATTCTGTCAAGTATTAAAAATTAATTTTTCAGAAATTTCATTTAAATCGCACATTGTGCAGTCGTACTGCAGATGCGCGCACGTTTCGCATCTGTTGTCATTCCCACACACAATATGAGTCAGTGTGTGAGAGTTGGGGGATGCAATTGGCCGCTGTTGCAGTTTAGTTGCACTCCAGTGCTCTCCACAATGATCTGCGCATATTCAAGTGTCGGGTGTACTTGAATGAGGGGTACTTCAGACATTAATGTTGGCTGCTAACTCGTATTGTTATTGCCGATGTCGATTTCGATGTCTACTTGTCGTTGTTGCTGTTCTTGGCGGTACTGCAATTGTTGCTCTTCGTTATGTTGTCAGTGTTGTTGGTGTGTTGGCCGTGTTACTGGCGTTATTGGTGGAGCCCGGTTGGTGTCTGGCGGCGGCCTGACTTGGCCCATTACTGGCGTAGTTTGAAGTTTGAATATGCATGAAATGGTGTTTGTTTTTTTTTTGCATTGATGCTTTAACCTTTAACAGGGTCTTTCGGTAATGTTGTCAGGCGGTACAATTTGTATGTGAGTTTTTGGGATTTTTCGTCTTCTCCGGCAATTTTATCGATTTTAATGTCGTCGCTGTCGTCGTCCTCAGGTTCGTTGGCTTTTGCCATAGTGAGTTAGGCGTTTCTTGTCTCAAGATATGGTCTAAACAGCCAAACAACGTAAAGTGTTTTGTTGTTGTCCGTCCTCCACTTTTTTTATTTTGGGTTTTTTTTTGTTTTGTGTGGATAGATGGATGTTGCTAGTTAGATATCTGGTAATTCGGAGTTTGGTGATTCACTCGTAATATCGTATACTATGTAGTAGGTACTCTAGTCTGTGCTCGTAAGTGGTAATGTTGTTAATATTTACTTGCCTGCGAAATTTATTACCAATGTTATGCAACAGTAGCATTTTTGGCGGTTTCATGGGAAAAACATTTTCAAAAATGTTGTTAGTATAGTGCATAATATCAAAATTTCATTCATGAAGTCTGTGTGAAACATTAAACGAGATATAGCTTTTTTTAAATTATGATAAAATCTGTTATTTTGGTAAATTATTTTTTATGTTTATTATATTGTAATTGTATACATATTGGTTATAAATGCCACTATTTAATTAAATTCAATTATAATATTTTGAAAAAAATAAAAATTATTATTTTTATTATTTTCATTGCTGATAGAGTGAGGATTTATGCAAGAAGATTGAATGATTGTTATTTGAAGATATTACTACTTGGGGTAAATGTATGTCTATTAAAACCAGATTTTATTCTTAGAAGAGTACCGGCAAGCACCTGGAAATGTGTTCTGGATTAAGAAGCTTCCAAAGCAGGAAATACATGGAGAGAGATAAAATTCCTAGCTACAAAACATGGCTCATTTTTACTAGGGACGATTAGGTCCAATATAAAGTACGAATTCTTAATTTACAACCAGATCAATTGAAGAATCCGTTCTCTAGAGAGTCAAGAAGTGATATCGGTGTGGATCTTTATATGGGGGATATACCAAAACATGCACCAATTTGCCCCATTTTTACTGGGGATTTCAGCCAGACAAATTAACAAATGTGTTCTCTATAGTGTCATCGGTTTTATATGCGGGCTATATCAAAGCATGGACCGATAAGGGATCGTTTTTCGTAAAGATCGCTCCATATTTGCGACCTGCACTTTAATTACAAGAGTACATGGCCAGACAGACGGATAGAGGGTATACTATGTTTAGTATACGGTTGTCCACATATTGAAAATTAAAATGACACCCATATGTATTACACCCGTTTGCATGTGATGGTCCATTACAATTAAGTTCTAAATAAAACGTCATTCAAATGGCATCCACGACTTCTTCTGCAGGATCGAATTCGATGAACCCAATTTTCGAGCACTTTTTCCACTAAATCAAGTCGTATGTCATGAATGGCACGTTTAATATGGACTTGTAAAGCTTGAAGAGAGTCTGGTTTATTTCGAAAGACCATTGACTTCAAATAACACCTCAAGAAATAGTCTAATGGTGTTAAATCACAACTTCTTGGAGGCCATTCAATATCACAATTTCTTGAAATAATCGAATCTCCAAACTTTTCTCGCAACAATTCAATTGTCTAATTTGGAATTGTTTTAACTGGAAAGTGTTTTTTTAATTAAAAAAGGACTTGGAGAACGATTATTTTGATAATAAAACTAAATATTTTGTAAACGTTGTTCTTGCGTATATCTCTCCATGATGAAATTGATAACACTACTGAATACAATGAAAAACAAATGTCAGATCATGACATATTACAAATGGCCGAAACGTCACTTTAAAATCATATCATCCCTACTGGAAAACCTGTTATGTTTGAAATTGTTTAGCACATGTGAGAATCAGTCACTTATTTCGAGATTTATAGTGCGCTCCGGCTAGACAGACAGACGGATGGACGGGAGAAACGCAAATGACTTAAAATGTCCTAAAACAGATGTCGGTCTAACATATGTATGTAGGGTTTTATGTCACTCCTTTGACGTGTTATGTTATTCGTCCATATAAAAAGTGATGTTATACACACAGATAACAGTTTGGTTGCCTCAACCGAATTATTTGCCAACCGAATTTTGGTAGTTCTGTCTGCTACCATGCTATTCCATCAGGACAACCAACATTTTGGTTGTGGTATACTTCTGCTTTCATGTTGACAACAATCATATTTGGTTGCGCCTAGTACGAAAATAGTTGCTAAAATTATCTTTCGTATGTTGCTACAACAAACTTTTTTTAAAGATTGGTTCTTCTGACAATTTGTCAGTCATATACTAATGACAATTAATTAAAAACAGATTTCATTAATTTTTATTTAATTTATTGAACAAAAAACCAAACAATCATAACAAAATTAAACAATCATATTACAAAGTCATCACTATTAAGAGATGTGGAAATATTTAACCAAATTTTAGTACACGAGAGTACAATGCATAATAAAACTTTTAGGCAAATTTCGCTTAATCTTCTGCTTTCAATTTCAAGATTGTTGTTTTTATTTGTTATTTATGTAAAACATTTTGCACAAAATATTCTGCATTCCACACAACATTATATTTGACTACATATACCGTTCTTGGACAAAATGTTGTAGATTTGTTTATGTCGAATAATTTAATTTTTTGTTTGTCGGTTGTATTTCCCGAAATATATTTAGTTATTCTAAATTTGGGAAATTATTTAAATAACAAAAAATCGATTACTTATCAATATTTTTTTCTGTTATATCAACCAATTTTTCGTTGCAATAATAATCTTTGGTCTTTTGATACAATTTCCGTTGTCAAGAATAAAGCAATCGTTGTCACTACCAAATTTCGATCATATCGTACTACAATGAAAATGTAAAAGTAGTTACCACAACTCACCGAGTGTCAATGAAAAAACAATCTTAAATCGATTGATACAACCATCGATTTAGTTGCAACCGTTTTCATTTGATCGTACCCCTGTTATTATTGTTGTGCAAACTATTTATTGTTATATACGAGTATATAAATATTCGTACAACCGGCACACGGCAATAGACTTGTTGTTGCTAGTACTATTTTTTTATTGTTACTATCGAATTCCAACCCATTATTTTCCTGGGTGTAATAATACTCAAGAAAGTGGGCGTTTGTTTATTAAATCGTTTGTTTGCATGTGAGAAGGTTTTTTGCTTAAATCACTTGCTCTTGGGTAACATTTTTTGAAAAGGAACTGCAATTATTTGTGTGCAAATTTATTTTAAAACAGAACAGAACACTTTTGCGATTTTGAAGGCACTGGATGGACTTTTTTCGCGTAGGTTTGTTCCGCATTTTTTTCTCCTATTCAATATTTACAACTTTGTTTCAAACACAATAGAGAAATTGCGTACGGTATTTCGAGATAAAATATAGGAAAAGTGCTGAAAATCCACCTTGAGCAAAACAATTCGTATGGCCATTAAATTATTAATTGAGTCAACAACTAAACGAATGATGCAAAAGTTCTTATTTTTGGGGCTACTTTCACGTTCAATTCTCAGAATTGAGTCATGTGTTGTACTATGTTATGGGCCATTTAAAAAAATATTGTGCAATTTCTTTAAATCGTTTTTTTTATAATTTGTTTATACTTTTTCGCGTATCCTTCAATTACAATAAATTCTGCATTTACTGATAGCACCATGCTAAACGACTTCCCTTCTATGAACGAGATTATATAAATAGAAATTAAAGTATAGGCCAACAGTACATAAACTGCATACTTAGTTTGTATACCCTCACTTTAGTGTGACGAGGATATATGTCATTGGCAACGGAAAAAAGTGTAACACATCGAAGAAGTGACCCCAAAGATCCTAAGTATGTTCGGCGGAAATCCGTTGTGGGTCATTTTAAGTCGAATGAGAAATGTCCGTCCGTCTGCTGGCTGATGCGCACGATAACGCTCGAAAGGAGTAACCGATTGACTTCAAATTTGGTACGTCGTAATATTTTTTTCTATCTCCTAAGCTGGGCCATATTGGTCCTTCTAGTACCTCCCCCACAAAGGGTTAAAATGTTGTGAAATATTGATTCTTTAATAACTGCTATACTACTTATTCGAAACTTCTAAAATTGCACACATAGTATTACATTATTAGTCGCCATTAACTCGAGACAAAAGGGCGAAGTTTCCCCGCCCTTTTGGTACATCCCACACAAAACGGGCAAATCATACACAAATTTAATATCTCATAATAATTATATAGCAGAGCACATAAACGCCCTAAACCCTTCTGGTACCTCCCACACAAATTGACAGAATAATTCGTATAATATTCCATACAACATTACTCACAAAGTGAGGGTATACCTTAGTCGGTTTACCCGACTGAAACTTTCTTACTTGTTTTTATTTTTGATCGTTCCTCTTTGTAGGACTTTTAAAATTTCAAGGTTAACACGATTTTTTTTCTTTGCACTTATTACAATGTGAATAACGTCAAAATGCATATCAAATGAAAGGGGAGAATTCCTGCTATCATTTAAAAATTAAATGTTTATCCTTGAATAACGTGTTGTTGTATTTAGTTAGGCTGTAGGTCATACAAATAAAAGAAAAAACACTTTTATTTGTTTAATTTTATTTTTATTCTTCTCCAATATTTCGACTAACTTTGCTGGTTATCTTCAGGGATATTAAATAAACAAAAAGTTACATTTATGTCGCAAAAAACACTGTTCACCTGTTAAAGCTTTTCAGTTTTCCATCAAACAAAAATATAAATGTATGAAGAATACTCTCCTCTTTCATTTGATAGGCATATTGCTCTTATTCGCATTACAATAGCGATTTAGAGAAAATTATAACAAAATTGTTATCCTTGCAATTTTAAAAGTCCTGTGAAACGATCATAAAATAAGAAAGTAAGGAACGGAGGGAATAAAATATGTTTTTGGCTTAGTATCTGTCCTCAATATATTGTGGAATTTAAATATTTTTTTTCCTTAACCGTTAATGATAGAAGGCTGACATTTTAATATGTGTTGTGTAAGGATTTTTTAATATCTTTCGTGTTTAGAAAATTATTAAAAAAATTGTAATGATTAAATTTTATTTATATCTTCAAATAACAAATTGTAATTTTGAGAAAAGTCCCTGAGATAGGTAAATTTGAAGCTCTATACCACAAACCATTCTGCATCTCTTCCTAACTAACCTACGTATTTATGTGATGTCTTATAAATGACAATGTTATATATTGTGTAATAGGAGATATTAGATCATATCTGTCACATTTAACCTTTCCCTTCCTTATTTGACAAAACTCATTTTTTCTTCGAAAGAACGTCATTCAAGATTTCAGTGAATTCATTTGATAAAAATAACACAAATTCACGCGAAAGTAATTCATGCATACCTTTTTACGAGTATTTTCAATAAATCTTACAAATATCAACATCATGACAAATACAAACTAAAATGCTAAGAAAACTAAATGAATGCGCCCAGACGAATTTCCAAGATAAAATAGTTTGCCTTTAGTCTGTTCGGGCTTTTCCAAGGAGGCCGAGAGGTAGAGGCCACAAGAAAAATATGTATTTATGCGATTTAAACGATAAATACCCCAGAGCCATTTTACACTTCGATTTCGTTGTCGTAGTTATGGACTTGCAAAGTCCACCTCATTCAACGAAAGAATTGTGTAACTACAGCCGAAGAAAAGGAAAACTAAGACAAGATTCAGAGACTACATTGTCTCCTACGGTCTCCCATGTGATGTGGTGGTTGCTGGTTTCTCCTTGGCAGTTAATTCAAAGTGTTGGGAATTATCAGTATTGGGGTGAAAAGGTGGAGGAGGGAGACTTGGCTTCGACTCTTCGTGTGACTGGACCATTTAAACAAATAATAAAAATTAAATTAGCTGAGAAATGTCGGATTGTTGGTGTATGGTCGGCCGGCCGGCCAAACGATGGACCGACATGTATAGGCATCTATCTATACCCCACCAAACAAAGCAACTTTTAAATAAATTGAAATTAAATTAGTGCAACAATCATCCGATTGCATAGCATGAAAAACCTGTAGCCATTTGAAGCGGGTGGTGAAAATAAACCCAAATGAACGAAATTACCAGACGAACATAGACATTTTCCTTCGATGTTTAAAAGTGAAGGGAGCCAGACTTTCGTTGGAAAAACAGTTGGATTCTTCCCCCCTCGAAAAATAGCAAAACATCGGCTTTTGGCATCATGTCCCGATTCTGGAACATACAGACACTCGGTCGTAGGATGTAAGTACCCGTGTAAATGTAATGAATTACGAGCATTTCAAAACCCATTTCTTGGACTCGCTGCACATTTCCACCATTATTAGCAGACGTGTAGGAGGCGAGCGAGAAGGAGAGAGAGAGTTGCATTGCATAGATTATACATTTCAGAGTAACACTTCTTTGGCCTGTGGATGGACGGGACAAGCGTATTGGGTGCCGTGGACCGCTGCTTTTGTCTTAAATTTATTGACCCATATTAAAAGATTGCTTTCGAAGTTTTTTTCTTTCTCTCTATAGGAATATTGCTGCACATTGTCTGCCTACATCAATTTGCTGCATATGGCTGAAGACTGGACGGGATAGTGCACAATGTCCCGGAGATGAACAACTTTAAAAATTGTTTCAGGTCTGCGAGGAATTATTTTATTTATGCTTAATTCTAAAATGGTCTTATACAACCATTTTATGTATGTCAGTTGTCTTCGTATGTTTTCTTTTAGATACATTTGATTTTTACATTCAATTTGGTTAACCTAAACATAGGCATTGAAAGAAATGTCTTCATCCTATCTCTGATACTCCAAATTCTACATTTATTGAGGAACATTACTCATTTCCACGGAATAGGTTGACTTAATACGAATAAAGAGAATAACAACACTTACGCTTAATAACATTGATAATACAAATATAACACTATGCAACAAAAAAAATTTTGTGTCTCAGACCTAAAAATTATTTTTTTGTGTAAATTGTGGCAGACTGTTATATAAAATCAAAACCAAATATTTTTTTATGGATACGAATTTGCACTATAATTTTTGGAGTATATGCCCGATCAGGTCGACTTACGTATACGTTAAATTGAAGCTATTAATGTGGGCCACCAACGTTGGAAATATCTCTTCAAAACTTTATTTTTAAAAAAAAAAAACGAAAAAAAGGATAAAAAATAGAAAAAAAATCGAAAAAAATATTTTATTTCATTTTTTAAAAGTTTGCATCCTAGCGAAGAAATTGAAGAAAGAAAAGAACTCACAATTACTTCTAATGAAACTTGTACATCTAAATAAACTCAAATGTACATAATATAAATAAAAGTAACAAATAAAATCGCTATTTAAACAGAAATTAAAACAAATAAAAGCCTTAAGTTCGGCCATGCCGAATCTTATATACCCTCCACCATGGATAGCATGTGACCTCACAAAATAATTCAAACCTAAAGAAAATAACACAAAAAATATAGTAGATGAGAACAGTAGGAATCACAACAAGTTAGATGCTATATATGGGAGCTATATCTAAATATGGACCGATATGGCCCATTTGCAATCCCAAACAACCTACAACTATAAGAAGTATTTGTACCAAATTTGATCAACCTAGCACTATTATTGCGGACTGTAGCGTGATTACAGACGGACGGACGGACGGACGGACGGACATGGCTAAATCGTCTTAGAATTTTACGACGATTAAGAATATATATACCCTCCACCATAGGATGGGGGGTATATTCATTTTGTCACTCCGTTTGTAACACCTCTAAATATTGATCGGAGATTGGGTTTTGATTTTTCCCATTTTTTATATTTTAGTGCACTTTGTGAATTTTTTTAGATTTTTCCGATAACTCGTTCAGAAGTTATCGATATTTAAAAAATCATTAAGCAATAACTATGTGTATCGGGTTTTTGGTTATAACTTCTTTAGCGATTGTCCGATTTGAAAAAGTTTTTTTTGAAATGTTGGTATTTTCCGGTATTTTTCAGAAAAAAAAAATTAAAAAATATATTAACATTTTGTTGTGTGTGATTTTACAGTTTTACAATTTAAATTTTATTTTTTAAATTGTTTGTACTATCAAATTCGCAAAAATCGGAGAGTACAAAACAGTTTAAAAATAACATTTAAATTGTAAAAATTAAAAATCGCAAAAAATTTTTTTTTTAATATTTAAAAAAAAAAATTCTGAAAATTTCTGAAAAGTACCACAAAATACCAATATTTCAAAAAAGTTTTTCAAACCGGACAATAACATAAGAAGTTATGACCAAAAACCCGATACACAGAGTGATATCCTAACGATTTTTTAAATATCGATAATTTCTGAAAGAGTTATCGGTAAAATCTCAAAAAATTCACAAAGTGCACTAAAATATAAAAAATGGGAAAAATCAAAACCGAAATTTTTTTGAAACCATCGATTTGTCGTGGAATTCCCCATATTTTGACCTCATGTTACATATTTGTACATGTCTTAAAAATACGTAATTTTGAGGAACATCCCTGAGATAGGTAACTTCGGTAACTTTTGAAAGCGGCGTAAACGACATTATGCTTTACTCGATTCACCATTAAAAAAATGGGGTTGATAAAACTCAAATGCGAAAATTTTCACATAAGTATGTTTAGTGGAAATTCGATTTGGGTCAGTTTAAGACATTTGAGCAATGTCCGTCCGTCTGTCTGACGGACGAAAGGACTACCCGATTGACTTCAAATTTGATATGCTGTAATATTTTTCTCCATCTCAGGCTATATTCAAAAATGGGATATTTTGGTCCATTCCTGCTATTACCTCTCCCACAAGGGGTTAACATTTAGTGAAATATTAATTCTTTAATAATTGGTATACTACTTATTCGAATCTTCTGAAAAATGATAGAAGTTGACACGATTGACCTTTTGGAACCTCCCAAACAAATGGACCATTTTGCACCAAAAGGTAACTGCTTATAATAGCTTTAATATTAGTTCATACAAATACTTGACAAATGAACTATTTTGTACCAAAAGTTAACAGCTTATAGCTTTAATACCAGTACATACAATAATGTTAATAAATTCAATTTAAAGTGACAGAAACTTGATTAAAGCAAAAAATAGAAAATTTGCGAATATTTTTTGTGACTGAAGGTGAGGGGATTTGTAAGTCGGTTTATGCGACTGAACTTTCTTACTTGTTTTGTTTGTAGATTCACATCCGGGTCGTTTTGTTTTAATAAAATAATGTTTGTGTCTTAAGTCTTTTGTTTTGATTTCCTCCCTCTGAAAATGCATTCATTCTGCTTTTGTTTTCAAAAATTAAAGATGAATTGTGAATGTGTGAGTGAAAATAGACAGATACATACATCGATCGATACCTCCATTCCAACACATGCTAAGTCGAAACAGGTAGTTTTTCAGGACAGGCGATTTAAGTTTTATGGAACTTTTATGCAAATCGAATGTTCTTTATTGTTTGTGCATAACTTTTCAATAAGTTGACGGATAAACACCAAATTTAGACTGAATATAATTTAGAATTTAAAAGTGAAATGTCCCTAAAAATTTGCTAAGTCGACTTAGCATACTTTGGTGTTAGCATTAAGGTGTTAATGGTGGTTCCTTAATTTTTCAATTCATGGATAGAAAGGAATGAAGAAATATAGTTGCAGAAGCATTGGTCCATAAAGGACTATAATTGCTGAGACATATAATTTTTCTATTATGCCTAGAAAAAAATTGGATCTCAAGAAATGATAATCTGCAAGTTTTGCTTTGTTTTTGTTATATTTTACGTCCTTCTCTCCAGAACACTCGAACGTCAATATTTTTATCGAAATGAACCCCAATGATATATTCTTCTCTCTAGTATGTAGAAAGAAGTAATGTAAGTAAAAACTACAAAAATACAAGAGTAAACTTAAACATTAATTTAATTATGATTTATGAATTATGATATTTATTTATGCTTTCGGGACGGCGCGTACGCCATTCCCGGCTAACAAAAATTGCACGAACGAGTTATTCACATTAGGAATAATCGCGGAGGTCAACTCAATCGAAAGTGCAATGATAGAGCCTCACTCCGGGGGAACCGCCTTCATGATCACGGTAACCCCTACGCCAGGTAAGTATGCTTTCCTCCGCTCAACGTTAACATCTTAAGTTGAATGGATAATATAGTGTATGAGAATTATATGATGTTCAAAAGCATTAATAATCATTTATCTGCTTGGAAAGAAATTAGTTTCCTTTAGCTTGCTTAAAATGTTGACGGTGGTTCTCGCCAACACACCAGGAGGGTTAACATCTAGTTGACATGAAATATACTAACGAGTTTGCCATTATACGGTTATGTTGAATATAAACACAATTTCATTCTACTCTTGTTGAGGAACCTCCTCACACAACAATTTCATCCTACAAATATGTGTGTGTATGTTTTTTTTAGTGTGTATGTTTTTCAACATGTGAAAATGTACGGCATGTAGTTAGGTAGAAATGACTATCTGATAAATTTAGTATCGTATTTAAGGGGTAGTATAGGATGGGGGATGAAATTCAAATTTTTCTGCTGCGCATTTTTTTCCAAGTGATGTGTTTTCAAATATATCTTATCCTCCACCCTTGACTTCCAGACTCGATTGACTAAGGGTAGTCAAACGACACTCGTCGTCATTCAGTGGATTTTAGATGCAACTCACAGTTGTCGAAAACTTTTCGGATTTCATCCAACATTCAGTAATTCTCATATACTTCGTTTGTCCTGTAGCTTAAGATGTCTGGTATGAGCGGATAAAAGCATACTTACCTGGCGTAGGGGTTACCGTGATCCTTAAGGCGGTTCCCCCGGAGTGAGGCTCGATCATTGCACTTTCGATTGAGTTGACCTCCGCGATTATTCCTAATGTGAATAACTCGTGCGTGTAATTTTTGATAGCCGGGAATGGCGTTCGCGCCGTCCCGATTTTTTAATACATTCGATTTTTCTAATCCAGGCGATCTTCCAGAGGATCCGTGAGTACATTTAATAAAGATGTTATTATTTTTGATGAATTTTATGTTTAAAATATTATAATTGGCATTATTTTGGGGCGATTTTGACTTTTGAAAATGTCTAAAACTTACTTGAGTAGTTCTTACGAAATCGTAATGAATTAATCGAATTTAATTTAATTTTGTGGACATAATGTATTATTTTAAGGCAAAGTTTTTAAAATTTTTTGAGAATATTCTTCAACTTGTGGCATAAGGGATTATTTTAAGATGAAGTTTTTAGACTTTATTGAAAATATTCATCAGTTTTAAAATCATTTTTTTAATTTCAAAACAAAAATTGGTTTGGGCAAATCCACTGCAGAATACCATTAAATTCTTTATTTTCCCATGACTTTGCATTTAAATATGCTTACTTTGTCTCACATTTTGCAGAGCTAACTAGTACAGTTCGACTCGAATATGATTTTAGTAAAAATTTCATAGAAATTGCTATTTTATTGAAAATTTCGTAGAAATTGCAATTTTATAGAAAATTGAATCGTATGCACTTATATTAATGTCCTTCAAAATTGACGAAATTTTATTTTTTCTGGAAAATCTTGCATAAATTAATATTTTTTTGTATTTATTCATATTTATGGTAAATTATATTTTTATAAAAAAAAATTAAAAATTAGATCTTTTATAGAAAATGTTTCGTTAAAAATTTTATTTTTCTATACAATTTCTTTAAAATATTGTTTTTTAGAAAATGTATTCAAATAACATTTTTTTAAATTTTTGCGAAAATAAATTTTTATTAAAATTCGATTTTTTTTAAAAAATTGTGTCAAAATGCTAATTTTCTAAAAAATTTAGTTGAAATGGCAAATTACTTCGAAATTGTTTTTGTTGAAAATTTTGTCGAAAATTAATTTTGAAAGAAAATTTCGTCTTTTTTTCTTCGTTATAATTGTGTCAAAATTAAATTTTTCAAAAAAATTTAGTTGAAATTGCATTTTTCTAGAAAATTTCTTCGAAATATATTTTTCTAAAAAAATTCTTTGATATTGCATTTTTCTTTAAAATTTCTCCGAAATTGAAGGTCTTACGAAATAGTAATGAATTAATCGATGTTAATGGAATTTATGAAATTTTTAGACAACATAAGGGATTATTTTAAGACATAGTTTTTAAACCCTTTTTAAAATATTCTTACTTTTTTAAATTCAAAACAAAAATAGGCATTGATAAATCCACTGTATATCTTCCTTTAACTGCTATGTAGTTTTGTCTCACTTTTTCCGAGCTAAGAAGTCCTGCCATAGCAAAGTTCGACAAAATATGATTTAATTGAAAATTTCATATAAATTGCAATTTTATTGGCAATTTAAAGAAATTGCATTTCTATAGAAAATTGTATCGATTGCACTTTTATAATTATTTCCTTCAAAATTGACGAAATTGTAATTGTTTTCTAAAAAATCTTGCCTATTTTAATATTTTATATTTATATATATTTTTACTGGAAATCGCATTTTTATAGAAAGCTTCAGCAAAATTTTATTTAAAAAAAAAATTTATTAGAAATCGAATTTGTATAGAAAATTTTGTCAAAATTGTTTAAAAATTCGTTGACAATTATATTTTTCTCTAAAATTCCTTTAAAAATTTAATTTTTCTAAAAAAAATTAGTTAATATTACATTTTTGGAAAATTTTGTCAAAAATATATTTTTATTAAAAATTTGTTAAAAAAAATTGTTCAAAATTAAATTTTTCCACAAAATTAAGCCAAAACTACATTTTTTGAAAATGTTGTCGAAAATAATTTTTTATTACAATTTTCCTTTTTTCTAGAAAATATTAAATTTTTTGAAAATTTTGTCGAAAAGTAATTTTTATTCAAAATTTAGTTTTTTTCTAGAAAATTATCTTAAAATTAAATTTTTCTAGAAAGATTCGTAGACATTGCATATTTTTAGAATATGTCTTCGAAAGTTTTTTTTTATGAAACATTCGTTAATATTGATTTTTATCTTTAAATAATGATCCGATATTGAATTTTTGTCAGAAGCTTTCCTTAATCGGCTTTTAATAAAGTCAACCATCTTTAATCAGGGCAATGGTCACTAATCGTGGCTAATCCACTTATCGACTTTTAATCCGGTCACCGGTGTTAATTAAGTCCGCTCATCGACCTTTAATCACTAGACCTCTGATTTTTGCATATTTTAAATTTTTCATCCGATTGGATTCAAACTTTGCATTAAGACGTTTTAGCGTTCAAATCTATATTTTATATTTTTTCGATAAAATTTGAATGATAAAATTAAAAAAAAGTCTGTTTCCAATCGGATGAAAAATTAAAAATATGCAAAAATTCGAGGTTTATGAATCAGAAATCCGGTCAAAAAAAATTCCGGAGACCGTTTTATTTCAAGAAATTTTGTAAAGAAATTAATTTTAACAGAATATTTTAGAAAAATGCATTTCAACGATTTTTCTTGAAAAATTCAATTTCGGCGAAATTTTCAAGAAAACTGCAATTTCAACGAAATTGTGTAGAAAAATTAGATTTAAACAACATTTTTGAGAAAACTACAAATCCGAAAGAAATTTCTGGAAGAATTAAAATTCTAAAGTATTTTCTAGAAAAGAAGTAAACTTGAAGAGGACATTTCTAAAAAAAATAAATTTTTGTTGAAAATTGAAATTTTCATAAAATTTTCTAGAAAAAATGCAGTTACAACGTAATTTTTTAAGGAAATGCAATTTCACCGAAATTTCCTAAAACATTCAACGAAAGTATGCAGAAAAATTAAATTTCGGGGAAATTTAAAAAAATGCAACAAACGAAATTTAGATATAATTTTGGTTTTATTATTCGACCTTTTTATTTATTTATTTATTTATATGAATTACAATACAAAGTAAATTTATATTCTAATTATAAGGTCCAGGGAAAGGCCGGGTTACAAAGACCATATGGCTAAATTTTTGCAGCGACAGACCAGAGCCTCTGGTGGGAATCGAACCCACGACCCCCAAACTCATAGGCGAGTACTCTACCAACTCACCTACTGGGGCGCTTCCGACCTTTTTATTTATTAATATTTTGATTATTTTATTAGTTGAGCTCGAGGTCAAAGGGTGGTTATTTTATTAATAAAAGAAGGTTTATATGCTGTTGGATATTTTGTTAAGCTTTTTGTTTATTTGATTTTCAGTTTCCTGAGGGTGATCCACGATGAGGATCGAAATATTGAAAAAATTAACAATATTAAAAAAATAAACAATTAATAAAATAATCAAAATATTTAAACGAAAGTTTTATTTTATTATATTTTTTGACATGGTTATGGGGAGCAGTTGATTGAAAGGGTTGGGAAGCCCCGCTCTAAACGATTAGTAGAATATTATACCTCCAAGAAGTTGTGAACTCTTTTAAAACGTCAACATTTTCATAACGATTACCCCTAATCCGTACATCGACGTACGATGTATTGTAAAATATTTTAAAAAAATCATATTTTCCGTACGAATTAGGTACAGACGTAATAGATAAAAATTGACTTTTTCAAAAATGATTGTTAACATATTTTGTAAAAGTCGCGAAGATTGATTTAAACATATAATTGAAAAAATTTAATTTCGCTGCGTAAAATCGGGAAAGTAGACATATTCCCAATAAAAGTATCTTAGCCAATAGCCGATTTATAAATCACAATTTTGTCCGTTTTCATCCCATTGTGCATGGAACTGATCAGCACTTTGAGTTTTTGTTTTAACTTCAACACTTGTTGTTTTTGTGGTCTTAGTATGATCCATTTTGTTGTCATATTTGTTTGCTTATATATATACAAATACAACACCAATAGCAAATAACAACAGCAACAAATATCCATTGCATCCCAGTCACTGGTGGTAATCGTTCGATAGGAATAAGTTTAGGAGTAAATGTCCTACTTTTCACTATATTTCTTGGTTACATAATAGCAGAGTCCGTCGACACACATGTGTCGGAGCAGCAGCAACGACCGATCGACCGACCATTGTGTCTGTACTCTTAAGCCCATTGGCTTCAGGCCACTTCAAATGTTATATTATATCTTGTAAGTGAAATGTGGGCATAATGTGTACGTGGTTTGGTTTTAATCCTTAAAATTTAATTATGTATAGTGTCGACTAACTGACATTAAATTCCACCTATTCACTGTATTCATACATTCATAGCTCAGACTAAAGTAATTTTAGGTGTTCACACTTTTTTACAGTCCAAAAAAATTAATATTACTTTCAAAACTATTATATTTAGTATCAGATAAACATTGTGTAAAATACACATTGAATAATTTAGCGGAAAAATCCTAAAGAATATTTAAACTCGAATTTCTTGTCGAATTTTAATATTCATGATAGCATAAAACACAAACATTTTACAAAAATATGATCTAGTTTACAGGAATCCCAGTCAATTCGTTTTTGAAAAGAAAAACAAGATTGCGAAATTGGTTTAAACTGTTTGATTTACCGCTCTCTGCCATCGTTTTCACACACAGAGTGAAATATACGCCGAACAAATGCAAGTGAACGCATTAATGCGTCGAGTGTGTAAATAAAATAGTTAATCCAGTTTTGCGGCATGTCGTATTAAGGATTAGTTAGCACAACAACAAATGCATAATTTATAGAATACTGGTCCTAGAGGCAACGCCAGTTTAGATACCGACTATGTATTTTGTTAAACGTCGTCTATCACAACTGAGCTGAGTTGCATCACAGTCAGATTTGAAATGAAAACGAAACGAAAGACTTAAGACAAAAACATGATTTGAAAAATATTTATAAGCTCGTCAGATGAAGGAATGTAAATACTACAGCAAAAGCCAGCTGACACCACCAGCTGTGATAGTTTACCTAATTTAAAAAAATAAAAAGAAAAAATTGCATCCAAAAAAATTTGATTTTGTAAGAGAGAAATATGCAAAAAAGCATTAGTTTAACTAAGGCTAAAATATTGCATTACAAAGTAATACACAAGGAGATAAACAACATCATTTGTTGTTTACAGCATTGGAATTAGTCTAAGTAGCAAAACATATTTATTAGTACTAAATTAGATCTGGCTAACTGCTCTATAATTTAGTTATTACATAGAAAACACAAACATTTCTTGAAAAAACCTGTATACTTAAAAATAAGTAAACGCTAAAATATGTTTGGCCTTAACAAAATAAACTTTACGAAAATCAAAATGAGAAACAGCAATCTAAATTCCAAGAAATCCATATTTAAGATCGTTTTTCTAATGTCACAACAAAAGACTTAAGACACAAACTTTAGACAAAATTTCTCACATAGATTTGTTACACGACTTAATTAAGTTTTCAGGCTTTCTGATTTATAAATGAGTGCGAATATTTTTATACGCTGCACGACTGCGTTGATGGATTCTTGTCAAAATAAAATACAAACTGCAAAGTTTCTGCTAAATTGCTTTAAAAATGTGGTGTCTATAGCTCAAAATCCGTATTATGGAGCGACCTCTGTAGGGAGCTATCATGAATTTGCGTATTTGTCTGTAACGCTTAGAGGGAGAAGAGGCACAGGCCTAGTTTCTTGTACCAGTCGATGGAAACTTACAATCTTAGTGGCCCTATGTTCTTCAGATTATTATTGTTCTCGAAATATGATCACATCAGGCTCTGCTCAACGTTAGTGATTCGTGATTTGTTTTACCATACTAATAATTAATTTCTATAAATAAATACCATGTGTAGAATTGCGGAAAATTACGATAAGTAGTATAATTAAATAAACAACATTTCACTAAATGTTGACCCTTTGTGGGGGAGGTGCTAAAAGGAGTGGACCAACATGGTCCATCTTCGATCTGATATAGACAAAATATAAACATGTACCAAATTTAAAGTCATTCGGTTACCCCTATCGAGATTTATTGTGCGTACTAGCTTTCAATGTGCGGGCGCACATTGCTCAAATTGAAATTTTTGCGATTTTTAAGGAACTGGATGCACTTTTTTCGGGTAGGTTTGTTTCGCATTTTTTCTCCTATTCAATATCTACAACTTTACTTCAGACACAAAAGAGATATTCCGTACGGTATACCGAGAAAAAATATAGAAAAAGCGCTTAAAATCCACCTTGAGCAAAAAAATGTATATGGCCATTATATTATTAATTGAGCCAACTTAACTAAACCAATGATGCAGAAGTTGGAGCTACTTTCACGTCCAATTCTCAGAATTGAGTCCCAAAACAATGAGCTATAAAATGCTGTACAACCAACCACTGAGCTATTTTCCTATTCTAAACATAGCCACTCAGGTCTCATCAATTATAGTATTGACCACAGATGTATTCATTTATTCTAGAGTCAACCACTGAGGTCTTAATCTGCTCTAGAACCGACCATAGAGCTCTTAATTTATTGTGGAGTCGACTACTGAGGTCTTCATCTACTCTAGTGTCAACAACTGAGGCCTTCATCTGTTATAGAGTCGACCACTGATGTCTTCGTCTATTCTAGAGGCGTTCCCCTGAAGTCTTCATATATTCGAGAGGCGACCATAGAAGTATTCATCTATTCTAGCGCCGATCACTGAGAACTTCATATATTCTAGAGGCGACCACTGAAGAAGTCTTCCTATATTCTAGAGCCGACCATAGAAGTCATTCTATACACGAGTACTAGAGTCGACCATACATGTCTTCCTATATTCTTCTGTACTAGAGTCTACCAGTGAGGTATTATATCTATTCTATGGTAGATAATTGAGGTTCTACAGTTAAGTATTGGATCTCCCTCCGACCACTGAGGTTTTCTTCTATAATAAAAGCGACCAGTAATGTATACCTCTATATCATAGGCGAGTTTTGAAGTATTTCTCTATACTTGAGTATATAACTGAGCCTGAGCGACTCTATACTAAAGTCAACCACTGAGATTTTCCTCTATGCTGGAGTCAACTACTGATATATTTATCTATACTGGATGCATGGGTCGATCACTGAGGACTTCTTGTAGTTTAGACTCAACCACTTCGTTTATACACGAGTCGACTAATTAAGTTTTCTTTTATATCAGAGTTGACCACTGAGGTCTTCCTTTATTTTACAGTTGCACTCTGAAGTCTAGAGTCGGTCAATGATGTCTTCTTCTAAGCAATGGTTGACAGCTGAGGGTCAACAGTTGATCGTTGATATCTTCATCCGACCTAGAGCCGACTCTGAATACTCCCTCTATATGAGAGTCTACCACTTATGTCGGCCTCTGTCCTAGAGCCGACCACTGTAGTGTTCCTCTGTTCTAAAAATCGATCACTGTGGTGTTCCGCTGTACCAGATTCGATCACTGACATTTTTTACATATGTCGCAGGACTACTAAAGACTTCTCCTTTATGTCAGTAGACCTAGGATTTTTGCATATTTGTCATCAGATCGGAACAAAACTGTGTATTTAGAAGTTTTATTGTTCAAAAATAATATGCACTAAAGTTTTCTATATTTGAACGATGAAAACGACTAAATGCAATGTTTGGTTCCTATTGGGTGAAAAATTACAAATATGGGAATATGCAAGGGCTATATATTCGAGGCGACCACTGAGGTCTTCCTCTGCATTAGATTCGGCTGGAGTCTTCTTCTACACAAAAGATGACCGATGAGGTGTTGGTCTCTACTTGAGTCGATAACTGAGGTCTTCCTCTAAACTGGAGTTCACCACTGGGGTCGTCCTTTATAAGCACTGTGTTGTTTATTAGGCCGGGTCAAAAAAAAAAATATTGCGGTTGTCCGCATCTCAAATGAAAGCTTGTTTTGTTTAATGAATATCCCCCTAATATATGTAGGCTTTATCTTGAGCCGCCAGTGAGCTAGAGCGATATTACATAACCTCTAAAATTCATGTTTTTCTTGAAAATGTCGGACATCATTGACTCAATCGGGAGCATTTCCATGTGTGCAGCTAGAACTCGCTACTCCGCTTCTAGCGATACCAATATTGTGATTCTCGCGATAATAGAACCAAAGATATTCACGATTTAAGAGCGTAATTTTACGTTTTTTAATTTTTTTTTATAAATACGCTTTGTTGAAGAACAGAATATAATTTGTAAACAAGCTTTCATTTGAGATGCGGACAACCGCAATATTTTTTTTGACCCGCCCTATTGTTTATCTGTACTAGAGTCAAATACTGATGTTTGACTAGACAACACTGTGGTCGGTCATTGAGGTATTTCTATATACTAAACTATACCGACCATCAGGCAAGACCACTGAGGTCTTGCTGTACACATAAGTCGTTCACTGAACCGACTCATCACTGTGGACTTTCGAAATGTAATGATGAACACTAAGATTGTCCTCTATAATGGCGTCGATACATAAGGTTTTCCTCTGCACTTATCGTGATTTTTCCCTACACTGGAGTCGACCGTCTTCCTGATTACTATAGCCTATATGCCATAGCGTGTTCAATTTGAGACTCTCAATTTAATTACAACGACCAGGGCAAGCATAACATAAATCATAATATTTTTATTTCTTTTAATTGGAAAACCATTTATTTTCGGCGAAGTTAAAGTAGTGTTTTTGTTTTGACTTTTAATATTTATGGTCTTTAATTCCTTTTATTGGTTAATTAAAGTTTTGAGTTCTATTTCTCAATATTTGTATGCAAACTCACACACACACACATATTCACTCAGGCACTTTTAAAATTAATGCGAAAATAGATAACTGTGAAACAAACATTATCGTTTAATCTTTTGTTTGTTGCGGCCAACAATAAATTTTATTTTTATTCTGGGGAATTTTTTTCGGTGCTCTACTTACGATTGTTGCCTATGATTGGACTATGGGGAATTCCATTGTAAGTTGGCATTGATTTGATGTGAACGAATTTTTTTGGAGTGGCCTATGACAATGACAATGTCAATGGAAAATGTCTGAAATGGCTATATAGCAACAGCACATCCGTTGTAGTCCAAAGTGAATGGAATTGTTTCTTAATTTTATGCTTCTCAGCAGTCACACCCTTACGATGGGTGGGAATGGAATGACCCATATTATTAATCTGCTATGTAATGTGCGTAAATTTATTGATTGGCATTTTTCACTTTGAACTGTTGTTGTTCTTTGTACTCGGCGTGCTGTAAGAGAACAGCATGATGCATGATAGAACGTGATTGTTGTGACAATTCAATGGACAAGTGAAACGGATATTCGCCACTTGAAATCAATGCAAAAAATCACAAAAGTCAAAAGTGGCGATGGTGATATACTTTGAGCTTTGCGATCGTACAGAAATGCAAGCGAAAAGAAACAAAGAATTCAAGTGGGCAGTGGAAATATGAACCGAATTATCCAATCAAATTAATTTTTTTCTTTTTGAAATTTTGTGGTGCGAAGAAAAACCGAAAGTTTGCATTCAAATTTGTGCTCTGTTTTTGCTGCGTTCTGCGTTTGACTCTTTTCGCGGTTGTTGTTTTTGTTGGCTACTTTGAACAAAGTTCGCGTCTTAAGTCTTTTGATTTTAATCACACCGTATTAAGAGCAAAGTGTCGTTTTTTTTTTCGCTGACTGCGAAAATATGTTACACTTTTGTTAATACCATTTGCCAGCGTATGATTAAAGTTTTTAAATTTGGAATTTTTAAAAGTTGTATCATAAAACTGGATATGCGTAAGTGACAATTATTGCAGTGCAACATTCCATGCAATGTCCAATAACAATTCAGTGGGTTTTTTAATTAGATTTTTATTTATTAATGTTTTATTTATTTTGACTGGTTTGTTTACTGTGGATTTTTAAAAGTATTTCGGCGATATGATTTAGTAGGTGAGGCAAATATTTTGATATTTTGTCCAAGATCGTTGATACCCACACCCCATTTTGAAGTTTGAACTTTTTCGATGGAAAAATCAGAATTGATTGATTTTGTATGTTAGAAAAAAACAACATCGAAATCCATCGCAGTGAACCATGCGAAATATGCGTTAACCTATGTCTTAGAGACACAGCGATTACATCGATCAATGTTATTTTTCTAGATTGTTTACTACCCGTACGTTCTTAAGTGGAACGAACTATGTGAAATTGGTTACAGAATGGTTAGAAAACAATGCGAAATATAATTTTGGCCAGAATGAATTATTTTGCCCAAAGCTGAGAGCCATTTGTATACCCTCCACCATAGGACACCGATTGTAACACCTCTAAATATTGATCTGAGACCCAATAGAGTATATATATTCTTAATCGTATTAAAATTCTAGGATGATTTAGCATTTAGGTAGGCTGCTGAAATATGGTATAGATACTTCTTATAGCTGCAGGTAACTTTGGATTGAAAATGGGCAATATCGGTCCATATTTCGATATAGCCCCCATATATAGCATCTTGCTTATTGTGATTCCTACTGTCCTCATCAACTATACATTTACCTTATTTGTATACCCTTCACCATAGGGTGGGGGGTATAACACCACTAAATATTGACATGAGACCACATAAAGTATATATTCTTAATCGTCTTAAAATTGAAAGACGATTTAGCCATGTCCGTCTGTCCGTCCGTCCATCCGTCCGTCTGTTGTAATCACGCTACAATCTATAATACTTGAGATAGGTGGCTGAAATTTGGTATATGTAGATACTTCTTATACCTGCAGGTAACTTGGGATAAGAATGGGCTATATCAGTCCACATTTTGATATAGCCCCCATGTATAGCATCTGTCCGATTTGACTCCTTAACGGTGTAGAGTCCACACATGTTAACTGATCGGGCTAAAAATTGGTAACTGGGGTTAATTTATGTTTTAAAATAGCCCCCATACAAATGTTTTAAAATAGCCCCCATACAAAGGTCCCTCTAGATTTTACTTCTTAACGCAACAAAAACCACAAAGTTCAACGAATCGGGCTGAAATTTTGTAATATGACTTTATTTGTTCCCGAAACCATTCACATGCTATCCATGGTGGAGGGTATATGGGATTCGGCCAGGCCGAACTTAACGCTTTTACTTGTTTAAAATGTATTAGGGTCTTCTAAACTCGAAAAATAATGCCTTTTATGGGGATTTTTGTATTTTTCATCATTGCACTACTCTCAAAGTTCATTTTGCACATGCTGATAGAATATGTTTCAGATCAACAGTAAATGTATGACAGAACTATCAGATCTGATACTCGTATACTCTTGAAGAAATGGAAACAATTGCTATTGGTATTAATACGCCTTATTTTGAAGGGAAATGTTTTAAAACAAAGTAAAACGTGGAAAATAAAGCTGTAAATAAGAATTTTAATTACATTAGTTTACAAAATTTGTGTCGAAGGGCCGCGTATAGAATTTTCTTGTGTAATGTTGTGCCCTAAACATGAACAAAATAAAGGGTGGTCCAACCAAAACGCACGATGTTAATTGTAAATAAAACAAAAAGTTTTCCGAGAATTATCTTAAATTTGAAGGATAGCAGAATGATAGAAGGATCTATGACAATTATGTGTGAAACCAAATATCGGCCAAATGCTCGCAACGGCTTCTATCCAACGGTCCATATTTTCAATGACTCTGAGATAGAAATATCTCATCCTTCAGCTCTTGAATTCAAATATCTTTTTCTTTAAATATTCCCAAAGAAAGAAGTCCAACGGTGTAAAATTACATGATCGGAGCGGCCAATTAACATCGCCACGACAGAGATAACACTGTCGCCATTGTTTCGTTGGCAAGTGTCACCATTCTGTTGGAACAACACATCGTCTAGGTCCATATCATCAATTTCTGGCCACACGAAGTTCGTTATCATCTCGCGATAGCGAACACCATTCACGGTAACTGCTTGGCCGACCTCATTTCTTAAAAAGAAGTACAGTCCGATGACGCCGCCAGCCTATAATTTCCGCAGAACGAACTGGGCGAGCTTGCAAGGCTTTTTCCACATCTCCTACAGACCCGGTTTGCTGAAATTTGCGCAAAATTCTCCCGATTGTGGACAAATTTGGTCAATTACGCTGACCAAAAAAATCACGAAATGTATTTTGATTGAACGCCCATTTTCGTAAAAGGCTTCAACAATGTTATCGCGCGCTCATTTGTGTACCTGGCCATGGTTGAATTTGTCAAACATTGAAACAAAGAAATGTCACCCTTTATTAAAACAATGACGGTTTTCTTGCATTTAGTCTTTGGAACATATTTTTTTAAGTATAAGCCGGGTTAAACTTTAAATTAAAGAAAAATATGAGGGCTACAGGGTCTGTTCAATAGAAAATGTGAGAAAATTATTTCTATCTCAGACTAAGATCAAAGATGTCGATCCACTGCTTCGAGTACCTCCCCCAAAAAGAGTCAACATTTTGGGAAATATTCGTTCTTTAATAACTTTAGAAATTACCTACCAGAATCTTTCACAAATCCACACATAGTTTATTTCCACGCCACTTTTGCTACCTCCCAATCAAAATGGCCAAAACAAAAGATGTGAAAAATGTTGTTTGAATTTCCCTAACATTTACAATATGGATCATAATTTATACAGTTATCCATATATTTTTTAGCAAATATTCATTGTTTTCTTCTTTAAGGTGCTATATTTCATGGAAAATGGAAGAATTTTTTTTTCTGGTGCTTTGCGTGCCATTAAAAAACATTTTAAAAAAATATATTTTTTTCTAGTTGTTCTATCGACAGGCCAAATACTAAAGGTTAAAGGTACCTTCCATTAAAATTGGAATTTTAGACAAAACTTTTGAACTTTACAATAACATTTTTTTAGATTTATTGAATGTTTTCACATTCGAATTGTTCAGCTTTTTCGATCAACTCTTCCTTTCGAAAGAGAGGTTTTTGTGGGGTATTGAAAAAAATAAGACACTGCGCTTTGAAAGCCATGTTTTTTTTGTTTAACAAAATAAAATTTCAATGTACACAAAAAAAGTTTTTTGCTTTAGGACACAACAAAAAATGTTGTTGCATAGTGTAGAATAAACATGAAAAACTATTGGGGATATCTATTTGGGAATTATACTTTAATTTTAAATGAACTAATATTGGGTTTTCCAAATTTTTGTTATGGAAATTCAAAAGTTTTTTATGTAATGTGAAGTACAATCGATGAAGTTCTAAATAAGTTCTAAATAAAACGTCATTCAAATGGCCTCCACGAGGAAAGAATTCGATGAACCCAATTTTCGAACACTTTTTCCACTAAATCAAGTCGTATGTCATGAATGACACGTTCAATATTGACTTGTAAAGCTTGAAGAGAGTCTGGTTTATTTCGAAAGACCAATGACTTCAAATAACCCTACAAGAAATAGTCTAATGGTGTTAAATCGCATTTTCTTGGAGGCCATTCAATATCACAATTTCTTGAAATAATCGAATCTCCAAATTTTTCCCGCAACAATTCAATAGTTTCATTTGCTGTGTGGCACGTAGCTACAATCGGCAAAAAGATAGCTCTTAACGAGAGCTAAAATATTGATCATGGGTCTCAAGGTCTTAGGTCGACCGGAAAGGGTTTTTGTTTGGATTAAAATAAAAGTGGACTTAGCATTATTTTCAAATGTGAATGGAAAGTTTATTTTTGCTCTAGCTCCTTAACGGTATGTCGGATCGGGAATCGGTCGATGGCAAAAATATTGCTCTTAGCGGGAGCTAAAATATTGGTAATGGGTGTCAAAGTCTTAGGTCGACTGGAAAGTGAATTTTTTTGGATTTTAAAAAATGGACTTAGCGTACGAAAAGTTGCAATTGGAGAACGATTATTTTGATAATAAAACTGAATAATTTGTAAACGTTGTTCTTGCGTATAAATCTCCATGATGAAATTGTAAATACTACTGAATACAATGAAAAACAAATGACAAATGACCCATGACATATTACAAATGGCCGAAACGTCACTTCAAAATCATATGTATCATCCCTATTGGAAAACCCTTTATATGGATTATTTTAGTACATTTTTCCAAAAATTTAAAATAAAGTTATACACAAAATTAAAGTATTCCAATGTTAGTTTTAATAAAGTTCATTCGAGACGGCGCGTACACCATTCCGGCTAACAAAAAATACACGCTCGAGTTATTCACATTAGGCATAATCTCGGAGGTGCATGCAAAGACTTGAATGTGTAATGGTTTAATAGTACCTTTTGGTACCTCCCACACAAATGGACCATTTTGTACCAAAAGTTACCAGCTTATAAATTTAATACCAGTGCATACATATACTTGAAATTTTGTACAGTGTAATGTCTAGAGTCCAGAGAAAAAAGATAAAAGTGGCCGTAATTGGCACGCCCCTTTTGGTACCTCCCACACAAATGGACCATTTTACAACAAAAGTTAACAGCTTATAACATTAATACCAGTGAATATAAATATTTGAAATTGTGTGCAGTGTAATGATTTTATAGTACCTAGAGTCCAGAGAAAAGTGACCGTTATTGGGACGCCCCTGTTGGTACCTCTCACACAAATGGACCATTTTGTACCAAAATAAAACAGCTTTTAACTTGAATACCAGTTCATACTTTAAAGTTATTAAATGCAATTTAAATTGATAATAATTTAAATAAAACAAAAAAATAAATAATTTTACTAATATTATTTTGAGACTCAAGGTGAGGGGATTCATTAGTCGGTTTACCCGACTGAACTTTCTTACTTGTTCTTTTTTCATTGATGATAAATATTTGTTTCGTAAATAATAAACTCAAATAAGATAATTTAGGACGGAAACAAATATTTGTTTAGAACAACATCTTAACAAATATATAATACGTGCATTTAAATACCCGGCGTTGCCCGTGTTGTATTTTAACACAGTGATCCAAACTTCGCAAGCTTGAAGATATTCTAATAAAAAATCCGATTAAAAGACAACACTAAAACAGTACAATTTTGAAGCTATGAAACAGTACAGTTCTATGTAACGGGTTTTCCAATAGCGATGATATGATGTTGAAGTGACGTTTCGGCCACTTGTAATATGACATGATCTGTCATTTTTTTTCATTGTATTCAGTAGAGTTTACAATTTCATCATGGAGATATATACGCAAGAACAACGTTTACAAATTATTCAGTTTTATTATCAAAATAATCGTTCTCCAATTGCAACTTTTCGTGCGCTAAGTCAATTTTTTTACAATCCCAAAAGGCCACTTAACTTTATGTTAAGTAAATTTTTTTTTAAATCAAGAAAAAACACACTTTCCAGTCGACCAACGACCTTGACATCAATGAGCAATATTTCAGCTCTCGTTAAGAGCTATCTTTTTGCCATTGACCGATTGTGGCTACGTGCCACACAGCAAATGAAACAATTGAATTGTTGCGAGAAAAGCTTGGAGATTCGATTATTTTAAGAAATTGTGATATTGAATGGCCTCCAGGATGTTGTGATTTAACACCATTAGACTATTTCTTGTGGGCTTATTTGAAGTCATTGGATTTTCGAAATAAACAAGACTCTCTTCAAGCTTTACAAGTCAATATTGAACGTGCCATTCATGACATACGACTTGATTTAGAGAAAAATTGCTCGAAAATTGGGTTCATCGAATTCGTTCCTGCAGAAGAAGTCGTGGAGGCCATTTGAATAACGTTTTATTTAGAACTTAATTGTATCGATTGTACTTCACATTAAATAAAAAACTATTGAATTTCCTTAACAATAAGTGTGTTTTTTTTTTTCAAGGAAATCATATCACTCATATTGGAAAAGCCTTTAGTATGAATGTTCTTAGCTCTGGCTACCACAAAAATTTAGTCTGTAATATTTCTTAATATTAGTTAGTTGTACATATATGTTTATTTGCTGTATGATTAATGACGACTTGTAAAAGAATAATAATTTTAAAATTTTCCAATTTTAGTAATTTGATCAGGTCTGGACGGTGCGACCAGAAAAAACTTTTAAAAATCATCAAATCATATTTGTATATATGTGTATGTCCATTGAAGTATTGGAAGAATCCAAAAAATTTTCAAGAATTTTTAAATGCATTGAAAAAATTAAAATTGCTTAGTCACTGCTAAATTTACCACAAAAAAAGCCAAAATTCGACTGTGGATAGTCCGTAGGTTATAAAACACTCGAGTGTTTTTTTCGAGCTCTTTGTGGGATTATTGAAGTATTGGAAGAATCCAAAAAATTTTCAAGAATTTTTAAATGCATTGAAAAAAAGAAAATTGCTTTGGTCACTGCTAAATTTACCACAAAAAAGCCAAAATTCGACTGTGGATAGTCCGTAGGTTATAAAACACTCGAGTGTACACATAAGCAAAATTTCAAACTTTCTACCTCTTATAGGGGCCGCAACGGGCAAGCGGTCAAAAGTCGCTTGGTGTAAAATAGCTTACGTTGGAGATCAGTATATACATATAAACTAGTATGATCATAGCTCATAAGGTACTTTTAAAGTACAGAAAGAGTGAAAATTGCTTTGGTCACTGCGACACTGACCACAATTTGATAATTGACCGAATTGACAATGTTAGATGACAGTAAGTGGTGAGCGATATGTTTTGAAAAGGCTTTAGATATTTTAAGACCCGGGTCTATGTCCAGTTTGACTTCAGACTGGACATAAAATAATTGTTTTCGCATCTCCTTTGAGATCAGTATATACATTTTTAGATTATTAGCTCTTAAGGAACCTTTAAAAGCAGTGAAATAATGAAAATTGTTTTTGGTCACTGCTGCACTGACCACAATGTGAGAATTGACAATTACTTTTTCGCGAATGTATTTGTCGTGTATGGTACTTCATATTTACAAAGTTTAAAATTTTGTACCTCTTAAGAGGCTTCTGAAAGGACCCTAAACATTTTTATATCCCAAGCAGAATATGTATGGGACAATATACTACAGAAGCACGATGTGAGAATACCTTAAAGTTGTATTTGGTTGTTCAAAACATAATCGATGGTTGTTGACAACAAACAGTGAGCGTCATAAAATAGTATACATTGAATTTATTATCCAGTGTGTTTATTTTGTTTTGAATATTTGCTTAAAAACTCCTCACAAAACAATTTCACCCTACACATATGTATGTTTTTTTGACGCTCGCTGCATATAATTAGGCTGCGTATTTGTCAACATGAACAAATTTCCGGCATGATTTTTGTAGTATACTCTGGTACATCTTGTACCGTATTTCAGCAGCACTACAGGATGGTGGTTGAAATTCCAATTTGCCAGATGTGCATCTATTTCCTTAACACATTTAGATATTCCAAGGATTGTGGGTGCTAAAAATGTTTTGCACTACCTGATTCAGTAAATCGTCGATGTTTTCATCACCCTTAGTCTAAAGACCCTCTTAATTAACAGAATTTTAAATTTGGCTCGCGGTGATATAAATCTCTACCAACTTCTGCCAGCATTTAGTAATTCCCATTTAATTCGTTGCTGCAGATGCTTAAGAAGTCTGCTACGAGCCGAGAAAAGCATACTTACCTGGCGTAGGGGTTACCGTGATCCTGAAGGCGGTTCCCCCGGAGTGAGGATCGATCATTGCACATTCGATTGAGTTGACCTCCGCGATTATTCCAATGTGAATAACTCGTGCGTGTAATTTTTGTAATGGCGTACGCGCCGTCCCGATTTTTACAATAAATTTAATTTTGAACAGCGATCAAACTGTTTTTAATCGGTAATAGTTTAATTTTTAATATGTTTTCCTTTGCATATTTTTAATTTGCTCTGTGGTACTTATTATGACTGCCTCATAGAGTGTCTTAAGTCTTTTGATTCGTTTAAGAGGGCCTATATCCTTTGTATTATCTTTAGGTATAAATCCCTCCATGAAAAGTGCATTTTAATTAACACAACCATTAAAGACACCTTCTGATTTGCATGTCCACCACAAAGCCTCTCACACACAGACAGACCAACCAACAACCGAACAACCCAACGTACCAACAAAGTCAGCCGGTGGCATAAAAAATCGACACCATTGGCATTTGTAACCCAAATAAAATACAATAAGAAAAATCCTATTACAAAAACAACAAAACATAATTTTCCAATCATTTTCTGTTACAACAACAATAACCGACATAACAACAACAACAAGACAAACCAAAACCATTGCATAATGTTCATTCATGGACGAGAGAGAGAAGAAAAACACCAAAAAAAAATGAAATTTTATTTAGCCGCCGTTGTAGTTACTGTTGTCCACATAGTCCAATAGTCAGCCTCCGCTGTAGACAACGCAGAAAATTTGCGGCAAAAAACCATAAGCGGTATGTTTCAAGCTGTTCCATGCTGCTGAGCTGCAGCGGACGGACCGGCTCTTGGAAGAGAAGTTAAAACGACATCAGCGACTCAGCATTTAGTCAAAAGACCTTAGTGACAGACCAACAAATGCACAAAAGTCTGGACCAGGGATGTAACGAACTATTCGCATCATTTAACATTCGCTTTCGCAAAAACCATCTTTTGATCATTCGCTTTCGCATTCGCTTTTGCAAAAATACATTTCAGTATTCGCTTCCATTTGTTAAAAGTGTTATATCTTCTTATTCGCTTCACACATTTTGAAGATATTAATACCAATGAAAACCTCTTCCACTTCTCTTCAAAACAGTAGAAAAATATGCTTGTCCTTGTGGTACCAGGAGGTACAAATATGGAAAAGTATCAATTTAGTTCCGTAATTTTGTTGGTACTAAAGGGTCAAACTATTATTTGCATTCGCTTTCGCAAAAATGCATATTTCACTATTAGCTTTCACATTCGCAAGAAATATATTTCAATATTAGCTTTCGCTAAAGTCACTTTCGTTACATCCCTAGTCTGGACAAGGTAGTAGTAGTAGCAAGTAAACCATACGGCCCGCAGATCACTGAAATTGAAATCCCAATTCGTGATGTTGTTAGATTTTTCTTTGGCGGATCACAGAGTTTGTTCTGTTTCTTGTCACTTTTTCTGTGACAACTCATGAAAGGTTTAACAAACATAAGTAGAAAAAAACTCGAACAAGAAAATTTAGGTTTTGTATAAATGGTTTAGATTTAGTATTTAGTTTTCATTTTTGGTTTTGTTTCAATTTAAACTAAACGAGGCTGGACTACATATCGGAGGGACAAAACATAAAGGAAATTCTTCTGCCCGTTTTTGAATTCGAAAACAATAAGGGGAAACCCTAAGGCCAGACCCATTTCAAGTATGCTGACTCGAAAGTTTGAGAGACATGGAAATCACTGTTTTTCGATCTGCTTAACTTTTCATACTATCGAGCTCGAGATCGTTCTTTTTGTTTTCTGTAAATAGAAAACAATCTTCTTTGAAACAAGAAGAATAAGAAATGTGTATTAACCCTCTGCGACTGACGTGGTAGTATGATAGACACCAAGAAACAGGCAAGATTGGAGTGTCTGTTTGAACCATGTCAATAAATGCTCTTTAAAACGAAATGTGTTTATGAATATAAAAAAATATTATAATAATAACCAACTTACACCCTTAAACTAAAAACGAAAATCATTCCGAAATGGTGTTTGGTGAACTACCACGTTAGTACAATAGTGAAAATTAAGTCACGTCAGTCGCAGAGGGTTAATGCGAACCACTGGATTGGTGCACGATATCTTTTCGAAAGCTACCAAGCAATCTCATCGGCACCTTGGTGGTACTGCGCTGTCAATAGTTGGCACAATATGAGATAAGGTCAATCTTTAGTGATTGAGAACTGTTTTTTAAGTCTCATATCTCCAAACATTTCAGAACTCAGTTTCATCCAGAGTATGAAGCCGCCGAGCCGAGCCGCCGATTTTAGCCGCCGCGAACCTTTTTTCACCAGCCGAAGCCGCCGCCGATCTTTGCGGCTAAAATCGGCTGAGACACAGCCGCCGTTCCATAGAAAAACTTTAAAATATGGATAGATACAATTTACATTTTTGATAAGCAAATAGCTATATAGCAGATATATCGTCCCCTTAATAGAAGAATAATGTGTACGCATATACACTATTGTTTTTTAGTGCATTCTAAGAATCTACGCAATTGGTTCTATATCTGGTGAAATTCTACTTCCACAAATTGGGTTATTGGGAGTTTGAAATTGTTCGTTAGTAAAAAATAATATCGAGTTTCAATTTCACAAAAACTTCAAATATGATTTTCTCGAAACGACAAATAAATTATACACTATTCATTTGTTGGGTGGATGATATGGAAGTGAGTGATTTTCGTTTTGATTCGTTTATTGTCAAAAGCGGGAGCTTAACATGTCTTAAAAATCATAATATTGATAGTTATAGAAAAATAATTATAAATGTCAATGTTATGTCGGCTTAGCCGCCTAGCCGCCGCCGCCGATCTATAATTTTCAATGGCAGCCGCCGCCGCCAATTTTGGCTCGGCTTCATTCTCTGAACACATCGAAGGACTGATCTAGGACCCCAAGTATGTTCGGCAGATATTCGTTTTGGGTCATTTTAAGTCGAATGTGAAATGTCCGCCCGTCTGTCTGCTGGCTGGTGCGCACGATAACTCTCGAAAGGAGTAACCGATTGACTTCAAATTTGGTATGTGGTAATATTTTTTTCTATCTCCGGCTAAGTTCGAAGATGGGCCAGACAGTTCCACTCCTTTTTGTACCTCTCCCACAAAAGGGTTAAAATTTAGTGAAATATTAATTATTTAATAACTTCTATACTAACTATTGGAATCTTCTGAAATTCCACACATAGTATTAGTTTATTAGTCGCTATCTCCTCGAGAAAAATGGGCGATGTTGTCACACCCTTTTGGTACCTCCCACACAAATGCACCATGAAAAATTTAAGTTTTTGCCATGCCCCTTTTTGTACCTCCCACACAAAGGTAACATTTTGCACAAAAAGTTAAGAGCTTACAGCGTGAGTTCCAATGCACGAAAATACAACAACATTTTTCACAGTTTAACGCTTTTGGAGTACTTATAGCCCTGTGAAAAATGGGCGTTATCACCCTCTTTTTGTGCCTCCCACACAAAATTTGCAAATCACACCAAAATTGAATATCTGATGATGTTAATATGTATATCAGTGCACATAAACGCTTATAGTTCGGCATAGTGTATTTGTTAAACCCCTTCTGGTGCCTCCAACACAAATTGACAGAATAATTCGGTTAATATTCCATATTACAATACTCACAAAGTGAGGGCATACCTTAGTCGGATTATCCGACTGAAACTTTCTTACTTGTTTTAAGCCTCAATATATCCCACATTTATTGTTTGGTTATTTGTGTGTCACTGCAATTTACAGAGAATGCACACGAGTGGTTGTTGTTGTTGCTTGAAGCGACAAACATTTTTGACTGTGCGCTACCCTTCTGAACATTATTTTCTGTGCGAAATATGAATTTAAAACAACTATTTTGTTTCCGACTTGATATTTTGGGATAAACCAAAAAAATGCTCAAATATAAACAAATATTCGCCCTTATTCCAGTTGACGTCGTCGACGTCGATTCTTAGTCGACACTGTTTAGATTGACGACTTCATACATTTTGAAATTTTTAAGTTATAAAAAGGGTTTTTGTTAGTTCATGTATACCAAAAATATTCGTTTTGGCGTAAAGATGACAAAGCTAGAACTTCATAGATATGACGAAAATGATGTGACGACGTCGACGACGCCAACTGGAATAAGGGCGATTCTTCTTTCTATTACATGATTCTTGGACACATTTTGAAATAAATTCAATTCTGTATAAGTATTTCACAAATCTTGCGAGTTACATCTTCAACGTGAATATTTTGTTTTAAGAAATTTCAAATTTATTTAAGGATTCGGGACGGCGCGAACGCCATTCCCGGCTAACAAAAATTACACGCACGAGTTATTCACATTAGGAATAATCGCGGAGGTCAACTCAATCGGAAGTGCAATGATCGAGCCTCACTCCGGGGGAACCGCCTTCATGATCACGGTAACCCCTACGCCAGGTAAGTATGCTTTTCTCCGCTCATAGCAGATATCTTAAGTAGAATGCATCACAAACTTAATGAGAATTATTGTGCAAGAAGGAAATACATAAGTCTTTTTTCGACACATTAAGTAAAATTGTCAATTATTGTAAAGAAGAGCAGAAATAACTCGTATCTTCGGCCGAGGGTTGGTGGAGGCGTTATGCAGGTAGCCATGTACACACATATGTATTGAAAATATAAATACTTTTCAAACGAAAGATAGTGTTAGCATGAATGTTTTGTATGGAATAGTACTGAGGAAAAATACATTTTCTAAACTACCCTAAATGTACTCGTATGTTTGTACATATGTATCAGTTTATGCGAGTATTCCCCCAGCAGGGAATGGAGTTGGTCAAAAATGCATTACACGCTAACTACAAATCTCCCAGCGCTAGCTACAGACTAAACTACCCGCCATGCTTTTAACTGACTAATTTAACACGGGGATGTCATAGGAGGTAATGATTTGACTCCTTTATGCACTACATTGTAATCGAGAAGGTAGCGAGTTGAAAATAAAGGCATTTTCCACAATTCTTTCTTTACATACAAACTATCCCATGGGAATTTGCTTCAGTTTAATACTCTTTTTTTGTTTTAGGAAAATAAATCAGACAGAATTCTCTCTCATTCGCAAAAATGTGTATAAAACACTACAGCTACATTAGTAGTACAGCTACAAGGTAGTGCAGTGTGTAGTGGCATTTGCACAAATCTTACAAGAAGTACACTATAATGTAGTATTAGGAGTAGTGTGTAATGTTAAATGAACTAAATTTATGAACTTTTATATGTCGAAAAACCAATTCTAGACGTAGCGAAAGTTTTATCCGGACGAAATTCGACTTTCTGAATCAGAATATGTTAAGATTATGATTTTGAAAACAAAAAATATTTTCATTTAATTTTAATTTAGTGTGGTGTATTACAATACTAACGTAAATCTGTATACAAGGAAATTAGTTACACAGTAATCGACTACGAATGTGGTGATATGGTGGAAGTGGCTACCCACGACACTGGCGGGCCCTTCAAGAAATATACATACAAATGTATGTACGCCTTAAGAATGGAAACGATATGTTAGGAAATTAACAAAATAATAATCAACATGAATAACGCAAATGGTTTACCATGAAACATATTCCATCCAATTATAAAGAATATAGGATATTAAGTCCTCCATTCCATGTGTAATACTTTTTTGTAGCAAATTATATATGGGACAGATTTTTTAATATTAACTTATGAATTTTATTTTTGACTAAAAAGTAGCAAAATAGTAAAATAAGATCTCGCTATAATTTTTTTTTGGAATTTTTTTTCGAAATTTTATTTGAAATTTGAAAAAATAAAATTTTCTTCTTTGCGAAATTTGTTAGTGCTCTTGAACGGCTGAAACGATTTTTACAAAGTTTACGTAATTTTCGAATTTTTTTTAAATTATACAAAATATGGACCAGAATCTCAAAACTCACTCATGTTAATGGTTTCGGCATTAGTAGTACAGCTACAAGGTAGTGCAGTGTGTAGTGGCATTTGCACAAATCTTACAAGAAGTACACTATAATGTAGTATTAGGAGTAGTGTGTAATGTTAAATGAACTAAATTTATGAACTTTTATATGTCGAAAAACCAATTCTAGACGTAGCGAAAGTTTTATCCGGACGAAATTCGACTTTCTGAATCAGAATATGTTAAGATTATGATTTTGAAAACAAAAAATATTTTCATTTAATTTTAATTTAGTGTGGTGTATTACAATACTAACGTAAATCTGTATACAAGGAAATTAGTTACACAGTAATCGACTACGAATGTGGTGATATGGTGGAAGTGGCTACCCACGACACTGGCGGGCCCTTCAAGAAATATACATACAAATGTATGTACGCCTTAAGAATGGAAACGATATGTTAGGAAATTAACAAAATAATAATCAACATGAATAACGCAAATGGTTTACCATGAAACATATTCCATCCAATTATAAAGAATATAGGATATTAAGTCCTCCATTCCATGTGTAATACTTTTTTGTAGCAAATTATATATGGGACAGAATTTTTAATATTAACTTATGAATTTTATTTTTGACTAAAAAGTAGCAAAATAGTAAAATAAGATCTCGCTATAATTTTTTTTTGGAATTTTTTTTCGAAATTTTATTTGAAATTTGAAAAAATAAAATTTTCTTCTTTGCGAAATTTGTTAGTGCTCTTGAACGGCTGAAACGATTTTTACAAAGTTTACGTAATTTTCGAATTTTTTTTAAATTATACAAAATATGGACCAGAATCTCAAAACTCACTCATGTTAATGGTTTCGGCTACAAATAAACTCATTTTACCAATTTTCAGCCCGATTCGTTGACATTTTTGGGTTTTTTTTGCGTTAAGAAGTCAACTCGAAATAAACCGATATTGCCTCGTTGCAATCTCAACATACCTGCAGAAATAAGAATTATATGTAGCAAATCGAGAAACCTGGCTCAAGCATTATAGACTGTAGCGTGATTACAACAGACGGAACTGGCTAAATCGTCTTAGAATTTTCTTCAAATTTATTAAGTTAGAATTTTGTTATTAAACACATACTAGCTTGTTTGTCTCCTAGCTGACTAACGAATTTCATAGTGCCAAGACAATGGCAGGATAGCTGCATGCCAAACTCCTTATAAGAACTAGTATTTCAGGACCAGCATTGACACTTGTTTTGCCCTAGGGAGTACACAATTTTTATTTCACTGTGTATTTGGAAACTTACATATTTGAATAACAACTAATGTTAGTGTATACATGTATCTTTACACATTAAAAATATTCATGGACGAATTCTTTTTTTAACTGCAATGTTCTGGCACGCCCTTGTTTTTATAAGCCAATGAATATTCCACCAACCCTAAGACGTAGGTAGATATGCGTTATTTCTCTCATTCACAATTCAGCTGATGATTTGATTGAAGATTTGATTTTTAGTGCCAAGGAAAATTGCTTGCGACTTTCCTTCACACTCAGTAATTCTCATTTAGCTCGTTATGTACTATCCTTAAGAAATTAACGTTGAGTGGAGGAAAGCATACTTACCTGGCGTAGGGGTTACCGTGATCCTGAAGGCGGTTCCCCCGGAGTGAGGCTCTATCATTGCACTTTCGATTGAGATGACCTCCGCGATTATTCCTAATGTGAATAACTCGTGCGTGTAATTTTTGTTAGCCGGGAATGGCGTTCGCGCCGTCCCGATTTTTAAATACATTTCAAAATTTAACTAAAAATGAAGAATTGTGGTGTCATATAGGGGTTTTCGGCGGCATATTAAATAGTACACTATTTTAAAGTAAATTATGAGGGCTGCAAATGTTATATCACTTTCACGTAGAAACAGAAGATTAGTAACTGTCGTTAAAACTTTTAGAAAAAATTTGATTAAAAAATCGTTTTTTGCTGGCACGAAAAAAACTATAAAAATAGAAAACATTCGAAACAAATTTATTCCTTCCATTTTCTGAAAGCTAGCATCCTAGCGAAGAAAACAATGCTTATTTGCTTAAAAAATCTATGGATAAATGTAGAAATTATAGCCCTTTTTGTAGAAGTAAGAAAATTTCAACTGAATAATGTTGTTATACCCTCTATTGTGAATGATGGTATATATACAACCAGTTGCTGCGGACCACAAGTGTAACACATCGAAGGAGTGACCTAAGAGTATTTGTCAGAAATTCGTTTTGGACCATTTGAAGTCATTTAACAGCCATCCGTACGTTGGTCTGGCTGTTAGGATGCAATATTTAACCCTTGGACAAACACATGGTTCTGGTCAGGCATATTTAATTTTTGAGCGTTAATTAAACATATTTCTAGTTTGGGTAGGTACCTGTATTTCCCGGTATCCGCCTAAAATATTGTTGGCTTTCTATCTGTAAAAAAAAATTAAAAAATCAGACCCCTATACAATTTGTATGAAATAAATTATTATTATACACATATTGGGTTTTTGAAAATTCCCAGCAACATGCTGCCTAACCAACAAAGCGGCCCTAGTACACTGAGTTCCAGAAAAGATTGCGGTGGGTTAAAAATATGGAACAAAAATGCGATTTTTTATATGTTTATCCCCCCACCTAGAGAGAGCAGCGTATACGAGTATATCATTTGCTACGAGCCAAAAGTGTAACACATCGAAGGAGTGACCTAAGACCCCAAGTATGGTTGGCGGATACTCGATTTGGGTCATTTTAAGTCATTTGAGCAATGTTCGTCCGTCTGTCTGCTGGCTGGTGCGCACGATAATATTGTTATGCGGTAATATTTATCTCTGGCTAAGTTCGAAGATTGGCCATATTGGGCCACTTCTTTTAGTACCTTCCCCACAAAGGGTTAACATTTAGTAAGATATAGATTCTTTAATAACATCTGTACTACTTACTCGAATCTTCTAAAATTCATTACGTAGTATGGCATAGGTGGCTTAGGTGGCACACTCCTTTTGGTACCTCCCACACAAATAGACCATTTTGCTCCAAAAGTTAAGAGCTTATAACTTTAATACCATACTTTAACAATATTATATTAAATTTAAACTGATAATGAGCGCCCCAGTAAGTGAGTAGTTAGCATGCTCGCCTATGAGTTTTGGGGCCGTGGGTTCGATTCTCACCAGAGGCTCTGGGTATACATCATTTCCTACGGGAAAAAAGTGTAAGACATCGAAGGAGTGACCTAAGACCACAAGTATGTTCGGCGGAAATCAGTTTTGGGTAATTTTAAGACATTTGAGCAATGTCTGTCTGTCTGCTGGCTGGTGCGCACGATAACTATCGAAAGGTGTAACCGATTGACTTCAAATTTGGTATGCGGTAATAATTTTCTCTATCTCCGGCTAAGTTCGATGATGGACCATATTGGTCCACTCCTTCTAGTACTTCCCCCTTAAAGGGCTAACTTTTAGTGAAATATTAATTCTTTAATACCTTCTATACTACTTACTCGAATCTTCTGAAATTTCACACATAGTATTCGTTTTTTTTATATGTATAGCGTTTATTTACTGTATGTTTAACATAACATAAAAAATGAGGGCCTCAGTGCCATTTAGGCATTATTGAGGCATGTTGGCAACGAAATTTACTATACGATAAATAATTACATTACATTTCAGAATAAATATAAAAAAGTATAAGTGTTAAAGAATAAATTCTAGAACATGATTCACATTTTCTAACATTATCTTAGAAGCATTTCGAGATTCAGTCGCAAATAATTCAATAGGCGAATTTTAAAAGAAGACAAACTGTTAACATATTTCACATCATTTGGCAAACTGTTATACAAAAAACCACCCGTATACTCAACGCGCTGCTTGGTCATTTCTAACCTGCATCTTACAACTCTTAGGTTAAGCCTATTTCTCGTATTAATAGATGTCTGATTTTGTGCAAATTGAATCGTATGGTATCCGACATTATTCAAGGATTTATAGACATAAAGTAAGGTCTGATATTGGTATAATGCGTGAACAGGCAATACTGTCTTACAAACATCTGTATACAGCTGTATAGTAGAGTGAGTTAATGGTAGATTAAAAATTGTCTTTAATGCTTTATTTTGCATACATTGTAACGTTCTCAAAGAATTCGAATTTTTAGACCCATATATAATTGCTAAGTAATTAATATGACTTTGTATTAATGACTGATATAGCAATAATTTAGTTTTGACGTTTAACACGTATTTCATTTTGTACAAGATTCCAATTGCCGGTGCTATTTTAGACTTTAGATCACGAATGTGAGTATCCCAGGAAAGGTTACTCTGCAAGGTAACTCCTAAATATTTTACTTCACTTGCTTCATTCACAACTTTGCCATCAAAAACTATATTGAAATTTCTTTCAGAATTGTATGAATTTGGTCTAAATCGAATTAAATGTGTCTTGGATGCATTAAGGACAAATTTGTTTATTCTTGCAAATTCCAGAATTGAAGATAAATCTTTTTCTATTGCTGTTTTCAAAGCCAAATCACTTTTATATGGATAAAATAAACATATATCGTCAGCGAACATATACAAACGACCAGTCAAGTTTAAATTTGCCAAATCATTTAAGTATATAGAGAACAATAAGGGTCCTAAGCAACTTCCTTGGGGTACTCCACTTCCTACTTGAGTCATATAACTCTTCTCTCCGGAAACTGTTACAAATCGTAACCGATCAGATAGAAAATTTCTAAAGAGTACGTTTTCTTTTCCACAAATTCCGTAATATAACAGTTTCCTTAACATTATGTTATGGTCAACAATATCAAACGCCTTAGAGAAATCCAAAAATATTCCTGCGACTCCCGAGTAGCCTTGATCCAAACAACTACAAATGAAATTCAAAACATTTACCACTGCTTCCTCTGTCCCACATCCTTTTTTAAACCCAAATTGATACTTGTACATAAAGTTATTCTCATCCAAATATTTTAGTAGTTTCTGATGAATTAATTTTTCAAATATCTTATCTATGACAGATAACAATGCAATGGGCCGAAATTGTTCCACAGACGTGGCATTTGAAACCTTAGGAATTGGCACAATCTTCTCTATTTTCATGCTTTGGGGGTATTTAGCAGTAACTATGATTTTATTGAAAATATTTAACATCGTTGGGATTATATAATCTTTGCATTCTACAATTATTTTCGCTGTAATATTATCATATCCTGGCGAAGCATTGTACTTCAAAGCACTTACCACTTCATCTAATTCAAGTATATTAAATCGACCAAGAACAAATCTATTTGGGGTCTGGCATAAAGTTCTTAGAAGATTACAGTTATCACCCGGATAAGCAATTATCTGTTTCTTTAAATATTTTATAGAGTTTGTGAAATGCTGACTAAACAAATGTGACATTTCCTGAGCATTTAACGCCTTGTTATCTGTTTGGGAAACAATGTTAACGCCTACTTTTTGTTTACGTCCTAAGGCCAAATTGACAAAATTCCAAGTTTTCCTTGAGTCATTATTTGCTCGTTCTATGCTATCATAGTAGTATCTTTTCCTGGCCTCCCTGGAAGCCAACTTAACTACTTTACTTTTTTGTTTCAATAAAATATCATATTTGCCGTTCTTTCGTTTTCTCCTTTTAGAAAGTAATTTTTCCTTGTATAATATAAGTTTCTGCAGATTTTTGTTCATCCAAGGCATGAGTTCAAACCTCAAATCTTTCCTGTACGTAGTCACTACAGTTGCATCCGATATAGCTTTAGTCAGTACATCTATAAACTCTTTGGCATAATCATCGCAATCATCTAGCGGAATATTTGACACATTTCTTTCCAAATACTGTTTCACTTTAATTACATCACAGAAAGTCTTACGCGTTTCTATATTTTTGATTGGTTGATTTTTCGTTTTAATAATACAACTGACAATATTGTGATCTGTCAATCCACATTCAACTGATTCAACATAAATTTTGTTAAATAAATTACTGAAAACATGGTCAATACAAGTCATAGATTCCGGCCTAGTAATTAACTCATGACAACTATGGCAATCATAATTTAGAAATAATTGCTTCAACTCCTCAAATTGGCCACAACGAAGTTGGTCAATATTTGAGTCACCAACCAAAACAATGGACCCATTACCAATGCATCTCAGCAATTGCTCTAGTACAGAAAGGAAATTAGGAACAGAACATTTTTGAGAACGATAAAAAGATACAATTTTAAGAGGTTTTGTATCAATTCGAAGATTATTAAAAGAAATTTCAATCAAATCCACAAAATTCAAGCTTTGACAATTTTCAACGGAAAAATTCAACTTTTCACTCACATATAAAGAAGTACCACCATATCCGTCACTTCTACAACAGTGCACACTTTTATACCCAGGAATCGTATAAAGTTGTATCAGGTCCTGATGAAACCAGGTTTCTTGCACAGCAATCACATCAGGTAGCCTTGGAAACCCAGCAATTAGGGATTTAAATTTATTGAATTTTGCAATAGACGAAATGCTTCTAACATTGATACTTATGATGTTTAAAAAAGAGTAATTCACATGCAACAGATTGCTACTAAAGTTTAAAAAGTTTTTATAATATTGGTTTGGAGCCATAACAGAAAAAAAATTTAATACAATTCATTTATAATTCAATAATTTTTATTATTTCTATTTAATTTGGTGACTCAAACGACAAGGGGTTATCTTCCTCAGCACTAGATTCTTCCTCCACAGCTATTACTTGTTTGCTTTGAATTCGAGTCCAAGATTTGGATGTTGTTGCATTCAAAAGAATTTTATCCACATCTTCTTCAGAACGAATGATCTGCGGCTTTGAAATGTCACTTCTCTTATACAAAATTCTCCCATTTTTAACAAAAACATGCTGGAAGCCTACATTTTTAATTGATTTGGCATACTTAAACAACTCCAATGTCTCCTTACTTAGAAATTCATTGATATACACATTTTTTGTAGATTCATCCTCCTTTAGTTTTTATTTAACAGACATAAGCTTTTCCTTTGCAGATTTGTTACAAAATTTGACTATAACCGTTTTCTTTTGACTATCTCTTCTGTTGTTGCCACTTATGAAAAACGCATCTTCTATGTTATCAGCATTTATATCTATATTAACATTTTTGGTTAGATTCAGTACAGATTCTACAGCCGAAGCGCCATCTACTGCGTTCAAGCCACTCACAATGCAATCATTTCTGACACGAGCATCATTTAACATTTTTACAGATGACTTCAAGTTTACAATCTCTCTTTTGAGCACCAGATTCTCCTTCTCAACTTGTGCTAACTTTTTTTTGTTCTCAGCTACACCTTTCAGTATTTCATCATACTGTTTTGACATAAAACGCATAGTTTCTTGAATATTGTTGTTTGTTTGTTGTATCTCACTCAGCTGATCCAGTTTCACAAGTTTTGTTTTTATCTCCATCAATTCTTTTTTCAGTCCTGCTTCATCACATTCGCCACCGTCACAAAAATGACAAGTATAGAGCACGCTCTTGTTTTTTAAGAGGTACTCAAACCGACGTTTGTCCATTCTCGTGCACTGAGAGTGGAAAGCCTTTGTACATTTATCACATAAATTCATCGAAATCCTCTTTGATTTCTAACTTACATTGTTCACAAATAAGTTTTTTCGTTCTAAGACTTCTGCGACTTGTTGTGGGCATATTTCAACTTTCCCGTAAGCAGAAATTGTTTTAAGAGGACTGGATATAGTTATTTTGTGCGCAAACACTGTTTTGTTTGTAAAAACGATTTATTTATCTGCTCTGATTTAACACTGCTAAAAATACGTTCGGTTCACAGCAGGGTTGCCAACTCTTTGTTAGTCGCTAACACGTCAAGAAAAAAGGGGGAGGTGGCCACTCCCTTTTTGGTATCTCCGATACGAATGAAGCATTTTGCACCAAAAGCTAACTACTTATAGCTCTAATATCGGTTCATACAAATACTTTAAATTTTGTACAGTGTAATGCTTTTATAGTACCTATAGTCCACAGAAAAGTAATCGTTATTGGCACGCCCATTTTGGTAACTTCCACACAAATGGACCATTTTGTACCAAAAGTAAACAGCTTTTAACTTTAATACCAATTCGTACTTTAACGATATTAAATGCAATTTAAATTGATAATAATTTAATTAAAACAAAAACTTAAATAAATTTATGAATATTTATACCCTACACCACACTGTTGTAAAGGGTATTATGACTTCGTGGATTTGTTTGTAACACCCAAAAGGAGAAGAGATAGATCCATTGTTTAATATACCGATCGACTTGTAATCACTTTCTGAGTCGATTTAGCTATGTCCGTCTGTCTGTCCGTCTGTAGATGTATTCTTGTAATCAAAATACAGATCGCAATTATGGCCCGATCTTGACGAAACTTTACACATGTCTTTTTTTTTTGGCCCAAGGACGATCCCTATTTAATTTGGTTAAAATCGGTTCAGATTTGGATATAGCCATATATATGTTAGCCCCGATTTGACATGTAAGCGCTGTAAAAACTTTATTTTATATCCGATCAGTATGAAATTCAGCATCTTATTATATGAATGAACACTGTTAAATTTGGAAGAAATCGGTTCAGATTTAGATATATCACCCATATATACGTTACCCCCGATTTCACATGTAAGCGCCGTAAAAAAATTATTTTATAACCGATCAGTGTGAAATTCGGTTTCTTATTAATGAAGGAATACTGCCAAATTCGGAGAAAATCGGTTCAGATTTAGATATAACCCCCATATATATGTTACCCCCGATTTTACATGTAAGCGCTGTAAAAAGTGTATTTTTACTCCGTTCAGTACGATATTCGGCAGAAAGAGGTTTCTTATAACATGAATTAATACTGCCAAATTTGAGGGAGATCGGTTGAGATTTAGATATAGCCCACATATGTATATATGTTACCCCCGATTTGACATATAAGCGCTGTAGAAACTGTATTTTATATCCGATCAGTAAAAAAAATTGGCAGAAAGAGGTTTCTCATTACGTGAATTAACACTGCCAAATTTGAGGGAAATCGGTTTAGATTTAGATATAGCCCTCATATATGTATATGTTACCCCCGATTTGACATGGAAGCGCTGTAGAACTGTATTTTAAATCCGATCAGTAAAAAAAATTGTCAGAAGAGGTTTCTCATTACCCATATATATGGGGGCTATATCTAAATCTGAACCGATTTCCCTCAAATTTGGCAAATTTAACATGTAAGCGCTGTACAATCTGTATTTTATATCCGATCAGTAAAAAAAATCTACACAAAGAGGTTTCTTATTATATGAACGGATACTTCCAAATTCACATTTGACATGTAAGTGCTGTAGAGACAGTACGAAATTTGACAGAAAGAAGTTTCTTTGTACATGAATGAGTATTCAAGGAAAATCCGTTCAGATTTATATATAACCTCCATGTATATATGTTCCTCCTGATTTGGTATCAAAGCGCTATAGAAGTTGTACTTTACTTCCGATCATTAATATTTTTTGGAAAGATGTTTCTCAATTTAGGAACGAATATTGCTTAATTTAGCGATTATCGGTTCAGAATTAGATAATATGTTTCTACCCATTTACCAATTATTCCAAATTATTATCGCAATGACCTTTATCGCATTGTTAGGGAGGTGTAGGGTATTATATAGTCGGCCCCGCCCGACTTTCTACCTTTCCTTACTGGTTTTTTTTGAAATCAAGGTGAGGGGATTTATAAGTCGGTTTACCCGACTAAACATTCTTACTTGTTTTTATTTATAATTTTCTTTAATTTAATTCAAATAATATGGTCCAAATACTACCTGAAAATAAGCATTTTAGAAACCATTTTTTTTTTTAAATTAATCATAATAATTTGGTTTGTTTTTGTTTGATAAAATGGTACGATTTAGGTCTCAGACACAAAAAAAATTTTTGTTGCATAGTTTTATCAATAATTTATAACATTATGTGAAGATGCATTGTCATCCGAGAATATATTCAAGTTATATTTTTATTTCGATTTGTTTATTGTTTTATTAATTTCACATTAAACCAAATTAATAATTTATCTTGCTTCCACTGTGCATGGATGGTGTAATTCAGTTGTGAATTATATGTGAGCTGTAATATACGAATATTATTACCCAATTCGTTATACCATCCCCCACGGCAACAAATGGAGGCGTGTGTAGGCGTTTAAAGCCAACTTTAAATGAACATTAACAAATTAACAACATCAGCAGCAGCAAATGGCGCTTAGATATGCATCAGTATTAACTAATGTCTTATACAAGTCTTAGAATCTCATCATCCAAAATCTCATAAATTGTATTTTGTTCAAGACATTTCAAAACAAAATTATGATCACTAATTAATAATATAAGCATTATGTTTGCGGGACGATTAAAGATTAATTTAATGCCTAATGCTTGTAAATGAGCAAACAATATTTTGTTGTTCGACTCCGAGCGACTCATATGAAACCGAATAAGTCATAAAGGCGAACATAAAATCAATCGCGAATGTATAAAGTTTTATTGTTATTAGTCAGTGCAGAAAAACAACAGTTTTTTCTTTGAAACTATAGACAGGTTGAAAGCCGAAAGTGCTTAAGTTCATTTTTGTTAATTGAAACTAAAAGACTACAAAGTAATACAAAGAAGAAACAACCGGATCTAATTAAGAAATTAGTGTAGTCAATTAAAATTGTTCGGTATTGAACAAAGTAAACAAAGTTGTATTAATATTAAAAAAAAAATTTCAAATGTTTATTTTAAATAAAAAAGTTATTGAATCATCAAGAATATGCATTGATCTGAATAGTTAATTCGGGATTCAATTGACACAAATAAGCAATTCAATAAAAAATGTTCAGATATCATTCAAAAGTGTTCATTTTCAATATATTTTTTTTCGTATGTCTACAAAATTATTTATTTTACAACTAGCATAGAATAATTTTATTTTTAATCTAATATTCACTTAGTCAATTCTTTCCTCATATCACAAATATGATTGGACATACATATACGAGTATATTATTTATATGTCGGTTTATGAACGCATGCGTCTTTGTCCATAAGTACTTTGCCATAATCGCCGTCATACAGACATACATACATACTCGTCAGTCATGAGCTTTTAGATTTTCATTTTATGGAATTCGAATTCTTTTGATTCGTTTCATTTCGTTGTATTCTCATTTACTCGTATGTAGTCGCTCGTCGTTTGTGGCATGTTGTATTGAACCTTGCAACATTTGTTCAGTGGTTCATTTGCTCATTGACAATGCGATGATTTATGCACCTGGTGCCGATTGCCAATAGCCAATTGCCTGTGGTCCGTCCAGCGGTGGTATTGTTAACGAACCACGAACCAAATCGAAACATTTGCACGTGGGCTCTAGACACAAAAAAAAAAACAATATTAAAGGAATACTCACTGGAATTAATGACACTAAAATCATGCAATTGGCAAATGTAGGCCAGAAGTCCGGAAATAACACGCAAGTAATTATTATTTAATTGTCCATATTTGAAATAAAACTATATGTAAAGAATGACTTGGAAGATTTCTCATTATGAAAAATAATAAAAATTACAATTTTGTCAAATTTTGTTTTATGGGAAAAATTGCTGGTATTTATTCAAATTTTTGGAAAATTTTCTAAGGACGAATTATATTAAAAAATGTCCTATTAAACTATTATCTTGAATATCCTTCAAAGTTGTGGGTCTAAAAATCGGAAAATCGTTGCAGAACTCTACGAAATAATAACACCGTGTGTACAAAATTCACTTTGAAAATGTATCCTCGATGAAAATAACTTACCCCCAATAATTTCGATCCGCTAAACCGAATAGCAATAACCTTTTTTTCTTGTGACATCGCGTTTTTGTGATATTGGCCAAATTTACTAACCAAACAAAGAGGTTAGTAAATTCAGACACAATTTTAGTATATAAGGATTTGGAAAATATGTTACACGTCAAAGACCAAATAAAAGATTCACTTTAAATTGAAATTGATAAAAATTTAATTTTAAATAAATTTATATGGAAATCGGTTCAGATTTACATATATCTCCCATATATATGTACCTTAATAATATATGTACTGTATAAGCAACATTTTGTAACCGATCTGAATTGACAGAAAGATGTCTCTTGATACACTTAGAGATAATACCAAATTTGATGAAAATCGGTTCAGATTTAGATATAGCCCCCATATATATGTTACACCCGATTTGATATGTAAGCAATGTATAAACTTTATTCGGCTTTTATCGCACATTTTTCTTGAAAGAGGTTTCTTATTGCATGAATTAACACCGTCAAAATCGGGGAGAACCGGTTGAGATTTAGATGTATCCCCCATATATATCGCCCACTCACTTCAAGAGTGACATAACTCAAAATTTAAAATTTTTGAGGTTGCCTTACAAAAATGCGGCTTTTGCAAATGTCCATAAATTAATCTCAGCGAAATTACTTATCTATTTATACGGACTTAAAGTTACAAATCTTGGCAATTTTCAATTTTGAGTTATGTCACTCTTGAAGTGAGTAAGCGATATGTTTGTCCCGATTTGGTATCAAAGCGCTATAATAGTTGTACTTGACTTGCTATCATTACAAATTTGGCAGAAAGAAGTTTCTTAATTTAGGAACAAATACTGCTTAATTTGGAGGAAATCGGTTCTGATATAGATAAAACCCTCACATATTTATTCCTGCGTATTTACTAACTTGTTTTTATCCAACATCTTTTTTGCGCATTACGTTGTTTTAATCGAAGATATTATTTTTAGTTAATATTTCCTAAAGCTCACGTTTTCCATTATTAGTTCATTATTTCCTTAAATCTAGGTTGAGTGTCCACCGCTTGTGTCAGAATTTCAGTCCTAATTTTTAGTTAATGAGCTATTTTGCATCTTCAAAACGAGTTAATTTTACTCTTCCTAGTTTTAAGAAACAATTAAGTCAATATGAGTAAAAACATTAAACTAAATTGGAGTATGGATTTTACTAAAATTTCGGAAACACATTTTTTTGAGTGTACCATAAGGTTAGGACCAATATGGCCCATTTTCGAACTTATGGAAAAAAATATTATCACATACCATTTTTGAAGTCAATCAGCCAGGACGGACATTGCACAAATGTCCTTAAACGGATTTTCGCCCAACATACTTAGGGTCTTATGTCACTCCTCCTTTTGAAACTCCTCCACTAAAGTGAGGATATAATAACGTTTGTTTGATCTATATTTCCATTAACAAATTTTATTTCCTATATCCCTTTGATGCCTATTTCTGAGATCATATAGTTAATGTTACGCATACGTTTGGCGGATCTTGTAAGAAAGGCATGTTAATAGAATTTGTTAAAGTTGTTATCGACCTAGAACAGGGCTTTTCACTAAGTTCTGCATCATGGCCCACTTTCAAGATCCTGAAGGCTCCGTGCACCCTCAGATAACCACAAATTTTGAAAATGATACCATTTACATAACCATTAGAAATTATTATAAAAAAATTTATTAGCAAAATTTTTGATTTTAGGCGCAATATTTTTAACCAGCATCGGCAAAATGCGAAGAATACGAAATTTTTTTAAAAAAAGTGAATTTCAAATTTTGTTTTTCCATTTTTTTTATATTGAGGTAAAGGTCTCTATAATATGTTGGCATTATGAACCATTTTACAGTTTTGTTTGTTTTTTGACAAATAGAAAGGTTATACGTCTTTCAGTGTGCTTGTCGACTTTTAGCTTTCGGAAAATGGATCAAAGAAGTTATATTAAATTTACACCTTATTATGACTGTGGTATTTGACGAGTATACTTTGAGCAAAAAAAAATAATAAGTTGTACAATAACTTCACAGAAGGAGCACAGGCGACTCAGAACTTAACCAATGGAAACGTTGAAGCAGCGAAGATAGTGGAGCATTGTCGGATGTCTTTTGCATAAGTTGCGGTTGGCTCATTTCATGCAATTTTACAGAAGTTTTGGACATGACTAAGTTTGGTCAGAAATATTAAATGTTTACCATAAGAACTGTTGCATGAGCTCAATGTGTTTATAACTACCTCGTTCGACTTTTCTGTTCCAACAACTGAAAATGCAAATGAAAGGCAGTAGATAAAGACAGCATTGCTAGAATACCCTAAGGTTATACCAAAATTGTTTCTAGGATTGGAAAAGAGTTTGATGTGGACAAAATTTATATTTATGAATACAAAATAAGTATTTTCCCATAAAAATGATAAGTTGCTATTTTAAACCGCTTATAGCAGTTTTTGTCTTTAATTAAATTTATTCTAAAACTGACAAATAAAGCCATATTTTAAGAATTAACCAAAATTATTATGAAAGCTGAATTAAATAAAGATAGTGGTATTCTTATGCTAACAAATTCGGAAATATTTACTTGTAAATTTCGCAGATTGCGGAGTCGACATTGCACAGTGTGTCATTTGAGCAATCTAGGTGGACAAAAGTATTTTTTTAGTGTTTTGTATAGAAAAAGCATATTAAATTCAAGTTAATCATAGTCTTAGTTAAAAAAACTAAAAATATGGATATTTTTCAAGGAGCATTTTTCTAGTTGTTGTAGCGTATTCTTCAACTTTGATTGACTTGTATAGAATTAATTGGTTGCAGAACAATTTACCACGTCTTAAGTATACATTAACGATGTATTAGCTTTTGTACCGCTTTGTGTTTCAACCAAAGTCGTTAAGGTATTTCCAGGTTCATTCTTAAATTAAGGCAAATATTTTAAAATTGTGCAAATATGAGCAAGATATTTGTTTTGTTTTTTTTTTTGTAGTATACACACTATATTTAAAAACCTGAAAGTTTGGACGAGGTGTTTTGAGGTGAAATTTTGTTATGTCCTCTTCTTTATAACGAATTGGATTTTAAAGGAAATTCAAATACTCACTGTTTAAAATCAACAAAATATCACTAATTAAAATGATTCGAAGTAATGAATTGAACAACATTTATTAAAATCGAACTGATTTTTTTCAATCGAGCAAAGAAAAATGTTCTCGCCCGTCACTGATCACAAACTAAAATGTATAGATTCTCACTTTCATTTACCGTTATCTCACTTTCATTTACCGTTATCTTAATAACAGTAAGTTTTTATCAGGCTGTTTCTGTAACTTAAAAATTTGTCGCCTGTCAGACGACAAACAGCTGATTTGGATTTCACTAACTACCATTACAACGACAAGTCGCACGATAATGAACTCGTACGAATACGTAAGCATTTCAGTGTAAATTTTGGATTCTCTATCTCTCTTTGCTGTCATCTGGGCGAACACAAATGTCAGATCGAGTCACTTTATTTTATTTGTCGACTGATAGGAACAATGACAAGAAAAACCTTATTATAAGCAAAAATAACTAGATATTATTATAATTACAGTTAAACCAATTAAATAATAATAAAATTGTATTCATAAGTATACATAAATAAGCATAAAGAAGTCAACATTGGCATCTCGCTAAGATGGAAAAAATCATCAGTGCACAATGTGAGAGACGTGAAAGAGAGAGAGAAAGAAATGAGAGTCTTGGTTCAGCTCAGCTGACCCACCCAGGGTTGACTTTTTGGCCACCGCTAGTGTAAAGAGGACAGAGTTGTATTTGCTAATGTCGGCCAGGCAAAAATGTGTGCTTTTTTAAACCAGAAGTTGTGAAATTATTGATCTGGCAATTACATTATTTTCCAATTGGTAAATTGCTAACGTCATTGGCGTAAGGCCAGGCGAACGAACGAATGAACTTTAGAGAAACCAAATTCCTGACGAATGTGAGTGACTGGTTTTCGTTCGCAGCGACTTTCGTTAAAAATACAGAAACAGGCCGTATGTTTTCTTATAATTATTTCTGTAATAGTGGACCTCTTCTTAATGACATATTTAAAGATTGTGATATTCAGAATATTTTTTTCGACTTTTGTCCACCTAGATTGATGAAATAACACACTGTGCATTAGCATTATATGTCTTATACTCGTAACAACCAAGTAATATATATAAAAACACAAAAAAGTCAGAAAAAATATTGACATAGACTTGGAAGTTACAGGTTTGACATTACAAAAGTTGTTAGAGACCCCGTGCCATATTAGTTATTTAGAAATAAACATTTTCGCAATTGCTATCTCTTCCTCTGCAGCATTTTAGAACTTTGCAATTTGTCCACTTGTTATCCCCTCACCTTAGAGAGGAGGGTATATATCATTTGCTACGAGTGTAACACATCGAAGGAGTGACCTAAGACCCCAAGTATGTTCGCCGGAAATCCATTTTAGGACATTTTTAGTCATTTGAGCAATGTCCGTCTGTCTGGCTGGAGCGCACGATAACTCTCGAAAGGAGTAACCGATTGACTTCAAATTTGGTATGTAATAATATGTTTTTCTATCTCAGGCTAAGTTCGAAGATGGGCCATATTGGTACACTCCTTCTAGTATCTCCCTCACAAAGGGTTAAAGGGTTATTTAGTGAAGTATTGATTCTCTGATCACTTCTATAATACTTATACGAATCTTCTGTAATTCCACACATAGCAATATCTTATCTTTCGCTATCAGCTTGAGAAAAATGGGCGAAGTGCTCTCACCCCTGTTGGTACCTCCCACACAAATGGCCAATTTTGCACCAAAAGTTAAATGTTTATAGCTTTAATATCAGTCCATACAAATACTTGAAATGTTGGACAGTGTAATGTTTTTATAGTATCTATAGTCCATTGAAATGTGGGCATCATTGGCTCGCCCCTTTGGTACCTCCCACAGAAATGCGCTATTTTGAAGCAACAGTTAACGGCTTATAACATTAATACCAGCGCGTACCTAAAGCTATTAAATGCAAATTAAATTGATAAGAATTTAATTAAAACAAAAAAAACATAAAATTACGAATATTTTTAGGACTGAATGTGAGGGAATTCGTAAGTCGGTTTTCCCGACTGAACTTCTTACTTGTCATAATTCGCTTTTATGTCCCAAGGACTGCAACAGTACAAATCGTAATTATAATTTCAGTCTTTTGGTCTAATCAAAAATTGTTTTTTGATTATACTGAATTATTGTAATGAGATGAGGAAACGTTTTACTAAATGTCGAACGTATGTTGAAACATCTACACTTTTTGTTTATTAAAGTTCCAATCAAAGTAAATTAAGGCATTATCTAACTAAAAGTCGAAATGAAAAGTAATTTTAGAAAATATTTTACTTCTGTGACCGATATTTAAGCTATGTGAGTGCATTTGGTAAAATGCTCACATCTGCATAAAACTCACATTTCAATTTGTGGATTGATACGGCTGACATCAGAGTTGCCGCCCGAAATTTGACGTTGGATTCTCAAGCGATACCCACCTTCTTTTGCGGTTGTCTGTCACTCCAGACATTTAATTTATTTTCTTTATTATTTCACTTGAATGCAAGTGCTACAACCATTTACACATAGGCACACAATTTTATCTGAAATTTAAACTGCGGCGTTAAAATATCAATTTCAATAATTTTTTTTGTTCATTCGCTTTCGATGTTACGAAATTTATGTAGAAAAGCAATTTAAGAAACCGTCTACTCTGAAATATAGACCTATTGTGTGCATGGGATAGTTGTGGATGGATGCAGATACTCGTAGATTTGAAATGGTTTGAGGTATGGAGTGCTATGTAGTGGGTTTCTGTGCGTCTCCGGGTCTCCGTGTGGAAGTGAGAAGAAATATGTGCTATTTTGTCATATCAAATCGCGACAGAAATGCATATTCGGCAAACATATATTTTGTCGTTTTCCTTTTTTTTGGTTGTCTGGCAGTGTCAGTATGACGTGGCTTGGCTCGACTCGATTCGACTTGGCATACGTACATAGTTCGTAGTTTGTGTTACATGGCGCATATCAAACTAACACAAATGATGAAATATGTTGCATGCTAAATTAACATTTTGTGGAGTAAATTTAAATTTGCAATAGTACCAAGATTTGGAACATACACAGAGTTCTCTTTAATTGAGTTCATGCGAATAAATGTAAATTGTAGAATGACATAAATCAAACGATATCTATGGTCAAGACAAGAAGTCGTAGACAGAAATCTTAGGCTTTGGGAAACATATTTTTCACATGTCCTTACATTCTTAATGCACACATTGTGAAAACTTAATGTGAAGCAATGTTTTCATTGCAACATTAACTACTTAGGCTTGAGTACTAGGAGTTGTTAATAACTTAATGTTTTACATATACACATGCTAAGGCTAATATAATGTAAAAGCCAATAATAATGTTGCACTTATTGTGGGAAACAATATTTTATTTATTGATTTTGTAAATTATACTAGCTATAATCCTGTGACCATCGCTGACCTGTCCTTTAGTTATCCTTTTATTTGTTTATCCAGACGAAGTCTGGATACGCGATATTTGCATTTCACACAATTTACCTGAAAAATATAATTATACCTGCACTATGAGTTTTTCCTTTAAAGAAGCATCTGACTATATTTGTATACAATTTCAGCATAACAAGTTTGGGGGTTAATGAGCCATGGGAACTCAGGCCACAAAACATCCAACGACATTCATTTTATTGGATTATTCTAGCTTAAAAACATTTCGAGATGTTTTTTTCATATTTTCAATTTATTTTTATAGCCTCATTTGCAACGGGCGAAAATTGTAACACATCGAAGGAGTGATCTAAGACCCTAAGTATGTTCGGCGTATATTCGTTTTGGGTCATTTTAAGTCGAATAAAGTCCGTCTGTCTGTCTGCTGGCTGGTGCGCACGATAACTCTCGAAAGGAGTAACCGATTGACTTGAAATTTGGTATACGGTAATATTTTGTTCTATCTCCGGCTAAGATCGAAGATGGACCGTATTGGTCTACTCCTTCTGGTACCTCCCACACAAAGGGTGAACATTTAGTGAAATATTGATTCATTAATAATATCTATACTACTTATTAGAATCTTCTGAAATTCCACACATAGCATTATTTTGTTAGTCGTTATCTCCTCGAGAAAAAAGGGCGAAGTTGTCCCTTTTGGTACCTCCCACACAAATGGACCATTTTGCGTCACAATTGAACTGCTTATAACTTTAATACAAGTGCATAAAAATACTTGAAATTTTGTACAGTATAATGTTTTTGTAGCGTCCATTTCGGTAAAAAGTGGTCCATTGGTGTAGGAGGTACCTCCCAGTAATGTAATACCAGTGCATACAAATACTTGAAATTTTGTACAGTGTAATGCTGTTATAGTGCCTACAGTCCTGTGAAAAGTGGGCGTTGAGGCTCTTACCGAAAAACAAAAAGAGTCACTTACCTGGGCTAAAGGCGTCTTAGATGCTTCTAAGGCCAATCAGCCGGCTGAAAGAGCCACAAATTCAGCTGTGATAACGGCTAATAAAGTCAAAAGAATCAGATCACCTGATGAACCCCTGTCAACAGGACACTCACCAAGCCCTTCAATGAAGTGGCGAAGGAGAGTCTAGTGATGGCCGTTATAGACAGAAGTAGTGAGGATGGATCCATCCTCAAGGACAAATGGAGCCATGTGCAATCAGCCATTATGGCTCATTACCTCGATGTCCGTAGAGAGATGCCGGGCACACCACCAATCTGCAACGATGCAAGATGGCATCAGGGGAGAGTAAAGCTCTTATATTTCGGTGATGCCAGATCAGTAGACCTGTATAAGGCTGCTCTGAGTCGAGCGGGTGGGGTGTGGCCGGGTGCCCAGTTGGATATTGTCGAAAAAACAACATCCCTAGTCACCCTATAGCCAGCACCTGGGTTACAGAAGAGCCCTCCAACCCGGCTGACATATTAGAAATAATAAAAGATTCCATTAAAGACAGACAAGAAGTACTCGACGTAACGTTTGCTACTGACCGGCTGTCAGACAAAATTATTGGGTGGAATGTACTGGACGACCACCCATTCTCAGATCACCATTATATTGAGTTCAAACTCGCTGAAAAAGCGCCTGAACCTGCCGTCCACAGAAATGTGAGAAAGACAAAGTGGCACCTGTATGAAAAGAATTTCAAGAAAGTCCTCAACTCCAAACTTCTGTACGAACCGAATGACAAAGCCGGTCTGGATCATCTGGTCGAGCATATCACCACATCATTCAATAGTTCCCTTGAAGAAGCCTGTCCAAAAACAAGGTACAAGGGTAAAACTAAACTCCAATGGTGGACTTCTGAGCTAACGGCTATGAAAAAGACATGCAATAAGCTATTCAACAAGGATAAATATACAGGCGTCGCTAATGTTTGGGATGCCTATAAAGAGCAACTCAAGATCTATAAGAAGGATCTTAGAAATTCGCAAAGACGCTCTTGGCATACCTTCTGTGGCGAAGTGCAAAAGGTCTCCGACGCCGTAATGCTGAGGAAAATATTATCAGCTTCACCCTGTACAGTGGGTTACTTGCAGGATGAGGCAAATAATTGGACCAAAAACAGCGAGCAGTCGCTCAATGTACTGCTCGACACACATTTCCCGGGGAACTCTCTAACAGAACCAGAGGATCAGCAGGACCAACAAGAGTGCGAGTGGACTGCGAGCGTCGCTAGCTTGTTGACTGAGAGATCCAGAATAAGCTGGGCTATTAATAGCTTTGAGCCCTTCAAGTCACCTGGACCAGACGGCATCACTCCAGCAGAAATGCAGAAAATGTTGAAATACATTATCCCCTGGCTGGAGAAAATTTATGTAGGCTGTATCAGGCTTTCATACATCCCGAATCGATGGAGGGATACCAAAGTGGTATTGATACCAATAGCGGGGAAGATATCACACACTAGGCCAAAAGACTTCAGACCAATAAGCATATCCTCCTTCCTATTGAAAGGTCTGGAAAGACTTTTAGATTATTTCATTAGGGAAAACCTGGATACAAAACTCCTGTCAGTGAACCAACATGCTTACAATAAGGGGAAGTCTACAGAATTCACCATGGTGGCATTTCTTGACATAGAAGGGGCTTTTAACAACATTCACTCAGATGCAGTAATTGCGGCACTGTCACATCTTAATGTTAACTCTAGTTTGATTAGACTAATTCAAAGTCTGCTCAACAGAAGACGCATAACAGCATGTCTTGGGTCCACAACTCTAACAAGGTTTGTAAACAGAGGGACCCCACAAGGAGGAGTACTGTCTCCACTAATTTGGAACCTAGCGGTGAATGAAATCCTGCTAGATCTAGAACGTTGTGGCTGCAAGGTCGTGGCATATGCGGACGACGTTGCAATCGCAGTGAGTGGCAAATTCGAAAACGTCCTCCGAGACATTCTACAGGTGGCTCTGAACAAATTGGCTAGATGGGTCAGAAGCAGCGGTTTGGGCATAAACCCAAACAAGACCGAATTGGTTCTCTTTACTAGGATGAATAAAGTCCCACATGTGCACCCTCCACCTCGGATAAATGGAACAGATCTAGTCTTTTCTGAAAGTGCAAAATTTTTAGGAATAATTCTAGATAGAAAACTGTTATTTAGACTTAATGTATTGGAACGTGTAAGGAAGGCTAACGTCGCCTTATATTCCTGCAAAACGGCTGTAGGGTCGCGGTGGGGCATCTCTCCTAAAATCGTCCACTGGATATATATATCAGTAGTTCGTCCTATACTGCTATACGGCATTGTGGTATGTGACAAACTAACCATCACCAACCTACTAACAAAGGTTCAGAGAACTGCCTGCCTGAGCATAAGCGGAGCCTTAAGGACTACAGCGACCGAGTCTCTACAAGCCCTACTCCATATACTGCCGATTAATATTGTGGCGAGAGAAGTTGCAACCAAAGCGGCAATAAGATTAAACTGCCTATCAATGTGGAGGTACAACAACTACGGTCACATGAGAATATCAAAGTGTAGTGCTATGGTAACCGACCGAGTGGACTATATACCAACGGTGTACACCTTCGAGAGAAATTACATCACTATGATTCCCGCGAGAGATGAATGGGTTGGAAGAAAACCGGGTAATAGAAACCATATCCACTTTTACACGGATGGTTCGAAGCTTGATGAAAAGGTTGGCTTCGGAGTACACTGTGCAGAGCTTAGATTGGATATAGCTCACAGACTACCAGACACCTGCAGTATCTATCAAGCCGAAATAATGGCAATATGGGAAGTAGCCAAGTGGCTGAGTCGCAACATAGTAACCAACACTGGCGTTGTCATTTACTCGGACAGCCAGGCTGCCATCAATTCTCTGGAGGCAACATCCCGAAATTCACAAACAGCCCTCGACTGCCGCAGATCTCTTAACGAGATGGCTGAGCAGTTTAACATACACCTCATATGGTTGCCAGGGCATAGGGATATCCCGGGGAACTGCAAAGCCCGGAAAGGGACGACATTACAAATTCTCGAAGAATTAGCATATATTGGTGCGCCACTATCCACGTGCAAGCTTTGGCTTAGGCAAGAGGCAATCAGGCAGTCCAAAGAAAGATGGACAGAAATCGGCACCTGCAGAGTAGCTAGACAAATCTGGCCAAGGTATGACCTGAGAAGATCAAAATATCTCCTCGCACTAGAGAGGCAAAGATTGTCTACGTTACTATCAGTTCTGACGGGACACTGTTTGATCGGCGAACACGCCAAAAGATTGGGTATTGACTTTAATGACTTCTGCAGAAGCTGTGGAGATGAGGAAGAAGTGGAGAGCATTGAGCACTTGCTATGCGACAGTCCCGCTCTGAGTAAACGACGACTGGACATACTGGGGTCGGCTTTTCTAGGCAGCCTAACAGATCTTTCCAGTACCGATATTCGTAATATCGACAAATTTGTATATCAAACAGGTTGGTTTCGATGAGGGGCATTTCAGCCCATGGTAATACTAGGGACCTAAACAGGTCTATGTGAGCTTGTATAAAAAATACGGCTGCCACCCTAACCTAAACCTAAACCTAATGATTTATATACTTTTGCATGCGCTCAAACCAATCGTCGAAGTACTTTTTACACTCCGATTGAGACACCTCCAAAACATGGTTTATTAACGCTTCAACAGCATCTTCTGGCGACGAAAATCGTTGACCACGCATTTTTTTTCTTGATGTGCGGGAATAAAAAGAAGTCATTGGGTGCCAAGTCAGGACTGTACGCGGATGACCCATCAATTCGACGTTTTGGTCGGTCAAAAAGGCGCTGATTTCAGCCGATGTGTGAGAGCTCGCATTGTCATGGTGCACGGTTCGTTTTTCGAATTTCTCCGAAGACTTCAGCAAACAAATTGTGGTGTACCGCTCAGAACTTACCGTCCTACGTTGCTCAAACTGAACAGTCGCCACATGACCAGTTTTGCCATTTGCTTCGAAGTTCTTCTTCCACGAACAACTATCGTTGGATTTGGCTCGTCTTCGAAGACCCACACGGTCGATTGCTGTTTTGTTTCAGATTCGTCAACTGTGACGATCTTCTAAACGTCTTTTGAAGCACCGCGATCGATTTGAACGAGAACAAACCTTTTTTACGGCCAGGTGTTCATGCAATATTGAATGTATGCTGGTGGAAGAAATGCCTACGGATACCTCTATCTCACGGTATGTCACATGACGATCTTGCATTATCAGTTCACGCACGGCATCAATGTTTTCTGGCACAACGACCGTTTTTGAGCGAGCGTCGGCCACGATTGAATTCATTAAAACAGCTTTTCACAGTGCTATAGGATGGTGCTTTATCGCCATACAAAGATTTAAGTTCATCGATGCGCTCTTGTCGTGATAATCCACGTCGAAAGTTGTGAAAAATGATGAACGTTCAAGAGTTAATTCCATTTTTTTTGCCAAATTGATTTGTTCAAGTCGCTGTAAACAACACAAATGATGGTCGTACGTCAAAACGTTTTGAGTACGTTTATGCTAAAAAATGTCAAACTTTCCAATGGAAATGTCAGATGGTGCCAGGCAACACTTAGTGTCGTATTAAGTTGAAACAATATGTCACACACAATTTAAAAATATATATGTGGGGGCTATATCTAAATCTGAAGCGATTTTCTTCATACTAAATTTCAAAACACTTGGATGTAAAATACAGCTTCTACAGAACTAAAGAGCCAAATCGGATAAAACATATATATGGGAGCTATAGCTAAAGCTTTACCGATTTTCTTCAAACTCGGCAATGTTGGTCCATGGATCAAGAAACTCTACCATTCTAAATTGCAAAACGATTGGATGTAAAATATAGGACTAAAGGGCCAAATCAGACGAAAGATATATATGGGAGCTATATCTAAATCGGAACCGATTTCAACCAAATTCGAAAGACTCCAAACTGCAAAGTTTCAGAACGATCGGAGTGAAATTGCGACCTGTAGTAAACGAACAACTTAAGATGGACAGACGGACAGACATGGTTAAATCTCAGCTAGTGCTCCTGAGTCGATCGGTATACTTTAAGGTGGTTTAGCTATAGTATTTTCAGGTGTTACAAACATCTGCCATGAAACAAACTTTTAATACCCTGTACCACAGTGTGGTGTAGGGTATAAAGAGTTGCCGAATTGAAAAAAAAAACCAGTAAGGAAAGGCTAAAGTCGGGCGGGGCCGACTATATAATACCCTACACCACTCTCGAAATATTGAATAACTCTGATATATAAATTTTGTAATTCATGTATAAATTGTTTACATAAATTTTCTTTTGGGACATTTTATACTTAAATAGTACCTGTACCACAGTGTGGTGTAGGGTATAAAAACGATTGGATCTAAAGAGCCAAATCGGATGAAACATATATATGGGAGCTATAGCTAAATCTTTACCGATTTTCTTCAAATTCAACAATGTTGGTTCATGGAGCAAGAAACTCTACCATTCTAATTTTCAAAACGATTGGATGTTAAATACAGCTTCTATAGAACTAAAGGGCCAAATCGGACGAAACATATATATGGGAGCTATAGCTAAATCTTAACCGATTTTCTTCAAATTCGGTAGTGTTGGTTCATGGATCAACAAACTCTACCATTCAAAATTTCAATGTTGGTTCATGGATCAAGAAACTCTACCATTCTAAATTTCAAAAGGATTGAATGTAAAATAAAGCTTCTATAGGACTAAAGGGCCAAATCGGACGAAATATATATATGGGAGCTATATCTAAATCTGAACCTATTTCAACCAAATTCAATAGCGATCTTAACAGCTGCGAAATACTCTAAACTGCAAAATTTCAGAACGATCGGAGTGAAATTGCGACCTGTAGTCGACGAACAACTTTACATGGACAGACGGACGGATGGACAAACATGCTTAAATCGACTCAGCTAGTGATTCTGAGTCGATCGGTATACTTTAAGGTGGGTCTAGCTGTGTTATTTTCAGGTGTTACAAACATCTGCCGTGAAACAAACTTATAATACCCTGTACCACAGTGTGGTGTAGGGTATACAAATAATTTCAGTGGTTTTCTTCATACAAACAAGTAAGAAAGTTTCAGTCGGGTAAACCGACTAAGGTATACCCTCACTTTGTGAGTAATGTAATATTGAATATTACTCGAATTATTCTGTCAATTTGTGTGGGAGGTACCAGAAGGGGTTTATCAAATACACTTTTTTGCTGAACATTAGATACTTTAAATTCATTGCACTGTGCCGACTTATAAGCATTTATGTGCACTGGTATAAACGTTATGAGACATTAAATTGTGGTATGATTTGGGCATTTTGTGTGGGAGGTACAAAGAGGGGCGTGGCAATAACGCCCATTTTTCACAGGGCTATATACACTATAAAAACATTACACTGTACAAAATTTCAAGTATTTTTATACACTGCTTTTAATGTTATAAGCTGTTAACTTTTGGTGCAAAAAGGTACCTTTGTGTGGGAGGTACCAAAAGGGGCGTGACAACAACACCCATTTTTCCCTGGACTGTAGGCAATATAAAAGCATAATACTGTACAAAATTTCAAGTATTTTTATACACTATTATTAATGTTATAAGCTGTTAACTGTTGGTGCAAAATGGTGCATTTGTGTGGGAGGTACCAAAAGGGACGTGGCGACTTTGCCCATTTTTCTCGAGTTGATAACGACTAATAAGCTAATACTATGTGTGGAATTTCAAAAGATTCGAATAAGTAGTATAGTAGTTATTAAAGAATCAATATTTCACAACATTTTAACCCTTTGTGGGGGAGGTACTAGAAGGAGTGGACCAATATGGCCCATCTTCGAACTTAGCCGGAGATAGAAAAAAATATTACCACATACCAAATTTGAGGTCAATCGGTTACTCCTTTCGAGAGTTATCGTGCGCACCAGCCAGCAGACACACAGACAGACAGACAGACAGACAGACGGACGGACATTGCTCATTCGACTTAAAATGACCCAAAACGGATTTCCTCCGAACATACTTGGGGTCTTAGGTCACTCCTTCGAGGTGTTACACTTTTTTCCGTAGCAAATGATATATACCCTCGTCACACTAAAGTGAGGGTATAAAAAGCTCCTAATAATGCATTTTTTTGACAAAGCCAACATTTTTTAAATTAAATAAATAAACAAGAAATGTGATAATTAAAACTTATGAATGATTACACTGTGCTCAGAATGGACACTTAGAAAATGTAATAGAATGGAGACCCTATGGATATACCTTAGGGCGGGTCGAATTAAAAATCGCCCAAGTGACAAGAAAAATCGTATTCTAGGGATCAAAATAAGAAACTTTGCCCGAGGAACCATAGCTCTAAAACGAATTCTGATGTCCCGTAGGGTCAAATGTATGGCTTCAAATAAAAAATATATAGACTCGAAATTTTTTTTTTTGATTTTTTGAAATGTGTGTTAGGGGAGTGTGCCACTGGCATGGGTAGGTCGACCCTTCAAAGTTAGTGGAGGTCAGTCATCGACTCGATTGGGGCACTCTAAATGGCTCAAAGTGGAATTTTTCAAAATTTGACCCTAGGGGTCAAAAGTCGGGCCATCAGAATTCGTTTTAGAGGTATGGTTCCTCAGGCAAAGATTCTCATTTTAATCGCTAGAATACGATTTGCCGTGTCACATGAGCGATTTTTTTTCCTCCCTACAAATTGACCCGCCCTAGTCCATGCTGAATCCAAGTGGTATTAGCCGTTTTTCTAGGTTAGCTTGTTTTCGTTATAGACGGCCACAAAGTTTACTGGGAAATCAGAGATGTTAGTTGCATTAGTGGTGATTATGCAATGAAATACTTCAGTCCAAGTAACGAAAATAGGGGAACCTTTGAAGAATTATTTCTCTCAAAACAGTCGTCCCAGCTTCTCACCCCTTTATCCATAAAAAATTGCAATCAAATCTAACCATATGTCAAACGTCATACAAATCTTCAAAATTTGTAGATGGTGTCTTCGAGAAAAATATTCCTCGCGAAAAATTATTATGAGTGTTCTTTCAATATATTCAACATCAACAGGTTTCATAATTTCATAGGTTTTGGCAGTTGGCTTTGTAACTCCATAGACTCTAATAGAAAAATATTATTATTTATTTATTTATATGAATTACAATACAAAGTAAATTTATATTCTAATTTTAAGGTCCAGGGAAAGGTTACAAAGACCATATGGCTAAATGTTTGCAGCGACAGACCAGAGCCTCTGGTGGGAATCGAACCCACGACCCCCAAACTCATAGGCGAGTACGCTACCAACTCGCCTACTGGGGCGCTCCAATAGGAAAATAATTTACAAAAATTTTATTAAAAATCTAATATCAATAAATATTTTCTGTTATGAGTAGAAAAATGCACAAATTATGTTACAACTCGCAATCTGCTCATTTTTCATAAAGGCGTTGAGAAAAGACACATCGTATTTTTTTGCGAGGAATATTTTTTTCAAAGACGCCAACTTAAAGTATTGGCGATATTTATGACTTTTGACATATGATACTATTTTAATGAAATTTTTTTAGGGATAAGGGGGAGAGAAGCGGAGACTCTTGTTTAGGGAAAAATAATTCTCCAAGGGTGCTCTTTATTTCGTTATTTGGACTGAAGATTGTATTATGAAGTCCTAAATTTCAAAATCACTACCAAGTTAACTAACCTCGCGAAAACAAGAACTGACTTAGGAAACGGCTAATATCACAGCGTGGTCGCAATTGGTTTATCCATAGGATCTACTTTCTGTTACATTTTTGAACTAGAATAGCACCGTTAGGTATTTTTATAAAAAAAGTTACAATATTTATCTCTTATTCCCACTGTGGCCCTAAAAGTACGAATTTCGAAAACAACTTTTTATCTTTATTTTATGTTCCAATAGTCACCCACATTCTATCATATTTATCAATTTTTGCCCACTGTACCACATTTAACAATTTTTGTTCCACTGTACCATATTTAAAAATTTTTGCCCCACTGTGTCCAACCAGAGACATTTTTAGACGTGTGGTTTTGAATCTGGCAATATTTTTTCCGAGTTTGTCTTTTATTATGATATGGTTGGTTTGCCATATCATAATAAATAGACTGACTCCTGAACAACGTTTGCAAATCTGCAAATTTATTACCAAAATAATGGTTCAGTTCGCGCGCTGCGTCCAATATTCGGTCGAAGCTCACTTTTGGATGAATGAGTACGTTAATAAACAAAATTGTCGCATTGGGAGTAATGATAACACAGTGCGACAGACCACAAACAAAAAACCGGGATACTATTTTCTTGTAGGTCTTGGCGAGTAGAACAACGTTTGTTCTACGAAATTTGCCGGACACCCCCAAAATCCGGATTTACGAGTAAAAAACTATTTTCTTTTCTCTTTTTTAACTTGAACGCATATAACTTTGATAGTTATTAACCGATCTTCAATCTCTAAACTTGGAAAGAAGAGACTTAGGCCTTTCGAACCATATATATCTTGTTTATTTAAAGCTGTGGGAATATAGGTTTATTTGCCATACAAACACATTTTTTTTTCATTTTTGTCCGTCATTGTCTAGTTTAGACAATGTTTTTACCAATTATATTGTGAGATAATCGTACGATTAATTGTTTCACGCATGTAGTATATTTTATGAGGAAAATAATGCAACTTGTCTCTTAAAAATCCGTTTGCAATTGACTGAGTTATTTAAGTTTCATTAAAGTTTCATTGTAAAAACTCAAAAAATTTCAATTGATATTTTTCGAATTTCAAATGATTTGTTTCGAATTTCAATTGATGTGTTTCGAATTTCAATTGATGTTTTTCGAATTTCAATTGATGTGTTTCGAATTTCAATTGATGTGTTTCGAATATCAAGTGATGTGTTTCAAATTTCAATTGATGTTTTTCAAATTTCAATTGACCTTTTTCAAATTTCAAATGAAGTTTTTCGAATTTCAAATGGAATCTTCGATTTTCAATTGATTTTTTCGAATTACAATTAGAAATGGTGTAGTGCATATTTTTTATTTTTTTTTTTTGTACAATAAACATTACATTCATTAATATTTGGCCTCAGCGCCACATAGGCATTTTTGAGGCATGTGACAACATATTATAATTCAGTTATACAAATAAATCTATGCTTAATTTAAGTTTAAAATAAAGTAATTAAATCCAAATTTACATAATGTGGAAAGATATTAAAAATATTTAGCATTTAAATGTGTTTTACGATAAATAGTATTCCAATTTATTCATTAGATAATCTTTACATGCATTTTTAAATTGTGAAATTCTTTCAATCGATTTTATGGGGGATGGTAAATCGTTATATTTTTCGCCGCCAATGTAATCAATACGCTGTTTTGTTTTTTCTAATCTACACAATGGTAACCTTAGATCTGACTGATTTCTAGTATTAAAAGTTCTTTGATTTTGATTAAATTGTACAATGTGGTGTCCAATGTTATGAAGACATTTGTAGACAAACATGAGAACCTGATATTCATGAACTCCATGTACAGGCAATATATTTTTGGCAACAGTTGTATATAATAAATTTGTCGAAAATGTTATTGGTAAGTTATACACAATTCTCAAAGCTTTGAAGTGATTTCAAGGATCTACTGTTCTTATTATAACCATATGTAATGGCCAGATATTTAATGTGTGAATGTATCATCGAGTTGAATATCATGCTTTTAGTTCTTTCGTCTAGCTTCCACTTCAATTTATACAATATGCCAATGGCCGGGGCTATTTTCTTTTTTATTTCGTCAATATGCAAATTCCATGACATATTACTCTGAAGAATAACACCAAGATACTTTACTGAGTGAGTTTCTTGAATCTCATTCATATCGATCATAACTCTAAAATCATGATTTTGATTTACAGAATGTGGGCGAAAACGATCCTAATAAAACGTTTAGTTTTAGCCATTTAATCTTGAAAATTCAACTAAGAGCGCGGCATCTCTTTCAATTTGTGTCTTCAGTGGTATGTCATGCTTATATGGATAAAAAATGCAAACATCATCCGCAAACATATAAAGTTTCCCAAACAAACCTAAGTTCCCCAAGTCATTCAAGTAAATCGAAAATAACAAAGGACCAAGCGCACTTCCTTGCGGTACACCGTGCTTTACAGAATCTGTAAAACTTCTTAATCCATTTATTTGAACAAACTGTTTTCTATTGGTGAAATAGCTTCTAAATAACAATTGTTCTGACCCTTTTACACCATACAAATCTAACTTATGCAGTAATATTTCATGATCAACAAGATCAAAAGCTTTTGTGAAATCAAAAAATACGCCGGCTACTCCACTAGATCCTTCATCGAGGCCCTTGCATATGTATTGCACAACATTCACAACAGCATCCTCGGTTCCACAACCCCTTCTAAAGCCAAATTGAAAATCAAATAAAAGATTGTTTTCTTCAAAATAACACAAAAGATTATCAAATAAAACTTTTTCAAAAATTTTGTCGATGGTCGACAGTACTGATATTGGTCTATATTTATCTACGGTAGAAGCATTGATTTGTTTCGGTATAGGGATGATTTTGTGTATTTTGAGATTATCAGGAAAATCTGACAAATTAATTATTTTATTATAGATCTCCATCAACAATGGAGCCAGCTCATTTACACATTCCCTCACAAATCTTGGCGAAATATTGTCACTTCCTGCACTTTTATTACATTTCATATTAACAATAATATTCTTCATTTCCTGCAGATTCACATTTTGTAATTTAAAAATATGTCTCGACTCACTAAGTGTGCCAAAGAAGTTTATTCACAACAGCATCCTCGATAATAAATATTTATTAAACTCATTAGCTTTTACTAAGTCATTGCTCAATAATTCACCTTGAGCATCTTTTAATTTTATGCTTTCACTTTTTTTCCTGCCAAGGGTTTTATTAATGAAATTCCTTGATTTCTTCGAATCACTTCCTACTTTATGTAAAGTTTCTGCATAATAATTACTTCTACAAAATTTGACAGCATATCTTATTATTTTGCTAATTCGCTTCAAATTGTCTTCAATATTACTATTATTTCTTGAACTGCGCCTTTTTAATATAAGTTTCTCTTTAAGTAAAATTAGCCCTTGGAGGTCCTTATTAATCCATGGAGTAAGTTCAAAACGAATTTCTCTTCTATGCATAGTTCTAACAGTTGATAGCCTAACAGCACCCTCAATGCAAGATAAAACCTCATTGGTCAAACCAGTAGCAGTAAACGGAATGAAACAATGAGGTAACGTTTGACCCAAAATTTCTCTAGCTTTCCCAAAATCCGTATGGATTTTGCTGCACTCGACATATTTTGACGTGATGTTAGGTTTCTTAACTCTACAAAAAAGCATATTATGGTCTGATAATGAACATTCTACTGAATCAATAATAAGCATTTCTGATATATTACTAAATATATGATCAACACAAGTTGCACTATTCGGTCTTGTTATGAGGTTATGGGCACTTTCGCAACCATAGTTTTGAAATACTGAACAATAATCAACGCAACATGAAGTTTGCAAAAGATCAATGTTCGCATCGCCGAGCACTATCAATGGACTTTGAGCATGATTATTCAATATTACATCCAGCATATTAACAAAATCATTAACATTACATTTTTGAGATCTATAAAATGAAATAAGTTTCAAGGGCTTATTATCAATTTTAAACCCTGATAGTTTCACATTTATAATTTCAACAAAACTATTACTCATACAAAATTCAACGGAAAATTTAATTTGACAGTTGATATATAACGACGTACCACCATACCCATCATTCCTACAACAGTGAACATTTTCAAAGCCTGGTATTGAATATAATTGAGTTAATTCATTTCTAAACCAAGTTTCTTGTACTGCAATTATATCAGGCAGCTTTGGAAAATTTGCTAATACAGTTTTAAATTTATTAAATTTTTCCAGCGAAGAAATACTTCTTGTGTTTATGCACAATATATTCAAGAATTTATTATTTACTTCACAATGTTTTTCAAATTTAGAAGTATTATTAAAATATTGATTTTTAATCATTTAATTTTATAAAAGTATTACGGTATTCATAATTCCAATTAATTTATGTTGGAGATACATATTCAGCACCATCTTCCTCCTCCTCTTCTTCATCTTCTTTTTCATCCTCTTCTTCATCCGAACTTGGGACAATTACTTGCCTATTACGAACCATGGATCTTCTTTCCCAATGCTTACTTGTTGTTGCATCGGAAAGCATCTTGTCAACATCGTCAGGACATCTCACTATTTGTTGTCTGGATAGTTCACTCTTCTTACAAAACACTTTCCCATCTCTGGCATATATGTATGTAGCGATATCCAATTGTTTTCAAACTTTTAGCATAAGCAAGCAAGTTTAGTGTTTCTTTGCTAAGAAAATCATTAACATACACTTTTTTTGTTTCATCGTTTTGTCTCAACTTCTGCTTAGCACCCATCAACTTATCTTGTTGCTTCTTTGATGCAATTTGACGAACAACAATTGATTTTTCTTCTCTTGTTGTGTTTCTATTTCCGAGATAGAATGCATCGTCAACAGCATCTATCTCAAACTTCACCCCAACTTCTTCAGACAATTGCATTACAGCATCTATTGCCTTCACATCACTTTTAACTTTAAGTCCGCTAATGATACAATCATTTTTCACTTTGTGGTCATTTAACAATTTCACAGACGACTTGAGTGTTTCGACTTCAGTTTTTAATTTTTTGTTTTCTTTCTGAATTTCTGTTATCTTTTTCTTATTTTCCGCAACATCTTTAATCATAACATCAAACATTTCTGACATAAATTGTGTTGACTCAGTCAGCTGATCCAATTTCTCTAGTTTCTCTAATTTCTTTAACTCTGTTTTTATTGTTATCAGCTCTTTCTTTATTTCTCCATTTCCATTGCCACTTTCACACAACTGACAACTGAATAATTCATCGTCATGCTCATACAGTCTGTCAAACTCTCTTCTGCTCAATCCAGAACATTGAGAGTGATAGCTATTTCCACATTTGTCACATTGTATATAATCATCAGATTCTTCTTTGATCTCTTTCTTACAATGATCACACAACCTTTTCTTTTTATTAGCGACACTGCGACGTTTTGTTGATTTTGGCATGATGTTTATGTTTATTCGATACACAGTCTGTTGTTGTATATGTTGTGAACTCTTTGAACGCGTTGAATGGTTATGTACCAACGAATTTTATTTTTATTTAGAGCGATCTGAGCACCGATGAAATTTACGTGTTACTCCAAACGGGGTTGCCACCTTCCAATACTCCAAATTTTTAACTTATGAAATCTCATATATAAGTAACTTGTATACATCGTACAGTAACAGCTTCAACATCGCTCTCAACTAACATCATAACTTTAATACCGTGCCTACTGGGAAATTGGCGTCATTTCTATTGTAAGGACAAATAGTACCAATCGTGCCTTTGTTTAAAATGGTTGAATTTGTCAAGCTCTTTTTGGTATTCCCCACACAAATAGACGAATTCATACAAATGTCTTAATTTTTTTTGCCAATCATCACAATTCTGTGCTTTAGATTACAAAATTCTGTCATTCTCCCCCACAACATGCTAATTACATATATATTACATTTATCTGAAGGTGAGGGTATTTATTTATATGAATTACAATACAAAGTAAATTTATATTCTAATTGTACGGTCCAAGGAAAAGCCGGGTTGCCAAGACCATGTGGCTAGAGTTTGCAGCGACAGACCAGAGCCTCTGGTGGGAATCGAACACACGACCCCCAAACTCATAGGCGAGCACGCTACCAGCTCACCTACTGGGGCGCTCAAGGTGAGGGTATATTTCAGTCGGTTTACACGACTGAGATTTTATTACATGTTTCATTGTTATTTTTCATAATATGGAAATACACTGTAAATTATCTCCGATTCCTAGCTTAGAATACATTTTTATTCTCAATTATTATTTGTTACAAACATACATATTATTAATGACAACATTGTTTCAAAATTTATACAACGATGTATACACTTCAACACCTAACCCACAATAGCTGACCTAATTGCAAGCCTTAGGTACTCACATATGGCTTGGCGGTGATTTATGTCTTTTTATTTCACATTTTAATTGTTTGTCATAAAACAAAAGGAAACTGACCATGTAACAATATTTTGGCTTTAATTAAATAACCTTTAGCCCTAGACAAAACAAAAAATCCAACTAACATACATATATCGATATTTTGAATATCCACCAAAAAAATCTATGCAGTCTGACAGTCAAGCAAAGAGACAGATATTTATCATATCATTTACATTCACTTTAGTCTAATTTATAATACATGCCAAGTGTCAAAATGACCAAAAAGGCTGCAAAAAAGCAGTTCACAATAAACTACAAAAAGCGAGCAAAACAACACCGTTGACAAACTAAAAATAAATTTTACCAAAGCTAAAACCATTACAACAACTGCGCCTGCGCACCATGTACTCGAACTCATACTCACTCGTATGACTTCCATACTCACTCGTATGATTTCAGAGATATTGTTCAAACTTTTTTGTTTGTTTTTTTGGTGTGTATTGGAACCAACGAAACGCTGAAAACGAAAGTCAATGAACGCAATGTTCTGTAATACTTCTCCTCCGGTGCATGGGCGCATGGATGAAGCTGCTACAACGACGGAAACCGCGACTGCGTCTGCCGACGGTGGCGCTGGTTATGCATTACCTCCACGGGTATCACATAATGTTACGGATTAATAGATACCGAAGCCGATACCAATGCAAATACTCCAAAACTCCACCTTTAGGCCTCGGTAACCCAATTTTTTCTTCGATTGTTTGTTTAACTCTGCAACGACAAACGGCCAAAATGCACATTCACACAAATGGTGCCATAGTTCAGATCAAAAGGAGGGGGTGGAGGAGGGTGTCTTCGTTCGTTTGATTTTGAATTTACCTCCACCTTCAAATGTACCAAAAAGTAATAGAAAAAAACCGAAAAAACGCCTAAACTTAAGCTGCAACTTCGCAATAGGCGCACCTTAAGGCTCTTTGAAGTTTAAAGAAAACACAAACAGATTCGCACCTATGGACTATCCCTGGTCAAAAAATTTATCTAATAGTTGAAACAAGTAAGGAAATTTCAGTCGAATAAATCCATTGAATCATAAACACAATTTTAGAGTTGGAAAAAATTGCAAATTCTTTGTCAGTCAGTGCAAAATTAGTTTAAGCTACAGAATATGGTTAAGATGATTCTGGTTACTACGAAATTATGGGGAATTATTTTAATACGGTTTGGTCACTATGACCTCAGACCACAGAATATCAACCGTTTGTGGAACTGATAGCTGATAGAGTAACCGAATGTAGTCTATCTTCGAACATAGTCTGAGATAGGAGAATATATTACCGCAAACTCAGTTGGTCACCAGACAGAGAACCACTAGAGGAAAAAGGGTGAATTATGAATTATGCCACGCCCACTTTTTAATAAAAAAAAACATAAGTGGCCAAAATCTTTCAAATTTGAAAAAACGTATGCATACATACGTAGTATGTTCAAAAAAATTTGTGAATTTTGTATTTTTTCAAAAAGTATTTATTTATTCATGAATATTTATTTTGTCCCCTTCAAAGTAATTCCCCTCGGATATATGTAATACACTTCTTCCAAAAGTTTTTTCCAAACCTCGGAGCACTTCAAATAATCATTTGTGATCTTGTTCAGCTCCTCCTTCGATGCCGTCTTTATCTCCTCAATCGTGGCGTAGCGTCGTCCTTTCATGGGCCTTTTCAGTTTTGGGAACAAAAAATAGTCACAGGGGGCTAGGTAAGGGGAATACGGTGGCTGCGGCACCAGCCACGGTGTTACCACCTATAAACGTTGCTTTGGTCCAAGGTAGCTTCACCATATGCCACATTCAACATTAGGAATGCGTCAGCGCACTTTATTTTGTTTTTCACACAAAATTTGATGCAGCTTCTTTGATCCATTTTATGAAATAGATAAAAATCGAAGACAAGTTAAAACACATCCAACAGCTGTCAAAAATTAACTAAACATTTAAAATGACCGACCTTGTCAGCATAAGTAAGGGACATGAGTACCAACATAACGCTACAAAAATATCAAAAATCAAATACACGTAGCCCGCGGAAATTAAAAATTCCCGATATTTTTTGAACATACCTCGTATGTTATAAACTAGTAAGGGTCGGTCCCTATAAAATAATGTTGCGTCAGTCACCCGTTAGGTTTTAAGATAATCCAGAGACAATTCCGGGGCAATAACAAAATTGCTTTCGGTGTACCCTACATGACGCCCTTTTAATTTGTATTATCCTGCGTTGTCATTTCGTCCATATGTCACTTTTGACTCCAAAGTCAATTCGATATTTATTAACTACAAACATTCTATTTTTAATTCTGATTGTTTTGTATCGAAATCATTGTCGAAATCTAATAATATCTTGTTTTTCAGTACGCTTTTTCAGTAGATATAATAAAGGGTGATTTTTTGGCAGCTCGGCTGTTTTCGTGTTTTCAACCTTAAACATTGAATTATATAGACTGTTCTATCGACTCAAATAAAGATTTCCTATAGCTCTCTAAATTGTATGCCATTTTTAAATCAAATTTGAAAGCTCTTAAAAATCACTCGATACAATTCTATTTCTAATTGTCTTTGTGTCGAAATCATTGCCGAAATCTTAAAAATATCTTGTTTGTCAGTACGCTTTTTTCTTAGTGTAGAGATAATAAAGGGTGATTTTTTGGTAACGTTCTTTTTTGGCAACACTGTTTTTGGCAGCTCAGCTGTTTTTGTGTTTTCATCTGTAAACTTTGTTTTTCATCTTTAAACATTGAATTATATAGACAGTTCAAAATATATCCCATATTTCTTTAAATTGTATGCGTTTTTATACCCTACACCACACTGTGGTACAGAGTATTATGGCTTTGTGCATTTGTTGGTAACAACCAAAAGGGGAAGAGATAGACCCACTGTTTATTATACCGATCGACTTGTAATCACTTTCTGAGTCGATTTAGCTATGTCCGTCTGTCTGTAGATGTATTCTTGTAATCAAAGTACAGGTCGCAATTATGGTCCGATCTCAACGAAACTTTGCACATATCTTTATTTAGGCCCCAGGACGATCCCTATTGAATTTGGTTAAAATCGGTTCAGATTTAGATATAGCCCCCATATATATGTTAACCCCGATTTGAAATTCAAGCGCTGTAGAAACTGTATTTTATATCCGATCAGAGCGAAATTCGGCAGAAAGAGGTTTCTTATTACTTGAAGGAATACTGCCAAATTCGCAGAAATCTGTTCAGATTCAGATATAGCCTCCTATATATACGTTAGCCCCGATTTGACATCTAAGCGCTGTAGAGACTGTATTTTATATTCGATCAGTACGAAATTCGACAGAAAGAGGTTTCTATTTTACATGAATGAGTATTCAGGAAAAACCGGTTCCGATTTATATGTAACTTCCATATATATGTTCCTCCTGATTTGGTTACAAAGCGCTATAGAAGTTGTACTTTGCTTCCGATCATTACAAAATTCTCCAGAAAGATGTTTCTCAATTAAGGAACTAATATTGCTTAATTTAGCGATTGTCTGTCCAGAATTAGATATATCCACATATACGAGTATATGTTCTTACTCAATTACCAATTATTCCAAATTATTATCGCAATGACCCTTATCGCATTGTTAGGGAGGTGTAGGGTATTATATAGTCGGCCCCGCCCGACTTTCTGCCTTTCCTTACTGGTTTTAAATCAAATTCGAAAACTCTTAAAAAATCACTCGATACAATTCTGTTCAGAAATCTGAATTTGTTACCAAATTTATTGATTGAATTAATCGACTCTATATATATTTTTTCTCTTGAGAATTTATAAAATTGTCTTGGGACAGCCTTTAGATGCCAATAGTGTAGTAAAAATGCGTCTGTACGTTAAAATAAGTAATAAGTTTGTGAATTATTTGCGAGTGAATTGTCTTTGGCGTGAACGCAGTTGCGCATGCGTGGTGTTTCCACGTTTCGATTTTTATATTATTATTGGGCTGATTCGCACAAAGAGTGCGCAACTGCGTCTTTTGGAACCGCTTTTTGTTTGTTTTGTTTCTGCAGATCGTTTAACTCTGTGTATAACTTCATTTGTCGACGACATGTGCTGCGGCGATAGAATCGTGTTCTTGTATTGTGCACACAAACGCTTTGGTGGCATTTTGCTATGTCGGAGATTCGGCGAGTCCACCACATATTGTCGCGGTATAAGAGTTGAGATATAAGTTAGTGGGTTCGTGGTTTTTTGTTTGTTTTCATTTTCTAAAACGTGGATGTTGTGCTTGGGCCACAGAGTGCAGAAAATCAGACTCACTTCTAAGGTTTGGAGCAGCATTAGATGCTGCGGTGGTCGCAGCGGCAGCGGCGGCGGCGGCGGCACTAAGCACTGGCTCTGACAATTGCAGACTTCTTTTCGGGGTAAAATTAAACAATTGTAACGTATATAAAGAGTTTTGGTCATTTGGAATAGTCATCAGTTCAGAGTTTTCTTGCAAACGGTTGGTATCATAACCAAAACATAGACCAAGAACTATTAAAAGAACCCAAGAATTTTTAATTGAAATTGTGTTATAATATTTTTCTTGTACAATTTGTTCTGTTTATAGATCAGAGCGGTGCTTCTTGTTGATTTTGTTTTGTTTCATAGTTGTTGCGTGAGTGCGTGTCCTTTTTTGTTCGATTGTGATCTAAAGCGGTATAAACACAAATATCTGCCTAATTATGAAGGTATTGAAAATTAGAATAAATCTAAAATGTCTTAGAGAACTATAAAAACAATACACGTATATATATTATAAATATGAGTTTTTTAAACAAGGATACAGTGAAGTGAACTATTATGAATTAAAATAAGTTAAAGTCCTAACAAATGTTCTAAATACAAAAAATGGTTTAAGAAGAAATTCAAGCAGTTAACAAATTAGAAGTCTAAATAAATGGATAAAAAATTAATAAGAATTTGCATAAATTCTCTGCACGTGTAAATACAGGACATTTTGAAAATTTTAAATTATGTTAAAAAACTATGACTTGAATTGCAACAGTTTCAATAGATAATAACGTAACCTAACATAAGTTAAAATTCAGCACGTTTGTCTCTTAAGTCTTTTGTATTTTGCTTGCGGTGATCAGGGCAAGGCTCTCTATGAATGAGATGGTGTGGTGAACAAAGTTTTAAATAATAAACTAAACTTAAAATTTAATGAATTAACTATAGAGACATTGCGAACAAATAAGTAACTCATAGGAGCTTTGAATGTCTTTCCGCAACAATTTAAGCGCTTCTAAAATAATTGTTGTTAAAACAAGAATTACACTCTCCCACCAGAAAGGACGAAATGATTGATAGAATCACAGCTGTTGTCAATTATATAAAGACATGTACAAATTGTTTTAATTTTTTCAAGTTGGATAATTGAATTACTGATTCTAAAGCTCATTAAATAAGATAAATTAATGTGCTACAAATATGTATATACGTATGTATGTTCTGAAAACACAATTTTGCGATTAGTGTGTACACTTACAAAAAGCTTAACTAAAAATTAGTTCAACCTCTTCTTTGCTCAATTTTCTTCATTGAGAGTTAAGCTTACATAATGAACGAAGAGTATACGTTTCAACGTCTCATGTCCATTGACATACACTTAAGCTAGTGGTTCGACATCTGAAGCCAGTGGTTTGGCCTTACAAAAAATATGTACATTTTAATTGTTTCAAGTAAAATCTATACCTAATTTTCAGGAAAAAATCAGCTCGATATCAACAAAATAATAATTTTATCTAAATCTTTCACGGTAAATTTTACTCCAACAGATTTTAATTTTTGTTGTGATTTAATTTAAATAATTTGAAGTAAATATTGCACTTTAAATTTCAAACCACTTTCTTTGTATTTTCTCCAAATATGTAAAATTTTGTAAAGTTCAATCATGTCCTCATTTTCAGGAAACAGATCAAATTGACCAGATTATGGCACTAAAGATTTATTTGGTGATGGCGAGTTTTTTTCAAACAATTAAAATGTACGAAATTTAAGAAAGTACTTCCATTAAATAAAATTTAATAAAAGCGTTGGATTGATTTTAAGTAAATGTTTTTCTATCGATTTTTTTTTTAGAATTAAAAATCCAAAATAATAATTTAGTAAAAATTAGAAACAAACCCGTCTGAATCGACGTCGGTCTATTTTCATAGAATTCTAAAGGAACGTTTAAAGTCATTTGACCAAAGCTTCTTCTTTGTATACCATACACTGTGATACAGAGTATTATGACTTTATACATTTGTTTGCAACGCCTTCAAATATAAGATATATGTCCATAGGTTATTATACCGATCGTCTTAAAATCAATTTCTCATTCAGTCTGTCTGTCAAATATTCCTATAAATATTGGTGAACTCAATGGTTCGATTCCATAAGGGGTCGGAATGTTTATTATTTACCTATGAAATTTATTTTTGACTAAAAAGTTACTAAATGGTAAAATACGACATCGCTATCATTTATTTTTTGGAAAAAAATTCTACAAATTTTATGGGGATTTAAAATTTTAAAATTGCTCTTGAACGGCTGAACCGATTTTTACAAAGTTTAGGTCGTTTGAAAGAGAACATATTTTTCTAATTTTTTTATTTTTCTAAAAATTTCCAAAATTGTCAGATCTGCCTTAGTATTTCGTCCATAACTTAAAAAAAATTAAAAAAACAAATGTTACAGAAATTAAAATAAAAATACACAAAATATGACCCGTTATGTTCTCTTTCAAACGACGTAAACTTTGTACAAATCGGTTTAATCGTTCAAGAGCAAATACAAATTTTGTAAAACCCAAAAGTGATTTTTTTTAAATTGTTTAAAATCTAAAATTCCCATACAATTTTGAAAACATTTTTTAAAAAAATAAATGACATCGATATTTTTTTTCCATTCGAGATAAAATCGTTAAAAAATTAGAGAAATTATTTCCGATTTATTAAAAAGAAAGCTTACAAATTACAATGAAAACAAGAAAAAATTACCTATACTCGTATGTTAGAATATTTCTATTGTCTAATGTTCGATTTTTGAGAAAAAAAGGCATTGACAATTATGTTCAAGAAAATCCTGATTTGTAGAGGTTATTTTGATCGAGGATCGATTCTAATTGGACAATTGCAGGGAAATTTTATATAAGCTTTGATCATCGGCTACCTTTTTTATTCCCTCACCTTAGAGAGGAGGGTATACATATATCATTTGCTACGAGCCAAAAGTGTAACACATCGAAGGAGTGACCTAAGACCCCAAGTATGTTCGGCGGATATCCGCTTTAGGACATTTTAAGTCATTTGAGCAACTTCGCCCATGTCATTTGAGTATGGGCGAAGTTGACACGCCCCTTTTTATACCTTCCACACAAATTGACAATTTAAGCACCAAAATTTAACAGCTTATAACTTTAATACCAGTACATACAAATGCTTGTAATTTTGTACAGTGTAATGTTTTTACAGTACCGACAGTCCAGTGAAAAGTGGGCGTCATTGGCTCCCCTTTTCGGTACCTCCCACACAAATTGACCATTTTAAAGCAATAGTTAACGGCTTATAACTTTAATACCAGTGTATACTTAAAATGTATTAAATGCAATTTAAATAATAATTTAATGAAAACAAACAAACAAAAAAATAAATTGACGAATATTCTTTGGGACTTGGGGTGAGGGGATTCGTAAGTCGGTTTTCCCGACTGAACTTTCTTACTTGTTGAACGATGGCTTATATCCAAAAGCGGCTATATTTAAAGCCCAATTTTTCAAGAGAGTATAAAACGGTTTAATTTTTATATTTCGCGATAATTTTAATGATTTTAATTATGTATTAGAATGTACGTAATATATACATTCGAATTCCTAAATTAACATTAAAATGATTTGCTTGGACAAAATATTTTGGTTTGTTTCTGGAATTAAGCAAGTAGTTCGTTTCAATACAAGTGTGGTATTAACATACACTTACTACACATACAATTAACTATAATACAAATGAACATAGAACCAAAAACGTCAATATTACAAGGACTGAGCGTTTCATTGTTCAAAATTTTAAAAATATATCGATTTCTATTTTCAAAAATAAATGGCAATCGTTTTATTTATTTTCTTAAATCCCTTGTTATTATTAAACTAAATGCTAAACGCAATAAAAGTCCACGAGAGAGATTTTTGCAAAATTCATAAATTTTGCAGTTTCTTTCAGCGCCATCTTGATGTCAAATACGCCTTCTTATACCTTTACGGACGCTTAAACCACATATTTGGGCATATATCGAGAACCATTTATCCATTTTAAAGAATTAAAAATTAAGTAGCCTTCAATTTCTTACAGTACCATTTCCCATCCGTTCAAAGGTTTCGACGATATCTTACAAAATATTGCAAAAAAAAATATTTTTTTTTAAAAACATTTTAATAATTTTTAAATAAAAGCCTCATGAAAATTAACAATTAACAATTGTCATATTTTTATAATCCTTTTTTCCTAAAATCTGATCGATCATGAATAAAATGAGCCCATTCCAAAGAAAATCGTTGGATAATTTAAAAAGTTGTAGTGAGAAACCCGGTAACTTTTCTTGATATTCGAAAATTTGCTCTCAATTCTACAAAAACAAACATTGATAAAAAAATATTTTTCCCTTCGTTAGTAACAGAATAGAAACCAACATTGCACATTTAAAAGTCAGACCCAAAAATCGTGTCGACCGGTGTTATGAATCGTCTTAAAATTTAGCCATGTCCGCCTGTCCGTCCGTACGTCTGTTGTAGTCACTCAACAATCTACAATATATACATACTTGAGCAAAATGGCTGAAATGTGATACATATTTCATAACTGTAGGTATGATGGGATTGAAAATTGGCAATATCGATCCATTTTTTGATATAGCCCCACATATAAAGTATATCCTCGATTTTACTTCTTACTCGTAACGCCGTATTTTCTTGCTTTTTAATGCCATTGGTTGTGGCTTTATTGTTTTTAAGTCTTCGATAGAACCTTGAATTTCGGTACTATGCAATATTTTGTCAGCGCCTACAATTCTGCTAAGAATGAGTAAATTCGACGTTTTATGGAGTTTTCGATTCTGAAAAAAATGTTACCCCGTCGACATGAAATACTAAAAAATATTTACACTTTTTAGGTCGAACTGATGTTGTCCCTCGAATTAAATACAGCTTTTTTTTTAAAAAATTCCAACATGTGGTATAAAAGTCCAGTTTTCGAGAAAAGGGTAATGGAAATGTTGCATTTTTTTGCAGAAACAAAATCGCCATTAGAACAATTTTTCAACAGCTATTTTATGAAAAAATATTGGGCAATAAATAGACAAATTTTGAAAGCTTTTACATTTAAAACAAAGTTCATCCAAAGAGAAACATTTGTAATTAAATAAGTAATTTTGATTATAGCAACGATGTTTTGAAACTATCTATGATATAGAGTATTTATACAGTGACCTTTCATACTATAAAAACTATAGATTCATAGGTTATTATATCAAGGTCAAAGATCAAGAGTCAACATAAGTATGTGAATCCAACAAGCTATATCTACCTGTCCGTCCTTCCGTTCATTTTTCCAAAGACGAAGCCTCTAACAATTGTTGTAGATCTATATACCGTGTTAGCATCTTAAACGTATCCACTGATTTTTTTTCAATCTTCTCCAATATAATTTTGTTAGGTTTAAAATTAAATACATCTTCAAATTAGGAAGTTTTAATAACTAATTAATTGTGTTTAGTTTATGTAATTGTTAACTGCATTTATTTGTTTTCTCCCATTTCAAGTACTTCATTGCTATTGCCTTGCTGGTCGCTGCCGCCCAAGCTATTCCAATTGAATTGGGTCACTATGGCCATGGACCTCTGTTACATGCCGCTCCCGTCCTAGCCCATGCTGTCCATGCCGTGCACGCCCCCGAACCAGTGGTATGTGACAACATTATTTCTTCAAATGTTTATTACTAAACCTTTTATTTCGTTCAGGCCTACCCTAAATACTCTTTCAACTATGGTATTAAGGATCCCCACACCGGAGACATTAAATCACAAACTGAGGAACGTGATGGTGATGCTGTAAAGGGTCAATACTCTTTGGTTGAACCTGACGGTTCTGTGCGCACCGTAGACTATACCGCTGATGACCACAATGGTTTCAATGCCGTTGTCCACAAGACCGCACCCAAGGTCATTGCTGCTCCCGTCCATGCTATCCACGCTGCTCCAATTTACGCTCATGGCCCCGCTCCTTTGTTGCATCATTACTAAAGATGATGTAGTCAATCGTCAATACCTATGCAGAAAAAGTGAAATATGTTGTCAGGGATGAAAGGATAAAGACGATTCTTTGAGAGAATCGTTGTTTGATGGTATATGGGGTGATGATGATAAGGAATAGAAGAAGGCAAAAAATGATTTGATAATGAGCTGGATTACGGTATGGCCTAGAATTTTAATAATTCTTTTTAAATGATTTTACAATACAAAAAAAGTACGTATTTAAGTTTTAGACAAGTTTCACACAATACGAAGTTTGTTAAGTGAAAAGAGAACATCAAGGCGAGAGAAGTAGAAATTACATTTCTACAGATTTAATTTTTAATTTGATTAGTTATCGTCAGACAAGAATGAAACAAACATCTTCTAAGATAAAACAAACCATTTCACTAAGTTAATTACTGCAACTTGAAATTTCTTCAACTTCAACTTCCACTCTCCTTTCATTTCAATCTCAGTGTTGTAAATTAAATGGTTCTCTTTAAAGGATAAGGCCAAGAAGATTTTCTTAAGGGGAGAATTTATCGTGAGAGGCATACAGTTTAAAGCTCTGTGAAGCATTTTGTTGTAGAGTCGTGTAACAAAGAAAACCACCGTCTTTATTTTATTGTTCTCAATACTCATAGTCTATCATAACTTTAATTTATTTCACTTTTGTAAATAATTTATTTATTATCTCTAACTATCTAGTGAACTTTGTTATCCAGGCGAACCACGAAAAGTTTTTCGGAGCTTTCACAATGCTTTAGAGATTGCTGAGCATTCACTGCTTTTCATTCGTTTATTGTTTCGAGAAAGTCAAATATTTTATTTTTTAGGTTTTGCATAATATTTATGCCGAACTTTGTAATCTCGAAGTGCCATTTAGACAATAAACACTAAACTTTTTCTCCCGAAATTCTTAAGCAAATCTTATTGCTCTTCTCAGTTGAAGTTGAACCGGTCACTGTGCATTATTCTCTCTCAAACTCTTCTCTTTTATACTATTTGAACTAGTTTCATGTGCATTTATTATTTAAACTATAGAAATTCTCAAATCTCATTGTAATTTTAAACATTATTTTATAAACTCAAACTCAGTCTAAGGCGCCCTCTCTCTCGCTTTCTTTATGTAAATAATGCTGTCTTCTTTATTCTATTAAGCAAAAATTGCTTTGCTTCTACTGATCTACAGAAAACTCTCCCTCCTGTAGCTGCGGGACTTAAAAAGCTATATACAGTTTTCTTTTCTCTCTAGAACTTTCCCTTATTTATCGCTCTCTCATTTTACGTATGTAATATTCTTATGTATATTTTTATGATTAATCTTCACAATGAATCGTTTGCAACAAGACAAAATGTTAATGTAAATACAAAAAAACGAAAAAAATATTAAAATAAAAAAAATGAAAAGAAAAATTTAAATAATGTGTTTTATTTAATCATATTTTTACATATTACTTGCAGATTGATAATCTACGTATCTATTTCAATTACCCTACTTGCCTGGTCTAGAAAATATTATTATTTTTGGATTTGCCTCATATTACGGAAAATTTACTATTAAAATTAGTAAAGTTGGAATTTCCTCGCCAGACTAGATCTCCCTTACTATTTAACATACATACATATAATTATATTGTTGTGTAGAGAAAAATATTGAGTAAAATAAAAAATTTGTTTGAATTTTTGTAAGGATGATGCCATGAAACATTTTGATATTCGATATTTTCAGTGTAGGAAATTACCCTTCATTGTTGTTTTATTTGATTTTTGAAAATTGCACTGTGTAGTCTTGTCGTCAAGTTAGACAACAAACAGAATGGGAACAAACATTTGTCCTGTAATTGTACCGAAGATCGCAGTACGGACCCGATAAGAAAAGTACAAAATTGGTTTCTTGATACTTTGTAAAGTAATGCATTTTTGTTGTTGTTTTTGGCTAACTTATTTATAGAGAACACTTATTTTTTTGCAAATATCAAAAGAAAATTATTTTAAAATTAATAAAAAAAAAAGTTTTTCCCAAAAAGTGTATAATTTGTTGCGATCTAAAAACATTTTCTTGACATACTTTATATGACATACTGCTACTCGAGACCTGCGCTCTCCCTGTGGTATATTATATATATATATATTCCTAAGGTACATCGATAACTCTTATCTACAGGGTAAAAATAAAACCACTTACCACATTTACCATTTTGCCACACTTTACCGTGTTTACCATTTTTTTGCCCCACTGTACCATATTGATGGCTTAATATAAAAAGGGGGTATCTCGATTTTGTTGTTCCTTAACAGGGGCACAAAAACCGAATTAAAACCAAAAAAATATTTTGACTAGACTTTTGGGGTTTTTTTAATACCTATAAATCCTCTATTTGCAACTATAGCCCTCGAAATGTTTGAAAAAACTAAGAATAAACGGAAAACGCAATTATGACAAAAATCAAGATACACTCTTTTTAAATTAAACTATCTATATATACCTATTTTTCTTCCATATTTAACCCTTTTTGCTCCACTAAACCATATTTAACACCTCTTCGCCCTTTTTGAACACATTGACAAATTTTTGCTTGCCCAACTGCACCTTAATTTTAGCCTTTTTGCACCACAGTGCTACTAAAATCATAAATACAACAAAATAACACTTCGTATCTCATATTTATTTTCCAGGAGTTACCCTCTCCCCTGCACCCATATTTTTGCCCACTGTACCATATTTAACCATTTTGGGTCCACTGAATCATATATAACACCTTTTTGTCCTAATGTACGACATATTTAACCATTTTTGTTCTAATATATAATATATTTAAACATTTTTGTCCCACATTACCATATTTAACTATTTGTGGCCCACTGTAACCATTTTTGTCACATTGTCCAATGAACTCTAGTTAAAACATTTTTTTGCCACTGTTCTTTAGTTAACGCTTTTTGCCCCACTGTACTATATTTAACCCATTGTATCTCACTATACCATATTTAACTCTTTTTGCCCCACTGTACCACACTTAACCCTGTTTGTTCCACTGCAAAATTTTTAACACATTTATGAACCACTGTGCCACATATAACCCTTTGTCTAACTGTACCAAATTTTTGCCCACCATACCATAAAAATCATTTGCTACCATATTTAATTCATTTTTTCTCCACTGTGCCATTTTTGTCCACTGTACATTATTTAACCGTTTTTGAACCACTGTGCTCCTAAAAGCATAAAAACTCTTCATGTTTAAGTTCCAATTTAACCAGATTGTTCCACTTTATTCCCCATGCACCATAATTAGCCCGGTTTGTCCCACTGTGCCTCTCAAAGTTAGAATTTCTAAAAATCGCTTCCGATCTCTAGTTTATGTTACAAAAGCTACCCTAGGACCATTGGACCATGTTTAACATTTTAAACCACTGTACTATATTTTACACTCTTTGCCCACTATAAAGTCAGTACAAATAAAAAAAACTGACTTCCCCGATCCGTTGTACCTCGCTTCAATTTTAAATTTTAGGCGTTAAATTTGGCAGTGGTACCATATTTATCACTTTCTGTCGCACTGTGCCCCTACAATTTTCAGAAAATCGCTGCCTTCACACAAAATTTCACGATTCTAGCACATTCCGTTTAAATTTGGCGGTGGTATCATATGTATCCCTTTTTGCCCCATTGTGCGGCTAATAGTAAGAATTTCGAAAAATCCCGTTCCGATACTGCACGTCTACGTCCCGAGGGCTACCCTCCCACCAAATTTCATGATTGTAGCTTCAGCTGTTTAGGCTGGGCGATTATCGGTCAGACAATTAGTCAGTCAGTCACGCAACAATTTTATATATAGATGTGATTAAATTTTTTTTATCACGAAATAGAAATATTCCACTTTTTTTGCTCTCCTGAAAAATTTGGTTTTTTAATATAGCCACTTATGGATATAAGTCATCGATATGTCACTTGCGACGGGCCAAAAGTGTAACTTACACAGTACAATACATGCATTCTGAGAAATGGTCGTGAAAGTAGCCCCAAAAATTAAGTAATAATTTTATGGCTATACGAATTTTTTTGCTCAAGGTGGCTTTTTTGGATTTTTTTCTACAATTTTTCTTGGTATACCGTACGGAATATATCTTTTGTGCCTGAAGCAAAGTTGTAGATATTGAATAGGAGAAGAAAATGTGGAACAAATCTACCCAAAAAAAAGTGCATCCAGTGCCTTCAAAATCGCAAAAAAGCAAACAAAGTCATAAAATATCTATCAGAAAAATATTGAAAAATACGTAAACATAATACGTAATACGTATACGTATAATAGAACATTAAAACAGAATAGACGATTTTTGCGATTAAAATTTGCGAAATTAAAAATTAGTGCTTTAAAATAAAAGTTATTAATTTATTCTTTAGATATATTGTTGACCGTTGTTAGGTTTATTTATTAGTTTTCGTGTGACTAATTGGTCACTTAAATAAAAAAACAATGGTCTTTTTTATTTGTTTTATTAATTTTTATTTATGTATTTATATTCCGATATTTCGACCAACATCGCTGGTCATCTTCGGGGAACTATCACAATAAAAACACAAACATGTATTAATATACTTTTATGCTAAGTCGACTTAGCATGTTTTAAGGGAAATTGCATTTTTAATTTAATCCGTCAACCCAAAGTTATTCACAAAGCAGTACAGGTCATTCGATTTCCATTACAAAGGAATTCCAACAAAAATTTAAAAAAATCCTCAAACTTTTTTCTCCTCTCTTGAAAAACTACCTTTTTGCACTTAACATAGTTTAGAATGGAGGTATCGATATGATAACTCGAAATCAATGAAATTAAAAATTGAAATTCGAAAATTAGGTAACGTTTTGAAAAGCTTTCTTAAACAAAATATATTTGGATAATTCCTAAACAATAATATTATTTGAATATAAACACATATTTTATTTGGGAAAATTAGTTTGCAAATATATTTTGTTGTAATATATTAATATATGCGTTACAAATAAATGTTATTGATATTCAAATAAGATGTATTTGCTTAGAATTATATAGTATTTAAAAATTTCTGTTCCAAATAAACTTTCTTTCGATAAAACGATCTAAAGAGCCAAATCGGACGAAACATATATATGGGAGCTATAGCTAAATCTTAACCGATTTTCTTCAAATTAGGTAGTGTTGGTTCATGGATCAAGAAACTCTACCATTCTAAATTTCAAAATGATTGGATGTAAAATACAGCTTCGAAAGGACTAAAGAGCAAAATCGGACGAAACATATATATGGGAGCTATAGCTAAATCTTAACCGATTTTCTCCAAATTCGGTAGTGTTGGTTCATAGATCAAGAAACTCTACCATTCTAGATTTCAAAACGATTGGATGTAAAATATAGTTCTATAGAACTAAAGGGCCAAATCGGACGAAACATATATATGGGAGCTATAGCTAAATCTTAACCGATTTTTTTCAAATTCGGCAATGTTGGTTCATGGATCAAGAAACTCTACCATTCTAAATTTCAAAACGATTGAATGTAAAATACAGCTTCTATAGGACTAAAGGGCCAAATCGGACGAAAGATATATATGGGAGCTATATCTAAATCTGAACCGATTTCAACCAAATTCAATAGTGATTTTAACAGCTGCGAAATACTCTAAACCGCAAAATTTCAGAACGATCGGAGTGAAATTGCGACCTGTAGTCAACGAACAACTTTACATGGACAGACGGACGCACAGTGGAAAATGGTAGTGTAAGGCCTGATCAAAAATACTTTTCACAAACATTGAAATTATTAAATTTTTTTAATACTATTTCAGAGGTAAGACATCACGTCATGATTATCTGCAAACATTTCCGAACATTTTCATCGGAAAAGGCGTTAAAAGTACCACTATTTACAGATCTTTTGATTGTTAAAAAAATATAAAAATTCTGAACACTCATATAAAAATACATGTACCCGGCGTGTAACATACTTTAGAGCATAAATTGCTGATTTATGTGTAGGAAATATTCTAACGAATCGGATTCAGTAGCAAAATGTTTAAAAAATTAACAGCGAATATTCGCTGTATGCAATATATTATGTAAATGTTTCTTGAATTCAACAACTTCAGCTAAGGTTTTAGTTGTTAGCTCCGTTTGCCTAGGTTCAAACTTTTGCATAATTTCAAAGCTACGTTCCTAACCTAAGTTGTGGCAAAAAATTGGCTGCTCCTTTTTGCTCCTTTTCAAACGGTGTGCAAAAAATTGGTTTAACATAGAATTTTCCGAAATATTTTTTTAACAATATATTATTCCTAATAGTAGCCGACGCATTTGTTGTCAAATATTCATTCATAATATATGTCATTCATTGAGCTATTACTTCAATTTTGAAAATGTTGCGCTTTAAGTGTTCTCTACACGATCTGGTTCTTGTCTATATAAACAATGATAGAAATGTGCAATCTATTGAACGGTTTGTGCGCGAGAATGGAAATTTGAACGATGAAAATGTATCATATATAATTAATCATATTCAGAAGGGTTTAATACCGCATATAAATGATCGATGGCTAAAATCAGGAAGGCAAAAAGAGAAATTTTTTAAAAATAACGCAAATTGGTTAAATAAAGAATATTGTGTAAATGTGCCCATCGCTATGAAATCCATTAATCTCTTAAGGAAAAGGGGAAGACCTTTACTGCCATACGAAAAATCGGCTGATTCAACGAAAAGACGGTAAAATGTTTTACTTTTGGAAGACAATGGCCTACAACATATTCAGAGTGCATACAGTCAGAAACTTCGTGCAATTGGAGAAATAGAAGAAGCAAAACTTGTAGAATTAATAAGGTACATGGAGAAGTCGAAGAAGCAGGAACTACTGAAAACCCTAGAGAAGCATGAGGAAGTTAAACCTCTGGATAGCACAGAAGCATTGAGTGTATTTCTCGATCTCGACTTAACTAAAAGTCAATATACCCATTTAAGAATTACCATGCTCAATAATAATTGCCCACTTATGCCACCATACTATAAAATTCAAAGAGAAAAACTTAATTGTTATCCAAATTCTCTTGAAATTGGGAATACGGTAGCAAAAGTTAAATCTTTGCAAGAACTACTTGACCATACTGCCAAACGAATTTTAATGATTGACAATGTTGAGAACAAAAATATGCGTAAGCTCACTCTATATTGCAAATGGGGATGTGATGGCTCCTCGGGTCAAAGTGAGTATAAGCAATTTCTTCCTGAGGAGTCTGAGAATATATCTGATGGCAATTTGTTTATTACTTCATTGGTTCCTATAAAAATTATTGATAGAGAAGGTGGCTCATTAGTTTGGCAAAATCCTGTTCCTTCTTCAGTGCGTTATTGCAGACCCATTTCGATTGAAATGTGTAAAGAGACTCCTGAAAAAACCAAAGAAGTGGTTCAAAATATCGAGAGCCAAATAAAGTCGTTGTTGCCAACATTTATTAACTGCTGAACGCATGAACTCGAAATAAGTCACGAACTCTTACTAAGAATGGTTGATGGTAAGGTTGTTAAGACACTAACAAACACGACGTCTTGTGCAGTATGTACTATTTGCAATGCGAGTCCAAAGCAAATGAATGATATACCAAGTACCATAAAAAGAACTGAAAATGAAAACGCCTTGCAATATGGAATGTCAACCTTACATGCATGGATTCGGTGTATGGAAATGATTTTACATCTTTCTTATAACCTGGACTTCCAAAAGTGGTCAGCAATTCCTAAAGAACACCAGGTATTAAAAAATGCAAGAAAAAATTGGTGCAAAATCGTTTCCGTGAAGAATTAGTTTTAATAATTGACAAACCTAGCCAGGGAAGTGGAAACAGCAACGACGGAAATACTGCACAAAGATTTTTTTCTAATGCAGAAGTCAGTGCTGAAATAACAGGCATAGATGTACAGCTAATACGAATGTTGTACAATATTCTACATGGCGAAAATTATAACAAGTATGCTCTCCAAATAGCAAATCTATATGTGGAAAAATATAAGTGGTATTATATGCCATCTTCTGTCCATAAATTATTAATACATGGAAAAAGCATTCTAAATCATTTCTCTATGTTGCCAATGGGTCATTTGTCAGAAGATGCCCAAGAATCGCGTAACAAAGATTATAAAAACTACCGATTGAATCATTCCAGAAAAAATTCAAGGATAGCTACAAATGAGGATGTATTTAATAGACTTTTATGTACTTCAGATCCTTATATATCTAGCATAAGAAAAGAAACACGCAAAGCCTGTAGAGATCTTGATGAAGACGCGGTGTTGTTATTGAAAATGCCCCACACAGATAATTTTAATTTATAAAAATATTGTGTTTTTTCACAAAAAATAAAATTGTGTTTCAACTTTATTTTCTCATAATTTTAATTTATCCTTATAAATGAATTGATTTTAATTAACCATTAAAGATGCAAATTGCATACCAAATTCCAGAAAACTAATATTTCAACTTGGACCTTTCAATTCGGTCAAAACTGTGGTACAGTTTCAGAAAAAAATAAAAGTACAGATTTTGCAAGCTTACTACTGGATATGTAGTGGTGCGAAATCCGAAATATTTTCACACTTCCTTTTAAATACTGTCTACATTATGTGTGCAAATTTTTAAAAATATATCTCTCAAATTAACAAAGTTATTGATTTTCGATCAGAAAATGACGAAAATTTTCCACTGTGGGACGGACGGACGGATATGGTTAAATCGACTCAGCTAGTGATTCTGAGTCGATCGGTATACTTTAAGGTGGGTCTAGCTGTGTTATTTTCAGATGTTACAAACATCTGCCGTGAAACAATCTTATAATACCCTGTACCACTCTCGTAATATTGAATAACTCTGAAATATAAATTTTGTAATTCATGTATAAATTGTTTATTCTAAATTTCAAAACGATTGGATGTAAAATACAGCTTCTATAGAACTAAAGGGCTAAATCGGACGAAACATATATATGGGAGCTATAGCAAAATCTTAACCGATTTTCTTCAAATTCGGTAGTGTTGGTTCATGGATCAAGAAACTCTACCATTCTAAATTTCAAAATAATTGGATGTAAAATACAGCTTCTACAGGACTAAATAGCCAAATCGGACGAAACATATATATGGGAGCTATATCTAAATCTTAACCGATTTTATTCAAATTCGGCAATGTTGGTTCATGGATCAGAAACTCTACAATTCTAAATTTCTAAACGATTGAATGTAAAATACAGCTTCTATAGGACTAAAGGGCCAAATCGGACGAAAGATATAGATGGGAGCTATATCTAAATCTGAACCGATTTCAACCAAATTCAATAGGGATCTTTACAGCTGCGAAATACTCTAAACTGCAAAATTTCAGAACGATCGGAGTAAAATTGCGACCTGTAGTCGACGAACACTTTGCATGGACAGACGGACGGACATGGTTAAATCGACTCAGCTAGTGATTCTGAGTCGATCGGTATACTTTAAGGTGGGTCTAGCTGTGTTATTTTCAGGTGTTACAAACATCTGCCGTGAAACAAACTTATAATACCCTGTATCACAGGGTATTAGCCTTTCCTTACTGGTTTTAACTTAACTTTTTTGTGCCAAACAAAAGGGTTGTCACCTGGTCTCATGCATTCCACGATTTTTATTTTTTTAATAATCTTTTTTTAAGTAAATATAGTATCCAATATATTAATTTGTTTAATGTTACACACAAAATATACATATATAAAAAAGTGTGGTCGTTTTTTTAATACATTGAGAAGTGGCTTTGGACTGAAGTTATTGAATAAAATGTACATAATTGTTTCGCAATCAATCAGGAAATAGAGGTGGTCGTCCAAAAAGACTTTTTCCGAAAACTCCGATTAAGCTCAGATAACAGATTCCGCCAAAATATCAAAATCAGGAGGCGTTCTGTTGCTTGTATTATTTGTGCTGCGATCAGCATGTACAAGAATACAAGCTGACATAGGGGTTTTCTTAAACCTATTTCCATAAGAGACTATTCAAAAATAAGAAATGTTTTAACTTATTTTTAACTTAGTCATGAATGAATTATTGTTACAAGAGAATCGGTAATTATTTTAAGAGCAATGAAAACTGTAGTTGTAGTTGTTGGATCTTGCAGCTGCATTCTCCGTCACTATTTTTTCTTTATTTGTATTGCCTGGGCTCTAATCTCCATCTTCATCCCAGGCCGAATTCCGAGGGTGGGCCATATTGTTCCACTCCTTCAAGTACCTTTCCCACAAAGGGTCAACATCTAGTGAAATATTAATTCTTTAATAACTTTTATACCAGTTCTGCTTATTCAAATCTTCTAAAATTTCACACATAGTATTTATCAGCTTGTTAGTGGCTATCATCTCGAGAAAAATGGACGTCATTGACATGCTCCTTTTGATACCTCCCACACAAATAGACCTTTTTGAACCAAAAGTTAAGTGCTTCTACGTTTAATACCAGTGCATAGAAATACTTGAAATTTTGTACAGTGTAATGCTGTTATAGTACTTACTTAGAGACCGGTGAAAAGTGGACGGTTTTGGCATACCCCTTTGGTACCTCCCACACAAATGGGCCGTGTAGCACCAAAAGTTAACGGCTTATAACTTTAATACCAGTGCATACTTTAAAGTTATTAAATGCAATTTAAATTTATAATAATTTAATTAAAACAAAAAAAATAAAAAATTAACGAATATTTTAGGGGAATTCACAAGAAGTTTTGGCCGGACTTCATAAGAAGTTTTGTGATATGTTTGAATCGAAAGAATATATATTTGAAACACAAATTTTTATATATTATATGAACTTTTTGTTTTGAAAGTGGCGTAAACGCCATTTTCTCATAAATTGGATGAAGGGTGGATTCGGAATCAGACTAGCCGGATATAATATTATCAAACAAAATTTTCTCAAAAATTTCAAAGGTGACTTAGATTTTTAAAACTTAAGTTTTGCTAGGAAACAAAATTACAAAAACGTTTGTTTTGAAAGTGGCGTAACTCCAATTACCGTGGATGTTCAAGCAAACCGTGAATAGTTTAGCACAACTCATGATTTATTATTGAAATATGGGTCAAATAATACAATTTAATGCAGTTTTGAAATTATTAATGAGTTTAATTAAAATTAAATTTCCTGTTAAAAAACGAGCTGCAACAAAAATTTTACAAAAAAATCTTCTTGGGTTAAAATTGAATTGTATCTCCCTACCTTTTCTTCATAAAAATGAATTAAAATAAAAAGTAATATTGTACTACTCGTAGATAGTGATATTGTTAATTACAGGCCATTCTTGGGAAGAATATGGATATTTAACTTATGTAAGCATATTTTATTAGTTGTGAAAAACAACCTGTTCGGAAAATTTCTATAAATTTCTCAACCCAACCTAACCTAACCTACAACAAATCGTCGGCTTAATGCTATTTTGGTCCATACGCCATTTTTGAGTTAGGAGTTGATAATATGGGTTTCAAGCATGCTCTTTCAGAGCATGGCTATCTCGTCTAGTTTTCGAGATATTGGTAGGGTAAATTTATTTAACTCTGAATAAATGGAAATAATTTTGATATTTTTGTTCTATGTCTCCATTTTTCTATCACCCTATATTTTGGACTAGGTATTTTACGTTCTTTCGACCACAATATGTAAATTACTGTCCTTCCATACCGACACTCTTTGTGGTCCATGTAATACAAATACGAACAAATATTAAAACAAAAGTGGATATGGACCAAAATGCCAAGTACAACAATTGTTATAACTTGCTTATTTGTGAATTGTAATGGCAATGGAAATGCATGAGAATCATGCAAACACTGTTGGGAACCCTATGAAATAAAATGTGTGTTACTCTTCAGTCTCGTTTTTACTCAAACAATAAATTGCGTTTTTCTTCGATCATGCAAAATGGCGTATGGAACAAAATAGCATTGAGCCGACGAAATGATGAAATGAAATCATCAATTTGAATTTAAAGATCAAAATTAGCACCAAGTCTTCTAAAATAATGAACATTTACGAACACATTATTTTGAATGTATAAATGCATTTATTTTTTAAAGCCATGTACTAATGACTCCTTTGAGCATATTCTATAAATATGCAAAACAAAAATTTGTTTCGAAAGGTACATGTTTATATAGGAAATATGGATTTACACCACTTTAAAAACAAACATTTTGTTTAAAAGTTTGTTTTGAAGGGTTAACTACATTTACCATTGCAAAAATGGGCCTCAAAAGTGAAAAATTGTACACCTTGTCGAAACTTTAAAGACTTGTGATGAGCTGTATGCAGATATTTTATTTCTACCATTTACCCAGATTTTTAAACGAATTGAAATGCAAATCCGTTTATATCTCGTTTTAATAAACAAATGAAACTACGTCACTTTCAAAACAAACAGTTCATACATATTTCTGAGCGAGTACATTTTATTTGAAAATCAATAAAGTTTTTTGGAGCTATATGCGCTCCAAATTTGTAATATATTTATTAATATACTACAACAAAATATATTTGCAAAATAAAACCAGTAAGGGAAGGCTAAAGTCGGGCGGCGCCGACTATATAATACCCTACACCACTCTCGTAATATTGAATAACTCTGATATATAAATTTTGTAATTTTGGGACATTTTATACTTAAATAATACCCTGTGCCATAGTGTGGTGTAGGGTATAAAAACGATTGGATCTAAAGAGCCAAATCGGATGAGACATATATATGGGATCTATAGCTAAGTCTTAACCGATTTTCTTCAAATTCGGCAATGTTGGTTCATGGATCAAGAAACTCTACCATTCTAAATTTCAAAACGATTGGATGCAAAATATAGCTTCTATAGAACTAAAGTGCCAAATCGGACGAAACATATATATGGAAGCTATAGTTAAATCTTAACCAATTTTCTTCAAATTCGGTAGTGTTGGTTCATGAATCAAGAAACTCTACCATTCTAAATTTCAAAACGATTGGATGTAAAATAGAACTAACGGGCCAAATCGGACGAAACTTATATATGGGAGCTATAGCTAAATCTTAACCGATTTTCTTCAAATTCGGTAGTGTTGGTTCATGGATCAAGAAACTCTACCATTCTAAATTTCAAAACGATTGGATGTAAAATACAGCTTCTATAGAACTAAAGGGCCAAATCGGACGAAACATATATATGGGAGCTATAGCTAAATCTTAACCGATTTTCTTCAAATTCATTAGTGTTGGTTCATGGATCAAGAAACTCTACCATTCTAAATTTCAAAATGATTGGATGTAAAATACAACTTCTACATGACTAAAGAGCAAAATCGGACGAAACATATATATGGGAGCTATAGCTAAATCTTAACCGATTTTCTTCAAATTCATTAGTGTTGGTTCATGGATCAAGAAACTCCACCATTCTAAATTTCAAAACGATTGGATGTAAAACTCAGCTTCTATAGGACTAAAGGGCCAAATCGGACGAAAGATATATATGGGAGCTATATCTAAATCTGAACCGATTTCAACCAAATTCAATAGGGATCTTTACAGCTGCGAAATACTCTAAACTGCAAAATTTCAGAACGATCGGAGTGAAATTGCGACCTGTAGTCGACGAACAACTTTACATGGACAGACGGACGGACGGACAGACATGGTTAAATCGATTCAGCTAGTGATTCTGAGTCGATCGGTATACTTTAAGGTGGGTCTAGCTGTGTTATTTGCAGGTGTTACAAACATCTCCCTTGAAACAAACTTATAATACCCTGTACCACAGTGTGGTGTAGGGTATAATTAATGTTTAGGAATTGTCCAAATATATTGTTTTTAAAAGATTTTCAAAACGTTGCAAATTTTTCAAATTAAATTTTTCATTGATTTCGAATTGTACTTTATATTTTTAAATGGCAGAAGTAGCAATACCATTTGTTTGAAAGCACTATACCATTTTCAATTGAAATTCGAAGATTCCGTTTGAAATTCGAAAAAGGTCGATTGTAATTCGAAGATTCCATTTGATTCCAAGTAGAATATGTTTGGGACAATATACTACAGAAGCTTGTATGTTTTCTGAATACTGCCAAATTTAATACCCTAAACATTTGTATTTCTATATTGCAGAAGTTATGGAATTTTGCCATATACGAGGGCGGTTCGGAAACTTCTTAGCCTATCAATGAAAGAGAATAGTTAGTTTTTCAGAAATATTTTTATTTTTCAATATAATCTCCTGAAACTTCAATACACTTATTCCAACGCTTATCTAGCAATTCTATCCCTTGATTAAAATAGTTTTCCTCAAGGTCTTCAAAATAGTGGTTTACAACTGTAATTGCATCTTCATTTGAGGTAAAACGCTTGCCAGCAAGGATTTTTTTTAGATTTGGGAACAGGTAAAAGTCACTGGGAGCTAAATCAGGAGAATAAGGTGGGTGGTCAAGCAACTCGTACTTTAATTCGTAGATTTTAGACATTGTTAAAACACTCTTGTGCGCTGGTGCGTTGTCTTGATGAAAAATTATTTTTTTGTGTTGTAAGCCAGGACGTTTTTCTTGAATTTGTACATTTAATTGATCCAAAAGGTTGCAATAGTACTCTGAATTTATTGTTTTACCCTTTTGCACATAGTCAATCAATAAAATACCTTTGAAGTCCCAAAAAACCGTTGCCATAACCTTACCAGCCGATTGAATTGTTTTTGCCTTCTTTGGGGCACTTCCTCCAGCTTCAGTCCATTGTTTGGATTGTTCTTTTGTCTCTAGAGTATAGTGGTGGATCCATGTCTCATCAACAGTTATGAAACGACGCTTAAAATCCATTTTATTTCGCTTAAAACGATCCAAACAAGCTTGAGAAATGTTCATTGTTATGCGTTTTTGGTCGACTGTTAACAAGTGCGGCACCCATCTTGCAGAAAGCTTTTTCATCTGTAGTTCTTCATGCAAAATTAAATGGACTCGATCATTTGAGATGCCCATGATATTAGCTATTTCACGCACTTTTATTCGTCGATCATTTAATACCTTTGTCTACAATTTCTGTTGTTGTTGCTGTTTTTGGACGTCCACTACGTGGTTCATTTTCAATGCCTGTACGACCACGTTTAAATTCAGCAACCCAATTTTTTACTGTTGCACATAAAGGAGCACTTTCACCTAACACATTCACCATATCATTATGAATTTCTTGTCCCGATAAACCTTTTTTATGTAAATATTTAATGACACCACGCATTTCTAATTTTTCCATTGTAAAAAAATCGCGGATGCGTCTTTTGTGAACACCTGTTTCTATATGAAGGAGTTGCCAGATCGAAACAAAATTTAACATGTGTTCATAGCAGAGATGGAAGTTTCCAAAACACTTAACTTTTTTCTGTTTATACCGCGCTTTTTGTGCTAGGCTAAGAAGTTTCCGAACCGCCCTCGTATTTTAAGTTATATTAATATAAGGCATGTTTTCGTTACAAGCTAGCACTTTTAGTTTAGCACTTTGCAACGAAAACAACTGACTTCCACTAACTGGCACATAAGCAATAACTTGCGGATTTTCACTATCTGGTAGCAATGGTGTCATGTGTTGCGAAGAAAGAACAGTGCGAAACTGACAAAAAATTCGTGAAAAGTATTTATAAAACATATATTTACTATTCTATGTTCAATTGTTTACACTCTTTTGCAAATATTAAAATAATTTCCCATTTTTGTTCTTCTTCTTCCCGTTAATTCACAATCTATATATATAAAAATTGTGTGAAAAATGTATAGTAATTCATCAATTGAGAACGGCTGGACCGATTTGGCTCAATTTTTTTTTCAGTTGTTCGTATTTGCCTGGAGAAGGTTGTTACGTAAGAAAATTTTGGGAAAACCCTCCGGAAAAGTCGGAAAATTGGGAAAATCGAAAATTGCTATTTCTTGCGAGATTCCTACTGTTCCTATCTACTGCTCTCATCAATTGAGAACGGCTGGACCGATTTGGCTCAACTTTTTTTTAGTTGTTCGTATTTGCCTGGAGAAGGTTTTTACGAAAGAAAATTTTGGGAAAACCCTCCGGAAAAGTCGGAAAATTGGGAAAATCGAAAATTGCTATTTCTTGCGAGATTCTGTTCCTACTGTTCCTATCTACTGCTCTCTTTTTCAATCCAAATTTTTTTTATTAATTTTCTATTAAACAAAAAAGTTTTCTATTAAACATATGTACGAGTATGTGCTATTTTTCTTGCTGCAATTCATTCGAGTTTTGCGTATTGTTACACTGATTTCGCGTATCATTTCGGATGAATGCACGATGGCGCATAAACGAGCTCTGGAGGCAGTTGACCGAACGATGAAGGATTTACGACGTGATTTGAGACAATTTGGTGAGTCTATGATATTGCTCTCCAGAGATTTTCGTCAAACGCTTCCCGTCATCCCGAAATCTACTGCCGATGAAATTAATGCATGCCTGAAATCGTGGTCTTTGTGGCGGAATGTCAAGAAGTTGAAATTGACCACGAACATGAGAGTCGCGCTGCAGAACGACTCATCGGCTCTTGAATTCTCGAAACAACTGTTGGCGCTTGGCAATGGCCAAATTACTGTTGATGTTTCCACTGCATTGATATTGTTCCCGGCAAATTTTTGCGAGTTCACATCGTCGAACGAGGAACTCATCACCAAAGTGTTTCCAAATCTCGATTAGATTAGTGAACGGGCAATATTAGCAGCGAAGAATAAGGACGTCAATAGCATGAATTTTATTATTCAAAGTAAAATCGAACTCGCTTGATGTGCCAGGAGCTCCGCCGCATAATTTACAGCTGAAGGTGGAATCGATCATAATCGTGTTGCGGAATCTGAATCATCCGAAATTGTGCATAGTTCGCGGTTGTCCATTATGAAACTGATGGACAATGTGATTCAGGCGACGATCATCAAGGGAAAATTCAAAGGAGAGGAAGTCCTTATCCCACGAATTCCGATTATTCCAACTGATCTTTCATTCCAATTCAAGCGGATTCAGTTCCCTGTACGATTGGCTTTTGCGATGACAATCAATAAATCTCAAAACCAATCGTAGGAAGTCTGTGGAATTAATCTCTGTTTTTCGCACGGTCATCTGTACGTTGCCTGTCTTCTGTCTTCGTTGTTTGTTGTTTACTATCTGTGTTTTATTATCACTCTGGAGTTTATCTGAAGGCGTTAAATTGGGGCGAGTCGAAGTTCGCCGGGTCCGCTAGTAATAGATAAAATCTCTCCAGAAATGGGATGCCATATCGCTAAATATAGGGTGCCCAATCTGGCAACATCATACTCGATTAAGACATGAACACAAGCACCAAACTTCATCGGGAACTAATAGTGCTTAAAAGTGCTTAGCTCCCCATACAAATTAAGCACTTATGGTGTAACGAAAACACGCCTATAATATAGTAACTCGAATCATAGAATGATCTTTTGAAATAGCATGTATCTTGGAAAAATTAATAAGACTGATCTTACTTTATCGTATAAGATCTTATAAGAGTTATATAAAGAAACAAATCTTGCTCGGTCGTTACAAAATTTACAAAAAAATGTTTAGTCAAAAATAGTTCCACTTGAATTAAGGGTATAAACTATTAAATTATTACATTTATTGTGCCAATTGCGTTATCCGATATTCACTGTACTATAGATACTGTGAAAAATTCAAGTTTTTGTGTACAGCGCAAATTAACTTAAAATTTGTTCGTTTTTGGTGTACAAATCCCTATGAGTGGAAGGTACCAAAAGGGTAGTGGTAATTACACACATTCTTCTCGAGTTTATAGCGATGAGGAAAATAATGCTGTTTCTGAAATTGCAGAAAATTTTCTAATTGGTCTATCATTGAACTTAAAGCAAGTTTGGAGAATACATTATTACAAAAAAAAAATCGAACTGATTGGCTTACTCATTTTGAGAGTTATCGTTTACATGAGTCAGACAGACGAATGGAATTTTAAGGTGGACTTTCGTTAAACATACTTAGGGTCTTTGCTCTCTTTTTGATGTGCTACACTTTTGGTCCATAGAAAATCATATACGAATTTACTCTCCTTCTGTAAAGTGACAGAGTGACAGAGAGAACGTTGTGCTATTTAGGAGAAAGAAATATTTTGGAAAACTACATATATTAATTTATGTATAATGTATAATTAACTCATTCCATGTCCTCCTTTCGAGCACTGCAGTAGTACAGACGGAAAAATTCTCTATACGAATTTTCTTCAAATATACTTGGTCATTCCTGCACAGTTTTCATTTGAGAACTGTATTAATTATTCGGACAGATTCCTAAATCAAGAGTTTTTTTGACTTCGAATATAGAAATAAATCGTTTTTGGTAAAGTGTTTTCTATTTTTTTTACTTCTCAACCACAATCACATAATTTTAACAATGTGGGAATTTAAAAAATTAAGATTTTTTAGTTTGAATAAAATAAAGATAATATCTAGAACTAAAAAACGTTATTTTTTCTCTGACAAAATAAAATTTAATTGTCACTTAACTGTCGTTTAAACAAATGTGCTGCCATTAGAAATAATTTTGTGAACTGTGGCGTGAGATTTAAATACTTAAACATACGCTTGCGCAGCATTTCGCTGAGCCGAAGTTACAACGAAGCCATGTGTACAAACATACGTATGAGAGCGTAAGTACGTACATAGCACAATGATCGTTTTCGGTTTCTTGGTTTGTGGCTGGGCTTACGACGCCTTTGTGTGTGTACGTTTTTTTTGCATCTTTTTGAAGTTTTGTCTGCAGAAAATCCGCAGAGCAGAGAACGGCAGAAAGTCAAACACACTTCAAAGGTTTGAAGCAGCGTAAGAGATGCCGCAGTAGGCGGCGCCACCGCTGCGGCGACGGCATTATTTTTCAATGCATCGAAACATATATAAAGAGTTTTGGTCATTTGGAGTCGGCATCAGTACAGCATTTTCTTGCAAACGGTTGGTACCTCCACTACCAAATTTTCTTACATTTGAGAAAAATTGCCTAACATTTTTTCTGTTGTTTATAGATCGTCGTCGGTATTTTCTTTGTATAGTTCTTGCGTGTGTGTGTGCGTATCCTTTTTGTTAACACAATATGAAGGTATTACAAATAAAAACATACAATTATAAAAATATACTGAATGAACTATCTAAAATAAAGATCCTCTTTAAAGGATAAATGTGATATTAGTGAAAAGGACAATATAAATAATTCTTATAGCACATAGTGAATGTTGTTTTTTTTGTATCAAACGGATAACTACAAAGGATATATGTATGACTATAAATAAATTAATTGAAATGAATTGATTGGATTTAAAAGCTGTTGTAACACTTATTATACGTTGTCTTTAAAATGGAATAAATCTGTGAACAAATTTGGGACCACCTGCATAGTATTAAATTCGTGTCAATGTATAAATACAAAATTATTTTTTGTCCAACGACAAAAAACAATTCGTATAACTCCGGCATTTGTGGGAAATTGCATTTACGGTTTTCCAGATAAAAATGTCTAAAACATTTGCACCTTTGCATGGATATTATTCGATATTTCGGTGGCTTTCAACAATCCCACCAAAAAAGACAAAATGAAAATGCTCAGAAGAATGGGAATATGCTTTTCGTTAAACATTAATATCAATGGAATATGTTGGAGAATAAATTAGATTGTGATATATTTTTATCAAACACCCTGTTTATCCCCTCACCTAGATGAGGGTATATATAACGGGTGATCCAAGTAGAGATACTTTTTTCAATAGCCTTTTTTTGACAGATCACGTGTGAGTCGTGTCATGCTGTCATGTTATTTTTGTTAAGTATTGTTTGGCATTTCATCATGGAAAGACTTACGCCTGAACAACGTTTACGCGTGTCATTCGCCAGTTACCAGTCGAAATGCTCGAACGAGTCATCGAAAATTGGACTCAACTGATAGACCACCTGAGAAGTAGCCGCGGGCAACATTTGATAGACATAATCTTCAAAAAATAAATGCCAAAGAATGTTCTTTCAAATGATAATAAACATTCCCCATTCAATTAGAATTTTGTGTGTTTTTTCTTTAAAAAAGTAGGGAACCTCGAAATGGATCACGCTATATATCATTAGCTACGAGCCAAAAGCGTAACACATCGAAGGAGCGACCTAAGACCCCAAGTATATTTGGTGGAAAATCTATTTGGGTCATTTGAGCATTGTCAGTCCGTCTATGTGTCTGGTGCGCACGATGTGGTATGCGGTAATATTTTCCTCCATCTCAGGCTAAGCGAAGATGGGCCATATTGGTCCACTCCTTCTAGTACCCCCCCACAAATTTTTAACAATAATAGTAAGAAATATTGATTATTTAATAACTTCTATACTACTAATTTGAATCTTTTGAGATTAAATTTAATCGCTATCACCTCAAGGAAAAATGTAAAAAAGATTCCAATTTTAAACTAATAGCTCTTATATTATTGTTAATCACATCTATGTAATTTTCTTGTATGCTTCAATAATTTCGGAAAAACACAACCGATAGTTACTCTTATTGGCACAAAATTTTCATGTAGCTATGCTAGAGGTTAGTAGGTGATGCTACTAATTATCATTTTAGGGCTTTTTATAGTGTTGGACTTTTTCCAAAAAGAAATACTTATGTCTTCATTTATTAAAAGATAGACGGAGGAAAAAACTGGAGACAAAATATTTTTGAGAGCAAAATATAAACAAATATTATGCAAATATTTTATATTTACTGGGTGGGCCATTTCAAATTTGAGAGGCTATAAAAAAGTGCTGATAATTTCTTCAAATTTCTGGTTTTACTGAACTTGAACTTTGTCATTTAATAATAAAACATCATCATATCATTCATATGACTACCACGATTGGCTCGGCAATTTAGAATTTTAGGGATGGACTCAGGTTCGGGTGGGCCACTTAAAATCTTAATCGACTATAAAAAAAGTACTAATAAATTTTTCAAATTTCTTGTTTTATTGGAAAGATTGAACTTTTTTATTTAATAACACAGTACAGAATTTTTCAGTTCATCGATTTGGGAGAATAGGAGAACAAATGCGGAACAAACCTACCTGTAAAAAGTGCATCCAGTGCCTTAAAAATCGCAAAAAATTGTCTGTTCTGTATTATATCTACAACTTTGCTTCAGACACAAAAGAGATATTCCTTCCGAAAAAAAATATAGAAAAGGTGCAAAAAATCCACCTTGAAAAAAATTCGTATGGCCATTAAATTATTAATTAAGCCAACTTGACTAAACGAATGATGCAGAAGTTAATATTTTTTGGGGCTACTTTCACGTCCAATTCTCAGAATTGAGTCCCAAAATCATGTGTTGTACTGTTTAATGGAACACAATATCATTCATATGACTACCTCTGCAGTACCCAATCCGATCAACCCAATATTTCAGTACATTTTCGATTGTTTTGGGTCAAATCTCTTCAATGGTAACTTCGATTTCATGCGTAACATTTATACTTAATGGCTCCTCACAGAAAATAATCCAAAGGGCTCTAATCACAAGTCAAAGTAATCGGTAGTTCAAACTTCAAATTTTAAATGGTCCGCCCTTTACATACCGAAAAATATGTTTGACTATCTCGTTTATGAATATAGTTTTTTTCGGATTTTCGGTGCAGATTATATTAAAAAAAGAAGTATTTTATATCCGATTAGTATGAAATTCGGCAGAAAGAGGTTTCATATTACATGAATGAACACTGCCAAATTTGGAGAAAATCGGTTCTGATTTAGATATAGCTCCCATATACGAAGGTTTTCCCAAAATTAGCTGGCCTAACAAGGAAAACACAACAAATTTGGGAAAAATTGTTTTTATTTCTCAATAATCACCTCTTAGCTCGGTACACTTTTTCCAGCGATTTTCTATTGCTTCGATACCCGGGTTATATTAAGAAATGATTAGCTAAACCGCAACCTCCTCCTCTTCAATTCTTGTAGGCCTTTTTCCACCCAGCATAATCCGAGGGAGCTAAATCTGGCGAGTAAGTTGCGTGTTGAATCAATTCAAAATTTAATTAATTGATTTTGGCCATTGCAATAGTGGATGTGTGAACTAGTGAATTGTCTTGATTGCGAGCAAACGCTGCACCCATCTTGCGCACAGCTTTCTCATTATCAAATTTTCCGTTAATATGCGATGTATAACTCTTTTTGAAAAACTTCAGCTAGCTCACGAACCTTCAACCGACGGTCATTCAATACCATTTTGCGTATTTTTTTTTAAACATTTCTGGCGTGGGCACCTCAATTGGTCGACAACTACGGTGTTCATCTTGGCAGCTAGTGCGGCCCCTTTAAAACTCTCACACTCAATATTTTAAAGTTGTAAATGAAGGAGCAGACGCCCACAAAGTATAATATATTTTGGTTTTAATATTGTTTGGACTGAGACCTTTCAAATGAAAGTATTGTATCACATATCGGTGACCAATTTTTACCATGTTTACAAATTGTGCTCAAAAAAACTAAATAACGTGGCGCCTTGAACCTTAAAAAATATGCTTTAGAAGGTTGCCACTTTTCACGAAAGTAATTTTTTCAATCTACTACCGCCATCTATATGTCAGGTGGGCTTATTTTTTTTTACCGCTTCGTATATATGTAAGTTTTTGCATAATGATATTTCTATGCTGGAGATGGGCTTATTTTAGAATTTGCAATAGATAAAAGGAGTAATCAGAAAGAGTTCTCAGAAAGAGTAGTACTCGGTAAGAGTAGTATTTAGTAAGAGAAGTATTCAGAAAGAGTAGAACTCAGTAAGAGTAGTACTCAGTAGAAGTAGTAATCAGCAAGAGTAGTACTCGGTAAGAGTAGTACTCTGTAAGTGTAGTAATCAGTAATAGTAGTACTCGGTAAGAGTAGTACTCAGTAAGATTATTACTCAGTAACAGTAGTACTCAGTAACAGTAGTACTCAGTAAGAGTACTACTCAGTAAGAGTAGTACTCAGTAAGAGTAGCACTCAGTAAGAGTAGTACTCAGTAAGAGTAGTACTCCGTAAGGGTAGTACTCAGTAATAGTAGTACTCGGTAAGAGTAGTACTCAGTAAGAGTAGTACTCAGTAAAAGTAGTAATTAGTAAAAGTAGTACTCAGTAAGAGTTTGAGGGACTACCTAATTTCGACATAAAAGAGGTAAACATTTTCTAATATTTCACCTCAACTGGGCATCATTTTTGCCAGAAACGAAATTTTCATTAGACTTCGTAGTCAATTGTGTTGCCAGTGAGATTGGAGATGATCTCTAGAACGTTTCGTTAAACCACATTATTGCCTGAAAAATCGATAAGTTATTCAATGGTAATGTCTGCCAGATCTGAAAGATACCTGAAGAAATAGGAGCCCAGATAAGCCATCCTTCTATTGGAATAGTAGAATGCAAAAAACAGCACCTCCTTTATATGGGTCTCCACAGCGTATACAGAGATCGCTAGTTGCTCATTTTAGTCACACGGTGTGTCATTCTATGATACAGTATCTCGAGGGCAGTTTCATGTTTATATAGGTTCGAAAAACATCTGATCTACAAGCGACCTTTTAGACGAGTTGATTCGATTCCCACCAAAAGCTCTGGTCTTTCGATTCGTAATCTAGCTATATCGCCTATATTACCCTTGACGACAAAGCTATACTTTTAAAGTTGTTTCGTATGTAATGAGTAAGAAATATAAATATCTGGAATGTTTACACCTAGCTGAATCCCACATATAATTTATTGACAGTATTTTTTAGCTCTTTTTTAATTAAACGTAAAGAACACCCTTGACATCACTTCATCAAATATACATGGAAGATAATCGTCAATAAGTCAATCCAATGGACATATTCAGAAGGAATGACGACAGACTGATGCGCTCGAAGTACTTTGATCCGTATCCGCATAGGAAGTCCGATCCTAACATAATTAGCCCATTAGTTTAATATCACTACACATAAAACCACAAATACTTTTGTAGAATATTATTTCGTAGGAGATAACCTGCATAAAGTATTAAAAATTTATGAAGTGGACGATGTAAACGTTTTATAGAATATTTTTTGGCAGGAGATAACCAGGAGATTATTAAAAATATATGAAGCAGACACCATAAATAACCTTTCACGGCTTTAATTTTACCTTACATATTTTCGGATTTATATGCCTTGCAACATTTATTAATCAAATTATCATCTCTTATTTTAAGTACTTCATTGTCATCGCCTTCCTTATTGCTGCGGCTCAAGCCATTCCAATTGAATTGGGCCACTATGGTCATGGAGCGATTTTAGCACATGCTCCAGTTGCCGTTCATGCTCCCGAACCAGTGGTAAGTATAAATTAATCTTCATTGAATTAGTCCTTTGTAAAGCTAAAGTACTTCAAATGTATTATATCATACCTCAGGCATATCCAAAGTATTCCTTCAACTATGGCATTAAGGATCCCCACACAGGAGACATTAAATCCCAAGCGGAAGAACGTGATGGTGATGTCGTCAAGGGACAATACTCTTTGGTTGAACCTGATGGTTCAGTGCGTACCGTAAACTATAGCGCTGATGATCACAATGGATTCAATGCTGTCGTCCATAAGACTGCACCAGCTGTTCACGCCGTTCCCGTTCATGCAGCTCCAGTGTATGCGCATGCTCCAGCACATGCTCCTCTGTTGCACCATTATTAAGTTGAAATTGCAGGTATAGGGAATACAAGTTATAGTTATAGTATTTGCAAGGGTGAGAAGACAACAGATAACAAAGGACAACGGATTGGACAATGAACTGGAATACGGTATGGCCTAGAATTGTAAATTCTCTTTTTAACTAAAGATATGTATATAAGTTTTTAACTAATTTAACAAATAATAGAATTTTTTGTTAAATGAAGTAGAACAATCAATCAGCCGATATATATAGAATTCATGTATTATTATGTTTTTTTTCTTTAAATTATATAACATTAAGAATTTAACTTTTTGTTAGCACATGAATGAAACGAACATTTTCTTTAAGTTAAACTCTTAACTTTTCTCAAAATAAGTCTCTTTCCATTTCAAACAATTGGAACAGATTTGAGAGATTTTCAACAGAGATTGAAACTTGAAAGCTTTACATGGGAACGGCACGAGTGAGTGAAATCAAAGGAAACGAGAGCCGAGTGACAAGGAAAACCACCGTCTTTATTTTTATTATTCTCAATACTCACAGTCTATCTTAACTTTAATTCTATATCGCTTTTGTAAATAATTTATTTATTGTATCTAACTATCTAGTGAGCTTTGTTACTCGGATAAGAACGGAATTCCTAACATTGAGTGTGAAGATCTTTCAAGTTTTCAAAAAGGATTTATTGTCTTAAGAACGCTTAAAAAACATAAATTTGGGTTTTGCATAATATTTATGCTAAGGTTTTGTAATCTCGAGGTGCCATCATTTTAGGCGGTAGATTCAGATTATCTTTGTTGTCTCTCGTAATCTATGATTCCAGACTAATTCTCTATGGTATTTTCATATTAAGGTCTTTCTTGTATCTTTTGTTATAATGAGCCGGTCACTGTGCATTATTAAAATTATTCTTCTTATTTTCTTTCTTCCGTTCTCCTACTTTTACTTTTTGCATTTATTATTTTATTAACTAGACTTGATATTGTACTATTAGACATTATTGTAAAAACTCAATCTACGTCTCACTCCACTCCATCTTTCTCTCTGTGTAAATACATAATATAAAGTTTCAAATCTTTTACTAATTTTCGTGAAAAAAATAATACTATTTTTGGTTCTCTAATGGATTTCAATAAACTCTTCTTTTTAGAAGTTAACCATTAAATCTCATAAGATTTCGGTTAATACTCTTTGTGATGTCTCACTTACTATGTATAATAATTACCACTCTCTCATATCATTTGTATAAATATTTTTATGTGTATATTTTTTTTAAGAATTTATTTTCACAAATCATTAGCAACTAAACAAAATGTTTATGATAAAAAAAGAAAAAAATATAAAAAAAAAATAAATAAAAACAGTTAAAATAAAATGAAAAATATAAGATTATTGTTTTTTATTTCTTTATATAGCTTAAAAAACAAGAGATTTAAGACACACGCTACAAATATTCTGTTATGCGTTGAAGGAAATAAGGAAAAATATTTTAATTTATAAAATATGAATGTTTGTACACTGAAAAAAAGTGAACGAAATAAACCTAAGCCAAATTGATCATCAAATTGTACTAAAGAAATATATGTACTGCTACTGTGATAATGATTTCCTTAGCAAAACAAAATATATCTTGTAAATTTATTAAATATGCGTCTTACAGCGAAAAGGAAGGAATTTTGATATTACTTATTTTTTTATACAAATTTTGAATTTCCTTAGCAAAACATAAAAAGGTTATCACCCCTGTCCTGTATTCCGAGAGCGGATTGAACCCGAATTTATAATTCATAAAATTGTCCATAATTTATATTTGAAAACTATTGAAGATTCTCTTCAAACGCAAATTTCTTTTATTTTCCCGAAGAATCAAATTAAGAAACTCGATATCTCGCTAAAAAAGAGTCCTACAGCCGACGAAATTTTGTTATCACTTGTTAGTTGTTAACATTTTTGAATTTCCTTAGATAAACTTAAAAAGCTTGTAATTCCTCGAAGAAGCGCCCTACATCGAAAAGGACAACGTTTTAACATTACCATTATTTTGATACAAATTTTGAAATTCCTTAGCAAAATTAAAATCTTTGTAATTCCTTAAATAAATGTCCTAAAACGAAATTTTGATATCACTTATTTTTTGGTACAAATTTTAAATTTCTCTACACCATTTTCAACAGTATTTGAGAAGTTTCCCATTGTAATTGAGAAAATTTCAATTGAAATTGAGATTTTCCATTTGAAATTGGCTAAATTTCATTTGAAATTGATATTTTCCATTTGGAATTGACTAAATTTCAATTGAAATTGAGATTTTCTATTTGAAATTGTCTAAATTTCATTTGAAATTAGGATACTTCCACTTTAAATTGAGAAAATTCCATTTTCAATTAGGACATTTCCATTTGAAATTCAGAAAATTCTGTTTGAAATTAGGATATTTCTATTTGAAATTGAGAAATTATGAAAATAACTTTGATTTTGAAATACATGTTTAAAGCTACAGTTGAAGAATAAATGCGCTATTTTCTTGATAAATATGACCCGTGGAATCGTTAACCGTTTGTTACCGGGTTCCCGCTTGGGACAAGTGAATTTTCTCAATTACTGTTGGAAATGGTGTAGTAAAACTTAAAATGGTTATATCTTGATATTTAGTAAGTTATTTAAGAGTCGTACAGGGCTGATCCCAACGGAACGGGTGTGACATTGTTGATGAGTATTATCCAGATTTTGATCCATATAATTTATAACGACAAGCCACAAAGTTTGGCTTATGTAGATGTACTTAAGTATTACCTACTGACATGCAAGAAAATTAAATAATATTTTTAATAAAAAAAATATGGTTGATATATCACCGTATCGGGTGTGACCTTAGGTTTTGATAAAATCTTTATCAGTCCCATTCTTTATTGCATACTGAAAAAATTTTGTATGTAAAGGGTCCGCCAAATAATTTTTTTTTGAAAACATCGCGCAAAACATCGAGTGTAGCTTCGGCTGTGTGGCACGTAGCGCCGTCCTGTTGAAACCAAATGTTGCCAATATCCTCCTCTTAAATTTTTGTGAACAAAACTTCGTTCAACATGGCCCGATAACGATCGCCATTGACTGTAACGGCCACTTGCTCATTTTCGAAGAAAAATGGCACAATTATGCCTCTGGACCAAAATCCGCACCAAACAGTAACTCGTTTTGGGTGCGGGTTTTCTGTACCCCAAATGCGACAATTTTGCTTGTTTACATACCCGCCAAGATCAAAATGAGCTTCATTTGAAAAGATGATTTTTTGGCAAAATCGGCATCTTCTTCTTCGGCATATTTCCCAGCGTTGTTCAAGCGTATACACAACCATATTCGTTCAGCGGAAGGATAAAACTAATTATCCTTCAAATCAGACATGAGCTAAGTGTTACCATTCACGAAATAAGCACTAGTTGAAAAAAAACGTTAGATTGCGGACCCTTTACTTCCAACAAAACAAAATTTTAGTTGGTATCTCGAGAGTATAGTGTACGAGTAAATTGTAGACTTTATTCCAAATAATTTAAATAATTATTCAATAAATCGTATTCATATTCCCGACTTTCTTTATCACATAGAGTAAAAACTTACAAATACAAAATTCGTTGCCAAAAACAAGTTTTGACATATTAAAAACTCTTTCTCTTTTGTATCAATGTTTATGACAATGCTATTTTTTCATATTCTACAAAGAATTAATTTCAAACTTAGAACCAACCAATCAAAACCTTGGAACCATGAATAGGCTGATTTAAAATGACCTCATGGGCCTTCACTGCCGCACACATCGTTCTCTTAATGATTGCCCCCTACCGAAATTTCTGCTTTATATTATTTAATTTCATACTAGAAATAAAATTAATAAACAGACAATATTTTTAAAATGATTAAAAGTTATTTGTTGTCTTTGCGTAACGGGTGCTACAAATTTTAGAATGAAAATTCTAGCGTATATATTGTAATGATATTGAAACATTTTGATTTACCTTATACTATATAACCTTGACCTAACTTACACAAAAGATGATATATGGGCATTTCTCCAATGTCGAATGCGACATTCGTACGCATTCAAAGTGAAAAAACATATGCCGAAACATTATTTCATTTTGACAAAAGGCGAAACTTATAGCTCTTGATTAGCACTATAATTGGTTAAAAGGTTGATTTTGTCCAATTGTTCGTTTTCAGGATAATTACAAAAATCCAAGCCATTCGCACGCAACAAAAACAGATGTCGCTTTCAAAGCAAACCAATCAAACACCCATTCAGGGAAACCTGAAGGAATATTTAAATGCGACTAATTTTAAAATGTTGTATTCCTATCAATGTATAGCCCAAATATGGACTTTATTTGATAATAAATGAAATAAGTAAGTAAAAAAAATAAATATCTTAATAATGTTTTTTATTTTATTCAAAAATATTAAGTAGTTTATTTTTTATTTAATTTTAATCACATTCGCACGCGACATGTCGCATGCGACATTTTATTCCACCGTTCTTTTTATGTTTAGTTTTTTGACTTTTTATGCAACTAGACATCCAATGGTGGATTATAAATGATTTTTTAAAATATTCTATATATTTATTTTCACAACAAAAATTATTTTTCTTATTTCCCTTAAATATAAATCATGATATAAAAGAGAGACCATTAATCAGAAAATAACATGCAATACAAATGTTTAAAACATAAATTTTACAATTATTCGAATTTGCACTCAAATATTTTAAATTGTTTTATGAATAAACTAGCTTACCCGGTGCGCTTCGCAGCTATACATCTTTCTTTCAAAATGACATGATTATTACATATGGTGCAAAATGAAGAAGATTTGATTACTTTTATATATATAGATAACGAATCCTCGTTTCATTTCTTGTTTATGTTCCAAGAGTTACCCTGACATCATGGTACAATATTTATCCCTTTTCCCACAGTACCTCTGGACGTTGAAAAACTATTTTTTTTGGTTCATACGTTAGCAACTTTCCCCTTGTTTATGTTCCAATACCTACATTCACACCCTGGTACAATATAAAACCATGTTTGTCCCACTGTGTCTATAAAGGTACGAATTTAAAAATCTAAAGTAAATCGCTCCATTGTACCACATTTAACCTTTAGTGTGTCATAATTAACCACTTTGCACGATTGTACAATATTTTAAAATGATAATTGATATTTCAAGATCCAAATTCGCAATCTTAGGCCGTATTTCAACATTTTTGCCCCCTATCTGTGTCATTTATTTAACTTTTTCCCACGGTTTAAGTAGAAGAACCTATTTGGAAAAAACATTTTCTTAGCTTTGGTTTATGCTGTAAGAGCTACCTTTGCACTCAGGGACCACACTCAACACATTTTGCACCACTGTTCCATATTAAACACATTTTATTACACTGTGCTTCTAAAGTACGAATTTTTATACATATCTGGGACTATTTTGTTCCTTTTTTCCCCACTTAACACATTTAATCATTTTACCGTATTTAACTTTTTTGCTTCACCCTTTTTGCTCCACTAAACCATATTTAACACATTTTTCCCCTCTGTAACATGTTGAACAATTTTTGCTTGCCCCAACTGCATCATAATTTTAACCTGTGCTACATAATTGCAGTGCATCATAATTTTAACCTTTTTGCACCACAGTGCTACTAAAAGCATACATTTAGAAAAAAAACATTCTTATTTCATATTTAACTTACCCTCTCTCCCTGCATCCATATTTTTGCCCACTGTACTAAATGTACGCTTTTTGACCCACTGTGCTATATTTAACCATGTGGGTCCACTGAATCAAATTTAACACCTTTTTGTTCTACTATATTTTGTCCACTATATTTAACCATATTTGCCCCACTGTAGTTAACACATTTTTGCCCCACTGTTCCATAGTAAACGCTTTTTGCCCCACTGTACCATACTTAACCCATTTTGTTCCACGTTACCATATTTTACTATTTGTGCCCACTGTAACCATTTTTGTCATACTGTACCATAATTAACCATTTGTGTCCCACTGTACCATTCTAACACATTTTTTCCCCACTGTTCCATAGTAAAAGCTTTTTGCCCCACTGTACAATCTTTAACCCATTTTGTCCCACGTTACCATCTTCAACTAATTGTGCCCCACTGTACTATAGTTAACCCTTTTTTCCCCACTGTGTCATATTAAACCCTTTGTTTCACTGTACCATGTTTAACAGTTTTTGCCCCACAGTACCATATTTAACCCTCTTTGTTCCACTGTACAATATTTAACACAGTTATGCCCCACTGTACTGTATAGTTAACCATTTTTGTCACACTGTACCATATTTAACCCTTTTTGCCCCACTGTATCATAGTAAATAAATTTTTGCCCCACTGTTCCATAGTTAACGCTTTTTGCCCCACTGTACCATTTTTAACCCATTTTGTTACACGTTACCTAATTTTACTTTTTGTGCCCACTGTAACCATTTTTGTCATACTGTACCATATTTAACCATTTGTGTCCCACTGTACCATAGCTAACACATTTTTTCCCACTGTTCCATTGTTAAAGCTTTTTGCACCACTGTACCATATTTAACCCATTTTGTCCCACGTAACCATGTACCATAGTTAACCCTTTTTGCCCGACTTTGTCATATTAAACGTACACTGTACCATATTTAACAGTTTTTGCCCCACTGTACCATATTTAACCCTCTGTGCTCCACTGTACAATATTTAACACAGTTATGCCCCACTGTACTGTATAGTTACCCATATTTAATCATATTTTCTCCACTCCACTATTTAACCGTTTTTGACCACAGTGCTCCTAAAACCATATAAACACTTCATATCTCATGTTTAAGTTCCAATTTTGGCAGATTGTTCTCTTTTTTCCCCATGCTCCATAATTAACCCGTCGTGTCCCACTGTGCCTCTTAAAGTTAGAATTACTAAAAATCACTTCCAATCTCTAGTTTATGTTCCAAAAGTACCCTGGAACCATTGATCCATGTTTGACATTTTTAAGCCACTGTACTATATTTCACACTTTTTGCCCCACTGTGCCCCGAAAACTACTAATACAAAAAAAACTTAATACCCCGATCAGTTGTCATAAAAACATCCCCCGCTTCAATTTTCACCATTCTAATATTAGGCTTTAAATTTGGTGGTGGTACCATATACATGTATATACATTTCTGTTCCACAGTGCCTCTAAATTTTTAAAAAAATCACTCCTTGTTCTTGTTTACGTCCCAAGAGCTACTCTCACACCAAATTTCACGATTCTAGGTCTTGCCATTTGGATTTGGCTGTTGTACCACATTTGTCCCTTTTTACCCCAGTGTGCGTAAATGTTCGAATTACGAAAAATCCTGCCAATTTCAGAGTCTACCTCCTAAGGGCTACCCTCATACCAAATTTCAAGATTCTAGCTCATTTCGTTTAGATTTGGCGGTGGTACCATATTTATCCCTTTTTGCCCCATTGTGCGGCTAATAGTACGAATTTCGAAAAATCCCGCCTTATTGCTCGTCTACGTCCCAAGGAATACCCTCCCACCAAATTTCATGATTATAGCTTCAGCCGTTTGGCCTGGGCGATGATCAGTCAGTCAATCAGTCAGTCAGTCAGTCAGTCAGTCAGCCAGTCACGCAACAATTTTATATATATAGATGTAGTTTTTGGGGAAATTAGTTAAATTTGATTGATTCCCTATAAAAAAATAGTAAAACAAAAAACTTTAATTACTCATTTCGACAATTTCCACAATTTAAATACAAAAATAATGTAAATCAACATACTTTTATAGACATTCAATTTTTTGGCTGCGGTTGACATCTCGTTGGAAATGCCCATATGCATTAGAGGTGTTCTTATTTGTATGGCGAAAGTTCAAAGTGTTCTGAATTCATTTCGCCGGTCAGAATTTTGTTCCTTTATATTAAAAAATTATATAACTTAAATATTGAACGAATCCGATAACTTTTAGTGGACCCGGAAACGACTTCAATATGCCTCTATGCGAATAAATAAAACAACATGGGCAATTTTGAAAATTTTTTTCGAAAAATGTTTTTATAATTTTGGTAAACATAAAAAAATCAAAATGAAGTAGGGAATAGTTTTCTGGATATATACACCTTGATATTATGGATGTATTATTAGATCCTATTTTTTATACGATGGATATTTGTGTCTATATGCCTCAACAACCTGGAGCAGCAGTTGTTTTTCCTCTTCATCATTTGTTAATATTCTATTAAAATCTTGAATGAATTTAACTCCTCTCTCTGCTGTATCATTTACAACAAATAAATCCTTACAGAATGTCCAGCCTTCCTCAAATTCAAACGACGTTTCCCAAGTTGAAGGATCAAACTCTAGAAATTCCAGGGATAAATTAAATCGACTGAAGAAACACTTTGTTTTCTCTGATACAAAATCACTTATGGAGTATCTTTCGAAGTCTTTTAAGTTGAAATAGGATCGCCCATTTTTTAATTTCACCGTTGGTTCTTTAAATTTAAGTTTTTCAACCATGTTACGTTTTTCTTCAAAAGATATATTTGAATCGAAAAAGGCTAGAGCTATTGTTTCCTCAGAAATATACCATAAATGGTGGCTAAATTTTTTAAGTATTACTGCTGAGATTTCTGGGCTGGTTTCAGAATACTTTATAGCACCTTGAATGAAGGTCAAATCTTGAAGCGCTGCGTCTATGGCATTCGTACATCTGAACCAGGCTTTAATATAAAGTTTTACTAGAAAAATACATATATCACGTAATCCATTTGATTCATTTTTCGTAAGTGAGAATTGGTCACGGAATAGAAATATTTTTAAAGAATATATTGCTTTTGACATCCAGCGTGCATGACTAGTTGGACCTGGCGTTCGAAAATTATACCGTTCTGAGCCAAGAAAGATTAAGACCAACTGTAACAGTTCTGTATAGTCTTCTCGATTTTGAGATTTAGTCAGTTGATCAAAACAAAACTTTACACAATTTTCACGTTCAGATGAACTTATTTGTAGACAAACAGTTGTATCTTCATTGTCACTTCTGAATAATTCTTTCTTAAAACCTGGCCATGATTTTGCAAATCTTTCAAATATTGAAACTTCTGGAGCAGAGGTTGAATATAATTTGGTTTCGAAAACGCTGCGCAATATAATCTCATCCACATGGTGGCGGCAAGGTAGGTTGATTACACTACGTCCAATTTTTTTTTCCAAGAGAACAGCAGCGCCTGTGTTGATACCAGTATTTGTAGACGTTGTATCGTATGAGAAGCCGCTTACTTGATCAACAATATTCCATTTAACTAGAACTTCATAAACTGCGTCTGCAATATTTTTGCCAGTTGAAGATTCCACTTTCGGTGCACCAAGAAACTTTGATGCGCCGTTGTAGCTAACCAAAATTGCAATCCGCTCAACTTTTGTGGATCCAATCAAATCTTTCATAAACTTTCCGTCGAAATGAGCTACCAGTGAACCAATTTTACTAAACTATAAATAGTAATGAGATTCTGCTAAAAATCCTTTTTTTGAAACATTTTTAAAAATCAACTTACATTGTCTTTAAATCCAGTCGTAATTTCATTAGATTCTTTTATACGATTTTCTTGGCGTAAACGATGAATAGTTGAACGATTAATGACAAGGTCCTCTACACGATGTCCTAATGCCTCTGCTGCTGCTATAAGGATGTGAACTGCCATTCCATCAGACACTTTGGCATTGTCTAGCGCTGCTACTAACCGAGCTGTAATAAAACTTTTGCGACCCCGTTTTTGGCCTAACACAGAGTTTGAGCTTAGGTTTTCCTTGTCAATAGATGTGTCGTTAACCGGTAAGTTGACAACACTATCTTCATCAGACCACTCCATAAGTTTAGAAACGTCTATAGAAAACTGGACGGTCAAATCTAAAATGTATTAATATACAAAACATACCTGCTTGACTCGATTTTTCTTCTTCGTACTTCCTTTTTCGCGCAGCTTTTTTATCTTTTCGTTCCTGTGCTTTTCTTTCTCGGCCCCATAAAGCCATATCCACGCCAGCCATGCAACCAGGGCGTCCTTTTTGTCTTTGCATTTCTAGAAACTGCCTATCTTCCACAATAACAATTTGGACTAGTGCATCGGCGGCGGCAATATCAAATAACTCATCCAGGTGTTCAACAAATGTTTCAACGGCTTGTTTTTGGGCATTTGATCTTTTCCCAGAGATTGTTTTTTGAAAATTTTTCCACTTTTCATATAATTTTAGTAATTTTTCATGCCCTTCTCGAATCGGTATACGTGCTTGATGCCAAAATATTTGAATTGCATCGATTGCCAATTTTGCACTTTGCTTTGCTGAAAGATTTACAAAACGCATATTGTAGAATAGGACTTGCAAGACCTGACGATTTGACGGAAGCTTTGCGCCAGTAATTTGGTGAGAAACATTCCCTATTAAGTCGATTTTCTGTAAATTTTCAATGGATTTACGTGTTGTAACGATTGAAGTGCTTGGTGCTTCTTCAGTAGTAGATTTCGATGATATTTTGGACATATTAATTGTTATACATGTATACTGAAAACACCACTTGAATTACAAATTAATTAATTTCACTGTTTAGAACTCAATACACTCCGATCAACACTGACATTACAAATAAAAAAATCAACTAAACTACGGATTTTTCAACAATGACATTTGCCGTTTTCCTGATAATGTTAGGAAATGTCCCGTTATCACCAGCAGGGGCTGATCTATTTCTTTGAGGGGGAGGGGGTCGCAGGATTGAAAAAGAAAAATCAAAAATAAAAAAACTAACCAAATAATCAAAGCAAACTGGACAAGAATCTGCCCGGCGGTTTATAAAAATCCGATATTTCAAAATAAGAACACTCCTAATATGCATATCTACTTAAAATGTATTAAATTTTACTTTATGTATATTTTCCGTATCGGGTGTGATAAACAAAACACTCCAAGATACAAAACCGTTTGCAGTCACTAAATATTTTCCAAAAGTTACGAGTTTTACACCAAACTACACTTAGGATGTGTACTTTCTTGTAGTCAAAAGACAAATTTCAGAAAATAAAAAATATATTGAAATATAGTTCATGTCAGTTCAACAGTAAAAGTAGTGCATCCAACAATTTTATTATAACCTATAGAATTTCATTGCACTGTGGTTGCACTTGTATGGGGGATAGCGACAAAAATAGTAAGAATGAAGATATCGTCCTGAAATGTACACAGTATACTCCTTGCGATACACGGACGACATTTTGAAAAAATAGGAGTGATTGCAATGGTCTACGCCCACTTTTATAGAACTTAAAACAATTAATTCAATTAATTTAAAAGGAATTCAAGGACGTAAACTTAAATTCGCTTTTCTTGCAACAATTCAATTATAGATTTTAATTATGCACAATTGAACTAACCCGTTTTCGATAAATTTGGAGGATTGAACTATTGTTATCTTAAATTTATCCGTGTTTATTGTATATCCTGATGACACAGCTTGCAGTACAGCCTCCTGCTTTTGGCTTGTCAACAATCAAAACCTTTTTTGGTTGAAACCTGTTTTGAATTTCCTTCCATGAATTTTTGTTTTCCATCTTTCATCCTAATTTGCTATTTTTTTAGATCCAGTCTATATGAAACATGGACTAAATATTCAAAAAATCGAATATATGAATGCAAAGGTGATAAGCCAAACTCATAATTTTCTTTGTGGACTACGTTTTGTAGACATATATCAATATCGTTAATTTCTTTCGGTTTCACTTTCCATTAAGGACATAACAATTTTCTATATTAATAAAATAAAGAATATTTAAGATATAGAGTTCAAATTTATTCCAGGTGTAGTGCAAATGTTACATTTTAAGAATGAAATTCGATTTCGGTCGTATGACCACGACAGCGATTTTGTCTTTGGACCCAATTTTCCACCACTCTTGCAGACATTTAGACCGGAACTTTGGCAATTTTGCGTTGAATGTTGTCTCTGAACTCTTCGTAAGTTGTTGGCTTGTTGGCATAGACTTGATGACTTGATGTGGCCCCATAAAAAGAAATCCAATGACGATAAATCGCATGAACGAGGTGGCCGGACCATTTCTCGAAATAACATGTTCACCGAATTAGCCTTTCAGTAAATCGATTGTAACGCGTGCTGTGTGGCTAGTGGCACCGTCTTGTTGAAACCACATATCGGCGATGTCAAGTTCTGGCCAAAAATATTTTTCTAACATGGCACGATAGCGCTATCTATTCACGGTAGGTTAGGTTGAAGGGAGGAGACGTTTAAACGTCTCATGTCCATGGACATACACTTAAGCCAGTGGTTCGGCCTGTTGTGCGCTCCTTATTTATGATCTTTTTTATACCTCACGAGTTCCAGAAAATCAGTACTAGACACGAATTTTCTCAGTATCTTCCAGTCATATTCTCTGAGATGAGTCAAGTCTGGTAATATGTCGGACCCGAAATGTTGGGATCTTGCATGTGTGAAAGCCGGGCAGTGACACAGAAAATGTTCCATCGTTTCGATGTTTTCCCTGCATGCCCTGCATTCGTCACGGTAACGTGACGACTGTTTTCATCGACGAAAAAATACGGCCCAATCACACCTCCGGCATGAAAACCGTACCACACAATAATTTTTTTCGGTTGCAATTGTGTCTTTTAAAGCACATGTGGGTTTGTTGCTGTCCAATAAAGCATAATTTGTTTATTGACAAAACCACTCAGCCAGAAATGAGCTTCATCGCTGAATATGATTTTTCGATGAAATTCTGGATTTTCGTTGCGACCAACGACTCAGAATTTCGGTAGTAATTTTTAATGATTTCCAAACGTTGCACCTAAGTGATCTTTACCATGATGAAAATGTTGAGTTCGACTAACGTTTTGAAGCTGAAAGATCATTAAAAATGTTTGAGGATTTGTTGACATAAAGATAAGAAATTCTTATGTCCCTATTGGAAAACCCGGTGTAACATTTAGCAGATGATGTTTGACTTAGTTCATTGCATACATTGCCATCAACCATAGTAAGTTGCAATTTGTGTTCGGCGTTTATCAGATTTGAAATTTAACACATCACTTTGATCTAATATTCGTGAAAGTGGAGTTACAAATAACTACTCGTATTATATTTTAATAGATTTTAATAGATCATAAATCGTATTTTCGTCACAAGACAAAGACAATGTTTTTGACTACTTCGTCGAATACTTGCTGAGTTTTCGTAAGGTTTGACCCATTTTTAGAGCACCAAATTTCAAAAATGTATATGCGTGAAAATATGCATTTGTGAGACATTCCAAAGAGACAAATTAAAGAAATAAACTAGATAAAGAATAGCAGGAGCAGTGTTTGTTTGTTGGCTTGACTAAAACAACAAATGCTACAACGGCAGCATCAGGTGATATACATTTTAAAACGAAGGGTTAAAGTTGGTTTATTGAATATTTTTTAAAAACCTGCAAATTCCTGCACCTGAATTGAACACAATAGTGAACTATACACATGTCTTAACATTTATAAACTAATCCCGTCACGGCATCCGGTGGGAAAAGTTACTTACATTTCAGGTTAACTAAATAACACTCTGAAAAGGGCATTTAATTAAAATGTGTACTTAAAAAAAACACAACACAATTTAAAGATATGTTATTACTCAAAAATAGTGCTAATACCATCTACCTTAATTTCTATTTAAAGCAATTTTATTTAGGCTCTTTATTAGACCGTTTATAGCACATGATGCAAAAAGTGAAAGTTGCTGCGATCTTTGATTTCCGGACCGAAAAAGTTTCCATTTGGCCTACAAGACTTCCATAAAAATTTTTGTGCCGATCTGATAACCCTAGGGTCTGCCCAAAGTTCATTCAAAATTTAGAACACACTTTATAATTTTTTTTATTCAAAAGTCGTATGTTTAAATAAGTAAAATTACATTTCTTTGTATTATTAATTAATAAATAGTTTTTAAATATTAAGATCGGTGAAAAAAAAACAAAAAATACAATTAATTCAATATTATATTAGATCTGACTTGTTATGTGAGGGACATTTTCTACGATATTCTTCAATGCACTGTAATATAAATTGATTTTGTTCTTCGTCTTTTGTAAGTATTCTGTTGTAATCATTCATAAATTGTACACCGCGTTCAGCAGTGTCGTTAACAACAAACAGATTACGACAAACATCGAGAGTATTTTGATAATCTTCCCAAATGGATGGGTCATGCTTTAAAAATTCAGTACTCAATCCAAAAGAACCGAAAAAATGTTTGGTTTTGTATGAGACGAAATCGCTCAGATTATTACACAGCAATAGTTTCGGGTCGGATAATTTTCGATCGTTTTCCAGATTTACGACGGGCTCTGTTGATTGCAGATGCCTAACCATTTTTCGTTTCTCTTCGAGTGAAACATCCGAATCGAAAAATGCCAAAGCCATTGGTTCTAGGGCCAAATACCACAAATGATTTTTCCATTTCTTCATAACCGCTTCAGACACATCTCGGTCGATTTCTGCGTATGCGATGGAGTCTTTTAACAAGTGTATGGTATTTTGCATGTAAACCACGCTTTGACATACAGCCGCACGAGAAAAATACATATATCCCGTAGCCCACTGGACTCTCGTTTTGTCAATGCAAACTGCTCTCGAAATAGGTATATTTTTATTTAAATATTTTTATTGGACCAGGTGTTCGGAAGTTATCGCCGACACCACCAATAACCATTATTGTTAATTGTAATAGTTCCTTGTAGTCAGCTCGGATTTGTGTTTCATTTAGCTGTTTAATGCAGAATTTCTTAATGACTTCGCAGTCAGCATTACTTATTTTTGAGCGTACAGTTGGATCTTCGAGTCCGTTTTTAAACGATTTGTGGTCGAGACTTACCCAAACGGCAGCAAAACGATTAAAAATAGGCACTTCAGGACCACAAGTCGCCGAAGTTTAACCTCAAACACATGTTTCAATACTATCTCCATCATGTGATGAGAACATGGGAACTTGATTAATTGTGAACTTGATTAATGTGATACATGCCCAACTGATTCTACGGTGCGAAATTTATCACTGGATCTAGTAACCATTTTGGATGTGGTCGGTCTGGAGACAAATAAGAATATGACTAAAATTAAATTTTGTGCGAAGCTGTCCCTTTCTCAATTCACTTAGGCTGGAGGCAGAGCGCGTTCTGTAAACGACCCTGTTGCATGGCCGTATAGCGCGCTGCAAAGTTCTGCTTATGTTTTCTTATTTGACCAGTAGAAAAATGTCAGACTGATGCGAAAAATCAACTATCATGCAATCCATGTCGGTGTGCATGCATGCCCTGTCATGACGTAAAATTCAAATGAAAACTGCTGTAACTTTTTCGTTTCACGGTCGATTTTGATTGTTTACGACTTGTAAGAAAGAAAATTTTATTTAAAGATCATTTAAAAACTTTTCATGCTAATAAAATATTTTTTAATTACTTGAACATGTGACATTTGATAAAAACCCAAATTTTGTTCATGTAAAGTGAGTTTTGAGTTTTCAAACAACTTTGGGCAGACCTTAGCGTTATCCAATCGGCACCAAATTTGTTATTGGAGGTTTGTAGGTCAAATGGAAACTTTCTCGGCCCGGAAATCAGTACCGAAAAAATAATAAATGGTCTACTCTTTATAAATTATATATTCACCGTTGAAACTTCACTTTGTTTTCGTGTTTTTTTCAGCATACTAACTGCGTCTATGCAAGTTCGTACCCATGTTGCAAATTTTGAGTAGAGGATTTATGCAGCCACAAGGCCAATATATTAACATAGATTTTTTTATTTTTGTCGTATGGGCGCAACCACTGTGCATTGGTAGGAAAACAAACTATTCCTAAATTTCATCAACTATTCATGAATTTCTGAAATTCAATTGTTTGTGATGTCCTTTATGTTATTGTTTTTGCAAAAATCTGATTTATTTTTTTATATGTGACGGGGTCGGTTTACGTGGATTCACCTTACAGGAAAAAGTGGGAAATTTTGATCACTTATTTTTTGTAAACATTTTTAAATTCATTGCCGAAAATGTTGAATTTCCTTAGCAAAAATTAAAAATGTTATATCTCGCTAAATAAGCGTCCTACACTGATAGAAAAACCGTTCGTCACCATGACGAATCAGTTTCGTCAATATATCTTCGTACTGGTGACGAAAAGGTTCGTACATTCGATGTTTTTGTACGTCAATAGAACGAACACGATCATCAAGTCATGTTTTTGGTGATTCCAAAATTCGTCGAGAGAACGATAAGGTTTCATTCCCACGACGAAAAGATTTATTTGGCCATTTTTGCTGAAAATATGATCACACGAAGCAATCAAATTATAGTTTCTGCTTAAATGTACTGTTCTATATGCGTTCTGATTACCTTAGTTAAATAATTTGTTGTAAAAGATCAATTTAAAAAATCTAATAATTAATGACGAACACCGTTCGTCAATAAGATTATCCATTCATCATGAGAACGATCGACTTTTTCGCCCTTTATGGCAACGTCAACTCCTACAGCAAAACAAAGTAAGACATGCGACTTTGTTATGTTCGTCCACTTGTGTGTTCCACGCAGCACCGATTGGTTCAAACAAACCGCACTGGCACGGTGTTGTTTTTTAACAAAACATCAAACACATACTCGTACATGCAGCTCGACAAGCTGTATAAGTGTGAAACATTTGTGCTAGTGGTCTTTTGGCAAATACATTACTTGATGTGATTATTCTTGCTTTAAAATAGCAGAAGTAATGAATACTTCTCGTTTGTTTGATTTCAGCCTTAGCTGATATGAATTGCGTCTCGAAACGAATATTCACAACTGAACCTAGCAATGTAGTCAAATAATTTTATTTTCCATACCATTTTAAATGGCTTAAAACTAGAAGAACATTTATTGGAATTTTTAAAATTTAAATAGTCGTGGACATGAATTCGTCGTGGTGATGAATGGGGTTCGTCGTGATAATGAATGGGATTCGTCGTGGTGACGAATGGTGAATGGGATTCGTCGTGGTGATGAATAGAGTTCGTCGTGATGATGAATGGGGTTCGTCATGATGATGAATGGGGTTCGTCCTGGTGATGAATGGATCATCCTGAGAACGAAAGTTTTTGGAAACAGAAATTCGTCATGGTGACTTTTGACGAAAAAATAATCGTGATGATGTACAAATTCGTCCTCATGACGAAGCTTTTTCTATCAGTGTACAGCGAAAACGACGAAATTTTGATATCATTTTTTTTGGTAAAAATTTTCAATTTCGTAACAAAACTTAAAATGTTTGTAATTTCTTAAAGTAAAGGACAACATTTTGATATCATTAATTTTGTTGGTAAAAATTGTCAAATTCCTTAGCAAAACTTAAAATGTTTGTAATTCCTTAAAGAAGCATCTTACAGCGGAAAGGACAACATTTTGATATCACTCATTTTTTGGTAAAATTATTAATTTCTTTAGCAAAATTAAGATGGATATATCTCGCTTAATATGCGTCATACAACGAAAAGAACGAAATTTGTTTATCATTTTTTTTTGGTAAACATTTTGAATTTCCCTAGCAAAACATTATATGGTTATATCTCGCTGAATAAGCGTTCTACAACGAAACGAACGATGTTTTGATATCACTTATTTTTTGGTAAAATTTTTGAAATTCTTAGCAAAATTAAATTTCTCGTATTTACTTAAATATGTGACCTTAAACGAAAAATGGATATCACTTATTTTTTGGTACAAATTTGGAATTTCTTTAGCAAAAATTTAAAATGCTTGTAATTCGTTAAAGAAGCGTCCTACAGCGAAAAGAACAACATTTTAATAGCACTAATTTTTTGGAAAACATTTTGAGCTTTTTTTAGAAAAACTTAAATCGAACTGCATTTCGTGCACGTGATGTTTTTTTGATCAGCATAATCGACCAAATGTGTCCACAATCGGGAGAATTGTGCGCAAATTTCAGCAAACCGTGTCTGTAGGAGATCTGAAAACACCTGTGCATGCTCGTCAAGTTCGTTTGGTGCGGCTTATGGGCTGGCGACGTCATCGGGCCATACTTCTGCGAAACTACCGGTCAGGCAGTTACTGTGAATGGTGTTCGCTATCGTGAGATGATAACGAACATTTTATGGCCCGAATTGGAAGATATGGATGTGGACAATATCTGGTTTCAACAGGACGGTGCCAATTGCCACACAGCTAACGAAACAATGGATCTTTTGCGCAACAAATTCAATCTCACGTCGTGGCGATGTCAATCGGCCGCCAAGATAATGTGATTTGACACCGTTGGACTTCCTTTTTTGGGGTTATTTGAAAGAAAAGGTGTACGTCGATAAGCTAGCAACAATTAAGAGCTAAAGGATGACATAATTCGGCACATTAACGGCATAGAACCTCAATTATACCTCAGCGTCATCGAAAATTTGGACCATCGGATGGAGGTGTGCCGTCGAGGTCGCGGCGGTCATTTGTCCGATATTTTGTTCCACACATAATTCAACCATACCAATATTAAAATAATCAAAAGAAATGACAATAATTTCATAAATAATTTGTGTTTTATTCAAAATCAACATCGGCCCTTAAAATTTAACCACCCTTTATCTAAATAAGCGCCCTACAGTGAAACGACAACATATTTATATCACTTATTTTTTTGAAAAGATTTTAAATTTCCGTAGCAAAACTTAAAATGATTATAACTCGCTAAATAGTCGTCCTACAGCGAAAGGACAAAATTTTGATATCACTTATTATCTTGGTAAAAAATCGATTTCCTTAGCAAAACCTAAACTGCTTGCAATTCCTTAAAGAAGCGTCCGACTGCAAAATGGACAAAATTGTGATGTAACATATTTTTTGGCAAAAATGTTCAATTTCGTAAGTATACATATCTCGCTAAATAAGTGTCCTACAGCGAATTCATAATTCCAAATTTCAACATAAGTAAAAAATTTTGAATTTCCTTGGCTAAATTTAAAATGCTAGAGTAATTTAGTAAAAGTTAAGTGCTTTTGTCAGACAATCAATTCTCGGTAGGTGAAATTGTTTCTAGATCAACATCGATATTTTGGATGACATCTGCGTATTCGTCAACTGTAAAATACGGTCGTATCTTCTAGACCCGTAGAGCATGTATACGACACATTATATCGAGGGCTGTGGAGTCGGAGTCTAGGAGTCGGAGTCTAGGAGTCGGTGAAAATTGCCCGGAGTCGGAGTCGAAAAATTATGGTTGACTCCGACTCCGAGATGGATTGTGCAAAATGTACCAATGTTGGGAAAACAATTTTGGTACAAAAGAAGCATAAAATATTTGAAACTTTTAACCAAATATTTTTGTATGCCAAAAATATCTACAAGGTGGCGCAAAAGTAATCCTCCTATCAGAAAATGCTATACATTTTGCGATTGGCCCCTAATGTCAGTTCTGTTTTGACATTTGTGTAGTAAACACATGCGAAATACACGTTAATAAACAATGTTACGCTACACTGCTCCAGAACGCGGAATATGCTGACTATTTATTTGATCAATAATTATTAAATTAAAGTCACCGACCGATTATAATCGGTCGGTGACTTTGGCACAGATTTCCTGGCCGTCCAACGCCTACTGGTGAAACACTGCGACGTTTAGCCGCTCGCCTCGAAGAGACTGGAACAACACGAGATGCTGCCAGGCGTGGCAGACCCCGGAGTAGCCGTTCTGCAGAGAATATTGCTGCTGTAGCCGAGGATGTCATGGAAGCGCCGTCGACATCGACCAGGCGACGTGCCACGCAAATGGGTATCAGTCGACGGTCTCTACAGCGAATTTTGGTACAAGATTTGAAGATGTTTCCGTACAAAGTCCAGACGGTGCATCAGCTGTTAGCTGCTGACCGCCAATCGCGTCTAACATAACATCGAAAGGTTACTTTTGCGCCACCTGTTATAAAGTTAACCAAACTATCGAGTTTTTATGTAAAACAGTTTTAGGAAAGCTCTAATTATATTTAGCTAACAAAACAAGTATTTTTGCAAGACTATACACTATACCTAAGACAATACTAAACAAGTAAGGGAAGGCCATATAAATATGAGATAATTACCTTATAAATCTAAATCTAGACAGAATTTGTTAAAATGCGACAAAATGCGTTCTTGGATAAATAAATTCTACCCTACCACATTTCAGAATGATTAAATGTGAAATACAACTTCCATAGCGTTACAAGGCCAAATCTTAAGAAACATTTATATATGTGCCTAGCGTGAAAGAGTTCTTATTGCCAAATTTAGTGAAATTTCGTAGTGAAATTTCGACCTGTGCTTAACGAACAACTTCAGATGGACAGACGGACAGTTAGTGATTCTGAGTAAAACGGTATATTTTAAGGTGTGGCTAGCTGTAGTATTTTTTACAAATCTGCCAAAAAAAAAACAAATTTATAAACTACCCCCCTAAAATTCGACTCCGGATTCGAGTAGTCTAAGCCCACATTATTACTTTTGCACGAACGAAATAATTCTTTGCGCCAATAAATTTGCATTAAATATTCTGGTCATTTTAGCAATTAACGATTTTTCTCTCAGTACATTGTTGAGCTTCATATTATAATGATTTTCTTTAAATAAAAGACGTGTCGTGAGTTTTATTTTGTAGTTACTTATCAAATATTTCGGGATATTTCGGGTTATAACAAAAATCAATTTGACAAAATATATTCTTAATATATATTAAATTTTAGGGCGTCCCCAATGAAATCATAAGTATGTATATTATATAATAAAGCTCTTACATAATAAAGTGATCACAAAAATACCAGAAAATTATTTAATTGAATCTAACCCAAATATTTATTATAGACCAATTTCTTCAATAACAACAATTTTATTCTGTAATTGCCGCCGCCGCGCATGCGAGTTTGTTGCACAATGTGTTTTTTTGGGTCTCTTGGATAAATGCAACAACATTTAAATCATATAACTTAATTTGTCAACATGTGCTACTTACTTACTTAAGAGTACCATTAGGAATACATTTGCGATATGCGATTTGAGAGATGAAAAACAACTTACTGCGTTGAACAAGTGAAACAGAGAAAGCATATTGCGCGCGTTGGGATGTTAATGGATATCTGGAATTAGTTGCATCGCACAGTGGTATTTTTGGGAAGATGTTTAAATTTATTACAAAAATATCCTTAGAAGAAAGGACTTAACATTAGATCAGTTATGGCATTAGAAATGCAATATTGTTCTTGATGGAACGTGAAACTTTCAGAGTGAAAATTAAATCAGGTTGGCTTAGAAGCAACCTTAGCTTTCTCAGTTCTAAAATTACCCCAAGGTCCCACTGTCCCACTGCTGTGTGGACAAACAAATTCATTTGAAAGTTTTGACGCTGCAATTTGATGTTGCAATAGCAAAAGTTGCTAATTACGCAAAAGCAACTGCAGCATTTCTTCGGCATATTTGGAGTGTATCTAAAGAAATGACAGTTGGAACGTATATAAAGCGTTTTGGTCATCTCAAATATTCAACAGTTTAGTGTTATCCAACAAACGGTTGATATCAATAACGAAATAAACTAAATCGTGAACGATTTTCGAGATATAAAATATTTTTGTGTTGCCTAAAGAAATATATTCAAAAATCTATATCAATATGAAGGTATTAACAAGTGTGATGGCAGATGTAAAATGACTTAAAAACGAAAAAGTCTAAATATATTGAAAATTGTTTAAATTTTCATCAGAAAACTGCCTTCGGTTTAAAAAGGATTACATCGTTAGTGAATTAAAAACTTGAACAAATATAAATTTGAATTAAATGTGAACAAAATTATGTTTGAAAAAACGAATTGAGCGTTCGAAATGCAAAATACCAAATTTAACTTATTTGAACGCCAATTTTAAAGCGGGAATCTCATAAAAGGACTTTACTAAAATTTAAGTGAAAATGCATAAATCTCGACTGTGGAATAATTTTGAATCGTCAAGCTGGTCTATCGAAAATGACTTTATTAAAATTTAAGTGAAAATGCATTAATCCCGCCTGTGGAATAATTTTGAATTTGTATACAAATAAAATTGCTTCAACAAATTACTTATACAAAATACAACTAATTGAAGGCGTATCAGGATATTCTCGGATTATAGCCTGGAGAAGAAATATTAAAATTAACATTTGGGTGCAAAAATAATTATTTTATATTATACAGAGAAAAATGTTGATGATGGAAATAGATCTGTATTATAAAGTTACTGTCATTGCAAGTTTTTAATTTTTGTTGGCGATAAATCATTACCTATCTCGGATTTGATACATAAATAATATTGAAATATGGTGCAAACGTCGATCCCAATCCTGTCGAAAGATCTCCTGTGGAGAATTCACAATATCTATTGAAAAAGGATACCTAAATATTTTTGTTCGCTATCTACGAAGTGAATAACAAACGCGATTTAAAAAATAATTAAATTCTTCTTTTTTACCATAAACATTAATATTGAAAGACAATTTTTTATTTTTCATTGAAGAAAAAAATTAATGAATTAATGAAGGTTTACATTTTCTTAAAAACTTTGCGTATTTGTTATTATTCGAATGAGAGAAAAAATAACGGTGAAATAATTGTGCAAAATATGTCCATAATGGACTTGGATTTTACTTCTGTTTTAACTTTTTTGGCTGATATATATTAATACGCCAGTTCTATTAAGAAAACACTTATCAATGTTTATACATCATTTGCTCCAATTCTAAAGTGTAATATATCGAAGATGTGATCTTAGACTAGTAAATCAGTCCGTCTTTTTTCGCTGGTGCGCACAATGCTTTGCGAAAAAAGTGAATGAATACCTTTAAACTCAGTACGCGTTCAATTTGTTTTTAAAATCAAAAAATCATCAAGTTAAAAAAATTGTGTTAAAGGCGTCCCTAAAAATAAGTACATTTTGTACTTAAAATATATATAATTTCATTAATATTACGTAAATTGTCCTAATTCTATGTACAAAACTTACTTATTTCAAAGACTAAGGACGTCTTTGGCGCCAATATTTAATTTGAAGACAAAATATATTTCCTGTGTAATGTTAGCATACTCGTATGTACGAAAATGGACCACATTGTTGCATCTTCAAAAATTGCTAAAATAATATACCAGTCCGCTGAAATTTCGTAGAAACAGCATTAAAGGCATATACGAAATTTCCTTGCCTTTTTGTTACTTCCCAAGATCATTCAATAGTTAGTATCTTCATATGGCAAATTTATGTGAAATTATTTAAAATGGACCTTATGAAGCGCCATTAAGAGAAATGGAGGGCTATTGACAGTAAAAATATATTATATTGCACCTATTCAACAAAAGGCTAACAACTCAAAATTAAAAAAAATAAATCAGTAAAAAACTGTTTCCGCAAATATTAATTTCAAAAATTAATATTAACGCAAATAGGTGATTGCAAGAAAATACCATTAACAGATATTTTCTTACATATTTGATTATGTCAATAACGGAAGCAGTTTTTGACCTCTACCGATTTTATGTTAATTTTGAGTTGTTACACTTTTGTTGAACATGTGCAATATTTCCCTCGTTCGGCTTAGAATCACTTTCTGATGTGATCAAGTACAGTTCGGAACTGCACTGAAAAAAAATTATCTTTAAATTAAAGATTTGCGCCAAAGACGCCCTTAATCATTAAAGTAAGTACATTTTGTACTAAGAATATAGATAATTTCTAATAATTAGTTCATTTTCTTAACTTTAAGTAGGAAACGCACTTTTTTCAAATATTAAGGAGCGTCTTTGGTGCAAATCTTTAATTTTAAGATAATTTTTTTTTCCGTGTATTAACTCATTTCAACTATCGCTTGCATATATAAATTTTTAGGGTCCAGGACGAAGAATCCTTTTGAAAAATGTTCATATCGATCAATATTTGCGTATATCCCTAACATATATAAGTATAATTTCCATACACTATTTGACTTCTTTATATTCCATAAGTCTCATTTTACAACCGATTCAGAATTTGGCAATTTTTTCCCTAATTATTTGTAATAAAAAGGGCTAGTATTAATGGAAGCTTTGAGAGATTCCCCACAAATAACTGTATATTCTAATGTATTTTCTTTTTACTCGGGCAGATACATTTTACAATGTATCCGGTTGACATTTGGCAGTTCGTATATAATTTTCCCCCTTAAGTTCTCATGGCAAACATCGGTCCAAATTTTAATATAGGCTTCTAATAACATTTCCCCTTCGATTTGACTACTTTACGTTCTAGAAGTCACATGTCACCATCAATCTGTTGTATATCCTAATTGTTCGACGTAGGAATGAGCTGGGGTGAAAACTACCATTTAATAGCAGAACTTTTGGTGGGATTTGAACGCCCAACTCACACGCTCATACGAGTATTCATGCGTGCTACCAGCATTTGTACCGAGATAATCATGCACTGAATTTATAATTTTGGCTTTGATTTGGCGTAAAAGACAATTATCATTAAAATAAGTACACCTTGTACTTTAATTCAAGATTTTAACGACTTTAAATCAATTACATCTTTTAATTTAATACTTCTTACATCAATTACATTTTGTAATTAAATCAATAACATGTCTTATTTGTCATTTAGTGTATTGATACTGTAGTAAATGATCATATCCATTTTGGTAAATATACACGTAAATTCGAATTTTTACATGTTCATGGACGTGTTTAGTCAGTGTACTTCTTATATAAAGCGCATACTTTTGTAGAAGTACCTACAAGTTAACATGTACAATGTGAAGTTCCTTACTCACGCAGTGCCTACGGTTCACTGAAGAGTGGGCGTACTTGCCACGCCCCTTTTGGTACATCCCCCATAAAGGGTCCAAATCGTACCTAAATTTAATTACTCAGAACTTTAACACCCGTACATACAAGCACTTGATATTCGTTAGAGTGCATTGTTTTTAGTGTACACACTACTCAGTGCAAACTGGTCTTATTTGTCAAGCCCCTTCTGTGGGTGCACAAACTGACATATGGGCAAATCCTGCGTGACGAACGCTACATTCGTTCGCGTTTTCGGATTAAAATATAACAATTATTTGGTCTTTCAAAAGAGATACCTTGAACTTATACATAGTGTTTAGTGAGACATGAGTGTTCTTTCGAATGCCATAAAAAATTTTTTGTAACAGGTATAAGTTGCGAACAAATTTATCACAAATTATTGTGACGCACGCTACAAAAAATGGAAGTAGCTTTGAAGGTTATGTTATGTTTTCGTAATTTTTAGCAAATTTTGCATAATAAAGCGAATAATAAAGAGAATTCTAAAAATAATTATTTGCAGCCAAAAATTGTTGTAGTTTTTTTTTATCAAAAGCCGTGAACTCTATGTGACGCACGCTACATTTTTTCCAGTCAAACTTTTTATAGTAGAAATTTTGTTTATTTTAACAAATCATTTTGCATTATTTTTAATAACATTTTGTAAAACATTTTTGTATATTTATAAATGTATTTATGAATGAATATATGTTTATAAATGAATGTTATGGGTTATCTATTTTACCACTACAAATAATGATAAAAGCACCTTAAAAAAGTATTTTTTCTAATAAAATTAAGAGATATGATGGAGGAAGAATTTTTTTAATACTTTTTGTATTAATGGAGACCCACAAATATTTTTTAACATCTAGTCTTATATTCCATTAACCAAACTAAAGTTGGATCAATTTTAAAATTTTTTGGTTGGTGGACTGTTTCTGGGATTTGCCCAGAAAATAATTCACGAAATCACTTAAATGCCTTAATTTTATGCCTGTAAGATTACTTTTGCAATGACTATTATCTAACAAAGAATGGCCTAATTTTTCATCCGACTAAGCATCTCCCATTGGAACTACCAAATTCTATATGACATTTTTCACAAAGCGAAGGTTTACTCGACTGACATTTTCTTAGCCCAGTTTTTCTTACTACACAATTTGTTGCTGAATTAGCAAGTTTAATAAAATTATGCTTATTTTCGTTATCTCTTCGATGAGCTAAGATTAAAAAATTCTTACGAAGATATATCGGTAGTACATTCTGTAGATTATTGTAGTTTACCAAAAATTTAAAATCTTTTATCTTTCAATATTATTCGCATATCTATTTTATATAATATATTTTTATTTCAAGTTCTTTGCCGTATTCTGCTTGCTCATTGCTGCCGTTCATGCGATCCCAGTTGAATTGGGAGACTATGGCCAGGGTGCTGTATTAGCCCAGGTTCCTATTGTTGTACATGCCAATGTAGAACCCGCGGTATGCTAAATATAAATTCCACTTGTATCCTGTTAAATAGAAATAAAGAGTTGCGATTTAATGTCTTTCCTTAGGCTTATCCAAGATATTCCTTCCAATATGGCGTTAGGGATCCCCTCACCGGTGACATCAAATCTCAAGCTGAAGAGCGTGATGGTGATGTTGTCAAGGGACAATACTCTTTGGTGGAACCTGATGGTTCCGTCCGTACAGTGGAGTACAGTGCGGATGACCAAAACGGCTTCAATGCTGTTGTCCACAAGTCGGCACCTGGAGTTCATCCCGTTCCAGCCTATGGACACGCTTCCGCTAGTTTGGTGCATCACTTCTAAGGTAGAATGTGCCGATGTATAGACAAAATTTAGATTAATTTAGAAGATTTGCATGACTAGAGGAGAAAACAAAGCACCAATGATTTGTGTATGCACTGAGAAAACAAGTACTATTTTTAAAAACGTTCAGCCAAAATACGTATTTAAAATTAAGACAATTTCTTTCAAATTAAACGAGTTGTCTTCAATTTAATAATGAAATGTTCTTACTTTAAGAGTAGGGTTTTTTTGAGGCTACGTCTTTAAAATTAGAAAATTGTTTCTCAGTGTGGAATGTTACATACATATGGTGTTAAATTGAATATATTCTTAAACTTTTTTAAGTTGAATTTTTTTTAGCAAAAACACAATTATTATTATTGAAATGCAATACAGTTGTATTACAATCTTAAAGACCATGACGAATTATGAATGGTTTATTATAGATTGCCTATATAGAACAATCATAAACAGTTATACAAATTGTCCCAAAGGTTATCTGAACTATATAGAATGTATCTTTAAATATCTGTAAGCCAAGCTAGGTAATTTTTTCAGACTGCGATTTAGTTAATTACTTAATTTGCATAATATTTAAGCTGTCACTCTTACCATGAGATTTTATTATATTTTTTTTCTTTTTACATATTCTATGTAAAGTATTTTAGAACATACACATTTGCAAAGAAGTCGTTCTGTTGGTACAAATGTAAACCTCTATTAATTAATTTACTCGACATTTTAGAGTAATTTAAACATAGGCCATTTTTATTACGCATTTAGTTTCATTTGCTTTAATATTTTTAACTAAACCAATTCTTTAATATTTTAAACAATAGATATTCTCAAACCTCATATTTTTTAGCTCTTATTCTACTTTAATTAATCTATTAATTATTATTCGTATTTTTTACTAGATAATATAAGTGTTATATGAAGGTATGGTTTGTTATATAGCAAAAAGTATATAAAAGAAGAAAAATAAACAAAACATAAAAATAATAAAAATTTAGTTTTCTTTATGCAATCAAACAAAATACATTGTGTCTAATTAATTTGTCACATTAATGTTATTATCTCTTCATAGCAAAGCAAAATGTTCTGAATATGTTTGTGGCTAAATATTTCATTGGAATCACAGAGTGGCAATTTATAGTTCATTGGAATAATAAGTCGAACTGAACAACTGTAAGATTGCTAAGCCTCATTATAAAAATAGTAACCCTTGCATGAAGTTTCTAGTAGATGTCTTTAAGCGATTTTAATTGAAGTTAAAACAACTTGTATAGTCCGATGACAAAGATAACAGTTCGCTTTACAATAAGGATGAAATAATTAAATAAAAAGATAGCATATTGCTCTAAGTGAAAACTTCGATCAAGGAAATACGACTGAAATGTGTTCAATGCAAGGATATAATTTCCATATATCCAAAACACCTCAGGAACACCTGCGACACGAAGCCAAAATGGTGCAAGCAAGAAGACACTGTACGATACTTACCCGTTAACACCTCACTATGTGTGGTAACCCAGAATACCCAAACCAGTAGGGAACCTCCTTCAGAAAGACCTAACCCCATCAGGATATGATTTCAGGAAAGAGACTGATAATATCAGCCACCTTAGACAAGATGCGCGGCTAATCCCATGGATCTGACACCTGAAGCACTATGGACACATCCCATTAAGGTAGCTCGCTTACTCGAACATGGAATATATGGTCAATGTTTGGCAGTGAAAAATAACCTTGCAGATATCAATAAACTTTGACATGTGTCGAAGCGGGTTTTTTCTGCGGTGAAGGTACTTGGACAAGAATAAATGTTTCTTCGCAATTGATTTTTTATTGTGGTAAGTCATATTTGCTTAAATTAATTATTTTATACACCCAGAAAATAATAGGTTGGAATTCGATTGTAACAATAAAAAAATAGTACTAGCAACAAAAAGTATATTGCCGACACCGCGTGTCTGTTGTATTTATATGTATATAAATAGTTGAAACAACAATAATAACATGGATACCATCAAATTAAAATGCTTGCAACTAAATTGATGGTTGTATCAATCAATTTAAGATTGTTTTTCCATTGACACTCAGTTAGTTGTGGTAACTACTTTTAAATTTTCATTATAGTACCATATGATCGATTTTTGGTTGTGACAACCATTGTTTTATTCCTGACAACAGAAATTCTATCAATAGACCAACGATTATTATTGCAACGAATAATTGGTTACTACAACAGAAAAAATATTAATAAATAATCATTTTTTTGGTTATCCCAATAATTTCCTAAATTTGGAATAATTAAATAATTAAATATTTTGGGAAATACAACCGAAAGATTGGTTGCTTTTCTATTGCTGATACGTGACAAACAAAAAATAAAATTGCTCGACATAAATAAATCTTCAACATTTTGTTCAAGAACGGTATATGTAGTCAAAAATAATCTCGGGTGGGTAATAATGTGAGGAATGCAGCAGATGTTGTTGTTGCAAAATGTCTTACATAAATAAACCAGTAAGGAAAGGCTAAAGTCGGGCGGGGCCGACTATATAATACCCTACACCACTCTCGTAATATTGAATAACTCTGAAATATAAATTTTGTAATTCATGTATAAATTGTTTACATAAATTTACTTTTGAGTCATTTTATACTTAAATAATACCCTGTAGCACAGTGTGGTGTACGATTGGATGTAAAATACAGCTTCTACAGGACTAAAGAGCCAAATCGGATGAGACATATATATGGGAGCTATAGCTAAATCTTAACCGATTTTCTTCAAATTCGGCAATGTTGGTTCGTGGATCAAGAAACTCTACCATTCTAAATTTCAAAACGATTGGATGTAAAATACAGCTTTTATAGGACTAAAGGGCCAGATCGGACGAAACATATATATGGGAGCTATAGCTATTTCTTAACCGATTTTCTTCAAATTCGGTAGTGTTGGTTCATGGATCAATGAACTCTACCATTCTAAATTTCAAAAGGATTGGATGTAAAATACAGCTTCTATAGAACTAAAGGGCCAAATCGGACGAAACATATATATGGGAGCTATAGCTAAATCTTAACAGATTTTCTTCAAATTCGGTAGTGTTGGTCCATGGATCAAGAAACTGTACCATTCTAAATTTCAAAGTGATTGGATGTAAAATACAGCTTCTTCAGGACTAAAGAGCAAAATCGGACGAAACATATATATGGGAGCTATAGCTAAATCTTAACCGATTTTCTTCAAATTCGGCAATGTTGGTTCATGAATCAAGAAACTGTACCATTCTAAATTTAAAAACGATTGGATGTAAAATACAGCTTTTATATGACTAAATGGCCAAATCGGACGAAACATATTTATGGGAGCTATAGCTAAATCTTAACCGATTTTCTTCAAATTCGGCAATGTTGGTTCATGGATCAAGAAACTGTACCATTCTAAATTTAAAAACGATTGGATGTAAAATACAGCTTTTATAGGACTAAATGGCCAAATCGGACGAAACATATATATGGGAGCTATAGCTAAATCTTAACCGATTTTCTTCAAATTCGGCAATGTTGGTTCATGGATCAAGAAACTCTACTATTCTAAATTTCAAAACGATTGGATGTAAAATACAGCTTCTATAGGACTAAAGGGCCAAATCGGACGATAGATATATATGGGAGCTATATCTAAATCTGAACCGATTTAAACCAAATTCAATAGCGATCTTAATAGCCGCGAAATACTCTAAACTGCAAAATTTCAGAACGATCGGAGTGAAATTGCGACCTGTAGTCGACGAACAACTTTACATGGACAGACAGACGGACGGATGGACGGACGGACAGACATCGTTAAATCGACTCAGCTAGCGATTCTGAGTCGATCGGTATACTTTAAGGACGGTCTAGCTGTGTTATTTTCAGGTGTTACAAACATCTGCCGTGAAACAAACTTATAATACCCTGTACCACAGTGTGGTGTAGGGTATAAAAATAAAAGCAACAATCATGGAATTAAAAGCACAAGGTTAAGCGATAATTGCATACAAGTTCTGCGTTTTTTTTCGTGTACTAAAATTTGTGTCAAATAATTCAACATCTCATAATAGTGATGAATTTGTAACATTGGATTTGTAATTTTGTTATTAATTGTTTAGTTTTTTGTCCAATAAATATAATAAAAATTAATGAAAACTGTTTTTAATTAATTGTCGGTATTATATGACTGACAAATTGTCAGAATAACCAATTTTTTAAAACAGTTGGTTGTGGCAACATACAGCAGATAATTTTAGCCATCATTTTCGAAGTTGGTGCAACCAAATATGATTGTTGTCAACATGGAAGCAGCAGTATACCACAACCAAAATGTTGGTTGTCCTGATGGAATCGCATTATAGAAGACAGAACTACCAAAATTCGGTTGGCAAATAATTCGGTTGAGGCAACCAAACTGTATTCTGTGTGTACGCATGGTTGATGCATTTTGAGTTGGACTTTTGATATGTAGTCTATTAATTGTCTGCATTATATTTCAAGCTTTTGAGTTTGTATTTTTCTCATCAGTTTTCTTTTATTTTTTAGAAAGGAGTATTTGTTTGGCCTTATTCGCATAACAGCCGTCAGCGCCGAAGTATTATCAGCAACACGCGAATTGCAGGGCCATTTAGGATACAAGGAAACCCTAATTTTCGTTGAACATCAATCTCCCCAAAGAAATAAGACCCTAGCCGCATTCTAGAGAGACATACACAGAAGATGTTCTATTGATTCCTCCACCTCGTCTCCGCCGCTTCTGAATAAGTAATTTCCTAAGACCTTCAATCTCTCTGTGAAGGCAATCACCCGTCATGGAATCATGTGCATATACAATAACCTAAACACTAATTTTCTAGAATCACAGAATATTGAGAAAGAGATTACATAGCAGCGGAAACGTCTTGGGACTAGAGTTAAAGAGCTGGTGAACTAAAAAGCTGTTGAAATGAAGAGCTGTTGAACTAAATTGAGCTGGTAAGCTTAAGTGAACTGTTGAACTGAACTAAAATGAGCGATTACTTAAAATAACTTATATTCCTTAACAGAGAAAGAGATCCTTCAATAAAGCTGACTAGATCATGCAATCATATATCCAGATATACTAATTGACCGGAAATCCCTGTTTTTTGTATGGGACAGATTTTCTGAAGACAACCTTATGACGATTTCTTTTCCATGGGTGTTTTTTTGTAGACGGCTTTCAATCTGGCAATAATTTTTCCGGAGTTGGTCATTTTGACAGCAGTCACTTGATTTATGCTCAGTAAGATTTTCCATTTCATAATGAATAGATTTACTCCGGAACAACGTTTGCTAATCTTGCAAATTTAAAACCAAAATAATGGTTCGGTTCTTAAATAAAAAAAGGTGCATGCCAATTTTCATTTAAATCGGCAACGCCCACCACCCACCACCCACCGCTCCTACACTCCACATCGATTTTTTCTCATAAAAATGTTCCTATCCAAGCAAAAGTTTTAACATTTTGTATATACGCTTCTTAGAATGAACAAAATATGCATTCCAAGTTTGCCCACCGCCTATACAATTAAAATCGATTCGTAGTCCTCTTTCAGAAAATTTGTAATTTTGTTTAGCGAAAAATGAAAAACGGTGGATTTTTTTCCGTAAATTTAAAGAATAGTATAACGTCCTTCATTTCGTTGCAGTCAGGCGACCGAGCTCGATCGAGCCAACTTTATTTTAAGGAAAACTGAAATCGCTGAATTTAATAAAGCCATTTTAATTCTTTCGTATCTACTAAACTATATATGCAATCCAAATAACTATTTTTTAATTAAAAAGAAAGTTCAGTATTTCAATAATAACTGCATTTAAATTGTAGCAGTGAAAATATTTTACATCCATAACACAGTACAGCATTTTTCAGCTCAGTGATTTGGGACTCAATTCTGAAAATTGGACGCGAAAGAAGCCCCAAAAATAAGAACTTCAGCATCATTCGTTTAGTCAAGTTGGCTCAATTAATAATTTAATGGCCATACGATTTGTGTTGGGAAGTAGGTAATACGAGCATAGCCTCTAGAGTTTTTATTTTATTTTAATACTGTAATTATATAAACTTCTTCAAACCACGAAAAAATTAGGCTAAATTTTCACACATTTATTCTCCGTGCCTAGGACAGTCTTTATCGTTTATTACTTTTACCAACAGACAGTTACTGCCTGTGTGTGTGAGAGGTATCACTCACTTTTGCCACTTGGAAGTTGAGGTAACTCATGCGTGGTTCAGTTTGAGGTTTACATGTGGACGACTGCTAAAAGTCTGCATATTTTTTCGACTTTTCTCTGCAGAGTTTTCTTCAGCAAAATATCATTCAGCGGTTGATTTATGTGTGTACATTCGGTGACATATCGAAATAGTTATACGAGCACATATCATACGATATACATACATACCATGTTTGTTGTTAGTTGCAATATGAGCATGCGCACACTTTACTAAGCTGGCAAAGAGGCGAGGCCAGGCCCGGCCATCGTGCATGGGGATATCAACACGTTGTTGATTTTTGGTGTTTTTACTTTTTTTTTGCATACCCATTTCACATGCTTTAAATAACACAGGGGTATTTTATTTTCATTTATTTCAACTAATCTAAAAATTGCAAAATGTGTAACAAATAATAAAAAAGAAGTCAGCTTTGATATAGGCATTTGAATATGGTGAAGAAAATTTAGTTTTTGTTTATTTTTTTCAACGAAACCCACTGTGCTGCGTACCAAAAAATGTTGCAAAGGTTTAGAGCAGCCACTGTTGCAACATTTTCTGATCCAGTTCTCTGCAAAAGGTATCAAATCAACAGTATATAAATAGTTTTGGTCATTTGGAATATTTATCAGTTCAGCGTTCACCAGCAAACGGTTGGTATTACTACTAAATATAAAAAGACAACTCATTTACATACAAATTAAATTCTCAAACGATTTATTAACGAAATATTTTTAATTATTTGTGTTATTTTTAGATTATAATAATTCTAAACAATTAATCTGTAATAAATATGAAGGTAATAACAAAAAAATCTAATATAAATGACTACGTATTAAGAAAGTAATAATGAAAATCCTTTTAAAAGTGTTATGAAGTCAAAGGATATCATTAAAAAAAAAATATGGTGTGCAAACCAAATGTGTCACGACAAAAAGGTTTTAAAGGATTAAAGCATATAGTTTTTAAAAATAATTCGGTTAAAATGTAATTTAGAAATATTTATTAAAATCATAATTAGTAAAATTACGGACGACAATAATTATAGTGGGACCGGAGTATGGATTTCAACCAATTTACCTTTCTTATGGTGAAAAATGTGGTGTATGTATACTGGGAAGATGAGAACAAACGAAGCAAAAAATGTAGCACCTCTTTGTTCGGATTGATAAGGAAGTATCATTGAGTATACTATCTGACAGAAAGTGGGAATTTGGTATGGGATTTTCCGATTTAGCGATCATAATTATATGATTATAATATGTATTCTTCTCACCAGTCGATCGATTCATTTAAAGAGCTGTAAGTTATGTTTGTAGCTTACCCCTTGGCTTCGATGTAGAGTTTCAGTAATACTGATTATAAAACCCAAAGTCATTAAGATACTTTTAGTGAGTTCTATTTCTCTCCTTCGATGAGTATCGGATGAAATTAGCTGATTGTGACCTTCAAAGTTAGTTGAAAAAAATGCTTGGTTTTAATAACTGATTCAAATATTAAAACTTACAAGTAAAAATCACTACAACATATTCAGCAGGTTAGTAAGGGAGAGATGCAGTGAAACCTACTGAATAGATACAGAATTCTTTAAGTATTTTCCTAAATTTTGTTCACCTTTGTAGGTCACGAATGCATTCCACTTATGGAACAACAATTTAATACACATTATAAATTCCGCTAGATTTGAGTCAATTCATGTAGAGCTTTAGTCCTAACCTAATTTTCTGGTTCTCGTTTACTCCACTGCTCTTCAGTTCTTCATAGTTTCAGCAAAGCTGATTTTATTGCACCTTCAGAAGAGTTGAAAGTTTCCACAATGCAGAAATGTTTTTCTACGAAATATGCAGTCCCTGCCATACTCCACAGCTCTCAAGTAAACCAGAGATCATACTAATATTTTCCCCTCTTGATTTCAAGTACTTCATTGTCATTGCCTTGCTTATTGCTGTCGCTCAAGCCATTCCAATTGAATTGGGTCACTATGGTCATGGACAACTGATACATGCCGCTCCTATTCTTGCTCATGGCCATGCCCATGTCGAACCAGTGGTATGTTACATATATAACATTCATTCCATTCCCCTTGCAGAGAAATTAAGTGCCGTGTTGAAATTCTTTCATTACCTAGGCTTATCCCAAATACTCATTCCATTATGGCGTTAAGGATCCCCATACCGGAGATATTAAATCACAGAATGAAGAACGTGATGGAGATGTTGTAAAGGGTCAATACTCATTGGTTGAAGCTGACGGTTCGGTGCGTACCGTCAGCTATAGCTCTGACAAACACAGCGGTTTCAATGCCATCGTCCACAAGACTGCTCCAGCTGCCCATGCGGCTCCTGTTCATGCCATTCATGCTGCTCCCGCTCACTTGTTACATCACTACTAGAAGACATTTGCAGATGGAGAAAAATGAGAAAAAAAAGAAATGTCGTCAGGGATGCACAGTCAGAGTCGATTTTGTAAGGAGGACACAAAAACAAAGGACAAATATTCGTATTACGGTTATTATTTTTATTACATAAAATACATGCATTTTTAGAATTAAACAAGTTTCACAACATATTGTTATTAATCGAGAAAGAAAAACTATTATTTCATATTTCAATTATTTCCTAATCTTATCATCGAATCTTCTACGCAGAGCATATAGTTTTCAGATTTATAATTTTCACACAGCTTTTTTCAAATGAACATTCTTTTATTTTGAAGAGTTTTTTTTGTCTACGTTTCAAGCCTTTTTCTAGAATATCTTAAAACTTCTTTCATCTTTGTAAATGTTTTTATTTTTTTCTAATCTTTTGTCATCGTTGTTACTCAGACGGTCTTAGAATTGTTGAGGTGCCATTTAGAAATTAAACACAAAAGTACGTTAACCTTGAGTTATTTAAAGTTTCTATCCAAATATACTTCTTTTTATTAATTTGTGATTATTATGTATTCGGTAAACGAGTCTTGGATATTTGATTTCAATCACAAAGCTTTACATTACTATTCTCTCTCTTTTTGATTTATCTAAAATTTGAAATCTAGTTAATTTGATCTGCACCACTTTCTCATCTCTTAACACTAATTTTTAATACAAATTGTATACTGTACTATATTTTGATTACTTGTATTGCATTTTGGAAAACCGTCTTCTTCTTAAGAAATGGAAATTGATTTTTTGTTCAACATAATTACTGATCTCTTCTACTACTCTTTTTTCTCATTCTGTCGTATATACTCTTAAGTAAATAAGTAGCATTTATGATTACTCTTTACAAATCGTTTGCAACAAAACAGAATTTTTATGTAAATACAAAAAAAAAAAGAAAATAAAAGAAAAAATAAAATATACAAAAATAACAACTTATTGTTTCATTTTTTTCAAATTACCACAGGACATAATGGTTCAGATTTCCAGTGCATAAAATCCTAAAGATTTTGCTCTAGTACAGGCTTTTAATTTTATGATTCAGTTTATTTTTTTCCTTTTCTCCTCTTCTACAAACATGTCAAGCTTTGACTTTAATTTAATTATGTAAATTTATAAAAAAATTATCTTGAAATAAAATGTTCAAATAAACAATTTTCTTTATAAGTATAAGGAACATATTATTATATTACCGCCATAACACGGTTGCAATATGGTCATGGTGACCATATCATGTTAATGGTGGTCATATCATGGCCATGGTGACCAATTACAGTCATGGTGACAACATTGTAACCACATTGTGTTTATAGGCGTATAATATGAATACAAGAGTACATTTTATGGTCATGGAAAACTTAACATGGTTACTGATGTGCAAATTTGGGAGTTCCTTCTACGGAGTGGATTGTATATTAATACGGTTTGAAACTCCAGGAAATTTGTAACCAGAGGAAGAGAAACAGAAAAAAAGGCACAGGGTTAGTGTTTACGCCGAATGCGTGAAAATAAAGAAAGATAAATAAAACACGAAAGTTTAGTTTTTTTCTATAATAATAAATGGCAAGGGAGCCAATAGGTTTTATTTATAAGGTTTGGTTGGTTGTGGTAACGAAGTTTACCTTTAAGTTGGATGGTACAGCAAGGATACTTATAAAGCGAAAGTAGATTTTAATCTAAAGATGGAGAAAGGTGGCGGCGTCTGTCTTATTTACTCGTTACTCGTTGAAATCTGTAAGCTCATCTTACAAGGATGTAACAAGGAGGAGCAGGCAGACTTCAACGAGCAAGTAGGTACGAAAATTGGGTCAATAGATACACCGAAAGAAATTATATGTTAATGCAAATCTATAAACATTCAGAACTAAACATTGCCGGCCACCTTGCAACATCAAAGGGGTGTTGTAATTAAAACTAAGCTTAAAATATAAATAATGGCAGGTATAGTGCAGTAGTTCATTGGTGAGCATTCATTTATTCCATCTTAATTTTCATTATATTTATCTAATTAAATCTATACATTTTTTTCTAATAATATATGTACAAGATGATAAGATAAGGACAGGACCTTTGAGGTGCCTGTGACGGGTCATAGAGACTACGAGTGAGGGCCACGAAGGCTCCCACAAAAGGACAGGCCCATTACGGAACCTGTGACGGGTCATTAGAGACCACGAGTGAGGGCCACGAAGGCTCCCACAAAAGGACAGGCCCATTACGGCACTTGTGACGGGTCATTAGAGACCACGAGTGAGGGCCACGAAGGCTCCCACAATAGGACAGGCCCATTACGGCACCTGTGACGGGTCATTAGAGATAACGGCACTCCATCGAGCCACGAAAGAGGAAGACCTGTGTTTTCCACAAAGGCCGAGCAAATTTTACTTTGTTTGCCACATGGATCGAGCACCGCTCGCACCGGGATGGAAACTTCATGGCATCTCACTTGTACCACTAAGCTTGGGGACAATGAAATCACGCTAACTAGGGGTAAGGTTGCCAACGAACTGACTGACGAGCTGCTAGGACAAAGCTTTTTTCCGGACGGACCTGGAGCGGAACTTGGACGCGGACGGGACTTTTTGGACGGATTGGATTTATTAAACGGACGGATGTTGGACTTTTTCCCGGGCTGAGACGGTGTTGGTCCCGAATGAAGCAAGAGGTGGTGGTCTCCACCACACTTTCTACACCAGCCTTTGCTGCGACAATCTTTGGTCCGATGGGACAGGGCCAAGCAGCGTGAGCAATACCCATGCTTCACTACCGCGCGAAGTCGTTTTTCTTCGGGCATCTGCAGAAATTGGACGCAAACACGTAGCGGATGCCTACCACCACAAACACGGCACCGAAACCGTAACTGACCCGAAGTTGCGGCCATTTCTTTCGAGGGGGGTTTGTACGTCGACACAGGGTCGCCATTCGATAGAGGCTCGCTCTTCGACTCAGTCGCCGTCTCGTTTTTCTCCACAGGCGGTTGTGGCGGTTCCTCTAGCGAAACTGCGGCGACTTCCTCGACTGCAACTGCAACCGGCACGATCGGCGGCAGCACCACTGCAGGCGCAGCACCAGGACAATTTCCCTCTTGCGACAACTTCACCAGTTCGTCGATATCCTCCAAGTCATCGTCGAAAAAGGTAATTTTATCCATAGTACTGCGAAGGAAAAACTATTTTACATTGTAGTCGAAGTTGAGTCGGTCAGAACGACCAATTTGGCTACAGGCCGCCTTACAACGCCATTTTCCGTTCGAACGTCCACGACGCGAACGTGACCGCCAGGATGCACACTCTCGACTCGACCTAATTTCCACGAGGTTGGCGGAAGCTGTTCATGACGAATGACAACAATATCATCGATTGTTACTTCGCGTTCCGGAAATTTCCATGTATACCGTTTATGTAGATTTTTTAAATATTCTTCCTTCCACCGTATGCAAAATTGGTGGGCAAGGGCTTGAACTTTCCTAAACCGATTTACAATACATAAGGGTTCTTCCGTTATTAGGGGTTCTGGTGGAGCGAGAAGAGGAGCTCCGATTAGGAAATGGCCCGGGGTTAACGCGACTATATCATGTGGACTATCAGACATTGTACAAAGAGGACGAGAGTTCAGGCAAGTCTCGATTCTAGCTAAGACAGTGGCCAATTCCTCAAATGTGAACCGGAGGTTTCGAGCTTGTTTGCGAAAATGAAGTTTAAAACTCTTAACCCCTGACTCCCAAAGTCCACCCATATGTGGAGCACCAGCAGGAATGAATTGCCACAACAGGCCTTGATGTGCAAACGTAGAGGAAACAGAATCGCAACTTTTCCGAATAAACAACCTAAACTTATTTTCGATTTCTCGCGACGCACCCACGAAATTTGTACCGTTGTCCGAAAATATGGAACTAGGACAACCACGACGAGCAATAAAACGGTGAAATGCTGCTAAGAAATTTGCGGGGGACAAATCTGATACTGCCTCTTGATGTATAGCCTTTGGCAGCACCACTGCAGGCGCAGCACCAGGACAATTTCCCTCTTGCGACAACTCCATCAGTTCGTCGAAATCCTCCAAGTCATCGTCGAAAAAGGTAATTTTATCCATAGTACTGCGAAGGAAAAACTATTTTACATTGTAATCGAAGTTGAGTCGGTCAGAACGACCAATTTGGCTACAGGCCGCCTTACAACGCCATTTTCCGTTCGAACGTCCACGACGCGAACGTGACCGTCAGTGCCAGGATGCACACTCTCGACTCGACCTAATTTCCACGAGGTTGGCGGAAGCTGTTCATGACGAATGACAACAATATAATCGATTGTTACTTCGCATTCCGGAAATTCCCATTTATACCGTTTATGTAGATTTTTTAAATATTCTTCCTTCCACCGTATGCAAAATTGGTGGGCAAGGGCTTGAACTTTCCTAAACCGATTTACAATACATAAGGGTTCTTCCGTTATTAGGGGTTCTGGTGGAGCGAGAAGAGGAGCTCCGATTAGGAAATGGCCGGGGTTAACGCGACTATATCATGTGGACTATCAGACATTGTACAAAGAGGACGAGAGTTCAGGCAAGCCTCGATTCTAGCTAAGACAGTGGCCAATTCCTCAAATGTGAACCGGAGGTTTCGAGCTTGTTTGCGAAAATGAAGTTTAAAACTCTTAACCCCTGACTCCCAAAGTCCACCCATATGTGGAGCACCAGCAGGAATGAATTGTCACAACAGGCCTTGATGTGCAAACGTAGAGGAAACAGAATCGCAACTTTTCCGAATAAACAACCTAAACTTATTTTCGATTTCTCGCGACGCACCTACGAAATTTGTACCGTTGTCCGAAAATATGGAACTAGGACAACCATGACGAGCAATAAAACGGTGAAATGCTGCTAAGAAATTTGCGGTGGACAAATCTGATACTGCCTCTAGATGTATAGCCTTTGTAGAGAAACAAACGAATACACAAACGTATCCCTTTGTAATCTTACAAGCTCGCCCTGTAAACGATTTCACCTCAAATGGCCCAGCAAAGTCAACACCGGTTGTTGTAAACGCCCTATAAAGTGTAGTTCTCTCTGGAGGGAGAGCAGCCATAAGTTGACTGCTGGCGCGTTTCCTTTCCAAAACACAAATCCTACATTGATGTACAATAGACCGAATCAGAGTTTTCAAGCGAGGTATCCAATATTCAATACGAAGGATACGCAACATTAAAAGATTTCCTCCATGCACGGAAATCAAGTGGACGAATTTTACCAAAAGCTTAACGAAAGGACAATTGTATGACATAATTATGGGATGCCGCTCGGTATAGGAAAGTGTAGGGGAACGTGACAATCTACCGTTCATTCGTATAACACCACTTTCATCTAGAAAAGGATTTAAAGTCACCAAGGGGCTTTTAGAAGGTATCAGTTTCCTGTCTATTAAAGCCTGATACTCATCAGCGTAATTAACTTTCTGAGCAAGCACAGTCAAGCGAGTTCGAACTTCCTTGATTTCCGAAGCAGAAACACAAGAATTCGAAAATTGGTAATGGCTCCTATAAGTGGGATGAGTTATTCGGAAGAACCTAAACATGTAAGAAATTACCCGGAGGGCACGATCCAACGATCAAAATCTCTCAAGCAAATCATCATACGCCGAGAAAAATGATGCGTGACTTTTCACCGCACGAACTTCTATATCTGTTTCAAGGGGAGTTAAGTCCCGAATGGACCAATCCGATTTGTCAATGTGGTCCATGCCACCATAGGGGGGAGGCAGCTAAATCTGCCGGAGAAATACCTCGACTTCCTAGATCCGCAGGGTTGTCTTCCGATTTCACATGGTACCAATTATGATTCCCGATGTTTTCTTGAATTCGACACACCCTATTCGCCACAAACGTAGTCCACGTTGAAGGAGTCTTTCTCAACCACGAAAGAACTATTGTTGAGTCTGTCCAACAATATACCTGGCGAAATTCCAAATCAATTTCCCTAATTATGGTCTTCAAAAGTTCCGAAGCTAAAACCGCACCACAAAGTTGCAGGCGCGGCAATGATATAGATTTTATTTGCGCTACTCTAGTTTTCGAGGAGAGCAAATGAGCAACCACTTTTCCGCCTGGACATTCAATACGAATATATACAGCCCCCGCGTATGCCTTTTCCGAGGCATCTGAAAAGACATGCAGTTCAGCCGGAAATCCCGGGGAGTACTGAACCCATCTTGGAATTCTAATAGAATTCACATCGGGGTGATATTCTACAAATCGTCGCCATTCAGTTGCAGTGGTTGACAAAAGTGGATCGTCCCAGCCGATATTATCCAGCCATATTTTCTGCATAATCATCTTAGCGGTAACCAGCACAGGACCTAACCAACCGATGGGATCGAATAATTTAGCGATGGCCGAAAGGACTTCCTTTTTGTGTAGCTAGCTCTTTTCAAAATAGGCTTCGCATCGAAATAAAATGAATCTAATTGTGCATTCCACCTGATCCCTAGAGGTTTGGAACTACTAGTCTCCACGAAATCCAAGACTTTAACATCTACTAAATATTCAGGAGAAAACTGATCGAGGATGGCTTTGTCGTTGGCAGTCCACTTCCGAAGTTCGAACTTAGCTGAATCAAGCGCCGAAATTAATTGGTCCCTAGCTGTCAATGCGGTCCCGAGATCGTGGGTCCCCGCTAAAACATCGTCCACATACATGCATTTCCGCAAAATATACGCCGCGAGTGGGAATTCCGACTCCGTATCGTCAGCTAACCTCAAAAGCGTCCGTATGGCTAAATATGGGGCACAATTAACACCGAATGTCACCGTCTGTATCTCATAATCCCGGACCGGCTTTGTCGGAGAATCGTGAAAAACAATCCTCTGAAGAGGTGTATGTCTCGAGTCCACGCGAATTTGTCGATACATCTGGGTAATATCTGCATTGAATACGAAGCTAAATGTCCGCCAACGGAGTATTAACAGCACTAAATCCAACTGCAAGATGGGTCCAACATACAGGATGTCATTCAAGCTATTCCCATTGGATGTTATGTTTGAAGCATTGAACACTACGCGGAGTTTAGTCGTCTGCTTGTCCGGATTTATGACAGGGTGGTGAGGCAAATAGCAAGCCAAAGTATCCTCCGAGGTGGGGCGTACTGGCCTCATATGGTCAAGCTCCACATATCCATTTAAGACGCTGTCATAAATTGTCTTGATATCAGGTTTCCTTAACAATGACGACTCGTTGCGGAAGAATTGGCCTAAAACTTCCCACGAGATTCTCCTAGACATCTATTCATATCCAATTCAGTCTTAAGCGGAAGCATCACAACGTATCTACCGTATGAATCCCTACTTGTAGTCCTAACATAGTTTTCCTCACAGTAACGGTCAGAAGGCGACATAATGTTTCTCTTGGGAACTTCCTCCAATTCCCAGAAACGCAATAGAGTTGTATTCAGATGATCCTCGTCCGATATCGTAATAGTGGCAGCAAATGTTCGAACTTGGGAAACTGGAACAGGACCAGTCTTGGGTACAAGTCGGCACCTAACAGAATATCGACTGGACGAGAATCAAATTAACATCTGGGAAACGAAGATCTGGCATCTGAGCCTTGAAGTCCGATGTGACTTGGAAAGAAGGTAAATCTCCGGAAATGGAGGGTAAAACTAAAGCAGGGGTCTCTAAAGTAACCGAAGTGTCGAGAGGGCTTCCAATCTTCAAGGTGCATATTTTCCTGGATTTGGCCGAAACTGCGAAATTAACACCTGAAATTGTAGCATTAGTGGAAAACACTGGAAGATTCAAGCGGTTTTGAAGTCGCTCTGTGAGAAAAGAGGACTCAGAAGCTGGATCAATCAATGTCCTAGCAGGATATGAGACCCCATGGTGGACGATATTCACCATCGCTGTTCCCAAAAGAAGAGCTTTGTTCTGCGCAGCATGAAAAACTTGGCGCGAAACGCATCCAGCTGATGTGGATGGCTCACAATGTTCAAGTGGAGGAGCAGTAGGATTGTTTGACCTAGGTCTGGAATCTGGAGGATTTGCGCGGGCTGTGTTTGCCATTAGAGCCGAAGTACTCGTAGTGGGCTCGTCGCGATGCAATAAGGTATGGTGGTTTTTATTGCATTTGGAACAACGACGTTTACTATCACATTTTCTGACCTCATGGCCTTTGCGAAGACAATTAACGCACAAACGATGGCGCTTGACCAGAGCGAATCTATCAGAGGATGCGAGATTTGAGAACCGAGGGCAAGCATAAATTTTGTGTTCGTGGTTTGGACATAAGACACAACCGGATTTAGAAGAAGAACGAGAAGATCTGGACGCAGCCGCGTTCGAAAAATGGGATTGGACCTTCCTGACGTTCGAGTGCCTTGGCGTTTCATTCCCCTCATACCGTGAAGGCACATAAGAGTTCGAATTCTCTCTGTTAGGAAATCATCCAAATCTTTCCACGTGGAAAGGGAGGATTTATCCTTCACGCTTTGCTCCCATAACGTCTGGGTAATTTTGGGTAACCTTTGCAAACAAATAAACACCAGGATCGGATCCCAATTGTCCGTGGAGACTTCGTAAATGGACATCGCCGAGAGACATCCATTTATACCACGTTGTACGGACTTAAGTCCCGTACTACTTTCGCTTTCAATCGCTGGGAGCGCGAATAAAACCTTCAGTTGGTTGTGGACTAAAAGTCGTGGATTGTGATAAGTATCCCGTAAAGCTTTCCACGCCAAGACAAAACTGCGATTAAGTAGCGGAAACTTTGAAACAATCTCACGCGCCTCTCCACTTGTTTTTCGCACGAGGTGACATAAACGCTCAATATCGCTCAAACGAGAGTTGTTGATATAGACCGCCGTAAACAGATCCCTGAAAGTGGGCCACGATAAGAAATCGCCCACAAATATGTCGGTGTCACACGGCGGCAACGAGAGGTTATTCACACTATCACTCGCGAGGTGGTCGATATTCATGCGCGAAATCGAGATGTTATTTTGAGAATTTGAGGGAGGCGGACAATCAGCTTGAGTGCTGTCGCGAGACGCATGAGTCGACGCACTCATGTTATGTAGATGGTTAGAATTTTGCGTCTCCTCCCGATCTAATGAAGCCGAATCACCGACCGAAGAAGTCAAGGACGATCGACGAGACCGTTTGAATTGCAACAGTTTTCGATTAATTACTGTTAGGGAATTCCTATATGTTTGATGCGTTGCGTCATATTTGCTATCTGCCGCGTCAATGTCATCCTTAGTTGCGTCATCGGATGACTGCAAAAAGTTGAGACATTTCTCAAACATTTCTTGGGCCTTTGCCCACAATTTGTTTAACTCAGCAGATCGTATTTCTAGACAAGAAAGATCAAGTTCATCATCTTTTAACTTGCTGAAATGCGCATAGAATTTTTCCAGAGCATCCGAAGCCCTAATAAAAAAATCAAGAGGTGTGATCGGCATTTTAAAGTATAGAAAGTAGGACTGTATTCAAAATTCGAATTGAGGTCGCTAGGGAGATACCACGAGAAAAGGTACTAAAAGCGAGAGAAACAAAGGTATGGTTGAGTAAAACTCAGAAAACTAACGAGAATGGTCTAATAACACGAATATGGTAACCTCAATTTGCAAAAAGAGTTCCGAACCAGCACGGATATACAATTTTCTTTCAACAAATTTCCAGAAAATTCGATCAAAGTCACGTATAAATATTGAAAAGTGTTTAAATATTTTGCAACAATTCGTCCAAAATATTCAAATTCGATAAGCCGCACTAAATATTCAAAATATCTCAAAAATGTATCAAAAAATATATAAAAACGAAAGTTTATATAAGTGGTAAAGCATGTGCGATTTCAAAAAATTCTCGCGTTACACCGAAATTTTAAATATTTTCTTTATTAACTATTTTCTTTCGAAAATAACGAAATTTACAGGCCGAATACGAAAACTAACGATTGTAGCACTTCTGTGTCGAATTATTCACAAATGTAACGACCGTTTTCGAAAATTTCAAAACAAAAGAAATATTTAAAAAGCTCGAGCCAAATAATTGATCAATCAACGGGTGCACGTCGATTAAGTGCCGAAAACCCGTCGAAAAATTATATTATTCGAGTCGAAAACGAAAAAAATCAAAAAATCACACTTTTATTTAAAAAAGTCGTATTGACTTTGCTTAGGGTGCACGCGAATTTAATTTTCTTTTAAAAAATTTAATTTTCAAAATGATGTAGATTTATTTTCCATTCAAGCGCCCTAAAGATCCTAAAAATGTACCACAATTTTTAACAGGTATTAATTTCCGACACATAATCTCCGCTCGTGTTGAGGGCAGACAATAACAAAAACTTTACCCGATAGGTAGGTGTGTATGCATTATTTAGAAATGCATACATATTATATTTAATCACATAAATTCACAAATTGTTTATAAATGATCAGGAAGCGTGGAAAACATTATTATGAGTGCCGGAAAGGGCCGAGCAACATCGGCAGGGCCTGAAGATTCTGCACATCTCTGGAAAAGAGGTGAAAGGAGTATGTACCACAAACTGAGAATCAAAAAGGGCTGGACAACATCTGCTGGGCAAGCTAGAATAGAATTAGCATCAAAAATGTCCGGACAACATCTGCTGGGCAATCTGCTATGTATATTATGATTCTGCACATCTCTGGAGAAATAGTTTTCGATGATTCTGCACACATCTATTATGATTATGCACATCTCTGGAAAATGAGGAGAAACAAATACCACAAATTGAGCATCAAAAAAGAATGGACAACATCTGCAGGGCCAGTTAGAAAATATAATATAAGCATCGAAATGCGCTGAACAACATCTTCAGGGCCACCAGCTATCTATATTATGATTCTGCACATCTCTGGAAAAAAGCTTGATATATATTTTGTTACAGTTTGAGGATAATAAATGTCAAAAAGGTGTACCACAAATTGAGTAAAGTGTAGGATACTAAGACCCAAAATGGCATTACACAAATATGTCCATCCTTTCAAAAATATTATTAAGACTCTGCACATATTTGAATAAATAGTTTTCAATTGATGTAGATTTATTTTCCATTCAAAGGCCCTAAAGACCCTAAAAGTATACCCAAATTATCCAGACATCTAATTATATGTTAGTCTAAATTCTGGTATTGTAGCTATTGTTATGGTTTATTATATATGTAATTAGCGAAGCAAACATCATGACAGCTTGTCATGATGTTTGTTTTGATATTATTTCCTAAACTTAAATTTCTGTTATTTAGTTTCATTCAATTCCAATTGTTTACTCGTGGCTTTACTCATGTGTGATATCACTTTTTATTAACGAAAACCTGTGATTTTAAATATGATTATAAAAACTTCACACCACCACCTACACGGACGGCTAATTTAATTCCTCCATCCTCCAAAAATTATTTTTACAATTTCCGAATAATCATAACATTTACAATGAAACTGTCTATAAAATTCAAACAAATTTCTACGAATTTGCTCCACGCTTCGTTTAATGAAAATTACTGCCTTAATAATAGACGAAACTGGAGTGGGAGCTGGAATAGATTTTCATATAAATATTCGAAACATTGAATGGTCAAAACATCAGTTCGCCACAAAATGTATTCCAAAGTAATTGTATTCGTAGCCGTTTTAGCTGTTTTGCTGGCACCAGTAATGGTAAATATATATTAGAAAAAAAATGAAAATCTTTATATGACTAACTCTATTTAATTCTCAGAGTCGTCCCAGTCCTCAACAACAGGGCGGCAGCAATAATTGCCCACCACCACCCAATGGTCCTCGTCCCAGTGGACCACCACCTAGTGGCATGCCTCCACATGGTGCTGGAGGTCGAGGCGGTAAATTTCTCGTACCGCTATCCAACATTGTGCCTCTTATTAATAATTTTGCCCAATTGCAGGTCCATGTGGTCCTCCTCCAAATGGTTCTCCACCACCTTCTACCACTGCTGCCACCTCGACAGTTTAAATCGCCAACGACCTTTTGAAAAAAAATTCAACTATATCTTTGTATGGATTACAATTCTTTTCTTTTTATTCCCTCTCTAAATATAATTGTATTTAGTGTGGCATAAATTTGTACATAGTTTAGTTGAATGTCGTCTATTAAAATGTAAATGATATAACCAACACAACATTTTGCTCGTTATCTACCGCAGTAATATATTTGCATTTTAATTATCAGTTCCCATAGAAATAACAGGAATCCCAAAAAGTGAATACATGTAATACACATAACATAATAAAATATAAGGAAATACGAGGTGAGGTTAAGAAGTGATCAAAAAATGGGAAAGGAAAGGGCTTAAGTAACAAAATGCTAATAATTTTGCTCAAAATCAAAGCCCTGCACAAATTTGTGGTACACTTTTAGGGTCTTTGTTCTACTGGAATTATAATCAAATATATATCGCTGAAAATCTAAATTTCTAAAGATGTGCAGAATAATAAAACCATATCAATAGCACTAACTGGTGGTACACTTCTAAGAACTTTAGTGCCTTCAACTTGTAACAAAGCTCGTCTGAAATTTTGTGGTATACCTTTAGGATATTTATTAGACTCGAATTGTAATAAAATTTATATCGTTAAAAACCTAGTGTCCCAAAGATGTGCAGAGTCATATCGAGCCTTAACCGACAAAAAGGCGTAATCGCCACAATGATTTATTTCAATTTTTGGAGGGAAATCATTGACTTATGACAAATAGAATCATGTGTCAGATATTTTAAAGCTGTAAAACATACCTTTATACACAATTCCACAGTAATATAAACAGATTTATGCATTACATATGAATTTAAACAAAAAATAATCGCAAAATAAACCTTCTCCTCTAAATTTTTGTGATTGGCGATAAGATGACTGCACAGATTTGAGGGCTTGAGTACCATTAAATGTATCAATGCCTTAATATAAAGGCATGTTGTATGTGTATCAGAAGTTCCAGAGTGCAATGTTTTAGAAGTTTTATAAATTAGTATAATTTGATTAAATTTAAATCGTATAATCTTTCGTAACTATAAAATGCATTGATTTATTGCCGACAAGTGATGAATTGGAATATTTATAAATTACAAATTAGTACTGTAAAACAAAAGCTATGGAATTTTTAACTATAAATTATAACACGAAATCTAAGAAAAATTGTAATTCTAACTAAAATTCGAAAAAGCCAGCAACGTTTTTAAATCTTTTTTGAATAATATAATATAAATAACGACGATGAAGTTATTTATTGTTTTTAACCACTGTGCCACGGCAGGGATGTGATGGTGGTGCTAACAGCGTGCAACATACGTACTGCAGCAGCATTTTCTATAACACGATTAAGGAGTAGCTAACGAAATTATCTTGTAACATAATCGACAGCAAAACGAAAAGTATTTTGGATGTTGTGAAATATGGTGCAAGTTACAAGGAACCACCATTCATTCGTGTTGGTGTAAAAGTTAACAACACACGAATGAGTCAACACTTTGAGTAATCAAAAATGTAGAATTAATTGGCCAAACTTTAAATTCCAGAGGAGCACCATATAGGTCAATAATAAGAGGAGCGCACACACATCATAATTTGTAATAAATTGCAGCAGTAATTCCTCATAACCACTAATGTCTCACTTTGCTTAGGGTGCACGCGAATTTAATTTTCTTTTAAAAAATTTAATTTTCAAAATGCACAGAATTACTTGTTATAGCTGAATTTATTATTTTGACGTAACGTGCGTTAGCGCGACGTAAGTGTAACGTACGAAAACGAGTAACTCGAGTTAATCAACCGCAACCCTGACCACCGTCCGATAACACAATAATCGAAATTGACAGCTGTCGTTGTGCGATCGATATCGGAGCAATCGAAAGAACAGATGTTCAATAAACGCCAATGACACTGTGTTTTATGTAAATGAATTTTTATTTATACGCGAATTTATATACTTTTTGATATATTCCGCGGGAGAATCGAAACTATGTACTGGAATAGAATGTATCTTGTGGTGTGTTATTGTGTGTTTGTTTTCCCTTCAGAAAAACAACAAATCAGTGGAAATCAATCAGTGGAGTTGAAGCTACCACCGGCAAAATGAAACAAATGCTTTGACAAAAGATGAATTCGCCACACACACAAAACACAATCAATTTCCAGATAATCTTCGCGCACAAACACTTTAATTGAAAAACAAATAAATATATTTTTTCGATTTAGGTATTTTAGGCTGCTGCATACGGCAGGCGGACGGACGTATGTATGCAGATGACACGAACAAGACGCGGGGAGGGTTGATACCGAGACGTTGTAAGACAACCTGAGACACGAAACACTTGATATTTATTCACTGTTTTTCGCGATTCTCAATTAATGTAATTACTGCACTACACATACCTGTTATAACTTTAAATGCAAATTTAACGTAAAATGGTTTGTTATATCGATGTATGAGGTTGATGGATGGATTGATGGATGGATGGATGGATGGATGTGTGTTGATGAGGGCTCTAAGGATGAAGAGAACACCGTGGTTAATGCAATGTTTTTCCGAGGTTATGGTTCTCGAAATCCGGTTCGATGCGACCAATGTTTACGCCGAATGCGTGAAAATAAAGAAAGATAAATAAAACACGATAGTTTAGTTTTTTTTCTATAATAATAAATGGCAAGGGAGCCAATAGGTTTTATTTATAAGGTTTGGTTGGTTGTGGTAACGAAGTTTACCTTAAAGTTGGATGGTACAGTAAGGGTACTTATAAAGCGAAAGTAGATTTTAATCTAAAGATGGAGAAAGGTGGCGGCGTCTGTCTTATTTACTCGTTGAAATCTGTAAGCTCATCTTACAAGGATGTAACAAGGAGGAGCAGGCAGACTTCAACGAGCAAGTAGGTTCGAAAATTGGGTCAATAGATACACCGAAAGAAATTATATGTTAATGCAAAACTATAAACATTCAGAACTAAATAGTTAGTTTAGATGAAGAACAGATTCTTATTGAGTATGGGTCGCCGCTGCTTACTGCTTCAATCGTTGAATCCAAAATAAAATTGGCGGTGCAGAGCGAACAGAAACAGAGCGATGAATTTTCAGAATTCAGCAAATCCATTGGAACAAATAGAGAAGATGGCAGCCCTTTATGCATTTGAGTAAAAGCTTTTGCCTTCATGGCAGGGAAATGGATAAAGAGTTGCCATCTAAATGAGAATGAACAAAACAGGGGGAATTCTTTGATAATTCATTTACTTAAACTAAAGTAGGAAAATAATTTATTTGTGACAGGAATTTTATGTAAAAACAGTAGGTGTTGAACCGGGGTTCAAAATACCGGCCGGCTTGCCGGCTTAGTACTGTCATGGTCCAGCCAAAAATGGTAGTTTGCGCGATTGGTGAGTTGGATGATGTCAGGATTAGACCTGCTCGCAATACTTTGGGTAGATGGTCATTTGCGATCAATATCTCCACATTTGACGGCTTGAAAAAGTGAGGATCCGCCAGGTCCGGGAGATGTTCATATACGGACTGAAGCTTCCTCTCTGCGGTAGGTTTTGGTACACTCGTGTGCAGATTTGGCTTCACCAGCCCTACCACCTGAAGCTTCACGGAGGAGTCGTGGTAGGACTGCAGGTTCAAAGTGTTGTTGTTGTTTCTTTTTGTCGTGGCTAAGTTGAGTCGTTCAATGAGGCTTTCAACCACAATCGTCTGTGCTTCTCCGGAACTCAGGAGCAGCCGTGCCATCTCGGGTCCGTTGGGCGTAAGAACACGCGACACCGCAGTAGGGAGAAAAACGTGAGTCCGGGAGCGGCGACTGAGGCGATCGCTGATGCGTGAAGTTTACCTGCTGATGCTAGCGGAAGAGCTGGAGGCGTTAGACCTACGCCGTTGCGCTGGACGTGGAGGTCGCTCAGGAGACTCGGAGTGCTGTCTAGAACTTGTCCTGGCTTCGGGACTTGGTGGAATAGTACACTCAAAGAATTTTGTGAGTATCATTAGCAAAAATGTTGGTTGTTTCAACAGTCTGTGTCTGCTGAAAAAGGGAAAGCAGACTTCGTCTGTTATTTTAGCAACCCTATGTTTGTTATTGTAGCACACAAATTTGCCTGCTACTATAGTATACTAAAACAGTCGTTTTAACAAAAAAATTTTCTATTATTTAACAGAAAAAAGCGGCTGGAAGAACAAACTATTTTTGTTATTCTAGCATACGTCTTTTTTTTTTATTTTAATAAAAGAAATACAAATTTTATATTTTCCTGATATTTGAGAAGAGTATATCAATCAGGATTCCAACCTGAAGTTATTCAGCCCATGTATTGATAAGCGTTTCGAACTGTGAAATCTGTATGTACGCTTGATCTAAAAATATAAATGAAAAAGAAATCATTTTGTAAAATTGAATAGCAATAGGAGTATCTACAAACAATACTTACCGGCCACTGGCATTAACAATTATCTTCTTTTTGTCCGAAGGATAAATATAAAGAACATAAATCGTACGACATCGACGCGAACCCTGTCAGTTTTGGCCAAGGTGTTGGGTTCAACCTATAGACACGGTAATTGTACATGTCCAGAGCCAAATCATTGGGCAAAATTATCTAATACATTGATTACATCCAAATTAGACTTCATTATTCCGAGTTTTTTGGAGGCAAAATGTTGCTTCGTGATTCGGATATTAGCGACCATCGTTGGAGCATATGGAGTAAACAATCAATGTTGCCATTTCTTTAAACGAATCACAAACAGGAAAAAAACCTACTTACGAGTTGTTGCAGGTATTTTCATTAGGGTCACACTTCCAAGAGGTGTATGCGATTTGGAAATGTGGACAAGGATATAAATTGCTAGTCCATCGCTTTCACAAGTTCTCTGTAAGGACAGCATATATTTGCTATGCAATTTAAGTTCATATTTTGTAGCCGTATTTAAGTAGAGGGTTTTAATAGGGCACTGCTTGTTGAGAATCGTGAAAACAACCAGAAATAAGCCTTTCACAATCATAGTGAATTTAATTTGCAATTTGTGTACGCTTACCTGTTGCGACTTGATAAATTGATAACGTGGTTCTTTATGTGCCGCATCCCTTATGAATTTCATTAAGAAATCGTAAACACCCATCCACCGTTCAATATTTTCAGTCCTGTGCCTTCTATTATCCAAGGCATAAACAATTTCGCCTTTTCGGGGAATATTAAACCAATTTCTTTCTTTAGCCATTTGTAAGCATGGTCGAAGCTGTCCCCCGGAATAGTTTTACTCATTAAAATCATTTGCATTATCTTCTTTGATGGATGTGATCTCTTTGCCAAAAAGATTTCTTTACTCTGACAGCGGGATGCCTTTGTAATGCCAATTAACAAACAGAACGAGCCCAAAAGAGCCCTCTTTGACAGACATTGTGCGCCGACGTCGGCTATTTAAGTAGCACCCTTTGAAGTGTAAAATATTTGACGCCAAATAAAATTGAAATTCTCGTTCTGTTTGTTAATTCGCATTACAAAGGCATCCCGCTGTCAGAGTAAAGAAATCTTTTTGGCAAAGAGATCACATCCACCAAAGAAGATAATGCAAATGATTTTAATGAGTAAAACTATTCCGGGGGACAGCTCTTGAATGTTAGTGAAAGCATATTACGGCTGTCAATATTTTTTGATATGCGAAATAAACATTTAATATGAGATTTTGTCATCTGCACAAATATGAATATATGTATAACTTATCACAAGCACATTTTAATGGAAAAAATTAGTTTCAATGGCAAGGAAATTAAACGCCGCTTCTTTTATTTTTTCCGTAAGTCCAGATTCACACGAGAACATTTTTTCCAAGCAAGTGTCAAAATTTGTAGGAGAGAGAGGCAGGCGGAAAAAATCTCTCTCTCCTGCAAACTATGATACTTGTTGGAAAAAATTGTCTAATGTGAATCAGGACTAATGAAGCATGTCTATGTCCCGATTCACGCGAGGCAATTCGGTGTTTGTAGAAGATAAAGGCAGCAAAGTGCGAATAAAACACACAAAACGGTTTATCAGTACAAGAATCTACTTTCCCGATTATCTTCCGCATGCCTCTCTCCTACAAACGCCGAATTGCCTTGGAAAATTGCCGCATGTGTTGATGGGGTCTATGATCTTCCCGCTTTACACGAAGCAATTTTATCATCGGCTTAACGGTGTTTGTAGGGGTGGCAGTTGGAAAGGGAGGGGAAAAACCTCCTTGGAATCAATCGGACGTTTTGTTTTTCATTCGCACTTTGAAATGACAACAATACAATCAGGAATAGCCGTGGGAATGCAAAGGCAGGTTCAAAAGAGAATTAGAGAATATAAAATGCGCCCCGCGTAAATCGAGACTTTCCATTTCAAACCGAAAATTGTAGATGTATTTGCCGTCCAGTGGTCTTGTGTTTTTGCATACACAAGACTTAGTCCTGGATCCCACGAGGCAATTTTTTACAAGCAAGTGACCAAATTTTTAGGAGAGAGAGGCTGGCGGAAAGAGCTCTCTGCTACTCTCTGTACAAACATTGACACTTGCTTGAAAAAAAATGCCTTGTGTGAATCAGGACTTTATAAACATTTTTACAAATCGCACTAAAAATATTAATGTTTAGCTTTGGATGCATTAAAATATAAAACATTAGAAAGTACAATTTAAACGCAATAGATTAATTTTAATTGTATGTCCGGTACTTAGATTTTGAAATCGCTCTATCTCCACGTCAAATCATATTCGTTATCGATTTGTGTTTTACTTTTTGCAGTTTTATTCGACTCCTATTTCCAATATTTATAAAATCCAATGAAAAAAATAAAAATATTGCGAACCGTAACTCGGAAAATAGATATCGCCGACAAATTATTTAATTTTTTTCAAAATATATACAAATATACACGAATGACCTTAACCTTTTTGATTTTCAATGGTAGTTGAACTTTATCATGTAAATTATTGAAACTTTTGTCTTATTTTCACATATTTTGATTAACAGCAAACATTTTCAGCAAACTGCAAATTTTTCAGCAGTGCGTTTGCTAATGCAAAACTGCAAACTTTTTGCTATTACAGCAGAAAATTTGCTGTATTAGCAGAAAAAAAGTTTGCTGTAAATTAGCAGACGTTGTTTGTTATTAACAGCAAACTTTTTTTTTGGGTGTAGGATAGGAAGGCCGGGGGCGATGTTGGACACGGGATGGTCTCGATGTATTGGGGGCGGATCGAGGACGCGACGATGGAATGATGGTTACACACGATACATTTGTTCCTTGAGGGACAAAAGTTTTGAGTGTGAGCGGTACACAGACAATTGAAACAGAAGCATTTGTCCTTAATCGCCTCCCGCAACAGTCATGCGTTGGAATTTGGAGCAGGATCGTGGAGAACTTGTTAGGTTAATAACGCGCGGCACACTACAACTGCTGGAGTGGGGAACTTGTTAGGATAAGAACGCGCGGCACACTACAATTGCTGGAGTGCACCACTTCACTCGGAGACCATTTGGTCCATTGTGTTCGACCTAAGAAGATGCGTAAAAAAAGAGGAAAAGTCGAAGAAGAAGGAATGAAGGAGATGATGAGTATAGATAAGAGAGAGGAGAGATGGGCTTTCTGGAGAGGGGGAGGACAAAAAACTCGCCTGATGAAGCAGATGTATGAGTTGATGTCAAACCATCCATATCAAGCAACTTATGAAGCCCGCGATTCTATTAATATTGTGGGATGATAGAGATTCCAGATTTTGTATCGTGTAATCACCTAGGTAGCGATGTCTTCGTCTTGATAGAGTAGGACATTGACATAGAAGATGTTCGATTGTCTCCAATTCCTCCTCATCCTAACAAATTCGACAGTAGTCGGCAAAATCACTCTGCCACCTTGATGTTAAATATCTAACATTACAGTGGCCGGTCAGCGTGCCTATCATTAAACGCATGTCCCTCTTTGTGAGGTTAAGAAGATCTTTGGTCCTAGATTTTGATGACTGGCCATCGAGATTTAGTTATTTTACAGTCAGATCTGCTCGACCAATTCTGGTTTGCCAGGTCTTTTAGAAACTTTCGATGTTACTGAAGAATTCGCATAAGGGGGAATATAGTGATGACTCAACACTTGCAGCGTCCTTTGCTGATCCGTGGAGAACATGATATGTTTAAATATAAATACCATATTATATTCACAGCATTAATGTGTTATGGTGGCAGCAACAATATGACAACGGGTACATTACGCTCTGCAAACGGTATATTTTTTCTGTGTACCTTAAGATTTTTCATTTCTTTACAGATTCACAATATTTCCATTTATCGGCTCAGTTTCAGACCAATGGTTTGCAAGTTTATGTTAACAGAAAAATAAGAAAAAAGTCATAATTTTTATAAATGTTAAGATATAAAAGAACATATTTTGTTTTTGCACTTAGTTAGACTGAATGTCGTTTTTATTGTTTTCACTGTGGCATGTATTGCGGGTGTTTGTAATGGTTGGACAGACAGATCTGTTTCGGGAGCCACAAAACTGCCATTATCACTATCTTTATTACGACTACTTCAGTCTATTATTAGAATATATGTGTACGCACTGCTCAAGTTGAACGAGTTCTGCTGGCATGCCTCCAAAAAAGACCATCAGTAGTCATTATCCCTATACATGTAACAACTTACACCCTCGTTAGTCTTTACGATGTAAAGAACGCACATGAATGTTTTGCTGTAGAGACCCACGGAACCACTGTTGACAACAGATCTCACTGGAATGAGTGTGAATTCGTTAACATTGACTCCGTGGCAAGGACAAGGCCTTAGTCCATTCGTCCTTCACGACCTTTATCTTGGGTACTTTCCATCTGCGTGAAAATTGGCTGTGGTCGCACCAATTTCCAAGCCAAGCTCTGATCCCAGCCTATGCGGTAGCTATAGGCCAATTTCACTAATATCACCATTTGGGAAACTCTTCTAAATAGTTTTTCATTCTGGTCAGGTTATGGAACATTGTTGAGGGTAGAAATATTCTCAGAGATTGTCAGTTTGGTTTCAAGCCTGGTTTCTCCAACACTCATTCGTTAGCTACTACTTTGTTGTTAGTAGTTTTGACAGGCAAATGTATTCCGGTTGTATTCAAGGGCCTAGGCCTAGACCTGGGACCGTATATCGCAACTTCATGTCATATGTATCTACACTGCGGTTGGTGATGAATTGATCGGAGTATCCGATAGGATGAAGTATCATGGTGTAGTATTTCACAATAGATTTTATTTCTGTCGACACGTTGACTACGTTTTGTAAAAAGCGAAGCGCTCTTTCTAAACGTACCATCTACTACTCAGCATGAAGGTTGGTCTTCCTCCTGAAGTTCAGCTCCAGATATACAAACAAGTAGTCAGGTCCATTGTTACCTACGCCTTTCCATCGTGTATAGGCATCCCGTCTGCCATATGGATAGGATTAGAAAATGAGAAAGGAAAATACTCTCTTCATCCTTAGGGTTGAGATACGATACCTTCGGTATCATGCTACTGTGTACATCACTGCACAGTGACGGTCATGTTTTGTTTTTATTGTTTATCCCCTCACCTTAGAGAGGAGGGTATATATCATTTGCTACGAACCAAAGTGTAACACATCGAAGGAGTGACCCAAGACCCTAAGTATGTTCGGCGGATATCCGTTTTGGGCCATTTTAAGTCGAATGAGCAATGTCCGTCCGTCTGTCTGTCTGCTGGCTGGTGCGCACGATAACTCTCGAAAGGAGTAACTGATTGACTTCAAATTTGGTATGTGGTAATATTTTCTTCTATCTCCGTTTAAGTTCGAAGATGGGCCGTATTGGTCCACTTCTTCTAGTATCTCCGTCACAAATGGTTAACATTTAGTGAAATATTGATTATTTAATAACTTATATACTACTTATTTGAATCCTCTGAAATACACATACTATTAGTTTATTAGTCACTATTACCTCGAGAAAATGGTCGAAGTTGCCACGCCCCTTTTGGCACCTCCCACACAAATGAAGAATTTTGAACCAACAGTTACCAGCTTATAACTTTAATACCAGTGCATACAAATACCTGAAATTTTGTACAGTGTAATGCTTTTATCGTACATAGAGTCCAGAGAAAAATGGGCGTTATTGGTCCGCCCGTTTTGGTACCTCCCAAACAAATGGACCTTTTTGTACCAAAATTTAACAGCTATTAACTTTAATTCCAGTGCATACAAATACTTGAAATTTCGTACATTGCAATATTTGTTTATATATTACCTAGAATCTAGAGAAAAGTGGCCGTAATTGCCACGCCCCTTATGGTACCTCCCTTTAAAGTTATTAAATTCAATTTAAATTGATAATAATTTAAAAAAAAAAAACAAAAAAATAAAGAAATTTACTAACATTTTCTTGAGACTCAAGGTGAGGGGATTCATTAGTCGGTTTACCCGACTGAACTTTCTTACTTGTTTTATTTATTATTTATCTTTTTATTTTTGGTAAGATTATGTCATTACCACTTACGCTACCAATTAATGACATCTCATTACACTCTGCTTTACATTTAGTAAACAATGACACTAATATGCACTTACCCAGCAAAAAAGAGCATCCAAGAGATAAAAATCCCCAACTTATGATCCGGAAGTTGTTCTAATTTGGATTTTCACCAATGAATTTAACAAGGGCTTGTCGGCCGAGAAAGTACTTATTTGTCACCACTTTTGCAGTACTCCTTTAAAAGCACAATAAGATTTGCTTTATTGGTGTTGTATTTATTTGATGAATGTATGTCGTTCTTACTAACATCTTTGGGCGCAACATGTTGAGCCTTAAATGTAATTATAATACGATTACTCTGATCTAAAACTGGAAATGAAACCCATTTTAATTTAATAGAAATATATATTTTGTTATTCCTTGAATTCGAATATTTTAAATTAAAAAATATCCTTCTCTGTTTATAAGTACATTTCAAATTGTCACTAAATAAATTATAAGTTCCATGATTTTATTGCAGCCTGTATTTTATAATCGTTATGATCGTCTTGTAGGCGTTTCCATTCAAAGGTCTGCTTCACGACTTGAACTTAAGAAAAAATATCTCTTGATACTTATAAGTTGAAATTAATAGGATTAGACGGATTTCCAATTCGTAACAAAAGGCTGTCCACGTATTTTTATAAACCTAACATAGGGAAGGGGGATGTATAAATCACTTACTATTGGCCAAGTGAACCACGATCCTAAAGGGTCCGCCAAATAACTTTTTTTTTTTGAAAACATCGCGCAAAACATCGAGTGTAGCTTCGGCTGTGTGGCACGTAGCGCCGTCCTGTTGAAACCAAATGTTGCCAATATCCTCCTCTTCAATTTTTGTGAACATTGACTGTAACGGCCACTCCTTGCTCATTTTCGAAGAAAAATGACCCAATTATGCCTCTGGACCAAAATCCGCACCAAACAGTGACTCGTTTTGGGTGTATCGGCTTTTCAATGTATGCGTGCGGGTTTTCTGTGCCCCAAATGCGACAATTTTGCTTGTTTACATACCCGCCAAGATCAAAATGAGCTTCATCTTAAATTTTTTTTGGCAAAATCGTCATCTTCTGTAAGTCGATCGCTCCCAGCGTTGTTCAAGCGTATACACAACCATATTCGTTCAGCGGAAGGATAAAACTAATTATCTGTCAAATCAGACATGAGCTAAGTGTTACCATTCACGAAATAAGCACTAGTTGAAAAAAAACTTTAGATTGCGGACCCTTTGTACATATATGTTAAAGGAAATCTGTTTTAGGACATTTTAAGATGTTAGTAATCCGTGCGTATGGTATGTCTGGCTCTTATGTAATCGTATGACCCCATAGTGTAAGTTCTGTTAACATTTTCACAAATGGTCAAAGTTCTGTGTAATAAAAAAGTATTTTATATTCTACACAGTAATACATAGCACATTGGTGAGCCGCTACGTATTTCCCGTAGTCGTGGTTCAGAGAATAACTGAAGTGTTTGTCAACATCTTCCAGGCCTCGGTGTAATTTTTGCAAAAAGTGATAATTTTCTCAGGCTCATATCTAGCAAACCGTTCTGAATTTAGATTTATTCAAAGTCAAAATCGCAAAAAACTTTAAAAATTCGTTTTTTACCTTTTTTCTCCTGTTCAGGTCCATAGGTAGCAAACCGTTCAAAATTATAAGGTATGTTCTAGAAAGTTGTTTATTGATATCCTAGGTACATTTTTGTAGTTGATTGTTTCATAAGAGCTACAACTTTGCCTCAGAGAGTAAATGAAAATTCCGAACGGTTTGTAATATATGTGCCTGAGCAATTATCAATTTTTTGCAAAAATGACAACGAGGCCCCAAATCTCTGGGGGCCCATAAAAAAGGGCATGACTTTGGGTAAAACTGGGAGACCCGTTTTTTTTTGGTATTTTATCACGTAGTAGTGTCCCTATATTATTATTTTTGTAATATATAACATAGTATCTCAATGTTGAAGTAAAGAAAAAACAAATAAGAAAATTTCACTCGGGTAAACCGACTAAGGTATACATACCCTCACTTTGTGAGACAGGTAATATATAACATTACACTAATTAATCTGTCAATTTGTGTGGGAGTTACCAGAAGGGGTTAAACAAATACACCTATTTTTGGGTAAACAGTAGATTCTTTAAATACATTGCACTGTGCCGAACTATAAGCGTTTATGTGCACTGGTATATTAACGTTACGAGCTATTAAATTTTGGTATGATTTGGTAATTTTGTGTGGGAGGTACTAAAAGAGGCGTGGTGATAACGCCCACTTTTCAAAGGACTGTAGGCACTATAACAGCATTACACTGTACAACATTTCAAGTATTTGTATGCACTGGTATTAAAGTTATAAGCCGTTAACTTTTTGTATAAAACGGTCCATTTGTGTGGGAGGTACCAAAAGGGGCTGTACAATAATGCCAATTTTTTACCGGACTATAGGCGCTACAAAAACATTATACTGTACAAAATTTCAAGTATTTTTATGCACTTGTATTAAAGTTATAAGCAGTTCAATTTTGGTGCAAAATGGTCCATTTGTGTGGGAGGTACTAAAGTGGGCGTGGCAACTTCGCCCATTTTTTCGAGGTCATAGCGACTAATAAAATAATACTATGTGTGGAATTTCAGAAGATTCCAACAGGTTATTAAAGAATCAATATTTCACTAAATGTTAACCCTTTGTGTGGGAGGTACCAGTGGACCAATATGGAACTTAGCCGGAGATACAAAAAATATTACCGTGTACCAAATTTGAAGTCAATCGGTTACTCCTTTCGAGAGATATCGTGCGCACTAGCCAGCAGACTAACAGACAGACGGACGGACATATCTCATTCGACTTCATATGACCCAAAACGAATATCCGCCGAACATACTTCGGGTCTTAGATCACTCCTTCGATGTGATACACTTTTAGCCCGTAGCAAATGATATATACCCTCGTATCTCTAAAGTGAGGGTATAAAAATGTGCCGTATGTTAAAGACTACTTGTGTTCCGATTAATCGATACCAAAAGTCGATTTCAACATAAAGTTGGAAGCAAAAAGTCGACCACAAAGTAGTCGTTTTTAAGCCACATAATCGATCGTCGACTAAGGTCGATTTCGACTTACCATTCTCTAGTCAGAATCTAAACCGAATTTCTTCAAATTTAGTATTGTCAGCTTGTACATTAAGAACTTTTTTCTGCCAAATTTTATACAGATCTGATATAAATGTTACTTATATAGTACATATATGCCAAATCGGAGGTATATAAATATGGAAGCTATATCTAAATACGGATAGTCTTTCAATTTCAGTACGGATTGTCTTGGCCCAAAATAAAGATATGTGCAAAATTTCTTTGAGATCGTAATATATCTGAGACCCTCACTTTGATTACAAGAATGCATGCACGGACTGACACAACAAAATCGACTCAGAAGGTGATTCTAAGTCTATCAGTATAATAAACGATGGCTCTATCAATCTCTTCTCCTTTTGGGTGCTAGAAACAAAAGCATAAAATTATAATAAATTGTACCACAGGTTATATAATAAATTGGTGTCGGTTATAATTAAATAATTTTAAAAGAAATTATGGGAATTAAATATACCCTATACCACAATGTGGTACAGGGTATTATAATTGTGTACATTTGTGTGAAACACCCAAAAGGAGAAGAGATAGATACATCGTTTATTATTATTCAAAGAAAATTGGTTCAGATGTAGGTATACTACAATACATATGCTTCATTCGAATACAGCCTTGTTTTATTTCCCGTATTATGAAATTTTGTAGAGGGAAGATTCACCTTTATTTATTTTAGATTTGGAGCAACAATATACATGTTTTTATTCTGTTCTAATAAGATGGTGTAGGGCATCATATAGTCGGCTCCGCAAAACTTTTGGTTTTCCTTATCGGTTTTCAAATAAATTTGTGAAATATGTTGACAAATACTCGAATTATTCTCTGAACCCGGGGCTACGGAAAATACGTAGCGCCGCACCAATGTGCTATGTATTACAGTGTAGAATAAAATATACTTTTTTATAACTGAGAATGTTGACCATTTGCGAAAATGTTACTAGAAGTTACACTATGGGGTCATTCGGTCACACTTTTCAAGAGCCAGCCATACCATAAGGATAACAAACATCTTAAAATGTCCTGAACATACATATATGTATATGATCGTTGATCACTTTGGCCAATAGTAAATTGTTTATACCTTCCCCATGTTAGGAAGGCTCAACATTTGCATTTCTTTAAAAGAAGAGAATTATCACTGGACCCAAAGATGTTAATAAGAACGACATACATTCATTAAATAAATACAACACCAAAAAAGTGTTGTGTATAGTGCTTTAAAAGGAGTGTTGCAAAAGTGGTGACAAATAAGTACTTCCTCGGCCGACAAGCACTTGTTAAATTCATTGGTGAAAATCCAAATTAGAACAACTTCCGGATTATAAGTTGGGGATTTTTATCCCCTCACCTTAGAGAGGAGGGTATATATCATTTGCTACGAGCCAAAAGTGTAACACATCGAAGGAGTGACCAAAAACCCTAAGTGTGTTCGGCGGATATCCGTTTTGGGTCATTTTAAGTCGAATGAGCAATGTCCGTCCGTCCGTCGGTCTGTCTGTCTGTCTGCTGGCTGATGCGCACGATAACTCTCGCAAGGAGTAACCGATTGACTTCAAATTTGGTAATATTTTCTCTTATCTCCGGCTAAGTTCGAAGATGGGCCACATTGCTCCACTCCTTCTAGTACCCCCCCCACAAAGGGTTAAAATTTTGTGAAATATTGATTTATTAATAACTTCTATACTACTTATTTGAATCCTCTGAAATTCTACACATAGTATTAGTTTATTAGTCACAATTACCTTAGGAACAAGTAAGAAAGTTTCAGTCGGGTAAACCGACTAAGGTATACCCTCACTTTGTGAGTAATGTAATATTGAATATTACTCGAATTATTCGGTCAATTTGTGTGGGAGGTACCAGAAGGGGTTTATCAAATACACCTATTTTTTTGCTGAACATTAGATACTTTAAATTCATTGCACTGTGTCGACTTATAAGCATTTATGTGCACTGGTATAAACGTTATGAGACATTAAATTGTGGTATGATTTGGGCATTTTGTGTGGGAGGTACAAAGAGGGGCGTGGCAATAACGCCCATTTTTCACAGGGCTATAGACACTATAAAAACATTACACTGTACAAAATTTCAAGTATTTTTATACACTGGTTTTAATGTTATAAGATGTTAATTTTTGGTGCAAAAAGGTACCTTTGTGTGGGAGGTACCAAAAGGGGCGTGACAACAACACCCATTTTTCCCTGGACTGTAGGCAATATAAAAGCATTACACTGTACAAAATTTCAAGTATTTTTATACACTGTTATTAATGTTATAAGCTGTTAACTTTTGTTGCAAAATGGTGCATTTGTGTGGGAGGTACCAAAAGGGACGTGGCGACATCGCCCATTTTTCTCGAGTTGATAACGACTAATAAGCTAATACTATGTGTGGAATTTCAAAAGATTCGAATAACTAGTATAGCAGTTATTAAAGAAGCAATATTTCACAACATTTTAACCCTTTGTGGGGGAGGTACTAGAAGGAGTGGACCAATATGGCCCATCTTCGAACATAGCCGGAGATAGAAAAAAATATTACCACATACCAAATTTGAGGTCAATCGGTTACTCCTTTCGAGAGTTATCGTGCGCACCAGCCAGCAGACACACAGACAGACAGACAGACAGACAGACAGACAGACAGACGGACGGACATTGCTCATTCGACTTAAAATGACCCAAAACGGATTTCCTCCGAACATACTTGGGGTCTTAGGTCACTCCTTCGACGTGTTACACTTTTTTCCGTAGCAAATGATATATACCCTCGTCACACTAAAGTGAGGGTATAAAAATGGGCGAAGTAACCACACCCCTTTTGGTACCTCCCACACAAATAGACCATTTTGTACCAAAAGTTAACAGCTTATAACTTTAATACCAGTACATACAAATACTTGAAATTTCGTACGTGGTAATGGTTTAATAGTACCTACAATACAGTGATAAAGGGGCCTTTTTTGCTCGCTCCTTTTGGTACCTCCCACACAAATAGACCATTTTGTATCAAACAGTACAGTGTACTGTTTTTATAGTACCTAGAGTCCAGAGAAAAGTGACCGTTATTGGCACTCCCTTTTTGGTACCTTCCACACAAATGGATCATTTTGTACCAAATGTAAACAGCTTTTAACTTTAATACCAGTACATATTTCAAAGTTATTAAATGCAATTTGGATGCTCTTTATACCCTACACCACACTGTGGTACAGGGTATTATAAGTTTGTTTCACGGCAGATGTTTGTAACACCTGAAAATAACACAGCTAGACCCACCTTAAAGTATACCGATTGACTCAGAATCACTAGCTGAGTCGATTTGTTGTTGTTCGTCGACTACAGGTCGCAATTTCACTCCGATCGTTCTGAAATTTTGCAGTTTAGAGTATTTCGCGGCTGTTAAGATCGCTATTGAATTTGGTTGAAATCGGATTCAGATTTAGCTATAGCTCCCATATATATGTTTCGTCCGGTTTGGCCATTTAGTCCTATAGAAGCTGTATTTTACATCAAATCATTTTGAAATTTAGAACGGTAGAGTTTCTTGATCCATGAACCAACACTACCGAATTTGAAGAAAATCGGTTAAGATTTAACTATAGCTCTCATATATATGTTTCGTCCGATTTTGCTCTTTAGTCCTGTAGAAGTTGTATTTTACATCCAATCATTTTGAAATTTAGAATGGTAGAGTTCCTTGATCCATGAACCGACACTACCGAATTTGAAGAAAATCGGTTAAGATTTAGCTATAGCTCCCATTATATGTTTCGTCCGATTTGGCGCTTTAGTTCTATAGAAGCTATAGTTTACATCCAATCGTTTTGAGATTTAGAATGGTAGAGTTTCTTGATCAATGAACCAACATTGCCGAATTCCGAATCAAGAAACTCTAGATCCATGAACCAACACTACCGAATTTGAAGAAAATCGGTTAAGATTTAGCTATAGCTCCCATATATATGTTTCGTCCGATTTGGCCATTTAGTCCTATAAAAGCTGTATTTTACATCCAATCGTTTTGAAATTTAGAATGGTAGAGTTTCTTGATCCATGAACCAACATTGCCGAATTTGAAGAAAATCGGTAAAGATTTAGCTATAGCTCCCATATATATGTTTCATCCGATTTGGCTCTTTAAATCCAATCGTTTTTATACCCTACACCACACTGTGGTACAGGGTATTATTTAAGTATAAAATGTCGCAAAAGTAAATTTATGTAAACAATTTATACATGAATTACAAAATTTATATATCAGAGTTATTCAATATTACGAGAGTGGTGTAGGGTATTATATAGTCGGCCCCGCCCGACTTTAGCCTTGCCTTACTGGTTTTCTATTTTTATGGTTTTTTCGTGCCATAAAAACTGATTTTAACCACTGTCACTAAACTGTTTCTAGGTGAAAGGCATAATTCCAAAATTGTTAGTCCTTATAATTTCCCTGAATGTGACGTGTATCCCGGCTCTATCTCAGCGTTTACTTTAAAGCGTCCAAATTCCATGAATTATACCAAAAATGTACGCCCAGCCTTTCGGCAAGCTGTTTGTAAACTAGTGTAATCAATGTAATATTGCATTTAGTCAAATCAAAAAATAGCACCCAATAATATTGTTTCAATAAGAGTTTTACCAAAATCGAAAAACATTTCTGACTCTGTATTTATATATACATAAGTATGTTTGTAAAAATTTTTTAGGATACACAACATTTGTCACCTCTGCTTTCGTCCGTGCCGCAAGTGTACAAACCACACCAATAAGTTTGATTGTTAATGAAAACACAGATTTATTCTCAATATATGAAAAGAATATTTAAAAATGTCAAGGGAGATATCAAACGTTGTTGATTTCGTTTCTTTTTTCTTTTGCTTTGCATAACAATTTCATGTGCTCTAGATAAATAACATTTTCATTTATTTCAACCAATTTATGAATTGCAAAATGTGTGACAAATATTAAAAAAAATACTTAAGTCTGCTTTGATAACGGATTGTGAATATGGTGACCAGAAATTAGTTTGTGTTTTTTTTGCAATCGAAACCCACTGTTCTGTGTAGCAAAAATGTTGCAAAGGTTTAGAGCAGACACTGTTGCAATAATTTCTGATCCAGTTCTCTACAAAATGTATGAAATCAAAAGTATATAAAGAGTTTTGGTCATTTGGAATATTTATCAGTTCTGCATTAAACGGCTACCGGTTGGTATCATTACCAAATATTTTTAAAAAGACTACTAATTTACATAGAAATTAAATTCTTAAGTGAAATAATATCGAAATATTTTTTATTATTTGTGTAATTTTTAGATTTTATTAATTCTTGTGTGCGACCCTATTGCGGAGTAAACAAAACATTTGTATTAAATATGAAGGTAATACAAGAAAAAAACATAATAGGCTACATATTAATAATGAAAATCCTTTTAAAAGCGATGTGAAGTCATAGGATATCCTTGTATAAAATATATAAAGATTACTGAGTTCAAATCAAATGTGGAAACCAATGGACTTTAGGAAATAAATCGTGTTATTTCAAATAAATATCTCGGTTGCAAAGTTACTTAGAAATATTTATTAATAAAGTCGTAAGCAATTAAACTGCGGACGAAAATTTTTGCAGTGCAACCGGAATGTGGCTTTCAACGAATTTAATTTTCTTATATGTAGATGTATATAGAGAAGATCTAAATAATCGGAAAAGTCATGCTAATTTACCTCGAGTCCGCTTCCAGCTATAAATGCTGCACCTCTTTGGGCGGTGTGGTAAGAAAGCATAATTGGTAAGCGAGATTTTTATGCGGTATGTTCCGATTTAGCGATCATTTTGCAAGCTAACTGTGTGATCTACTCACCAGTCCATCGCCGACATTGATTTTCTTTATGACAATCGATTCATGCAGAGAGCTCTAATGTTCAGAAAGCTGAAAAATAATGTAAGCTGAAATTCGCTGATTGTGACCTTCAAAGATAGTTGGAAAAAATCTGGTTCTGCTTGGTTTTTATAACTGATTTATATATTAAAACTTACCAGTAAAAATCACTGCAGCATATTCAGCAGGTTAGTATGGGGGAGATGCAGTGTAACTCACTCACTAACCTGCTGACTAGGTGAGTATTTCCAGAAATTTTTGTCATCCTTATAGGTCGCGAATTCATTCCACTTAAGGAACTATAAATTAATACATATTATAAACTCCGCGAGATTAAAGCCAATTCTTGTAGAGTTTCATTTCTAAACTAATTTTCTAATTCTCATGTATTCTACTGCTCTTAAGTCCTTAAGAGTTTCAGCAATATTGATTTTATTGCATCGTCAGAAGAGTTGAAGGCTTCCACAATTTGGATGTTTTTCTGCGAAATATGTAGTATATGCCTTACTCTATAGCTCTCAAGTGAACCAGACATCATACTAAAATCTTTTCCTTTGATTTCAAGTACTTCGTTGTCATTGCCCTGCTTATTGCTGCCGCTCAAGCCATTCCAATTGAATTAGGCCACTATGGCCACGGACAACTGATACATGCCGCTCCCCACCATGCCCATGCTGAACCAGAGGTATTGTTTTATATATAAGATTCATTCCACTCGCCTTGCAGAGAAGCTAAGTACGGAGTTGAAATTCTTCCTTTCCTTAGGCTTATCCCAAATACTCATTCAAATATGACGTAAAGGATCACCATACCGGAGATATTAAATCGCAGGCTGAAGAACGTGATGGAGATGTTGTAAAGGGTCAATACTCATTGGTTGAAGCTGACGGTTCGGTGCGTACCGTCAGCTATAGCTCTGACAAACACAACGGTTTCAATGCCATCGTCCACAAGACTGCTCCAGCTGCCCATGCGGCTCCTGTTCATGCCATTCATGCTGTTCCCGCTCACTTGCTACATCATTACTAGAAGCCATTTACTGATGAAGAAAAATGAGAGAAGAAAAGAAATGTCGTCAGGGATGCAGAGTCAAAGTCGATTTTGTAATGAGGACAAAACACAAAGGACAAATATTTTTACGGTTATTATTTTTATTACATACAATACATGAACTTTAAGTCTTAAACAAGTTTCGCTACATATTGTTATTCATTAGGAAGCAAAACTATTATTTCATATTTCATTCATTTCCTACTCTAATCTTTAAGTTTTTTACGCAGAACATATAGTTTTCAGATCTATAACTTTCTCTTAGCTTTTTTAACTTGAAGATAATAATGTTTTCATTTCTTTTACGCAGAACATATAGTTTTCAGATCTATATCTATTTCTCTTAGCTTTTTGAACTTAAAGAAAATAATTTTTTCATTTCATTTTCAATTTTTTTCGTTTCGAAGAGTTTGTTTTTATCTAAGTTGCATGCTTTTTCTAGAATATCTTAACACTTCTTTCAACTTTGTTACTATTTTTTTGCTAATCTTTTGTCATCTATGTGGTTGACGTTGTTACGCAGACGGTCTTAGAAATGTTAAGGTGCCATTTAGACATTAAACACAAAAGTACGCGTTAACCTTGAGTTCTTTAAAGTTTATATCCAAATATACTCCTTTTTATAAATTTGTGATTATTATATTTTCGGTGAACGAGTATCGGAAATTTTATTTCAATCACCAAGTCTTACTCTTACTATTCTGTGTTTTAATGTACATCTTTCACTTTGTATCTCTTTTTTATTTATCTGAAATTTTAAATCTAGTTGCTTTGATCTGCACCACTTTCTCTTCTCTTTACACTAACTTTTAATACAAATGGTATACTATACTACATATATTCTGATTATTTCTAAAGCATTTTTGAAAATTTTCTTCTTCTTAAGAAATGTAAATTGAATTTTTATTAAACATTTTTACTGATCTTTTCTGCTATTATTTTTTGACATTCTGTCGTATCTAATCTATATGTATATATGTAGCACGTCTTTTGTCATCTATTTGGTTGACGTTGCTACTCAGACTGTCATAGAAATGTTGAGGTGCCATTTAGAGATTAAACACAGAAGTACGTTAACCTTGAGTTATTTAAAGCTGCTCTTCTTTATTTTAAAGTACATCTTTTACTTTGTATCTCTTATTTATTTATGTAAAAATTTAAATCAAATTACTTTGATCTGCATCACTCTCTCGTCTCTTTACTCTATTTTTTAATACAAATTATATACTTTACTATAGTTTGATTACTTCTACTGAATTTTCGAAAATTGTCTTCTTCTGAAGAAATGTAAATTGATTCTTTGTTCAACATTATTACTAATCTCTTCTGCAATTATTTTTTTGTCATTTTGTCGTATGTTTTCTATAAGTATATATGTAGCATTTATGATTATTCTTTACAAATCGTTTGCAACAAAACAGAATGTTTGTGTAAATAAAAAAAATAAACGAAAAAATAAAATATACAAAAATAACAATTTGTTTTTCAAGATTTTTTCAATTAACACAGATCATAGTGGTTCGCATTTCCTGCGCATAAAATCCTGAAACTTTTGTTCTTGTACAGACTTTTACATTATTGATTCAGTACCACTTTGCTTCATGCTTATTTGAGTATAATTTATTATAGGAAAATCATGGTATCATCAAGGACTCTGTAGCTGCGCCCCTGTAAATTATATATGGTCCCAATTGGCATGATATTCTACAAGCAGGCAAGCTTTGTTGCAATCGGTTATCTGGTTAAGAAACAGCGGAATTATTAAATTTTTTTGTGAATGCCTCTCACTGTGCGACACTACCACATCATGCAGATTTTGCCCATAATATGATTGAGACGGAATTATATTGTCACGGAAACCATACTACTTTTACGACTCATTTTATGGTAATACATATTATGGTCAGCGACAACATATGCTTGTGTTGGGATGCAGTCAATACATTTTTTTGTCCACAACGCATACCTTTAATAATATTAAACTAGTTGAAGTGATAACAGCTGATCTTCAACAGCAGCGCCCATACCTCAACTTTCAAGAACGATGCAGGTGAAATATAGTGCTGGTAACGCCGTCGTTTTGATAGTAACGCCGTCACATTCGCTTTTTGAGTTAGTTCTTAACTCACCCGCTGTTGGCACACTGCCCAACCACCAGGCTCACGGCCAAAATAAAACATTAAAATAAATATAAAATAGTTTGTCTTTCTTTTTTTAACTCCCGCCACTCTGGCGCGGAGTTTAAACAAAATTTATAAAAAGGTTTGAAAATAAAGCATTCAAATAAGCATTTTTCTTCATAATTATATGGCACATATTATGGTAATGTAGGACCATAGTATGATCAAAGCTATGGTGACCAATTGTAATCATGGTGATCAAATTTTTGGGAACTATATTGTGTCTAATATGAATACACGAGGATCATATTATGGTCATGGAAAACATAATATGGTGACAATTATGATCCCGAAGAACATATTATGTTAAAAGACAAACAGGCCGAACCACCGGCTTTATGTCCATGGACATGCGACGTTTAAACGGCTCCTCTCTTCAACCTAACCTAAAAGACAAATACCATATTATGCCCAAAGCATTAATGTGTCATGGTGGCAGCAACCATATGATAACCACTATATTGTACAAAAACAGAAGATTAACGGCAAAACTTGCCCGATAAATTGTATAAATGTTAAGACCTAAAAAAGTAATAATACTGTGCTTGTCCAAAAATTCAACAGAAAAGATATGAATATACCTTTTGTAACCATGTTGGACCCATTGGTGCTGCCGTTTTTTAGGTTAGCTCTTGTTTTCAAGATATTCGGCCACAAAGTTTTCTGGGAACTCAGTGATAGTAGTTATCTCAGTAATTATTTTTAAGTGAAATACTTCGGAATACAAGCTTCAGTCCAAAGAACAAAACAAAGTGAACCCATTGAGAATGGGTTTTCTCCATAGGGTCGTTCCCTCTTTTCATCATTTAAAGCATTACACTGCTAGTACTTTTTGTACAAAATGAACTTTTTGTATGGTATGTACCGAAAAAGACGGGGCCACTTCGTCCAATTAAGATGATAGCAACAGATTAGCTATTGCTAAATGTGGAATTACAAAGGGATCCGGATAGATGTATTAAAGTTACACTATGCAACAAAGAACTAGTTTTGTGTCGATTGAGGCATACTATTTTATGAAACAAAACCAACAAATGTTAAGGTTAACTTTTTTTAATTTTTTTTCTAAAATTCAAATTTTTATTCAGTCAGAATTTATTTTGGTTCAAGACCATATGTTTTAGTTACTTTCTGTCTATTGCAAAAAAGTAATAGAAACAAATACAAAAATTGGTAGAGAGTTTTAATTGCTTGGTAGAATTGACTGCAGTTTCGATAGACACCACTCTATCATCTTCAAAATTCAGTAGCAATAGTGTATGTTTTTAACTTAAATCAGCTGAAATACTTATGGAAGCAGTAAATTGAATTTAAAAAGAACTGCTAACCAAACCCGTATTTTGCCGAACTAAGTCAACTACTAAAACTCTCATAACAATATATTTCTGTTTTTCCTTTTTTTTAATTTTTATTGAATTTACCTATAGTATTTGGATTATATTTTTTGAAGTACAAGCTCGATAAAACCGGTGTGCCATTTAAATTAAAGGAAATTATTAGGGTTTCAAATGCTGAACATCACATTTACGTAGAAACAAAAGATTACCCAGCAAAATCTTGGTAAGTACCTGTCATTATTCCCTGCATTACCAAATAATGGCATCTCATTATTCGCTGCATTACTTTCGGCTTATTAATAATGACTTACCAATAATAACAGAAATAAGTGATTTTTTGTTATCAAAATCATTTTGGCAAATTTTAATATAATACAATTTTGGCTATACGTGGGTTATTGTACAAGATTTATATTTCAACATGTTTTCAAACAATACGTGCAGATTTGAATGAAAATAACAGATATTCGAATATGGCATGAGGAAATTGTTTGTTTCTAAAAATATGCGCGACAATATGCAAAAAATCATTTTAAATGGCCATTTCTACATATCTACTACTTATTTTATAACATATTGGTACATATTGGTAACGTACATAAAATCGAGCTACAAATAAGTACTTATTATGCTACTTTATTGTATGCTTTTGGGAAGTACTTTCCTCCAATGACATCCCCATGTTAAAATAATGAGAAAAGTGGCTAAATAATAAGTACTTACCATTATCGAACTTTGCTTACTCGTCGGATTATTTGGTAATGAGAAATTTTGCTGGGTAGTAACGTTTACGACTGTTAAAACAATTAGACAAAATTTAAATTTTTTCAGAAAAAGGGGTTTTGTGGCACGAAAAAAAATAAAATAAGTAAAAAGTTTCAGTCGGGTAAACCGACTAAGGTATACCCTCACTTTGTGAGTAATGTAATATTGAATATTACTCGAATTATTCTGTCAATTTGTGTGGGAGGTACCAGAAGGGGTTTATCAAATACACCTTTTTTCGCTGAACATTAGATTCTTTAAATTCATTGCACTGTGCCGACTTATAAGCATTTATGTGCACTGGTATAAACGTTATGAGACATTAAATTGTGGTATGACTTGGGAATTTTGTGTGGGAGGCGCGTGGCAATAACGCCCATTTTTCACAGGGCTATAGACACTATAAAAACATTACACTGTACAAAATTTCAAGTATTTTTATACACTGGTTTTAATGTTATAAGCTGTTAACTTTTGGTGCAAAAAGGTACCTTTGGGACAAAAGTGAGGGTATAACAAGTAAGGAAAGGCAGAAAGTCGGGCGGGGCCGACTATATAATACCCTACACCTCCCTAACAATTCGATAAGGGTCATTGCCATAATAATTTGGAATAATTGGTAAATGGGTAGAAACGTATTCTAATTCTGAAACGATAATCGCTAAATTAAGCAATATTCGTTCCTAAAGTGAGAAACATCTTTCTGGAAAATTTTAATGATCGGAAGTAAAATACAACTTCTATAGCGGTTTGATACCAAATCAGGAGGAACATATATATGGAGCTTTAATGTAAATCTGAACCGATCTTCCCTGAATTCTTATTCATGTAAAAAGACCTCCTTCTGTCGAATTTCGCACTGATCGGATATAAAATACAGTTTTTACAGCGTTTACAGGTCAAATCGGGGGTAACATATATATGGGGGCTATATCTAAATCTGAACCGATTTCTTCTAAATTTAATAGTGTTCATCCATATAATAAGAAACCTCTTTCTGCCGAATTTCATACTGATCGGATATAAAATAAAGTTTTTACAGCGCTTACATGTCAAATCGGGGGTAACGTATATATGGGGGCTATATCTAAATCTGAACCGATTTCTTCCAAATTTAATAGTGTTCATCCATATAATAAGAAACCTCTTTCTGCCGAATTTCATACTGATCGGATATAAAATAAAGTTTTTACAGCGCTTACATGTCAAATCGGGGCTAACATATATATGGGGGCTATATCTAATTCTGAACCGATTTTAACCAAATTCAACAGGGATCGTCCTTGGGCCAAAAAAGATGTGTGTAAAGTTTCGTAGAGATCGGACCATAATTGCGACCTGTACTTTGATTACAAGAATACATGCACAGACGGACAGACAGACAGACGGACATAGCTAAATCAACTCAGAAAGTGATTCTAAGTCGATCGGTATAATAAACGATGGGTCTATTTCTTCTCCTTTTGGGTGTTACAAACAAATGCACAAAGTTATAATACCCTGTACCACAGTGTGGTGTAGGGTATAAAAATCTATGGAAAAAATAAATAAATTATGACACAAATTGTAAAAGTAGGGGGAGAATTCATATTTTTTATTTTGGCCGTTTTGTTTGGGAGGCACCAATAAGGGCGTGGCAGTAGACAGTAGGTACTATAAAAACATTACACTGTACAAAATTTCAATTGTTTGTATGCGCAGGAATCGACGTTATAAGACGTAACTTTTTGTGCCAAATGGTCCATTTGTATGGGAGGTAGCAGGGAGGACTAAGTAACTAATATTATTACAGAAGATTCCGGTAAGTCATACAAGTTATTAAAGAATCAATATTTCATTAAATTTTGACCCTTTGTGAAGATGGTACTCGTAGGACTGGACCGATATGGCCCATCTTTGATATTAGCCTGAGATAGAAAAAATAATAAAACATACCATTTTTGAAGTCAGTCGGTTAGTCTCTTAGGACATTCCTTCGATGTGTTACACCTTTTAACCTGCAGAAACTGGTATATACCCTCGTTCATAATAGTGGTAAGTGGTAAGAACATGATTTTGTTGAAATTATCTTAATTCTACCAAAAGGAATATAATTTCTACATTTATTAACAGATGGGAAAAAAATGGAAAAATGGACTAATGTCCCCTCACCTTATAGAGGAGGGTATATATTATTTGCTACGAGTGAAAAGTGTAACACATCGAAGGAGTGACCTAAGACCCAAAGTATTTTTGACGGAAATTCGATTTGGATCTGTATACCCTCACTTTAGTGTGACGAGGGTATATATCATTTGTTACGGACAAAAAGTGTAACATATCGAAGTAAGACGCCAAGTACAGGGTCTCCCATATTCGACGGACCCATCTGGCAACGCCATAACTTTTGACAGAGATGTCAGATCGCTTAATGACATACCGCGTTTGAAGCGTCAGTCCAAGCAGATTTTTACCATGGAACAATACATGCCACGCGAGCGCTCTGAAATAGTTGAAATTTACATTCAACAGAAGAAGTCAAGTCAACGTGCTTTTAAAATATTAAAAAATGTGAGAAGTGCGCCTTCTAAGAACACCATTAAGCGTTTATACGAAAATTTTTCGACTGGTGAGGCTCTTTCTAATCCGAAGAGGCCAAATAAAAGTCGACCAAGGCGATCGGCCGAGAATATCGCTGCCGTACGAGCCAGTGTTGAGAGGTCCCCAAGAACATCCCAAAAACGCCGTTCTCAGCAGTTGGGCATGGCTCGGTCCACTTTACAACGGATTATTCGCGTTGATTTGCATTTGTTCCCGTACAAAATTCAATTGACGCAAAGATTGTTGCCTGCGGACAAGCCTCATCGATTGGAATGGGCCTAACGAGTCCGTGGGTCCGTCGAATATGGGCAACCCTGTATGTTCGGCGTAAATACGTTTTGGGCCATTTTAAGTTATTTGAGCAATGTCTGTCGTTCTGTCTGTTTGTCTGGCTGGAGCGCAATATACTCTCGACATCCCAGTAGTATATACAGGTAGTAAAATTATATGTATTGGGTTTCTACGTTCGAAGCAAACTATATGTCAGCTACAGGTACTGCAACTTATGTACCTTAAATCCGGAATTGAATGAAATTACTTATTAATAAATTAGTGTAATTCAGTGCCTTAAAGAGATAAGTCGATTTTCTGAAAAATATTATAAAGTTATATTTCGAAGTATGAGTAAGAGGCAAACATCTTTTCAATGTGTAAGATTGAAATTTCTGCTACATCTGCGGAAAATATGTAATTAAAAAAAAAATCGACGCAATATTTGGAAATATATGTGCAAGATTTGGAACTGACCAAAGATAAGGCAGAACTACTTGCATCTCGGATGAAACAGTACAATATTTTGGCCCCAGATGTTAACATATCATATTATAGAGTCCGTGATATACCTTACAAACAATTTTATGCAACTATGGATAACATATGCTTTTGCAAGGACATTCCCAGATTGTTCGAGGAACTTAATGAAGCATACAATTCAAAGGAATGGCGGTTACTTGTTGACAGCAGTAAAGAAAGTTTGAAAGCAGTACTTTTACACAACGGAAAACAGAAACCGTCGATTCCCATTACTCATGCTGTCAACACTAAGGAATCATACGAAACAATGGCTAAATTGATAAAATACATAAAATATGAACAACATGACTGGAAAATTTGTTGCGATTTAAAAGTAGCTGGGATGTTATGTGGAATGCAAGGCGGATATACAAAATATTGCTGTTTTTTATGCCTCTGGATAGCCGTGCTCGCGAAGATCATTACAGAAGAAAGAAATGGCCAATAAGAAAACACATTACATTGGGTGAAAACAACATAAAATACACACCTCTCGTCCAAATAGAAAACACTATTTTGCCACCACAGCATATTAAGCTGGGGCTCTTTAAAAATTTTGTAAAAGCCTTAAGAAACAAGTAAGAAAGTTTCAGTCGGGTAAACCGACTAAGGTATACCCTCACTTTGTGAGTAATGTAATATTGAATATTCCACGAATTATTCTGTTAGATTGTATGGTAGGTACCAGAACGGGTTTAACAAATACACCTATTTTTCGCTGAATAGTAGATACTTTAAATACATTGCACTGCGCCGAATTATAAGCGTTTATTTGCACTGGTTTATTAACGTTATGAGATATTAAATTTTGGTATGATTTGGACATTTTGTGTGGGAGGTAGAAAAAGGGGCGTGGTGATAACGGCCATTTTTTACAGGGCTATAGACACTTCAAAAGCGTTACACTGTGCAAAATGTTGTGGCATTTACGTGCATTGGTACTCATGTTGTGAGCTCTTAACTTTTTGTGCAAAATTGTACCTTTGTGTGGGAGGTACAAAAAGGGGCGTGGCAATAGCGTCCATTTTTCACAGGGCTATAGACACTATAAAAGCATTACACTGTAGAAAATTTCAAGTATTTTTATACACTGGTATTAATGTTATAAGCTGTTAACTTTTGGTGCAAAATGTTACCTTTGTGTGGGAGCTACCAAAAGGGGCGTGAATATAACACCCATTTTTCACTGGACTGTAGGCACTATAAAAGCATTACACTGTACAAAATTTCAAGTATTTTTATACACTGGTATTAATGTTATAAGCTGATAACTTTTGCTGCAAAATGGTGCATTTGTGTGGGAGGTACCAAAAGGGGCGTAGCAATTTGGCCCATTTTTTTGAGTTGATAGCGACTAATAAACTAATGCTATGTGTGGAATTTCAGAAGATTCGAATAAGTAGTATAGCAGTTATTAAAGATTCAATATTTTACAAAATTTTTTTTGTGGGGGAGGTACTAGAAGGAGTGGACCAATATGGCCCATCTTCGAACTTAGCCGGAGATAGAAAAAAATATTACCACGTACCAAATTTGAAGTCAATCGGTTACTCCTTTCGAGAGTTATCGTGCGCACCAGCCAGCAGACACACAGACAGACAGACAGACAGACAGACAGACAGACAGACGGACGGACATTGCTCATTCGTCTTAAAATGACCCAAAACGAATATCCGCCGAACATACTTAGGGTCTTATGTCACTCCTTCGATGTGTTACACTTTTTTTCGTAGCAAATGATATATACCCTCGTCACACTAAAGTGAGGGTATAAAGATGGCAATTCACTCTCATATTTAAAAAGTTTATTTAAAAGTCTTTCTTTTCAAAAAATCGAAGAAGGCGTTTTGATTTTTTGAATCCTTTTTGACGTCGGATGAAATTGCAGCATGTAGGTCGTACAAGCTTGTAGTTTCAAATTTCCTTGGATCCAATAAAAGCCCGCATTATGAAACAATGATTAATGATTTGTTAAATAATTATGAAAAAATTGGTAAGAAATATATTTTTCTATATTTATGTATATAACACATATGTATGTATTATTTTAACTTATTTTTCGCTTTATGTATTCCAACAGGTGTAAATATGTCCCTCAAAATTCATTTCTTGCATTTTCGTTTAAACTTTTTCCCCGAGAATCTTGGCGACGTATGCAACGAACATGGGGAAAGGTTTCACCAAGAAATGAAGTCCATCGAGCGGCGTTACCAAGGGCACTGGGATGAAAGAATGATGGGAGATTATATTTGGTTCCTGATTAGAGAAACCGATTCCGAAATCTACAAACGTCTACAAAGAACTCACAATTACTTCTAATGAAACTTGTATGTACATGTAAATAAACTCAAATGCACATAACATAAATAAATAAAAGTAACAAATGAAATCGCTATTTAAACTGAAATTAAAAAAAAAAGATTTTTTGGAATTCTCCTACCTCTACCAAAAAGGCTATAATTTCTACATTTATTCATAGATTTTTTTCAAATAGGCATTATTTTCTTCGCTAGGATGCAAACAAAAAATGTAATAAAATATTTTTTTTCGATTTTTTTCTATTTTTTATGTTTTTTTCGTCCCAGGAAATTTTTATTTTTTTTGTTGAAAAAATCTACTTTTACCAATTTTTTTAATGACCGTTACAAAACCACCGTTTTTAAGTGAAAGAGATATTTCCAACATTGGTAGCCCACATTAATGGCTTCAATTTAACGTATAAGTCGACCTGATCGGACATATAGGCCAAAAACTAAGGGTACCTAAGTATTTTTAATAAAAAAATTAAAAAAAAAATGTATTCATAAACAAATTTTTGGTTTTGATTTTATATAACAGTATGCCACAATCTATACAAAAAATAATGTTTAGGTCTAGGACACAAAGAAAATTTTTTTTTGCGTAGTGTTATCTAATAACTTCAATACTACGTTTCCGAATCCTCTGTAATTCCACACATAGTAAGACGTCAAGAAAAATGGGCGAAGGTTCCACGTCCCTTTTGGTACCTCCCACACAAATATACCATTTTGCACCAAAAGTTAACAGCTTATAATAATTTACTTAAATGAAAATAATAAATAAATTTACGAATATTTGTTGGGACTCAAGGTGAGGGGATTGATACGTCGGTTTTCCTGACTGAACTTCCTTACTTGGGGTTTCTTCTATTTTTTATGGTTCTTTTCTTGTCAGAAAAAATCTAATTTTTTCAAATTGTTTTAACGACATTTACTAAACTTCCGTTTCTACGTGAACGTGTTGTCCCGGCATTATCGACCTTATAGACATATACATAAAAAATAGGGTCCAAATACTAAAGGTGCGTACATTCCATTAAAAATTTAAATTATGGGGAAAAAAATTAAAAAAACTTTACAACAACAAAAATATTGTTTTGGTTTCATAAAATTTTATGCCTCAATCTATAAAAAATACAGTTTTTCGGTCTCGGAAATACATTTTAGTTTTGTTTCATAGTGTAATTTTAATGGAATGTACACGCTGAAAAAAATCGCTTCTGTAGTATATTCTCCCAAACATATTCGGCTAGATAAATATATATGTTAGCGTACTCTCTAAACATATAGGCCCTTATTCATAAAAATTTATTGAAGGTTTGAAGAACGTTTTAACCCTGCTAAATCGTTCCTCAAACCTTCTTTAACTTTTTATGAATAAGGCCCATAATATTTAGTACACACAAAAAATATATATTTAAAAATATGTTGTTCTAAACAAATATTTGTTTCTATCCTAATATTTTGTAATTTGAGACTATTATTTCCGAAATAAAGATTTATTTGTATTTAAGTATTCAGAAAATATATGTCGATAAAATATATCGATAAATTAAATGTGTTACATTTTTCAACAATTCAAAGATAATTTTTTACACTTTTTTAATGTTTGAAAAAAAAATAATAAATTATAATAATTGAAATAGTATAATGTTAGATATAAATAAAGTACTTGAAGGATTGACAACAAATGATGACTTGGAATACTCAGAAATTTAAAATGATCGACTTAAAACATAAGTTAATCCTATATTTGATATTATGACTGGGAGGTACAATTCGAATTAAAGAAAAAATTAAAACCGAACTTTGAAAAAGTCAGCAAAGTTTTGAAAAAATCTTTTTAAATAAAATATATTTGAAGACATTCCTAAATAATAATTTTATTTGTATTAAAACACATATTTTATTTGAGAAATTTTCTTTGCAAATATATTTTGTTCTAATATTTATACCCTCACTTTAGTGTGACGAGGGTATATATCATTTGCTACGGAAAAAAGTGTAACACATCGAAGGAGTGATCTAAGACCCTAAGTATGTTCGGAGGAAATCCGTTTTGGGTCATTTTAAGTCTGTCTGTCTGTCTGTCTGTCTGTCTGTGTGTCTGCTGGCTGGTGCGCACGATAACTCTCGAAAGGAGTAACCGATTGACTTCAAATTTGGTATGTGGTAATATTTTTTTCTATCTCCGGCTAAGTTCGAAGCTGGGCCATATTGGTCCACTCCTTCTAGTGCCTCCCCCACAAATGGTTAAAATGTTGTGAAATATTGATTCTTTAATAACTACTATACTACTTATTCGAATCTTCTGAAATTCCACACATAGTATTAGTTTATTAGTCGCTATTAACTCGAGAAAAATGGGCGAAGTTGTCACGTCCCTTTAGGTACCTCCCACACAAATGCACCGTTTAGCACCAAAAATTAACAGCTTATAACATTAATAACGGTGTATAAAAATACTTGAAATTTTGCACAGTGTTATGCTTTTATATTGCCTACAGTCCAGAGAAAAATGGGCGTTGTTGCCACGCCCCTTTTGGTACCTCCCACACAAAGGTACCATTTTGCACCAAAAGTTAACAGCTTATAACATTAATACAAGTGTATAATAATACTTGAAATTTTGTACAGTGTAATGTTTTTATAGTGTCTATAGTCCTGTGAAAAATGGGCGTTATCGCCACGTCCCTTTTTGTACCTCCCACACTAAATTGCCAAATCATACCACAATTTAATATCTCGTAACGTTTATACCAGTGCACATAAACGCTTATAATTCGGCGCAGTGCAATGAATTTAAAGTATCTACTGTTCAGCGAAAAATAGGTGTATTTGTTAAACCCCTTCTGGTAGCTCCCACACAAATTGACAGAATAATTCGTGTAATATTCAATATTACATTACTCACAAAGTGAGGGTATGCCTTAGTCGGTTTACCCGACTGAAACTTTCGTACTTGTTTAATATATACGTTCCAAATAAATTGTATTGGTTTGCAAACAAAATTTATTTTCTCAGAAATATAAAATATTTCAAAATTTGTGTTCTAAATATATTTTCTTTCGATTCAAGCATATCAAAAAAGGTCATTTTGCCCCGTGTAGAGACTTCAAAAATAGCAACCAATAATATTGTTTCAATAAGAGTTTTAACAAAACCAATAAACATTTCTGACTCAGTATTTAGTTAAATATGTTTTCTAAACACTTGTAAAGCTAATCAACATTTGTCGCCTCTACCTTACGTTTAATTTTATCCCCACTTCCGATGTGTGATCTGCGAACATTTTATTTCATAAACTGGTGTTTAAACCACCCCAATAAACTTGTTTGTTAATTGTGAATATATGCATTCTTAATATATGAAATATTGCATCGAGAGAATATTGGCAAATTATATGGGACATATCAATACGCTGACATGTGCTCTAGGTAGCACTGGGGTATTTTATTTCCATTTATTTCAACCACTCTAAACATCGTGCAAATGTGTAACAAATAATAAAAAAATAATTAAAGTCAGCTTTGATAACGGCATGTGTACGAGTACTCGTATATGGTCACCAGAAATTTGTGTGTGAGTTAAATTTTTAATTTTTTCAAAACTGTTCTGCCTACCAAAAATGTTGCAAAGGTTTAGAGCAGACACGGTTGCAATAATTTCTGATCCAGTTCCGTGCAAAATGTATCAAATCAAGAGTATATAAATAGTTTTGGTCATTTGGAATATTTATCAGTTCAGCGTTTAGCGGCAAACGGTTGATAGCACTACCAAATATAAAAAAGAGAACTAATTTAAATAGAAAATAAATTCTTAAACGAATTATTAACGAAATATTTGAATTATTTGCGTTATTTTTAAATTATACTAAATCTTGTGTGCTTCTCTTTTGCGGATAAATAAATAATCAATACTAAATATGAAGGTATTACTCTAAAAAAAGCAACCATATATACTAGATATTAAGAAAATTATAATGAAAATCATTTTAAAAATGTTATTAAGTCAAAGGATATCATTGAAAAACAAATAAAAATTACTGTGTTCAGACAAAATATTTCACGGCATAGGGTCTTATAGGATTACAATGTAACTTAGAAATATTTAATAAAGTCGCAATGAATAACACTGCGGATGACAATTTCTGCAGTGCAACCCGAGTAGGGATTTCAACTAATTTTAGGTTTTTTATAACAATCTGGGAAGATCAAAACAAAAGTAAAAGTCAGGCTCAAGCCCCTTTCAAGCCCATTTTCAACAAGAAATACTGCACTTCTTTGGGCGGATTGAAAAGGAAGTATCATGTGGAATACCATTAGCCAGAAAGCGTATTTGTATATGGTATGTTCCGATTTAGCGATCATCTTGGATGCTTTACATAATTACATCATTAGCAAGCTAACTCTACTCACCGGTCCATCAGCGACATTTATTTCCCTTATGGCAATCGATTTATGCGGAGAGCTCTAATGTTCAGTTTGTTGCTTACCCTATTGCTTTCAAGTAGAGTTTCGGTAATACAGATCTTAAAGCTGAAATGCATGCAGATATTTTTAGTTATCTCCGTATCTCTCCTTCGATGCGTATCGGATGAAATTCACTGATAGTGCCCTTCAAAGTTAGTTGGGAAAAATTTGGTTCTGCTTGGTTTTTATAACTGATTTAAATATTAAAACTTACCAGCAAAAATCACTTTAGCATGTTCAGCAGGTTAGTAAGGGAGAACTGCAGCGTAACTCACTAACCTGCTGATTAGATTCTGAATGTTGTGAGTATTTTCCAAAAAATTCTTCATCATTCCACTAAAGGAACTATAAAATAATACATATTGTAAATTCCGCGATATTGGAGCCGATTCATGTAGAGCTTCAGCTCCAACCCAATCCTCTGGTTCTCGTTTACTCTACTGCTCTTAAGTCCCTCAGAGTTTAGCAATGCTGATGTTATTACATTCTGCGAGTAATGCAGCCTCTACCTTACTATACCAGAGATTATACTAAAACATCTTCCTTTGATTTCAAGTACTTCGTTGTCATTGCCTTGCTTATTGCTGCCGCTCAAGCCATTCCAATTGAATTGGGTCACTATGGTCATGGACTACTGATACATGTCGATCCTAGTCTTGCTCATGGCCATGCCCATGTCGAACCAAAGGTATGTTACATATATAACTTTCATTTCCTTCCCCTTGCAGAGAAGCTAAGAACGGAGTTGAATTTCTTTATTTCCCTAGGCTTATCCCAAATATGCATTCCAATATGACGTTAAGGATCACCACACCGGAGATATTAAATCACAGACTGAAGTACGTGATGGAGATGTTGTAAAGGGTCAATACTCATTCGTTGAAGCTGACGGTTCAGTGCGTACCGTCAGCTATAACGTTGACAAACACAGTGGTTTCAAAGCCGTCATCCACAAGACTGCTCCAACTGTCCATGCGGTTCCGGTTCATGCCATTCATGCTGCTCCCGCTCACTTGTTACATCAGTACTAGAAGAGATTTACTGATGGACAAATGAGAGAACAGAAAGAAGTGTCGTCAAGGATGCACAGCCAAAGTCGACTTTGTAATGAGGACAAATATTATTTTATTTTTATGACATAAAATACATAAGCTTTAAGTCCTAAACAAGTTTCACTACCTCTCTTCTAAGTTTCACTACATATAAACTATTATTTATTTTCATTATTTCCTAATCTAATCATTAAGTCTTGTACGCAGAACATATAGTTTTCAAATTTATAATTTTCTCGTATGTTTTTTAAGGAGAAGACCAATATTTTTTGGATATTCTTTCATTTCAATGAGTTTTTTGTCTAAGTTTCTTACTTTTTGTAGAACATCTTAAAATTTTTTTCAACTTTGTGGCAAGACTTTTGTCATATATTTGGTTGACGTTGTTACTCAGACTGTAATAGAAATGTTGAGATGTATATACTTTATTATAGTTTGATTACTTCTACTGAATTTTCGAAAATTGTCTTCTTCTTAAGAAATGTAAATTGATTCTTTGTTCAACATTATTACTGATCTCTTCTGCTAATCTTTTTTGTCATTCTGCCGTATATAATCTATATGTATGTATATATGTAGCATTTAAGATTACGCTTTACAAATAGTTTGCAACAAAACAGAATTTCTCTGTAAATGCAAAAAACGAAAAAATAAAATATACAAAAAAAAAAACTTGTTGTTTCTATATTTTTTTTAATGACCACAGAGCCAACCAACATGGTTAAGATTTCCAGCGTATAAAATCCTGAAATTTTCGTTCTGAAATTTAAATTTTCCATTCAGAACCATTTTGCGGAAATAAAGGGTCCGCCATCTAACTTTTTTTTCAACTAGTGCTTATTTCGTGAATGGTAACACTCAGCTCATGTCTGATTTGATAGATAATTAGTTTTATACTTCCTCTGAACGAATATGTGTATATTGCGAATATTGCGACATTAAAATCATGGTAATGTTGCAGAATGTGTGCGAAAATTGCGTACGGATTTTGGAAGAAGAGAAGCACCGTCAGCTCCGTATGTTCGTTATCTTGTGAAAAAAGTGAAAGAAACTGGCATCCTCATCGATAAACCAAAGCGTGAAAAGCCAAAAACAGTGCGTACACCCGAGAATATTGCTACTGTGTGCGTGCAGCGCCATCAACATCAATTCACCGTCGTTCTCAACAATTGAACATTTCGGAGACATCATTGAGACGAATTTTGCATAAAGACCTTGGTATGACGCCATACAAAGTCCAATTGGTTCAGGAGTTGAAGCCAACTGACCATCCAATGCGTTTCAGTTGTTTTTTTATAGCATTTTCAAAAAAAACTAAAGGCGGACCCTTTTTTTATTTTAGTATTATTGATGGGAAAAAATCATAGTATCCCCAAGCACCCTGTAGCTTCGCCACTGTAATTTATAGATGGTCCCAATTTAAGGTTTAATTTATTTAAGACCTCTTCTAGAAGCATGTCAAGCTTTATTGCACTCCGTTATCAGGTTAAGAAACAGCGGAATTATTTCCATTTTTTGTGAATTCCTCTCACTGTGCGGCACTACCACATCATGTAGATTCTGACCATAATATGGTTAAGACAGGATTATATTGTCACGGTAACCATAATATTTTTAAGACTCAAAACATTTTATGTTTAAGATGCAACTATATTATAGTAAAATATATTATGGCCAGCGATAACGTATACATGTCTTTGGATTCAGATTATGTTAAATTTATAACAAAACAAGTAAGAAAGTTTCAGTCGGGTAAACCGACTAAGGTATACCCTCACTTTGTGAGTAATGTAATATTGAATATTACACAAATTATTCTGTCAATTTTTGTGGGAGGTACCAGAAGGGGTTTAAGAAATACACCTATATTTCGCTGAACAGTAGAAACTTTAAATACATTGCACTGTGCCGAAATGTAACCGTTTATATGGACTGGTATATTAACGTTGAGATATTAAATTGTAGTATAATTTGGCCATTTTATGTGGGAGGTACAAAAAGGGGCGTGGTGATAACGCTCATTTTTCACTGGACTATAGGCATTATAAAAGCATTACACTGTGCAAAATTTCAAGTAATTGTATACACTGATATTAATGTTATAAACTGTTAACTTTTGGTGCAAAATGGTGCCTTTGTGGAAGAGGTAACAAAAGGGGCGTGACAATAACGCCCATTTTTCAATGGACAGTAGGCACTATAAAAACATTACGCTGTACAAAATTTCAAGTATTTTTATGCACTGGTATTAATGTTATAAGCTGTTAACTTTTGGTGCAAAATGGTGCATTTGTGTGGGAGGTACCAAAAGGGGAGCGGCAATAACGTCCATTTTTCACTGGACTGTAGGCACTATAAAAGCATTACACTGTACAAAATTTCAAGTATTTCTAAACACTGGTATTAATGTTATAAGCTTTTAACTTTTAGTGCAAAATGGTGCGTTTGTGTGGGAGATACCAAAACGGCCGTGGCAATTTCGCCCATTTTCCTCGAGTTGATAGCGACTAACAAACTAATACTATGTGTGGAATTTCAGAAGATTCGAATACGTATAATAGCAGTTATTAAAGAATCAATATTTCACAACATTTTAACCCTTTGTGGGGGAGGTACCAGAAGGAGTGGACTAATATGGCCGATCTTCGAACTTAGCCGGAGATAGAAAAAAATATTACCACATACGAAATTTGAAGTCAATCGGTTACTCCTTTCGAGCGTTATCGTGCGCACCAGCCAGCAGACAGACAGACACACAGGCAGACAGACAGACAGACAGACAGACGGACGGACATTGCTCATTCGACTTAAAATGACCCAAAACGGATTTCCGCCGAACATACTTGGGGTCTTAGGTCACTCCTTCGATGTGTTACACTTTTTTCCGTAGCAAATGATATATACCCTCGTCACACTAAAGTGAGGGTATAACCAGTAACGAAAGGCAGAAAGTCGGGCGGGGCCGACTATATAATACCCTACACCTCCCTAACAATGCGATAAGGGTCATTGCCATAATAATTTTGAATAATTGGTAAATGGGTAGAAACATATTATCTAATTCTGAAACGATAATCGCTAAATTAAGCAATATTCGTTCCTAAATTGAGAAACATCTTTCTGGAAAATTTTAATGATCGGAAGTAAAATACAACTTCTATAGCGGTTTGATACAAAATAAGGAGGAACATATATATGGAGCTTTAATATAAATCTGAACCGATCTTACCTGAATACTCGTTCATGTAAAAAGACCTCCTTCTGTCGAATTTCGTACTGATCGGATATAAAATATAGTCTCTACAGCGCTTACATGTCAAATCGGAGGTAACATATATATGGGAGCTATATCTAAATCTGAACCGATTTTCTCCGAATTTGGCAGTATTCCTTCATGTAGAAAGAAACCTCTTTTTTCCGACTTTCGCACTGATCGGATATAAAATAACATTTTTACAGCGCTCACATGTCAAATCGGGGGTAACGTATATATGGGGGCTATATCTTAATCTGAACCGATTTCTTCCAAATTTAAAAGTGTTAATTCATATAATAGGAAATATCTTTCTGACGAATTTCATACTGATCGGATATAAAATACAGTTTTTACAGCGCTTACATGTGAAATCGGGGGTAACCTATGTATGGGGGCTATATCTAAATCCGAACCGATTTTCCCCGAATTTGGCAGTATTCCTTTGTGTAATAAGAAACCTCTTTCTGCCGAATTTCGCACTGATCGGATATAAAATACAGTTTTTACAGCGCTTACATGTCAAATCGGGGGTAACATATATATGGGGGATATATCTAAATCTGAACCGATTTTCTCCCAATTTAGCAGTATTCCTTCATGTAATAAGAAACCTCTCTTTGCCGAATTTCGCACTGATCGGATATAAAATAACATTTTTACAGCGCTTACATATCAAATCGGGGGTAACGTATATATGGGGGCTAATCTGAACCGATTTCTTCCAAATTTAAAAGTGTTCATTCATATAATAAGAAACCTCTTTCTGCCTAATTTCATACTGATCGGATATAAAATAAAGTTTTTACAGCGCTTACATGTCAAATCGGGGCTAACATATATATGGGGGCTACATCTAAATCTGAACCGATTTTAACCAAATTCAATAGGGATCGTCCTTGGGCCAAAAAAAAGATATGTGTAAAGTTTCGTCGAGATCGGACCATAATTGGTCCAAGAAGAATACAAGAGTACATGCACAGACGGACAGACAGACGGACATAGCTAAATCAACTCAGAAAGTGATTCTAAGTCGATCGGTATAATAAACGATGGGTCTATTTCTTTTCATTTTGGGTGTTACAAACAAATGCACAAAGTTATAATACCCTGTACCACAGTGTGATGTAGGGTATAAAAAAATAAAGCTTTCAAATAAAAAATGTTCTTCATAATAACATGGAACATATTATGCTAATGTACCACATTACGGTGACCAAATTTTGGCAACATGGGAACTATATTGTGTTTATAGGTATGTGATATGAATATACATGGTTTTCTAATAAGGTTGATATGATTTCTTTGAATAATAACAGACTTATTGTTAAGGAAATTCAAAAGTTTTTTATTTTATGTGAAATACAATCGATACAATTAAGTTATAAATACAACGTTATTCAAATGGTCTCCACGACTTCTTCTGCAGGAACGAATTCGATAAACCAAATTTTCGAGCACTTTTCCACTAAATCAAGTCGTATGTCATGAATGGCACGTTCAATATTGACTTGTAATGCTTGAAGAGAGTCTGGTTTACTTCGAAAGACCAATTACTTCAAATAACCCCATAAGAAATAGACTACTGGTGTTAAATCACAACTTCTTGGAGGCCATTCAATATCAACATTTCTTGAAATAATCGAATCTCCAAACTTTTCTGGCAACAATCCAACTGTTTGATTTGCTGTGTGGCACGTAACCATAATCGGTCAATGGCAAAAGATAGCTCTTAACGAGAGCTAAAATATTGCTCATGGGTGTCAAGGTCGTAGGTCGACTGAAAAGTGGTTTATTTGGATTTAAAAAAAATTGACTTAGCGCACGAAAAGTTGCAATTGGAGAACGATTATTTTGATAATAAAACTATGTTAAATTTATAACAAAAAAATTGAAAATAAAGCTTTCAAATAAAATATTTTCTTCATAATTACATGGAACATATTATGGTAATGCACCACTACCTTATGGTCAAAGCGATGGTGACCAAAGAAGATTAACAGCAAAACTTGCCCAACTAAATTGTATAAATGGTAAGACCTAAAAATCTTAATAACACGGTGTTGGTCCAAAAATTCAACAGAAAAGATATCCATATCTTTTTTTTCGACCATGTTGAACCCAGTTGCTGTAGCCGTTTTTCTATGTTAGCTCTTGTTTTCGAGATATTCGCCCTCAACCTTTGCTGGGAAATCAATGATGTTAGTTATGTCGGTCGTGATTTTGAAGTGGAAGGTCTGGAAATACACGCTTCAGTCCAAAGGGCGAAACAAAGGGAACCTTTGGAGAATTGTTTCTCTCGAAACGATCGTCCCCGCTTGTCACCCTTTACACTGCAAGTATTTATATGCTCTGGTATTACAGTGATAAGCAGTTAAATCTTGGTGCAAAACGGTGTGGGCGGTACCATAAATGGCTTGACAACTTCCGTAATTTTTCTCAAGATGGTAGCGTCTAATAAACTAATAATTTGTGTGCAATTTCAGAAGATTCGAATTAATAGTATAGAAATTATTAGAAAATCAATACTTCACTAAAATGTAACCCTTTGTGGGATAGGAACTAGAATAAGTGGACCAATATGGCCCATCTTCGAACTCAATCTGAAATAGAAAAAAATATTACCACGTACACAATTGAAGTCAAACGGTTCCTCCTTTCGAGGGTTATGGTGCGTACCAGCAGATGGACCATTTTACACAAAAGTTAACAGCTTATAACTTTAATGCCAGTGCATACAAATACTTGAAATATTGTACAATGTTTTTATAGTACCTAGAGTCCATTGAAAAGTGTTATTTGCACGCCCATTTTGGTAACTCCTATACAAGTGGACCATTTTGCGCCAAAAGTTAACTGCGTATAACTTTAATACCGGTCACACAAATACTTGAAAGTTTGTTCAATGTAATGCTTTTATAGGACCTACAGCCCAGTAAAAATTGGCGTTATTGGTACAAAAAAATGAGGGGATTTATAAGTCGGTTTACCCGACTGAACTTTCTTACTTGTTTTTTTTTTAATATTTGCTTTAACAAAAAGGATGGTTTGAAGATTTGCTCCATACCCAAAGAGCTTTCCAGTAATATAATTGAATGAAATGTATGGTGGTGGGCAGGGACGTATCCAGGATTTTGGTTCGGGGGGGGCCCAACCTTTTTTTCCTTAACAAAGATAAACAATTAAAAAATTGCGTTTATTGTGTAGGTGATGGAAGTTAAGTTCCTTAGTTTTTTATTCGAATTTTGTTGCTAAATATAAATGTGTACTTTAGTACGAGATCAGTAAAACTTTTTATGATAAAATACGTAAGAGTTAAAATGTAATCTTAGATTTTTTTAAAGAAATATATCAATTATTTCATCGATTTTGACTTCATCTTTGTATATAGACATCAAATCCAGATAAGATAGCCTTTCTCCTTCCATTCTGTTCCGGAGATAAGTTTTTATTCTTCTTAATGTCGAGAAACTTCGCTCAGCAGATGCCGTTGTCACTGGTATTGTGGCCAGTATCTACAAAAGGGTAAAAACGCTTGGGAACATGTCCTCATCACAAATTGAAATAGCATCTAATGCATTTGATGGCTTATCATTCTTCTGCCTCCAATAATCAATCCATATACTTATTTCAGCTAAAACAGATTTTGCTGAATTTTTTAAATCGTTTTTGTAAAAAAGTGTGACTTCTTCGAAATCTTCCTTTATTAGATTTACAACTCGTATCGGAACGACATTAAACAGACTAGTAATTATAGCTTCATGTTCGGAAAATCTATTATTTAAATGTGATATTACTTCGTCCAGATATGGTATGAACAATGTTGTCCTAAAACACGCCTTGGCATCTGAACCAGGAATATCAGCCCTATACTTTTGAGTGCCTACTCTTCTAGGTAGTGCAGCTTCTATTCCAAAACTTCTTGCAAGTTGTGTGGATTCTTCAAACAGTTTATCAAACTCCGCATCTGAATTTCTACGCATGTTACTTAATTTAGTCGTTGCCAATTTTACGATTTCGTAAGCCTTTATTATATCTAGGTTAATCGTTTGCAAATACTGTGATAAGTTCTGTGTAATGGCCAAAACCGTACTTCTTATTACCACACCCAATATAAAGTCAAATTTACATACACGGTTGTGCAAACTCATTCCATAACTGCAACCTACATGTTAAAAAGGTAGATAGATAAGAAATCATAAATGTAATTTTAACTTAATTTCCGCCATATCTGGTTATCATAAATTTAAAGCCAACCAATAATTACACCGGTCGACAAAAACGACATTTTTTCTTGCGTTTCTGTTTTAATGCATAGATTCTGATTCTAGACGTCAAAAAACGTCAAAATCTCCAATCTTAGATTTTAAAGTTGGTTTTTGTAAATTTTACATCGATAAGAAAGTTTTAAAGTTAAAACCTTACTAAATTAGCTATAACTTTTTAAATTGTGCATCGATTTTCTTCGGAATGGGCTTGTATATAACATTTGTTCATTTTTATATTGTTTTATGGGAGTTTTATTTTAAAAATATTAAAATTTTATCAAAATATCAAATTTTTTTGCAATATTTTGTAATACTAGTATATCGTCGAAACTGCTGAACGGATGGAAAATGGTATTATATGAAGTTGAAGGCTACTTAATATTTAATTCTTTAAAATGGTTCTCGAGTCATGCCACTATATGTGGTTCAACCACTAATTTCTTTCCATATCACAGCTTATCGCGAGAATTAAAAAAAAACAACCCTTTAGGCTAAGAAAAAGGAGAGGTTGAACCACATATTATGGCATAACTAGTGAACCATTCATCCGAATTGGTTCAGCTAAGCTTTACAAACTTCAAAATTAAGTAGCCTTCAACTTCATCCGTTAGCGGTTTCGACGATATCTTACATAGTTTTGCAAAAAATCATATTTTTTGAGAATATTTTAATAATTTTTAAATAAAAGCCCCATAAAAACATCTAGAAACGCACAATTGTCATATTTTTGTGATGTTATCGTAAACTCTGAAAGGTTATGAATAAATTGAGACCATTCCGAAGAAAATCGATGCATAATTTAAAAAGTTTTAGCGAGGAAACCATGCACTTTTCTTATTTTTAGTTGTTGTTACTTTTACTGATACCATTTTTTACGCTTTCTTATTGTTTTTTTTTAACGGCCTTCCAAATATTTTTCGTGTTTTTTTGAGTGATTTTGAAAACTGTAAACAGTTTATCCCTATGTTTAAAACATTTCTGTATACGTCCCTGGTGGAGGGTATATAAGATTCAGCATGGCCGAACTTAACGTTTTTTACTCGTTTATCACACGGACAATCCCAATTTAAATTGGTGAACATAGGTTCAGATTTATATATAGAGCTTATATATACATATGTTCCTCAGATTTGGAATAAAAACGCTGTAGAAACCACAGTTTTTATGCGATCTATATGAAATTCGGCGATCTATATGAAACGGGAATCCGCAGTTGTTGATACACGGGCAAAATCGCCTTTTTTGATATGTTTGAATCGAAAGAAAATATATTTGGAACACAAATTTTTAAATATTATATATTTCTGAGCAAATAATTTTTATTTAAAAATCAATAAAATTTACTTGGGACGTATATTATAATATTTCCCCAAATAAAATATGTGCTTAAATACAAATAAAATTTTTGTTTAGGAATTTCTCCAAATATATTTTAATTAAAAATATTTTAAAAACTTTGCTGACATTTTCGAACTGAAGTTTTTTTTATTTTTTGATTTCGTATTACTTCTTCCAGTTAAAAATGCAAGATGCGGCATTATCTTCTTTCCTAAAGCACATATTTTAAATTTTTGAGTATCCCAGTCATCATTTGTTGTCAATTCTTTTATTAATTTAATTTTATCCAAGATTATCCGATAATGTATTTTTACAAACATTCAACACTTATAAAAATATACTTTTTTCTGAATACTTAAATGCAAATAAAACTTCGTTTCGGAAATAATGGTCCCAAAATAAAAAAATTTAGCATGTAAATATAGATTTGTTTAGAACAACATCTTTATAAATATGTAATTTTTGTGTTTACCAAGTATTATATATTCAAGCAAAAATATGTTTGAGACAATATACTACAGAGGCGTTTTTTTTCAGCCTGTACATATCGGTAACGAATACATTTTCTATATTCGCATTTGGACTTCTTTCCTGATAACCTGGGAGAGTTCAGCGATAAACAAAGCGAACATTTCCACCACGAAATTGCTACATAAGAGAAACAATGTGAGTGAAAAAATACTATAAACATGATTTAAGAATATTGCTGGTCACTTAAAAGACAAAAAGATGATGACGAATTAAAAAGAACAAACATTTTTGTAGAAATTTAGTTTTAATGAAAACTTAAATAACTTAGTAAATTGCAAACGGATTTTTAAAAACCAGGTGGCATTTTATTCCTTACAAAATATTCTTTTTACATATATTAACTATATGTGCTGTTATCTCACAAAAAACTCGTAATTTGTAAAAACTTTGCTTAAATTAGAAAGTGGCGAAAAATATAAAAAAATGTCGTTGGAGGACATATACACATATTTTTCGAAATTTTTTTCAAATCCGTTGAGGTACAGAAAATCTGTTATAAATGTAATTACAAAGTTGTAGGCGTATAAGTGTCCGGCAAATTCGGCAGAACAAATATTGTGATATTGTGTCCCACGATATCCGTCTGTCGTACTGTGTAATAAGAGTTAATAAAATTTTACTAATATCACTGAATGTTCAACAAAATGTATCCTCGATAAAAACAACTTACTCCGCATATGTTTTACCCGCTAAATCGAATGGCATTTACCATTTTTTTCCAGTGGCATCGCGTTCGAACCACAAAGTTTGCGGTAGGTGGTTTTCCAGGTGTAAGAGAAGTAGCAGCGGTGTCGGTTGTTTTGGGAGAAATACATCCTGAAGTTTCTGATTTATTTTGTTCTTTGACATGGAACAGCTATCCCGAAGCCTTATGTAGTGAAATTGTGCCCAAATATACTAACCCTGTGATTACCCAGGAAACAATGTGGACAAATGCGATACATATGGGCATTTCCTGCGTTGCGGACGGCAGGAATTTCATTAGTTTTTTCCCCATAACTTCCTTGATATTGATATTAGGAATATTACTGTTTTTAGCTAATTTTTAATGTCTATCGAGTTTAATAACTATGAATTTTTAGAATTTAGATAATTTTTTTAGTTTCCATAAAAATCGACAACTGGACGGCTTGACGGACCGCACGAAAAAAACACGATTCTTGAGGTATATTGAGTGATTTAAAAATTTCAACGAAACTTCTTGTTAAATAATATCTAACTTAGTATCTGCATATACTAGAGACAATGCTTCTTAAGTATGTATTTACCATTTACTCTAAAAATGGAAAATTTTTGAGATATTTAGATTATTGTTGAATTCCCGATGGCATGATCCGGACAGCAGGAAATTGATAAAAAGAAAAGGGGTTAATAAAGTATTTATTTTAATTTCAATATTATATATATTGTTGTCAAACGGGAAATCCCGATTCCGAAAATCCCGGGAAATCCCGATTCCCGGGATATTTAATAATATATGAAGTTGTCTCGTATAAAATATTAAGTGAACGATAGATACTCTCTGTTGAAAATGTAAACTAATGAATCAAATTGTTAACATAAAAAAACATTGATAAAATCCGGTGGAAAAATTAGAAATTTGGAGAAAACTTAAAAAAAATGTGATAAATTTAATTATAAAGAAGTAAACTTAAAACAAAACCACAAAAGGATTTTGTGTCCCACAAAACGAAGAACATTGTATTCTATTCTTTCAAATTTATGAAAAATCCTAATATAAAATCTGATTTGGATCGACACATCGATTTGGTTCTCATAAAAACTGATTTCACAAGTTGAAAAAATATTTTCGTGGTTTAATGATAGAAAATAATAACGTCAATAATAATTCAGACGACGAACTGAAGTTGGACCAAAATTATTCCATAGCTAAGATGCTGTGAAATATTTTAATAAAAGTTAGTATTTTTAACAAAAGTTAATTTAAGCTTTAGCTATTTTTTTCCTTATTCAAATTAAATTAAAACCGATTTATCCCGAAAATCCCGATTTATCCCGAAAACCCTGAAAATCCCGGGATGTCGAAAAATTTCGGGAAAAAATCCAGGGATTTGCAATTTAAAAATCCCGAATGCCGGGATTTCTGAAAACCAATTCCGTTTGGCATCTCTAATATTATACAATATTTACTTAATTTTTTACGTAGATCGATAAGGAACATTAGTACACGGTGAAAAATTGCCTTATTTGATATGTTTAAATCGAAAGAAAAAATATTTTTAGAATACCAATTTTTAAATATTAAACCGATTGACTTCAAATTTGGTACACGGGGCAAAATCGCCTTTTTTGATATGGTTGAATCGAAAGAAAATATATTTGGAACACAAATTTTTAAATAAAATATACTTGGAACTCGTATATTAATATGTTACAACATATAATATTTGCAAACTAAATTTCTCAAGTAAAATATGTATTTGAATACAAATAAAATTATTGTTTAGGAATTTCTCCAAATATATTTTATTTAAAAAAGATTTTCGAAACTTTTTTTGAATTTTTCGAACTTCATTTGGTTTTGGTTTCGAATTGAACCTTCCAGTTATTATACCAAATGCAGCATTAACTTATGATTTAAATCAATCATTTAAAATTTCTGAGTATTCCAAGCCACCATCAGTTGTCAATCCTCCAATTAATATATTTCGATCCAAGATTATATGATTTCAATTATTATTTATTATATTTACGACAACTTTGAATTACTAAAAAATTTAACACAATTTATGTATTTTCTGAATACTTAAATGCAAATAAATATTTGTTTCGGAAAAAAATAGTCCAAAGTAAACACATTTGGGATGTAAACAAAGATTTGTTTAGAACAACATCTTCCCAAATATATAATTTTTGTGTGTACCAAATATTATATGTTTAGAGTGTACCCTAAAGATATATATGTTTCAAGCCGAATATATTTGGGACAATATACTACAGAAGCGATTTTTTTTCAGAGTGTATGTATTAATATTTTGTTCAGGCTAAAGTCAAAGATGGTCCATGTTGGTGCACTCCTTCCAAAATTTTTTCATTTTGAATTTCGCTTACTTTTACAATATGGGTCGTAATTTATACATTTATCCATAGATTTTATCACACAAGTATTCCCCAGCAAAAACTCTCATTACCAGGTAACCTGGCGGGTAAGTGAAATTCAAAAGAAATAATGACTTACCATTTAGCCACCCTTCAGATTATTTTTACATGGGCATGACATTGGAGGAAAGTACTTCCATGCAAGCATACGAAGAGTTTACAAATAACTACTTACCCCCACGCTTACGAAGATCCAACATATAAGTAGTTATTATTGTCATTTTAAGGGGTTGAATAACACCTTACCAGTAATGATTTTCATAACCATTTACTTAGCATATATAATTAAATACGACGAGACATATTTTTTACTTACCATCAAAAACGTGGTAAGTACATGTCAGTGTACATTGCATTAGCATTTGAGACATCTCATTACCATCTGCATTACATGTAGTCAACAATTAATGACTTACTTATATTGACACGCTTATTGTATTTTATAAAAGGGTTAAATAACACCTTACGAATAATGATTTTCGGCGCTATGTTCCTCCTAGGGACTATGGGAAAATATATATTTAATAATGATTTTCATATGTAAATATATCATATATAATTAAATATGACGAGATGTTTTTTTAATCGAAATGTTACAAAGTTTCTAAATTAAATCAATGTTTCTTTTATAAAAATTGGTATTGTCGCATATTTTACAATAACCGACTTAAAATAACTTACAAATAAGTAAATATTTATGTCAATATAAGCAAGTCAATATTTGTTGACTACATGTGATGCGAAGGGTAATGATATGTCATTACCTGGTAATGCAAGTGGTAATGACATGTACTTACCAAGTTTTTGCTGGGTCGTTTCTATAATAAAAAATAAAAAAAATTCTTGGCTAATTTTTTTCTATTTTTATGGTTTTTTGTGCCATAAAAAACTTTTTTTAAATTCATCTTTTTTAACGACTGTTACTAAACTGTTTCTAGGTAAAATGAATAATTCCAAAATTGTTAGCCCTCATAATTTTCCTAAATGTGACTTGTATCCCGACTCGACCCCGGAATTTACTTCAAGCTGAAAAAAAATCGCTTCTGTAGTATATTGTCTCAAACATATTCTGCTTGAAATACACATATGTTTATTATATACTCCAAATATATAATATTTGACACAAACAAATATTATATGTGTGGGAGGATGTTGTTCTAAACAAAACTATGTTTCCCTCCTAATATCTTTTTATTTGGAACTAATATAGGGTGATACAAGTAGAGATACTTTTTGACAGATCACGTGTGAGTCGTGTCATGCTGTCATGTTATTTTTGTTAAGTATTGTTTGGCATTTCATCATGGAAAGACTTACGCCTGAACAACGTCTCAGATTGTCCATCCGTTGAGTCGAATTTTCGATGACTCGACAATTTTTCAGAAATTCAAAGCACATTTTTTAGAAATTGTAGAATTTGATTAAAATTAAATTGTACAATCTTTGGTAGCGATAAATTGCATTGATGGATTGACAATATGTATTTATTTATTTATTTATTTGAATTACAATACAAAGTAAATTTATATTCTAATTTTAAGGTCCAGGGAAAGGCCGGGTTACAAAGACCATATGGCTAAATGTTTGCAGCGACAGACCAGAGCCTCTGGTGGGAATCGAACCCACGACCCCCAAACTCATAGGCGAGTACGCTACCAACTCGCCTACTGGGGCGCTCATTGACAATATGTAATAATTTCGGAATATTTAAAATAAAATCATTTTTGTTAATAACAAAAACTTTATAATAAATAAAAATTAGAGCAGTAAAAACAAAAGTAAATGCTGCTTGTGACAGTTTTAACTATAAAGTATAACACGAAATCTAGGAAAACTTAAAACTAAAATTCGACAATGTCAATAAAGTTTTCAAAATCTTTTATAAATACAATATGTTTGGAAAAAAATTTAACAAAAGCTTGGCTTGTGTGTAAAGAAATATTTTATTTGTGAAAGTCAGTGCGCAAATATATTTTATTGTAATATATTAATATATGCGTCCTAAACTAAATTTATTGATTTTCAAATAAAGTGTATTTGTTCAAAAACATATAATATTTAAAAATGTTGGTTCCAAATTTATTTTCCTCCAATTCAAACATATCAAAAATTAGGATTTTCCTCCGTGTTTAAAGAATAGGGTCTCAATACTAAAGATACCTTCATTGAAAATTAAAAAAAATACCATAAACATGTTTCAAATATATTTTTTCGAGTTTAGGATACCAAATTATACCTGAAAATGTTACGAACAGCCCTTCGGCAAAATGTTTGTAAACTAGAGTAATCAGTATAATGTTGAATTTAGTCAAATGTAGAGACCCAAAAAATAGCACCCAATAATATTGTTTCAATAAGAGTTTTATTAAATTCGAAAAACATTTACGTCTCTGTATTACTATATGTTTGTAACAATTTTTATGATACACAACATTTGTCACCTCTGCTTTATCTTCACTTCACTTCCGTGCTGCAAGTGTACAAACCACCCTAATAAGTTTGTTTGTTAAATATGAAATATTACATAGAGACAAAATTGAAAAAATGCATGGAAGATATCAAACGTTGTTGATTTCGTTTGTTTTTACTTTTGCTTTGCATAACAATTTCATGTGCTCTAGATAAATAACATTTTCATTTATTTCAACCAATTTATGAATTGCAAAATGTGTGACAAATATTAAAAAAATTACTAAAGTCTGCTTTGATAACGGATTGTGAATATGGTGACCAGAAATTAGTTTGTGAGTTATATTTTGTTGCAATCGAAACCCACTGTTCTGGGTAGCAAAAATGTTGCAAAGGTTTAGAGCAGACACTGTTGCAATAATTTATTATCCAGTTCTCTACAAAATGTATGAAATCAAAAGTATATAAAGAGTTTTGGTCATTTGGAATATTTATCAGTTCTGCATTTAACGGCTAACGGTTGGTATTATTACCAAAAATAAAAAGACAACTAATTTACATTCTTAAGTGAAATAATCGAATAATCGAATTTTTTTTATTTGTGTAATTTTTGGATTTTTATAATTCTAGAGTGCGACCCTTTTTGCGGAGTAAACAAAACATTTGTATTAAATATGAAGGTAATACAAGAAACAAAAACATTAAAAGGCTATGTATTATTAATAAAAATCCTTTTGAAAGCGATGTGAAGTCACAGGATAGGATATCCTTGTATAAAATATATAAAGATTACTGAGTTCAAATCAAATGTGGAAACCAATGGACTTTAAGAAATAAATCGTGTTATTTCAAATAAATATCTCGGTTGCAAAGTTACTTAGAAATATTTATTAATAAAGTCGTAAGCAATTAAACTGCGGGCGACAATTTTTGCAGTGCAACCGGAATGTGGATTTCAAGGAATTTAATTATCCTATATGTAGATGTATATAGAAAAGATCTAAATAATCGTAAAAGTCATGCTTATTTACCTCAAGTCCGCTTCCAGCAATAAATGCTGCACATTTTGAGCGGTGTGGTAAGCGCGATTTTTATACGGTATGTTGCGATTTAGCGATCATCTTGCAAGTTATATGTGTGATCTACTCACCAGTCCATCGCTGACATTGATTTTCCTCATGGCAATCGATTCATGCTGAGAGATCTAATGTTCAGAAAGCTGAAAAATAATGTAAGCTGAAAATTATTCAGATATTTTTAATAAGCTCTGTCTCTCTCCTTCGAGTATTAGTATCGGATGAAATTCGCTGATTGTGACCTTCAAAGATAGTTGGGAAAAATCTGGTTCTGCTTGGTTTTTGTAACTGATTGAAATATTAAAACTTACCAGTAAAAATCACTGCAGCATATTCAGCAGGTTAGTATGGGGGAGATGCAGTGTAACTCACTCACTAACCTGCTGAGTAGGTGAGTATTTCCCGAAATTTTGTTCATCTTTGTAGGTCGTGAATTCATTCTACTTAAGGAACTATAAATTAATACATATTATAAACTCCGCGAGATAACAGCCAATTATTGTAGAGTTTCAGTTCTAAACTAATTTTCTAATTCTCATTTACTCTACTGCTCTTAAGTCCTTTAGAGTTTCAGCAATATTGATTTTATTGCATCGTCAGAAGAGTTGAAGGCTTCCAAAATTTGTATGTTTTTCTGCGAAATACATATATAGTACATGCCTTACTCTATAGCTCTCAAGTGAACCAGACATCATACTAAAATCGTTTCCTTTGATTTCAAGTACTTCGTTGTCATTGCCTTGCTTATTGCTGCCGCTCAAGCCATTCCAATTGAATTAGGCCACTATGGCCACGGACAACTGATACATGCCGCTCCCCACCATGCCCATGCTGAACCAGAGGTATTGTTTTATATATAACATTCATTCCACTCGCCTTGCAGAGAAGCTAAGTACGGAGTTGAAATTCTTCCTTTCCTTAGGCTTATCCCAAATACTCATTCAAATATGACGTAAAGGATCACCATACCGGAGATATTAAATCGCAGGCTGAAGAACGTGATGGAGATGTTGTAAAGGGTCAATACTCATTGGTTGAATCGGACGGTTCGGTGCGTACCGTCAGCTATAGCTCTGACAAACACAACGGTTTCAATGCCATCGTCCACAAGACTGCTCCAGCTGCCCATGCGGCTCCTGTTCATGCCATTCATGCTGTTCCCGCTCACTTGCTACATCATTACTAGAAGCCATTTACTGATGAAGAAAAATGAGAGAAGAAAAGAAATGTCGTCAGGGATGCACAGTCAAAGTCGATTTTGTAATGAGGACAAAACACAAAGGACAAATATTTGTATGGCTATTATTTTTATTACATACAATACATGAACTTTAAGTCTTAAACAAATTTCGCTACATATTGTTATTCATTAGGAAGAAAAACTATAATTTCATATTTCATTCATTTCCTACTCTAATCATTGAGTCTTTTACGCAGAACATATAGTTTTTAGATCTATAACTTTCTCTTAGCTTTTTTACCATGAAGAAAATATTTTTTTTCATTTCATTTTTAATTTTTTTCATTTCGAAGAGTTTTTTATCTAAGTTTCAAGCTTTTTCTAGAATATCTTAACACTTCTTTCAACTTTGTTACTATTTTTTAGCAAATCTTTTGTCATCTATGTGGTTGACGTTGTTACTCAGACGGTCTTAGAAATGTTAAGGTGCCATTTAGACATTAAACACAAAAGTACGCGTTAACCTTGAGTTCTTTAAAGTTTCTATCCAAATATACTTCTTTTTATAAATTTGTGATTATTATATTTTCGGTGAACGAGTCTCGGAAATTTTATTTCAATCACCAAGTCTTACTTTTACTATTCTGTGTGTTTAAAGTACATCTTTCACTTTGTATCTCTTTTTTATTTATCTGAAATTTAAAATCTAGTTGCTTTGATCTGCACCACTTTCTCATCTCTTCACACTAACTTTTAATACAAATTGTATACTGTGCTATATTTAGATTACTTCCAATGCTTTATTGAAAATTTTCTTCTTAAGAAATGTAAATTTAATTTTTATTAAACATTTTTACTGATCTTTTCTGCTATTGTTTTTTGACATTCTGTCGTATCTAATCTATATGTATATATGTAGCAAGTCTTTTGTCATCTATTTGGTTGACGTTGTTACTCAGGCTGTCATAGAAATGTTGAGGTGCCGTTTAGACATTAAACACAGAAGTACGTTGACCTTGAGTTATTTGAAGCTGCTATTCTGTATTTTAAAGTACATCTTTTACTTTGTATTTCTTTTTTATTTATCTGAAATTTAAAATCTAGTTGCTTTGATCTGCACCACTTTCTCATCTCTTTACACTAACTTTTAATACAAATTGTATACTATACTACATATATTCTGATTACTTCTAATGCATTTTTGAAAATTTTCTTTTTCTTAAGAAATGAAAATTGAATTTTTATTAAACATTTTTACTGATCTCTTCTGCTATTCTTTTTTGACATTCTGTCGTATATAATCTATATGTACATATATATGTTGGAAGTCTTTTGCCATCTATTTGGTTGACGTTGATACTCAGACTGTCATAGGAATGTTGAGGTGCCATCTACACATTAAACACAGAAGTACGTCAACCTTGAGTTATTTAAAGCTGCTATTCTGTATATTTTAAAGTACATCTTTTACTTTGTATCTCTTATTTATTTTGTAAAAATTTAAATTAAATTACATACTTTGATATGCACCACTCTCTCGTCTCTTTAAACTAATTTTTAATACAAATTTTAATCTTTACTATAGTTTGATTACTTCTATTGAATTTTCGAAAATTGTCATCTTCTTAAGAAATGTAAATTGATTCTTTGTTCAACATTATTACTAATCTCTTCTGCAATTCTTTTTTTGTCATTCTGTCGTATGTTGTCTATACGTGTATATGTAGCATTGAAGATTACTCTTTACAAATCGTTTGCAACAAAACAGAATGTTTATGCAAATACAAAAAAAATGAACGAAAAAATAAAATATACAATAATAACAACTTGTTGTTTCAAGATTTTTTTCAATTAGCACAGAGTATAGTGGTTCGCATTTCCTGCGCATAAAATCCTGAAATTTTTGTTCTTGTACAGACTTTTAAATTTTTGATGCAGTACCACTTTGCTTAATGCTTATTTTAGTATAATTTATTGGAGACAAATAATGTTATCATCACCCTGTAGCTGCGCCCCTGTAAATTATAGATGGTCCCAATTGGCATGCTCTTCTACAAGCATGTCAAGCTATGTTGCAATCGGTTATCTGGTTAAAAAAACAGCGGAATTATTTCAATTTTTGTGAATGCCTCTCACTATACGACACTACCACATCATGCAGATTTTTACCATAATATGGTTAAGACGGGATTATATTGTCAACCATTATACTTTTCCGACTCAAACATTTTATGGTCAGCGGCAGCGTATGCTTCACTTGGGATTCAGACAATAACTTTTTTTGTCGACAATGCTTATTTTTATAACACAAGGGAACAAAATTGAACATTTTTGTGTTGACAGACATATTATAGCAATGATTTACTAATTTGAGGTCCCTGATTTTAAATCTAATCTCCATTTTTCTCCATCAGCTCGCATTTTTCATTACGTAAATTGAACAGCAGCATAGACACTCATATTAAAAAAATTATTTTTGTATGAAAATTGTGATTTTTACCAATTCAGTTTTTTCAATAAATTGTGAACAAAATCAAAAGATGTGCACCGATTAAAATAAAATAAAGCTCGTATCATTCGAAATATATATGATAAATAACCAAATGATTTTCAAACAAAACTGTGATTTTTGTCGGGTTTTTATCTTTATGAAGTTTTAGAGTACATTTTTTTTTATTTTTATACCCTCACTTTAGCGTGACGAGGGTATACATCATTTGCTATGGACAAAAAGTGTAACACTTCGCAGGAGTGACCTAAGACCCCAAGTATGTTCGGCGGAAATCCGTTTTTGGCCATTTTAAGTCATTTGAGCAATGTCCGTCTGTCTGTTTGTCTGGCTGGAGCACACGATAACTCTCGAAAGGATTTGATTTCAAATTTTGTATGGGATAATATTTTTGTCTATCTCAGGCTAAGTTTGAAGATGGCTCATATGGGTCCACTCCTTTTAGTACCTCCCTCACAAAGGGTTCAAATTTAGTGAAATGTTGATTATCAATTTAGTGAAATGTGGGCGTTGCCACCACGTCCCTTTCTGTATCTCCAACACACAATGATCAAATTATACCAAAATTGAATAGCTCACAGCGTTAATATACTGGTGCACATAACCGCTCATAATTCGGAACAGTGCAATATATTTAAAGTATCTACTGTTCAGCGAAAAATAAATATATTTGATAAATACCTTCTGGTACCTCCACAAAAATTGACAGATTAAGTATTGTAATATTCCATATTACATTACTCACAAAGTGTGGGAATACTTTAGTCGGTTACACGAATTAAACTTTCTTACTTGTTTTAAGTCATTTGACCAATGTCCGTCCGTCTGTGCACGAAAACTCTCGAAAGGATTAACCGATTGACTTCAAGTTTGGTATGCGGTAATATTTTCTTCTAAGATCGAAGATGGGCCATATTGGTCCACTCCTTCTAGTACCTCCCCCACAAAGGGTTAACTTTTAATGAAATATTGATTATGCAATAACTTCTATACTACCAACTCGAATCTTTTGAAATGCCATACATACTATAGGGTGATCTAAGTAGAGATACTTTTTTCAATAGCCTTTTTTTTACAGATCACGTGTGAGTCATGCTGTCATGTTATTTTTGTTAAATATTGTTTTGCATTTCATCATGGAAAGATTTACGCCTGAACAACGTTTACAAATTAATCAGTTTTATTATTAAAATAATGATTCGCCAATTGCGCTAAGTGAATTTTTTTTTAATTTTTGAGTATGTTTTCTAAATAATCGAAAAAAAAACCTTTTCAAGCCGACCCACGACCTTGACATCCATGAGCAATATTTTAGCTCTCGTTAAGAGCCATCTTTTTGCCATTGACCGATTCCCGATCCGACGTACCGGAATCATCGGTCCATATTTCTTCAAAAATGATGCCGGTGAGAACGTAACCGTCAATGGCGACCGTCATCGTGCCATGATAACCGACTATTTGTTGTCTGAAATTGAAGCTCGTGATCTCGGCGATATTTGTTTTCAACAAGACGGCGAGCCATTCCCACACATCGCATCAATCAATGGATTTATTGAGTGAACACTTCGGTGAGCAGATAATTTCACATTTTGGGCCGGTCGATTTGCCACCAAGATCGTGTGATATCACACCGTTAGACTTTTTCCTGTGGGGATATGTAAAGTCTAAAGTTTATGCGGACAAATCCGCTTCGATTCAGGCCTTGGAGGAAAACATCACGCGTGTCATTCGCCAGGTACCAGTCGAAATGCTCGAACGAGTCATCGAAAATTGGACTCAGCGGATGGACCATCTGAGACGTAGCCGCGGCCAACATTTGATAGACATACTCTTCAAAAAATAAATGCCAAAGAATGTTCTTTCAAATGATAATAAATATACCCCATTCAATTTGAATTTTCTGTGTTTTTTTCATTCAAAAAGTAGGGAACCTCGAAATGGATCACCTTATATTAGTTTATTAGTCGCTAAAACGTCAAGAAAAATGGGCGAAGTTTCCACGCCCCTTTTGGTACCTCGCACACGAGTAGACCATTTTGCGCCAAAATTAAACTTCTTATAGATTTAATATCAGTTCATACACTGAACAAATTTGTTCAGTGTAATGCTTTTATAGTACATAGAGTCTAGAGAAAAGTGGGCATTATAGGCACACCCGTTTTGGTACCTCCCACACAAATGGACCATTTTGCACCAAAAGTTAACAGCTTATAACTTTAATACCAGTACATGCTTTAAGGTTATTAAATGTAAATTAAATTGATAATAGTTTACTTAAAACAACATAATAAATAAATTTACGAATATTTGTTGGGACTCAAGGTGAGGTGATTGATACGTCGGTTTACCTGACTGAACTTTCTTACTTGGGTTTTCTTCTATTTCTTATGGTTTTTTTCTTGTCAGAAAAAATCTAATTGTTTCAAATTGTTTTAACGACATTTACTAAACTTCCGTTTCTACGTGAACGTGTTGTCCCGGCATTATCGAGCTTATAGACATATACATCAAAAAATAGGGTCCACAATGTGAACTCCACATACTAAAGGTGGGTACATTCCATTAGAAATTTAAATTATGGAAAAAAAATTAAAATAACTTTACAACAAAAAAAATATTGTTTTGGTTTCATAAAATTTTATGCCTCAATCTACGAGTATAAAAAAATACAGTTTTTAGGTCTCGGATACACATTTTTGTTTTGTTTCATAGTGTAATTTTAGTACACTATGAAACATGTATGTACACGCTGAAAAAAATCGCTTCTGTAGTATGTTCTCCCAAACATATTCGGCTAGATAAATATATATGTTAGCGTACTCTCTAAACATATAGGCCCTTATTCATAAAAATTTATTGAAGGTTTGAAGAACGTTTTAACACTGCTAAATCGTTCCTCAAACCTTCTTTAACTTTTTATGAATAAGGCCCATAATATTTAGTACACACAAAAAATATATATTTAAAAATATGTTGTTCTAAACAAATATTTGTTTCTATCCTAATATTTTGTAATTTGAGACTATTATTTCCGAAATAAAGATTTATTTGCATTTAAGTATTCAGAAAATATATCGATAAATTAAATGTGTTAAATTTTTCAACAATTCAAAGTTAATTTTTTAGACTTTTTTAATGTTTGAAAAAAAAAATAATAAATTATAATAATTAAAATCGTATAATGTTAGATATAAATAAATTACTTGGAGGATTGACAACAAATGATGACTTGGAATACTCAGAAATTTAAAATGATCGATTTAAAACAGAAGTTAATCCTTTATTTGGTATTATGACTAAGAGGTACAATTCGAATTAAAGAAAAAAATTAAAACCGAACTTTGAAAAAGTCAGCAAAGTTTTGAAAAAATCTTTTTAAATAAAATATATTTGGAGACATTCCTAAATAATAATTTTATTTGTATTAAAACACATATTTTATTTGAGAAATTTTCTTTGCAAATATATTTTGTTCTAATATTTTAATATATACGTTCCAAATAAATTGTATTGGTTTGCAAACAAAATTTATTTTCTCAGAAATATAAAATATTTCAAAATTTGTGTTCTAAATATATTTTCTTTCGATTCAAGCATATCAAAAAAGGTCATTTTGCCCCGTGTAGAGACTTCAAAAATAGCAACCAATAATATTGTTTCAATAAGAGTTTTAACAAAATCAATAAACATTTCTGACTCAGTATTTAGTTAAATATGTTTTGTAAACAATCGTAAAGCTAACCAACATTTGTCGCCTCTACTTTACGTTTAATTTTATCCTCACTTCCGATGTGTGATCTGCGAACATTTTATTTCATAAACTGGTGTTTAAACCACGCCAATAAACTTGTTTGTTAATTGTGAATATATGCATTCTTAATATATGAAATATTGCATCGAGAGAATATTGGCAAATTATATGGGACATATCAATACGCTGACATGTGCTCTTGGTAGCACTGGGGTATTTTATTTCCATTTATTACAACCACTCTAAACATCGTGCAAATGTGTAACAAATAATAAAAAAATAATTAAAGTCAGCTTTGATAACGGCATGTGTACGAGTACTCGTATATGGTCACCAGAAATTTGTGTGTGAGTTAAATTTTTAATTTTTTCAAAACTGTTCTGCCTACCAAAAATGTTGCAAAGGTTTAGAGCAGACACGGCTGCAATAATTTCTGATCCAGTTCCGTGCAAAATGTATCAAATCAAGAGTATATAAATAGTTTTGGTCATTTGGAATATTTATCAGTTCAGCGTTTAGCGGCAAACGGTTGATAGCACTACCAAATATAAAAAAGAGAACTAATTTAAATAGAAAATAAATTCTTAAACGAATTATTAACGAAATATTTGAATTATTTGCGTTATTTTTAAATTATACTAAATCTTGTGTGCTTCTCTTTTGCGGATAAATAAATAATCAATACTAAATATGAAGGTATTACTCTAAAAAAAGCAACCATATATACTAGATATTAAGAAAATTATAATGAAAATCATTTTAAAAATGTTATTAAGTCAAAGGATATCATTGAAAAACAAATAAAAATTACTGTGTTCAGACAAAATATTTCACGGCATAGGGTCTTATAGGATTACAATGTAACTTAGAAATATTTAATAAAGTCGCAATGAATAACACTGCGGATGACAATTTCTGCAGTGCAACCCGAGTAGGGATTTCAACTAATTTTAGGTTTTTTATAACAATCTGGGAAGATCAAAACAAAAGTAAAAGTCAGGCTCAAGCCCCTTTCAAGCCCCTTTTCAACAAGAAATACTGCACTTCTTTGGGCGGATTGAAAAGGAAGTATCATGTGGAATACCATTAGCCAGAAAGCGTATTTGTATATGGTATGTTCCGATTTAGCGATCATCTTGGATGCTTTACATAATTACATCATTAGCAAGCTAACTCTACTCACCGGTCCATCAGCGACATTTATTTCCCTTATGGCAATCGATTTATGCGGAGAGCTCTAATGTTCAGTTTGTTGCTTACCCTATTGCTTTCAAGTAGAGTTTCGGTAATACAGATCTTAAAGCTGAAATGCATGCAGATATTTTTAGTTATCTCCGTATCTCTCCTTCGATGCGTATCGGATGAAATTCACTGATAGTGCCCTTCAAAGTTAGTTGGGAAAAATTTGGTTCTGCTTGGTTTTTATAACTGATTTAAATATTAAAACTTACCAGCAAAAATCACTTTAGCATGTTCAGCAGGTTAGTAAGGGAGAACTGCAGCGTAACTCACTAACCTGCTGATTAGATTCTGAATGTTGTGAGTATTTTCCAAAAAATTCTTCATCATTCCACTAAAGGAACTATAAAATAATACATATTGTAAATTCCGCGATATTGGAGCCGATTCATGTAGAGCTTCAGCTCCAACCCAATCCTCTGGTTCTCGTTTACTCTACTGCTCTTAAGTCCCTCAGAGTTTAGCAATGCTGATGTTATTACATTCTGCGAGTAATGCAGCCTCTACCTTACTATACCAGAGATTATACTAAAACATCTTCCTTTGATTTCAAGTACTTCGTTGTCATTGCCTTGCTTATTGCTGCCGCTCAAGCCATTCCAATTGAATTGGGTCACTATGGTCATGGACTACTGATACATGTCGATCCTAGTCTTGCTCATGGCCATGCCCATGTCGAACCAAAGGTATGTTACATATATAACTTTCATTTCCTTCCCCTTGCAGAGAAGCTAAGAACGGAGTTGAATTTCTTTATTTCCCTAGGCTTATCCCAAATATGCATTCCAATATGACGTTAAGGATCACCACACCGGAGATATTAAATCACAGACTGAAGTACGTGATGGAGATGTTGTAAAGGGTCAATACTCATTCGTTGAAGCTGACGGTTCAGTGCGTACCGTCAGCTATAACGTTGACAAACACAGTGGTTTCAAAGCCGTCATCCACAAGACTGCTCCAACTGTCCATGCGGTTCCGGTTCATGCCATTCATGCTGCTCCCGCTCACTTGTTACATCAGTACTAGGATAGATTTACTGATGGACAAATGAGAGAACAGAAAGAAGTGTCGTCAAGGATGCACAGCCAAAGTCGACTTTGTAATGAGGACAAATATTATTTTATTTTTATGACATAAAATACATAAGCTTTAAGTCCTAAACAAGTTTCACTACCTCTCTTCTAAGTTTCACTACATATAAACTATTATTTATTTTCATTATTTCCTAATCTAATCATTAAGTCTTGTACGCAGAACATATAGTTTTAAAATTTATAATTTTCTCGTATGTTTTTTAAGGAGAAGACCAATATTTTTTGGATATTCTTTCATTTCAATGAGTTTTTTGTCTAAGTTTCTTACATATTGTAGAACATCAAATTTTTTTCAACTTTGTGGCAAGACTTTTGTCATATATTTGGTTGACGTTGTTGCTCAGACTGTCATAGAAATGTTGAGATGTATATACTTTAGTATAGTTTGATTACTTCTACTGAATTTTCAAAAATGGTCTTCTTCTTAAGAAATGTAAATTGATTCTTTGTTCAACATTATTACTGATCTCTTCTGCTAATCTTTTTTGTCATTCTGCCGTATATAATCTATATGTATGTATATATGTAGCATTTAAGATTACGCTTTACAAATAGTTTGCAACAAAACAGAATTTCTCTGTAAATGCAAAAAACGAAAAAATAAAATATACAAAAAAAAAAACTTGTTGTTTCAAAATTTTTTTCAATGACCACAGAGCCAACCAACATGGTTAAGATTTCCAGCGTATAAAATCCTGAAATTTTCGTTCTGAAATTTAAATTTTCCATTCAGAACCATTTTGCGGAAATACTTATTTTAGTATTATTGATGGGAAAATATCATAGTTTCCCCAAGCACCCTGTAGCTTCGCCACTGTACTTTATAGATGGTCCCAATTTAAGGTTTAATTTTTTTAAGACCTCTTCCAGAAGCATGCCAAGCTTTATTGCAATCGGTTATCAGATTATGTTAAAATTATAACAAAAATAAAGAAAATAAAGCTTTAAAATAAACCAGTAAGGAAAGGCTTAAGTCGGGCGGTGCCGACTATATAATACCCTACACCACTCTCGTAATATTGAATAACTCTGATATATAAATTTTGTAATTCATGTATAAATTGTTTACATAAATTTACTTTTGGGACATTTTATACTTAAATAATACCCTGTACCACAGTGTGGTGTAGGGTATAAAAACGATTGGATCTAAAGAGCCAAATCGGATGAAACATATATATGGGAGCTATAGCTAAATCTTTACCGATTTTCTTCAAATTCGGCAATGTTGGTTCATGAATCAAGAAACTCTACCATTCTAAATTTCAAAACGATTGGATGTAAAATATAGCTTCTATAGAACTAAAGGACCAAATCGGACGAAACATATATATGGGAGCTATAGCTAAATCTTAACCGATTTTCTTTAAATTCGGTAGTGTTGGTTCATGGATCAAGAAACTCTACCATTCTATATTTCAAAACGATTGGATGTAAAATACAGCTTGCCAAGCTTTATTGCAATCGGTTATCAGATTATGTTAAAATTATAACAAAAATAAAGAAAATAAAGCTTTAAAATAAACCAGTAAGGAAAGGCTTAAGTCGGGCGGTGCCGACTATATAATACCCTACACCACTCTCGTAATATTGAATAACTCTGATATATAAATTTTGTAATTCATGTATAAATTGTTTACATAAATTTACTTTTGGGACATTTTATACTTAAATAATACCCTGTACCACAGTGTGGTGTAGGGTATAAAAACGATTGGATCTAAAGAGCCAAATCGGATGAAACATATATATGGGAGCTATAGCTAAATCTTTACCGATTTTCTTCAAATTCGGCAATGTTGGTTCATGAATCAAGAAACTCTACCATTCTAAATTTCAAAACGATTGGATGTAAAATATAGCTTCTATAGAACTAAAGGACCAAATCGGACGAAACATATATATGGGAGCTATAGCTAAATCTTAACCGATTTAAATCGGTTAAGATAAATCGGACGAAACATATAAATCGGACGAAACATGTATATGGGAGCTATAGCTAAATCTTAACCGATTTTCTACAAATTCGGTAGTGTTGGTTCATGGAACAATAAACTCTACCATTCTAAATTTCAAAACGATTGGATGTAAAATACAGCTTCTATAGAACTAAAGGGCCAAATCGGACGAAACATATATATGGGAGCTATAGCTAAACCTTAACCGATTTTCTTCAAATTCGGTGGTGTTGGTTCATGGATCAAGAAACTCTACCATTCTAAATTTCAAAATGATTGGATGTAAAATACAGCTTTTATAGGACTAAATGGCCAAATCGGACGAAACATATATATGGGAGCTATAGCTAAATCTTAACCGATTTTCTTCAAATTGAACAATGTTGGTTCATGGATCAAGAAACTCTACCATTCTAAATTTCAAAATGATTGGATGTAAAATACAGCTTCTTCAGGACTAAAGAGCAAAATCGGACGAAACATATATATGGGAGCTATAGCTAAATCTTAACCGATTTTCTTCAAATTCGGCAATGTTGGTTCATGGATCAAGAAACTCTACCATTCTAAATTTCAAAACGATCGGATGTAAAATGCAGCTTCTATAGGACTAAAGGGCCAAATCGGACGAAATATATATATGGGAGCTATATCTAAATCTGAACCGATTTCAACCAAATTCAATAGCGATCTTAACAGCCGCGAAATACTCTAAACTGCAATATTTCAGAACGATCGGAGTGAAATTGCGACCTGTAGTCGACGAACAACTTTACATGGACAGACGGACGGACGGACATCGTTAAATCGACTCAGCTAGTGATTCTGAGTCGATCGGTATACTTTAAGGTGGGTCTAGCTGTGTTATTTTCAGGTGTTACAAACATCTGCCGTGAAACAAACTTATAATACCCTGTACCACAGTGTGGTGTAGGGTATAAAAATGTTCTTCATAATTACATGGAACATATTATGCTAATGTACCACTATATAATGGCCAATGCGATGGTGACCAATTACGGTGACCAAATTTTGGCAACATGGGAACAATATTGTGTTTATAGGCATGTAATATGAATACACATGGTTTTCCAATAAGGGTGATATAATTTCTTTGAAAAAAAGAAAATTCAAAAGTTTTTTATTTTATGTTAAGTACAATCGATACAATTAAGTTATAAATACAACGTTATTCAAATGGCCTCCACGACTTCTTCTGCAGGAACGAATTCGATAAACCAAATTTTCGAGCACTTTTTCCACTAAATCAAGTCGTATGTCATGAATGGCACGTTCAATATTGACTTGTAATGCTTGAAGAGAGTCTGGTTTACTTCGAAAGACCAATTACTTCAAATAACCCCACAAGAAATAGACTAATGGTGTTAAACCACAACTTCGAATCTCCTAACTTTTCTGGCAACAATTCAATTGTTTCATTTGCTGTGTGGCACAATCGGTCAATGGCAAAAAGATAGCTCTTAACGAGAGCTAAAATATTTCTCATGGGTGTCAAGGTCGTAGGTCGACTGGAAAGTATTTTTTTTTGGATTTAAAAAAAATGGACTTCGCATCATTTTTAAATGTGATTATTTTTGCTCTAGCGGTACGTCGGATCGGGAATTGGTCAATGGCAAAAAGATAGCTCTTAACGAGAGCTAAAATATTTCTCATGGGTGTCAAGGTCGTAGGTCGACTGCAAAGTGGTTTCTTTGGATTTTACAAAAATGGACTTAGCGCACGAAAAGTTGCAGTTGGAGAACGATTATTTTCAGCGACAACGTATACATGTCTTTGGATTCAGATTATATTAAATTTATAACCCAAAAAATTTAAAATAAAGCTTTCAAATAAAACATTTTCTTCATAATTACATGGAACATATTATGCTAATGTGGTGGTACATTATGGTTAAAGCGATGGAGACTAATTATGATTACGGTGACCAAATTTTAGCAACATGGTAGCTATATTGTGTTTATAGGCATGTAATATGAATACAAGGGAACCTAACTAGGGTAGTGGAGAACATATTATTTTAAAAGACAAATTCCATATTATGCTCGTAGCAACTATATGACAACCAGTATATTAAATGTATATCAAAAGAAGATTAACAGCAAAACTTGCCCAACTAATTTGTATAAATGGTAAGACCTAAAAATCTTAATAACACGGTGCTTGTCCAAAAATTCAATAGAAAAGATATGGATTTTTCGACCATGTTGAATCCAGTTGTTGTAGCCGTTTTTCTATGTTAGCTCTTGTTTTCGAGATAATTGCCGACAACGTTTGCTGCGAAATGAGTGATGACAACTATTAAATCATTACACTACAAGTATTTATATGCTCTGGTATTACAGTTATAGGCAGTTAAATTTTGGTGCAAAACGGTCCATTTGTGTGCGAGGTACCAAAAATGGTGTGACAACTTCCCTAATTTTTCTGAAGATGGTAGCGTCTAATAAACTAAAACGCAATATTCAATATTTCACTAAAATTTAACCCTTTGCGGGGTAGGTACTAGAATAAGTGGACCAATATGGCCACACACAGAATACAGTTTGGTTGCCTCAACCGAATTATTTGCCAACCGAATTTTGGTAGTTCTGTCTACTATCATGCGATTCCTTCCGGACAACCAACATTTTGGTTGTGATATACTTCTGCTTCCATGTTGACAACAATCATATTTGGTTACGCCAACTACGAAAATGGTGGCTATTTCCCAACATTTCATTTAATTACTCTAAATTTGGGAAATTATTGGGATAACCAAAAAACGATTATTTATTAATATTTTTTCTGTTGTAGTAACCAATTATCCGTTGCAATAATAATCTTTGGTCTATTGATACAATTTCTTTTGTCAAGAATAAAACATTGGTTGTCACAACCAAAAAATCGATCATATGGTACTATAATGAAAGTTTAAAATTGGTTACCACAACTAACCGAGTGTCAATGGAAAAAACAATCTAAATTCGATTGATACAACCATCGATTTAGTTGAAAGCATTTTCATTTGATCGTATCCATGTTGTTATTGTTGTTTCAACTATTTTTATATAAATACATCCGGCACACGTTTTTTTAATGTTACAATCGAATTCCAACCAATTACCAATTCTTCGAACTATACCTGAAATAGAAAAAATATTACCACGTACAAAATTGAAGTCAATCGGTTATTCCTTTCGAGAGTTATCGTCCGTACCAGCAGACAGACAGACGGAAGGACGGACACTGATCAAATATCTAAAAGTAGCCCAAAACGTATTTCCGCTGAACATACTTATGCAACTCCTTCGACGTGTTACACTTTTGGTCCGTAGTACAAAATATATACCTTCCTCCTCTAATGTTCGTGTATAATGACGACTGTATTGCAAGCGAAAATCGAAAGACTTAGGACACAAACTTTCATAGATGATATCACAGTGCGACAAAAAACTGAGTTGAAAATCGTGGGACGTAATATTATTTTTCTCGTAGGTAATGTCGAGTAAAACACGAATCAGTTTTTGAAATTTCTCAGACACCTCCAAAATCCGCACGTACGGGTAAAAAGAAGGGTTTAGTAACTGCGCATTTTAACGCCCATAACTACGAAAACTATAAAATAATTTTCAATCCCACAACGGATTTTAAAAAATAAAGTTAGATTTTTTGAACGATACATATATACGCTGTTTTTTTGTAAAGTTTTAGTATTATGTGTGTATTTATTCAACAAACACATTTTCTTAGTCATTTCCTAACATATGCAATGTTTTTACAAATTATTTTGAAATGTAACGGCTAGATTAGTGACTTTATTTAAATAGTGTATTTTGGGTGGAATAAAACTCCACCTTGCTTTTAAAAATCCGTTTATAACTGACCGACTTATTAATATTTCATTAAAACAAAACGACTGCACAATGTTTATACCCTACTCAACACTGTGGTCCAGGTATTATGAGTTGGTTCATTTGGTTGTAACACTTTAAAGGAGAATAGATAGACCAATAGTTTATTATACCGATTAAAAAGGAATCTCTTCGATTTACCAATGCCTGTCCGTCCGTCTGTAGATGTATTTTTGTAATCAAAATGCATGTCCTAATTTTAGTTCGATTGTGATGAAATTTAGCACAGTGCTCTTTTTATCCCCCGCACGATCCCTAGTGAAATTGGTGAACATCGGTTCAGATTTATATATAGAGCTCATTAATATATATGTTACTCCGATTTGGAATTAAAGCGCTGTAGAAACCACATTTTTTATTAGATCTAGTTGTTGTTGATGCATATCGGTAATAAATATTTACATTTTCTATATTCGAATTTGGACTTCTTTCCTGATAACCTGGGCCAGTTCAGCGATAAACAAAGCGAACATATGGAACCAATTTTCGTCATATAGGAAATTTTATTGCCCATCAATAAATGTTGATACGGATGAAATCGGTACATATTGTGCTCCGATATTTACAAAATACTAGCACACGGTAAGGGAAAAAATAAAAAATTAAATTTTTAATTGCAGATATCTCGGTAACTATACGAGATAATTCTTAGGTGTAAACAGTTTATTTGTAGTAGGCAGTAATTTTTTCAAAATTAAAATGACCACAAAATGTTTTTTGTATTTTAATTTTAAATTTCTAAGTATTCCAAGACATCATTTGTTGTAAATCCTTCAAGTATTTTTTTCCATGATTTCAATTAAAAAGTATTTTTACAAACAATAAAATTTCAAAAAAATAACCTCGAATTGTTGAAAAAGTTAACGCAATTAAGGTATCGATTTATTTTGTGAATATTTAAATGCTAATAAATATTTGTTTCGGAAATAATAGTCACAAATAAAAAAATATTAGATTTATTTAGATCAACATCTTCCCAAGTATATAATTTGTGTGTTTACCAAATATTATATATTTAAAGCGTACCCTAAAGATATGTATGTTTCAAGCTGAATATGTTTGGGACAATATACTACAGATTCGATTTTTTTTCAGCGTGTATATATAAAAAACCTCTGGGTTGCCAGTAAAGTCTTTTGTGGGCAACTAAAGTGTTTATTTACAAGGAATCTTTTCTTCAAATGGTGCATCATTAATTTTCAGTGGTGAAGGGGTGAGCTGCGGTATCGGTTGTTATGGACGAGATACTTCTTGAAATATCTCCTTTATTTGGTTCTTTGACATAGAACATCTTTTCCGAATCCTTCTATACTAAAATTGTGTCAGAATTTATGAACATCTTTGTTTAGACAGATCTCTTGACAGAATTGGATATTCAATAAAAAGGTCGGATAAAAATAAAATCTTCATAATCTTTGTTTACATTGCAAACTTTGTGGCTAAATACCTCGTAAACGCGATGTCGCAGGAGCAACTTATGCTTTCATCGAGGATACATTTTAAAAGTGAATTTTGCAAACACTGTGCAAACCCCAATAATATTTCCGACTCAGTACTCAGTTAAATTTGTTTGTAAACATGTGTTTGGCATACACAACATTGGTCATTTCTGTTTTATCCTTCATTTTATCTTCACTTCATTTTCTTAAAATAATTTACAAAGCACCCCAATAAACTTGTTTGTTAATACTTATTATAATGAATATATGTATTCTCAATAAACACATGAAATATTACATCGAGAGAATATTGACAAATAATATGGGACATATCAATACGCTGACATGTGCTTTAGGTAGCACTGGGGTATTTTATTTCCATTTATTTCCACCAATCTAAAACTTGCAAAATGTGTGACAAATAATAAAAAAAATTATTAAAGTCAGCTTTGATAACGGCATGTGTATATGACCACCAGAAATTTTGTGTGTGAGTTGTATTTTTATTTAATGAAACTGTTCTGTGTACCAAAACTGTTGCAAAGGTTTAGAGCAGACACTGTTGCAATAATTTCTGATCCAGTTCTCTGCATAATGTACCAAATCAAAAGTATATAAATAGTTTTTGTCATTTGGAATATTTATCAGTTCAGCATTTACCGGCAATCGGTTGGTAGCACTACCAAATATAAAATAGAACTAATTTACATAGCAAATAAATTCTTAAACGAATTATTAACGAAATATTTTAAATTGGTTACATTATTTTTAGATACTTGTAATAATAAATCTTGTGTGCGACTTTTTTGTGGAATAAACAAATATCAAATATGAAGGTAATACACAAAAAGAATCAAAAATTAAATTCTAGGTATTAAGAAAATAATAATGAAAATCCTTTTAATAGTGTTATGAAGTCAAAGGATATCATTGAAAAAACAAATACAAATTACGGCGTTAAAACCAAATGTGTCACGGCAAAAGGTCTTAAAGGATTTTAGCATATAATTCCAAATAAATATCTTGGTTACAATGTAACTTTGAAATATTTAATAAAATCGCAATGACTAACATTAGGTTAGGTTAGGTTGAAGAGAGGAGACGTTTAAACGTCTCATGTCCATGGACATACACTTAAGCAAGTGGTTCGGCCTGTTGTGCGCTCCTTATTTATGATCTTTTTATACCTCACGAGTTACAGAAAATCGGTACTAGACACGAATTTTCTCAGTATCTTCCAGTCATATTCTCTGAGATGAGTCAAGTCTGGTAATATGTCGGACCCGAAATGTTGGGATCTTGCATGTTGTGAAAGCCGGGCAGTGACACAGAAAATGTTCCATCGTTTCGATGTTTTCTCTGCATGCCCTGCATTCGTCGTTTCCTGCTAGTCCTATGCGATGAAGATGTGCTTGTAAGCTTGAGTGTCCCGTTAGAACACTCATCATCTTACTAATATCGATCTTGTTTAGTTTCAGAAGACTTCTTGTTTTCTTTTCATTTGGGTCACCCCACAGTATCTTTGCAGTTGCTCCTACTGTTGCGCTATTCCACATAGTTTTATGAGCCATCACTGCCCAGTGCTTCAACTCATTTTTCGTGGCTTCGAAAGGTTTCCAATTTTTCAAGTTTATTACTAACATTGCTGATGACAATTTCTGCAGTGGAACCGGAGTATGGATTTTAACCAATATTAGTTTTTTATACCAATCTGGTATAGTATATTTGGGAAGATCAAAACAAAAGAAAAAGTCAGGCTAATTTCTCTCAAGCCCCTTTCCAGCTAGAAATACTGCACTTCTTTGGGCGGATTGATAAGAAAGTATCATGTGGAATACCATTAGTCAGAAATCTCGATTTGTATATGTAGCGATCATCTTGGAAGCTTTACATAAATACATCATTAGCAAGCTAACTGCGTGCTCTACTCAGCAGTCTATCGCCGACATTGATTTCCCTTACGGCAAACGATTTATGCGCAGTTTGTTGCTTACCCTATTGCTTCCAAGTAGAGTTTCGGTAATACAGATCTAAAAGCTGAAAATCATGCAGATATATTTAGTAATCTCCGTTTCTCTCCTTCGATGCGTATCGGATGAAAATCACTGATTGTGCCCTTCAAAGTTAGTTGGGAACAATCTGGTTGTGCTTGGTTTTTATAACTGATTTAAATATTAAAACTTACCAGCAAAAATCACTTCAGCATGTTCAGCAGGTTAGTAAGGGAGAAATGCAGTGTAACTCACTAACCTGCTGATTAGATTCTGAATGTTGTGAGTATTTTCCAAAAATGTCTTCATCATTCCACTAAAGGAACTATAAAATAATAGATATTGTAAATTCCGCGATATTGGAGCCGATTCATGTAGAGCTTCAGCTCTAACCCAATGCTCTGGTTCTCGTTTACTCTACTGCTCTTAAGTCCCTCAGAGTTTAGCAATGCTGATGTTATTACATTCTGCGAGTAATGCAGTCTCTACCTTACTATACTCGTACCATAGATTATACTTAAACATCTTCCTTTGATTTCAAGTACTTCGTTGTCATTGCCTTGCTTATTGCTGCCGCTCAAGCCATTCCAATTGAATTGGGTCCCTATGGTCATGGACTACTGATACATGTCGATTCTAGTCTTGCTCATGGCCATGCCCATGTCGAACCAAAGGTATGTTACATATATAACATTCATTTCCTTCCCCTTGCAGAGAAGCTAAGTACGTAGTTGAATTTCTTTCTTTCCCTAGGCTTATCCGAAATATGCATTCCAATATGACGTTAAGGATCACCACACCGGAGACATTAAATCACAGACTGAAGTACGTGATGGAGATGTTGTAAAGGGTCAATACTCATTCGTTGAAGCTGACGGTTCAGTGCGTACCGTCAGCTATAACGTTGACAAACAAAGTGGTTTCAAAGCCGTCATCCACAAGACTGCTCCAACTGTCCATGCGGTTCCGGTTCATGCCATTCATGCTGCTCCCGCTCACTTGTTACATCATTACTAGAAGGCATTTACTGATGGAGAAAAGTAAGAAAAAAAGGATGCACAGCCAAAGTCGATTTTGTAATGATGAGAAAAACGTAAAGGGCAAATATTCTTATTAAGGTTATTATTTTTATAACATAAAATACATGAGCTTTTAGTCTTAAATAAGTTTCACTACTACTACACTAAGTTTCACTACTACTATACTAAAAACTATTATTTATTTCAATTATTTCCTAATCTAATCATTAAGTCTTTTAAGCAGAACATATAGTTTTCAGATTTATATTTATCTCGTAACTTCTTTGATTTGAAGAACAATATTTTTTTTCGAATGTTCTTCCATTTCCAAGAGTTTTTTTGTCTAAGTGCCATACTTGTTCTAGAGTATCTTAAAATTTCTTTAAACTTTGTAAAAGTTTTTTGCTAATCTTTTGTCATCTGTTTGGTTGACGTTTTTACTCTTAGACGGTCTTAAAGTGTCATTTAGAAATGAAACACAAAAGTACGTTAACAGAGAGTTTCTTAAAGTTGCTGACCAAATATACTTATTTTTATAATTCTGTGATAATTAAGTTTTCGGTGAACGAGTCCTGGAAATTTTATTACAATTACTAAGTCTTACTTTTACTATTACTTATACTATTATGTGTGTTACAGTACATCTCTTACTTTGTATTTCTTTCTGTTTTTGTCTGAAATTTGAAATCTAGTTAAATTGATCTGCATCACTTTCTCATCTCTTGAAACTATTTTTTAATACAAATTGTATACTATACTATATTTTGATTACTTCTAATACATTTTCGAAAATTGTCTTCTTTTTAAGAAATTTGAATGGAATTTTTGTTAAACATTGTGACTGATCTCTTCTGCTAATCTTTTTTGTCATTCTGTCGTATATAAACTATATTTATATATGTAGCATTTAAGATTACTCTGTACAAAGCGTTTGCAACAAAACAGAATGTTTATGTAAACACAAAAACAAAATAAACGAAAAAATAAAATATACAAAAATATAGACTTGTTGTTTTAAGTTTTTTATTCAATTACCACAGAGCATAATGGTTCAGATTTCCAGCGCATATTTTTTTACAACTCAAATATTTTATGTTTAAGAAGCAACTATATTATGTTTAAGACGCAACATATTATGGTCAACATTAACGTGTATATGGATGTGTGTCGGTGGATTCAGGCTATAAGGTTTTTTTTTTTTTGTCAACAAGGCAGACCTTTAATTATGTTCAATTTATAAAATAAATATTTTGAAACAAAAGCTTTATAATAAATAATTTTCTTCATAATTATATGGAACATATTATGGTAATTTTCGACCAATTATGATCATGGTGACCAATTATGATCATGGTATCTAATTATAGTCATAGTGACCACATTATGGTTACATGTGAAATATTGCGTTTATAGGCATACTACCTTCAACACGGTGCACTTCGCAGCCCCATTTTATGTTTAGGGTACTTACAATAACTCGTTTTTTTAATAATTACATGATTATTGCATATGGTGCAAAATGATGTAGATTTGATTACTTAAATACGATAAAATACGAACCCCCATTTCATTTCTTGTTAATGTTCCAAGAGGTACCCTGACATCATGGTACAATAATTATCCTGTTCCCCACTATACCTATATATGTTGAAAAACAATTTTTTGGATCATATGTTAGCTTCTTTGCCATAGTTTATGTTCCAATAGGTACATTCACACCTAGGTACAATATAAAACCATATTTGTTCCACTGTGTCTATAAAGGTAAGAATTTAACAAGTAAGAAACCCTCAATTTTTGAGTAATGTAATATGGAATATTACACGAATTAATGTATCTATCTGTGTGGGAAGTACCAGAAGGGGTTTAACAAATACACATATTTTTCGGTAAACAGTAGAGAGAAAAAAATATTACCGTACGCCAAATTTGCAGTCAATCGGTTACCCCTTTCGAGAGTTATCGTGGGCACTAGCCAGCAGACAGACAGACAGACAGACGAACGGACGGACGGACATTTCTCATTCGACTTAAAATGACCCAAAACGAATATCCGCCGAACATACTTAGGGTCTTAGATCACTCCTTCGATGTGTTACACTTTTGGCCCGTAGCAAATGATATACGCAGTATGTTCAAAATATATCGCGAATTTTGTATTTTTATCCCCTCACCTCAGAGAGGTGAAATATTGATTATTTAATAACTTCTATACCACTTATTTCAATCCTCTAAAATTCTATCTCGAGAAAAATGGGCGAAGTTGCCACGCCCCTTTTGGTACCTTACACAAAAGGGGAATTTAGAACCCAAAGATAATAGCTTATAACTTTATTGCCAGTGCATACAAAGACTTGAAATTTTGTACAGTGTAATAGTTTAATAGTACCTCCAATACAGTGAACATTTTGCATTATTACGACGCTCCTTTTGGTACTACCAGTGCATTCAAATACTTGAAATTTCGTACTGTGCAATGCTACTATAAGTACCTAGAGTCTAGAGAAAAGTGGGCGTAATTGGCACGCCCCTTTCGGTACCTCTCACACAAATGGACCATTTTGTACCAAAAGTAAACACCTTTTAACTTTAATACCAGTACATACTTTAAAGTTATTAAATGCAATTTAAATTGATAATAATTTAAATAAATTAATTTACTAATATTTTTTTGAGACTCAAGGTGAGGGGATTCGTTAGTCGGTTTACCCGACTGAACTTTCTTACTTGTCTGTCTATTTTGTCCCTTCAAAGTAATTCCCCTTGGATATAATACACTTCTGCCAAAATTTTTTTCCAATCCTCGAAGCACTTCAAATACCTTCGACCGAACTTGGCGCGCTTTTTTCGGTCTTGGTTCATGCGGCAGCTTCCATTGGGATGATTGAGCTTTAGTTTCCACGTCGTAACCATAAACCCATGATTCGTCACCAGTTATGACCCTCTGGAGCAAATTTGGGTCGTCACGGACCGAGTTCAACATCTCCTGAGCAATGTTAACGCGATGCTGTTTTTGGTCCAAATTGAGCAATTTTGGCACGAATTTAGCGGCGACCCGACTCATGCCCAAATCATTGGTTAAAATCGAATGGCACGAGCAAATCGATATGTTTAGATCCTCAGCAACTTCTCTAATGGTAATTCGTCGATTGGCCAATATTATTTTATTCACTTTATCAATGTTTTCGTCTGTTGTTGACGTGCTCGGGCGTGCGGCACGCTGTTCGTCCTTCGCATCTTCTCGGCCCTCTAAGAACATTTTGTACCACCGATGAACGTTGCTTTGGTCCAAGGTAGCTTCACCATATGCCACAGTCAACATTCGGAATGCGTCAGCGCACTTTGTTTTGTTAAAAATAGATAAAAATCGAAGACAAGTTAAAACACATCCAAGCACGACAGCTGTCAAAAATTAACTAAACATTCAAAATGGCCGACCTTGTCAGCATAAGTAAGGGACATGAGTACCAACATAACGCTACTAAAATATCAAAAATCAAATACACGTAGCCCGCGGTAATTAAAAATTTCCGATATTTTTTGAACATACCTCGTATACCCTCGTATCACTAAAGTGAGGGTATAAAAAGCTAAATTGAATCGTTCTAGCATAAATTAAAAAAAAACACTTCTTATCTCATATTTATGTTCCAGTAGTTATCCTCTCTCCCTGCATCCATATGACCCACTGTTCCATATTTAACCCTTTTGAATCCGCTGAATCATATGTAACACATTTTGTCCTACTATACTTACCATTATTGATCCACTGTACTATAGTTAACACATTTTTACCCAACTTTTCCATAGCTGATGCTTTTTGCCCCCACTGTACCATATTTAACCCATTTTGTCCCTCTTTACCATATATAACTATTTTAGCCCACCGTACCATATTCAACAGCATTTTATCCACTATATATTATTTAATTTTTTGACCTACTGTGCTGCTAAACCCAAGAAAACTCTTCATATCTCGTTTTTAAGCCAGATTGATTTTTACCCCAATGCACCATAATTAATCCGTTTTGTGCCACTGTGCCTCTCAAGTTTTACAAATCACTTCCGATCACTAGCTTATGTTACAAAAGCTACCCTAGCACCATGGGACTATGTTTAACATTTTTAAACCACTGTATCATATTTTAGATTTGGCAGTGGTACCATATTTATCCCTTTTTGCCCCATTGTGCGGCAAATAGTACGAATTTCGAAAAATCTCGTCTTATTGCACGTCTACGTCCCAAGCACTACCCTCCCAACAAATTTCATGATTCTAGCTTCAGCCGCTTGGGCTGGGCGATGATCAGTCAGCCAGTCACGCAACAATTTTATATATCGGTGTTTCCATAGAAAATGACCCCTTCAGTTCAAAAATTAAATTATTATTTTTATACCCTACACCACACTGTGGTACATGGTATTATAAGTTTGTTTCACGGCAGATGTTTGTAACACCTGAAAATAACACAGCTATACCTACCTTAAAGTATACCGATCGACTCAGAATCACTAGCTGAGTCGATTTAAGCATGTCTGTCCGTCCGTCCGTCCGTCTGACCATGTAAAATTGTTCGTCGACTACAGGTCGCAATTTCACTCCGATCGTTCTGAAAGTTTGCAGTTTAGAGTATTTCGCAGCTGTTAAGATCGCTATTGAATTTGGTTCAAATCGGTTCAGATTTAGATATAGCTCCCATATAAATCTTTCGTCCGATTTGGCCCTTTAGTCATATAGAAGCTGTATTTTACATCCAATCGTTTTGAAATTTAGAATAAACAATTTATACATGAACTACAAAATTTATATTTCAGAGTTATTCAATATTACGAGAGTGGTGTAGGGTATTATATAGTCGGCCCCGCCCGACTTTAGCCTTTCCTTACTGGTTTTTAATTTATTTTTCCGCTAATATTACACAAAATACATGTATCTGTCATATTCCGAAAGATAAACTTTAATTTTCTTTATATTAACTAAAATATGCTACTTTGAATTTAATACACCGTGCGCGTTTTTTCCCGTGAATTGCACGGTCACTTTTTAAGCCCTTTGGTAACAGTGTTCTAACGGTGGTTTACGGACAAAACAAAATCAAGTTGAAAGCTGAAACTTTTCTTCATGCTTAGCAACAATTGAAGCATAATCGCGAATAATGTTGTAAACAACAAAATTAAAATGGTCAACAAATCGTAACAAACGTTTTGAAAGTAGCAGACACTTTCAAAATTTTCTTTTTTCACTCATTATAGACATAGCTGAATTAAAAATCTAAATATTTTATAAACAAATGTTTCTTATAAATTTTATGTATTTAATTAATTACAAATTATTTTTGTTCACACGGCGGAAATGGCGCTTACAACGTTATTCGCGATTATGCTTCAATTGTAAAGGCGACAAGTTAACATTTAATGTTTTTTTAATAGTTCAAAAACAACCTCGCTGACTGTAACGACCGTTACCACAAAAGCTTGTTTTTTTCGTAATTCATTCAAACAATTTAATTTTGTAGTAGCGGAAAATAAGAAGATATGTAAGATGAAGAATTTTGTAAGGCCAAATAAGCATCAAAAGCCTCTGATTTTTTATTTGACACATCCTGTGAAAAATTTTACAATACATGATGTTTGTTTCCGAAATGTGAAATCAGCACATTTATAAAGTAACGGCCGTTAGTTTTTAATGGTCACAAAAACTATTGAAATTAAATTTTTTATGAATTCTTTCGGTTGCTACCGATGCTGGAATTTTCGTAGGTCAATTTTGTAGGTCAATTAAACAAACCTCGTGGCATATTTGCTTAGGTTGGAATTTTATTTAAAAAATCTCGGAAAATCGGTAACGACCGTTACTTTGGAAACACCCATATGTAGGTAATATGGGGATCATATTAGGGGAATGGAAAACATATGATGTTACAAGACAAATACCATATTATGTTCATAGAATTAATATGTCATGGTCGCAGCAACCATATGACAACCAGTAGTACAGAGACCGAATATTAACGGCAAAACTTGCCCGAATAAAATCAATATTTTGGTCATAAATGTAAGACCTACAAAAACTTAATAACACGGCGTTAGTCCAAAAATTTCCTCCAAACATACTTAAGGTATTAGGTCACTCCTTCGATGTGTTACACTATTGGCCCGTTGCAAATAATATTTATCCTCTTCCACTAAAGTGATTGTATAATAATAGCTTTTGCCTATAATAAGATTTGAGTGCATTTTTTGGTGGGAGGTTGAGAAGCGAGGACGCCTGGTTTGAGAGAAATAATTCTAGAATGGTTTCGTAGCCTTCCACCTCAAATTCACCACCGGCATAACTTATGTTATTTCGCAGCAAACTTTGTGGCCGAATATCTCCAAAACAAGAGCTAAACTAGAAAAACGATTGGATTCAGCATGGTTGTAATAGGCCTTAGGGTCTCCTCTCTGTTAAATTTTTGGACTATCACAATGTAATTGATTCGTATAAAAAATATTAATTTGAGTAATGCACCACTTTCAGTTCTTTCTGACATTTTCATTAGCGAAATAACGTGGCGTTACGAGAGAAAAATAACAATTTTACAAGTTCAGTCAATTACACTGTCCAACAGCATTTTTGGAACAGAATAGCGACCGTATAATTCTGAAAGGGCATGTTGAGTAGATCATTTTTGTAGAATAAACTTATGGTCCAGCTGGTCTGAGTCTTTTTTTACAGTGGGTCAAATTTTTCATTTTTTGGTCGAAGGTAGCATTATACTAAATGAAAAAAATGATGTAAGTTAATGTCTGAGAGATTTCTCATTATCAGAGTTACACAGTGGAATTTTATGAGGATCATTTTTGTGGAAGACCTTAACCCTCTAGCTCCCCTCTCAATGGGTCAATTTGGCCCTTTTTTCGAAAAAATTAAAAAAAGTCCTTTCAAAAAGGACATTTAAGTGTTTGTATTTTAATTTATCGCGACTTTAAATTTACATTATATTATTTATTTATAAGTTGGCGTGTAATTTTACTAATTAAACGTAAAAAACTTAAACTAGTACTTTGGTGTCCTTGGCGAAAAAAGGGCCAAATTGACCCATTAAGAGGGGTGGTAGAGGGTTAAGATCTTCCACAAAAATGATCCTCATAAAATTCCACTATGTAACTCTGACAATGAGAAATCTCTCAGACATTAACTTACATCATTATTTTCATTTAGTATAATGCTACCTTCGACCAAAAAATGAAATCGTTGACCCACTGTAAAAAAAACTCAGACCAGCTGGACCATAAGTTTATTCTAAGAAAATGATCTACTCAAAACGCCCTTTCAGAATTATAGGGTCGCTCTTCTGCTCCTATAATTCCACAGATATCACGGCTTTAAATTTACATTATAGAATTTTTTGTATAAGTTGGCATGTAATTTTGCTAATTAAACCTAAAAAGCTATAATTACAACTTTGGTGTCCTTGGCGACCCCCACTGAAATTTTCCGGCAACAATTTTCGTAGAATATTTTAATCCTTTAATGTCCTTTTTGAAAGGACTTTTTTTAATTTTTTCGAAAAAAGGGCCAAATTGACCCATTAAAAGGGGTGCTAGAGGGTTAAGATCTTCCACAAAAATTATCCTCACAAAATTCCACTATGTAACTCTGACAATGAGAAATCTCTCAGACATTAACTTACATCATTTTTTTCATTTAGTATAATGCTACCTTCGACCAAAAAATGAAAACTTTGACCCACTGTAAAAAAACTCAGACCAGCTGGACCAAAAGTTTATTCTACAAAAATGATCTACTCAACATGCCCTTTCAGAATTATAGGGTCGCTATTCTGTTCCAATCAAAAAGTCTTAATTTGTTGGACAGTGTTATTGGACCTGGTCAGATGAGATCAAGACTAATGACAATGTTGGACAGATTACACTATGTAACAAATGAACACTTTTTGAAAAATACACGGACTTGACAGTATATAACCCTATACTCGGTTTAGCGAAATTGGTGACCAATTTTTTTATGGGCCCCCAAAGTTTTTGAAAATCAGTGGGCCACTCGAAAAAGGTGACATTAGCTTTTGTCCAAGAACTAATTCAGACTTGGTGATTTAGTTCTTGGACAATGATAGAACATTTTAAGGCCAATATTTTTGTGGAACATATTAACCCTCTAGCTCCTCCACATAACTGTAATTTTTGGCCCCATTTTAACAAATCGTAAAAAACACCCCTTAAAAGGGGGAGGGCGGGGATGAAATATTCTACAAAAATGAAATGTTCATAAAATTTTACTATATGTGTCGGAACACACCAAAGCCCAAATCTTAACACAAAAACCCAAAAAACGGTCAAATTCCAGTCAACAACGCTCTTTACTGTTATCTTTATTGCTACGACCACTAGATCGTACGACAAACATTGCTGCACGAACAGGTGTTATGTTTTGAGCTTTGGTTTGTTCTGACACATATAGTAAGGTTTTATGGCGAACATTTTTGTAGAACATTTCATCCCCGCCCTCCCCATATTAATTTGAATACTCCTCATTTTGAAATACTTACATTTGTGGGGTACAATGTGGTTTTTTGAGCTATTTAGGGTGCCTAGACACGTTCAGATTGTATTGATATGTTCACAAAAGTTGTTCAGATTTACGTTGGCTACAACGTTGCCAAGCATTGTTAGTTAAAAACCAGTAAGGAAAGGCAGAAAGTCGGGCGGGGCCGACTATATAATACCCTACACCTCCCTAACGATGCGATAACGGTCATTGCCATAATAATTTGGAATAATTGGTAAATGGGTAGAAACATATTATCTAATTCTGAAACGATAATCGCTAAATTAAGCAATATTCGTTCCTAAATTGAGAAACATCTTTCTGGAAAATTTTAATGATCGGAAGTAAAATACAACTTCTATAGCGGTTTGATACCAAATCAGGAGGAACAATCAATATAAATCTGCACCGACCTTCCCTGAATACTCATTCATGTAAAAAGACCTCCTTCTGTCGAATTTCGTACTGATCGCATATAAAATACAGTCTCTACAGCGCCTACATGTCAAATCGGGGGTAACGTATATATGGGGGCTATATCTAAATCTGAACCGATTTTCTCCGAATTTAGCAGTATTCCTTCATGTAATAAGAAACCTCTTTCTGCCAAATTTTGCACTGATCGGATATAAAATACAGTTTTTACAGCGCTTACATGTCAAATCGGAGGTAACATATATATGGGGGCTATATCTGAATCTGAACCGATTTTCTCCGAATTTAGCAGTATTCCTTCATGTAATAAGAAACCTCTCTTTGCCAATTTCGCGCTTATATGTCAAATCGGGGGTAATGTATATATGGGGACTATATCTAAATCTGAACCGATTTCTTCCAAATTTAACAGAGTTCATTCATGTAATAAGAAACCTTTTCATGCCGAATTTCATACTGATCGGATATAAAATAAAGTTTTTACAGCGCTTAAATGTCAAATCGGGGCTAACATATATATGGGGGCTATATCTAAATCTGAACAGAAATTAACCAAATTCAATAGGGATCGTCCTTGGGCCAAAAAAAAGATATGTGTAAAGTTTCGTCGAGATCGGACCATAATTGCGACCTGTACTTTGATTACAAGAATACATGCACAGACGGACAGACAGACAGACGGACAGACAGACGGACAGACAGACAGACGGACAGACAGACAGACAGACAGACAGACGGACAGACGGACATAGCTAAATCGACTCAGAAAGTGATTCTAAGTCGATCGGTATAATAAACGATGGGTCTATTTCTTCTCCTTTTGGGTGTTACAAACAAATGCACAAAGTTATAATACCCTGTACCACAGTGTGGTGTAGGGTATAATTACGAGCCCCGGAAGTTACGCTGAAAAAAAAATATTTTTTTCCTTCACTTTTTCAAAAAAAGTACCGGAAAAATTTTTTTCGCAAAAAATGTTAAGAAGCTTTGTTCAGTATATTCTTAGCTACATTATTGCCAAACGTAGTTAAGCGGTATCACCAAGTCTGAATTAGTTGTTGGACAAAAGCTGATGACACCTTTCTCGAGGGGCCCACTGATTTTCAGAAACTTTGGAGGCCCATAAAAAAAATTGGTCACCAATTTCGCCAAACCGAGTATAGGGTTATACTACCCTTTGATAGTAGAATCAAACCTATACATACTGTCAAGTACGTGTATTGTTACACTGTTGCACAGTGTTATTGGTTTCGAGTCGTGATGTCTTTCGCACAAGAGCTGTTTTTTTCAAAAGTAATCGGTGTTGTAACCCAATGAGCTATAAAGGGTTGTATTTATTTGATATTCGTTTTAGGGAGCCTTTAAATGTATTAATAATAATGAAAAGTTATGCAGAGAATTCAGCTTCAAAATGTATAAGGGATATATAACAAAAGTTAATAAAATGTTCCTAATAACACCGATCGACAAAAACAAGAAAATAGTAGGTTAAACCACATATTTTTCATAACTCCGAAAAATCATTTATCCGAATTGCTTCAGGAAAACTGTTAAAGAATTCAACATTAAATTCTCTTCAGCTTCTTAGAATACCATACTCCATCCCTTTCGCGGTTATATTACAAAATATTGCAAAAATTCTATTTTTGGAGAAAATTTGAGTAATTTTTAAATAAAAGCCTCATAAAATCATCGAAAAATGTACTGTTATTTGTTTAAAATTTTATCGTAAAGTCGATCATGAATGAAATAAGCCAATCCTGAAAAAAATCGATGCGTATTTTTTTAAAAAGTTGTTGCAAGCAAAACCTTCACTTTCTTTGAAATTCGAAAATTTGTTAAAGAAAAATATTTTTCCCTTTATTAGTAACAGAAAATAACCCAAAATTGGACATTTAAAAGTAAGAGCCACAAATCTTGTCGATCGGTGTAATCAGTAGTGATATGTAGAGACACAAAAAAAGCAGCCAATAATATTGTTATACCCTCACTTTAGTGTGACGAGGGTATATATCATTTGCTACGGAAAAAAGTGTAACACATCGAAGGAGTGATCTAAGACCCTAAGTATGTTCGGAGGAAATCCGTTTTGGGTCATTTTAAGTCGAATGAGCAATGTCCGTCTGTCTGTCTGTCTGTCTGTCTGTCTGTCTGTCTGCTGGCTGGTGCGCACGATAACTCTCGAAAGGAGCAACCGATTGACTTCAAATTTGGTATGTGGTAATATTTTGATCTATCTCCGGATGAGTTCGAAGATGGGCCATATTGGTCTACTCCTTCTGGTACCTCCCACACAAAGGGTTAAAATTTAGTGAAATATTGATTCTTTAATAACTTCTATACTACTTATTCGAATCTTTTGAAATTTTGCACATAATATTAGTATATTAGTCGCAATTAACTCGAGAAAAATGGGTGAAGTTGGCATGCCCCTTTTGGTACCTCCCACACAAATGGACCATTTTGCATCAAAATTTAACTGCTTATAACTTTAATACAAGTGCATAAAAATGCTTGAAATTTTCTACAGTATAATGTTTTTGTAGCGCCTATAGTCCGGTAAAAAATTGGCATCATTGTACAGTCCCTTTTGGTACCGCCCACACAAATGGCCCGTTTCGTACCAAAGTAAACGGCTTGTAACTTTAATACCAGTGCATACAAATACTTGAAATTGTGTACAGTGTAATGCTGTTGTAGTGCCTATAGTCCTGTAAAAAGTGGGCGTTATCACCCCGCCCCTTTTTGTACCTCCCACACAAAATGACCAAATCATACCAAAATTACATAGCTCGTAACTTTAATATACCAGTGCACACAAACGCTTATAGTTCAGCACAATGCAATGTATTTAAGAATGTACTGTTTACCGAAAAATATGTGTATTTGGAAAACCCCTTCTGGTACCTCCCACACAAATTGACAGATTTATTTGTGTAATGTTATATATTACATTACTCACAAAGTGAGGGTATACCTTAGTCGGTTTACCCGACTGAAACTTTCTTACTTGTTTCAATAAGAGTTTTAACAAAATCTAAATTTCTGTCATACCCAACATTTGTTACCTCTGCTTTATCGTTCATATTGACTTCACTTCCGATGTGTGCACTGCGAATATTTTTGAGTTTTTCTTAAAATGATGTACAACGCACCCCACTAAACTCGTTTCTTAATGTTGAATGTATGTATTCTCAATATAGAGAGAATATTGAAAAATTATATGGGACATATAAACACGTTGTTGACATGTGCTCTAGGTAACACTGCGGTATTTTATTTTAATTTATTTCCACCAATCTAAAAATTGCAAAATGTGTGACAAATAATAAAAAAAATTATTAAAGTCAGCTTTGATAACGGCATGTGTATATGACCACCAGAAATTTTGTGTGTGAGTTGTATTTTTATTTAATGAAACTGTTCTGTGTAGCAAAAATGTTGCAAAGGTTTAGAGCAGACACTGTTGCAATAATTTCTGATCCAGTTCTCTGCAAAATGTACCAAATCAAAAGTATATAAATAGTTTTGCTCATTTGGAATATTTATCAGTTCAGCTTTTAACTACAAACGGTTGGTATCTCTAGCAAATATAAAAAGACAACTAATTTACATACTTATAAAATATAAATTCTTAAGAAATATTTTTAATTATTTGTGTCATTTTTAGATTTGTATAATTCTTGTGTTCGACTCTCTTGTTGAATAAACAAATAAAAATCTATACTAAATATGAAGGTATTACACAAAAAGTAAACATAAAATACTGCGTATTAAGAAAATAATAATGAAAATCCTTGTAAGGGAGATATGAAGTCAAAGTATATCATTGAAAAATTAATAAGAATTAGGGTTTCAAGCAGAATGTGTCTCGACAAAGGGTCTTAAAGGAATAACGCATATAATTTCAAATTAATATCTCGGTTACAATGTTACTTAGAATTGTTTAATAAAGTCGTAATGAATTCAATTGCGGATGACAATTTTTGCAGTGATACCGAAGTACTGATGTCTTATTCGTATCTGGTATATTATATTGGGAAGACAAAACAAAAGTAAAAGTCAGGCTAGTTTCGCTCAAGCCGCTTTCCAGCAAGAAATACTGCACCTCTTTGGGCGGATTGATATGGAAGTATCATGTGGAATACCATTAGCCAGAAAGCGTGATTTTTATATGGTATTTTCCGATTTAGCGATGATCTTGGATGCTTTACATAATTACATCATTAGCAAGCTAACTGTGATCTACTCACCGGTCCATCGCCGACATTGATTTCCCTTATAGCAATCGGTTTATGCAGAGAGCTCTAATGTTCAGTTGGTGCTTACCCTGTTGCTTTCATGTTGAGTTTCAGTAATACAGATCCTAAAGCTGAAAGTCATGCAGATATTTTTAGTAATCTATGTTTCTCTCCTTCGTATTGCGTATTGGATGAAATTCACTGATTGGGGAAATTCTGGTGCTGCTTAGTTTTTATAACTGATTTAGATATGAAAACCTTCCAGCAAAAATCACTACAGCATGTTCTACAGGTTATTAAGGGATAAATGCAGTGTAACTCAATTACCTGCTGATTAGATGCTGAATTTTGAGAGTATTCCGAAATGCATTTCATCTTTGTAGGTCACGAATTCATTCTTCTTAAGGAACATTAACTAAATACATGTTACTTGTATACATTCCCCGAGATTAATCCATGTAACCAAATTTTCTAGTTCTCGTTTAGTCTACAGCTCTTAAATCCTTCAGAGTTTCCGCAATGCTAATAATATTGCCTCTTCAGAAGACTTGACGGTTTTTACAATGCAGAAATGTTTTTCTGCATAATATGCAGTATTTATCTTACTCTATAGCTCTCAAGTAAACCAGAGATCATACTTAAACATTTTCCTTTGATTTCAAGTACTTCGTTGTCATTGCCTTGCTTATTGCTGCCGCTCAAGCCATTCCAATTGAATTGGTTCAATATGGTCAGGGACAACTGATTCATGCCGTCCCCCTTATTGCTCATGGCCATGCCCATGCCGAACCAAAGGTATGTTTTATATTTAACTTTCCTTCCAAATCAAAGTACGGAGTTGAAATTCTTTCTTTCCCTAGGCATATCCCAAATATGCATTCCAATATGACGTTAAGGATCACTACACCGGAGATATTAAATCACAGACTGAAGTACGTGATGGAGATGTTGTAAAGGGTCAATACTCATTCGTTGAAGCTGACGGTTCAGTGCGTACCGTCAGCTATAACGTTGATAAACACAGTGGTTTCAAAGCCGTCATCCACAAGACTGCTCCAACTGTCCATGCGGTTCCTGTTCATGCCATTCATACGGCTCCCGCTCACTTGTTACATCATTACTAGAAGACATTTACTGATGGAGAAAATGAGAGAACAAAAAGACGTGTCCTCAAGGATGCACAGCCAAAGCCGATTTTGTAATGAGGACAAAAACACAAAGGACAAATATTATTTTATTTTTATTACATAAAATACAGGAGTTTTTGGTCTTAAACAAGTTTCACTACATAATCTAAGTTTCCCTATACTCAAACTATTATTTATTTTCCTTATTTCCTAATCTAATCATTAAGTCTTTTTTGCAGAACATATAGTTTTTAGATTTATAATTTTCTAGTATCTTTTTTAAGGTGAAGAATAATATTTTTTTTGGATATTCTTCATTTCGAAAAGTTTTTTGTCAAAGCTCTTCGTTTTTCTGAAACATCTTACAATTTCTTTCAACTTTGTATATGTTTTTTTTTTTGCTAGTCTTTTGTCATCTATGTGGTTGACGTTTTTACTCTTAGACGACCTTGATGTGTCATTTAGTAATTAAACACAAAAATACGTTAACCGTGAGTTCCTATATCTATTTTTATAAATTTGTGAGTATTATGTTTTTGATGTATGAGTATTCGACATTTTATTTCAATCATCAAGTCTTACTTGTAATCAGTGTGTTAAATTACATCTCTCTTTTTCTATCCCATTTGGAATTATTTAAAATTTTAAATCTTGTTATTTTGATCTGCACCACTTTCTCATCTCTCAACATCAATTTTTAATACAAATTGTATACTATATTTTGATTACTTTTCGAAAGGGTCTACTACTTAAGAAATTTAAATTGGATTTTTGTTAAACATTCTGTCGTATCTAATCTATATTTAAATAATTAGCATTTAAGATTACTCTTTACAAATTGTTTGCAACAAACCAGAATGTTTATTTAGATACAAAAAAATAAACGAAAAAATAAAATATTCAAAAATAACTACTTGTTGTTTCCAGTTTTTTCAATTACAGAGCTCAGATTTCCTGCGCATAAAATCATGAAAATGAAATTTTCGATTCAGAGCCACTTTGCAGCTTATTTTAGTATGATTTATTTGAATGGAAAAAATCATGGCATCATCACCAGTGTTCTTTAGCTCAGCCCCTGTAAAGTATAGATGTTCCGAATTAAAAGATTCCGTTTTCTACACACAGAAAACCGTTTGGCTGCCTCAACCGGATTATTTGCCAACCGAATTTTGGTAGTTTTGTCTACTATCATGCGATTCCATTGGGACAACCAACATTTTGGTTGTGGTATACTTCTGCTTCCATGTTGACAACAATCATATTTGGTTGCGCCAAATACGAAAATGGTAGCCAAACTTATCTTTGGTATGTTGCCACAACCAAATTTTTTTAAAAATTGGTTGTTGTGACATTTTGTCTGTCATGTACTACCGACAGTTTTCATTAATTTTTATTTTATTTATTGAAAAAAAAAAACAATTCATAACAAAATTAAAAATCCCATATTACAAAAAATATTTGACACAAATTTTAGTACACGAGAGAACTATGTATAACAAAACTTTTATGAAAATATCGCTTAACCATTTGCTTTCAATTTCACGATTGTTGCTTTTATTTTTTATTTATGAAAACATTTTGCACAACCTATTCTCCATTCCACACATTATTATCCCACGAAATTATATTTGATTATATATTTTCCCCTTCTTTAAGAAAGTGTTGAAGATTTATTTTTGTCGAATAGTTTTATTTTTTGTTTTTTATGTATTAACAAAAGAAAGCAACAAAGCTTTCCGTTGTATTTCCCAAAATATATTTAATTATTCTAAATTTGAGAAATAATTAGGATAACCAAAAAACGAATATTTATTAATATTTTTTCTGTTATAGTAAGGAATTATTCTTTGCAATAATAATCGTTGGTCTATTGATACAATTTCTGTTGACAAGAATAAAACATTCGTTGTCTCTACCAAATATCGATCATATGGTACTATAATGAAAATTTAAAAGTAGTTACCACATAGTTACACCTGCGCACGGTGTATGCAATATACTTGTTTGTTGCTGTTAATATTTTTTTTATGGCGTTAGTCCCAAATGAACTTAATCCCCAAAACAAAAATGAACTAAGTCCTCAAAAGTTTATAGTTGAAGACAACAACAACTATTTTGGGGACTTATTTAATTTTTTGGGGATTTAATTCATTACTAATCTTGCGGAAATAATTCATAATGAAATAACTCCCCAAGTTGAGAGAATGAAATAAATCCCCAAAACAAATTTTGGGGGCTACTCCATATTTTTTCACTGTTGCAATTGGGAACACAATTACTCATTCTGTTACACATGTTGAAGTTATTAACAAAATTTACCTAATTAAAGAAAATATGTTTCCTACAAATCAGACATTCCTGATAGACGAAGCTTTTATAATTATTCCTCATGGATGCTTTAAGCAATTAAGGATACAATTTGTTTAATTATAGCGGTAATGAATACTACATATTTTCTGTTGTTTCCAGTTTTTTTGGTTTGATGAGCAAGAAAACCAATGCAAGTTACAAGCACTTTTAATATATTAATTACAACGTATTTAATTTTGAACCAGCTATATTCATATTATTTATAAAAAATCGCGCGCGCGATTTTTATAAAAAAATTTCGTCTCCGACTCTTTTACTGCCCTTCAAGTAATGATTTCTTTTCACCGGACTTTTAAGTGATACCTATTAATAGTATACAATGCAGGTTAAAGCTATTATTTTCTTTAATACCTTAATTAAATAAATACAAACATTCAAATGGTTAAATTTATTATTCTTTAGGTTTTTGGTACTGATATTGAAACATTTGTTTCCTTATTAGGTTTCAGTTTTGCCAGGCTATTAGACGAAACAGAAATTTTTAATGGAATATTTTAGGTCTTCAAAAAGTATCTGTTTCTAATGGCGATTTCGATTCTGGAAAAAGTGCAACATTTTCTTTGTAATTTTCCCGACAACTGCACTTTTCTAACACATTTCGCAAAATTTAAGTTTGGAGTTAAGTTCAATTTGAGGGACCACATCATTTGGACCTAAAAGTGCAAATATATTTAAGCGTTTCACATCGAAGGGGTACAATTTTCCAGAAACGCATCGCCAAAATGGTTCGCAAAACTACAACTGCCCGTATTATGGCAAAGTTGTCGAAGACTCTATGCAAGTATACACGTAATGAATTGCCTAAATTCGAATTATAAAGTTTTATTTTTTAAAATAAATTGTTTAAGAATAACATTTAGAGATATATATTAATTTTTGTAATTGATAAAATGTGGGTTTTCATTCATTTCCATTTTGGGGCCTTATTTCATTGTATTGGGGATTTGGTTGACTTAAAATTTTGGAGTTTTATTTCATAATGAATTAGGTCCCCAAATTTGGGGACTTGGTTCACTTTTGTTTTCGGGACTAAATTCATTGGGGACTTAGTTCGTACCCCCTTTTTTATTGTTACTGTCGAATTCCAACCAATTATTTTTCTGGGTGTAGGATTTCTTCTACAAGCATGTCATATGCAGATTATATTGTCACAGAAACCATAGTATTTTAACGACTTAAAAAGTTTACTATAGTCAGCGACAACGTATGCATGTCGGATGATTCAGACTATAACATTTTTTTGTCGACAATGCAAATCTGTAATTATGTTAAATTTTTAAAAAATATTTTGAAAATAATCTATATATATAAAATTGTTGCGTGACTGGCTGACTGACTGACTGACTGACTGATTGACTGACTGATCATCGCCCAGGCCAAACGGCTGAAGCTAGAATCATGAAATTTGGTGGGAGGGTAGTCCTTGGGACGTAGACGAGCAATAAGGCGGGATTTTTCGAAATTCGTACTATTAGCCGCACAATGGGGCAAAAAGGGATAAATTTGGTACCACCGCCAAATCTAAACGAAATCATCTAGAATCTTGAAATTTGGTATGAGGGTAGCCCTTAGGCCGTAGACTCAGAAATTGGCAGGATTTTTCGAAATTCGAACATTTACGCACACAGTGGGGTAAAAAGTGATAAATGTGGTACATCAGCCAAATCTAAATGGCTAGAATCGTGAAATATTGTGTGATGGTAGCCCTTATGAGGTAGACTCTGAAATTGGCAGGATTTTTTGTAATTCGAACATTTACGCACACAGTGGGGTAAAAAGGTAAAAATGTGGTACAACAGCCAAATCCAAATGGCAAGTCCTAGAATCGTGAAATTTGGTGTGAGAGTAGCTCTTAGGACGTAAACAAGAACAAGGAGTGATTTTTTTAAAAATTTAGAGGCACAGTGGGACAGAGAGGTATAAATATGGTACCACCGCCAAATTTAAAGCCTAATATTAGAATGGTGAAAATTGAAGCGAGGGGTGTCTTTATGACAACTGATCGGGGTATTACGTTTTTTTTGTAATCGTAGTTTTCGGGGCACAGTGGGGCAAAAAGTGTAAAATATAGTACAGTGGCTTAAAAATTTCAAATATGGATCAATGGTTCCAGGGTAACTTTTGGAACATAAACAACTGGAGATTGGAAGTGATTTTTAGTAATTCTAACTTTAAGAGGCACAGTGGGACACGACGGGTTAATTATGGAGCATGGGGAAAAAAGGGAACACTATGCCAAATTGGAACTTAAACATAAGATATGAAGAGTTTACATGGTTTTAGGAGCACTGCGGTCAAAAACGGTTAGATAGTGGAGTGGAGAAAATATGATTAAATATGTTACAGTCGGGGAAAAATGTTAAGTAGGCTAGCGTGGAGACACATTTTAAATACGAGTACGGTACAGTGAGACAAAAATTTGTTAAATATGGTACAGTTGAATGGGGCACAGTTGTGCAAAAAGGATTAACTATGGTACAGTGGGGTAAAAATAGTTATATGTATATGGTAAAGTGGGACATATGGGCTAAAAATGGTACAGTGGGGCAAAAAGCGTTAACTATTGAACAGTGGGGCAAAAATGTATTTACTATGATACAGTGGGGCGAAAAGGGTTAAATATGGTACAGTGTGACAAGAATGGGTAACTATACAGTACAGTGGGGCATAACTGTGTTAAATATTGTACAGTGGAGCACAGAGGGTTAAATATGGTACAGTGGGGCAAAAACTGTTAAATATGGTACAGTGAGACAAAGCGTTTAATATGACACAGTGGGGCAAAAAGGGTTAACTATGGTACAGTGGGGCACAATTAGTTGAATATGGTAACGTGGGACAAAATGGGTTAAATATGGTACAGTGGGGCAAAAAGCTTTAACAATGGAACAGCGGAAAAAATGTGTTAGCTATGGTACAGTGGGACATAAATGGTTAAATATGGTACAGTATGACAAAAATGGTTAGATTGGGCACAAAAAGTAAAATATGGTAACGTGTAACAAAATGGGTTAAAAATTGTACAGTGGGTCAAAACGCGTTAAGTATGGAACAGTGGGGCAAACATTTATTTACTATGATACAGTGGGGCAAAAAAGGTTAAATATGGTACAGTGTGAAAAAAATGGTTAACTATACAGTACAGTGGGGCATAACTGTGTTAAATATTGTACAGTGGAGCAAAGAGGGTTAAATATGGTACTGTGGGGCAAAAACTGTTAAACATGGTACAGTGAAACAAAGGGTTTAATATGACACAGTGGGGCAAAAAGGGTTAACTATAGTACTGTGGGGCACAATTAGTTGAATATGGTAACGTGGGACAAAATGGGTTAAATATGGTACAGTGGGGCAAAAAGCTTAAACTATGGAACAGTGGGGGAAAAAATGTGTTAACTATGGTACAGTAGGGCAAAAATGGTTAAATATAGTGGACAAAATATAGTAGGACCAAAAGGTGTTAAATTTGATTCAGTGGACCCAAAAGGTTAAATATAGCACAGTGGGTCAAAAAGCGTACATTTAGTACAGTGGGTAGAAAATGTGGGACAAACATGGTTTTATATTGTACCAGGGTGTGAATGTAGGTATTGGAACATAAACAAGGGGAAATTTGCTAACGTATGAACCAAAAGAAATAGTTTTTCAACCTCCAGAGGTACTGTGGGAAAAGGGATAAATATTGTACCATGATGTCAGGGTAACTCTTGGAACATAAACTAGAAATGAAACGAGGGTTCGTATTTTATATATAAAAGTAATCGAATCTTCTTCATTTTGCACCATATGTTATAATCATGTCATTTTGAAAGAACGATGTATAAATATTTTACAGTACCCTAAACAGAAAATAAATAAAAGATGGGGGCTGCGAAGCGCACCGGGTTAAAGCTAGTGCTTTCATATAAAGAATAATACTTCATAATTATATGGAACATATTATGGTAATTTAGGACCACATTACAGGCAAAGTGTCACGGTGACCAATTATGATCATGGTTACTAATTATGGTCATTGTGACCACATTATGGTTACATGGGAACTATATATAATATGAATACAAGAGGATCATATTATGGCCATGGAAACGAAACAAAAGTATCCATGGAAAATTCTTTCTCTCAAAAAGGTCTTCCCCGCTTGTCGTCCTATAAAGCAATTCACTGCAAGTATTTATATGCACTGGCATTTAAGTTATAAGCAGTTATCTGTTTGTTCTAAATGGTCCCTTCGTGTGGGAGGTACCGAAAGGGTCTGGGCACCATCACTTCTTTCGAGACTTATCGTGCGCACCATCCAGACAGATAGACGGTTGGAGGACGGACTGACAGACGGACATTGCTCAAATGACTGAAAATATCCTAAAACAAATTTCTACCTGACATTCTTGGGGTATTAGGTCACTCCTTCGATGTGTTACACTTTTGGGCCGTAGCAAATTATATTTACCCTTCTACACTAAAGTGAGTGTATAATATTAGCATAATGCTAGTATAATAGCGCAAAGAAATAGTATTTACAATTCGTTTTAATGAAACTTTACCAACTCAGTCAATTTCAAATGGATTTTTAAGAGACTGGCTGCGCTTTGTTCCTTTCGAAATAGTAATTTATGTAAATTAAACAATCGTGTGGTGAAAATAACTGGTAAAAACATTGCCTAAACTAGAAAGTTAAAAAGAAAATTCAAAAGAGTAAGAAATTTCAGTCGCGTAAACCGAGTAAGGTATACCCTCACTTTGTGAGCAGTGTAAATATTCACTGGTATATGTACTAATATTATGAGCTATTTACTTTTGGTATGTCTTGGCACTTTTTGTCAGCAGCCAGGAAAATAATTGGTTGGAATTCGATTGGAACAATAAAAAAATTTATAAATATATTATATTGTATATTGCCGGTTGTATTTATATATAAATAGCTGAAACAAAAATAATAAAATGGATACGATCAAATGAAAATGCTTGAAGCTAAATCGATGGTTGTATCAATCAATTTAAGGTTGTTTTTTTCATTGACACTCCGTTAGTTGCGGTAACTACTTTAAAATGTTCATTATAGTACCAAATGATCGATTTTTCGTTGTGACAACCAATGTTTTATTCTTGCCAACGGAGATTGTATCAACAGACCAAAGATTATTATTGCAACGAATTATTGGTTACTTCAACAATATTAATAAATAATCGTTTTTTGGTTATCCCAAATTTAGAATAATTAAATGTATTTTGGGAAATGCAACAGGAAGATTGGTTGCTGTTCTTTTGCTGATACGAGTATATGACAAACAACAAATTAAATTACTAGACATAAATAAATCTTCAACATTTTGTTCAAGAACGGTATATGTAGTCGAAATAATCTCGAGTGGATAATAATGTGTTGAATGCAGAATATGTTGTGCAAAATGTTTTACATAAATAAAAAATAAAAGCAACAATCAGGAAATTGAAAGCACAGGCTTAAGCGATATTTGCATAAAAGTCTTGTGTTTTTTTTCGTGTACTAAAATTTGTGTCAAATATTTCCACATCTCATAATAGTGATGAATTTGTTATATGGGATTTTTAATTTTGTTATGAATTGTTTGGTTTTTTGTTCAATAAATAGAATAAAAACTAATGAAAACTGTTTTTAATTAATTGTCGGTAGTATATGACTGATAAATTGTCAGAACAACCAATTTTTTAAAACAGTTGGTTGTGGCAACATACAACAGATAATTTTAGTCACAATTTTCGTAGTTGGCGCAACCAAATATGATTGTTGTCAACATGGAAGCAGACGTATACCACAACCAAAATGTTGGTTGTCCTGATGGAATCGCATGATAGTAGATATAACTACCAAAATTCGGTTGGCAAATAATTCGGTTGAGGCAACCAAACTGTATTCTGTGTGTGGGAGGTACTAAAACGGGTGTGGTGATAACTCCCATTTTTAACATGACTGTAGGAATTTTAAAAACTTTACACTGTGCAAAAATTTTGAGTACTTATATGCATTGGTATTTACGATATATCTGTAAGCTATTTGTACAAAATGGTACCTTTGTGTGGGAGGTACCGATAGGGTCGTGGCAATAACGCCCATTTTTCAGTAGACAGTTGGTAGTATCAATTTATTACACAGTACAAAATTTCAAGTATCTTTATGCACTTTCCATGAAATTCGAAAATTTGCTCTCATATCTACAAAAACAAAAATTGTTAAAGAAATATATTTTTCACTTTATTAGCAACAGAAAAGAAACCAAAATTGGAACCTAAAAATCAGACCCAAGAATCGTGTCGCCGGTGTAATCAATGTAATATTAGTGAAATGTAGAGACTTCAAAAATAGAACCCAATAATATTGTTGCAAAAAACGTTTTAACAAAATCTAAAAACAAATCTGACTCAGTATTTAGTTAAATATGTTTTGTAAACATTGTCACCTCTGCTTCATCTTTCATATTAACTCCGCTTCCGATGTGTGCTCTGCGAATATTTTTAATTTTTCTTAAAGCGATGTACAAAGCTCCCCAATAAACTTGTTTGTTTATGGTTAATGTATTTAGTACGTATTCTCAATATGCATATGGAATATTACATCAAGAGAATACTGAAAAATTATATGGGACAAATCAACACGTTGTGACATGTGCTCTTAGTAACACTGTGTTATTTTATTTTAATTTATTTCCACCAATCTAAAAATTGCAAAATGTGTAAGAAATAATAAAAAATAATTAAAGTCAGCTTTGATAACGGCACGTGTATGAGTATATGGTTGCCAGAAATTTGTGTGTGTTTTAAATTTTTATTTTTTTTTAACTGTTCTGTCTACCAAATATGTTGCAAAGGTTTAGAGCAGACACTGTTGCAATAATTTCTGATCCAGTTCCGTGCAAAATGTATCAAATCAAGAGTATATAAATAGTTTTGGTCATTTGGAATATTTATCAGTTCAGCTTTTAACGGCAAACGGTTGGTAGCACTACCAAATATAAAAAGACAACAAATTTACATATAAAATAAATTCTTAACAAAAAATTTTAATTTTTTGCGTAATTTTTAGATTTGTATAATTCTTGTGTTCGACTCTCTTGTGGAATAAGCATATAAACATCTGTACTAAATATGAAGGTATTACACAAAAAGTAACGACAAAAGACTGCGTATTAAGAAAATAATAATGAAAATCCTTATAAAGGAGATATGATGTCAAAGTATATCATTGAATATAAGAAATATATTGAAATATAAAGATTACTGTGCTCAAATCAAATATGTCACGGCAAAAGGTTTTGAAGGATTAAAGCATATAATTTCAAATAAATATCTCGGTTACAAAGTTACATAGAAATATTCAATAAAGTCTTAATGAATTAAATTGGCGATGACAATTTTTCCAGTGGAACCGGAGTATGGATTTCTTATTCGTATCTGGTATAGTAACGGGTTTTTTCCAATAGGGATGATATGATTTTGAAGTGACGTTTCGGCCATTTGTAATATGTCATGATCTGTCATTTGTTTTTCATTGTATTCAGTAGTGTTTACAATTTCATCATGGAGAGATATACGCAAGAACAACGTTTACACATTATTCAGTTTTATTATCAAAATAATCGTTCTACAATTGCAACTTTTCGTGCGCTAAGTCCATTTTTTTAAAATCCAAAAAAAACACTTTCCAGTCGACCTGCGACCTTGACACCCATGAACAATATTTTAGCTCTCGTTAAGAGCTATCTTTTTGCCAATGAACGATTGTGGCTATGTGCCACACAGCAAATGAACCAATTGTCGAATTCGTTCCTGCAGAAAAAGTCGTGGAGGCCATTTGAATGACTTTTTATTTAGAACTAAATTGTATCGATTGTACTTCACATTAAACAGAAAACTTTTGAATTTCCTTAACAATAAGTGTGTTTTTTTCCAAAGAAATCATATCATATCATATCATATATATTGGGAAGATCTCGTATCATATCATATCATATATATTGGGAAGATCTCGCTTTTCCTTTCTAGAAGGCGCGATTTTTATATGGTATGTTGGATTTAGCGATCATCTTGGATGCAATATAACTGTATGATCTACTTTACAGTCCATCGCCGACATTGATTTCCCTTACGGCAATAAATTCATGCAGGCAGCTCTTATGTTCAGTTTGTTGCTTAACCTATTGCTTCCAAGTAGAGTTTCGGTAATAATGATCTTAAGGCTGAAAGTTATACAAATATTCCTTCGATGGGTATCGGATGAAATTCGCTGATTGTGACCTTCAAAGTTAGTTGGGGAAAATCAGGTTCCGTTTGGTTTTTTAACTGATTTAAATAGTAAAACTTACCATCAAAAATCAATTCAACTTGTTCAGCAGGTTAGTAAGGGAGAGATACACACACATAACTGCTGAATAGGTGCGGAATTCCTTGAGTATTTGCCGAAATTTTTTTCATCATTCCACTGAAGGAGCAATAAAACAATGCATACGTTTACTCTACTGCTCTTAAGTCCTTCAGAATTTCAACAATGCTGTTGTTATTACATTCTGCGAATTATACAGTCTCTGCCTTATTCTACCAGATAAATCTACATTCTTGCCTCAATAATGCCCTTACGGCGCTAAGGCCAAGCAAATTATTTAGATATAAATTGAATTTGTACAAATAAAAAAAAATACTAAAACATATTCCTTTGATTTTAAGTACTTCGTTGTCATTGCCTTGCTTATTGCTGCCTCTCAAGCCATTCCAATTGAATCGGGTCACTATGGTCATGGACAACTGATACATGCCGCCGAACCTGAGGTATATTTTATATATATAACTTACTTTCCAGTCCCCTTAAATAGAAGATAAGAACGTAGTTGAAATTCTTCCTTTTTCCTAGGCTTATCCCAAATACTCATTCAAATATGACGTTAAGGATCACCACACCGGAGATATTAAATCACAGACTGAAGAACGTGATGGGGATGTTGTAAAGGGTCAATACTCATTCGTTGAAGCTGACGGTTCGGTGCGTACCGTCAGCTATAGCTCTGACAAACACAGCGGTTTCAATGCCATCGTCCACAAGACTGCTCCAGCTGCCCATGCGGCTCCTGTTCATGCCATTCATGCTGCTCCCGCTCACTTGCTACATCATTACTAGAAGGCATTTACTGATGGAGAAAAATGAGAGAAGAAAAGAAATGTCGTCAGGGATGCACAGTCATAGTCGATTTTGTAATGAGGACAAAAACACAGAGGACAAACATTTTTACGGTTACTATTTTTATTACATAAAATACATGAAGTTTAAGTCTTAAACAAGTTTCGCAACGTATTGTTATTCATTAGGAAGAAAAACTATTATTTCACATTTCAATTATTTCCTAATCTTTGATTCTTTTACGCAGAACATATAATTTTAAGATTTATAATTTTCTCGTCGCTTTTTTCAATGGAATAACACTATTTTTTCTCATAATCTTTCATTTCGAAGAGTTTATTTTATGTCTACGTTTCATACTTTTTCTAGAATATCTAAAAATTCCTTTTCACTTTTTAAATGATTTAAGATTTATAATTTTCTCGTGGCTTTTTTCAATAGAATAACACTACTTTTTTTGATAATCTTTCATTTCATACTTTTTCTAGAATATTTTAAAATTTCTTTTCACTTTTTAAATGTTTTTTTTGATAACCTTTTATCATCTATGTGGCTGATGTCATTGCTCTTAGAGAGGCCTCAAGATGTCCATTCAGAAATGAAACACAAAAGTACGTTAACAGGAAATTTCTTTAAGTTGCTATACAAATATTTTTTTTTATTTCTTTCTTATTATTTTGTTTTCGGTGTATGAGTTTTGGACATTTTATTTCAATCACCAAGTTTTAACTTTACTATTCTGTGTGTTAAATTACACAACTCTCCATCTATCCCTTTATCAATTGTTGTAAATCTCCTTATTTCAATCTGAGCCACTTTCTCATCTCTCAACATTAATTTTCAGTAAAAATACTACACTATATTATATTTTGATTGGATTTTCGAAAACTGTCTTCTTCTTAAAGAATATTAATTTAATGTTTGCTAAATATTATTACAAAACTCTTCTGTTATCCTTTGTTTGCCATTCTGTCGTATATATGTAGCATTTACGATTAAGATAGACTTAAGAGTTTAAGTCTACGTTTCATACTTTTTCTAGAATATCTAAAAATTTATTTTCACTTTTTGAATGATTTAAGATTTATAATTTTCTCGTCGCTTTTTTCAATAGAATAACACTATTTTTTCTCATAATCTTTCATATTGAAGAGTTTATGTCTACGTTTCATTCTATTTCTAGAATATCTTAAAATTTCTTTCACTTTTTTAATGTTTTTTTTTGTTATTCTTTTGTCATCAGGAAAATTCTTTAAGTTGCTATACAAATATTTTTTTTATTTCTTTCTTATTATTTTGTTTTCGGTGTATGAGTTTTTGACATTTTATTTCAATCACCAAGTTTTAACTTTACTATTCTGTGTGTTAAATTGCACAACTCTCCTTCTATCCCTTTTTCAATTGTTGTAAATCTCCTCAACATTAATTTTCAGTAAAAATACTACACTATATTATATTTTGATTGGATTTTCGAAAACTGTCTTCTTCTTAAAGAATATTAATTTAATGTTTGCTAAATATTCTTGTTTTTATTTTTTTGTTTTATTCGATCTGCTTTCATAGTACATATTTTGTTTTTGTACTCAGGCTCAAGATCGTTATTGTTGTTTTCAGTATATGAAAACAACTTTGTTAAAAATTAAAGAAGAAGCAAGTGACATGTATTTGGGGCGGTTGTAATGGTTGGATAGACAGATCTAAATATTATTACAAAACTCTTCTGCTATCCTTTGTTTGCCATTCTGTCGTATATATGTAGCATTTAAGATTAAGATAGACTTAAGAGTTTAAGTCTACGTTTCATACTTTTTCTATGAATATCATACTTTTGAAATGATTTAAGATTTATAATTTTCTCGTCGCTTTTTTCAATAGAATAACACAATTTTTTCTCATAATCTTTCATTTCGAAGAGTTTATGTCTACGTTTCATACTTTTTCTAGAATATCTAAAAATTTCTTTTCACTTTTTAAACGATTTAAGATTTATAATTTTCTCGTCGCTTTTTTCAATAGAATAACACTATTTTTTCTCATAATCTTTCATTTTGAAGAGTTTATGTCTACGTTTCATTCTTTTTCTAGAATATCTTACAATTTCTTTTCACTTTTTTAATGTTTTTTTTGATATTCTTTTGTCATCTATGTGGCTGATGTCATTACTCTTAGACGGCCTCAAGACGTAAATTTAGAAATTAAACACAAAAGTACGTTAACCGCAAATTCCTTAAAGTTGCTATACAAATATTTTTTTATTTCTTTCTTATTATTTTGTTTTCGGTGAATGAGTCTTGGACATTTTATTTCAATCACCAAGTTTTAACTTTACTATTTTGTGTGTAAAATTATATCTCTCACCATCTATTTCTTTACAACTGTTTTAAATCACGCTATTTTAATCTGCACAACTTTCTCATCTCTCAACATTAATTTTCAGTAAAAATACTACACTATATTATATTTTGATTGGATTTTCGAAAACTGTCTTCTTCTTAAAGAATATTAATTTATTTTTTGCTAAATCTTATTACAAAACTCTTCTTCTATCCTTTTTTTATCATTCTGTCGTATATATGTAGCATTTAAGATTACTCTTTACAAATAGTTTGCAACAAAATATCATGTTTATGTAAATAAGAAACAAGAAATAAAATAATATAAAAATACAACATGTCGTTTCAAGATATTTGTACGAGTAAAGCCCCACTTTAGTGGAAGATGATATACATATATTGTTTGACATGGGCCTAAAGTGTAGCACATCGAAGGATTGACTTAAGACCCTATGTATGTTTGGCGGAAATTCGATTTGGGTAATTTTAAGTCATTTGAGCAATGTCCGTCCGTCGGTCTGTCTGTATGTCTGTCAGCTGGCTGGAATGGATTCAAGGATTGACTTAAAATTTGGTATGTGATAATAAAGGGTGGTTAAATTGTAAGGGCCGATGTTGAATGTGAGCCACACCTAAACGTTAAGTTTTTTCTGCATTTCATTTGACATTTCTCAATTTCAGACTAACTCAATTCGAACCATGGAAAGATACACGATCGATCAACGCGCTAAAGTTTTTTAAGCCTTTTACGAAAGTGGACGTTTAAATCAAAATGCATTTCGTGCACTTCGTGATGTTTTTTTGATCAGCATATCGTGAGATGATAACGAATTTTTTATGGCCCGAATTGGAAGATATGGATGTGGACAATATGTGGTTTCAACAGGACAGTGCCACTTGCCACACAGCTATCGAAACAATGGCTCTTTTGCGCAACAAGTTCAATGGCCATGTTATCTCACGTCGTGGCGATGTCAATTGGCCGCCAAGATCATGTGATTTGACACCGTTGGACTTCTTTCTTTGGGGTTATTTGAAAGAAAAGGTGTACGTCGATAAGCCTGCAACAATTCAAGAGCTAAAGGATGAGATAATACGGCACATTAACGGCATATAACCTCAATTATGCCTCAGCGTCATCGAAAATTTGGACTATCGGATGGAGGTGTGCCGCCGAGGTCGCGGCGGCCATTTGGCCGATATTTTGTTCCATAAATAATTGAACCATACCAATATTAACATAATAAAATATATAACAATAATTTCCTAAATAATTTGTGTTTTATTTAAAATCAACAACGGCCCTTAAAATCTAACCACCTTTATTTTTACTATCTCAGACTAAGTTCGAAGATGAGCCATAGCGGTCCATTCCTTCTTCTACCTCCCTCTCAAAGGGTTAAGATTAATAACTGCTACACTACCTATCGAATCTACCGTAATTCCACGCATAGTAATAGTTTATCAGTCGCGAGGGTGAGGGTATATCGTAGTCAAAAAATTTCAAACATTTATAGGCACTCGTATTAAAGATATGAGCAGTAAACATTTTGAACAAAATTATCCCCTTGTGTGGGAGGTACCAAAGGGGGACACTTCTTTCATTTTTCTTTGAATTATGCGCCGATTTACTCTGTACAGTAAAATAATAAAAATACATTAATTTTTCGATGTTTTTAAGAGGTTTAATTAAAAAATTATTATTTCTCAAAAAATTGGATTTTTTCAATATCTTGTAAGATCTTCGAAGCCACTGATGGGATGAACAAACCGTACCAGAAGAAGATGAAGGCTACTTAGTTTAGAATTCCTTAAAGCTTTCCTGGACCAATTAGGATAAATAGTACTCGAGTTATGCTCGATCAACCTCTATTTTTAAGATGATTATCTTTATTTTGACAGATAAACAAGACATATCCCAATAATATACCACACAGCTATTAAAGAAAATAACCTAGGCTTTCGCATGAACCAAAAAATCAGAAAAATATATTATTACACAAAAATGTCAAAACAGAGTTTTAATTTCGCAATAATATCACAAAAAATATATAAATATGATTTGTTTTAACATATTGAAGATAATGCTATCGAAAACATTTTGGGCAAAATTTTCTGAATACAATAGGTACCCAGCAAAATTTCGCATTATCAAAGCTAAATTCAAAAGTAGTAACTGCTTATAATTTGTCCACCCTTTGAATAATTTGTGGAAAGTGCATTCGCTCGAGCATACCAGAAGCTAAGTAATCACTTACCCCCAGGCATACGATTAATTCAAATGTGTAACCACTGGCCTACCTCGGGATTCATAGGAAGATCGCTTAATAATAATTATCCAATCAAGTAATCCATTATTTGTCGACAAAATGTAATCCAGAGGGTTATAAGATGTAATAACTAGATAATGCAATCGTTTTTATTTGAACATACAATTTTTATTTTCCCTTGAATTTGAAAAACTTTATGGAAAACTGTACAAGATTTTTAGAGGTTATTTTGATCGCGAATTGCAGGTCATTGAACAATCACACAAACCAATAAAATTTTGGAATATACATAAAACAAATCGAATTTTAAAATAAACTTTGAACATTTGCGACTTTTTTGTAGCCGCTCTAATGGTGATTTCGATTCTGAAACAAATGTTGCCCATTCAACGTTAAATTCAGAAAAATATTCGCCCTTTTTAGGTGGAACTGATGTAGTCCCTCGAATTAAACATAGCTCATATTTTAAAATTCTAAAATACTTAATAAAAGTCTACTTATAGATTACGGAAAAGGGCAACGAAAATGTTTCACTTTTTTTGCAGAAACGAAATTACCGCAATATACAATACTAGACACAGAAAACAGTTTGGTTCACTTAACCGAATTATTTGCCAATCGAGTTTTGATAGTTTTGTCTACTTCATGCGATTCCATTAGGACAACCAACATTTTGGTTGTGCTTTCTTCTGCTTGCATGTTGACAACAATCATATATGGTTATTTAAAATTTGTTGTTCTGACAATTTGCAGTCATATAGTACCGACAATTAATAAAAAACAGTTTTTATTAATTTTTATTTTATTTATTGAACGAAAAAAACTAAACAATTCATAACAAAACAAGTAAGAAAGTTTCAGCCGGGTAAACCGACTAAGGTATACCCTCACTTTGTGAGTAATGTAATACTTATACTTATATAACTGTTTAACTCCGCGCCGAGTGGCGGGAGTTTAAAAAACATAAAATATTTATTTATTTTTAATTTTATTTAATATTTTATTTTGGCCGTGAGCCTGGCGGTTTGGCAGTATGCCAAAAGCGGTTGAGTTGATAACTCATTTAAAAAACGGCGGCGTTGCCATCACCATGACGGCGATAGAAGCAATGAATTGCAGCTGCATCGTTGTTGAAACTGAAGGTAGGGGCGCTGCTGTTGAAGAACAGCTGTTGTTACTTCAACTTACCGCCCCCCTTGCACTAGTGCAATGCCAACTGGATGACTCAGCTATTTGCTGTTATTGTTGGATGTTATTGATGCTGCTGTTCCTTGTGATGCGAATTGTTGTTGTGGCCGTTGAAATTTGTTGGGTTCGACTGCAGTGCATTTGCGGGAAGCTTAAATTCTGTTGTCATCTTGTCATCCGTCGCTGGCTCGTGAAGCCTTGTTTCACGTGATGAAATCAATGGTGGAGCGACGGAGACAATTGACTTTCCACGTAGTGGTAAGAATTTAAGCAATGCACTGTCTACCTACATATATATGTACACATATAAGTATTTCGCGCACAACACAGTTCACCGGGTCACTGGAACGGATCTTTGGTTTGAAGGACAATGTACCACTCCAGGAGACCTTTGGTAGAAGTGGACTGTATTAATTGTTGAAACTCCCAAATTGTAAACAGTTATATATGTATGTGTTTTATGTAAATAAACAGAAAGAAAGGCAAGTGTTGGTTTGTATTTAGTATGGAACAGATTTATTGTGTAAGGGGCGCTGCTGCTTACCGCATTAGTAGGTGAATCCAAAGTGAAATTGCGGTGCAGAGCGAACATTAGAAAAGCCTTTGAAGAGACAATTCAACAAAGATACAACTGGAAACAGTAAGGAAGATGGCAGCCCTTTATCCATTTGAGTAAAAGCTTTTGCCTTCGTGGCAGGGAATGGATAAAGGGTTGCCATCTGGACAAAATTTAACAATATGGTAGGGAATTCAGGCTTAAAATTAAAAGAATTAACGAACTAATTGAACTTCAGTTATAATTTTAATTCAAGTGATTCAATTCAGAGACAGATATAAACTAAAAATATGTAGTTGTTGAGCCTGGGTTCAACAATAACATTACATTAATTAATCTGTCAATTTGTGTGGAAGGCACCAGAAGGAGTTTAACAAATATACCTATTTTTCGGTAAACAGTAGATTCTTGAAATAAATTGCAATGTGCGAATTATAAGCGTTTATGCACTGGTATATTAACGTTATGAGCTTTTCAATGTTAGTATGATTTGATAATTTTGAGTGGTAGTTATAAAAAGGGGCGTGGTGATAACGCCCACTTTTCACTGGACTGTATGCACAATAACTGAATTACACTGTAAAACATTTCAAGTATTTGAATGCACTGGTATTAAAGTTATAAGCCGTTAACTTTTGGTTTTAAACAGTCCATTTGTGTGGGATGTACCAAAATGGGATGTACAATAATGCCCATTTTATATAGGCGCTACAAAAACATTATACTGTACAAAATTTAAAGTATTTTATGCACCTGTATTAAAGTTATATGCGTGGCAACTTTTCCCATTTTTCTCGAGGCGGAAGCGACTAGTAAAATAATACAATGTGTGGAATTTCAGAAGATTCGAATAAATAGTATATAAGTTATTAAAGAATCAATATTTCTCAACTTTTTAACCCTTTGCGTGGGAGGTACTAGAAGGAGTGGACCAATATGGCCCATCTTCAAACTTAGCCGGAAATAGAAAAAAAATATTACCGCATACCCAATTTGAAGTCAATCGGTTACTCCTTTCGAGAGTTCTCGTGCGCACCATCCAGCAGACAGACAGACGGACGGACGGACATTGCTCATTCGACTTAAAATGACTCAAAACGAACATCCGCCGAACATACTTAGGGTCTTAGGTCACTCCTTCGATATGTTACACTTTTGGTCCGTACACGCAAAGAAAAAATTCGTTTCTGCGAAACGAAATATTAGACAACTACAATTCTCGTTTGCCGGAACTGAAATTTTGTTTGTTGTGACAGAAACTTATTTCGCTTAAGCAATTTTTTGTTCTAACCAAAAGAATTTCAATCGTCGTAAACGAGAATTGTAGTTGTCTAATATTTCGTTTCACAGAAACGAATTTTTTCTTTGCGTGTAGCAAATGATATATACCCTCGTATCACTAAAGTGAGGGTATAAAAATATGGTTTTACATAAAAAATTACAGAACATAGTTTTAATTTCGCAATAAAATCACAAAAATATTTTTGTTAATAGGTACCCAGCAAAATGTCGCATTATCAAATAACCTAACGTTTGAGCTATACATAATATGCTTCAACTCAGGCATACCAGAAGCTAACTAATGACCTAGGCTTACAATTAATTCAACAGTAAGCGTTGGCGTAATAATACGTTTATAAGTGTGTTGTGTTGTAGTGGATATTTCCGAGTTACTATTGCGTCTTCACCACCATCAGTGCACACTGGTCACAAATCCAAATTTTTTGGCATGAATTCAAAAAATAAACTTGCGAAATGACCAGAAGTATATACATATTCGAAAAGACAACCCTATAGCGGACATAAAAGAACATAATGGAATGGGATGAAACCAATTACAAATGAATGTTGACATTATCCCTAACAAAACCTTCAAGGGTTTTTTCAGTTCAGTGCTAGATTTTTTTTACACGCATTTGAAGTTGGTAATTTTGAACCGCTTTTTCAATGAAAATCGACAAGAAGTAGCACCATTTGCATGTCAGCGCCATCTATCGTGACTTGTATGTAATAAATGATTTCCTCGACCCCAAAAACCGTAAGATACGAAAACTTTACATGATAATAAAAATAAATAATCATTATTTTATCAAATTTTCAATGATCTTTTCTTGTTGGACAGCGTTCCAAAATCACCAACTTCAAATGCGTGTAAAAAAAAATATCGCACAGAACTGAAAAAAACCCTTGAGGGTTTTGTTATGGATAATGTCAACTTTCATTTGCAATTGGTCTCATCCCATTCCCATTCGGAAAGTTCGATTTTGTATCACAGTGTTATTAAAGAGTCCTTTATCATGTAGTATAGGTGCGCTTTGCGCTAACATTTAGCTGTGCTGAAATGTTAGCTATTTAGGATGGTAATGGACGCAAAAATGGTACCGTTTTGAATTTGGTACTAAATAAATTGATGAAAATGTGTTTTAGTTTATGTTTAAAAATATTTATCAAAGTTTAGAAGACATTCAGAATGATTATTGGATGCCCACTCAATTTGAGTTTCGGCAATCTATCTATCTATCAATATATATAAAAGAGAGTGTCTGTTTGTGGGTTTGTTTGTTTGTTCCGTATAGACGTCTAAACGGCTAGACCGATCATCTTAAAATTTTCACAGAATGTACATGTGTAGGGGGTGCTGAAAATAGGGTACTTGAATTTTCGATATATCAAGTGGGCGTGGACCCGCACATATGGGTCAAATTTTGGTTTTGAGAAAAATTTTTAGCTAGAGTGCTGAAATTTTGTGTGTATGCATTTAGTGTCAGATTATGTGAGTTTTCCAAAAATGGGCGGAATCGGACCAATGGGCGTGGCCCCGCCCATATAAGCCAAATTTTGAAATTGAAATATTTTCCTGCAAGTTTGTGTATATGTTTCAGGTGACAGTCTACGTGATTGCTCCAAAAATGGGCGGGATCGGACCAATGGGCGTGGTCCCGCCCATATAAGCCAAATTTTAAAAATGTGATATCTTGCACAATTTGTTAGCGAGAGACCTGGAATTTTCTGTATATATATATCCGTTGGCCGTTTTGAAATTTCGATATCTTGCAGAATTTGCTAGCGGGAGTGCTGCAATGTTGTGTATACGTATCTGGTACGTAATTGGTCCAAAAATGGGCGGGATCGGACCAATGGGCGTGGACCCGCCCATATAAGCCAAATTTTGAAATTGATATATATTGCACAATGTGTTAGCTAGAGTGCTGTAATGTTGTACATATGTATCTGGTGACAGTACACGTGATTGGTCCAAAAATTAGGGGAATCGGACCAATAGGCGTGGCACCGCCCATATAAGCCAAATTTTAAAAATGTGATATCTTGCACAATTTGTTAGCGAGAGACCTGGAATTTTCTGTATATATATATCCGTTGGCGATCTAGATGATTGGTCCAAAAATGGGCGGGTTCGGACCAATAGGCGTGGCCCCGCCCATATAAGCCAAATTTTGAAATTGATATATTTTGCACAATTTGATAACGAGAGTGCTGGAATTTTGTGTTTATGTATATGGTGGCAGTCTACGTGATTGGTCCAAAAATGGGCGGCATCGGAACAATGGGCGTGGCCCCGCCCATATAAGCCAAATTGAGATATATTGAACAATTTGTTACCGAGAGTGCTGTAATTTCGTGTATATATATCTGGTCGTAGTCTACGTGATTGGTCCAAAAATGAGCGGCATCGAACCAATGGGCGTGGTCACGTCTATATAAGCCAAATTTTGAAATATAAATATCTTACACAATTTATTATCGAGAGTGCTGCAGTTTTGGGCACATGTATCTGATGACAGTCTACGCGATTCGCCCAAAAATGGGCGGGATCAGACCAATGGACGTGGCCCCGCCTATATAAGCCAAATTTTGAAATTGAGACACATATCTTGCACAATTTTTAGCGAAAGTGATGTCTGGTGGTAGTCTACGTTATTGGTCCAAAAATGGTCGGGATCGGATCAATGGCCGTGGCCCTGCCCATATAAACTAAATTTTAAAATTGAGATGTCTTACACATTTTTTTAGCGACAGTTCTGTAATTTTATGCATATGTATCTGATGATAGCCTACATGAATGGTCTAAAAAGTGGCGAGATAGGATCAATGGGCGTGACCCCGCTCATATAAACCAAATTTTGAAATTGAGATATCATGCACAATTTGTTAGCGATTTGATGTATGCATTTGATGGCAGTCTACGTAATTGGTTCAAAAATGGACGGAATCGGAAATCTGAAGTCTGGGGCAAGGAAGTGGACCGGGTCCAGCTAGCCTATATATATAAAAGAGAGTGTCTGTTTGTGGGTTTGTTTGTTTGTTCCGTATAGACGTCTAAACGGCTAGACCGATCATCTTAAAATTTTCACAGAATGTACATGTGTAGGGGGTGCTGAAAATAGGGTACTTACATTTTCGATATATCAAGTGGGCGTGGACCCGCCCATATGGGTCCAATTTTGATATTGAGAAAATTTTTTAGCTAGAGTGCTGAAATTTTGTGTGTATGCATTTAGTGGCAGATTATGTGAATTTTCCAAAAATGGGCGGAATCGGACCAATGGGCGTGGCCCGCCCATATAAGCCAAATTTTGAAATTGAGATATTTTGCACAATTTGTTAGCGAGAGTACTGGAATTTTGTGTATATGTATATGGTGGCAGTCTACGTGATTGGTCCAAAAATGGGCGGGATCGGACCGCCAATATAAACCAAAATTTAAAAATGCTCTCTCGATAACAAATTGTGCATCTTGCACAATTTTGTGCATATATATTCTTTGGCGATCTACGCGATTGGTCCAAAAATGGGCGGGATAGGACCAATGGGCGTGGCCCCATCCGTATAAGCCAAATTTTGAAATTTAGATATCTTGCACAATTTGCCAGCGGGAGTGCTGCAATGTTGCGAATATGTATCTGGTGGCATTCTACGTAATTGGTAAACAAATGGGCGGGATCGGACCAATGGGCGTGGCCCCGCCCATATAAGCCAAATTTTGAAATTGATATATCTTGCACAATTTGTTAGCGAGAGTGCTGTAATTTTGTGTATATGTGTCTGGTGGAAGCCTACGTGATTGGTCTAAAAATGAGCGGCATCTGACCAAAGGGCGTGGCACCACCCATATAACCCAAAATTGAGCTATCTTGCACAATTTAGTAGCGAGAATGCTGTAATTTTGCGTATATGTATCTGGTGGCAGTCTACGTGATTAGTTAAAAAATAGGCGGGATCAGACTAATGGGCGTGGCCCCGTCCATGTAAGCCACATTTTGGAATTGAGATATCTTGCACAATTTGTTAGCGAGAGTGTTGTTATTTTATGTATACGTATTTGGTGGCAGGATTTGTGATTGGTTCAAAAATGGACGGGATCGGAAATCTCAATCTGGGGCAACGAAGTGGACCGGGTCCAGCTAGTCTATATATATAAAAGAGAGTGTCTGTTTGTGGGTTTGTTTGTTTGTTCCGTATAGACGCCTAAACGGCTGGACGGATCTTCTTGAAATTTTCACAGAATGTACTTGTGGGGGGTGGTAAAAATAGGGTATTTGAATTATCGATATATCATGTGGGCGTGGACCCGCCCACATGGGTAAAATTATGATATTGTGAAAAATTTTTTGGTAGAGTGCTGAAATTTTTTGTGTATGCATTTAGTGGCAGATTATGTGAATTTTCCAAAAATGGGCGGAATCGGACCAATGGGCGTGGCCCCGCCCATATAAGCCAAATTGAGATATCTTCCACAATTTATTAGCGATACAGCTGTAATTTTGTGTACATATATCTGGTAGCAGTCTACGTGTTTGGTCCTGGCCCCACCTATGGGCGTGGCCCCACCAATATATGCCAAATTTTAGAATTGTGATATCTTGAACAATTTGTTATCGTGAGTGCTGCAATTTAGTGCATATGTATCCCGTAGCAGTCTAGGTTATTGGTCCAAAAATGTGCGGGATCGAACCAATGGGCGTGGCCCCGCCCATATAACCCAAATTTTGAAATTGAGATATCTTGCACAATTTATTAGCGAGAGTGCTGTAATTTTGTGTACCTGTATCTGGTAGCAGTCTACGTGTTTTGTCCAAAAATGGGCGGGATTGGACCTATGGGCGTGGCCCCGCCAATATATGCCAAATTTTAGAATTGTGATAAATTGAACAATTTGTTAGCGTGAGTGCTGCAATTTAGTGCATATGCATCCGGTGGCAGTCTACGTTATTGGTCCAAATATGGGCGGGATCGGACGTATGGGCATGGCCCCGCCCATATAAGCCAAATTTTGAAATTGAGATATCTTACACGATTTCTTAGCGAGAGTGCTGAAATTTTGCGTATATGTATCTGGTGGTAGTCTACGAGATTAGTCCCAAAATGTGTGGGATTGGACCAATGGGCGCGGCCCCGCCCATATAAGCCAATTTTTGAAATTGAGATGTCTTGGGCAATTTATTAGCGAGAGTGCTGCAATTTAGTGCATATGTACGTATCCCGTGGCACTCTACGTTATTGGTCCAAAAATGGGCGGGATCAGACCAACGTTAGTGTCCCAGCCCAAATTTTGAAATTGATATATCTTACACGATTTGTTAGCGAGAGTGCTGTAATTTTGTGTATATGTACGTGGTGGCAGTCTACGAGATTAGTCCCAAAATGTGTGGGATTGGACCAATGGGCGTGGCCCCGCCCATATAAGCCAAATTTTTAAATTGAGATATCTATCACAATTTATTAGCGAGAGTGCTGTAATTTTGCAATGAATCTGGTGGCGGTCTACGTGATTGGTCAAAAAATGGGCGGGATCAGACTAATGGGCGTGGCACCGACCAATTGAGTCAAGTTTTGAAATTGGAATATCTTGCACAATTTGTTAGCGATAGTTAATATGTTTCTGGTGGTTGTCTACGTGATTGACCCAAAAATGGGCGGGATATGACCAGTAGGCGTGGCCCCGGCCATATAAGTCAATATTTTAAATTGATATATCTTGCACAATTTGTTAGCGAGAGTGCTGTAATTTTGTGTTTGATATATCTTGAGCAATTTGTTAGAGAGATCAATCTAAGAGTGCATACATATTTGGTGTCAGTCTACGTAATTAATCCAAAAATGAACGGGATCGGAAATCTGAAGTCTGGGGCAACGAAGTGGACCGGGTCCAGCTAGTCTATATATATAACGAAGAATGTGTGTTTTTTGTACCGTATAGACGTCTAAACGGCTGGACGGATCTTATTGAAAATTTCACAGAATGTACATGTGTGGGGCGTGGTGAAAATAGGGTACTTGAATTTTCGATATATCAAGTGGACGTGGCCCCGCCCACATAAGACAAATTTTAAAATTGAGAAATCTTGCACAATTCGTTAGCGAGAGTGCTGTAATTTTGTACATTCATATGTATCTGGTGGCTGTCTACGTGATTGGTCCAAAAATGGGCGGGAACGGAACAAAAGGCGTGGCCCTGCCCATATAAGGCAAAACATTTGAAACTGAGATATCTTGCCCAATTTGTTAGCGAGAGTGCGGGTATTTTGTGCGTATGCATGTGGTGGTAGTCTGCATGACTTTTTCAAAAATGGGCGGAATCGGACCAATGGGCACAAGTTATTAGTGGCAGTGCTGTAATTTTGTACATATGTTTCTGGTGGTAGTCTACACGATTTTTTTTTTTAAATAGGCGGAATCGAACCTATGGGCGTGGCCCCTCCATTATAAGCCAAATTTTTGAAATTAAGATATCTTACACAATTTGTTAGCGAGAGTGCTGTAATTTTGAGCATATGTATCTGGTGGTAGTCTACGTAATTGGTCCAAAAATCGACGGGATTGGATTAATGGGCGTGGCCCCGCACATATAAGTCAAATTTTGAAATTTACATATCTTGCATAATTTGTTAGCGATAATTTGTTTTAAAACCGATGTTTGTTTTAAAAAATCTTTAACACAAACTTGTTACACATGGACCTTGTTACACATGGACATTGTTACGCCCGAACCTTGATACAAATGGACCTTGTAATAACGGATTTTCCAATAGGAAGTTTTGAAGTGACGTTTCGGCCATTTGTAATATGTCATTGGTAATATGTCATTTCATCATGGAGAGATATACGCAAGAAGATCGTTTACAAATTATACAGATTTATTATCAAAATAATAGTTCTCCAATTGCAGCTTTTCATGCGATAAGTAATTTTTTTTTTAAATCCAAAAAAAAAATGCTTTCAGTCGACCTACGACCTTGACACCCGTGAGCAATATTTTAGTTCTCGTTAAGAGCTATCTTTTTGCCATTGAGCGATTGTGGCTACGTGCCACACAGCAAATGAAACAATTGAATTGTTGCGAGAAAAGTTTGGAGATTCGATTATTTCAAGAAATTCTGATATTGAATGGCCTCCAAGAAGTTGTGATTTACACCATTAGACTATTTCTTGTGGGGTTATTTGAAGTCATTCTTTCGAAATAAACCAGACTCTCTCCAAGCTTTACAAGTAAATATTGAACGTGCCATTTGACATACGACTTGATCTAGTTGAAAAACTGTTCGAAAATTGGGTTCATCGAATTCGTTCCTGCAGAAGAAGTCATGAAGGCCATTTGAATGACGTTTTATTTAGAATTTAATTGTATCGATTGTACTTCATATTAAATAAAAACTTTTGAATTTCCTTAACAAGGTGATTCGATAAAAAAAACCTCACGCACAAAATGATCTTAAAATTTTTATTTATCAGCATTTTGGGAAATTTTTAATTTTTTTAAATTTTTTCGAAGCTTTCAAAAAAATGACCGCTCATAAATGTGGTTTCTGTATAAAAAAACTAGAAAAAAACTGAGAATTATAAAAAAGTCGCCAAAGTTTTTTCCAAAGAGATACATTCGATTCAAAATGAGATATCTTCACTTTATTGTAAATAGCTGGACCCGGTCCACTTCGTTGTCCCAGACTTCAGATTTCCGATCCCTTTAATTTTTGGACTAAATACGTAGACTGACACCAAATATATATGCACAAAATTACATTGATCTCTCTAACAAATTGCTCAAGATATATCAAACACAATTATAATTGTTACAGCAGTCTCGCTAACAAATTGTGAAAGATATATCAATTTAAAATATTGACTTATATGCCCGGGGCCACGCCCAGTGACCGTATCTCGCCCACTTTTGGGCCAATCACGTTGACAACCACCAGGACCATATACACAAAATTACAGCACTATCGCTAACAAATTGTGCAAGATATTCCAATTTCAAAACTTGATTCACTCGGTCGGTGCCACGCCCATTAGTGTGATCCCGCCCATTTTTGGACCAATCACGTAGACTGCCACCGGATACATATACGCAAAATTTCACCACTCTCGCTAACAAATCGTGTAATATATCTCAATATCAAAATTTGGCTTATATGGGCTGGGCCACGCCCGTTGGTCTGGTCCCGCCCATTTTTGGACTAATAACGTAGACTGCCACCGGATACATATATATGAACTAAATTGCAGCACTCTCGATAATAAATTGTCTAAGATATCTCAATTTCAAAATTTGGCTTATATGGGCGGGGCCACGCCCATAGGTCCGATCCCGCCCATTTTTGCCAATAACGTAGACTGTCACCGGATACATATGTATTAAATTGCAGCACTCACGCTAACAAATTGTTCAAGATATCACAATTCTAAAATTTGGCATACAGGGGCGGGGCCACGTCCATTTGTCCGATCCCGCCCATTTTCTGACCAATTACGTAGAATGCCACCAGATACATATACACAACATTGCAGCACTCCCGCAAGCAAATTGTGCAAGATATCAAAATTTGGTCTATGTGGGCGGGGCCACGCCCTTTGGGCCGATCCCGCCCATTTTTGGGCCAATCACGCAGACTGCCACCATATACATATACACAAAATTCCAGCACTCTCGCTAACATATTGTGCATGATATCAAAATTTCAAAATTTGGATTATATGGGCGGGGCTAAACCTCTGCATCAAGACATTCATTTCTTCGTCTACAGTAGTGTACACTACTTCACTGCACACTGAAACATTGTATATTTTACTCGATTGACACCACCATAGAATGATCGAAAAAAAAAACAACAAACACTTCACACTGTTTGATGTTTACAATCTAGTCGTGTACTCTGCTCGTTCGGTTGTTGTATTCTTTATATTCGTTTCAATTCGTCAAACGATGAGTATAATGAAGCGAGTACAGTGCTGTTTTCTGTTTCTTCAGTATGTACACTAGTGTATTTACCCCTCAAAATCAATAAATTTCTAAGGTGGTCCGTCGCTCTTTGTTGTTGCGTCTCTCTTTGCAATGACAATGAGTACAGTAGTGCAGTGTACACTGAAATCGAGTATTTCAGTTTTTGTGTACAGTACTTGAATGAGTGTACTTCTCCATTGTCTTGTTACTTATTTGTTTTGAAACCTGTTTGGCGGTTACTGTTCTCTTCACTCATTCATTTGTTTTGTCAAAATAGAGTGTGTGGCAGTAAGTATTTGATAAACAACTGAATGTCTTGAAAGGCCATTCAAGACATTCATTGCAGAGGTTTAGGCGGGGCCACGCCCATTGGTCCGATCCCGCCCATTTTTGGACCAATCACGCAGACTGCCACCATATACATATACACAAAATTCCAGCACTCTTTCAAAATTTGGTCTATGTGGGCGGGACCACGCCCATTGGGCCGATCCCGCCCATTTTTGGACCATTCCAGCACTCTCGCTAACAAATTGTGCAAAATATCTCAATTTCAAAATTTGGATTATATGGGCGGGGCCACGCCCATTGGTCCGACTCCGCCCATTTTTGGAAAATTCACATAATCTGCCACTAAATGCATAAACAAAAAATTTCAGCACTCTAGCAAAAAAATGTTCTCAATATCAAAATTGGACCCATATGGGCGGGTCCACGCCCACTTGATTTATAGAAAATTCAAGTACCCTATTTTCAGCACCCCCAATACATGTACACTCTGTGAAAATTTCAAGATGATCGGTCTAGCCGTTTAGAAGTCTATACGGAACAAAGACACAAACAAACCCACAAACAGACACTCTCTTTTATATATATAGATAGATAGATAAAAACGAAAGATGTGCAATGATTTCTCTGATCAATGTCTCATTTTGTTCATAGCTTATGTGGCTTTTCGTGAAAGTAATAAGACTTGACACTTTTTTCCGTTTTAGATTTATATGATTTAAAAAAAAATAGATTTTTTCACAAAAATATCATTTCAAAGTAGTTTGTGCGTGACCTTTTTCAATATTTAAATGGAATAAACGTTATTTTAGTCATTAATAGGCAAAAGTTCATTCATTCGTGCAACAGGAAATAATTTTTGAAAAAAAAAAATCAAAAAGTCATCACCTTAATGATAACATGCTAGACAAGATAGATATATTGATCTTAATATTAATATTTTTTCACAGGATCCATTATTATCCGGTGTTTGCATTTCTAAGAGACAATCATAAATGTATGCAGTTATAATAAAAATGCAATTTGTTTATAACATCGGGAGGTATTGTATTATAAGGTTAACTTGTTTTGTACACCATAACCAGTCCCAAAATATTGAGTGTCTCGATATTTATGCAAACCGAATGTCGCAGTCGGCGTATAGGGTCCATATTGTCCAAATCGGTGGGAAATTTGTATGAGGGCTATATCCAAATCTGAATCGATATATTTCAAATTAAATATGGTTGGTCCTTGGTACAAAAAACATATCCATGCCAAATTTCATATAAATTGGACCATATTTGCAGCCAGCGCTTAGCGTACTGGCATTAAGCTTGTGTTGCAGGTGGTAGAGGGAGTTGCCAGATTGGTCCAAAGTTGTGTTGATTTGTTATTTTTTTAGGGCTGTGTATACATTCTTTCATATGTATGCCAAAAAAAATGGATTTGGAACCAGTGTGCAGTGGTTGAATGTGGTGAAAAAGTAGAAGAGCGTATAATTGGAAAGAGCGTAATTAGTGATTGTTGTTGTCATAGCCGAAAAATATCACTTGCTGGGATTTGGGCTTGATCTCGCGACCTCATGGTTTCTTAGTTTGGCATTATAACAACTGCCCTACCTCGCGATTCAGAGGAAGATCGCCTAATAATAATTACCCAGTCATGTAAGTCATTATTTGTCGATTAAACGTAATGCAGAGGGTACTAATATGTAATTACTAGGCAATGCAAGTGGTAATGGCATGTACTTACCAAGATTTGGTAATTAATAATATGGATGGGAAAAAAGGACTAAATTTCAAAAATTCAACACCCGGGACAGTTTTTAACCGTCTCGTTAAAATGTTGTGTCATAACTACTAACACTCCAATAGGACTCAACTTAGTCCAAGTTTCATCGTGGTCGGGAGACATCGGTTTTATTTGAACTTAAAATTGTCATTTTAAATTGAATTTTAAATATTTGATTGAAAACTGTACACGATTTTCAGAGATTATTTTGATCGCGAATTGCTGGTAATTGAACAATCGCAGAAACCATCAAAATTTGGGAATATACATAAAACAAATCAACTTTTCAAATAAACTTTGAACATCGGCGACTTTATTTGTAACCGCTCTAATATACAATACTATTTGAATGTAAGCAATATTCATTTGTATGATGCATTCATTTATTTTCTTAAGTTTGCGTTATATATTTTATTGGCGAAATAACGTTGCGTTCATTGTGATTTTTACGAGAGAAAAATAGCACAACATTACAATTTCGAATTTACTTTTGGATCCGAGAGCAAGACTTATTGTAATTTGGTTTGGTAGTGGTTTCTTAATATTTGTTTTATTTTTCAATAAACTCTGTACCGTTTGAACCCGTCAATTAATTACACTGTGCAACTGTGGAAAAAATACACGGACTTGACAGTATAGGTTCGATTCTACTATCAAAGGGTACTGTAACCCTATAATCGGCTTGGCGAAATTGGTGACCAATTTTTTTATGGGCCTCCAAAGTTTCTGAAAATCAGTGGGCCGCTCGAAAAAGGTGTTATCAGTTTTTGGCCAACAACTAATTTAGATTTGGTGATACCGCTTAACTATATTTGTCAATAATGTAGCTAAGAATATGCTGAACAAAGTTTTTTTTTTAAAATTTTTGCGAAAAAAAATTCCGGTAATTTTTTTGAAAAAAGAGAAGAAAAAATATTTTTTTCACTTTTTTCAGCATAACTTTCAGGGACTCGTAATTCTTCACTAACAATGTTTGGCAAAATTGTAGCCAACGTAAATCTGAACAACTTTTGTGAACATATCAATACAATCTGAACGTGTCTAGGCACCCTAAATAGCTCAAAAAACCACATTGTACCCAAAAAATTTTAGTAAATCTGAACAACTTTTGTGAACATATCAATACAATCTGAACGTATATAGCTCAAAAAACAACACTGTAGCCCAAAAATGTTAGTATTTCACTATTATGTAACAAACATATTTTTTTTTGGTATAGGGTATGATCAGCTACTTTATAGAAAATATTAAGACCAATATTTTTGAGGAACATATTAACCCTCTAGCTCCCCCACATAACTGTAATTTTTGGCCCCATTTTAACAAATCGTAAAAAACATCCTATAAGCATGGGTGGGCGGGGTTCAATTTTCTACAAAAATGTTGGCCATAAAATTTTACTATATGTGTTAGAACAAAACTCAACACAAACACCAGGGGTGGAGCTGCAGGGCCTCAAATTTGGCAACCTCGGGTGAAAAAAATTATTAAGCGCGAGTAACTTTCGTCTTTTTCGTCCGATTCATAAAATAAATGTATTCTAGTAATGGAGGTCTACAAAAGTTTTTTTGCACCTAACAGTTATCTTGTGTAGTTACCGAGATATCTGCATTTGAAAATTGAATTTTTAATATTTCTCCCGACCCTGTGCTAGTATTTCGTAAATATGCACCGATTTTATCTGCTTAAAAACGTTTACATTGTCATTGTCCTATATGCAAAAATTTGGTTCGATATACCCAATGGGTAAAAGTTATTGCCATTTGAAGATATAGTTATAGATATAGAAAAAGTATATGTCGTATTTTCGAGTTTTAGAAAAAGTTAGTTAAAAAAAGTATAACATAATATCTATCATCTTAAAGGCTAAGGGAGCATTTGGACTGTTGAGACAGACGAAGCGTAGTAAGCAAATTACCAGATCCACAAAAATAAGAATATAGAATGCTTGCGTCAAATCAACTCTGCTTTATGGAAGCGAAACATGGCTTTTCACCAAAAGTAAACAAAAATTGCCAGCTTTCATAAATAGAAGCTTGCGTAACATATGCGGATTTTTTTTTGGCCCAACACAGTAAGAAACGACCATCTCTGGAATTTTACTAAAGAAGATCCGATCGAGACTCAGATCAGGAGTAAAAGTGGAGATGGATGGGACACATCTTGCGGTAACCTCCGAAAGCAATTATAAGAATGGCGCTAGAATGGAACCCCCAAGGAAGCAGAAACTCCGGCCGTCATGGGATTCCATTAAGATAAGTGCATCTAATAGAAATAACTTTAAATATATTGTTGATGCACTATGTTCCCACGCGGAATAAATAACGGTTAAAAAAAGATATAGGGGAAAATTCAAAAATCCCAATTTTGGAGATTTTAAAAATTATTTTGGGAATTGTGGGATTGACTTTTGGAAATATAATGATTCGCGAATTACATACTATTCGTGATAATAAGACCTACAAACTACAAAATATTTCAATGAAATATGTCAATTTTTAAAAATGTTATGACGTTTTTACATTTCTGTCTGCATTTGAAAAGTGATTTTTTCACTTTTTCCTAACCCTGTCCGAGCATTTGCTTAATATCAGTGAACAACTTTAACCGATTTCTCTCACATTAACTTCCCTAAATTGACAACAAAATTTGCTATATAATGTAGAAAATTTCGGTCAAATGTACCCACTTATACAAAAGTTATGGCCATATCAATTTAATTAATTAATTAATTTTATTATATTCAATAATAAAATATTTATGTTTTCAAAATATAGGCAATTTTTGTATCTTATTGCGAATAGGTATATGTAGTATTTTGGGGAAACATAGGAATTTATAAAAAGAATGGAAAATATTTTTAAGAAAAGAACGAGTCAAAAATTTGTATTAATAGTGTTGCCACGCTTCTTCAAATTACAAAATTTTTACGAAAATTTCAAAACATGATCACATTTTCGACAATCGCAATGCTAGGATATGAAAACCTTTACCATTTTTATATGTAGTAATGTGGTATACGATAGACTGCAAAAGGAATTTTGAGCCCTACTGTTAGTATAACAGATTTTGGGGAAAATCCAAAAATGCTTTTTTTGGGGGATTTTCGAATTTATTTTCAGAATTGTGGAATTTATATTTACAATTATAATAATATTATAATTAGCCTCTATTTCGGGTGTCAAACGTACAATTTACAAAAAAAATAATTTAGATCTATTAATCTTTAAGATTTTATGGAAGTATAAATTTTCCTTTGAAAAAAAGTATTGTTTGTTCTCCCCGATTTTAAATCGTTTCCTTTCTCGTTATATTTCTGAATAGAAAACAAAATTTGCTAGTTGATGTCAAAATATTGTAATTTGGTATACCCGCTGAAACAAAAGTTATGGCCATTAAAAGTAATACAATTTTTGATTGTTTGATTCGGACGAATAAGACGAAAGTTACTCGCGCTTAACCATTTTGTTTACCCGAGTTTGCAAATTTTGAGGCCTTGCAGCTCCGTCCCTTTATACACAGGCGGCCCAAACTCAAAACTTAACTTCTCTAATACCTCTTCTAGAAGCTTGCCAAGATTAGTGGTTAAGAAACGGCAGAATTATTTTCCTTATTTTTGGAATTCCTCCACTGTACGGCGTTCGAGACTGAAATCTTGGTACCAGCGATTTGGTGCTTCATCACCAAAAGTCGAAAGAAGTTGATCGAAACACTCTTGTCTCTATAATCCACATCGAAAATCGTAAAAAATCAACGAACGAAAATTTTCACGGGTTAATTATATTTTTTTTGATCGAGATGAATTTTTCAACATTCTATAAACAAAATAATTCGCGCTCAAATGAAAAAATTTTCTGAGTGATGTTATGCTAAAACATTTTAATTTTTCCAATGGAAGTTCTAGTTTGCACCTGGCGACACACAGTGTCGTGAGCGTGGCCAAAAATACCTATAGTCCATGTTGGAATTTTTAAATTTGTTTGCATGAATCGATACAAACACTTAGACTAGAAAACACATAAAATATTTTTTAGATGCATTAAGCCGTTTCAGAGATATGGGGCTTCAAAGTTGAAGTTATGTACCTACGTACATATATTTATCACATAAAATAATTTAAAATTGTTACGATCTTTTAAGGGATAAAATTAATATTTATTCATAAATATTGACTAGTGGTTGTAACTAGTGGTTGTTGGTTGAATTCGGTGGGCAGTTTTAGAAAATATTGCATTTTTGCATTTCAGGATATGTAAGAGGTGAGCGTGTCCTTTGACGGATTTGGTCCACAATTTGTTTTTACCTTATTTGGCTTATAAAACCTACTTATGCAAAATTCCAATGTCCTACATCTACTCCTTCCATTTTTGGCCAACCGCACAGAGAGATCACGACCACTGTGCGACACTAGTATTGCCAGGACCCGAAATATAAATAGGTACTCTCGTTGTACATAAGTATGACGAGCATTATCTGAACAAGAAACAATAGAACTTTATATGAATCCGTAAATACAAAATATATCGTCTGTACGACACGTGGACATAACTTTGGCTGTCACATTTAAATAAAGTTTTCCTTTTTATCATGGGTCTTCAAAATTTTGAGAACATAGCCTGCTAAGTTACTAATCATAATATTAATCATAATATTAATATTAAATACTCCAAATAACTTCAAGAGCAAATTCTTGTTTCCCGCATGAAAAACCTTGTATACTTGTGTACTTTTAATACAATATTTTTATGATATTTATTTGTCGCCGTAAAATCTAAATAGAATAGTATTGAACTTCTAATAGGGCTTGCACCAAATTAAATCAAGTACTAACTTAAACTCAAAGCGAATAATACAGATTTTTTTTTGTTTTTCACAATATATAAATAAATTTATTATACATTTGAGAATTTTCAGTTTATTCGTTTTTGCTTTTACTGCAATCTATATATGAACTTGACAGTAAGCATATTACGACATACCATTCTCCATATAGTATAACCATCTAAGCATAGTACAGTATTTGTTGTCCACTTTATGAAATGCGTCTACATAAATACAAAAAACTTAAACAACGAACACGTAATCAAATACACACACACGTCGAATCGAACACTTCTTCTCCAATCGCCTTTACATTCTCTTGGCTGGGTTTTCTATGTTAATTTACATTTAAATCTAATTACCATTGGTCAGTAATTTGTATAGAATTCATAATTAATTTTGGGTCTTCCTTTATTTTGTTGGGGTTTTTACTTTGTTTTCGGGCAGAATGTGCGAAAAAATAATTGCTATTATGCCAACATAATTCTCCGATTCAATTTACAACGCGAAAACAAACTTAACAAACGAATGTGAACGTGAGTGTGTGTGTGTGTGAATGCCTTTAGGAGGAAAGTTTCTTGATGGCACGACAGTAAAATTCTATTAGTTGCCCTCACCGGGTTCAGTACAATTTCAAACGTAATCGAGTGTATAAGTCAAAGAAATCGCAAAGAAATTGAAGGCGGATAATCGAAACACGAGAACCCAAAAACGAATTCAATTGATATTCAAATAATGTCACGAAATGCGCGTTTAGTGCTTATTGTTGGTGTAAGTTTGAACACTTTGGAGAATCGAACACACTGTGATGTCATTAAATATCAATAAAAAATTGATTGGCTATGAAAGTGAAATGAAATAAAAAAATATTTTGCGAAGAAGTGAAGCAAATTAATATAAGATTTGGACATTTTTTGCAAGCGAGTTCTAAAAAATCTGTTGAAAAGAAAGCTGCAATTAGAATAATAGTATTAGAGAAAATAATATATGCGCCTAAAAAGCAATTATTTGAATGACAGTCATTTCTGTAATAAAATTTAAACGGAGAGCAAAGATCAGTGGAAATATTGTTGAATAAAGTGATTGCCTAAAAAGACAAAACCATTTTTTGTGAATATTTTCCCCCGTTGAGAAAACTGTAGTTGACTAATTCTTCTTTTATTTCTATAACACTCCAGTGCCTTTTGATAAGCCTAAGAATATGCCAAGCAAATACACATAGCATTCCGGCCAAACGTGCAGAAAATCATGATGCTGGCCTCAACAACAGTGGCGAACGTAAAAATCCGGCAACGTCGTACTACCGCCACAATATTTATGGTAAGTTGAAGGCATGCATGCCAGCTTTGAAGCAAAGCTTTTATCTAAACTTATCTTCCACACAGGTCCCAACACTTATGCCTTTGGTTTTGAGGTGAACGACAAAACCACCGGCAACATTCAGTTCAGAGATGAAAAACGTTTTGGCAATGGCAGCATTAAAGGTTCCTACGGCTATGTTAGACCCGATGGCAGTGTCAGCATTACACATTTCATGGCTGACCCTGAGCAGGGCTATTTGAGTCACACCGAGAATTTCGAACCCGGGGAGGAGGATAAATGGGCCGATAATTGGCCTACCAAAAAGCCCAACATTTTAATGGATAAACCCCCAGAACCTGTCCAACCGGATGTGAAATATGATGATCAAGAAAAATTGAATTTAACCTCTGTATTGCTCCCCGTGGAGCAAATAAAAGCTGAACATGGCATTGATTTAGATCCCACAAAATTAGAAAAAGGATTGGTAAATCCCGCCGTGTTAGAGGTTATCAATGGCGAAACACCGCTACTGGGAAATGACAAAAAAAAGGCGGGTGGTATAGGTTTTTCCACATTTAATGAATTCCTACCTTCCGACTTTCCCCTACAGCCATTTGAATTGCCACAAGCTGAGAATAAAGATGAATCTTCTAACAATAATAACAGAAACGCCAATGATGATGAAGCCGAAGACAAGTCCAGTAAATATAACAAACAGAAACTGAATAATTCCGAAAAACGTTTAAATACTGTGGATTTGTTGCCTACGCCAGAAGAAAAATATGTCAAATCCAAAGAAAATAATGCCGAGAAATCATTGCCCACCGAAACCTTGAGAACTACTGCTGATCATGAGGAGCCCCGAGACGAGCTCAGCATTAAGAGCTCAGCTAAAGCGAAATCTTTATCATTCGAAAATAATGATTGGTATGATCGTATTATAAGTCAAACTCGTCGTGAATATTTACAGAGTTTGCAGTAACTAATTTAAAATGTTATTAAGTAGACTTGATTGAGTTGAATATAAATTTGAAGATCATTATGTTCGAAAACAGTTAATACAGTAGAAATTAAAATTTAGATTTCCATGAAATATGTCTTCCCATTAAGTAATTATGTAAAATGTTCCTTTTGCTTCAATAATAGTATATATATTGGATATTATTTAGAATATAATAAAAATAGTTTCGGTAGTTTTAGGTTTGGCAATAAAATATGTATAAACAAATTTATAAAAGTATTTTTTAAGAATTGCAGATATACGTGTACGGTGGGGTTAGTCACCTTCTTTTGCGGCAAATTATCATCCCACTACGATGTGGGGGATACTGAACTAGTTAGAAATAACTATTTATTTATTACTTTGCGATCAAAAACCTCCGCACCGAATGCAATTACTGATGCTCAAAATCGAATTTTTAGTATTGAATTTCTTCCTGATTTTAAAACTTGAGAGAAAAAAAAATTTTATAATAAGTCTGGTATGTCGCGGATCTGAATTCACTTTGGTATCGTGATCACGAATATGCTTTTTGATCTAAAATTGGTCATATAGTTTTTGAGATATGGCGGTTTTAAAATTTGCGATATACATACATTTTTTTAAATGTTCAAAACCCCTATATCTACAAAACTATATGACAGATTCTGTTGTTGTTGAATTTTTAAATCAGAACATTATATACTGCGTGCCTCAAGCGAAAGTTGGCCTTGATTGAAGCCAAAAACGGCTAATGAAGTTTTGTTTATAATCATCCTCTCCATTCGACTTTGAAGAGATAAAAATCGGATCTGCTTCTTTTCGGCGAGTTTAACCACCCTTTAGTATCAATTAATTAGTCCATACCAACATGAGAAAAATGGGCGAATTTACTTTTGGTCCCAAAAATGGACAAAAATGGACCATTTTGCACCAAAATTTAACATTTTATAACTTTAGTACCAGTTAACAAAAATACTTCAAATTTCGAAAAGTGTAATGTTTTTATGGTGCCTGCAGTCCAGTGAAATATTGGGTTAATGACACGGCCCTTAAGGTACCACCCACACAATTTTTCACCAAAAGTTAACAGCTTAAAACTTATATACTAGTGCATACAAATACTTAAAATTTTGTACAGTGTAATGTTTATAAAGTGCTTACAGTTCACAGAAAAATGGGGGTCATTGAAACGCCCGTTTTGGTATCTCCCACACAAATGGACTATTTTGCACCAAAAGTTACAGCCTATAATTTTAATACTAGTTCATACAAATACCTGAAATGTTGTGCTGTGTAATGGTTTTATAGTACCTACAGTCAGTCGAAAAGTAAGCGTTATTATCACGCCCCTTTTGGTACTTCCCACAGAAAGGTACTATATTGTGCGAAAAGTTAAGAGCTTACATCTTTTATACTACTGCATGCAAACACTTAAAATGTTGTACAGTGGAACGTGTTTTTTGGTACCTATAGTCTGTCGAACAAGGGGCGTTATCATCACGCTCTATTTGGTACCTCCCACGAAAACGAAAAAATAAATATAAATACTCAAAATTTTTGCACAGTAAAATTCCTACAGTCCTGTTAGAAAAGGGAGTTATCACCACACCAGTTTTAGTACCTCTCCTACAAAAAAGGCCAAGACATAAAATTAAATAGCTCATAATATTAGTACATATACCAGTGCATATTTTCATTGCTCACAAAATGAGGGTATACCTTAGTCTGTTTACCCTACTGAAATAACTACATATACCCTCCTCTCTAAGGTGAGGGTATAAAAATGAGTGCTGTAAAACAAAACTAATGCTGCTTGTGACATTTTTATCTATAAAGTATAACACGAAATCTACGAAAAACGAACTAAAATTCGAAAAAGTCAACTGAGTTGTAAATGTTTTTTTTTTAATAAAATATATTTGCTAAACTTCTTAAACAATATCTTTGTTCGTGTGTAAACAGATATTTTATTTGTGAAAGTTAGTTCGCAAATATATTTTGTTCTAATCTATCTATCTACATATATATATAAAATTGTTGCGTGACTGGCTGACTGATTGACTGACTGATCATCGCGCAGGCCAAACAGCTGAAGCTAGAATCATGAAATTTGGTGAGAGGGTATAAATATGGTACCACCGCCAAATCTAATCGAAATGAGCTAGAATCTTGAAATTTGGTATGAGGGTAGCCCCTAGGAGGTAGGCTCAGAAATTGCCAGGATTTTTCGAAATTCGAACATTTACGCACACATTGGGGTAAAAAGTGATAAATGTGGTACAACAGCCAAATCCAAATGGCAAGACCTAGAATCGTGAAATTTGGTGTGAGGGTAGCTCTTGGGACGTAAACAAGAACAAGGAGAGATTTTTTTTTAAAAATTTAGAGGCACAGTGGGACAGAGAAGTGGTACCGCCAAATTTAAAGCCTAATATTAGAATGGTGAAAATTGAAGCGAGGGGTGTCTTTATGACAACTGATCGGCGTATTACGTTTTTTTTTTGTATTCGTAGTTTTCGGGGCACAGTGGGGCAAAAAGGGTAAAATATAGTACAGTGGCTTAAAAATGTCAAACATGGATCAATGGTTCCAGGGTAACTTTTGGAACATAAACTAGGGATTGGAAGTGATTTGTAGTAATTCCAACTTTAAGAAGCACAGTGGGACAAGAAGGGTTAATTATGGAGCATGGGGAAAATAGGGAACAATCTGCCAAAATTGGAACATAAACATGAGATATGAAGAGTTTATATGGTTTTAGGAGCACTGTGGTCAAAAACGGTTAAATAGTGGAGTGGAGAAAATATGATTAAATATGTTACAGTCGGGGAAAAAGGTTTAAGTACGCTAGCGTGGAGACACATTTTAAATACGAGTACGGTACAGTGAGACACAAATTTGTTAAATATGGTACAGTGGGTAAATATTACAGTGAGATAAAGTGTTGAATGGGGCACAGTTGTGCAAAAAGGGTTAACTATGGTACGGTGGGGTAAAAATAGTTATATGTATATGGTAAAGTGGGACAAATGGGTTAAAATGGTACAGTATGGCAAAAAGCGTTAACTATGGAACAGTGGGGCAAAAAGCGATGTCTATGGAACAGTGGGGCAAAAAAGTATTTACTATGATACAGTGGGGCAAAAAGGTATAAATATGGTACAGTGTGACAAAAATGGTTAACTATACAGTACAGTAGGGCATAATTGTATTAAATATTGTACAGTGCAGCAAAGAGGGTTAAATATGGTACAGCGGGACAAAAACTGTTAAATATGGTACAGTGAGACAAAGGGTTTGATATGACACAGTGGGGCGAAAAGGGTAAACTATGGTACAGTGGGGCACAATTAGTTGAATATGGTAACGTGGGACAAAATGGGTTAACTATGTTACAGTGGGGCAAAAAGCTTTAACTATGGAACAGTGGAATAAAATGTGTTAGCTATGATACAGTGGGACACAAATAGTTAAATATGGTACAGTATGACAAAAATGGTTACAGTGGGCACAAATAGTAAAATATGGTAAAGTGGAACAAAATGGGTTAAGTATGGTACAGTGGGGCAAAAAGCGTTTACTATGGAACAGTGGGGCAAAAATGTGTTAACTATGGTACAGTGGGGCAAAAATGGTTAAATATAGTGGACAAAATATAGTATGACAAAAAGATGTTAAATTTGATTCAGTGGACCCAAAACGGTTAAATATGGTACAGTGGGTCAAAAATCGTACATAATACAGTGGGTAAAAATATGGTTGCAGAGAGAGAGGTTAAGTTAAATATGAAATAAGAATTTTTTTTCAAAATTTATGCTTTTAGTAGCACTGTGGTGCAAAAAAGTTAAAATTCTGATGCAGTTGGGGCAAAAACTGTTCAGTATTTTACAGAGGGGAAAAATGTGTTAAATATGGTTAAGTGGAGCAAAAAGGGTTAAATATGGTACGGTGAAGCAAAAAAAGTTAAATACGGTAAAAAGGTTAAATGTGGTAAGTGGGTAAAAAAGGAAACAAAATAGTCCCAGCTATGTATAAAAATTCGTACTTTAGAAGCACAGTGTAATAAAAAGTGTTTAATATGAACAGTGGTGCAAATGGTGTTGAATGTGGTCCCTGAGTGCAATGGTAGCTCTTACAGCATAAACCAAAGCTAAGAAGTTGTTTTTTCCAGATAGGTTCTTCTACTTATACCGTGGGGAAAACACGTTAAATAAATGACACAGATAGGGGACAAAAATGTTGAAATACGGCCTAAGCTTGCGAATTTGGATCTTGAAATATCAATTATCATTCTAAAATATTGTACAATCGTGCAAAATTGGTTAATTATGACTCACAAACGGTTATATGAGGTACAATGGAGTGATTCACTTTAGATTTTTAAATTCGTACCTAGACACAGTGGGACAAACATGGTTTTATATAGTACCAGGGTGTGAATGAAGCTATTGGAACATAAACTAGGGGAAGTTGCTAACGTATGAACCAAAAAAATAGTTTTTCAACGTTCAGAGGTACAGTGGGAAAAGGGATAAATATTGTAACATGATGTCAGGGTAACTCTTGGAACACACACTGGAAATGAAACGAGTTCGTATTTTATATATAAAAGTAATCAAATCTTCTTCATTTTACACCACATGTAATAATCATGTAATTTTGAAAAAAAGGTATAACTATTCTACAGTACCCTAAACAGAAAATAAATAAAAGATGGAGGCTGCGAAGCGCATCGGGTTAAAGCTAGTATATTAATATATGCGTTCAAACAAAATTCAAATAAAATTTATTTGTTAAAAAAATAATATTTAAAAAAATTGTTTTCAAATATATTTTCTTTCGATTCAAACACATACAAAATGGCGATTTTCCCACCGTGTATGATTACCCTAGTCTCTATATATCGCTCCTTTCATGAAAGATGGCCACGTTTCTAGTTATAACATTTCAATTATGTTTGATTAAATGCTTTATACAAAAATAACTATTTGACAGAATGGGCGACTTAACTTCTGAACTGCGCCAAATATTGTTGTCTTCCTCAGATATTCCTTAGATATTGAAATGTAGAAGAATTTGGTATTACCAACACCAACAAAATTATATTGTGACGCTTTTACAAAATGAGCGATGTGAATTTATAATTACACTGTAAAAGTCATGAGGACTTTAATTACAATGATTTGGACAATTAATAGAAATATAACTAATTTTTGTTTTTTCCAGTATTTCCAGTTTTATGTACTGTTCTCAAATTCTCAAATACAGAATAACTGAACATTGCTATTACTTTTATTTTAAGGCTGCATAAAATATTTGCAAAATTTAATGTTTACAGTATTTATTTATTCGCACGACAGAGGAGGCAATAAAAGCAGAACTGCTAAACTCTGGTTTACTTATAAGCACTATAGTAAGTCAGAGATTTCAAATTCATTTAGATATGAATTTCTATCTTACTTGCAATCACTAGAGTAAGCTTGACTTAAAATATATTCCGAAGAGAATATCTTCATGAAAATCGCTTATGTAGTAGGGTTAGGTTTAGGTAAGGGTAGCAGCTGTATTTTTTTACCAGCTCTCATAGACCAGTTTAGGTCCCTAGTGTTACAACGGGCTGAAATTCCCCTCATCGAAAGCAACCTGTTTGATATACAAATTTATTGATAGTACAAATATCGGTACTGGAAAGATCTGTTAGGCTGCCTCGAAAGGCCGACCCCAGTATGTCAAGTCGTCGTTTTCTCAGAGCGGGGCAGTCGCATAGCAAGTGCTCAATGCTCTCCACTTCATCCTCATCTCCACAGCTTCTGCAGAAGTCATTGGAGTTAATACCCAATCTTTTGGCGTGTTAGCCGATCTAGCAGTGTCCCGTCAGAACTGATACTATCGTAGACAATCTTTGCCTCTCTAGTGCGAGGAGATATTTTGATCTTCTCAGGTCATACCTTAGTCAGATTTGTCTAGCTACCCTGCAGGTGCCGATTTCTGTCCATCTTTCGTTGGACTGCCTGATTGCCTCTTGCCTATGCCAAAGCTTGAACGTGGATAGTGGCGCACCAATATATGCAAATTCTTCGAGAGTTTGTAATGTCTTCCCTTGCCTAGCAAGTTTATCGGCTTTGCAGTTCCCCGGGATATCCCTATGCTCAGGCACCCATATTAAACTGCTCAGCCATCTCGTTAAGAGATCTGCGGCAGTCGAGGGCTTTTTGTGAATTTAGGAGTGTTACCTCCAGAGAATTAATGGCAGCCTGGCTGTCCGAGTAAATGACAACGCCAGCGATGGTTACTATGTTGCGACTCAGCCACTTGGCGACTTCCCGTATTGCCATTATTTCGGCTTGTAAGACACTGCAGGTATCTGGTAGTCTGTGAGCTATATCCAAACTAAGTTCTTGACGGTGTACTCCGAAGCCAACCTTTTCATCAAACTTCGAGATGGTTTCTATTACCTGGTATTCTGCCAACCCTTTCATCTCTGGCGGGAATCATAGTGATGTAATTTCTCTCGAAGGTGTACACAGTTGGTATATAGTCCACTCGGTCGGTTACCATAGCTCTACACTTTGATATCCTCATGTGACCATAGTTCTTGTACCTCCACATTGATAGGCAGTTTAATCTTATTGCCGCTTTGGTTGCAACTTCTCTCGCCACAATATTAATCGGCAGTATATGGAGTAGGGCTTGTAGAGACTCGGTCGCTGTAGTCCTTAAGGCTCCGCTTATGCTCAGGCAGGCAGTTCTCTGAACCTTTGCTAGTAGGTTGGTCATGGTTAGTTTGTCAGTTGCCGTCCACCATACCACAATGCCGTATAACAGTATTGGACTAACTACTGCTATATATATCCATTGGACGATTTGAGAAGAGAGGCCCCACCGCGACCCTACAGCTTTTTTGCAGGAATATAAGGCGATAGTATTGAAGTATTTAGCAATTTACTAAATATTCCAAATATTCACCATTAAACTAAATCTGCAACCAATTTTGTGATATATATGTAATATAAAAAATTATTTTCATTTTTATGCTTCAACTTCAGATGGCCAATTTCAGCCATTTACGTATTCATGCATCTACTTGAATCTGAGTATTGTGCTTTGTTTAAATTCTCCGATTTTCTGTAGATGAAGAGTGCAACAAAAAACTTTGATCATAACATGTTTGCGGTTTTATTTTATCAAAAATAATACCTCTTAACGGGGAATAGTCTATAATCACAGACAGGCGTCTGATGTCTTACGTTCGAAGAAAAATGCAGCAGAGGGATGGATTTACAATTGTTGTACATTTGTTGTACAACTGATATAAACATAAAACATTTAAATAATGAATATTCAATTGCAGTCTGGCACACTACTCTATTGGGTGGCTTGGTGCTCCAGATAGACGACCACAATAGACGATAGACACTATCTATCCCATAAATGCTTTTGTTGTATGCAGATTTCGGTTGCCCCGTTTCATGTCAGACATTGTATACGCCGCCACCGACGACGACGGCGACGAGTGTGTAACGAATTCCTATGAATATCAGTCACCTCAATCACCCGGAAGATATTCGAAATATTTCACCTGCTTCTTCTATGCATTATCTCTCCGCTTTATTCCAGTACAATTTTTGTTTTGGTTTCTTTTAACACTTGTATTTTATATTTTTTTTGTATTTCGGCTTCGGTCTTCTATGGAAAATGATTTTTGTTTTGATTTGTGAAATGTTGGAAAAATGTATTGCACATACATAAATGCTTGCGTGCAAATAAGCTTTAATGTAAAATAGCCGACAACAGCGGCTATTTCTTTACAAATTCAATATATATTTTTCATCATCAACACCGCAGTCGAAGTTGTTGGCTATCTGTGCCTTCATTTATTACTGCGAAGATTGCCAAATTTTTTTGGTTACTTCGGAAAACTACAAATTTCACATAAAAATTCTTTTGTTTTTTGGATTATGCAAATTTTGAGTGTATGTAAAAAAGGCGTGTTAATTTGGAATGATCAAATGTCGATAGAGGTAAAAGGATTATTTGTTAAGATATCCTTATAAAGAATGAAGAAATTTTTTTGACGATAGGTTAATAGATTAATATTCCTTAATAGATTAATATAATATACTCAAATATATTATTCATAAATATATCAAATATTCTTACGGTCCACCTTAAGAAACGCTGTGGCTAAATTAAGACACATTATAACACTAAATTGTTTATATAATCGTATATGATACTTCCTAAAAAGCATATTTTATAAAGCCCTGCCAAAAAAACGATATTATCATTTATGCAGCTGTCATAAGTTTTATCATCCACAAAACTACCGCTTTCAAGACCTATTTTGTTTATTTTTTTAACAATAAATGAGTGATTATGTGTGTGTGTGTATATATAGTAAACTATCTCCTCAGGCTGTAATTACACTGCATTATTGTCTGGAATAAAGCCATACTTGGTTTCATGTATTATGTTGTCTATCTTTTTTTCTGCATTTGCCAAAAAATAGTACTAAACTTTTATAGCCTATATATATTTTTTTTTGCTTTGCAATCGAAGTGAAAGAAATGTTGTGGGTGTTGTGAAGTTATTTGTGCCGCAAATTTTCCTATCAAAAGTGAATTGTGCAGTTGCAGGTTTTATTATGTTAATATTTTGAGTCAGTCTGCCAAGAAACTGTTTGTGCTTGTATGTTGCGGTGTTTGTGTCTTAAGTCTTTTGTTTGTGGCGGCAGAAAACCATATAGACGTAACATGAGCATCTCATGTTGCTCAAATGATTTATGGGTTACATTTTGAATAATTATTTGAGTACCATGCATCCATGGGTTTGTATGAATATGTGTCTATGAATTTAGTTCTGGTGAAGACAAAATTGCTTTGGAAATATTTGTACATAGATAGATATACAAATAATTTGATTACTCCAGGAAAATAATTTGAATGCAATGTTCATCTATGGGAAAATATAATAATGTATAATATATAATAATAAGCTATGTACAACACCATGTGCAGAAGCATAGCGCTTACCAACATTGGCTTAGAAATAAAGCGTTATCTATAGAATAACTGGTACTTTTCAAATATTAAATTTAGATTTAAAAGGTCTTAAGCGTTTATTTCCTATATATTCTTCATGAAATTGTTGTGGTTTCATTTAGGGGGGGTTACGTTAGTTCGTGCAAAAAATTCACATTTTTATGATTTTTTTGCGACGAAACGGTTAAAATTGTTTGATTGAAAATAATAGTACATTAAAGTATAACTTCCAAAGTTTATTGTGTAAAATTTGCAATAGTCTTTAATATTTTTTATGCAAATTTTACACAATAAACTTTGGAAGTTATAGTTTATTGTGTAAAATTTGCATAAAAAATATTAAAAACTATTGCAAGACAGCAAAAGTTGAATTGCGCTGTCCCTCATAACTCGATACCGGATCATCTGATATTAAAACAAGTAAGAAAGTTCAGTCGGGTAAACCGACTTATGAACCCCTCACCTTAAGTCCCAAAAAAATTTTCGTAAATTTATTTATTTTTTTGTTTTAATTAAATTATTATCAATTTAAATTGGATTTAATAACATTAAAGTATGTACTGGTATTGTAGTTATACGCTGTTAACTTTCGGTGCAGAATGGTCCATTTGTGTGGGAGGTACCAAAAGGGGCGAGGCAATAACGCCAAGTTTTCACTGGACTGTAGGCACTATAAAAACATTACACTGTACAACATTGTAAGTATATTTATGCACTAGTATTAAAGTTATAAGCTGTTAAATTTTGGAACAAATTGCTCCTGTTTTTGGGGCGTGCCAATATCGCTCACTTTTCTCTGGACTCTAGGTACTATAAAAGCATTACACTCTACAACATTTTAAGTATTTGTATGTACTAGTATTAATGGTATAAGCTGGCAACTTTTGGTGCAAATTGGTCCTTTTGTGTGGGAGGTACCAAAAGGGGAGTACATACATTAAAGTAAATTGGTAATAACAGTGTCCAACAAATTAAGACTTTTTGATTGGAACAGAATAGCGACCCTAAAATTCTGAAGGGGCATATTGAGTAGATAATTTTTGTAGAATAAACTTATGGTCCAGCTGGTCTAAATTTTTTTACAGTAGGTCAAAGCTTTAATTTCTTGGCCGAATGGAGCATTATACTAAATGAAAAAAAAGCTGTAAGTTAAGGTCTGAGAGATTTCTTATTGTCAGAAAGGAATTATATGGAGATCATTTTTGTTGAAGACCTTAATCGTCTAGCTCCCCTCTTAATGGGTCAAATTGGCCGTTTTTTCGAAGAAAGCGAAAAAGCCCCTTTAAAAAGGACATTTAAGGATTATAATATTCTACGAAAATTGTTGCCGGAAAATGTTAGTGGGGTTAGCCAAAGACGCCAAAGTTGTTAATATAGCTCTTAACGCTTTATTAGAAAAATTACACGCCAACTTGTACAAAAAAATACTATAATATAAATTTAAAGTCATGATATCTATGTAATAATTGGAGCAGAAGAGCGACTCTATAATTCCGAAAGGGCATATTGAGTAGATTATTTTTGTAGAATAAAGTTATGGTCCACCTCGTCTGAGTTTTTTTTTACAGTGAGTAAAAGTTTTAATTTTTTGGTCGAAGGGAGAATTATACTAAGTGAAAAAAATGATGTAAGTTAATATCTGAGAGATTTGTCATTGTCAGAGTTACATAGTGGAATTTTATGAGGATCATTTTTGTGGAAGATCTTAAACCTCTAGCTCCCTTCTTAATGGCTTAATTTGGCCCTGTTGTCAAAAAATCAAAAAAGTCTTTACAAAAAGGACATTTAAGGATTAAAATATTCTATGAAAATGCTTGCCGGAAAATTTCAGTGGGGGTCGCAAAAGACACTACTGTTGTAAATATAGCTCTTTACGCTTAATTAGCAAAATTACAAGCCAACTTATACAAACAATACTATGTTTTTTCAAATTCACAGAGAATATGCACCAAATTTTACTCTCTGTTTTTTTGCAGAAACAGGAGAAATTTAAAAAATTGCCTGACTTGCCTTATTATTTCCTTAATAACTTTTGCAAATATTGCGTCCCAAAAATCCAATTACTGTTTTTGATTTGTGAGAGTCTGGTGCATATTCTGTGTGAATTTGAAAAAAAAAATCGAAGTGGTATCTAAATTAAATTTTTTAAAAAATTTTTGAAAAAAATTACACATTAAAAAAATTATACCAAAAAATGGTCCGTTACATTCTTTTTCAGACTACGCAAAAATCGGTTCAGACGTTCAGTTCAGTGCATTGCAAACTTCGTAAAACAATATTTTTTTAAAATTTAAAATCCCGATAAAATTTTGGAAACATTCATTTTTTTTTCAAAAAATAAATGGTGTGGGGACAGTGATGCCATCGTCATTTTGACGATTTTTAGGTACAAAAAATAGTACATGACGATTTTTGTCCCGAAATGACGATTTGTAATGATATGAACAAATTAATGGAAAATTAACGAAATTTTTTATATTAAGGATTATTTTATATATACTTTAATTGAATATTTTTAAATATAATAAGGGCTATATCAAAACTTGTACCTAGGAGGTCAATTTTCCAAAGAATGGCTTCAGTTAAAACCAGTAAGGAAAGGCTAAAGTCGGGCGGGGCCGACTATATAATACCCTTCACCACTCTCGTAATATTGAATAACTCTGATATATAAATTTTGTAATTCATGTATAAATTGTTTACATAAATTTACTTTTGGGACATTTTATACTTAAATAATACCCTGTACCACAGTGTGGTGTAGGGTATAACAACGATTGGATCTAAAGAGCCAAATCGGATGAAACATATATATGGGAGCTATAGCTAAATCTTAACCGATTTTCTTCAAATTCGGCAGTGTTGGTTCATGGATCAAGAAACTCTACCATTCTAAATTTCAAAACGATTGGATGTAAAATATAGCTTCTATAGAACTAAAGGGCCAAATCGGACGAAACATATATATGGGAGCTATAGCTAAATCTTAACCGATTTTCTTCAAATTCGGTAGTGTTGGTTCATGGATCAAGAAACTCTACCATTCTAAATTTCAAAACGATTGGATGTAAAATACAGCTTTTATAGGACTAATGGGCCAAATCGGACGAAACATATATATGGGAGCTATAGCTAAATCTTAACCGATTTTCTTCAAATTCGGCAGTGTTTGTTCATGGATCAAGAAACTCTACCATTCTAAATTTCAAAATGATTGGATGTAAAATACAGCTTCTACAGGACTAGAGGGCCAAATCGAACGAAACTTGTATATGGAAGCTATAGCTAAATCTTAACCGATTTTCTTCAAAGTCGGTAGTGTTGTTTCATGGATCAATAAACTCTACCATTCTAAATTTCAAAACGATTGGATGTAAAATACAGCTTCTATAGAACTAAAGGGCCAAATCGGATGAAACATATATATGGGAGCTATAGCTAAATCTTAACCGATTTTCTTCAAATTCGGTAGTGTTGGTTCATGGATCAAGAAACTCTACCATTCTAAATTTCAAAACGATTGGATGTAAAATACAGCTTTTATAGGACTAAATGGCCAAATCGGACGAAACATATATATAGGAGCTATAGCTAAATCTTAACCTATTTTCTTCAAATTCGGTAGTGTTGGTTCATGGATCAAGAAACTCTACCATTCTAAATTTCAAAATGATCGGATGTAAAATACAGCTCCTACAGGACTAAAGGGCCAAATCGGACGAAACATATATATGGGAGCTATAGCTAAATCTTAACCGATTTTCTTCAAATTCGGCAATGTTGGTTCATGGATCAAGAAACTCTACCATTCTAAATTTCAAGACGATTGGATGTAAAATACAGCTTCTGTAGGACTAAAGGGCCAAATCAGACGAAAGATATATATGGGAGCTATATCTAAATCTGAACCGATTTCAACCAAATTCTATAGCGATCTTAACAGCCGCGAAATACTGTAAACTGCAAAATTTCAGAACGATCGGAGTGAAATTGCGACCTGTAGTCGACGAACAACTTTACATGGACAGACGGACATCGTTAAATCGACTCAGCTAGTGATTCTGAGTCGATCGGTATACTTTAAGGTGGGTCTAGCTGTGTTATTTTCAGGTGTTCAAACATCTGCCGTGAAACAAACTTATAATACCCTTACCACAGTGTGGTTTAGGGTATAATTAATCGCAAATTATCAATTTTCCAGCCCAGGTATTTGTTATTTGTGTTATAATGACTGTGTCAGTTTGTGTTGGGGTACCTAGAGGGCCTTGAGAAATACGCTTTTTGGCGCTGAACAGTAGATACTCCAAAGACATTGCACTGTACCGACTTGTAAGTGTTTTTATTAGGGATGTAACGAAAGTGGCTTTAGCGAAAGCGAATATTGAAATATATTTCTTTCGAATGGGGATGCGAAAGCGAATAATACATTTTTGGAATACGAAGCGAATATTCGCAAGCTGATATACGAATGCGAACAATTTAGAGTCATTCCAACATTCTGTCTTTTAAATTCAATGTATGTATTGTAGTTGGACAACTTGAAAGTCAATGTATCAAAAACCACACATTTTAAAAATGGCCGGTTTTTATACCCTACACCACACTATGGTACAGGGTATTATAACTTTGTGCATTTGTTTGTAACACCCAAAAGGAGAAGAAATAGACCCATCGTTTATTATACCGATCGACTTAGAATCACTTTCTGAGTTGATTTAGCTATGTCCGTCTGTCTGTCCGTCTGTCCGTCTGTGCATGTATTCTTGTAATCAAAGTACAGGTTGCAATTATGGTCCGATCTGGACGAAACTTTACACATATCTTTTTTTTTGGCCCAAGGACGATCCCTATTGAATTTGGTTAAAATCGGTTCAGATTTGGATATAGCCCCCATATATATGTTACCCCCGATTTGACCTGTAAGCGCTGTAAAAACTTTATTTTATATCCGATCAGTATGAAATTCGGCAGAAAGAGGTTTCTTATTATATGGATGAACACTATTAAATTTGGAAGAAATCGGTTCAGATTTAGATATAGCCCCCATATATATGTTACCCCCGATTTGACCTGTAAGCACTGTAAAAACTCTATTTTATATCAGATCAGTGCGAAATTCGACAGAAAGAGGTTTCTTATTACATGAAGGAATACTGCCAAATTTTGAGAATATCGGTTCAGATTTAGATATAGCTCCCATATATATGTTACCCCCGATTTGACATGTAAGCGCTGTAGAGACTGTATTTTATATCCGATCAGTACGAAATTCGACAGAAGGAGGTCTTTTTACATGAATAAGTATTCAGGGAAGATCGGTTCAGATTTATATTAAAGCTCCATATATATGTTCCTCCTGATTTGGTATCAAACCGCTATAGAAGTTGTATTTTACTTCCGATCGTTAAAATTTTCCAGAAAGATGTTTCTCATTTTAGGAACGAATATTGCTTAATTTAGCGATTATCGTTTCAGAATTAGAATACGTTTCTACCCATTTACCATAAGGTTTTACACGATAAATCATCTAAATTCATTGTATATACAAATTACAATTAATAAAATTGGTAATCTTTAGGGTCCATCAAGAATTCATTTCGAGTTTTTCATGGGGAGTTCATAATAATAATAATAGTTTGACCCTTTAGTACCAACAAAATTATGAACCTGAATTGATACTTTTCCAAGATATTCAAGAGTTATGGATGTTTTCTATATGTTGACCTCCTGTTAGCACAACTGAGAATCTTCCTTTAGAAGAGAATTAGCAAAGGTTTTCGTTGGTATTAATTACTTCAAAATATGTGAAGCGGTTAAGAAGAAATCGATACCTCCATTCTAAACTATGCTAAGTGCAAAAAAGTTGTTTTTCAGGAGAGACGATCAAAGTTTGATGAATTTTTTAAATTTGTGTGGAATTCCTTTATAATGCAAAGCGAGCGACCTGTACTGTTTTGTGAATAACTTTTGATTGGGTTGGCGGATAAACACCAAATTTTAACTAAATATAATTTGGAATATTTAGAAGTTAAAAATGCAATGTCCCTTAAAGTATGCTAAGTTGACTTAGCATCTTTTAGAATGGAAGTATCGAAATGACAATTTTAACAAATGGAAGCGAATACTGAAATATATTTTTCCGAAAGCGAATATTCCAAGGTTCGTTTTTGTGAATGCGATAGCCAATGCTAAAAATGATGCGAATAATTCGCTTTCGCATATGGGAATATTCGTTACATCCCTGGTCATCCCAATATGGGCCATATTCAAACTAAGCCTGACATAGGAATAAATACCCAGCAAAAAATAAAAGAAGTACTTCCAAAAGAATAACATTATAAGTACTTCCAAATCATAAGTATGAACATTTTTTCGACATTTAAAAAAGTTCTTCTAAATAACTAACCAAAATGCAATTTCGGATTATAAATTATTAACCCAAGAATGCATAATTTCAAAACGATTGGATGTAAAATAAAGCTTCTGAAGTGATAAACGTCCAGATCGGAAGGAACATATATATGAGGGCTATGAAATATAAGTAAAATACTGCTTCTATAGTGCTAAAGGGAAGAAATATATATTTATATGGCGGGTATATCAGAATTAGTGAATGGTTCTGGAAGCTAGTCGACTTTCGACTTTTTCATCAACCAAATTTAGTTTCAGTCCACTAGGTCGATTAATCGGACCTAAAAGTCGACTTTTTCATAGTCAATTAAAATAACATAAAGTCATTTCAAAGTATGCTGATTTTCTTCGAAATATGTTAAATTGTGGAATTGTAGTACATTGGATTGCGATAAAAATTTATTAATAACACTTTATACTTTCCACAAATGTTGATATATCGTCACCAGAAATGCCCAAGAGCGTAACCCTCAAATGAAAATTCGTTTTTCGTCCAAAAATCAAGATTTTATTGAAGAAAAAAAAAGATGTAACAAAAGGCGTAACCCACATTGTATTAAACAGAACGTACTGTATTCATCTATTTAGCCTTTGAAGTAGTTCTCTTGTTGCTGTATTGATTTTTGTCAATCGTGTTTGACAGCTATTTTAGATGCAAAATTCTATAAGGGGTCTGTATTTAAATTTGGCCTTTATCTGAATGGTATCTATTTTTTTTTATCAAATTTCGCAGTGTTCATGATTCTATAAACTAATCTCTGCCAAATTTAATAATGATCTGAAGTAAAACACGAAAATACATTTTTCCAACCTTGCTAGTGACCGTTTATTCTCTGATTAAAAAATCCTTTGTGCAAAATTTAGTACATTTGACTAAAATATGACTTCTATGGAGTTTAGATGCTAAATCGGAAGGAACACATCCATGCGAGTATCTGGGGCTATATGTAAATTTGAACCGATATTGTTCACACAGATATTAACTGTTAAAATAAGATACTCCTTACCAAATTTCATGAATATCGAAAGGAATTTATATCTTCTATAGAGGGTATAAGCTAAATCGAAGTACATTCATATATATTAAGATATCTGGTTCAAATAGTTGAGAGATTTTTGTTCGTTCGCCTTAGCCGAAAGAAAATAAGTAACACAAACAGTCCCTATATCTAAATACGGATTGTCTTTCAATTTTAATACGCATTGTCTTGTCCCAAAATAAAGAAATGTGCAAAATTTCTTTGAGATGGGAATATATTTGTGACCTGCACATTGATTACAAGAATCCATGCACAGACTGACATAGCTAAATCGGTTCAGAAAGTGATTCTAAGTCGATCGGTATAATACACGATGGTTCTATATATCTCTTCTGATTTTGGGTGTTAGAAACAAATGCATAAAATTATAATAAATTGTAGCACATTGTGGTGTAGGTTATAATTAAATAATTTTAAAAGAAATTATGGTAATTAAATATACCATACCATACTTACTGTACCACACTGTGGTACTTTACTACTCTTTGAACCGGGGCTACGGAAAATACATATCGCCGCACAAATGTGCTATGTATTACAGTGTAAAATAAAAATCCCTTTTTATTAGTGAGAATGTTGGTCATTTGCGAAAATGTTACGAATGACCCCATAGTGTACTATGGGGTCATTCGGTCACACTTTTCAAGAGCCAGCTACACCATACAGTTGATCTCTTTGACCAATAGTATATTATTTATACGTTCCCTTCCCTATGTCAACATTTATATACCTTTAAAATAAGAGATCTCTGGACCCAAAGATGTTAATAAGAACGACATGTATTCATCAAATAAATACAACGCCAAAAAAGCAAATCTTACAGTGCTTTAAAAGGAGTTGTGCAAAAGTGGTGACAAAGAAGTACTTCCCCGGCGCGACAACCCCTTGTTAAATTCATTGGTGAAAATCCAAATTAGAACAACTTCCGGATCATAGGTTGGGGATTTTTATTGCTTCCTTGGATGCTCTTTTTTTGCTGGGTAGTACCACAGACCAAATATGAAGTCAATCGGTTACTCATTGCGATAGTTGTCGCGCCCTCCAGCCTGACAGTCAGACGGTCGGACATAGCTCAAATGACTTAAAATATCCTAAAACGGATTTCGATGTGTTATACCTTTTTCGTAGTAAATGATATTTTCCCTCTTCCAGTAAATTGAGGTCTGGATCAGATCGATAGGCATATCCCCTCCTATACCGAGAAAATGGTTGTCAACATTGTCTGAGGTTCTGTTAAGACGAAAACCTCGTAATTTAGATGAGACAAAATTGTTTACTAGTTAAATACACAAAAATTATCTGGATCCCAAATATTGAATGTTTACATTCTTTTTCTGTGTATAATTTAATACCAATAAAATATTACTTATTGCTGTTAATCCATGAAATTGACATTTTCAGGATACATCATATATCCTTCATCACATTTTATTGAATTTACCGGTATAAAATTTGTTAAATGTAATGTGGGCTCAATTTTATTTATTTATTGCACTTATAGTTGTCACCCTGTATTTATCGATATGTATTGATGTAAAAAATCAATAAATTTTCGTTTTTTCCCCATAAACCGGATATTATGAAATTTTCCAGTTTTTTTTCTCTTTGTATAACATTCAAGCACAAATACGTTTCAAGCGTCTGCACTAGTCGATGTCAGTTTCGGTTTTATTACGTTTGCGTTTTTTCCATTTTCCATCGACATATTTGTGAAATTGTTGTTGGACAGGCCTACATTTCATCCACTCGCTGAAAATCGGCTGGGGAAACCAGCTTCTTTTTCGATGTCAACGGAAAATAAAAGTGAAGAAAAATAAAAACAAAATCTATATACGGCCATGTTATGTGGCGATAATGCGTATAGATGATGATGATCGGAAATATATGGGTTTTGTGGAGGGATAACCAAAATGAGCGAAAGGTTTAGGTCAAGGTTAGATAAATATCCTACAGAGCTGTCACAATTAAAGGCCGCGGACAATGGGGCCCAAGGGGGCCAAAATATAATTGAATACATTTTTATTTTGGTGTGTTTTCTCTCTCGTTCAATTCATTGCCATATCACAAATGTCTCGAACGATTTGGCTTTGATTCGCACTTCCACCTACGCCCAACCATTAAATGCGGCAAATCGGCACTTTCGCACATACACACAAAAGAAACGAATTTTGGTGCCAAATTCAATAAATTTGCATTTCAAATGTAAATTTAAGATAAAGTAATAATAAAAATGGTGCGTTAAATTAAACAAAGCTTTTATGGGAAATAATTCCAAATTTTCATGTTAGGCTTTTTAAAAAGAGTGTTTTCGTTGCAATGAAAGTTACATTGTATTTTAATCTATTTGGATTGCAATTAATCAAAATTAAATTGTAACACAATTTTAAAAATTCAATGGGCATATGTGTTAGCCATACAATCAATTATTGGCCTACATATGTGTATGTATATTAATGTATATACCTGTGTCTTGAGATAGACAAGTATTTTGCAATACACTTGGTAAGTTGGTCTGTTTGTTTGAGTGGAATGTTCAGATATACAACATTTCTTGGAATGACGAGCCGAGAAGCGCTAATGTTTGCAATTTATTTAATTTGCTGTTTAAAAGAAGCGTTAAATTGAAAAAAAGCAAAACGAATAGTTCAGCTATAAAATAAACTGAATAGAAAACTAATGAAAAATAGTAACGATCGACTGTTACATAACTCGGGAGCAATAAAGATTTGTAATTGAGGAATGTTTTCAAGGAATGTGCAATTCGTACATTTCATCGGCTAGATAGATTTTTTATAACTATACCTTGTCTTCCTTGTGTTCACAAGCGGTCCGAAGCAAATGCTCTCTTCAAGGTGAAGCATACAAATCATCGAGTCATCTTTTGAAAGCTGTTCTTAAAGGATTTAAGTATTAGAATAGATGTTGAAAGTGGCGGAATGCAGACGGACATCCCAATATTTGTATGAATATGGGCCCCCAAAAATTGCATGCCACACCACACAATTTTTTTGGGGATTAATTTAATAACACTCTCCAACAGCATCTTTGGTACAGATTAGCGACCCTATAATTTTGAAAGGGTATTTTGTGTATATCATTTTTGTAGAATAAACTAATGGTCTAGCTGCTCTGAGTTTTTTTTACAGTGGGTCAAAGTTTTAATTTTTTGGTCGAAGGGAGCATTATACTATATGAAAAGAGTGATTTAATTTAATGTCTGAGATATTATTTATTCTCGGAGTTATATAGTGGAATTTTATGAGGATAATTTTTATGGAAGATTTTAACCCTCTAGCTCACCTCGTATTGGGTCAATTTGGCCCTTTTTTCCAAAAAAACACTTTCCAGTCGGCCTATGACCTTGTAACCCATGAGCAATATTTTAGCTCTCGTTAAGAGCTTTCTGTTTGCCATTGACCGATTGTGGCGACGTGCCACACAGCAAATGAAACAATTGAATTGTTGCGGGAAAAGTTTGGAGATTCGAATATGTCAAGAAATTGTGATATTGAATGGCCTCCAAGAAGTTGTGATTTAACCCCATTAGACTATTTCTTGTGGGGTTATTTGAAGTCATTGGTCTTTCGAAATAAACCAGACTCTCTTCAAGCTTTACAAGTCAATATTGAACGTGTCATTCACGACAGACGACTTGATTTAGTGGAAAAAGTTCTCGAAAATTGGGTTCACCGAATTCGTTAGTTTGAATGTCGTTTTATTTAGAACTTAATTGTATCGATTGTACTTCACATTAAAAAAATAACTTTTGGATTTGGAAATTTCCTACTTGTTTTCAACTTGCTGTGCATTTTCCTGGGCCCCAAATTTCGGTCCCCATCAGAAGTCTTAATCAACAGCATATCGCCATCAGAAATCAATCAAGGGGCAATCAACAAAAGGTTCAACATTTAATTATTGTTAGACAATGAAACACTGTATTACATCTTCACAATATTCAGCTGCGAAATATAACGATTTTATACCAGGAAATTAAAAAGGGCCTAACTAATTATTGGGTTAGAATTTTTAATATTAACCTATAACATTTATTTTTGCCTAAAATTTTTATAAAAATTTGCTAAATGGAAATATAAGATATCTCTATAATGTTTTTGGAAAAATCATTTTTTACAAAATGTTATGAGGATTTGAAATTTTAAACAAGTAAAGACGGATTAAGTTCGGGCACGCCGAATATTACATACCCTCCACCAAATAAACTCATTATACCAACTTTCAGCCAAAGTGGTTGGAATTTGAGGTTTTTGTGGCGTTGCGAATTCAAATCTAGAGGGACCTGTGTATGGGAGCTATATTAAAATATGGACCTGTGACTACCGTTGATGTCAACCAATTGGACTGAAATTGTGTATAATTAGTTTATTTGTACCCCAAAATATTCACGTGCGATCCGTCTTTACTTTTTCATACATAAAACAGGGTGCAATTTAGAATCGTACATAGCCATGATAAACATCAGCTATGTGAGAATAAATAAAAGCTACATTGTGTTTGTGTGTTATTTAGAAACCGCCGTTTTTATAACCACATACTTTTCATTTAATTTACTTCTTTTATTTCTCCAATAAAATTGTCAAACCTGAGGCTAATTCAGAAAGGGTGTAATTAAAATTTTTTTGAAAACGCGTTTTCAAGGTTATGAATAAATTGAGACCATTCCGAAGAAAATCGATGCATAATTTAAAAAGTTATAGCTAATTTAGTAAGGTTTTAACTTTAAAACTTTCTTATCGATGTAAAATTTACAAAAGATTTTGACGTTTTTTGTCTAGAATCAGAATCTATGCATTAAAACAGAACCCCAAGAAAAAATGTTGTTTTTGTCGACCGGTGTAATTATTGGTTGGCTTTAAATTTATGATAACCAGATATGGCGAAAATTAAGTTAAAACCAGTAAGGAAAGGCTAAAGTCGGGCGGTGCCGACTATATAATACCCTACACCACTCTCGTAATATTGAATAACTCTGATATATAAATTTTGTAATTCATGTATAAATTGTTTACATAAATTTACTTTTGGGACATTTTATACTTAAATAATACCCTGTGCCACAGTGTGGTGTAGGGTATAAAAACGATTGGATCTAAAGAGCCAAATCGGACGAAACATATATATGGGAGCTATAGCTTAATCTTAACCGATTTTCTTCAAATTCGGTAGTGTTGGTTCATGGATGAAGAAACTCTACCATTCTAAATTTCAAAACGATTGGATGTAAAATACAGCTTCTATAGAACTAAAGGTCCAACTCGGACGAAACATATATATGGGAGCTATAGCTAAATCTTAACCGATTTTCTTCAAATTCAGTAGTGTTGGTTTATGGATCAAGAAACTTTACCATTCTAAATTTCAAAATGATTGGATGTAAAATACAGCTTCTTCAGGACTAAAGAGCAAAATCGGACGAAACATATATATGGGAGCTATAGCTAAATCTTAACCGATTTTCTTCAAATTCGGCAATGTTGGTTCATGGATCAAGAAACTCTACCATTCTAAATTTCAAAACGATCGGATGTCAGATACAGCTTCTATAGGACTAAAGGACCAAATCGGACGAAAGATATATATGGGAGCTATATCTAAATCTGAACCGATTTTCTTCAAATTCGGCAATGTTGGTTCATGGATCAAGAAACTCTACCATTCTAAATTTCAAAACGATCGGATGTAAAATACAGCTTCTATAGGACTAAAGGATCAAATCGGACGAAAGATATATATGGGAGCTATATCTAAATCTGAACCGATTTTCTTCAAATTCGGCAATGTTGGTTCATGGATCAAGAAACTCTACCATTCTAAATTTCAAAACGATCGGATGTAAAATACAGCTTCTATAGGACTAAAGGGCCAAATCGGACGAAACATATATATGGGAACTATAGCTAAATCTTAACCGATTTTCTTCAAAATCGGCAATGTTGGTTCATGGATCAAGAAACTCTACCATTCTAAATTTCAAAACGATCGGATATAAAATACAGCTTCTATAGGACTAAAGGGCCAAATCGGACGAAAGATATATATGGGAGCTATATCTAAATCTGAACCGATTTCAACCAAATTCAATAGCGATCTTAACAGCCGCGAAATACTCTAAACTGCAAAATTTCAGAACGATCGGAGTGAAATTGCGACCTGTAGTCGACGAACAACTTTACATGGACAGACGGACGGACGGACGGACAGACATCGTTAAATCGACTCAGCTAGTGATTCTGAGTCGATCGGTAAACTTTAAGGTGGGTCTAGCTGTGTTATTTTCAGGTGTTACAAACATCTGCCGTGAAACAAACTTATAATACCCTGTACCACAGTGTGGTGTAGGGTATAATTACATTTATGATTTCCTATCTATCTACATTTTTAACATGTAGGTTGCAGTGATGGATTGAGTTTGCACAACCGTGTAAGTAAATTTGACTTTATATTGGGTGTGGTAATAAGTAGTAAGGTTTTGGCCATTACACAGAACTTATCACGGTATTTGCAAACGATTAACCTAGATATAATAAAGGCTTACGAAATCATAAAATTGGCAACGACTAAATTAAGTGACATGTAGAAATTCAGATGCGGAGTTTGATAAACTGTTTGAAGAATCCACACAACTTGCAAGAAGTTTTGGAATAGAAGCTGCACTACCTAGAAGAGTAGACACTCAAAAGTATAGTGCTAATATTCCTGGTTCAGATGCCAATGCGTATTTTAGGACAGCATTGTTCATACTATATCTGGACGAAGTAATATCACATTTAAATAATAGATTTTCCGAACATGAAGCTATAATTACAAGTCTGTTTAATATCGCTCCGATACGATTTGTAAATCTAATAAAGGAAGATTTCGAAGAAGTCAAACTTTTTTACAAAAACGTTTTAAAAAATTCAGCAAATCTGTTTTAGCTGAAATAAGTATATGAATTGATTATTGGAAGCGGAAAAATGATAAGCCATCAAATACATTAGATGATATTCCAGTTTGTGATGAGGACATGTTCCCATGCGTTTTTACCCTTTTGCAGGTACTGGCCACAATACCTGTGACAACGGCACCTGCTGAGCGAAGTTTCTCGACGTTAAGAAGAATAAAAACTTATCTCCGGAACAGAATGGAAGGAGAAAGGCTATATTATCTGGCTTTGATGTCTATATACAAAGATGAAGTCAAAATCGATGAAATAATTGATATATTTTTAACTCTTACGTATTTTATTATAAAAAGTTTTACCGATCGCGTACACATTTATATTTAGGAATAAAAGTCGAATAAAAAACTAAGGAACTTAACTTCCATTACCTACACAATAAACGCAATTTTTTAATTGGTTATCTTTGTTATGGAAAAAAAGGTTGGCCCCCCGAACCAAAATCCTGGATACGCCCCTGGTTTTACCTGAAATATTTAACAAATTTTATAGTATTTAAATGAATTAGATAAATTGGGACGGCGCGTACGCCATTCCCGGCTAACAAAAATTACACGCACGAGTTATTCACATTAGGAATAATCGCGGAGGTCAACTCAATCGGAAGTGCAATGATCGAGCCTCACTCCGGGGGAACCGCCTTCATGATCACGGTAACCCCTACGCCAGGTAAGTATGCTTTTCGCAGCACTGAGTAGACTTGTTAAACAACAAGGACAACGAAGTAAATGGGAATTATTTTAGTGTTTGAAACTTCAAAAATCATTCAATGCACATTGTGAAATATTGTTCTTAAATTTCGTGGATGAAAGGAAAGAAATTGCTAAGGGTTGGTCGGTTGTGTTTGTCATGCGTATATGCAAGTAGTGTCTCGCATTGCCTTAAAATGTGTAATATAGCGAATGAATACTGTGGCATGAGTGAAAGATAAATACTTCCAATTCACCCCTTACTAAACGTCCAAATGTGTAGAACAACCACATAGATTGGCTCCACATATGTACACGCGGAATAAAATCGCTTCTGTAGTATATTTTTCAAAACATATTCGGCTTGAAACATATATGTATATGTTTAAGGTACACTCTAAACGTATAATATTGGGTACACACAAAAAGTGTATATTTCGGAAAATGTTATTTAAAAAAATCTTTGGGACTATTATTTCCGAAACAAATATTTATTTGCACTTAAGAATTCAGAAAATACGTTAATTGTGTTACATTTTTTACTAATTCAAAGATATTTTTTAGAAATTTTTAATGTTCTAAAACATAATAACTAATAATAATTGAAATCGTATAATCTTGGATCAAAATAAATTACTTGGAGGATTTACAAGAAATGATGACTTGGAATACTAACTCAGAAATTTGAAATGATTTGTTTAAACGGAAGTTAATGCTGCGTATGTTATTGTAAGTGGGAGGTACAATTCTAAACTAAGGAAAAATTCTAAAAAGTCAGCAAAAGTTTTGAAAATCTTTTTTAAATAAATTATATTTGAATAAATTCCTATACAATAATTTTATTTGTATTTATATAGACATATATTTTATTTTAAAAATTTAGTTTGCAAACATATTTTGTTGTAATATATTAATGTATGCGTTCCAAATATATTTTATTGATTTGCAAATAAAATTTATTTGCTCAGAAATATATAATACTAGCTGACCCCAGCAGACGTTGTCCTGCCCGTCCTATTTGGGATGTATTGGTTTGTTATTCATTGATATCTCATTCAAAAATGCATACATCCCGAGTTTCAGAAAAAAATCATAGAAACAAATTATATTGACCATATGTCCACTACAGCGAAATCTACCGATTAGAATCATATATAAAAACTATTATCAAGACAAACCATACATTCATTATAAATTTCAGTCAAATCGGTCTGGAAATGCGAATTTTGCAAATAACTTGACCACTCTTCAATCTATCGCAGTGAAAATAATTCTAAAACACAAATGATCCTAAGCTGAATATGTTGTTCAATTTTCAGCCAATTTACTTTTATAGTTTCGGAGATCATGCGTTACTAACAAACGTACAAAGGATTTTATATATAAAGATTTAAAAATTTGTGTTACAAATATATTTCCTTTCGATTCAAACATGCTGCGTATATGTATGTTATTAAATTCTTAGAGTGGTCCTTTGTACGAAGGATATATCAAAACTTAGACTTAAAGACGCAGACTCTGTACAAAATTTCGTTAAGTTCGGTTCATATTTGTGAATTGTACTTTGATCTCAAATATACTTATATATAAAGGGTGGTTAAATTGTAAGTGCCGATGTTGAATGTGAACCACACCTAAACGTCAAGTTTTTTTCTGCATTTCATTTGACATTTCTCAATTTCAGACTAACTCAATTTGAATCATGGAAAGATACACAATCTAGCAACGCGTGAAAGTTATTCAGACTTATTATGAAAATGGATATCATGCACTTCGTGAAGAAAATCATCTTCAGTGACATTCAGGCACATTTTCACATCAGTGGATTCGTCAATAAGCAGAATTGCCGCATTTGGGCGAATGATAATCCAAGAATGATTGTCGAAAAACCAATGCACCCACAAAGAATGACTGTTTGGTGCGGTTTATGGGCTGGCGGCATCATGGGGCCATATTTGTTCCAAAATGAGGCCGGTCAGGCAGTTACTGTGAATGGTGTTCGCTATCGTGAGATGATAACGAACTTGTTTGGCCCGAACTTGTCGATAAGCCAGCAACACTTCAAGAGCTAAAGGATGAGATAATTCGGCAAATTAACGGCATAGAACCTTAATTATGCCTCAGCGTCATCGAATATTTGGACCATCGGATGGAGGTGTGCCGCCGAGGTCGCGGCGGCCATTTAGCCGATATTGTGTTCCATACATAATTTAACCATACCAATATTATCATAATAAAAAGAAATGACGATAATTTCCTAAATAATTTGTGTTTCATTCAAAATCGGCCCTTAAAATTTAACCACCCTTTATATGAACAGACCGACGGACGGACGTGGTTAACTTTACCAAAAAGTGATTATGAGTCAATAGGTACAATAAATGATGGGTCCATCTTTGCTCCTTTCACGTTACAAAAAAATATAAAAAAAGTATACCCTGTACCAGAGAGTGGTGTAGGGTATCCAAATGTTAGGAACACGATGACCATTTAGAAATTATTCGTTAACTATTGTGCAAAAAATCATTGAAGCGATGTTTAAAAATCTCATCATTTTAGAAAAATCCAGTTTATTATACCATTTAATTTCTTTGTAACACCAGCAAGGAGAGAGAAAGACTCATAGCTTATTAGAAAGGACGTGAATGTGTTTTCCTGTTTATTAAGCAAGGCCCATTTCTTTGTTGCCTCAAGGAAAACCCCTATAAAAAATGTTGGGAATGAGTTCAAATTTAGATATAGTCCAGATTAAACTTTTGCCAAAGTGGAGTTTCCTTCGAATGATAATTTTGAAGAAAATTGGTTCAAGAAAATTGGTAATACATATAGACCTAAAATATATATATAAGTATATATATCATCCGAGTTTGCATGAGATTCATAGCTTTCATATTTATATATCTGTTTATAGATACTGAGTGGCTTAAGGCCTTAACTATTTTTGGTGGTTATTCGCTTTAGAGCTCATTCATTTTAGCCATATCGTAGTCTAGCTATAACTTTCAAATCACTTCAAATTCTATGTGGAAGCATTTTCTCAAAAACTTATGGCGATTTTGTTTCTACATTACATACAATTTCGAATTTTGTACAGTGCCACGAAATAACTCTTGAAATGTGAAACAATGACATGTCTTTTAGTACTTACTGTTCAATGAAATTATTTACGTTAAGGTTCTTCCCTTCTGATCACATCTATATCACATTTCTTTGTCAACCTGCTTGAGGTAGATTGTGAACTTCTTTTTTCCAATTTTTCAAAATTTTAAACCTTTATTAAATATACGGCCATTAAAAGTTGATCTGTGAACTATTTTTGTAAAACATATTTTTAGGTCAATAACAAAGTAAAGTATCGCTTCCTTCAAACAAAAGACTTAAGACACAAAACTTCTCTTGAATTGTATTGTTTTGCTGTGCCTCGTTTGCTCCCATCTTGTCTTATTGAAGTGGCTGCTTTATTGTCTTACTTGGTGACACCCAATTTCCTCTTCGGATGTATATAAAATCATTTTATTCTACATATAACATATTAAATGATTCCGTATACATATCTTTCCTTAATGAAAGTCTCACCCAGTAATTAAATGATTAATGCTGAATAAATTTATTCAAACCGGAGCAAGCCGAACTATAACAGATCAGACGTTGGGACTTCCATTGTTTGCTAATACCAAGGAAGTAGCTTGACTCTGTGTGTGTGTGTGTGTGTGCGTGCCGGTTTTCCAGATACCCGTCCGTCCGTATGCACTGAGCATTGCCGTAGTCTCTGGTCTCTCTCGGTCTCCGTTTAAGCCATGATAGTCCACATACAGTCGAATAGACATGATCACGTTAACGTTAATTAATCAGGCAAATAAACAACTATTTCTTTTCTATTATTTTCATTTCAGTTTATTTTATTTTATTCGCCAAAGCCCGACTGAAAGAAAAACACACCAACCAAACCACATCTTAAGCAACTGTGGCGGCAAGGAAGTAAATCGGGAAAAACTTTTCGATACATACACGTATACGATATACATACATATGTGTGTACCTACGACGATACTAGTAGCCTCTGTTTACAACGGCATATATAAAATCGTATCGGAGTACAAAAAAAGTGGCGAAGTGAAGCAAAAAATTGCAAAAAGTAATATATGTCAAAAGAAATGTGTTTTGATTTAACTCAATTTTCATTATAAACGTCCGTCTGTCCATCCGCCACATTTTTTATGGACTAACGTTTGGCGTTTTTTCTTTTTGGTTCGTGTGTTTCAATCTGGTCCAAGAGATATTAATTAATAATTAATTATGTTGTTTAGCAGCAATTTCACAATGGGTGAGGAGTTTCATAAGTGTCTTTGGCCACCAAAATTGGAACAAACCATTGAGGCAGTTCAACGACTTGATTCGTTCGTTCGCTTGTTTGTTTTCTTTGTGCATTGGTTCGTTCATTCAGATGTCCTTCTACAGAAGTTGGCCAGAGCAATTTCTTCGTTTACTCCACCAGTGCCATAAATTACGATAATATTTCAAGTGTGATTGTGTATTAATTTACACAATCTTTAATATTTTAATTGGTGTTGCCCAAAATGGATACGCCATATCTCATGACATTTGTAATAGTCCCAAAAGGAAAAAATATATATGTACATAGTTTCAAAGAAGAGTTGCCAACGTCTTTATTAAGATTCAGATTTAGGTTATCCTGTGATGAAGACGTGCTATTAAGATATCATTAAGAAGAGAATTTGCAGTTGAGTAAAAGTCCGAAAATACAAAAATATAAATTTTTAACCCCAAATCTAATGAAAGTATTTATTAAACAAACATCATCACATACGAGTATTATTCTGACTAGATAATTCTGCATTGCATCCAGTGTTGTATATATTTTACAATTAATATATGTGAACAAAATAAAACCGCCTTTGTATAGGGGGGCAATATCGAATCTTGGACCTATGTTGGCCTCTACTTTGATCAGAAGAATATATGGACACACAGTCGAAGATTTCATAGAATTATCACTTCAAATATTGTTTTTTTTTATCATAATTTTTCAGTGTTATATACAGGGTGGCTGATGAATAACGCACATTAAGAAACTGAAATAGCTTTTTGTTCAGTGTATGGAATTCATTTTTCTTTTATTCATGTTAAAGCTTATTCAATTTTATTAAATATAGCTCAATTAGTTTTAAAATTTGTTTGTTTATGTTGCCGTTTAAATCGAAATGGGCCTCGTCAGACATGAAAAGGCGGTTCAACATGTTTCTTCCTGCTGCTTTCAGTTTGTTGGCCATTTGAATTTTTTATTTGCAATGACTGTCTGCTTATACCCATTTGAGCAGATAAGCTTCATGTCGAAACTCTTTGATTGTTTTGTATGGCCTCAGCTAATGCAGCGATTGTTTCCTCCGTCCGAACTGAAGGGTTTCGATGTTAAGGTCTTCTGTTGACTGTCCCATGCTCGGCAAAATTGTTAACAAGTATTGTCCATCTGCTCGGAGGATTGCGCTTTGAATCGAAACTACGGACTTCAGTGCGTGATAGCGGCGGACAATCAAAATTCTTTTTTCACTGTCCCAGTTATCCATTTTCGTTAAATCTAAAACCTAATCTGCAAAAAAAAACCAGTAAGGAAAGGCAGAAAGTCGGGCGGGGCCGACTATATAATACCCTACACCTCCCTAACAATGCGATAAAGGTCATTGCGATAATAATTTGGAATAATTGGTAAGTAGGCAGGAACATATTATCTAATTCTGAGCCGATAATCGCTAAATTAAGCAATATTCGTTTCTAAATTGAGAAATATATTTCCGGAAAATATTAATGATCGGAAGTAAAGTACAACTTCTATAGCGCTTTGATACCAAATCAGGAGGAACATATATATGGAGGTTATATATAAATCTGAACCGATTTTCCCTTAATACTCATTTTTTCTGTAGAATTTCGTACTGATCGGATATAAAATACAGTCTCTACAGCGCTTACATGTCAAATCGGTGGTAACATATATATGGGGGCTATATCTAAATCTGAACCGATTTTCTCCGAATTTGGCAGTATTCCTTCGAGTAATAAGAAACCTCTTTCTGCCGAATATCGCACTGATCGGATATAAAATACAGTTTCTACAGCATTTACATGTAAAATCGGGGGTAACATATATATGGAGGCTATATCTAAATCTGAACCGATTTTCTCCGAATTTGGCAGTATTCCTTTGAGTAATAAGAAACCTCTTTCTGCCGAATTTCGTACTGATCGAATATAAAATACAGTTTCTACAGCATTTACATTTCAAATCGGGGGTAACATATATATGGGGGCTATATCCAAATCTGAACCGATTTTAACCAAATTAAATAGGGATCGTCCTTGGGCCAAAAAAAAAGATATGTGTAAAGTTTCGTCAAGATCGGGCCATAATTGCGACCTGTACTTTGATTACAAGAATACATCTACAGACGGACAGACAGACGGACATAGCTAAATCGACTCAGAAAGTGATTACAAGTCGATCGGTATAATAAACAATAGATCTATCTCTTCTCCTTTTGGGTGTTACAAACAAATGCACAAAGTCATAATTCCCTGTACCACAGTGTGGTGTAGGGTATAACAAAGTCATAATACCCTGTACCACAGGGTATAAAAAATAACCAGATTCATTAAATAAAAAAAAATTTTAAATTTTTTTTGGTAGCGGCTTTCATCAGCCACCCTGTATAAACAATTATATCGTGTAAGGAAATAATGAACGTTTTTTATAGTATTTGTAACTATTTTGTAATTTCAACAAAATTCATTTTGAGTCCAAAGAAAAATGGGCGTTATTAGTACCTCCCACACAAATGGACCTTTGTCTACGAAAAGTTATCAGATTTTAACTTTAATACCAGTAAATATAAATACATACTTGAAATTTTGTACGGTGTAATGCTTTTATAGTATCTAGAGTCCTCCCACACAAATGGACCATTTTTTACCAAATGTAAACAACTTTTAACTTTAATACCAGTACATACTTTAAAATTATTAAATACAATTTAAATTGATAACAACAACAACAAAACAACGAATATGTTTTATACCCTCACTTTAGTGTGACGAGGGTATATATCATTTGCTACGGAAAAAAGTGTAACACATCGAAGGAGTGACCTAAGACCCCAAGTATGTTCGGCGGAAATCCGTTTTGGGTCATTTTAAGTCGAATGAGCAATGTCCGTCCGTCTGTCTGTGTGTCTGCTGGCTGGTGCGCACGATAACTCTCGAAAGGAGTAACCGATTGACTTCAAATTTCGTATGTGGTAATATTTTTTTCTATCTCCGGCTCAGTTCGAAGATGGGCCATATTGGTCCACTCCTTCTGGTACCTCCCCCACAAAGGGTTAAAATGTTGTGAAATATTGATTCTTTAATAACTGCTATTATACGTATTCGAATCTTCTGAAATTCCACACATAGTATTAGTTTGTTAGTCGCTATCAACTCGAGGAAAATGGGCGAAATTGCCACGCCCGTTTGGGTATCTCCCACACAAATGCACCATTTTGCACTAAAAGTTAAAAGCTTATAACATTAATACCAGTGTTTAGAAATACTTGAAATTTTGTACAGTGTAATGCTTTTATAGTGCCTACAGTCCAGTGTAAAATGGGCGTTATTGCCGCTCCCCTTTTGGTACCTCCCACACAAATGCACCATTTTGCACCAAAAGTTAACAGTTTATAACATTAATATCAGTGTATACAATTACTTGAAATTTTGTACAGTGTAATGCTTTTATAATGCCTATAGTCCAGTGAAAAATGAGCGTTATCACCACGCCCCTTTTTGTACCTCCCACACAAAATGGCCAAATTATACCACAATTTAATATCTCAACGTTAATATACCAGTCCAAATAAACGGTTACAATTCGGCACAGTGCAATGTATTTAAAGTATCTACTGTTCAGCGAAATATAGGTGTATTTCTTAAACCCCTTCTGGTACCTCCCACAAAAATTGACAGAATAATTTGTGTAATATTCAATATTACATTACTCACAAAGTGAAGGTATACCTTAGTCGGTTTACCCGACTGAAACTTTCTTACTTGTTTTGAACTGAACTTACTTACTTGTTTTAGTTTTGTTTGCTCAAACGAAAGCCTAGGTCATTGCCTTTAAGAGATTTGTGGTATATTAGTACACTGGCAAAATCGCCTTCGTTGATATGTTTGAATCGAAAGAAAATATATTTGTAACACAAATTTTTAAATACAGGGCTTTCCAACAAGAGGTGTTATTTTGAATCACCCGGTATTTCGGTAGCTGTCACTTTTGAAGAACGTAAAAAAATGGAACGATACACGATTCAAGAACGCATTGAAATTATTAAAATTCACTACAAAAATGGTGAAAATCTTGCAGTCACAGTTCGCAAAACTAAAGCATTTTTGGGTCGTCGTGGAGCACCTTGTCGGACCGCAATACAGCAATTGGTGGAAAAGGTCACCACCTCGGTCGAGATGTAGGGACAAGTTAGTTATGTGAAGAAGAAACCCCGTGCACGTCGCTTAAGAACAACTGAGAATATTGCTGCTGTAGCCCAAAGTGTTGAAGAAAACCCAGGTTTGTCCATTCCTCGTCGTTCTTTGGAATTGGGCATTCCACAAACGTCATTACACCGTATCGTCATTACACCGTATCTTAAGGCTTATAAAGTTCAGTTAACATAAGAACTCAAGCCGGCCGATCATCAACAACGTCGTGTCTTTGCTGATTGGGTCCTTGAAATGCATGAAAATGATCCGGAATTTAATCGAAAAATCGTCTTGACTGATGAGGCCTATTTCCACCTCGGTGGCTAAGTCAACAAGCAAAATTGTCGAATCTGGGGCTCGGAAAACCTAAGAGTTATTGTTGAGAAGCCTCTCCATCCTCAACGTGTTACTGTTTGGTGCGGTTTATGGTCCGGCGGGGTCATTGGACCTTACTTTTTCGAAAATGAGGTTGGATCAACAGTTACGGTGAATGGAATGCGCTATCCTGAGATGATTAATGATTTTTTATGGTCGGAGTTGGATGGTATTGATCTGGACAACGTTTACTTTCAACAAGACGGCGCTACGTGCCACACAAGCAACGAAACCATTGCTCTGTTACGGGAAAGTTTCCGGACCATGTTATCTCTCTAAGAGGTGATCACAATTGGCCACCGAGATCTTGTGATTTAACACCTTGCGACTTCTTCCTTTGGGGCCACGTGAAAAATAAGGTCTACGCCAACAGCCCAGCGTCGATTCAAGACCTCAAAGATAGAATTCGTGAGGCTATCGAGGACATAGGGCAGCCACTTTGCGATTTGGTTATGGAAAATTTCATGAAAAGGATATGGTCCTGTAAGCGTGGTCGTGGTGGCCATTTGGCTGATGTTGATTTTCATTATTAACGGCATACCTTCCTCTTTATTATGAAATAAAGATAAAATGGCATTTTTCTTTGAATACCAAAATAACACCTCTTGTTGGAAAACCCTTTGTTATATATTTCTGAGCAAATAACATTTATTTGAAAATCAATAAAATATATTTGAAACGCATAAATTAATATATTACAACAAAATATATTTGCAAACTAAGTTTCTCAATAAAAAATGTGTTTAAATACAAATAAAAGTATTGTTTAGGAGTTTATCCAAATACATTTTATTTAAAAAAGATTTTAGAATTTCCGTTGATAGTTTTCCTTAGTTGCAAATTGTACCTCCCAGTTACAATACCATATGCAGCATTAACTACTGTTATAATCAATCATTTCAAGTTTCTGAGTCATCATTTCTTGTCAATCCTCCAAGTAATTTATTTTGATCCAAGATTATACGATTTCAATTATTATTTTTACGAAAGTTAAAAATGTCTAAAAAATAACTTTGAATTAGTAAAGAAATTTAGCACAAATAACGTATTTTGTGAATTCTTAAGTGCAAATAAATATTTGTTTCGGAAATAATAATCCCAAATAAAAACATATTGGGATGTCAACAAAGCTTTGTTTAGAAAAACATTTTCCCAAATATGTACTTTTAGTGTGTGTACCCAATATTATACGAGTATGTTAAGAGTGTACCCTAAACATATATATGTTTCAAGTCGAATATGTTTTTGACAATATACTATAGAAGCGATTTTTTTTCAGCGTGTAGAACTGGTTGGTTGGCTGGTGGTCAATATGAGAAGTGTTTTGAAAGTCTCATATCCCCAAAACATTGCGGATAGTATTTTTTATAATTTACTGAGTAAGGTGCCGCTGAGGTTGCTTGGTAGGTTCCGTGACGATATCGTCCACCAACCAGTGATCACCCTTAATACATTTCACACATTTCATATTCTTATTTTTCAAAGAAGGTATGTTTTTCTGTTTTACAAACGATCAAAGTTGCTTTGATACTCTGGCAACTCTATATGCAGCGTAATTTAACAGATCGTTTGAAACAGGTCCAACGTCTACTGAATGTTTGTTCATAGGATTAATGTCAAGTTTTATGGTGTCTTAACAAACGTATGTACACAGGCACACAAACGTACGCACTTTTACAATCGCACGCACTGAAACGTTTAAGCAAAATTGGCTATAATAAAGGAAACAAACAATACATAATAAGCGGGGAAGAAAAAATTCCCCATTAGGCATACACAATACTTAGTCGTTGTCAGACTTATATATTTGGCAAAAGAAAACTGTTGAGGATTGCAAGCTGAAATTATGTCACCCATCCATCTGAATAACTTGTATATAGGTAAGCTTAGTCCTCTGAGGCGATTTCATGGCAGATCACATTCTGCGCAAACAATTCAATTTTGAAATGGTGCGTATTGCGCAAATTCGTGATCCACATGGTGTGTGTTTGCGAATACTGCTAGTGGCGTCAGTGTGACAGCATTTACATACCGCCATCTGGATGTAATGATTGTAATAAGCGTATAAGGATACAATTATGGGTGCCTGTATTTGGCCGACAGTACATTGTAATATTCTGATGTTGCCGTACGAAGAAACATAAATTTTATATTCCCAGATTCCCACACTTTCGGTTGTTTTTTGTGATACAAGCGGTGTCAGTGCCGGTGCACTTCTCGATTCTCTTGTGTCTCGAATGGCACATTCGAATGCCGTCGAAAGACCCTTTTTATGTGACAATCATGGGGGCATTTGCGGTACGTCATGAAGTATCAACAATGATATTGTTGCTGGTCACATGTTGCAGAGTAGTGCTGAGTACGTGTTGTCTACGATGTGAACATAATAACGACACGTCGTGGCAGCAATAGTCGATGTTTGCTTGTCATCGTTTTTTTATTTGCGATATGTGATGTTTGTTGCAGCGGTTAAACATAGACGACAAAGAAAAAAAGATGAATACAATAGTCATATTATTTAAACGGTAACATGACTACACATGAAGAAATACTATGTCCAAGAAGCCGTGAAGCCATACAGCTGAAGATGTGCTTCAAAATTAAAAAATAAAAAAAACAAATTGCATGTATTTACCCAGTAAACAATTTTCCGAAAAAGCAATCGAGTAGGGAATTAAGCAGCTTTGGGCGTACTAATTCCCCACTCGCTTCCCTAACCGATAGTTTTTATAAAGGCATGAGACTTCCGGAACTAATTCTGAATTGCTGAAAAAAGAATGCGTTCTTTTTTTCGATTTTTTCAAAAGGTTAGAAAAATTAAAAAAAAAAATTTTTTTTCCTCACTTGTAAACTTGAAATCAAAGAAATCTGCAACGTTTTGAAATCTTTTTTAAACAAAATATATTTGGTTAAATTCGTAAACAATAACTTTATTTGTAAATAAAAACATATTTTATTTGAGCAAATTAGTTTGCAAATAGATTGTGTTGTAATATATTAATATATCGTCATCAGAAACGAGAAAGGGCGTATCATCATATTTTAAAATTTTATTTCTGTATTCCATGCAGTGTACAAAAATCCATCAAAAACTGAATTTAATTGTTCTTGTTGTTTGCCCTTTTTCGTTTGTGATGACGATATGCGTTCCAAATATTTTTTTTTTTGATTTTTAAATAACATTTATTTGTTTTAAAATAATGGAATTTTGTAATTAAATTGTAAAAAAAATGGAAGTAAGGTTAGATTTTCAAAGTACACTTGTACTATGTTGAAACGGATAGCTTTTCAGGAGAAGTGAATTAAAATTTTAGGGAATTTTTAAATTTGTTTGGAATTCCCTTTAATTTGAATCGAATGACCTCTACTATTTTTTGATATTTTAATTGACTGTATACGATTTTGAATATTTAGAATTTTGAAATGCAATGTCCATTAAAATATGCTAAATCGACTTCGCATAATTTTGGTATGGACTTATATGTTATGTAATTATGTACTCCATTGATTTTTTAATATTTCTTAATCCTTTTTGGCAGTTTTTTTTCCAAAAATATTTGTATCTCTATATACATACATAATCTAATAATAAAGAAAAATCATATTATTTTCTTTAAAAATAATTTTTTCATAATTATTTTTCTGTTACTACCACACGCTGAAAAAAATCGATTCTGTAGTATATTGCCCCAAACATATTCGGCTTGAAACATATATATGTTTAGGGTACACTCTAAACATATAATATTTGGTACACACAAAAATTGTGTATTTGGGAAGATGTTGTTCTAAACAAATATTTATTTACATCCCAATGCGACTGTTATTTCCGAAACAAATATTTATTTGCATTTAAGTATTCATAAAATACATAAATTGTGTTCAATTTTTCAGTAGTTGTTAAATTTTTCGAAATTTTTAATGTTCGTAAAAATAATAAATAATAATAATTGAAATCGTATAATCTTGGATCAATATAAAGTACTTAGAGGATTAACAACTAATGATGGCTTGGAATACTTAGAAATTTTAAATGATTGATTTAAAACAGAAGTTAATGCTGCATATGGTATCATAACTGGGAGGTACAATTCGAATCCAAGGAAAAATTAAAACTGAAATTCGAAAAAGTCAGCAAAAGTTTTGGAACATTTTTTTTAAATAAAATTAATTTGGAAACATCCCTAAGTAATAATTTTAGTTGTATTTAAACACATATTTTATTTGACAAAATTAGTTTGCAAATATAATTTGTTGTAATATATTAATATATGCTTTCCAAATATATTTTATTGATTTTCAAATAAAATTTCGTTGTTAAGAAATATATAATATTTGAAAATTAGTGTTCCACATATATTTTCTTTCGATTCAAACATATCAAAAAAGGCGATTTTGCCCCGTGCAAAATTGTTATTTTTAATAGAAGTCTCCTAAGTCTTTTAAAAGTCTCCTAATGTCCCAAAGTTTTGGCCGACATCAAATGGTGCTCCCTATAAGGGAAGTCACGCAATTACAAGGAGTGATATTCGAAATTTCTTCTGTAACAAATTCTTAATTTTAATAGTTTTAAAATTTATTAGAAAAATCGGGACGGCGCGAACGCCATTCCCGGCTAACAAAAATTACACGCACGAGTTATTCACATTAGGAATAATCGCGGAGGTCAACTCAATCGGAAGTGCAATGATCGAGCCTCACTCCGGGGGAACCGCCTTCATGATCACGGTAACCCCTACGCCAGGTAAGTATGCTTTTCTCAGTATAAAGTAGACATGTTAAACAACAAGGGCAACGAAGTAAATGGGAATTATTTTAGTGTTTGAAACTTCAAAAATCATTCAATGCACATTGTTAAGGGTTGTTTGTGTTTGGCATGCGTATACATAAGCAGGTAGTGATTGGCTATGTCTTAAAATGTGTATGTAATGATTGTTGTGGCATGACTCCCTTTTGTATTTTTTAAAAGATACATACTTCCAATTCACCCCTTACTTAAGGTCCAAATGTGTGTGGTACTCGTACAACCACATAGACTGGCGGTATGTATGTTGTATATGGATACATACCGATGTACTCGTATATGTACACAAAGTTGGTCTACCTACTAACCATATTCTTATTATTATACATCATATGCTTACAGCTGAACATTTTGAAAATTTGTTTCAAGTTACATACTCGTAGTAAAATGTATTTTCACTTTCATCTAACATTCAACAATTCTCATTTACTTCGTTGTCCTTGTTGTTTAGCAAGTGTACTCCGTGCTGAGAAGAGCATACTTACCTGGCGTAGGGGTTACCGTGATCCTGAAGGCGGTTCCCCCGGAGTGAGGCTCTATCATTGCACTTTCGATTGAGTTGACCTCCGCGATTATTCCTAATGTGAATAACTCGTGCGTGTAATTTTTGTTAGCCGGGAATGGCGTTCGCGCCGTCCCGATTTTTCTAATAAATTTGAAAACTATTCAAGAAACAAGTTAGAAAGTTCAGTCGTGTAAACCGACTTGTGAATCCCCTCACCTTGAGTTTAACCAAAATTAGTACATTTATTTATTTTTTTTGTTTTAATTAAATAATTACATATAAATTTAAAATGCAGTAGTGTGCTTGCCTATGAGTTTGGGGTCGTGGGTTCGATTCCCACAACATGGGCATTGTAACAGGGCTTTTCCCTGGTCAGTAAAATTAAAATATAAATTTACTTTGTACGAGTATTGTAATTCAAATAAATAAATAATTAAATTGCATTTAATAACTCTAATGTATGTACTGGTATTAAAGTTTAAGCTGGTTAGTTGTTGTTTGTTTGTTTGTTCCAAAATAGTTCATTTGTGTGGGAGGTACTTTTTCGGTGTACTATAGGTACTATAAAAACGTTACACTGTACAAAATTTGAAGTATTTGTATGTACTGGTATTAAAGTTCTAAGTTGTAACTTTTGCTGCAAAAAGGCCCATTTGTGTGGGAGGTACCAAAAGGGCCGTGCCAATTACGCTCACTTTTCTTTGGGCTATAGGTACTATAAAAACATTACGCTGTGCAAAATTTCAAGTATTTTTATAAATTGATATCAAAGCTATAAGCAGTTTACTCTTGGTGCAAAATGGTTCATTTGTGTGGGAGGTACCAAAAAGGGCGTGGTAACTTCGCCCATTTTTCTCGAAATAATAGCGACTAATAAACTAATACTATGTGTGGAATTTCAGTATATTCGAGTGAGGAGTATAGAAGTTAATAAAGAATCAATATTTCACAAAATGTAAACCCTTTGTGGGGGAGGTACTAGAAGAAGTGTACCAATATGGCCCATCTTCAAACATAACCGGAGATAGAACAAAATATTACCGCATACAAAAATTGAAGTCAATCGGTTAATCCATTCGAGAGTTGTCGTGCGCAGCAGCTAGCAGACAGACGTACACTCAGACGGACGGACGGACATTGCTCAAAAGACGTAAAATGACCCAAATCGAATTTCCGCCAAACATACTTGGGGTCGTAGGTCACACCTTCGATGTGTTTGGCTAGTAGAAAATGATATATAGGGTGATTTACGTAGAGATACTTTTTTCAATAGCCTTTTTTGATAGATCACGTGTGAGTCGTGTCATGCTGTCATGTTATTTTTGTTAAGTATTGTTTGGCATTTCATCATGGAAATACTTACGCCTCAACAACGTTTACAAATTATTCAGTTTTATTATCAAAATAATCGTTCGCCAATTGCGCTAAGTCCATTTTTTTTAAATAAAAAAAAAACACTTTCCAGTCGACCCACGACCTTGACACCCATGAGCAATATTTTAGCTCTCGTTAAAAGCTATCATTATGCCACTGACCGATTCCCGATCCCACGTACCGGAATCATCGGTCCATATTTCTTCAAATATGATGCCGGTGAGAACGTAACCGTCAATGGCGACCGTTACTATTTGATGCCTGAAATTGAAGCTCGTGATATCGGCGACATTTGGTTTCAACAAGACGGCGCCAGTTCCCACACACCGCATCAATCAATGGATTTATTGAGAGAACACTTCGGTGAGCAGATAATTTCACGTTTTGGGCCGGCCTATTGGAAACACTTTAAACTAAAGGAAATAATGAGGACTACAAATGTTAATAATGACACTTTCAAGTGGAAGCAGAGGTTTAGTAACTGTTGTTAAATATCACTTTTGGTAGAAATAAGAGAATTTCAACATTATCCTTTTTAAATACCTATTGTGAATACTATTGTGAACGAGGGTATATATCAGTTGCTGCGGGCTAAAAGTGTAGAGTGAAATGCTGTCATAGTACCCAATATAAAGAAAATGGGCGTTATCTTGTGCTCCAGACAGACGGACGGATATAGCTTAAATGCCTTAAAACGGATTTCCACCAAATATATATAGATATTGGGTCACTACATCGAAATTGTAGTAATGTAATAGTCATATGTCCTCTTCTCCACTGAAGCGAGGATATAAATATAGTTATTTTATACAAACATAAGACTTAGGACACAAATTTGATTGCATGTATTTTAGTTTTTTGCCAATAGCCACACATTGAGAATAAAATTTCCGTTTTTTGCCAATATGTTTGTTTAAATATATTTTTCACAGTGTAACATCTCCAGTATATATATTTTCATTATGGTTTTCTGTTACCTTTATTTAGTTTTTTTTCGTTTGTTTTTATTTTAAGACATTTATAAATGAAAAACCTACCACCAACGACCACCAGATGTTTTATATGGGTAACCGGGTAATTGTGTGGGCCATAAAAGAAACACGTACATAGATAATATTTGGTTAAGAAAAACCTCTTCATGCTAATGCTGGCAAAGATATCAAAAATGCACGAACCAGTCAAGCTAAACAACTCTGAAGGCACCCCAAAAACATACTATTTTACGAGAAAAATACTCTATTAAAGAAAATTACACACACAAAAAAAAGAAAAATAACACAATAATGTTTCATGTTGCACCTGTTGGCCAAAGACGGACTGCCACAGACAGACATGGCAAACTTAACAACAAACAAACTGTTATTAAGGATGTTAAATTGTTTGACTTTTGGAGATGGAAACAATCCACAACAAAGAGCTACTTGTATTTTCTATTTGGCAAACAAACAGACAGTCGGACAGACTGACGGACGGACGGACCGATGAACTTAGTGACTGCATTGCAGCTTAAACAGCTATCAGCAAATTGCCAAGTGCCAACTTCAAATCGAATTGCAATGAATGTGTACCACCATACAACAAACATAAAAACAATAACAACATAAACGAGAGTCTTCAGTAGTTACAAAAATATTGTGGTTAACTGAAAAACACTTAAAAATCAATTTGAAAGAATTAGACATTGATTGCATTATGATTTTTCACCTGTTGGAAGACATAAATAAAAAGAGACGGCCGTAATTAAGTACATATTTACACATTTTCATGTATGTAGCATATTTAAAATAGGAAGAGATAATATGAAGAAATTTTATACAAATATAAGCATTTTTCTATTCTCACTTATTGGTCTTCCTAACCTTTCCATTAATTTTGGATTTTAATAGCATCACTTTAATGCAGGAGAATATATACAATTTGCTACGAAAAGAGTTTAACAAAGCGCTGGAGTGACTTATGGCTCTATGTTTGTTTGGCGAAAATCCATTTAAGGACATTATAAGTCGTTTGAACAATGACCGTCAGTCCGTCTATCTGGCCGTAGCGCACGGTAACATTCGGATAATGTGACCGATTAACTTGAAGTGTGTCTTTAAATTAAATAAGGAAATTCCAAAAGTTATAAGCCGTTAACTTTTTATGCACAAAGGTCCATTTGTATGGGAGGTACTAAAAGGGGCGTGGCAACTTTGCTCATTTTTTACGGGCTGTAGGTACTATGAAAGCATTACACTCCACAAAATTTCAAGTTTTTGTATGGAATCCAAGTTATAAGACAGTCATTTTTTGTGGTCCATTTGCATGGGAGGTACCAAAAGGGGCGTGGCAAAAACGGCAATTTTGCAGTGGACTGTAGGTAATTTAAAAGCATTAAACTTCACAAAAATTCAAGTATTTCTTAGGTCAATTCATCGATGTGTTACACTTTTGGTTGGCAGCATCTGATGTGTACCTTTTTCCACCAAAGAAAAGGGGTATAAAATCTATTTATATATCTATTAAATACCCATTGTTTTCTTCGCTAGAACGCCAACTTTCAAAATATGGAACAAACCATTTTTTTCTATTTTAATAGTTTTTTACTTGCCAGCAAAAAAACGATTTTTTGAAAACAAATCAAATTTTTTCTAATTGGTTTAACGACAGTTACTAAACTTCTATTTCACATGAAACTGTCATTACCAACATTTGTAGTCCTCATAATTTCCTTAAATTTAACGAGTATCTCGGCTTTATTGATCTTATACTTCATAAAATATGGTCCAAATATTAAAGGCACCTTGCAAGAAAATTAAGATTTTAAAGAAAATTTTTTTAAAAAAAAATTTAACATTAAATTTTTTTAATATTTTTTTCGTGTTTGGGCTCCATGTTACACCAGAAAGTGTTATGCGCAGCGCTTCGACAAATATTTTGTTGGATACAAAATAAAATCAACTTGTTTCTATTTTTATCCCCTCACCTTAGAGAGGGGGTATACATAATTTCCTACGAACCATAAGTGTAACACTTCGAAGGAGTGGCCTAAGACCCTAAGTATGTTCGGCGGATATATGTTTTGGGTCATTTTAAGTCGAATGAGCAATGTCCGTCTGTCTGCTGGCTGGTGCGCACGATAACTCTCGAAAGGAGTAACCGATTGACTTCAAATTTGGTATGTGCCAATATTTTCTTCTATCTCCGGCTAAGTTCGAAGATGGGCCATATTGGTCTACTCCTTCTAGTACCTACCCACAAAGGGTTAACTTTTAGTTAAATACTGATTATTTAATAACTTCTATACTACTTATTTGATTCCTCTGAAATTCTACAAATAGTATTAGTTTATTAGTCACTATTACCTCGAGAAAAATGGACGAAGTTGCCACGCCCTTTTTGGTACCTCCCACACAAATGGATAATTTTGAACCAAAAGATAATAGTTTATAACTTTATTACCAGTGCATACAAATACTTGAAATTTCGTACAGTGCAATGCTTTTATAGTACCTAGAGTCTAGAGAAAAAGTGGCCGTAATTGGCCCTCCCCTTTTGGTACCTCCAACACAAATGAACCATTTTACACCAAAGTTAACTATACTAACTAGAGCCAAGAGAAAACTGACCTTTATTAGGACGCCTCCATTAGTACCTTTCACACAAAGGACCATTTTGTACCAAAAGTAAACAGTTTTTATACCCTCCACCATAGGCTGGGGGGTATATTCATTTTGCCACTACGTTTGTAACACCTCTAAATATTAATCTGAGACCCCATAAAGTATATATATTCTTAATCGTCGTAAAATTCTAAGGCGATTTAGCCATGTCCGTCTGTCCGTCCGTCTGTTGTAATCACTTGAAATTTTGTACAGTGTAATGGTTTACTATTACCTACAATAGAGTGGAAAATATACATTATTACCACGCTCCTTTTTGTACCTCCCACACAAATGGACCTTTTGTACCAAAAGTTAACAGTTTTTATCGTTAATACCAGTACATACAAATACTTGAAATTTAGTACAGTGTAATTCTTTTATAGTACCTAGAGTCTAGAGAAAAGTGGCCGTAATTGGAACGCCCCTTTTGGTACCTCACACACAAATGGACCTTTTGCACCAAAAGTTAACAGGTTTTATCCTTAATACCAGTACATATAAATACTTGAAATTTTGTACAGTGTAATGCTTTTCTAGTACCTAGAGCCCAGAGAGAAAAGTGACCGTTACTCGGACGCCCCTTTTGGTACCTCTCACACAAATGAACCGTTTTGTAACAAAAGTAAACAGCTTTTGACTAATACCAGTACAAACTTTAAAGTAATTAAATGCAATTGAAATTGATAATAATTTAAATAAAACAAAAAAATAATAAATTTACTAACATTTTTTGAGACTCAGGTGAGGGGTTTCATTAGTCGGTTTACAGAACTTTCTTACTTGTTTCTTTATTCATTAAAATTATTAACCACATTTTGTCAACAGAAAATTAAAAAAAAACAGTGTTTATTTTATCTTTGCTCTCTGTTTGCATCAAATGTTCAATGATTTATGGCAATTGTTGAACATCAAATTTTCATGAAGAAATATTGCGTAAGCACACAGACTAATCCAGACCTGGGTATGTTGCCATTGCACCATGTGCTACTTGCCACTGCTGCCACTTAAACTTCCAATATATTTATTAGTATACGAGTATTCACTCATATTATAATGACTGAGTGTAATTGTGGCTGTGGTTGTTAGCAATTTTGGCTATAATTGTTAATATTTGTATATTATCATAGCAATAAGGACTGTGAACAAAGAACAAAATATGTACATACATACATATGTATATTTATCCCCTCTCCTTAGAGAGGAGGATATATATCATTTGCTACGAGCCAAACGTGTAACACGTCGAAGGAGTGACATGAGACTCCAAGTATCCGTTTTGGGTCATTTTAAGTAATTTGAACAATGTCCGTCCGTCCGTCCGTCCGTATGTCTGCGGGTCTGTATGTCTGTCTGGTGGCTGGTGCGCACGATAACTCTCGAAAGGATTAACCGATTGACTTCAAATTTGGAATGCGATAATATTTTTCTCTATCTCCGGCTAAGTTCGAAGATGGGCCATATTGGTCCACTCCTTTTAGTAACTCCCCCACAAAGGGATAACATTTGGTGAAATATTGGTTCTTTAATAACTTCTATACTGCTTACTCGAATCTTCTGAAATTTCACACATGACATTAGTTTGTTAGTCGCTAACACCTCAAGAAAAATGGCCGAACTTGTCCTGCCCCTTTTGGTACCTCCCACACAAATGGACCATTTTGCACCAAAAGTTAACTGTTTATAACTTTAATAACATTGCATACAAAGACTTGAAATTTTGTACAGTGTAATGCTTTTATAGTACCTAGAGTCCAGAGAAAAATGGGCGTTATTGGCACGTCCCTTTTGGTACCTCCCACACAAAAAGGTAACAGCGTATAACTTTAATACCAGTACATACTTCAATGTTATTAAATGCAATTTAAATTGATAATAATTTAAATAAAAAAACAAAAAACAGTAGCCCACACAAACATAAATTAAAAAAAAAATAAATTTTGTAATATTTTTTGGGACTCTCAAGGTGAGGGGATTCATAAGTCGGTATACCCGACTGAACTTTCTTACTTGTTTTTTATAAATTGTCCTAAACAGTTTAAATATGAGAATTTGAGAGAAATTCGTTATTGATTTTTCCGCGATTATTATAATTTTTATAGTTGTGGTATTCTGTCAAACTTCCACAAACTTTGCATCTAGCAGCTTCTCAGAAGATTAAAGTTTTTTTATTGAATAGGAAAATAATACTTTGCAACAAAAACCTAAATTTTTTTTGTGTGGATTGAGACATACTATTTTATGAAACCAAAGCAAACAAATTTGTAGTGGTGAAGTTTTTTTAATTTTTTGTTTAATTCCATTTTCATGGAAGTTAGGATACCATATTACACTAGAAAATGTTATGCACAGCCCATCGACAAAAATTTTTTAATCTAGTATAAGTAAGAACATTTTAGTTGAGTAAACCAATACCAAAATACCCTCACTTTGTGAGAAATGTGGAAGATGTCACATCTGTGGACATTATTAGATGGTTCTGTGTGAGACTGACAAATTATTCCGTAATCTAACGTATGGAATGAGATAGGGAGAACAACGTATAATTGCGTCAGTAAATACATATACACACTTATCCACATGTCCCTAGAGGGTTGAAAAGTATTTCCGAAGCAGTAAGGATTATTACTTAAAAACGTCAAATGCATTTATAATGTGTGGCTCACTCATTTCTGTTCGGCAGTTCGTTTTTGTTCTTTTCTAATAATTCTCCTTCACTTCAGTTATGTGATGGCATAAGTACTTTGCTTTGCGACGTCATAGTTATCGCTTCTCGGCCTTATGGCTAAGATCAAAGTGTAGTATCTGTTCTTATCAGCTTAACATCTGATAGATCCTCCATCGGAGGACAACAAATGTTAAACTGATTTTTGGAAATAGACGGTATGTTAGGAGCTTGCTCCACTTCTGTCGCGGGTTGGCCCGGTATTGCAGTACCACCGGGAGTTCGGCCCAACTTTAATTAATCAATTTCAAAATTTAGTGTATACGGAATTTTAAAAAAAATAATACAAAAATTTTAACGAATTTTACACTTAGTCAAAAATTATATAAAAAAACCATAGCTTTAAACCGGGGGTTATATCAATGGATTGATTATTGAACTAAATTTCAATTATTATATATTATTAAATACTGATCTGTTGAAGGAAATATCAATTTTCTGAAAGTCAGTAAAGTATCTACTATCACCCATCAAACTGACATATATATATATTTTTTTATATTTTTATTTTGCTTCAAAATAATATACATTATTAAAATTGATTAAATTTTCCTTTTTTCTTTATCTGTTTAGGTGGATGTGTAAATTCGGTCAAATATTGGAGAGAATAGGCGTCTGATTTAAAAAAGCAGCATACCAAAATTGTAATTGAGAAAAAGCAATTGATTGAATTGATACATTTGAAATATAAATAACAATAATTTCGTATAATTTATTATGATTGAAAATAAAACAAAGAGCAGTAATAAACGCATTTCGCGAACACAGACACTAAAAAAATAAATAACATTGTTTTATTTATTGACAATAATGCAAAAAGTAAGTATATATTATCCATTTTTACATCAAACGTACCTAATTAGACAAACAATTTTTATGGGTAAGGTTATGACACACAAAGAATCCCTTCCGAGCTCCTATCATTGTGTCAAAGACTACTACACTTCTATGAAATTCCGTGAGTCTACCTTCTGTCCTTTGGATCTTCAGTGGAATCATGTCAGTCTTCATTTGGTCCCATTTTATCACCTCTAGAAGTACGAACTAAAATAATATATATTCCTTTTCATCCTGAGCCAAGGTCACAATCCCCCAAAGTCCCTTCCTCTCATATTTCATGATACTAATCTTTTGCCAACAAACCAGATTTCAGGATTTTAGCCGTAGCCGTTTGGGCTAGGCGCTGATCAATCACTTAGCCAATCATATCACTTATTTTAACATTTTCACAAATCGAATCATTTATTTATTTACAAATAAATTTAAATAAAATACAATAAATGATGTTTATTTAACTATTAATAACACTGTACTCGAAATTGACACTTTAAAAATGTAACTGAAATTATACCCCATGGATATAAATAGATACCTATTTCGAATATTTTTCTCAAAGCCACAAAAAAAGAATATCGACGATATGTATGATTTTTAACATATGATAAGATTTCATTGCACTTTTTCAGGGGTAAGGGGGTGAGAAGCGTTGGCGACTGTTTTGAGCAAAATATTTCTCCAAGGGTTCCCTTTATTTTGTTCTATGGACTGAAGCGTTCTGATTCCGAAGTCTTCCACTTCCCAGTCATTCATGAAATAAAATGTCGCAATTTCATCCAAAATCCGAAAAAATACCAGGCGCCCAGAATAGACTAGCAAGCAAACTGCTGGCGAGTGCTAGAAACCTCCCACATCCACCCCACCTCCACCCCACTTTATTTTAATTTATAAAGCGTGATCCATTTCGAGGTTCCCTACTTTTTTAAAGAAAAAAAAAAAACACAGAAAATTCAAATTGAATGGGGAATGTTTATTATCATTTGAGAGAACATTATTTGGCATTTATTTTTTGAAAATTATGTCTATCAAATGTTGGCCGCGGCTATGGTCCATCCGTTGAGTCCAATTTTCGATGACTCGTTCGAACATTTCGACTGGTAACTGGCAAATGACACGCGTGATGTTTTGCTTCAAGGCCTGAATCGAAGCGGCTTTGTCCGCATAAACTTTAGACTTTACTTATCCCCACAGGAAAAAGTCTAACGGTGTGATATCACACGATCTTGGTGGCCAATCGACCGGCTCAAAACGTGAAATTAGCTGCTCACCGAAGTGTTCTCTCAATAAATCCATTGATTGATGCGGTGTGTGGGAACTGGCGCCGTCTTGTTGAAACCAAATGTCGCCGATATCACGAGCTTCAATTTCAGGCATCAAATAGTCGGTTATCATGGCACGATAGCGGTTACGTTCTCACCGGCATCATTTTTGAAGAAATATGGACCGATGATTCCACCGGCCCACAAACCACACCAAACCGTTGTTTTTTCTGGATGAATTGGCAGCTCTTGAATCTCTTCAGGTTGCTCTTCGTCCCAAATGCGGCAATTCATGTACACTCTCAGCTACGGCCGCTACATTTTCTTTACTACGTGCTGGACGTGGTCTATTCGGTCGAATATTATCCAATAATGAATGCTGGTTGTCAAGATGGGTGATGGTGTTTCGGATAGTACGCTCAGTATGCCGATTATGTTGAGCATAAGTTAAGCGAAGTGCACGAAACACATTTCTCACAGAACGTGAATTTTCGTAAAAAAAATTGAACGATTTGTAAACGTTGTTCAGGCGTAAGTCTTTCCATGATGAAATGCCAAACAATACTTAACAAAAATTACATGACAGCATGACATGACTCACACGTGTTCTGTCAAAAAAAGGCTGTTGAAAAAAGTATCTCTACTTGGATCACCCGTTACAATACTTGGCATACGTCTAGGGATATAATGGCCACACGATTTTCTTTCTCAAGGTGTATTTTTATCACTTTTCTATATTTGAACACGGTTATATCTCTGTATACCGTCCGGAATATCTCTTTTGTGTCTGAAGAAAAGTTGTAGATATTGAATAGTAGAAAATGCGGAAGAAACTTACGCTCCAGCAGGGACGTATCAAGGTGTTTTTATAAGGCTGTTATTTAAAAATTATTAAAATTTTCTCCAAAAATATGATTTTTTGCAATACTTTGTAAGATATCGTCGAAACCGCTGAACGGATGGAAAACTGTATTGTGCGAAGTTGAAGGCTACTTCATTTTGTAAAGCTTACCTGAACCAATTCGGATGAATGGTTCTCTAGTTATGCCATAATATGTGGTTCAACCTCTCTTTTTTCTTAGCCTAAAGGGTTGTCTCTTTAAATTCTCGCGATAAGCTGTGATATGGAAAGAAATTAGTGGTTGAACCACATATAGTGGAATAACTCGAGAACCATTTATCCGATTTGGTTGAGGAAAGTTATAAAGAATTAAATATTAAGTAGCCTTCAACTTCATGTAATACCATTTTATATCCGTTCAGCGTTTTCGACGATATACGAGTATTATAAAATATTGCAAAAAATGTGATTTTTTGATAAAATTTTAATATTTTTAAAATAAACAATCTAAAAATTAACAAATGTTATATTTTTACGACTTTATCGTAAAGTCTGTTCGGTCATGTATTAAACGAGCCCATTCCGAGCCCCCATCGATGCATAATTTAAAAAGTTATAGCTAATTTACAAGGTGGCGCAAAAGTAATCCTTCTATAAGAAAATGCTATAAATGGCGCAAAAGTAATCCTCCTATCAGAAAATGCTATACATTTTGCGATTGGCCCCTAATGTCAGTTCTGTTTTGACATTTGTGTAGTAAACACATGCGAAATACACGTTAATAAACAATGTTACGCTACACTGCTCCAGAACGCGGAATATTGCTGACTATTTATTTGACCAATAATCGGTCGGTGACTTTGGCACAAAACATCGAAAGGTTACTTTTGCGCCACCTTGTAGTAAGGTTTTAACTTTAAAACTTTCTTATCGATGTAAAATTTACAAAAACAAACTTTAAAATCTATGATTGGAGATGTTGACGTTTTTTGACGTCTAGAATCAGAATCTATGCATTAAAACAGAAACCCAAGAAAAAATGTTGTTTTTGTCGACCGGTGTAATTATTGGTTGGCTTTAAATTTATGATAACCAGATATGGCGAAAATTAAGTTAAAATTACATTTATGATTTCTTATCTATCTACCTTTTGTAGGTTGCAGTGATGGAATGAGTTTGCACAACCGTGTATGTAAATTTGACTTTCTATTGAGTGTGGTAATAAGTAGTACGGTTTTGGCCATTACACAGAACTTATCACGGTATTTGCAAACGATTAACCTAGATATAATAAAGGCTTACGAAATCATAAAATTGGCAACGACTAAATTAAGTGACATGCGTAGAAATTCAGATGCGGAGTTTGATAAACTGTTTGAAGAATCCACACAACTTGCAAGAAGTTTTGGAATAGAAGCTGCACTACCTAGAAGAGTAGACACTCAAAAGTATAGTGCTAATATTCCTGGTTCAGATGCCAATGCGTATTTTAGGACAGCATTGTTCATACTATATCTGGACGAAGTAATATCACATTTAAATAATAGATTTTCCGAACATGAAGCTATAATTACAAGTCTGTTTAATATCGCTCCGATACGAGTTGTAAATCTAATAAAGGAAGATTTCGAAGAAGTCAAACTTTTTTACAAAAACGTTTTAAAAAATTCAGCAAATCTGTTTTAGCTGAAATAACCCAGCAAAATCTTGGTAAGTACCTGTCATTATTTCCTGCATTACCAAATAATGACATCTCGTTATTCGCTGCATTACTTTCGGCTTATTAATAATGACTTACCAATAACAACAGAAATAAGTGATTTTTTGCTATCAAAATCATTTTGGCAATTTTTGATATAATGCAATTTTGGATATACATATCGTCGGCTTAATGCTATTTTGTTCCATACGCCATTTTTTATGAACGGAGAAAAACGCAATTTATTGTTTGAGTAAAAACGGGACTGAAGAGTTACACACTTTTTATTTCATAGGGTTCCCAACAGTGTTTGTATGATTCTCATGCATTTCTATGCCATTACATCCAAAAATAAGCAAGTTATAACAATTTTTGTACTTGGCATTTTGGTCCATATCCACTTTTATTTTAATATTTTTTCGTATTTGTATTACATGGACCACAAAAAGGGTCGGTATGGAAGGACACTAATTTTCATATTGTGTCAAATATATAGGGGGATAGAAAAATTGAGACATAGAACAAAAATATCGAAATTATTTCCCGTTATTCAGAGTAAAACAAATTTACCCTACCAATATCTCGAAAACTAGGCGAGATAGGAAAAAAATGATTGCAGATCCTGAAAGAGCATGCTTGGAACCCATATTATCAACTCCTAACTCAAAAAACACAAAAATGGCGTATGGACCAAAATAGCATTAAGCCGACGATATGTAGGTTATTTTATGTACAAGATTTAATTTTTTTTCAACATGTTTTCAAATAATAATGATTTGAATGAAAATACCATAAATATTTTCGTATATCGTACACGGGGCAAAATAGCCTTTTTTGATATGTTTGAATCGAAAGAAAATATATTTGGAACACAAATTTTTAAATATTATATATTTTCTAGCAAATAAATTTTATTTGAAAATCAACAAAATATATTTGAAACGCATATATTAATATATTACAACAAAATATATTTGCAAACTAAAATTCTCAAATAAAATATGTGTTTAAATACAAATATAATTATTGTTTAGGAATTTCTCTAAATATATTTTATTTAAAAAAAATTTCAAAACTTTTGTTGACTTTTTCGAATTCCAGATTAAATTTTTCCTTGGTTCCGGGTTTATCCTCCCAGCATTAGCTTCTGTTCTTAATTATTAATATTAATACAATTTATGAGTATTCTATCCAATATTATACGATTTCAATAATTATTTCACAAACATTAACAATTTATAAAAAAAACTAACATTGAATTACTGAAAAATTTAACATAACTTAGGTATTTTCTGAATTCTTAAATGGAAATACATATTTATTTCGGAAATAATGGTCCCAAATAAAAATATATTGGGATATAAACAAAGATTTGTTTAGAACAACATCTTCCCAAATATATAATTTTGGTGTGTATCAAATATTATGTATTTGGAGTGTACCATAAACATATATATGTTTCAAGCTGAATATGTTTGGGACAATATACTACAGAAGCGATTTCAGCGTGTATAATGTTAGACCGTTGAAGAATTTTTCACATGGGGGTTTGGGTTCTGAAATTCGAATCTGACATGATGAAATTTGTTTCAAGAAAAATTCGCGACAATATGCAAAAAACACTTTAAATGACAATAAGTACTTACCATTATCGAACTTTGCTTACTCGTCGGATTATTTGGTAATGAGAAATTTTGCTGGGAAGTATATGAATTGATTATTGGAAGCAGAAGAATGAAAAGCCATCAAATGCATTAGATGCTATTTCAGTTTGTGATGAGGACATGTTCCCAAGCGTTTTTAACCTTTTGCAGATACTGGCCACAATACCTGTGACAACTGAGCGAAGTTTCTCGACGTTAAGAAGAATAAAAACTTATCTCCGGAACAGAATGGAAGGAGAAAGGCTATCTTATCTGGCTTTGATGTCTATATAAAAAGATGAAGTCAAAATCGATGAAATAATTGATATATTTCTTTCAAAAAATCGAAGATTAAATTTTTAACTCTTACGTATTTTATTATAAAACGTTTTACTGATCTCGCACTAAAGTACACTTCTATATTTAGGAATAAAATTCGAATAAAAAACTAAGGAACTTTACTTCCATTACGCAACTTCCATTACGCAATAAACGCAATTTTTTAATTGTTTATCTTTGTTATGGAAAAAAGGTTGGGCCCCCACCGAACCAAAATCCTGGATACGTCCTGGCGTTCAGCATTTTAAAAATCGCAAAAATGCCAATTTTTTTTAACATTTTCCCCCATTTTTCACATTTTTGCTCAATAAATGGATTACAAATCCACAAATATCCTGTTATGTTTTTATAAATTTTATTTTGCATGAAAATAAAAATTCCGATTCATATTACAGCTATTCTTACACAGAAAATATGAGATATGTTATTCAAAATTTCAACAAAATTTAGAATTGACAATAATTGAAAATGTTCTTCAGATATAGCTTCTATACTGATACTACTACTACATACTAGAAATATGAGTATTTCCAGAGCTGTTTATTTGTTTGCGTATTTAAATTGATTTATTAAAGTTGGGCCGAAATCCCGGCGGTACTGCAATACCGGGCCAACCCGCGACAGAACTGGAGCAAGCTCCTAACATACCGTCTATTTCCAAAAATCAGTTTAACATTTGTTGTCCTCCGATGGAGGATCTATCAGATGTTAAGCTGATAAGAACAGATACTACACTTTGATCTTAGCCATAAGGCCGAGAAGCGATAACGATGTCGTCGCAAAGCAAAGTACTAATGCCATGACATATCTGAAGTGAACGAGAATTATAAGAAACGGAAAAAACGAACTGCCGAACAGAAATGAGTAAGCCACACACAATGAAGTCATTTGACGTTATCCGGTAATAATCTCTACTGCATTCGCATTTCTTCAACCCTATAAGGATACGAGTATGTATGTTTGTTTATTAGTATGTGTAGCTGCCTGTGTAAAAGAGCTAATATAGATAACAACTACACCCAGAGAAAAAGTAACTTAAAATCAATAAAAACCATATTGAAAGAATATGAAACATTAACGAAACCAGTAACGTTGAAAATTTTTATTTCAATATGGAAAAATATTGATTTAAAGTTGCCCTATTTCTATAATTTTCATATGGAAACAATATAGAACAAATAATTTTCGGTATTGAATTAATATTGAATTATTATAGATCAATATTGTCGTCTTATTGAAACGCTGTGGAAATGTTATTGAAGAATTATTTGAACATCCATAAAGCGTATTTGGAACGCATATTTTAATATATTAGATCCAAATATATTTGCGAACTAATTTTCTCAAATAAAATATGTGTTTAAATACAAATGAAATTATTGTTCATGAATATCTCCAATCTTTAAAACTTTGCTGAATTTTTCGAACATTAGTTTACATTTTTCCTTGTTTTCGACTTAAAAGTGTTTTTCCAGTAAAAAACGACATACATAGCATTAACTTCTGTTTGAAAACACTTATTTTGAATTATTTCCTAAACAATAATTTTATTTATATTTAAGCACATATTTTATTTGGGGAAATTATTGCGCAAATAAATTTTGTTCTAATATACTAACATAAGCGCTACAAATAAATTTTATTGATTTTCAAATAGTACTTTATTTCTTACATACTTATATTCAAAACAAGCGCGGTGGTGTAAGATATCGATTCCGTAGTTAATTTTCATTGTATTAGAGAAACCAGTAAGGAAAGGCAGAAAGTCGGGCGGGGCCGACTTTATAATACCCTACACCTCCCTAACAATGCGATAAGGGTCATTGCGATAATAATTTGGAATAATTGGTTAATGGGTAAGAACATATATATGTGGATATATCTAATCCTGAACCGGTAATCGCTAAATTAAGCAATATTCGTTCCTAAATTGCGAAACATCTTTCTGGAGAATTTTCTAATGATCGGAAGTAAAGTACAACTGCTATAGCGCTTTGTAACCAAATCAGGAGGAACATATATATGGAGGTTATATTAAGAAATCTGAATCGATTTTCCCTAAATACTTATTCATGTAAAATAGAAACCTCTTTCTGTGGAATTTCGTACTGATCGGTTATAAAATACAGTCTCTACAGCGCTTGGATGTCAAATCGGGGCTAACATATATATGGGGGCTATATATAAATCTGAACCGATTTTCTCCGAATTTGGCAGTATTTCTTCGTGTAATAAGAAACCTCTTTCTGCCGAATTTCGTACAGATCGGATATCAAATACAGTTTCTACAGCGCTTACATGTCAAATCGGGGCTAACATATATATGGGGGCTATATCGAAATCTGAACCGATTTCCCCCAAATTTTTATTGTATCTAAGTGCATCACGAGACTACTCTCTGTCAATTTTTGTACAAATCGGTTCAAAAATGTTGCTTATACAGTGCATATATGCCAAATCGGAGGTACATATGTATATATGGGAGCTATATGTAAATCTGAACCGATTTTAACCAATAGGGATCGTCCTTGGGCCTAAGAAAAGATATGTGCAAAGTTTCGTTGAGATCGGACCATAATTGCGACCTGTACTTTGATTACATCTACAGACAGACAGACGGACAGACAGACATACATAGCTAAATCGACTCAGAAAGTGATTACAAGTCGATCGGTATAATAAACAATGTGTCTATCTCTTCTCCTTTTGGGTGTTACAAACAAATGCACAAAGTCATAATACCCTGTACCACAGTGTGGTGTAGGGTATAAATATAATTAATTAAAAATTAATGAACTATTCAAATTTGAAGCGTCTATCTAAATGTTCGCTTCTGTAGTATATTGTCCCAAACTAATTTTGCTTGAATCATATATATTATTAGGGTACACTCCAAATTTGGTAGGATGTTGTTCTTAACAAAACTATTTTTCCATCCTAATATTTTTTTCTGAACTATTATTTCCCTATACTATTTCTATTTTATTTGCATAAAAATATATCGATACCTTAATTGTTTTAACTTTTCAGCAATTGAAAGTTAATTTTAAGAATTTTTAGTGTTTGCACGGGGCAAAATCGCCTTTTTTGATATGTTTGAATCGAAAGAAAATATATTTGGAACACAAATTTTTAAATATTATATATTTCTTAGCAAATACATTTTATTTGAAAATCAATAAAATATATTTGGAACGCATATATTAATATATTACAACAAATTATATTTGCAAACTAAATTTCTTAAACAAAATATGTATTTAAATACAAATAAAATTATTATGTAGGAATTTTTCCAAATATATTTTATTTAAAAAATATTTCCAAAGCTTTTGCTGAGTTTTTCATATTTCAGTTTCAATTTTTCTTGGGTTTCGAATTGTACCTCCCAGTTATGATACCATATGCAGCATTACCTTCTGTTTTAAATCAATCATTTCAAATTTCTGAGTATTCCAAGCCATCATTAGTTGTCAATCCTCTAAGTACTTTATATTGATCCAAGATTATATGATTTCAATTATTATTTTTTACGAACATTAAAAATTTCTAAAAATTTAACGTTGAATTACTGAAAAATTTGACACAATTTATGTATTTTATGAATACTTAAATGCAAATAAATATTTGTTTCGGAAATAATGGTCCCAAATAAAAACATATTGGAATGTAAACAAATATTTGTTTAGAACAACATCTTCCCAAATACACAATTTTTGTGTGTACCAAAAATATTACATGCTTAGAGTCTACCCCAAACATATATATGTTTCAAGCCGAATATGTTTGGGACAATATACTACAGAAGCGATTTTTTTTCAGCGTGTGTAAAATATCTTTATAATTGAAATCTTGTACGAGTATAACGATAAATTACTTGAAGGATTGAATAGTTAAAAGTAAAAAAAAGTTAAAACTTAAGTTCGAAAAAATCTGCTGATTTTTGAAAATCTGGTTTTAAATTAAATATATGTATATAGAGATATTCCTAACCAATAATTTTATTTGTATTGAAGCGCATATTATTTTAGAAAACTAGTTCGTATGCGCTCCAAATAAATTTGTTTAATTTGTATACCCTACACCACACTGTGGTACAGGGTATTATAAGTTTGTTTCACGGCAGATGTTTGTAACACATGAAAATAACACAGCTAGACCCACCTTAAAGTATACCGATCGACTTAGAATCACTAGCTGAGTCGATTTAATGTCTCTCCGTCCGTCTGTCCATGTAAAGTTGTTCGTCGACTACAGGTCGCAATTTCACTCCGATCGTTCTGAACTATTGCAGTTTAGAGTATTTCGCAGCTGTTAAGATCCCTATAGAATTTGGTTGAAATCGGTTCAGATTTAGATATAGCTCCCATATATATCTTTCGTCCGATTTGGCCCTTTAGTCCTATAGAAGCTGTATTTTACATCCAATCGTTTTGAAATTTAGAATGGTAGAGTTTCTTGATCCATGAACCAACACTACCGAATTTGAAGAAAATCGGTTAAGATTTAGCTATAGCTCCCATATATATGTTTTGTCCGATTTGGCCCTTTAGTCCTATAGAAGCTGTATTTTACACCCAATCGTTTTGAAATTTAGAATGGTAGAGTTTCTTGATCCATTAACCAACATTGCCGAATTTGAAGAAAATCGGTTAAGATTTAGCTATAGCTCCCATATATATGTTTCGTCCGATTTTGCTCTTTAGTCCTGTAGAAGCTGTATTTTACATCCATTCATTTTGAAATTTAGAACGGTAGAGTTTTTTGATCCATGAACCAACACTACCGAATTTGAAGAAAATCGGTTAAGATTTACTCTTTAGATCCAATCGTTTTTATACCCTACACCACACTGTGGTACAGGGTATTATTTAAGTATAAAATGTCCCAAAAGTAAATTTATGTAAACAATTTATACATGAATTACAAAATTTATATATCAGAGTTATTCAATATTACGAGAGTGGTGTAGGGTATTATATAGTCGGCCCCGCCCGACTTTAGCTTTCCTCACTGGTTAAATAATATTTTTGTTCATAAATAAATAATATTTAAAAATTTGTCTTCAAAATATATTTCCTTTCAATTCAAACATATCAAAAATGGTTATTTTTCTCCGTCTACATACCTCATATACATTGATTAAATATCTATACATACATTCATTAAATTTATTACTCTTAAACAATAATTTTGTTTGTGTGCAAATTCATATTTTATTTGTGAAAGTTAAACAAACACAATTTCTGGATTTTTAAATAAAATGCATTTGTTCACAAATATATAATAATTAAAAATGTTGTTTTTTTTTTAAGTATATTTTCTTTCGATTCAAACATATGAAAAATGGCGAGTTTCCCCGGTGCAGTTATGCTCTATTCAGTTTTGATACAAAAAAAACTCCTTTTACGGGAGGATTCAAAGGCATGTGACGAAGAGAATATGCATGAAATTCCAGAATATTCGGTCGTGAAGGAGTGCCTCGGAATGCTCCCAGCATTTTTACTTTCCTATTACTTAAACAAGTTAAATTAAAAAATATGGTCTCATGGATAGAAATAAGATAATAAATTAGTGAAGGGTCCAACCTTCAAAATTTAATGTCTTTTGTTAATTGGCAAATTGGTTTACCAAAAGCATTGTGTATTAAGTAATTTCTGTATTTTTGTATTACAGCTGTAACTTTTTTGCTTTCGTACACAGTCCTTAGCAGTGTCTTTACACATGCGCACTTCTGCGGATGTATGTCAGACAGAGAAAAACACACACTCACGAGGCAATAAACACTCTAGACAGAAATACTCCAATTTTTGTGATTAATTAGTTTGTCAGTTAAGTAGTGCAGTTTATGGACAAACTATTTTTGTATTTTTAATTTTTCCATTTCGTTTTTTTTTTTGACTATTACACTAGTGAATATTCGGCGAGTTTGTTGGTTTTTTAATGCAATTTAAGTAATTGTGGCATGTTTTCCATTATGTACTGACGTTGTTATTACTTTGGTATTTTGTGTAAAACTCACTTTGATTGTTGGTTGATAATTTCAAATTAGACCTTGGCTGTAACATAATTGCAGTTTAACTTCATTTAGTGACTCAATTTCGTTTTGCTGCTGTGGTTGTTGATGGATGGATGGATTCGATTGGATTATCTGATGTTTAACCTAAATTTGATTTGATTGCATTTCGTTAACGTCTATTCGTCTGTCCTCCGGCCTGTTTTTTTCCTGTTTGCCAGTTTCTGTCAGTCTGTCCACTGGTGTCGTTAAAGCATGTTGTTGCAATTGACTTGAAACGCGTTACTTTGATTCCCACACAAATTGTTGACCAGGGGAATAAATAGCTATTGGTCTTGGATGCAATTTTTTGTTTGCCAATTATTTTTATTTAGTTTAGCAAATCGTGTTCATCTTGTCAAAGAGATTTGACCAAAAAACGCAATATTATTTGTATCAGAGCATCTATGCGCAGAGTACGGAGGAATAAATGATTTATAGGTTCCCATGTGATTATATAAATATAAAAAAGGGAACAAAAAACTTAAAAAAAATATCCCATTCAAAAGAAAATCTATGTGATTTCATGAAATATTTTAAAAGATATTCAGAATATACATAGTTATTTTAATATCATTTGCCTATAACACTGTGCTACAGTGAAAAAAATACACGGACTTGACAGTATAGGTTCGATTCTACTACCAAAGGGTAGTATCTATACTAGGTTTGGCTAAATTGGTGACGAATTTTTTTTATGGGGCTCCAAGGTTCCTGTAAATCAGTGGGCCCCTCGAAAATGGTGTCATCAGCTATTGTCCAACAACTTATTCAGACTTGGTGATACCGCTTAACTATATTTGACAATAATGTAGCTAAGGATATGCTGAAAAAAGATTCTTAACATTTTATGCGAAAAAAAAATTTCCCCCACTTCTTTTTGAAAAAGTTAAGAAAAAAATTATTTTTTTTCAGCATAACTTTTAGGGACTCTTAATTTTTTACTAACAATAATTATAACGTGTCTAGGCACCCTATATAGCTCAAAAAGACCACATTATATCCCAAAAATGTTAGTATTTCACTATTAAAGGGTTTTTCAACAGGGACGCTACAAAAGTAGAACGACAGGGACAGCAAACGACGCCACATTTTTTGCCGCTCTTTTGACATTTCTCTTCAGTAAGGTTTGCCATTTCATGATGGAAAGGTATACGAGCCAACAACGAGTCGAAATTATTAAAATTTACTACCGAAATTCGGACTCAGTGGCCTCAACGTTAAGAGCGCGAAAAATCGAATAATCATCTTCAGCGATGAGGCTCATTTCTGGCTGAATGGCTTCGTCAATAAACAAAATATGCGTTATTTGGCAGACAGCAATCCACACGTACTCCATGAGTCATCATTGCATCCCGAAAAAATGACGGTTTAGTGCGGTTTATGGGCCGGCGGCGTCATTGGGCCGTACTTCTTCCGTGATGATCAAGACCGGCACGTTACTGTGAATGGAAATCCCTACCGTTCAATAATAACCGAATATTTTTGGCCCCAATTGGATGATATGGACTTGGAGGATATGTGGTTCCAACAGGACGGCGCCACAAGCCACACAGCGAATGCCACAATCAATTTATTGGAAACCAAGTTTGGAGAACGTGTTATCTCACGAAATGGTCCAATCGATTGGCCGCCTCGGTCGAGCGATTTGACTCCTTTAGACTATTTCCTGTGGGGCTACGTCAAGCCTATGGTCTATGCCAACAAGCCAGCGACGATTGATGAACTTCGTACGAATATCGAACGTGAAATTGCAGCAGTATCGGCCGATTTATGCATGAAAACCGTCGAAAATTGGGTTCAGCGTCTGGACTTCTACAAGCGTGCCCGTGGTGGCCATGCAAAAGAAATCGAGTTCCATACATAATGGCATAGAACGTACTTTCACAGGAATAAAGAATTTCATTGATATCCAAAACCGTTTTTGTTTTATTTAAAAAAACTTTTGTAGCGCTCTTATTGACGGACCCGATAGGTAACAAAACTATTTTTTTTTGGTGCGGGGTATGTTTAGCAACTTTATAGAAAATGTTAAGGCCCATATTTTTGTGGAACCTCTAGCTCCCCCACATAACTGTAATTTTTGGCCCTATTTTAACAAATCGTAAAAACATCAATATTTAATTATTTATCCTACGCCAATAAATGTGTATGCAGAATAAAGTTCGAGTTAGTCTTGTCATCATATCCAGGGCATTTTTTTTTTATTTTTTTTTTATTTTTTTTTAAACATTACAAAACTGCTTAAAAATAACACTACAACTAGTCTATTACATTCCTGAGACTAACTAGTAGTTCTTTTATATCAAATCAGTTAAATTTTACAGCCAAAGATTAGCTTAAGAATCTATTTGCTGGGTAAAACGCCGCTTCAAATCCAGTGGTTTGCATCGATTCAATCGTCTGGTTAAGTGCGCCGATTCTAGAAGTCTCGGAATTTCAATATTTTTGTGGTGAATAAGTCTGTTTTCATGGGCTTCCGCCAGATTACTGACCTCTTCTCTGACAGTATTTATCCTTAGATCTCGATGAAGGTCTTTATTTCTAACATACCAAGGAGCATTTACAATTTCCCTTAGAACCTTGTTTTGAAAAGTTTGAATCATGTCAATAACATGATTTTTGGCGCAGCCCCACAATTGGATGCCATAAGTCCAAGTAGGTTTAATTATTTGGTTGTATATCATTACTTTATTTTGTGTGGATAGATTGGAATTTCTACCCATTAACCATTTGAGCTCACGATATTTAATTTCAAGACATGTTTTCTTGTTCTTCACGTGTTCTTTCCATGTTAATTTTGAGTCCAAAGTCATTCCCAGATACTTGGCAGAGTTTGAAACTGGTATTTGTTGTGAATTTATGAGTATGGGGTTGTAGTTAATATTTTTGTTGGTAAAATCGACATGTACTGATTTAGAGCTATTTATTTTTAGCCCCCATTTTTCCGTCCATCTCTCAATTTGTGTTATAGCCCTTTGTAGCTTAGATGTTGATATCTTGTTGTTTTTGCCTTTTGCCATTATCACCGTATCATCTGCAAAAGTACCGAAGATACATGATTGATCTATTGGTAAGTCGTATGTATATAATAGATATAATACAGGACCAAGTATGCTTCCTTGTGGCACACCGCTAGATATTGGGAGTAAATCGGAATATTCACATCCTTGTTTAATTCTGAAGAACCTATCATTCAGATATGATTCTAGCAATTTACAGTAACTATCTGGTAAAATAGTATTTAGTTTTTGAATAAGTGATGAATGTACTACTCCATCGAAGGCTTGAGATATATCCAGGAAAACTGCCGAGCATACTTCTTTTTCTTCCAGGGCTACTTCTATATCGTGTGTAATCCTGTGAATTTGTTCTGCTGTAGAATGGCCTTTACGAAATCCAAATTGATGGTTCGGTATAAGTTTTTTAATTTCAATAAGAGAGTTTAGCCTCTTACATATTAACTTTTCGAAAAGTTTTCCAATAATTGGAAGAAGGGATATGGGTCTATATGAACTAGCATCCTGGGGATCTTTTCCAATTTTTTGGATCATCAATATCTCTGCTACTTTCCAATATGTAGGGACGTATTTAAGGCGGATTGCTGCGTTGAATAACTTGGTAAGTTTTGCCATTCCGGAAATTGGTAGTTTCTTAATTAGTTCATTCGTTATAAGGTCAAAGCCAGGTGATTTTTTATTTTTCAATTTCCTTACCTCGAGTATAACCTCTTTTAATGTTACTTTTGGAATAACTTCATTGTCCGAGTTGAATACTGTCTCATGTTCCTGATTTGACTTATTTGAAAAAACTTCGAAAAGATGTTTCGCAAATATGTCAGCTTTTTCCGCGTCAGTTTTCGCCCAATGTCCATGTTTCGACCTTAAGGCACTTTTTGATTGTTTTTGGCCACATAGCTTTTTTGTTGCCTTCCACAGTGAGTAATTCGTTTTGCTGTCGCTAGTGAGTTCGGATAAATACTCTTTAAAGTTGGAATTATTATTCTTTTTTGTCTCTTTTCTCAATATTTGCGTGGCTTTATTATGATATGTGTGACCCATCGGAGGTCTATTGTATGTCGGAGTGCTTTGCCATCCAGCATTTTGTATTAGTTTTGTAAAATTTAAGGTTTCAAATTCAAGATCTTCAGATGTAGAAATTTTGGAAAATGAGTCAATGCTTTGATGGACTAAAAATTGGAAGTACTGCCAGTCTGTTTTGTGGTTTGTTAACATTGGTTGCTCTTTCTTCATTTCGATTGTTGAATTATAATATAAATATATGGGAGAGTGATCTGAATTCAAGTCAAACCCTTCCTCAGTTTTGATTTGTGTTTGGGATATCTTTCTGGTGATGAAAAAATCAATGAGATCTGGTCTTTTTTTGGCACCAGTTGGCCAATACGTTGGTGAGCCAGTCGATACTACTTGACAGCCAAGATGACGAACTGCTTTTAATAGCTCCCTGCCTTTTGTTGTAGTCAAACGTGATCCCCAGTGAGTGTGTTTTGCATTAAAGTCACCTCCGATGATAAATTTATGTTTGTGAGATTATAACAATTTAATGTAGTCACCAGACTTTATTATGTGTCTTGGAGGACTGTATACTGATGTGAGTGATATATGTAATTTATTTTCGAGAACGGTTATTGTGGTAGCTTGAAATTCTTCCTTCTGTATCTTGTCTTCTTCCCAATGAACAATGTTTTTTCGAACGATAATAGCACTCCCGCCTCTGGCTTTGTTGCTTGGATGGATAGTGTGATAAATACAATAGTTTGGTATTTCCATATATGATTGAGTCGTGAAATGGGTTTCACTTATGAGGCATATATCTATATTTCTGGATTCTAAGACGCATAAAAGTTCATTTTTATGCTGTAAAAATCCGTTGGCATTCCATTCCATAATATTAATTCCTTTTTTCATTCAAAGACTGATGCAAAGTTTTCTTCCAGATTTATTAGGCGATTCTCAAATAATTTGTTTTGAGATTCAATATTTTCCAGTTTTTTCAAAATTTGTGTTAGAATGTTTTTATTCGCTTGACTATCAGAAGTCGGTTTCACTGAATTTGTACATGCTACAGAGGAATAAGATCTTACTGTTGCAGGTTGGCGACTATTGTTTGGCATAATATGATTAGATTCATTTGTTGTTACTTGACTTTTACTAGAATCTCTCAATTTCTTTAGCTTATTTTCTCTTATTTTCTGTAGCTCTTTTGCTACGATACATCCTCGATAACTTGCAGGGTGTTCTTCTCCACAATTAACGCACTTTGGTTGAGCTTCAACGGGCTTATCGCAATTTTTAGATTCATGTTTTCCTGAACATCTTACACATCTTGGTTGCTTAGAGCAGTAATTTTTTGTATGATTATAGCATTGGCATTTACCACATTGTGGGATTAGTTTTGGGAGTTTGAGTGATTCAATGGAAACTACGGTGTCCAATATATGACCAATTTTGTATATTTTGTTAATATCCTCTGTGTTTTCGAATGTAAGGACGAACATATCCAAAGGCTTCTTGGATTTGAATTTTGTTTTGTTAAAAACATTTGATATTTTAAAACCTCTTTCTCGAAGTTCACTTATGATATCCATAGGGTCACAAGTATGTGATAAATTCTTAGCCATTACCCTAATGGGTCTGTTTTGTTTATCTTCGTAAGTATGCCAAGTTATGTTTGATTCATTTAATACCTTGGTTACGCTTCGATAGTCGTTGCTATCAGAAGTATTGATTTTATAGGAGCTGCTGTTTAATAATTTTAGAGAAAGCGCATTTTTAGCGTTAGATTTAACCAAATCATGTAGCTCATTATAATTTCCTTCAAATGATATTATAATTGGTGGTGGTCGATTAGGTTGCAGATTTTTTCTTTGCTCTTGAGGAGCTGACATATTTCCATGTTTGGATGTAGCAGTTTCATTAGCCGAAGAATGACGTTTGTTGGCTTTACGTTTTCTGTATCTTTGGACAATCCATTCAGTTTCTCGTGAGAGCTCTTCCTCATCTGTACAATACTCGACGTGTGCCGGAGGTTGAGTTGGCGCACTTGTCGTTTCTACGGTTTCTGGAAGTTCTACATCAGATTCCTCGCAAATATTTTCTTTTAGATTTACATTTTCATGTTTCAATTGGGCATTTTCTTGTAGCAATTTATGAACAATTTCTTCTAACTCGTTTACTCGATGAGTTAGGTTAATGTTTATTGCTTCGAGTTCTTTTACTCTGTTAAACCCTTAATTCAGTTATACTGTTTCTTGGAGTGTTTGCTGGGGTACTCATATTGAATGTCGGATGTTGAATTTGATAAGTGGTGAGTTTTACAAGTTTGGTGGTTAGCCAAGCCAACCACCGTCTAACTTAACGAAGCAAGAGATACGGCAACGTCTCTCAGCTGTTTCAAATGGATCTGTTTTGTTGTTTCGGTCACTGGTTTTGACAACCACTATTTTGAACGAAGATAACAGCTGTATATACTTAAGTTACACTTTGTTTGTTTACTGTCTCTGTCAGTGGTGGATAAATTTTTATATTGTTTTTGTATCAATTGAGTGTTTTATATCAATAATATTTTGGAATATTTTATAACTTCTAAAAATGAAATTGCCAAGAAAGTACACCGTGCCGAACATCACCAACGACGACGACTTCGGAAACATTCCGGGCAAGTTTTAATGTGACCGAAACCAGCACTGGAGCCTGTCAATACAAGGAGTTTTTGTTTGTTTATTCTGGAGCACAGGCAGGGTTGCCAGAAAAAAATTGCTGTTATCCCCAAATAATCACAAGAAAATCCCCAACTTAACCCCACATAAAACTATTTTTATTGAAAACAAGTCAAACATATAAAAAACTGCAGAATCGAAATGAATGAAAAAACACACATTTTAAAAATTACCCCATTTGATTTTAATAAAGTTTTAATTTTCAAATTTAGTTGTAGTTTTATGGTACAGATCTCAGGTTTTTTTCTAAAAATACCACTTGTTGAAATTGTCATATCTTCTTAACCGCTTCAGGTGTCTTTTGGTGGTGACAGGAGGTCAGAATATAGAAAAAATTCTTAATCCTTGAAGAGTATCAATTATGCTTGATTGACCTTAAAATAATATTTAATGTACTTGTACTTCTTAATATAGAATTTTAGATTCGTCGGTCGGACTGGTATAACTTCTAAACATTTAAAATAATTATACATGCCATCTATATATATTGCAATGTAGTAATAAATTTTAGTCATTTAAAAGTTTATATACTTGAGCATCACCATCAATACCTCAAGTCTCATATATATTGTAAATGGTTTTGAAATATTTTTTTTTAGAATTTCATAATGATTAAGAAAATCTTTTATAAACCCCAAGAAACCCCAACAAAATTTACAAAAATCCCCTAACAAAAACCCCATCCCCAAATTATATTTTTTTATCCCAATTCGCATTGACTAAACCCCAGTATTGGGGTCAAAACCCCAGTTCTGGCAACCCTGAGCACAGGTAACACGCGACCGATCCGAAAAAATCGACTTTCGCGATTTGTTCGGATCGGTCGCGATCGTGTGCGACCGTGTAATGAAATTGATTTATTAAAGTTGGGCCGAAATCCCGGCGGTACTGCATGCCGGGCCAACCCGCGACAGAAGTGGAGCAAGCTCCTAACATACCGTCTATTTCCAAAAATCAGTTTAACATTTGTTGTCCTCCGATGGAGGATCTATCAGATGTTAAGCTGATAAGAACAGATACTACACTTTGATCTTAGCCATAAGGCCGAGAAGCGATAACTATGTCGTCGCAAAGCAAAGTACTAATGCCATGACATATCTGAAGTGAACGAGAATTGTGAGAAAAGATACAAAATTAATATATAATATTGTCTCATTGGAGCACTAGAGTGTAACATAAATTGTTTTCACTTCAAACTACTATTCATCGTCCTTTTGATGTCATAAAAATCCATTAGAATGTTATTGCTGTTGTTTTTGTTTATGTGCATCCCTCATATGTACCAGGGTTGCCAGAAAAAAATTGCTGTTATCCCCAAATAATCACAAGAAAATCCCCAACTTAACCCCACATAAAACTATTTTTATTGAAAACAAGTCAAACATATAAAAAACTGCAGAATCGAAATGAATGAAAAAACACACATTTTAAAAATTACCCCATTTGATTTTAATAAAGTTTTAATTTTCAAATTTAGTTGTAGTTTTATGGTACAGATCTCAGGTTTTTTCTAAAAATACCACTTGTTGAAATTGTCATATCTTCTTAACCGCTTCAGGTGTCTTTTGGTGGTGACAGGAGGTCAGAATATAGAAAAAATTCTTAATCCTTGAAGAGTATCAATTATGCTTGATTGACCTTAAAATAATATTTAATGTACTTGTACTTCTTAATATAGAATTTTAGATTCGTCGGTCGGACTGGTATAACTTCTAAACATTTAAAATAATTATACATGCCATCTATATATATTGCAATGTAGTAATAAATTTTAGTCATTTAAAAGTTTATATACTTGAGCATCACCATCAATACCTCAAGTCTCATATATATTGTAAATGGTTTTGAAATAATTTTTTTTAGAATTTCATTTGATGGCGATTTATACCTAATAGTGGAAAGACTCGTACTATTTTTTAATCGGAAGTTCAGATTTAGTAATTATAGAAAATACTCGCTAAAAAATGGTTCAAAAAACAATATATTTTCAAGAAAGTGTTTTGTTTACTAAGGACTTTTAATAGCCAAAAGATTTTAACTCGTATAAATTCTTAGCAACTTACAGCATTTATTAAGTTTTTTATTAGAAACATCATGATTAAGAAAATCTTTTATAAACCCCAAGAAACCCCAACAAAATTTACAAAAATCCCCTAACAAAAACCCCATCCCCAAATTATATTTTTTTTATCCCAATTCGCATTGACTAAACCCCAGTATTGGGGTCAAAACCCCAGTTCTGGCAACCCTGATATGTACATACAAATATACTGAACATGCGCACTACCTGCAAGTGTTACACGTATACTATCATATGAAATGTCAAACAAACCTAACAGCTTATTTCGAGAATTTGATAAAATGTGTTTATGAATAGCTGAAAAAATATTTTTAAAGCATACACAGGAAAAATTTATATTAAAATTTGATATTGAAAATGTTATATTTAATGAAATTATTCAATCTAATTTAAAAAAGCTATAAAATCATTAAATATATATATTGTTTCATTCAATAATTTAAATAGGTTAATTATACCCTACACCACACTGTGGTACAGGGTATTATAAGCTTGTTTCACGGCAGATGTTTGTAACACCTTAACATAACACAGCTAGACCCACCTTAAAGTATACCGATCGACTCAGAATCACTAGCTGAGTCGATTTAACGATGTCTGTCCGTCCGTCCGTCCGTCTGTCCATGTAAAGTTGTTCGTCGACTACAGGTCGCAATTTCACTCCGATCGTTTTGAAATTTTGCAGTTTACAGTATTTCGCGGCTGTTAAGATCGCTATTGAATTTGGTTCAAATCGGTTCAGATTTAGATATAGCTCCCATATATATCTTTCGTCCGATTTGGCCCTTTATTCCTATAGAAGCTGTATTTTACATCCGATCGTTTTGAAATTTAGAATGGTAGAGTTTCTTGATCCATGAACCAACATTGCTGAATTTGAAGAACATCGGTTAAGATTTAGCTATAGCTCCCATATATATGTTTCGTCCGATTTGGCCCTTTAGTCCTATAGAAGCTGTATTTTACATCCGATCGTTTTACATCCACCGTCTAACTTAACGAAGCAAGAGATACGGCAACGTCTCTCAGCTGTTTCAAATGGATCTGTTTTGTTGTTTCGATTACTGGTTTTGACAACCACTATTTTGAACGAAGATAACAGCTGTATATACTTAAGTTACACTTTGTTTGTTTACTGTCTCTGTCAGTGGTGGATACATTTTTATATTGTTTTTGTATCAATTGAGTGTTTTATATCAATAATATTTTGGAATATTTTATAACTTCTAAAAATGAAATTGCCAAGAAAGTACACCGTGCCGAACATCACCAACGACGACGACTTCGGAAACATTCCGGGCAAGATTTAATGTGACCGAAACCAGCACTGGAGCCTGTCAATACAAGGAGTTTTTGTTTGTTTATTCTGGAGCACAGGTAACACGCGACTGATCCGAACAATTCGACTTTCGCGATTTGTTCGGATCGGTCGCGATCGTGTGCGACCGTGTAATGAAATTGATTTATTAAAGTTGGGCCGAAATCCCGGCGGTACTGCAATACCGGGCCAACCCGCGACAGAAGTGGAGCAAGCTCCTAACATACCGTCTATTTCCAAAAATCAGTTTAACATTTGTTGTCCTCCGATGGAGGATCTATCAGATGTTAAGCTGATAAGAACAGATACTACACTTTGATCTTAGCCATAAGGCCGAGAAGCGATAACTATGTCGTCGCAAAGCAAAGTACTAATGCCATGACATATCTGAAGTGAACGAGAATTGTGAGAAAAGATACAAAATTAATATATAATATTGTCTCATTGGAGCACTAGAGTGTAACATAAATTGTTTTCACTTCAAACTACTATTCATCGTCCTTTTGATGTCATAAAAATCCATTAGAATGTTATTGCTGTTGTTTTTGTTTATGTGCATCCCTCATATGTACCAGGATTGCCAGAAAAAAATTGCTGTTATCCCCAAATAATCACAAGAAAATCCCCAACTTAACCCCACATAAAACTATTTTTATTGAAAACAAGTCAAACATATAAAAAACTGCAGAATCGAAATGAATGAAAAAACACACATTTTAAAAATTACCCCATTTGATTTTAATAAAGTTTTAATTTTCAAATTTAGTTGTAGTTTTATGGTACAGATCTCAGGTTTTTTTCTAAAAATACCACTTGTTGAAATTGTCATATCTTCTTAACCGCTTCAGGTGTCTTTTGGTGGTGACAGGAGGTCAGAATATAGAAAAAATTCTTAATCCTTGAAGAGTATCAATTATGCTTGATTGACCTTAAAATAATATTTAATGTACTTGTACTTCTTAATATAGAATTTTAGATTCGTCGGTCGGACTGGTATAACTTCTAAACATTTAAAATAATTATACATGCCATCTATATATATTGCAATGTAGTAATAAATTTTAGTCATTTAAAAGTTTATATACTTGAGCATCACCATCAATACCTCAAGTCTCATATATATTGTAAATGGTTTTGAAATAATTTTTTTTAGAATTTCATAATGATTAAGAAAATCTTTTATAAACCCCAACAAAATTTACAAAAATCCCCTAACAAAAACCCCATCCCCAAATTATATTTTTTTATCCCAATTCGCATTGACTAAACCCCAGTATTGGGGTCAAAACCCCAGTTCTGGCAACCCTAATATGTACATACAAATATACTGAACCTGCGCACTACCTGCAAGTGTTACAAGTATACTATCATATGCAATGTCAAACAAACCTAACAGCTTATTTCGAGAATTTGATAAAATGTGTTTATGAATAGCTGAAAAAATATTTTTAAAGCATACACAGGAAAAATTTATATTAAAATTTGATATTGAAAATGTTATATTTAATGAAATTATTCAATCTAATTTAAAAAAGCTATAAAATCATTAAATATATATATTGTTTCATTCAATAATTTAAATAGGTTAATTATACCCTACACCACACTGTGGTACAGGGTATTATAAGCTTGTTTCACGGCAGATGTTTGTAACACCTTAACATAACACAGCTAGACCCACCTTAAAGTATACCGATCGACTCAGAATCACTAGCTGAGTCGATTTAACGATGTCTGTCCGTCCGTCCGTCCGTCTGTCCATGTAAAGTTGTTCGTCGACTACAGGTCGCAATTTCACTCCGATCGTTTTGAAATTTTGCAGTTTAGAGTATTTCGCGGCTGTTAAGATCGCTATTGAATTTGGTTCAAATCGGTTCAGATTTAGATATAGCTCCCATATATATCTTTCGTCCGATTTGGCCCTTTAGTCCTATAGAAGCTGTATTTTACATCCGATCGTTTTGAAATTTAGAATGGTAGAGTTTCTTGATCCATGAACCAACATTGCTGAATTTGAAGAACATCGGTTAAGATTTAGCTATAGCTCCCATATATATGTTTCGTCCGATTTGGCCCTTTAGTCCGATAGAAGCTGTATTTTACATCCGATCGTTTTGAAATTTAGAATGGTAGAGTTTTTTGATCCATGAACCAACATTGCCGAATTTGAAGAAAATCGGTTCAGATTTAGATATAGCTCCCATATATGTATATCTTTCGTCCGATTTGGTCCTTTAGTCCTATAGAAGCTGTATTTTACATCCGATCGTTTTGAAATTTAGAATGGTAGAGTTTCTTGATCCATGAACCAACATTGCCGAATTTTAAGAAAATCGGTGCAGATTTAGATTTAGCTCCCATATATATCTTTCGTCCGATTTGGTCCTTTAGTCCTATAGAAACTGTATTTTACATCCGATCGTTTTGAAATTTAGAATGGTAGAGTTTCTTGATCCATGAACCAACATTGCCGAATTTGAAGAAAATCGGTTAAGATTTAGCTATAGCTCCCATATATATGTTTCGTCCGATTTGGCCCTTTAGTCCTATAAAAGTCCAAAAGTAAATTTATGTAAGCAATTTATACATGAATTACAAAATTTATATATCAGAGTTATTCAATATTACGAGAGTGGTGTAGGGTATTATATAGTCGGCACCGCCCGACTTTAGCCTTTCCTTACTGGTTTTCAACTGAATTTTTTATGTGTATGATGACTATGCCGAAATTACTGTTTGTCGAAGTGTGTTCCAAGTGTTTTCACCACTACACGCTGAAAAAAAATCGATTCTGTAGTATATTGTTCCAAACATATTCTGCTGGAAAGATACATATGTTTAGGGTACACTCCAAATATATAATATTTGACACTCACAAATATAATTTGTTTGTGAGGACGTTGTTCTAAACAAAATTATGTTTTCATCCCAATATTTTTTTATTTGAAAATAATGTTTCCAAAACAATGATTAATTTGTACTTAAGTATTTTGGCAATGTATTGATGCCTTAATTAAAAGGAAAGTCTTCAGTTTTTTTTTAGAAATTTAAAGTTTAATTTTTTTAAAATTTTATATGTTTGAAAAATAATATTAAAATTTAAATCGTATAATCTTGGGTAACGACAAATTGACAATTGACAATTGGGCTATTTATAAATTAAAAATAAGTGCTGTAAAACAAAAGAAAATGTTGCTTACGACATTTTTACCTATAAAGTATAACACAAAATCTAGGAAAAACAAAATTAAAAATTGCCGAAGTCAACAATGTTTTAAAATTATTTTGAATATAATGTATTTGGATAAATTCTTAAACAATATCTTTGTTTGTTTGTAAACACATATTTGATTTGTGACAGTAAGTTCGCAAATATATATTGTTGTAATATATTAATATATGCGTTCCAAACAAAATTTCTTGATTTTCAAATAAAATCTATTTGTTCAAAAATATATAATATTTAAAAATTTTGGTTCCAAGTATATTTTCTTTGAATTCAAACATATCAAAAATGGCGATTTTCCTCCGTGTAATTATATGTGATGTAAAGTTGGAGTATTTAAAGTATTTTAGTATTTTCTTTAAAGAAGTAGAATGGGGAGGACCTTCATTTAGGGCTATATAAAACATATATATAAAACAGGCTACACAATACACTAACTCTCTAATTTCCTTAATATATACACACTGAAAAACAATCGCTTCTGTAGTAAATTGTCCCAAACATATTCGGCTTGAAACAGATACATGTTTAGAGTACACTCTAAACATATACATAATATTTGGTACACACACAAATTATGTATTTTGGAAGTATTGTTCTCTTTGTTTACATCCCAATATGTTTTTTGGAATTGCTATTTACCAAACAAATATCTATTTGCATTTATGTTTTCATTTTTTTTTAGTAATTCAAAGTTAAATTTTTAGGAATTTTTAATGTTCGTCAAAATAATAAATAATAATAATTGAATTGGCTGATGAATATCGCACATTAAAAAACTCAAATCACTTTTTCTATTTAATGAACCTGGTTAATTCTTTTCTTATTTAGCAGATTGATTTTTAGATTTAACGAAAATGGATAACTGGGACACTGAAACAAGCATTTGGATTTTCCGCCGCTATCACGCACTGGAGTCCGTAGTTTAGAGATTATAGGCGGCAATCCTCCGAGCAGATGCACCGTAATGAGACATGTTAACAATTTTGCCGAGCATGGGACAGTTAACAGAAGGCCTTACCATCCAAACCCGTCAGTTCGGACGGAGGAAACAATCGCTGCTGTAGCTGCTGCCATACAAAAAATCCGAGAGTTTCGACAAGAAGCTTATCTGCTCAAATGGGTATAAGCAGACAGACATTGCAGTCAATTATGCACAAAGATTTGGAGTTATTCCCAGATAAAATTCAAATGGCCAACAAACTCAAGGCAGCAGACTTCCCGATTCGCTTGGAATTTTGCCAAAAGATGCTTCAAATGGTGGAAGAGGACGGAAACATGTTGAAAACATAAACGGCAACATAAACCAAGAAAATAGTGGAATAAGGAGTGCTTCCAACCCACTGATACTCCATGAGACGAAATTGCATCCACTTCGTGTCACAGTGTGTGGTGCAGTTTTATCACGCTGCATTCTCGGGCCCTACTTCTTCGAAGAAAACGGTCACGCCGTTACGGTTACTGGAGACCGTTCTTGAGCATGTGAGAGAGTTTTACTATCCAGAATTACGCCGGATTTGTGGATATTTCGATGTTTTTGTGAAGATTTTATTTAAAAAATATTAAAAGTTTCTCGAAAGATACAGCTGAAGGGATGAAAAAATGATATTTGAAGAAATTAGGGCTACTTAATTCCGATAAGTGGTTCTAGATTTTGCTAAAATATATGTATGGTTAAAACTCTCTATTTTTGGTTATCACGGTTTATCTCGAGAACTATATACTAAGTGTATTATCCCATATATCCTAATCTATTGCAAAACCCTGCGCCGCAGCAAAAACATTTTTGATGTTGTTGAACTATGTTATTAATATTAAACAAAGTATTAAAAAATACCCCTTTTCTGTTTTTTTCATTGAAAAATTAAAAATATTGTTTGAAATTTGCGCTACGCAAAAACATACAGACAAGTGTTAGAATAAAAACTGCTGTTTTGTCAACATACGAAAGGAAAATAAAAAATCCCTCGAATTCCCGCACAGATTTCACGGGATTGCGGGATTGAAAAATATGACTTTTTCCCGGGATCACGTTCCCGGAAAAAAACTCTACACAGAGTGTATATATTACTCAATTGTGTTTGCTAGCCAAAATGGTTATTCCACCTGCATTTTAAAAAAAATTTATTGATTATTTTGCACTTCAGGTAAAGTTACTGAACGGCAAATGAACGACTTCTTATGCCTTGAATACTTCGATACTCGTTCGCACTTTCCACAGGATATCCTGTATGAAGTTAATCGACTGAGCAATAATATACCAGAATAAACGGAAACTTGTGTTAAAAAACAGTAAGAAAGTTTCAGTCGGGTAAACCGACTAAGGTATACCCTCACTTTGTGAGTAATGTAATATATAACATTACACCAATAAATCTGTCAATTTGTGTGGGAGGTACCAGAAGGGGTTTTCCAAATACACATATTTTTCGGTAAACAGTACATTCTTAAATACATTGCATTGTGCTGAACTATAAGCGTTTGTGTGCACTGGTATATTAAAGTTACGAGCTATGTAATTTTGGTATGATTTGGTCATTTTGTGTGGGAGGTACAAAAAGGGGCGGGGTGATAACGCCCACTTTTTACAGGACTATAGGCACTACAACAGCATTACACTGTACAAAATTTCAAGTATTTGTATGCACTGGTATTAAAGTTACAAGCCGTTTACTTTGGTACGAAACGGGCCATTTGTGTGGGCGGTACCAAAAGGGGCTGTACAATGATGCCCATTTTTTACCGGACTATAGGCGCTACAAAAACATTATACTGTAGAAAATTTCAAGCATTTTTATGCACCTGTATTAAAGTTATAAGCAGTTAAATATTGATGCAAAATGGTCCATTTGTGTGGGAGGTACAAAAAGGGGCATGCCAACTTCACCCATTTTTCTCGAGTTAATAGCGACTAATATACTAATATTATGTGCAGAATTTCAAAAGATTCGAATAAGTAGTATCGAAGTTATTAAAGAATCAATATTTCACTAAATTTTAACCCTTTGTGTGGGAGGTACCAGAAGGAGTAGACCAATATGGCCCATCTTCGAACTCATTCGGAGATAGATCAAAATATTACCACATACCAAATTTGAAGTCAATCGGTTACTCCTTTCGAGAGTTATCGTGCGCACCAGCCAGCAGACACACAGACAGACAGACAGACAGACAGACGGACGGACATTGCTCATTCGACTTAAAATGACCCAAAACGGATTTCCTCCGAACATACTTAGGGTCTTAGAACACTCCTTCGATGTGTTACACTTTTTTCCGTAGCAAATGATATATACCCTCGTCACACTAAAGTGAGGGCATAATAATTGAGTATGACAAGCACTTTACGTAAAATATGACAGAATACGTCCCTTCCCTTCAGTACACCAATGGGTCAATTCAAAGATACATAAGTGCATTCCAACTAAATCGTTAAACAAGCTGTTGCGTTTGTTTGCAGTTTATATGGATGTATACTTATACCTATGTATGTATTACTGCTTGGCACTACGCATGTGCGGTGTATAAGGGATGAGCATGAACAAAAACAACTACCTAATATGAAGGGATGTTTTATGCCATTAAGAAGACAATTTGGTATGAACAAATTTTCCAAATGCCATAGGGATGATTTCTAAGTATGAGTACTTTTGGAATATTAATATCTTGTACGCTAGTAGTTTAGTGTTTCATCATTGCGAATTTAGTTGTTTTCTTTCCTCACAATTCTCGTTTACTTCAAATATGTGCAGACATAAGTATTGTGCTTTGCGACGTCATAGTTATCGCTTCTCGGCCTTATGGCTAAGATCAAAGTGTAGTATCTGTTCTTATCAGCTTAACATCTGATAGATCCTCCATCGGAGGACAACAAATGTTAAACTGATTTTTGGAAATATACGGTATGTTAGGAGCTTGCTCCACTTCTGTCGCGGGTTGGCCCGGTATTGCAGTACCGCCGGGATTTCGGCCCAACTTAAATAAATCAATTTCATTAAATACAAAGTAAAATGTCCAGTGCAACAGTTGCCAATTTAAGAGATATAAAACGCGTAATAAATGTAAAGGAAGGGCTAATTATAAAACTATTACATGTGAATATAAATTCAGCGGAAAGTCTTTTAAAATGTTACATATCTGTTCTTATCAGCTTAACATCTGATAGATCCTTCATCGGAGGACAACAAATGTTAAACTGATTTTTGGAAATAGATGGTATGTTAGGAGCTTGCTCCACTTCTGTCGCGGGTTGGCCCGGTATTGCAGTACCGCCGGGATTTCGGCCCAACTTAAATAAATCAATTTCATTAAATACAAAGTAAAATGTCCAGTGCAACAGTTCGTCGGCTTAATGCTATTTTGTTCCATACGCCATTTTTTATGATCGGAGAAAAACGCAATTTATTGTTTGAGTAAAAACGGGACTGAAGAGTTACACACATTTTATTTCATAGGGTTCCCAACAGTGTTTGTATGATTCTCATGCATTTCTATGCCATTACATCCAAAAATAAGCAAGTTATAACAATTTTTGTACTTGGCATTTTGGTCCATATCCACTTTTATTTTAATATTTTTTCGTATTTGTATTACATGGACCACAAAAAGGGTCGGTATGGAGGGACACTAATTTACATATTGTGATCGAAAGAACGTAAAATACTGAGTGAAAAATATAGGGCGATAGAAAAATTGACACATAGAACAAAAATATCGAAATTATTTCCCGTTATTCAGAGTAAAACAAATTTACCCTACCAATATCTCGAAAACTAGGCGAGATAGGAAAAAAATGATTGCAGATTCTGAAAGAGCATGCTTGGAACCCATATTATCAACTCCTAACTCAAAAAACACAAAAATGGCGTATGGACCAAAATAGCATTAAGCCGACGAACTGTCGTTAAAACAATTAGCAAAAAAATTATTTATTTCACAATTTCTTGTTGGCACGAAAAAACATAGGAGATAGCAAAAAAATATTGTTTGCTCCGATTTTTGAAAGCTAGCAACTTAACGAGAAAACAATGCCTATTTGAAGAAAATCTAAGTATTAATGTAGAAATTATAGCACTTTTCGTAGAAATAAGAGAATTTAAACATAATCCGGGTTTTATACCCCCACTATTGTGAACGATGGTATACATATATCATTTGCTGACCTAAGAGTCCACAGGAATATTTGGCGGAAAACCGTTATCGGCCTTTTTAAGACATTTGCGCAATGTCCGTCGCTGTGTCCGTTAGACCTGGTTCACCAAAAAAAGTTATCAAATGCGAGGCGGAATATTAAAGCTCAGCTCGAGACAATTGCAAAAACATTTTTTTAATTTTTTTCCGAGCCTGCGGAATCAGCCCAAAATCGTTTATTTATCGTATCGGGTCACCAAAAAAATTATTAAATGCGAGGCGGAATTTGAAAGCTTGCCTCGAGACAATCGCAAAAACATTTTTTTTATATTTTTTCCGAGCCCGCGTAATCGCCCCAAAATCGTATTTTTATCGTAACATTTGTGTTTGTAACTCGATTGTCACATGCGATACATTGAACTTTCTTGAATAAACTTTTCTCGCAACAATTCAATTGTTTCATTTGCTGTGGCACGTAGCCACAATAGCCAATCATCATTTTGCACAAAAAGTTAACGGCTTATAACTTTGATTCCAGTCCATACAAATACTTGAATTTTTTTAATTTCTCTATTTTTAAAATGTGGGTAATTTTTATACATTTATCCATAGACCTTTTTCAAACACAGGCGTTGTTTACTTCGTTAGGATGCTAGCTTTCAAAAAATTGAACTCACATTTTTTCCAATTTTTTTCTAATTTTGTCGAGTTTGTTTTATTGCCTGTTACTAAACATCTGTTTCTACGCGAAAGTGCTGTATTCAGCATTTCTAGACCTCATAATTTCCTTTAATTGAAATACTAAGGGTAATTCCATGAAAATTTGAATTTTAGAAAAAAACTACCATAAAAAATTTTGTTTTGGTTTCCAAAAAAAAGAATGCCTCAATCTACACAAAAAAAGTTTTTATGTGTCGGACATAAAAAAAAAATTGTTGTTGCATATTGAAATCCTATGTATGTATATCAACATATTTTTCTATCCGGTGTTTAAGGCATCATAAAACATACAAGCGTCAACAGAAAGATTTATACCATAACAAAGTTTTTTTTTATAAATCGAATAAAACGAGATTTATTAACCCTGAATTTTTAAAAATTCCAAAAAGAAAGCGAGACCATCAAAAAATTCTCTTTCACTCAAAGACTTAGTTAGATATTAGCGTCAAGATGTAGGAGGCCATGAAAAGAATCACTTAATTCTCTACTCGGTAGCTTCTCCCAAACATACATACACCTTGCGCATATATTAGAGTTCGAAAAAACTAAAATGCTTTAAATTTTTTAACTAAAGAAGGCAAATGTTCGGGTTTCGATTCAGTTTTTGCCGAAGCCAAATCCGATTAATCCGTCGAACTCTAGTCTATATTCTGCAAAAAGTTACAATAATTTTTATTTTTTAATCGGAGACGGGACCTAAAAATATGCTCGGTTTTACATGTAATTAATTAATTATTAACTATCGAGTGTTTTTAGGTTCCATCTTTCGATAACAATTAAATGGTCACAAATTGATCGGATCTGGCAACGGTTTTGTCAATTGTTTTCAAGGTGTGCTGAAGAAACAAACAAGTTGTGTCCATCGACTTTATGGAAAATATTATGTAAGGATCTCAGCAAATCCAGTTTGTGCAGGAATTAAGGAAAATTACATTTGAAGTGAAGAAAATCCAAGAGATAGTCACCATTTACACCAACATTAAATCACAGTTTGGTGAACTTTGTGTGCCGTTGGAATCTTTGGACTTTTCTTCTTTAAATAAAAGAACAAAGGCGAGCGCTATAGAGCCATGATTGCCGATGATTCCGTGCCCATATTAAATGGAATGTTGATTAAAAACATGTTTTTAATAAGATGTTTTTTTTTTAATAAAATTTTCCGTGAATCGTCTGGGCGAAATGTTCTATGAGTACTTGTTAATTTAATAAGATATAATCCGAAAAAGTCGATCTAATAGATTTAATGACACAATAGGCGTGTTTTCGTTGTACCATAAGTGCTTAATTTGTATGGGGAGCTAAGCACTTTTAAGCACTATTAGTTCCCGATGAAGTTTGGTGCTTATGTTCATGTCTTAATCGAGTATGATGTTGCCAGATTGGGCACCCTATATTAAGCAATATGGCATCCCATTTTTAGAGAGATTGTTATCAATTATTGCGAATTAACTAATATAATTAATTAATATTTGCAAAAAGAGTGTAAACAAATGAACATAGAATAGTAAATATATGTTTTATAAATACTTTTCACGAATTGTTTGTCTGTTTCGCACTGTTCTTTCTTCGCAACTCATGACACCATTGCTACCAGATAGTGAAAATCCTCCACTTATTGCTTATGTGCCAGTTAGTGGAAGTCAGTTGTTTTCGTTGCAAAGTGCTAAACTAAAATTGCTAGCTTGTAACGAAAACATGCCTAATGTTTTTCGAAAATATCAAGGCAATATCTTGCATCTTTTTTGCAACTTTCTACTAGGAACTAAACATTCGAGAATCTTACTAGTGTATTGACGAGTGAAGTTTATTTCACACCGTATCGTCTGGGTAAGTGTGATATGAGTATTTGTGAATTTCTAGCAGAATATAAGAAGTTCAAATCTGGAAAAGTTGGTCTAATAGATCAAGGTAATATCTTGAATTTTTTGCAACTTTCTCATAGGAACTAAACATTCGAGAATCTTTCTATTTTATTGACGAGTGTAGTATATTTCAGGCCGAATATTAAAAGCTCCTAAAATTATATCATTGGGACCGCTGTACACAGTGACAAATATCAGCATTTTCATTGATAGCCAGAGGTCAGAGGAAGTCAGCCGCTGTCGCAGAGAATCGAGGATTCTAACAGAACATTACGAAATTAATCTTGTCAGGCCACACGTTCCTCATGGTTTACTGCCTATGTATAATTATTTTTCTAGGATCAAAGAAAAGAATAAGGAAAAATGGCCCCCTTGGATTACCTATACAGGATGTGAGCAGACCAAATTACTTCGTTATGAAAACTCAACCCAAAATTCCGAGAACTTGCTGATGATGAAGAGTGAGGAATTAAGGGGAGCTTTTAGTGTGATGATTGGACAGACATAACGCCATAGGGAAGGAAACACATGGCAAGTATTGACATCAGAAATGTCCGAGAGACATTTATCATTTTCTTGTCAGTCCCCAGAATTAAGCAAGAATTAAGAAAAATGTTAATATCCTCTGATTTGACGACAAAAATATTACAATTTTCTCAGAACGACGACAAATTTATTTATGGGGGATATATCTGAAGGGAATTTCAAGAATTTGCCTTGTGAAAAAAATTTGTTTTTATTTACCAGATTTCGGTGTGATCGGACTTGACTTTAATCACAACAACACGCGGACAAACAGATATCAATAAATATTGTTGTGTTACACTTTAGGTCCTTAGCAAATGATGAAAGTAAAAACATTTTAGTCAGTGAGTAATGGAATATGGAACTTTGTTTGGGAGCCAGATAGGCGGAAACGTTTTACTCAGTCTATAGTCATTGCAAAATAGGCCTAAACCAAAGAATATGTGTTCAAATGATTGAGTGAAAAAATTTGCTACCAGAAGAGGTTTGAGAAATACGCCTATTTTACGCAGATACCTCAATGATATTACACTGTAATGAATTATAAGTGTTTATCTACTATGAACATGTAAACAAGTTATGAGCTATTTAAAAAAGGGACGTGCCAATAAAGCCAATTTTTAACTGAACTTCAGATACTGTTATCGTATGTAATATTTTTGTCAAAGGGCTGTGCATAGTATTTTCTGGCGTACGAAAAAAAAATTTAAATTTTTATGGTAATTTTTTTAAAAAAGTTTTCTTTTAAATTCCCATTTCTTGGACGGTGTTTTAGTATTTGAACCATATTTTTTGTTGTATTTGGTCAAAAAGCCGGGATGAAATTTAAATCAAAGAAAATTATGAGGACTACAAATGTTGACACATTACACTTTCATGTAGAAACAGAAGTTTAGTAACTCGTCGGCTTAATGCTATTTTGTTCCATACGCCATTTTGTATGAACGGAGAAAAACGCAATTTATTGTTTGAGTAAAAACGGGACTGAAGAGTTACACACTTTTTATTTCATAGGGTTCCCAACAGTGTTTGTATGATTCTCATGCATTTCTATGCCATTACATCCAAAAATAAGCAAGTTATAACAATTTTTGTACTTGGCATTTTGGTCCATATCCACTTTTATTTTACTATTTTTTCGTATTTGTATTACATGGACCACAAAAAGGGTCGGTATGGATGGACACTAATTTACATATTGTGATCGAAAGAACGTAAAATACTGAGTGGAAAATATAGGGCGATAGAAAAATTGAGACATAGAACAAAAATATCGAAATTATTTCCCGTTATTCAGAGTAAAACAAATTTAACCTAGCAATATCTCGAAAACTAGGCGAGATAGGAAAAAAATGGTTGCAGATTCTGAAAGAGCATGCTTGGAACCCATATTATCAACTCCTAACTCAAAAAACACAAAAATGGCGTATGGACCAAAATAGCATTAAGCCGACGAGTTGCCAATTTAAGAGATATAAAACGCGTAATAAATGTAAAGGAAGGGCTAATTATAAAACTATTACATGTGAATATAAATTCAGCGGAAAGTCTTTTAAAATGTTACATATCAATGAAAAGACTTTTAAAATGTTACATAAGTGTTACACATATGGTTGTTTCTTAACAGGAGCACGACAAACCTAATAAAAACCAAACAAATTCTTTGACTAGTCTTATTGGTTTTTACAGTACCTTTAAATTCATTATTGGCAACCATAGCCAGCGAAAATTAAAATAAAACTGTTGTGCTATTGACAGCGGAATTATGACAAAAATCGAGATACGCCCTTTATATATTAAGCCATCGATTTATTTATTAGAAATACTTATTTGTTATATTGGATGTTCTTGTTTCGTTTGCAACACCTTGAAATATTGTCCACATACTTCTTAATGTACATCTGCAGGAATATTCTTGATCGTTATCAAATTCGCACTTACTAACTTCACTTTTTAAAATATGCCACAAAATTCTACAGATAATAATATAATTTTCTTATTAAAGTTTAATATACATAACTATGAACCACTAACACACACAATGATCGCCTTAATTCCATGTTTTTATGTGTTTTTTTAAAAGTTTTTTATATTTAATTTTAAATTCTTTTGTTATACGATTTTCAATCAATGTTGGATGAGGAGATTAAGTTACATATCTACTCAATTCGACTTAAAAATATTAATCATAATGTGAAGAAAGTGCCAGATTTTCGGCAGTTTTGTTTCGGTCTCAAAGGGCTAAATAAAAATGTGAAAAAGGACTAAATTTTGCCGTACAAAAAGTTAACGGTTTGAAATTTAATATCAGTATATTCTATTTGTTGAACCCAGTTCAACTATTTCCATTATATTAAAATGAATTAACATATAATGAATTATTTCCTGTACATGTATATTATTATTGTTTAAGCAAAATGGATCATTATGAATTCCCCCTGTATCCTTTCATTGTAACTTTCGTTTATATGGCAACTCTTTATCCATTCCCTGCCATGAAGGCAAAAGGCTTTGAGTCAAATGGATAAAGAGCTGCCATCATTTATGTTCCTTCCAATGTAACTTGGCTGAATTGCCAAAAATCAAAGGTCTTCTCTTTCGCTCTGTACCGCACTACTTCACTTTGGCAGCAACTTCTACAGCGGTAAGCAGCAGCGAGTTCTACACAATAAATCTGTTTTACACTGAATATAACATTGTGCCTTTTTATTTCATGTTTCAATTCTCCCCTTACAAACTTCTTGGAGTTCAACTGATTTACTAATTATACAGTCCACTCCGCAGAAGGAACTCCTGGATTTGTACACCATTACTTGCATTTTTTATTTCAATTCAAAAAGTGGTGTTATACCCTAGTCGGTTTAATCGACAGACATTTTCTTATTTGTTTTTGAATATTGTATACATAAGTTTTTTAAAAATTTTTGATTTTGTCTTCATATGTCAAAATGACCACCTTTTAGGAAAGCTTATTCAATTTTACCAAAATAAGATATACGAGATTATGACGCAGTCTATAGTTGAATTTATGTTAATACTTGAAATGATTACAATTTAATACATGTATTTATTATGTAGTAATTCATCGAGCGACAAATGTCAACTTTTTTGTCTCCCGTGAACGAATCTATATACAAGTTATACTTATCAAATGAATATAAAGGGTTTTCCAACCAGAGGTGTTAGTTTGGTATTCAAAGAAAAATGCCGTTTTTTTAGATAAATGATCTATATATATAAAAATGAAACGGTCCATCTGTGTAATGGCATCACGTCAGAACGGCTGGAGCGATTTGGATGATTTTTTTTTTATTCGATTCTAAATTTTGACGAGATGGTTTGTATAGAAAAAAAAAAATTAATTGGACAAAGGGGCGTGGTACCTCCCATACAAATCGCAGGTTAAAAATCCGATATTTCTGCTCCTATTATAGGTATAGTGCTGAAATTTTGTTTGTATGCATTTAATGGCAGATTATGTGAATTTTCCAAAAATGGGCGGAATCGGACCAATGGGCGTGGCCCCGCCCATATAAGCCAAATTTTGAAATTGAGATATTTTGCACAATTTGTTAGCGAGAGTGCTGGAATTTTGTGTATATATAAACGGCGGCAGTCTACGTGATTGGTCCAAAAATGGGCGGGATCGGACCAATGGGCGTGGCCCCGCCCACATAGACAAAATTTTGATATCTTGCACAATTTGCTAGCGGGAGTGCTGCAATGTTGCGTATATGTATCTGGTGGCATTCTACGTAATTGGTGAAAAAATGGGCGGGACCGGACCAATGGGCGTGGCCCCGCCCATATAAGCCAAATTTTGAAATTGAGATATTTTGCACAATTTGTTAGCGAGAGTGCTGGAATTTTGTGTATATGTAAACGGTGGCAGTCTACGTGATTGATCCAAAAACGGGCGGGATCGAACCAATGGGCGTGGCACCGCCCATATAAGCCAAATTAAAAAAATGTGATATCTTGCACAATTTGTTAGCGAGAGACCTGGAATTTTGTGTATATATATCCGTTGGCGATCTACGTGATTGGTCCAAAAATGGGCGGGTTCGGACCAATAGGCGTGGCCCCGCCCACAATGACCAAATTTTGAAATTTTTATATCTTGAACAATTTGCTATCGGGAGTGCTGCAATGTTGTGTATATGTATCTGGTGGCATTCTACGTAATTGGTCAGAAAATGGGCGGGATCGGACCAATGGGTGTGGCCCCGCCCTTATAAGCCAAATTTTGAAATTGATATAACTTGCACAATTTTTTATCTAGAGTGCTGTCATGTTGTAGATATGTATCTGGTGACAGTCCACGTGATTGGTCCAAAAACTGGCGGGATCTGACCAATGGGCGGGCCACCGCCCATATAAGCCAAATTTTGAAATTGAATTATCTTGCTCATTTTGTTAGCGAGAGTGTATATGTATCTGGTAGCAGTCTACGTGATTGGCTTTCAAATGGGCGGAATAGGACCAGTGGGCGTGGCCCAGCCCATATTTTGATATATCTTGCAAGTATTATATAGGAAATACATGAACAAAAATGCTCGGTATGCGATAATTACAGCTGCTCACTCCAATACAATCGCAATATGATAATGTGATGCAATATCAATGAAACAAGAATTTGGAAATTTTATAAGTATACATTTCTATTTTCTGGACTTTCCACTGAATTCGGTATTTTTTCATTCAGTGAATTTATTACTAATACCAGTAAGGAAAGGCAGAAAGTCGGGCGGGGCCGACTATATAATACCCTACACCTCCCTAACAATGCGATAGGGGTCATTGCGATAATAATTTGGAATAATTGGTAAATGTATTTTGAACCGATAATCGCAAAATTAAGCAATATTCGTTCCTAAATTGAGAAAAATCTTTCTGGAGAACTTTGTAATGATCGGAAGTAAAGTACAACTTCTATAGCGCTTTGTAACCAAATCTGGAGGAACATATATATGGAGGTTATATATAAATCTGAATCGATTTTCCTAGAATACTCATTCATGTAAAATAGAAACCTGTTTCTGTCGAATTTCGTACTGATCGGATATAAAACACAGTCTCTACAGCGCTTACATGTCAAATTAGGGGTAACATATATATATGGGGGCTATATCTAAATCTGAACTGATTTTCTCCGAATTTTGCGGCATTCCTTCATGTAATAAGAAACCTCTTTCTGCCGAATTTCTTACTGATCGGATATAAAATACAGTTTCTACAGCGCTTGAATTTCAAATCGGGGGTAACATATATATGGGGACTATATCTAAATCTGAACCGATTTTCTCCGAATTTAGCAGTATTCCTTCATGTAATAACAAACCTCTTTCTGCCGAATTTCGTACTGATCGGATATAAAATACAGTTTCTACAGCGCGAATTTTGACATGGGCAGCGAAGCGCACCGGGCTCAGCTAGTTTCATAATAAAGAGGAAGGTATGCCGTTAATAATAAAAAACAACAACAGCCAAATGGCCACCACGACCACGCTTATAGGACCATATCCTTTTCATGACATTTTCCATAACCAAATCGCAAAGTGGCTGCCCTATGTCCTCGATAGCCTCACGAATTCTATCTTTGAGGTCTTGAATCGACGCTGGGCTGTTGGCGTAGACCTTATCTTTCACGTGGCCCCAAAGGAAGAAGTCGCAAGGTGTTAAATCACAAGATCTCGGTGGCCAATTGTGATCACTTCTTCGAGAGATAACACGGTCCGGAAACTTTTCCCGTAACAGAGCAATGGTTTCGTTGCTTGTGTGGCACGTAGCGCCGTCTTGTTGAAAGTAAACGTTGTCCAGATCAATACCATCCAACTCCGACCATAACAAATCATTAATCATCTCTCGACAGCGCAATCCATTCACCGTATCTGTTGATCCAACCTCATTTTCGAAAAAGTAAGGTTTAATGACCCCGCCGGACCATAAACCGCACCAAACAGTTACACGTTGAGGATGGATGGGCTTCTCAACAATAACTTTTGGGTTTTCCGAGTCCCAGATGCGACAATTTTGCTTGTTGACGTAGGCACCGAGGTGGAAATGGGCCTCATCTGTCAAGATGATTTTGTATCGTTCGTATCGTTTTGTTGTTCGATCGTTTTGTATCGTTCGATGATCGTGTATCGTTCCATTTTTAGTAATGGCGTAGTTTCTACTTGTCAAATGTCAAAGAATTAAAGCTTCAAAAGTGAAAGCTACCGAAATACCGGGTGCTAACACATCAAAATAACACCTCTTGTTTGAAAACCCTGTACATGTCAAACGTATCAAATAAAAGGGGAGAATTCCCGCTATTTAATAAAATTTTTGGAAAAAAATTCCAAGGACGAATGCTGTAAACATATGTCCTTTTAAAATTTTATCTTTAAGTATCCTTCAAAGTTGTGGGTTTAAAAATGTGAAAAAATACATGTTACAGAATTTAAACTGAAATAACACATATTAAGATTTGAGCCCTCTATCTTTAACGGTTAAGGAATAACAAATACTATATGTTTGGGAGGATATTGTTCTAAACAAAAATATGTTCCCGTTCTACTATTTTTTTATTTGAAACTAATATTTCCGAAACAAAGATTAATTTGTGTTTATGTATTTTGGCAACGAATCAATGTCTTAATTTAAAGACAAGTTTTCTCTTTTTGGGAAGATCAAAGTGCATTTTTGTTTATAAATTTTATATGTTTATAAAATGCAATTCAAACTTAAATCGAAACTATAAATTGCATTGATGGATTGACAAAAAATGATGTATTGAAATATTTATAAATTAAAAATAATTGATGTAAAACAAAAGCCAATGCTGCTAAAGACATTTTTAACTATAAAGTTTAAAACGAAATCTAGGAAAAAAACTAAAATTCGAAAAACATAGCAAAGTCAAACAAATCTTTTTTTAAATAAAATATATTTGGAAAACTTCTTAAGCAATAACTTTGTTTGTGTGTAAACACATATTTTATTTGTGAAAGTAAGCTTGCAAATATATTATGTTCTAACATATTACTATATTCGTTCCAAACTAAATTTCTTGATTTTTAAATAAAATTTATTTGTTAACAAATATAAAATATTTAAAAAAATCGTTTCTAAATATATTTTCTTTCAATTCAAACATATCAAAAATGCAGATTTTCCCCGTGTAGCAAACAAAAGATTTTATAATATCATATAATATCAATTGTTGTATGATTAATTGAATCAAAATTTGCAAAATTTCACTAAAATCGTTAATGAGTTCACAATAAATCGTATTTATGTTTTTGTGCAATAATGGCTATCAGCTAATTTGAACTTTCATAGTATAGCGTGATCCATTTCGAGGTTCCCTTCTTTTTTAAAGAAAAAAACAAAGAAAATTCAAATTGAATGGGGAATGTTTATTATCATTTGAAAGAACATTCTTTGGCATTTATTTTTTGAAGATTATGTCTATCAAATGTTGGCCGCGGCTACATCTCAGATGGTCCATCCGTTGAGTCCAATTTTAGATGACTTGTTCGAGTATTTCGACTGGTAACTGGCGAATGACACGCGTGATGTTTTGCTCCAATGCCTGAATCGAAGCGGGTTTGTCCGCATAAACTTTAGACTTTACATATCCCCACAGGAAAAAGTCTAACGGTGTGATACCAAACGATCTTGGTGGACAATCGACCGGCCCAAAACGTGAAATTATCTGCTCACCGAAGTGTTCTCTCAATAAATCCATTGATTGATGCGATGTGTGGGAACTGGCACCGTCTTGTTGAAACCAAATGTCGCCGAGATCACGAGCTTCAATTTCAGGCATCAAATATTCTGTTATCATGGCACGATAACGGACGCCATTGACGGTTACGTTCCTACCGGCATCATTTTGGAAGAAATATGGACCGATGATTCCACCGGCCCACAAACCACTCCAAACTGTTGTTTTTTCTGGATGAATTGGCAGCTCTTGAATCTCTTCAGGTTGCTCTTCGTCTCAAATGCGGCAATTTTGCTTGTTTACATACCCATTGGGCCAGAAATGGGCCTCATCGCTGTAAAAAATTTGGCTCGAAAACGTCGGATCTTCTTGGAACTTTTCAAGAGCCCATAGAGCGAAGCGATGTCGCTTGGGAAGGTCGGGCGGCTTCAGTTCTTGCACAAGCTGTATTTTGTATGCTCTCAATTTAAGATCTCGACGTAAAATGCGCCAAGTCGTTCCATACGTCAGTCCGAGTTGCTGCGAACGGCGCCGAATCGACTCTCCACGGTCTTCATGTACACTCTCTGCTACGGCCGCTACATTTTCCTCACTGCGTGCTGGACGTGGTCTATTCGGTCGAATATTATCAAATAATGAATGCTGGGTCTCAAGATGCCGATTATGTTGACCATAAGTTGAGCGAAGTGCACGAAACACATTCCTCACAGAACGTGAATTTTCGTAATAAAGTTGAACGATTTGTAAACGTTGTTCAGTCTTTCCATGATGAAAAGCCAAACAATACTTAACAAAAATAACATGACAGCATGACACAACTCACACGTGATCTGTCAAAAAAAGGCCATTGAAAAAAGTATCTCTACTTGATCACCCGTTACTTATATTTAAAATGTAAAAGTGCCTATGAACCAAAAGAGCACGAATAACAGGGAATTTTGAAAACTTTTATTTTATTTACTTTTATTCGCTTTGCTGAACAATTGTGTCTTTGTTCATAATAATAGTTTGACCCTTTAGTACCTACAAATTTAAGGAACCGAATTGATACTTTTCCAGGATATTCAAGTATTACTACAAGGACAAACATATTTTTTCTACTGTTTTGAAGATAAGTGGCAGAGGTTTTCATTGATATTATTATCTTTAAATTGTGTGAAGGGGTTTTAACACTTTTAACAAATGCGAATGCTAAAGCGAATAATCCAAAGATGGTTTTTGCGAATGCGAAAGCGAATGTTAGAACGATGGGAATAATTCGCGTTCGCATATGCGAATGCGAATATTCGTTACATCCCTAGTTCATGGCCATTTTTGAATATAAGCCCTCGAATAGGTTTGTTAACTTATATTTAGTTCAATTGGTATTTTCCTTAACTTTATATATATTTGTAAATTTATATATTTCAATTTATAAAAAATTGCTGGGATATTTTTTACCAATTCAAATTCCACGAAAATTTTGGCCAATTGTCCATCAACGGAATTTGGGAATCTACGAATAGTTTATGAACACTCCTTTGATGTTATAAAATCAGTGAAACGATCTGCTTTTATAGAAAATTATGCAATGAGAAAATAAATTTTCCTTTCTAAAAGCCAATAACGTTTAATCTGATGTGATAAAATTTGTTTGTGATAAATGATCAACTTGCCTAACTCTTTAAGCCAACTTCACTTTTTCTTCTGACTTAATAACAATTTATTTAATTGATGAATCGACTTACGGCCACATATTGTCATATTGAAATAGAGTAACCGCTTGAATTTTGCAACAAATGTGAGTAAGTGAGTGCGAATTATCATTCTTGCATAAAAATAAGCCAATCACTGGAATACTTTTTTTAATTACACCATCAACGCCACCACCACCAACAACAATAACGTAAGCAGCAGCAGCAGCAACAACATCAACGATATCAAATTCAGGCCGACTTTAGATGATTGCACAGTTTTTTTCGTTTTACTTGGTAACTCCACAGACCGATATATGAATGATTAGTGGGGGCAAAAACTCCCTAAATATGAATATGCTTAGGATTAGACTCCGAAATGATAGCTACAGTTGTAGTTATGGTTAATATGCGAATTGTTATAGACACTGACTGCAATGAAATATGGTCAATATGCAATAATGATAATGTTTTTTCCCTCGCCATGTAATGGAGGTTACTTTTCGTTTCGTTTCGTGGTGTTGTTTGTTTTTTTTCTTAACGCCGCAGTGTTTGCATTTCTTTTGGAGGCTCTGCTGCGGCAGCAGATGGCCGCCGCTGCCACCCCAATACTCCCCTCTCCGAAAATTGCATTTGTTTTTGTTTTACCCCCAAAGTTCCACTTACCAACAAACAATGGAGTGTGATAGTTGTTGGTGTTTTTTAAACTATTTTGTTGTTGTTTTGAAATAAAAAAAAGTTTATTTATTTTCGAATGCACATATTGTGGCCGTTGTCGTTTTTGTTGCTATTTTGCAGCGCTTCATTTGTGAATGTAATGTTGTTGGCTGCCAAAGCCGCTGCAATTCGCAGTGTGTCTGTGTTACCTCTTCTCCACATACAGCACACACACACACATACATCCGTCCATTCGTTGTTTGCTGCTGCCTGTATTGTTGTTAGCAGCTTTGCGCAGTTTGGCCGATGTTTGTTGGCTTTATGGATAAAGCCAGCAATTTCTTCCTAAATATATAAAAGCAACAAATTTTCATTTGAACAACATTATTCCGCGGTGGAAATTCATTTGGTTAACAACGTTTCTTGTTTGCTAACAAAGAAATAAAAAAACACAAATAGATCAGCTTTAACACAGTGATCTCTCTCTCTGTAAAATATTTGCTAAACGTTTTCATATTTTGAAACTAAAACCAAAAATAAAAATTAAAAAATGGCCCTTAAGGTGAGAACAGCCTTAAAAAAGAAATACAGAATACAAATGAACAATGAAAAGTGCAACAAAAAGGACTTGTGATATAATTATGAAACTGTGAACTGAGTACAAAAATTAACAAAATAAGAGATACAAAATGAATAAAAAGTCATAAAAAGATTGAAACAATACGATGAAAAAACAAAAGACTTAAGACACAAACTTGGTGATTCTGATGAAAGAATGGAAAATCAAGAACTCTTTTATAAAAATAAATTCTAAAAAATTATGAAAGTGCTTTGTTTTCAAAAAATCGTTCTACTATAAAATCTCAAGATACAACTGAAACTGAAATCTGTTTTTTACCTCCCTGACAGTTTGTTATCTTCGCTTCTGCTCTGTGCCTAACTTTGGCTTATCCTCTGGATCATCACTACTATGAGGGCGGTCACGAACAAGGCTACGAACATGAAATCTCACACGATTATGGCCAATCGCATGGTCACCAAATTGAACGTGTCTCAGTGGGCGAAGAACACGGTTACGGACATGAGGAACATCATGAAGAAGAACATGTGGATTATTATGTAAGTGTCGGGAAAGTTGGCGCAGTTGTTCGCCCCAAATATAAAGTGCGCAGTATTTTGGGGACGCTCTATTAACTGGAATTATGCATTTATTTTAGGCTCCCCCTAAATATGCTTTCAAATATGGCGTTAATGATTACCACACTGGTGATGTCAAGTCTCAACATGAGACCCGTGAAGGTGATTCCGTAAAGGGTAAGTGTTCGAGATGATATGCCACAGGCAATTGTTTGTGGTATATAGAATAATCAAATTGGAAGACATTAATTAACAAAATCAGGGAATTCAGAATTTCGCCCTGCAATGAAATTTTTTTATAAAATTAAAGAATGCCCCCAAAGACGTCATTAATCTTTGAAATAATTAAGTTTTTTACCTAAAATTAGGAAAATTTAATTAACATTAATTAAATTATCTGTATTTTAAGTTCAAACTTTACATATTTTAAAGACTAAGGACGACTTTGGTGCCATTCTTTAATTATATGACAAAATTTTGTTCAGTGTGTATCGATACGTCCATTCTAAAGTATTTTCGGTCGAATTTTATAGATTTTTAGAAAATGTGTTAAAATTATTTAAAATTTAATAAAATTTAATAGAGTGGGTTGATATCTTAAATTTTTTTGCGTGGCTTTGATCGATGGATTAATGTCAAATATTTATATCCTACACCACACTGTGGTACAGGGTATTATAACTTTGTGCATTTGTTTGTAACACCCAAAAGGAAAAGAAATAGACCCGTCGTTTATTACATATTACAACGATAGACTTAGAATCACTTTCTGAGTTGATTTAGCTTTAGATTCGATTTCCGTCTGTTTCTGCATGTATTCTTGTAATCAAAGTACAGTTCGCAATTATGGTCCGATCTCGACGAAACTTTACACATATCTGTTTTTTTGGCCCAAGGACGATCACATTGTTGACCCGATTTGTACAAAAATTGGCACAGAGCAGTCTCGTGATACACTTAGAGACAATACAAAATTTGGGGAAAATCGGTTCAGATTTGGATATAAACCTCACATATATGTTACCCCCGATTTGACATGTAAGCGCTATAAAAACTGTATTTTATATCCGATCAGTGCGAAATTCGGCAGAAAGAGGTTTCCCATTACATGAAATAATACCGACAAATTCGGGGAAAATCGGTTCAGATTTAGATATAGCCCACATACATATGTTACACCCGATTTGACATGTAAGCGGCGTAGAGACTGTATTTTATATCCGATCAGTACGAAATTCGACAAAAAGAGGTTTATTATTACATGGATGAGCAGGGAAAATCGGTTCAGATTTAGATATAACCTCCATATATATGTTCCTCCTGATTTGGTATCAAAGCGCTATAGAAGTTGTACTTTACTTCCGATCATAACAAAATTTGGCTGAAAGATGTTTCTCAATTTAGGAACGAATCGGTTAAGATTTAGATATATATCAAATTATTACCGCAATGACGCTTATCGCGTTGTTAGGGATGTGTAGGGTATTATATAGTCGCCAACGCCCGACTTTCTGCCTTTCGTTATATAATATATATATATATATATATATACATTGAAATATTTTCAGGTTTATTGCAGTGAGAACAAATGGTCTTAATTTTAAAGATATTGCGCCAAAAACTTCCTAATCTTTAATATATTTTTCAGATTTGAAATGAAAATAATAATTATCTCATTTTAAATATTGCTTCTTTTAAATATTAAAATGTCTTTTGGCACAATCTTTAGAATAAGGAAAGTTTTTCTAACTTATTTTAGAAAGGACCTGTCATTTAGTGCATAGCAAGCACAATTGCAATGTATAACCTAAATAAAAATTGGTCTCTGTAGAAGACTATAGACAAATAGTAATTCTACTGTAATTATCAAATGGATTTACTTCAAATTTATATTAATTTGATAGCCCCTTTTCAATGGCAATTAACTTAATAAAACATACAATGGAACATAAAACATAATTTATTCAAAATAATGAATATCAAGTACATACACCATTTGAGACCTACTTATTTTTAAAGCAAGTAAGAAAGTTCAGTCGGGTAAACCGAACTAGGAATACCCGCACCTTCAGTCGAAAAAAAAATTGGTAAATTTATTTATTTTTTTGTTTAAATTAAATTATTTTTAATTTAAATTGCATTTAATAACTTTAAAGTATGCACTGGTATTGAAGTTATAAGCTGTTAACTTTTGGTGCAAAACACTCCATTAGTGTGGGAGGTACCGAAAGGGGCATGCCAATAACGCCCATTTTTAACTGGACTCTAGGTACTATAAAAGCATTACACTGTACAAAATTTCAAGTATTTTTATGAACTGATATTCATGTTACAGGCAGTTAACTTTTGGCGCAAATGCTTATTTGTGTGAGAGGAACCGTTTTTTATAGTTTTTGCTATTTTCTAGTTTCATTAGCGGATTGAAATTTTTGTTTTAAATAATGTGACCATAACTAAATTTCATGAATTAGGTAAATAATACTTTTTTTAAATGATTTAATGACTTTAGCTATGTCTTTAAATAATGAAAAGTATTGTAAGATTTCTTGTATCAATTAATGTATCATTTCATTGTAACGATGAAACATTTCATTGCATTAATTTCCATGATTGTTTTTGTTTGCTCCTTTTTTAATGTGTGCATTTTTTGAAGGAATATGCGACTTCAGATATAATTCACATTAGCTTTAGATAATGATATAGGTAATGATGGCATACGGTGTGAATGTGCTACCGATATTGGCATTATAGTATGCCATTGCAAATATAAAAAGTGACTCATGCTCAGAAGAATTTCCTAGGGTAAACAGCAAATGACTTACTTATTGGATCAATGCAAATATTCATATCATCAGTGTACGTGTTTCATTACAGTTATACTTTTCATCTATGCTGCTGTTTTCATTTTAAGAATGACTACATTTTTTACCAGTAAAACTCGTTTATATTAATATAAAGTCTATGAAAGACAGATGTCCAAACAAAATACTGCTGCTAGACGTACCTTAAAGTATACCAATCGACAGATTCACTAGCAGATTCGATTTAACTTTCGATTTTACTCCGATATTTATGAAATTCGAACAGAGCACTTTTAGGCATCAAAATCAGTTCAGATCACAGTTTGCTAAGAAAATCGGTTAAGATTTAGATACGGACACCATATATACATACGTACATATACCTGATTTTGCATCTAAGCACTATAAAATCCGAATTTCTTTACATATTTGTATAAAATTTAACAGATAATAGCTTTTTAAACCAAGAACGAACGCTGTCAAATGTTAGGAAAAAATCGGACCGATATATAGAAATATCGCCGGTATGTACCTATTATCCGATTTTAAATCTACGTGCTATTACAACAAGTAAGAAAGTTCAGTTGGGTAAACCGAATTACGAATCCTCTCACCTTAGTTCCAAAAAATTTCCGTAAATATATTCATTTTTTGTTTTAATTAAATTATTAGCAGTTTAAATTGCATTCAAGACTTTAAAGCATGCATTGGTATTAAAGTTATAAACTGTTAATTTTTGTTGCCAAATAGTCCATTTGTGTGGGAGGTCCCAAAAGTTAACTCGGTTACTCCTTTCGAGCATTATTGTGCGCACCAGCCAGCAGACTCACAGACAGACGGACGGACATTGCTCAAATGAGCCAAATCGAATTTCCCGCAAACATACTTGGGTTCTTAGGTCACTCATTCGATGGTCACTCATTTTTGGTTCATGGCAAATGATATATACCCTCCTCTGTAAGGTTATGGGATACAAATTTGATCCGATAATTATCATTACGATAACAACATTAATAGAACTTGACAATATTACTTATTATTCTGCTCTGATGGGTTAATGTAGGGTATCAAACAGACGGCTCTGCCCGACTTTAGTCCTTCCTTACTTGTTTTTGTTTAATGTATCTTTATACATTGGGTCAATGAAGCCTTACTTTGGATCAAAAAATGGGTATTTTAATTAAAGCAATGAAAAAGTATTCTTGATTTTATGAAGAGAGAATGACAGGACTGATTCGATCTATATCCCTGTTATTCGTACTTGGATCTGTATAAATCCAGTCACTTGATAAATCATTTAAGAATCCGTCTCCAGTAGTACCAACAAGTTTAACACAACACAACCATTACAGTTGTTGAATTGACACTCTGAGACATATCAAAGTAATACTTTAAAATATTATATAATGTTCCAGTATCTGCTTTATCGGTCACTAGATAAGTCTAATTTGAAACTAATAAGTCTAATTTTAAATTAATAAGTCTAATTTAAAACCGCTTTAATTTATTCCAATCAATTCCCAACATATCCGTATCCATATGTGATAATATCAAATTTCTTCAGTCCTGAAATCAAAATATTCCTGTAACGAAAGGAAAAAATACTTCAGGTTGTGCAGGGATGAAATGTATAAACAAGAATTTGGTATTAAGTTTTAAAACTCTTAAAATGTATACAAAAAATTATAAAAGGCAATATTTTTACACAAACATGTGTTCGCCCAACAACAATTATGGCGATTTTGTGTCTGCAAAAAAGGTTCAACATTTTCATTGCGCTTTTCCTGAAAAATTTACGTTTATACCATATTTTAGAATTTTGAATTTTTTTTCGAGGGATTACATTTTCATTTATGTGAAACTAAAAAGGGCAACTATTTTCTAAATTTTGCGTCGACGAGGCAACACTTTCACTGTGTAGCATTTTTTTATAAACGAAAACAAAAAGGGCGAAAGGCAGACAAAATGTAGCATTACGAGTATATAAACAGAAAAAAATAAAACTTCTTCATTTGATAAATTTTTGAGTCCTTACAGCTCGAATTGGTCCGAAACCGAAACCAATTTTTTTTCGCCTATACGAGTAAAAACAGATAGTTTTTTATAAAATACAAGTAAAGAGTGGTTAATTTTTAAGTGCCGATGTTGGTTTTGAATAAAACACAAATTATTAGGGAAATTATTGTCATTTCTTTTTATTATGATAATATTGGTATGATTCAATTATGTATGAAACAAAATATCGGCCAAATGGCCGCCGCGACCTCGGCGGCATACCTCCATCCGATGGTCCAAATTTTCGATGACGCTGAGGCATAGTTGTGGTTCTATGCCGTTAATGTGCCGAATTATCTCATCCTTTAGCTCTTGAAGTGTTGCTGGCTTATCGACGTACACCTTTTCTTTTAAATAACCCCAAAGAAAGAAGTGCAACGGTGTTAAATCACATGATCTTGGCGGCCAATTGACATCGCCACGACGTGAGATAACACAGCCATTGAATTTGTTGCGCAAAAGAGCTGTTCGTTGAAACCACATATTGTCCACATCCATATCATCCAATTCGGGCTATAAAAAGTTCGTTATCATCTCACGATAGCGAACACCATTCACAGTAACTGCCTGACCGGCCTCATTTCGAAGTATGGCCCGATGACGTCGCCAGCCCATAATCCCCACCAAACGAACAGGGCGAGCATGCACAGGTGTTTTCACATCTCCTATAGACCCGGTTTGCTGAAATTTGCGCACAATTCTCCCGAGTGTGGACACATTTGGTCGATTATGCTGATCAAAAAAACATCACGAAGTGCACGAAATGCATGAACGCCCAAAGGCGTTAAAAACTTTAACGCGTTGCTCGATTCTGTATCTTTCCATGGTTCAAATTGAGTTAGTCTTAAATTGAGAAATGTCAAATGAAATGCAGAAAAAACTTGACGTTTAAGTGTGGTTCACATTTAACATCGGCCCTTACAATTTAACAACCCTTTATATCCCCACACTTCTTGCTTGGTTAGTTGTGTATCCCAGCAATTTGCGTGAAATGCACATGAGTTTTGTTTTTGTTACTTTTTCACTGACAGCAAATGTTCATTGTACCCTACCTCATTCATTATTGTTTTTTAGATCTGTTTGACTTTCCATAGTTTTGTGTTTGACTCTCGAACTTCAAAGAATGAGCCAAATTCGACCGTTGTTTATCCATAGATATCTGCAAGGTCTACGCCGAACGTAAAAATATTCATAGTTTAATTAAGGTATTTACATTGACGGAATGACAATATACATTGTGATAATAAACCATTTCATTATCTGAATGAAACATTTTTTATTCATTTATGGAACTAAGATAATGTTTTAAAAACATTATTCCTGAAACGTTATAGAAAGTTTAAAGTGAACTTTAATAAAGTCGTCAATATTATAAAAATTGAACATTTCATTGCTCACAATTTCCAAAAGATATCGAAGGACAATTTAAAATTTTTGGTTTCAAATGGCAATCATTTTGTTTATTTTCTCCACAAATTAGTTTTTATTACACTCAATACTCGACGCCGCAATATTCAACAAGAGATTTTTTTGTAAAAAGTATAAAAACTGTAGTCTTTTGTAACGTCATCTTCATGTCAAGTTCTCCTCTCTTGCGGCAATATGCATTTTGTTGTATCTTTTTTGTTTTTATGTCTTTGACTTTAACGCCTGAAATCAGTTCATAACACTTTTGATATTTTTGTTATGAATAAGGCCTTTATTATTTACCTCAAATTAATGTTTTGGAGCATCTTCGTATAATAGTAGTGCTTGTTTAAAGACAAAACAATTTAACCACACTATTAATTTACAAAATAATTAATGTACGAGTTCATTACATCAATGCCACAATTTGATTAAACCGATAACAGAATTAATGTGCAATTTTGATGGCATCTTCAAATACCTACTATACCCACGATTTTTGTTCAGTCATGCGTTTTTTCTAATTCAAAATAGTGATACCTACAGAAACAATGACCTGTTGCTTTCCACAGAGTCATTGTTTCAAAGAAAATTTTTAAACTACCCATTGTTAATTAATAATGCACTTATTACTAATTATCAACACTTAAATCTACATTATTTCTTAATGCAATAATAGTCTTGCAATAGTTGCAGAAATTCACGTAACGCAATTACAACACTAATGACTTGTTTTTCGGCAATATTGTTCATGTCTATGCAATTTAACGTTTTTTTATTTTTATATTTTTTTGCAACATAAATTGCCTGCTACAATTGCAGCAATTACACTTAACAACATTTAGACTGCACAGACATATACATACATATGTTTTAATATATTTACTCATGCCTGTAATGTTTTGTGCTTTTATTTTTATTTATTTTTTTAATTTTTATTACTTTGTCTCTTTTTTTTAGGTCAATACTCTTTGGTTGAACCTGATGGTTCCATTCGTACCGTTGACTACACCGCCGATAAACACAATGGCTTCAATGCCGTCGTCCACAAAACTGCTCCAGTCCATCATCACGAAGAAGCACATGAACACCATTATTAAACGAAAGCAAAAAAAAAACAGTAAACTAATCCCTAAACCATAAAATTAAATGATAAGTTAAACTAAACTGTATAACATGATCAAAATTTGAAACTGATAATTGACAAGTCTTGCAACTCAACCGATTCAACGAGGCAAAGGGATTGGGAAGAGATAGTTTAGGTTAGTTTATCAATTTTTCGAAATAACAATTGTCAAGACCTTTAAAGCCAAATTGTCTACACTTATTTAAGATTTCATAAAAAAAATTCAAATTTACTTCAAACAGAAAAAAACGAAAACACTCTAAGGCCAAAACTGCAAGTCAATTAATTAATAGCGATGCTTCTTCATGATGTTCATCCACCTGTACCACTGTCATGCGCCTTCTTCTCAGTACCCCCAAAAATATATAATGTCAACTCATACTTGTCTAGCTATCTATTTTATAGAATTTAATTAATTTATGTTTTTAAACAATTTTGTGTGTTTTTAATTTTCTTGTTTTATTGTCTCTGTGATAGCATAATCGCTAAACTAATTCTATTCATTATCATCATATCGCATTCCACATTTAATAACAATTTCTTCTAATCATTAAGACTTTATACTAATAACCAATCATAATATCAGTGATTTAATTTAATTTTATTTTTCCAACTAACCAAAAACAAGTTAAATAGTACTTTTACTTATATATAATTGTTTTAATACTTCTTTGATTCTTTTTTTGTACTCTCATAGACTGTGTTTAGTTTAAACAAATCTTTTCTATTCATGTAATCATTGTTTTGTTTTTGTTTCATTTGTTGCTAATTATCATTTTCGAGACTCTTACTAACCAATTTGTATCACATTTTAGTCTTGTTTATCTGTAACAAACTTTTAAAACGTACTTTTATTTAAAAGCATTGCATTAAAATTGATGATTTCCTATTATAATAAAATATGAAAAATAAAAAAAATATCCACGATGTTAATCATTTTAATTTGCTATGGGATCATGTGCAACGAAAGACTTAAGACACAAACATAATTTTGTAAGGAAAAACTCTGGGATGAAAAAGTAAATACCTTGAAACAAAATAACAAAGGATATTCATTTTGAACTACATATTAAGAAAATCCGACATATAATTTTAAATATTTAATAAATTTAAATTTAAATACTACTCAATACCATTTTAACTGGCGTATATCAACTTCTATGGGCCAAAAGTATAACACATTGAATGAGTGACCTAAGACCCTAAGTATGTTCAGCGGATATCCGTTTTGGGTCATTTTATGTCAATGAGCAATGTCTGTCCGTCCGCCTGTCTGCCTGTCTACTTGTTGGCGCGACCCAGCAAAATTTCTCATTACCAAATAATCCGACGAGTAAGCAAAGTTCGATAATGGTAAGTACTTATTATTTAGCCACTTTTCTCATTATTTTAACATGGGGATGTCATTGGAGGGAAGTACTTCCCAAAAGCATACAATAAAGTAGCATAATAAGTACTTATTTGTAGCATAGGCATACCCCATAAATATGTGCTTATGTTTTCACGATTTTAAGTACTTGAATAATGCACTACCAATAAGTTACAAAATACGTAGTAGAAATGGTAGATATGTAGAGATGGTCATTTAAAGTAATTTTGTGCACATTGTCTCGCATATTTCGAATTTCTGAACCCAAACCACCATGTGAAAAATTCTTCAATGGTCTAACATCATACGATATACGTAAATATTTTTGGTAGTTTCATTCAATTTCCACGCATTTTTAGAAAAATTGTTCAAAATATATAAATCTTCTACAATAACCCACATATAGCCAAAATTGCATTATACTAAAATTTGCCAAACATTATTTTGATAAAAAAAAATCACTTATTTCTGTCATTATTGGTAAGTCATTATTAATAAGCCGAAAGTAATTCAGCGAATAATGAGATATCATTATTTGGTAATGCAGGGAATAATGACAGGTACTTACCAAGATTTTGCTGGGGAACGATATCTCTCGAAAGAAGTAACCGACTGACTTCAAATTTAGTTTATATTACCATTTTTTCTATCTCCGGCTAAGTTCCACTCCTTCTAGTACCTCCCCTAGAAAGGGTTAATCGGCGCGAGAGCGAGTACACCGAAAGCGCCGATGAACACTTTACCATCAACCGATAGGTCAATTTACTTTAAACCTTCAACCGATAGGTCAATTTATTAAGTGTAGCGCGAACAAGTGTGCTATTAGACTCCGCGAATCACTTCTGTGGCGTAAGTCAAACTGCGGAAACTCAAATATCCTTAATGAGGCATCTAACAGGCCCAGCCTGAGGGTTCTAACAGGACACACTGATTATTTGCCACCTGTTCTGAATTTCTCCACAAGGCTGGACACGACGATCCCTTCTAGATCAGATTGGCTGGATGGTGATCTCCCCTTTTGTGGTCACGCTATTTACACAGATGGATGAAAGATGGATGTGGGAGCGGGGGCTGGCATCTTTAGTGAATCTCTTAGCATCAGCAGATCTTATAAGTTGCCAGACTCCTGCAGTGTCTTTCAGGCGGAGGTTTTTGCCATCCTGGTTGCCTTGCGTTTAATCAACGGAGGTTTTTCCAGGCAGGGTGAAAATATAAATATCTATGTTGATAGTCAAGCTGCCCTGAAGGCACTGAATTCCAACGTCATTAAATCCAAGTTAGTGAATTATTGCATATTAGAAATGCAAAAATTAACAGTTAACGTCAAGCTCTGCTGGGTCCCAGGACACTGTGACATCAACGGAAACGAGAAAGCTAATGAGCTCGCACGGAATGGGTCGGCGATGGAAACCGCTAGTGCGGTGTCATCACTGTATCCACCTATGCGTGCGTTCTTCGGCATGATAGAGCGCTTCTAAAGGGATCAAGATAATCAGAATTGGTTAGCCAGACCGGACTGTATAATCGCTAGGTCTCTCTGGCCTCTTATGTCACAAACCAAAACAAGGGACTTGCTGAACCTCACAAAGAGGGATTTATGACTGTTGGTGGGGTTTACACAGGCAACTGTAACGTTAGAGCATTTACATCAAAGTGGCAACGGGACACCGAAGACTACTGTCGTCTCTGTATAGACGAAGAGGAATTTGAAACGATCGAGCAGCTTCTTTGCCAATGTCCTTTTCTTTCTAGAAGAAGACACTGCTACCTAGGTGACTTTACGATCGAAGATCTCGAAGCTCGGTCATCGCAAAAAATCGTCAACATCCTCAATTACATATATTAGTTGCCTGAAGTGGCTGGGGATGACAACCGCTCGTCCATCTACCTAAACTAAATTGCAGGAACTTCTCTGTCCTCTCCTCTTTTAAATCAACTTTTCTTTTTTCCGCTCTTCTCAGTTCTTATTGGGGCCCCCTCAACCCCCTCTCATATTTCAACCTATCATTTTTTCTACTGTTTCTCCAAATGTTTAATTCTTTATAGGACCGACACAATGGATGTTTGATCTCCCAGTGGAGTATTGCACGCCAAATTGGTAGTGCACTACGCGTCCTTTAAACTAACCTAACCTAAGGGTTAGTATTTAGTGAATTATTGATTACACTACGCAACAAAAAAAATGTTTATTAAAAATACTAATATCGCCAAAGGTACCCTTAGTATTTGCACTATAATTTTTGGAGTATATGCCCCATCAGGTCGACTTATACGTTAAATAATAATAATAATAAAGCTATTAATGTGGTCTACCAATGTTGGAAATATCTCTTTCACTTAAAAACAGTAGTTTAGTAACAATCATTAAACAAATTGGAAAAAGTAGATTTAAAAAAAAAAACAAGTAAGAAAGTTTCAGTCGGGTAAACCGACTAAGGTATACCCTCACTTTGTGAGTAATGTAATATTGAATATTACACAAATTATTCTGTCAATTTTTGTGGGAGGTACCAGGAGGGGTTTAAGAAATACACCTATATTTCGCTGAACAGTAGATACTTTAAATACATTGCACTGTGCCGAATTGTAACCGTTTATTTGGACTGGTATATTAACGTTGAGATATTAAATTGTGGTATAATTTGGCCATTTTGTGTGGGAGGTACAAAAAGGGGCGTGGTGATAACGTTCATTTTTCACTGGACTATAGGCATTATAAAAGCATTACACTGTACACAATTTCAATTAATTGTATACACTGATATTAATGTTATAAACTGTTAACTTTTGGTGCAAATGGTACCTTTGTGGGAGAGGTACCAAAAGGGGCGTGACAATAACGCCCATTTTTCAATGGACTGTAGGCACTATAAAAACATTACGCTGTACAAAATTTCAAGTAATTTTATACACTGGTATTAATGTTATAAGCTGTTAACTTTTGGTGCAAAATGGTGCATTTGTGTGGGAGGTACCAAAAGGGGCGCGGCAATAACGCCCATTTTCCTCGAGTTGATAGCGACTAACAAACTAATACTATGTGTGGAATTTCAGAAGATTCAAATACGTATAATAGCAGTTAATAAAGAATCAATATTTCACAACATTTTAACCCTTTGTGGTGGGGGTACCAGAAGGAGTGGACCAATATGGCCCATCTTCGAACATAGCCGGAGATAGAAAAAAATATTACCACATACGAAATTTGAAGTCAATCGGTTACTCCTTTCGAAAGTTATCGTGCGCACCAGCCAGCAGACAGACAGACACACAGACAGACAGACAGACAGACAGACGGACGGACGGACATTGCTCATTCGACTTAAAATGACCCAAAACGGATTTCCGCCGAACATACTTGGGGTCTTAGGTCACTCCTTCGATGTGTTACACTTTTTTCCGTAGCAAATGATATATACCCTCGTCACACTAAAGTGAGGGTATAAAAAATTTCCTGGGACGAAAAAAAAACATAAAAAATAGAAAAAAAATCAAAAAAAATATTTTATTCCATTTTTAAAAGTTTGCATCCTAGCGAAGAAAATAATGCCTATTATGTGCATTTGAGTTTATTTATATGTACAAGTTTCATAAGAAGTAATTGTGAGTTCTTTCTTGTCTTTAGGAATCGGTTTCTCTAATGAGGCCAAATATAATCTACTATCATTCTTTCATCCCAGTGCCCTTGGTAACGCCGCTGGATGGACTTCATTTGTTGGTGAAACCTTTCCCATGTTCGTCGCTTACGTCGCCAAGATTCTCGGGAAAAAAGTTTAAATGAGAATGCAAGAAATGAATTTTGAGGGACATATTTACACCTTTTGGAATACATAAAGCGAAAAATAAGTTAGAAGAATACATACATATGTGTTATATACATAAATATAGAAAAATATATTTCTTACCAATTTTTTCATAATTTTTTGACAAATCATTAATCATTGTTTCATATTGCGGGCTTTTATTGGATCCAAGGAATTTCATTTCAATTGCTGCAATTTCATCCGACGTCAAATGGGATACGAAATTTATATCTTTCATCAGTTTCCTTATTTTAGGCCCATCAAAAACAACTTCTTCGATTTTTTCAAAAGAAAGACTTTTAAATAAACTTTTTAAATATGTATGAGGGTGTATTGCCATCTTTCCTTTAGGCTTTTACAAAATTTTTAAAGAGCCCCAGCTTAATATGCAGTGGTGGCAAAATAATGTTTTCTTTTTGGACGAGAGGTGTGTATTTTATGTTGTTTTCACCCAATGTAATGTTTTTTCTTCTTGGCCATTTCTTTCTTCTATAATGATCTTCGCGAGCTCGGCTATCCCAGAGGCATAAAAACAGCAATATTTTGTATATCCGCCTTGCATTCCACATAACATCCCAACTACTTTCAAATCGCAACAAATTTTCCAGTATTGTTCATATTTTATGTATTTATCAATTTAGCCATTGTTTCGTCTGATTCCTTAGTGTTTACGGGATGAGCAATGGGAATCGACGGTTTCTGATTTCCGTTGTACAAAAGTACTGCTTTGTATATGCCATTCTTATGAATTGTATGTTTGATTAAGTTCCTCGAACAATCCGGGAATGTCCTTGCAAAAGCATATGTTATCCACAGTTGTATAAAATTGTTTGTAAGGTATATAACGGACTCAATAATATGATATGTTAACATCTGGGGCCAAAATATTGTACTGTTTCATCCGAGATTCAAGTAGTTCCGCCTTATCTTTGGTCAGTTCCAAATCTTGCACATATATTTCCAAATATTGCATATCTAGTTCTTCTATTATATTACTAAACTCACGTAGATTTTTTTAATTACATATTTTCCGCGGATGTAGCAGAAATTGTCGGGATAATTTACACATTGAATAGTTCTTTGCCTTTTACTCATTCATCGAAATATAACTTTATAATATTTTTCAGAAAATCGACTTATCTCTTTAAGGCGCTGAATTACACTAATTCACTAATAAGTTAGTACCTGTAGCTGACATATAGTTTGCTTCCAACGTAGAAACCCAATACATATAATTTTACCACCTGTATATACAACTGGGATGTCCATGCCCCTAAAAGACGCAACTGAATGGAAACCTCATAAATAACAAGTAAGAAAGATTCAGTCGGGTAAACCGACTAAGGTATACCCTCACTTTGTGAGTAATGTAATATTGAATATTACTCGAATTATTCTGTCAATTTGTGTGGGAGGTACCAGAAGGGGTTTATCAAATACACCTTTTTTTGCTGAACATTAGATACTTTAAATTCATTGCACTGTGTCGACTTATAAGCATTTATGTGCACTGGTATAAACGTTATGAGACATTAAATTGTGGTATGATTTGGGCATTTTGTGTGGGAGGTACAAAGAGGGGGGTGGCAATAACGCCCATTTTGCACAGGGCTATGGACACTATAAAAACATTACACTGTACAAAATTCCAAGTATTTTTATACACTGGTTTTAATGTTATAAGCTGTTAACTTCTGGTGCAAAAAGGTACCTTTGTGTGGGAGGTACCAAAAGGGGCGTGACAACAACGCCCATTTTTCCCTGGACTGTACGCAATATAAAAGCATAATACTGTACAAAATTTCAAGTATTTTTATACACTGTTATTAATGTTATAAGCTGTTAACTTTTGGTGCAAAATAGTGCATTTGTGTGGGAGGTACCAAAAGGGACGTGTCGACTTTGCCCATTTTTCTCGAGTTGATAACGACTAATAAGATAATACTATGTGTGGAATTTCAAAAGATTCGAATAAGTAGTATAGCAGTATTAAAGAATCAATATTTCACAACATTTTAACCCTTTGTGGGGGAGGTACTAGAAGGAGTGGACCAATATGGCCCATCTTCGAACTTAGCCGGAGATAGAAAAAAATATTACCACATACCAAATTTGAGGTCAATCGGTTACTCCTTTCGAGAGTTATCGTGCGCACCAGCCAGCAGACAGACAGACAGACAGACAGACGGACGGACATTGCTCATTCGACTTAAAATTACCCAAAACGGATTTCCTCCGAACATACTTGGGGTCTTAGGTCACTCCTTCGACGTGTTACACTTTTTTCCGTAGCAAATGATATATACCCTCGTCACACTAAAGTGAGGGTATAAAAAACCACAAATATTGTTGAATGACCATTTACCTGAGCGGATCCCACCCAATATAGCTCTTACAATGCATATGACGAATTCAATATAAGCAAAAACATAATTTAAAAACGAAAAAATATGATACAAGATTTTTTTGAATAGTCAGTATTTTCTTCGTTGGCATGCTGGCTATTTAAAAATGTGATAAAATAATGTTTTCGAGTTTTTTCTATTTTTTATGTTTTTTTTTGTACAAAGAAAAAGAGTTTTTTTAAAAAACAAATTAGTAATTTTTTTTAATATTTTTAACGATTGTTACTAAACCAAAGATTCTACGTGGAAGCGATATTTGCACCATATGTTAATTATAATTGGAGGCATAACATGGCTCAATCAGGCTTATACTTGAAAAATTATGGTCTTGACCGATTTTGCACAAATGCAATACCAACTGTTGCAGGACAATAACAGATGTTTCTGAAAAATTTTAGCCACCTTGTTAGCCTGTTGTCTGCTTTCCACAGACAGTCGGACATGGCTAGATCTTCTTAGAATTTGAGGTCGATGAGGTCTCCATGTTTTTTTGGAGAAATATTCTTAAAATTATTCGTAGATATCATTTTTGAGTGACGCTTTGTTCATTTTTTTCCACCCATACAAAGTGACCCCCCCTACTATACATACCCCAAAATATTGATTGAATTTATTATTTATGGTTATGATCAGTAAGGCGTGATCAAATGGAATGCTATTTATCACTGAATACATCTTAAAATTATGGTGTGATTATTTTGGAGTTGGAGTAGCAGAAGTAACGAAAGCTTCTTGTTCGTATACATTAAGCTTTCCATTATAGAGCTGCGTTTTGAACCAAATAATCACCGCAGAACCTTGCTGTGATTGCTGGATTGAAGTAGCATTCATGAAATCGCCAAAACTCTGTCACTAATTGTATTTGCCATACCGTTTTGAAAAAACTTTTCTATATCTATAGCAATATGGAGGCACAAATGGTCTAAAGCCAGAAGAATATTCTAGTTACAAATCAAAATTGATTTATAGACCTAAAATAAAATTGAAATTAAAAATTTGATCGAAATTTTAAAAACTACACTCCGTATAAGAGTTTTTCATTGGAATACATTTCAGTTTTTCATTGGAAAGTTTTCATCACAACCCGAACACAAAATTTTAAGAAACCTTATGAAGGTCTGTAATGACTTTGAAAATCGGTTCAATAAATCTTCCATAAGGTTGTTTGAATAAGTCGTCTAGAGATGTAATCATGTATTTTAATCAAAAAGTGACCCTTAGTACAATTTATGCATTGCTATATCAGTTCATATACATCCTAATGGTTGATACATTTCTTACTGAATTCACGATATTTGACCAAACTAAAATTGGGTCGTTCCGGAGTGTAAATTCGATGGTCTATTGAATATATTAATCAAATTAATATTGTTTGGGGGCTTATTTGCAAAAACGATTTACAGACATATCGTTTTTTTAGTATAAATAAATTTAAATATACCGGTAGGTCTGTCTCAAATGCCACACTTCAAAAATTAGATCTTTTTCAAGGTCTAAGAAATTTTACTATGCCGCATAGACCTTACCAAGTTCCGTTTGACAATTTTCAATTGTTTTTTCGGAAATGCCCATTAGTCATCACATTCATTTTTCAGAAACTTCTCATATTTTTTGCATCATTTTATAATTTTATGACTATACAAAGTACAAATTTTCCAGTGTCTAAGCAGAATTTCATATTAGTATTTATTGCGAAAGAGAATATATTGTTAAAGACATTATTATATTAGTAGCAACTTTCTGAATATTCATGGTTTCTAAAACAAATCATATTGACTCACTAAATAATAAAAATTCTTATCATTTAAAATAAACTATTAAAAAGCATAGAAAATCTTTATATTCTACAAACATACATATCAGACTTCAGCCACAATACATGTGCAACCTCGTCATACAAGTCAGCTTGACCACAATCTGGAAACGGTCCAACTTGTCACACATGCGCTCACACATTGAGGCAGGTAAAACAACCTTAGGAAAAAAGTATATTTATTAAAATCACGCACATTCGCATACTGTGATACCGCAAACCATTGGTATTGAATACAAGCCAAGTTGTTCAATAAATTACCAAAAATTATTTAACTTACTCTGGCTTTGGCAGCAAAACGTGAATGGTTATTGAACTTAAACTTTTAAGCGCAGACGGGCTTGTGTATTTTGCTCATAGACATAAACACACACGCACACACATCCAAGAGGAAATACTTGTGGCTGACGTAGTTTTCCAAAAACCCCAAAAAGAGTCCAATAGAAACATGTTATTGCAACGCAACCTGTCCAATAACAAGCGAATGTGTTTCCCATTTCAACCAACAAAAAATGAAAAAAAAAAAAACGCACACAACAAAATAAACGGACATCCGTACGTACATAACTAAACTAAACTTAACACCGGAAATAAACAGACGCATTGTGTCTTGTTTACATACCACCAACACACCTGACGCAGTGACGGCGTCGGTTAGACTGGTGAATCTTGATTCAATTGTTTAAATAGTTGTTAATGAGCAAAAGTCTCGCGGCGTATGTTTTGTTTGCAAATCAACTCATTACAATTCAAACGATATTATTTCACACATACATAATGTATGTATAACTTGAAGAGGAAAAAACGAAAGACTTAAGCAACAACCTCGATTGTAAAATGCCTGAAACTATGCTATGGATTGGGGAAGTTTTCAATTTTGTTAGATCATACTTAAAGTATGCAATCGTTGGGAAAGTTTTGACAAACAACACAAATAAAATATCAAATATATATTTAATGTTACCAACTACTAAGTTGGCAACACATATTGCTGTAGTTCCAACAAAATAATAAATTCGTTCCACAACTCCCATTCATAAAATAATAATCTAACCAAATGTGACACTCTTGCAGGAAATGAGCGATGTGGGTGAGGTGTGCCACCCGCTATGATTTAGTTATCTAAATGTATATAATACACTGCGCTATAGAAGCATATAAAGTGTATAGGGGTGAATGGTTCCTTTACCAAATAATTGGACTGACAATAATTAATCGCAGAAAAGACCGCCTTGGATTGAACCTAATCGGAACGACCTCAAATATTTTCGACAAAAGTGCTTTAAAATGAAAATATCAAGAAAAAGTCTGTGAACAGCTGACATATTATTTTATATTTGTATCTATTAAGCGGCTTCTGAACGGACAACAATAATATCAATCCTTTTGAGGTTCGTAGCTCTTAAGGGACGTTTGAAGTTCTAAAAGTGTAAAAAATTATTCCGTGTTTTTTTTTAAATTGAATTATTAAAGTTGGGGCGAAATCCCGGCGGCACTGCAATACCGGATAAACCCGCGACCGAAGTGAGGCAAGCTTCTAAACATTCCGTCTATTTCCAAAAATAAGTTTAACATTTGTTGTCCTCCGATGGAGGATCTATTAGATGTTAAGCTGATAAGAACAGATACTTCACATTGATCTTAGCCATAAGGCCGAAAAGCGATAACTATGTCGTCGCAATGAAAAGTACTTATGACAAAACGTATTTGTATTGAATGAGAATTTAATTGAAAGACCCCAAAGAAAATACATAACAATGGCTCAGTAGAACACTAAAGTACAACCACTATTTCCACTTCAAACTAATATTTATTGTCCTTTTTAATGTCATAAAATATCCCTTAGAATTTTGTTTTTGTCCATGTGTATCCCTCATATGTACACACATCCTGAACATGCTCACTACATACCAGTGTTTCACATATACACTTGAGTGGCTTCATTTGTGTGAAGGGAAAACTATTTCTGATGTTCAAAGCCTATATGAAAAAGTGGCATGTTTTATATTTCGTTTCTGCGATCTTCCAATTAGGAGCGATTCGCCAACGAAATAACTAACTAAATGATAATAGCTATTTGGAGCAAAATTAGTGTAGCAATAATAAATGAGAACAGTATAGTGATGAAATTAAACATTATTATTACGAAATATCGTAAAGAAATCAAGAACAAATGTAGATCCGGTGCATTTTCGGAATTCTTGAATAACTTTAATAAAATATTTTACATCGGTAAATGTAAATGCACAATAACAACACCATGCTGCTGTGGATAGATTCCGTACAACCTACAATACTTTATTATTGACCAGAACACCACAAGGAAACCTACGATTCCCGAATGTGTGCTGAACATCGTTGACCAACAATCAACGCAACCACCAGCTGGCCTAGATTCCTCATATTGCCCTGGCTCAGAGCATATGGAAGTGGAATCCGAAATAGAGTTTGCAAAGCCACCTACAAGACAGCCAACTTTACTGAAAAGAGGAGCTTATGCTGAAAGGTACGATGCCTTAAATTTCGCAAATGATAGATTCGGAATTTCTGAACGGGTTGCTTCGTGTTTGGCTACGGCTTTACTTAAAGAAGGGAACCATTTGTTATGGACAAATTTAAAGTAGCTAGTGAAAAAATTAAAAGCAGGGTTCGTAGAATGTGTAACGATTCCGATTTCTTAGCATTTTCTTTTGATGGAAGAAAAAATAAAGCACTATCAAGGAAAGAAATAAGTGGGAAATTCCATCCCGGAATTCCGACAATCCCGGAAAACAGATTGTCGGGTCATATTAAAGTTGACGCTAAAGACGCCAATACAAAACAGAAAAAGATATACGAGTTCTTCCAGGAAAAAAATCTATCTCTTAGCAACTTAATAGGGATTTGCTGCTATGGAGAACCTACTAATACCGGCACTGAAAATGGCATAATTCAAAACTTTATTGGTCAACCATTTCATTGGTTTGTTTGCTTGTTGTATTTTAATGAACTGCCGTTTCGCCATTTATTTGATGCTTTGGAAATGTCTTCTACAAGTGGACCACGCACTGCAAGTAAGGCTTTATCGAAATTAATTGAAACCTGCGACAAACTTCCGGTAGGCACACAGTAATTTAATTCTGACTTTATTATCCCCTCACCTTAGAGAGGAGGATATATATCATTTTCTAAGCGCCAAAAGTGTAACACATTGAAGGAGTAGCCTAAGACCATAAGTATGTACGGCGGAAATCCGTTTTGGGTCATTTTAGGTCATTTGAGCAATGTCCGTCCGTCCGTCTGTCTGGCTGTCTGCACGATCTGGCTGGTGCGCACGATAACTCTCGAAAGGGGAAATAGATTGACTTAAAATTTGGTATGCGGTAATATTTGTCTCTATCTTCGGCTAAGTTCGAAGATGGGCCATATTGGTCCACTCCTTCTAGTACCTCCCCCACAAAGGGTTAAGTTTTAGTGAAATATTGATTCTTTAATACCTTCTATACTACTTACTCGAATCTTCTGAAATTTCAGACATAGCATTAGTTTGTTAGTTGCTAACTCGTCAAAAAAATGGGCGAAGTGGTCACTCCCTTTTTGGTACCTCCCACACATTTTGCACCAAAAGTTAACTCCTTATGACCTTAATATCAGTACATACAAATACTTGAAATTTTGTACAGTGTAAGTACCTAGAATCCAGAGAAAAAATTGGGTTATTGGCACGCCCCTCTTTGTACCTCTCACACAAATGGACCTTTTTGTACCAAAAGTTAACAGCTTTTAACTTTAATACCAGTGCATACAAATACTTGAAATTCCGTACAGTGTAATGCTTTTATAGTACCTAGAGTCTAGAGAAATGTGTCCCTTCTTGACACGCCCCTTTTGGTACCTCCCACACAAATGGACTATTTCACACCAAATGTTAACAGCTTATAACTTTAATAGCATACAAATACTTAAAATTGTGTACAGTGTAATGATTTATAGTACCTAGAGTCCACAGAAAAGTGGGCGATATTGGAACGCCCCTTTTTGTACCTCCCACATAAATAATAATTTTGTACCAACAGTTAACAGATTTTAACGTAAATACCAGCGAAATATTTGAAATTTTGTATGGTGTAATACTTTTATAGTATCCTGATTCCAGAGAAAAGTGGCCGTTATTAGCAAGGGGCCTCCCACACAAATGGACCATTTTGTACCAAATATACACAGCTTTTAATTTTAATACATACTTTAAACTTATTAAATGCAATTTAAATTGATAATAATTTAATGGTGAGGCGATTCATAAATCGGTTTACCCGACTGAACTTTCTTACTTGTTTTGTTTTACCGTTGCGTTATTTCAATGTAAATTTCTTATACAATATTTTTGTTCCGGGGCGTACCCGATTTTGAATCGATTTCGTTTGGGAATACATATGCTTCCGCTAATGTATATACATGTATCCTCTAGCCAAAGCTGTGTAGCAAGATTTTGTTCCCAAAATTTAGCCAACATGAAACCGAGACAAATAGTTCATTCTCGTTGGTTAACAAAAGCAAGCTCAACAAATTTAATAATTTAAGCAACATGCAATTCGAAAGTGTATGTATCAATGTCAAGTTCTATAGCTCACTTTTATACGGTCAACTCACAAATGTATACGGTCTACTCAATTTTTACCACAAAACCTACGAGAAATTGTAAACAACTGTATACAAAATAATGCATTTTTCGCTCATCCCGGAAATGTTTTATTAACAATGCTTTTTGATGACAGAAAAGCTATACGCAAAAGAGCCATACAAAAAATTCTGCATTATCGTGATCAGTTGCATGACCCAACTAAACTAAGGAGGATAAATTTGATTTTTAAATAAGAACATAAGTTCGTTTTTTAAAAACAAGCCCAATTTAATAACTGAGAAGTGAAGTTTTATTTGTTTTTAAATAGATTTGCAGTGGACTTTACTTACAAAATATTGTTCAAAAGGTTATTTTTTGTGAAATTTTTTTATGAATTGAATTCGAAAAAATATAAAAATGAATTATACAACAGAAAGTGTTACAACATATTCAAAACATTTTTTTTTAATTTTCAACAGGTGATTTGATTTCATGTCGATTCGCGCGGAATTGGATTTTGATTGTAGACCCATGGTTTCTTGGAAAATATTTCTAAGAAAAAATTAGACGCAGCCTAATAAACATGATTCATTTTCAAGTAATTTTTCACGTATGCAGGTGATTAATCACTTTATGGTAATCAAAAGTACTCGAAAAGGACACAGTTAGATGATTTTTGACAAAATGATCTTTAAATTGCTTGGTGGGACCATCGTTCACAATAGTAAGGGTATTAAAACATGATTTTGTTGAAATTCTCTTACTTATGTATTTTTTCAGGTTGGCATTAATTTTTTCGTTATGATGCTGAATATAATAAGATGGAAAAAAAGATGGAAAAAAAGTTGTCTGTTTGCTATTTTCTTTCTATTTTTTATGGTCTTCTTCGTGACAACAAAAAATGATTATTTAAAACCAGTAAGGAAAGGCAGAAAGTCGGGCGGGGCCGACTATATAATACCCTACACCTCCCTAACAATGCGATAAGGGTCATTGCCATAATAATTTGGAATAATTGGTAAATGGGTAGAAACGTATTCTAATTCTGAAACGATAATCGCTAAATTAAGCAATATTCGTTCCTAAAGTGAGAAACATCTTTCTGGAAAATTTTAATGATCGGAGTAAAATCAGGAGGAACATATATATGGAGCTTTAATGTAAATCTGAACCGATCTTCCCTGAATACTTATTCATGTAAAAAGACCTCTTTCTGTCGAATTTCGTACTGATCGGATATAAAATACAGTCTCTACAGCGCTTACATGTCAAATCGGGGGTAACATATATATGGGAGCTATATCTAAATCTGAACCGATTTTCTCCAAATTTGGCAGTATTCCTTCATGTAATAAGAAACCTCTTTCTGCCGAATTTCGCACTGATCGGATATAAAATAAAGTTTTTACAGCGCTTACATGTCAAATCGGGGGTAACGTATATATGGTGGCTATATCTAAATCTGAACCGATTTCTTCCAAATTTAATAGTGTTCATCCATATAATAAGAAACCTCTTTCTGCCGAATTTCATACTGATCGGATATAAAATAAAGTTTTTACAGCGCTTACATGTCAAATCGGGGGTAACATATATATGGGGGCTATATCTAAATCTGAACCGATTTTAACCAAATTCAAAAGGGATCGTCCTTGGGCCAAAAAAAAGATGTGTGTAAAGTTTCGTCGAGATCGGACCATAATTGCGACCTGTACTTTGATTACAAGAATACATGCACAGACAGACGGACAGACAGACAGACAGACAGACAGACAGACAGACAGACAGACGGACAGACGGACATAGCTAAATCAACTCAGAAAGTGATTCTAAGTCGATCGGTATAATAAACGATGGGTCTATTTTTTCTCCTTTTGGGTGTTACAAACAAATGCACAAAGTTATAATACCCTGTACCACAGTGTGGTGTAGGGTATAAAAAATCAAAAAATTGGAATTTAGAAAAAAATTTACCATAACCAATTTGTATACCCTACACCACGCTGTGGTACAGGGTATTATGACTTTGTGCATTTGTTTGTAACACCCAAAAGGAGAAGAGATAGACCCATTGTTTATTATACCGATCGACTTGTAATCACTTTCTGAGTCGATTTAGCTATGTCTGTCTGTCTGTAGATGTATTCTTGTAATCAAAGTACAGGTCGCAATTATGGTCCGATCTCAACGAAACTTGGCACATATCTTTCTTTAGACCCAAGGACAATCCCTATTGGTTAAAATCGGTTCAGGTTTACATATAGCTCCCATATATATGTACCTCCGATTTGGCATATATGCACTGTATTAGCAACATTTTTGAACCGATTTGTACACAAATCTCGGGATACACTTAGAGACAATACAAAATTTGGGGGAAATCGCTTTAGATTTAGATATAGCCCCCATATATATGTTACCCCCGATTTGACAGGTCAGCGCTGTCGAAACTGTATTTTATATCCGATCACTTCGAAATTCGGCAGAAAGAGATTTCTTATTAGAAAATCGGTTCAGTTTTAGATATAGTCCCCATATATATGTTACCCCCGATTTGAAATTCAAGCGCTGTAGAAACTGTATTTTTTATCCGATCACAGCGAAATTCGGCAGAAAAAGATTTCTTATTATATGAAGGAATATTGCCAAATTCGGAGAAAATCGGTTCAGATTTCGATATAGGCCCCCTATATATATGTTACCCCCGATTTGAAATTCAAGCGCTGTAGAAACTGTATTTTTTATCCGATCACAGCGAAATTCGGCAGAACGAGGTTTCTTATTACATGAAGGAATACTGCCAAATTCGGAGAAAATCGGCTCAGATTTAGATATAGCCCCCATATATATGTTAGCCCCGATTTGACATCTAAGCGCTGTAGAGACTGTATTTTATATCTGATCAGTATGAATTTCGACAGAAAGAGGTTTCTATTTTACATGAATGAGTATTCAGGGAAAATCGATTCAGATTTATATATAACATCTATATATATGTTCCTCCTGATTTGGTTACAAAGCGATATAGAAGTTGTACCTTACTTCCGATCATTACAAAATTCTCCAGAAACATGTTTCTCAATTTAGGAACGAATATTGCTTAATTTAGCGATTATCGGTTCAGAATAGGTATATCCACATATATATGTTCTTACCCATTTACCAATTATTCTAAATTATTATTGCAATGACCCTTATCGCATTGTGAGGGAGGTGTAGGTTATTATATAGTCGGCCCCGCCCGACTTTCTGCCTTTCCTTACTGGTTGGATTTGATTTTATGGAATTATGTATTTCCTCCAATCTACAGAACAATTTTTAATGCCTTGGACCCAAAAAATTTGTTTGTTACATTGTGTTATTTTCAGACAAACAAAATTATTAAAGTGTTGAAATTTAGTAAAATATTGAATCTCTTATAACTTCTATACCTCTTGTGCGAATCTTCTGTAATTCCAAAGGCAGTTTTCATTGTAACGACAAATTTGATAAAACCTGATTAACTGACATGTTCCTTCTAGCAATTTTCACACAAAGGGACTTGTTGCAAAAACTTTAAAGCTCACAACTTTAAACATATTTCATACAAACACTTGACATTTTGTGCAATGTAATAATTTCGCAGTGGCTAGGGTTAGGGTATGATAGGGAAACATGGGCATAAATGCCACGACCCCTTTGGTACCTCCTGAACACATTTCCCAAATCGTTACAACTTTGTATAACTCATAACATTAATAATTGTACACATAAACATTTGAAATTCAATATAATGAATAACTTTTAAATACCTACGATGTAGATCATAATAGATGCATTTGATGAGCCCTTTTTGGTATCCCGCCTACATTGTCAAATTCATACGAAATTAATTTCCCCATAACTCATGTAATAACCAACTCAGTGTCTTCTTGTACTAAGTGTCTCCAAATGCCCCCGGCTGTTAGAAATCTCCCACAAGTCCCAAATTCCATATTTTATTTCTCTCAAAGTGAGAGAACACTTCCGTCGGTTTACTCGCCTAAGATATTAAATTTTGTGTTTTAAATCATAATTGTTTAGCCATTTTTAAAGTGCCTCCCTATATTGAACCGCTTATGATTAAGAAATATTACTATGCATCACAGTCCGTTTGACAATTGGTTTGACATCTGTCAAAACATTTTTTTCTCGTAACACCATACATAACACTTTCAAGCATACCACGTTCTCCACTCCAATGGGAAATCTACGCAGACGTAGAGCGTTTCTTTATTTCCTTCTTTGTTTGAAGGGGCGTGTAAATGATTTGTCATGGAATTGAAATTACAATCTATTACATTGGTGAAGACAATAGAGATTGTAAATTGATTTTAAAAGCTCAAACATTCAAGCATTCGATTCGTGTACTAACAAATATATTTCAATGTCAAGCTAATCTACATTTCAGGCAATAATCTGACAAAACAATTGTGATAATGCTTAAGAGAAATAAAAACGTGCAATTAAGACTTTGATTATTGGTGTTTGTACAGATGTATGTATATGGACTTTTATGGTGGGTTAACAATATACAATTTAATAAGCAAAGGTTACTCATACGCCCTCTAGTAGTCGCAGTAAATGTACCGTGAAAATGGATTTGTAGTTACTCATGTTACCCACGTTTTCCATTGTTGGTCTGTAAAGCTTTCAGAATTTAGTGTAATTTGCAGCGTTTTTAGATTCTCGTGGTTTGGCAAATAGCCAATAGCCTATTGACATTTGGCCAAATTGCACTTACACTCACACACACAGACTCGGGAAATCGCAGCTTTCGCATGTAATCGTTGTCTGGGGCGGCGGTGGGCGTTGTTTCTAACGCCTTAACAATTTGCGGAACTACGAGTACAATGGCTGTGTAAGTTCGGCCTCTATGGCCTGTAATTTCAGGATATTCATTGAAAATAGTCTATTTTTGGGTTTGCTTAAGCTTCGACCATAGCTTTGGTTGATTGTGATCAAGACATAAAAAAGACCACAAAAATGCACCGAATGGTAATTACACCGCAAATACTCATGTTCGGTCACAATAGATTAGTCATAAGAAATGTTCCCAACACACAAATGTAAACGCTTATTGGCTGCTGTCGTGTAATTGTTTTTTAAAGCAAGTATGCAACGACATCTAGAGTACCCTAACTACACTATGCACCAATTTTTTTGCATAATATTTTCTGGTGAAATATGGTGCCTTAAATACGAAAAAATTTTACAAAATTATTTATTCTATTTTTTTAAGATTTTTTTTAAATTCGGATTTTCTAGAGAGATGCCTTTAGTATGTGGACTATATTTTTTAAGTATACCACCTCAAGGAAATTATGAGTGCTACAAATGCTTAAAACATCACTTTCACGTAAAACAGAAGTTTATTAACTGTCATTTAAACAAATTAGTTTTTTTTTTAAAAAAAATCATTTGCGGCCCCTAAAAACCACAATAATAGAAAGAAATTCGCAAAACATTTGTTTGTTCTATTTCTGAAAGCTTGCATTTAACGAAGAAAACCATGCCTATTTGGAAAGAATATACATATGTATTAATGAAGAAAATATATCCCTTTTGGTAAGTAAGAGAATTTCAACTAAATCATGTTCTTATACCCCCACTATTGTGAACGAGGGTCTATAGCAGTTGTTGCGGGTTAAAGGTGTAACAGACCAAAGGAGTAACCTAAGAGACCCCATGAATATGTGGCGGAAATCCATGTTGGGCTTTTTAAGTAATTTGAGCAATGTCCGTCCGTCTGTCTGTCTGGATTGTGCGCACGATATCTATCGATAGGAGTAACAAATTGACTTTCAATTTGGTATGTGTTAATACAGGGTTTTCCAATAAGAGTGATATGATTTCTTTGAAAAAAAAAACACTTATTGTTAAGGAAATTCAAAAGTATTTTATTTAATGTGAAGTACAATTGATACAATTAAGTTTTAAATAAAACGTCATTCAAATGGCCTCCACGACTTCTTCTGCAGGAACGTATGATGAACCCAATTCTCGAGCACTTTTGCCACTAACTCAAGTCGTATGTCATGAATGACACGTTCAATATTGACTTGTAAAGCTTGAAGAGAGTCTGATTTATTTCGAAAGACCAATGACGTCAAATAACCCCACAAGAAATAGCCGAATGGTGTTAAATCACAACTTCTTGGAAGCCATTCAATATAACAATTTCTTGAAATAATCGAATCTCCAAACATTTCTCGCAACAATTCATTGTTTCATTTGCTGTGTGGCAGGTAGCCACAATCGGTAAGTGGCAAAAGGAGAAAATATTGATCATGGGTGTCAAGGTCGTAGGTCGACTGGAAAGTGTTTTTTTGGATTTAAAAAAAATGGACTTAGCGCACGAAAAGTTGCAATTGGATAACGATTATTTTGAGAATAAAACTGAATAATTTGTAAACGTTGTTCTTGCGTATATCTCTCCATGATGAAATTGTAAACACCACTGAATACAATGAAAAACAAATGACAGATAATGACATATTACAAATGGCTTCAAAATCATGTCATCCCAATTGGAAAACTCGTTACTAGTGGTTTACTGTAATGTCTAATTGATCACGTTCGGGAAAGTCGTGTAATATAATCATATTTTTAAGCACGGACTCCATAATGAGGGCCAAGGGTGTAACATATCGAAATAGTGTGTTTTGGGAGAATCCGTTACTTTTGTGAAATTACTTTTGCAGTTCATAATTTGATAAACTTTTTGGCAACTCTCATACATAAATAGCCTACAACTTTCATGTCAGTGTGGTTCCAACACAATGTTACAGTAGTATAGTGCGAAATAGATACAAACCTCTTCCGACAACCCCACGCCAGTTGACGCATTTATATGCAATTAATAATTAATTAATTAATAATTAATTAATTTCCCCAACAATCATCTTAATGTCTTCCAATTCAAATCATGAACAATATATTCCTAATCATTCTGTCATTTTCTAGACATATAATTATAAATTCCATCTCATATTTCCTTGAAAGTGAGGGTAGAGATGATAACTTTTTTACTCTTTGAACTAGTTACAAACTCGGCAACCGAACTAAAATAGCCTATTTTAGGGTAGATTATCTCAGTTTCAAACTAAATGTAGCATTAAATGTGTGGTGAACTATTTAATTGTTGAAACCGAATCTGAAACTGAAAATTAAACAGTCACAGACACCAGAGAAAACATTAAAAACCGCACCAACGCTCATGAACTTATAATGTCTGAGAATAGTCATCGAGAATACGTGCAAATGACTCCGTATGACTACATACAGGCGCACCGACCTACAGACGTACGTACAGTCGACCAGACGACCAGACATACCCCTTTGGAACAATGCAATACTCTCAGAATGTCCGCCTTTCTGGCTGTTTCGATTTGTTTTGTGTAAACGTAATAAAAGTGTTGACGATTGTGGGAAAAATGCAAACACACCATTATTCTATTCTGGCCAATTCGCCAGTCGGTCGGCCAATATGAAAAAAATATGAAAACCCATTCACCCTCTCATAGTTGTCTGTCTCTTGGTCGTTCGTTCGTTCGTATTCGACGACAAATAGCCCTCATATCCCTCCCCACGACTCACGTTCAGAGCGGTGGCAGTTGGTTATTAATAGTCCATAAAATAGGCAAAACCACAGCTGCTGCTGCTGCTGTTTGCTACCGCAGCCACTGCCACTGCTGGCCATAGCACAGATAATACAGCGATACTGATGCTCGAACTACGTATCTGAGCGATTGATATGCTGGACCAGCGATGGAGTGGCATGCGAGGAAGTTGTAGATGACCGCCGGTAACCTTGTACCCACTCGTGTACCAGAACATAACCAAAACAACCGGCGACAATGTTTACACGAGAAAATCATTCATTGCTCGTAGTGCAGTTGTACTCCTCGGCGAACGTGTAGTACAATCGGTCAATCAGTCATTCACATTCACCAGTTTTGTAGTAATTGAGGTTTTTACTCTAAAGTTTAATTTAAATTTAGATTGATTTCCACTGGAATGAGTGAGTAAACCAGTGACCATTGCAGTGGCGGATATTCTTTCCGTGATTTCTGGGGAGGGTCTTGGCGTATCTCTCATTATCATCAGTATTAGTCAGATACATTGAAAAGGGAAAGTATTTGAGAATGACACATGTTTGCAGATTAGAGATAAACATTATACGAAGCAATGATTAAGGGTTCCATTAAAATACAATTCGTTAACAAGTTGTAAGAGATGAAGTGATACAATTAAGATGATAAATAGATTGGAAAATTCTTTATAAATTTGTACATTATTACCCTACAGATAAATGTATTTCACTTTGACCCATTGCAATAATTGGTTGGAATTCGATTGAAACAATAGAAAAAAAGTACTAGCAACAAAAAGTATAATGCCTACACCGTCTGTCGGTTGTATTTATAAATACATGGTTGAGACAACAAAAATTAAAATGGATACGATCAAATGAAAATGCTTGCAACTAAATCGATGGTTGTAGTAATCGAATTAATATTGTTTTTTCATTGACACTCGGTTAGTTGTGGTAACCAATTTTTAATTTTCATTATATTAACATATGATCGATTTTTGGTTGTAACAACCAATGTTTTATTCTTGACAACTGAAATTGTATCAATAGACCAAAGATTGTTATTGCAACGAATAATTGGTTACTACAACAGAAAAAAGTATTAATAATTAATCGTTTATTGGTTATCCCAATCATTTCCCAAATTTAGAATAATTAAATGTATTTTGGGAAATACAACCGAAAGATTGGTTGCTGATACATGACAAACAAAAAATAAAAATACTCGACATAAATAAATGTTCAACATTTTGTTCATGAACGGTATAGGTAATCAAAAATAATCTCGTGTGGATAATAATGTGTGGAATGCAGAATATGTGTGCAAAATGTTTTACATAAATATAAAATAAAAGCAACAATCATGAAATTGAAAGTACTAAAGAAAAAAATAGGTTTAAATATTTGCTTTCATTAACATAGTGTGGTGTAGGGTATAATAACTAACGAAAGAAATGGTTGCTTGAAGCGAAAATAATTTAAAAAAATTGCGGTATATTAAAACAGAGGCAGTTATTGATGAAAATTTTATCATGATTTCATGTTGAAAGAATTGTCATATTAGTTGCAGGTTATAAGTAAAGCATCAATAAATAAATAATACAATTTTATTTAATTACTGGTATTGAATACCAATTTTTTCTGTTTTTTAACAAAGCTATATCTTATTTTCAAAATATAACTTCAGAAATGTATGTTCTTTAACTGTCGGATTGTACAGTTAAAGAATGATTTTAAAGTAATTTTGGCTCGACTCCGCAGCCCTGCAATGGAAGAAATATTTAATCTCGGGCTTAGGCCGGCCACGCAAAATAACTTTAGTCCGCGTAGCCGTCATTGTACATACCCCAGAGTAGAAAATCTGTAACCCCGGCCGGAAGCCGTCCACCCAGAAACACTTTGATCCGCGTACCCATCTTTGGACATTTCGATAACTAGAAAGTTGTCTTCAGTGACCAATGTCTTTAAAGACTAAATGGTTATTTTATGCCCACTAAATCCATGGACGTGGTGACAGCGATTATGTGGACATTATGACACCCTTGAAGGTGTTTCAAAGGTCATGGACCTTTGAAAATGTTTGCAGTTTCACAACATCCATCTCACAGCTATAACACCTCTAAGTGTTGGTAAGAGAACGAGTCACTACAACCCTAAATTGCTCGATACCAGCCGCTTGTACCAATATTAAGCCATCACGAAGAAAAATGCAAAAACATTTGATGTGACTTAATTCATTAAAGCCAGCGAGAGTTATGATTGTTCCAAATTGAAATTAAAAAAAATATCTAAAAATATTTCTATGAATACATTTCGGTGAACATCTTTGAAAAATTAAAGAATTCGCGAATTTTTGTAGTGATATTCATACATTAGGAAATATGGAAATATTTTCTTGCGAATTTCGTGGATCGTAGAGTCGACATACCACTATGGGACAAATGACCTATTTTACTGGCCAAAAGTCCAAAAACTCAAAATTTTTGTTGAATTAGGCAATATAAGTACGCAAGAGTATATATACATCATTCAGTAAAAAATTGAGCACATATTACAATTTTAAGAAAATCGGTTCTAGCCATAATGTACATATGTATATGCTGCTACCGATTAGGTCTTTTAGCGCTATATCACATTTAATCTTTTTGAAACTTAAGACGGTGGAGTTCTTTCATGCCAGAACCAACGATGGCGAATTTGAAAAAAAAATCGGTTCAGATATAGGACCCATATATGTTCCTTTGGCATTTAAGATGCTAAACATATCTGAAAAGAGATACTTTTTCACCAAGGAGCAAAAATGAACAAATCCGGATATTACACCATTTTCAACTGTAATTCGAAAAAAATCAATTCAATTTCGAATAAGATCAATTGAAATTCGAAGATTCCATTTGAAATTCGAAAAAGGTCAATTGAAATTCGAAGATTCCATTTGAAATTCGAAAAAAATCAATTGAAATTCGAAACACATCAATTGAAATTCGAAAAACATCAATTGATATTCGAAATACATCAATTGAAATTCGAAATACATCAATTGAAATTCGAATTTTTCCATTTGAAATTCGAAAAACATCAATTGATATTCGAAATACATCAATTGAAATTCGAAATACATCAATTGAAAATCGAATTTTTCCATTTGAAATTCGAAAAACATCAATTGATATTCGAAATACATCAATTGAAATTCGAAAATGTAAACAAATCTGCACATTAGATTGGGTAGAATTTATTTAAACACATTTGCTGACTAAATCTTAACATATAATGTGATGATCTTATCTTTTATGAATATTTATTCAAAATTAGTTGAAACAAAACATATTTAAATATTTTAATATTAAAGGTTTAACACAGACGAATAGTATCACTTAAATGCTACCGCATCTAATATACAGCATTGATTTTGTTTAAATTTTTCGAATTTCAAATGATGAATTTCGAATTTCAATTGATGTATCCGAATTTCAATTGGTGTATTACGAATTTCAAATGGAAAAATTCGAATTTCAATTGACGTATTCCGAATTTCAATTGCAATTTCACGAATTTCAAATGATGTGTTTCGAATTTCAATTGATGTGTTTCGAATTTCAATTGATGTTTTTCGAATTTCATTTGATGTTCTTCGAATATCAAGTGATGTTTTTCGAATTTCAATTGACCTTTTTCGAATTTCAAATGGAATATTCGAATTTCAATTGACCTTTTTCGAATTTCAAATGGAATATTCGAATTTCAATTGATATTTTTCGAATTTAAAATGGAATCTTCGAATTTCAATTGACTTTTTTCGAATTACAATTGAAAATGGTGTAGTTACTATCTTCACAATACAACAAGCTTTTATTTTCTGTTTAAATTGGCTGTACCAAACCGTACCGAAATTTTGAAAGGCTATATAACTAAAAAAATAAGTTTGCGTCAACCGTCACGAGGCAACATCAAACACTTACATATTTTTCACATCTCGGAATTAGTTCGCAGTTATTTTTCACGCAATTTAAATACTTACAATATACACTATCTTCCATTTAAATATTTCCCAATTTATTATGCTGCAAATTTATGAATACGAGTTATTTAATATTCAGAAGAAAATAGGCACTGTAACCATTTTTGTTTATTAGATTTTATCAACTATTACGACGAGAAACAATATGTAAAATTTGACTTTTGGCCAGTGAAACGTGTCATTTGTCCCATAGTGCATTGGCATTCGGTGATTATGTGTTCATTCAGGGTAACTGATATTCTACGAATTAGGTTAAAATTTCAAAACAGTACCCCAGGTTTTAAAGTACATCACAGCAGTACGCCCGAAGCACGCATAAAATAATAGTAGCTACTATTAAAATTGACTAGAATAAAACTTAATTTTGTTTTTGCAAAATTTAAAAAAAGTGACTTAAATTTCAGTGATTCATTATTTTTTTTGCGGCCTCGATTTTGGAGATACAATAAATTCAGCTCAGCTCAGAAAATCGGGCGGGCCGATGTAATAACCTACACCTCCCCAACAATGCGAAAATGGGCATTGCGATAATAACTTTAAATAATTGTTTTCGTTTCAGTTAACAAAGTACTTTGCTCCACCTCCTCATCAAGGCCTACTTCAATAAGTAGTTGAATATGTTGATCATAATAAAGTAGATCTAAAACGATAATCTTAAAATGCGCAGTATTCTTTCATAGATCAAGAATCGGACAAATACATGGGACTGCAAATAATCTTAGAGGATTTTCATTAACTTGAATCAACAACGTCTTTTCTGATATTTCATTCAGAACGCTGAATAAGATAAAGATCGGAAATAAAATACAGTTTCTACAACGGTTAAATACTAACGTAGTATATATGTGGCTATATCTAAATCTGAACCGATTATCTCCAATTTAAGCAGTATTAGTTCCAAAATTAAGAAACTTATTTCTGCCAAATTTTGCAACGATCGAAAATAAAGAACAACTTCTATAGTGCTTTGCTACCAATACGGGGATATATCTAAATCTGAACCAATTTTCCACGAATTTGGCAGTGTTCATTCATGTTATAAAAAACCTCTCTCTGCCGAAGTTGGTACTGATCGGATATAAAATACGGTTCCTACAGCGTTTACATTACAATTCGGGTGTAACATATGTATGGGGACTATATCTAAATCGTAACCGATTTCCCACAAATTTTGTAGTGTTCATTCATGTAATAAGAAACCTCTTTTTGCCGAATTTCGTACTGATCATATATAAAATACAGTTTCCTTACAGTTTCCGCTTACATGTCAAACCGGGGGTAACATATATATAGGGGCTATATCTAAATCTGAACCGATTTTCCTCAAAATTGGTATCATCTCTAAGTGTATCAAAAGACTTTTTTGTGTTAATTTTTATAGAGATCGGTTATAAAAGGTAGCTTATACAGTGATATACATATATTTCAAATCGGAGGTACATATATATGGGAGCTATATGTAAATCTGAACCGATTTTGACCAATTTCAAAAGGGAATCGTCCGTGGGCCAAAAAAGAGTTCTGTGCCAAATTTCGTCACAATCCTAGCGTAAATACAATGATACGTCTACAGACAGATGGACATGGCCCAGGAAGTGATTTCAAGTCGATAAGTATAATAAACGATGGGGCTATATCTTCTCCTTTTGTGTCTTACAAACAAAGGCCAGACTCGTAATACCCTGGAGCACAGTGTGGTGTAGTGAAATGCACGGAAGTTTAACGAAGGTTATACTTTCTTTAACCTTTAAGGCACACCAACGATACTTATATCGATTTGTAGATAACTAAAGCCACTATAACCGCTTCTTTCGTGATATTTAGTTATATTGACGGCCGCATTGACCGCGGTCAAAAAATAAAAACAAAAAAACACTTGGAATCACATTTCCAAAAGTTATGAGCTAAGATTTTTCGTGGAAAGATATAAAATAAACAATGTTCACACGCTATTGATTCTCCAACAACCGGCCATTACCTCTGGAACGAATAAATGGCCACACCTTATAAAATAATGGATAAAAACATGAACATGTCTTGCCTTTTCCCAACATATTTCAAGCATATTTGTTTATATCTTAAAATTGTATTTTTGTGGTTTATCTAATTTCATCAACTTTTGCACCAAAATCTGTATATTCGTATATATTTCGTCTATTGTATATATGGGTAAATCCGAAAAATTGTGTACCAAAAATGTAAAAAATACGTCACGTTAATGATCTTACCATTGAAATGGCACGTACAGCAGTGTCTATAAAATATAAAATACAACATTAAATAAAATTGTTCATAGAATATTGTTGTTTTAACGTATTGAAATTGCTGCGTAACGTCCGCAACAAAAAAATGTAAAATTTTTTGTCAACGAACAAATGTTTAATTCTAATGAGAGCTATTTTTATATCCTTAAATATTCCTCTTTCTTTTCGTTATTTCGATTTTTCTGATTACAATGCAAAGTTAGCTAAAAAGATGGAAATTCACGATAACCTCCAAACCTACTTCCATATATTGTAACGTCCGAACTTTCGCCGCGAATATTGCATTCCTTAAAAATATTTAGGTAAATATTTAAATGCTATTTCAAATTACTCCAAAATAATTTATGTATGTTTGCTGAAGTTTGTATGAAAATATGTCATTCAGAACGCCAACGGGATAACAAATTTTGTAAAAAAGAATTCGTTCAAATGTAACGTCCGCAACACAGGATTTGCTAATATATCAAAAGGTTTAAACCTTTTTAGTCGCCAGGACCAGACAATTTGTTACAGGCGGTAGATGACTTATTCCCTGGTTCATGGATCTCTACACTTTTTGTATAAAGCAGGTATATATACCAATAAAATTGAGATAAACCAAGGCTGTGGTCATCTCAAGTGAGGGATACAGGAGCTCATGATTTCGGATCTCGCAATGGTAGCTTTCTTATATATATAGAGGTGGTCTCCAATAACATAAATACATAAACATGAAAGTCCGCTATACATTATAGTAAGGCAATATGTCGCTGAATCCAAAAACTGACACGGTTGCTTCATATACTGTTGTTCAATATTCATTTGATTTGCGTTCGGGGAACTGGAATGTACCAGGAAACAAATTAACTAACTTAATTTGTTAATTTGTTAAATTAAAATTAGTTAAATTAAGACTGGGAACTATGTTATACGATTCAGTGGAACTGGAATACAGACATGCCTCTAGCGACGTGCTAGCTCTTTTTGCGAGATAGTGCCCTTGCGACAACAAATGATAGATGGTCACTAGTCAGGAACTACATACATAGTAGACTGATGTGGCCCTGCCTAAACTCCAAACGCATCAACGATCTGCTGTCGTTGTCGTGACCGAACGGCTCACTTATTTTGTCTGTCGTGACGGGTCAATGCCTGGATGGAACACAGGAAGATTGGATATCTTGCGAAATGACCTTTGCCGAAGCTGCTAATAAGAGTAGGGGGAATCAATAGAACACATTTTGTGTATGTGCCTTACTCCCTCTAGAAGGCTACACGCTACCAAAGAATTGGGAGCCTAAAGGTTTGGCTGTTAAAATCGGCTAAATTTGAGCTTCTACAGCAATAAAATCAAAGTTCAAAAGTTGTGGTTAAACATATGTTTTTGCTTACTCCGTGTGGTAAAAAAATTGACTACACAGTCTAAGTGGACCTGTCATGCAGGCTGACATTGTTAACTTAAACCTAAACATCGATATTTGAGAGGTATCTAACCCCACTAAATGTATGAATCACTGTTAAGCCAAGCCACTGACCAATAACTCCACCTCTAAACCGACTGAGATTATTTCCACTAAAATAAATTGATCACATAATGATTCATGTTTAGCTTTAAGACGACAAATTGTTCTGTCTGACTTGGTTCTCCCATTCAAGTCCAGCATAAAAGTCTCACCTGACATTAAAGCTGAGTTTTTATACGAAATCGTATAATTTTACCCAGAATATGGTCAATACAAATGTACGTATGTATATTGTATTTATGAACGTACTCGAGATTAGTTTGTTAGTCGCATGTAATTATCAATTATTTTTGTTATTTTATTCGTTTACTTAACCACTTTTATTGCAATCAATTGAATTATCCACATTCAATTTCATATATATGTATATTTTAATACAGTTTTTATTACAAATCTCACAGTGCCGGAGGAGGAGAGAACGACGATGTTGAGATATTCAAATGAGAACGATTGGTAGTAGTTGATGCTTGGGTGGGGGAGGAGAAGGAGGCAAGGAATTTTGTCCATACATATGTAAGTATATGGGAACATGCTATCATTAATTATAAATATTCGTATTAATATGATATGATTAAAAGGTGAATTTCCCACGAAGATATTGCCTAGAGATGACTTGTGTGAATTTATTAGATGTTGTTATTCATAACTATAATATTTAGACATGACAGCTAGAAGTGGTCCAATAAATGCACATACAACTGGGTCGTCCAATGGAATTTATACAAATATGTGTACGGCGTGATAAGCGTTCAGAACCGCTTGGAGTACAACGTTACGTGATAAAAGCATTGATTTATGGAATTTTTAAATTTACGGAATTTTTGCTTTATTTGTCATTTACAAACTAGGGAAATAAACTGTTCCAATTACGTCGGAAATTATAGAATTATAAGGGATTTTATACAGGTTTTATAAGGTGGCGCAAAAGTAATCCTCCTATCAGAAAATGCTATAAATTTTGCGATTCCCCTAATGTCAGTTCTGTTTTGACATTTGTGTAGTAAACACATGCGAAATACACGTTAATAAACAATATTACGCTACACTGCTCCAGAACGCGGAATATTGCTTTTTTCATTTTCTTTCATTTTTTTTTAAATTACAGCCAAAAAACATCGAAAGGTTACTTTTGCGCCACCTGTTATTCCATAGACATGATTGTAACTAAATTTTTACGGCTCTATGATGCTTATAGGGAAAAGGGAATAAATATATATGTATATATACTTCAGTAAATGTTAAACCTTTGTGGAAGAACTACCAAAATAAGTTGGCCTATGCGTTGAATTTTAGAACTTAAACTATATTTGGAGAAAATGAACAAAATTTGAAGTCATTCGGTCAGTTTTTCATAGAGCTGTCATGTCAGACAGACGGAGGGACGTAGCTTAAAAATCTCAAAGAGTCACAAAATAACACTGATAAAACTTGACAATATTTATTCATATTCCCAAACCTTCGACTTTGACTTCACCTCAAGTCAACCGACCTTTGTCTGCATCCACTGCTTGACCAATTTGAAGTCATATTTTAGTAATTGCAACAGTTTTTAGTGTTATTATTCTTGTTGACCTACACCAGGTACCCTTTCATTATGAGTATGACTAAAATTAAATTATGCAATTTATTGTATTAATCATTTGATATCTTTGGTCTCTGAACAGCGAGACTGTTTCGCTGTTCTCCGGCAGGTTTTTGGGACATTAATGCTTTGATTTCTATACGCTTAACTTTACGTATTGCACAACGGTGAATTGTGCCAAATAAAGCGGCTTGAACTAATCAAAACATTATTACAAATTAATGCTGTAGTTTTTGTCTGTTGCCGTTTTTTTGTTGGCTGCGCTTATTTCGATTGTGGCGTTGCATTATTATGATTGGTGTGTTTAGAGTGGGTGTCACCTCAACTGTCAAATTCGGTACTTAACAGTCTTTCATTCATTTTTCTCTCCTAACCCAAAAAGAGTTTGGCCAGTTGCTTTATTGCTCAACAATAACAGCATTTACATTGCAAACAATTAACTGGGGTAGGCGATTTCCACAGTAAGTAAGTAGCACAGCTCAGTGCACAGTGGCTGGCAGGTGGGATGTGTGAGAATGCATGTGCAGTATTTTAATTCATTTTGTGTAACAAAAAAAATTACAAGTTTTACACTATTTTTGTCCTTGATAATTTTAAAGGAAAAGGCCTATTTTTTAAACAAAATATATAAAACAAAACAAAATTTCGAATATTTGATTATTACAACAAGAAGCAAAAACATAAATATAGTAACTTGTAGTAGGTAAAGGAACAAAGCTAATACAATATAAATAACAAAATAAACTCAACGAAAATTTTTTGGGTCTTGAAAACAGCTGTTAGTATTACACGCTTCTTCTCGTTTTATCCTTATACAAAATATTATATGTAGCTCACCATGCACATCTTTGGTCATATGACTTTTTATACCCTACACCACACTGTGGTACAGGGTATTATAAGTTTGTTTCACAGCAGATGCTTGTAACACCTTAAAATAACACAGCTAGACCCACCTTAAAGTATACCGATCGACTCAGAATCACTAGCTGAGTCGATTTAACGATGTCTGTCCGTCCGTCCGTCTGTCCATGTAAAGTTGTTCGTCGACTACAGGTCGCAATTTCACTCCGATCGTTCTGAAATTTTGCAGTTTAGAGTATTTCGCGACTGTTAAGATCGCTATTGAATTTGGTTGAAATCGGTTCAGATTTAGATATAGCTCCCATATATATCTTTCGTCCGATTTGGCCCTTTAGTCCTATAGAAGCTGTATTTTACATCCGATCGTTTTGAAATTTAGAATGGTAGAGTTTCTTGATCCATGAACCAAGATTGCTGAATTTGAAGAAAATCGGTTCAGATTTAGATATAGCTCCCATATATATCTTTCGTCCGATTTGGTCCTTTAGTCCTATAGAAGCTGTATTTTACATCCGATCGTTTTGAAATTTAGAATGGTAGAGTTTCTTGATCCATGAACCAACATTGCCGAATTTGAAGAAAATCGGTTAAGATTTAGCTATAGCTCCCATATATATGTTTCGTCCGATTTGGCCCTTTAGTCCTATAGAAGCTGTATTTTACATCCGATCGTTTTGAAATTTAGAATGGTAGAGTTTCTTGATCCATGAACCAAGATTGCTGAATTTGAAGAAAATCGGTTCAGATTTAGATATAGCTCCCATATATATCTTTCGTCCGATTTGGTCCTTTAGTCCTATAGAAGCTGTATTTTACATCCGATCGTTTTGAAATTTAGAATGGTAGAGTTTCTTGATCCATGAACCAACATTGCCGAATTTGAAGAAAATCGGTTAAGATTTAGCTATAGCTCCCATATATATGTTTCGTCCGATTTGGCCCTTTAGTCCTATAGAAGCTATATTTTACATCCGATCGTTTTGAAATTTAGAATGGTAGAATTTCTTGATCCATGGACCAACATTGCCGAATTTGAAGAAAATCGGTGCAGATTTAGATATAGCTCCCATATATATCTTTCGTCCGATTTGGTCCTTTAGTCCTATAGAAGCTGTATTTTACATCCGATCGTTTTGAAATTTAGAATGGTAGAGTTTCTTGATCCATGAACCAACATTGCCAAATTTGAAGAAAATCGGTTAAGATTTAGCTATATCTCCCATATATATGTTTTGTCCGATTTGGCCCTTTAGTCCTATAGAAGCTGTATTTTACATCCGATCGTTTTGAAATTTAGAATGGTAGAGTTTCTTGATCCATGAACCAACATTGCCGAATTTGAAGAAAATCGGTTAAGATTTAGCTATAGCTCCCATATATATGTTTCGTCCGATTTGGCCCTTTAGTCCTATAAAAGCTGTATTTTACATCCAATCGTGTTGAAATTTAGAATGGTAGAGTTTCTTGATCCATGAACCAACATTGCCGAATTTGAAGAAATCGGTTAAGATCTAGCTATAGCTCCCATATATATGTTTCATCCGATTTGGCTCTTTAGATCCAATCGTTTTTATACCCTACACCACACTGTGGTACAGGGTATTATTTAAGTATTAAATGTCCCAAAAGTAAATTTATGTAAACAATTTATACATGAATTACAAAATTTATATATCAGAGTAATTCAATATTACGAGAGTGGTGTAGGGTATTATATAGTCGGCACCGCCCGCCTTTCCTTACTGGTTATAGATAAACCACATTTTTATAATACTTAAAACGAACACTGCTAACTCCGTAGTGTTATGCGTACCTGCAGGGCCTGTTTATTCTGCTCATCTCTAGGAATGAAGTGACATAAGTATGTACCACAAATTGTGCACCAAAAAGTGCTGGACAACATCTGCAGGGCTAGCTAGAATAAAATGAGCATAGACAAGGGCTGGTAAACATCTGCAGCGCCATCTGTTATGTATATTATGATTCTGCATATCTCTGGAAAAAGAGCTTTCGATGATTTTGCACATCTCTATAAAGAATTACCACAAACTGAGCATCAACCAGTAAGGAAAGGCAGAAAGTCGGGCGGGGCCGACTATATAATAGTCTACACCTACCTAACAATGCGATTAGGGTCATTGCGATAATAATTTGGAATAATTGGTAAATGGGTAAGAACATATATATGTGGATATATCTAATTCTGAACCGATAATCGCTAAATTAAGCAATGTTCGTTCCTAAATTGAGAAAACATCTTTCTGGAGAATTTTGTAATGATCGGAAGTAAAGTACAACTTCTATAGCGCTTTGTAACCAAATCAGGAGGAACATATAGATGGAGGTTATACATAAATCTGAATCGATTTTCCCTAAATACTTATTCATGAAAAATAGAGACCCTTTCTGTCGAATTTCGTACTGATCGGATATTAAAAAAGTCTCTACAGCGCTTAGATGTCAAATCGGGGTAACATATATATGGGTCTATATCTAAATCTGAACCAATTTTTCTCCGAATTTGGCAGTATTCCTTCATGTAATAATAAACCCCTTTTTGCCGAATTTCGCTGTGATCGGATATACAATACAGTTTCGACAGCGCTTGAATTTCAAATCGGGGGTAACATATATACGTATGGGGGCTATATCTAAATCTGAACTGATTTTCTCCGAATATGGCAGTATTCCTTCATGTAATAAGAAACCCCTTTCTGCCGAATTTCGTACTGATCGGATATAAAATACAGGTTCTACAGCGCTTACATGTCAAATCGTGGGTAACATATATACGGGGGCAATATCTAAATCTGAACCGATTTCCCCCATATTTTGTATTGCCTCTAAGTGTATCACGAGACTACTCTCTGCCAATTTTTGTGCAATCGGTTGAAAAATGTTGCTTATACAGTGCATATATGGGCAAATATCAAAGTTTTTAATTTTGAAGTAAATTTTTTTTCAAGATTTTTTTGGCGAGCTCATCAACGGCTTTTACAACAGACGAAGATAAAAATATAAACATGCAAAAACCGTTGTTGTGAATAAATTTCATCAAAGGCCGCGAAAGTTATGGCGGTTCCAAATTGAAATTTTTAAAAAAAAATTGTATAAAATGCAATTTTCAGCGGAATTCGGAAAACTAAAATTACAATCATAGAACATTAGCATGATGTAATATATCGAATACCGCGAAATATAAAAATCGGAAAAATATAAGTCTAATTTTCACAATTATATGAGGCAATTTTATGTGGCATATACAAGGAATGAGGATAATATCGCTATTAGTTCAAAAGTATTGTTTGTTTTAAAATTAGAAGTTCACATCATATGTGTTTTATTTTAATAAAAAAAATTTATGATTTCATCGTTATCATACGAACATTATTTTTGTGGAAATATAATTTTTGCAATGTGCATAATTTGCCCAATCATCAAAATAAAATGAAGGCCCTCCGATTTCGGAATAGAGCGATAAAAATCCTTTTATTTCATATACACTTCCGCCATATCTGTACCCCGCACTTGATTTGCCTTGACGATCATTGCTGAGACAAAAGTGTCACGTTCTTCGCGTACAAGACTTCAATCTTCAAATACGTATCCATGATTGTTAAGTGCACCACAGCAGTACGCCCGAAGGACATAGAAATGAATTTCAGACGTTTATACTATTAAAAATGCCAAGGACAAAATTTGCAATTTTTGCAAAAGTTGAAAAAAGTGAATAAAATTTCAGCGATTCATTATTTTGTTACGGCCCCCTGATTTTTGAATTCACCAGTTCAAAAGCCATCTGGGATAATTAATTCAGCTCAACCTATACATAAGTGTCGATGTGCTCCGCGAAATACACTATCAAGAAAAATTCACGCAAGTTTAACAAAGGTTTGGGAAGCTATAGCGGTGGTTCCATTAAGAGCACATCAACGACGCCTATATAGATTTATAGGTATTTCAATCCGCTATAACCGCTTTTTTAGTGTTATTTCATTACATCGCGGGGCGCGCTGACCGCGGTCAAAAAACAAAAAACACTTGAAATCGCATTTCAAAAAGTTATGAGCTATAATTTTTTGCGGAAAGATCTCACATGAACAGTGCTCACGAACAAATCTTCCTCCATGTGTCCCTCGTGTTTTTTGTAACTGACTAATAACTTCAGAATAAATAGTTCGGCCACAACTTATAAAAGAATGGATACAGATATTAACATTTCTAGAACTTTTTTCACAATTTTGAAATGAATGTGCTTTAAACTTCTAAAGCTTTTTAGATAATAACAAACTTTTCTGGGAAAAAAACTTTTATGTTTGTGGTTTATCTAATTCCATCAACTTATGCACCGAAATCTGTACACAGAGCGAGAAAAGGGTAAAACAACATACATTACCCCTGTTTTAAAAAATTTTGATATTTGCCCATATGCCAAATCGGAGGTACATATATACGGGGGCTATATCTAAATCTGAACCGAATTTCAAGAAACCTCTGTCTGCCGAATTTCGTACTGATCGGATATAAAATACAGTTTCTACAGCGCTTACATGTCAAATCGGGGGTAACATATATATGGGGGCTATATGTAAATCTGAACCGATTTTAACCAAATGCAATAGGGATCGTCCGTGGGCCTAAGGAAAGATATGTGCAAAGTTTCGTTGAGATCGGACCATAATTGCGACCTGTACTTTGATTACAAGAATATGTACATCTACAGACAGACGGACAGACAGACAGACGGACATAGCTAAATCGACTCAGAAAGTGATTACAAGTCGATCGGTATAATAAACAATGGGTCTATCTCTTCTTCTTTTGGGTGTTACAAACAAATGCACAAATAATACCCTGTACCACAGTGTGGTGTAGGGTATAAAAGGGTTGGACAACATCTACCAGGCCAGCTAGAATAATATGAGCGTCAAAAAGGGCAGGACAACGTATGCAGGGCCAGTTAGCATATAACATGATTCTGCACGTCCTTGGAAAAATAGCTTTCTATTGACATATATTTTTTTTAACAGTTTGAGGATAATAAATATCAAAAAAGTGTACCACAAATTGACCATTGAAGATGTTTAAATTGTAGGGTACTAAGACCCAAAATGGCATAACAAAAAATGTTCATCCTTTCAAATATATCTTTAATACTATGCACATATTTCAATAAGCAGTTTTCCACTGATGTAGATTTATTTTCCATTCAAGCGCCCTAAAGATCCTAAAAATTTACCACAATTTTTAACAGGTATTAATTTCCGACACATAATCTCCGCTCGTGTTGATGGCAGACAATAACAATAACTTTACCCGATAAGTGGGTGGCGCTGCATTATTTATTTAGACATATTATATTTAATCATTTAAATTCATAAATTGTTTATAAATGATCAGGAGGCGTAGAAAACATTGTTATGTGTGCCGAAAAGGGCCGAGCAACATCGGCAGGGCCTGAAGATTCTGCACATCTCTGGAAAAGAGGTGAAAGGAGTATGTACCACAAACTGAGAATCAGAAAGGGCTGGACAACATCTGCTTGGCCAGCTAGAATAGAATTAGCATCAAAAATGTCCGGACAACATCTGCTGGGCCATCTGCTATGTATATTATGATTCTGCACATCTCTGGAAAAATAGCTTTCGATGATTCTGCACATATCTATTATGATTATGCACATCTCTGGAAAATGAGGAGAAACAAATACCACAAATTGAGCATCAAAAAAGAATGGACAACATCTGCAGGGCCAGCTAGAAAATATAATATAAGCATCGAAATGCGCTGAACAACATCTTCAGGGCCACCAACTATCTATATTATGATTCTGCACATCTCTGGAAAAATGCTTTCTCTTGATATATATTTTGTTACAGTTTGAGGATAATAAATGTCAAAAAGGTGTACCACAAATTGAGTACTGAAGATGTTTAAAGTGTAGGATACTAAGACCCAAAATCACATTACACAAATATGTCCATCCTTTCAATATTATTAAGACTCTGCACATATTTGAATAAATAGTTTTCAATTGATGTATATTTATTTTCCATTCAAAGGCCCTAAAGACCCTAAAAGTATACCCAAATTGGTCCAGAGTACTCGTATATACAGACATCTAATTATATGTTAGTCTAAATTCTGGTATTGTAGCTATTGTTATGGTTTATTATTTATTTAAGTAGCAAAGCAAACATCATGACAGCTTGTCATGATGTTTGTTTTGATATTATTTCCTAAACTTAAATTTCTGTTATTTAGTTTCATTCAATTCCAATTGTTTACTCGTGGCTTTACTCATGTGTGATTTCACTTTTTATTAACGAAAACCTGTGATTTTAATTATGATTATAAAAACTTCACACCACCACCTACATGGACGGCCAATTTAATTCCTCCATCCTCCAAAAATTATTATTACAATTTCCGAATAATCATAACATTTACAATGAAAATGTCTATAAAATTCAAACAAATTTCTACGAATTTGCTCCACGCTTCGTTTAATGAAAATTACTGCCTTAATAATAGACGAAACTGGAGTGGGAGCTGGAATAGATTTTCATATAAATATTCGAAACATTGAATGGTCAAAACATCAGTTCGCCACAAAATGTATTCCAAAGTAATTGTATTCGTAGCCGTTCTAGCTGTTTTGCTGGCACCAGTAATGGTAAATATATATTAGAAAAAAAATTAAAATCTTTATATGACTAACTCTATTTAATTCTCAGAGTCGTCCCAGTCCTCAACAACAGGGCGGCAGCAATAATTGCCCACCACCACCCAATGGTCCTCGTCCCAGTGGACCACCACCTAGTGGCATGCCTCCACATGGTGCTGGAGGTCGAGGCGGTAAATTTCTCGTACCGCTATCCAACATTGTGCCTCTTATTAATAATTTTGCCCAATTGCAGGTCCATGTGGTCCTCCACCAAATGGTTCTCCACCACCTTCTACCACTGCTGCCACCTCGACAGTTTAAATCGCCAACGACCTTTTGAAAAAAAATTCAACTATATCTTTGTATGGATTACAATTCTTTTCTTTTTATTCCCTCTCTAAATAAAATTGTATTTAGTGTGGCATATCTTTGTACATAGTTTAGTTGAATGTCGTCTATTAAAATGTAAATGATATAACCAACACAACATTTTGCTCGTTATCTACCGCAGTAATATATTTGCAATTTAATTATCAGTTCCTATAGAAATAACAGGAATCCCAAAAAGTGAATACATGTAATACACATAACACAATAAAATAGAAGGAAATACGAGGTAAGGTTAAGAAGTGATCAAAAAATGGGAAAGGAAAGGGCTTAAGTAAGAAAATGCTAATAATTTTGCTCAAAATTAAAGACCTGCACAAATTTGTGGTACACTTTTAGGGTCTTTGTTGTACTGGAATGGTAATTAAATATATATCGCTGAAAATCTAAATTTCTAAAGATGTGCAGAATAGTATAACCGCTCCAATAACATGCAGCATGGATTTATTATACCTTTTTGAGGGCGTGAATACACTTAAGTTGCAATAAAGCGCTATATAGTTTTTGTGGTACACATTGAGGCCCTTTATTAAACACGATTTGTAATAAAATATAAATCAATCATATGCAGAAAATTAAAACCGCTTTCACAAATTGACTTCATGGATTTATTGTACACAAGTTGGAATAAACAGCTCTACGCAGCTCTTTGTTAAAATTGTAGGGTACTAATTGTTCCCGAATTGTGGAAAAAATATATATATTACTGAAAGCTACCTTTCCAAAGATGTACAGAATCATATAACCACTTCAATGATCAATGATTTGCATGGACTTGTGGTACATCTTCAGGGTCAGTAGAACCTTCAAATTGCAACAAAGCGCTTCATCGATTTTATGGTACACTTTTAGGCTAGTTATTGTAATCAAATTATAATAGAACACTGATCAGTGTAAAGCTGCCCTTCCGAAGATGTGCAGAATAATAAAACCATATCAATAGATGATCAGCACTAACTTGTGGTACACATCTAAGAACTTTAGTGCCTTCAACTTGTAGTAAAGCTCGTCTGAAATTTTGTGGTACACTTTTTATATCGTTGAAAACCTACTGCGCAAAAGATGTGAAGAATCATATCGAACCTTAACCGCCAAAAAGACTTAAGCGCCACAATGATTTATTTTATTTTTGGAGCGAAGTCATTTACTTATGACGAATAGAGTCATGTGTCAGATATTTTAAAGCTGTAAAACATACCGTTATACGAAATTTCACAGTAATATAAACAGATTTATGCATTACATATGCATTTAAACAAAAAATAATCGCAAAATAAACCTTCTCCTCTAAATTTTTGTGATTGGCGATAAGAGGACTGCATTAAATGTATCAATATATTAATATAAAGGCATGTTTTCTGTGTTTCAGAAGTTCAAGAGTGCAATATTTTAGAAGTTTTATAAGATTGTAAAATTGTATTAAATGTAAATCGTATAATCTTTCGCAACTATAAAATGTATTCGTTTATTGCCAAAAAGTGATGAATTGGAATATTTATAAATTACAAATTAGTACTGTAAAACAAAAGCTATGACATTTTTAACTATAAATTATAACACGAAATCTAATACATATTCTAATTCTAACTAAAATTCGAAAAAGTCAGCAATGTTTTTAAATCTGTTTTTGAATAATAATAACGACGATGAAGTTATTTATTGTTTTTAACCACTGTGCCACGGCAGGGATGTGATGGTGGTGCTAACAGCGTGCAACATACGTACCGCAGCAGCATTTTCTATAACACGATTAAGGAGTAGCTAACGAAATTATCTTGTAACATAATCGACAGCAAAACGAAAAGTATTTTGGATGTTGTGAAATATGGTGCAAGTTACAAGGAACCACCATTCATTCGTGTTGGTGTAAAAGTTAACAACACACGAATGAGTCAACACTTTGAGTAATCAAAAATGTAGAATTAATTGGCCAAACTTTAAATTCCAGAGGAGCACCATATAGATTAAGGGTCAATAATAAGAGGAGCGCACACACATCATAATTTGTAATAAATTGCAGCAGTAATTCCTCATAACCACTAATGTCTCACTTAAAATATACTCCACATTAAGCTACCGATTTGCAGTAGACTCACTCATTCACTCACTTACTCACTCCCCTGCATCCAATGCCGTGCAATCGTGGAAAAGTGCCAACAGCCAACAATGTTCCATTCAAATTCACATCAAACTGAATTTGTAAACAAACGCCGTCAATTCGCGCACTTTGTTAAATACACAAACTTTCATGTCGAGAGACACTGCAAAATATAGTCCAGCCATTCTTTTCGTGTGCCCGTAAGTGTTTACATAATAACCAATTTACCCACTCCACTTTTTGTGGGGGAGGGGGGTGGAGGTAGACACACGTTAAACGCCGATTGCGAGAGGCTCGCAGCCAAATCAAATGCATTTTGTAAGTCGAGTGAGGACAGCGCCCAAACCAAACATTTTGATACAAATTGTGACTACTATTCAAAGAGTTCACATAAAAAAGAAATATACTACAATAAACAAACAAAATGTTGGCAAAAATGCAGCTGTGGTCAACGGAAATCAAATGCAAAGCGATTTAAAAGAAATTCGAATGTAAACCGACAGAGAGCCCGATCGAATTAATAATTGAAATGATAAGCAAAAGAAAAGGTTTGGAAATTGGGTAACATCCTCATTGAGTAGTTGGGCTGTGGGAGGATGTATGTGTCTTGAGTCTTTTGTTTTACAGAAAAGACTTTGTTGAGGGAGATGTATAGAAACCATTTTGTTTAGGTTTTTTATGCCCTACACCACACAGTGGTACAGGGTATTATAACTTTGTGCATTTGTTTGTAACACCTAAAAGGAGAAGAAATAGATAGTTTATTATACCGATCGACTTAGAATCACTTTCTGAGTTGATTTTGCCATTTCCGTCTGTCTGTTCTTCCGTCCGTCCGTCTGTCTGTCTGTGCATGTATTCCTATAATCAAAGTACAGGTCGCAATTACGGCCCGATCTCCACGATATTTTACACATATCTTTTTATATCCGATCAGTAAGAAATTTGGCAGACAGAGGTTTCTTATTTCATGAATGAACACTGTCAAATTTGGAGGAAATCGGTGCAGATTTAGATATAGCCCCCTTATATATGGGCAATTCCACGGTGTCGAACGTGACCGTTGTACACATTCATAGTGATAAAAAGGTCAAAATAAAACATATTTTAGATTCATATTTTACATAATATTATAGATCGTTAATAGTACTATCACTAGTGTTTAAGTCTTTTTCAGGCAATATATTGATTAGAAAATAAGGACAAAACAAGTAAGAACCCGACTATGGTATACCCTCGCTTTGAGAGCAATGTAAATATGCACTGGTATATGTACTGATATTACACGCTGAAAAAAAATCGCTTCTGTAGTATATTGTCCCAAACATATTCCGCTTGAAACGTATATATGTTTAGGGTACACTCTAAACATATAATATTGGGAACACACAAAAAGTATATATTTGGGAATATGTTATTCTAAAGAAATCTTTGTTTACATCCCAACATGTTTTTATTTGGGACTATTATTTCCGAAAGAAATATATATTCGCACTTAAGAATTCAGAAAATACGTTAATTGTGTTAAATTTTTTACTGATTCAAAGTTATTTTTTAGAAATACTTTATGTTCGTAAAAATAATAATTAAAATCGTATAATATTGTATCAAAATAAATTAATTGGAGGATTGACAAAAAATGTGACTTGGAATTAGTATCAGAAAATTTAAATGATTAATTTAAAACATAAGTTAATGCTGCATATGGTATCATAACTGGGAGGTACAATTCGAAGCCAAGGAAAAATTAAAACTGAAATTCGAAAAAGTCAGCAAAACTTTTGGAAATCGTTTTAAATAAAATATAATTGGAAAAATTCCTAAATAATAATTTTATTTATATTTCAACAAATATTTTATTTGAGAAATTTAGTTTGCAAATATAATTTGTTGTAATATATTAATATATGCGTTCCAAATAAATTTTATTGATTTTCAAATTAAATATATTTGCTAAGAAATATATAATATTTAAAAATTTGTGTTCCAAATATATTTTCTTTCGATTCAAACATATCAAAAAAGGCGATTTTGCCCCGTGTATGAGCTATTTAATTTTGGTATGTTTTGGCTCTTACTAGGTACTAAATCGGGTGTGGTCGTAACACCCGTTTTTAACTGGACTGTAGGAATTTTAAAAACTATACACTGTTCAAAAATGTTGAGTATATACACGCTGAAAAAAATCGCTTCTGTAGTATATTGTCCCAAACATATTCGGCTTGAAGCATATATATGTTTATGGTACACTCTAAAAATAATTTGTTTAGAAGATGTTGTTCTAAAAAAACCTTGTTTTCACCCTAATACCTTTTATTTGGGATATTAATTCCGAAACAAAAGTGTATTTAAATTTAAGTATTCCGACAATTTTTTTAGAAATTTTTAATTGAAATCGTATAATTTTTGATAACATTAATTTATTCGAAGGATTGAAAAAAATGGTGACATGAAATACACAGAAATTTAAAATGAGTCCCTTAAAACAGAATGCAATGCTTCTAATGGTATTTTTGACTGGGAGAAATAATTCAAAACGAACGAAAAATTAAAAATGAAATTAGAAAAATTCACCAAATTTTTGAAAATCTTTCTTAAATTAAATTTGAAGATATTCCTAACCAATAATTTTATTGGTATATAAATACATATTTTATTTGAGAAAATTAGTTTGCAAATATATTTTGTTGTAATATATTAATATATGCGAGTAAATTTTATTGATTTTCAAATAACATTTATTTACTCAGAAATAAAAAACATTTAAAAATTTGTGTTCCAAATATATTTTCTTTCGATTAAAACATATAATAAAAGGCGATTTTGCCCCGTGTATGTATATGTATTGATATTCACGATATAAGCTGTAAACTTTTCGTACCAAATGGTACCTTTGTGTGGGAGGTACCAAAAGGGGCATGGCTATAACGCCAATTTTTCTCTGGATTGTAGATACTATAAACCCATTACTCTGTACCAAATTTCATGTCTTTGTATGCACTAGTACTCAAATTATAAGCTGTTAACTTTTGTTGCAAAATAGTACATTTGTGTGGGAGGTACCAAAAGGGGCGTTCCAATTACGCCCACTTTTCACGGGACTCTAGGTACTATAAAAGTATTACACTGTGCAAAATTTCAAGCATTTGCATGAATCGATGTTAAAGCTATAAGCACTTAACTTTTGATGCAAAATGGTCCATTTGTGTGGGAGGTACCAAAAGGGGCGTGGCAACTTCACCCATTTTTCTCGAGGTGACTAGTAACACTATGCAACAACATTTTTGTCCAAGGGAAGTGGATAACAGTTTCTGGTGCAAAATTTTTTACGGTAAATTTTTTTTATTTTTTTTTGAAATTCCAGCTTTCATGGAAACGACGTAAGTGACGAAAATGGCGAAAGGTTTCACCAAGAATTGAAGTCCATCGAGCGGCGTTACCAAGGGCACTGGGATGAAATAATTATGGGAGATTATATTTGGTTCCTCATTAGAGAAACCGATTCCGAAATCTTCAAACGTCAACAAAGAACTCACAGTTACTTCTAATGAAACTTGTTCAAGTAAATAAACTCAAATGCACATAATATAAATAAAAGTAATAAATAAAATCGCTATTTAAACAGAAATAAAAAAAAAAGATTTTTTGACATTCTCTTACCTCTACCAAAAGGGCTATAATCCATAGATTTTTTCCAATAGGCATTATTTTCTTCGCTACGATGCAAACTTTTAAAAAATAAAATAAAATATTTTTTCGATTTTTTTTTCTAATTATGTTTTTTTTTATATTTATTTTTTATTTATTATGTTTTTTGGTCCCAGGATTTTTTTTTTAATCTACTTTTTCCAATTTGTGTAATGACTGTTGCTAAACCACTGTTTCTAAGTGAAAGAGATATTACCAACATTGGTAGCCCACATTAATAGCTTCAATTTAACGTATAAGTCGGCCTGATTGGGCATATACTCCAAAAATTATAGTGCAAATACTAAGGGTACCTTCGACGATAATAGTATTTTTAATAAAAAATTTTTTAAAAAAAATTTATTCATAAAAAATTTTTTGTTTTGATTTTATATAACAATATCCCACAATCTATAAAAAAAATAATTTTTAGGTCTAGGACACGAAAACAATTTTTTTTATGTTGCATAGTGTAATTAATGCTACTTTTCGGTGTCGAACGTGACAATAAAATTTGTAGTAGAGATAAGCCAAAATTTACCGTTATTCCTCTATATATATATACAGTTGCGGTCAAAATAATAGCACCACATCCACTTCCAGCCATGTGGATACGAAAATTTCAAATATAAAGCAATTTTACTCAATATTGTTATATTGAATCATTATTTTAAATCCCTTCTCCTCAAAATATTTACATTTTGTAAAAGAAAGTAATAAATTGTGTCTTTTGAGAGGTTCTTTGATGTAACCTCTGAATCAGGCCAGTCAAAAAAATAGCACTACAGACAAAAAGTTGATAAAGTTTTACAAATTTTGTAATTCTGAACATCCATAAATGCCTAATAAATGTAATATAGGGCTAAATATTTTATTCTTGAAAAAATTAAATGCATTTTTTGAAATATTTTTTAATAATATTAGAGCTTTATACCGCTGGAAATATAAATTTCATAAATTTTTTTCGGAAAATATGATTAGCATGAAAAATCTTTCAGTTGTTCACAAAAACTGATCAAAACTACTGTAAAGTTTTCTTCTGAATGTTGATAATGTAGAATCCAGTCTCAAAAATACTTTAAAGTTTTCTTCGGAAACTGGAAAATGTAGAATCCAATCTATCTTGCCACATTTATTGGTTAAAGGTTTAGTCAGGACGAGCAATGTGAAGCTTTGTATGATGAATAAAGGAGCCGCAAAGATTTTTATGTCAGAAGTAAGGCTTGAAATAGTTCGCAAACATATGGGGGAACACAAATTAATTGCTTCCATCCCAGAAAAATTGTCTCGGTTAAAGATTTTCATGTTGGTAGTTGTGTATAATTTTATATAACCTATTGCAATTTGCCAAGACAAAAATAACGCAACTTTTTTTGTTCAGATGAGTCGGAATATATATTATTTTGAGGTAGGTAATGTTGGTCCTATAAAAGTAAACAAACTAATGCAAATTTGCGGGCAGAAATTTACAGCCAAAGGAAGAAAACTTCACTATGGTTTGAGGAATGTTTTCCTATTATAGAAAAGGAATTTTACATTATATAAAAAATATAACTGATTCATCCGTATATGAAATAATTCTTAATACGATATTGTAGTTTAATGCATATGAAGAAATATTGCTTGTCCGCAGTTTCCATCAAGATAACGATTCAAAATTCGAGCAAATTAATGACATAATGCTTTCGCAATAACCAAATAAGCTCGTTAGAATGGCACGCATAGCCCCGAACTGTCCATATTACTCATCAATATGGATTACTAATGATTAAGGAAGATCGTATAAGAATAAAAGAAAACTCGCAAACGCTTTGGGAAAAACGGGAGAGTCATTTGAATACTCGATTTAGCAGATAGGGGTCAGAATCTGTAAAATTATTTTGGAAGACGTACAACGTCATTGGCATTGTTGCTCTCAACGTAATATGACTGAATAAATATTTTGTTACTAATATAACGTTAAAACAACCACAACTAATAGTTAATAGCTATAATTAAATTTTCCTCTTGTCGAGTTATATAATATTTAGTACATATGCTATTATTGACTGGAGATTTTTTGCACTTTTTAGAAAAAAATTCTGTTTTTCAATTAATAATTCAAAATACCGAAATATCTGCATTACTTATTATTTCTGTATAGTATAGTGTTTATTTTAACCAAAGAAACCAATGTCAGTAATGCAATAGTTTTTGAAGTATATCCGTTTTAAGCCGCAGCTGTATATATATATATGTTCCACCTGATTTGGTATCAAAGCGCTATAGAAGTTGTACTTAACTTCCGATCATTACAAAATTTGGCAGAAAGATGTTTCTAAATTTAGGCACGAATATTGCTTAATTTAGCGATAATCGGTTAAGATTTTGATATACCTACATACCCATTAAAATCATTACAAGGCACATAAATATGGGTAGTTCTTTCTCAAGCGTCCCAGATCTTTCTCAAATTCCCAGAAAATGTTGCCCTAGTATGTCGGAGTGATGACCTTCAAAATTAAATATATTGAATGAAAATTGAGGGCAGAAGGTCAAACTACAGAAAATGTATTTTTTCTTCTTTTACGTTTTTTTACCCGGCACCACTCTGTGGTACATGGGTCCATCTCTAAAAAATCAAAGAGATAGTCCCATAGTTTAGTTTCGATTAAGCCATTTCCGTCTGTCGGTGTATTCTTGTGAACGAAAATATGAAGCGATATTTAAAAAAATTGGTACAGATGCATTTCTTAAGATAGGGACAATCGCTATTAAAAATGGGGTATATCGGTCCATGTTTGGTATAACCTCCATATAAAGGTCCCCTTTAATGTCAGTTCTTGACGATCTAGAAAACGCATTTTTCTATTGATTTGAATAAAATTTAATTTGAATTATTACTTGATATTTGACCTAATCGTCCCTCTTTGGTATGTCGCCAAGAAATCGAATCGGATATATTAAAAAATTTACAAGTATGCAGCTTTTCGTAAAGATCGGTTAATATTTGCCACCTACACTTTTATCACAAGATCATATGGACAGATACTATAATAAACAATGGGTCTATCTCTTCTCTATTTATGCGTTACAACCAAATACACAAAGTCATAATACCCTGTACCACAGTGTGGTGTCGGGTATATATATTTGTAAACAAATATTTGACGTTCCCAAACCTAAAAAATGAGAATATTATCTTTTAAAAGGCATAACAAATTTTCCGGTTGAGCAAAGTGGAAAAATTCCAAAAAGGGGCAAAAAAGGAGATTCCTGAAAAGGGGGCAGCAAAAGTGGCATGGCTTAAAAAAAGGGTCAAAGCACAACGGTAACGCTGGACAGGAAGGCATGTGGGGGTCTGTCGAAACTTGGATCGATATGACACTTCTTCTTCTTTAAAACCTGCTGCTTCAGCGTTCAACATCAAGCGTTCAGAACTCAATTTGCTCTGGTTAAAAATATTTTAGATTTATGATTTTTTTTAATTATTTCATTTAAGTATTGTCGGGGTATAATTGTAGATATAGTTAAAAATGGCAATAAATAGACACAAATTTAAAATTTATTCTAAATTATACTGATACAGGGCACAGAGATATTTTCGATGCAAAGAAGCAATTTTTCGACAATCACTTTTCAAAAATCTAATGATGCAGTTTTATAGAGAAGTATTTCAATAAGAAAGATCCATAATTAGTATTAGTAAAAATAATATTTTGTCATATTTTATCAAAAATCCACCATCATAGGAAACACTTATGAGAAAAACCCATTTGAATTGTATGGGTACCCATTAATCTGTATGCTTGGTGGATTTTGATGAAATATCATTTTTTTCTTAACTTATTCAATATAAAACTCGGTGACAACTTAAAAAAAAATACTTGAAAAGCTAGAAAATGTACGAAGGAAAGTATCAGTACAAATTAAATAACCAAATTTGTTCAATTTTATTTTGAAAGAAAACAATGAGTTTAATCACATGAATAAACAAAATTGCTGAATATGGGGCACCCAAAATTCCAGAATAATTGTTGAACATCAAATGCACCCACTTGATGCACAGTAGGGTGTGGACAGTGTTGCCAGACGAATTTAACCGAAAATCGTCAAAGGGGAGCTCAAAAATCGTCAAAATAAATTTTCTAAATCGTCAACAAGATATTTGATTTTTTTCCGGACGAAGGACATCTTTTAGACAGATATGTATAATGATGAAACAAATGATTTTTGCATTTCCTCAAAGTGAACTTAAAATCAATTTTGTTCAAATTTGGCGGAAAAATATCTTACGAAAATGGTCCTCCTCATAGAAAGATCCCAGTCTATTTTATTTCTCTACGGGTCCATTTTCGCATACTCTCTCCAACATATTGGCCAGTATCTCACGAATAAATTATTCAATATTGCACGGAGGAAAATCGTCATTTTTGATATGTTTGAATTGAAAGAAAATATACTTGGAAATGATTTTTTTTAATATTTTATATTTGTTAACAAATACATTTTATTTGAAAATCAAAAAATTTTGTTTGGGACGCATATATTAATATATTAGAACATAATTTATTTGGAAACTGAATTTCACAAATAAAATATATGTTTACACACAAACAAAGTTATTGTTTAAGAATTTTTCCAAATATATATTATTTAAAAAGATTTTTAAAACTTGAATTTTAGTTAGTTTTTCCTAGATTTCGTGTTAAACTTTATAGCTGAAATTTTTTTAATTTATAAATGTTCCAATTCATCACTTTTTGTCAATCCATCAATGCAATTTATATTTACGAAAGATTATTCTATTTAAGTTTTAATTAAATTTTACAAACATATAAAATTTATTAAAAACATGAACATCTGAAAAACAGAAAACTTGTCTTTAATTTAAGGCATTGGTACATTGCCAAAATAAATAATTACAAATTAATCTTTGTTTCGAAAATAGTTACTAGTTCCAAATAAAAAAATATTTGAATGGGATCATATTTTTGTTTAGAACAATATCCTCCTAAACATATAATTTGTGTGTGTGTCAAATATTATATATTTGAATTGTACCCTAAACATATGTATATTTCAAGCCGAATATGTTTGAGACAATATACTACAGAAGCGATTTTTTTTCAGCGTGTGGGTTCCCGTGCGTCAACCGTTCCGGGATTGTCCCTATAGTCATGAGCCTTAACTTAGCTCCAAATAAAATAATCTAAAGGCGTTATATCTCACGATCTAGGCGGCCAATTGACCAACACCAAACGTGAAATAAACTGTTCACCGACCTCAAAATTCAATAAAAATAAATAAAATTCAATAATCTGCAAGCGTTGTTCATTTGTAAGTTGATTCTTGGTTAAATTATAGACCAAACTGAACATGTTTGAAAACAGCTGTTACACGAAAACAGCTGAGCTGCCAACAAAAGTGTTACCAACAAATCACCCATTATAAGAACAATTTGTGAAGTTTTCCTTATTTTTTTATATCATAAAAAATCCTCAAATCGCCATTTCCTATTTTTTGGCTTCAAAAATCGTCATTTCTGGGAACACTGAGTGTGGAACAACTTCAGAAATGACCATTGAACCATATTTTGACGAAAACAACGAAGAAGTTGTGACAATGGTTTGATAATTTTGCAAGGGCAGAGATATAGAACAATCCAGAATTTTGGTTCCAAAAAGATTGAGCCACATAACGATAGAAACACATAAATATGGAGCCATGTAAAATAGTAAGAAAAACCAGGAATTATTTAAATCAATACAGTATACATAATATATATATATATAGAAATGAAATGGTGTTCGTTGGTACGCGATGGACTCGAATACGGCTGAACAGATTCTGCTGAATTTTTGCATGAGAATATCTTTTGGCGTGTGGAAGGTTCGTAGCTATATTCGGTTTTGATTGGACTAAGGGTCGTGGCACCGCCCATATAACGTAAAATTTGAATGTGGAATATCTTGGGTACTATTGGTTCAAAATGCTCGAAATTCGATATGTGTGACCTTGGTACCAGTTCACATCATGGAGCCAAAAACCGGTGTTATAGTGACAGTGGGCGTGGCACCGCTCATACAACCTAAAATTCAAATATGAAATATTTCGAATACTATTGGCGCAAAATTCTCGAAATTGGGTATGTGTGACCTTGGTACCATTACGCGTCATGTAGCTGAACATTGGGGTGATAGTGACAGTGGGCGTTGCACCGCCCACACAACCTAAAATTCAAATATGAAATATTTCGAGTACTACTGCAGTAAAATTCTCGAAATTTAGTATGTGTGACCTTGGTACCAGTACGCGTCACAGAACTAAAAACGGGGAAACAGTGAAAGTGGGCGTGGCACCGCCCACACAACCTCGAATTCAAATATGAAATATTTCGAATACTATACCTTGGTACTAGTACGCGTTATGTAGCTGAAAAGTAGGGTGATAGTGTTAGTTGGCGTGACATCGACCACCCATCCAGCAATTTTAAAAATGCTATATTACGAGTATTATTGCGGTAAGAGTCTCCAAACTTGATTGCTATTGGACCAGATCGAGTGCTGGAGCAAGAAACTGGCGTGATAGTAACAGTGGGCGTGGCACCACCCACACATCCAGAAATGTGAAACATGACATCTGAATATATAATATTTCCTGAACTATTGCAGCTAGCCTGTAAAAATGGGCGTGTAACCTTAGAACCACAACCAATGATTGAACCAAAAACTGGCATCGTATTAACAGTGGGTACTCCTACACAATCTGAACTTTCAAAATTCAATATTTCGATCACTATATCAGCCATCGTTTCGAAGTTTGGCTGTCTGGCCTTGGTACCAGTAGGGGTGATGGAGCTAAACACAGGAACGATGGAAACAGTTGGCATGACACCCCCATATAAATAAAAAATGTAGAACGCAATATTTCAAAAAGTATTGCGGCGATATCATTGCAAAAGAGAGTGATAAGGGCGTGGTGCTGCCCATACAACCCGAGATGTGAATTCGAAAAATTCCCAATATCATTGCAGGACAGTTTTGAAGATTTGCATGAAAATGGTGTCGATGGACAAAGTACTCCAAACGATATATAGAGAGGCGTTGCACTCATCGTCTTGAAATTTTTAGTGGATGCTGTTGATAGCACTCGACGGAATCTGATTAAAAAGCAGATCAGTGGAAGTATCTGTGCATACGACACGCTTGCTGAAAACGAAATAACTGGAGACCATTATATCTAGATTGACGCTTGACCAAGTGTGTTTGGTATTCAAGTGCCTTCAAAGTTAGCACGTGACTCAACAACATTGGGAGATATCGGATTAGAGGGCATGATTGCGCCCATGCAGCATCGTTGTAGAAAAAATAAATACTGATAGAATTATTGCACTAATTGGTATGACTGTATTTCACAGCAATCTATATGCCCCAACAGAGAATGAGCGACGTAGCGTAGAAATTTGTGCATTTAAGTGCAATATGGATGGCCCGAAAACACTGCCGTAATATCAAGAGGGTCAACATATCATATGGTTCTATTTCACTGAAACGCACTTTGAGGGCAGCGAAGCGCACCGGGTCAGCTAGTTGTATCTATAAAACTCCTCAATAAAGAGCGCAAAACAGGTCGATGTACTGGCCGATCCATGGCCAACTTTTAGTAAAACGTCTCCTCTCTTTCAACCTAACATAGCCTAACCACAAACCTCACAAAACTTTACAAATTACGCCCAACTTTATCTTCATAAGAGTAAAAACCAAAACTATTACTTTCTATGTGAAAATTCTCAGAAATAGACTTTTTCTGAATTCTTTACTTTAAATAATTTCAAAATTATCAGTATAAGGTTTATATTTGTTCAATGCGGTACAAATATGTTTTTGTGATCCAAGTACGATCCGCATTGAAATTTGAGAAACTCGGTAATAACGGTCTTAGTATTTTGTTAATAACATAACATTTATAAATTTTTTTTCTCCAAATTTTCTACTGTGGATCTTAAAGGATAATGAAGGACTAAAATTTTTAAACCCATTTTTGCAAACTTTTTAGATGCAGTTTCTTAAAACAAAAATGTCACTTTGGGAGCCCAAAACGTGCCATTTCATTTGACACCCATATCGCCTTTCTAAGACTTTCGGAAAGGCGATTACAAAAAACAAGTAAGAAAGTTTCAGTCGGGTAAACCGACTAAGGTATACCCTCACTTTGTGAGTAATGTAATATTGAATATTACTCGAATTATTCTGTCAATTTGTGTGGGAGGTACCAGAAGGGGTTTATCAAATACACCTTTTTTTTTGCTGAACATTAGATACTTTAAATTCATTGCACTGTGCCGACTTATAAGAATTTATGTTAAATTGTGGTATGATTTGGGCATTTTGTGGGGGAGGTACAAAGAGGGGCGTGGCAATAACGCCCATTTTTCACAGGGCTATAGACACTATAAAAACATTACACTGTACAAAATTTCAAGTATTTTTATACACTGGTTTTAATGTTATAAGCTGTCAACTTTTGGTGCAAAAAGGTACCTTTGTGTGGGAGGTACCAAAAGGGGCGTGACAACAACACCCATTTTTCCCTGGATTGTAGGCCATATAAAAGCATAATACTGTACGAAATTTCAAGAATTTTTATACACTGTTATTAATGTTATAAGCTGTTAACTTTTGGTGCAAAATGGTGCATTTGTGTGGGAGGTACCAAAAGGGACGTGGCGACTTCGCCCATTTTTCTCGAGTTGATAACGACTAATAAGCTAATACTATGTGTGGAATTTCAAAAGATTCGAATAAGTAGTATAGCAGTTATTAAAGAATCAATATTTCACAACATTTTAACCCTTTGTGGGGGAGGTACTAGAAGGAGTGGACCAATATGGCCCATCTTCGAACTTAGCCGGAGATAGAAAAAAATATTACCACATACCAAATTTGAGGTCAATCGGTTACTCCTTTCGAGAGTTATCGTGACCCAAAACGGATTTCCTCCGAACATACTTGGGGTCTTAGGTCACTCCTTCGACGTGTTACACTTTTTTCCGTAGCAAATGATATATACCCTCGTCACACTAAAGTGAGGGTATAATTAACACTTATATCCTTAAAAAATGTCACGTTCTCTTAAACACGAACTCGACCAGTTAACAAAGAACTGAGTACACAGTTTTGTTTCGTTTCTAGTCAGCTTCAGAATTAAATAGATATTTCCACTACATACAGATGTGTGAAGGATTCCCGTTGCAACCGCTTGTTTCAATGACAAAAAAATATATTTGATAAGTATTTAAGGTTTGTGCCTTAAGTCTTTTGTTTTCAAGGCAACTATTAGACATAAATGAAGCCTCCCCAACACCGGCTTTTTTGACGGCGTGTTTTCCATAAAATTATATACTAAGAACACAAATGAAATGCACAAAAAAAAAAACAATAATTCCTACAACTGATCATTAGTCTTTGTGTAACAAATTAATACTTAACATAAATGTATACTTATCATCGTTGGGAAGATAATTATAAATATTCTGTTCAATGTTAACGTGGATGGAAATTGTATTTTTTTGTTTTTCTTGCTGATCGCAAAGCATTTTTTATACAATATTAAACTCAAAAACATTAAAATTATTATCGGCCATAAAGTGCTAAATTACTTGTAAATACAACAAACCAACATAAATTGAATTCTTTTCAATTTTCTGTTTGCTGACTCTGTAAACAACTGTGTTGGTGTGTGTGTGAGTGGGTATGACAGTATGTGTTTGTTTGTGTCTTTTTTGTTTATTCCCAAGCTTGAATAATAAAGTTTGAATGAAACCACAACTAATGCAAAAGGCGCTGTAAAAAATATTATGCGAGCTTAGTTGCTTGTCAGTTGGTGGCTGTTGGCTGCTGTACTGCTGCAGTTTGGAGTAGATAGATATGTAAGTGTACTCGTACCCGTACTCTTACCAATGTATCCATCCACTAGATGTGGTAGCGATTCAAAGTGGCCTTGTCAATGTCGTTACATATGTGCACAGAGCTGTGTACCAACAAACATACATTTCCAGAAATTACACAGAGTTTTTTTTCGAACTCTAACTCGTCGTTGTCGTCGTATGACGTGAGTTTAGAAACGCAAAACAATTGAAACAATTGCATTTTTTCTAGCCATATTGCGGCAGAGTCAGAAAAATCCCCACAGCTACAAACAAACAAAAAATATGCCGAAAAGTAAACTCAAGTGAAACAGAAACAGAAACAAATAGACAAAAGAAAAACCTGAAGACAATACATTAAAGCACCAAATCGTAGTTTATACCACACCTTTTGCTACAATGATTGGCAATAATTTGTTGCCATCAAAACTCGGAGATGTAAGGCAACCCAATAAAACCACAAGGTGCTTTTTGCTGCTTACCCTTCTGGGATGGGATTCTCACTGAACTGCATCTCCGCAGGCCATCATAGCCATGCGGCAAATCATGACTGAGAATTTGCTGGGTGTCAGCTTTTCGGATGTTTGCTAGTAGATCGGCTAATAATTGTGACAAAACTGCAAAGAAACGAAACCATTATAAGTAATTATTCGATTTGTTGATACATATGTACATAGATTTTTTGTTTGGTCAAGGAAAAATCATGCCAAAGTTTTTGCTTTAATGAAATTATAATATCCTAGGTAATACGCGGGTTGTATCTCAGGCGCGTAGTCTGTCTATATTAAAATATTTATGTTGTCTTGTGGTCTGTCGGTCGATTATAAATCATTTTCTGTTAAGAAAAACATGACTTAAATACTGCGATAACCCATTGTGACACTTACCCATTGACTTATTATGCTTAGACATATTAACCGAATTGAACAATAACTTTAAATACATTCAGTGTTTCACAAACTGTCGATAATTGGAAATAATGAAGATCTTTAAAATAAATTTTTGAGAAAATAATTAGTAACTGTTGGAACCTTTGGAACCTTTGGAGATGCTAAAGAGATCAATTCATTGCTGCATGCTGCATTTTTTTTATCTGTCTGGTCAGCAACAACTGACTATGGGCATTTGAAGTCATACTTTAAAAAAATTCCATCTGCATTTTATCGTGTAACACATTATAAAATATATAAAAATGGTACAGGTTTTCATATCATAGCTTTGCGATTGTCGAAAATGCTGTCATGTTTTGAAATGTTAGTAAAAAATGGTGTAGTTTGGAGAAGGGTGGCAACACTATTAAGAAACATTTGCGAATCGTTCTATTCTCGAAAACTTTATCGATGAAGTTTCCTTTTAGACGAATATAGGTATGTTATACTTTCTTTTTATAATTTCCTCTGTATCTCCAAAATAATACATACATCTTTTCGCAATATACGTACATTCCTAATTCTACACATAACATAATAAAGTGACTCCGATTCAATCCAAAGCTTTTTTAATAGAATATGTAATTAACTTATATTCCAAACATTTCATATTCAAATATCCATAATTCATGGCAAAAGTAATTAAATTTAAAAAGTTTGGCAATCCCTGCCCGACCGAACAGTTCATTATAACCCCCACAAGGCATATTCACAAAATGGATATTTGCATAAAGCACGTTTTTGCTCTAGTATTTTTCCTCATTTCTTTTAATTTTTATTGACTATTTACAAAATATTTACAGCTCAGCGAAACAAAAAAAGCAAAAAACCCAACAGCTGTGTCTATTGTTACCGCCATCCGTCCGTCGACATATTATCAATGAAAAATATCTTTGAAAAAATACGGACTTTTCCTTTCTGCTCTCAATAGAAAAAAGTAAATATCAATAAAACAACCTAAAAACACTCTGTGGGTACTTCGGGAATTGAATGGAGTCGATCATTGGCGAATGCATTAACCACAGCAGTCACCCGCGGAGCATGAAATGTTTTCAACTCTAAAGGCTTTCCTTTGATCGCCATAATTTGAAATCAATTTTCGAGAACTAAACAATGATTACAACATCAGTAATTGATTCATTATTGTGGCGATTAAAGTCATATCAAATGATCTTTAAACCGAATCGCATAATTGCCAAATGTAATTGCAGTCTTCGCTGTCTGTCCGTCCGTCCGTCCGCCCGTCCATTCGTGCAACAATGATTAATTACTTCACAGTGCGTCACTTATGTTGGCACTTTTAACATTTCTGTTAGGTTTGTACCGTGACAAGGTTTTTACTTTTGAAAACTTGTTAAACATGAACTACGCACATGACATTTGCGTCAAACGGCGATTTTCATACAGACATACATACGTACATACGTGTTTTTTTTCAGCACTACTGATTAGTAGTTTTATTTTGCAATTTTGTACGACTCGACTCCTGGCGGTAAAAAAGACAAACGTGACTATATCTTGAAAAGTCGTCAATCGGCTGAGAAACTCGACATAACAGTAAAGTGCGTATGACAAAAACCAGTTGTCCAAAAATGTATGTTTTGCCAACGCATTCATGGAAATTCATTTGCAAATACGTATTTGTTTTTTTGTTGTTGATTGCGTGTAATGTAAAATGCCACACAACACCACAACAGTTTTTAGGCCCAGATGTTCACAGCAAAATTCTTAATGAAACGAGTTTGTTGTTTAAGTCTTTTGTTCGGATTTTTCCATGCTACACAATTTTTATGAAGTAATGTGATTTTTTTTTGGAATTTCTTGAACTTGGCATACATTTCGGTTGTCGCGTGCGTGTGTGTGTTGAGCGAACACGTGAGAAGTACTTGTATATCTTGTGGACATTTCATTCAAGGAAGTTTCACAACATTTAAAGGCCACAAATTGAAAATGGAATAAATACTTTAAATAATAATTCATTATATTTACAATACGATTTCATAAATCTGTGAAATTAATTGAGAATTATGGAAGTACCCAGCAAAATCTTGGTAAGTACCTGTCATTATTCCCTGCATTACCAAATAATGACATCTCATTATTCGCTGCATTACTTTCGGCTTATAAATAATGACTTACCAATAATAACAGAAATAAGTGATTTTTTGTTATCAAAATTATTTAGGCAATTTTTAATATAATGCAATTTTGTCTATATGTGGGTTATTGTAGAAGATTTATTTATTTTTCAACATGTTTTCAAATAATACGTGCAGGTTTTAATGAAAATGAAGTTAGACTATTGAAGTATTTTTCACATGGGGGTTTGGGATCAGAAATTCGAATCTGGCATGAGGAAATAGTTTGTTTCGAGAAACATGCGCGACAATATGCAAAAAATCACTTTAAATGGTCATTTCTACTTATCTACCATATCTACTACTTATTTTATAACTTATTGGTAATGCATTATTCAAGTACATAAAATCGTGAAAATACAAGCACATATTTATGTGGTATGCCTACGCTACAAATAAGTACTTATTATGCCACTTTATTGTATGCTTTAGGGAAGTCCTTTCCTCCAATGACATCCCCATGTTAAAATAATGAGAAAAGTGGCTAAATAATAAGCACTTACCATTATCGAACTTTGCTTACTCGTCGGATTATTTGGTAATGACAAGCATATATTACATATAATCAAATTTTCTCATAAATTTAAATAACTGCTTCTTAGAATAAAGAATGCACTTTATAAAGTTGTACAAAATTAACGCCATCGGTACACCGAAAACATTTTTGTCACAAAATTAAATAGTGGTTCCAAAGACGTCCTAAGTCTTAATAAAATAAGTACATTTTGTACTTAAAATTAATATTAATTATTATAATTAATATTAATTAAATTTTCTTAATTTTAAGTCAAAAACTTACTTATTTCAAAGAGTAATGACGCCTTTGACGCCATTCTTTAATTTTATGACAAAAATTTTTTCAGGGTAGATGGTGTGATAAAAGTGCCATACGATTTCCGCCTAAGAACGAGCCTATATATAGATCAGTAGCAAAACTCCATATTCAGTTTTTATACCCTACACCACACTGTGGTACAGGGTATTATAAGTTTGTTTTATGACAGATGTTTGTAACACCTAGAAATACTATAGCTAGACCTACCTTAAAGTATACCGATCGACTCAGAATCACTAGCTGAGACTAGCTAACCATGTCTGTTCGTACGTCCGTCCGTCCGACAGTCTGTCCATCTAAAGTTGTCCGTTGAGTATAGGTCGCAATTCCACTCCTATCGTGCTAAAACTTTGCAGTTAGGAGTCTTTCGTACCTGAAAAGAAGCCTATTGAATTTGAAGAAAATCAAATACGATTTAGATATAGCTCCCATATATATGTTTCGTCCGATTTGGCCCTTTAGACCTATAGAAGTTGTAGTTTACATCCAATCGTTTTGAATTTTTGCATGGCAGAGTTTCTTGATTCAATATAACATTTTGACATAACATTTTGACATAACATTTAATGACATAAGGTAAAATTTTATAGTATTTTGAGAGAGTTTCAGTCCTTTAACATATATTTTTTCAGATTTTTCTACACAAACTTGTAAGGATATTCAAGGATACAAGTTTTACATTAAGCTTTTTAATATCCTTTGTTGACATTTGTTGCAAGCTACATACGGTAATAATTCGACCGTTTCTTAACCAGTCAACCGATTGCAACATAACTTGGCATGCTTATAGCAGGGCTGTGGAGTCGAGCCAAAACTACTAGACTCCGACTCCCGGAGTCGAATTTTAAAATCATTCGACTCCGACTCCAGCTCAGACTCCGGCAGTTAAATAACATAAATTTCGAAAATTATATTTCTACTAAGACGTGAGTTCATGTTATTGAAATTAAGATGTAGCTTTGAATACAATGAAAAACAAATGACAAATGAGAGATAAGATGTAGCTTTGTTAAAAAAACACAAAAAAGTAGGTATTCTATTGGTATTGAATTAAATAAAATTTTATTATTTATTAATCGAGGCTTGATCTGCAATTTGCAACTAATATGACAATTCTTTCAACATGGAATCATGATAAAATTTTCATCAATCACTGCATCTGTTTTAACATACCGCAATTTTTGGAAATTATGTCCGCTTCAGGCAACCAGTTTATTCGTTAGTTATTATACCCTATGGTACAGAAGGTTATAAATTAGTTTTATGACAAATTTGTAAAAATTTTACGTAAAAACTCGAAAGTTTGGTTAACTATATATATTTGTGACCTTCTTTTTTTCCAATTTGTTTTCCCAAAATTTTTTGAGTGCAAAAGTTCTATCACATAATTGGCACATTTTGCACAACACATCTCGGAGTCGACCATAATTTTTCGACCCCGGACTCCGACTCCGGGAAAATTTTCCAGACTCCGACTCCACAGCCCTGGCTTATAGAAGAAGTATTAGCGAAGTTAAGTCGGGTCGGAGCTACAGGGCCTCAAAGTTGACAACCTCAGTTGAACATACTATTTAGGCTTGTGTAACTTTTGTCTTTTTCGCCTGATTCATAAAATATATTTATAATCTCATACATTACATTTTTTTTTAATCTGTACGTCACAAAATCTGTAAATCACCAGAAACTCGAAAATCTGCAAAAGTGCAATTTTCAGTTTTCCTCCAAAATTTCTTACACAGGGTTTTCCAATAAGAGTGATATGATTTCTTTGAAAAAAAACACACTTATTGTTAAGGAAATTCAAAAGTTTTTTATTTAATGTGAAGTACAATCGATACAATTAAGTTCTAAATAAAATCGATTAACCCAATTTTCGAGCACTTTTTCTAATAAATGAAGTCGTATGTCATGAATGGCACGTTCAATATTGACTTGTAAAGCTTGAAGAGAGTCTAGTTAATTTCGAAAGGCCAATGACTTCAACTAACCCCACAAGAAATTAAATCACAACTTTCTGGAGGCCACTAAATATCACAATTTCTTGAAATAATCAAATCTAAAAAAATTTCTCGCAACAATTTAATTGTTTCATTTGCTGTGTGGCACGTAGCCACAATCGGTCAATGGCAAAAAGATAGCTCTTAACGAGAACTAAAATATTGATCATGGGTTTCAAGGTCGTAGGCTGACTGCAAAGTGTTTTTTTGGATTTAAAAAAAATGGACTTAGTATCATTTTCAAATGTGAATGAATTTTTGCTCTAGCTCCTTAACGGTACGTCGGATCGGGAATCGGTCAATGGCAAAAATATAGCTCTTAATGAGATCTAATATATTGCTCATGGGTGTCAATCGTAGGTCGACAGGAAAGTGTTTTTTTGGATTAAAAAAAAATGGACTTAGCGCACAAAAAGTTGCAATTGGAGAACGATTATTTTCATAATAAAACTGAATGATTTGTAAACGTTGTTCTTGCGTATATCTCTCAATGATGAAATTGTAAACACTACTGAATACAATGAAAAACAAATGACAGATCATGACATATTACAAATGGCCGAAACGTCACTTCAAATCATTTCGTTGGAAAGCCCGTTACTAAAATCCAGGCTAAAAATTCCTCTTGCAGATTAACGTGTAACAAACTATTACATATATAAATAATTTGCGATTGTCCAAAATGTTTTCAGGTTTCGAAATTTTCGTCAAAAGTAGTATAATTTTAGATGCGTGGCAACTCTATTTGTAAAATTTGTTACCGTTTTTTTCGAAAAACATTCTCCAGTAAGTTTCTCCTAGACGAAAATATTTTTTTTTTAAATCAAGTATAAGCCTGATTGAGACGTGTTATGCCTTAAATTAAAGGGAATTATGAGGGCTACATATGCTGCAAATATTACTTTCACGTAGAATCTTTGGTTTAGTAACAGTCGTCAAAAATATGAGGAAAAAAACACTTTTGTACCCGGATTGTTCGAGGAACTTAATCAAACATACAATTCAAAAGAATAGCGGTTATTTGTTGACAACAGTAAAGAATGTTTGAAAGCAGTACTTTTGCACAACGGAAATCAGAAACCGTCGATTCCCATTACTCATGCCGTCAATGGGAATCATACGAAACAATGGCTAAATTGATAATACACATAAAATATAAACAACATGACTGGAAAATTTGTTGCGATTTAAAAGTAGTTGGGATGTTATGTGGAATGCAAGGCGGATATACAAAATATTGCTGTTTTTTATGCCTCTGGGATAGCCATGCTCGCGAAGATCGTTACAGAAGAAAGAAATGGCCAAGAAGAAAAGACATTACATTGGGTGAAAACAACATAAAATACACACCTCTCGTCCAAAAAGAAAACTTTATTTTGCCACCACTGCATATTAAGCTGGTGCTCTTTAAAAATTTTGTAAAAGCCCTTAAGAAAGATGGCTATTCAATCTCATATTTATAAAGTTTATTTAAAAGTCTTTCTTTTCAAAAAATCGAAGAAGGTGTTTTTGATGGGCCTAAAATAAGAAAACTGATAAAAGATGTAAATTTCGAATCCTATTTGACGTCGGATGAAATTGCAGCATGCAGGTCGTTTAAGTTTGTAGTTTCAAATTTCCTTGGATCCAATAAAAGCCGGCAATATGAAACAATGATTAATGATTTGTTAAAAAATAATGAAAAAATTGGTAAGAAATATATTTTTCTATATTTATGTATATAACACATATGTATGTATTCATCTAACTTATTTTTCGCTTTATGTATTCCAACAGGTGTAAATATGTCCCTCAAAATTCATTTCATGCATTCTCATTTAAACCTTTGCCCCGAGAAAATGTAAGCGACGAACATGGGGAAAGGTTTCACCAAGAAATGAAGTCCATCGAGCGGCGTTACCAAGGGCACTGGGATGAAAGAATGATGGGAGTTTATATTTGGTTCCTCATTAGAGAAACCGACTGCGAAATCTACAAACGTCAACAAAGAACTCACAATTACTTCTAATGAAACTTGCACATGTAAATAAACTCAAATAATAAAATCGCTATTTAAACAGAAATTACAAAAAAAAAAAGATTTTTTCAAATGCTCTTATCTCTACCAAAAAGGCTATAATTTCTACATTTATTCATAGATTTTTTTCAAATAGTCATTATTTTCTTCGCTAGGATGCAAACTTTTAAAAAATGGAATAACATATTTTTTTCTATTTTTTATGTTTTTTTTTTTTTTAAATGTATCCATAAACAAATTTTTGGTTTTGATTTTATATAACATTATGCCACAATCTATAAAAAAATAATGTTTAGTTCTAGGACACAAACAAATTTTTTTTGTTGCGTAGTGTTACAAAACTTACCTATTTTTTCCAAACATAATTTATAAGCCATAATTTTTCTCTCAATCAAATCTGATCAAATTTATTTTTAAGTTTTACATCGTACAGCAAATTTTGTTGTCAATTCAAAATTTGTGACCAATTCATAAAAGTTTATCTGAAAGAAATCGGTGAATATTCTGCTCCGATATTCAAAAATAGGACAGGGTCGGTAAACATTTAAAATTAAATTTTCAATGGCAGTTATTTCGGTAACTATCCGTGATAATTCTTTGGTGAACAAAATTTTTTTTTTGTTAAGGGGGGAGAGGTAACGCTTATTCGTACAAAAAAGGCACATTTTTGTGACATTTTTTGGTGACGACACTGTTAAAATCTTTTGAACAGCCAATAGTATATTATAGTCTATCTTTCGAAGTATATTGTGTAAATATTTCATGAAGAAATATTAAAAAATTTGGAAATGACAGCAATTATTCGGAAGCGTCTCGGAAAAAAATTGATTTGAAGTTCTGAAATCAAGAAACCAAAATTATTCCGTTAGATAATCGTTTTCCCCAGATAAATTCTAATTTTCAATTTTTGGGAACACTTCGATGTAAAAAAAGCGATTTTTGCAAAAAAAAAAAAAACGGCTAATTTGTTATTGTAAAATAAAAAATATTAACAAATTCAGTCAGAATTTATTTGGTTTGAGACCATATGTTCCATTTACTTTCTGTCTATTCCAAGAAAGTAATAGAAACAAATACAAAAATTGGTAGAGAGTGTTAATTGCTTGGTAGAATTGACTGCAGTTTCGATAGACACCACTCTATCATCTTCAGAATTCAGTAGCAATAGTGTATGTCTTTAACTTAAATCAGCTGAAATACTTGAGGAAGCAGTAAATTGAATTTAACAAGAACTGCTAACCAAACCCGTATTTTGCCGAACTAAGTCAACATACTAAAACTCTCATACCAATACATTTTTGTTATTTGCTTGGGTTCGCATCGCGAACCACGAAAACAAATGTAGTTTTGTCAACGGCTAATGCCGACGTCATCGTACCTCATGTGTTTGTATGTGTTGTTGTTATTTATTGTTGGTCTGTGCTTTTGTTATTCAGTCAGAATTTATTTGGTTTGAGACCATATGTTCCATTTACTTTCTGTCTATTCCAAGAAAGTAATAGAAACAAATACAAAAATTGGTAGAGAGTTTTAATTGCTTGGTAGAATTGACTGCAGTTTCGATAGACACCACTCTATCATCTTCAGAATTCAGTAGCAATAGTGTATGTCTTTAACTTAAATCAGCTGAAATACTTGAGGAAGCAGTAAATTGAATTTAACAAGAACTGCTAACCAGCAGTTCTTCTTGGAAGCAGTAAATTGAATTCTTGTTAAATTCAATTTACTGCTTCCTCAAGTATTTCAGCTGATTTAAGTTAAAGACATACACTATTGCTACTGAATTCTGAAGATGATAGAGTGGTGTCTATCGAAACTGCAGTCAATTCTACCAAGCAATTAAAACTCTCTACCAATTTTTGTATTTGTTTCTATTACTTTCTTGGAATAGACAGAAAGTAAATGGAACATATGGTCTCAAACCAAATAAATTCTGACTGAATAACAAAAGCACAGACCAACAATAAATAACAACAACACAATATTAACAAATTTGGAAAAAACACTCTACAACGTTACCTCATAAATTGTGTACAGAAATAGTGTTAACAATTTCAAAACGATCTGTGCAGTAGTTTTGAAGTTATGATGGATACCGGCATTGAAAACGTGCGTTGTGAGTCACGTATCTTCGATAGTTTTGCTCCGATTCATATCAAATTTTCATACATATTTTTAAGAGGTTCTTCATTCAAAAATTAAAATAAAAAAATTTCCAAAAAAATCAAACATTAAATTATCTTATACTTTTTCTAACACCATTTCCTAACCCGTTCCCAATTTCATCAAAACAATGAAATTAGGAAGTTTCATAAATGTTAAGAAACAATTCATAAATACTGAGAAACGGTTCATAAATACTAAGAAACATTTCATAAATTTTAGGAAATGTTAACATTTTATAAAACATACATCATAAATATTGTGAAAAGTTTATTTTTCAAGTACCAATCGAATATTAAATTATTGTAAATACAATTTATTAATACAATTTTACATTTTTAAAGACCATATTATTGAAAAAAATAATATTTTTTATATTTGAAGAACTTTTGATTATTCTTAGATCTTGAAAATTGAAATTGTAAACAAATTTCACAATTGCAGTCTAGAGTCGATTTTATGTCAATTTCTTTTCTGCAAAAAATGCAAATTGTAATTCGAGGGACTACATCAGTTCGACATAAAAAGGGTAGCTATTTTTTAGTATTTCACGCCGACGGGGTACCGTACCATTTTTTCAGAATCGAAAACACCATTAGACTTGACTCCACTGTCCGACTAAACTATTTTATAATATTCCATTGTCTCACAAGCAAAGTTTAGACCAAAATTATAAATAAAAAAATGTATATTTCTTTGGATCAAACACTTTAAGATTCAGATTTTACCATGACTTTATTTATTCGATCCGCTCATTCAAATTTAACATAAGTAAAAATACTTCATATTTACTGAGCTTTTGATATCGATATACTTTTGGTATAGATATGTAGATACGACTTCAGACCTAATGTTTCGTATGGACGTAATTGTGTTTTTTATGTCGTAAATAGAAATGTTATAAACGTCAACCTTGATCTGAACATTTTCCAATCTCAATTGTAATAACGCGTATCCGCTTTATTAAAACTGCATTGCATTAAATTGCCATTTAGACATATGATGCATATTAATCACAAAAAATTCTTTGATTTGGCGCCAAAAGTATCTAATCAAATCGATTAATCACATCCGCATTTTAGTTCGCTTGGTCAGAAGTGAGGGGTGTAATTATATTTTTGTCCGCTTTAGCCTCTTATGAAATTTGCATATCACTTCAAAAAAAAAAAACTCAACATATGTAATTTTCGAATATGTGTAGTTTCAACATGAAATTTTCTACCGTTGTCAGATAATGGCAATGATGATGGCTGTGGCTGTTTTGACAACTTGAAAGTGTTATTTTTTGCCAATTTCATTTTGTTATCAAATATTAAAAAGGAATGACGTATACATGGCGGCATAATAGACATTTGCGGCTTCCTGATTAATTTCTGATTGCCTCGTGTTAAGTTGTTTCGTTTAGACAAATTTACATATTTTGTATATATGTTTACTAGGGGTTTCCAATAAGGGCGAATAAATGTTGAAATGGAATGAAACAAGAGCTGAAGGGTATTAAGAGTTTGTGCATTCGTTTGTAACACCCGGAAGGAGAAGATATTGGCCCATCGTTTATTATACCGATCGACTTGGAATCACTTCCTCAGTCGATTTAACCATGTCCGTCTTTCCGTCCGTGGTGATAACGCCCACTTTTCATAGGACTGTAGGCACTATAACAGCATTTCACTGTACAACAGTTTAAGTATTTGTAGACAATAGCTGTAAACTTTTCGTACAAAATGATACCTTTGTGTGAGAGGTACCAAACGGGGCTGCCCATTTTCTGACTTTAGGCGCTACAAGAACATTATACTGTACAAAATTTCATATATCTTTATGCACTTTTATTAAAGTTATAAGCAGTTTAATTTTGATGCAAAATAATCAATTTGTGTGGGAGGTACGAAAAGGGGCGTGGCAACTTCACCCATTTTTCTCAAGGTTATATCGACTATTAAGATAATACAATGTGTGTAATTTCACAAGATTCTAATAAACAGTATATATGTTATTAAAGAATCAATAGTTCACTACATTTTAGTTCAGTACATTGTGGGAGGACCAATATGGCCCATCTTCGAACTTAGCCGGAGATAGAAAAAAATATTACCGTATATCAAATTTGAATTCAATCGGTTACTCGATAGTTATCGTGCGCTCCAGCCTGCAGACAGACAGACGGACGGACATTTCTCATTCGACTTAAAATGACCCAAAACGAATATCCGCCGAACATACTTAGATCACCCCTTCGATGTGTTACACTTTAGGCCCGTAGCAAATGACATATACCCTCGTATCACTAAAGTGAGGGTAGAAAAAACGAACGCTGCAATTTTTAGTCCGTAAATTCTTTAGGCAAACTCTTCACCTGAAAAATGTGGTATTTATTGTTTAAAATAAACTTTTTGAGAGCTACATATACACGGGAACTACAACAAAATAAAATGTTATCGCTATAAATTTTATTGAAATGAATTCTTACCAAAATATATATAAACTGCAAAGTTTCAGCTAAATTTCTTAGAAAATGTGGTGTTTATGAATTAAATAAGCCTTTTTGGGAGCGACATCTATAGGTGCACTATAAAAAAATGTACTGATTTTAAAAATGTTTACTGCGATGAATTCTTCGCTTAATTATGTAAATACAAACTGCAAAGATTCAGTTAAAATGCTTAGAAAATATGGCACTTATGGCTTAAATACGTATATTTTGGAGCGACCTCTTTAGGGTGACTATAACTAAATATAAACCGATTTGTAAAATTTTTCCTGTGATGAATTCTTGTCAAAATAGAATACAAACTGCAAAGTTTCTGCTAAAATGCTTTAAACATGTGGTATCTATGGCTCTAAAACCGTATTGTGGGTGCGACCTCTATAGGGGAGCAATATCAAAACATTGACCGATATGGCCCATTTGCATTCCAAACAACCTGCAACCATAATAAATATTTCTACCAAATTTGATTAACCTATCTGTAGCGTGATTACAGTTAGGTTGATCAACGGACTGTAGCGTGATTACAACAGACGGACGGATATGGCTAAATCGTCTTCGAATTTTACGACGGTTAAGAACATATATACTTTATGGGGTCTCAGATCAGTATTTAGTGGTGTTACAAACAGAGTGATAAAATGAATATAACTACCATCCTATGGTGAAAGGGGATAAAAATCACAAAAAAAAGTTTGTTCCAATTTTTGAAAGCTAGCATCCTAACGAAGAAAACAATGGTGATTTGGAAACAAATCTATGGATAAATGTAGAAATTATAGACCTTTAGGTAGAGGTAAGAGAATTTCATTAAAATCATGTTTTTATACCCCCATTATTGTTATCGTCTGATATATACAGTCTCTGCCGACTAAAAGTGTAACATATCGAAGGAGTGACCTACCAGACCCGGAAATTCGTTTTAGGGGCACTTTAAGTCATTTCAGCAATGTCCATCCGTCCAGCCGTATATCTCTCTGGTTGGTGCGCACAATTTTTTTCGATATGAGTAACCGCTCAACTTCGAATTTGGTGTGGTGTGTTAATGTTTTTATACCCTCCACAATAGGATGGGGGGTATATTCCTTTTGTCACTCCATTTGTAACACCTGTAAATATTGATCCGAGACCCCATAAAGTATATATATTTTTAATCGTCCTAAAATTCTAAGATGATTTAGCCATGTCCGCCCGTCTGTTGTAATCACGCTACGGTCCGTAATAATAGAGCTAGATTGATCAAATTTGATAGAAATATTTCTTATAGTTGCAGGTTGTTTGGGATTGCAAATGGGCCATATCGGTCGATGTTTTGATATAGCTCCCTTACAGAGGTCGCTCCAAAATACGGGTTTCAGCCATAGATACTACATTTTTAGCTGAAACTTTGCAGTTTGTATTCTATTTTAGCAAGAATTCATCTCAATAAAATGTATACAAATAAAATTTTGTTGTAGTCCCCGTGTAGATGCATGGTTCGTAGCAAATGATATATACCCACCTCTCTAAGGTGAGGGGATAAAACGGATCGTTTCATGATTTGCTCCATATCCAAAGATGTCTCCAGTAATAAAATTGTATTCAATCCATGGTGGAGGGAATATAAGATTCGGCATTGCCGAACTTAACGCTTTTACTTGTTTCTATCTCAATCAAAGATCGAATATGGACAATGTTGATCCACTCCTTCGAGTACTTTCCCCGCAAAAATTTCCGGTAAAAATTTTGTGAAATATTGATTTTTTTTTAATAACCTCTGTACTACTTATCAGAATATTTCACAATTCCACACATAGTATAAGTTTCTTGGTTGCTATCGCCTTGAGAAAATAGGCGAAGTTGCTATACTCCTTTTGGTTCCTCCCATACAAACGGAACATTTTCGAATAAATAAGGGATAATCGCATTTAGTTATCTTGAGAACATTTTGAGTTCCACTTATATTTCAAGCAACACAAAAATTAAAATATTTAATGCCAGCATGTAATCCGTAATCCTTTACGGATGCGAGACGTGGAACACAGCCAACAAAGAACTGCAGGCTTTGCAAGCTTTATCTTAGTTTTAAACGTTTTCCTATATTATAACGGGTGATCCAAGTAGAGATACTTTTTTCAATAGCCTTTTTTGGACAGATCACGTTTGAGTCGTGTCATGCTGTCATGTTATTTTTGTTAAGTATTGTTTGGCATTTCATCATGGAAAGACTTACGCCTGAACAACGTTTACAAATCGTTCAACTTTATTACGAAAATTAAACTTATGGTCAACATAATCGAGTCATCGAAAATTGCACTCAACGGATGGACCATCTGAGACGTAGCCGCGGCCAACATTTGATAGACATAATCTTCAAAAAATAAATGCCATAGAATGTTCTTGCAAATGATAATAAACATTCCCCATTCAATTTGAATTATCTGTGTTTATACCCTACACCACACTGTGGTACAGGGTATTATAACTTTGTGCATTTGTTTGTAACACCCAAAAGGAGAAGAAATAGACCCATCGTTTATTATACCGATCGACTTAGAATCACTTTCTGAGTTGATTTAGCTATGTCCGTCTGTCCGTCTGTGCATGTATTCTTGTAACCAAAGTACAGGTCGCAATTATGGTCCGATCTCGACGAAACTTTACACATATCTTTTTTTTGGCCCGATCCCTAGTGAATTTGGTTAAAATCGGTTCAGATTTAGGTATAGCCCCCATATATATGTTAGCCCCGATTTGACATGTAAGCGCTGTAAAAACTTTATTTTATGTCCGATCAGTATGAAATTCGGCAGAAAGACGTTTCTTCTTATATGGATGAACACTGTTCAATTTGGAAGAAATCGGTTCAGATTTAGATATAGCCCCCATATATACGTTACCCCCGATTTGACATGTAAGCGCTGTAAAAATGTTATTTTATATCCGATCAGTGTGAAATTCGGCAAAGAGACGTTTCTTATTACATGAAGGAATACTGCTAAATTCGGATAAAATCGGTTCAGATTTAGATATAGCCCCCATATATATGTTACACCCGATTTGACTTGTAAGCGCTGTAAAAACTGTATTTTATATCCGATCAGTATGAAATTCGTCAGAAAGAGGTTTCCTTTTATATGAATGAACACTTTTAAATTTGGAAGAAATCGATTCAGATTTATATATATGGCCCCATATATACGTTACCCCCGATTTGACTTGTGAGCGCTGTAAAAATGTTATTTTATATCCGATCAGTGCGAAATTCGGCAGAAAGAGGTTTCTTATTACATGAAGGAATACTGCCAAATTCGGAGAAAATCGGTTCAGATTTAGATATAGCTCCAATACAGGGTCTCCCATATTCGACGGACCCATCTGGCAACGCCATAACTTTTGACAGAGATGTCAGATCGCTTAATGACATACCGCGTTTGAAGCGTCAGTCCAAGCAGATTTTTACCATGGAACAATACACGCCACGCGAAATAGTTGAAATTTACATTCAACAGAAGAAGTCAATCAAAATATTAAAAAATGTGAGAAGTGCGCCTTCTAAGAACACCATTAAGCGTTTATACGAAAAATTTTCGACTGGTGAGGCTCTTTCTAAGCCGAAGAGGCCAAATAAAAGTCGACCAAGGCGATCGGCCGAGAATATCGCTGCCGTACGAGCCAGTGTTGAGAGGTCCCCAAGAACATCCCAAAAACGCCGTTCTCAGCAGTTGGGCATGGCTCGGTCCACTTTACAACGGATTATTCGCGTTGATTTGCATTTGTTCCCGTACAAAATTCAATTGACGCAAAGATTGTTGCCTGCGGACAAGCCTCGTCGATTGGAATGGGCCCAAAAAAAACATGGGTCCGTCGAATATGGGCAACCCTGTATATATGTTACCCCCGAATTGACATGTAAGCGCTGTAGAGACTGTACGAGTATTTTATATCCGATCAGTACGAAATTCGAAAGAAGGAGGTCTTTTTACATGAATACGTATTCAGGGAAGATCGGTTCAGATTTATATTAAAGCTCCATATATATGTTCCTCCTGATTTGGTATCAAACCGCTATAGAAGTTGTATTTTACTTCCGATCATTAACATTTTCCAGAAAGATGTTTCTCAATTTAGGAACGAATATTGCTTAATTTAGCGATTATCGTTTCAGAATTAGATAATATGTTTCTACCCATTTACCAATTATTCCAAATTATTATGGCAATGACCCTTATCGCACTATTAGGGAGGTGTAGGGTATTATATAGTCGGCCCCGCCCGACTTTCCTTACTGGTTTTCTTTAAAAAAGTAGGGAACCTCGAAATGGATCACCCTATATAATGGCATTTATTTGGATTTTTTCGTATACTGGTATAAATTATTTATTTATTTATTTATATGAATTACAATACAAAGTAAATTTATATTCTAATTTTACGGTCCAGGAAAAAGCCGGGTTACAAAGACCATGTGGCTAGATTTTGCAGCGACAGACCAGAGCCTCTGGTGGGAATCGAACCCACGACCCCCAAACTCATAGGCGAGTACGCTACCAACTCACCTACTGGGGCGCTCGTGGTATAAATTATTCTATTTGATTTATTTTCAGAAAAATATTAATTATTTTAATTTTAGATCGCGCAATAAACTTTAGTGAAGATAAATGTTATGGAACAAATTACAACAAATAAGTGAGCTGCTCGGAGGAAAATCGCGGTTTTTGACATGTTTGAATTGAAAAAATGTACTTGGAAGCGAAATTTTTAACTATTATGTATTTGTGAATAAATGCATTTTATTTGAAAATCAAGAAATTTAGTTTGAAACGCATATACGAGTATTAATATATTATTTTATAAATACTACTATATTGTTTAAGAAGTTTTCCAAATATATTCTATTTAAAAAAGATTTTTAAAACTTTTTGATTTTTTCGAATTTTAGTTCAAATTTTTCCTAGATTTCGTGTTATACTTTTTAGTTAAGGATGTCATAAGCGGCATCAGCTTTTGTTTTACAGTACTAATTTTTAAATATACTAATTCATCACTTTTTGACTATCCACCAATGCAATTTATAGTTAGGAAAGATTATACGATTTTAATTTTAATCGAATTTTACAAACATATTACATTTTTTAAAATTTGCACCTGAAACATCTGAAAACCAGAAAACTTGCGTCTAAATTAATGCTCTGATACATTGCCAACATACTTAAATGCAATTAAATCTTTGTTTCGGAAATATTACTTCCATCTAAAAAATATAAGGATGGAAACATAGTTTTGTTTAGAACAATAGCCTCCCAAAAATATAATACTTGTGTGTGCCACATATTATATATTTCATTTATACTTCAAGCAGAATATGTTTGGGCCAATATACTATAGAAGCGATTTCTTTCAGCGTGTATATTTTTTTCCAAATAGGCATTGTCTTTTTGGTTAAAATGCTTTCTTTCAAATAATGGAACAAAAAATTTGTAGTCCAAATACAAAAAGGCACATTCCATAAAAATTGGAATTAAAAATTTTTTTAAAAAATCATAACCAAAAAGAATTTTGTTTTATTTTCAGAATGTAGTATTCCTTGATCTACACAAAACAGTTTTTAGATCTCAAACAAAAAAACTATATTTTTTGTTGCATAGAGTAATATTGAACCACCCTAATTGGTAACCCCTTTAGATATGTAGCTTATTCTGATTTAGTATTAATTAACTGTTTCTGTTTAAATTTATTTATTTTCTTTTGGAAGCTGGCATCAGAGGGGAAATACCTATTTAATTCGTTTTTAATATGATTTAATTTTAGTATATTTCAATCATAAACTTAAGACACCTTTATTTTTAAACTTGGCTTTGAAGGTTTCTTTGTAGATTGCGTGACTACTTATTTTGTATAGCATTAAGGAAATAAAAGTAAAAGAAAAAATATCTTGTTAAATTATGTTTGGCAATTTAAATTTAAACTGTTTACGCTATAGTTTTTTCCTTGAATAAAATGCTGATTTCACACTTTAAGCAACGCATGAGAAAGTGGGAGTGATCAAAAGTAATCTTTTTGAGTGTGCAAATTTTGAGTCATACACCAAAGTATATTTCTAAACGTCACACTACAAATTTCCCCACGAAAGATTACGGATTTTTTGGTCATATTATCTGTATGTTTTTCCACTGAAAAATTCGGCTGATTCCCAATTAGATTCGTAAATGATGTGTCCCACAGAGAGCGTTGAGAAATGAAACACTTAAACTGAGTAAAAAAACTTATTCTTGATTCCACATATCATACCCGTATAATTATATTCCTCATTAGTATTGCATGTTGAGATAATTGAAACAACAATTTACGAACTATATATTTATGATAAACGAGAAAACCTCCAGTTTCCTCAAACTGTTGTATAAAATTACTGCAAGTAGTTGCAACAACATAATTACAATAAAATATGAGCATAGTTAACATAAAGCAATCAGAAGACTTAAGCAACAAACTTGCTTCTGGCGACATATAGGCGACAAAAGCAGTACTTATGCAGAAATCAATAGATTATTATTCCAAAGCAAATTCTAAGTGTTTTTGTTTGAAACTCCCCTTCGCCCCTTTTCCAGTCATCGACGATTATTAGTTTTTTCTACTTTATCTCTCTGCAAACACAATTTGTTTATAGCATATCATAATAACGTCGATAATTATACACTAACAAATGAACCTTAGTATCGAAAACAATTGATATGCTTCACAATAAAGCCAAAAACTGTAATTATTCGCAAAACAATAGAAAATGCAACAATCGCTTGGTACAATTTGAAATCAATAAATTATTATACGAAAAGACACACCCATTTTCAACATCAAAGAATGTACGAACATTGTGTTTGAACAAATTTCGGAAATCTAAAGAATTTTGGGGAAAAAGGATTACATTCATTTTGAGGAAGGTTTGCCAATTGATGGATGTCTATCAACCAATGAAGATATTGATGAGTTTTATCCCGTGTGAATATTTAGAAAAGTAAATTAGTTTTAGAGATACCACAAAAAAATTGGAAAATGAAAACAAATCAGAATGATTCAGAGTTGATCCACTGAGGCACGACATATATAGATGGCGAAGAAGATACTTTCGTGAAAGTTACCCTCTTTCTAAAACATATGTTTTAAGTTTCAAGTCTCAATTCAATATTTGAGCACTCAAAAGTAAACGATATCAGTAAATATGTAAACATGGAAAAATCATAGCCATTTCAAAAAGTGCTATACGAGTACATCGCATATTGATGGAAAATTTGATGATTAGAAAGTTGTGCGCAAGATGGGTGTACGTTTGTTCAACAATCAAGACAATGTATCAGTTCACACATCCTCCATTACGATGGCCAAAATCAATGAATTAAAGTTGAAACTGCTTCAGCAGCTCTATATTCTCCAGATTTAGCTCCCTCGGGTAATTATTTGTTTCCAAACTTGAAAAAATGTCTAGCCGGAAAAACATTTGCCTTCAATGAAGAGGAGGAGGTTGCAGTTGATGGCTATTTTCAGTAGCTAGACTTTTCATACCACGTTTCTTACCAGGTTATCGATGTTATTGAAAAAGTGGAGATTATTTTGAGAAATAAAGACATGTTTTCCCCCAAATTTGTTGTGTCTTCTCTGTTAGGTCGGATAATTTTGGAACCGCCCTCGTATACGAAATTAATATGGAAGTAGGTTTTCCCAGTTTTTGATTTCTATTAGAAAATTCAGAATTTCAATATTTGAGATCGCCGTTGAGACATCAGCCATAACACGTGCAAATTTTCATATTATTGGGCCGTAGACGTGTATTAAGGCGGGATTTTTCAAAATTCGTACTTTTGTGCGCACTGTGGGACAAAAAAAAATGTGGTAACAACGCCAAATCAAAACAGCTGAATCTAGAATCGCCAAATTTGGGTAATCCTTAGGATGTAGACTCGGAGAAAGATGGGATTTTTCGCACACACATATAAATATACACCTTCATACGTTTGCAATGAGAACATGAAAATTGAGTATGAGTAATTCCATGTGAAGTGATCACACAAATTTTGGCTCTTTTCTCCGATTTTAATGAAATTTTCCAGATATGTACTTTGAGGGGTGCAGAAAAAAAATCCGGATTAAAAAAAAAATTTAAATTAATTTTGTTATGGCCGTATGAAAATGTTAGTAATTTTTTTTTAAAAAATTCTCAAAATATGGTAATTTTTTTTTAAATACTGCAACTTAGGACTGAGATGAAAATGCTTGTTTTATTTTTTTTAAAGCCTAACAGATAGATCATGTTCTTAAAAAAATTTACTTGTTTTATAATATTTTTTTATACGAAATTTAAAATAAAAACAAGTAAGAATGTTTCAGTCGGGTAAACCGACTAAGGTATACCCTCACTTTGTGAGTAATGTAATATATAACATTACATTAATAAATCTGTCAATTTGTGTGGGAGGTACCGGAATGGGTTTTTCCAAATACACCTATTTTTCGATAAACAATAGATTCTTAAATACATTGCATTGTGCCGAACTATAAGCGTTTATGTGCACTGGTATATTAAAGTTACAAGCTATGTAATTTTGGTATGATTTGGTCATTTTGTGTGAGAGGTACAAAAAGGGGCGGGGTGATAACGCCCAATTTTTGACAGGACTATAGGCACTATAACAGCATTACACTGTACAAAATTTCAAGTATGTGTATGCACTGGTATTAAAGTTACAAGCCGTTTTCTTTTGGTACGAAACGGTCCAAAAATCCGGTAAAAAATTGGCATTATTGTGCAGCCCCTTTTGGTACCTCCCACACAAATGATCCATTTTGTACCAAAAGTAACCAGCATATAACTTTAATACCAGTGCATCAAATACTTGCAATTTTGTACAGTGTAATGCTTTTATAGTACCTAGAGTCCAGAGAAAAAATGGGCGTTATTGGCACGCCCCACACGTTGTATGCAATAGAATTTTTGATACTAGTACTATTTTTTTATTGTTACTATCGAATTCCAACTAATTATTTTCCTGGGGGCAGGTCTTGCAACATAGACCAGGGATATTAAGCTTTTTAAATTCGTACCATTAGGGATATGGTTGTGCAAACATGGATTTATGTTGTTCCAGGGTATGATCCATAAAGAAGTTTTTCGAAATGTTTGTACATTTACCGGCACAGTGGGGAAAAGGGATAAATATCAGTGTTCAGAAAAAAACAGTACGTTATAGAAACGGTTCCTTCAGAGAACACTAACGTTATTTATTTTTTTAGTGTTACTGTTCGCGAACGGTACCACTATGATAACGTACCGTTCTTAGAACACGACAAACGGTATCACTACGATAACGTACGGTTCATAGAAAAGTATCACTACGTCGCGACGTGAAATACTAGAAAATATTTGAACTTATTAGGTTGCACCATTTAATATCAAAAAGGTGTTAGAAAATACCAGTTTTTGGGAAAAGGGTAAAGAAAATGCTGCACCTTTTTCAGAAACGAAATCGCCATTAGTAATTTTTCTCAAAATCCCACTACCTTTATTGTTCGTGAATTTTTAATATTTGAATTGACTGATTTGAACTACTCTAGTATAATTTTTTTGAGAATATGTACAACTGACTGGGGAATCTTCTCATATCCATAACAGTATGAATGTGTTTTGCTGATAGTACGAGGTCAAAAATGGATGTAGTAATCCAAAACCACTTTTTCTTTTTTACTATTATCAGCCCAAAAACTAAACCTTAATCTGACCTTCCCTAAGGGAATAAATAAAATAAAAAATATGAAAAACAAATAAAATTTATCGAATGATTGAACTAAATTTAATTTCATACAAACACATTCTCCGAATCTATACATTTTTGTTTACATTATAATAATTCATCCCTAGCATTTCTAGTGAATGCTGGTTGTGTGCTTCAGCTGTTCAAGGTTTGGAGTTTCTTTCCAAAAATATTAATCATTCACGTTTGGAATCGTTATTATGTAGAAGATGAAAACTGAAAACAAAATAAAAAATTCAACAAGAATTGATTGATTTTTCGGTGGTTGCTAAGCTAATAATAAATCATAAAAAACTGCTGCATGCTGTCTGTCAGTCTGTTTGGCGGTATGCCACAACACCTTAGTATGTAAAAATTTAAAATTTGGCATACAATGACATACACATGAAATAATAATTATATTAAAGCGTTAAACATATACATACATACATAAGTAGTTAATTTTACTAAAGAAAAAATATAAGAGTTGGTTTAAACAAGTTGATTAGGTGCATATATCCGTCCGTCCGTCTGTCTGTCTGTATGCCAAACCACTGCGGTGATCTACTTAGGCAACAATTGTAGCTCAAATTACCATATGAAATGACCAACAATTAAATTATCAAATAATCATATGGACAAACATGCATTCACATTTGTCGACTTGTTTTTGACTAACTGGTCAAAATATAGATCTCTTGGAGACACAAGACATTGGACAGTTCATTTGCTTGTTTGTTGTGTATATCAACAGCAAGAGTTTTCGAAATTGTTCCAAACCAAATTATTAATTATTTTCAGTTCACAGTTTTTTTTGGTGGCGTGTTTTGTTGAAATTATTTAATGAACTGCTATTTGTTTCAACAAGTCTTGTGGTTGCTTAATTTATACAAAACTGTTTAAATGTTACAGCTCACAGGAAGTATGATAAGAATAGAGCATTGGACCCAAAGGCTAACAGAGGGCAACAAATCAAATAAGCTAAATATTTTCTCGTATGGTACTCGTATTAAAGACAACTTTCACAATAAAATAATAATCAGGAAAATTAATAATCAAATATTCTGCTACCCGTTCTGGAATTTAACAAACACAATTGTAGTAGCACTTATATAATACTGAAGGTACAAATCGATTTAACCGTCTGAAATATTTAGAAAACAAAATTATTAAAACTGGCCTAGAAACTCGGAATGGATGGATAAAAGTTGTTGCTATTCCTGCAATGGGCCCACTCTGTATAGTAGGATTAATCAAAAAAATCGACTATATAATGAACTTGTCACGGAATTCTCTTTCAATATCCCATTGTATGCATGGATGGACGTTGCCAAATAATACCTGCCCTACCACTATCGCTCTCATATAATAATTTTTAATCTCCTTCTGCAATTTGTCTGTCGACAATCAGACGACCAAACAAAAGACTTAAGAAACGAACTTTTGCAATAAAATCGTATACATATGAATTTGTGAATTTTTATTATTATTAATTGTAATGAAACTTTTAATTTACTTTTTTTATAAGGTATACCGAAAGATCAACTGAGCCGCCAAACAAATACAAATGCACTCAAATTGTCACCCCACACAATACATGACTGAACATGAATGCTTAATTAGTGCAAGACAAAGCAATTCGTTTCTTTAACCATTGGGGTTTTAAGGATATAAAACGATTAGCATTTGTATATAGCGCAGTTTTGGGGAATTGTTTGAAGCCGGATTTCATATCATAAATCATGAACTATTTTCAACTTTAACAACAATTTCAAACGGAAGCATTTAATGTTGGTTTATGCAAATACTGAAAATGAAATTTAATGCATTACCGAGGCATTTTAGATGTCCGTAAGAAGTTCAGTTGAAAAATCCCAACTAAGTCACAAAGTGATGTCGTATAGATGACTAAGTTTATATTTTTGAGCATGGCGGCTTCTAATTCTTAAAAAAAAACATTTCCAGTAATTTCCAACATTGATTAGATTTTTCAAAAATGTACTAAAAATCATCTCAAAACCAAACTCACAGATTCCAAAATTCCAATTCACAGATCGTTTGTCAAAACTAATATCTTCATATTGACAACGTGAAAATGCATCCAAAAGAAACCACTAAGGAAAGACTAACAAGTAAGAAAATTCAGTCGAGAAAACCGACTTACGATTCCACTCACCGTCAGCCCCCAAAATATTCGTAAATTCTTTTTTTTGTTTTAATTAAATTCTTATCAATTTAAATTGCATAAAACAAAATTTCATGTATTTCTATGTACTGGTATTAAAGTTATTAGCAGTCCACTTTTTATACAAAATGGCCCCTTTTGTGTGGGAGGTACCGAAAGGGGTGGGACCACTTTGCCCATTTTTCTCAAGGAATTACTATGTGTAATTCCACACATAGTACTATTTTATCTGTCGCTATCTAGTTTTATTGAAACTTTAATAACTTCGTCAATTGCAAACGGATTTAAGAGAATGGCTGCATTTTTTTCCTTATAAAATTCACTATATATGTAAATTAGTTAATCGTACGGTTATTTCACAACATAATTGGTAAAAACATTGCCTAAACTAGATAATGACGGATAAAAATGAAAATAATGTGTTTGTAGGGCAAATAAACATATATTCTTACAGCTTCAAATAAACCAAATATACATCGTTCGAAAGGTCTAATTCACTTCTTTCCAAATTCTTTTAGAGATTGAAAATCGGTTCATAATTAAGTAAGTTATAGGTGTTCAAGTGAAAAAAGGCAAGAAAATCGGTTTTTTACCCTTAAATCCGGATTTTGGGGGTGTCCGGCTAATTTCGTAGAACAAACGTTGCTCTACTCGCCAAGACCTACAAGAAAAATAGTATCGCGGCTTTTGGTTTTTGGACTGTCGCACTGTGTAAACAATACTTCACTAAATTGTAACCCTTTGTGAGGGAGGTATACGAAGGAGTGGACCAATATGGCCCATCTTCGAACTTAGCCTGAGGTAGAAAAAAATATTGTTACATACCAAATTTGAAGTCAATCGGTTACTCCTTTCGAGAGTTATCGTGCGCTCCAGCGAGGCAGGCAGACAGACAGACGGACAGACAGATAGGCGGACGGACGGACATTGCTCAAATGACTTAAAATGTCCTAAAACGGATTTCCGCCGAACATACTTGGGGTCTTAGGTCACTCCTTCGATGTGTTACACTTTTGGCTCGTAGCAAATGATATCTACCCTCCTCTCTAAGGTGAGGGGGTAACGAGTAGACTCGAATGTAATATATCCTCCACCATAATTTCCTACTAAATATACTGATAAATATGTTGGTTTAGGTTAGGGTGGCAGCTTGATTTGCCAGCTCATATAGACAAATGTAGGACCCTAGAAATACCAGGAGCACATATGCCCCTCATCGAAACCTATTTGATAAATAAACTTATCAACAAGTAAGAAAGTTTCAGTCGGGTAAACCGACTAAGGTATACCCTCACTTTGTGAGTAATGTAATATTGAATATTACTCGAATAACTCTGTCAATTTTTGTGGGAGGTACCAGAAGGGGTTTATCAAATACACCTTTTTTTGCTGAACATTAGATACTTTAAATTCATTGCACTGTGCCGACTTATAACCATTTATGTGCACTGGTATAAACGTTATGAGACATTAAATTGTGGTATGATTTGGGAATTTTGTGTGGGAGGTACAAAGAGGGGCGTGGCAATAACGCCCATTTTTCACAGGGCTATAGACACTATAAAAACATTACACTGTACAAAATTTCAAGTATTTTTATACACTGGTTTTAATGTTATAAGCTGTTAACTTTTGGTGCAAAAAGGTACCTTTGTGTGAGAGGTACCAAAAGGGGCGTGACAACAACACCCATTTTTCCCTGGACCGTATGCAATATAAAAGCCTAATACTGTACAAAATTTCAAGTGTTTTTATACACTGTTATTAATGTTATAAGCTGTTAACTTTTGGTGCAAAATGGTGCATTTGTGTGGGAGGTACCAAAAAGGACGTGGCGACTTCGCCCATTTTTCTCGAGTTGATAACGACTAATAAGCTCATACTATGTGTGGAATTTCAAAAGATTCGAATAAGTAGTATAGCAGTTATTAAAGAATCAATATTTCACAACATTTTAACCCTTTGTGGGGGAGGTACTAGAAGGAGTGGACCAATATGGCCCATCTTCGAACTTAGCCGGAGATAGAAAAAAATATTACCACGTACCAAATTTGAGGTCAATCGGTTACTCCTTTCGAGAGTTATCGACAGACAGACAGACAGACAGACAGACAGACGGACGGACATTGCTCATTCGACTTAAAATGACCCAAAACGGATTTCCTCCGAACATACTTGGGGTCTTAGGTCACTCCTTCGACGTGTTACACTTTTTTCCGTAGCAAATGATATATACCCTCGTCACACTAAAGTGAGGGTATAATAATATGAATATAGGTTCCGGAAAGATCTGTCAGACTTCCTAGAAAGGCAGACCCCAGTATATGCAGACATCACACAGTGGGAGGAATTGAAATAATTCGGCAGTTTCTTAACCAGACAACCGATTTCGATAAAACATAGCGTACATGTAGAAGAGGTATTAGACCCTATGGTATACATGAGCAAAGCTGTTGTGCTTTAAAATTGGTAACCTTGGGTGAGCAAAATGCTTAAGCGCGTGTAACTTTTCAACCTTTTTCGTCCGATTCGAGAATTTTTTTTTGTGTATAAACCTAAGAGTTATCTTGTATATAATCGTATACCTGCAATTGAAATTTGAATTTTTCATTTTTTCCCCGACCCTGTTCTAGCATTTTGTGAATTTCAGAGCAGAATACGCATCGATTTCTTTAACATCAACTTTTCTGCACTTGCAACAAAATTTGCTATATTATGAGAACAAATTATATCCGATTTACCCAATAAGACAAACGTTATGGTCATTTGATATAATATTTTGAAAACTAATTGATTTTTTGTAATTTTATTTGGAAAAAGTTTATGTCGTATTTTGGAGTTATAGAAGAAGTTATATAAAACAAATATTAAAGTTCAGTCACAAAAATATTCGTAAATGTATTTATATTTTTTCTAAATTAAATTATTGTTAAATTAAATTGCATTTAGTAACGTTAAAGTATGCACTGGTATTAAAGTTATAAGCAGTAAACTTTTGGTGCAGAATGATTCATTTGTGCGGGTGGTACCAAAAGGGGCGTGTTAATGAGACCCATTTTTCACTGGACAATAGATACTATAAAAACATTACATGCACTGGTATTAGTGTTATAAGCTGTTAATATGTGGTGCAAAATGGTCCATTGTCGAGGTGATATTGAAAAATAAACGAATTAGCCTGGGATGGAAAAAAATATTACCGCATAGTAAATTTAAAGTCAATTCGGTTTCTCCTTTCGAGAGTTGTCTTTCGCACCAGCCAGCAGACAGACGGGCGGATGGCGTAAAATGATTCAAATCGAATTTCCACCAAACATACTTGGTGGAAATTCGATTTGAATCGTGTTACACTTTTGGCTCGTGCCAAATGATACATAGCCTTCTCTCTGAAAGGTGAGTGGATAAAAAGCATAACATATTTGTAATAATGTTAAAGGAAACTTGCTAGAGAATGCTTTCGAAGAGATATAGACAAAAAACTTTGCTATTTGATAAATAATATTGCCATTAGATATATGTATAGACAAAACACTTTGCTATTTGATAAATAATATTGCCATCAGATATACCCGCTGAGACAAAATAATGTTATAAAGTTATACTTTATAATTATTTTTGTATGTTTGCCATTTTGTGTATTTTTAAAAATATATACGAGTATGTATATATAAAGTATATATTGTATTTTTACAAAAAAAAATACTTCAAATGGCCATAACTTTTGTCTCAGTAGGTGATATAATGACTACATTTTTCATTAAATATCAAATATTGTTGTATATCCAGAAAATATCATGAGAAAGCAATCGGTATATATCGGGCTTTAATATATACCGATTGTAGGAAAGAATCTGGAAAAAAATTTAAAAAAATATATATAACGCAAACGGAAATTTTTAAATCCATAAAATATTTAAAAATTAATATAATTAAATTATTTTTTCTATAATTTGTACGTGTTGTTGCCATAATTCCAAACTAATTCTAACATTATTATATTTGTAGAGGGAAATCCCAAAATAATTTGGAAAATCTCCAAAAACGTTTTTTAAGTTTTTCCCCAAAATATAGTGTACTAACAGCCGGGCGTAAACTTCCTTTTGCAGTTTAAGGTGTAACACATTACTACATAGAAATGAATATGGTAAGGGTTTTCATATACAATTGTCGAAAATTACCCATTCTATTTTTGAGAACATTTTCTACACACTGGAAAAAAATCACATCTGTAGTTCATTGTCCCAAATAAAGGGTTTTCCATTAAGGACATAAACATTGTATATATTAATAAAACACAGAATATTTAAGATATAGAGTTCAAATTTATTTCAGGTGTAGTGCAAATGTTACATTTTAAGAATGAAATTCGATTTCGGTCATATGACTACCACGACCACCCTCTACAGCGATTTATACTTTGGAACCAATTTTCCACCACTCTTGTACACATTTCGACCGGAACTTTGGCAATTTCGCGTTGGATGTTGCCTCTGAGCTCGTCTAAAGTTGTTGGCTTGTTTGCATACACAAATGACTTGATGTGGCCCCATAAAAAGAAATCCAATGTCGTTAAATCGCATGAACGAGGTGGCCATTCGACCGGACGATTTCTCGAGATAACACGTTCACCGAATTTGCCTTTCAGTAAATCGATTGTAACGCGTGCTGTGTGGCTAATGGCTCCGTCTTGTTGAAACCACATTTCCGCGATGCCAAGCTCATCCAATTCTGGCCAAAAATAATTTTCTAACATGGCACGATAGCGCTCTCCATTGAAGGTAACATGACGATTGTTTTCATCGACGAAGAAATACCACACAGTAATTTTTGCGGATGCATTTGTGTCTCTTGCAGCACAAGTGGGTTTCTTGCTGTCCAATAACGCATATTTTGTTTATTGACAAAACCACTCAGCCAGAAATGAGCTTCATCCGCCGAATATTAGAGTAAGCGTTCTTACACGCTGAAAAAAAATCGCCTCTGTAGTATATTGTCCCAAACATATTCAGCTTGAAACATAAATATTTTTAGGGTGCACTCCAAATATATAATATTTGACAAATACAAATATTATATGTTTGGGAGGATATTGTTCTAAACAAAACTATGTTTACATCCTAATATTTTTTATTTGGATATGATATTTCCCAAACAAAGATCTTTTTGCGTGAATGTATGTATACTATTCTTTAATTGTTTTAAGTTTACGGCAATTGAAAGGTAATTTTTTAAATTTTTAATTTTAGTACAATTTCTTTATAATTGATGAATTGAATTGGTTTCAAATAGAAGTTAGTGCTAAGTACGCCATTTTTAATAGGAATGCATAATTCGAAAATGAAAAAATTAAAACTAATATTCGAAAAATTCAGCAAAGTTTTGAAAATCTTTTTTTTAATAAAATATATTTGGAAATATTCATAAACAATAATTTTATTCGTATTTAAACAAATATTTTATTTGAGAAAATCAGTTCGCAAATATATTTTATTCTAATATATTAACATATGGGGTCTAAAAACATTTTATTGATTTTCAAATAAAATTTATTTGCTCGAAAATATATAATATTTAAAAATTTGTGTTCCAAGTATATTTTCTTTCGATTCAAACATATCAAAAAAGGCGATTTTTCCCCGTGTAAAGTTGCGACCACCGACTCCGAATTTCGGTAGTAATTTTTAATGATTTCCAAACGTTTCAAGTAAGTGAACTTTTCCATGATGAACATGTTGACTTCAACTAACGTTTGGGCTCTAAAAGATCATTAAAAATGTTTGTGGATGCGTTGACATAAAGATACGAAATTTTTATGTCCCTATTGGACATAACATATATATGTTTAGAATTCATTCGAAAGATATTATATTTGGAACACACAAATATTATATATTTGCGAAGTTGATGTTCTAAGCAAATCCCTTTTTCCGTCTACAGTCTACAGGTTTTCAGTAATTTAATTAGAAATTTTAAATGTTAGTAAAATTTCTTTGGCTGTTTTAACAATTAATTCAATAATTCAGTAATTAATTCAGTAATTCAAAGTCCACTTTTAGGAAATTGTTAATGTTCTCAAAAGTCCTTTATGTTTTAAATCTTGAATAACGATAAATTGACAATAAATGATAGCTTAGAATATTTAGAAATTAAAAATTGTTTCTTTTAACAAGAGTTAATGCCACATTTGCCATTTTTAACTGTATGATATTATTCGAAATCCAGAAAAATTAAAACTAAAAATCGAAAAAGTCAACAAAGTTTTGAAAATCTTTCCTAAATAATATATTTTGGTGAAATTCCTAAATAATAATTTTATTTGTATTTAAACATATATTTTATTTGAGACAATTAGTTCTCAGAAATATTTTTTGTAATATATTAACATATGCGCTCCAAATAAAGTTTCTTGATTTCCAAATAAAATGTGTTTGTTCATAAATAACGGGGTTTCCAATAGGGATGATATGATTTTGAAGTGACGTTTCGGCCATTTGTAATATGTCATGATCTGTCATTTGTTTTTCATCGTATTCAGTAGTATTTACAACTTCATCATGGAGAGTATTCGCAAGAACAACGTTTACAAATTAATCGGTTTTATTATCAAAATAATCGTTCTCCAATTGCAACATTTCGTGCGCTATGTCCATTTTTTAAAAAAATAAAAATAAAAACACTCTCTGTCGACAAAATATTACAACACATTTTCAATTGTGTGGCCCTCTATATAAATCGATTCAGATTTATATAGCCACCATTTCCGATTTTTGTATGAGCCATATTTCTATGAACCTGGCCGGAGATATAGATTTAAAAAATGTATTTTTTTCATTTTTATTTGCATGCTAAATTTTATGTCAGTTATTACAAGCTAAGGGAGCGAACAACATTAAATGAAAGCTCGCATCACGTTCTTCAAACACAATACCATTTTACATTCAAATCCGTTTGCATTGTGATTCAGCTAATGAGTAATAAACACTAGATTAATTAATACATCGAGTTATAGTTCAATGTGTTTACAATTAACAGTTCCAATTACCCATGAAAGCATGCGGAATGCGAAAAATTCAATTGCATTTCGGTATAAGTAATAACATGAGTTGTACTTAATTTTCGTGAAATTAAAGACACAAAACCGCATTAGCCAATATCTTCAACTTCAGTTGCGGGTTTAATAAAGAGCCGTTAATTGTTTTGGATTTATTACTCAATTAATTCGGTTCGAATATTTTACTTAGTGGCCAACATTCAGTATGCGGATAAAGTGTATATTTGTCTGTCTCAGTGTCTGTCTGTCCGTCTTCATACTGTGGGAGTTATTTTAGACCACAAACCAAAGACATTTCAATGGTTTTTAACTACGCGAAGTTACAGAAATGCATTGAAAAATATAAAGTTATGCTTCATTTATTGTTGGAAATAATTTAGTTTTGCAGAGAGCAACAAAAAAAATTACAACAAAATTATATGTCACAGCCACAAAAAGGTATTTATTATCATTTCAAACCTTTTTTGGGGTAGACATATTTATGCAATCATTTTGCAACAATTTTTCATTGTTGATCAGAGGGGGGAGGGAGGTTGTCTGACGGATAAATATAATTAAATTCATGTAATCGTATCAAGGTTAGCACGACATGTAACGGATCAATAAGCGGCACTACAAAACAGTTAACAAATCATAAACAATTGGCCATTTGTATGTTTTTGTTTTAGGTCGAACGACAAGAAGGGAAACAAACGAATCGGACTAAAACCGCCACAGATGTCAAGTAACCGTTAACGACTTCAGGCTTGAATTAACATAATTGCGGCTGATTGGCGAAAACCCCCCAAACGAAGCAATTTGAGATATAAAACACTAAAAATAGAAATTGCATCAACTGTGTGTGCGACAAGATCACATTGAGATTTAGTTGGGATTTTTCTATTGAACTTCTTTCGGACATCTAAATGGGATCTTGCGGGCAATGTATTACATTGCATAAACCAATGTATTACATTTGCATAAACCAACATTAAATGCTTACACTTGGAATTGTCGTTAAAGTTGAAAATCGTTCATGATTTATGATATGAAATCCGGATTGAAACAATTCTTCGAACTGCTCTATAGAAAATTGCTAATCGTGTTATATCCTTAATGCCCTATTGGCCGAGCAAACGAGTTGGTTTTTATTGTGCTAATTATATATTCATGCCTACTTAGTCATGTCATGTAAGGTATACCTTCACTTTGTGAGTAATGGTATATGGTAAAAGGGTAGGAAATGCATGATTTGACCATTATGTGAGGGATGTACAAAAAGAGGCGTGGCAATAATGAAATTGAAATTTGGTTTCATTTCTGTTTGTCTAAAGGGTTGTACGAGTATTTGCTGAATTTCGTACAGTTTGGTTAAAAAATTCTAGTTTCTTAGGGAGGTTAGCTATACTCGTATCTACATCTGCACCGATTTTTTTCAAATTTAGTAGCACTAATGTTTGTCTCTAGAGTCTTCGATTTACCAATGTTCGTAATGATCGGGTGTAAAATACAGCAACAACAGCATCCGATTTCCTTCAAAGTTGGTAGTGTATATTTATATATATATATATAAATAAAATAAAAAAGTTTGTAGCTAGAAAAACTGGGTTTTCAGGACCCAAACAATATGATGCATATCATAAATCAGAAAAACATGATTTATAACCAGTTTTAGTAAATTGTGAGAAATTTGCACTTTTAACAATGAAAAAATAATTGTTATGCCCTTTTAAATTCCGTTAATAAATTCGTAAATTAGTTTTGATAGTATATTGGCCCAATTTCGTTTCTGATGACGGAATTTGACGAAAATCCACAAAGAACATTGAAAGATAATATAGGGGACTTAACAAAGCGAATAAAATGTAACCGTTTATGCTATACTTACAAATTTATAAAAACTTATTATTTTCTCTTTTTCTTAGAAAAGCGTGAAGTTGATTGCAATTATATTTATACCCTACACCACACTGTTGTTACAGGGTATTATAAGTTTGTTTCACGGCAGATGTTTGTAACACCTGAAAATAACACAGCTAGACCCACCTTAAAGTATACCGATCGACTCAGAATCACTAGCTGAGTCGATTTAACCATGTCTGTCCGTCCGTCCGTCCGTCCGTCTGTCCATGTAAAGTTGTTCGTCGCTACAGGTCGCAATTTCACTCCGATCGTTCTGAAATTTTACAGTTTGGAGTATTTCGGAGCTGTAAAGATCCCTATTGAATTTGGTTGAAATCGGTTCAGATTTAAATATAGCTCCCATATATATCTTTCGTCCGATTTGGCCCTTTAGTCCTATAGAAGCTGTATTTTACATCCAATCATTTTGAAATTTAGAATGGTAGAGTTTCTTGATCCATGAACCAACACTACCGAATTTGAAGAAAATCGGTTAAGATTTAGCTATAGCTCCCATATATATGTTTCGTCCGATTTGGCCCTTAAGTTCTATAGAAGCTGTATTTTACATCCAATCGGTTTGAAATTTAGAATAAACAATTTATACATGAATTACAAAATTTATATTTCATTGTTATTCAATATTACGAGAGTGGTGTAGGGTATTATATAGTCGGCCCCGCCCGACTTTAGCCTTTCCTTACTGGTTTTGGATTATGTTTGGATTACTTTGAATTTATCTGAAGATCATGCTATAACTATTAGGCAGATTTTTTCCACAAGATGGGGATAAATCCTTAGTCGTTTGTATGCGAGTCATTTTGCGACGTCTACGGATATTACTATCTAAACATAAAGGCTTGTATTGTACATCATTTCTAGTATTTAGTGATAATAAAAAAACGGAAAAACCGATTGAAACAGACGAAAACACCCGGTTACAGCGGTTTTTCGAAATTCCTGATTTAAAAACAAAAACGGGGCGGTGGAAGCAAAAGCGGTGGGCCGGTTTATTTTAAACTGGTTTTGATCACTCCAATTATCTGAATCTTCTGAAATTGCACACATACCAATAGCTTATTATTCGCTGTCATCTGGAGAAAAGTGGGCGAAGTTGTCACGCCTCTTATGGTACATCCCACACAAATTGACCATTTTAACATGCTTATAGCTTTAATATAAGTTGATACAAATGCTTGAAATTTTGTACAGTGTAATGCTTTTATAATACCTACACGCAACGAAAAAAACGTTTGGAGGTCGTTTATCCCGTGACAGTTGAAATATTTCCAGTGAAAATGTTTATCGTAAAAGTTGTTTCTCTTGTTGTATACGAACATTCTTTCATTCCAAAATTTTCAAAATTTACGTTTATGGTAAACAAAAAACGTTTACGGAAACATATTGTATTTAAACATGATTTTATTTTAAAGAGAGCTGGGAGAACAAAGAGCGTAACGTATTCTCATTTTGTAGAGAGCGGAAAATATTGAATAATTTGTGAAAAGCCGGAGTACCAAAAACTATAGATTTTAACACAAACGGTGACAAACCAACTATTGTTTTTGTTAATGACCAACTGGTAATTTTTCCACACGTCTCAAATTGTGAATAAGCAAACTAAAACACTTAACAATCAATCATCACACGTTTAGGTATTGAAGGTCCTAATGGTAATTGTGAAATAAATTTATTGTCAAACCATCTCAATCAGGCATAATACAACTGGATACTTCTGGAAAGAGATGCAATTTCACCAATAAAGAGGTAAACGTTGTCTTTTAATGACACAATGCAAGACGATTTTTCATGTAATTTTCTAATGTACCGGGTTTTCCATTAAGGACATAACAATAACTTTGCCAGAGCCCAATTGGAGAAGTTTCGGCGTTTCAAATGATCAAGTGTGGTTTGAGAGAAACCCAATTCCTGAGAACGACTTGGAATCGTCTGATTTGACTCATTTTGAACGGATACACTTACGGCTGCGACATATTCGTCGCTTCGAGCAGTACGGCGTCTCTTTGGCGCCGGAACATCCAAAGTGAAAATTTGGATTCAAATGTATCCACTATAGCAGGCACAGCCTGTCGGGTGGGAGGATTATCTTATATATATAAAAATGAAATGGTGTTCGTTGGTACGCGATGGACGCGCAAACGGCTGAACAGATTTTGCTGTATTTTTGCATGAGTATATCATTTGGTGTGTGGAAGGTTCGTAACTATATTCGGTTATGATTGGACAAAGGGGCGTGGCACCGCCCATACAACGTGAAATTTAAAAGTGGAATATCTTGGGTACTATTGGAGAAAATTTCTCGAAATTTGGTATGTGAGATCTTGGTACCATTACACATCATGGGGCTAAAAGCCGGTTTGATAGTGACAGTGGGCGTGGTACCGCCCACACAAACTGAAATTCAAAAAAGGAAATATTTCGAAATATTTTATTTGGAGCCAAAAAAAAGGTGTGATTGTGATAGTAGGCGTGGTAACACCCACACTACCAGAAATTCAGAAGTGCAATATTTTGATTGCTATTGGACCAAAATTCTGGAAATTTGGTATGTGGAACCAGATCGATTGCTGGAGCAAGAAACTGGCGTGATAGTAACAGTGGGCGTGGCACAGCCCACACAACCTGAAATGTGAAACATGACATCTGAATATATAATATTTCATGCACTATTGAAGTTAACCTGTAAAAATGGGTGTATAACCTTCGAACAACAACCAATGATTGAACTAAAAACTGGCATCGTATTAACAGTGTGTACTCCTACACAACCTGGAGTACCCACTGTTAATCGATAAGGGCGTGGCGCCGCCCATACAACCCGAGATGTGAATTTGAAAAATTGTCCATTATCATTGCAGGACAGTTTTGAAAATTTGCATGAAAATAGTGTCGATGGACAAAGTACTCAAAACGAAATATAGAGAGGCGTTGCACTCATCGTCCTGAAGTTAATAGTGGGTGCTGTTGATAGCACTCAACGGAATCTTATTAAAAAGCTGATCAGTGGAAGTATCTGTGCATACGACACACTTGCTGAAAACTAAATAACTGGAGACCATTATATTTAGATTGACGCTTGACCAAGTGTGTTTAGTATTCAAGTGCCTTCAAAGTTAGCACGTTGAGTCACGTGCTAAATTGGGAGATATCGGATTAGAGGGCGTGACTACGCGCATGCGGCATCGTTGTAGAAAAAATAAATACTGATAGAATAGTGGTAAAATAAGATATCGCTTTGATCCATACAATGGCCTCCTAAATTTATAATAAGTTCTAACATATATGCTTTCTTACTTACATTTTGTCTAAACTCAATTAGAAGATATCAACAAATTGATAGAAGATATGTTTGCCGGGGAGCCCCTGGATACATTTTACTAAAAATTGTGACATTAAAAACATAATTTTATAAAACAGTTTAAATATTATAATTCAAACAATTTGTTCTTTTGTGACAAACGTTTTCTCATTTATTGATAAACTGTCAATGCTGTTGACAAATACAATAACATTCACAGGGTTTGGGATAAACTGGCATTGCTTGTGATAAACACAATTACCGTTTACACCAAACGTTTCACAGGGTTTGTAAAAAATATAAATAAATTACGATAATTACACTAACCGTTTGCTATAAAAGATTCATTGGGTTTTGGGACAAGCATAAATTATTTGCGACAAGCATAGACCACAAACTAAGTTCGTTTGTCTAATTTTTCTTTTGGGAGTAACAAATTTTTTCTTTGCGTGTAGAGCCAGTGAGAAATAGGCCTCATTAGAACGACCCTTTTGATACCTCCCACACAAATGGACCATTTTGTACCAAAAGTTAACAGCTTCAGTTGGTTTGCCTGACTGAACTTTCTTACTTGTGTAAAACAAATTTATAAAAAAAATTAAGAATTTAATTAAAATAAAATTGCTACGTCTAAAATTTTTTTCTTTCAAATTTTCACAGAGTATGATCCAGACTCTCACAAATACACAACAGAATTGGATTTTTTGGCATTTTTCTTCTTTTTCCGCACATATTACTTTTAAAATCCATTTGTTTGAAATTTTACACGCAGTGTTTATCAGAAACAGAATAAAAGTTTGAAAAAAAATCGAAATCGATTTTTTTTTTAAGTTTTTAACAAACGGATTCAAATGAAATCTATATTTCTTTAAATTACCAAAAATAGCGCGCTGTGTTCTCTTTCAAATGACGTAAACTTTGTAAAAATCGATTCAGCCGTTCATGAGCAATTAAATATTTCGTAAAACTGAATTCAGTTTTGCAATTTTTTATAATTTTGGAAACATTTTTATTAAAAACCAATGATAGCTACTAGATCTTATTTTATTTTTTTAACAACTTTTTAGTCAAAAATAAATTTCATAGGTTAATATTCAAAATTCTGACCCATATACTCGTATACGTTTTATTGCAGAGTTCGTTTCTTAAGTCTTTTGTTTGAATTTCTACTACTGCGCAGAGATTTAAAATGGTATAATAATAATATTAGCGGTAGTGAAGATCGTTATACTCTATGCTTATCATCCATAGGGTATCTAAAAAAGGAAACCTAAATAAGAATTCTGATACACGCAAAAATGTGGTTATATCTGTAACTATAACGTTTGAGTGGAAAACCTTATAGGTTTTCCTATAGGGATGATATGATTTTGAAGTGACGTTTCGGCCATTTGTAATATGTCATGATCTTTCATTTGTTTTTCATTGTATTCAGTAGTGTTTACAATTTCATCATGGAGAGATATACGCAAGAACAACGTTTACAAATTATTCAGTTTTATTATCAAAATAATCGTTCTCCAATTGCAACTTTTCGTGCGCTAAGTCATTTTTTTTAATCCAAAAAAAAAACACTTTCCAGTCGACCTACGACCTTGACACACATGATCAATATTTTAGCTCTCGTTAAGAGCTATCTTTTTGCCGTTACCGATTGTATCTACGTGCCACACAGCAAATGAAACAATTGATTTTGGAGATTCGATTATTTTAAGAAATTGTGATATTGAATGGCCTCCAATAAGTTGTGATTTAACACCAGTAGACTATTTCTTGTGGGGTTATTTGAAGTCATTGGTCTTTCGAAATAAACCAGACTCTCTTCAAGCTTTACAAGTCAATATTGAACGTGCCATTCATGACATACGACTTGATTTAGTGGAAAAAGTGCTCGAAAATTGGGTTCATCGAATTCGTTCCTGCAGAAGAAGTCGTGGAGGCCATTTGAATGACGTTTTATTTAGAGCTTAATTGTATCGATTGTACTTCATATTAAATAAAAAACTGTTGAATTTCCTTCACAATAAGTGTGTTTTTTCAATGAAATCATATTACTCTTATTGGAAAACCCTGTACTAGATAGGGTTTAGAGAAATGCACCTGTTTTTACACAACAAAATCCAAATCAAAAATTTTACAGATTTTTCAATGTTTACGTCGTTTGAAAGAGAATATAATAGGCAATTTTTTTTTTTATACCCTACACCACACTGTGGTACAGGGTATTATAAGTTTGTTTCACGGCAGATGTTTGTAACACCTTAAAATAACACAGCTAGACCCACCTTAAAGTATACCGATCGACTCAGAATCACTAGCTGAGTCGATTTAACGATGTCCGTCCGTCCGTCCGTCTGTCCATGTAAAGTTGTTCGTCGACTACAGGTCGCAATTTCACTCCGATCGTTCTGAAATTTTGCAGTTTAGAGTATTTCGCGGCTGTTAAGATCGCTATTGAATTTGGTTGAAATCGGTTTAGATTTAGATATAGCTCCCATATATATCTTTCGTCCGATTTGGCCCTTTAGTCCTATAGAAGCTGTATTTTACATCCGATCGTTTTGAAATTTAGAATGGTAGAGTTTCTTGATCCATGAACCAACATTGCTGAATTTGAAGAAAATCGGTTAAGATTTAGCTATAGCTCTCATATATATGTTTCGTCCGATTTGGCCCTTTAGTCCTATAGAAGCTGTATTTTACATCCGATCGTTTTGAAATTTAGAATGGTAGAGTTTCTTTCTCCATGAACCAACATTGCCGAATTTGAAGAAAATCGGTGCAGATTTAGATATAGCTCCCATATATATCTTTCGTCCGATTTGGTCCTTTAGTCCTATAGAAGCTGTATTTTACATCCGATCGTTTTGGAATTTAGAATGGTAGAGTTTCTTGATCCATGAACCAACATTGCCGAATTTGAAGAAAATCGGTTAAGATTTAGCTATACTCCCATATATATGTTTCGTCCGATTTGGCCCTTTAGTCCTATAAAAGCATATTTTACATCCAATCGTGTTGAAAATTAGAATGGTAGAGTTTCTTGATCCATGAACCAACACTACTGAATTTGAAGCAAATCGGTTAAGATTTAGCTATAGCTCCCATATATATGTTTCATCCAATTTGGCTCTTTAGATCCAATCGTTTTATACCCTACACCACACTGTGGTACAGGGTATTATTTAAGTATAAAATGTCCCAAAAGTAAATTTATGTAAACAATTTATACATGAATTACAAAATGTATATATCAGAGTTATTCAATATTACGAGAGTGGTGTAGGGTATTATATAGTCGGCACCGCCCGACTTTAGCCTTTCCTTACTGGTTTTTAATTATAATTTTTGTTCGGATATTTCTTTTAGAAATTTTAAGTTAACAAAATGTATCCCCCTTCGATTTTTAACGAAGAATATGCGGCAGACTCTCACAATTCCAAAACAGTAATTGAATTTTTGGGGAGGGACTCAATATTTGGAAAATTTATGGGCGAAATACAGGGTGGGCCATTTAAAATTTTAAATTTGAATCGTCCATTAAAAAAAATTACTGGTATTGTTTTCAAATTTCTGGTTTTATTGGAAAGGATGAACTTTGTCATTTAATAATTGAACACAATATCATTCACATAACTACCACGACTGGCTCGGCAGTACCTCATCCCACGAACCCAATTTTTCATTTTCGATTGTTTCGGGTCGAATCTCTTCAATGGAAACTTTGATTTTGTGGCTCCTCACCGAAAATAATCCAAAGGCCTCAAATCAAAAGTCAAAGTAATCGGTAGTTCGAATTTAAAATTGTTAAAGGCCCACCCTTAACTAAGGTAGGTTCGACAAATTTTAAAATTTTTCTTCAGTGTTCTGCGTGTAAAATGTCATAAAAATGGATTATAAAAAAATTGTTGATATAGAAGAAGAACGTCCAAAATTGCCGAAACTGACTTAGCATTTCGCCCATAACTCTCAAAAAGCAACTAAAATTGCCCATTATATTATCTTTCAAACGACGTAAATTTTATAAAAATCGGTCCACCCTTTCAAGAACAGTTATAAATTGCGTAAAATCCAAAAATGCATTTTTTAAATTTCAAATCCCCGTAAAATTTTGAAAAAAATGTTTAAAGAAATAAATGATTTTACCACTAAGCAACTTTTTAGGCAATAGGTCAATATTAGAAATTCTGACTCTTCTGGAATTGGTGGACCTAAATGACCTATTTTCGAACTAAAATCTATAATCTCATGACGGGATTGTTTTCTTTGTTACACATATTAAATCTGGTAAACCTTTTTTTAAATATCACCAATACCACGTGTCTTGCTTTTAGAGGATCCTGTGTGCCCTACATTATACATTTTTGGCATGAAAAAGATATGTAAGTTTGTGGATTTTTAAAACTCCTCCATGATTATTTCCAATAAATTAAATCTTTTTTTCATTAATTTACAAAACAACTATCGTTTGCGCATTTTATTTCGCTATAATGTGTAAAAAACACAATTTCGTAAAAAATGCTCCAGAATCAAGGTAGCTATACATAGGTTTAAAATCGCAATTCTGCTTCAATGTTTCCACTATTAATCTGAATAAAATTCGTCGTTTAAACTCATACATTTAGGATAAAAAGGGTTTAATATGCTCTACAAATTCTTGCACCTATCAGGGATTGTAATAAGATCTATTGTTGTAAAGAATAATAATTAATTTTCGAAATTGTTTGTTTTGAGGGTAAAAGTAAAGTGATAACAATGGTATATTCGCACATTCTGGGTTAAAGAGACCCACTACGATATCCACTTCCAGATAAAATTAAAATACCAACGTCAATTTTTGTATAATAAGGATGGAATATGGTTCCCAACACCAAATTAAATTAGAATGGTTTTCGGTGGATACATTTCAAATTCTTTAAATGCGACAAACAAAGATTTTGGCAGTTTCATTATCTCAATCATCACCCAAGCACCATTCATCATGCACTGCAATCAAAAACACAGAAATAATATTACATTTTGGAACCAATCCATTAAAAATGTATACTTCTTTATATCAACCCATTTTCTCTTAGCATTTACAGACAGTTTTTTTAATAACTGCCATTTAATTAATTTTTCACATTAAACAAAACTCCTTTCCAGAACACAACATCTAGTAAAGTACATTACTTAATTAGCCCAAGTTCACGGCTAATGTGTGTTTTAATTTAGATTGTAGCAAAAAGCTGTCGATTTCATAACTAATCTTTTTTATTTACAAAAATCGCTCTTAATATACAACTATGAAGTAAAATTAGTTTCAGGTGACAATTTAAAGTCTTTTCAGTATAGCACATAGAAACGGTAATTTTAATTTAATTTCCTTCTTATATGAATTTAATTAATTCAAATTCTCGACAATGCAAACACACACACACACACACATCATTGTTTAATTGTATGTTCCCTCGACTCCTTTCCAAATCCAAATAAAAAGTTAGCACATAAAATACTGTTAATTAAACCTCTATCCAAAAAAGTTGATCTAATGACAGTGCAGCTAGCTCAGCATAGCTTGGGGAGAACATAAAACCAAGGTGTGAATTTATTTATTGTACGTTGGTTCAATGGATAGATGAAAGACACAAATCGCAACATGCCTAGCTCCAACATTTTGACGCAAGAATATTATTATTGCCACCACAAAGTAAAACGGACGAAACCTATGTACCCAATTTCATTGATTCATTCATTCAATTTTGTTTGCGCCAGAAGAAACCCCCAGAATTGATGGATATGGAAGAAGCCGAAAACGCTTTGGGCACACAAACGTCGTTAGCGTCGTCCGTTCGGAGTGTGTTTTTCAAAACCAATTACTAAACAAATCAAACTCTAATCGTAGACTGATTTCTATATTTTACTCTCGCTTTCAATAGCGAATATCTGCCGTCCGCATAACTTGCGGAGCACATACTCGTGGAGCAGCATACTCGCATATCCCCCCTTCCGCACTCAATACTCAATACAATAAATAATGCCAACAACCACAGCGACAGCCGCAAAAAAGGTTGGTTCACTAAAGCTGTACTATATGAATGCTTTGGAATACGATGGTGGTTAAGGATGCTACAAAATAAGTTGATTTTTTGATTAGATGAGTAATTTTTCAAATATCCATTTGGGAAGAAATCAAATGGAAAGTGAACTTAATATTCCGATTGTGTCAAAAGTACACATAACAAGCAAGAAAGTTCAGTCGGGTAAAACGACTAATGAATCCCCTCACCTTCAGTCTCAAAAAATATTAGTAAATTTATTTAATTTTTTGTTTTATTGAAATTATTATCAATTTAAATTTCATTTAATAATTTTAAAGTATGTACTGGTATTAAAGTACAAAATGTTCCATTTGTGTGAGAGGTACCAAAAGGGGTCCCAATAACGGTCACTTTTCTCTGGACTCTAGGTAATATAAAATCATTGCACTGTACGACATTTCAAGTATTTGTATGCACTGGTATTAATGTTCGAAGCTGTTAACTTTGGTACAAAAAGGTCCATTTGTGTGGGAGGTACCAAACGGAGCGGGTCAATACGCCCATTTTTCACTGTATTGTAGGTACTATTAAACCATTACACTGTACAAAATGTCAAGTCTTTGTATGCACCGGTAATAAAGATATAAGCTATTAACTTTTGGTTCAAAATTGTCCATTTGTGTGGGAGGTACCAAAAGGGGCGTGGCAACTTCTCCCATTTTTCTCGAGGTAATAGTGACTAATAAACTAATACTATATGTAGAATTTCAGAGGATTCAAATAAGTAGTACATAAGTTATTAAATAATCAATATTTCACTAAATTTTAACCCTTTGTGGAGGAGGGACTAGAAGGAGTGGACCAATATGGCCCATCTTCAACATTAACCGGGGATAGAAGAAAATTTTCCCACATAACAAATTTGAAGTCACTTTCGAGAGCTATCGTGCGCACCAGCCAGCAGACAGACAGACGGACGGACATTGCTCATTCGACTTAAAATGACCCAAAACGGATATCCACCGAACATACTTAGGGTCTTAGGTCACTCCTTCGATATGTTACACTTTTGGTTCGTAGCAAATGATATATACCCTCCTCTCCAAGGGGATAAAAAGAACGTTGTCTTTGATTTGGCAACAAACAATAAAACATTGAAGTAAGTCCATTTTGTACTTATATTAAATAAAATATAATTTATGTTAAGTAAGTTATCTTTAGGTTCAGCATGAAATGCCCTTATATAGTGAGATCCATTTCGAGGTTCCCTACTTTGTTAAAGAAAAAAACACAGAAAATTCAAATTGAATGGGAATTGTTTATTATCATATGAAAGAACATTCTTTGACATTTATTTTTTGAAGATTATATCTATCAAATGTTGGCCGCAGCTACGTCTTAGATGGTCCATCCGTCGAGTCCAATTTTCGATAACTCGTTCGAGCATTTCGAGTGGTATCTGGCGAATGACACGTGTGATGTTTTGCTCCAAGGCCTGAATCGAAGAGGGTTTGTCCGCATAAACTTTAGATATTACATATCACCACGGGCATTCTTTCAAAATGGAACTATCAATTTCGTTCTATTTTTATACCCTACACCACACTGTGGTACCGGGTATTATGACTTTGTGCATTTGTTTATAACACCCAAAAGGAGAAGAGATAGACCCATTGTTTAATATACCGATCGACTTGTAATCACTTTCTGAGTCGATTTAGCTATGTCCGTCTGCCTGTCCGTCTGTCTGTTCGTAGATGTATTCTTGTAATCAAAGTACAGGTCGCAATTATCGTCCGATCTACACGAAACTTTGCACATATCTTTCTTTAGGCCCAAGGACGATCCTTATTGATCGGTTCAGATTTACATATAGCTCACATATATATGTACCTCCGATTTGGCCTATATGCAATGTATTAGCAATATTTTTGAACCGATTTGTACACAAATTGACAGAGAGTAGTCTCGTGATACACTCAGAGACAATACAAAATTTGGGGGAAATCGGTTCAGATTTAGATATAGCACCCATATATATATGTTACCCCCGATTTGATATGTAAGCGCTGTAGAAACTGTATTTTATATCCGATCAGTACGGACTTCGGCAGAAATAGTTTTCTTATTACATGAAGGAATACTGCCAAATTCGGGGAAAATCGGTTTAGATTTAGATATATATATGTTACACCCCATATATATGTTACACCCGATTTAAAATTCAAGCGCTATAGAAACTGTATTTTATATCCGATCACAGAGAAATTCGGCAGAAAGAGATTTCTTGTTACATGAAGGAATATTGCCAAATTCGGAGAAAATCGGTTCAGATTTAGATTTAGCCCCCATATATATGTTAACCCCGGTTTGAAATTCAAGCGCTGTAGAAACTGTATTTTATATCCGATCACAGCGAAATTCGGCAGAAAGAGGTTTCTTATTACATGAAGGAATACTGCCAAATTCGGCTCAGATTTAGATATAGCCCCCATATATATGTTAGCCCCGATTTGACATTTAAGCGCTGTAGAGACTGTATTTTATATCCGATCAGTACGAACTTCGACAGAAAGAGGTTTCTATTTTACGTGAATGAGTATTCAGGGAAAATCGATTCAGATTTATATATAACCTCTATATATATGTTCCTCCTGATTTGGTTACAAAGCGCTATAGAAGTTGTACTTTACTTCCGATCATTACAAAATTCTCCAGAAAGATGTTTCTCAATTTAGGAACGAATATTGCTTAATTTAGCGATTATCGCTTAAGAATAGGTATATCCACATATATATGTTCTTACCCATTTACCAATTATTCCAAATTATTATCGCAATGACCCTTATCGCATTGTTAGGGAGGTGTAGTGTATTATATAGTCGGTCCCGCCCGACTTTCTGCCTTTCCTTACTGGTTTATGTTTTTTTGTGCCACCAACAAACACTTAAATATAATTGTTTTAACGACAGTTACTAAACTTCTGTTTCTATGTGAAAGTTATGTTTTCAGCATTTGTATTCCTCACAATTTCCTTTAATTTAAATGGTATTCAGGCTTTATGGAGCTTATTATTCAAAAAATAGGGTCCAAATACTAAAAACAACCTTACCATAAAAATTTAATTTTTTGGTTTCATAAAATAGTATGTCTTAATCTATACAAAAAACCAGTAAGGAAAGGCTAAAGTCGGGCGGGGCCGACTATATAATACCCTACACCACTCTCGTAATATTGAATAACTCTGATATATAAATTTTGTAATTCATGTATAAATTGTTTACATAAATTTACTTTTGGGACATTTTATACTTAAATAATACCCTGTACCACAGTGTGGTGCAGGGTATAAAAACGATTGGATCTAAAGAGCCAAATCGGATGAAACATATATATGGGAGCTATAGCTAAATCTTTACCGATTTTCTTCAAATTCGGCAATGTTGGTTCATGGATCAAGAAACTCTACCATTCTAAAATTCAAAACGATTGGATGTAAAATATAGCTTCTATAAGACTAAAGGGCCAAATCGGACGAAACATATATATGGGAGCTATAGCTAAATCTTAACCGATTTTCTGCAAATTCGGTAGTGTTGGTTCATGGATCAAGAAACTCTACCATTCTAAATTTCAAAATGATCGGATGTAAAATACAGCTTCTACAGGACTAAAGAGCAAAATCGGACGAAACATATGTATATATGGGAGCTATAACTAAATCTTAGCCGATTTTCTTCAAATTCGGCAATGTTGGTTCATGGATCAAGAAACTCTACCATTCTAAATTTCAAAACGATCTTTACAGCAACAAAATACTCTGCAGAATTTCAGAACGATCGGAGTGAAATTGCGACCTGTAGTCGACGAACAACTTTACATGGACAGACGGACGGACAGACATGGTTAACAGACATGGTTAGTGATTCTGAGTCGATCGGTATACTTTAAGGTGGGTCTAGCTGTTTTATTTTCAGGTGTTACAAATATCTGCCGTGAAACAAACTTATAATACCCTGTACCACAGTGTGGTGTAGGGTATAAAGATATGACGTTTCGGATACAAAAAAAATCGTTAATAGTACTTATTATGTATTAATAAGTACTATAAGGATTTTTTTTTTCAGAAATCTAAATAAATGCACCTCGAAATATATCGAGCGTTCATAAAAAAAATATTAAGAATTTTTTTTAAATGTCCAACTTACGGCCAATTGTACAATCTCCGGTTATCCTACAGTGAGAGCTAACCTACAGTTATAGCTGTCAAATTGAATGAAATTTTTATTTTTTAACTGTGAGTTAGCTCTTACGGGAGGTTGTGAAATTGGGGGTTAAAATATAATTTGTTTATAATTTATTATTTAAAATGATGATGTTATGAGGAGTATTAAATATGTTTTATAATAACTTTTAATAGAGGACACTAAGTCTGTCATTCTGTTTGCAAGAACTTAAAGTATTAATCGGAGAATCTATAAATTATACCCAATCTTCACGGTCATAAAATTGCATGACCTTCGGTTGAATCTTCATTACATTGTGTAATAATGAATCTAGATGACTCAAATCTGCCAGGACAAAAATCTTGTAGATGTAAGTTGTCTGGGATTGATGTACGTATATCCATATGTCGACATAGTCATAATGGAATGACCTCAGCAAATTTTATTTCTATACCTTGTAGAAGCCACAAACTTCAACAGAATAGGGCACTACACAGTTATTAGTACATGTAATCTTTCATACTAACAAGGGCCATTATGAATTGATATAGCCACCATACAAAGTGTGGAATTTGAAAATTTGGCTTTTATATTGTTTTTTGTTTTACTCGATCTGCATTTACAGTATATTTTTCCCAATACCATTTACAAGCGTAATGTATCCTCAACGATCCATAATTTAGTTATTGACGTCATAGAAGACATCTACGAAAAGTGACTGTCATAGGTTCAAGTTTTCACATAACTCTTATTTCACTTACAATTTTGCAAAACAATTTTTCTATTGCGATACATATTGCAACTCAACGTCTTATTTTTCTTTTGTTGGAGGGTATATATGCAGCTACACCTGATTCGGCCCGCCAAAATTACCAACTTTTTTACATGCTTTATATTCCATAAAACTATAGATTTGTTTAAAAAAATTTAGTTTTCATCCCCAAAGAAAATTTTAAATTCTATAAAATATTTAAATAATAGAAGATATATGTATGGTAGCGGAGCCATAGCAACTCTTTTATTTTATTTTATTTTATTTTGTCGTGCGGGACGTTTGTATTGGGGCTAGATCAAAACATGGACCTATGTCGACAGTTATTCATGTGTATATTGCTCTGGGTACAAGTAAATTCATATTAAGAAGTCAAATGGGGAGGAACCTTTGTATGAGAGTTATAAAAAAGATGGACCTATTATAGCCTATTACACTAAACTACACATTCCTAAAAAATTTTAGAGTTCAATATCTAAAATTGACCATTTTATGAGTGAAATTCAAAATGATGTCACAGCAAACAAGGTAATTCAAAAAACTGAAAGCTTGATAACATTTTATTTTTTAATTCAAAATGTACGCCACAACTAATTGCTCTACATTTGTTATTTGAATTAGCCTTAATATCCAGGAAAACCATAAATCTGATCAAAAGATTAAAATTACTTTAGTTTGTTTTTTGCTTCTCCTGAAAAAGCATAAACATGTGGGTTACGTCATTTTGGATTTCAGGTGACGATATGTACTTTATGGGGTTCCTGATCAATATTTCGAGATGCTAGATATGTAGTCACAAAATTAATAAACCCCCACTACATTTAGCGTTCTATTTATACCCTCACTTTAGTGTGACGAGGGCATTTGCTACGAAAAAAAGTGTAACACATCGAAGGAGTGATCTAAGACCCTAAGTATGTTCGGCGGATATTCGTTTTGGGTCACTTTAAGTAGAATGAGCAATGTCCGTCCGTCTGTCTGTCCGTCTGTCTGCTAGCTGGTGCGCACGATAACTCTCGAAAAGAGTAACCGATTGACTTCGAATTTGGCACGTGGTAATATTTTTTGCTATCTCCGGCTAAGTTCGAAGATGGGCCATATTGGTCCACGCCTTCTAGTACCTCCCCCACAAAGTGTTAAAATGTTGTGAAATATTGAATCTTTAATAACTGCTATACTACTTATCCGAATCCTCTGAAATTCCACACATGGCATTAGTTTATTAGTCGCTATCAACACGAGAAAAATGGGCCAAGTTGCTACGCCCCTTTTGGTACCAAATGCACCATTTTGCACCAAAAGTTAACAGCGTATAACATTAATACCAGTGTATAAAAATACTTGAAATTTTGTACAGTGTAATGCTTTTATAGTGCCTACAGTCCAGCGAAAAATGGGCGTTTTTGTCACCGAACTTTTGGTACCTCCAACATAAAGGTACCATTTTGCACCAAAAGTTAATAGCTTATAACATTAATACCAGTGTATAAAAATACTTGACATTTTGTACAGTGTAATGCTTTTATAGAGTCTATAGCCCTGTGAAAAATTGACGCTATTGGCACGCGCCTTTTTGTACCTCCCACACAAAGTTACCATTTTGCACAAAAAGTTAAGAGCTCACAGCATGAGTACCAATGTACGAAAATGCAAAAACATTTTGCACAGTGTAACGCTTTTGAAGCGCTTATAGCCCTGTACAAAATGGCCATTATCACCACGCCCCTTTTATTACCTCCCACACGAAATGGCCAAATCATATCATAAATAAATTTAAATTTAAAATGGGCCATACCAGTCCTTAATTGTATATAGCCTCCATATAAAAGTCACTTCCGATAAGACACATTTACGCTCTAGAGGGCGTATTTTTTAAACAATTTTTATCTAGCATTATTGGTTTTGTTAGAGTTCACAAAAAGCAACGAAGATAAAATACTTCAGAATACGAATGTTAGAGAGAGGAGTATATTGATCCAAAAAGGACAACGACAAAATTGAAAACAGTTGGTCACATTTGAATATAACCTCTATTCAGACTGTCCGAATTGGAGGGTGTTGAATTTTGAAATTTTTTCCCATCCATAAAACTTATTACCTATTGCATTTTAAAAATCTTTCACAAATAAAATAAAAATATTCGCAAAAATATTATTTGTGAATTTTTTGCCGAAATTAAAAATTGTTTTTGCATTTTTGGCAACAACTATATTTTAATTTTTTAATGTTTTTTGCTCAAGCGAAAGCTTATGTCATTTTCTTTAATAGCTTAAAAGCAACTTATGGGATGGGACCTGATTATAAAGGGTGATCCAAGTAGATATGTTTTATTCAGGTAACCCTTTCGGGTATGTTTGCTCCAATTTTTTTCTCCTATTCAATATCTAAAATTTTGCTTCAGACACAAAAGAGATATTCCGTACGGTATACCAAGAAAAAAATACAGAAAAAGTAAAAAAAATCCACCTTGAGCTAAAAATTCGTATGGCCATTAAATTATTAATTGAGCCAACTTGACTAAACGAATGTACTATGGAATTTACCATCCTCATCATACTTGTGGTGATCCATCCCTCTGTGACGTATGCAATCGTCGACGACGTCATGCATTATTTGAGTTGTACTCTTACTCAGTCTGTTTATTATTTAATCTAATTCTGCCAACTTTGACAGAGTCTTACTTTGTTGCTATTGTATTGTTACTCTAGACAATTTTCAAGCTGAATGATGTCGTTTCCATTGTTGTCGGTGTTTTTGTTGTAGATGTCGTTGCTGAATGTGACTGTCGGCTTTTAGCCGATTCCAACGTTTAATATTTAACCCTCCTAATGGCGCATAGAGTACCCCCAAAACAACACTCGATCGACTCGAGCGAATTAATGTTTTTTGTTGTCGTTTGTTTTTGTTTTTTTTTTCATAGTTCGCGTTTTATCACGGGTGGAGTCTGTTCCAAAGCGTCGTAAGTATGTTCGAGTTCGAGTATTTCCATCGTGCACCGTAGTTTCTGCCCGATGCGATGGTGGTGGTGCTGGTGGCGGTAGTGTCTCTGTCTTTTCGGGGGGTTTTGTATATAAAAGAGATTTCCTTCTTGGTTCTAGTTATCAGTTGTCTGCAATACATCGAGTCGTCGACACGCTTACATTACCCAACTAAATAATTTACAAACAAAAAAATCTATTCGAAGAAATGGCTTTCTTTAAAGTGAGTCCTAAACGAAGTGTGCTTATAGACAAAGGAAATTTACAATTAATGCAAAAAAAATAAAAGATTAAAAATATGTAGATATTAACAAAATAAGAAAAAAATACAAAACTGAAGTGCAATTTCAAACAGCTTGAATTGCTGAAAAATTTTGAAGTTATTTAAGACTAAAAGTGTTTTTTGTTCTGTTTCGTTTCATATAAAGTCCTTGATCTGTTTGGCTGTTGTCGGTGTGGCCACCGCTGGTGTTCTGCATGGTGGTCATGGTGGCCCAGGCTTGTATGCTGGTGCTCCCGCAGTATATGCCGGCCATGGCCATGGCCATCCCGATGAAGGTTTGGACTATCATGTAAGTATTACAAAGTGATTGCAAAGAAATGGGACAAAAGGATGACTAGTGTTGAGGGTATACAACTCTAATGTGAACTAAAATTAATAGCAAATTTTATGGTGTCTATGATTGGCTTCAATAGGTCACAGAAATATTTGTCATTGATGTGGTTTCTCAAACCGCAGTAGGTATTCGTATTTAAATTCGATATTACATCTAAAGCAAAATCCGAAGAAAAAAATAATGAACAAAACTAAGTTAATGTTGAGAAACAAAATACTTTCAAATGCAATTTGACTATTTTTTAAAAAGCACTAAGAATCTTTCATAGATTATTTTGATTTGCTGAAAAATCTAATTTCTCAAATCTGCCAAAATCTAATTACATTTAGACCAATTATACCATAAACTGAAAACTTATTTTATAGATATATCGAGAAGTCCATCAACACTTTTCAAAATTGTACATGAGAAAAAAATAAAATTAGTGCTTAAAAAACGACAGTTTGAGGATAAGTCCCAAATAACACAGTGATGTCTTTACCTATTATAATTACTGGATTTTTAAACTGAATGTGTTTGTAAATAACTGAATTTTTATTTTAAAAAAATGTTTTGAATTTCATTAGTAATGTTAGTATTTTTGGTAGTAGAACACAAAATATTCCAAATCATATACAGTCCGTTTTTAGTGTTAATATTTCATGTCAATTAAAATTGTTGCAACAATCAGTATAGTTTGGCCCTTAAACCGCTCACCACTTTGTGGCACAGCATATTGCTTGTTTTGGTCAAGATGTATGTAACACCCTAATATCACTTGCAGTTTCGATTTAACCATGTGTATCTGTCTGTCCTTGCTTCTGTCTGTCCATCTTAAGTTTTCAGGTTGCAATTTTACTCCGATATAAATGAAATTTAACAATTTCATTTGATAGGTACAGATTTAAATATAACCCCCATAGATAGGTACATATATACCTCCAAGTTGACATCTAGGCGCTATAGCGGCCACATTTTCTACCGATGTATATGAAATTCGACACAAAGTAATATTTTAAGCACAGTGCAGTATTTAAAAAAATCGGCTCAGATTTAAATTTATCCCCCATAATATGCTCATTCTGATTTGGCATCGCTACGGAAGCTGTGTTTTACATTGTACCATTAGGAAATGTGGTGGAAATAATTTCCTTGATCCTAGAAGAAACACAACCGAGTTTGAAGAACATCGGTTAAGATATAGTTATATCCCACATATGTTCCTTCCGATTTGGCATCAGCGCTATATAATCTTTTTTTGCATTCAATCATTTTATAGTTTGGTACAGTGAAGTTTCTTGATCTAAAGCGAATGCTGCCGAATTTGAAAATCGGTTCAGATACTCGTATAGATATAGATCCCATATATGTATACCTATATCCTCATTTTGTATTTAAGTGGTATAAAATCCATATTTGTCACCAGATCCTTATAAAATTTTTACAGTTAACAGTTTTCTGACAGTTTAATTTTACTATGCAACAAAATACGTTCTTTTGTCCTAGACTAATGGCGAATTCTTTTCTGCAAAAAAGTGCAACATTTTCATTGCCCTTTTTCCGAAAACGGCACTTTTGTGATACTTTTTTGAAATTTGGTAACTAAGTTACTCGAATTTAACACAACTAAAATTTCAAAATTTCAAAAAAGCGATATAATAGTGCTGTTTTCGGTAAAAGGACAATGCAAGTGTTGCACTTTTTTGCGGAAAAGAATTCACCATAAAACTTTTCCTGGTGTATATTGAGGCATACTATTTTTTTAAAATTTCTTTAAAATTGTTTTAAACATTATTTTTCAATTCCAATTTCATGGCATGTACCTTTCGTATTTTAGAAATGTTTGAGGGTTACACATATTGTGAATTTCACGTAGAGACTGTGGTTTAGTAACTGTCGTTAAAGTAAATAGGAAAAAAAATTAAAAAATCGTTTGTTACTTTTTTTGATAGCTTGCGCCCTAACCCGGGGTTTACACGAGACATTTTGCGAAGACAATAGCAATACATTTACACTTCTTTACTAATACTCTTCACATATCACATTGTCTTCGTACTGTCTTTGATTTTTGATGACAGTAAATTCGGCAATTGTCTTGACGGAAGCTACCATTTTGATGTAAGCAGCCAATCAGAGCGCGAAACGACACTAACACGGGTGCGTCACAAGAACATTTTTTCCCTTTTTTGACAACCAAAACATATTCTCAAATGTCTTCTGTCAATTGTCCTGTGTAAACGCAGGGTAACGAAGAAATCAATGCCAATTTGAAAAAATCTATGCATAAATGTATAAATTATGAAATCCAGCTTTCATAAATTGGTTGACAATCTATGAAAATAGTTATTTTCGTGCGAAGCATTTTTTTCTAATTTTTAAACGACAGTTACAAAACTTTTGTTTCTACGTGAAGTTCACATTTTCAACATTTAAAAGTCACATTTTGTAGTCCTCATTTCCTTTAATATAAAGGGTATCCAGATCGTTTCGAGATTAAACTTAAAAAAATATGGTCCAATTACTACGTGTTTTTAAATTACTTACGTAATTTAAAGAATTTACTTACGTAATTTAAAAGCAAAAAACAATATTACCATAACATTTTCTTTAAATATTTTTTTTAGTATTTTTTAAACTAGTGTTTCAAGGAAATCAGACCATGTTTTCATATAGCCCCAGTTCTGCCTGACATTTGCCCTTCCGTACTGTTGTAACCGTTTTTTAACATAGCTAAAAAACAATTTTAAAAAAATATTTAAATAATCCAAAATTCATTTTGCTAAATAAGATGACAGAAAGGTTACAAAAAATGAGTACAGAACTTTAGAAAAGTTGTCAGTAAGTAAGTCGTCCTAATATTTAAAATTTGTCCATTTCACACACATTGTCACTAATATTCAGTAAATTGTCCTCACTGTATGTATAAAATATTATTACTTAAACGATTATAATGTTTTCGGCGTACATTTTTTTATAGAAAGAAAATTTACAAAAATGTTCTTTATTCATAAATTTACTTAATAAATATATTAAACATTTCATTAACAATAGATCTAATGAAATGCTAAACCGAATAGCTATTGCTGATTTTTGCGTGAATTTTATCTTAAATCATAAATAAGGGATACATTTAATCTGTCAGTCTGTCTGTCTGGTTGGTTAAAACCGATAATATGCAAAGAGGGATTTGCGAATTAATTTTATTAAATTCTCGAGATTTAATTCGAAGATGTGCCATATTGGTCATGTTGGTATACCCCCAACAAAAAGTTAAAATTCAATGGAAAATCGAACATTCTATAACAAATACTTATACTTGAACTAATCTTCTGTAATTTGAAACATTGACAAATTGCATAGCTAATTTCGGTAGTATCGGAACACAAAAGCACTTAAAATTCTGTCAAATTTAATTTACAGAATATTCATTGAAAAATTTTTGAGTTTGATAAGCTTCTTCTGTTATCCTCCAATAAAAATTAACACATTCACTCCATATTCTTCACATCTTGTGTGCCAATCTATTCAACGTCTTCACATTCTATATTTAAGAAATCATTAGCAATTACAATAGTCTGTCTAAGAATGCCCAAACATATTTCCACCTATTCTGGCATCTCCAAACACATTTAGATTATTAAATTCGTCAGATCGAATGCCATATTAAAGTTGGTGCCCCTTTTGGAATACAAATCATTAAATACATATGAAAATTAATTCTACATATCTTGTGTGCCAATCTTCTCAATTTCTTGAACTTCGGAATTTTAGATAACTTCAGCAATACCAATGAAAAAGGGCATGCCCTTTTCGTACACCCTCAATAAATTGAACACCACAACAATTTCTAGACATAATATTTGTTTCCTAAGTTTTTATTTTTTATTCGTTAAAAATATCAATTCGTTATTGCGATTTTTGCATTAACTCCAGCGATACCGATTTTTGTAATCACATCCATTACAAACAAAGGCTGGCAGTCGCATATGTCAATCTAAATAAAGCTAGCTTCTGTGTCAATATCTCTCTCTCTCTCTCTCTTCGATCTTCTTCTACAGAGGTTACATAAATTGTGGTTAATCTCCCACAATTTTATAGAAAATATTTACATTTCAGGTTAATCCTAATTCCCACAGTAAAACGAGGTAATCATATTTCTTTGCCAAGCCAAGCCAAACTTAAACAGACAATTTGCAAATGTTTGCGGTTTCGATTTTTGATTTGTAGCCAAAATGAATTCATATGACTTATGGCATCGATAATAATGTAATGTAATGTAATTCATTCATTCATTCACTCATAATAAAGTCGACAGACTTAGACAGACTCTGAAATTAGCAAACACTTCAGGTACAGCGAAGAAATGCAGCTACGAAGTACACGCAAAGTGACAATGTGCAATAAATGGCAGAAGTCAAGTCAAGTTTTATGTTTTTGTAGTTTTCGTATATATATTGCTCTCAAAAATTCTATTTTAAGCCATAAATACCACAATTTTCAGTTGAAGGGTTTGGCTAAAGAATGAGGGACCTAAAATTTTGCTAAAAATTGCAGTGTTCGTTTTTTCAATAATTTACTTAAACAAATAGGAACGTTTCATGTTTTGCTCCATATCCAAAGATTTTTCCAGTAATAAAATTGAATGCAATCCATATATGGCGTATACATAATATATATTAATTTTAATTGTACTTTCCATTTCATTGGTACAGGAAAAAAGTTTGTTGCTTAAGTCTTTTGATTTCATGCGAACGATAAGTTCTTGCCATTAAGTTTCTTTTCAACTTTTATTTTTATTTGAAAACTCAATTCAAGCAATTGTTATCTCGTTCTTTTTATTGTATATTGTATTACAACAGTTTTATATTGTTGTTGTTAATTTCATTACTAAAGCCTAGTCGTACGTAATTCACCTATATTTTCACCACCGGTGTTTTTCTCGTCTCGTCTTGTGCAGCTCTTGTACTCTGTCTGCTACTGTGTTATTATAATCTTCATTCATTTATTCGAACATTGCATATTCATGTAAAGTGGCACACTGCAATTTTTTTCTTTATCAAATGTAGCACATCTGATTGTGGAGGTCGGACGGACGCGAAGTTGGGACGAAGTTTGCTTTAAGCCAGTGTTTTTTTGTTGTCAGTATATGCCTCAATCATCAGATATTTGATTTTGCGTGTCGCACCGACTGTCTGTCTGGCTATCTGTCGGTGTTACCACAAATCAGTTTATGACAACAATTGTTCGCAACTTCTGTTTGAACCAATTTGCCTGTCGAGTCGCAATAATTGTTATGCTATAACTGCTATGCTATAAAAGTAATCCCCAATCTAGACGGGAGGGGGGGTTTTCATAACGTCTTTGATTGCCGCTGAGTAGTGAAGATCACTTGGAAAATACTGGCATTGTCTGAGTGCTTTTTATTGTAGTCAATTTGTAATATTAAATTTTAATTTATGTTTCTGTTTTTTTCGAAATCTTTTGTTATTGTCATATTGTGTGTATGTTTTGTCAGGCCATGGGGTTAATTACCCAACAGAGATAAGCTTTTATGTGTGTTAATTTCAGTTAATTCAATTACTCATTTTTGCTTTCGCATGCTCCATTGCAGGCCTACCCCAAGTATCACTACAACTACGGTGTTGCTGATTCACATACCGGTGATGTGAAGTCCCAACACGAAGTCCGTGATGGTGATGTAGTCAAGGGCTCCTACTCCTTGGTGGAACCTGATGGTTCGGTGCGTACCGTTGAATATACCGCTGATGATCACAATGGTTTCAATGCCGTCGTCCACAAAACCGCCCCCACCGTTCATGCTGTTGCCGCCCATGCCGCCCCCGTAGTCCATGCTGCCCCCGCTGCTCCAGCCTATCATGCTGGCCCAGCTGTGTACGCCCATGCCGGTCCAGCTGTTGCCCACCATGTGGCTGCTGCTCCTGCTGTGCCCTATGCCTCTGTAGCGCATCATGCTCCCGCTGCCATTGCTCTCGGCCATGGTTACGGCGGTTATGCCGGTCATGGTGGTCATGGTCACTACTAAGAAGCCATTCGTTTGTAAACATTTACCTTGTAAATTATTTAGTTTAGTAAGTAAAGACAACAAATCCACCCCCTCGGCAATTACAAAATGCTAATATCTGCCCAACCCCGATGACGACCCCCCGAACTAAATAAGGCTAAACGAAACGTTCAACAAAGTTAATAGAGACGACAAAGAAAAGCATCGAAGAAGTATAATGAAGGATAGACAACATAGTGAAGTATAGTAGTAGTATTATTACGAAGCAAAGCAGTGAAATGGCAAAGTTCCGCAACGGAAGAGAAGAGAACAAACCAAGAAATACTCTTAACATTACTCAACTAACAACTATTGTACATAGTTTCCAACAGATCTCCATCATAAGAAGAACCCCCCTTGACCCCAACTTAAGTCTTTTGGATATTCATAGGAACTTAAATGTCCCACTGTCTCTGTGTAACCTCCAGTCCAGTCCGTCCTTCTTCTTCATCATCATATCCTTCTTCAAGTCCTTCAATACTAGTATTATTTTATCAAACCCCCGCTCGACAAACACCCCCCAACTCATCAAATCTATTTATCTATCGTTTTTGATCACTGCCCCCCTCCTTCTTCATCTTCATTTTCATCTCAATTTTATTTCTTACTCGTTTTTCACATCCCACATTTGTTGCCACTGTTTTCAAACTCCGCGCGATTTCGTTTTCGTATCTGTGTTTTATGACGTCAATCTGTTTTATGTTTTATGTTTTTTCTGTAATTTTTTGTGGCAATTTTGAATTGCCTCTAGTGCTGGAAAATCCACGTAACGAAATACATTTGTAAACTATTAAAGCGAGTATTTAATTATGTACGTTTTGTATAATACACTCACATACACTCTGCATAAAAATATGTATTGTTAATTTATAAGTCTTATGTTTTTTTTATATTATTATTATTAATCGAATGCGTTAATGCTATGAATTAAATAAAGGAAAAAAATGTAGTGAATTTGAAAAAAATCAAATCAAATCTTTTAATTTATTGTGCGTTTGCGTCAATTCCTGACTTTTACTTTTGAACGGTCTGAAGGTCAGCCATGACTGGACTGCATGAAATGGTTTAATTGATGTTTATAATTTTATTAATTGAAAGTCTTTAATTTTGCGAGTGCTATGTTATTAAAGACAGGTAATTATTTTTTTTCTAATTTAAATGTAACTGAGTGGCTTTACCTATTTTTATTTGGCAATTAAGCACATTGCATGAGGGAGAAAATAAATAGTTAATATATTTTTTTCAAATTAAATTATTTTGTGAAATTTATACGCAAACATTGTGTTTTGGATTACTTTAAATTTTGCAAAAATAGTTTACTGAATGGTGAATGTATAATAATATTAAATTTAATTGCATCAAATATTTCTCTATTAAACTTGGATTTTTTTATAAGTTGAGATTTGTTGAAAGATTTGTTAACATGTAAGAAACTTTCAGTCGGGTAAACCGACTAAGGTATAGCCTCACTTTGTGAGTAATGTAATATATAATATTACGCTTATTAATCTGTCAAATTGTTGGGAAGGTACCAGAAGGGGTTTAGCAAATACACCTATTTTTCGGTAAGCAGCAGATTCTCTAAATACATTGTACCGTGCCGAACTATACGCGTTTATGTGCAGTGGTATATTAACGTTACGAGCTATTCAATGTTGATATGATTTGGTCATTTTGTGTGGGAGGCACAAAAAAAGGCTTGGTGATAACGCCCACTTTTCACAGGACTGTAGGCATTATAACAGCATTACAGTGTACAAAACTTCAAGCATTTTTATGCACTAGTATTAAAGTTTATAAGCCGTTAACTTCTGTTATAAAAGGGTCCATTTGTGTGAGAGGTACCAAAAGGGGCTGTAAAATAATTCCATTTTTTCCCGGACTATAGGCGCTACAAAAATATTATATTGTACAAAATTTCAAGTATTTTTATGGACCTGTATTAAAGTTATAAACAGTTAAATTTTGATGCAAAATGGTCCATTTGTGTGGGAGGTACCAAAGGGGCGTGGCAACTTCGCCCATTTTTCTCGAGGTGATATCCACTAATTAAATAATGCAATGTGTTGCAGAAGATTCTATTAAGTATTATATAAGTTATTAAGGAATCAATAGTTCACTAAATGTTAATTAACCCTTTGTGTCGGAGGTACTAGAAAGTGTGGATCAATAGGCCAGCCAGCAGACGTACGGACGGACATTGTTCATTCGACTTAAAATGACCCAAAACGAATATCCGCCGGACACACTTAGGGTCTTAGGTCACTCCTTCGATGTGTTACACTTTTGGCCCGTATATACCCTCGTCACACTAAAGTGGGGATACTCCTTTCGAGTGTTATCGTGCGCACCAGCCACCAAACAGACACACACAAACAGACAGACAGGCTGAAGGGCATTGTTCAAATGACTTAAATTGACCAAAATTCAATTTCCACCAAATATACTTGGGGTCATAGGTCACACCTTCGATGTGTTACACTTTTAGCTCGTAGCAAATGATATACGAGTATACCCTCCTCTGTAAGGTGAGGGGATAAAAATTAGTACCAATGTAACATCCGCAACACAGGATTAGCAATATACAAAGTGGCCCAAAATGACGGAAGGCGTTTGAGTTGATTATATTTATTTAAGACATAAATATGATATATTTTTTTTAAATACTGTATATTAATGGAGAATATTTTTAATTAATTATGAAAAATTATATCCCGTCACTTGGTGGTCATTTCCTGATTCCACATTCATTCTCGTTCAATTGTGCACTGTTCCATTTTAAATACCCCAAGCCTTTTTTACAAAATACTGAAAAGAAAAAAAAACAAAAATTGTATTAAAAAAGTTATAAGGAATACAAACCGCTTCGGTTATTTTGGGCCACCTGTCATAGTTTATGTGTTCCAAATCGTTTTTGACATAATTCTATAGAATTGCTCGAAATATTTTTATTTCGCAAACTGAGATGTTTCTGATGATTTGTAAAATTGTAGATAACTAAAGAGTCGGGATCCTTTTTGGGATAAATTGCTTAAAAATGTTAAATGTGCAATAAACTACAAAAAAATGAGCGTGTACTCTATTTATTTAGTCTTTGAGATATCTGGGTTAGAAAAATATGTTTTTGGTAGAGGTTTGTGCGATATGTATTGCCAGAATGATTTACATTTAGTTTATATATGGGGATTCATCTCAAGTGAGTGCATTTGTAAAACCCATGTCTTCTGTTCGGGATAAAACTTGCACCAAGTTTAGCTTTATTGGATATTAATGATGACGCAAATTTCAATGAAATCGATTAAGCGATTTAAACAAAATTTTGTTGAAAAGATTATTATTATTAGACGAACAACATTATAAAACTAGAAAAAAGTTCTTCCTATTCTGTTCTGGGAGAGGTGTCATATAGCGGGTTTCGCCCGAGTTTAGCCCTTCCTTACTTCTTCTTTTTTACCGGACATACCTTAGTATTTCGTCCATATTTATTACAGTTTTTGCGTCCCCAAAAATCCAATTAATTTTTGATTTGTTTTATTCTTCACGAAAAACTATTATGGGTCTTTTCTCAATATTTTCATACCCTCACATTAGTCCGACGAGTGTAACACATCGAAGCAGTGACCTAAGACCCCGAGTATGTTTGGCGAAAATCCGTTTTGGGTTATTTTAAGTCATTTGAGCAATGTCCGCAGGTCCGTCTGTCTGTATGTCTGTCTGCTCGCTGGTGCGCACGATAATTCTCGAAATGAGTAACCGATTGACCTAAAATTTACTTTGTGGTAAAATTTTTGGCAATCTCAGGCTAAGTTCGAAGATGGGCCATATTGGCCTATTCCTCCTAGTACATAGCCAACAAAGGGTTCAAATTTAATGAAATATTGATTCTCTAATAACTTCTACATTACCTATTCGTATATTCTCAAATTCCACCCACAGCATTAGTTTATTAGTCGCTACCATCGTGAAAAAAATGTTTGATGTTGCCACGCCCCTTTTGGCAACTCTCATACAAATGAACCATTTTGCACCAAAAGTTAACAGCGTATAACTTTAATACCAGTACGTAAAAATACTTGAAATTTTATACAGTGTAATGCTTTTATAGTGCCTGCAGTCCAGTGATATAAGGGGGTTATTGTCATGCCCCTTTTGGTACCTCCCACACAAATGTACCATTTTAACAGCTTATAGCGTGAATACAAATGTACGAAAATACAAAAAAATTTACAGTGTAATTAAATTACCTATAGCCCTGTGAAAAATGAGCGCTATCAACACGCCCCTTTTGGTACTTCTTACACTTTGTGGTCCAATATCCCGCAAACAAATGATAATCTAGGCTACCATCACTAGAATCAGCATGGTCGAATTAGGAATATTCACATGGACTCCTTTTTGTTGAATTTTTAAATTGACAATTTCGACCACTACGTTTTTTTATTTGTCATTTGTCTTCCTCACATTACAGGAGAACTTCAAAATATCAATAAATTTTTTGAAATGGAGTAACGTCAAACCCAATATAATTTTGGTTATTTATTTCCCACAGAAAATCCAATAAAATTGTGGTTATTTTCCTATTATGTATTTCTGTAAAATAAAAATTACTCTAATCATAATATGATTAATATCGGGTTTACCGATGCCGATATTACCAAAAACTCAATTGAATGGAACCCGCAAGGTAGTCGCAGACGAGGTCATCCATCACATACATGACGTCGTCAAATTGACTTAAACGCTGCCAAAATAAATATGAGCTAAAACCAAGTCAAATTATTATCTTTGGATAATATCTTAATGGAAACTATTTGTAATGGCCCTATGATCCTTATAGGATCGGAAAGGAAATAATAAAATAAAAACCATAATATTGAGACAGAAGGCCCAACTATAAAATGCATAAGCTAGCTTAAGCAACTGTGCGAATGCATATAAATGTTATGAGCGAAACTATAATGTACTTAAGTGAAATTTTCGTTAAATACACTCAGCTCTCCCTCTGTTCCCATTTGCTTAAGCAGGGTGTGAAACTTAACGCACATTCTGTACGGAATTGCTTATGCATATTATAGTTGGGCCTAGAGTTTTTAAACAGTCCAATTTCAACCTTCACATGTGTAGATTTCCTGTCTTCTTTTGTTTTTCATTATAACAGTTTGGTGGCTGCTATTGTGAATTATAAGGCACTGCCATTCAACCTTTTATTTGTTCATGAAAGAGTTTGTGTCTTAAGTCTTTTATTTGTCATTATAATAGTTTGGTACATTCTATTGTGAATCTTTACTTTTAGGATTTTTGTAAAGCATAAATGTATACTTTGAGTTATCAGCAATAGTTTCAACTGAAAATTAGATTTGAGTAAAGCATATTTAAGGGAGATTATTTCGTTGATTCTTTTTATTTTTGTATTGTTTAATTCTTGGAATTGGTGCAACAGCAAATGGTAGATCGACTTCATAAATTTCCGATCGCAGACATCAGTCTGAGTCATTTCCTGTTTAATAGAAGTGCAAGTGCTTTTTAAGAATGGGAATAAACACTTTCGATTTCTCAATACCAGTTTTGTCATGGCGAAAATTGTATAGGTAAGCAATAGCAGAATGATTAATCTAATTATTCACCAGAGTGCAGATGTTGACTTATTTTTAGCTTGTAAAAAATGTAATATAATTCAGATGACATTTAATGAATATATGATATGGAATTTATAGTAGCTATATAATGTTCTCTTCAAATAGAGTACGTTACATTTTGTTTCAAAAAAAATTTGATTCACACTCAAATTGTTTTTTTAACAAAAATAATGGTATTTACGAATTACTTTTGTGGAAAACATATTCCATAGATATGTTTAACAAGTAAGACATACATATAAAAATATAAAATAAGGAACGACATTTATAATAGGCTATTTCAAAATGTAGACCGTTATGACTTATTTCTACAGGGTATCGTCTATTATATTGTAAATTTTCACAGGGTATTTGTCGGTAAAACAACGTTCACTTTATTGTATTTCACTATTAAAAAATAAGTCAACAATTGTCACTGGGATTGTTGTCACGCTTCTCCAACGTGCAATATTTTTACGCAAATTTCAAAACTAAACCAATGTTTTCTCAAATCGCTAAGCTAGAATATTAACACGTTAACAATTTGTATATGTGGTAAAGTGTTGCAAGTTATACTGCAGAAGGAATTTGGAGCCCGGCTTTTAGTATAGTAGATATGGGGGGAAAACCAATAATCACAATTTAGCAGACTATGGGCGTGATTATTACGCCCTTTGGGATGTACCAAAAGGGCGTAATAATCAAACGTCCATTTTGTAGAAAAAGTTAACAGCTTATATCGTGAATACCAAAGCATATAAATACTCAAAATGTTTGTATATCGTAAAGTTTTTAAAATTCCTACAGTCCTATTAAAAATGGGAGTTATCACCACACGCGTTTTGGTACCTCCTACACAAAAAAAGCAAGATATACCAAAGTTAAATAGCTCATAATACAAGTACATATTCCAGTCCATGTTTACATTGCTCGCAAAGTGCGGGTATAATACCATAGTTGGTTTACCCGACTGAAATTTCTAACTTGTTTTTGTAATTGTTTGTGAACAGGTATTGTAGTATTTGGAGATATACAAAAGTTTATAAAAAAGGGAATATCGTCGAGAAAAGATGGGCTCAAAAATGTTTCTTAATAGTGTTGCAAGTATTACACATTTTTTTAAAGAAAATTTCAAAACTTTGCCACATTTTTGACAATCGCAAGGCTAGAATATGAAAACATCTACTATTTCTAAATGTAATAATGTGTTACACGCAAAACTGTAAAACGTATTTTGAGCTCGACTTTTAGTATAAACGATTTTGAGGAAAAACAAAAAAACCGGTTTTTGACGATTTTCGAATTTATATTTGGAATTTTGGGATTTTCCTTTACAAATATAACAATGTTAGCATAGGGCTGGATTTTTGGTGTCAAAAACTACAAATTACAAAAAAAAATTGAAATATATTATTATACCCTCACTTTAGTGTGACGAGGGTATATATCATTTGCTACGGAAAAAAGTGTAACACATCGAAGGAGTGACCTAAGACCCCAAGTATGTTCGGCGGAAATCCGTTTTGGGTCATTTTAAGTCGAATGAGCAATGTCCGTCCGTCTGTCTGTCTGTCTGTCTGTCTGTCTGTGTGTCTGCTGGCTGGTGCGCACGATAACTCTCGAAAGGAGTAACCGATTGACTTCAAATTTGGTATGTGGTAATATTTTTTTCTATCTCCGGCTAAGTTCGAAGATGGGCCATATTGGTCCACTCCTTCTGGTACCTCCCCCACAAAGGGTTAAAATGTTGTGAAATATTGATTCTTTAATAACTGCTATTATACGTATTCGCATCTTCTGAAATTCCACACTTAGTATTAGTTTGTTAGTCGCTATCAACTCGAGGAAAATGGACGAAATTGCCACGCCCCTTTTGGTACCTCCCACACAAATGCACCATTTTGCACTAAAAGTTAAAAGCTTATAACATTAATACCAGTGTTTAGAAATACTTGAAATTTTGTACAGTGTAATGCTTTTATAGTGCCTACAGTCCAGTGAAAAATGGGCGTTATTGCCGCGCCCCTTTTGGTACCACCCACACAAATGCACCATTTTGCACCAAAAGTTAACAGCTTATAATATTAATACCAGTGTATAAAAATACTTGAAATTTTGTACAGTGTAATGCTTTTATAATGCTTATAGTCCAGTGAAAAATTAGAGTCATCACCACGCCCCTTTTTGTACCTCCCACACAAAATGGCCAAATTATACCAGAATTTAATATCTCAACGTTAATATACCAGTCCATATAAACGGTTACAATTCGGCACAGTGCAATGTATTTAAAGTATCTACTGTTCAGCGAAATATAGGTGTATTTCTTAAACCCCTTCTGGTACCTCCCACAAAAATTTACAGAATAATTTGTGTAATATTCAATATTACATTACTCACAAAGTGAGGGTATACCTTAGTCGGTTTACCCGACTGAAACTTTCTTACTTGTTTTTTTAAATATTTTGAGAGTTTTAAAGTTTCCACCTGCATTTAGACAACAAATTTTGCGATTTGATGAACAAATATTGCCATTAGGTATACCCGGTGAGACAAAAGATATGGCCGTTTGAAGTTGTACTTTCCAAAAACCTTTTTGTATTTTTACCATTTTTTAAAAAAGAATATTTATGGGAAAAATATTCTTTGGGCGGGAATCAAAGTTATAAGGCGTTAACTTTTTGTGCAAAATGGTCCATTTGTATGGGAGGTAACAAAAACGGCGTGGCAAAAAAAATACCATACTGCTGTTTTTCTCAAGGTAATAATTACTAATAATTTAGTACTGTGTGTGGACTTACGGAAGGTTCCGATAAGTATTATATAAGTTATTAAAGAAAAGGTTTGCCATACGTCCTCCTTTCGGAGGATATGTCCTCCTTTTTAACCAATGGCCTCGTTCTCCCTCTTTCAAAAATGTTGGATTTGTCCTCAAATTCAAATTTGTTAAAATTTTTCACAAACAGTAAAAAGTACTAAACATCCATATGAAAAATATTTCCAACTGCTTGTAGTACAAAGTTAGTGATTTTGCGGCACTGTATATACTTCACCATAGGAGGAGTGTATAAAAAATAACACCGTTTGTAAAACCTATAAATATCGATCTGATACCCCATAAAGTGTATATGTATATTCTTAATCATCGTAAAATTCTACGGCGATTTTGCCATGTCCGTCCGTCTGTTGTATTCACGCTACAATCTACAATAATTGAACTAGATGACTGATGTTTGGTACAGATACTTCTTATAGCTGCAGGCAGCTTGATATTGATAATGGACAATATAGGTCCATCATTTGAATATCCCCATATATAGAATATCCCTGATATCCCTGATTTGACTTCTTAAGGCAATAGAGACGACAAATTACTACTGATCGAGCTGAAAATTGGTGACTAGTGTTTATTTATACACGCTGAAAAAAAATCGCTTCTATAGTATATTGTCCCAAACATATTCGGCTTGAAGCATATATGTGTTTATGGTACACTCTAAATATATAATATTTGGTACACACAACAATTATATATTTGGGAAGATGTTGTTCTAAATAAATCCTGGTTTTCACCCTAATACCTTTTATTTGGATTTTAATTACGAAACAAAAATGTATTTAAATTTAAGTATTCCGAAAATATCGAACCTTAATTGTGTTAAGTTTTCAGTAACTTAATGATAATTTTTTAGAAATTTTTAATTGAAATCGTATAATTTTTGATAACATTAATTTACTCGAAGGATTGAAAAAAATGCTGACATGAAATACCCAGAAATTTAAAATGAGTCCCTTAAAACAGAATGCAATGCTGCTAATGGTATTTTTGACTGGGAGAAATAATTCGAAACGAAGGAAAAATTAAAAATGAAATTCGAAAAATTCACCAAAGTTTTGAAAATCTTTCTTAAATTATATATATTTGAAGATATTCCTAAACAATAATTTTATTGGTATATAAATACATATTTTATTTGAGAAAATTAGTTTGCAAATATATTTTGTTGTAATATATTAATATATGCGTTCCAAGTAAATTTTATTGATTTTCAAATAAAATTTATTTACTCAGAAATATAAACCATTTAAAAATTTGTGTTCCAAATATATTTTCTTTCGATTCAAACATATCAAAAAAGGTGATTTTGCTCCGTGTACATACACGGAATACTTCAAACGAACAACGGTAGTCATAAGTCCATGTTTTGATATAGCCCCAATACAAAGGTCCATCTAAATTTGACTTCGTAACGCCACAAAAACCTCTAGTTTCAACGAATTGGGCTGAAATTTGGTATAATGATTTGCACCCGAAATTATTAACATGCGATCCATTGTGGAGGGTATATAAGATTCGGCATGGCCGATCTTAATCCCTCTTTACATGTTTTAAATCTAATCACTTTGAAATTAAGCAGGATGGAGTTTCTTAATCCATGGACCCTCATTGTCGAATTTGATGTAAATCTGTTCAGATTTAGATGTATCTCCCAAGTACATACCTTTCCAAAATTGAATCAAATCTGATCAGATTTAGATATAGATAGATTTCATTTATAAGTATATGTACTTCCGATTTGGCATCTAAGCGGTATAAAATACATATTGTTGGACAAATCATTATCATTAGAAAAATAACATTTATAAAACATGACAACATTTCTTTCTCGATAGGGTGGTGTACGGAATTTCGAATTATAGTATTTTTAAATGTCCTCCGAAATTTCCAAACTCTGTTTGTAAATCTGACAAATGTCCTCCTTTTCTGCCACAAAAGTTCTCCTATCCGAAAAAAGTTTATGGTAACCATTTTAAAGAATAAATATTTCACTCTCTGTGGGGGAGATTCTAGAAGTAGTGGGGGAAATTAAATTAATTAATTACGTTAAATTAAATGCATAGTAGCCGATATTCCATTAAATGAGTTTTCATTGATACAAAAAGTATTTATATAAATGTGGGAGTAAAATCTTAACACCGTCAATAATTCAGAATAATAACACTAGTTTCCACACTTTTGTGTAAGGGATGTGCATAACATTTTATGGTGTATATAAACCAGTAAGGAAAGACAAAAGTCGGGGGAGTTGACTATATGATACGCTACACCTCCCTAGTAATTCGTTCTAGTTAACAAAGTACTAAACTCCACCTATTCATCAAGGCTTATTCCACGGGAGTTGAATAAGTTGATCATAATAAACTAGATCTGAAACTATAATCTTAAAATGCGCAGTATTCTTTCGTAGATCAAGAATAGGAGAAACAAATAGATGGGGATATACATAATCTAAAAAGATTTTTATCAACTTGGATCAAATACCTCATTTCTTCCAAATCCATATATATAAAGAAGAATGTGTGTTTGTTTGTTTGTACCATACAGGCGTCTAACCAGCTGGACCGATCTTCTTGAAATTTTCACAGAATGTACATGTGTGGGGGGTGATGAAAATAAGGTACTTGAATTTTTCGATGTACCAAGTGGGCCCATATAAGCCACATTTTGAAATTAATATATCTTTCACAATTTGTGAGCTAGAGTGCTGTAATGGTGTACATATATATCTGGTGGCAGTCTACGTGATTGGTCCAAAATGGGCGGGATCGGACCAATGGGCGTGGTACCGCCCATATAAGCCAAATTTTGAAATTGATTTTTCTTGCACAATTTGTTAGTGAGAGTGCTGTAATATTGTGCATATGTATCTGGTGGTACTTTACCTGATTGGTTAAAAAATGGGCGGGATCGGACAAATGGGCGTGCCCCGCCCATATAAGTCAAATTTTGAAATTGAGATATCTTGAACATTTTGTTAGCGATAGTGCTTTAATTTTGCACATATATATCTGGTGGTTGAGCGCCCCAGTAGGTGAGTTGGTAGCGTACTCGCCTATGAGTTTGGGGGTCGTGGGTTCGATTCCCACCAGAGGCTCTGGTCTGTCGCTGCAAAAAATTTAGCCATATGGTCTTTGTAACCCGGCCTTTCCCTGGACCTTATAATTAGAATATAAATTTACTTTGTATTGTAATTCATATAAATAAATAAATAAATAAATATCTGGTGGTAGTCTACGTGATTGTGCCAAAAATAGTCGTGATCGGACCAAAGGGAGTGGCCCCGCCCGTATAAGCCAAATTCTGATATTTAGATATTTTTCACTATATGTTAGAGAGAGTGTTGTAATTCTGTGTATATGTATCCGGTGGTATTCTACGTGATTGGTTCAAAAATGTGCCGGATCGGACCAATGGGCGTGGCCCTCCCATATAAGTCAAATTTTTAAATTGAAATATATTGAAAATTTTGTTAGCGAGAGTGCTGTAATTTTGTACATATGTATCTGGTGGTAGTCTACGTGATTGTTCCAATATCAGAGCAAAGGGCGTGGCCCCGCCCATATAACCCAAATTTGAGCTATCTTGCACAATTCACCAGCGATAGTACTGTAATTCTGTTTATATGTATCTGGTGGCAGTCTACGTGATTAGTTCAAAAATGGCCGGGATCAGACTAATGGGAGTGGCCCCGCCCATGTAAGCCACATTTTGAAATTGAGATATCTTGCACAAGCACAATAACGAGAGTGCTGTTATTTTATGTATATGTATTTGGTGGCAGGATTCGTGATTGGTTCAAAAATGGACGGGATCGAAAATCTCAATCTAGGGCAACGAAATGGACCGGTCTATATCTTCTTCTTTAGGGTGTTACAAACAAAAGTACAAACTCATGTAAACTCAATAAAGCCGGGATAACGTTTACATTAAAGGAAATTATAGATGTAACACATATTCCAAACATCTCTTTCATGTAGGAAATGCTCTATCAGGCTTATTCTTCCAGTCAAAATAATAAAGGAACGATCCATGAAAATTGAAATATTTTTTTTACAAAATAAACGTTGCCATTAAATTTTGTTTAATGGACACAAACAAAATATTGTTGCATAGTGTAATCAATATTTTTTATGGCAACCCAACGTTGCCATAAAATTTTGTTTAATGGACACAAAAAAATTTTTTGTTGAATAGTGTAATCAATATTTTTCCAAAACCCATTCTTGTCTGCAAGAGTTCAAAAGAAGGTAAAAAAATACTTTATTTTCTCTTTCGGATCAATTTAAAAACTGTACGATCATAGTTTATTTATTTTGAAATTAAGAATAAACTGTTATAATATCCTTTCAGTTTAGGAGCCCCACAAATTTGCCGTTAATATAATATGTTTAAATTTTTCTTATCTTAATCTTAATTTGCAAAGCCACATTCACTAAGTGATAAAAGAGAATGATTTCATTTCACCTTTCTGGTCATAAATTCATACAAATTGCTACAAATGAAAACACAACAATGGCAAATAAATTTCACGCTCTATGATCTGCCAGATTACATAAGGGAATATAATCTGCCAGCTTTTTTGCTTTATCATCTAAACATTTATTAAATTAAAAATTCATTTGGAATGTGGTCTTTCTAACAATTTAAGAAAAAAGCCCATCTAGAAGATAATGATCTTCTAGCGCAAGAAATTTAAAAATTATGCAAATTTTCCCCTAAAATGGAATACAATTTGTTAACATTAAAATAAGTTCTTACAAAAGAACTCTTCCTCATTCCGTCATACAGCGGAGGAGGAAATAAAATGTATACACTCTGTTGTCGTCTGCCACTCATAAATGTATCAATTCAGATTAAACGATTTTCCAAAAACCAAGAACTAAGGCAGAATTCTTCCTACTCCGATGAGAACAATTCACTCACACACACACTCCTCCATCACCGACTAACTATGTTACGGTAGATCCATTTATATTTTAGCGCTATGTTTTAACAAATTCTGTTATTAATTTATATGAATTAAATGGTCAACGAAGCGTTACAAAACGCTTTAATCAAAGTACTTAACCCATGTTAAAAAGTCAAACGGAGGAGCCGTCCAAAAGCACCACGAATCCAAGTGGAGAATTGAAACTAATTAATTTTAAAGCCCAAAGTACTTTTGAGTGTAACAATAATGGCAGTTCTGTGCGAAAAAAACGTACAATGAAATGATGAAAAATTGCCTTTAAACACAAATGAAACGCAAATCTGGACAAGGTTACATTTTATAGAATCTATACTTGCAAACAACAACAACAACAAAATGAATTCAATTATTCTTATGTTTAAACAAAATGCTCTATTAACCTTTTACAGTAGTGTGTTAAGAGAAGACTCGTCAATAAAAAAATATGTAGATGAAATATTTCGTGTTTCTTAAATGGCATTATGTGGATGAAGTCAGTCATGTACTAACTACATACATACATCTTCTTTTTCCTCTGAGTCTTTCTATCGAATACAAAATTTCAATAATCAATAAATGACACACGGTCGTCGTCGTCGAGCTTTCCAGATTGTGATTTTTTGCGGTCCACGTTGGAATATTTAACAGCGTTTCATTATTACGGTGACATTCAAGTCTGTTGTTGGACAAGTTGGGGAATTGTTGTTACAATTGCGTATATACAGTGAGCGTTAAAAGTGAGAAAATACTTCTTCGTTAAAAGAAAAATAATAATATTTATTTTAATAAACAAATATAGATTGCAATTTGGCAGAGACATTGATAAGCATATCATGGGTGCATAACTCAATTTTGAAAGAGAAGAATGTTGTTTGTGTAAGCATACTGTTGATGCTCTCTGTATGTATGAAATGCTTTGTAAAAATGCTGTTCTTCAATAATGTTGGATGAAGTGTCGCTTGTATTTATTGACTGGACTACAGTGAGAGAAAAATATTGCGGTCACAGCATCCATTTCGAAATTTCATTAAGTGACTTTACATTAAGTTAGGATTAGGGTGGTAGCCGGAGTAACCAGCTCAAAAAGACAAAAGATCTCAAGTGATACCACGTTCCCACTTGCCCTCATCGGAACCAAAATGTTTGATAGACAAAGTTATCAATTACACTGTGGTAGTCCAAAAATGTTACAAAAAGGAGAACCTATTGATATACCTATTACAAACTTGCTGAATCTAGTGGTTCTAGCCGTTTTTCTAGGTTAGCACTTGTTATCGCGATATTCGACCACAAAGTTTGCAAGGAGATCAGAGAGGTAAGTTATCTCGGAGGTGACTTTGAAGTGGAAGACTTCGGAATACACGCTTCAGACCGATGATCGAAATAAAGGGAACCCTTGCAGAATTATTTCTCTCAAAACAGTCCCCCTTACCTCTAAAGAATTGCAATCAAATCTTATCATATGTCAAACGTCATACAAATCGACGATATTTTTAGTTGGTGTATTTGAAAAAAATATTCCTCGCGAAAAAATACTATGAGTCCCTTTCAACATTTTTATGGGAAATAAGGAGATTTCGAGTTATTAAATAATTTGTGTATTTTTCTACTCAAGCAGAAAATACAGGGTTTTCCAACAAGAGTTGTTATTTTAAATCACCCAGTATTTCGGTAGCTGTCACTTTTGAAGCTTTTATTCTTTGACATTTGACAAGTAGAAACTACGCCATTACTAAAAATGAAACGATACACGATTCAACAACGCTTTGAAATTATTAAAATTCACTACAAAAATGGTGAAAATCTTGCAGTCACAGTTCGCAAAACTTTTTTGGGTTGTCGTGAAGCACCTTGTCGGACCGCAATACAGAAATTGGTGGAAAAATTCGAGCTGTTGGGACTAGTTAGCGATGTGAAGAATAAAACCCGTGCACGTCGCTCAAGAACAAGTGAGAATATTGCTGCTGTAGCCCAAAGTGTTGAAGAAAACCCTGGTTTGTCAATTCCTCGTCGTTCTTTGGAATTGGGCATTCCATAAAAGTCATTACACCGTATCTTGCATAAAGACTTGGGTCTTAAGGCTTATAAAGATCAGTTAACACAAGAACTCAAGCCGGCCGATCATCAACAACGTCGTGTCTTTGCTGATTGGGTCCTTGAAATGTATGAAATGATCCGGAATTCCATCGAAAAATCATCTTGACTGATGAGGCCCATTTCCACCTCGGTGGCTACGTCAACAAGCAAAATTGTCGCATCTGGGGTTCGGAAAACACAAGAGTTATTGTTGAGAAGCCTCTCCATCCTCAACGTGTGACTGTATGGTGCGGTTTATGGTCCGGCGGGGTCATTGAACCTTACTTTTTCGAAAATGAGGTTGGATCAACAGTTACGGTGAATGGATTGCGGTATCGAGAGATGATTAATGATTTTTTATGGTCGGAGTTGGATGGTTTGATCTGGACAACGTTTACTTTCAACAAGATGGCGCTACGTGCCACACAAGCAACGAAACCATTGCTCTGTTACGGGAATTGTTTCCGGACAGTGTTATCTCTCGAAGAGGTGATCACAATTGACCACCGAGATCTTGTGATTTAACACCTTGCGACTTCTTCCTTTGGGGCCACGTGAAAGATAAGGTCTACGCCAACAGCCCAGCGTCGATTCAAGACCTCAAAGATAGAATTCGTGAGGCTATCGAGGACATAGGGCAGCCACTTTGCTATTTGGTTATGGAAAATTTCATGAAAAGGATGTTTTTCATTATTAACGGCATACCTTCCTCTTTATTATGAAATAAACTTCCGATCATTTATCTCAAAAATGGCATTTTTCGTTAAATACCAAAATAACACCTCTTGTTTGAAAACCTTTATTTATTGACATTGGTGTTTCACATAAATCTTTGTAAATTATTTTTCGTTTAGTGTTTTTGAAAATTACAATGCTAACTAACAAAACTTGCTAATATATGAAACCTGTTTATTGTTCATAAATATATTGCAGGGTGAATTATAGTATGTTTTCTCGAAGAATATTTTTATCAAAGACAAACCTCCGAGATAACTAACTTTCTAATTTCCTTGCAAACTTTGTGGTCGAATATCGCGAAAACAAGAGCTAATCTAGAAAAACGGCTAGCACCACTGGGCTCAGCAAGGTTGAAATAGGAATATCCATAGGGTCTCCTATCTGTTACTTTTTTAATGCGTCCATTTCGAGCACAGTGTTATACAAACATCGGTGCCGGTAAGTTCTGGCAGACTTTCTAGAAAGGCCGATCCCAATAAAATTATATCCAGACGTCGTTTACTTAATGCAGGACAGTAAAAAATTAGGTGCGCGATGCTATCCACTTCCTTCTCATTTCCACAGCTTCTGCAGAAGTCATTGGAGTCAATTCCCAACCTCCTGTCGTGTTCGCCCATCAGGCAATGGCCCGTCAGAACTGGCACTAACGTTGACAGTATTTTCCTCTCTAGTGACGTCGTATTTTGGCCAGATTTTTCTTGCTACCCTACAGTTGTCGATTTCTGTCCGCCTTTCATTGGATTGCCTCTTGCTAAAGCCAAAAATGCATGTGGACAGTAGCGCACCAAAATATGAAAATTCTTGTAGAATTTGTAATGCCGTCCCTTTCTGGAGTATTACTTGTACAGACTCTGTCGCTGTAGTCATTAAAGCCCCACTTATGCTTAGGTAAGCTATGAACCTTAATTAATTGACTTGTGATGGATTTCTTATCATTTGTCGTCCACCACACTACATTGCCGTACAGTAATATTGAGTGAACTACTGCCATGCATATTCAATGGACGATTTTAGGATAGGAATCCTAACGCGACCCGAAACAGTCGACTTTTTGTTTCTTCTATACAACGCTATCATACTTACTCGTATATACGCATCAGACAGACGTACGGACATCGCTCCATCACTGTGATATCAGCACAACCACTCAGGTTCGCCAATAATTTTGGCGTAAACACCTTGTACGCGGAGAAAAATTCTTTCCACAAGAACGATATTTTAGTCCAGAAAACAGCAATTTATGTCCAGAGAAACTACATGCCTTTTCTTTGCTTACTATTTTGTACTTAGCATTTATATTCATTTAGTTAATTTGAATAAGGGAGAAAAACTCATTCATCTATTTTTGTCACGAATCATTCATAAGGCGTTTTGAATGCACTAGTGCACATATCTAATAGTTACTTGTGAATTTCAATCAATTTAACAAAATCAGCTTTGTTACATTTTAAATAGTTTGAGATATGTTCGTCGGACTGCATACCTGTCTTGTGTGCACAATAACTCTCAGAAGTGACCGAATGTATTTTGCTTATGGAAATATTTTCTGCACTCTAAGGTTAGGTTCGGGGATTAATTGTTTTTTTTTTTGTTTAATTTTATTGTAATAAATATTATTAAACTGAACAATAACATAATTTTTTCAATGTTAAGAGATCAAATACATATTAATTTTTCTGCTTAAATATAAACTAACAGTTTATTAAATTATATTGTTACAATATTATTTGTATGTATGGGAAAAAAGTGACAAAAACCCTTGAACAATTTAAATTAGTTTAGGTCAAGCAATAAAAAATCGATACTTAAAGTATCTACATAAGGATTGAATGTGAGTATGGACTGAATTTCGACAACGCAATTTGAAGTTATCTGATATTAGGGCTAGCTTTTCTTTAACCAATTTTATGCGGCTCATTTCATGAAGAGTAGATGTTGAGAAATCTCTTGGGAGATTATATAAAGGGTCCGCCAAATAACCTTTTTTTTTGAAAATGCTATAAAAAAACTACTGAATATTTTCTCAAATTTCTTTTTTTCATTCAAATGGCTGCCTCGGCTGGCCATGCAGTAGCCTACACGATCGGTCCAATTTTTAAGCACATTATCGATTGTGTGCAGCTGTATTTCACCAATGGATTCACGAATATTGTCCTTTAAAGCGTCAATTGTCTCTGTCTTGTCGGCGTAACACTTATCTTTGAGGGCACCCCACAAATAATAGTCCAACGGTGTCAAATCGCAGCTCCGAGGTGGCCAAACGACATCAGCTCTGCGGCTGATAATGCGATCTTCAAAAACAGGGCGCAAAACATCGAGTGTAGCTTCGGCTGTGTGGCACGTAGCGCCGTCCTGTTGAAACAAAATGTTGCCAATATCCTCCTCTTCAATTTTTGTGAACAAAAATTCGTCCAACATGGCCCGATAACGATCGCCATTGACTGTAACGGCCACTCATTGCTCATTTTCGAAGAAAAATGGCCCAATTATGCCTCTGGACCAAAATCCGCACCAAACAGTGACTCGTTTTGGGTGTATTGGCTTTTCAATGTATGCTTTCCAAATGCGACAATTTTGCTTGTTTACCTACCCGCCAAGGTCAAAATGAGCTTCATCTGAAAAGATGATTTTTTGGCAAAATCGGCATCTTCTGTAAGTCGATCGCTCCCAGCGTTGTTCAAGAGTTGTTCAACCATATTCGTTCAGCGGAAGGATAAAACTAATTATCTGTCAAATCAGACATGAGCTAAGTGTTACCATTCACCAAATAAGCACTAGTTGAAAAAAAACGTTAGATAGCGGACCTTTTATTAGTTTGAGTATTTTGTTTTGGCTGATTCGAAGTCGTTTTAGATGACAGTCAGATGCTTCGGACCAAACAGGGGATGCATAAAAATACTCTTCAATATTATAATTTTATTAACTATACTCAATCCTGAGCGTCTGTTAATAAGCGGATACATGACTTTAGTTGTAATGTTAATTTTATGAATGATGTAGTTGACGTGTTCTTTGAAAATCTGCTTTTTATCAAGGATCACACCTAAATATTTCACTGTAGCTTCCCAGGGTATATTGACATTACCAATTTTTATATTGGCCTGAGGTGTGAAACATAGTTTTCTTTTCCGAGTAAAAAATATGTCTTTGCTGGAGTTGATCATAATTTTCAATGTCATAAAGTAATCAATTACTACGAGTATATTTGCTGAACTTTCCAAGTTATTTATAATGTCTCTGGCTAAAATGTTTGAGCCGAGTATGGTAGTTTCATCCGCAAAAATGTATGAGTTTGAACCCTCTAATATAGGGAAATCGTACGTAAAAATATTGTATAGGATAGGTGAGAGGCATGAACACTGAGGGCAGCCTGCTGTTATTGAAAACTCCTGAGAAAATATATTGCCAATATGTACTCTAAATGTGCGTCCTGAAAGATTAATTGTTTGTTCCAACATTTTCAGCAGCTCTCCCACAAATGGTTAAATAAGATTTCCCCCATAAGTATTTAAATATGATTTAGTGAAATATTTAGTTTCTTACTCGTACAACTTGTAGACTACTTAATCGCATCGTCTGTAATTGCACACATGGTAAGCAAAAAATGGACAATTGTCGGAGAGATTATAATGCACTTCATATTATGTCAAATTTAAAAATTACGTTTTCGAATTCTTCCACAACTAAATCGCCATATAAACATTCGATAACTCCAATTGATCTCAGATTTTATATAAACATAGAAAGAATATAAAAAGATATTCGGTACTCGCAAACATCTTAAAATTTAGAAACAAATTGAAATTGGCTGAAAACAAGTGGACATAAATCTAGACCTTCTAAACTGTGAATCAAATCATTTCACAATGTTTTAGACAATTCGATACCTTTATTTCAAAACATGATAAGTCGACATATAATGTTTTCAAGGACATTTAATTTTTAAATTCTAATTCAAAACTATATTCAGTCAAAATTTTGCGTTTATACGTCAACCAAATCAAAAGTTATTTACATAACAGTACAGGGCGTTCAGTTTCCATTACAAAGGAATTCAATACAAATTTCAAAATTTTAGAAAACTCTCCTGAAAAACTAACTGATTTGACATGGCATGTTTTGGAATTGAGGTATCGAATTGTAGAGAATGAGTTAGGTTTTCAGGGGGTCAAGCCCTTTTGCTAGGACGAGCACTCATTTTGTATATTTAGCAAATATGTCCCATGCCGATTTTTTGCATTTTAGTTTGAAATGTTTTGACGCTTTTAATATCTTTTTCAGGATTATAGATTAATAAATTATGTGAAAAACTTACGAAGATAACTGTAATTTTTCTTATTCATCACCAATAGCATACGTACAAGTCTATCCTTTCTAAACCAGTTTATCGATTTGAATAAAACTTGGCAACCTAATAGAGGATGAATTATATTTGGACCTTCTTAATAATAGAACCGCTCCAATGCCTCATAGTGTGTGCATGTTTTATATTTCCTAACTAATCGGAAAATATTATTTATTTATTATCCCCTCACCTTAGAGAGGAGGCTATATACTCGTATCATTTGCTACGAACCAAAAGCGTACCACATCGAAGGAGTGATAATTTAAATAAAACAAAAAATAAATAAATTTACTAATATTTTTTGGGACTCAGGGTGAGGGGTTTCATTTGTCGGTTTACCCGACTGAACTTTCTTACTTGTTTTTCTTTTTTATCACCAATCGCAGACGAGTACGTACAAGTCCGCCGTTTCCTAACCAGTTATTCGATTTGAATAAAACGTGGCAACCTTATAGAAGATAGATTATATTTGGACCTTCTTAATAATCGAAAGGTTAAAGCTCCAAGGCCTCATAGTGTGTGTAATTAATGTAAATAATGTAAGTAATATAATTCCTTACTAATCGGAAAAAATACTATTTATTTATTATTTATTTGAATTACAATATAAAGTAAATTTATATTCTAATTATACGGTCCAGGAAAGCCGGGTTACAAATACCATGTGGCCAGATTTTGCAACGACAGACCAGAGCCTCTGGTGGGAATCGAACCCACGACCCTCAAGCTCATAGGAGAGCACGCTACTGGGGCGCTCAAGGGAAAAATATGATATGTGGATTCTACTAATCACCGATTAAAAATCAGTTTTACACCCGTGAAATCTATTCATTTATTTTTTTTTAGTATTTTTCCTACCCTATAATAGTTTAGTATATTTAAATAAAAAACAAAATGTATGATTTATAATTTTTTTATTATCTTTTTATATTCGCTTAAAATAAAACCTCATTTCCTTGTATCACAATACCGCAAATTCTAAACATATTTTATAAATCCCGAAAATTGGGAATTTTCATTCTTTTTGTTTGGGGTTGACTGACATACTAAAAATCTGCAGAATATTTCGTTCAGACTTCAACTTAGAATACCTTTGTACGTATCAAAATGATAACGTTTCTATTTTCCAGCTTTTCGATTGGATTGGATTTGGATTAATTATAAATTTAAATTTAAATCAGTTAAAAATCCTGATTTAATAATTCTGGAATCAGCATAAGCCAATCAGTGGCATATCTCGCTGTAACCAGTTACCTTATTTCCCCTTACTGTTTATTTCATTTAAATTTTCATAGATAACAAAAATTAATATAAGATCAACATATTTTTTCAGTGTGCATATTTATAACATACTCGTACTAGCATATTGTCATTTATGTTGTTGAACACATATACGAGTATATACTACGGTTTGGACTACTGCATCAGGCACATGTCACCTGCTGAACAAGTGATCTTCATAATTTATAAAATTCTTTAAATAATGTTTAATCTGGTTTTTGTTGTTTCGGTTTTCATTGCAAAATAATTTACAACATCGTAATTCATTTGCTAAATCGGGTATTGTTTATAGGTATTACTATTATACGGCAGATCTATCGTGGCTACTAAGAAACATTACATTTCAATTTACTAGAACATTTTCAAGAACAAATTATTTTCAAGAATTAAATCTAAAGTTTTTTTGGAGTATATACAGAAATGAGACCATAAATGTTTAGCTAAGAAGAAGGAAAAAGAAAAATTTTGTTAAATGTTAAGTAATACGAAAGGTATTAGCAATTAGAGAGTAAATGTGTTTAAATAATTCATAAAAAAACATTTACAATATCTATCACAATAATATTTAAAGAATTTTCATTGGCGTCAGATGAAAACGAAAGACTAAAGACACAAACTTTATCATCACAATGTATCTTTAAGTGCAAAGAATTGCAATCTTAATTAATTTGAAATATCTTGAATATTTTGCTTGAATAGTAATTAAAATTTTGCAAATATCAATTATAATTTTAATAAATATTTATTGAAATATTTTTTTAAATTAAATTAAGTTCTTAAATTATTAATTAAAACAGCCTATGAAAACAATTCTAATCAAATTATATTCATTTTCCTCGTGTTTCGATTTGTTTAATAAAGTAAACAAAAGGCTCAAATTAATTAAATTAAATTTACAACCATAAATAGTGTGAATTGCTAAGATTAGCCAGATACCGCAACGCTGCAGTGATATAATGCCGAGTGAATCGCCTCGTTTTACGTAAAGACAGAAAATAATAATAAAAAAAACACAAAAGCCAAAGTGGCGAGACATCAAAAAGAAAATGCTGAACTTATAATTATGTAAAACAATAAAAATGAAATGACAGGGTCATAAATATACACAAAAAAAAACACTCCAACGGAAAACCGACTTCTGGCTTAGCACAATCTCAACACTTCGTTCCACTGAAAATCTAATGTGACTTTTATGCAATTTCCTCGTTAGTATTAGAAATTTTTGTAAAACTCAACTAATTGGGGAAGTATAAAGATTGTGGTAAAAATGTGGCTAAGCGTAAAAGTTTTGGGAAATGCGTAAATATTCCCGAAACTATTACAGGAAATTCGGTGTACATTTCAAACCACCTTATTGCACCACCCTCGAACTGCTATGGTCACTATAATATTGAAGCTCCTAATTAATAGCCTTTGATGTAAAACAAACTGTTACAGTTTTTATTGTTAACTAAAATTCCTGAAACAATTTGATTTACCACGCCGCACAGTGGGAGGAATTAAAAAAGAAAAATAATTTCGCCGTTTCTTATCAGATAACCGTTATTAGAGAATTTAAGATTTTATTTGTACTTTTGACAAAGAATTTTTTTTTTTGAAAGTATAAAAAACTATAACAAAAACACAAATTTAAAAATTACATATTTTGTGTTTAAGGAAGATTGGCACAATGATTAGACGTTTTGTTGTGCAGAGCTTCAAAGTTACCTACATCAGGGATTTTCCTCAAAATAACAATTCGTTAGTATTGTCATATCGTCTTAACAGTTTCATATATTTTGAAGATATTAAAATCATCAGTTGAATCAAATATGTATGTCCTTTTTGTAACAGGTTGTCAAAATATTGGAAAACATCCTTAGTCGTTGAATATCGTGGAATTAATTCACCTTAATTTCTTGGGTACTAAATGGTCAAATTATTACGAACTGCCAAGAAACACTCTGAATGGAACATTGCAATTTCATTGAGGCTATTCGAGAATTTTCCTTGGCGGTGGTTCTGACTACCGGAAAGAGTTATATCGGTTAAAAAAACTTATACGTATCCCGGCGTTTCGCTAAGTCACGTCTAGGATAGAACGATTTGAAGTTAGTAAGTATCATATAGGAGAATTTTGTTACGTTTGGGGATGATTCGTTTAACATAACTCGAGAACGAATAGTGCGATTTTGCGCCAACAGATTGTAAAAAATTTAGAATTACAATTCTTACAAATTTTAATAATGTCACCTCCTCGTGGAATCATAAGTTTCGTTAAAACTAGAAAAAATTTGATTCGCAAAAAATTGTTTGTTCCATATTTTGAGGGCTAGTCTCGAAAACAGTGCATATTTGAAGAAAACTTCTGGATAAATGTAGAAATTATAGCACTTTGGTAGAAATAATAGAATTTCAACATAATTAGGGAGTTCAAAACCGGGACCGGTTAACCGGTTTTGCAACCCAAACCCGTAACCGGTTTCTTAAAAAATGTAATTTTCGGTTAACCGAGAAAGCCGGTTTTTTCATGTCGGTTAACCGGTTTTTTTATTTTTCGTTTAAAACAAAAATTAAAGTATTGATCTATCTTTTCTACTTGTTGTGGGTACATTTATACAAGATGCAGATGATGAGGTGGATAATTCTGACAGTTGTTCTGAATATTCTGAAAGTAACTATGAATTCACTGATATTGAAAATGATTTTGGCTTTATTACTGATATCCATGATGTAATAAATAAAGTCAGGAAGTACAGCAAAGCATTCAATAAGTCGTCCATGAAGCACAGAACACATCAAGCATACGTTCAAGAACGGAAAGATAATCAGAGGTATCTGGCTGTCCCGACAGAACAGCCAGGTACCACTGATTCGGTTTGATATATAAGTTGTTATATTGATGAATCAATTTATGTTTGGATTTATGTCACACACATAATCGAAAAACGAAAGGCAAGCAACATTGTATGCTGACTTTGCTTTTTTGAAAAGTTTAAGAAGAAAACGGAGAAGCTATGTAACTTATACAATGCTTTAATGACTATCAAACTAATATTCACTACAACGCTTGCGAGCTTTTTCAACGTCAAATTACATAAAAAATTAAAAGAAAAATCGTTTAAAAATTATCATTTAAATTGTATCCTATTTTTATACCCTCACTTTAGTGTGACGAGGGTATATATCATTTGCTACGGAAAAAAGTGTAACACATCGAAGGAGTGATCTAAGACCCTAAGTATGTTCGGAGGAAATCCGTTTTGGGTCATTTTAAGTCGAATGAGCAATGTCCGTCCGTCTGTCTGTCTGTCTGTCTGTCTGTCTGTCTGTCTGTCTGCCTGTCTGTCTGTGTGTCTGCTGGCTGGTGCGCACGATAACTCTCGAAAGGAGTAACCGATTGACTTCAAATTTGGTATGTGGTAATATTTTGATCTATCTCCGGATGAGTTCGAAGATGGGCCATATTGGTCTACTCCTTCTGGTACCTCCCACACAAAGGGTTAACATTTAGTGAAATATTGATTCTTTAATAACTTCTATACTACTTATTCGAATCTTTTGAAATTCTGCACATAATATTAGTATATTAGTCGCTATTAACTCGAGAAAAATGGGTGAAGTTGGCATGCCCGTTTTGGTACCTCCCACACAAATGGACCATTTTGCATCAAAATTTAACTGCTTATAACTTTAATACAAATGCATAAAAATGCTTGAAATTTTATACAGTATAATGTTTTTGTAGCGCCTATAGTCCGGTAAAAAATGGGCATTATTGTACAGCCCCTTTTGGTACCTCCCACACAAATGGACCGTTTCGTACCAAAAGTAAACGGCTTGTAACTTTAATACCAGTGCATACAAATGCTTGAAATTTTGTTGTTGTTGTTGTTGTTGTAGCAGTATATGTGTTTGTTATCCATTAGTTGTTTTTCATTCGCCTTGTATAGTGGTTTCTGCTGTATTGGTTTCCAGGCCGAGGAAGAAGGCTGCTTCAACTGATTGGGTCCAAAGAGACCTGGGAACAAGTTGAGTAGGTTTGGCAGGGCAGTTAAAGAGGTGTAGTGTGTCGTGTGGTCCCTGGTTACAGGCGGGACATATGTTCGACGTGGTGCCATCAATCCTTGCCCAGTATGAATTGAGGCGGCTACACCAGCCAGATCTTAATTGGGCCAAAAGTACTCTTGTCTGTCGTGGTAATTCCTCTTCCTCTGAGGCCACTGATGGAGGGTGGTCTCCTAGTACGACATTGACTCTGTAGTTATTCACGGCTTCAGCGACTGCGTCAGAGTGTATGTCAGCCAGGCCTGCCTTGAAAGCTCTTTGGTCTAGAGGTTCTCTCTTGTAGCGTTGGACCTCGCGCTCTAGATCATGAAGGTCTTTCCTGATCTGCCTGGGAGGTAGGCGCCTATCCACTAGATGGTGATTGGGATGGCTGGGACGGTAGCAACCAAGCAGATACTGCTTCGACAGCAAAAAATTGTGTCGTCGCACGGTTATGATCTTCGTCTCCTCATGTAAGTGGTCCACAGAAGACATGAGGAGGCACCCTGTCGCAGTTCTCAGGGCGGCATTTTGGCAAGTCTGTATATTCTTCCACTGCGTCTCGCTCACATTCGGTGACCACACTGGTGCTGCATAGTTTACCACAGACCGACCTATCGCTTTGTAAGAGGTCAACAAGGTTTCTTTATCCGTGCCCCAAGTGCTGCCGGCTAGCGACTTGAGGACCTTGTTCCTACTTCTCATTTTATTGCAGATAGCTGTGGCATGCGCGTTAGACCTGAAGAGGCTATCAAATGTGACACCAAGAACCTTAGGGTAGTTGGTGGTCGGAATTCTTGTGCCATCGACTATCACATTGAGTTGCTCCTTCACTTGCGCTGTCCATGCAGTAAAAAGGGTGGCCGATGATTTGGTGGCGGATATTTTTAAGTTCCTCGCAGCGAAGAAATTGGCAATCTCAGCGAGGTAGACGTTCAGCCTTCCACATATGTCATCGATTAGAGGGCCCGACGCCAGAATCGTACAGTCATCAGCATATGATACGATTTCAACGCCGTCAGGTGGGGGTGGAATTACAGAAAGGTAGAGGTTAAACAGTGCCGGAGATATCACCCCACCTTGGGGAACTCCCTGTTTCACTCTACGGGGTTTGGACTTCTTGTTTCTGAATTCCACATACGACTGGCGTCCACACATGTAATTGACGGTCCAACGTTTCAAACTATTCGGGAGGGACGTGTTGGCTATGTCCTCAAAAAGCGTGGCGTGGCTGACAGTATCGAAGGCCTTCGATAGGTCTAGCGCCACGAGGACGGTCCTGTCACCGGGCTTGTTCTGGTTAAGACCGCGGCTCACATGCGTGGATATGGCGTGTAAAGCAGTAGTCGTACTATGCTGCTTTCGGAATCCGTGTTGATGATTAGCAATTGGAAAATGTCCAATAAGGCTCGGGAGGATTAACGCCTCAAGCGTCTTTGCTACTGGCGAGAGAAGGGAGATAGGCCTGTACGATTCTCCCTTGCTCGCATCTTTGCCCGGTTTCAGTAGCGGGACCACTCTACCCATTTTCCAGGCTTCGGGTATTATCAGAGTGGCCAACGACAGATTGAGGACCCTAGTCAGGTACTCAACTCCCGGTATGTCCAATTGCTTCAACATCAGCATCGAAATTCCGTCGGGGCCGAGCGCTTTGGATGACTTAGCGCTACGGATGACATCTGCAACTTCTCCAACTGTAAACTGTGGTGGTACTTCTTCAGCTCGGAGAGCATGGATACGACGCATTACTCTCCTTTTCGCTCTGTCACTCACGGGGTGCTCTATGAATTGTCGGTTAAAATAACGCGCGCACCTCTTCGGGTCAGTCACAGTGGTGGCACCAAATGCGACTGCCGTCCGGTCGTCTTTCCTGCCTGGATTCGAGAGTGACTTAACCGTTGCCCACAATTTACTAATACCGGAACTTAAGTTGCATTGCTTCAGTTGATCTAGCCATTTATTCCGCTTATATTCGTCGACTTTCCTACTGATTTCTAGATTCAGTTCCCTGATTCTAGGATCAGCAGGATTAGAACGACGAATTTCATCACGCACGTCTGCTAGTCCCGCTGCATCTGCTGGGAAATTAGGTCGTATCTCGGGTATTCGACCAGCAGGGATAAAGCGAGCGGCTGCTGCGTTGATGATGCCTCGGAAATTCTTCTCAGCTACCCGAACATCTGAGGGGATGGGTAGTTCACTGAAGCTGCGGTTGGTGAATTCTCTGAACCCGTTCCAGTCCGCTTTCCTTTGATTCAGGAAAGTACGGCGTTCAGAGATAATAAAATCGGCTGGTCTGTCTATGGAGAGGATTATGGGGAGGTGGTCTGATCCCAATGAAATGACGGGCTGCCAGGTGACGTCATTTATCAGACCAGGCGACACGATGGTGATATCTGGCGAGCTGCTGCAATCACCCATAATCCGTGTGGGGGCGTCCTCATTCACTGTGCAGAACGTAGAGCCATCTATCTGCTCAGCCAAAGCTATGCCTCTATGGTCATTAGCTAGGAGAGAATGCCAAAGCTCATGATGGGCATTAAAGTCTCCTAGGACCACGCGATTATTGCCTTGCAGTAACGGACTGATGTCCGGCAAAATTCAATCCCACGGCAGCCGGTTCTTTGTACCGGATTGACCCGAAGCAGCAATTCTTCGGCCAGGGGCTGCCACCTCAGTACTATGTGTTTTATGTACTACTTGAAATTTTGTACAGTGTAATGCTGTTATAGTGCCTATAGTCCTGTAAAAAGTGGGCGTTATCACCCCTCCCCTGTTTGTACCTCCCACACAAAATGACCAAATCATACCATAATTACATAGCTCGTAACTTTAATATACCAGTGCACATAAACGCTTATAGTTCAGCACAATGCAATGTATTTAAGAATGTACTGTTTACCGAAAAATATGTGTATTTGGAAAACCCCTTCTGGTACCTCCCACACAAATTGACAGATTTATTGGTGTAATGTTATTAATTACATTACTCACAAAGTGAGGGTATACATTAGTCGGTTTACCCGACTGAAACTTTCTTACTTGTTAAGATATTATTATAAAAAAAACAATCTAAATGATTTATTATTTTTTAAGGCAATTTCAGAAATGTAATACTTTCTATTTAAAGTAAACCAAAAAATTAAACCTGTAATAAACGAAATAATAATCTATTTTTGTTTACTAATTTTTACTACAAATGATTGTTAGTTTTTTTTGTCTTACAATAAACATTTAATGACATTTTACTCACTTTCGTATATTCTTAAAAAACCGGCCTAAAAACCGGTTAACCGGTTTCGACAAAAAATAATAACCGAAAACCGGGTTTTAAAAAAAGTAATATTTCGGTTAAACCGGAAACCGCTTTTTCGAAATAACCGGTTTTTTGGACACCCTAAACATAATCCGTTTTTTTAACCCCCACTATTGTGAACATGGGTATATATCAGATGCTGCGGGCCATTAGTGTAACACATCGATTGAGTGACCTTAGAGACCCCATGCAAATTAGGCGGAAATCAGTTTTGGGTCATTTTAAGTCATTTTAGCAGTGTTCGTCAGCCTGTCGGTCTGTTTGTAGCGCACAATAACATTCGACAGGATTAAACGATTGACTTCAAATTTGGTATGTGTCAATACTTTCTTCTATCTCAGGCTAAGGACAAAGAAGGATTATGGTGGTTCACTCCTACGAGTAACTCCCTCGCGAAGGTTCGAAATATAATGACATATTGATTATCTCATAACTCTTATACTACTACTTAGAATCTTTCACAATTCCACATATACATATTATTAGTTTCTTGGTCGCTATCATCTTGAGAAAAATGAGCGAAGTTGCCATGCCTCTTTTCATACCTCATATACAAAAAATGAACGTCTTCTTACTTTGATCCCAGTCCATAGAAATACTTGAAATTTTGTAAAGTGTTCTGCTACAGTCCCGTAAAAAATGGGCGTTATACCACGCCGATTTTGGTACCTCCCATACAAATGGACCATTTTGCACAGAAAGTTAACGGCTTATAACTTTGATTCCCGCACATACAAATACTTTAAAATGTTTACAGTGTCATTTTATTAAACATTAGATTACAAAAGTTTAATGAATTTCTCTATTTTCACAATTAGGATCATAACACTGGTCGACACGATTTTTGGGTCTGACTTCTAAGTATCAAATTTTGGTTTCTTTTTTGTTATTAAAAGAGGAAAAAAATTATTTTTTTTGTCACAGTTTGTTTTTGTAAAAATTAGATAAAATTTTCTAATTTCAAGAGAAGTGAATGATTTCCTCGCTACAACGTTTTAAATTATGCATCGATTTTCTTCGGAATGGACTCATTTTATTCATGACCGATAAGAATTTACAATCAAATTGTTTAACTCCGCGCCAGAGTGGCGGGAGTTAAAAAAATAACACAAATTATTAATATTTTAATTTAATTTAATAATTTTATTTTGGCCGTGAGCCCAGTGGTTTGGCAGTGTGCCAAAAGCGGTTGAGTCGTGAACTGATTTAAAAAACGACGGCGTTACCATCACCATGACGGCGTTAGCAGCAATGCATTTCAGCTGCACGTTGTTTAAAGTGAAGGTAGGGGCGCTGCTGTTGAAGAACAGCTGTTGTCACTTCAACATACCGCCCCCCTTGTACGAGTGCAATGCCAACTGGATGACTCAGCTATTTGTTGTTATTGTTGGATGGTGTTGATGCTGCTGTTCCTTGTGATGAGAATTGTTGTTGTGGCCGTTGACATTTTTTGGGTTCGACTGCAGTGCATTTGGGGGAAGCTTAAATTCTGTTGTCACCCGTCGCTGGCTCGTGAAGCCTTGTTTCACGTGATGAAATCAATGGTGGAGCGACGGAGACAATTGACTTTCCACGTAGTGGCAAGAATTTAAGCTATGCACTGTCGACCTATATATGTATTTCGCGCACAACACAATTCCCGGGTCACTGGATCGGATATCCGGCTCGAAGGACCATGTACAATTTGGTAGTAGTCTGCGGGAAGTGGTCTGTAAACTTAATTATTTGAGAACTCGCAGAATTGTAATGTACAGAGAAAGAAAGACAAAGTTTCGTTTGTATCAGTTCAGGGAACAGGTCTTCTTACCGCTCTTGATGTCGCTGCAAAAGAAAAAACGGTGGTGCTGAGCGAACAGAACAGGAGCCACGGATGTTGGCAATTCAGCTAAAATCCAGTGGAACAGAGAGCAAAGATGGCAGCCCTTTATCCATTTAATAAAAGTCCGGATTTACACTGGCTGAATGTTCAGCAGATTATCGGCGTTTTGTAGGAGAGAGAGGCAGTCGCCAAGGGGGGGGGGGGGGGGGAACTCTCCCTGAACGTTTTGAGTTCTTCGTGCAAGTTCAAAAGATAATTTGATGATAAGCTGCTGAAAAAACTTGCCTAGTGTAAATTCGGACAAAGCTTTTGCCTTCATGGCAGGGAATGGATAACGGGTTGCCATATATTCCAGATGGAATGATATAAATAGGGAATTCTGATGAACAATTCATTACATTTTAGTGAATTAAACTTAGAGTAACAGGGACTTAAATATAAGAAATTCAGGAATTCATTAAACTTAAAACTAGTGGTTGAAACAGAGTTCAACACAAACTATAAAAATACTAGCTGCACCCGGTCCACTTCGTTGCCCCAGATTTCAGATTTCCGATCCCGTCCATTTTTAGACCAATCACGTAGACTGTCACCAGATACATATACACAAAATTACAGCACTCTCGCTAACACATTGTTCATGATATATCAATTTCAAAACATGGCTCACATGGGCTGTCCCATTTGTCCAATCCCGCCCATTTTTGGACCAGTCACGTAGACTACGACCAGATACATATGGGCATTTCCAAAGAAATGTTAACCGAAGCCAAAAAATTTAAAGTCCATAAAAGTATGCTGCTTTACCATTTTTATAGGGAGTCTATAAAATTTGACTAATTTAAACAAAATTTACATATATTCATAACACATTTGAAATATTCGAGTGCATACATTTGTACATTTGTATCGCATGTTATGTATTGATTAATGATCTCTCTTTTGTATCGATTTATATTTAAAGAATATAAGAAAAATAATTTTTGTTGTGAAAATAAATGTAATGAATATATTAAACATCATTTGTAATCAACCTTAGGATGTCTAATGACATAAACAGTAAAAATTTAACACAACAAGTAAGAAAGTTCAGTCGGGTAAACCGACTTATGAATCCCCTCACCTTGAGTCCCACAAATATTCGTAAATTTATTTATTTTTTTTTTTGGTTTTAATTACATTAGTATCAATTCAAATTGCATTTAATAATTTTAAAGTATGTACTGGTATTAAAGTTAAAAGCTATTTACTTTTGGTACAAAATGGTCCATTTGAGTGGGAGGTACCAAAAGGGGGTGCCAATAACGGTCACAGCATTACACTGTGCAAAATGTCGAGTATTTATATACACTGGTATTAAAGTTATAAGCTGTAACTTTTGGTGTAAAATGGTCCATTTGTGTGGGAGGCACCAAAAGGGACGTGCCAATAACGGCCATTCCTCTAGACTCTAGATACTATAAAAGCATTACACTGTACGGCATTTTAAGTATTTGTATGCACTGGTATTAATGTTGAAAGCTGTTAACTTTTGGTACAAAAAAGTCCATGTGTGTGGGAGGTACCAAATAGGGCATGCCAATAACGCCCATTTTTCTCTAGACTCTAGGTACTATAAAAGAATTATACTGTATAACATTTCAAGTATTTGTATGCACTTGTATTAAAGTTACAAGCTGGTAACTTTTGGTATAAAATAGTCCATTTGTGTGGGAGGTACCAAAAGGAGCTTGCCAATAATGCCCACTTTTCTCTGGACTCTAGGTACTATAAAAGCATTACACTGTACAAAATTTCAAGTACATGTATTTGTATGAACTGATATTAAAGCCATAAGCAGTTAACTATTTGTGTAAAATGGTCCATTTGTGTGGGAGGTACCAAAAAGGGAGGGGCCACTTCGCTCATTTTTCTTGACGTGTTAGCGACTAACAAACTAATACTATATGTGTAATTTCAGAAGATTCGAGTTAGTAGTATAAAAGATATTAAACAATCAATATTTCACTAAAAGTTAACCCTTTGTGGGGGGTACTAGAAGGAGTAGACCAATATGGCCCATTTTCGAACATAGCCGGAGATAGAGAAAGATATTACCGCATACCAAAATTTAAGCCAATCGGTTACTCCTTGCGAGAGTTATCGTGCGCACAAGCCAGCAGACAGACGGACGGACGGACGGACGGACATTGCTCAAAATGACTTAAAATGACCCAAAACGGATTTCCCCCGAACATACTTGGGGTCTTAGGTCACTCCTTCTATTTGGCTCGTAGCAAATGATATATACCCTCCTCTCTAAGGTGAGGGGATAAAAAGAATGATGGAATAAAATTTCGCATGCGAATGTAATTAAAATTAAATACAAAATTAATCTACTTAATATTTTTGAATAAAATAAAAAACATTATTAAGATACACCAATGCATAAAATTTAAAAATTAGTCGCATTAAGATATTCCTTCAGGTTTCGCTGAAATCAGTGTTTGATTTGTTTGCTTTGAAAGCGACTTCTGTTTTTGTCGCAGGCGAATGTCTTGGTTTTTTCTAATTGTCTTGAAAACGAACAGTTGGTCAAAATCAGCCTTATCCCCAATTATAGTGCTATTCATGAGCTATAAGTTTTGCCTTTTGTCAAAATAAAATAATGTTTTGGCATATTTTTTTTTTCGCTTTGAGTGCGTACGAAAGCCGCATTCGACATTGGAGAAATGCCCATATGTAGAAAATTACAGCACTTTCGCTTAAAAATTGTGCAAGACATCTCAATTTCAAAATTTGGCTTATATTGGTGGGGCCACGCCTACAGGTCCGATCCCGCCCATTTTTTGACCAATCACGTAGACTGCCCCTTATACATATGCACAAAATTACAGCACTGTTCCACAAATAGTGCAAGATATGTCAATTTCAAAATTTGTCTTATATTGGCGGGGACACGATTACAGGTCCTATCCCGCCCATTGTTGAACCAATCACGAAGACTACCACCAGATATATATGCACAAATTTACAGCCTTCTCGCTAACAAATGGCTTATATGGGCGGGGCCACGCTCATTGTCCGATCCCACCCATTTTTGGATCAATTACGTAGACTGCCACCAGATACATATGTTCAAAATGACAGCACTCTCGCTAAAAAATTTTGTAAGATATCGCAATTTAAAAATTTGGTTTATATGGGCGGTGCCACGCCCACTTGATATATCGAAAATTCAATTACCCTATTTTCACACATGTACATTCTATGAAAATTTCAAGAAGATCGGTCTAGTCGTTTAGACGTCTATACGGAACAAACCAACAAACAAACAATTACACATTGTCTTTTATATAAACAGATAACAATTGTTCGTTTTTAGATGTTATGTGAGGCTTTTATTTAAAAATTATTAAAATTTTCTCAAAAAATAGTATTTTTGGCAAAATTTTGTAATATATCGTCGAAACAGCTGAACGAACATAAAATTGCATCTAAGAAGGACACCTAATTTTTATTTTTTTAAAACTTTTCTGAACTAAATCGGGGAAATGGTTCTCTGGCTGTGCCATAATATGTGGTTCAACCTCTTTTTTTCTTAGCTTAAAAGGTTGTTTCTTCGAATTCTCGCGATAAACAATGATATTGAAAAAAAATGAGGTTGAACCACATATTTTGGTATATCGCGGTAACCATTTATCCGAATTAGTTCAGGAAATTAATTCAAAATTAAGTTGCCTTCAACTTCTTACAATACCATTTTCCACTCATTCAGAGGTTACGGCGATATCTTACAAAATATTGCGAAAAAATCTTATTTTTTGAAAAAATTTTAATAATTTAAAATAAAAGCCCCATAAAACAATCTAAAAATGCACAGTTGTTATTTAATGATTTTATCGATGCGTAGTATAAAAAGTTATAGCTCATTTACTAAGGTTTTACCTTCAAAACTTTCTCATCGATGTAAAATTTGCTAAAACAAACTTTAAAAGCTATGAATGGATATTTTGGGGTTTTTGGATGTCTAGCATCAGTATCTATGCATTAAACCAGAAACTCTAGAAAAATTATGTTTATGGCGACCGGTGTAATGTAACAAATTGGATATGGCCTCCATACTGAAAACAAACTTTTTCATAAAATTAAATAATGGCTCTAAAGACGTCCTTAGTCTTTAAAATAAGTACATTTTGTACTTATAATTTAGATAATTTAATTAAGTTTAATATTACTTTCTTGGAATAGACAGAAAGTAAATGGAACATATGGTCTCAAACCAAATAAATTCTGACTGAATAACAAAAGCACAGACCAACAATAAATAACAACAACACATACAAACACATGAGGTACGATGACGTCGGCATTAGCCGTTGACAAAACTACATTTGTTTTCGTGGTTCGCGATGCGAACCCAAGCAAAAAACAAAAATGTATTGGTATGAGAGTTTTAGTATGGTGATTTAGTTCGGCAAAATACGGGTTTGGTCAGCAGTTCTTGTTAAATTCAATTTACTGCTTCCTCAAGTATTTCAGCTGATTTAAGTTAAAGACATACACTATTGCTACTGAATTCTGAAGATGATAGAGTGGTGTCTATCGAAACTGCAGTCAATTCTACCAAGCAATTAAAACTCTCTACCAATTTTTGTATTTGTTTCTATTACTTTCTTGGAATAGACAGAAAGTAAATGGAACATATGGTCTCAAACCAAATAAATTCTGACTGAATAACAAAAGCACAGACCAACAATAAATAACAACAACACATACAAACACATGAGGTACGATGACGTCGGCATTAGCCGTTGACAAAACTACATTTGTTTTCGTGGTTCGCGATGCGAACCCAAGCAAAAAACAAAAATGTATTGGTATGAGAGTTTTAGTATGGTGATTTAGTTCGGCAAAATACGGGTTTGGTCAGCAGTTCTTGTTAAATTCAATTTACTGCTTCCTCAAGTATTTCAGCTGATTTAAGTTAAAGACATACACTATTGCTACTGAATTCTGAAGATGATAGAGTGGTGTCTATCGAAACTGCAGTCAATTCTACCAAGCAATTAAAACTCTCTACCAATTTTTGTATTTGTTTCTATTACTTTCTTGGAATAGACAGAAAGTAAATGGAACATATGGTCTCAAACCAAATAAATTCTGACTGAATAACAAAAGCACAGACCAACAATAAATAACAACAACACATACAAACACATGAGGTACGATGACGTCGGCATTAGCCGTTGACAAAACTACATTTGTTTTCGTGGTTCGCGATGCGAACCCAAGCAAAAAACAAAAATGTATTGGTATGAGAGTTTTAGTATGGTGATTTAGTTCGGCAAAATACGGGTTTGGTCAGCAGTTCTTGTTAAATTCAATTTACTGCTTCCTCAAGTATTTCAGCTGATTTAAGTTAAAGACATACACTATTGCTACTGAATTCTGAAGATGATAGAGTGGTGTCTATCGAAACTGCAGTCAATTCTACCAAGCAATTAAAACTCTCTACCAATTTTTGTATTTGTTTCTATTACTTTCTTGGAATAGACAGAAAGTAAATGGAACATATGGTCTCAAACCAAATAAATTCTGACTGAATAACAAAAGCACAGACCAACAATAAATAACAACAACACGTTTAATAACATTTTCTTAATTTTAAGAACAAAAACTTACTTATTTCAAAGACAAATAACGTCATTTGAGCCATGAGAGTGCTATTAAAATATATCTTAAAATCCGATTGTTATGCAGAGTGTAATTTCCGGAAACAGAAACGAACATTAGCGCCATTGTCAAATAAGTATCCCAGCAAAATCTTGGTAAGTACCTGTCATTATTCCCTGCATTACCAAATAATGACATCTCATTATTCGCTGAATTACTTTCGGCTTATTAATAATGACTTACCAATAATAACAGAAATAAGTGATTTTTTATCAAAATAATTTTTGACAAATTTTAGTATAATGCAATTTTGGCTATATGTGGGTTATTGTAGAAGATTTATTTATTTTCAACAAGTTTTCCAAAAATATGTGCAAATTGAATGAAAATACCAAAAATATTTACGTATATAGTATGATGTTAGACCATTGAAGAATTTTTCACATGGTGGTTTGGGTTCAGAAATTCGAAATATTCGCAACAATATGCACAAAATTACTTTCAATGGCCATCTCTACATATTTACCATATCTACTACGTATTTTGTAACTTACTGGTAATGCATTATTCAAGTACTTAAAATCGTGAAAACATAAGCACATATTTATGTGGTATGCCTATGCTACAAATAAGTACTTATTATGCTACTTTATTGTATGCTTTTGGGAAGTACTTCCCTCCAATGACATCCCCATGTTAAAATAATTAGAAAAGTGGCTAAATAATAAGTACTTACCATTATCGAACTTTGCTTACTCGTCGGATTATTTGGTAATGAGAAATTTTGCTGGGATTTTTTTGACAATACTGTATATACAATATTTTAATTTGCAATCCTGCCTATGAATATTTACAAAATATATTGTAAATATATGAAATTGTAAGGTTTTCTTGCAATCGTCTGAACTGACAATTCACCGTTTGCTAACAATCTGTCAATGACAGTACATTGGCAGCACTTGACACAGTTGATAACATTGTAAGATCTGACCGCCGTGTGTACATAGCATTAGCTTTTTAGATTTAGTATCTCTATATGAGTATTTATTCCGCTCAAACAAAGTGAATCGTATAGTCGACTCCGTTCGACTTTAGCCTTTCCTTACTGGTTTCGTAATATGTCAGTTTTTGTTGTCAATATATAAAGTTGATGTGAAAAAATGAGTATATATTCTGCTCTGATATTGACAATGGACGGGGTCGGGGAAAAATGAAAAATTTATTTTTCACTGTCAGATATCTCGGGAACTGTATGAGATATCTCTTAGGTGTAGAAAAACTTTTTAAATAAAAAAAATATATTCCAAATAGATAACAAAAACAAAAGTTACTCCCGCTTATACTTTTTTTATACCAGATATGCTCTATATCTTCGCGTCTGTATACCATAGAGGACCAAAATTTAAAACGTAAATTTTATAATTCTTGTCGCAATCTGTTTTCTAGCTAGAAAAGGCGAAATTTTCTCAATTCCTCCCACTGTGTGCCGTTTTTTTTATACTCTCCCCACCAAAGTATGTTTTATATTTAATGATCACTCTGACTTTTGATGTCAAGTGCAACAAACAAAACAAAAGAAATTGTGATAACTTGTTAAAGAGTCACCATGAAATCCGTCCACCTCATGAGAGTCGAAAAGAAAAAAAAAACAAAATGTGTAACCATGGAGCGGTCATAAATCAGAAACTACTTTATTACAATGCCACAAATAATGGTATTGTCACAGTGGTAAGTAAATTTGACTCATGGTCTAATTACGGCTTTAGGCATGTCATATTAGGCTAATAATTAGGTGCTGCTTTAGTCGCAACTTCCCCCCTTCTTGCTAATTCAGTCAGTTCAGTGTCAGCTACTTGTCTTTTTCGTGAAAAAAGCATATTAATTAACTAATTTGAAAACTATATTTTGTCTGATGCTTGGGAAGCAAAACCCACCTCGCCCTGAAGGGAATCCCTTAAGCTTGCACGTCAGATTAAAGGTTTCCATAGCATATTCGAGGTTATTTGTTCTCCATCACAATAACAACAAAAACTAACAGAACTTTAGCCAAAAATGTTGTGGTAGGAAAAAGAGTTTTTTTCGTACAATTGTTGTCTTTATTAAAACAATTGCGAATTTAATTTACTTTGAAGGTTATCGCCGTGGAGTTTTTTCGGAAATTTTGAAAATCACAATAATATGCATATGTATACGAGTACATGTTTTGGGTTTGCGCTAAATTGGTTTAAGAATGCGTTTAACTATGGGAAATTATTTTTGTTTTCTTATGGCGTTTTTCAAAAATCATGATTGCAATATGAAAAAAGCCAGAATATTTACTGGCACTATTTTAAAGTATGGAAAACGTTATTCCAAAAAATGCTGAGTAATGTTTTGGAGGGAGTTCATGCATATAGTTCCAAGCCTCAGTTATAAATAAAATCAAAATACATATAACGATATATTTTTCCAAAGTATGTATAACCCACTTAGATAGCGTCTTTTCTTAAGAGCAATAAATAAATCGTTATGTATGTACGCAACATAGTATTAGATACAATATGTAAACATTTTACATTCTATCTTGTAATAATCATTTTGAAATGTATTTATTACCTGTACTTATTGATCTGTTCTAAATATTCACTAAGCTTTATTGAAAATTTAGCTCACGTTTTCAGAAGGGAGCAAATTGTTGGATAGTCACATGATTCAATACAAAATAATTAAAAAACTGCTAGTATATTGTATAAATGGAAAATTTAAAGTATTACATATTGTTCGCGTTTCTATGAAACATATTCATTTTTGCGATGTAAATTCGTCTATGTTTGTTTTTAGCTAATCATTCTATATCGTTGGATATATAACACTCCTAGATATGTGAAATTTTTTGAGACTTTTTCAATTCTCAATTATGCACATTTAGTATCAAATGTACTTAGAGAAACAAAGTATTTTGGCTCTCCTGAACCACAGATGTGTTCTTCGGATGGAAAAATTAAGGCAATTTATATTTACAGAGAATCATTTAACACAAATTTCATTAATTTACAAAATTTTTGTCGAAGGGCTGTACATAACACTTTTGTATATTGTGTCCTAAATACGAAAAAACAATATTTTTTTAATTATGACTTTCTTTTTAAGTAACTTTAATATTTGGACTTATTTTTTGAAGTATAAGATCGATAAAGCCGGGATAAACTTTGAATTGAAAAAACTTATGAGGACTCCAAATGTTAGGAATATCACTTTCTGGTAGAAAAAGCAGTTTAGTAACTGTCGCACTATGGGAAAATATGATGAAATATGCGCGCATAGGACTATGAAAACAACTTTAAAAAATCAGTTTTTTGGGAATGTTGTTTTATGGTAGATAACATTTAATGAAAATACCTTCTAATTTTATGAAAATATCTCTGGGCGATTCCGAGTTATGACGTTTCAAATTTTGTCTTTTTTACTAATAAATGCAAATAAAATTGCGATGATAAAATGTATATACTAAAATGCTATGCGACCGGACTTGTAACATATAATAAGATTATATTCATCTAAATTTTTGCGTATAAGACGTATTTTTAACGTCTTTAAATGAAGAGATATTTCAAAGTAAAAATAATTTTTTTTTGTTTTTCAAAAAAATTATCCGCAGTAAATGGAATATAACTTTTTTGGATCACGTGGGATCACTACGATATGACATAGAGAAGAGAGGTGACTTAGTGGTGAATCCAACGGTACATAGTTTATCTGCGACTTTTTGCGATTATGTCGAATTTTTGTACTTTAAATATGTGCATTTTTTACTTTAGATAACGAAAATATGTGTGGGAGCTTCATTTATCTATGAACCGATTTTCCCGAAACATATGGACCCATTTTCTTGGTTCAAAAAAATAACTTTCACGAAATTTCGCCAAAGTCGGATAATAAATAAGACCGGTACAAGTCCGGTTGAAAGTTTGTAGAGTTCTACGATCAAAATTATCGATCTAATTAGTATTATTATGATTATATGTGTAATTTTTATAGTTTACTGCTTCTACAAAAATATAAAAATATAGTTAAACGCTTGTGCAGTTTATGTATATTAGGGTGGACCGATTATTTTTTAATTTAACTTTTCTCTTATTAACAGTCGGCGACCCATTGTGTAATTGCATTAGTGCAAAACTTTAGATTTCAAAAATATTGCAGACTGCAATTTTATTATTTTTATGTTGTTTTGGTTTCAATTTCAATAACATTGTCCGACATTTAACGCACATTTCACAAAAATATATTTGAATTTCAATGGTCTATATATTGAAAACGCAGCAACACACAATTAAGTAACTGAAATAGATTTTAAACTCAATTTTGTCGGCTTTAATATAAAATCAAGATAAATGAAGTTGGTACGATATTCTGATTTTCACACTAATTTCCACAAATTCGGTTTTGTAGCCCCACTGTGCGATACATGGTAACAGTAAAATAAAATCTGGGTACACAAATTTCTTCTCCAAAGAATTCTCTTAAAGATGGTCCAAACCGTAGGACTTTATCTTTAATGGTAGTCATGAGATAGAAAATACTGCTATGCGCGCGTATTTACCCATTTTTTCCCATTATGTGTCGTTAAAAAAATTTGTAGTAAAAATTTGTTATGTTGCTTGCTTGCTTTTATTCGGTCTGCAAATCTTTGTGATTATAACTACATACACTGAAAAAAAATTTGTCATAAAATGAAAGAAATGCTAAAAAAAACGTCCTTAGTCTTCAAAATAAGTACATTTTGTGCTTAAAATTAAGAAAATTTACTTAAAATTAAGTAAATTACTTAATATTATTGAAATTATCTATATTTTAAGTACAAAATGTACTTATTTTAAAAACTAATGACGTCCTTGGACCATTTCTTTAATTTTATGAAAATTTTATTTTCAGTGTAGGATACTCTCGCGGCTTTAAGACCATTTTGTTTCTATGTTATTATATAAACAAGTATTTTATACATGGCGGTATATAAATATGTATGTATTAAAAATTGGCAGCACACATACTGGATTATGATTTCTGAGCCGTGACACTCGTTATCAACAGTTCTGCTGCAGTTATATGGGAGATACGGAGCTCTATATGGTTGATTTCTACATACAAGCGAATGATAAATCTTTGTGAAATCATACTTCTCCAAAATCTTCCACTGTTAACCAAAGTTAATACAAAACACCAGCCATGTCCAATGAGAAGCAAATTTTGCTCCATCAAATGGAAAATTACCACACTATGCAGAAACGTTTTTATGTTTTTTTTCTTTCAAAAAATCTTTTTCAAAATATTGTTTCTTTACACCTAGGAAAATAATTGGTTGGAATTCGATTGTAACAATAAAAAAAAAGCAACAAAAGTATATTGCGTACACCGTCTGTCGGTTGTATTTATAAATAAATAGTTGAAACAACAATAATAACATGGATACGATCAAATGAAAATGCTTGCAACTAAATCGAAGGTTGTATCAATCGAATTAAGATTGTTTTTTTCATTGACACTCGGTTAGTTGTGATAACCAATTTTAAATTTTCATTATAGTACCATATGATAGATTTTTGGTTGTGACAACCAATGTTTTATTCTTGACAACTGAAATTGTATCAATAGACCAAAGATTATTATTGCAACGAATAATTGGTTACTACAACTGAAAAAATAATAATAAATAATCGTTTATTGGTTATCCAAATCATTTCCCAAAATTAGAATAATTAAATGTATTTTGGGAAATACAACCGAAAGATTGGTTGCTGTTCTTTTGCTAATACATGACAAACAAAAAATAAAATTACTCGACATAAATAAAACTTCAACATTTTGTTCAAGAACGGTATAGGTAATCAAAAATAATCTCGTGTGGATAATAATGTGTGGAATGCAGAATATGTGTGCAAAATGTTTTACATAAATAAAAAACAAGTAAGAAAGTTTCAGTCGGGTAAACCGACTAAGGTACACCCTCACTTTGTGGGTAATGTAATATTGAATATTCCACGAATTATTCTGTTAGATTGTATGGTAGGTACCAGAACGGGTTTAAAAAATACACCTATTTTTCGCTGAATAGTAGATACTTTAAATACATTGCACTGCGCCGAATTATAAGCGTTTATTTGCACTGGTTTATTAACGTTATGAGATATTAAATTTTGGTATGATTTGGACATTTTGTGTAGGAGGCACAAAAAGGGGCGTGGTGATAACGGCCATTTTTTACAGGGCTATAGACACTTCAAAAGCGTTACACTGTGCAAAATGTTGTGGCATTTTCGTGCATAGGTTCTCATGTTGTGAGCTCTTAACTTTTTGTACAAAATTGTACCTTTGTGTGGGAGAAAATTTCAAGTATTTTTATACACTGGTATTAATGTTATAAGCTGTTAAATTTTGGTGCAATATGTTACCTTTGTGTGGGAGGTACCAAAAGGGGCGTGAATATAACACCCATTTTTGACTGGACTGTAGGCACTATAAAAGTATTACACTGTACAAAATTTCAAGTATTTTTATACACTGGTATTAATGTTATAAGCTGTTAACTTTTGCTGCAAAATGGTGCATTTGTGTGGGAGGTACCAAAAGGGGTGTAGCAACTTGGCCCTTTTTTCTCGAGTTGATAGCGACTAATAAACGAATGCTATGTGTGGAATTTCAGAAGATGCGAATAAGTAGTATAGCAGTTATTAAAGATTCAATATTTTACAACATTTTAACACTTTGTGGGGGAGGTACTAGAAGGAGTGGACCAATGTGGTCCATCTTCGAACTTAGCCGGAGATAGAAAAAAATATTACCACGTACCAAATTTGAAGTCAATCGGTAACTCCTTTTGAGAGTTATCGTGCGCACCAGCCAGCAGACAGACAGACAGATAGACAGATAGACAGACAGACAGATAGACAGACACGATGTGTTACACTTTTTTTCGTAGCAAATGATATATACCCTCGTCACACTAAAGTGAGGGTATAATAAAAGCAACAATCATAAAATTGAAAGCACAGGGTTAAGCGATATTTGCATAAAAGTTTTGTGTTTTTTTCGTGTACTAAAATGTGTGTCTATACATCTAATATTAGTGATGAATTTGTAATATGGGATTTTTAATTTTGTTATGAATTGTTTTGTTCAATAAATAAAATAAAAATTAATGAAAACTGGTTTTTACTTAATTGTCGGTGGTATATGACTGAGAACTTGTCAAAACAACCAATTTTTTAAAACAGTTGGTTGTGGCAACTACAACAGATAATTTTAGCCACTATTTTCGTAGTTGGCGCAACCAAATATGATTGTTCTCAACATGAAAGCAGAAGTATACCACAACCAAAATATTGGTTGTCCTGATGGAATCGCACGATAGTAGACAGAACTACCAAAATTGGCAAATAATTCGGTTGAGGCAACCAAACTGTATTCTGTGTGTAATAAGTTATATGCTACTTATCGGAATCTTCTGTAATTTGACACATAGTACTAGCATCTTAGACGCTATCACCTTGAGAAATATAGGCGAAGTTGCCACGCTCCTTTTGGTACCTCCCAAACAAATGGACCATTTTGCGCAAAAGTTTACTGAAAATTTGTGCAATATAATTATTTATATTTATAGTATACACAGTCCCGTGAGAAATGAACGTTATTTGCCACGCCTCTTTTGGTACTCAAATACAATGGAACCAAATGTTCACGCCTTATAAAATCGATTCTAGTCCATACAAATAATTGACATTTTGTGCAGTGTAATGCTTTTACAATACCTATCAAGCAGAACGTTATTGCCCAGATCCTTTTGGTACCTCCCAAACAAATGGAATGGAATAATTTTTTTATATTTTCTATGTTTTTTTCGTACCAGCAAAAAACGATTTTTGGAAAAAAAAAATTAAATTCTTCTAATTGTTTTAACGACAGATTTTTTTGCTATTTTCAACTTAAAATTACTTTTGAACGGAATATCAAAGTTGCGTTGAACCACATACGTATTTGGCCATAACTCGAGAAGAAAAAATTTATCAAAATTGGTTCAGGAGAGTTCTAAAGAATCGAAAATTTAATAGCCTTAAACTTCTTTTGCACAATTTTTTCATACGATCCGCGGTTTCGAAGATATCTTACAAGATATTGGGAAAAAATCATATTTTTGAGAAAATTTTAATATTTTTTTAAAAATAAAAGCCTCATAAAAAAATCGAAAAATTCACAATTATTTCATTTTTATAATTTTATTGTAAAGTCTGACCGGTCATGGATAATATGAGCCCATTCCGAAAAAATCGATGCATAATTTAAAATCAAAACCTTCCTATCGATGTAAAACAGACAAAAGCAAAGTTTAAAGACCAAAAATGGAATGGCGTTTTTGATAGCTAACATCAGACAGCTTTAAGACAGAAACACAAAAAAAAATTGTTTTTGTTGGCCGGTGATTGTTATTATCACATTTTGTGTATTAAGGAAAGTTAAAGGAAGAAAATTGCTATCGCTCTATTTTTAAAAAATTGCTCACATATTTTTCCACAAAATGTAAAATTTTTTATTACGGGCTCTACATGGATTAAAAAAATATGAAATACCCGTAATAATTGTCAGTCACTCAGTTTGAAGGCTGTTGTGAACGCTAAGAGAGTGACGAAACGACTTAATATTTCGGACATGGTAACATTTTCTGCCAACTTAGTTATGTTTGAATAGTGAACATATAGCTAACTTGTATGATTTTGTTTAACTAACATATCGTCGATGCGCCGATGAAAACCCTCACATTAGTGATACGAGGGTATTAGGCAAAAAAAAGTCGCCATTGCTCAGTGAAAATCGTATTCAAGGGATCAAAATAAGAAACTTTGCCTAAGGAACCATACCTCTAAAACGAATTCTGATGTCCCGGAATTTGGGTCGAACTTTTGGGTAGGGGCAAATTTTGAAAAATCCCACTTTGACCCATTTAGAGTGCTCCAATCGAGTCCAAATGTATGACCGACCCCCACTAACTTTGGGCCATAACAAATCCGTTTGGGCCATTTTAAGTCATTTGAGCAATGTCCGTCCGTCAGTCTGTTTGCTGTCTGTATGTATGTATGTTTGTCTGTCTGTCTAGCTGGAGCGGACGATAACTCTCGAAAGAAGTAACCGATTGACTTCAAATTAGGTATTGGATAATATTTTTTTTTATCTCAGGCTAAGTTCGAAGATGGGCCATATTGGTCCCCTCCATTTAGCACCTCCCTCACAAAGTGGTCAGAATATTTAACATCGACCAATATAGTTTATTTTTGACTAAAATGTCAGTTACAAATAGGTAAAATAAGATCTCGCTATCATTATTTTTTGAAAAAAAATTAATGGGCACTTTAATTTTTGAAAAAAGTAAAAAAATGAGTTTTTGTGTTTTACGAGATTTGTAATTGCTCTCGAAAGGCTGAACTGGTTTTTGCAACGATTAATTTTTTTTACATAGAAAACAATGCAAAATTTTGAAAAAAAAAAATTTTTAAAAAAAAATTAGGAAAGTTTTTTTAAAAAAAAATTAGGAAAGTTTTTTTAATATAACTTTTTCTGCAAAGATTTTTTAAAAAAAAAATTTTTTTACAAAATATACATTGTGTTCTCTTAAAAGTAAATTTTGCAAAAATCGGTTCAGCCGTTCGAGAGAAATTAAAAATTTCGTAAAACACAAACACTTTTTTTTTAATTTTTTCAAAAATTAAAATGCCATAAAAATTTTTCAAAAAAAAAAGAATATTAGCGAGATCTTATTTTACCTATTAGTAACAGCTAATTATCATTTTAGCCAAAAATAAACTACATAGGTCGATATTAAATATAATGAATGACCCAAAGGTTACTGAAATTGTTATTATCTAATAACTTTTATACTTCTATCCGAATCCTCTGTAATTCCACACATAGTAATAGTTTATTTGTCGCTATCAACTAGAGACAAATGGGTGGAGTGGTCCCGCCTCTTTTGGTACCTCCCACAAAAATGACCAATTTTGTGCAAAAAGTTAACAGCTTATAACTTAATACCGTTATATAAAAATAAATACTTGACATTTTGTACAGTGTAATGCTTTTTTAATGCCTACAGTCCAGTGAAAAACGGGCGTTATTGCAACGCCCCTTTTGGTATCTCCCACACAAATGTACCATTTTCTACAAAATGTTAAAAGCTTATAGCCTGAGTACCAATGCACGAAAATACTACAAAACATTCTACAGTGTAACGCTATTAAAATACCTATAGTCCTGTGCAAAATTGGAGTTAGCACCTCGCGCCCTCATAGATTTGAGTGCCAACTTTGAAGAAGAAGTCGTTCCAAACAAGAAGGTGGTCCAAAACACACCGACAACATTTTTAAAGAATGGCTATCCGAACACAATTTTCAGTTAACGGAGTGGTCGGCACAATCCCGATCTCAAGCCTATTGGGAATTTCTGACAGATATTGAAATTATAGGTTTGAAAATATCTAAGGGTTCCTGAGAAGTTGGACGAGCTATGGCGTATTGTACTATATGAGTGGAACATGCGTCATTAAAAATAAGGGACTGTGGACAAAGCCCTAAGAACATAAGGACTGCTTAAATTTGCGGAACGTGCAAAACTGAGCAAATGGAGTTCATCTTAACTTTCTTAGCTATTCTCTATTAGTTTTTGTGCTACTTAGATAAAATAAAGTTAAGAATAAAACGCTCAAGAATCATTTAGTTTGGCTAATATTTTTAAAGAGCTCAAATTCCCAAACATCTGCTCGCTTTTTCTCGGTACTGAATATTCACTCTTATTTTCGGCATAACAATGCTTGACTTCGAACTTCAGTACAGTCCAACTTAGAAGTACTTCTGAATCATAAGAATTTATTATTTTCCAATTTTTTGGATGCTTTTCTTTGATGGGTAACTTTTAGTCAATTCTACTACTATTATTTTTTTTAATTTTTAGCACTTTAATTTTTGTTTAATTTATGGCATTACATTTTTTGAACAGCCTTCTTTTTTTGATCTTGTTAACCTAACAATACGTTGAATGACAGTGTCAAAACCACATGCACTCATAAATTAACATTAATTCAAGAATTATTTGCAAATTAATACTAAACATACATATATCAAAAAGACCTTACAATATACTTGTCATTGAAGAAGTCATACCCAATGACACAAAAGGTATCATATAAGTGCGGTGATATAAAATATGACTCCATCTCCAACGACAAAATATTTTAAAAGGCCATCCCTTTGAACTAAACAAATATTTGATTAATAAGTTGTAAGTTGTTAAAGTTCAATAAGTATGGTTTCGCCTAAATGTGGTTAACCGAAGTTTTGCACATTTGACACTACAAAAGGCGAAACCGCCAACAACAAAAATCTATTTTGTCTGACAAAAAGCCGACAGACAACACTAAAATTTGCCACAACGACACACACAAATGTACACATACGAGTATATGAGTTGAAAATAGCCATAATAATGCATTTCCGTAAATTAAATTCAACAACAAAATAACCTGAAGAAAAAAACATCCTTTAACAAAGCACAGGTTTGTTGTTTAAGTCTTTTGTTTTTTTTTTGCTTTGCAAAGGCGACATTAACCATTTGCTTCTCTACAAAAGCAGTTCGGACGGACGTAAGATTACTTTATCACCTCTACAAGTATTGATTAGTAAATGTTTATGTTTATCTTACTTTTAATAAGACTCTGTGGCAGTATTCAAGTACTCGTACACACAATTATAATTGTGTATAATCTCTTGTAATTAAAGACATTTATGGCATTATAAATCTATGATTGTTGCCATTAAAACAATTCATAAATGGCAAAAAAACGTAAAGCAACCGCACATTTATCACACATTCTGTAAAGTTCTCACTGTTTAGTTGCGTTTAGGTTTTGATCTGATTTTCTTTTATACAGTCATTGCCTCCAATTTGTACTTTGTCTCAGCAACAATTGTCGTTGCCTTAGAATTACGTTCAACCTTGGTAAGTATTTAGATTAGTTTTTTTTTCATTATATTCTTTACCAAAGAAACTCGGCCAGATCTTAGTACGAATATTCTAATGTCTGACAACAACAAGAAAAATCTCATTTCCATTCCACCACAACAATTTGTTATATTCTAATTAATTCGTTGTGAGCATTTTCTTCAACAGACAATTGTTTGTTTTGTCTTTTTTGGGAAATTCACACGATTTGTAATTCTAATTGAACTCGTTTGTGGCTCAGCTCAGTTCATTGCAGTTTAATTTAGAAGTCATCCATCGAATACCAAAAACAAAATGATGAAAAATGTATCATAATGTTGCTTATTAGACTATTCTCAGGTATTTGATAGCCAATTGTTGTTGCGATTTATGACTTCTGTCAATAGTTTTATTGCCATATTTCAAAGTCACACAGATTGATTGCAAATTGAGATGCATTATAAGGTTTCTTTGGTTGGTGGATGGTTTTCGTGAAAATTGGCTGCAACTTCTAGTTAAGAATGGAAATTCATTGTGTTACAGGGTTAATACTTATCATATTTCTGGGGAAAATTATATGCCAGCTTCAATTTTTAATAAATTGTTGACATTCTCAAACTGTTTGTAATTACTTGGAAAAGTTTTAAACATTCAATTTGTTGATTTTCATAAAATTTAAATAAATTGTTGAGACATTATAAAAAATTGTTTGCCTTCTAAATTTTATCGATTGGAAACTAAAATATAATAAATGAAATGGTTTTTGTTCTCCCATCAAATAAAGTTATATTACCACTGCAATATTAATTATCCCCTCACCTTAGAGAGGAGGGTATATATCATTTGCTACGAGCCAAAAGTGTAACACATCGAAGGAGTGACCTAAGACCCCAAGTATGTTTGGCGGAAATTCGATTTGCGTCATTTGAGAAATGTCCGTCCATCCGTCTGTCTGTGTGGGGTTTGAAATTCATATTTTTTGAGTTATAAGGGAGAAAAGGGGCCCTCAATTGGAGTCTTTCTAAAGAAGAGCAAGTAAGAAAATCTCCGTCGAATCGAGTATGTTAAATCTTAAAGTATAAACTAAGGTTTGAGAAAATATTAGTACATGGTTAGCGTGTACTTCCAGACAAATGGACGGAAATGGTAATTCTAATTCTACTAGTCTCTATTTACTGAAAACAAGTCAGAATGTAAGTAAGTTCGTCCTGGCCGATTTTTATATACCCTCCACAAAGAATTGCATTCAATTCTACTTATATAACCGGAAAATTCTTTGGAAATGAAGCAAATCATGAAACGATATGGTTCATTTTTGTTTGAGCAAATTTTTTAAAAAAACGAACTCTGCAACTTGTGGGCCAAATTGTTCAGTAAATATCACCTCTACCGCTTAACCAAAAATATTTAGGAGTGACTATATCAAAACGTAGACCACTATAGTAAATTTTCCTTGTTTAGAATTTTTATATAAATGAGTCAAAAATTTTAATATTAACATATGCATTTTATTTTTGTCTCACCAGTTTAAAAAATGTTGCTAAATGGTAATATATATATTCATGTATCGAAAGATTTTAACATCCTCTCTAAAATTATAAATTAAGTGATAAATTTTTGTGTAATACTAATATTTGATTATCGCGAAAAACACGGCGTAATTTTTTCGTTTTAGTTTTAAAAATTACCAATATATAATTCCACAAAATGTAAATATAATTAAATAATTTTAACATGGGGTTAAACAAATATAAATTAATTAATGTCCGTCCTTGAGCGCCCCAGTAGGCGAGTTGGTAGCGTACTCCCCTATGAGTTTGGGGTCGTGGCTTTGATTCCCACCAGAGGCTCTGGTCTGTCGATGCAAAATTCAGCCATATGGCCTTTGTAACCCGACTTTTCCCTGAACCTTAAAATTAGAATAAATAAATTAATAAAAAAATGTGCGTCCGTCTGTCAGTTCGACTGAATGATGCTAACTATAACTCTGATAAAGAGTGACCGAATGACATAAAATTTCGTACGTGGTAATATTTTTCTCAAGCCTAGTTTATATTTGATGAGCAACCATAACGGCCAATTCTGTGTGGTACCTCCCCCACAAATGGTTAATATTTTGTAACACGTTAAATTGTTTACTTTGGAATTACCCGAAAACAAATTCAATGAAATAAATGTAAGTGAGCGAAAAGAACATACATTTTTCCTCTGCTTGCTGCATTTCAAAAGTCGCCGTAGGCGTATCAAATACATTTTACACATCAAAACAAATACATTTTATTTGAAAATAAAAAAAAAATTGTTTGGAACGCAAATATTAATATAATATAATTATTATACATGTTTCAAGCCGAACATGTTTGGGCCATTATACAGAAGCGATTTTTTCAGCGTATACATTTTTGTGAAGGATACATTTGAAACGATTTTCTTCAAATGCGAATATGTTCTTGGATCAAGAAACTCTTCTATGCCAAATTTTCATACTCATGTTGAGGGTGCACTCTAAATATTATATATTTGACGCACTCAAATATTTTTACCCTCACTTTAGTGATACGAGGTTATATATATCATTTGCTACGGACCAAAAGTGTAACACATCGAAGGAGTGACGTAAGACCCTAAGTATGTTCGGCGGATTTCCGTTTTGGGTCATTTTAAGTCGAATGAGCAATGTCCGTCCGTCTGTCTGCTGGCTGGTACGCACCTTAACTCTCGGAAGGAGTAACCGATTGATTTTAAATTTGGTTGGTGATTTTCGAAGATGGGCCATATTGGTGCACCCCTTCTAGTACCTCCCCCACAAAGTCTTAAAATGTCGTGAAATATTGATTGTTTAATAACAGCTATACTACTTATTCGAATCTTCTGAAATTCCACACATAATATTAGTTTATTAGTCGCTATCACCTCGAGAAAAAAAGAGTGAGGTTGCCACGCCCTTTTGGTACCTCCCACACAAATGCACCAAACGCTTATAACATTATTACCAGTGTATACAAATACTTGATATTTTTAACAGTGTAATGCTTTTATAATGCCTACAGTCCTGTGAAAAACGGACGTCGTTGCCGTCGTTGGAGTTGGTAAATTGGCACCTTGTGACTTATCCAAGTACTGGTGCAAAGAAAAACCTACACGGGGCAAAATCTCCTTTTTTGATATGTTTGAATCGAAGAAGAATTATTTGGAACACACATTTTTAAATATTATATACTTCTGAGCAATCAAATTTTATTTGAAAATCCAAAAAAGATTATTTGGAACGCATATATTAACACATTACAACAAAATATATTTGTAAACTAATTTTTGCAAATAAAGTGTTTGTTTATATACAAATAAAATTATTGTTTAGAAATGTCTCCAAATACATTTTGTTTAAAATAGATTTCAAAACGTTGCAGAAGTTCATTGCTAAATTTTCATTGATTTCGACTTATACATTACAATTTAAAATGACATACGGCGCACTAGTTTTTGTTTGTAAGCAATACACGGGGCAAAATCGCCGTTTTTCATATGTTTGAATAGAAAGAAAATATATTTGGAACAGAGATTTTTAAATATTATATATTTCTGAATAAATAAATTTTATTTGAAAATCATTAATATTTATTTGGAGCGCATATGTTAATATATTACAACAAAATATATTTGCGAACTATCTTTCTCAAATAAAATATGTGCTTACATACAAATAAAATTATTGTTTAGAAATTTCTTCATATATTTTATTTAAAGTTATTCAAAACTCTGCTGACTTTTTCGAATTTCGTTTTTAATTTTTCTTGATTTCAAGTTATGTCTTTCAGTCAAAAATTGCATTAACTTTTTAATGCACTAATTTTTTATTTTTAAATATTCCAAGACATCATTTGTTGTAAATCCATATTATCACCCATCTTATCATCTCATAATTTACAGTTATATTTCAATTATAATGGAATTTTACGAACATTAAAAACTTAAAACTTGCATTAAGTTTAAGATATCGATATATCTTCTGAATGCTTAAATGAACATAATTCTGTGTTTAAGAAGTAATAGTCTCAAATAAAAAAATATTAGTTGGAAACAAGAACAACATATTTCCAAACATAAAATATTTGCGTGAATCAAATATTGTATATTTAGAGTGTACCCTAAACATATATATGTTTCAAGCCGAATATGTTTAGGCCAATATACTACAGCAGCGATTCAGCGTGTATACAATGAGCTATATGGTTTGCATTTTTTAATAACTTTTTTAATACTTATAACTTGGGGAATTGATTATGAATCGAACAACGTACAAAAATATTTGAATTTTTCCGAAATTTTGCGACAAGTTATGGAAAATATGCTAAAAAGACCACGCATGTGCGAAGCAGAAAATGGACATCACTTACAGGATATCAGTTTTCAAAGCTAATTGCAAAAATTTTACTAACATTTAAAATTTCTGAAAAAAGTGAGCGTTGAATTACTGAAAAGCATAAAACTTGTATTTTTAAATTTAGGTGTTGACATATTTTCTACATACTTAAATGCAAATAGATGTTTGTTTGTTAAATAACACCGTGCGACAAATGTCAACTTTTTTTGTCACCCATAAACGAAACTATATACAAGTGAAACTCGAGACCATAGGTAGCAACACTGCATATTCAGTATTTTATTTCGTGATCGTTTGTACTTTTTACATGACTTTTAAAACTTCAAGGATAACATTTTAGAATTATTTTTCTTTTCGACAAATGTCAACTTTTTTTGTCACCCATAAACGAAACTATATACAAATGAAACTAGAGACCATAGGTAGCAAACACTGCATATTCAGTATTTTATTTCGTGATCGTTTGTACTTTTTACATGACTTTTAAAATTTCAAGGATAACATTTTTGAATTATTTTTCTTTGCATTTATTACAATTTGAATTGATAAATATGCATATCAAATGAAAGGGGAGTAGTCCCGCTATTTAATACAACTTAAAAAAATCCAAGGACGAATGCTATAAAAAACTGTCCTTTAAACCGTTATCCTTGAATATCCTTCAAAGTTGTGGGTTTAAAAATCTGAAAAAATACATTTTGCAGAACTCAAGCTGACATAACATATATTTGAGCCTTCTATCATTAACGGTTAAGGAATAACAATTATTTGAATTCCACAGCCTATACAATGTATTAAAGGACACTGAGACAAAAAAACATTGTATTCCCACCCACGAAAGGGACTATATACAATTGAAAATATAAAGCACTAGTAAGAAAATAAATCCCCTACGGATTGATCTGACATCGATCCCGATTGATCTGACACCGATCCGATCCTGATTATTTAGTCCCGGGAACTATAAATTCATGTTAATTCGCTCTACATTTCCCATAGGATACATGTCGCTCACTCACTTCAAGAGTGACATAACTCAAAATTTAAAATTTTTGAGGTTGACTTACAGAAATGCGTATTTTAAAAATATTCATAAATTAATCTCAGCGAATGTTAGTTTATAAGTAAACAACCATATTACGGATCATTCGGACCTTTTTGAAACACCTTATTTCAAGTTAATTATGTGTTTATACCGATTTAAAAATACTCGTCTTGAAATTTTTCAATTTTGAGTTGTCACTCTTGAAGTGAGTGAGCGATATGTAAATATGAAAGAAAAAATAACAAAGAGGATTTTTTTAAATTTTGATTTTTTCACAAGGTTCGTTAGGTTAGGTTGAAGAGAGGAGGCGTTCAAACGTCTCATGACCATGGACATACACTTAAGCCAGTGATTCGGCCTGTTGTGCGCTCCTTATTTATGATCTTTTTATACCTCACGGAATACAGCAAATCGGTACTAGACACGAATTTTCGCAGTATCTTTCAGTCATATGCTCTGAGATGAGTCAAATCTGGTAATATGCCGGACCCGAAATGTTGGGATCTTGCATGTGTGAAAGCCGGACAGTGACACAGAAAATGTTCCATCGTTTCGATGTTTTCCCTGCATGCCCTGCATTCGTCGTTTCCTGATAGTCCTATGCGATGAAGATGTGCTTGTAAGCTTGAGTGTCCCGTTAGAACACTCATCATCTTACTAATATGGATTTCGTTTAGTTTCAGAAAACTTCTTGTTTTTTCCATTTGGATCACCCGATCACAAAAAAGATAGAGACTTTTTATTTATTAGACCACTGTTTTTCGATAGGGTGCTCAGAAAACATGTCAACAAAAACGAATCATTTAAATTATTGAATGTCATCAGCAAAATTCCTAATCAATTGTTTATTTGTGTCAATTATTTTTTGAATCAAATATTTTACTGATCCAATAAATTTTTATTTGGAATGAACAAGTCAGTTGAATAATTTCTTAAATAACTGATACAATTCTTACGGGTTCAAGTCCAAAAAAAATGTTTGTTTACCAACATTTTGGTAATTAAAACCAGTTAATATAAGTAATTATTTCTGTATGCTGTCTATTCTAGAACAAACTCGTTTTTATTTTTTTACAGATTTGTTCATGCCAACAGGACAAGGATTTTAATTAAAACCAGTTAATATAAGTAATTATTTCTGTATGCTGTCTATTCGAGAACAAACTCGTTTTTATTTTTTACAGAATTGTTCATGCCAACAGGACAAGGATTTTTTTAATTTTTTACTCACTGCTCCTGAACGATTGTCTAGCGAGGTCATACAGAATTTAAAGATATTGAGATGACAAAATGTGCAGTAGTTACAGGCTTGACAAATACATCCTTTTAACACTAAACTAAAATAGATTACTACAAAATTGTCCCTTTGTATGCAGGTACTAAACGGTGTATTTTAATTTAGTCCATTATTCTCGAGTTTATAGCGATAAAGAAATTCATATTGTATGTAATTCGGGTAAGTGGAAAATATATATTACCATATACAAAGTTTTTAGAAATTACACTCAATAGCAGGCAATCAGCAAGCCAGCCAAACAGGCGAATATAGCTCAAATGACCTAGAAACTCAACAATTCCTACTTAGAAAGTCATCCGCGAACATTCTAGGAGCCTTAGTCACCCCTTCGATGTGTTATACTTTTTCTTCTTAGCAAATGATGTGTACCTGTAAAGCGATAAAATCACTCACTTTTTATTTTCAAAACAAAAGACTTAAGAAACGAAAAATATATTGTGACTGCGATTTGAAATGGTTAAGAAAGGAGTGAAACACAACCGGGATCGTAGAAATAGAAAACTTGTTATTACTTTAACATTTCTGTTAGTTTAGAATTATTTTCGTCCACTAAACAAAGCCTAAACAGACAAATTGCCGCCAATCAAAAGCGGTGAATATCTCTTCTATTGCTGACCACAACTGAGCGACTTTGCTTTAGCTTTAAGAGAAACGAGTGATTTCCTCTTAACATTTGTTATACTTGACTTCTCAAGTGAGATAAACTAAAGCTCTTTGTTTTACTTTCAGCCTCACTGAAAATGTGATAGCCTCTGTGGTTTGTTGGTGTTGACTCAGATAAACGTCACAGTTCTCTGGATTTGGCCAGTGGCAATACTTGGAGCCGGCATTTGACTACCGTAGCCACCAGTATTGCGCTCATTTGTCGCACACTCATACAAAGACAGAAATTTGTTATGCTCCGCTGGTGGTGGAAGTAAATGAGATAAGTTTGTTTGCATGTGGAGGTTTTATGCTGCTGGGGGTATTTTGGGTATAAAATGCAAACTTGATCTTAGAATAGTTACAGTATTCCGGGCAAATTCAAAGTGTTAATAGCGGTGCCAACGAAATACCATAAGTAAGCTACACTTGCTTACATCTTTATTCAATTTGAAGTAAAAAATATTAAAATCCCAAAAATAATTATTTTGTGTCTGTTGTGTTTTCAGAAAAAGAAAATCGAATATTTGTTTAGTTCAAGAATCCAACGAATACCAGTCCAAAATGTCTCCCCTCAGCAAAGTCGTTATCCTTTGTGTGATTTTAAGTGCTTCGGTGGTTAATGCACGACCAGGTTATGCGGTTGATTACTATGTGAGTGGAAAATATTGTGAGATTTAAACTTTATTACTAAATCGGTGGAAAAGAGGAATAAGAATTAAAAAAAAACATTAAAATGTCCTCTCATGATATAAATTTTAAACTAGTGTTGTAAAATGTGAAAACCATCTTCAATGTAGATTTTAAAGACTATTTCTATATACATATAACTCACTAGTGCCAAAATTTAAAACATATATAATGTTCGTTGAGTTTCAAGAACATAATAGACATGCCCTGATTTAAAAACAAAACAAAAAAATCTTAAATATTCTAGACATTTCTGACCCAATGTGCCTTCAATCAAAAAATAATATTTCTATATGAACGAAATGTCAGAGAATTGCAGCGCACATTTCCGGCAAACGAAATTGACTTCGTTGAATCAGAAAAATACTTTTCTGAAATAAAATTGTATTATTATCGAAACAAATGTATGCTATCGGAAACAAGCAATATGAATGTCTATAATATCAATCTTGTAAACAATTTTTTTTATTTTTTTATTTATACCATGATATTTATCCATGATTTTTATTTATCCCCATATGATATATGAGGAAATCCACGAAAAAAAATCGGTTTTGATTTTTCACATTTTTTTTATTTTAAAAATCGTTAAGATATAACTCTGTGTATCGGGTTTTTGATCATAACTTCTTAAGTTATGGTCCGATTTTAAAAAATTTTTTTTTTGAAATGTTGATATTTTAGGTACTTTTCAGAATAAGCACTGGATGGAAGTTGGCCTAAAATTATTTAATATTTTTTTAAAATGAAATTGTTGATGGTTAGGCTTGAGGTCATGTATTAATTAAAAAAACTGGTGGTTAAGTTTTTTTAAATTTTATTGTTTCCAATATTTCGAATGTCTTCGACAATCATCATCAGGGAACATCACTTTAAAATACAAACAATAACAAATTATACAAAAATTAAAAAACAATAATAAAAGCACAATAATTACATTTAAAACAAAACTATGGACTTCTTCTCTTCAGAGTTTACAATCAACTAAACAATTATTTTCTTCGTCCGTATTTTTCAACTAGATTTCTATAAATTTGCGCACAATGGTCCGTATCAGTCTTATAATTCATTCGTTTGTCATTCGGTACATTTATAATATGTAGCATTTCTAGTGTATATCTCCTTTTGTAATGATTCTCCTGTGTCAATATGTCAACTTCCTTAAGATTTGGTTTGTGTCCCGTCAAAGTGCAATGTGCTGCAAGTGCCGTCTTTTGTTCAATTGGTTTATCAGTTGCGTTCTGATCAGACTTGTGTCCGGAAATCCTGGTCTTTAATTTTGATTTAGTCGTGCCAACATATACCTTCTGGCATATGTTGGTCTCGTCACCCTCACATTTAATCCTATAAACTACGTTCGATTTGTCCTCTTTTTTGAGTTTTGTTTTGGTGTTGCTGAAGAAATTGTTCACTGTGTTGTACGTCCTTTGTGCTAACTGGAAATTGTCTTTATTGTAGATGTTAGAGTGGCAAAATCGTTCGGAAAAATTAGGAATATACGTCAATGGTTTATACATCTTTTCTATGTTTTCTTTCTGGCCTTCTTGTTGTCGCTGTTTCACATGTCTTATTAGTTCATCGATCGTTTTTCTCGGAAAATCATTCGTTTCTAAAATGTGTCTTATTTTATCTTCATTGGTTTTATGAAACATTGGGTCACTAATACTAAGTACTCTGCTAATGAAGTTCGTCGCCGTGTTGATTTTTATTCGTCTAGGGTGCTTTGAGTAAAAGTTGATCAATCGTCCGGATGCTGTTTTCTTTTGATACCAGTCTAACTTTAAAATGTTGCCTTGTCTGAGTATAACTGTATCCAGGTATGGTAATTTGTAGTCTTCTTCTTGCTCCATTGTAAATTGAATCTGTCTGTTGTATGAGTTTAGTATCGTCAGAGTATTTTCGACTTCTGCTACCTTCACAATACAGAATATATCGTCCACATATTTAGTCAATAATTTTGGTTTTATATTTAATTTTTGTATAGATGACTTAAGCAATTCCTCCATGACAATATCCGCAATTATCGGTGACGCTGGCGATCCCATCGGTAATCCTTTTCGCTGCTCGTACACCTTGTCCTCGTACATAAAATACCTGGTATCTTTTATGCAAAACGTCAAAATTTCAATAAATAAGTCCATAGGGATATTTGTGTTTTCTTCTATATGATTCCATTTCTCCTTTATCGATTAAGACGATAAAGGAGAAATGGAATCATATAGAAGAAAACACAAATATCCCTATGGACTTATTTATTGAAATTTTGACGTTTTGCATAAAAGATACCAGGTATTTTATGTACGAGGACAAGGTGTACGAGCAGCGAAAAGGATTGATTAAGACGATAAAGGAGAAATGGAATCATATAGAAGAAAACACAAATATCCCTATGGACTTATTTATTGAAATTTTGACGTTTTGCATAAAAGATACCAGGTATTTTATGTACGAGGACAAGGTGTACGAGCAGCGAAAAGGATTGATTAAGACGATAAAGGAGAAATGGAATCATATAGAAGAAAACACAAATATCCCTATGGACTTATTTATTGAAATTTTGACGTTTTGCATAAAAGATACCAGGTATTTTATGTACGAGGACAAGGTGTACGAGCAGCGAAAAGGATTGATTAAGACGATAAAGGAGAAATGGAATCATATAGAAGAAAACACAAATATCCCTATGGACTTATTTATTGAAATTTTGACGTTTTGCATAAAAGATACCAGGTATTTTATGTACGAGGACAAGGTGTACGAGCAGCGAAAAGGATTGATTAAGACGATAAAGGAGAAATGGAATCATATAGAAGAAAACACAAATATCCCTATGGACTTATTTATTGAAATTTTGACGTTTTGCATAAAAGATACCAGGTATTTTATGTACGAGGACAAGGTGTACGAGCAGCGAAAAGGATTACCGATGGGATCGCCACGTCACCGATAATTGCGGATATTGTCATGGAGGAATTGCTTAAGTCATCTATACAAAAATTAAATATAAAACCAAAATTATTGACTAAATATGTGGACGATATATTCTGTATTGTGAAGGTAGCAGAAGTCGAAAATACTCTGACGATACTAAACTCATACAACAGACAGATTCAATTTACAATGGAGCAAGAAGAAGACTACAAATTACCATACCTGGATACAGTTATACTCAGACAAGGCAACATTTTAAAGTTAGACTGGTATCAAAAGAAAACAGCATCCGGACGATTGATCAACTTTTACTCAAAGCACCCTAGACGAATAAAAATCAACACGGCGACGAACTTCATTAGCAGAGTACTTAGTATTAGTGACCCAATGTTTCATAAAACCAATGAAGATAAAATAAGACACATTTTAGAAACGAATGATTTTCCGAGAAAAACGATCGATGAACTAATAAGACATGTGAAACAGCGACAACAAGAAGGCCAGAAAGAAAACATAGAAAAGATGTATAAACCATTGACGTATATTCCTAATTTTTCCGAACGATTTTGCCACTCTAACATCTACAATAAAGACAATTTCCAGTTAGCACAAAGGACGTACAACACAGTGAACAATTTCTTCAGCAACACCAAAACAAAACACAAAAAAGAGGACAAATCGAACGTAGTTTATAGGATTAAATGTGAGGGTGACGAGACCAACATATGCCAGAAGGTATATGTTGGCACGACTAAATCAAAATTAAAGACCAGGATTTCCGGACACAAGTCTGATCAGAACGCAACTGATAAACCAATTGAACAAAAGACGGCACTTGCAGCACATTGCACTTTGACGGGACACAAACCAAATCTTAAGGAAGTTGACATATTGACACAGGAGAATCATTACAAAAGGAGATATACACTAGAAATGCTACATATTATAAATGTACCGAATGACAAACGAATGAATTATAAGACTGATACGGACCATTGTGCGCAAATTTATAGAAATCTAGATGAAAAATACGGACGAAGAAAATAATTGTTTAGTTGATTGTAAACTCTGAAGAGAAGAAGTCCATAGTTTTGTTTTAAATGTAATTATTGTGCTTTTAATTTTTGTATAATTTGTTATTGTTTGTATTTTAAAGTGAAGTTCCCTGATGATGATTGTCGAAGACATTCGAAATATTGGAAACAATAAAATTTAAAAAAACTTAACCACCAGTTTTTTAATTAATACATGACCTCAAGCCTAACCATCAACAATTTCATTAAATAAAAAGGTCAACAATAAATAAAATTAACATTTTTTTAAAATTTTAAAGATCATTTTCGCTTCTTGCCACTGGTTTTGTGGCTTGTAGGCTTTTGAATAGATGTTCCACGTCAAAGAACAAAATAAAGGAAACACTTCAGGAAGTATTTCTCCCAATACACCCAACACCCCTGCTGATCCCCTTACCACTGATAAACTCCCTACAAAAATATTAAAAATTAAAAAAAATATATAAATAATTTTAGGCCCACTTTCATCCAAAGCTTATATGTTAGATAATTAATAAAAAAATTCGCAAAATCGAAGAATACAAACAAACAATTTAAAAACTGATAATTAAATTGTATAGCTTAAAAATCGCACACAAAAAATGTTTAATATTTTGTCAAAAAAAATTCTGAAAAGTGCTGCAAAATACCAACATTTCAAAATTGAGGTAATTCCGTCACTACCTTCAAGAGCTACCATGCGCACCAGCCAGAAAGACAGACGGACGGACATAATTAAAATTATTGAGTCCTAAACAGAGTTGACTCTGGATTACAATTGTAACACATCGACTTAGTGATGTAAGATGTTATGTACACTAGGGCAGGTCGGAAAAAATATATTGCGGTTCAAATATTGCATCTCAAATGAAAGCTTATTATGTTTAGTGTATATCCTCGAAATAATTCCAAAAATAATTCTTAAGCCGTGAGCTAGAACGATCATACATAACCTCTAAAATGCATGTTTTTCTTCCATATGTCAGATATCTTGTTCAAATGCGCATACGTTTTAGTATGTACTGTTAAATCAGTATTATGGTTCTCGTTCGCATAGGACCGAAGTTATTTACAAATTTAGATGTCTAGAGATGGCTCTAGCTCACTGGCGGTTCAAGATATAGTACAAATATTTTGAGGATATTCACAATACAAGCATCCATTTGAAATACCGATAACCGAAACACATTTTTTTCTAACCGCCCTAATGTACATATGCACGAGAGATCCGTTTCAGACATTTTAAGTCATATCGATACTTTCAAAGTATGCTAAGTCGACTGTTTCTAGGGACATTAAATTCTAAATATTCCAAATCATATTTAGTCAAAATGTGGTGTTTATTCGTCAACCCAATCAAAAGGTACGCGTAAAATAATAAAGTACACTCGATTTGCACTATAAAGGAATTCAATATAAATTGAAAACCAGTAAGGAAAGGCTAAAGTCGGGCGGTGCCGACTATATAATACCCTACACCACTCTCGTAATATTGAATAACTCTGATATATAAATTTTGTAATTCATGTATAAATTGTTTACATAAATTTACTTTTGGGACATTTTATACTTAAATAATACCCTGTACCACAGTGTGGTCTAGGGTATAAAAACGATTGGATCTAAAGAGCCAAATCGGATGAAACATATATATGGGAGCTATAGCTAAATCTTTACCGATTTTCTTCAAATTCAACAATGTTGGTTCATGGATCAAGAAACTCTGCCATTCTAAATTTCAAAACGATTGGATGTAAAATACAGCTTCTATAGAACTAAAGGGCCAAATCGGACGAAACATATATATGGGAGCTATAGCTAAATCTTAACCGATTTTCTTCAAATTCGGTAGTGTTGGTTCATGGATCAAGAAACTCTACCATTCTAAATTTCAAAATGATTGGATGTAAAATACAGCTTCTTCAGGACTAAAGAGCAAAATCGGACGAAACATATATATGGGAGCTATAGCTAAATCTTAACCGATTTTCTTCAAATTCAACAATGTTGGTTCATGGATCAAGAAACTCTACCATTCTAAATTTCACAACGATCGGATGTAAAATACAGATTCTATAGGACTAAAGGGCCACATCGGACGAAACATATATATGGGAGCTATAGCTAAATCTGAACCGATTTTCTTCAAATTTGACAATGTTGGTTCATGGATCAAGAAACTCTACCATTCTAAATTTCAAAACGATCGGATGTAAAATACAGCTTCTATAGGACTAAAGGACCAAATCGGACGAAAGATATATATGGGAGCTATATCTAAATCTGCACCGATTTTCTTCAAATTCGGCAATGTTGGTTCATGGATCAAGAAACTCTACCATTCTAAATTTCAAAACGATCGGATGTAAAATACAGCTTCTATAGGACTAAAGGACCAAATCGGACGAAAGATATATATGGGAGCTATATCTAAATCTGAACCGATTTTCTTCAAATTCGGCAATCTTGGTTCATGGATCAAGAAACTCTACCATTCTAAATTTCAAAACGATCGGATGTAAATTACAGCTTCTATAGTACTAAAGGGCCAAATCGGACGAAACATATATATGGGAGCTATAGCTAAATCTTAACCGATTTTCTTCAAATTCAGCAATGTTGGTTCATGGATCAAGAAACTCTACCATTCTAAATTTCAAAACGATCGGATGTAAAATACAGCTTCTATAGGACTAAAGGGCCAAATCGGACGAAAGATATATATGGGAGCTATATCTAAATCTGAACCGATTTCAACCAAATTCAATAGCGATCTTAACAGCCGCGAAATACTCTAAACTGCAAAATTTCAGAAAGATCGGAGTGAAATTGCGACCTGTAGTCGACGAACAACTTTACATGGACGGACGGACGGACGGACGGACGGCCGGACGGACGGACATCGTTAAATCGACTCAGCTAGTGATTCTGAGTCGATCGGTATACTTTAAGGTGGGTCTAGCTGTGTTATTTTAAGGTGTTACAAACATCTGCCGTGAAACAAACTTATAATACCCTGTACCACAGTGTGGTGTAGGGTATAAATATCGCAACAATTGCATCGCCTTTCCTGAAAAACTTCCTGTTTTGACTTAGTAAGCATTCTTTGGAATAGAGGTATCGATATGAGCAACGTCCTTCCGTCCATGGTTTTGTATGGGTGTTGTACACGATAACTATCGAATGGAGTAAAATAATGGTTTCAAAGTTTGCGTGAAATAATATATACTCAAAACTTAATTTAACTTAAAGATGAAGCATATTGATCCATCATTTTTGAAACCATACTCACAAATATTCAAAATTCAGTAAGATAATCTTCACGTCCTGATAATTTAATAAACTTTATCAACATCCAAAAACTTAAAAGGGAAAGTGGTCATTGGGGTCAACATTTAAACTACCCATGGGAAAAATGTTTGTACTCACTGTAGACTGTAGTTATGTATATGGTATGAGGTCGGTCCCAAAATGACCCGACCTAACACAGAAAAAACAACAAATATGGAAATGTTTTCTTTATTTCTCACCAAATTTTAGCTCGATACTCTTTTTCCAGCGATTTTCAGTATCTACGATGCCCTGTTTAAAGTCAGAACTGTATGGCTTCTGAAAAAAACCATCAACCGCAACGTCCACCTCTTCATTACTGGTAAATATTTTTCCGCCGAGCCCTTTTTCAAGTTTGGAAACAAAAAGTAATCCCAGTGAGTTGAATGTGGCGAATAAGTTGCGTACTGAAGCTATTCGAAGTTTAATTCATTCATTGGTCATCGCAATAGTGGATGTGTGAACTGGAGCATTGTCTAGATTGTGAGCAAACGAGGCACCCATCTTGCGCACAAAATTCTCATCATCAAATTTTCCGTGAATATGCGATTTTTAAGCACATTTTTAAATGCCTATGACTGTTCGTCCTGGCAGCATGTGCGGCCCCGTTTAAACCTGTCCCCCAATATTTTATAGGGGTAAACGAAGGAACAAACTCCCCCAAAGTAGAATCTACCTCGGTTTTAATATTGATTGGACTGAGACCTTTCAAATGAAGGTATGGTATTACATATAGGTGACCAATTGTTTCCATGTTTACAAATTCACTGAGATCGTTTACCTTTGAATGCTCAAAAAACTAAACAACAGGGCGTCTTGAAACTTAAAGCATATGTTTTAGAAGGTTGCCACTTTTCACAAAAGTATTTTTTTCAAACTACTTACGCCATCATGTTGTTTTTTAGGAGAGGCATTTAAAGTTTTTATGTGGAAATTTGAAATTAATATAAAATCTATTCAAAAGCTAATTTAATAGTTTAGTTTTTGCTACATTATGTTTGTGTTACGTTGAAAAATTTCAAATTTAAGAATCTATTATCCCTAAAATTATTTTGGTCTGATTTAACATTCTCTATAATGATGTAATTTTAATCGTTATCAGCTTTATCTAATGTTTTTCCCCTTATCATTTCAGGATCATCCCAAATACGCCTTCAACTATGGTGTAGCCGATCATACCACTGGAGATGTTAAATCGCAACATGAAACTCGTGATGGTGATGTAGTTAAAGGTATGAAATTCTTCCCCCACTCCCCACAAAACAATATATTAATTTCCACAAATTTTATAATCGCAATTTTATTTTTATCTATTGTCAAGGTCAATATTCTTTGGTTGAACCTGATGGCTCAATACGTACCGTTGATTATACAGCCGATTCCATTAATGGTTTCAATGCTGTCGTAACTAAATCAGGACCCACTGTCCATGCTCAGGCTGTGGTCGCAAAACCTGTAGCGATAGCACCAAAACCAGTGGTTGCCTATCAGCCCGTCTACAAGCATGTGGCCCCAGCTCCAGCGCCCGTGTTAGTGGCCGCACCAGCCCCATACGGTAAGTCTATTCACATGGGTCATAAATAAAACAAAAAAGAATATTTATCCCCCCATTAAGAGAGAATCCCGCCCGCCCGCACTTCTAAGCACTTTAGTACAAAAGAAAAATCAATCTCTATATATAGTGGAAACTTGGTTATTAGTAGTTGTACAAATAGTAGTTGGCGGCTGTAAATAAGTATATACTGCGATGTCACTTTGCCTTCCTCTACACAAACTGCCAGTGGCGATGCAATTTTCTCCCCCGACCACCGACCACCGAACCCAACACCTGTCACCCTAGCTTTTTTTGCCATAATGTGTGTTAATTTTTCGCCCAAACAACAAACAAACAATTAACATTGTTTTGCATTGTTTTTCTTTTTTTCTTCTCTTTTTTCCATATCCGAAAAACAAATGTTTTTCTCACACAACCCAAATACTTAATAAATTGCAATTGACACACACACACACAAACCTCAACAACGCAAATCCAAGATGCAGGCATTGACACATATCGCATGTTGAAACTATTTCGACGTCATGCCAACTACTTTAACGGTCAGAGTCTGAAAATACGTCCCGAGGAGGATGACACGGAAGAATATGAAGATTATGCGGGAGACTATCAGGATTATTGAAAATATTTATCAACGAAAAAAATCGAATCACAAAACGAACGAATATCTGTTGTTGTTAACAATTACATTTTATAATAAATTAATTCTAAATTGAATCTATCACTATTATCGATACTATTCAAAGGAGGAAGTAACAATGGCGATGACAATAATTTTGTATGGTAATTGCTAGCTACTCTCGATCGAAACAAAAGACTTGGGAAACAAACTTGATACATTACATGACAGAAAAAATAACTAAGATATCCACATATAGATATACGAGTATATATAAAAGGTATTAGGTATATTGCATAGAAATTGGTAATTTTCAGTGTAGTATTTATCCGGTCAATCAAAATGTTTTGTCATACAAATGTGATACCCTGTAATAATAAGTAAAATATATTTGGCAGCTAGAAATACGCTGTGGGAATATCATATTTTGTTATTGTTGTAATTAAAAGATGAATTCATAATACTAATACCCACTAAAAGATTTGACAATATCTGCTTTAGTTCAGAATATGCAAAAAAACCCGTATGTGCTTACAATTTCGTAGATATATGGGATTTTATATCATGTGAGTGAATTTATAAAACCGATGTCTTTTGATCAGGATGAAACTTGCAACCTGTTTGGTAATATTAGATATTAGTTATGATACAAAATTTCAACGAGATCGGTTAAGGACTGTCCGAATTGGAGGCTGTTGCATTTTGAAATTTTTCTCAAACGGTCCCTTTTTCTCATATGTATAGATAATTACCTATTGCAGTTAGAAAATTTTGTCCAAAGTGTATACGATAGCTTTTTCGTGGATCCCAAAAAAAATTAAAAAATGGCCAAACATTAATTTTAACGCGTGAACCATTTTTCCTAGTTGGTTCAGGAAAGCTTTAAGGAATCTGGTTTTAAGAAGCCTCCATCATCTTCTAATATAATTATAATTATATAATAATTTTCTACACTCACTGAAGTGAAATGATTTGTTACGGGCCAAAAGAGTAACATATCGCATAAGTGACCTAAGTATGTTCGACGGAAATCTGTTTTATGACATTTAAGTCCGTCCATCTGTATTTCTGTATATCTGTTTCTCTGGCAGAAGCGCACGATAACTTTCGAAAGGAAAAGTGGATTGGTTTCAAATTTTGTATGTGTTTTTCTATCTCTGGCTAATTTCAAAGATGGGCCATATTGGTCCATTCTTCTAGTACCTCCCTCACAAAGGCTTAAAATTTAGTGAAATATTGATTCTCTAATTACTTTTATACTATGTACTCAAACCTCTGTAATTCCACACATGGAAATAGTTTATCTGTCGCCATCGCCTTGAGAAAAATGAGCGAAGTGCACCCGCACCTTTGGTACCTCCCATACAAAAAGGACCATTTTGTACAAAAATGTTACTGCTTAGAACTCGTATACTCTTAAGTCCTTGCAATTTTGTGTAGTGTTGCACTATTATAGTAACTACAGTCCGGTAAAAAGTGATCTTTATTGCCAAGCCCTTTTTGGCATCTCCCACATAAAACGGCCAAATCATATCAACATTTAATAGCTCATAACTTTAGTACCAGAGCACAAAAAAATTTATAAGGTAGGAGCATTCGTCAGCGCAAAATAGGCGTAATTGTTAAGCCGCTTCTACTTACTACCCCCACACAAAAGATTACCGTTTCATTCGAGCAACATTCCCATAACTTCTGCAGCAATCATAAAATGTCATATATTGTATTAGACTATATTTCCAATGACTTTTGACTGCAAAGAATGAACCCTTTTTTTAACATTCTTGCCTCTCCAACCTTATGTATTATCGCTACAGGTAATTAAGTTCAAATTTACCTTAGTCATGTGACGCAGTACTAGAAAAATTGACACCTATCACTGGTTTGCGCACGTGAGAATTGATTGGTGTCAGTTAATTACAGTTACCCCAAAAAATGCTGCTGGATTTGATGTGTGAATATACGACTTTATCAGTGAAATCTAGATAAGTACATGGATATATCACAGGGTAGCAATTCACCACTTCCAATGACAAAACCATGTTAAAGTTGCCGGTTGTTTTCATACAAAAGCTACAATCTGTGGGCCTATCCCTGTCTTTAATGGACCTATCATGTGTTTGGTATTGTATTGCTCATTTCCCGTAGGGATATGAAACTACTCACAAAGAGAGGATATACCTTAGTTAGTTTACCCGATTGAAAATGTTTTCTTGTTTTTTGTTCACATATTGCTGAACTATAAAAATTACCACTTTTTCAAGGAGTCGTAGCTCATTAACAGTTGCGATTTGTCAGCCAAATACAAAGCAATAAGACTGTTGCTTTAAACGCAACAGCGTTTCGATAACTTGTTTAACTACGACGTAAAGCAATATGCTTCTGTAGACTTGTAAACAAAATAACAGACTGCGGCGTTTTCTTCATACGGTAAAAGAAAAACAATGTCAGCTGAGCGAGCTAAGTCATATACAATCCTAAATTTCAGCATCAATTGTTCTGTTATATTCGTATTCGTTTATATTGGAGGTGTGCCAAATGCATCGCTATAATAAACAAAGCCTTTGTGAAACTGGACCGCTTCAAAACCAAACAAGTGATAGGTCCATTAAGGATAGGAACCAGTACTCAGATTAACCATTTACGAGTATATGTAAACGACCGGTAACTTTAACATGACTTTGGCGATTGAGGTGTTGATTTGACATCCTGTGATATATCAAAATATTAGTTTAAAGAATTACGTATATTATCCAACACTACAATGGCAGTCAAGCAGTAAGCTCCAATAAAACCAATTCAATTGGTATCGTATATTTTTTAAACTAAGAAAAAACCTTTGTCTGAAGCAGTCGTATGCTGATGTATCACCTCGAGCATATATATAAGTATTCTTTAAATGGGGACATTCAACGCCAATAAAACGACACCAATTAATCTGTACTATGACAGGTTTGTACTAGGAACTGATTTAGCCAGTCCAGGTATAGGGTAAATTTAAAAAACATTATGTGACCTATCGTAGATGTTATGTGTTTATTGAATTGTTTTCACTCATGTAAGAGCCAACCTATTGTGCTTAAGAAAAAAATCGACAGATTGGGGGAAAATATTGGCAATTATAGTAAATTTTAATGTCAAACAGAACATACTGTAAAAATACATATGACTAAATTATCTGAATAAATACGAAGATCGCCCGGGATTTAATTAAAACTTCTCTTAGCTGATCTGAAAACCGATATAAATTCAAATTAACTCAAGAATGTAGATAACAATGTCAACATTAACTGTATTAAACAACAAAATTAGTTTAATGTAAAAGTCTTAAGTCAATTACCAAAAAAAAAGAAATGCAAACAAGTAACAATAATAGCAAATAAAATTACAAATTGTATAGCAAACAAAATGTTAACACGTGCTTACCCCACCATCATAATGAAGCGTGACGAAAGCAATTTCAATTTGTTACGGTTATTACAAGTGATTTTTTGTTTTTGATTTTGTTAACCATGCCATGTACATCGCATACATGGCAAAGAAATAGTTGTAATGATAAGCTTTTGTCCATCTGACAGTGGAGCATAATCCACAGCATAAAACGATGAAAAATGAGCAGAGAAATAACATCACAAACAACTGGAGCAAATAAATATTGAGTTTAAATAAATAACAGGAGAATTGTGTAAAAATAGATTGTGTAGATTCTTCAGAAAAATTGTATAGCTTAAGTCGTTTATCGTAATATTGCTATGACATAGATATACAGTCTGTTTTCACTAGGTTTGCTGCTTAAGTCTATTGTTATTATTACAGCAGCTAAAGTTTTCAAAATGAAAACAACAATAAAATCTTATTTATTATTATGAAATCTGTGACAGACGTCGACAAATAGTCCAGAAGTAAAATCAAAATTGTTTGGTTTGAATAACAAATACTACTACATGTAAAATTTAAAATCATCCGTTCATTCCGTTTGAGATATATGGGGCGCACCAGCTAGACAGACACAGATCAAATTACTTAAAATTTCCTGAAATGCATTCCCCTAAATATTTATAGGGTCTTACTTACGTCACTCCTGTGATGTATCACACTTATTTTCCGTATCACATAATGTATACCAACAATTCTCTCCCTTGAGTGAAGTTATTAAAAAGTTTGTGCCTTAAGTCTTTTGTTATGCACAGAGTACTCTAACTTGGGTTGGGTATATACAATTTTTGCCGAATTAATCCCAACAAAAAACTAAAAACATTTGTTGTTATTCAAAAACTTATACATAATTGCATTGCATTTTCCCCCTCCCAATAAAAAAACTAGGTTAATTAAATTCTAAATAGATACATTTTTCCCACTAATGGAAAAAAATCTTAGCAACAATGGAACCGACTTCAATTGAAAGTGAACAATGATTTCTGTACCTTATTTGCAGTACTATGAGATTTACTCATAGAGTTTTAAATAGTTTGTTTTATACAAATCAACGAATAAAAAACCTTCTCACTTGGTTAGGTAAAGAAGAAAAAGCAACAAATCCAACGACCAGGAATAGAAACACCATAGAGTTTGAAAGAAGAAGAAAAACATTGAAGATGATTCGCTTTAAGGCATATTACGTACGTTGTGACATAATTACCGTGTGATATTTCTACAAAGATTTGTGCAAACAGAAATCTAGTGCAACATTTATTATGCGCCTACGATTAGTCATGCGGTGGCAATCATACACCCAGGGAAATAAGTTCGTTATTAAGAACAAACTTGGGAACACCTGCAGCCAAAGAGACTTGCAGCAAAAACTGCAACAGCAATGTTTGAATCGCAAACATATTACTTAAATAAATGCAGTATATTGAAAATATCTTCTGATAATACATAGTAACAACCAGGAAAATATCAGTAGAGTAAAACGGTTGAAGTACAAATTTTCGTTTTGTTTAGAGGATTCCACAAGATGTTGGAATATGTTGGTACTTCCTTGCCAAATAATATTAATAATTAAAATATTTCAAGACACGAAGATTATTGTACAGAAACCATTTTCATAAAAAAATTTAATTTAGGAAGAAGCCTTACATTCCAAAAGGCATTGTATTGTACCGAATTTCAGGACTTTATATTCACTGATATTAAAGTTATGAGTTATTCTATAATGCGATTTGGTCCATTGTTTACTACCAGAGTTTGTGTCGATTACATTTATTTCTATCCAGTTGATTATTCCAAGAGAAATAGGAGCGGTAGATAACAAACGCCTAATAGATCTACTGAGAACAGCGATCAGTTGACATTGCCCCTATATGACATATTCAAGTATTTGATCTGACCCTTCAAAGTCGGACACAGCATACGTTACATTGAAACCAATTGAATATTTACTATTTTATGGTTGAACTTCGGAAGCTGGTCCCAAATGGTGCTCCACTATGGAATTAATAACCCAACAGGTTGTCTACAAAGGAGTAGGTAACATAACGGTCGGGATATTAAGAAGTAAATAGCCCAGCCGCTCTTTTACTAAGTAATAGATAACCCATGTGGTCGTATACTAAAGAGCAGATAACGTAACTAACTCCATACTTAGAAGTACATAAATAACGCAGTTGGTATATTGATAAAGATTTGATAACACAACTGGTCATCTAATAAGAGGAAGATAACCAACAAGTCGTCAACTATATAGTACATAACCCAACTGGTCACCTACTAAGAGGAAGATAACCCAAGAAGTCGTCAACTGTGGGATAGATAACCCATCTGGTTGTCTTCTTAGGAGTGGATAACGTAACTAAGAACCTACTAGGGAGTAGATAAGGTGACAGCTCCCCCGATAAGCAGTAAATAACCAAATTGGTCATCTAATAAGGATTAGAAACAGATCTGAGAGAAGGATATCCCACTAAGTCCCCAACTAAGGAGTAGATAACTTATCAAGTCGTCAACTATGAAGTAGGAAACACAATAAGTTGTCAACAAAGGAGTAGATAACCTAACAAGTCGTCAACTATGAAGTAAGAAACACAATAAATTGTCAACAAGGAGTAGATGATCAGTTCATCTATAAAAAACGAAATGAATGAATGGAATGAATAATAATAGTATGGGTGTCTACTAGGGAGTAGATAACCCATCTTTTCGTCCGCTAAGAAGTAAATATCCTAGTTGGTCATTTTCTAAGGATTAGATATATATATAATCTCCTTCTAAGAAGTAAATAACCCAACTGGTCATCTACTTATAGGGAGATGACTCAAAAAGTCGTCAACTAAGGATTTGGTAACCCAAATTGTCCTCCACTAAGAATAATATAACTCAACAAGTTGTCAACTAAGAAGTAGATAACCCGACTCAACTAAGGGGTAGAATAACCAACTGGTAGTCTACTAATGAGTAGAAAATCCAACTTTTTTCTCTACTAATAGTTAGATTATTAAAAAGTATATAACGCAACCAGTTCTCTACTAAGGTATAGGGAACTAATGAGTAGACAACCAAACTGGTCACCAACTAATGTGTAAATACAACTAATGTGAGAAATAGTTAACCCAACTGGTGGTCTATTAAGGAGTAGATAATTCAACTGGTAGGCTATTATTGAGAAGATAATCCAACTGGTTCTCTACTAAGGTATAGATAACCCAACTGGTGGGCTATTAAGGAAAATACAACCCAACTGGTTGTCTACTAAGGAGTAACTAATCCAATTCGACATTTACTAAGGAATAGATAGCTCAACTGGTCATCTATTAAGGAATATATAGACCAACTGGTCGCCTACTAAGGAATAGGTAAACGAATTGATCGTCTACTGTGGAGTATATATCCCAGCTGATCGCTTACTAAGGAGTATGTAATCCAACTGGTCCTTTACAAGAAATAGATAACCCAACTGGTGGTCTACTAAAGAGGAGATAACCCAACAGGTTCTCTAATATGGTGTAGCAAACCCAAATGGACGCCTACTAACGAATAGATAACCCAACTTGTAGTCTACTAAGGAGTAAATAATCCAACTCGTCATTTACTTAGAAATATATAAATCAACTGGTCATCTACTTAGGAATAGATAAACGAACCGATCATCTACAACGGAGTATATAACCCAAATGATCGCTTACTAAGGAATGTATAATCCACTTGGTCATTTACTAAGGAATAGATAAAGCAACTGGTTGTCTATAAAAGAGTAGATAATCCAACATTTTCTCTAATATAGTGTAGATAACCCAAAGGGACGACTACTAAGGAATCGATATCCCAACTCGTAGTCTTCTGAGGACTAGATAATTCAACTATTAAAGTATAGGAAACCCAACTGGCTGCCTGCTATGGAGTAGATAACATAATTATTTGTCTACTAAGTAATAGATAACCCAATTGTCCACCCACAAATAAGTATATAACCAGCTGATCTAAGGAATAGATAACCCAACTGGTCGTGTACTAAGGAGTAGATATCTCAACTGGCCGCCTACTAAGGAATAGATATAAATAACCCCACTGGCCACCTATTATTGAGTAGATAACTCAACTTGTTCTTTACTATGGAGTAGATGACCTACATTGTCATGTATTACGGATTAACGGATACCAATCATTTCATATGTGATAACATTAGTGATAGAGACTAATTCATTGAATAACTCGTAACTTTAAAAAAGTTATAAAAAACATAAAATTCAGTAACGTTAAATAACTTTAAAATTACATTGTCTACTAAAAAATTTACATATTTTCCGGTGCCGCTCAATTCGTTCTACATAACTTCTGAAGGAATTCTTTATGTTCGGTACTTTATCACAAAGAATGGACAGAATTTGCCAACCTATTCTGCCATCTTCTATACAACAAATTTTATATTATATTCCTCTTAAAGTGGAGGTTCATTCAATGATATTTTCTTACTGATATTTGGACAAGGAATCTCAACTCGTTGTTGTTGTTAGGTGCTATCATTTGCAAAATTCTTGTAGTTTTTGTATTTTGACCATTTGTGGAGGATGTTCCAGAACAAGTGGGACAAATTCAATTAAGTTTGGAGGTACTTTATAGTGTTACATTTTGTATTTTGACCATTTGTGGAGGATGTTCCAGAACAAGTGGGTCAAATTCAATTATGTTTGGAGGTACTTTATAGTGTTACATTCAAATATGTCATGCGGTCACTCCTCCCGGTAGTTGTTGTATTCGTCATCCAGCCGGACAGATGGACGGACGGGTATAGCTCAAATCAATTAAAATGTCCTGAAACGCATTTCTAGTAAATACCTAATATAGGTCCTTAGGTCACTTCTTCGACGTGTTGCACTTTTTTATGGTGATAGCATAACAACTACATGCTTCCTGCAATTATGTGTATTATATTTCAACAGACAAATTGTCAATTTCTAGCTGAATGTATGTTATTTTAGCTAACTTTTTGAGTTGTGTCCTCTAACACATTTCTTTGAGTGTATCGAAGACGTCTGCAACTGAACAAACAAACTCTAGACAAAGTTGTAATCAACGATGACGATCATGTTGTGATGATGAATTCAGTGCAAATGCTCTGAACTGCAATGGGTGGCAACAGAGTCTTTGTGTTTCTCTTCTTGCTATGAGTGCTGGCGTTTTGTTTTAGATTTAATTATAATTTACGCTAAGACTCATTTCTTAATACACCTTCATGCGGCTGCAGCGTATTAATAATTCACTACCGCATATACATACTCGCATATGAGACGTAGTCATTATTTTGTTTTGTGTAACAATTCTTTGACGACTCAAGAGCTTCATTAGCACAAATCTCTTACGTTCGAAGTAAAATTAAAGACAAACAATGACAATATTGTCATGAATACGAATATTATGGTTGGTTTGTCATAAAGAAGACATGTGAGTTTTTTGCGGCATATGTTACTCTCGACCCGCATGTTAAACATTTCTAAATCAAATAATAACTAAACTATAATTAATACATTGATTTTATTCCATCTCCTTATATGTGCATATTTACCAAAGCAGCCCACAAGCAATATGTTGCTCCCGCACCCATTCATTACGATTACGATGATGGATACTACAGCAATGGTCAGTATGAATATGTGCCTCAATATGCCAGCTATGGAGCTCCCCAGCATTACCAGCAACATCATTATGCCGGCCACTATTGAGATTACTGAAGAGCTGCTATGGATCATCTGCCACACATGCTTGGAGATACTGCGACATTTCGAAAACGACTAGTACAAGTGTTTTGTTTTATTTTTATCATTACATATATACATATATAGATATTCATTCATTCAATGAAAATTGTTTGCTTTTGCCTTAATTTATATTTGTTTATTTAATATTTTTTATTTTATTTTTATTTGTATTCTAAATTTTTTCTCTTAAGTTTAAGAAAAGCATTACGTTCTTATTTTTAATACGAAATGTGGAATTTAGTTGTTAAGTCAGCAATGGAAACCAAATTGAAAATAAAATAAAATGAAATTGTTTATACGAATTATACAAATTGGAAATGTGAAGTGTTTCTTGTTTGATGAATTCGAAACATGCGGATGTGTACCGCAACCTTAAATTCAATAAAAGGAATTGCAAGTCACGGCGACATACGCTAGAAAAATGGAAATGTACGAGTGAGGAAGTTATAGTGATTTAGAGCCTAAATTATACATTGAATGTTTGTTGTTTTAATGTTGTAAAAACTTTTTGGGAAAGAATGGACAGAACTTGATTTGGAAATCGACATACATTTAATAACGATGAGCGATAAAAATAATTGCTTTGAACGTTAAAGCCCTCACGCAGAAAAGCAATATGTCCAACTAAAACATGCTCGTAATCATAATATGGTCAGCTGGGTCAATAATAGTATAGTCAATGAGTATAGTAATAATGTGTCATTATTGGTTGTAGCGTTTACATTACACTGCGTAAATCATTGGAATCTTAAAATATTTCTGATTTAGTATTTTAGTAAAATTCGTTTGTAACAATGTTTTGACATTCTAAACATTTGCCACCTCCGGTTTATTTTCAATTACAGTAGAAGATGTCGTATTTTACTTCCGAGCATTATTAAATGCAAGGTGTGCCTACAAAAATAACACTATGCAACAAATGAACACTTTTTGAAAAATACACGGACTTGACAGTATAGGTTCGATTATACTATCAAAAGGGTAGTATAACCCTATACTAGGTTTGTCGAAATTGGTGACCAATTTTTTTTATGGGCCACCAAAGTTTCTGAAAATCAGTGGGCCACTCGAAAAAGGTGTCATCTGCAATAATGTAGCTAACAATATGCTGAAAAAAGCTTCTTAACATTTTTTGCGAAAAAAAAATTGTCTAGTTCTGTGAAGGAAAAAAATATTTTTTCGGCATTTCCGAGGACTCGTAATTTTTCACTAACAATGCGTGGCAAAATTGTAGCCAACGTAAATCTGAACAACTTTTGTAAACATATCAATACAATCTGAACGTGTCTAGGCACCCTAAATAGCTCAAAAAACCACATTGCACCTCAAAAATGTTAGTATTACACTATTTTGTAAAAAATATGTTTTTGGCGTAGGTTTTGTTCAGCAACTTTATAGAAAATATTAAGGCCAATATTTTTGTGGAACATATTAACCCACTAGCTCCCCCATATAACAGTAATTTTTGCCCCTATTTTAACAAATCATAAAAACACACCTTAAAATGGGGGGCGGGGATGAAATTTTTTTTTCTTGTGTCCTTCGGTGGCTTAGTGGTCAGTGCCTTAGACTTGGATCCCGAAGCTGGGTTCAACTCCCAAACATGGCACCGGAAAAATTTAACATCAACATTTCATGTTTTCATCATAATTCGAGTTTCTGCAGCTAAAAATAACTCACCGGTCGCACTACCACTACAACAACATCTGATCACACAAGTCAACAGGGAAGCTAAAAATAGACATAACATCATGACGACTATTAACAGAAATGCAGCGCTTCTAGTGGAGAATAGAAACGGCAACACTCAAATAACATCCTTTCCCTGATATAACAGACGAATGTTAATTTACTACCGGATAACATTGAGTGGGTAAAAACAACATTAAGGTTCCCGCGATAATCGGATATATGCCGGAACGAAGTCTGTATTAAAAATAGACTTAAGGATTATCAACTCAGCGTCTCCAAGCTGCTACAACAACAACAACTGATATCCTTATTGCTTCGACCACTAGATCGTATTACTAACATTGCTGCACGAACAGAAATTTTAACTTTTTTGGTGTTTGTGTTGTGTTTTGAGCTTTGGTGTCTTCTGACACATATAGTAAAATTTAATGGCGAACATTTGATTCCCTCCCTCCCCAGTTTAAGGGGTGTTTTTTTACGATTTGTTAAAATGGAGCCAAAAATTACAATTATATTTTTGTTACATAACAGTGAAATACTCACATTTTTGGGGTACAATGTGCTTTTTTGAGCTATTTAGGGTACCTAGACACGTTCAGATTGTATTGTAAAAAATTACGAGTCCCTGGAAGTTATGCTGAATAAAGTAAAAAATACTTTTTCCTTCACAATTTGAAAAAAAGTACCGGAAAAAAATTTTGTTCGCAAACAATTTTAAGAAACTTTGTTCAGCATATTCTTAGCTACATTATTGCTAAATATACTTAAGCAGTATCACCAAGTCTGAATTATTTTTGTTGGACAAAAGCTGATGACACCTTTTTCGAGGGGCCCACTGATTTTAAGAAACTTTGGAGGCCCATAAAAAAAATTGGTCACCAATTTCCCCAAACCGAGTATAGGGTTATACTACCCTTTGATAGTAGAATCGAACCTATACTGTCAAGTCCGTGTTTTTTTCACTGTTGCACAGTGTAATTATTCTTATTTAAACCATGTACAACAATTCTTACTGTTATTTTTACATGACAGTCTGACGAGGCAAAAAATTAAAATTCGTACGGGGGTAAGACATGGATGTGTCTTGTACCATCTTCTTTTCAATATTGTGTTGGACACAATTATGACAGCTGCGACTCGGGAATCTAACGATATTACTTGGGGATTCAACAGCCGACTAGAGGATCTTGACTATGCTGAAGATCTATGTCTTTCAACTCACCAGCAATCTACGTTGCAGCAAAAACTATACCTAGGCCAAGAGTACGCGAAAAGAGCAGGTCTTGCAATCAATGGCTCCAAAACCAAAACCATACAACAGGACTAATCTTATGGTGATTTTTATTCTGATATCATGTTGTGACATTTTAAAAATTTCCCCCGTAATTTTGCGGTGAGTAAAACCCAAACCTTTTAAGTTTGGTTCTGAAGTCTGCTTTTTGACGGTGCAACACTCCACACCGTGGACTGGGCTAAGTGAGGATATTTTCGCTTTTGCGGAGTATAATAATTTTACAAACGAAATCAAAACCCGTTCATACGGCTGCACCATTTTTACAAACGGACCTAAAAATGCGATTTCAATGTAAAATGTAGAAACAATTTTACATTTTTTTACACAAACGACAGCGCACCATTGGAAGAAGTGATGGAATTTAATCATCTCAGTAGCATTATTACATCAACCGAGGGCTCCCAAATAGATATAAATAACCGTATGAAAAAAGCAAGTCAAGCATTTGGAGCCGTGCACAGTGTCTGGAAATGGTCATAGATTAAACGTAACACCAAACTACATATATGTATTCAATTCCAAGGTAAAAACTGTATTGCTCTACGGGTGCAAAACATGTAATACATCTGTAATAGCCATTGTCAGAATACAGGCATTCGTCAACAGATGTCTTAGGAGAATATTGCGAATCCATTCGCCAAACATAAAATCGAACCAGCATCTTTATAAAAGTTGAAATCAAAAACCAATGTATAATGAAATTAGAAGGAGGAAGTGGCTGTGGATAGGTCATACATTGAGGAAGACTGAATGTGATATTGCCAAAGAAGCCCTTGAATGGAACCCACAGGGTAGCCGACGAAGAGTCAGACCCTCTTAGACATGGAGACAGCAAGTTCAAGACGAACTAAGGAAGGCGCATATAACATGGAATGAAATAAAATTGTTAGCATTAAGAAGAAGTTGAAACTAGGAACTTGGATAATAACAATAATTATTATTAAGTATGTTACAAATGAGCTCACCAAGAATGAACACTGTCAAATTTGAAAAAAATAGATTCAGGTTTAGTTATACATAGCTCCTATATGAAGTTTCTTTCGTTTTGGCATCAATGTGCTATTTTACATCCGATAAAATTGTATGTACCGTGAAATAACTCCCAAATGAAATAAATCCCAATAAAATAAGTCCCAACAAAAATTAAATAGTTCCCAATTTTAAAAAGTGAAATAAGTGAAAGTGAAAATAAGTCCCAATATTTTGGCCACGTCTTCGGACATATCCCGGCAGGCCACGTAAAGCAACTTAAGCCTTATTTTACGTGGACATTTTTTGGGACTCATTTCATTTTCTTTGGGACTTATTTCATACTTTTTTTGGACTTATTTCATTTGGGAGGTATTTTACGGTACCAAAATTTGACAGATGAGTTTTTGCTGCAGTAACGAACATTGCCAAGTTTGAAGAACATATTTTCAGATTTATATAACGTGTTTTCCAATATGGATGATATGATTTTGAAGTGACATTCCGGCCATTTGTAATATGTCATGATCTGTCATTTGTTTTTCATAGTATACGCAAGAGATATACGCAAGAACAACGTTTACAAATTATTCAGTTTTATTATCAAAATGATCGTTTTCCAATTGCAACTTTTCGCGCGCTAAGTCCATTTTTTTTAAATCCAAAAAAAAAACTTTCCAGCCGACCTACCACCTTGACACATGAGCAATATTTTAGCTCTAGTTAAGAGCTATCTTTTTGCCATTGACCGATTGTGGCTACGTGTCACATAGCAAATGAAACAATTGCATTGTTGCGAGAAAAGTTTGGACATTCGATTATTTCAAGAAATTGTGATATTGAATGCTCTCCAAGAAGTTGTGATTTAACACCATTAGACTATTTCTTGTGGTGTTATTTGAAGTCATTGGTCTTTCGAAATAAACCAGACTCTCTTCAAGCTTTACAAGTCAATATTGAACGTGCCATTCATGACATACGACATGATTTAGTGGAAAAAGTGCTCGAAAATTGGGTTCATCGAATTCGTTCCTGCAGAAGAAGTCGTGGAGGCTTGAATGACGTTTTATTTAGAACTTAATTGTATCGATTGTACTTCACATTAAATAAAACACTTTTGAATTGCGTTAAAAATAAGTGTGTTTGGCGGGTATGTAAACAAGCAAAATTGTCGCATTTAGGCCACAGAAAACCCGCACGCATACATTGAAAAGCCGATACTCCCAAAACGAGTCACTGTTTGGTGCGGATTTTGGTCCAGAGGCATAATTTGGCCATTTTTCTTCGAAAATGAGCAAGGAGTGGCCGTTACAGTCAATGGCGATCGTTATCGGGTCATGTTGAACGAATTGTTGTTCACAAAACTTGAAGAGGAGGATATTGGCAACATTTGGTTTCAACAGTACGGCGCTACGTGCCACACAACCAAAACTACACTCGATGTTTTGCGCCCTGTTTTTTAAGATCGCATTATCAGCCGCAGAGCTGATGTCGTTGGGCCACCTCGGAGCTGCGATTCGACACCGTTGGATTATTATTTGTGGGGTGCCCTCAATGATAAGTATTACGCCGACAAGCCAGAGACAATTGACGCTTTAAAGGACAATATTCGTGACGCAATTGGCGAAATACAGCTGCACACAATCGATAATGTGCTTAAAAATTGGACCGATCGTGTAGGCTACTGCAGGGCCAGCCGAGGCAGCCATTTGAATTTAATTATTTTCCATTATTAACCGGAAGGATTGTACTTTCAAATGAAAAAAGAAATTTGAGAAAATATTCAGTAGTTTTTTTTTATAGCATTTTCAAAAAAAAGTTTTTGGTGGACCCTTTATTAAATTTTCTGTCAAGTTCACTACCATTAACTGGTTAATAAATATCCTCGAACATAAAAATCATATTTCGAGAGATTCATCCGTGAGGCACGAAAAGAGTAAAACATTGCCCTAATCAGTCATTACAAAAATTGCAGTCGAATAAACCGACTTAGTTATACCCTCACTTTGTGAGTAATGACTGTAATACACGTCTCTGTTCTGTATTCCGAATGTGGCTTAAATCGGAATCGAATTTCTAAATTTCTTACTTTGTACCCAAATATGTTTCCAATGTATCAAATATGTTTAAATGGGAAAATAAAGGCAATCTGCGTTTACAAAAAGCCAAAAAAGCCAAACAGAAATTATAGACAATTTTATGAATTAATTGTCTATAATTTCTGTGTACTTGCTAATTAAAAATCAATTTAAATAAATGAATTATAAAAAAAATCGGATTCAATCCGTTCTCGGAATACAGACATGGGCGATAGATAGAATGGTGGAAACATTTTGTTCAGTCTATATCACTGCAAATGTTGTCCAACATACAGACTATGAAAACGTTTTGGTAATTGATATGTTAAGGGGAGTTGATTTCGAATGAATCTGACAATTTGTGTGGGGGTACCAGAAAAGGGATTTTTATTTATTTTTTTTACAAAAATAAGTAGAGTTGATAAAAATTATGACGATACATTTCATAGCAATTTTATAGAGATTCTTTCCAAAATCATTGTCATGCGTTCAAAAAATTCTTCTAGCTTCTTCAAATACAATTTATTCTAAAATATAAAACAATGAGAAAATGCATCGTTCTGAAATATGTATGTGAATTCTTATTTGTTTATTAATAATAAATGTCATATTAACGGAAATTATTAGATCTGTTGATCATAAATTCTGATTACTAATCAACAGTGTAATTTACCTTTTAATTTGTTTGCATTCCTCATATGTTATATATATTCAAGGTTGTCTATCTACCGTGATGACATATCGAACTAATGCACAATCCACACTGCTATAAACAATCACAGATGATCTGAAATTGAAAATAAAATCTAATTAAAAAATAATCTATAAAATAATGCAAATAATATTGTGTTGCTATAAACTGCAACAAATTGTAGGCTTTACATTATGCAAAAAATAAGCAAGTCTTCCGAACAGATGCCGTATTCATTCATATGGCAAATTTGTTCCTTTAAGAACGTGGGTTGCATTAATACATTTTCAAACCAATATTTGTAACATTCTCATACAAACATAGACGGTGCAATCTAAAAACAATGCGGTAGATGATGCAAACGTTAAATGTGATGCAAAAGTGTTAATAAAATGTAAAGTATTTCTTCCGAAGACATACTTTTGTTTTGTAGTTATTCGTTTTTCTTTCTTCGTTCGTTTTATGACTCTGGTCAAATATTTGCATAGAAAAGCCTTTTTCCCCACTGCCGCCATTTCCTGTTAATTGCCACAAATTTATGCGCTCGTAACAATATCATGGTCTACTGTTGGCGCTTTTTACTTTTTTTTTTGTCAAACGCAACGATTGCTTAAAAGTCAAACAGAGTAGATATGTGTATGAGAGTTTAAAAATCAGTTCATGGACTTTTTTCCGATGTTAGGAAAATTACACAATAACATGAGGTGTTGAACTTTCAAATGCAGAGAAAAAACCAAATAAAACGTCAAAAGATGCATAAATCTAGCAGAAAAAAAATACACTAGAAAGCTTAAAATCAGTACATTAACTTTTATAGCTTCGCTTTTTAAACCTAGGTTCAAAAACAGACTTTGAACATAACTAAACTTTGTGTTTCAAACCATGATATTTCAGAAATTGCTGCAGCATACTTTTAGGCGGACAGAAGAAAAATGTTAAACAACGTTTTAAAACAAAAGACTTAAGCAACAAACCTTAAATGTACACTGCAATGATTTAAGAACGACGGTAATTATTTTTGACTTCTCAAAGATTGTTGAAGCTTATGTGGGTCACTAGGGAATGACTGCATACTTCAGTTGCCTCAAACATTGACTGCCTACTTTAGCTACTCTGATCTCAAGTAAATACATAATTTGAAATAGACAAATATATTTCTTTGCAATAAGTTAGATATTACTAAGATCCACATTAAACTCTGCTACTTTACTGCAGCCATTATTGAGGCTGCAGTAAATTGTATACATATTTGTTATCAATTCCGCTCAGACAGAAGCATTATATAGGTAGCAATTATCTTCGTTGGAAATCCCATTGTTGTATATTTACATGTTAAAGCCATTACTTATCGTTTTTATTAGGGTCTAAACAATATTGTGCGTATTTGTTGGAAGAAAATTTATGAATTAATATGCAAGAAAGCGGATTTAATAGAAAATGAAATTCTTAATTACCATCTTATATCTTTGCATTTTGTTTTATTTTGATTATATGTTTCTATGACACTAACCTATTTAAGATGTGAATTTTATTGTTTTCCTATTTTCTAATATGTGAAGGGAATTGGGTAACATATTTTCCGGATACTAACTTCAGTAAGAGTCTTGGCGCTCAATATTGCCATTTATTAACAAAAATATTGTTCGTTGGTGTACGGTGGACTCTTAAATGAATGACCGGACTTCGGTGAAGTTATAATTGGACAAAGGCTGTGGCGACGAACTTACGTACACTCTAAAATTTATAAACGGTGTAATTTATTGGAAGCGATCAAACAAATTTTGACTCTTCTCTACGTTTTTGATGAAATTTTCCAGAAGTTTAAAAAACGAATACGAAATTTTTTATTACCGATAAAAATGTTGGTGTTTGGACATATGTCCAAAGCCTGCTACTCAAATTAGAGAACTTCTGCGTGGCCGGGGGAAAGATTTTCTCCTCTGGGATATGTCCAAAGCCGACCAAGCGAGCGAAAGTATCACTGCGTGGACGGCCATCGCCCGGATTCAAAGATTTTCTCCTTTGGTGTATGTTCAAAGCCGACTACGCGAACCAAATTACTAAAACGGGTACGGTCATAACTCCAATTTTTAACAAGACTGTATGAATTTTATACACTGTGCAAAATTGTTGAGTATTTATATGCATTGGCATTCACGAAATAAGCTGTTGACTTTTTGTACAAAATGACCCATTTTTCGACAGACTGTATGTACTTTAAAAACATAACACTGTACAATTCTGCATTAAAGTTATAAGCTGACAACTTTTCGGGGGGGCATGTCAATAACGTCAATATTTCATATAATGTTAACCCTTTGTGACCCAAATCGAATTTCCAACAAACTTACTTTGGGTCTTATGTGGCTCCTTCAATGTGTTAAACTTTTGGCCCATCCAAAAGATATATACCCTCCTCTGTAAGGTGAGGGGATAAAAAAATAGGTTTCGCGTATGAAACTTTTGATAGATTTATTTTAATATTCTAACTTTGGACTAAATTCAAAAATTATTTTATTGTTTTGTAATGGATAACTAACAGGCCAAAAGATGTTGGTAATCTTCGAACTATACCGATCGAAATAAACCTCTTAACAATGTATCCAAAATAAAATTGCGCTGACCAGCGGATAAAGGAACTTCTCTTAAGTTTTGTTTGAATTTAAAAGAATACCGGTAGCAGTGCAGACGTCAGCAAGACAGGTTGAATTCATATTAGTTTACGTTTGTGTTTTGTTCCTCAATTGTTATAATAAAAACCTTGTTTATATAAAATCTACAAAGGTCGACTTTTAAAAATTAATCAATAAAACAAGTAAGAAAGTTCAGTCGGGTAAACCGACTTATGAATTCCCTCACCTTGAGTCCCAGAAAAATATTAGTAAATTTAACGGTCAATAACGGTAATTTTTCTCTGGACTCTAGATACTGTAAAATCATTTCACCGTACAAAATGTCAAGTATTTATATTCACGGGTATTAAAGTTAAAATCTGTAAACTTTTGGTACAAAATGGTCCATTTGTGTGGGGACACCAAAAGGGGCGTACCAATAACTCCCACTTTTCTGCAGACTCTTGGTACTATAAAAGCATTACACTATAGAAAACTTCATGTACTTACATGCACTGGTATTAAAGATTAAAGCTGTTAACTTTTGTTAAAAACAGTTCCATTTATGTGGGAGGTACCAAAAGGGGCGTGCCAATAACGCCCACATTTCTCTGGGCTGTAGGCACTATAAAAGCATTACACTGTACAAAATTCCAAGTATTTGTATGAACTTATATTAAAGCCATAAGCAGTTAACTTTTGGTGCAAAATGGTCCATTTGTGTGGGAGGTACTAAAAAGGGAGCGGCCACTTCGCCCTTTTTCGTGACGTGTAAGCGACTGTCAAACCAATACTATGTGTGAAATTTCAGAACATTCGCATAAGTAGTATAGAAGGTATTAAGGAATCAATATTTCACTAAAATTTAACCCTTTATGGGGGAGGTACTAGAAGGAGTGGACCAATATGGCCCATCTCCGAACTTAGCCGGTGATAGAGACAAATATTACCGCATACCAAATTTGAAGTCAATCGGTTACTTCTTTCGAAAGTTATCGTGCGCACCAGCCAGCAGACAGACAAACAGACAGACAGACGGACGGACGGACAGACGGACGGACATTGCTCAAATGACTTAAAATGACCTAAAACGGATTTCCGCGAACATACTTAGGGTCTTAGGTCACTCCTTCGATGTGTCACACTTTTGGGTCGTAGCAAATGATATATACCCCCCTCTCTAAGGTGAGGAGATAAAAATCGTTTCTATCCACATGTCAGGCGCAGCACTTCTGAATGTAATTTTTTTTCATTTTTAAGGTATATTGGCAGCTCTTGAACAGGCTATGCTTTCTCTTCGAAGCAAATTCGGCAATTCTGTTTATTGATGTACCATTTGCACCTAAAATGAGCTACGTTGCTGAAGACAATTTTTTCGTTAAAAATATATTTATCATTGAACTCGATTTTTGATAATAGCACTGTGTGACAGTCCAAAAACCGCGATACTATTTTTCTTGTAGGGGTTAGCGAGTATAATAACGTTTCTTCTACGAAGTTTGCCCCCAAAATCCGGATTTACGGGTAACAAACAGATTAGCATGCCTTTTTCCACTTGAACGCCTATAACTTTCTTAATTATTAACTGATTTTCAATCTCTAAAAGAATTAGACCTTTCGAACGATGTATATTTTGTTTATTTGAAGCTGTTGAAATATAGGTTTATTTGTCCTACAAACACGTTTTTTTCATTTTTGTCCGTCATTTTCTAGTTTAGGCAATGTTTTTGCCAATTATATTGTGAGATAACCGTACGATTAATTAATTTACATATTTTATAAGGAAAAATGTCTCTTAAAAATCCGTTTGCAATTGACGGAGGTATTAAAGTTTCATTAAAACTAAATCGGTATATAAACACTAGTTTTGGCCATCAACTTAATAATGTCTGCTTCAGCGTTTCATTTTTAACTCGTCATCATTGTCAAAACTAGTGTTTATACACACATTTCTGATGTAGTATGAACTTTTCCTGTAGATTTTGACCCGCTGATTACGCTGATTACATTGTCTTGTAACACTCATAAACCTTCTTAAGCGAAGTTTAAGATGCCTACTGTGAAGAGTGAACTTTACTTCATAAAGTATATTGCAAATTATTTGAAAGCAATGACGTTTTTATAGCGAAAATTTGATGCTTTTGACTGCAGAAACCTAAAATATATATTATTACCTGAAATGCGCTTTAAAACGAGAAAATTAATTAATTTTTAAAATAATTAAATCGAAAAATACTTAGAGTAATATTTTTATTATGAATTGCGAGTTTTATTCAAAACGTTATAACGTTGAATGCATTTTCAATGCACATATGAGAAAAACAAGTTGATGTGTGATATCTACAAAACGTCTAAGCTATTTACCTTGATATGGTACTTAATTAACTCGTATTTTGTAAACCCTGGAGAACCCATTCTCAAAAATTTACATTTTGTGGGAAAATATGTGGGTAATTATTGAAAGTAAAATAAAGAAATAGAAAGGTGTTTTTCAGGATAATCAAGGATAAAAGACATTTTCGTCCTGCTGATGTCCTTAATACGCAAAAAAGAACAGAGAGGATGTTAAACTCTATCAAATGGTACCAATATCATTTAAATCTGACATTCCGTTCAAAAGTTATGTCGACTTGAAAATAACTAAATTTGTACAAAAATATTGTAGGGACCATTTATGCACCCTATAAAATCTAAACCGCTATGAATTTGGACAAACGGTAAGTGGAGATAATTCCGCACAGTCTTGTAGTACACGCTTGCAAAATTGCACCGAAATCTAAAGCCATAAATATTCAGAGTGGATCGGTTTCCGTTGGAATTACCCAATATTTAAACACTTTTTTGTGGGAGATACCAGGAGTGGGTCAATATGGCCCATTTTCAAAGTTATGTTAAAATATTATAACAAACCAAATTTTAAGTCAATCTGTTGATTTTTTCAAGATTAATCGTTATAACTAGCCAGACAGATAGACGGACATTGTTTAAATATTTTAAAATGGTTTTCTTTCTGTCTTAGGGCACATTTCCAAAGCGATTATATCCGAAGTTATTTCTCATTTTTTGCATAGAGTATGCATTCAATCAATATTAAATCGGAAATAAAGTACCGGAACTGAAATTATTATCACCTCAGCATTCCACATTTTTTGAGATATTAAACAGGATATGTTTCGAAGACCTCTCTTATATTCTTGCTTTTCCCAAGAAATGACTTTAAACCAGGTTTATTTATTTATTTATTTGACTACTGTGTTGTTAAAGAAAAAAATGCAGAAATATTATCTGATGGTTCACTACAGAATTGGCAATACAAAACGACACAATTCCCACATATGAATAAGTAAGTGTTCAAATATCACATTACTATGCGATTTGTAAAAATCAATTATTATACCCTCACTTTAGTGTGACGAGGGTATATATCATTTGCTACGGAAAAAAGTGTAACACATCGAAGGAGTGATCTAAGACCCTAAGTATGTTCGGAGGAAATCCGTTTTGGGCCATTTTAAGTCGAATGAGCAATGTCCGTCCGTCTGTCTGTCTGTCTGTCTGTCTGTCTGTCTGTCTGTCTGTCTGCCTGTCTGTCTGTGTGTCTGCTGGCTGGTGCGCACGATAACTCTCGAAAGGAGTAACCGATTAACTTCAAATTTGGTATGTGGTAATATTTTGATCTATCTCCGGATGAGTTCGAAGATGGGCCATATTGGTCTACTCCTTCTGGTACCTCCCACACAAAGGGTTAAAATTTTGTGAAATATTGATTCTTTAATAACTTCTATACTACTTATTCGAATCTTTTGAAATTCTGCACATAATATTAGTATATTAGTCGCTATTAACTCAAGAAAAATGGGTGAAGTTGGCATGCCCCTTTTGGTACCTCCCACACAAATGGACCATTTTGCATCAAAATTTAACTGCTTATAACTTTAATACAAGTGCATAAAAATGCTTGAAATTTTCTACAGTATAATGTTTTTGTAGCGCCTATAGTCCGGTAAAAAATGGGCATCATTGTACAGCCCCTTTTGGTACCGCCCACACAAATGGCCCGTTTCGTACCAAAGTAAACGGCTTGTAACTTTAATACCAGTGCATACAAATACTTGAAATTTTGTACAGTGTAATGCTGTTGTAGTGCCTATAGTCCTGTAAAAAGTGGGCGTTATCACCCCGCCCCTTTTTGTACCTCCCACACAAAATGACCAAATCATACCAAAATTACATAGCTCGTAACTTTAATATACCAGTGCACACAAACGCTTATAGTTCAGCACAATGCAATGTATTTAAGAATGTACTGTTTACCGAAAAATATGTGTATTTGGAAAACCCCTTCTGGTACCTCCCACACAAATTGACAGATTTATTGGTGTAATGTTATATATTACATTACTCACAAAGTGAGGGTATACCTTAGTCGGTTTACCCGACTGAAACTTTCTTACTTGTTAATTAAGCAAATATTTCAATCCGCACAACACTTAATGTAATAATGGCCACAAAAGATGACCAATGACTTAAAATCAATACCCCATCAGACTGCCAACCACAGTCCACTCGGAACACTCGGAAATGTAATAAATGTCAGTTACATGCCAATATTGAATGAGTCTTGTGAGTCTTGAGCGAGTCTCTGATCGGTTATCGCGTTGTTTGCCGCATTTTTATTTATGATGCGGCCAACCTTGAAAACCATTTTAGCATCTCGACAACAAACTTTGTTTGCTTCTCCTCTAGCTCTATTCCTATCTCTGTCTCCCGGTGGTCGATCGTTGTGCACAAATAAAATTAATTATAAAATTACAAACCTAAGCCAAAGTAATTACAAGAGGTTAATAGATCGTATCAAAATCAGATATTTGTATATAAACTGGTAGTTTTTACAACATAGAAATATGCACACGCTAGTAGTTTGCTCGTACGAGTACTAGTACTACTAATATGTATAATCATTTAGAATGCTAGGTACGAGTATGTGGTATGAGTATTGAAATCAAAAAATTAACAGATAATAAATGATTTTTATCACCTGCAGGGGATACCAGCAGCCATCAGACAAAGTAGCAACTCTATAAATTATTAAGTACGCACAAACAATATAAATTACAGGGAAATTTTTTAAATACACACCAAGAAAAATTGATTGACTGATTGTTTTTCTGTTACGTACACTCTATTGAAATAGCAAGAAGTACTCCAAATACTTTCAGAAATATTATGGAAAACATACTGTTATAAAAATATATATGCTTATTCCGTCTTTTATGTTATCGAATTTTTCGAATAAGTAATAAAAAATGCAAGATGTTTCGTAACACATGAAATTACTTCGATTTTTATAAACCTTTTCCATACGGACCAAAAACACTGTGCTTCTCCAAAAATCTAACAGAAAAAATACCATATGGATATACCTATTTTGACATTGCTGAATGCAGTGGTGCTAGTCGTTTTTCAAGTTTAACTCTTGTTTTCGCGATATTCGACCACAAAGTACCGAAACAGATCTGTATATCCAGCCATTACAACCACCCCCAATACATGTCACTTACTTCTTTTTCTATAATTTTAACTAAGCTGTTTTCATATACTGAAAACAACAGTAACGATCTTGAGCCTAAGTGCAAAAACAAAATATGTTATTAAGTAATTTGTGTAATTTTCTACTCATAACAGAACAGATTTGTTGATGACCGTATTTCTGATCCTATTAATGTAAAATGTGGTGTACCGCAAGGTAGCTAACTTGGTCCACTTCTATTTTTGTTATTTATGAACGATATTCCCTCAATATTTAAATTTTGTAACGTTCTATTATATGCTGATGATTTAAAGGTATATTCGACTGTTCAGAGTTTAAATGATTGCATGTTATTTCAAAAGGAAATTTATTTCTTTTTTGCAATGGTGTATTTGCAATGGCATGAAACTAAATGTTTCTAAGTGTAAAATTTTAACTATTACTCATAAGAAATTCCCATTATTATATAATTATAATTTTCAATTTGGTACATTTGATAGAGAAATGTTAATTAAAGACTTTGGAGTTTATGTACGAGGGCGGTTCGGAAACTTCTTAGCCTAGCACAAAAAGCGCGGTATAAACAGAAAAAAGTTAAGTGTTTTGGCAACTCCTTCATATAAATTCGTAATGATATGGTGAATGTGTTAGGTGAAAGTGGTCCTTCATATGCAACAGTAAAAAACTGGGTTGCTGAATTTAAATGTGGTCGTACAAGCATTGAAGATAAACCACGTAGCGGACGTCCAAAAACAGCAACAACAACAGAAATTGTAGCCAAAGTGCATGATAAGGTATTAAATGATCGACGAATAAAAGTGCGTAAAATAGCTAATATCATGGGCATCTCAAATGATCGACTCCATTTAATTTTGCATGAAGAACTACAGATGAAAAAGCTTTCTGCACGATGGGTGCCGCACTTGTTAACAGTCGACCAAAAACGCATAAGAATGAACATTTCTCAAGCTTGTTTGGATCGTTTTAAGCGAAATAAAATGGATTTTAGGCGTCGTTTCATAACTGTTGATGAGACATGGATCCACCACTATACTCCAGAGGCAAAAGAACAATCCAAACAATGGACTGAAGCTGGAGGAAGTGCCCCAAAAAAGGCAAAAACAATTCAATCGGCTGACAAGGTTATGGCAACGGTTTTTTGGGACTTCAAAGGTATTTTATTGATTGACTATCTGCAAAAGGGTAAAACAATAAATTCAGAGTACTATTGCAACCTTTTGGATCAATTAAATGTACAAATTCGAGAAAAACGTCCTGGCTTACAACACAAAAAAATAATTGTTCATCAAGACAACGCACCAGCGCACAAGAGTGTTTTAACAATGGCTAAAATCAACGAATTAAAGTACGAGTTGCTTGACCACCCACCTTATTCTCCTGATTTTGCTCCCAGTGACTTTTACCTGCTCCCAAATCTAAAAAAATTCCTTGCTGGCAAGCGTTTTACCTCAAATGAAGATGCAATTACAGTTGTAAACCACTATTTTGAAGACCTTGAGGAAAACTATTTTAATCAAGGGATAGAATTGCTAGATAAGCGTTGGACTAAGTGTATTGAAGTTTCAGGAGATTATATTGAAAAATAAAAATATTTCTGAAAAACTAACCATTCTCTTTCATTGATAGGCTAAGAAGTTTCCGAACCGCCCTCGTAGACTCAAAGCTTTCATTTATACCTCACTTAGATTACATTATAAACAAAGCAAATTCTCAATTAGGATTTTTGAAACGAAATGCTACAGATTTCAGAGACCAATTTACATTAAGAATTTTGTATTTTGCATTTGTTCGATCCCAATTGGAATATTGCGATATTATATGGGACCCAGCTTATAATGTGCAAAAGTACAGGATTGAAAGAGTTCAAAGAAGATTTTCTAAATTTGCCTTACGACATTTATTCAATTCCAATAATATGCCTATTTACGAAATTCGTTGTCAGTTACTCGGCTTAACTTCTCTTACACAACGTAGAGTTGCTCATAATATTATATTTATCAAGGATATTATGGATTCCAGTATTGAATCACACGAACTTTTACAATTAATACCTTTTAATGTGCCAATAAGCAATTTAAGAAACCATAAATTTTTCTATGAATATTCTCATAGATATAATTATAGTTTAAATGAACTTATGACACGGAGCTTACACTTATGTAACAAAGCATGCAATCATTTAGACTTTTTCGTAAATAGCTCAGTTTTTAAAAAGGAACTTCTCGAATATGTTGATTTAGAATTAAGAATAGATTGAAATAAATAAATAAAATAAAATAAATTTTGATATGTTATTTTTTGGTCAAAATGTTGAATTTCCTTAGCAAAACTTAAAATGCTTATAATTCCTTAAATAAGCGTCTTACAGCGAAAAGAACAAAATGTTGATGTCACTTATTTGTTGGTCAACATTTTGAATTTCCTTAGTAAAACTTAAAATTCCTTAAATAAGCGTCTTACAGCGAAAAGAACAAAATTTTGATGTCACTTATTTTTTGGTCAAAATTTTGAATTTCCTTAGCAAAACTTAAAATGCTTGTAATTCCTTAAATAAGCGTCTTATAGCGAAAAGAACAAAATTTTGATGTCACTTATTTTTTGGTCAAAATTTTGAATTTCCTTAGCAAAACTTAAAATGCTTGTAATTCCTTAAATAAGCGTCTTACAGCGAAAAAGACAACATTTTGATTTTAGTTATTTTTGGTCAAAATTTTAAATTTCCTTAGCAAAACTTAAAATGCTTGTAATTCCTTAAATAAGCGTCTTACAGCGAAAAGAACAAAATTTTGATGTCACTTATTTGTTGGTCAACATTTTGAATTTCCTTAGTAAAACTTAAAATTCCTTAAATAAGCGTCTTACAGCGAAAAGAACAAAATTTTGATGTCACTTATTTTTTGGTCAAAATTTTGAATTTCCTTAGCAAAACTTAAAATGCTTGTAATTCCTTAAATAAGCGTCTTATAGCGAAAAGAACAAAATTTTGATGTCACTTATTTTTTGGTCAAAATTTTGAATTTCCTTAGCAAAACTTAAAATGCTTGTAATTCCTTAAATAAGCGTCTTACAGCGAAAAAGACAACATTTTGATTTTAGTTATTTTTGGTCAAAATTTTAAATTTCCTTAGCAAAACTTAAAATGCTTGTAATTCCTTAAATAAGCGTCTTACAGCGAAAAGAACAAAATTTTGATGTCACTTATTTTTTGGTCAAAATTTTGAATTTCCTTAGCAAAACTTAAAATGCTTGTAATTCCTTAAATAAGCGTCTTACAGCGAAAAAGACAACATTTTGATTTTAGTTATTTTTTGGTCAAAATTTTAAATTTCCTTAGCAAAACTTAAAATGCTTGTAATTCCTTAAATAAGCGTCTTACAGCGAAAAGAACAAAATTTTGATGTCACTTATTTTTTGGTCAAAATTTTGAATTTCCTTAGCAAAACTTAAAATGCTTGTAATTCCTTAAATAAGCGTCTTACAGCGAAAAGAACAAAATTTTGATGTCACTTATTTTTTGGTCAAAATTTTGAATTTCCTTAGCAAAACTTAAAATGCTTGTAATTCCTTAAATAAGCGTCTTACAGCGAAAAAGACAACATTTTGATTTTAGTTATTTTTTGGTCAAAATTTTAAATTTCCTTAGCAAAACTTAAAATGCTTGTAATTCCTTAAATAAGCGTCTTACAGCGAAAAGAACAAAATTTTGATGTCACTTATTTTTTGGTCAAAATTTTGAATTTCCTTAGCAAAACTTAAAATGCTTGTAATTCCTTAAATAAGCGTCTTACAGCGAAAAGAACAAAATTTTGATGTCACTTATTTTTTGGTCAAAATTTTGAATTTCCTTAGCAAAACTTAAAATGCTTATAATTCCTTAAATAAGCGTCTTACAGCGAAAAGAACAAAATTTTGATGTCACTTATTTTTTGGTCAAAATTTTGAATTTCCTTAGCAAAACTTAAAATGCTTGCAATTCCTTAAATAAGCGTCTTACAGCGAAAATAACAAAATTTTGATGTCACTTATTTTTTGGTCAAAATTTTGAATTTCCTTAGCAAAACTTAAAATGCTTGCAATTCCTTAAATAAGCGTCTTACAGCGAAAATAACAAAATTTTGATGTCACTTATTTTTTGGTCAAAATTTTGAATTTCCTTAGCAAAACTTAAAATGCTTGTAATTCCTTAAATAAGCGTCTTACAGCGAAAAAGACAACATTTTGATTTTAGTTATTTTTTGGTCAAAATTTTGAATTTCCTTAGCAAAACTTAAAATGCTTGCAATTCCTTAAATAAGCGTCTTACAGCGAAAATAACAAAATTTTGATGTCACTTATTTTTTGGTCAAAATTTTGAATTTCCTTAGCAAAACTTAAAATGCTTGTAATTCCTTAAATAAGCGTCTTACAGCGAAAAGAACAAAATTTTGATGTCACTTATTTTTTGGTCAAAATTTTGAATTTCCTTAGCAAAACTTAAAATGCTTATAATTCCTTAAATAAGCGTCTTACAGCGAAAAGAACAAAATTTTGATGTCACTTATTTTTTGGTCAAAATTTTGAATTTCCTTAGCAAAACTTAAAATGCTTGCAATTCCTTAAATAAGCGTCTTACAGCGAAAATAACAAAATTTTGATGTCACTTATTTTTTGGTCAAAATTTTGAATTTCCTTAGCAAAACTTAAAATGCTTGTAATTCCTTAAATAAGCGTCTTACAGCGAAAAAGACAACATTTTGATTTTAGTTATTTTTTGGTCAAAATTTTGAATTTCCTTAGCAAAACTTAAAATGCTTGTAATTCCTTAAATAAGCGTCTTACAGCGAAAAGAACAAAATTTTGATGTCACTTATTTTTTGGTCAAAATTTTGAATTTCCTTAGCAAAACTTGAAATGCTTATAATTCCTTAAATAAGCGTCTTACAGCGAAAAGAACAAAATTTTGATGTCACTTAATTGTTGGTCAAAATTTTGAATTTCCTTAGCAAAACTTAAAATGCTTGTAATTCCTTAAATAAGCGTCTTACAGCGAAAATAACAAAATTTTGATGTCACTTATTTTTTGGTCAAAATTTTGAATTTCCTTAGCAAAACTTAAAATGCTTGTAATTCCTTAAATAAGCGTCTTACAGCGAAAAAGACAACATTTTGATTTTAGTTATTTTTTGGTCAAAATTTTGAATTTCCTTAGCAAAACTTAAAATGCTTGTAATTCCTTAAATAAGCGTCTTACAGCGAAAAGAACAAAATTTTGATGTCACTTATTTTTTGGTCAAAATTTTGAATTTCCTTAGCAAAACTTGAAATGCTTATAATTCCTTAAATAAGCGTCTTACAGCGAAAAGAACAAAATTTTGATGTCACTTAATTGTTGGTCAAAATTTTGAATTTCCTTAGCAAAACTTAAAATGCTTGTAATTCCTTAAATAAGCGTCTTACAGCGAAAATAACAAAATTTTGATGTCACTTATTTTTTGGTCAAAATTTTGAATTTCCTTAGCAAAACTTAAAATGCTTGTAATTCCTTAAATAAGCGTCTTACAGCGAAAAAGACAACATTTTGATTTTAGTTATTTTTTGGTCAAAATTTTGAATTTCCTTAGCAAAACTTAAAATGCTTGTAATTCCTTAAATAAGCGTCTTACAGCGAAAAGAACAAAATTTTGATGTCACTTATTTTTTGGTCAAAATTTTGAATTTCCTTAGCAAAACTTGAAATGCTTATAATTCCTTAAATAAGCGTCTTACAGCGAAAAGAACAAAATTTTGATGTCACTTAATTGTTGGTCAAAATTTTGAATTTCCTTAGCAAAACTTAAAATGCTTGTAATTCCTTAAATAAGCGTCTTACAGCGAAAATAACAAAATTTTGATGTCACTTATTTTTTGGTCAAAATTTTGAATTTCCTTAGCAAAACTTAAAATGCTTGTAATTCCTTAAATAAGCGTCTTACAGCGAAAAAGACAACATTTTGATTTTAGTTATTTTTTGGTCAAAATTTTGAATTTCCTTAGCAAAACTTAAAATGCTTGTAATTCCTTAAATAAGCGTCTTACAGCGAAAAGAACAAAATTTTGATGTCACTTATTTTTTGGTCAAAATTTTGAATTTCCTTAGCAAAACTTGAAATGCTTATAATTCCTTAAATAAGCGTCTTACAGCGAAAAGAACAAAATTTTGATGTCACTTAATTGTTGGTCAAAATTTTGAATTTCCTTAGCAAAACTTAAAATGCTTGTAATTCCTTAAATAAGCGTCTTACAGCGAAAATAACAAAATTTTGATGTCACTTATTTTTTGGTCAAAATTTTGAATTTCCTTAGCAAAACTTAAAATGCTTGTAATTCCTTAAATAAGCGTCTTACAGCGAAAAAGACAACATTTTGATTTTAGTTATTTTTTGGTCAAAATTTTGAATTTCCTTAGCAAAACTTAAAATGCTTGTAATTCCTTAAATAAGCGTCTTACAGCGAAAAGAACAAAATTTTGATGTCACTTATTTTTTGGTCAAAATTTTGAATTTCCTTAGCAAAACTTGAAATGCTTATAATTCCTTAAATAAGCGTCTTACAGCGAAAAGAACAAAATTTTGATGTCACTTAATTGTTGGTCAAAATTTTGAATTTCCTTAGCAAAACTTAAAATGCTTGTAATTCCTTAAATAAGCGTCTTACAGCGAAAATAACAAAATTTTGATGTCACTTATTTTTTGGTCAAAATTTTGAATTTCCTTAGCAAAACTTAAAATGCTTGTAATTCCTTAAATAAGCGTCTTACAGCGAAAATGACAACATTTTGATTTTAGTTATTTTTTGGTCAAAATTTTGAATTTCCTTAGCAAAACTTAAAATGCTTGTAATTCCTTAAATAAGCGTCTTACAGCGAAAAGAACAAAATTTTGATGTCACTTATTTTTTGGTCAAAATTTTGAATTTCCTTAGCAAAACTTGAAATGCTTATAATTCCTTAAATAAGCGTCTTACAGCGAAAAGAACAAAATTTTGATGTCACTTAATTGTTGGTCAAAATTTTGAATTTCCTTAGCAAAACTTAAAATGCTTGTAATTCCTTAAATAAGCGTCTTACAGCGAAAATAACAAAATTTTGATGTCACTTATTTTTTGGTCAAAATTTTGAATTTCCTTAGCAAAACTTAAAATGCTTGTAATTCCTTAAATAAGCGTCTTACAGCGAAAAAGACAACATTTTGATTTTAGTTATTTTTTGGTCAAAATTTTAAATTTCCTTAGCAAAACTTAAAATGCTTGTAATTCCTTAAATAAGCGTCTTACAGCGAAAAGAACAAAATTTTGATGTCACTTATTTTTTGGTCAAAATTTTGAATTTCCTTAGCAAAACTTGAAATGCTTATAATTCCTTAAATAAGCGTCTTACAGCGAAAAGAACAAAATTTTGATGTCACTTAATTGTTGGTCAAAATTTTGAATTTCCTTAGCAAAACTTAAAATGCTTGTAATTCCTTAAATAAGCGTCTTACAGCGAAAATAACAAAATTTTGATGTCACTTATTTTTTGGTCAAAATTTTGAATTTCCTTAGCAAAACTTAAAATGCTTGTAATTCCTTAAATAAGCGTCTTACAGCGAAAAAGACAACATTTTGATTTTAGTTATTTTTTGGTCAAAATTTTAAATTTCCTTAGCAAAACTTAAAATGCTTGTAATTCCTTAAATAAGCGTCTTACAGCGAAAAGAACAAAATTTTGATGTCACTTATTTTTTGGTCAAAATTTTGAATTTCCTTAGCAAAACTTGAAATGCTTATAATTCCTTAAATAAGCGTCTTACAGCGAAAAGAACAAAATTTTGATGTCACTTAATTGTTGGTCAAAATTTTGAATTTCCTTAGCAAAACTTAAAATGCTTGTAATTCCTTAAATAAGCGTCTTACAGCGAAAATAACAAAATTTTGATGTCACTTATTTTTTGGTCAAAATTTTGAATTTCCTTAGCAAAACTTAAAATGCTTGTAATTCCTTAAATAAGCGTCTTACAGCGAAAAAGACAACATTTTGATTTTAGTTATTTTTTGGTCAAAATTTTGAATTTCCTTAGCAAAACTTAAAATGCTTGTAATTCCTTAAATAAGCGTCTTACAGCGAAAAGAACAAAATTTTGATGTCACTTATTTTTTGGTCAAAATTTTGAATTTCCTTAGCAAAACTTGAAATGCTTATAATTCCTTAAATAAGCGTCTTACAGCGAAAAGAACAAAATTTTGATGTCACTTAATTGTTGGTCAAAATTTTGAATTTCCTTAGCAAAACTTAAAATGCTTGTAATTCCTTAAATAAGCGTCTTACAGCGAAAATAACAAAATTTTGATGTCACTTATTTTTTGGTCAAAATTTTGAATTTCCTTAGCAAAACTTAAAATGCTTGTAATTCCTTAAATAAGCGTCTTACAGCGAAAAAGACAACATTTTGATTTTAGTTATTTTTTGGTCAAAATTTTGAATTTCCTTAGCAAAACTTAAAATGCTTGTAATTCCTTAAATAAGCGTCTTACAGCGAAAAGAACAAAATTTTGATGTCACTTATTTTTTGGTCAAAATTTTGAATTTCCTTAGCAAAACTTGAAATGCTTATAATTCCTTAAATAAGCGTCTTACAGCGAAAAGAACAAAATTTTGATGTCACTTAATTGTTGGTCAAAATTTTGAATTTCCTTAGCAAAACTTAAAATGCTTGTAATTCCTTAAATAAGCGTCTTACAGCGAAAATAACAAAATTTTGATGTCACTTATTTTTTGGTCAAAATTTTGAATTTCCTTAGCAAAACTTAAAATGCTTGTAATTCCTTAAATAAGCGTCTTACAGCGAAAAAGACAACATTTTGATTTTAGTTATTTTTTGGTCAAAATTTTAAATTTCCTTAGCAAAACTTAAAATGCTTGTAATTCCTTAAATAAGCGTCTTACAGCGAAAAGAACAAAATTTTGATGTCACTTATTTTTTGGTCAAAATTTTGAATTTCCTTAGCAAAACTTGAAATGCTTATAATTCCTTAAATAAGCGTCTTACAGCGAAAAGAACAAAATTTTGATGTCACTTAATTGTTGGTCAAAATTTTGAATTTCCTTAGCAAAACTTAAAATGCTTGTAATTCCTTAAATAAGCGTCTTACAGCGAAAATAACAAAATTTTGATGTCACTTATTTTTTGGTCAAAATTTTGAATTTCCTTAGCAAAACTTAAAATGCTTGTAATTCCTTAAATAAGCGTCTTACAGCGAAAAAGACAACATTTTGATTTTAGTTATTTTTTGGTCAAAATTTTGAATTTCCTTAGCAAAACTTAAAATGCTTGTAATTCCTTAAATAAGCGTCTTACAGCGAAAATAACAAAATTTTGATGTCACTTATTTTTTGGTCAAAATTTTGAATTTCCTTAGCAAAACTTGAAATGCTTATAATTCCTTAAATAAGCGTCTTACAGCGAAAAGAACAAAATTTTGATGTCACTTATTTTTTGGTCAAAATTTTGAATTTCCTTAGCAAAACTTAAAATGCTTGTAATTCCTTAAATAAGCGTCTTACAGCGAAAATAACAAAATTTTGATGTCACTTATTTTTTGGTCAAAATTTTGAATTTCCTTAGCAAAACTTAAAATGCTTGTAATTCCTTAAATAAGCGTCTTACAGCGAAAAAGACAACATTTTGATTTTAGTTATTTTTGGTCAAAATTTTGAATTTCCTTAGCAAAACTTAAAATGCTTGTAATTCCTTAAATAAGCGTCTTACAGCGAAAAAGACAACATTTTGATTTTAGTTATTTTTTGGTCAAAATTTTAAATTTCCTTAGCAAAACTTAAAATGCTTGTAATTCCTTAAATAAGCGTCTTACAGCGAAAATAACAAAATTTTGATGTCACTTATTTTTTGGTCAAAATTTTGAATTTCCTTAGCAAAACTTAAAATGCTTGTAATTCCTTAAATAAGCGTCTTACAGCGAAAAAGACAACATTTTGATTTTAGTTATTTTTTGGTCAAAATTTTAAATTTCCTTAGCAAAACTTAAAATGCTTGTAATTCCTTAAATAAGCGTCTTACAGCGAAAAGAACAAAATTTTGATGTCACTTATTTTTTGGTCAAAATTTTGAATTTCCTTAGCAAAACTTAAAATGCTTATAATTCCTTAAATAAGCGTCTTACAGCGAAAAGAAAAAAATTTTGATGTCACTTATTTTTTGGTCAAAATTTTGAATTTCCTTAGCAAAACTTAAAATGCTTTTAATTCCTTAAATAAGCGTCTTACAGCGAAAAAGACAACATTTTGATTTTAGTTATTTTTTGGTCAAAATTTTAAATTTCCTTAGCAAAACTTAAAATGCTTGTAATTCCTTAAATAAGCGTCTTACAGCGAAAAGAACAAAATTTTGATGTCACTTATTTTTTGGTCAAAATTTTGAATTTCCTTAGCAAAACTTGAAATGCTTATAATTCCTTAAATAAGCGTCTTACAGCGAAAAGAACAAAATTTTGATGTCACTTAATTGTTGGTCAAAATTTTGAATTTCCTTAGCAAAACTTAAAATGCTTGCAATTCCTTAAATAAGCGTCTTACAGCGAAAATAACAAAATTTTGATGTCACTTATTTTTTGGTCAAAATTTTGAATTTCCTTAGCAAAACTTAAAATGCTTGTAATTCCTTAAATAAGCGTCTTACAGCGAAAAAGACAACATTTTGATTTTAGTTATTTTTTGGTCAAAATTTTAAATTTCCTTAGCAAAACTTAAAATGCTTGTAATTCCTTAAATAAGCGTCTTACAGCGAAAAGAACAAAATTTTGATGTCACTTATTTTTTGGTCAAAATTTTGAATTTCCTTAGCAAAACTTAAAATGCTTGTAATTCCTTAAATAAGCGTCTTACAGCGAAAAAGACAACATTTTGATTTTAGTTATTTTTGGTCAAAATTTTGAATTTCCTTAGCAAAACTTAAAATGCTTGTAATTCCTTAAATAAGCGTCTTACAGCGAAAAAGACAACATTTTGATTTTAGTTATTTTTTGGTCAAAATTTTAAATTTCCTTAGCAAAACTTAAAATGCTTGTAATTCCTTAAATAAGCGTCTTACAGCGAAAAGAACAAAATTTTGATGTCAGTTATTTTTTGGTCAAAATTTTGAATTTCCTTAGCAAAACTTAAAATGCTTGTAATTCCTTAAATAAGCGTCTTACAGCGAAAAGAACAAAATTTTGATGTCAGTTATTTTTTGGTCAAAATTTTGAATTTCCTTAGCAAAACTTAAAATGCTTGTAATTCCTTAAATAAGCGTCTTACAGCGAAAAGAACAAAATTTTGATGTCACTTATTTTTTGGTCAAAATTTTGAATTTCCTTAGCAAAACTTGAAATGCTTATAATTCCTTAAATAAGCGTCTTACAGCGAAAAGAACAAAATTTTGATGTCACTTAATTGTTGGTCAAAATTTTGAATTTCCTTAGCAAAACTTAAAATGCTTGCAATTCCTTAAATAAGCGTCTTACAGCGAAAATAACAAAATTTTGATGTCACTTATTTTTTGGTCAAAATTTTGAATTTCCTTAGCAAAACTTAAAATGCTTGTAATTCCTTAAATAAGCGTCTTACAGCGAAAAAGACAACATTTTGATTTTAGTTATTTTTTGGTCAAAATTTTAAATTTCCTTAGCAAAACTTAAAATGCTTGTAATTCCTTAAATAAGCGTCTTACAGCGAAAAGAACAAAATTTTGATGTCACTTATTTTTTGGTCAAAATTTTGAATTTCCTTAGCAAAACTTAAAATGCTTATAATTCCTTAAATAAGCGTCTTACAGCGAAAAGAAAAAAATTTTGATGTCACTTATTTTTTGGTCAAAATTTTGAATTTCCTTAGCAAAACTTAAAATGCTTTTAATTCCTTAAATAAGCGTCTTACAGCGAAAAAGACAACATTTTGATTTTAGTTATTTTTTGGTCAAAATTTTAAATTTCCTTAGCAAAACTTAAAATGCTTGTAATTCCTTAAATAAGCGTCTTACAGCGAAAAGAACAAAATTTTGATGTCACTTATTTTTTGGTCAAAATTTTGAATTTCCTTAGCAAAACTTAAAATGCTTATAATTCCTTAAATAAGCGTCTTACAGCGAAAAGAAAAAAATTTTGATGTCACTTATTTTTTGGTCAAAATTTTGAATTTCCTTAGCAAAACTTAAAATGCTTTTAATTCCTTAAATAAGCGTCTTACAGCGAAAAAGACAACATTTTGATTTTAGTTATTTTTGGTCAAAATTTTGAATTTCCTTAGCAAAACTTAAAATGCTTGTAATTCCTTAAATAAGCGTCTTACAGCGAAAAAGACAACATTTTGATTTTAGTTAGTTTTGGTCAAAATTTTAAATTTCCTTAGCAAAACTTAAAATGCTTGTAATTCCTTAAATAAGCGTCTTACAGCGAAAAGAACAAAATTTTGATGTCACTTATTTTTTGGTCAAAATTTTGAATTTCCTTAGCAAAACTTAAAATGCTTGTAATTCCTTAAATAAGCGTCTTACAGCGAAAAAGACAACATTTTGATTTTAGTTATTTTTGGTCAAAATTTTGAATTTCCTTAGCAAAACTTAAAATGCTTGTAATTCCTTAAATAAGCGTCTTACAGCGAAAAAGACAACATTTTGATTTTAGTTATTTTTTGGTCAAAATTTTAAATTTCCTTAGCAAAACTTAAAATGCTTGTAATTCCTTAAATAAGCGTCTTACAGCGAAAAGAACAAAATTTTGATGTCAGTTATTTTTTGGTCAAAATTTTGAATTTCCTTAGCAAAACTTAAAATGCTTGTAATTCCTTAAATAAGCGTCTTACAGCGAAAAGAACAAAATTTTGATGTCAGTTATTTTTTGGTCAAAATTTTGAATTTCCTTAGCAAAACTTAAAATGCTTGTAATTCCTTAAATAAGCGTCTTACAGCGAAAAGAACAAAATTTTGATGTCACTTATTTTTTGGTCAAAATTTTGAATTTCCTTAGCAAAACTTGAAATGCTTATAATTCCTTAAATAAGCGTCTTACAGCGAAAAGAACAAAATTTTGATGTCACTTAATTGTTGGTCAAAATTTTGAATTTCCTTAGCAAAACTTAAAATGCTTGCAATTCCTTAAATAAGCGTCTTACAGCGAAAATAACAAAATTTTGATGTCACTTATTTTTTGGTCAAAATTTTGAATTTCCTTAGCAAAACTTAAAATGCTTGTAATTCCTTAAATAAGCGTCTTACAGCGAAAAGAACAAAATTTTGATGTCACTTATTTTTTGGTCAAAATTTTGAATTTCCTTAGCAAAACTTAAAATGCTTATAATTCCTTAAATAAGCGTCTTACAGCGAAAAGAACAAAATTTTGATGTCACTTATTTTTTGGTCAAAATTTTGAATTTCCTTAGCAAAACTTAAAATGCTTGCAATTCCTTAAATAAGCGTCTTACAGCGAAAATAACAAAATTTTGATGTCACTTATTTTTTGGTCAAAATTTTGAATTTCCTTAGCAAAACTTAAAATGCTTGTAATTCCTTAAATAAGCGTCTTACAGCGAAAAAGACAACATTTTGATTTTAGTTATTTTTGGTCAAAATTTTGAATTTCCTTAGCAAAACTTAAAATGCTTGTAATTCCTTAAATAAGCGTCTTACAGCGAAAAAGACAACATTTTGATTTTAGTTATTTTTTGGTCAAAATTTTAAATTTCCTTAGCAAAACTTAAAATGCTTGTAATTCCTTAAATAAGCGTCTTACAGCGAAAAGAACAAAATTTTGATGTCACTTATTTTTTGGTCAAAATTTTGAATTTCCTTAGCAAAACTTAAAATGCTTGTAATTCCTTAAATAAGCGTCTTACAGCGAAAAGAACAAAATTTTGATGTCACTTATTTTTTGGTCAAAATTTTGAATTTCCTTAGCAAAACTTGAAATGCTTATAATTCCTTAAATAAGCGTCTTACAGCGAAAAGAACAAAATTTTGATGTCACTTAATTGTTGGTCAAAATTTTGAATTTCCTTAGCAAAACTTAAAATGCTTGCAATTCCTTAAATAAGCGTCTTACAGCGAAAATAACAAAATTTTGATGTCACTTATTTTTTGGTCAAAATTTTGAATTTCCTTAGCAAAACTTAAAATGCTTGTAATTCCTTAAATAAGCGTCTTACAGCGAAAAGAACAAAATTTTGATGTCACTTATTTTTTGGTCAAAATTTTGAATTTCCTTAGCAAAACTTAAAATGCTTATAATTCCTTAAATAAGCGTCTTACAGCGAAAAGAACAAAATTTTGATGTCACTTATTTTTTGGTCAAAATTTTGAATTTCCTTAGCAAAACTTAAAATGCTTGCAATTCCTTAAATAAGCGTCTTACAGCGAAAATAACAAAATTTTGATGTCACTTATTTTTTGGTCAAAATTTTGAATTTCCTTAGCAAAACTTAAAATGCTTGTAATTCCTTAAATAAGCGTCTTACAGCGAAAAAGACAACATTTTGATTTTAGTTATTTTTGGTCAAAATTTTGAATTTCCTTAGCAAAACTTAAAATGCTTGTAATTCCTTAAATAAGCGTCTTACAGCGAAAAGAACAAAATTTTGATGTCACTTATTTTTTGGTCAAAATTTTGAATTTCCTTAGCAAAACTTAAAATGCTTGTAATTCCTTAAATAAGCGTCTTACAGCGAAAAAGACAACATTTTGATTTTAGTTAGTTTTGGTCAAAATTTTAAATTTCCTTAGCAAAACTTAAAATGCTTGTAATTCCTTAAATAAGCGTCTTACAGCGAAAAGAACAAAATTTTGATGTCACTTATTTTTTGGTCAAAATTTTGAATTTCCTTAGCAAAACTTAAAATGCTTGTAATTCCTTAAATAAGCGTCTTACAGCGAAAAAGACAACATTTTGATTTTAGTTATTTTTGGTCAAAATTTTGAATTTCCTTAGCAAAACTTAAAATGCTTGTAATTCCTTAAATAAGCGTCTTACAGCGAAAAAGACAACATTTTGATTTTAGTTATTTTTTGGTCAAAATTTTAAATTTCCTTAGCAAAACTTAAAATGCTTGTAATTCCTTAAATAAGCGTCTTACAGCGAAAAGAACAAAATTTTGATGTCAGTTATTTTTTGGTCAAAATTTTGAATTTCCTTAGCAAAACTTAAAATGCTTGTAATTCCTTAAATAAGCGTCTTACAGCGAAAAGAACAAAATTTTGATGTCACTTATTTTTTGGTCAAAATTTTGAATTTCCTTAGCAAAACTTAAAATGCTTGTAATTCCTTAAATAAGCGTCTTACAGCGAAAAAGACAACATTTTGATTTTAGTTAGTTTTGGTCAAAATTTTAAATTTCCTTAGCAAAACTTAAAATGCTTGTAATTCCTTAAATAAGCGTCTTACAGCGAAAAGAACAAAATTTTGATGTCAGTTATTTTTTGGTCAAAATTTTGAATTTCCTTAGCAAAACTTAAAATGCTTGTAATTCCTTAAATAAGCGTCTTACAGCGAAAAGAACAAAATTTTGATGTCAGTTATTTTTTGGTCAAAATTTTGAATTTCCTTAGCAAAACTTAAAATGCTTGTAATTCCTTAAATAAGCGTCTTACAGCGAAAAGAACAAAATTTTGATGTCACTTATTTTTTGGTCAAAATTTTGAATTTCCTTAGCAAAACTTAAAATGCTTGTAATTCCTTAAATAAGCGTCTTACAGCGAAAAAGACAACATTTTGATTTTAGTTAGTTTTGGTCAAAATTTTAAATTTCCTTAGCAAAACTTAAAATGCTTGTAATTCCTTAAATAAGCGTCTTACAGCGAAAAGAACAAAATTTTGATGTCACTTATTTTTTGGTCAAAATTTTGAATTTCCTTAGCAAAACTTAAAATGCTTGTAATTCCTTAAATAAGCGTCTTACAGCGAAAAAGACAACATTTTGATTTTAGTTATTTTTGGTCAAAATTTTGAATTTCCTTAGCAAAACTTAAAATGCTTGTAATTCCTTAAATAAGCGTCTTACAGCGAAAAAGACAACATTTTGATTTTAGTTATTTTTTGGTCAAAATTTTAAATTTCCTTAGCAAAACTTAAAATGCTTGTAATTCCTTAAATAAGCGTCTTACAGCGAAAAGAACAAAATTTTGATGTCAGTTATTTTTTGGTCAAAATTTTGAATTTCCTTAGCAAAACTTAAAATGCTTGTAATTCCTTAAATAAGCGTCTTACAGCGAAAAGAACAAAATTTTGATGTCACTTATTTTTTGGTCAAAATTTTGAATTTCCTTAGCAAAACTTAAAATGCTTGTAATTCCTTAAATAAGCGTCTTACAGCGAAAAAGACAACATTTTGATTTTAGTTAGTTTTGGTCAAAATTTTAAATTTCCTTAGCAAAACTTAAAATGCTTGTAATTCCTTAAATAAGCGTCTTACAGCGAAAAGAACAAAATTTTGATGTCAGTTATTTTTTGGTCAAAATTTTGAATTTCCTTAGCAAAACTTAAAATGCTTGTAATTCCTTAAATAAGCGTCTTACAGCGAAAAAGACAACATTTTGATATTAGTTATTTTTTGGTCAAAATTTTGAATTTCCTTAGCAAAACTTAAAATGCTTGTCATTCCTTAAATAAGCGTCTTACAGCGAAAAGAACAAAATTTTGATGTCACTTATTTTTTGGTCAAAATTTTGAATTTCCTTAGCAAAACTTAAAATGCTTGTAATTCCTTAAACAAGCGTCTTACAGCGAAAAAGACAACATTTTGATTTTAGTTATTTTTTGGTCAAAATTTTAAATTTCCTTAGCAAAACATAAAATGCTTGTAATTCCTTAAATAAGCGTCTTACAGCGAAAAAGACAACATTTTGATATCACTTATTTTTTGGTCAAAATTTTGAATTTCCTTAGCAAAACTTAAAATGCTTGTAATTCCTTAAATAAGCGTCTTATAGCGAAAAGAACAAAATTTTGATGTCACTTATTTTTTGGTCAAAATTTTGAATTTCCTTAGCAAAACTTAAAATGCTTGTAATTCCTTAAATAAGCGTCTTACAGCGAAAAAGACAACATTTTGATATCACTTATTTTTTGGTCAAAATTTTGAATTTCCTTAGCAAAACATAAAATGCTTGTAATTCCTTAAATAAGCGTCTTACAGCGAAAAGAACAAAATTTTGATGTCACTTATTTTTTGGTCAAAATTTTGAATTTCCTTAGCAAAACTTAAAATGCTTGTAATTCCTTAAATAAGCGTCTTACAGCGAAAAGAACAAAATTTTGATGTCACTTATTTTTTGGTCAAAATTTTGAATTTCCTTACCAAAACTTGAAATGCTTGTAATTCCTTAAATAAGCGTCTTACAGCGAAAAGAACAAAATTTTGATGTCACTTATTTTTTGGTCAAAATTTTGAATTTCCTTAGCAAAACATAAAATGCTTGTAATTCCTTAAATAAGCGTCTTACAGCGAAAAGAACAAAATTTTGATGTCACTTATTTTTTGGTCAAAATTTTGAATTTCCTTAGCAAAACTTGAAATGCTTGTAATTCCTTAAATAAGCGTCTTACAGCGAAAAAGACAGCATTTTGATATTAGTTATTTTTTGGTCAAAATTTTGAATTTCCTTAGCAAAACTTAAAATGCTTGTAACTCCTTAAATAAGCGTCTTACAGCGAAAAGAACAAAATTTTGATGTCAGTTATTTTTTGGTCAAAATTTTGAATTTCCTTAGCAAAACTTAAAATGCTTGTAATTCCTTAAATAAGCGTCTTACAGCGAAAAAGACAACATTTTGATTTTAGTTATTTTTGGTCAAAATTTTGAATTTCCTTAGCAAAACTTAAAATGCTTGTAACTCCTTAAATAAGCGTCTTATAGCGAAAAAGACAGCATTTTGATATTAGTTATTTTTTGGTCAAAATTTTGAATTTCCTTAGCAAAACATAAAATGCTTGTAATTCCTTAAATAAGCGTCTTACAGCGAAAAGAACAAAATTTTGATGTCACTTATTTTTTGGTCAAAATTTTGAATTTCCTTACCAAAACTTAAAATGCTTGTAATTCCTTAAATAAGCGTCTTACAGCGAAAAGAACAAAATTTTGATGTCAGTTATTTTTTGGTCAAAATTTTGAATTTCCTTAGCAAAACTTAAAATGCTTGTAATTCCTTAAATAAGCGTCTTACAGCGAAAAAGACAACATTTTGATTTTAGTTATTTTTGGTCAAAATTTTGAATTTCCTTAGCAAAACTTAAAATGCTTGTAACTCCTTAAATAAGCGTCTTACAGCGAAAAGAACAAAATTTTGATGTCAGTTATTTTTTGGTCAAAATTTTGAATTTCCTTAGCAAAATTTAAAAGGCTTGTAATTCCTTAAATAAGCGTCTTACAGCGAAAAAGACAGCATTTTGATATTAGTTATTTTTTGGTCAAAATTTTGAATTTCCTTAGCAAAACTTAAAATGCTTGTAATTCCTTAAATAAGCGTCTTACAGCGAAAAAGACAGCATTTTGATATTAGTTATTTTTTGGTCAAAATTTTGAATTTCCTTAGCAAAACTTAAAATGCTTGTAATTCCTTAAATAAGCGTCTTACAGCGAAAAGAACAAAATTTTGATGTCAGTTATTTTTTGGTCAAAATTTTGAATTTCCTTAGCAAAACTTAAAATGCTTGTAATTCCTTAAATAAGCGTCTTACAGCGAAAAAGACAACATTTTGATTTTAGTTATTTTTGGTCAAAATTTTGAATTTCCTTAGCAAAACTTAAAATGCTTGTAACTCCTTAAATAAGCGTCTTACAGCGAAAAAGACAGCATTTTGATATTAGTTATTTTTTGGTCAAAATTTTGAATTTCCTTAGCAAAACATAAAATGCTTGTAATTCCTTAAATAAGCGTCTTACAGCGAAAAGAACAAAATTTTGATGTCACTTATTTTTTGGTCAAAATTTTGAATTTCCTTAGCAAAACTTGAAATGCTTGTAATTCCTTAAATAAGCGTCTTACAGCGAAAAGAACAAAATTTTGATGTCAGTTATTTTTTGGTCAAAATTTTGAATTTCCTTAGCAAAACTTAAAATGCTTGTAATTCCTTAAATAAGCGTCTTACAGCGAAAAAGACAACATTTTGATTTTAGTTATTTTTGGTCAAAATTTTGAATTTCCTTAGCAAAACTTAAAATGCTTGTAATTCCTTAAATAAGCGTCTTACAGCAAAATTTTGAATTTCCTTACCAAAACTTGAAATGCTTGTAATTCCTTAAATAAGCGTCTTACAGCGAAAAGAACAAAATTTTGATGTCACTTATTTTTTGGTCAAAATTTTGAATTTCCTTAGCAAAACATAAAATGCTTGTAATTCCTTAAATAAGCGTCTTACAGCGAAAAGAACAAAATTTTGATGTCACTTATTTTTTGGTCAAAATTTTGAATTTCCTTAGCAAAACTTGAAATGCTTGTAATTCCTTAAATAAGCGTCTTACAGCGAAAAAGACAGCATTTTGATATTAGTTATTTTTTGGTCAAAATTTTGAATTTCCTTAGCAAAACTTAAAATGCTTGTAACTCCTTAAATAAGCGTCTTACAGCGAAAAGAACAAAATTTTGATGTCAGTTATTTTTTGGTCAAAATTTTGAATTTCCTTAGCAAAACTTAAAATGCTTGTAATTCATTAAATAAGCGTCTTACAGCGAAAAAGACAACATTTTGATTTTAGTTATTTTTGGTCAAAATTTTGAATTTCCTTAGCAAAACTTAAAATGCTTGTAACTCCTTAAATAAGCGTCTTACAGCGAAAAAGACAGCATTTTGATATTAGTTATTTTTTGGTCAAAATTTTGAATTTCCTTAGCAAAACATAAAATGCTTGTAATTCCTTAAATAAGCGTCTTACAGCGAAAAGAACAAAATTTTGATGTCACTTATTTTTTGGTCAAAATTTTGAATTTCCTTACCAAAACTTAAAATGCTTGTAATTCCTTAAATAAGCGTCTTACAGCGAAAAGAACAAAATTTTGATGTCAGTTATTTTTTGGTCAAAATTTTGAATTTCCTTAGCAAAACTTAAAATGCTTGTAATTCCTTAAATAAGCGTCTTACAGCGAAAAAGACAACATTTTGATTTTAGTTATTTTTGGTCAAAATTTTGAATTTCCTTAGCAAAACTTAAAATGCTTGTAACTCCTTAAATAAGCGTCTTACAGCGAAAAGAACAAAATTTTGATGTCAGTTATTTTTTGGTCAAAATTTTGAATTTCCTTAGCAAAATTTAAAAGGCTTGTAATTCCTTAAATAAGCGTCTTACAGCGAAAAAGACAGCATTTTGATATTAGTTATTTTTTGGTCAAAATTTTGAATTTCCTTAGCAAAACTTAAAATGCTTGTAATTCCTTAAATAAGCGTCTTACAGCGAAAAAGACAGCATTTTGATATTAGTTATTTTTTGGTCAAAATTTTGAATTTCCTTAGCAAAACTTAAAATGCTTGTAATTCCTTAAATAAGCGTCTTACAGCGAAAAGAACAAAATTTTGATGTCAGTTATTTTTTGGTCAAAATTTTGAATTTCCTTAGCAAAACTTAAATTGCTTGTAATTCCTTAAATAAGCGTCTTACAGCGAAAAAGACAACATTTTGATTTTAGTTATTTTTGGTCAAAATTTTGAATTTCCTTAGCAAAACTTAAAATGCTTGTAACTCCTTAAATAAGCGTCTTACAGCGAAAAAGACAGCATTTTGATATTAGTTATTTTTTGGTCAAAATTTTGAATTTCCTTAGCAAAACATAAAATGCTTGTAATTCCTTAAATAAGCGTCTTACAGCGAAAAGAACAAAATTTTGATGTCACTTATTTTTTGGTCAAAATTTTGAATTTCCTTAGCAAAACTTGAAATGCTTGTAATTCCTTAAATAAGCGTCTTACAGCGAAAAGAACAAAATTTTGATGTCAGTTATTTTTTGGTCAAAATTTTGAATTTCCTTAGCAAAACTTAAAATGCTTGTAATTCCTTAAATAAGCGTCTTACAGCGAAAAAGACAACATTTTGATTTTAGTTATTTTTGGTCAAAATTTTGAATTCCTTAGCAAAACTTAAAATGCTTGTAACTCCTTAAATAAGCGTCTTACAGCGAAAAAGACAGCATTTTGATATTAGTTATTTTTTGGTCAAAATTTTGAATTTCCTTAGCAAAACTTAAAATGCTTGTAACTCCTTAAATATGCGTCTTACAGCGAAAAAGACAACATTTTGATTTTAGTTATTTTTGGTCAAAATTTTGAATTCCTTAGCAAAACTTAAAATGCTTGTAACTCCTTAAATAAGCGTCTTACAGCGAAAAGAACAAAATTTTGATGTCAGTTATTTTTTGGTCAAAATTTTGAATTTCCTTAGCAAAACTTAAAATGCTTGTAATTCCTTAAATAAGCGTCTTACAGCGAAAAAGACAACATTTTGATTTTAGTTATTTTTGGTCAAAATTTTGAATTTCCTTAGCAAAACTTAAAATGCTTGTAACTCCTTAAATATGCGTCTTACAGCGAAAAAGACAACATTTTGATTTTAGTTATTTTTGGTCAAAATTTTGAATTTCCTTAGCAAAACTTGAAATGCTTGTAATTCCTTAAATAAGCGTCTTACAGCGAAAAGAACAAAATTTTGATGTCACTTATTTTTTGGTCAAAATTTTGAATTTCCTTAGCAAAACTTAAAATGCTTGTAATTCCTTAAATAAGCGTCTTACAGCGAAAAGAACAAAATTTTGATGTCACTTATTTTTTGGTCAAAATTTTAAATTTCCTTAGCAAAACTTGAAATGCTTGTAATTCCTTAAATAAGCGTCTTACAGCGAAAAGAACAAAATTTTGATGTCACTTATTTTTTGGTCAAAATTTTGAATTTCCTTAGCAAAACTTGAAATGCTTGTAATTCCTTAAATAAGCGTCTTACAGCGAAAAGAACAAAATTTTGATGTCACTTATTTTTTGGTCAAAATTTTGAATTTCCTTAGCAAAACTTAAAATGCTTGTAATTCCTTAAATAAGCGTCTTACAGCGAAAAGAACAAAATTTTGATGTCACTTATTTTTTGGTCAAAATTTTAAATTTCCTTAGCAAAACTTAAAATGCTTGTAATTCCTTAAATAAGCGTCGTACAGCGCAAAGAACACAATTTTGATGTCACTTATTTTTTAAAAGAACAAAATTTTGATGTCACTTATTTTTTCGTCAAAATTTTGAATTTCCTTAGCAAAATTTAAAAGGCTTGTAATTCCTTAAATAAGCGTCTTACAGCGAAAAAGACAGCATTTTGATATTAGTTATTTTTTGGTCAAAATTTTGAATTTCCTTAGCAAAACTTAAAATGCTTGTAATTCCTTAAATAAGCGTCTTACAGCGAAAAAGACAGCATTTTGATATTAGTTATTTTTTGGTCAAAATTTTGAATTTCCTTAGCAAAACTTAAAATGCTTGTAATTCCTTAAATAAGCGTCTTACAGCGAAAAGAACAAAATTTTGATGTCACTTATTTTTTGGTCAAAATTTTGAATTTCCTTAGCAAAACTTAAAATGCTTGTAATTCCTTAAATAAGCGTCTTACAGCGAAAAGAACAAAATTTTGATGTCACTTATTTTTTGGGTAAAATTTTGAATTTCCTTAGCAAAACTTGAAATGCTTGTAATTCCTTAAATAAGCGTCTTACAGCGAAAAAGACAACATTTTGATTTTAGTTATTTTTGGTCAAAATTTTGAATTTCCTTAGCAAAACTTAAAATGCTTGTAACTCCTTAAATATGCGTCTTACAGCGAAAAAGACAACATTTTGATTTTAGTTATTTTTGGTCAAAATTTTGAATTTCCTTAGCAAAACTTGAAATGCTTGTAATTCCTTAAATAAGCGTCTTACAGCGAAAAGAACAAAATTTTGATGTCACTTATTTTTTGGTCAAAATTTTGAATTTCCTTAGCAAAACTTAAAATGCTTGTAATTCCTTAAATAAGCGTCTTACAGCGAAAAGAACAAAATTTTGATGTCACTTATTTTTTGGTCAAAATTTTAAATTTCCTTAGCAAAACTTGAAATGCTTGTAATTCCTTAAATAAGCGTCTTACAGCGAAAAGAACAAAATTTTGATGTCACTTATTTTTTGGTCAAAATTTTGAATTTCCTTAGCAAAACTTGAAATGCTTGTAATTCCTTAAATAAGCGTCTTACAGCGAAAAGAACAAAATTTTGATGTCACTTATTTTTTGGTCAAAATTTTGAATTTCCTTAGCAAAACTTATAATGCTTGTAATTCCTTAAATAAGCGTCTTACAGCGAAAAGAACAAAATTTTGATGTCACTTATTTTTTGGTCAAAATTTTAAATTTCCTTAGCAAAACTTAAAATGCTTGTAATTCCTTAAATAAGCGTCGTACAGCGCAAAGAACACAATTTTGATGTCACTTATTTTTTAAAAGAACAAAATTTTGATGTCACTTATTTTTTCGTCAAAATTTTGAATTTCCTTAGCAAAATTTAAAAGGCTTGTAATTCCTTAAATAAGCGTCTTACAGCGAAAAAGACAGCATTTTGATATTAGTTATTTTTTGGTCAAAATTTTGAATTTCCTTAGCAAAACTTAAAATGCTTGTAATTCCTTAAATAAGCGTCTTACAGCGAAAAAGACAGCATTTTGATATTAGTTATTTTTTGGTCAAAATTTTGAATTTCCTTAGCAAAACTTAAAATGCTTGTAATTCCTTAAATAAGCGTCTTACAGCGAAAAGAACAAAATTTTGATGTCACTTATTTTTTGGTCAAAATTTTGAATTTCCTTAGCAAAACTTAAAATGCTTGTAATTCCTTAAATAAGCGTCTTACAGCGAAAAGAACAAAATTTTGATGTCACTTATTTTTTGGGTAAAATTTTGAATTTCCTTAGCAAAACTTGAAATGCTTGTAATTCCTTAAATAAGCGTCTTACAGCGAAAAGAACAAAATTTTGATGTCACTTATTTTTTGGTCAAAATTTGGAATTTCCTTAGCAAAACTTAAAATGCTTGTAATTCCTTAAATAAGCGTCTTACAGCGAAAAGAACAAAATTTTGATGTCACTTATTTTTTGGGTAAAATTATGAATTTCCTTAGCAAAACTTAAAATGCTTGTAATTCCTTAAATAAGCGTCTTACAGCGAAAATAACAAAATTTTGATGTCACTTATTTTTTGGTCAAAATTTTGAATTTCCTTAGCAAAACTTAAAATGCTTGTAATTCCTTAAATAAGCGTCTTACAGCGAAAAAGACAGCATTTTGATATTAGTTATTTTTTGGTCAAAATTTTGAATTTCCTTAGCAAAACTTAAAATGCTTGTAATTCCTTAAATAAGCGTCTTACAGCGAAAAGAACAAAATTTTGATGTCACTTATTTTTTGGGTAAAATTATGAATTTCCTTAGCAAAACTTAAAATGCTTGTAATTCCTTAAATAAGCGTCTTACAGCGAAAATAACAAAATTTTGATGTCACTTATTTTTTGGTCAAAATTTTGAATTTCCTTAGCAAAACTTAAAATGCTTGTAATTCCTTAAATAAGCGTCTTACAGCGAAAAAGACAGCATTTTGATATTAGTTATTTTTTGGTCAAAATTTTGAATTTCCTTAGCAAAACTTAAAATGCTTGTAATTCCTTAAATAAGCGTCTTACAGCGAAAAGAACAAAATTTTGATGTCACTTATTTTTTCGTCAAAATTTTGAATTTCCTTAGCAAAACTTAAAATACTTGTAATTCCTTAAATAAGCGTCTTACAGCGAAAAAGACAACATTTTGATTTTAGTTATTTTTTGGTCAAAATTTTGAATTTCCTTGGCAAAACTTGAAATGCTTGTAATTCCTTAAATAAGCGTCTTACAGCGAAAAAGACAGCATTTTGATATTAGTTATTTTTTGGTCAAAATTTTGAATTTCCTTAGCAAAACATAAAATGCTTGTAATTCCTTAAATAAGCGTCTTACAGCGAAAAGAACAAAATTTTGATGTCACTTATTTTTTGGGTAAAATTATGAATTTCCTTAGCAAAACTTAAAATGCTTGTAATTCCTTAAATAAGCGTCTTACAGCGAAAAGAACAAAATTTTGATGTCACTTATTTTTTGGTCAAAATTTTGAATTTCCTTAGCAAAACTTAAAATGCTTGTAATTCCTTAAATAAGCGTCTTACAGCGAAAAGAACAAAATTTTGATGTCACTTATTTTTTGGTCAAAATTTTGAATTTCCTTAGCAAAACTTGAAATGCTTGTAATTCCTTAAATAAGCGTCTTACAGCGAAAAAGACAGCATTTTGATATTAGTTATTTTTTGGCCAAAATTTTGAATTTCCTTAGCAAAACTTAAAATGCTTGTAATTCCTTAAATAAGCGTCTTACAGCGAAAAAGACAACATTTTGATATTAGTTATTTTTTGGTCAAAATTTTGAATTTCCTTAACAAAACTTAAAATGCTTGTAATTCCTTAAATAAGCGTCTTACAGCGAAAAGAACAAAATTTTGATGTCACTTATTTTTTGGTCAAAATTTTGAATTTCCTTAGCAAAACTTGAAATGCTTGTAATTCCTTAAATAAGCGTCTTACAGCGAAAAAGACAGCATTTTGATATTAGTTATTTTTTGGCCAAAATTTTGAATTTCCTTAGCAAAACTTAAAATGCTTGTAATTCCTTAAATAAGCGTCTTACAGCGAAAAAGACAACATTTTGATATTAGTTATTTTTTGGTCAAAATTTTGAATTTCCTTAACAAAACTTAAAATGCTTGTAATTCCTTAAATAAGCGTCTTACAGCGAAAAGAACAAAATTTTGATGTCACTTATTTTTTGGTCAAAATTTTGAATTTCCTTAGCAAAACTTAAAATGCTTGTAATTCCTTAAATAAGCGTCTTACAGCGAAAAAGACAGCATTTTGATATTAGTTATTTTTTGGCCAAAATTTTGAATTTCCTTAGCAAAACTTAAAATGCTTGTAATTCCTTAAATAAGCGTCTTACAGCGAAAAGAACAAAATTTTGATGTCACTTATTTTTTGGTCAAAATTTTGAATTTCCTTAGCAAAACTTAAAATGCTTGTAATTCCTTAAATAAGCGTCTTACAGCGAAAAGAACAAAATTTTGATGTCACTTATTTTTTCGTCAAAATTTTGAATTTCCTTAGCAAAACTTAAAATACTTGTAATTCCTTAAATAAGCGTCTTACAGCGAAAAAGACAACATTTTGATTTTAGTTATTTTTTGGTCAAAATTTTGAATTTCCTTAGCAAAACTTAAAATGCTTGTAATTCCTTAAATAAGCGTCTTACAGCGAAAAAGACAACATTTTGATATTAGTTATTTTTTGGTCAAAATTTTGAATTTCCTTAGCAAAACTTAAAATGCTTGTAACTCCTTAAATAAGCGTCTTACAGCGAAAAAGACAACATTTTGATATTGGTTATTTTTTGGTCAAAATTTGTAATTTCCTTAGCAAAACTTGAAATGCTTGTAATTCCTTAAATAAGCGTCTTACAGCGAAAAGAACAAAATTTTGATGTCACTTATTTTTTGGTCAAAATTTTGAATTTCCTTAGCAAAACTTGAAATGCTTGTAATTCCTTAAATAAGCGTCTTACAGCGAAAAGAACAAAATTTTGATGTCACTTATTTTTTGGTCAAAATTTTGAATTTCCTTAGCAAAACTTAAAATGCTTGTAATTCCTTAAATAAGCGTCTTACAGCGAAAAAGACAACATTTTGATGTCACTTATTTTTTGGTAAAATTTTGAATTTCCTTGGCAAAACTTAAAATGCTTGTAATTCCTTAAATAAGCGTCTTACAGCGAAAAGAACAAAAATGTCACTTATTTTTTGGTCAAAATTTTGAATTTCCTTAGCAAAACTTGAAATGCTTGTAATTCCTTAAATAAGCGTCTTACAGCGAAAAAGACAGCACTTTGATATTAGTTATTTTTTGGTCAAAATTTTGAATTTCCTTAGCAAAACTTAAAATGCTTGTAATTCCTTAAATAAGCGTCTTACAGCGAAAAGAACAAAAATGTCACTTATTTTTTGGTCAAAATTTTGAATTTCCTTAGCAAAACTTGAAATGCTTGTAATTCCTTAAATAAGCGTCTTACAGCGAAAAAGACAGCATTTTGATATTAGTTATTTTTTGGTCAAAATTTTGAATTTCCTTAGCAAAACTTAAAATGCTTGTAATTACTTAAATAAGCGTCTTACAGCGAAAAGAACAAAATTTTGATGTCACTTATTTTTTGGTCAAAATTTTGAATTTCCTTAGCAAAACTTGAAATGCTTGTAATTCCTTAAATAAGCGTCTTACAGCGAAAAAGACAGCACTTTGATATTAGTTATTTTTTGGCCAAAATTTTGAATTTCCTTAGCAAAACTTAAAATGCTTGTAATTCCTTAAATAAGCGTCTTACAGCGAAAAGAACATAATTTTGATGTCACTTATTTTTTGGTCAAAATTTTGAATTTCCTTAGCAAAACTTGAAATGCTTGTAATTCCTTAAATAAGCGTCTTACAGCGAAAAGAACAAAATTTTGATGTCACTTATTTTTTGGTCAAAATTTTGAATTTCCTTAGCAAAACATAAAATGCTTGTAATTCCTTAAATAAGCGTCTTACAGCGAAAAGAACAAAATTTTGATGTCACTTATTTTTTGGTCAAAATTTTGAATTTCCTTAGCAAAACTTGAAATGCTTGTAATTCCTTAAATAAGCGTCTTACAGCGAAAAGAACAAAATTTTGATGTCACTTATTTTTTGGTCAAAATTTTGAATTTCCTTAGCAAAACTTAAAATGCTTGTAATTCCTTAAATAAGCGTCTTACAGCGAAAAGAACAAAATTTTGATGTCACTTAGCAAAACTTAAAATGCTTGTAATTCCTTAAATAAGCGTCTTACAGCGAAAAGAACAAAATTTTGATGTCACTTATTTTTTGGTCAAAATTTTGAATTTCCTTAGCAAAACTTGAAATGCTTGTAATTCCTTAAATAAGCGTCTTACAGCGAAAAAGACAGCATTTTGATATTAGTTATTTTTTGGCCAAAATTTTGAATTTCCTTAGCAAAACTTAAAATGCTTGTAATTCCTTAAATAAGCGTCTTACAGCGAAAAGAACATAATTTTGATGTCACTTATTTTTTGGTCAAAATTTTGAATTTCCTTAGCAAAACTTGAAATGCTTGTAATTCCTTAAATAAGCGTCTTACAGCGAAAAGAACAAAATTTTGATGTCACTTATTTTTTGGTCAAAATTTTGAATTTCCTTAGCAAAACATAAAATGCTTGTAATTCCTTAAATAAGCGTCTTACAGCGAAAAGAACAAAATTTTGATGTCACTTATTTTTTGGTCAAAATTTTGAATTTCCTTAGCAAAACTTAAAATGCTTGTAATTCCTTAAATAAGCGTCTTACAGCGAAAAGAACAAAATTTTGATGTCACTTATTTTTTGGTCAAAATTTTGAATTTCCTTAGCAAAACTTAAAATGCTTGTAATTCCTTAAATAAGCGTCTTACAGCGAAAAGAACAAAATTTTGATGTCACTTAGCAAAACTTAAAATGCTTGTAATTCCTTAAATAAGCGTCTTACAGCGAAAAGAACAAAATTTTGATGTCACTTATTTTTTGGTCAAAATTTTGAATTTCCTTAGCAAAACTTGAAATGCTTGTAATTCCTTAAATAAGCGTCTTACAGCGAAAAAGACAGCATTTTGATATTAGTTATTTTTTGGCCAAAATTTTGAATTTCCTTAGCAAAACTTAAAATGCTTGTAATTCCTTAAATAAGCGTCTTACAGCGAAAAGAACATAATTTTGATGTCACTTATTTTTTGGTCAAAATTTTGAATTTCCTTAGCAAAACTTGAAATGCTTGTAATTCCTTAAATAAGCGTCTTACAGCGAAAAGAACAAAATTTTGATGTCACTTATTTTTTGGTCAAAATTTTGAATTTCCTTAGCAAAACATAAAATGCTTGTAATTCCTTAAATAAGCGTCTTACAGCGAAAAGAACAAAATTTTGATGTCACTTATTTTTTGGTCAAAATTTTGAATTTCCTTAGCAAAACTTGAAATGCTTGTAATTCCTTAAATAAGCGTCTTACAGCGAAAAAGACAGCATTTTGATATTAGTCATTTTTTGGTCAAAATTTTGAATTTCCTTAGCAAAACTTAAAATGCTTGTAATTCCTTAAATAAGCGTCTTACAGCGAAAAGAACAACATTTTGATGTCACTTATTTTTTGGTCAAAATTTTGAATTTCCTTGGCAAAACTTGAAATGCTTGTAATTCCTTAAATAAGCGTCTTACAGCGAAAAAGACAACATTTTGATATTAGTTATTTTTTGGTCAAAATTTTGAATTTCCTTAGCAAAACTTAAAATGCTTGTAATTCCTTAAATAAGAGTCTTACAGCGAAAAAGACAACATATTGATTAGTAATTTTTTGATAAAAATTTTGAATTTCCTTAGCAAAACTTAAAACGCTTGTAATTTCTTAAATAAGCGTCTTACGGCGAAAAAGACAACATCTTGATATTAGTTATTTTTTGGTAAACATTTTTAATTTCCTTAGCAAAACTTAAAATGCTTGTAATTCCTTAAATAAGCGTCTTACAGCAAAAAAGACAACATTTTGATTAGTCATTTTTTGATAAAAAATTTGAATTTCCTTAGCAAAACTTAAAATGCTTGTAATTCCTTAAATAAGCGTCTTACGGCGAAAAAGACAACATATTGATTAGTCGTTTTTTGATAAAAATTTTGAATTTCCTTAGCAAAACTTAAAATGCTTGTAATTCCTTAAATAAGCGTCTTACAGCGAAAAAGACAACATTTTGATATCAGTTATTTTTTGGTAAACATTTTGAATTTCCTTGGCAAAACTTAAAATGTTTGTAATTCCTCAAATAAGCGTCTTACAGCGAAAAGAACTAAATTTTGATGTCACTCAAAATTTTGAATTTCCTTAGTAAAACTTAAAATGCTTGTAAAATGCAGGTATTATTATACTCCCCATTGACTCCCAAAAAGTTCAAACAGACCTGAGTTGGAACTTTTCGTTTAATTTTGGGGGGCCATCAAAAATACCGAAATAACCACCTCAGTCATACTAATATTTTTGGTCGATTTTCTCGAAAATGTACGCTCTGATCGACATAAACTTAGGAAAACAACGGAAAAATGCGATATATGTAAAATGTCTGCACTACCATTGAAAACAACGTTAATGTGCATTAGGGTGTCCAAAAAACCGGTTATTTCGAAAAAGCGGTTTCCGGTTTAACCGAAATATTACTTTTTTTAAAACCCGGTTTTCGGTTATAATTTTTTGTCGAAACCGGTTAACCGGTTTTAACGCCGGTTTTTAAATAATATACGAAAGTGATTAAAATTTCATTAAATGTTTATTGTAAAACAAAAAACAACTTACAATCATTTGTAGTAAAAATTAGTAAACAAAAATAGATTATACTGTGCTCGAAATGGACACTTTAAAAATGTAACAGATATGAGACCCTATGGATATAACTATTTCGACATTGCTGAATCCAGTAGTGCTAGCCGTTTTTCTAGGTTAGCTCTTGTTTTCGCGATATTGAACCACAAAGTGTGCAAGGAAATCAAAGATGTTAGTTGTCTCGGACGTGATTTTAAAGTGGAAGGCTGCGGAATACACGCTTCATTCCAAAGAACGAAATTAAGGGAAACCTTCGAGAATTATTTCTCTCAAAATAGTCGACCACGCTTCTTACCCCCTTAATCCTGAAAAATTGCAGTCAAATCTTACCATATGTCAAACGTCATACAAGTGGTTAACATGTTTAGGTGGTGTCTTTGAGAAAAATATTCCTCGCTAAAAATTATTATGAGTCTCCTTGCAACATATTTATGAAAAATTAACAGGTTTCATAATTTAGTAGGTTTAGTTGGTTACCTTTGAAATTTCCATTGACACTAACCAAAAAATAATGTACAAACATTTAAATCAAAAAATGTTATTACAAATATTTTCTGCTATGAACAGAAAAATACACAAATTATGTAGTAACTCTAAATCTGCTTAATTCTCATAAAAAAGTTGAGAAAGGACTTATAGTATTTCTTCGCGAGGAATATTTTTCTCAACGATGCCTACTAAAAATTTCGACGATATGTATGATGTTTAGCATATGTTAATATTTCATTGCACTTTTTCAAGGGTAAGAAGGTGATAAGCATGGACGACTGTTTTGAGAGAAATAATTCTCCAAATTTTCCCTTTATTTCGATCTCTGGAGTGAATTAAATATTCCGAAGTCTTCCACTTCAAAATCACCAAAGTAATAGATAACCTCTCTGATTTCCCAACAAATTTTGTGGTTGAATATCGCGAAAACAAGAGCTAACATAGAAAAACGCCTAATGCCACTGGATTCAGCATGGTCGATATAGGTCTATCTATAGGGTCTCCTTTTTGTTACGTTTTTGGACTAGCACTGTGTTATTATTTCGTTTATTACAGGTTTAATTTTTTGTTTACTTTAAATAGAAAGTATTATATTTCCGAAATTTCTTAAAAAAATAATAAATCATTTAGAATGTTTTTTTTACAATAATATTGTTAACGCCACTGTCGTTTGTGAAGTTATCGATTTATTTATTTGTATCGTATTTATCGATTAGTTGTATTTTTTTGTTTTTCGTCAAGTAATGTAATGTCAAAAGATAAAAGTAAACTCAAGCGAATGCAAGCGCCTTTTCTGCAGAAATAAGAAAAGTTGATTTGTGGTTACAACTTTTATATCTTTGTTTCAAAAAAATCATATAAAGATCTTGTAATTTTAATTTCGAATATTTAAATAATTTGCGCTTTGTTTTCATACCAAAAAGTTAGTATAAGTATAATAAGACATTGAGTATTCCTTTATAAACGTACAATTTCTTTGCCTTTTTAATAGGAATTTTAATACTTAAATATAGAACCTTTGCTACAAAATCTTGAGTTTTGTATTTGGTGTTAAAAATTCCGTGGAAACTTTGCGCTCGGGCAATTCCCGTAACAAATATCTTAAAAATAAAATACAATTGAAATGATTATTTTTAAATGATTTTTCTTTTAATTTTTTTATGTAACTTGACGTTGAAAAAGCTCACAAACGTTGATGTAGTCAATATTAGTCCGATAGTCATTAAAGCATTGTATAAGTAACACAGCTTCTCCGTTTTCTTCTTAAACTTTTCAAAAAAAAGCAAAGTCATCATACAATGTCGCTTGCATTTCGTTTTACGATTCTGTGTGTGACATAAATCCAAATTTGAAATATTTGACTCATCAATATAACAACTTATATATCAAACCGAATCAGAGGTATCTGGCTGTTGGGATTTAACATCGCAAAAAAAGTCGAAGCTATTTGTCTTTCCGTTCTTGAACGTATGCTTGAAGTGTTCTGTGCTTCATGTCCGACTTATTGAATATTTTGCTGTACTTCCTGACTTTATTTATTACATCCTGGAAATCAAGAATAAAGCCAAAACTATTTTCAAGATCAGTCAATTCATATTCACTTTCAGAATATACAGAAAAACTGTCAGAATTATCCACCTCATCGTTGTTATTGTTGCATCTTGTATAAATGCTATCCACAACAAGTAGAAAAAACAGATCAATACTTTAATTTTTGTTTTAAACAATAAATAAAAAAAACCGGTTAACCGACATGGAAAAACCGGCTTTCTCGTTTAACCGAAAATGAAATTTTTTAAGAAACCGGTTACGGATTTGGGTTGCAAAACCGGTTAACCGGATAACCGGTCCCGGTATTGGACACCCTAATGTGCATCTTTAAAAATGTTGCTTCATTCCTCTGAGGTACAACGTTATGTTACGTTTACGTAAGTTTATTACAGCGTTAATAATTGATTTTGAAGCAGGAAATCCTCTTTGAAACTGAAAATATTTCCAAACTCCTTTAATTTGACTGTAATCTTTTTATTTTTTAGGAGATTACCTAATTTTGACAACATGCCCGGCTTGTCTATTTCAAAGGATTAAACACAAGCAAGAATTAAAAAAACAAACAAGTTTGTCTTAAATATTTTCATATTTTACTAAAATAAAAATATATTTAAAAAGTTCAGAGTTCATAGCCCTCTTGAACGTAAAAACCGCAGAAACCTCTAATTAAGATATAATTAATGACCTGATCATACGAGTTTGACATATAAAAATTCATCATCGTACATTATTAATTTTTTATGCAAAGCAGAAATGCTACTCCCTCCTATACAAAATTTGTTTTTAATTATATACTTCCATAGAAAGACACTAAAAAACATTATTATTATTTGAAAAACATACTTCTACAATGAATATAATAAATTGTGTATTTTACGCGAACTTCAAAGCTATGGTAAAATTATGCCTTGTCTCGAATTTGAATGACAGCTTCTTTGTATTTATTTTCTTAATGAAACAACAAGCAAAAACGAAAATGTCTGCTACAGATAAAGGGTTTCTGTTCTGAAACCCAAGAATTTTTCGTTATGCCTTTGAGTGGAATTAATTTCTTCGCATTACAAGACACAATAGTGACACATGATTTATCATGCACTGAATGAATTCTTGAAAACTTGTTTAATTCATTCCATGTAAAAGTGCAAATTCAATGTTAATTACCATATAACTAAATTCCAGTTGCAGCAATTCAATTCAAAACAAAATGCTAACTTAAGGCATCGAGGAGAGCAAATTAAATCAAAATCCATCGATACGAATGGAGATTATGATAATGTCTGCAGAGAATTAATTTGAGTGAAGTCGTGTGTTAAATATTTCCGTTGAAGCGAATGAGAATTAAAGAAGTATGAAAAACGATTAAATCAAATAAAGACATAAGGTTAACAAATTGTGGACAATACTTAAATAATGTACATGAATAGGTGGATAGCATGATAAGCATGAGATTAAGGCACAATTTTTGTCTCAATTATCTTATAATCATTGTTAAGTAATATAAATTAATTAATATAAATTTTAGTTGAATTTGACTTAAATCACCATTAGGTTCTTACATCACAATTAGGTTCTACTGAAATGATCATATGAATTTGGCATTCCGACTATGTTTCGTTTGTCATACCCTTAATTTAGTGGAGAAACAATTGCTGCGGGCCAAAAGTGTAACACATCAATCGAGCAACCTTGAGTCCCTAAGTACGTTCGGGGGAAATACTTTTTATAATCCTTAAATAAGTTGGTGACATGATAAGCATGAAATTAAGGCACATTTTTTGACTTAATTATTTTATAATCATCGTTAAGTATATTTTAATATACATTTTAGTTTTCAGTTTTAACCGATCCTATATACGAGTTCGCGAAAATATCTCTATATATTAATAACGTACACGCTGAAAAAAAATCGCTTCTGCAGTATATTGTCCCAAACATATTCGGCTTGAAACATATATATGTTTGGGTAGACTCTAAGCATGTAATATTTGGTACACACAAAAATTGTGTATTTGGGAAGATGTTGTTCTAAACAAATATTTGTTTACATTCCAATATGTTTTTATTTGGGACCATTATTTCCGAAACAAATATTTATTTGCATTTAAGTATTCATAAAATACATAAATTGTGTCAAATTTTTCAGTTGTGTCATGTTCGTAAAAAATAATGATTGAAAACATATAATCTTGGATCAATATAAAGTACTTAGAGGATTGACAACTAATGATGGCTTGGAATACTCAGAAATTTTAAATGATTGATTTAAAACATGCTGTATATGGTATCATAACTGGGAGGTACAATTCGAAACCCAAGAAAAATTGAGAGTGAAATATGAAAAACAGCAAAAGTTTTGGAAATATTTTTTAAATAAAATATATTTGGAAAAATTCCTAAATAATAATTTTATTTGTATTTAAACACATATTTTATTTGAGAAATTTAATTTGCAAATATAATTTGTTGTAATATATTAATATATGAGTTCCAAATATATTTTATTGATTTTCAAATAAAATTTATTTGCTAAGAAATATATAATATTTAAAAATTTGTGTTCCAAATATATTATCTTTCGATTCAAACATATCAAAAAAGACGATTTTGCCCCGTGTACTCACCTTTGAAATAATTTTCCATTTTTTATTTTTTAAATATTAAGAATAATTATTATGAAAAATTTAATCTGAAATTACCACAAAATTTACTGTACTTCATTGTTATTTGATAACTCATTTACAAATCCCACACAAAACAGCTGCTAAAGAAGCGGTAAATCAATGTTTCCAAAAAATTAAAAAAAGGAATGTTTACATTGGTAACGTCTTTTCATATTAAAGCAAACAAAACAATAATTTTGGTAAAATTTAAAATTTTGCAAAAAATAAAATAATCAAATTTCCTATAGTGCGGTGTTCATATGACTTAAAATTATCCGGTTTAATATACGGATTCGAAAGGAAAAAATTTAAAAAAATATTTTCAAAGGCAGACGAAAACTTTTTAAATCGGTAAAATATTTTAAAATTAACTATTTCAATTTTTTTTTTTAAATGGTGGTCCAAAACGTCCGCCCGATGTTAATTATAAATAAAACAAAAAGTGTTCAGAGAATTATCATAATATTTTATACAGGGGTGTTATTTTGAGTCACCCGGTATTTCGGTAGCTGCCACTTTTGAAGCTTTTATTCTTTGACATTTGACAAGTAGAAGCTACGCCATTACTAACAATGGAACGATAGACGATTCAACAACGCATTGAAATTGTTAAAATTCACTACAAAAATGGAGAAAATCTTGCAGTCACAGTTCGCAAAACTAAAACATTTTTGGGTCGTCGTGAAGTACCTTGTCGGACCGCAATACAGAAATTGGTGGAAAAACCCGTGCACGTCGCTCAAGAACAACTGAGAATATTGCTGCTGTAGCCCAAAGTGTTGAAGAAAACCCAGGTTTGTCCATTCCTCGTCTTTCTTTGGAATTGGGCATTCCACAAACGTCATTACACCGTATCTTGCATAAAGACTTGGGTCTTAAGGCTTAAAAATTTCAGTTAACACAAGAACTCAAGCCGGCCGATCATCAACAACGCCGTGTCTTTGCTGATTGGGTCCTTGAAATGCATGTAAATGATCCGGAATTCCATCGAAAAATAATCTTGATTGATGGGCCCATTTCCACTTCGGTGGCTACGTCAACAAGCAAAATTGTCGCATCTGGGGCTCGGAAAACCCAAGAGTTATTGTTGAGAAGCCTCTCCATCCTCAACGTGTGACTGTTTGGTGCGGTTTATGTTCCGGCGGGGTCATTGGACCTTACTTTTTCGAAAATGATGTTGGATCAACAGTTACGGTGAAAGGATTGCGGTCAAGGAAATTGCGAAATATCGGATAAATAAAATTTAAATTGGAATCCAAATTATATCCTAAAATTGACCTCGAGCTTGACTATTACTTAAAACAATTTGGATATCAAAAGGTCGAATAAAAACAAACTTATGAAAAAAAAAAGATATCGAGAGATGTTTAATGATTTTTTATGGTCGGAGTTGGATGGTATTGATCTGGACAACGTTTACTTTCAACAAGACGGCGCTACGTGCGACACAAGCAACGAAACCATTGCTCTGTTACGGAAAAAGTTTCCGGACCGTGTTATCTCTCGAAGAGGTGATCACAATTGGCCACCGAGATCTTGTGATTTAACACCTTACGACTTCTTCCTTTGGGGCCACGTGAAAGATAAGGTTTACGCCAACAGAACGTGAGGCTATCGAGGACATAGGGCAGCCAATTTGCGATTTGGTTATGGAAAATTTCATGAAAAGGCTATGGTCCTGTAAGGGTGGTCGTGGTGGCCATTTGGCTGATGTAGTTTTTCATTATTAACGGCATACCTTCCTCTTTATTATGAAATAAACATCCGATCATATTTCTCAAAAAATGGAATTTTTCATTGAATACTAAAATAACACCTCTTGTTGGAAACCCCTTTATTATGATAGAAGGATCGATGACAATTATGTGTGAAACAAAATAACGGTCAAATACTTGCCACGGCTTCGGTGGCATACCTCTATCTACCGGTGTCAAATCACCTGATCGGGGCGGCCAATTAACATCGCCACGAAGTGAGATAACGCGGTAATTGAATTTCTCGCGCAAAAGAGCCATTGTTTCGATGACTGTGTGTGAGCTCAATTCTCCCAAATGTGTACATATTCGGTCGATTATAACGAACACTGAAACAAAGAAATGCCAAATTAAGTTGGGCAAAAAACTTGACGTAAAGATGTGACCCACAATTAACATCGTGCATTATGGCTGGCACCAGAAATCGATGCTAATTCTAAAATTATGACATTTGTAAAGGAAAACCCTCAATTCCCAAAATAAATTCGAAAATCTACTATCTTACAATTCCTTTTACAGTTTACCGTGTAACACTTCCATACATATAAAAGTGGTAAAGTTTTTCATATACCACCTTTTCGAAAATGTGGCCAAGATGTGAAATTTTCGTAAAAAATGAGTTTAATTTGATTTTGAACCATTCTTTTCATTAACAACATTCTGCTGGAGTTTTCCTTTAATACGAATTAAAATATGTTTTACTTGTTATAAATTGCTTCTTCTATAACTCAAAAAATAAAGCAAATACTTTTTTCCCAAAAAAATTACAAACAATCAAGTATGTTTGATCTATTTTTTTCATCGTATGTAAACAAATCGGGGAATATTCTGATCCGATATTCACAAAATACTAGGACAGGTTCGGGGAAAAAATTAAAAATTAGATGTTCAATTGAAAACATCTCGTTAACTTAAATTGTGGGTCTTTGCCTTTTTTAAAAATATTTTAGTTACATTCTTTTCACAAATCGAGTTCTTTATTTCACAAAATCAAAATTAGAATGAAAAAATAAAATTAAAATAAAAATGACAATTACAATTTTACAAAGCATATCTGATACTAAAAAATCCAATGTTGTACAGTACAGTATGTACAGTAGAATACTGTCGCCACAACCACCCTATATGAGATAACTGTTAGGCGTAAACAGTATTTTGTAGGCATAGGTTAGTATATAGAATGCATACAAACAATTTTGTATCAGACGAAAAAACTAATCTTTATGCGCTTGAACATTTTGTTCACCAGGGGTGACCACCCCTGTATACCATAAGGGCCCCAAGCTTAAAACTTAAGTTCTCTACTCGTAATACCTCCTCAACAAGTGTGCCAACAAACGAAATTATTAACCTTTTTTAATTCCTCCCACTGAGCGTCCGTCCGTCAATTTTAATCTACAACAACTGAGCTAATGACTAAAATTTGGTACTGATACTTCTCATAGCTGCAGATAACTTGGGATTGACAAGTAAGAAAGTTCAGTCGGGTAAAGCGACTTAAGAATTCCCCCACCTTCAGTCCCAAAAAAATATTCTTAAATTAATTAGATTTTTTGTTTAAATTAAATTATTATCAACTTAAATTTTATTTTAAACACTTTAAAGTATATCCTGATATAACATTTAAAAGCTGTTAACATTAAAGCTGGTGCAAATCGTCCATTTGTACGGGAGGTTCCAAAAGGTGGCGTGTCAACGTCGCCCATTTTTTACTGGAATGTAGATACTATAAAAGAAGAAAATTGCTAACTTGCGTTTATTTATAACCGGAGCTGTTCACATGAACAGCGGTAGTCATATGCCTATGTTTATACCTTACACCACACTGTGGTCCAGGGTATTATGAGTTTGTGCATTTGTTTCTAACACCCAGAAGGAGAAGAGGTAGACCCATCGTTTATTATACCGATCGACTTGGAATCACTTCTTGAGTCGATTTTACCATGTCCGTCTGTCCGCCCGTCCGTCGGTGATGTATCGTTGTAATCAATGTGCAGGTCGTATTTATGATCCGATTGTGATGAAATTTAGCACAGTGTTTTTTTTCCCCCCAAGGACGATCCCTATTGAGATATAGCCTCCATAAATTATATATCCCCTATTTGACATGTAAGCGCTGTAGGATATCAGATCAGTACGAAATTTGGCAGAGCAAGTTCTCTTATTAAATTAATGAATACTGCCAAATTCGGGGGAAATCGGTTCAGATTTAGATATAGTCCCCATATAAAGGGTCCGCCATCTAACGTTGTTTTTCAACTAGTGCTTATTTCGTGAATAGTAACACTTAGCTCATGTCTGATTTGACAGATAATTAGTTTTATCCTTCCGCTGAACGAATATGGTAGTGTATACGCTTGAAGAACGCTCGCTAAGTGGGCCTGCGATCGACTTACAGAAGATGCCGATTTTGCCAAAAAAAATCATCTTTTCAGATGAAGCTCATTTTGATCTTGGCGGGTATGTAAACAAGCAGAATTGTCGCATTTGGGGCACAGAAAACCCGCACGCATACATTGAAAAGCCGATACACCCAAAACGAGTCACTGTTTGGTGCGGATTTTGGTCCAGAGGCATAATTAGGCCATTTTTCTTCGAAAATGAGCAAGTGACCGTTACAGTCAATGGCGATCGTTATGGGGCCATGTTGAACGAATTTTTGTTTACAACAATTGAAGAGGAGGATATTGGCAACATTTGGTTTCAACAGAACGGCGCTACGTGCCACACAGCCGAAGCTACACTCGATGTTTTGCGCCCTGTTTTTGAAGATCGCATTATCAGCCGCATAGCTGATGTCGTTTGGCCACCTCGGAGCTGCGAGGCCAAAGACAATTGACGCTTTAAAGGACAATGTTCGTGAAGCCATTGGTGAAATACAGCTGCACACATTCGATAATGTGCTTAAAAATTGGACCGATCGTGTTGGCTACTGCATGGCCAGCCGAGGCAGCCATTTGAATGAAATTATTTTCCATTATTAACCAGAAGGATTGTACTTTCAAATAAAAAAAGAAATTTGAGAAAATATTCAGTAGTTTTTTATAGCATTTTCAAAAAAAAAGTTATTTGGCAGACCCTTTATATGTTTCTCCCGATTTCACATGTAACGCTGTAGAAACCGTATTTTAAAGGGTGGTTAAATTTTAAGCGCCGATGTTGATTTTGAATAAAATACAAATTATTTAGAAAATTATTGTCATTTCTTTTATTATGATAATATTGGTATGGTTCAATTATGTACGGAACAAAATATCGGCCAAATGGCCGCCGCGACCTCGGCGGCACACCTTCATCCTATGGTCCAAATTTTCGATGACGCTGAAGCATAATTGAGGTTCTATGCCGTTAATGTTCCGAATTATCTCAGCCTTTAGCTCTTGAATTTTTGCTGGCTTATCGACGTACACCTTATCTTTCAAATAACCCCAAAGAAAGAAGTCCAAAGGTGTCAAATCACATTATCTTGGCGGCCAATTGACATCGCCTCGACGTGAGATAACGCGACCATTGAATTTGTTGCGCAAAAGATCCATTGTTTCGTTAGCTGTGTGGCAAGTGGCACAGTCCTGTTGAAACCACATATTGTCCACATCTATAGCTTCCAATTCTGGCCATAAAAAGTTCGTTATCATCTCACGATAGCGAACACCATTCACAGTTATACAGACTTCTAAAAGGCTTAATTTGTAAAAAAATGTTTAGGTGACCAACTTGGGCACTCTATAAAATCTAAAGCGTTATGAATTTGGACAATCGGTAAAAAGTAATAAGTCTGCATGGTCTTCTAGTATACGCGTGTAAAATTTCATTGAAATCGATAGAGTCAAATATTTAAATTGTATTCGTGGTCGTTTTATTTTCGATAACTAACATTATTTCGTATAAGTAACATTTTTAACCAATATGAATAAAAATTGACAGACAGAAGTCTCTTGATTAGAGACAATACAAAATTTAAGGAAAATCGGTTGAGATTTAGATATAGCCCCCATATACATATATCGATACATCCATTCTAAACTATACTAAGTGCAAAGTTTTATGATTTTTTAAATTCGTGTGGAATTCCTTTATAATACAAATCGTATGACTTGTACTGTTATGTGAATAACTTTTGATTGGGTTGACGGATAAACACCAAATCTTGTCATGTTTTAGAATGGAGGTATCGATATGTTACCCCGATTTGACATGTAAGCGCAGTTGAAGTTGTACTTTACTTCCGATCATTACAAAATTAGGCAGAAAGATGTTTCTTATTACATTAAAGAACATTGCCAAATTTTGGGGAAATCGGTTCAAATTTAGATATAATATAGCCCCCATATATATGTTCCTCACGATTTAGTATCAAAGCGCTATAGAAGCTGTACTTTACTTCCGATCATTACAACATTTGGCAGAAAAAAGTTTCTTAATTTAGGAATGAATACTGCTTAATTTGGGGATAATTAATTAATTAAAACTGTATTTATGTATAATTTATAATTTCTGCCCAATATTTATATAATTGGACAGAAATTAGGTTTTTGATCCAAGTTGATAAAAATCGGTTTAGATTATGTATAGTCCTATCTGTTTCTTCCTTCCGATTCTTGATGTAGGTAAGAAAATTGTGCATTTTAAGGTTATCCTTTCAGATCTAGTTTATATGATCAAAAACTTCAACTTCTCCTTGGAATAAGTCTTGATGAGCAGCTGAAGCTAAGTACTTTGTTAACTCGCAATTGTTGGGGAGGTGTAGGGTATTATACAGTCGGCCCCGCCTTACTTAGGTCTTTCCTTACTGTTCTTTTGACGGCGTTCAGAAGTTTGTCTGTCGGTCGCTTTACGCTTGTTCGCAAAGTGGTGGTTGCTGCTATCATTGTTTGATCTTGTTGAAATTTAACGCAAATAATTTTTCATATCAAAGACAAACTATATCATATATCAGGCAAATCGGTTCAAATTAAGATATAGGTACCATATGTATGTATCTCCCGATTTGGCATATTTTCTCTTTATAATTTTAAAGTGTATTTCGTAGTTTCGCTTAAAATGTTTATTATTCTGATGAGTCATCGCAACAAGTGGAGTTTGAAAGCAATAATGTCAATATAGTGAAATGGCGATCGAATCTTAATGCTATAAACAAATGTGTAATGCAATTGTAGAAAGGAAATTGCTGGCAATGGCAATATGATTTCAATTTAAAAATATAAATGTGCCAAATGCATTTTTTTAAATACATTAGAATATTAGGGAATAAATAATTCTTCAATACGTTTTTGCTAGCACTGCTATTATTTTGACTGGCCATATTTCTTTATTAAATGGTTCTTTTGGAACAAGCTCACAATTAAAAAATACCTTATGATTTCCATGGTAGATTACGCATAAGATTCCGCCCGGTGGAACTTACTTCAGTTCTTACTTGTATGTCATGGATAGATTTTCCCATTTCTCCCAACAATATTGTCATAAAAATAGGCCTGTTCACACTTTTTTTATTGAAATTCAAATCGATGGCATTGATATAAAATAATCAATCATCATTTGTAGCAACAGATCGAAGGAATCGCTATATACTCGTATATGTACAATGTTACTGACCCTCATTATTTTCCACTATACAGTATTATTACAACATATTACCGACTTTTCACGCCATCTACCCTAGAAAAAAAGAAACAAACACACAATAACGGGCTTTTTAATAAGATTCATAGTAAAACATGGCACCTACCGTTTCAACCACCCTAGGCAATTTTTTTCTAATATCCATCCAATTATCTTAATCAAAAGTTATTAAGATATCCTCATGTAAAACATTGTTGCTGCCCCCACGCCAATTTTCGTATTACAGAAAGTACTTAATCTTTATTAACAATGTTTGAATAAATCATCTACTTATTAAAGTCCGACATACTTACACACATACTAGTAACACATCGATATTAATCTTTTCTTGCGAAATGAATTCAGTGGTCATGATTGTACTGAAAAAAATTGTACAAAAATGATAAAGCCGAAAGATATTTGGCCTAAACCACAAAAAGTGATTGGGGGTGAACTTGGCTTAACGGAGATCATTTATGCGTAACCAAAACATTAAATGAAGATTGTTTAACCAATTATTCGGTTAGTTTTAGATACACAATAACAATAGCCCAAGGGTTATAAGTCGCAACAGCATTAGCAGTATTTATTTTTGTGGTATCATGATGATGGAATAATATTGTTCAAAATAACATAATACCGCAAGACTGTGAAACGATATGAGATTTAAGCACTCAATTGAAAATTTAAATGTATAACATCAACAAATAGGGAAGTCTTAAATATGATTACACATTGTACTGTCTGGGTGAATGGAATTGCATCTGCAGTCACTCACATAGTGCAGAATTCATAGACGTTAGGTCAAATTTTTTGTTGTCTAAATGTATATTCAGAATTATTTAAAATTAAACTTCAATAAAACGGACTTATGTACTAATATATGTACATATTGGCAAATTCCTTGTTGTGGACGTTACATTCGTACACGCTGAAAAACAAATCGTTTCTGTAGTATATTGTCCCAAACAAATTACGCTTGAAATATACAAATGTTAAGAAGGGCGGGGCAAAAAAATTTCGCGGTTGTCGCATCTCAAATGATAGCTTGTTTTGTTTAGTGAGTATCCCCAAAAAATTACGGTTATGTCTTGAGTCGCCAGTGAGCTAGAGCGATATATAATTACCTTTAAAATTCATGTTTTTCTTGCAAATATCGGATACCTTGTACTAAATTCTTCTAAAACTTGTACTATTCTGCTTAAAACAGTACCAATATTCTGATTCTCGCGCTGATAGAACCGAAGTTATTTATGATTTGAGGGCGTAGGTCTTTGGTCTTTCTCAAGCAACTTCTCTGCGACAAATTTTATATTGATCGGATGTAAAAAAAGCTTCTGTAGTACTTTGATTCCAAATCGGACGGAACATATATAAGGGGGCTATATTTAAATCTGAACCGATTTTCGTATCAGGAAACTTCACTCTCACAATGTCCAGAACTCTTGGATGTAAAATACAGCTTCTATAGCTCAATGATCCCAATAGGAAGAAACAATATATATGGGGGATATATGTAAATCTGAACCAAATTTCGTCAAATTCTGCCTTCCTTCTAGGTTCGAAAAGATGTTCTCTACAAAATTTCGTAATGATAGAGTGTGTACTACAGCTTATATTACAATTAGAATGCAAATATGAGTATGAGATATGTGAGCGCAACCACCACACTATGATTCACGTGGATGAACCTGCGGGACAACGCAAGTCCAAGCCATCCACCTCCAAACCACCATCAAAGCAACATCGCCCACGTCGTTCCCCGTCCGTTGTTCCAAATCCGTCCCGCAGCGAGCGACAGGTTTCTCAGTCGCCCGACAGACCATCGTCATCTTCGCGACGTCGTGGATCCGCAGCGACTAACTCATCGTCACGCAGCCGTCGGCCAAAGTCGAATCTTAGTGAACGTATGAGCCACCGACCTAGGAAGCATGTGTTTTCGCCTACCGTAACAGCGCAAGGTCCAGAGAAGGTTCGGCTCCTACTCAATTCTGGCGAGGCTCAGACCGTTATTCTGAGGCGCCTGGTCGATCGGCTACGCCTGCAAACAACGAAACGAGATGGGCAGGAATATTGTGTTTTGAATCTACAATCATACCATGATCCGTCGGCAAAGATTCAGATCACCGGCTTGTTGAAGGCTCGCTTTAATATCGTGTTGCCAACGGAGACTTCTGAGATAAAGCTACAATATATCTACGACCATTTGGACTCCCTGGCGGATCCACACTTCTACAAACCTACCGATGTCGAGGTCGTTCTCGCCAACGACCACCTACCAAACATTCTACTGGCCGATCGTATCCAGACGTCGTCTACAATGCCCATAGCCCAGAGCACCATCTTCGGCTGGGCGATTTCCGGAGCCTGTGCATTTTAAAGTTGCAGTCTTGCAAGGCGGCCGGAATGTTGAACCCAGTTTCAACCATTAGTTTAAGTTCAATGAATTCTATATATTAATATTAGTTTCCTTAGTTTGTAATCCATTTTCTTTTGAATTGACTGAATTGTTATACACACTAATCTGCCCTCTGTATTAATCATTTTCTTCCAGATGGCAACCCTTTGGAAGAAAATGAGGCAAAAGCTTTGACTCAAATGGATAAAGGGCTGCCATCTTCTCTGTACGTTCCATTGGAAATCCCAAACAAACTCTGTCTCACACTTCTTGTCTTTGCACCGCAAATTCACTTTTGCAGCGTCACTACAAGCGGTAAGCAGCGGAGAATCCTACTCAATAAACCAACCTGTAATACTAATAATCTGAAACTGTGCCTTTTTCTTTTCTGTTTATTTTCACCTGTTACATTTTCTTGGAGTTCAAAATCTCGAATAACTTACAGTCCACTTCACAGAAGCAGCTCCTGAATATGTTCAATGTATGTATGTAAATTTCAAATTTAAATTTAAATTTAAATATGGAAATTTCAGCAAACCGTGTGTGTAGGAGATGTGAAAACACCTGCACATGCTCGCCCAGTTCGTTTGGTGCGGCTTATGGGCTGGCGACGTCATCGGGCCATACTTCTTCGAAATGAGGCCAGTCAGGCAGTTATTGTGAATGGTATTGGCTACCGTGAGATGATAACGAACTTTTAATATCCCGAATTGGAAGATATGGATGTGGACAATATGTGGTTTCAACAGGACGGTGCCACTTGCCACACAGCTAACGAAACAATGGCTCTTTTGCGCAACAAATTCAATGGCCGTGTTATCTCACGTTGCCAATTGGCCGCCAAGATCGTGTTATGTGACACCGTTGGACTTCTTTCTTTGGGGTTATTTGAAAGAAAAGTTGTACGTCGATAAGCCAGCAACAATTCAAGAGCTAAAGGATGAGATAATTCGCTACATTAACGGCATATAACCTCAATTATGCCTTAGCGTCATCGAAAATTTGGACCACCGGATGGAGGGGTGTCGACGAGGTCGCGGCGGCCATTTGGCCGATATTTTGTTCCATACATAATTGAACCATACCAATATTATCATAATAAAAAGAAATTACATTAATTTCCTAAATAATTTGTGTTTTATTCAAAATCAACATCGGCCCTTAACATTTAACCACCCTTTTATTTATATAGGGGCTATATCTAAATGTGAACCGATTATAACAAAATCCAATGGCTTCATCTCCAACGCAAAAGAGTGCGCTGTATAAAATTTCGTCAAGATTGGAGAAAAATTGCGCCTTTTTATTTGACGACATATCTTAAGATGAACAAACGGACGGACATGTTTAAATCAAATCTGCTAGTGTTCTGAGTTAATTGGTATACCTTAAGGCGGGTCTAACTACAACATCTGAGCCACAGCAAACTTATAGCACCCTTTACCACAGAATATTATAAGTTTTTAAAATAACAAACAATTTCGTTTTTGACTCATGTTCCGCAATACCTCAAAGACGGCGAAAAGTGGCACAAAAACTATGACGATGGCAACCTAAAATCCACAACAAACAGCGACCTTTTCAGGATGCATTGGACGCTCTTGGACTGAAATTATGGATTTTTATCGTTCAATATTCGACAATTTTGTTTGTTGACGTAGCCATTCATCAAGAAATGGACCTCATCGCCGAAGAAGATTTTTCAATTAAAATTAGGGTCAGTTTCCGACTGCACCAATTTTATGATTTACACATACGAGGAATGTTAAAATAATATCGCGAAGCACTTCAAATAATCATTTTTTGTGATCTTGTTCAGCTCCTCCTTCGATGCCGTCTTTATCTCCTCAATCGTGACGTAGCGTCGTCCTTTCATGGGCCTTTTCAGTTTTGGGAACAAAAAATAGTCACAGGGGGCTAGGTCAGGGGAATACGGTGGCTGCGGCACCATTACTGTGTTGTTTTTGGCCAAATATTCGCGCACAAGCAACGATGTGTGTGCAGGGGCGTTATCATGGTGCAAAGCCAGTTTTTGTTCTTCCACAAATCCGGGAGTTTTTGGCGGATTGCTTCGCGCAATTTGCGCATAACTTGCAGGTAATATTCTTTATTGACCGTACTACGCTGTGGCAAGAACTCATAATGCACCACGCCCATGCAATCAAAGAAAACTGTGAGCTCGGACGTCCGGCACGCTGTTCGTCCTTCGCATCTTCTCAGCCCTCTAAGAACATTTTGTACCACCGATAAACGTTGCTTTGGTCCAAGGTAGCTTCACCATATGCCACAGTCAACATTCGGAATGCGTCAGCGCACTTTATTTTGTTTTTACGCAAAATTTGATGCAGATTCTTTGATCCATTTTCTGAAATAGATAAAAATCGAAGACAAGTTAAAATGGAACATAAAGAATTTTTATGATGGGACTATGACCTGCCTAAAGAAATTTTTTCTACAACTTTTTAAATGCATATTTTGGTATACAATATATAGAAAAAAACTCACAACACTATTTAATGAAATGTTATCGCATATGTTGCGAAAAAGCTTAACATACTTAGCTCTATTTTAACGACGAAACTTTTTTATTTTATTAATTGAATTTCTTTTTCAAATTCATTTTGAGACACTTACTTAAACACCTGATTTTACGCTACTCCATAAAAGCCCGCCCAGGTATGAAATATGAAAATCAGATCTCCAGTTTATTGATAGCTTTAACTGCAGTCAAAGAGATTTGGAAATAAATTACGCATTTTCATATTTGGGACTGAGTGAGCAGGTACTACTTCAATTTACTCTTATATAATCTTCATAAAATAGATATTTCACAAGAATATTCAAAATATGTAATGGTTTCACTAATGAAGTCACTAAACACCAGATGACCAGAGAGGTTTCCTCCAATACACGCACCATGCAGCAGTTTAGTTGATGGCGCGAGCCGAGCCTGTTCTTCATTTTCAGCTTTGCACTAAATGCACAAAATCATTTTCCTTCATTAGAAAGAAAAACTCGATTGAAAAAGTTGAAGTAACATGTGCAAAAATTGGAGCAAAGAAATGTAATTCGTGATTGAAAAAAGGCTGCAGAATAACAGGTTGATATTTGGAAAATTTGCAAGCCGTGCATGCGATAATGGTAAAAGCATATAAGTAGTATTGCAATTAACATATCAAATCGACGAAATTTCTATGGCTGCATTTAGATTCCAGTATCTCGATAGCCGTCACATGTGTGACAACATTGTAATAACATTTTATTTGGTTGCTACACGCAACGAAAGAAATTCGTTTGTGTGAAACGAAATTTTAGACAACTACAATTTTCGTTCGCAGGATCTGAAATTTCGTTTGTTTTGACAGAAACTTATTTTGCGAAAACAATTTTTTGTTCAGACCAAAAGAAATTTCAGTCGCCGTAAGCGAGAATTGTAGTTGTCTAAAATTTCGTTTCACAGAAACGAATTTTTTCTTTGCGTGTAGTAATTTTAAGAAGATTTATTTCTGTGTAAAGGTAGTAAATTCCAAATCTAATTGGAACAGTCCCTTTTGTGACGATCACTTTTGTGAATGCCACAAAATTGGGACATAGTTGATAAAATTTCCACCGCTCTGGCATCTCCCACACAAAGTACCAAATTCCATATTACATTTCACTGAAAATGAAGGGACTGAAATCTTCATACTCTTCAAACTACTCTGATCTGTGGAATGTAACAAATATGATCCAATTCCTTCAATCACATTGATCATAACATCGTTGTTCAACATATACGTCGATGGCTAAATGGGGCTTATATATCTCTTATGGCGATTTCGTTTCTACAAAAAAGTGCAACATCTTCGTTACCATTTTTCCGAAAACTGGACTTTTATACAATATTTAGAAATTTTGAAATGGGAGCTAAGTTTAAATCACTCTAAATGCTGTCTAAAATATGAAAATATTTAGACGATTGCTGCTAAAGTTATAGGACTGTTGTGTTCGAATTAATGTGTCAATTTATGGGGGGGTACCTGAAGTGGCTTGATATCCAAATATTGTCATGTTGTACAAGGAGTAATGCTTGGCAAACTAATACAAATTATTACGGTCAGATATTTTTTAAATTTATTCTCAAAGCCGTCAAGAATAAAAGTCAGAAGAGATGTGAAGTATATATGAAAAAAATCTGCATTATCGGTTAAAAATACGTTCTAAATTTTGCTTCAATAAATAAAGTCGGAAGGAAACTTTTTTGCTAAATTACCTGGAACTTTTTAAATTGTGTTTCTTCGGAGGGGCTCACTTTATTCATTACGATAGAATAACAAAAAAGTAATCATTGTGTACACGGAGAAAAAAATATGTTAAAAATATGTTTGGATGCAATCATATATATGTTTGGGACGGTCACAATCATATATATGTTTGTGGGTAAACATATTATGTTTGCACACAATTATAATATGTTCGGGGCAAAATTATAGCATATTAAAAAACGATATGATTGTGTCCTAACATATTTTTGGCAAAATAATATATTAGAACATATTTTTTAGAGTTTTAGAGAGTATTGCTCTCTGAGAGCCCAATTATATGACTCATAATTTTGTGCAAAGAAGGGTAATATGTATATGGTAACCGTGTGTATGAGGAGGAATGGCACCAAAGGGTATTATTATTATTTGATGATGCTTACTCGACCGGTCGAGTTTAAGGTTGGGTTTTTTATTGAATATGTGTGGTGAATGTCGAATTCCAAGAAATTAGTTGTAGTTTTAACACGTACAACAAATTCAAAATAAAAGAAAGAATATGATATCAAAGATGTATTGAGGTTATTCATTAAAAAACACAATTATTTTGGTGCAAAATTATTTTTTTTAAAAAGGAATGTATGTTACTTCAAAACATTTTATTTACAAAACGTTCTATAATACTGACGCCGTTTTATTGCCCCACATAAATTATTTTGCCAACATACATATGTATGTACGTATGTATGTGTGCTTTTCATGTTCTTTGAACAAACACACTCCCGCACTAACAAATTGTTTTCATCTGAAATGACCCCGGGTACAGTAGTGAAGAGTGCACTGTACTATTGAAGTTTTGCCTTGCTCTGCACATTGCACAAATTCTTTTAAAGAGACACAACTCAAAATTTAATAATTTTCAGAAAACTCAAAAACTATTCTGCAGCTCATGTAATACTTTTCAGAAGCAAAGTGTGTTTTACTGTTTGTTGTTATTGTATTTCTGTATTTGACGTAGTGAGAGACGATTTACATTAGGTTACTTGTTGCTGTGAACCGTTATAGTTTCATGAAGGAGCGAGAAGAGTAGAAGAGATACAATCATATATATGATTACATACAATCGTATATATGATTACATACAATCATATACATGATTACATACAATCATATATATGATTACATACAATCATATACATGTTTGCATACAATCATATATATGATTAAATACAATCATGTATTTGATTACAGATAATCATATACATGATTACATACAATCATATATATGATTACATACAATCATATAAATGTTTTCATACAATCATATATATGATTACATACAATCATATATATGTTTGCATACAATCATATAAATGTTTGGTAACATTACCGCTACCCCAAACATAATATGTTTGGGAGCTGCTCCAAACATATATATGTTGCCTGCAAAATATGTTTGGGACAATATGTTACAGAGGCCGTTTTTTCCTCCGTGTATTTATCGATGTTTTTATGACGCTTTTATTAATTACCCAGCAAAAAATAAAAGAAGTACTTCCAAAAGAATAACATTATAAGTACTTCCAATTCATAAGTATGAACATTTTTTCGACATTTAATGAAGTTCTTCTAAATAACTAACCAAAATGTATTTCGGAATATAAATTATTAACCCAAGAATGCATAATTTTAAAACGATTGGATGTAAAATGATTCTTGTGAAGTGATAAAAGTCCACATCGGAAGGAACATATGTATGAGGGCTATGATATATATGTAAAATACTGCGTCTATAGTGCTAAAGGGAAGAAATATATATTTATATGGCGGCTATATCAGAATTAGTGAATGGTTCTGGAAGCTAGTCGACTTTTTCATCAATTAAATTTCGTTTCAGTCGACTAGGTCGATAAATCGGACCTACAAGTCGACTTTTTCATAGCCGATTAAAATAACATAAAGTCATTTCAAAGTATGCTGATTATACCCTCACTTTAGTGTGACGAGGGTATATATCATTTGCTACGGAAAAAAGTGTAACACGTCGAAAGAGTGACCTAAGACCCCAAGTATGTTCGGAGGAAATCCGTTTTGGGTCATTTTAAGTCGAATGAGCAATGTCCGTCTGTCTGTCTGTCTGTCTGTCTGTCTGCTGGCTGGTGCGCACGATAACTCTCGAAAGGAGTAACCGATTGACCTCAAATTTGGTATGTGGTAATATTTTTTTCTATCTCCGGCTAAGTTCGAAGATGGGCCATATTGGTCCACTCCTTCTAGTACCTCCCCCACAAAGGGTTAAAATGTTGTGAAATATTGATCCTTTAATAACTGCTATACTACTTATTCGAATCTTTTAAAATTCCACACATAGTATTAGCTTATTAGTCGCTATCAACTCGAGAAAAATGGGCGAAGTCGCCACGTCCCTTTTGGTACCTCCCACACAAATGCACCATTTTGCACCAAAAGTTAACAGCTTATAACATTAATAACAGTGTATAAAAATACTTGAAATTTTGTACAGTATTATGCTTTTATATTGCCTACAGTCCAGGGAAAAATTGTTGTTGTTGTCAAGCCCCTTTTGGTACCTCCCACACAAAGGTACCTTTTTGCACCAAAAGTTAACAGCTTATAACATTAAAACCAGTGTATAAAAATACTTGAAATTTTGTACAGTGTAATGTTTTTATAGTGTCTATAGCCCTGTGAAAAATGGGCGTTATTGCCACGCCCCTCTTTGTACCTCACACACAAAATGCCCAAATCATACCAGAATTTAATGTCTCATAACGTTTATACCAGTGCACATAAATGCTTATAAGTCGGCACAGTGCAATGAATTTAAAGTATCTAATGTTCAGCAAAAAAAAAGGTGTATTTGATAAACCCCTTCTGGTAACTCCCACAGAAATTGACAGAATAATTCGAGTAATATTCAATATTACATTACTCACAAAGTGAGGGTATACCTTAGTCGGTTTACCCGACTGAAACTTTCTTACTTGTTTTCTTCGAAATATGTTAAATTTTGGAATTGTAGTGCATTGGATTGCGATAAAAACTGAATTTATTAACAACACTTTATACTTTCCAAAAATGTTAATATAGCGTCACCAGAAATGCCCAAGAGCGTAACCCTCAAAAAATAAAAATTCGTTTTTCGTCAAAAAATCACGATTTTATTCAAGAAAGACGTAACATCAAGTGCTCGTTTTTGATAAAGAACAAAAGGCGTAACTCACATTGTATTAGACAGAACGTACTGTATTCATCTATTTAACCTTTGTAGTTGTTCTCTTGTTGCTGTTTTGATTTTTGTAAATCGTGTTTGACACCTATTTTAGATGCAAAATTCTATATGGGTCTGTATTTAAATTTGGCCTTTATCTGAAGGGTATCCATTTTTATCAAATTTCGCAGTGTTCGTGATTCTATAAACTAATCTCTGCCAAATTTAATAATGCTCTGATGTAAAACTTGAAAACACATTTTTCCAACCTTGCTAGTGACCGTTTATTCTCGGATTAAAAAATCCTTTGTGCAAAATATAGTACATTTGACTAAAATATGACTTCTATGGAGCTTAGATGCTAAATCGGAAGGTACACATCCATGCAAGTATGTGGGGCTTAGGCCGGGTCGATTTGTGGGGAGCCAAAAAAGTCGCCATTGCTCAGTGAAAATCGTATTCTAGGGATCAAAATAAGAAACTTTGCCGAAGGAACCATACCTCTAAAACGAATTCTGATGTCCCGGAATTTGGGTCGATCTTTTGGGTAGGGGCAAATTTGGAAAAATCCCACTTTGACCCATTTAGAGTGCTCCAATCGAGTCCAAATGTATGACCGACCCCCACTAACTTTGGATGGCACACCCACCCATGCCAGTGGTACAACCCCGTTTTAGAGGTATGGGGTCGGTCATACATTTGGACTCGATTGGAGCACTCTAAATGGGTCAAAGTGGGATTTTTTCCGGGACAGTTGAGAGATTTTTGATCGTTCGCCGTAGACGAAAGAAATACGGATTGTCTTTCAATTTCAATACGAATTGTCTTGTCCCAAAATAAAGATATGTACAAAATTTCTTTGAGATCGGACTATATTTGTGACCTGCACATAGATTACAAGAATGCATGCACAAACTGACATAGCTAAATCGGTTCAGAAAGTGATTCTAAGTCGATCGGTATAATAAACGATGGTTCTATATATATCTTCTCATTTTTGGTGTTAGACACAAATGCATAAAATCATAATAAATTGTACCACAGTGTGGTGTAGGTTATAATTAAATAATTTTAAAAGAAATTATGGTAATTAAATATACCATACCATACATACTGTACCACACTGTGGTACTTTACTACTCTCTGAACCGGGGCTACGGAAAACTTTTTTTTGTGAGAATGTTAATTACACTATGGGGTCACACTTTTCAAGAGCCATCTACACCATACAGACATCTTCAAAGTGCAAAAGTGGTGACAAAGAAGTACTTCCCCGGCGCGACAACTCCTTGTTAAATTCATTGGTGAAAATCCAAATTAGAACAACTTCCGGATCACAAGTTGGGGATTTTTATTGCTTCTTTGGATGCTCTTTTTATGCTGGGTATTAAATAATAAGGATTTGTACCTAATATTTTGTGTGATATGTTTGAAACCGCTAAACGGATTAAAAAATAGTATTAGAAGAATTTGAAGTTTTTTTAATATTATATTAATTTACCATTCTTTCCAGTGCCAATTCCGACGAATGGTACTCCAGTTATAACAGTTTTATAACGAGAACTACAGTCAACACAAGAATTGAATTTATAGCCTATGTATGAACTGTATTAACCTATATATCGTCACCTGAAATCCAAAATAACGTAACCCACATGTTCATGATTTTTCAGGAGAAGCAAAAAACAAAGTAAAGTATTTTTAAGCTTTTGACCAAATTTAGGGATTTCAGACTATTAAGGCGAAATCAAATAACAAATCTAGCGCAATTAGTTGTGACGTACCTTCTGAATAAAATAAAATAAAATTGTATGAATCTTTCCGCTTTTCTAATGACCTTGTTTGCTGTAACGTCATTTTGAATATCACTCGTAAAATGGTAAGTTTTTGATATTGAACTCCAACATTTTGTAGGAATGTGTAGTTTAGCCTAATAGACTATAATCAATCATAAAATTGATTTTGATTTTTTTGATATTACGTGATTTTGGATTTCAGATGACGATCCCAGCAAAAACTCTCATTACCAGGTAACCTGGCGGGTAAGTGAAATTCAAAATAAATAATGACTCACCATTTAGCCACCCTTCAGATTATTTTTACATGGGCATGATATTGGAGGAAAGTACTTCCATGCAAGCATACGAAGAGCTAACAAATAACTACTTACCCCCACGCTTAGGAAGATCCAACATATAAGTAGTTATTATTGTCATTTTAATAAGGCGTTAAATAACACCTTACCAGTAAGGATTTTCATAACCATTTACATATCATATATAATTAAATACGACGAGACATATTTTTTACTCGGAATATTCCCATCAAAAAAATGGTAAGTACATGTCATTGTACATTGCATTAGCATCTAAAACATGTCATTACCCTCTGTATTACATGTAGTCAACAAATAATGACTTACTTATATTGACAAAGATATGTAATTGTAAGTCAATTTAAGATTGGTATTGTAAAATATGCAACAACAACAGTTTTTATTGAAGAAAATTTGATTTGATAAGAAAATAAAAATTGGCGTTGTCGCATATTTTACAATACCCGACTTAAAATAACTTACAAATAAGTACATATTTATGTCAATATAAGTAAGTCATTATGTGTTGACTACATGTAATGCAGGGGGTAATGATATGTCATTACCTGGTAATGCAAGTGGTAATGACATGTACTTACGAAGTTTTTGCTGGGATATTCATATCGACTGCAAAATCTTCTGACGCAAAAAATGTTTCCCTATTTTAAGTGCATTCACAGTAATTTTAATTGCTTGTATGGAAGATATTTTTATAAAAAAATTAAAACAACAAGAAAGTTCTGGCGAGTAAACCGATTTACGAATCCCCTCAACTTCAGTCCCACAAAATATTCGTAAAATTATTTATTGTGTTGTTGTTGATTATTATTTATTGTTGGTCTGTGCTTTTGTTATTCAGTCAGAATTAATTCGGTTTAAGACCACATGTTTCAGTTACTTTCTGTCTATTGCAAAAAAAGTAATAGAAACAAATACAAAAATTGGTAGAGAGTTTTAATTGCTTGCTAGAATTGACTGCAGTTTCGATAGTCACCACTCTATCATCTTCAGAATTCAATGCCGTCTTAAACCGAGATAATTCTGACTGAATAACAAAAGCACAAACCAACAATAAACAACAACAACACATACAAACACATGAGGTACGATGACGTCGGCAGTAGCCGTTGAAAAAACTACATTTGTTTTCATTTGTGGCTCGCGAAGCGAACCCAAGCAAACATTTATTGGTATGAGAGTTTTAGTATGTATGTTGAGTTAGTTTGCAAATTGCGATATTTGAGTTGTTAACAGAAGAGCCCACTGTGCAAAAACTACTTGGAGTGGGTTTATCTAGTATGTATCTATGAATAGGTCTTCCTTCCAACGACCTTCCCAGAAATATATCCTAATATTCCAGAAAGTGTTCACATTATGAATATTTGCGATTTTATATTTGACCAGTTGTTAACAGAAGAGCCCACTGTGCAAAAACTACTAGGAGTGGGTTTATCTACGGGGTTTTCCAACAAGAGGTGTTATTTTGAATCACCCGGTATTTCGGTAGCTGTCACTTTTGAAGCTTTTATTCTTTGACATTTGACAAGTAGAAACTACGCCATTACTAAAAATGGAACGATACACGATTCAAGAACGCATTGAAATTATTAAAATTCGAAAATCATCGAAAAATCATCATGGCTGATGAGGGCCATTTCCACCTCGGTGGCTACGTCAACAAGCAAAATTGTCGCATCTGGGGCTCGGAAAACCCAAGAGTTATTGTTGAGAAGCCTCTCAATTCTCAACATGTGAGTGTTTGGTGCGGTTTATGGTCCGGCGGGGTCATTGGACCTTACTTTTTCGAAAACGAGGTTGGATCAACAGTTACGCTGAAAGGGTTGCGCTATCGAGAGATGATTAATGATTTTTTTATGGTCGGAGTTGGATGGTATTGATCTGGACAACGTTTACTTTCAACAACATAAGCACCGAAACCATTGCTCTGTTACGGGAAAAGTTTCCGGACCGTGTTATCTCTCGAAGAGGTGATCACAATTGGCCACCAAGATCTTGTCAAACCGAGTATAGGGGTTAATCTACCCTTTGGTAGTAGAATCGAACCTTTACTGTCAAGTCGGTGTATTTTTCAAAAAGTGTTCTTTTCTTGCACTTCTTCCGTTGGGGCCACGCGAAGGATAAGGTCTACGCCAACAGCCCAGCGTCGATTCAAGAACTCAAAGATAGAATTCTCAAAAAATGGAATTTTTCTTTGAATACCAAAATAACACCTCTTGTTGGAAAATCCTTTATATCATATTCCATAACGTGTTCACTAGTTGTTAACAGAAGAGCACTTTGTGCAAAAACTACTAGGAGTGGGTTAATTAGTATGTATCTATGAATAGGTCTTGATGCCCTATGTTCACTTTGAACCATTTACAATTGTTTTATGTAATTTAACTCAGTTGTAAATAAAGGACATATATATATACATGAATAGGTCTTCCAACGACCTTTCCAAGAACATATATATCATATTCCAGAACATATATAAAAATAATACATTAATACCAAATATAGTTAAGTGGTATCACCAAGTCTGGATTAGTTGTTGGACAAAAGCTGATTACATCTTTTCCGAGGGGCCCACTGATTTTCAGTAACTTTGGAGGCCCATAAAAAAATGGTCACCAATTTAGCCAAACCGAGTATAGGGGTTAATCTACCCTTTGGTAGTAGAATCGAACCTATACGGTCAAGTCGGTGTATTTTTCAAAAAGTGTTCTTTTGTTGCATAGTGTTATACATAGAGTATGGATTTCTTAAATAATGGGGTTTTTTGTTGTGTTCGGTTCTTTTAATATTTATTGCAACTACAACTTGGCTTTGGAATATTAGGCACAACCATTCGTATGTGACCGTCAAATATATATGTACTATTATTAGCACAACGTTTTAACATAAATATCAGGGTAAATTTACTACAACAGTAAAATAATTATGTGGGGGAAATTTTTGCCATAAATTGTGTTATTATTTTTTTGTTAGCACAACTATTGGAAATTTCCAAAGACCCACATAAAAATGGTTTAATGACATGACATTTAAATATAGTTTTTGCCACAATTTACTTTTGAAGTGACAGCACAAAACAAACGAATGTTAATAATCTTTTTTTATTTAATGTCATTTCTTTTAAACGTTTAACATTAACCTTAGCAATTAACCTCATTAAAATAGGCAAAATGTTAAATTATTGTGGAATTTTTCAATCTGAACAAATTTACATTTAAACATAGTTTTTGTTTTCAATTTCAAACATATGAATGTAAGTTTGTGTATGTACATACATATGTAAGTTATTTTAATGATAGATTTGTTTATGGTCTTATTAAGTAGATGTGTTCTTAAGTAAGACAATAAACTAGAACCGCTTCTGGGGGTTTTCAAATAAGTAACCATTCGCGAGATTGCATTTCAAAACATATGTCCGATCGAAAGAGGTCTGTGTTGTGCGGCTTTGTTATTAATTTATTACGCCAATTGTGAAATTTTAATTGCAATTTAAAGAACAATGTTAAATCTTGTTTGGCCATTATGACCACTGCAGTGCAGATATACTTGTGTTTACTTGCGTTTTTGTTCATTTTTATTTGTTACTTTGTCCGACTTATTAATTGTTAACATTAAAAACGTGGTTATTGTTAAATGAACAATAAATATATTAGATATTATTCTACAATTCTAAGGGGAGTTTACAATAATAATTCATAAAATTAATAATATTTACTAACAATGTTTTAATTAAAACCTACAATCGGAACTAATAAACTTTACTAGGAACCACAAAAGAAACCTTATTATAACTTATCAAACTAACTAAATTCGGCATTGAGATATTTTTATTCACTACTTTTAACTACAAATCGATAATGACCATCAAATTTATGAGGACTTTTAATGACCTAAAAATCTGTTAAATGCCTTTAAACTTGATGGTCGTCGCATTGTTAATTACTTCAGATCATTAATATCGCATCAGATAAAATTCAATGAATATTTACAATAAAACATTTCACGAAATAATTATGTAGTTTTCAATCATCGGTCATGGATATTCCCTCTGTGGCGGTAAACATGACAATTTTGTCTTATGCAGATTTTACATGCATTCACATACAATTCTTACATCTGTGAAAGAATTAAGACAAATCAAAAATTAACACAAAAATTAATCTGTTGACAGTGGTCTGCAGCATGTTCTATTAGGTTTACGACTGTCAGACAGGTGTAAACGTCACATACTTACGTCATGAATCCGCTTTAAATGTATAAACAGTTACAAAGTATAACATTTTATAGGTTGAGGACTTCATTATTCTGTATCTAAATGTGAATTTATTCAGTTAAAAAATACCACAGCAGGAACTGTGTGCTATTGTACAATTATGTAGAAATCACATCTCCAGATTGGACTCGGATCTGTCTAAAAACCAGTAAGGAAAGGCTAAAGTCGGGCGGGGCCGACTATATAATACCCTACACCACTCTCGTAATATTGAATAACTCTGAAATATAAAGTTTGTAATTCATGTATAAATGTTCTTCAAATTCAAAACGATTGGATGTAAACTACAGCATCTATAGGACTAAAGGGTCAAATCGGACGAAACATATATATGGGAGTTATAGCTAAATCTTAACCGATTTTCTTCAAATTCGGCAATGTTGGTTCATGGATCAAGAAACTCTACCATTCTAAATTTCAAAACGATTGGATGTAAAATACAGCTTCTACAGGACTAAAGAGCAAAATCTGACGAAACATATATATGGGAGCTATAGCTAAATCTGAACCGATTTCAACCAAATGCAATAGGGATCTTTACAGCTGCGAAATACTGCAAAATTTCACAACGATCGGAGTGAAATAGCGACCTGTAGTCGACGAACAACTTTACATGGACAGACGGACGGACGGACGGACAGACATCGTTAAATCGACTCAGTTAGTGATTCTGAGTCGATCGGTATACTTTAAGGTGGGTCTAGCTGTGTTATTTTCAGGTGTTACAAACATCTGCCGTGAAACAAACTTATAATACCCTGTACCACAGTGTGGTGTAAGGTATAAATATTAGAAGTTTCCTTAAAATAAATTAATAACACTGTGTGTGCACCTAAATGTAGCCTAGATGGAAACAACTTACCCTGCATAATTTTGACCCGCTAAATCGAATGGCATTGACCATTTTTTCCTGTGATACCGAGTTTTTGAGATATTTAGCCACATAGTTTACTGGTATATAAAGAGATTAGTAAATTCAGACAAAATTTTTGTATATAAGGCTTCGGAATAGATGTTCCATGTCAAGGAAAAAATTAAAGGGGACACTTCAAGAAGTATTTTCTTACCTAAGAAATCGCCCTCCACAAATAATCAGATATCAAAAGTTATAGAAATCGATGGAATTTTAAAAAGAAGTTTTTTGAAAACAGCCTAAAATAATTTTTTGGAAAAGTTTTCGATGAAAATCGAAATGTGGATTCGGGATGTCAAATTGTTTATTTTTTATTTTCTATTTCCTCGCCGATCTACTCAACAGGTTATGCTAATATTTGGCATGCGCATCGAGAATAAGAATTGCATACAAAGTTATAGAAATCGATGGAATTTTAAAAAGAAGTTTTTTGAAAACAGCCTAAAATAATTTTTTGGAAAAGTTTTCGATGAAAATCGAAATGTGGATTCGGGATGTCAAATTGTTTATTTTTTATTTTCTATTTCCTCGCCGATCTACTCAACAGGTTATGCTAATATTTGGCATGCGCATCGAGAATAAGAATTGCATACAACTGAGGGTACAATATTTTGCAAAATGGATTCATTTGCCGGGAATATCGGAATTTAACACACAAATTTGCATATTCTGCTATTTTCACTATCTAGAGTTTAGAAAGTTGATGTCCTAAATTAAGCCCACATCAGTTATCAATCAATTACACGGTAAACCTTCAGTTTTTCGCGTTTTTCTGATTGAATTTTTAACAAAATTACACTTAGGAACCAGATTATTTATAGAAAGCGCATTTTAAGTAAAGTAGAATTGGCTGCACTTATGGTTTATGACTAAAAAATATAACCGAATTATAAAAATACAAGATTTAAAACAATCGGACATTGATTTTTTTCAAACGGTCTATAATGGTTATGTTTGTTCGTAGATAGGAAATCTTAGACTCGATTTCAGAATTCGTCGACACGCTGTACCCGAATATGCAATCAGAATTGTCAAACAACTTCGCGTTACATGATATTTTGAGATAGAAACATATAAATACGACTAATTTATTTTCTTTATCCCCTCACCTTAGAGAGGAGGGTATATATCATTTGCTACGAGCCAAACGTGTAACACTTCGAAGGAGTGACCTAAGACCCTAAGTATGTCTGGCGGAAATCCGTTATGGGTCATTTAACGTCATTTGAGCGAAGTCCGTCCGTCCGTCTGTCTGTCTGTGTGTCTGTCTGCTGGCTGGTGCGCACGATAACTGTCGGAAGGAGTAACCGATTGACTTCAAATTTGGTATGCGGTAATATTTTTCTCTATCTCCGGCTATGTTCGAAGATGGGCCATATTTGTCCACTCCTTCTAGTACCTCAGCCACAAAGGGTTAACTTCATATTGATTCTTTAATAGCTTAGTATACTACTTATTCGAATCTTCTGAAATTTCACACATAGTATTAGTTTTTTAATCGCTAACACGTCAAGAAAAATGGACGAAATGGCCACTCCCTTTTTGGTACCTCCCACACAAATGGACCATTTTGTTCCAAAAGTTACCAGCTTATAACATTAATACCAGTGCAATTAAATACTTGAAATTTTGTACAGTGTAATGCTTTTGTAGTACCTAGAGTCCAAAGAAAAGTGGGCGTTATTGGCACGCCCCTTTTGGTACTTCTCACACAAATGGATCATTTTGTTCCAAAAGTTACCAGCTTATAACTTTAATACAGTACATTTAAATACTTGAAATTTTGTACGGAGTAATGCTTCTATTGTATCTAGAGTCCAGATGGACCATTTTGTACCAAATGTAAACAGCTTTTAACTTAATACCAGTACATACTTTAAAGTTAATAAATGCAATTTAAATCGATAATAATTTAATTCATTTTTAAATTTAAATAATTTAATTAATTTAAAAAAATAAATTTAGGTATTTTTCCTGGGACTCAAGGTGAGGGGACTCATAAGTCGGTTTACCCGACTGAACTTTCTTACATGTTTTCAGTGCAGATTACACTATGCAACAAATGAACACTTTTTGAAAAATACACGGACTTGACTGTATTGGTTCGATTCTACTATCAAAGGGTAGTATAACCCTATACTCGGTTTGGCGAAATTGGTGAGCAATTTTTTTTTATGGGCCTCCAAAGTTTCTGAAATTCAGTGGGCCCCTAGAAAAATGTGTCATCAGCTTTTGTCCAACAACTAATTCAGACTTGGTGATACCACTTAACTATATTTAGCAATAATGTAGCTAAGAATATGCAGAAAAAAGTTTCTCAAAATTTTTTGGGAAAAAAAAAATTTTTCGATACTTTTTTTGAAAAAGTAAAGGAAAATAATATTTTTTTTTCACTTTTTTCAGCATAACTTCCAGGGCCTCGTAATTTTTCTATAACAATGGTTGGCAAAATTGTAGCGAACGTAAATCTGAACAACTTTTGTGAACATATCAATACAATCTGAACGTGTCTAGGCACCCTAAATACCTCAAAAAAAAACTGTACCCCAAAAATTTTAGTATTTCACTATTATGTAACAAAAATAAATTTTTTTGGTTAAAAAAAATGGGGAGGGCGGAGATGAAATGTTCTACAGAAATGTGGGCCATAAAATTTTACTATATGTGTCAGAACACACCATAGCCCAAAACTTAACACAAAAACCAAAAAAAAGGTCAAATACCAGTCAAAAACCTTTACCTTTTTTTGGTGTTTGTGTTATGTTTTGAGCTTTGGTGTGTTCTGACACATATAGTAAAATATTATGGCCAACATTTTTGTAGAACATTTCATCTCCGCCCTCCCCATTTTAAGGGATGTTTTTTATGTTTTGTTAAAATGGGGCCAAAAATTACAGTTATGTGGGGGTGCTAGAGGGTTAATATGTTCCACAAAAATATTGGCCTTAATATTTTCTATAAATTTGCTGAACATACCCTATACCAAAAATATATATTTTTGTTACATAACAGTGAATTCCTAAAATTTTTGGGGTACAATGTGGTTTTTTGAGGTATTTAGGGTGCCTAGACACGTTCAGATTGTATTGATATGTTCACAAAAGTTGTTCAGATTTACGTTGCCTACAATTTTGCCAACCATTGTTATAGAAAAATTACGAGGCCCTGGAAGTTATGCTGAAAAAAGTGAAAAAAAAATATTATTTTCCTTTACTTTTTCAAAAAAAGTACCGAAATAATTTTTTTTTCGCAAAAAATTTAAAGAAGCTTTGTTCAGCATATTCTTACACGGAGGAAAAAAACGGCCTCTGTAACATATTGCCCCAAACATATTTTGCAGGCAACATATATATGTTTGGAGCAGCTCCCAAACATATTATGTTTGGGGTAGCAGTAATGTTCCCAAACATTTATATGATTGTATGCAAACATGTATATGTTTGTTCGTCATCATATATATGATTGTATGTAATCATTTTTATGCTTATATCCAAACATATATATGACATGAAATAATAACGGTTCACAGCAACAAGTAACCTAATGTAAATCGTCACTCACTACGTCAAATACAGAAATACAATAACAACAAACAGTAATACACACTTTGATACTGAAAAGTAGTTCATGAGCTGCAGAATAGTTTTTGAGTTTTCTGAAAATTACTGAATTTTGAGTTGTGTCTCTTTAAAAGAATTTGTGCAATGTGCAGAGCAAGGCAAAACTTCAATAGTACAGTGCACTCTTCACTACTGTACCCGGGGTCATTTCAGATGAAAACAATTTGTTAGTGCGGGAGTGTGTTTGTTCAAAGAACATGAAAAGCACACATACATACGTACATACATATGTATGTTGGCAAAATAATTTATGTGGGGCAATAAAACGGCGTCAGTATTATAGAACGTTTTGTAAATAAAATGTTTTGAAGTAACATACATTCCTTTTTAAAAAAAATAATTTTGCACCAAAATAATTGTGTTTTTTAATGAATAACCTGTATACATCTTTGATATCATATTCTTTTTATACCCTACACCACACTGTGGTACAGGGTATTATGACTTTGTTATACCCTACACCACACTGTGGTACAGGGTATTATGACTTTGTGCATTTGTTTGTAACACCTAAAAGGAGAAGAGAAAGACCCATTGTTTATTATACCGATCGACTCAGAATCACTTTCTTAGTCGATTTAGCCATGTCCGTCTGTCTGTCTGTCCGTCTGTCTGTCCGTCCGTCTGTCCATGTATTCTTGTAATCAAAGTGCAGGTCGTATTTATGGTCCGATTGTGATGAAATTTAGCATAGTGCTCTTTTTTGGTCCAAGGACGATCCCTATTGAAATTGGTTAAAATCGGTTCAGATTTGGATATAGTCCCCATATATATGTTTCACCCGATTTGACATGCAAGCGCCGTAGAAACCACATTTTACATCCGATCTTTATGAAATTCGGCAGAGAGAGTTTTATTATTACGTGAATGAACACTACCAAATTCGGAGAAAATCCGATCAGATTTAGATATAGCCCCCATATATATGTTTCACCCGATTTGGCATGTAAGCGCTGTAGGAACTGTATTTTAAATCAGATCAGTACGAAATTTGGCAGAGAGTGTTCTCTTATTACATGAATAAACACTGCCAAATTCGGGGAAAATCGGTTCAGATTTAGATATAGCCCCCCATATATATGTTTCACCCGATTTAACATTTAAGCGCTGTAGAAATCTTGTTTTATATTCGATCAGTACGAAATTTAACAGAGAGAGTTTTCTTATTACATGTATGAACACTGCCAAATTCGGGAAAAATCGGTTCAGATTTTAACATAGTCCCAATATATATGTTACACCCGATTTGACATGTAAGCGCTGTAGAAACCGTGTTTTATATCCGATCAGTATCGACAGAGAGAGTTTGCTTATTACATGTATGAACACTGCCAAATTCTTATCGCAATGCCCATTTTCGCATTGGTAGGTAGGTGTAGGGTATTATATATGTAGTCGGCCCGACTTTATGTCTTTCCTTACTGGTTTATTTTGAATTTGTTGTACGTGTTAAAACTACAACTAATTTCTTTGAATTCGACATTCACCACACATATGCAATAAAAAAACACGACCTTAAGCTCGACCGGGCGAGTAAGCATTATGAAATAATAATAATACCCTTTGGTGTCGGTGCCATTCCTCCTCATACACACGGTTACCATATACATATTACCCTTCTTTGCACAAAATTATGAGTCATATAATTGCGCTCTCTGAGAGTAATACACTCTAAAACTCTAAAAAATATGTTCTAATATATTATTTTGCCAAAAATATGTTAGGACACCATCATATCGTTTTTTAATATCCTAGAATTTTGCCCCGAACATATTATGATTGTGTGCAAACATAATATGTTTACCCACAAACATATATATGATTGTGCCCGTCCCAAACATATATATGATTGCATCCAAACATATTTTTAACATATCTTTTCTCCGTGTAGCTACATTATTGCCAAATATAGTTAAGCGGTATCACCCAGTCTGAATTAGTTGTTGGACAAAAGCTGATGACACCTTTTTCGAGGGGTCCACTGATTTGCAGAAACTTTGGAGGCCCATAAAAAAAATTGATCACCAATTTCGCCAAACCGAGTATAGGGTTATACTACCCTTTGATAGTAGAATCGAACCTATACTCTCACGTCCGTGTATTTTTTCCCCGGTTGCACAGTGTTATTTAAGTCATTTGAGCAATGTCCGTCCGTCTGTCTGCCGATAACCGATTGACTTCAAAATTGGAATGCAGTAATTTTGTTCTCCATATCAGGCTAAGTTCAAAGATGGGCCATATTTCACTCCTTCTAGTTCCTCCCCCACAAAGGGTTAACATTTTGTGAAATATTGAGTCTTTAATAACATCTATTGTACTTATTCGCATCTTCTGTAATTACACATATTGTTTAGCGCTCTGGCGTTTTGTTGCCTTTCAAAAAAAAGAAATCTTAGTTTTTCAATTTGTAAAATTCACAGTTTTTATTGAAAATGGTATGTTAGTAAGGTGGGAACAATTCAATTAAAAGTATTGTGTTGTTTTAGTTCAAACTAAGAGCAATTCAAATTGTTTTGTATTCAATAATTTTAAGACAAAGGGACTTCTTTTATTTTGAGGGTTACTATTTCTTTACTTATAAAAATGTTTACATATAACCACTAGCACTTTATAATTCACTTATTATCACTTATCACGGGGGAGAGGCGCACGAGTTTAGTTTAAGGATCGGTAAAAGACTGATTACTTGTGCTTGCCATCTATCTCTTCTAAGCTCACTTAACGACTTTCGTTAAGCTACAGATGGCAAGCGACAAGTAAACAAACATATAAACAAAAGGGAAATTAGAGTAATGAGTGCTTTAGAGTGATGAGTGCATAAGTTATGCATGTATGGGCATATAAATGCATTTATACACCTACACATATAGTGGACGTTTCACACTGATGTTCAAAAGTGAGATGTCACCTTTGAACATTCTCCCCCCCCCCCCGTGATATAGTGTAGATTATTCTAACTTAAACTAGCTTAATCTAAAACTGCAGCTCATTTCGCTCCCGTGGATGAAAACCCCATCCAGTTTTGGGGCCTGTCCCGGATCCAAGGCTTGAATAACAAACGTTGACGGAAATGCGATGGCGGGTCTGAGTAGGGTCGAAGTGGTAGGGTACTGGGTACAGCATCTGTCTTCAGGGAATATGGGCTGACATCGTGTCGTATAACGGTACTTCGTGAGTTGGATGAGTCACGACTCGGGGTTGGGCTAGGCAACTGAGAAACCATATCTAGAGTAGAAGAGATGTGAGTACCAAGTTCTTTTACAAATAAATAGAGTGTTAGTCAATCTGAAAATAGTTTGACGATTTTCGTTATCGGTCTACTAACTACTCCTTGTGCTGTCCGAATATCTACGACCCTAATGTTTTGATCAGTTCCAAGGTAAGTTCTTTCTATACGACCTAATTTCCATTCAGTCGGGGCCAATCTCTCATCTTTAATTACAATCAGATCGTCTTCCTTTACATTTTCTGTTTGATACTTCCACTTATATCGACGATGTAGCTCATTTAAATACTCAGTTTTCCATCTTTGGCAAAAATATTGAGAGATAATCTTTAATCGTTTCCACCGATTGGCAAGGGTGATGTTTCCGTCTGAAACATCTGGTTCCGCTGGGGTCAAAATGGAGGTACCTATCAGAAAATGAGCTGGGGTAAGAGGATTTAAGTCGGAAGGGTCATCGCTGGCTGGACTTAGGGGTCGAGAGTTAAGACAGGCTTCAATTCGCGCTAAAATGGTCGAGAATTCTTCAAAGGTAAAATTCATTTGCGGTATAAATTTTCGTAGATGTGTTTTGAATGATTTAACTCCCGCCTCCCATAATCCTCCCATATGAGGGGCACCGGGAGGAATGAAACTCCATTCTAAATTTTGATAAACATTGTTCTGTGTGGCGTCCTTTTGCAGATTCTTCATAAACTCTAGCCTATCTTTTCTTATTAATTCTGCTGCTCCTACAAAATTAGTCCCATTATCGGAGTAAGCCTTTGCTGGGCATCCACGTCGCCCGATAAAACGCGATAAAGCGGCTAAAAAAGATTGAGTTGATAGATCACTAGTGGGTTCTAAGTGAATTGCTTTTGTGGAAAAGCAAACGAAGACGCAAACATAACCCTTTGTTATTAAACAAGCTCTTCCTGTAAAATTCTTTATGTTGAAGGGTCCTGCAAAATCTACTCCTGTGTTGGTAAAAGGTCGAGTCAGCATAGTTCGCTGGGGCGGAAGTGAGGCCATAATTTGCGTTTGAGTTTGGTGTTTATACAAAACACAAGTTCGACAATTATGAATTACCTTCTTGATTATGGGCTTCAATTTAAATATCCAAAATTCAGACCTGATTACTCGAGTCATGAGTTGATTTCCGCCATGCATCGTAATTTTGTGAAAAAATTCTACTAACAAAAGGGCTAATCTCGATTCGTATGGGATAAGAATGGGATGGCGCTCGTTATATGTAAGTGCTGGGGACTGAACAAGGCGGCCATTTGCCCTAATGATTCCTTTTGAATCAATGAATGGATTGAGAGATAAAAGACTGCTGCCAGATGAGAGTCTTCTCTTTTGGGTTAACACTAAATACTCCTCTGCGAAATAATGTTTTTGTGTTAAAACAATAAGACGATCTTTGATATCTTGTATTTCACCATGGGTGATTTCTGTTGAAGAAATTCTAAGTCGGGTCCGATTGACGCTGGTATTTCTCCAAAAACGAATCGCAAATGCTAAGACTTTATATGCTCTAGAGAGAGATGAGAATCTATTTAAGGGATCTTCAAAAATCGTGGTCGAGAAAACTTTAACTGCTTTTGCTTCTAACTCTGTGTCGCACATAATGTCGTGTCTAGGCCATCGGTCTTTTGGAAACCTCAACCATTGGGGTCCAGTCCACCACAAATGATGTGACTGCAAATCATTTGGCGAACATCCTCGACTGGCTACATCAGCTGGGTTGCTTTCTGAATCTATGTGCTTCCAATATTCGTTGCCTACATTATCTAAAATATCTGAAATTCTATTTCCTACAAAGGCACTCCATGAACAAGGGGGTTTTTTGAGCCATGCTAACACAATTGTTGAGTCAGTCCAAAAGTGAGTTGAAATATTTTCAATTTGTAAGTTGGGAACCACCGCTGTGGTTAATTTTGCTAAGAGAACGGCTCCGCATAATTCTAATCTAGGCAGAGATATTTTTTTGATGGGTGCTACTCGAGTTTTCGCTGCCAAAAGAAACGTGTCGACTGTTTGATCTAAATGTTCTACTCTAACATAAAGAGTCGCGGCGTAAGCGCTTTCTGAAGCGTCACAAAAACCATGCACTTCAATTTTACTTGAGGGTTTAAATCTGATCCACCTAGGCACTGAAACTGAATCTATTGAGGGACAATTTTTAATGAAATTCTTCCAATTCATTTGAGTTATGGGCTTCAACGCGTCGTCCCAATCTACTTTATCCAGCCAGACTTGCTGCATGATAAGTTTCGCTACGACGATTACTGGAGCCAGCCATCCACATGGGTCGAAAAATTTGTCAATTGTTGAAAGGACTTCTCTTTTGGTGCACAATTCCCTTTCTTCCGTGGGTGGTGGTGTGAACGTAAAGTTATCAGCCGAAATGTTCCATCGGATACCTAGAGTCTTCGTTGAAGTTCCTTCCGAAATATCCAACCAATTGACCGGCAAGAGTGAGTCAGGTGGCAGATCGCGAAGTAGATTGGGGTCGTTTGAACTCCATTTTCTCAATTCAAAACCTGCTGAGTCCATGGCTGCTACTAATTCTATCATAGACTTAAGGGATTCTTCTACAGTGTGACCTCCAGCTAAAACGTCGTCGACATATAAATTTTGTTTTATAATTTCCGAACCTAATGGGTATGTTTCTTTAACATCTTCTGCCAATTGAATTAGGGTCCTAAGAGCTAGAAATGGGGCGCAATTAATTCCGAAAGTGACTGTCGAAAGTTCAAAGTCTTCAACTGGGTCATTTGCTGATCTTCTAAAAAGAATTCTTTGAAATGGGGCCTGACTTGGGTCGATTTGTATTTGACGATACATTTTGGTAACGTCCGCGTTAAATACGTATTTAAAAAACCTCCATTTTAAAATCTGCAATACTAAATCCTGTTGAAGAATAGGCCCTGGATGTAAAATGTCATTAAGACTTTTCCTATTCGATGTGGGACTTGACGCATTGAAAACTACCCTAAGTTTAGTAGTAACCCTATCTGGTTTAATAACTGCATGATGTGGCAAATAGTAGTGAGGGGTATTCTCGATTTCCTGGGGTCTCAGTTTCCGCATGTGTCCAAGTTCCAAATATTCCATTATCGCTGCGTCGTATTGAGATTTGATTTCGGGCGTTTTTTGCAACTTTCTTTCCATTCTATAGAATTGCGCCATTGCGATATTTCGAGATGCTCCAAGTTCAGCACAACGGCATCGTGACAATATATCGTCCATCTTCATTTCTTCGCGTTGTATTTTTGAAATTTGTTTCGCAAAAGGTGTCTTCTGCTGACCTCAAAACTTTTTTTGGGGTCTCCTCCACCTCTCAAAAACGTGTGAGAATTTTCTCGATCGAAACTGTATTGTAAATTGAAATTTTCCTATCATTTGTGTTTGATTTTTCAAGGGGTCCGCCCACTATCCAGCCAAAAACGGTGCTTTGCGCTAGTAAAGATCCTATAGATTTCATTGGAGCTCCTACTGTGTAAATTAAGGGTCCTATGTCTAAACCTATCAGAAGATCTATGGGTCGGCTTTCGTAAAAACGAGGATCTGCTAACTCGAGTTGAGTTGTTTCTCTATGTTGATTTTTATCTAGTGTGCGCGACGGCAAATTAGAAGGAAGGGACTTCAAAACGGGCGCCCAAACTTCTAATTCAAAACTAGGGTTTGTACGAGAACAAAGGTTAAAAAGACAAGCTTTTGTTGAAGTTTCTGAAACGGTTTCACTTAAACCGGTAACATGAACAAGATTCTTCCTAGTTGGAAGCTTCAATTGGTTTGTAATCTTCTCTGAAATAAATGTTGATTGAGATCCAGGGTCGATAATCGCTCGTGCGTCATATCGCTGCCCTCTAGATTCAATTTGAACAATCGCTGTGAAGAGTAATGTTTCTTTCGATTGCTGCTGGCTAAGTTGTGAATTTTCCTTGAGAGTTAGTGTCGTTATACTAGGAGTTTGAAAACTAGGTGTGGACTGTAAACTAGGAGTGGATTGTACTAGGGTGGTTAGAGCTGCCGCACTGGTACTAGGTCGTACGTCATCTCTAACCGGTTGTGAATTTGTAGGTCGGGCCTCGTTACCCTTATGTAATAAAGTGTGATGTCTTTGATTACATTCCCTACACGTGAAACGACTCTTACAATCTCTTACAACATGATCCGAAGTGATGCAGTTGTAACAAAGATTGTGGAGTTTGACTACGTGAATGCGATCATTCACGTTTTTCTCAAGGAATTGTGGACAATTTCGTAACAAATGGTTTGCCTTGCAAATTTGGCAACTCGGTCCATTTGTACTACTACTAGGTTGCGTAGATGTGCTTAATCTGTTGCTATTGTTGAATCTTCTTTGCGAACTTTGAGTCTGTTGCGCAACATTAGTTTGAAATGACTTAACCCTATTTTCCTTCCTACTATAATCGGGTCTAGGCTGATTATTTTTGAAGAAATGGGGCTTAATATTTCCTACAGATTCTAAAGTTTTGAATTTGTGCGTTAAAAATTCGTTCAAATCTTTCCAAGACGGTAGTATGGAACAATCTTCCAAACCGTTTTCAAATTCTTCTAAGAAATTTCTCGGCAGTTTCGTAGAAGTAAGGTAAACTAAAATTGGATCCCACCCCTTCACATCTACGTTGAGTGTTTCTAGTGTCTGAACGCCACCATCAATAGTGCGTTGAAGTTTCTGGATCGAAGATCCTGAATCTGCCGAAACTGGTGGAAAACTAAGTAGAGTCTTTAGCTGTTCGTTAACTTGCATTCGTTTATTCTCGTATCTGTTTTCTAAGTTTTTCCATGCTAGATCAAAACCTTCATTTGTTAGTGGTACGTTACTAATAATTTCCCGTGCCTCCCCCGCGGTTTTTTGTTTTAGATGGAAAAGTTTTTCTACTTTACTAAGTCTAGAATTATTTCTGTACAAGGCCGAAAACAAATCCCGAAAAGTAGGCCAAGCGCTGTATCCTCCATGAAATGTGTCGGTGTCGCATGGTGGTAAACGTAACGATAGATGGTTGTTTAGCTCTACTGTTTCCTTTTTTCGGGTCTCCGATTCTCGTTCGAACTTTTCCTGCTGCCTTTCGTCGGTTAGTGCTAAAATTTCTCCATTTACTGCGCTTAAACATCGTTTGTATGTCTCTAATGCCTCTTTATAATGGGTCCTCAACTTTGATTTATCGATTGGGGCCTCATCTTTTTCGGGAACACGGTCTCTACAATCTAAATAGGCCCTTTTCACTTGATCCCAAACAGAGTTCAATTCTACACGTGTCACTTCTAATGAGTGAATATTATCATCGGTGCTAGTAGCAGAGTAACCACTCTCAAAGTCTATCAGGTCATTTACGCAATTTACAAATTTATCACGTAAAACTTTATCCATATTTCCTCCTTCTTAAATATTTTCTTTGTCAAATTTTAAACTGGCTAAAATTTCAAGAAACTTTTAAAATTGAGCTTTTCTTTTAACAATTTCTGTAAAAACTTACATTGCCAATATTTGCAAAATAATTTCAGAAAAACGCTAAATATTTGTTGAATGGGGCCAATCTTTTACAGTCCGACTTTTTTTTTCACGAATAGATATAAATAATGGCAGTTTACTTTGAACTTGTGTCGTTTGTGCGAAAAGTAAGAAATTTTAGCGATAATAATTTTGATAGACCTGGGTCTTTTGGAAAAAAAAAAATTATATAAATAAAAATTTGGACGAAAGTAATTCTTTGTCGGCTAGTGTACTCTCAAAAAAAATTATCAATCAACTCTTCTTTGACAAAACAAAAAAAAAATAAAAAAAGAGTAGGAAAGTGATTTTTCTATCAGAAAAAATTCAATCAAATCAAAAAACAAATTTTGTAAGAAAGTGTTTTTTGCAAATTTATAACAAACAAAAAAAAAACAAACTTTGTAGGAACGTGTTTTTTCAAAAAAAAAATACCCAAATTTTGTAGGGAGGTGTTTCACTTAATAGATTTTTCGAGCAAATTTATTTTTCGTAGTAAAGTGTAATTTCCAAAAAATTAGCACTTAATAAATTTCTGAACAAATGTATTTTTCGTAGTAAAGTGTAATTTCCAAAATTAGCACTTAATAAATTTTCGAGTCAAATTTATTTTTCGTAGCAAAGTGTAATTTCCAAAAATTAGCACTTAATAAATTTCTGAGCAAATTTATTTTTCGTAGTAAAGTGTAATTTCCAAAAATTAGCACTTAATACATTTTTCGAGCAAATTTATTTTTCGTAGTAAAGTGTAATTTCCAAAAATTAGCACTTAATAAATTTCTGAGCAAATTTATTGTTCGTAGCAAAGTGTAATTTCCAAAAATTAGCACTTAATAAATTTTTCGAGCAAATTTATTTTTCGTAGTCAAGTGTAATTTCCAAAAATTAGCACTTAATAAATTTTTGTGCAAATTTATGTTTCGTAGTAAAGTGTAATTTCCAAAAATTAGCACTTAATAAATTTCTAAGCAAATTTATTTTTCGTAGTAAAGTGTAATTTCCAAAAATTAGCACTTAATAAATTTCTAAGCAAATTTATTTGTCGTAGTAAAGTGTAATTTCCAAAAATTAGCACTTAATAAATTTTTGTGCAAATTTATTTTTCGTAGCAAAGTGTAATTTCCAAAAATTAGCACTTAATAAATTTTTCGAGCAAATTTATTTTTCGTTGTAAAGTGTAATTTCCAAAAATAAAAATAAATTTCAATAAATGTAAATTATTGTGTTAGTTCTGTTTAGCTTTTGCCGAAATGTCCGTCCGATCCCATCAACCATCAAACCATATGTTCTTTCATTCCTTTCTTTACGGCTGAAATTATGTTTTCCTACTTCTCCCTTTTTTTCTATTTCACAAAAAAAATCCAGTGGTACATTAACCTTTGGGTTCCCTAATCAAGGCAAGAAGTGAAAACGAATGAAAAGACAACGAGAAACCAACGAAAAAAAATCCGCTACCTATGGCCTCATATGCATCGATGTACATAGACTGGTGTTGTTGTTGTTTTAATGGGTACGAGGGGTCGAGTTGAAAGTGTCGGCACAGGAACTTTTTTATCAAATATATCAAGATTTTCGCGTTAAATCGGTTGGAAACTACAGTAATGCTGATTTGTAGCACAAACCACACATATTAATGGCAATAGAGATTAAAAAATCGTAAATTTTTTGACATTTTTCAAAAGGGTTTTTCTATTGAATCTAAAGCAATACGAGGGTCGTTCAAAAAGTTGGAACACGTATTTTCTAAAGCAAAAAAAATAAATTTATTTTTTCTTTTTAATTTATTGATTGGGATTGATTTTAGCGTCTCCAAAGCATCAGCTAATATCATACGGTCGATTTCTCCCTCAGAAAATCGCATACAAAGAAGGCAAAAAAAAATATTTTTTTCTCTAAGTTGCAAACTTGATGTTTAAAGTACCCAAAAATCACGAAGTAATGTAGGGTTCTCAAGCCAGTCAGCGGATGAGTCGAGCCAATAAAAATCTTTCCTTTTTTTTTTAAGCAGCTAATAATAATAGTAATAAGAATAAAAGTAAGCTTAATAAATATAACCGCGATTTAAGCAGCCGAAAAAATTCAAGAAATTTTCGCTCTTTTGTTTCGCAAGAAAGTTGTCCGTCCACGCGTTATTTAGCACAAAATTATCTGGAATTCTTGCTGAGGTTTTCGGAATAAGTCAATGGGTGTCCGTCCGCGCGTCCGAAATCTTAATAAACTTGTCTTAATAATCGTATCTTAATACTCTTATCTTAATATTCTTATCTTAAAAATAACTTGATGGCATAAATCGACTCGACTAGCCGCTGGCTTTCAGAAAAATTTATCAGAATGCGTAATAAATTATTTGAACAAATTATCGAAGGGTTTTCAAAAAGGTTGGGTCGCTATTTTCCCAAAGTTTCGAAAACTAGAAAACAGTAAAGTCGCGCGTTGTTACCGAAAAAATCGTCAAAAAACTTTCATAGGTTAGAATGCATGTAGGTTATGCAAGAGGTTAGTATATATGTAAAGGGTATATATGTGTAGCAATGTGTAGGTAGGTAACTGCAAGCTAACTGCACTTATGTATGTATGTATATCAAAGTGCTATGTATGTATGTGCAAGCTAACTGCAGTTAAATATTCAGTTATCTTTGTATATATGTAAAAGACGAAAAACCAAGCCAGCGTCGTACATAGGGCCAGACCCGCCAAAATCTCCTTCATATAGTAATATGGCGGAGTTCGAAAAAAATGGTTTTGGCACCCTATGTAACAACGCTACCTGCACAAATTTTGGGTACTCACATTGATCCTTTTATGTGTTTGAGGTACCTGTTGTTGGCGTTGGTCGCTGGTTCTTCCTTCCTTCCTTCTAGGGATTCAAGGGTGATGTTGTTGGGTTGTGTTTCCAAGGGGTCTTGTGTTGCTGGCTTGTGTTGGGTCACTTTTTGTTGGGTCACTTTAGTTTTTGGGTCACTTTGTTTCTTTTGTTTAATCGCGCCGAACCGATTTTTTATTTTAGCCGATCTTGCACAATGCTCACGGTGTTTGAATTTTAAATATTTTTTAAAACACTTTTTTTGTTTTAATTGCACTACACACGTTGATATTTTTGTTTTTTAATTATTTAAAAAACGCACTTTTTTATCCGGTTCGCATAGGACCAAATGTTTAGCGCTCTGGCGTTTTGTTGCCTTTCAAAAAAAAGAAATCTTAGTTTTTCAATTTGTAAAATTCACAGTTTTTATTGAAAATGGTATGTTAGTAAGGTGGGAACAATTCAATTAAAAGTATTGTGTTGTTTTAGTTCAAACTAAGAGCAATTCAAATTGTTTTGTATTCAATAATTTTAAGACAAAGGGACTTCTTTTATTTTGAGGGTTACTATTTCTTTACTTATAAAAATGTTTACATATAACCACTAGCACTTTATAATTCACTTATTATCACTTATCACGGGGGAGAGGCGCACGAGTTTAGTTTAAGGATCGGTAAAAGACTGATTACTTGTGCTTGCCATCTATCTCTTCTAAGCTCACTTAACGACTTTCGTTAAGCTACAGATGGCAAGCGACAAGTAAACAAACATATAAACAAAAGGGAAATTAGAGTAATGAGTGCTTTAGAGTGATGAGTGCATAAGTTATGCATGTATGGGCATATAAATGCATTTATACACCTACACATATAGTGGACGTTTCACACTGATGTTCAAAAGTGAGATGTCACCTTTGAACACATATAGTATCAGTTTATTAGTCGCCTTTTAGAATCTCCCACACGAATGTACCATTTTGTACCAAAAGTTAGTGCTTATGTTTAGCTTTAATACCAGTGCATACAACTGACTGATGATGAGGGGGATTCGTAATTCGGTTTATCCGAGAGAATTTTCTTACTTGTTATGCCCTCCACCATAGGATGGAGGGTCGCTACGTTTGTAACACGTCTAAATATTGATCTAAGACTCCATAAAGTATATATATTCTTAATCGTCGTAAAATTCTAAGACGATTTTGCCAGGTCCGTCTGTCCGTCCGTCTGTTGTAATCACGCTACAGTGTACAATAATTCAGATAGATAACTGGAATTTGGTATAGATACTTCTTATACCGAGCTTTCTGATAGAGACATAACAATTTCGTATCTTTATGTCAACGCACATTCAAACATTTTTATTGATCTTTCAGTGTCAAAACGTTAGTCGAAGTCAACATTTTCATCATGGTAAAGTTCACTTACGTGCAACGTTTTGAAATCATTAAAAATGATTACCGAAATTCTGAGTCTTTAAGAGCGCTTACTCCAGTTTTCGGCCGTAATAATTGTCCGTCAGGCTGTGCGTGCTATAATTTGGATCCAAATTTTCCCGTTTGGATGTTCCGCGCCAAAGAGACGCCGTACGGCTCGAAGCGACGAAAATATCGCAGTCGTAAGTGTATTCGTTTAAAATGAGCTGAATCAGTCGATTCCACGTAGTTAAAGGTCGAAACGCCGAAACTTCTCCGACTCGGATTACTGTGTGGTGTGGTTTTCATGCCGGAGGTGTGATTGCGCCGTTTTTTCGTCGATGAAAACAATCGTCATGTTACCGTCAATGGAGAGCGGTATCGTGCCATGTAAGATAATTATTTTTGGCCAGGATTGAATGAGCTTGACATCGCCGATATGTGATTTCAACAAGACGGTGCCACTAACCACACAGCACGGGTTACAATCGATCTACTGAAAGGCAAATTCAATGAACGTGTTATCTGGAGAAATGGTCCGGTCTAATGGCCACCTCGTTCATGCGATTTAAATGATATTAGACGTATCTGACACAATGCCAAAAAAAATTTTCACCAGGAGACGTAAGTGCAATATGTCACTTAATATTTCGTTTTTCCGAAATGTTTGTTCATTATTGCAAAAAGTTATGGAGTACTTGCTGGACCCAGTCCATTCGTTGCCCATTTTGGACCGATTGCGGTCGAAACGGGATCACGGTCCAGTCCCAATCATCAGGTAACGACAGTAGGAATCTCGATAATCCATTCGTAGGTAGGAATAGTAGGAATCACTTAGAAAATAATTCCAATCAATAACTAATATAGCCTTTGTCACCCGTCATAACTAATATAGCCTATGTCAGAAATCTGAAGATTCCCTGAAAACTTCATCAATATCGGTCCAGCCATTTTGGAGTCCATCCGTAACAACAAACACACCCATTTATATAAAGAATGATTAAAAAATAAATTATTAGGATGAATATAAAAGTATAATTAATTATAACCCGATTATAAATATATAATGAAAACTAATGTATTTTCGATTGAGAGATGGCTTTCCGTCTCTTGGAATGGCATTTTAATATCCTAACGAATAGAGTGCTCATTTGAAAACAATGTAATAACAATTACGCCTATTTTATAATATACCAAAAGTATTACACTTCATAAAATGTCAAGTATTTATATGAACTGGAATCAAAGTCATCAGCCGTTAACTTTTTCTGTAAAATGATCCATTTGTTTGGGAGATGCCAAAAGGGACGTCGCAACTTGGGTTATTTTTCTCAAGATGATTGCGATAAAGAAACTAATACTATATGTGGAATTGTGGGAGATTGTGGCGTGGGGGTGGTACTCGAAGGAGTGGACCAGCCTCCAGTGATAGAAAAAATAACACAAAATGTGAAGTCAAAAGGATACTCCTGTCAAAAGTTATCGTGCGCACCAGCCAGACAGGCGGACTGACATTGCTCAAATGACTTAAAATGGACCAAAATGGATAGTGTCATTGGTATTCTTCGAATTTTTAAATTAAAAAAAAAATGGTCCATGCGAGCTTTTATCCATTCGAAGTAGGTCTACAAAAGTGAACCATCACAATGTATCGTTCCTAGTCACCGTGACGGTCTATGTTCAGATTATAAATTCGAAATTAATAATTTAATTTATATCGGAACATGTAGATTTTTGTAAATCTCTTTCGCTTTAACTAGTGTTCATTTTATATAGTTATAACTCGGTGCGCTTCGCAGACCCATCCTTTATTTATTTTTGTTTAGGGTACCGTAAAATAGTTACATTTCTTTCTTTCAAATACACATGATTATTTCATATGACGAAAATTAAGTAAATTCGGATCTTTTTCCACACTAAAATACGAAAAATACCATACAATTTCTTATTTATATATTACAAATGTTATGTTGTTATAGTATTTATCCCTTTTCCGTAATGTGCCTCTAAACACCATTTAATCGTTTTTGCATCACAGTGCAGCTATAAGTATGTATTAAGAGAAAAACATACTGTATATTCCAAAAGCTAAATTCGCACCCTTAGCCCTACTCTACCATATTTAACCCTTTTTGCCATATCGTACCATATTTTACCATTTTTGCACAACGGTACCATTTTTTAACCCTTTTTGCCCCACTGTGCCATTGTTTACCTCACTGTACCATATTAGCACATTTTGCCCCACTGTACCACAATATTTATCATTTTTCCCCCCATTTTTGCCTAGTCTACGTTCCAATGGCTACCCTGAAGCCAAATTAGACGATTCAAGATCTTGCCATTTGGACTTGGCTTTGGTGCCATATTTATCCCTTTTTGTCCCAATGTGCGCGTAAATTTTTAATTTCGAAAAATGGTGATTCATACCGAATCTTCGCCCTAGGCGCTACCCTCACACGAAATGTTGCAATTCTAGCTCCGGCCGTTTGGATTTTTTTTCTTTTTTGACCCATTATACGCCAAAAATTTCGAAAAACCCTTCCATATTGCGCGTCTATATAGCAAGGACTACCATCCTACCAAATTTCATGACTCTAGCTTTAGCCGTTTGGGCTGGGCGGTGATCAGTCGTAACTGACATTGAGTATAATTTTTTTCCCACAAAGTGACGTATCTGCATTGTTTATGAAAAACATGCATTATAATTAAATTTTTTAATTTTTTTTTAATAATATTGAAAAAGATGGAGTTAAGTACACAATGAGAAAATCAAACTGGAAATATAATAAATATTACGCCGTGGGAAGAAGGAACATTGTCTCAAAAACAGAAAAACTGCTCTCCTGAACAATTTTGAAAATGGCAGTTACTGCAGTTGGTCATCCAAGCGACGATATGACCGAAATCAAATTTCGTTCTTAAAATGTAACATTTGCACTACACCTGGAAAACTCTATATCTTAAATATTCTGTGTTTTATTAATATATAAAATTGTTATGTCCTTAATGAAATAGCCTTTAGCTACATGGGTTTGAAAATGGCCAATCTCGATTGGGGCCGATTTGACTTCTTAACGGCATAGAGACCACACATTTCAAGTAATCGGGCAGAATATTGGTAACAGGGGTTTATTTATACACAGAATCTTTCACACGAACAATGGTAGTCATAGGTCCATGTTTTGATATAGGCCCCATACAAAGGTGCCTCTAGATTTGACTTCGTATCGCCACAAAAACCTCAAATTTGAACGAATTGGGCTGAAATTTTGTAATGAGTTTATTTGTACCCGAAACCATTAAAATGCAATCCATGGTGGAGGGTGTGTAAGATACGGCATGGCCGATCTTAATCCGTCTTTACTTGGTATCCCCTCACCTTAGGGAGGAGGGTACGAGGGTCGCTATTTATACACCCATGGTAATAATTATACTTCCATATAAAAAAAGGACCATGCAATTGTGTTTTTATATTTTGGAAAAACTTTTTATTGGAAGATTGTTCTTAAATGATTTGTTAACCAAAACATGCGTTGACATTTCAATTTATAAAAAGTATCCGAATTTTAAAAGAAAAATGAAAAGTACTTCATTGGTAAAAAATATACTTCCAAATTAATTTAGACTAAACAATTTCGAAACAATACATTTTTTTAGAAAACATAATTTGTCTTATAATGAGTATTAGCGCCAGACACCATAATTACTTCTTTAAGTCATTATGATATGCAATAAATTAAGTTTGTAAGCAGTGATGTGGGTATTCCACTCCAAGTTTTATTTATCGCTGCTCGGAGGTCTCCTAGATTGGAGAATTGCCGCCAATTGTCATAAATTTGATTTGTCATATTCCCCAGGACGTTTTCAATCGGATTTAGATCTATACTTAACGCAGGTCATCGCAGCAGTGGTATATTTTTGGCGTTAAACCAGTCCGTCACAATTTTAGCTTTATGTATTCGGGCTTAATCTTGTTGAAAAATAGTCGACGACTCATAAATATCGTCCAAAAAGGAGATAAGGACATCATTCAAAAGTTCAATGTAACCGATGGAATTTATCTTGTTGGTAAATAAAGGAATATTAACAAACAAAGTTGCATTTTTGCGCATAGGTGTCTTTTAAGAGCAACATTGACTTGTGGTAGTATATTTATTACCATGGCTGTATATCGGTCCTGGCAATGATTGTGTTTCCAGATGAAAACTGGAACTTCCATTGGAAAGTATGACATTTTTATACCCTACACCACACTGTGGTACAGGGTATTAAAACTTTGTGCATTTGTTTGTAACACCCAAAAGGAGAAGAAATAGACCCATCGTTTATTATACCGATCGACTTAGAATCACTTTCTGAGTCGATTTAGCTATGTCCGTCTGTCCGTCTGTCTGTCTGTCTGTCCGTCTGTGCATGTATTCTTGTAATCAAAGTACAGGTCGCAATTATGGTCCGATCTCGACGAAACTTTACACATATCTTTTTTTTGGTCCAAGGACGATCCCTATTGAATTTGGTTAAAATCGGTTTAGATTTAGATATAGCCCCCATATATATGTTAGCCCCGATTTGACATGTAAGCGCTGTAAAAACTTTATTTTATATCCGATCAGTATGAAATTCGGCAGGAAAAGGTTTCTTATTACATGAATGAACTCTGTTAAATTTGGAAGAAATCGGTTCAGATTTAGATATAGCCCCATATATACGTTACCCCCGATTTGACATGTAGGCGCTGTAGAGACTGTATTTTATATGCGATCAGTACGAAATTCGACAGAAGGAGGTCTTTTTACATGAATGAGTATTCAGGGAAGATCGGTTCAGATTTATATTGATTGTTCCTTTTGATTTGGTATCAAACCGCTATAGAAGTTGTATTTTACTTCCGATCATTAAAATTTTCCAGAAAGATGTTTCTCAATTTAGGAACAAATATTGCTTAATTTAGCGATTATCGTTTCAGAATTAGATAATATGTTTCTACCCATTTACCAATTATTCCAAATTATTATGGCAATGACCCTTATCGCATTGTTAGGGAGGTGTAGGGTATTATATAGTCGGCCCCGCCCGACTTTCTGCCTTTCCTTACTGGTTTAACATAACTTCACTCAGACCGTTTTGTCATTTAAGCGCGAATTGTTTTGGTTACAGTGTGTTGAAAGTTCACCTCCAACCAACGTCGAAAAAAGTTGACCAAGCACTTTTTTCTTGATGCGAGTGAATAAGAATAAGTGATTGGGTGTCAAATCAGGGCTGTGCGGCGGATGACCCATCAATTCGATGTTTTGGCCGGTCAATTCGCTGGTTTGAGCCGATGTGTGAGAGCTCGCATTGTCATGGTGCACAATGATTCGTCTTCTCTTGTTCGTTTTTCGAATTTCTCCGAAGACTTCAGGCAAAAAAATTGTGGTGTACCACTCAGAATTGACCGTTCTACGTTGCTCAAGCGGAACAGTCGCCACATGACCAGTTTTGCCGAAGAAACCGGCGACCATTTGCTTCGAAGTGCTTCTTACACGAACAACTTTCGCTGGATTTGGCTCGTCTTCGAAGACCCACACGGTCGATTGCTGTTTTGTTTCGGGCTCATACGCGTACATCCAAGATTCGTCACCTGCGACGATCTTATAAACGTCTATTGAAGCACCGCGATCGTATTATTTAAAAAAATTTTTGCACCAATCGACACGAGCCTTTTTTGAGCGATTGTCAAATTGTGCGGGATCCAACGAGAACAAACCGTTTTTACGGCCAGGTGTTCATGCAATATCGAATGTATGCTGGTAGAAAAAATGTCCAAGGATGCCTCTATCTCATGGTATGTCACATGACGATCTTGCGTTATCAGTCCACGCACGGCATCAATGTTCTCTGGCACAACGGCCGTTTATGGACGACCTTCACGACCTTCGTCTTTGAGCGAGCGACGGCCACGATCGAATTCATTAAACCAGTTTTTCACAGTGCTATGAGATGGTGCTTCATCGCCATACAACGATTTATGTTCATCGATGCACTGTTGTCGCAATAATCCACGTCAAAAGTTGTGAAAAATTATCGCACGAAAATGTTCACGCGTTAATTCCATTTTTTTGCCAAATTGATTTTTTCAAGTCACTGTAAACAACACAAATGATGGTCGTACGTCAAAACGTTCTCAGTACGTTTATGCTAAAAATGTCAAACTTTCCAATGGAAATGTCAGATGGCGCCAGTGTTATTATTTTATTATTTCTTTCGGGACTGAAGGTGAGGGGATTCTTTAGTCGGTTTAGCCAACTGAACTTTCCTACTTGTTTAATATGCTGTTTTTATCCCCTCACCTTAGAGAGGAGGGTATATATCATTTGCCAAGAGCCAAAAGTGTAACACATCGACGGAGTGACCTAAGACCCTAAGTATGTTCGGCGGATATCCGTTATAGGTCATTTTAAGTCGAATGAGCAATGTCCGTCCGTCTGTCTGCTGGCTGGTGCGCACGATAACTCTCGAAAGGAGTAACCGAAGGACTTAAAATTTGGTATGTGGTAATATTTTCTTCTATATCGGGCTAAGTTCGGAGATGGGCCATATTGGTCCACTTCTTCTAGTACCTCCCCACAAAGGTTTAATATTTAGTGAAATATTGATTATTTAATAACTTCTATGCTACTTATTTGAATCCTATGAAATTCTACACATAGTATTTGTATATAAGTCACTATTACCTCGAGAAAAAAAGGCGGAGTTTCCACGCCCTTCTTGGTACCTCTCTCACAAATGGACAATTTTGAACCAAAAGTTAATAGCTTATAACTTTATTACCAGTGCATACCATGACTTGAAACGTGTAATGGTTTAATAGTACCTACAACAATGTGAAAAATGGGCATTATTGCCAGGCCCTTTTTGGTACCTCCCACACAAATGGACCATTTTGTACCAAAAGTTACCAGCTTATAACTTTAATACCAGTGCATACAAATACTTGAAATTGTGTACAGTATAATGCTTTTATAGTACCTATAGTCCAGAGAAAAATGGGCGTTATTGCCACGTCCCTTTTGGTACCTCCCTTACAAATGGACATTTTTGCACCAAAAGTTAACAGCTTATAACTTTAATACCAGCACATACATTAAAGTTATTAATGCAATTTAAATTGATAATAATTTAATTGAAACAAAAAAATGAATAAATTTACTAATATTATTTTGGGACTCAAGGTGAACGGATTCATAAGTCGGTTTACCCGACTGAACTTTCTTACTTGCTTTAACAACTTTTGCAATGACTATAGACTGGATATAACGTTTCCATCTCTTTCGCTCCCACCACGAGTACCAAATTCCATACTACATAACTCGGCTGAAATTTTCGGACTTGTTTAAGGTATTTATTCGGACTTGTTTAAGGTATTTATATATATACTGGTTGATCGATTCTTAATCTGTATCTTAATGTAGCATAAATTTTTATCTGGCCGACTATTACGTGCAGACTTAATAAATAATTAATTATATTTATATCAAAGTTTTTTGATTCATGTTTTTTAGGTTACATGGTTGCGAGCCAAAAGTGTAACACATCGAAGGAGTGACCTAAGAACCTAAGTATGTTCGGCGGATCTTTCTTTGTTTTTATTCGAATTATTAAAAAAAAAATTTTATTAAAGTTCCTCATAGAAAACAAATAATATATTTTTGACATTTACAATATGTCCCATTTGAAACACTTTTTATTTTAAGTTCATTAATTTATGATGCTTTTGTGTACCCTCATACTTTGTATGCATATCCCAAATAAACTTCAAAACTTCTCCTGCAGCACTCGTATTTTGATCGTATCTAACTAACATCATATTAATGATCCACTCAATCACGTGCGACCTGGAAATTAGTTGCAATTTTTTTAAAACAATATCAAAAAAATTGTCACAACTCTGTGGATTGATTTTATCGCTGAATGGTAAACAATGAGTATAATCCAAGCTCAATTTCTATTCAAGCACAAAGCATCTTTGAAATCTATCATATTATATTTTTTTCATATTGTGTTTGCTTGACTTGTCTATTTATGCCCATGGCTTTATATATGAGACTGCAGCGGTATTAATGCGGATTTTTTAATTAATACGAGAATGCAATTTGGCTTTTTGCGGATTTTAAGTTACACACGATTTATTCGCCATAGACGGAGTGAAGTGAACATGAAACAAATCTTTCAGATGGTTTGTTTGATTTGTTTACAACCTGCCACTTATCATTCTGTCAGTGCAACATCATAAATTCTACGGGACTGCCTGCGGCGGCGCAGGCGCGGAAGGCGAATGCAATAACATTCTGCTGTGAACCCCTAACCGACTTAACCGCAACACCACAGACAACAACAACTAGTTGGGCCAACCAACAACAGTGGGTGTTTTGAACTGTTTTCGTCGTCTTCTTCTTGACTTCGAAGTCGACTTCTTCATTGTGATCGCGTCTTGAGGTTTTATTGTGAAAAGCAGTGAAGTGATGTTTTAGTTTGTTACGGACTGAAGTTTCAATATCTAAACGTTGCGAAGATATTTATCTTTCGACTCAATTAAGTATTTCAATTTGGCAACAAAACAACAACGCCACAAACACTAAAAAGGTTGAAAGTGAACTGAATTGTAACAAATGCGTTTTATTTGTACACGAAAAGAAGCCACAATTATGTTAATTGGGAAAACATGAAATTTGTGGAGGTTTTATACTCAAAATTCCAATATTTGAAAGGTTATCACCTAAAGAAAGAGATCAATCCGAAAGTAATATTAATTAATACTCCATCGGCAAGAATTGACTTTAACACACATTCTATTTGCCTCTTCACAATTTACTATGATATTTGATATTGGACTATGCAAATGCAATGTACGCCAGGGGAAAATCTTGACTTTTGATATGTTTGAATTGAAAGAATAACTATATATGAAACCAACACTTCTAAATATTATATGTGTTTGAACAAATACATTTTATTTGAAAATCAGCAAATGCTGCTTGTAACGCATATATTAATACAAAAAATTTGTTTTCCAAATATATTTAAAGAACGATTTTTGAAACAATGCTGACACTGTCGACCATCACTTTTAATTTTTCCTAGATTTCGTATTATACTTTATAGTTCGAAATATCATAAAGAGCATTTACATTTGTTTTACAGCACGAATTTGTATTTATTAGAAAAGTTTTAGTTATTAACAAAAAACTATTTAATTTCAATATTCCAAATCATCACGCAAACGGTTTAAATTTAATAAAATTTTGCAAATACAATGCCAAAATATTTAAATACAAATAAATCTTTGTTTCGTAAATACTCGTATTAGTTTCAAATACAAAATATTAGAATGGAAACATAGTTTTGTTTTTGAACAACACCTCCTAAACATATAATATTTATGTGTATCAAATATTATATATTTGGAGTGTACCCTAACATATGTATGTTAGAATATGTTTGGGATAATTTACTACAGAGTTATTTTTTCACGGTGTAGAATATGTTACTCTCTATTAAATACACAAAATGGAAAATTGATTTGAAATTAGATTTTGTGCAAGATTCCAATATTTCGGATATATTTTAACATAGAAGAAATGTATGTTGGTTGTCACTTACGTCGCGTTGTGTACATATTTCCTTCAAATAGTTGATGAAATTAGATAAACCAAAAACATAAAAGTTTTTTCTCAAAACATTTTTTTTTATCTTAGAATCTTTAAAAGATATAAAAACACATCCAAAGAGGAAAATCGCCATTTTTGATATGTTTGAATTGAAGGAAAATATATATGGAACCAACATTTTTAAATTTTATATACAGGGTTGCCCATATTCGACGGACCCATGTTTTTTTTAAAAAAAATCAAAGAAAAAAATAAAAATTTGGCGGTTGGCAATCTTAATCATTTAATTTGTTCCAAGTAGATTTGTTTACATCAATTTTTGAATATGATATCTCTCAAATGGCCGCCTCTGGCGTTGATGAAATGGAATGAAAGGATATTTTCCATATTTTCTTCTCATTCGAAAAACTAAAACCGCCATTGTAGAATCATTGTAGAATCATAACATTTGTAGAATCATTGTCCCAAATTTCATTTAAATCAAAAGCTGTCGTTTGTGTGTTTTTTATTGATTTGCTTTAGAATTACCCAAACATATGTATGTTTCAAGCAGAATATATTTGAAGCGATTTTTTGCAAAAAATCCTAGAAATGTTCATATCTTTCCCCATTCTTTTATAAGTTGTGGTCAAACTATTTATTCTAGTGGTACTGTTCATTTACAAAAAATACGAGGGACACATACACGCTGAAAAAATCGCTTCTGTAGTATATTGTCCCAAACATATTCTGCTTGAAATATATATACATGTTTAGGGTACCCTCGAAATATATAATATTTGGCACACACAAATATTATATATTTGGCAAGATATTGTTCTAAACAAATATTTGTCTCTGTCCTAATATTTTTTTTTTACTATTATTTACGAAACAAATATTTAATTCTATTTAAGTATTCAGAAAATATATCAATAATTTAATTTTAAGACAAGTTTCATGGTTTTCAGTAATTCAACGTTAATTTTTTCGGATATTTTAAATGTTAGTAATGTGCAAGATTCCAATATTTCGGATATATTTTAACATAGAAGAAATGTATGTTGGTTGTCACTTACGTCGCGTTGTGTACATATTTCCTTCAAATAGTTGATGAAATTAGATAAACCAAAAACATAAAAGTTTTTTCTCAAAACATTTTTTTTTATCTTAGAATCTTTAAAAGATATAAAAACACATCCAAAGAGGAAAATCGCCATTTTTGATATGTTTGAATTGAAGGAAAATATATATGGAACCAACATTTTTAAATTTTATATACAGGGTTGCCCATATTCGACGGACCCATGTTTTTTTAAAAAAAATCAAAGAAAAAAATAAAAATTTGGCGGTTGGCAATCTTAATCATTTAATTTGTTCCAAGTAGATTTGTTTACATCAATTTTTGAATATGATATCTCTCAAATGGCCGCCTCTGGCGTTGATGGCGTATTGTGCCCTTTTTGCAGCATTTTCCATCGTTTTCGCCAACATTTCGGCCGGAATAGCGGCTATTTCTTCACGAATGTTGTCCTTGAGCTCTTCTACGGTCCTTGGCTTGTTAACGTAAACCTTTGACTTCAAATATCCCCACAAGAAGAAGTCAGGCGGCGTCAAATCGGGCGAACGCGGTGGCCAGTCCAAATCACCACTTTTCGACATCAAACGGCCCGGAAACAAATTCTTCAGAAAATCGATTGTTATGCGACTTGTGTGCGGTGGAGCGCCGTCTTGTTGAAACCAGAACTGCCTCATACGCTTTCGACGAATAATTGGCATCACAAAATTGGTCATCATGTCGCGATAACGCTCCTGGTTGATGGTAACAGCATGGCCATTTTCGTTTTGGAAGAAAAACGGCCCAATGACCGTTTTCGCACTAACGCCGCACCAAACTGTGACTTTTTCGTCATGAAGAGGCAATTCTTGAATCTCCTGAGGATTTTCAGTGGCGTAAATACGGCAATTTTGCTTATTTACGGTCCCATTCAATGTGAAATGGGCTTCATCGGACATGATAATTTTGATCCAAAATTGCTCGTCATCATCGGCCATTTCGATGACTCGTTGGGCCCATTCCAATCGACGAGGCTTGTCCGCAGGCAACAATCTTTGCGTCAATTGAATTTTGTACGGGAACAAATGCAAATCAACGCGAATAATCCGTTGTAAAGTGGACCGAGCCATGCCCAACTGCTGAGAACGGCGTTTTTGGGATGTTCTTGGGGACCTCTCAACACTGGCTCGTACGGCAGCGATATTCTCGGCCGATCGCCTTGGTCGACTTTTATTTGGCCTCTTCGGATTAGAAAGAGCCTCACCAGTCGAAAATTTTTCGTATAAACGCTTAATGGTGTTCTTAGAAGGCGCACTTCTCACATTTTTTAATATTTTAAAAGCACGTTGAGTTTTCACAATTGACTTCTTCTGTTGAATGTAAATTTCAACTATTTCAGAGCGCTCGTGTGGCGTGTATTGTTCCATGGTAAAAATCTGCTTGGACTGACGCTTCAAACGCGGTATGTCATTAAGCGATCTGACATCTCTGTCAAAAGTTAAGGCGTTGCCAGATGGGTCCGTCGAATATGGGCAACCCTGTATGTGTGAACAAATAAATTTTATTTGAAAATCATGATATTTTGTTTGGAAAGCATATATTAATATATCAGAAGAAATTGTATTTGCGAACTGACTTTCACAAATAAAATATGTGTTTACACACAAACAATGTTATTGTTTATGCAGTTTTCCAAATATATTTTATTTAAAAATATGTAAATTTTTGTTTAAATTCTTCCTAGATTTCGTGTTATACTCTATAGTAACCTTTTTTCAGAACTAATTTTTAATTTATAAATTTTCCAATTCATCACTTTTTGTCAATTTATCACAAATTATTTATCGATTTAAATTTGAATTGAATTTTACAAACATATACAATTTCTAAAAAATTGCACTTTGAACTTCTGAAATACAGACAACTTTAAATTAAACATGGATATATTTCCAAAATATTTAAATACAAATTGATATTTTTTCGGAAATATAATATATATAAAAACCAGTAAGGAAAGGCAGAAAGTCGGGCGGGGCCGACTATATAATACCCTACACCTCCCTAACAATGCGATAAGGGTCATTGCCATAATAATTTGGAATAATTGGTAAATGGGTAGAAACATATTATCTAATTCTGAAACGATAATCGCTAAATTAAGCAATATTTGTTCCAAAATTGAGAAACATCTTTCTGGAAAATTTTAATGATCGGAAGTAAAATACAACTTCTATAGCGGTTTGATACCAAATCAAAAGGAACAATCAATATAAATCTGAACCGATCTTCCCTGAATACTCATTCATGTAAAAAGACCTCCTTCTGTCGAATTTCGTACTGATCGCATATAAAATACAGTCTCTACAGCGCCTACATGTCAAATCGGGGGTAACGTATATATGGGGCTATATCTAAATCTGAACCGATTTCTTCCAAATTTAACAGTGTTCATTCATATAATAAGAAACCTCTTTCTGCCGAATTTCATACTGATCGGATATAAAACAACATTTTTACAGCGCTTACAAGTCAAATCGGGGGTAACGTATATATGGGGGCTATATCTAAATCTGAACCGATTTTCTCCGAATTTAGCAGTATTCCTTCATGTAATAAGAAACCTCTTTCTGCCAAATTTTGCACTGATCGGATATAAAATACAGTTTTCACAGCGCTTACATGTCAAATCGGGGGTAACATATATATGGGGGCTATATCTGAATCTGAACCGATTTTCTCCGAATGTAGCAGTATTCCTTCATGTAATAAGAAACCTCTCCTTGCCGAATTTCGCACTGATCGGATATAAAATAACATTTTTACAGCGCTAATATGTCAAATCGGGGGTAATGTATATATGGGGGCTATATCTAAATCTGAACCGATTTCTTCCAAATTTAACAGAGTTCATTCATGTAATAAGAAACCTTTTCCTGCCGAATTTCATACTGATCGGATATAAAATAAAGTTTTTACAGCGCTTACATGTCAAATCGGGGCTAACATATATATGGGGGCTATATCTAAATCTAAACCGATTTTAACCAAATTCAATAGGGATCGTCCTTGGACCAAAAAAAAGATATGTGTAAAGTTTCGTCGAGATCGGACCATAATTGCGACCTGTACTTTGATTACAAGAATACATGCACAGACGGACAGACAGACAGACAGACAGACGGACAGACGGACATAGCTAAATCGACTCAGAAAGTGATTCTAAGTCGATCGGTATAATAAACGATGGGTCTATTTCTTCTCCTTTTGGGTGTTACAAACAAATGCACAAAGTTATAATACCCTGTACCACAGTGTGGTGTAGGGTATAAAAATATTTGGATGAGAACATACTTTTTTTAGAACAACTATTCAAATATTTCCTTTCAATTTTCACAAAACTCAACACAATAATTCTACTCAATAATTCTACTTCTACGCATACTCACATTGATATCTTTATATATAAAATCCTTTGTACGTTTGTTAGTAACGCATGATCTCCGAAATCATAAAAGCGAATGGGCTGAAAATTTAACAATATATTCAGTTTGGCGTCATTTGTGTTTTAGAATTATTTTCACCGCGATAAACTGCGGAGTGGTCAAGTTATTTGCAAAATTTGCATTTCCAGAGCGATTTGACTGAAATTTAAAATGTATGTGTGGTGTGTGTTGATAGTAATTTGTATGTATGATTGTAAGCAGTAGATGGCGCTGTAGTGGTCATATGGTCAATAAACATTTTGAAACTCGGGATGTATGCATTTTTGAATGAAATATCAATGAATAAGAAACCAATACATCCCAAACAGGACGGACAGGACAACGTCTGCTGGGGTCAGCTAGTTGATAATATAAATATAATGTGTAAAAATAACATCAATCGGTCGAACCGTTTTGAAGTTACACTAGTCCAGCAGACGAATCTAAAATTCTATATAATTGCTATATCTTTTTGGTCCATTAAGGATCAATATTGAGTTTTTCATCAGTTCTTAATAGTTTGACCCTATAGTACCACCAAATTAAGGATATTCAAGGATCAAGGATATTTTCCATATTTTCTTCTCATTCGAAAAACTAAAACCGCCATTGTAGAATCATTGTAGAATCATAACATTTGTAGAATCATTGTCCCAAATTTCATTTAAATCAAAAGCTGTCGTTTGTGTGTTTTTTATTGATTTGCTTTAGAATTACCCAAACATATGTATGTTTCAAGCAGAATATATTTGAAGCGATTTTTTGCAAAAAATCCTAGAAATGTTCATATCTTTCCCCATTCTTTTATAAGTTGTGGTCAAACTATTTATTCTAGTGGTACTGTTCATTTACAAAAAATACGAGGGACACATACACGCTGAAAAAATCGCTTCTGTAGTATATTGTCCCAAACATATTCTGCTTGAAATATATAAATGTTTAGGGTACCCTCGAAATATATAATATTTGGCACACACAAATATTATATATTTGGCAAGATATTGTTCTAAACAAATATTTGTCTCTGTCCTAATATTTTTTTTTTACTATTATTTACGAAACAAATATTTAATTCTATTTAAGTATTCAGAAAATATATCAATAATTTAATTTTAAGACAAGTTTCATGGTTTTCAGTAATTCAACGTTAATTTTTTCGGATATTTTAAATGTTAGTAAAATTCCTTTATAATTGAAATGGTATAATTTTGCATAATGATACATTGCTTGATGGGTTGATAACAAATTATGACTTGGAATAAATATAATTTAAAATTTAGTACTATTTAAATTGTAAGGTTTAACTCGAAATCAATGAAAAATTAAATATTTAAATTCGAAAAATTTACAACGTTTAAAACAAATATATTTGAAGAGCTCCTAAACAATAGTTTTATTTGAATATAAACACATATTTTATTTGGGGAAATTAGTATGCAAATATATTTTGTTGCAATAAAGGGTCCGCCAAATAACTTTTTTTTGAAAATGCTATAAAAAACAACTACTGAATATTTTCTCATATTTCTTTTTTTTATTTGAAAGTACAATCCTTCCGGTTAATAGTGGAAAATAATTTCATTCAAATGGCTGCCTCGGCTGGCCTACACGATCGATCCAATTTTTAAGCAACATTATCGATTGTGTGCAGCTGTATTTCACCAATGGCTTCACGAATATTGTCCTTTAAAGCGTCAATTGTCTCTGGCTTGTCGGCGTAACACTTACTTTGAGGGCACCCCACAAATAATAGTCCAACGGTGTCGAATCGCAGCTCCGAGGTGGCCAAACGACATCAGCTCTGCGGCTGTTATGCGATCTTCAAAAACAGGGCGCAAAACATCGAGTGTAGCTTCGGCTGTGTGGTACGTAGGGCCGTACTGTTGAAACCAAATGTTGCCAATATCCTCCTCTTCAATTTTTGTGAACAAAAATGCATTCAACATGGCCCGATAACGATCGCCGTTGACTGTAACGGCCACTCCTTGCTCATTTTCGAAGAAAAAAGGCCCAATTATGCCTTTGGACCAAAATCCGCACCAAACAGTGACTCGTTTTGGGTGTATCGGCTTTTCAATGTATGCGTGCGGGTTTTCTGTGCCCCAAATGCGACAATTTTGCTTGTTTACATACCCGCCAAGATCAAAATGAGCTTCATCTGAAAAGATGATTTTTTTAGCATTCTGCACATTCTGCAACATTACAATGATTTTCAAAGTAATGTCGCAATATTTCCCAGCGCTGTTCAAGCGTATACACAACCATATTCGTTCAGCGGAAGGATAAAACTAATTATCTGTCAAATCAGACATGAGCTAAGTGTTACCATTCACTAAATAAGCACTAGTTAAAAAAAAACGTTTGATTGCGGACCCTGTATATTAATATATGCGTACCAAATAAGTTTTATTGATTTTCAAATAAAATTTATTTGCTCAGAACTAAATAATATTTAAAAATTTGTGTTCCAAGTATATTTTCTTTCGATTCAAACATATCAAAAAAGGCGATTTTGACCCGTGTAGGGGAAGCATTGTTCGTGAGCATTGTTCAGGTGAGGTCTTTCTGCGAAAAATTATAGATCAAACACTTTGCTTATTTCTTTAATACAAGTCTATATAAATATAGGGTGATCTAAGTAGAGATACTTTTTTCAATAGCCTTTTTGACAGATCACGTGTGAGTCGTCTCATGCTGTCATGTTATTTTTGTATTGTTTGGAATTTCATCATGGAAAGACGAGCAATATTTTAGCTCTCGTTAAGAGCTATCTTTTTGCCATTGGCCGATTCCCGATCCGACGTACCGGAATCATCGGTCCATATTTCTTCAAAAATGATGCCGGTGAGAACGTAACCGTCAATGGCGACCGTTATCGTGCCATGATAACCGACTATTTGATGCCTGAAATTGAAGCTCGTGATCTCGGTGACATTTGGTTTCAACAAGACGGCGCCTTCCCACACATCGCATCAATCAATGGATTCATTGAGAGAACACTTCGGTGAGCAGATAATTTCACGTTTTGGGCCGTCGATTGGCCACCATGATCGTGTGATATCACATCGTTAGACCATTTGATTTAACTTGGAAAGACCGGTTTGTTAAAAAAAACTCTTGAACAATTTGTGAGTGTTTATTGGCAGAATGTCGCATATTTTGTACAAAAGTCTTTTTGCCAGACTTTATCAAATGCTTGGAAAATGTCTCTGAATAGCGCCGGACAGTATTCTTTTTTCTCAAAAGCTCTTCTGCTGTAGGTTTCCAGTGTACCTGTTCTATAGTATTATGACTTTTTCGAAAACCAAATTGATGAACAGGTATAGTATTGTTAGAAATTATGTGAGGTGTAATTTTCTTCATAAGAATGATCTCAAACATTTTTGATAGATTCGATAGTAAGCTTTACATGGTTTCGGTATCATCGCGATTTGTGACATCTTCCAAGATAAGGGAATGTAATCTACACGCAGAATATCTCTTTTATCATTTTCGCTGTTATACCATCTGCTCTGGGCGATTTTTTTAATTTTAGTTCTTTGACAAATTTGTCAAAATCCTTTATTCTATGCTTGATTGGGCGAGGAATTATATCGTCTATCACAAGCGGATAGATTGGACGGGGAATTAAATCATTTATTCCAGGCGGATAGATTGGGTGAGGAATTTCATCATCTATCACGGGCGGATAGATTGGGAGAAGAATTAAGTCGTCTATCATAGGCGGATAGATTGGGCGAGGAATTATATCATCAATCACGGGAGGATATATTTCAGATGTATCACTGTTGGGTGTAAAAACGGACTCAAGGAAGTTTGCGAATGCATTTACTTTATCTTCTTTGCTTTTTGCCCAGTTCCCATTTTCAAAGCGAATTGGGGCTTCATGCCCAACAAGGCCTCGCATATTTTTTGTCGGCTTCCAGACACTAAAATTTATTTTCTTGGTTAAATCCAGAGATTGCAAATATTTTTTTAGATAAACTTCCCCAGCTAAATTTAGGGCTCATTTCAATCTCTTCTGGCAATTGATTAGTCTTTTTCTCTGTGCTGGGGAGCGATATTGTTGCCACTCTCTTCTAACGCTTCTTTTTTCATTAATTAACGCTTGGATGCTTATTGGGTTATTGGAATTACCTCTTTTAAATGCGCTTTTTCGATTAGCCATTTTGACAGCACTGTACTTATTTTAACAGATTCAATTTCATTCGTTATTCGTAACGCTACATCATCGGATAGGTGTGAACTAACATATTTTTTTATATTTCAACCAGTGGTATATTGGACAAATAGTCACGCCCATTTTTATGATTCTTGCAAAGCAGAGTCAAAATGGTAGGCGAATGATCCGATGATATATCAAGTGATGGACATAGAGATATTTGTTCACGTCTTATATTTTTTTATTATAGCGAAGTCAATAATGTCTGGCGTTTTATTCAGGTCTAAGGGCCAATATGTTGGGCAATCGCTCGAAGCTACATCTAGTTTATCAGATCTTATGGCCTTTAGTAGTTGTCTACATTTTGGGGTAATGAGGCGAGAGCCCCAAAATGTGTGTACGGCATTATAGTCACCTGCTATCATGAACTTTGTGCCAAGAGTGGAGAAGAACTGCATGGATTGGTCTTTGTTAATATTGTGTCTAGGTGGACAAAATATCGACGATATAACTAGATTTGTACTATGTATTTTGCGCTTTCAGAGAAGGACATTTCAATAACTCCCAGGAGACAAGGTGCAACTATTTGTAGCTCCTTCTAACTAGTTCCGTTTTGATCGGGTTCACACCGAGACCATTATCGGAAGCCCATCTTGCGGTTATGTGAAGGGCCTGTTGTAGGATGTCTATAAGAGTACTCGAAAACTGCCACTAACAGCTATTGTCACGTCATCTGCATAGGCAATAGCCTAAATCTCAACTTCTACAGAGAAAGCAGAATATTGTTCATGGCGAGATTCCATGGCACAGAAGACAGAACACTCCCTTGAGACGTTCCCCTGCTCACAAATGTATGCAGTTTAGCTACGCTAAGCTAGCTGAAATACGTTTCTTAATCAGTAGGCTATGAATGAAGCTACATATGCTGCTATGAACCTCCGGGTTTTTATGTTATTAAAGGTCATCTCTATATAAATGAAAGCTACCCATAACTGAAAAAGATCCTTTAATAAAGCTGACTAGTTCAAGCAGGGCGCTTTTGGTGGATTTTTCCTTGATGTAGGCATGTTGGAAATCCTTAGCTTCTGTATGGACGCGTATACGAATAGAAAAATGATTGTATGTGTTTCATAGAACCTGAAACCACTAGACCGATTTTAACATTTTTTCTTTTGCTAGAAGCTACGAGTATCAGAGATGATTTTGGATGATTATTTAAATGTGTTGACTATTTAATTTGAAACACACTTTAGTGGAGTTATTACACCGTGCGAAAGGAACTGGATGAGATTTTTAAGGAACTGGGTGCACTTTTCTTGGTTAGGTTTGTTCCGCATTTTTTTGTCCCATTCAATATCTAAAACAAAGCTTCAGACACGAAAGAGATATTCCGTACGGTATACCGAGAAAAATATAGAAAAAGTATAAAAAATAAACCTTGAGCAATAAAATTCGCATGGCCATTATATTATTCATTGATCCAAGTTGACAAAACGAATGATGCAGAAGTTCTTATTTTTGGGGCTACTTTCTCGTCCAATTCGCAGACTTGAGTCCCAAAATCATGTGTTGTACTGTGTTATTCAAACATTTTTTGTAATTTTTCCGACAGTCCTAGTAAGAAGATATGGGTGTCATTAAGTTTAGTCTTTAGAAACTAGAACTAAAAAGTTGCAAAACTGTCCTTGCAGATTTAAGTCCTTCAATATCCTCTAAGATTCATGATAGGAAATCTTGAAACATTATATTTTGCGGAAATTTGAAGAAAACCGAGGGACTTTTGAAATTCAAGTTCTTAAAAAAAATTTGAACAACAAAATTGAAAAAAAATATTCACAAAATACCTTCCTTCCCTTTGAAGGAACTTTGATCTTCAGCTCAACTCCACAGTGAGAAAAACCATAAAATAACATCAATAACAGATCAATCCCGCATAGGAAAACATCAAAATAAAAAAATTATACATTTTTTAATAATTGTTCCTACCGAAAATGGCCTTTTGTGTTCTATTTAAATCAACGTAGACTTTGTAAAAATCAGTTCATCCATTCAAGAGCTAATGCTATTTTCGTAAAACCCCAAAAACGCATTTTTTAAATTTCAAATCCCCTTAAAATTTCTGGAAATTGTTTTCAAAAAATAAATCTTTCATTTAGAGATATTTTATATTGCCACTTAGCAACTCTTTATACATTTTTTACGCAACAATTAACTTCATAGGTCGATATTAGAAATTGAGTTTCATAGCTCAAATACGTACTTATATATGTAGAATGCGGTAAATTGAAAATTTTGCAATTCATTTATCCATTATTTTAAAATAGGGAATAATCTCATAGGTACTTTTATTTTGAAACATTAAGAACGTTTTATTATATGTCATTCGCCAATCTGCCATCATTTTCTTTTCGAAATGTAAAGTTTAAGGTGTGAACCTATTCCAAAGCGAAATAGTTCAGTTCAGTTTCAAAATGTTTCATCAATGCAATTTCATCACTTCGTCACAAACTACAGACAACAGACGACGACGAATAATGTCATTTTGCTCACAAAATCTCACATTTTATATGAACATTTTCATTAAAATATATCGTACCACACATACTTCTCGTAAGTTTAACACAATTCAATTCGATTCTTCAATGCAGTCAGTCGGTCGGTCGGTTCATTTTCATTGTGCATTCAGATACTCATATCCATATATTTACGTACTTACACATACAGCCATGCACACACATACACACGTACATATGTCGGAATATAATGTTAAAGCCCTTCTAATTTTGGCTGTCGGCTTTATAAGTATATTCAGTATATTCGGTGTTGTTGTTCGCAAAAACTGCTAAAATAAATGAACCCGAACGGTACAAATTGCACGAATTACCTTCAAATTATAAAAAACGGTGCAGGTTTTGCTGCACTTTTTTGTTGTTGTTTCGTTGTGTTGATGTTACTGCTATTGTCACATCCCATTATCCATTATGTTGATATGCATTGCGGTAGGGATGCCAATCTTTATTTGTATTTATAAAATTGATGCGTGACTATATGACCCGGGATAAAGAGCGCTTATTCGAAAATAGAACCTTTAATGGAGCAAATGATACAAAATCTATAAAAATATCAGCAAAACCATATTTAGGGTGAGGATTATTCTTGGCATAATATCCATTCAACCGGAATATGAAATGTTGCTATAAATTCGTACTTTGTAGGGGTAAATGGATACATACAACAGATAAACATACAGTTTTTCATAAAAATCGATAAATAGCAACATTGATCAACTTTGGAATTATTTCCAAAATATATATATTCGTGCAAACATGGCACTCTGTCCGAGGTATTAAAAAATGTTATAACCAAGGGAGGAACCAAAAGGTAACTTCGCCCATTTTTCTCAAGCCGATAGCGATAGATAAACTATTGCTATATGTGGAGTTACAGAAGATTCGAACAATAAGTATAGAAGTTATTAGAGAAGCAATATTTCACTACATTTTAACCCTTTGAGGGGGAGGTACGGAAAAACTAGACCAATATGGCCCATCTCCGAATTTAGCCTGAGATGAAAAAAAAATATTATCACATATCAAATTTGAAGTCAACCTTATTTCCAACGTGCGCATCAGCCAAACAGACGGACGGACGTACATTGATCAAGTAACAAAAAATTTCCTAAAACAGATTTCCCCCAAGCTACTTAGGGAATAAGTTCACCCTTCAATGTGTTACATTTTTAGGACGTGTATGTGTTTCAAACCTTTTGCCATTGCTACCCTAAGAACAAATCGCTTCTCTAGTATATTTTCTGGAAACATTATTTTTGGGAAAATTTTAACATCTTTATTGTAAGTCGGAAACAAAATTCTGCATCTTATTTAAATATTTCCCCATTTGTTAAGATAATCTGCACCACAACCCCAAACAAATATTATTGATAAAAAAGATATTCAAACCTTTTTTTCGGTATGTCTGTAAATAAAAACAAGTAAGAAAGTTCAGTCGGGTAAACCGACTAATGAATCCCCTCACCTTGAGTCTCAAAAAAATATTAGTAAATTTATTTATTTTTTTTTGTTTTATTTAAATTATTATCAATTTAAATTGCATTTAATAACGTTAAAGTATGTTCTGGTATCTATTAAAGTTCAAAGCTGTTTACTTTTGGTACAAAATGGTCCATTTGTGTGAGAGGTACCAAAAGGGGCGTCCAAATAACGGTCACTTTTCTCTGGACTCTAGGTACTACGAAAGCATTACACTGCACGAAATTTCAAGTATTTATATGCACTGGTATTAAAGATATAAGCTGTTAACTTTTGGTACAAAAAGGTCCATTTGTGTGGGAGGTATCAAAAGGAACGTGGCAATAATGCCCATTTTTCACTGTATTGTACACGGGGAAAAATCGCCTTTTTTGATATGCTTGAATCGAAAGAAAATATATTTGGAACACAAATTTTTAAATATTATATATTTCTGAGCAAATAAATTTTATTTGAAAATCAATAAAATATATTTGGAACGCATAAATTAATATATTACAACAAAATATATTTGCCAACTAAATTTCTCAAATAAAGTATGTGTTTACGTACAAATACAATTATTGTTTAGGAATTTCTCCAAATATATTTTATTTAAAAAAGGTTTTCAAATCTTTTGCTGACTTTCGAATTTCATTTTTATTTTTTCGTGGTTCCCAATTGTTTCTCCCATTTATGGTACCATATGCAGCATTGATTTCTGTTTCAAATCAATCATTATAATTTTCTGAGTATTCCAAGCCATCATTAGTTGTCAATCCACCATAAAATTTATTTTGATCCAAGATTATAGCATTTCAATTATTATTTCTTATTTTTACGAACATTAAAAATTTCTCAAAAATACTTTGAATTACTGAACTATATAACACAATTTAGGTATTTTCTGAATAATTAAATGCAAATTTTTTGGTTGCTTCGGAAATAATAGTCCCAAATAAAAACAAATTAGGAGTAAACAAAGATTTGTTTAGAACAACATCTTCCCAAATATATTACCTTTGTGTGTACCAAATATTATATGTTTAGAGTGTACCCTAAACATATATATGTTTCAAGCCGAATATGTTTGGGACAATATACTACAGAAGCTATTTTTTTCAGCGTGTAGGTACTATTAAACCATTACACTGTCGTAGCTCTTTAATCGTTTGTCATTAATCGTTAGATTGTTACAGCACCCATTGGAAGGAATTAAATAAGGAAATAATTTCGCCAGTTTAATTTGAAGCACCTCAGCACACGTAAACAAATTGTAATGATTTCAATACTAGCATTGTAGATTTGAAAAAAATCGTATTCTAGGGATCAAAATAAGAAACTTTGCCGAAGGAACCATACCTCTAAAACGAATTCTGATGTCCCGGAAAAAATCCCACTTTGACCCATTTAGAGTGCTCCAATCGAGTCCAAAGGAACCATACCTCTAAACGAAACAATCGAGTCCAAATGTATGGAACCCCCAGGGGAAGTGCCACTGGCATGGGTGGGTCGGGCCTCCAAAGTTAGTGGTGGTCGGTCATACATTTGGACTCGATTGGAGCACTCTAAATGGGTCAATGTGGGATTTTTCAAAATTTGCCCCTACCCAAAAGTTCGACCCAAATTCCGGGACATCAGAATTCGTTTTAGAGGTATGGTTCCTTCGGCAAAGTTTCTTATTTTGATCCCTAGAATACGATTTTCACTGAGCAATGGCGACTTTTTTTGCCTCCCCACAAATCGACCCGGCCTAATGTATGTATATATACTGATATATCGTCCCCTCAATAAAACAATAGCGTGTATAGCTGGTAAAAATGTAGTGGAATTCCTCTTCCACAAAGTGGGTCAAAAGTTAAAGTGAAAAAATAGTATATATACGTAGTATGGTACTTTGATCCCATTTATGTATATAGAATTAACGCACTTTTAGAGTAATCGAATATCATCTGGATGTAGCCTGATTATTTCACCACATATTAAAATGCCAAGAAATGGAAAGCATCATTTCTCTTCTAAATTATAGGTATTTATCTGCCAAGAAGTCTAATTTCACAAAAACTTCAAATATGATTTTCTCGAAACTACAAAAAAATTATACACTATTCTTTTATTGAGGGGACGATATAATGCACGAATAGAAATAAGAATGGTGTATGCCTGAGACGGCCCACTTTCAGGCCTTGTAGCTTCACCCCTGTACACCATAGAGGGCTCAAATTCGAAACTTAATTATTCAATACCTCTTCTATAAGCGTACCAAGTTTTGTCGCAAGCGGTTGTCTATAATTATTTCCTTTTCTGAATTGCCCCCACTGTGCAGCGGTAACACTTTGATCGCCGTACTCAGTATACATATAGGGTATACTCGTATCGTCTCACCTTAAATGTGTTATACGTTAGCAAATTTTATTCATCCTTCTCTTGTAAACCGATAGTATCAACTATTCCGGAGAATCACGCAAATATCTTAGAATATCTCTCTCAATATTGCGGCAATTTGGTATTAAGCAACGGGTAAATAGATACATGTGCTATCATTCAAATAATATAAATTTGCTCTATTAAATCTTATTGTTAGTGAAAATATCCCTACGTAAAATTAAGTTCAATTTAATTAAGTTCATGTGATCTGACCACTTGGGTTAGCTATATACGACCAGTTGCAACTGGTCATGATTTATCTACTACTTTGTAAAATACAAGTTAATTTATTTACTACTTAGTAGAAGTCCTGTAGTTATTTACTCGGTAGGCGGTCAATTGATGTATTTACTTCTCAGTAGGTGACCAGTTGGGTTATATTCGCCGCAGTTGACGACCAGTAGGGTTTATCTACTCCATAGTAGAGGACCTGTAGGATTATATACTCCGCGGTAGAGGAACGGTTCAGTTATCTACTGACGACCAGTTGGGTTATCTACTCCTTAAAAGATGGCCAGTTGGGCCTATATATACGATCTGACAACCACTTGGTTTGTCTACTCCTTTATATTGGACAAGTTGATTGATCTACTCCTTTGTAAACGACCAGTTGGGTTATCTACTCCCTGGTAGAGGACCATTTGGTTTATCTACTCCTTAGTATACGACCAGTTGGGTTATCTACTACTTTGTAAAATGCCAGTTAATTTATTTACTGCTTAGTCAATTGGCTTATTTAGGTCAATTGGCTTATTTACTTTTTAGTTGACGACCAGTTGGGTTAGGGGTTCAAAATATGCAAATATCCCTTCGATGCCGTCTTTATCTCCTCAATCGTGGCTTAGCGTCGTCCTTTCATGGGCCTTTTCAGTTTTGGGAACAAAAAATAGTCACAGGGGGCTAGGTCAGGGGAATACGGTGGCTGCGGCACCATTACTGTGTTGCTTTTGGCCAAATATTCGCGCACAAGCAACGATGTGTGTGTAGGAGCGTTATCATGGTGCAAAAGCCAGTATTTGTTCTTCCACAAATCCGGGCGTTTTTGGCGGATTGCTTCGCGCAATTTGCGCATAACTTGCAGGTAATATTCTTTATTGACCGTACTACCCTGTGGCAAGAACTCATAATGCACCACGCCCCTGCAATCAAAGAAAACTGTGAGCTCGGGCGTCCGGCACGCTGTTCGTCCTTCGCTTCTTCTCGGCCCTCTAAGAACATTTTGTACCACCGATAAACGTTGCTTTGGTCCAAGGTAGCTTCACAATATGTCACAGTCAACATTCGGAATGCGTCAGCGCACTTTATTTTGTTTTTCACACAAAATTTGATGCAGATTCTTTGATCCATTTTCTGAAATAGATAAAAATCGTAGACAAGTTTAAACACATCCAAGCACAACAGCTGTCAAAAATTAACTAAACATTCAAAATGGCCGACCTTGTCAGCATAAGTAAGGGACATGATTACCAACATAACGCTACAAAAATATCAAAAATCAAATACACGTAGCCCGCGGAAATAATCTTTGAACATACATCGTATGATGACAGATATAATTTATTAAAAGTAAGTCTAAGTAGTAACCCAAACGCAGTATCGCCATATGATATAGGTTTATTCGTGGACAAGTCAGCTTCGGAGAGCATCGACTATATAGAAGGTCTTCAAGAAAAAATCTGGATTTCTCAGTTTTCCAGTGACTGGCCAACTTTCTGGTTACATAAATATAAATGGTTGGCGTACTCCGCGAATCAAATCGGTGCTTTCTGTAAAATATGTGTATTATTTGCTCCTAGGGATACAGAAGTGCATAACAAAATGAGGCAACTTGGTATCAAGACCATTTACTAATTGGAAAAAAAGCGCTTGAAATATTTCGCCACCACTCATTTCTCTGTGATGATAAAAGGCAAAAATTAAAGCGGTATTGCGCAACTCGATGGGTAGAACAACATAAGTCTGTTGAAATATATCTTAACCTACAAGTAGCCGTTTCGAGGCTTTGGAATGCATTTACACCACCTGGTCCTATCAGAAAACTACAACATCTGCATTTCAGTTGTTGATGGCTATAAAATCGTTGGATTTCAAGTTTCAGACCATGTAGTTCATTCAGTTCACTGCTTGGCATTATCATTAAGTCGCGTTATTCAAAGTGAAAATCAAGATTTTGCTGAAGCCGTCCATCTGGCTGAAAATGCGAAAATGTAATTTATGGACATACGCGAAAATCACAATTTTAGTGCGATTTTTCGTCTGTTAAAATATTTTGTGAAGAACAACACATTCAAATCAAGAAGCCTAGGATTTCGGACCGACAAAGTCATCGATGCAATGTTGATGCAACTTTTTAAAACACCGTGCAATTCTATCAAATTTCCAATGTCTTTTTCCATCTTAAAGGACAATACTAAATGAAGAAAGTTGTAAACAATTATTTGAAAAATATTCATAAATTTCGCCTGACAGTTCTTTGATGTGTGTGTTAGAGAAGTGAAGCTTTTTGCCAAACGTTCACAAAATATTGACGGAGATGGCGGTGTTACTCGTGACTACAGCGACAAACGAACGCTCTTTTTCAACATTGCGTCGACTAAAAAATTACTTGCGGTCAACCATGACTGAAAATCGTTTAAATGGATTGGCTTCCCTGAATATTCATCGAGACTTTCCAGTAGATGTTAACGCAGTATTAGACGATTTTTTTAACAAAAAGTATATTGCCTACACCGTGTGTCGGTTGTATTTATATATAAATAGTTGAAACAACAATAATAACATGGATCCGATCAAATGAAAACGCTTGCAACTAAATCGATGGTTGTATCAATCGAATTAAGATTTTTTTTCATTGACACTCGTTTATTTGTGGTAACCAATTTTAAACTTTCATTTTAGTACCATATGATCGAATTTTTGCTTGTGACAACCAATGTTTTATTCTTGACAACAGAAATTGTATCAATAGACCAAAGATTATTATTGCAACGAATAATTGGTTACTACACAGAGCCGAAAATACAATGATTTTTTTCACCATGTGTCTGGTTAAATTTTTCATGGTAAATGTTTGATTACGAAGAAAAAAATAACCTTATATAAGTTCAAATGTACACGAAAAATGGTTAAGTTAACATTATATATGGTTGGTTTTTTTGAAAGAGAGGCAGAAAAATGTGCGAGATAAACAACAATTCGGCTCTGTTGTGGTCGACGTTTTTCAACTGCTTTGTGTTAGACGAAGTTGAGTATTAAGTTAAACGAAGTTGAAACGAATGCGACTGTCGTCATAAGGGAATTTATCTCGCTCATTGAAAACACCACCAAATGCCAGCTTCGGTGCTTGATCGAGTGCGGGAGTTCAGTTGGTGTTGAATAGTCGATGGGACTAGTGCTGTTGTCGGAAGCTGTTGGTATAGAGGTAAGTAGTAAAACATTTTGTAAAGAACTACATTCATAAGTATGTATGTACATATGTGTATTTAAAAAGTGGTATAATAAAATATGTGTGTTAAAAATGTTAATAGTGTTTTGTGCCTGTTTAATTATAGTAAAGGCGAATGTAATATTAATATTATTTTTTGTGATTATGCCATTACAATTGTGAAATTCAGTGGTTAAGAGTGGAAAAAAATATGTACACGCTGTCGCATTAACTGAGCATGGAAAAACAACAATGTATGTACGTAAGTATATGCAGCAGCAAGCAAACATACGGAGAGAAGTGATGTGTACGTGTGGGTATGTGTTCATCTTGTCTTTTCGTTTGAACACTTGTGGCTGCTACGCCGTATATACATACGTTAGTTTTTTATACCCTACACCACACTGTGGTACAGGGTATTATAACTTTGTGCATTTGTTTGTAACACCCAAAAGGAGAAGAAATAGACCCATCGTTTATTATACCGATCGACTTAGAATCACTTTCTGAGTTGATTTAGCTATGTCCGTCTGTCTGTCTGTCCGTCTGTCCGTCTGTCCGTCTGTCTGTGCATGTATTCTTGTAATCAAAGTACAGGTCGCAATTATGGTCCGATCTCGACGAAACTCTACACATATCTTTTTTTTGGCCCAAGGACGATCCCTATTGAATTTGGTTAAAATCGGTTCAGATTTAGATATAGCCCCCATATATATGTTACCCCAGATTTGACATGTAAGTGCTGTAAAAACTTTATTTTATATCCGATCAGTATGAAATTCGGCAGAAAGAGGTTTCTTATTATATGCATAAACACTGTTAAATTTGGAAGAAATCGGTTCAGATTTAGATATAGCCCCCATATATACGTTACCCCCGATTTGACATGTAAGCGCTGCAGAAATTGTATTTTATATCCGATCAGTGCAAAATTCGGCAGAAAGAGGTTTCTTATTACTCGAAAGAATACTGCCAAATTCGGAGAAAATCGGTTCAGATTTAGATATAACTCCCATATATATGTTACCCCCGATTTGACATGTAAGCGCTGTAAAAACTGTATTTTATATCCGATCAGTGCGAAATTCGGCAGAAAGAGGTTTCTTATTACATGAAGGAATACTGCCAAATTCGGAGAAAATCGGTTCGGATTTAGATATAGCCCCCATATATATGTTACCCCCGATTTGAAATGTAAGCGCTGTAAAAACTGTATTTTATATCCGATCAGTGCGAAATTCGGCAGAAAGAGGTTTCTTATTAGATGAATGAACACTTTTAAATTTGGAAGAAATCGGTTCAGATTTAGATATAGCCCCCATATATACGTTACCTTCGATTTGACATGAAGGAATACTGCCAAATTCGGAGAAACTCGGTTTATATTTAGATATAACTCCCATGTATATGTTACCCCCGATTTGACATGTATGCGCTGTAGAGACTGTATTTTATATCCGATCAGTACGAAATTCGGCAAAAAGAGGTTTCTTATTACATGAAGGAATACTGCCAAATTCGGAGAAAATCGGTTCAGATTTAGATATAGCTCCCATATATATGTTACCCCCGATTTGACATGTAAGCGCTGTAGAGACTGTATTTTATATCCGATCAGTACGAAATTCGACAGATGGAGGTTTTTTTACATGAATTAGTAATCAGGGAAGATCGGTTCAGATTTATATTAAAGCTCCATATATATGTTCCTCCTGATTTGGTATCCAACCGCTATAGAAGTTGTATTTTACTTCCGATCATTAAAATTTTCCAGAAAGATGTTTCTCAATTTAGGAACGAATATTGCTTAATTTAGCGATTGTCGTTTCAGAATTAGATAATATATTTCTACCCATTTACCAATTATTCCAAATTATTATGGCAATGACCCTTATCGCATTGTTAGTGAGGTGTAGGGTATTATACAGTCGGCCCCGCCCGACTTTCTGCCTTTCCTTACTGGTTTTGTTGTGCGATGTTGATACTGTTAAATGTACATGCAAACATATGTTGTTAGAAGTGCTTTCGTAATACCTACATACATACATATAAACGATGTTTTTGTTTTTTTCTTTTCAGTTGTTTCTTTTTCTGTGGCTTGCGGCTGCTTGTGCTGGGAGTCCGGCCTTGAATCTGTTGGTAAGTTGTGCCAATACTAGAAACTGTTGATAAGCTGTATCAATACTAGTTGTAGTGTGCGAAGTAATTACAGGAAAAGTGGTATGCATGCATACATTTGTTTTTTTATACCCTCACTTTAGTAATACGAGGGTATATATCATTTGCAACGGGCCAAAAGTGTAACACATTGAAGGAGTGATCTAAGACCCTAAGTATGTTCAGTTTTGGGTCATTTTAAGTCGAATGAGATATGTCCGTCCGTCTGTCTGCTGGCTAGTGCGCACGATAACTCTCGAAAAGAGTAACCGATTCACTTCAAATTTGGTATACGGTAATATTTTTTTTCTATCTCCGGTTAAGTTCAAAGATGGGCCATATTGGTCCATTCCTTCTGGTACCTCCCACACAAAGGGTTAACATTTAGTGAAATATTGATTCTTTAATAACAACTATACCTTGGTCGGTTTACCCGACTGAAACTTTCTTACTTGTTTTTAATATACAATTCAGTGCACTTCCTTGAAGTATCATCCATTGACTTACCGAATCCTTGATTTTTATATCTATTCCGATTATGATTTTGGTGGGACATCGGCTTTCTATCAGATTGCCTTTGTTATTAATCTAATCTCTCCTATAAGTTTGCCGTAAGATCGGACTAAGCTCAGTACCCCAAACTAAGTGCCTAACCGTCCTGGGCCCTTAATAATCGAAAGATTCAGGGAGTTTACGTGGACGGCACCTTTTGAGCGGGGACTGATCACATGTTGGTCAAGCACAGAAACGTAGGCACTTAACTTATAGTCACAGAGCAGATTTTTCCATCAGATCAGCCCATCGGTAAATGCTTATGCTCTTTGAACTACAGAATTTAGGTAAAAAGTCAAAAGATCTTCTTAGAATTGCACTCTTTTTTACATTTATACTTATATTTTCTAACCTTTTTGTTTTTTTTCTTTTCAGGTGTTTCTTATACATACATATATATAAACATATATTTTGTAAATAAAATAAAAAATAAAAATGCGAAAGTTAAATTTTTCTTGTTTTATTTGATATAAATAATAAAAATTATTGAAACAACTATGTTTCTGGTTACATGAAGTAACCACTAAATAGTTAAATTAACAATAAAAAAGGTTTCAATAACAATCTTCATAGTTAATAATATTAACAATTTCGTTGTTAAATTGAACATGCATTGTTTCAATATATTAACTATGAAATGTTAATATTAACAATTTTCATGGTTAAAAAATTCAAAAATGCATTGTTAAAGTAACAATTATTATTATAATATTAACAATTTTCATGGTTAAAAAATTCAACCATGGAATAGTTAAATTAAATATTATTATTGTTAAATACCAGTCAACAAGAAAATGTTCAAATTAACCTTATATAACGTAGACTCCAAATCATGTTTATTTATGGTTAAGTTAACCTTATATAAGGTTAATTTTTGGCTCAGTGTACAAAAGAAAAATATAAATAAACAATCGTTTTTTGGTTATCCCAATAATTTTTCAAATTTAGAATAATTAAATGTATTTTGGGAAATACAACCGAAAGATTGGTTGCTGTTCTTTTGCTGATACATGACAATAAAAAATAAAATTACTCGACATAAATAAATCTTCAACATTTTGTTCAAGAACGATATATGTAGTCAAAAATAATCTCGTGTGGATAATAATGTGTGGAATGCAGGATATGTTTTGCAAAATGTTTTACATAAATAAAAAATAGAAGCAACAATCATGAAATTGAACGCACAAGTTCATAAATAAAATAAAAATTAATGAAAACTGTATTTAATTAATTGTCGGTAGTATATGACTGACAAATTGTTGTATTGTTCTGACAATACAACATATAATTTAAGCAACCATTTTCGTAGTTGGCGTATACCACTAACACTAAGTATACCACAACAAAAATGTTGGTTGTCCTGATGGCAACGCATGATAGTAGACAGAACTACCAAAATTCGGTTGAGGCAACCAAACTGTATTCTGTGTGTAACATACAATTTAAGTTAAACATTAATTTTCGGAAGTAAATTATTTACTCAAAAAAACACAGGGTAGACCCTATAGTTTTGTCTTTGAATAATTCTAATTGAAAATATTATCTAAATATTTTTTTATATAAATAACTAAAAAAAAATATATATGCATTTAAAATGTCAACCATCGATTTTTAATAAAAACAAGTAAGAAAGTTTCAGTCGGGTAAACCGACTAAGGTATACCCTCACTTTGTGAGTAATGTAATATATAACATTACACCAATAAATCTGTTAATTTGTGTGGGAGGTACCAGAAGGGGTTTTCCAAATACACATATTTTTCGGTAAACAGTACATTCTTAAATACATTGCATTGTGCTGAACTATAAGCGTTTATGTGCACTGGTATATTAAAGTTACGAGCTATGTAATTTTGGTATGATTTGGTCATTTTGTGTGGGAGGTACAAAAAGGGCGGCGTGGTAACGCCCACTTTTTACAGGACTATAGGCACTATAACAGCATTACACTGTACAAAATTTCAAGTATTTGTATGCACTGGTATTAAAGTTACAAGCCTTTTACTTTTGGTACGAAACGGTCCATTTGTGTGGGAGGTACCAAAAGGGGCTGTACAATAATGCCCATTTTTTACCGGACTATAGGCGCTACAAAAACATTATACTGTAGAAAATTTCAAGCATTTTTATGCACTTGTATTAAAGTTATAAGCAGTTAAATTTTGATGCAAAATGGTCCATTTGTGTGGGAGGTACCAAAAGGGGCATGCCAACTTCACCCATTTTTCTCGAGTTATTAGCGACTAATATACTAATATTATGTGCAGAATTTCAAAAGATTCGAATAAGTAGTATAGAAGTTATTAAAGAATCAATATTTCACTAAATTTTAACCCTTTGTGTGGGAGGTACCAGAAGGAGTAGACCAATATGGCCCATCTTCGAACTCATCCGGAGATAGATCAAAATATTACTACATACCAAATTTGAAGTCAATCGGTTACTCCTTTCGAGAGTTATCGTGCGCACCAGCCAGCAGACAGACAGACACACAGACAGACGGACGGACATTGCTCATTCAACTTAAAATGACCCAAAACGGATTTCCTCCGAACATACTTAGGGTCTTAGATCACTCCTTCGATGTGTTACACTTTTTTCCGTAGCAAATGTTATATACCCTCGTCACACTAAAGTGAGGGTATAAAAATTGGGTATCATGTGTGAAAACAAAATCCTGCGCACGGCCCTGACCAGGTATACATCCTACGCGCTCAAATTTCAAAATGCCACTATTTGGAACTAGCAGTGATATCTTAGTTATGTATTGTAGAAAATAGTTTCATATCCAGAGTCTTAATGGCTACCTTCACACAAATTTTCACGAATTTGGCTGATTTCGTTTCAGCAAAAAATTGGGACATGTTCGTTGCTCTTTTCCCGAAAACTGGACTTTATACCACATTTTGGAATTAGGAATATGAGCAAAGTTTATTTCAAGGGACTTCATCAGTTTCAACTAAAAAGGGCAAATATAGAAATTCGCGTCGACGGGGCAACATATTTTTTTAGAATCTAAATCACCATAATTCTTACCATTTCATTGTGGTTCAGCCGTTTTGCACCTTCGAAGATCTCGATCCGACATCCCTAATGCGCATGAATTTAACTGAAAACACCAACAAAAGATATGAATATTTATTCATGTATTTGTTCATAGAAGTTCTGTTGCTATTATATAGAAATAGAAGCAAATGTAAAGGAACGCCAGCAACAACAAAAAAAGAACTGAATCACATTCATTGTATCTTCTTAAAGGTTTGTTTTTTGGTTCGGTTTTGCTCTTGTGTGGCAAACAGAACTGAACTGAAGTGAACACAAAGTGCCACAAAAAAAATATCTGAAAAATAGTTTCAAAGTTAGATTTCGGTCGGTTGTGGAGTATTACACATAAATTTAAACGTTCACTGGAAACATTTTAAGTTTGGCATACGTTAACATAACATCATCAACGGGCAAAGCAACAGCAACGAACGCAACATTTAATAAAGTGCGCGTCGAGATCTCGAAACGGTGCAACAAACAACAAATCGGCAAAACAATCGGCGGCTAATCGACATCGAATCCTCAGCCGCAGTGGTTCCTCTCCAATTGCCATTGAAACTCCAAAAAAAAGAAAAGAAAAATCACATCCAAAAACACAATTCAACAAAATAAAACATATGTGCGATTTGTGAGCTTCTTTTTTCTTATATTTTACCCAAGAATTGTTGAGATACCGAATAAATTTGGCAATTGCATCAATGGGAGATCAATGAAAATGCATCGCATCGCTCGAATGCATGACTGAATTGGTGAATTGGTGGATCGGTGAATGAGCGAGTGAACGCGTTCGCAGTAGCGATTTTATATCGTACAACAGAAGACATTCCAAGTTCGAGTCTGAGTTGCTGTTGGTTACGCTGTTTACAAGCAAAGATTCACATGCGCAATACTCGTTTTCTCGAAAAACCAGAAGAGTAGAAGAACTTCGAATGCAAATTTCGCCTCTTTCTGGTGAACATTTTGTAATTGATGCCAAAACGTTCGTTTGTTCGTTCGATAGGCGGCCTCTGTGTTAAACATCAATAAAATCGCTAAAACAAAAACAACAAATTGAAAGTTGAACTCGAAAACAATTTCCCGCAATTCACATTTCCAAATCGCTATTGCCATAAAAAGGAAAAGGTAAGTTCAAGTTTTAAGTGTATTTTATTTCGAAAAGATTCGATTTTCTTTTCTTCCCTTTTTTCCTTCGATAGACTGCGGGACAGATGATGATCGCAAACTATTAATCATTTCATAGTTTTGATAATGGTGAACTTTTACCTTTGGTAAAACAAATCCCTTTCGATTGTTCAATAGACTTCCTTTTGTCGATTTATGTGATCACTTTTCATTTGGGTGTTTGTTTGTTACGAGTACTCGTAAATGAGTGAAGTGAGTGTTTCCTTGAAGTACTTTCCTAAACTCTTTTTATGCGCCAAACCGCCCTGAACTTCAGCTTAAACTTGTCTACTTCATTGGGATTGTATTACAAAATCTTTGATTTATTTTTGCGGTCAATATTGTAACTTCGTACTTTACAATAATACGGTACTATGGCATCTTCGGTTTGTTGTATCGTTTATGCACAAAATGGAAAGAATATTTCACTCTAGAATATCGCAAAGTATAGTCTTTTCTATATAGTATTTTGTAAGGGAGATACCAGAAAGGGTAAACATATTTTGTTAATTCTTTCTTTCCAATAATAATAAAAAATATCGATTTTGAAGATATTTAAATTATTGCTACAGATGTTATGTGATATATGATATTCGAATGAATATCTGAATTTGTGTGGGGTACTGGAAGGGGCTTGATACGTACTGTTCGATTTCACAGAACAGTGGACACCTCAAAAGTATTGCCTTATACCACATTTATGAGCTATTTAATTTTGGAACAAAAATTATGCATTTTTGTGATTGATGGATTTCACAATTGCTTTTAATGAGTTGATAGCGATAATGACACTTATTATAACTGTGAAATTTCAGACGATTTGGATAAGGGTGGTATAGAAAGGACGAATTTCGAAGAAATAATTAGAGGTGTAATGTTTGAACCTTTATATATCATTACTGGGAAATGGTATGATTTTTGGTCTTCTTTTTTATGTACAAATTTCGAAAAATCCATTATGACCTCATTACTAGATAGCACATGATGCAAAAAGTGAAAGTTGCTGCGATCTTTGATTTCCGGACCGAAAAAGTTTCCATTTGGCCTACAAGACTTCCATAAAAATTTTTGTGTCGCTCGGATAACCCTAGGGTCTGCCCAAAGTTCATTCAAAATTATTATTATAGGGAAATATTTTTTTTTATTCAAAAATCGTATGTTTAAATAAGTAAAATTACATTTCTTTGTATTATTAATTAATAAATAGTTTTTAAATATTAAGATCGGTGAAAAAACAAAAAATACAATTAATTCAATACTATATTATATCTGACTTGTTATGTGAGGGACATTTTCTACGATATTCTTCAATGCACTGTAATATAAATTGATTTTGTTCTTCGTCTTTCGTAAGTTTGGTTTTGTATGAGACGAAATCGCTCAAATTATTACACAGCAATAGTTTCGGGTCGGAGAATTTTCGATCGTTTTCCAGATTTACGACGGGCTCTGTTGATTGCAGATGTCTAACCATTTTTCGTTTCTCTTCGAGTGAAACATCCGATTCGAAAAATGCCAAAGCCATTGATTCTAGGGCCAAATACCACAAATGATTTTTCCATTTCTTCAAAACCGCTTCAGACACATCTTGTCTTTCAACAAGTGTATATCTTGATTTGGTGCTCGTATGACATTTGTATGACATTTTTTCAATGCAAACTGCTCTAGAAATAGGTATATTTTTAAGGCATAAATGCCTTTTCCCATGAACCTTGCGTGGGATGTTGGACCAGGTGTTCGGAAGTTATCGCCGACACCACCAAGAAACATTATTGTTAATTGTAATAGTTCCTTGTAATCAGCTCGGATTTGTGTTTAATTTAGCTGTTTAATGCAGAATTTCTTAATGACTTCGCAGTCAGCATTACTTATTTTTGAGCGTACAGTTGGATATTCGAGTCCGTTTTTAAACGATTTGTGGTCGAGACTTACCCAAACGGCAGCAAAACGATTAAAAATAGGCACTTCAGGACCACAAGTCGCCGAAGTTGAACCTCAAACACATGTTTCAATACTATCTCCATCATGTGATGAGAACATGGGAACTTGATTAATTTTCGATCTAATTTGTTCTGCAACAAAATGCACGATCCAGTGTTTTGACCTGTATTTGATGAGTGTATCATGAACGACTTTGGCCATCTTTTCTCCAGTACCAGCCGGGATTTTGGGGGCGCCCAAAAATTTTGATGTGTAGATCGATTAATCACAAGCTCACCAACAGTTATCACATCATGAAATATCTGTCTGTTTGACGGCAGTTTGGCTCCAGATATTGTATGTGATACATGCCCAACTGATTCTACGGTGCGAAATTTATCACTGGATCTAGTAACCATTTTGGATGTGGTCGGTCTGGAGACAAATAAGAATATGACTAAAATTACATTTTGTGCGAAGCTGTCCCTTTCTCAATTCACTTAGGCTGGAGGCAGAGCGCGTTCTTTAAACGACCCTGTTGCATGGCCGTATAGCGCGCTGCAAAGTTCTGCTTATGTTTTCTTATTTGACCAGTAGAAAAATGTCAGACCGATGCGAAAAATCAACTATCATGCAAATCCGTTGTTTTTTTTTTCATGCATGCACAAGCATGATCTATTTTTTATTGTGATTGCATAGAGGCCATGTCGGAGTGCATGCATGCCCTGTCATGACGTAAAATTCAAATGAAAACTGCTGTAACTTTTTCGTTTCTCGGTCGATTTTGATTGTTTACGACTTGTAAGAAAGACAATTTTATTCAAAGATCATTTAAAAACTTTTCATGCTAATAAAATATTTTTTAATTACTTGAACATGTGACATTTGATAAAAACCCAAATTTTGTTCATGTAAAGTGAGTTTTGTGTTTTCAAACAACTTTGGGCAGACCTTAGCGTTGTCCAATCGGCACCAAATTTTTTATTGGAGGTTTGTAGGTCAAATGGAAATTTTTTCGGACCGGAAATCACTACCGAAAAAATAATAAATGGTCTGCTCATTACTGAAAAAATGGCAACTACATGTGTCTTCATTCAGTCATTTGATTACACTGTGTGTGTAAAATGCACTTTAAAAATTTATCCTTGATGAAAACAATTTATTCCTTATAATTACGACCCGCTAAATTGAATGACATTAACAGTTTTTTCCTGTGACATGGCGTTTTCGAGCCACAAAGTTTGCTGGGTAAACAAAGAGGTTAATAAATTCAAACATAATTTCAGTACAGAAGGCTTCGAAATATATGTTGCATGTCAAAGAACAAAATAAAGAATACATTTCTAGAAGTATTTCTCCCAAAACATACGATATACCCGAGCATACCCTTACCCCTGAAAATCCCCCTCCAAAATTAATGATATATCAAAACTTGTAGAAATTTGTGGATTTTTTGGATGGTGTGTTAGACAAAAAGATTCCATGTAAATAATCACTATAGGACCCACAATACACTTTTATGGCTACCAAATGATATGTTCACAAAAGTTGTTTAGATTTACCGTGGCTACAATTATATTATATATTATTAGTGAAAAATTAAGAGTCCTTTAAGTTATGCTGAAAAGAAGTGAAAAAAAATATTTTTTCCTTAACATTTTCAAAAAAGGTGCGGAAATGGTAACAAACTTTGTTCAGCATATTCTTAGCTACATTATTGCTAAATATAGTTAAGTGGTATCGCCAAGTCTGAATTAGTTGTTGGGCAAAAGCTGATGACACCTTTTTCGAGGGGCTCACTGATTTACCGAAAATTTTGACGCCCATAAAATAAAATTGGTCACCAATTTTGCCAAACGGTGTACAGGGTTATACTACCCTTTGGTAGTAGAATCGAACCTATACTGCCCGGTCCGTGTATTTTTCAAAAGGTGTTCATTTGTTGCATAGTGTAATAAATGTTTTTCCACAAAATCTTAGCAGAAATGCATAGCCCAATATTTTTTGTCGTGCGAATTTTCGACATTTTTGTTTTTTGTGAAATAAGTTTTTAATTTCAAATAATTTTTTTGGTAAATTGATGGAATTTCTTAGATAACAGGTACAATTTTTGGACTATTTTTGCAATATATGTAAAAAATTGAGCATTGGCTCTCCATGGGTTAAACAAATATTAATTAATTAATGTCCGTCCACCTGTAAGATCGACTGAATGGTGCTAACGATAACCCTGGAAAGGAGTGACCGAATGACTTAAAATTTCGTACGTGGTAATTAGTAAAATTCAAACCCAGTTTATGTTTGATGGACAACCATATTGGCCTACACTTTGTAGTACCTCCCCCACAAATGGTTAACATTTTTGGACATGTTAAAACTCTTATAACTTCTATACTACTCATGGGACTACCATTTTTCCGTCTCTATAAGCTTAAGAAAAAAATAAAGAAAACGCCACGCCCATTTTGATAACCCCCACACAATGTGACCAATTGGTACAAAAAGTTAACAGTGTGTAGCATTATTACCAGTGCATACAAATACTTGGAATTTTGTGCAGTGTAATGTTTTTATAGTACCTACAGTAAAGAACAAAGTGGTCGTTATTGCCACGCCCCTTCTAGTACCTCTAACACAAATGGTAACAATTTTGTGAAATGTTAAAATTTGTATTTTTGAATTAGTGTGTGTGTTTTAAACTATATTTTGTTTGTTGATTTTTTTTAAATAAAGGGTTTTCCAACAAGAGGTGTTATTTTGGTATTCAAAGAAAAATACCATTTTTTGAGATAAATGATGGGATGTTTATTTCATAATAAAGAGGAAGGTATGCCGTTAATAATGAAAAACAACATCAGCCAAATGGCCACCACGAACACGCTTACAGGACCATATCCTTTTCATGACATTTTCCATAACCAAATCGCAAAGTGGCTGCCCTATGACCTCGATAGCCTCACGAATTCTATCTTTGAGGTTTTGAATCGACGCTGGGCTGTTGGCGTAGACCTTATCTTTCACGTGGCCCCTGCGGAAGAAGTCGCATAGGTAAATCACAAGATCTCGGTGGCCAATTGTGATCACCACTTCGGGAGATAACACGGCCGGAAACTTTTCCCGTAACAGAGCAATGGTTTCGTTGCTTGTGTGGCACGTAGCGCCGTTTTGTTGAAAGTAAACGTTGTCCAGATTCAACCATTCAACTCCGACCATAAAAAATCATTAATCATCTCTCGATAGCACAAACCATTCACCGTAACTGTTGATCCAACCTCATTTTCGAAAAAGTAAGGTCCAATGACCCCGCCGGACCATAAACCGCACACGTTGGGGATGGAGAGGCTTCTCAACAATAACTCTTGGGTTTTCCGAGCCCCAGATGCGACAATTTAGCTTGTTGACGTAGCCACCGAGGTGGAAATGGGCCTCATCAGTCAAGATGATTTTTTTTTTTTTTTTTTTTTTTTTATTTATTTTCAGTTTTGTATATTTCCATTTTTATGAATGCCCCAGCGCCACTTAGACATTATTGGGGCGAGTTGGCAAGTTTATAACAGAAGCTAATAAAAATTATAACTACCTATAATACTTATTAATACTTAATATGTATCTACATTTTTTTATACCAAACATTATTAATCTACAAAAGAAGCATTTCCAAATTTTGAAGTAAATATGATTTTAGGTTCAATTTAAATAATGAGATTCTCAAAAAATTCTTAATAGATTGTGGTAAGTGGTTGTATTCAGAGCAACCAATGTATTCAATGCGTTGTTTTGTTGTTTCCAATCGGCATCTTTTCACACATAGATTTGAATTGTTTCTGGTATTGAATGTTGATTGATTTCTGGAGAATGTAATAGCATGATGTCCAATATTTTGTATCGATTTATACATGAACAACAATAGCTGCATTTTGTAAAGTCCATATAACGGCAAAATGTTCTTACAAATATTCGCATACAAAGAAAAAGACGAGTATGTTAAAGGCAAGTTGTAAACAATTTTGAGAGCTCTGTTTTGGCATCTTTGAAGGCTACGAAATTCTGTGCTTTTCTTGTGTCCATATACTATTGACAAGTAATTAAAAAATAGTAATTAAAAATTTTGTATCGTTCGTATCGTTTTTTGATCGCTTTGTGTTCGATGATCGTGTATCGTTCCATTTTAAGTAATGGCGTAGTTTCAACTTGTCAAATGTTAAAGAATAAAAGCTTCAAAAGTGACAGCTACCGAAATACCCGGTGATTCAAAATAACACATCTTGTTGGAAAACCCTGTATTTTTCTTTGTATTTGGTGAAGATTTTTAGTTATTATAATGTAGCTTCTGAACCAAAGTTGTGCACACTCCAAAATTTACACCATCGGTAGAGTACATATTGACCATTTTTTATAAAATAAATATTTAATGAAAAGAAATAGATCGATTCTGAGATATCGCAGTTTATATTTTTATTTTCGCGAAAAGTGATCGAAATAAACTGTTTTATATAATGTTAGTACTTTTTATGTAAAGTACGTGGAAAAAGCTTTATGCATTGTAGCATTAAAATTAACTTAAAACAAGCAAAAGCGTGAAGTTCGGCCATGCCGAATCTTATATACCCTCCACCATGGATAGCATGTGGACTCACAAAATAACTCAAACCTAAAGAAAATAACACCGAAAAACACATGATGATAACAGTAGGAAACATATAGTAGATGAGAACAGTAGGAATAACAACAAGATAGATGATATATATGGGAGCTATATCTAAATATGGACCGATATCGCCCATTTGCAATCCCAAACAACCTGCAACTATAAGAAGTATTTGTACCAAATTTGATCAACCTAGCTCTATTATTGCGGACTGTAGCGTGATTACCACAGACGGACGGACGGACAGACGGACATGACTAAATCGTCTTAGAATTTTACGACGATTAAGACTATATATACTTTATGGGGTCTCAGATCAATATTTAGAGGTGTTACAAACGGAGTGACAAAATGAATATACCCCCCATCCTATGGTGGAGGGTATAAAAACCATTACAGAGGAAAAAAAATCAATTTTTCTGAACACTTTGACCTCGCCTTCTGCCTCCAAATTTCATTTAATTTTTTGAATAGTCCCACATACTAAGGCAACATTTTCTGAGAATTTAAGAAAGATCTAATTGTTGACCTGTGACACTTCAGAAGAAATACCCACACGAGTATATGTAAGTAAGAAATTTTAAGTCATTCTGTCACTCCTTACCAAAGTTATCGTTAGAACAATTCGGTCGAATTGACAGAGGGACAGACATTAATCAATTCATATTTTTTAACCCATGGAGACCAATGCTGAAGTTTTTAAATTTTTTGGGAAAATATGTGGGTAATTTTGAAAAATATAACAAAAAAAATATAAGATAAATTTTGCACCCTATAAAATCTAAACCACTATGAAATTGGTCAAACGGTAAAAGGCCATAATTCCATAATTGTAGTATACGCATGCAAAATTGCCTCCAAATCTAAATATTTAAATATTCAGAGTGGGTCGGTTTCATTCGGAATTACCCCAAACTTTTCATATACATATTTAGGCCATTTTTTTTTTTTTTGATGATTTTTTAAATCAAACATTTTTCATTTTTGTGACATGATTTTTTAAATAGTATTGAATATGCCAAAAAATTTGGCATATTTTGTGCATATATTTTGCTTATTGTTTTTAAAATTTAAAGATATGCAAATATCAGAGGCCTATTTATAAGAAAACTACTATACTACGGATCAATCCAGCGTTTTTAAACGTCTAATCGTCGTCTTAATGCTATTTTGTTCCATGCGCCATTTTGTATGATCGGAAAAAAACGTAATTTATTGTTAGAGTAAACACGGGTCTGAAGACTCTCATGTATTTCTATGCCATTACATTCAAAAATAAGCAAGTTCAAAAATTTTTGTACATGGCATTTTGGTCCATATCCACTTTTGTTTTAATGTTTTTTCATATTTGTATTACATGGACCACAAAAAGGGTCGGTATGGAAGGAGAGTAATTTACATATTGTGATCAAAAGAACGTAAAATAGTGAGTAAAAACTATAGGGCGATAGAAAAACAAGAATATCAAAATTATTTCCCGTAAATCAAAGTTACCAATATCTCGAAAACTAGACGAGATAGTAGTAGTAGTATCTTTATTCATTATTTTCTCGTTTTATACAATTATTTCCACGCTTAATATGATAAAGAAAATTATTTAAATAAATAAATTTGATTATATTAAAAATGTATTAACAATGAGATTTAATACGAGTTAAATTCATTGAAATAAATATTTACGGCTATGACGTCATGTCGTCAGCCGGACTTGAAATACATATATTCTGAACATTTTCTTTTCGTTAAGGGATGTATTTGTTATTGAACATTAGAATTATTATGTGTACTCTGTTAGTATTAGCTTGCGATATTGTAGGGCATTTTTTACATATTTAATGAGATTTTCCCAATCGGTTATCTCTCTTCCATCCAAGATTCCAATTAATTCATGCTCTGTCAAAGATGCTTTGTTAAAGGATTGCAAACGCTGTCCTCTTAGTACAGGACATTTTCCCATAAAATGGTATATCTTTTCTTTTTCCCCCAAATTGCATAACGTACACCTATCGTTTTCAACCAGATTCAAGCCTCTTTTATTAGCATTGAGGTAGATTAAATCCACCCGTGCTTTAAAGATCCACGTGATATCCTTCACGCTATATCCACAATTTAGGTATAATCTCCCCCTCGTAAAGTCCAGGTTTTTGTAGAATCGTGACCTGCTTTGTAGAGCTTTTTGCTGCGACTTTTCTTTGTTAGCTTGAGCTAATTTATCCAGTAAAGTATTCGTCATATTGTTCCATTCGCTATCAGTCATATTTTCCATCAATGGTTGCTCACCCACCTCATTATTTATGTCGTTTAAAACTTTCACCCAAAATAGCTTTTTCCGAATCAGTATTTGGGTTAGTTGGTGTGGTAACCTCTCTCTTTTATACCGGAACAGGGTTCTGGAAATGTACCTCATATGAAGTTGTAGCGTGTATAAATGACTTTCTACCAGTTCAGTTTCTATATAAAGGGCGTAATTTGACGTGGACTCTGGCAAACTTAGAACCCGCTTCAAAAAGAAGCGTTGTAATTGGTCGACTTCTTCGAAATACCCATAGCCCCAGACTTGAGCAGCGTATGACTGGACCGATCTGCATACTGCCATGTATACATTCAATTTTTGCTGCAGAGAAATGTCAAAAATTTTTCAAAAAGTTTTTCCACGTCGCAGTAATCGCGCTTTTAGCTTGGGTATTCCGGGTCTGAATGTGCTTCAAAAACTTCATTTGAGGGGATAATACTACTCCCAAGTACGTATTATTCGTTACCACTTCAAGTTGTTCTTCAAGGAAGAACCATTCATCCTGCTGAGACAGGTTCCCCCCGTTTCTAAATACCATTATCTTCGACTTGCTTGTGTTGACTACTAGGCTCCATCTCCTACAATATTCTTCCAAGTTAGATATCATTCGCTGCAGAGTCTTTGGATCATCGGCCAAGAGGACTATATCGTCTGCATACAGTAAGACCTTTACTTTCATTCCTTCTATTTCCAGGCCTCCTTCCAGTGAGTCGCTTAGGTCGTTGATATACAGAGAGAATAGCAAAGATGATAATAAGCACCCCTGTTTTACACTTGCTTCTGTATCAAAATAGTCGGACAATTCTTCACCAGTCTACACCGCCGACTGTGTGGTTCGATACACTGCTGGACGAGATAGGAAAATAATTGTTACAGATTCTGAAAGATCATGCTTAAACCCCCTATTTCCAACTCCTAACTCAAAAACACAAAAATGGCATATGGAACAAAATAGCATTAAGCCGACGTTATTTCAAGTTGCTTATCTGTTTAAACTGACCTAAACCTATTCGTGTTGGAAATTTTCAATTTTGTGTGATGAGCTATATCTGCTCTTAACAATCCATTGTATTTTATGTATGTCTGATGGGTACCCACTGGTCGGTTTTGGCCATACCATTCTTTACATTTGCCACTTGCCTTTGCCATGGCGGCGGCGGTAATGTATGCACTTTGCCGGAGTTGCCTTGCCGTTTGATTTACTTGTGGTACTCGAATCAAAGTCATTGGTTACGAACAAAATTTAATGTTAATTTTTTTGTCTCGCATAGCTTTCGTCGAGATTTGGCCTAATGTTTTATATGCCGTTGACTTTTATTATTGCAGCTATTGCGGGAGATTTTTTTTTGGTTTCTTGGCCTTTTTCGGCTATTGTGTCGGTTTTTGCCGTTGTTGTTTCTGTTTGTTGTCTACTGTCTGCCGCTTAATTTGCATCGTTCAACATTTAAAACGTGATTGGCTATATTTGTTTGCATTTTGGCTTTATTTGTTACGACCGCGACCGCTGACTGACTGAATGTGTTAGTTAGTTGTTAGACATACATTTTGGATTTCGGAGTTGTAGTTATAGTTCGCGAGCGCATAACTCCACTTCGCGGTACAATTTCCGCAGTCCTAATTGTGCCGTGAATATATGAGTTTTTTTTAATTGGCTGATAAAATGGGAATTTTGGGTTGAACACTTCGTTATTCATTTTTCATATCGTATGCTTATAGGTATGAGAAAATCAATAAATTTTAATCAATTTATGTTTGAAAAAGGAATTAATTTCTTTCCTTTATTATTTTTTCTTAATTACAAAAATAGGTCAAAATCAAAAGAGATGGGCTCAATTGCCAATATCAATGTCAGTATTCCAAGTTACCCGTGGTAATTAAATATTTTACAACTTCCCTATGTGCGTCGTATTCATACATATGATATACATATAGTATTATTAAACATTATTTAATCTCGACATGTGTCATAGATGTACAAATATATTATTTTTGGAATTTTTAAATTTTTTTCTTACCAAATATTTTCCCAAAACTAAAAAGTACATTTAAAAATTCGCTTTATCTGCGAACACAAATTACTAGACCAGAAAAGACATCGGAACACATGTCAACTCCAAAAATTCCATTTGTTTTGTAATATTTAATAGTGGTGTGGACACTATCTATTGGTACATACGAGTAAATATTTACTTACTTACATGGCGTCATGTAAACGAAATACATAAAATATTTATTTGTTACTTAGCGCTAAAAGACTATTTTGTTAAGAAACTGAAGACAATTTTATGAAGTATCCAAAAACTGCAAATCTCCAAAGCAGGCATTACTGCTTTTAGTGAGAAACATTGAGTGTTTTTTCAAAGCAATTTCATGCCTTCCGAAAACTTAACCCTTGTGTGGCTTTTGAAATCCCATGATATGTAATCGCAATCGAGAGCATGGATTTAATTTAAAAAAAAACACATACAATTGAAATCCTTTGTAAATAGACTAAGTTTATAAATTGGAATCAAATATAAACATTTCCAAATAATAATAATAATAACATACAATTTAGAGAAATGTATAAAATATTTATTTGAGTCGATAATTCAATGTTTAAAGACGATTTAATGTAAATGTTGATAGCGGCTGCGCCTCAAATGGTTCATACATTGGGCCCAACTTTGCCATACTCTATCCAAAATATCGGCCGGTATGTCACGAGTAACTTCTTCAATATTGGCTTCCAATAATCTAAAGGCGTTCAATCCATCGATCCATTGTTTCGCGTGCTGTGTGGCAAGTGGCACCGTCTTGTTAAAACCACATGTCAGCCAAGTCCAGCTCTTCCATTTTGGGACAAAACAATTTTTGTAATCATCGCACGGTAGCGCTCGCCATTCACAGTAACGTTTCCGCCTTCGTCGTTTTTGAAAAAGTACGGTTCAATGATGCCACCGGCCCATATTCCACCCCAAACATTTCATATTTCGGGATGCATAGGCAATTTACAGCAAATTGCAAATACGGAATTTTCAGAAGGTCTCCCAAACTAATCATAAAATGGACGAAGTTAACCGACCATAAATTTTGATAATAAAAACAAGTAAGAAAGTTTCAGTCGGGTAAATCGACTAAGGTATACCCTCACTTTGTGAGTAAAGTAATATATAACATAACACTAATTAATCTCTCAATTTATGTGGGAGGTACCAGAAGGGATTTAACAAATACATATTTTTTTCGGTAAACAGTAGATTCTTGTAGTTAACATTGCATTGTGCCAAACTATAAGCGTTTATGTGCGCTGGTATATTAACGTTACGAGCTATTCCATTTTGGTACGATTTGGTCATTTTGTGTGGGAGGTACAAAACGGGGCGTGGTGATAACGCCCACAGGACTGTAGGCACTATAACAGCATTACACTGTACAAAATTAAAGAATCAATATTTCACTAAATGTTAACCCTTTGTGTGGGAGGTACCAGAAGGAGTGGACCAATATGGCCCATCTTCGAACTTAGCCGGAGATAGAAAAAATATTACCGTATACCAAATTTGAAGTCAATCGGTTACTCCTTTCGAGAGTTATCGTGCGCACCAGCCGGCAGACAAACAGACGGACGGACATTTCTCATTCGACCGAACATATCGGGTGATCCAAGTAGAGATAAATTTTTCAATAGCCTTTTTTTGACAGATCACGTGTGAGCCGTGTCATGCTGTCATGTTATTTTTGTAAAGTATTATTTGGCATTTCATCATGGAAAGACTTACATCTGATCCAACTCCGACCATAACAAATCATTAATCATCTCTCGATAGTGCAATCCGTTTACCGTAACTGTTGATCCCACCTCATCAGTCAAGATAATTTTGTATCGTTCGTATCGTTTTTTTGTTCGATCGTTTTGTATCGTTCGATGATCGTATATCTTTCCAGTTTTAATAATGGCGTAGTGTCTACTTGTCAAATGTCAAAGAATAAAAGCTTAAAAAGTGACAGCTACCGAAATACCGGGTGATTCAAAATAACACCTCTTGTTGGAAAACCCTATATATGCTCTGGTATAAATGTTATATACTGTTAACTATTCGTGCAAATGTTACTTTCGTAACGTCCATTTTTCATTACACTGTACAAAATTTCAAGTATTAGTATGTACTGGTATTAAAGTTATAAGCTGTTAACTTTTGGTGCAGAATAGTCCATTTGTGTGGGAAGTACCAAAAGGGGCGTGTCAAAAAACCCCACCTTTCACAGGACTGTAGGCACTATAAAAACAGTACACTGTACAATAATATAAGTATTTGTATGCACTAGTATAAATGCTATAAGCTGTTAACTTTTGGTGCAAAATAGTCTATTTGTGTGGGAGGTACCAAAAGGGGCCCGCCAGTAAACCCAATTTTTCACTGGACTGTAGACACCATAAAATCATTACACCGTACAAAATTTCAAGTATTTTTAATCACTGGTAAAAAAAAGTTATAAGATGTTAAATTTTGGTACACAATGGTTCATTTGTGTGTGAGGTATCAAAAGGGGAGCGGTGAATTCGCTCATTTTTTCTCGTGGAGGTAGCGACTAATAAATTAATATTATGTATGGAATTTTAGAAGATTCGTATAAGTAGTATAGAAGTTATAAGAGAATTAAAATTTCATTAAATCTGCGAACATAGCCGGAGATAGGAAAAAATATTACCACATACCAAGTTTTAAGTCAATCCGTTGCTCCTTTCGAGAATTATCGTGCGCACCAGCCAGCAGACAGACAGGTGGACGGACGGACATTACTCAAATTACTTAAAATGACCCAGAACGGAATCAGAACATATATCATTCATTGGGAATTAATTTCTTCCAGGCATAGAATTGAACATATTTCCAAATATCTCGTATATATTTGCACTATTACCATACCATATTTGAGCCCACAACCATTCAGGGATTAAATGGACCATGTTAAATGTAATAGTGAATTTATTTCAAAATAAAAAGAAAATAATCATAAATAATATGGCAGGTACTTATGTGTATCTATCTCTCCTTAGTTCACTTACATTAAAATAAATTCAATATTTTGCTTTTGTTTTCTCGCCACCACTACTCGACAACCTCTATCATTTCACAAAGTTTAACATCTTTTCTGGTTTAAGAGCACAAAAGAAATTGCAGTGTGTCTTGTCCATATACGGAGAGGGGGATAGTACATTCATTGTATGGTTCGTTACCATCCGGCTCCAGCCTCAGGCATTGTGTCACTGGGAAATGTCAAATCGGGCAATAATAACGCAATAACAAAACAACGGCAACTATCAACCACTCAGTTCGGCTCAGTTGGCCCCATAGCCAAACACCCATAGGCCCAGACTCGATTTTGGAAAATCTCCTTCGGCTCTGCCCCTTTGTACAAAAAGCAGCACTCTTACAAAACTGGACTTTTTTAGTTCGCCACGAAATTGTCTTTTTTTGGGATTGCAAGACATCGAAGCGGCAGAAATTGCAAGTAAAAGCTATTACCCGCCGCTGCTGGTGGTGGCATAATTTTCGCCTCTGGCAGACATTACTAATAACAACTCACAGCCATATCACCAAAACCAACAATGGCAAAAAAGCATCAAAACTGGCCAAATTTTGATTTGGAATGAAATGAACCGAAACATTTCAGTTGGACTTTGTCGACAAGAAAAGAAAAACACTACCAAATACAGATCCCTCGATGTACGAACGAACATTGTTGCTTTACGGTACACCGATGCACCAGACCGTCATTCAGTCTGTCTGTTAGTCGCTAAGCCCACTAGTCAGCAGACCCAACTATTGTTGTCATAAAAGAAGTCTTGTCAATATTATTGGCCGGACGGACGAATACTGAATGACTGCAACACTCACTTATAAAAGGTGAGGAGTTTATTATTAATGTTGGGTTTTTCTTAACTCTTTTCGCTGTGTTGTTGTTGTTGTTGTTTGTCTCCAAAACGGATGAATGGCATATGCATCTCTTGGGGATTTTTCCAAGCCATAGTAAAATTGCATGACAACGACTCCGACTGCGACTGCGACTAAGACCACATGGATGCTGGTGGTGACGATGCTCGTTAATTAGTAAATAATCTTTATTGGCATTTACACTTTTGATAGTTTGATTACTCATATTTAATAAAAATGTTTCAATTAGAGATGGTGGAAAAAGGCCAAAGGGACGGATATTGCCTGCCCATAAGTTGGTATTAGACAACTTCAACTGGGAATTACGCCAGATTGAAGTTTGTCTGAAGTGATGTTACCTCATGAAATTATGAAAAGATTATTGCAGAAAAAATTGATTTGTATATTCTACTCAACTTCGGTAATATGACATAAAGAAAAATAATAATATTGTTTAGATGTAAACATGTAAGTGTTGCGTGACTGGCTGTCACATTTATTGACTCATCAACTACTACTGTTCATTGGCATCATTGATATCAATGGTTAGAGCAAACCGCTAGAGTTAGACTTTTGAAACTCACACTCAGCAACCGAAAGATATAGAACAAAAGAGTTTTGTAAATTTTTCTTATCAAGGGGTAAGGAAAAGAAGACGAAAGAAATAAAATGGTGCAAAAAATACACTTACCACAAGAGAACGGTCCCAAAATTAGCCAACCTAACAAAGAAAAAACTAAAAATTTCTTTATTTCTCAACATAATCTCCTTTTAGCTCAATTCTGTTTCCTCAGCAATAGGCAATAGCTTTGATACGCCTTTTGTAAGAAAAACTGTCTAGCTCCTTAAAATTGCCGTAGACTCCAATGTTCCATTGTTGGCGAATATTTTACAACAGTGCCATTTTTTTATGTTTGGAAATAGATTGAAGAGATTCGAACCGAAACTATCGAAAGTGTAATGAACAAGTAAGAAAGTTCAGTCGGGTAAACCGACTTATGAATCCCCTCACCTTGAGTCCCAAAAAAATAATAGTAAATTTATTTATTGTTTTATTTTAATTAAATTATTATCAATTTTAATTGTATTTAATAACTTTAAAGTGTGTACTAGTATTAAAGTTATATGCTGTTAACTTTTGGTGCAAAATGGTCCATTTCTGTGGAAGGTACCAAAAGGGGCGTACCAATAACGCCCATTTTTCACTGGACTGTAGGTCCTATAAAAGCATTACACTGAATAAAATTTCAAATTCAAAAATTTGTGTGGCTGGTATTAATGTTATACGCAGTTAACTTTTGGTGCAAAATGGTCCACTTGTGTGGGAGGTACCAAAGGGGCGTCCCAATAACGGTCACTTTTCTCTGTACTCTAGGTACTATAAAAGCATTGCACAGTACGAAATTTCAAGTATTTGTATGCACAGGTATTAAAGTTAAAAGCTGTGAACTTTTGGAACAAAAAGTCCATTTGTGTGGGAGGTACCAAAAGAGGCGTGCCAATCAAGCCCATTTTTCTCTGGACTCTACGTACTATAAAATCATTACACTGTACACAATTTAATTTTAAACAAATTCAAGTATTTGTATGTACTGGTATTAAAGTTATAAGCAGTTAACATTTGATGCAAAATGGTCCCTTTGTGTGGGAGGTACCAAAAGGAGCGTGGCAATAATGTCCATTTTTCATTGTATTGTAGGTACTATTGAACCATTACACTCTACAAAGTTTCAAGTCTTTGTATGCACTTGTAATAAAGTTATATGTTATTAGCTTTTGGTTCAAAATTGCCCATTTGTGTGGGAGGTACCAACAGGGGCGTGCAACTTCGCCTATTTTTCTCGAGGTAATAATGACTAATGAACTAATACTATGTGTAGAATTTCAGAGGATTCAAATAAGTAGTATAGAAGTTATTAAATAATCAATATTTCACTAGATGTTAACCCTTTGTGAGGTGCTAGAAGGAGTAGACCAATATGGCTCATCTTCGAACTTAGCTGGAGATAGAAGAAAATATTACCACATACCAAATTTGAAGTCAATCGGTTACTCCTTTCGAGAGTTATCGTGCGCACCAGCCAGCAGACAGACACACAGACAGACAGGCGGACATTGCTCATTCGACTTAAAATGACCCAAAACGGATATCCGCCGAACATACTTAGGGTCTTAGGTCACTCCTTCGATGTGTTACATTTTTGGCTCCTAGCAAATGATATATACCATCCTCTCTGAGGTGAGGGGATAAAAATAGGGTTGATCGGATGAGGTACTGCCGAGCCAGTCGTTGTAGTCACACAAAGTTCACCTATCCAATAAAACTAAAATTTGAAAAAATTATCAGTACTTCTTTTTATAGCCGACTCAAATTTAAAATTATAAATGGCCCACTTTTTATTTGCACCATATTTGAATTATAAGCCCGATAGGGCCGTGATACCATTTAAATAAAAGAAAATTATGAGCTAAACAAATGTTGGAAATATCACTTTCACGTTAAGATAGTTATCTGGTTAGTGTCGTTAAAACAATTAAAAAATATTTTTTCAATAAATTGGTTTTTTGCTGGCGCGAAAAAAGCATACAAAATATTTAAAAAGTCGCCAAAAATTTGTTTTGTTCCATTTTTTTTGAAAACTAGCATCCTGTCGAATGTTATCAACAGGACATTGCTGAAGTGGCATAAATGACCCAAAACGTATTTCCGCCAAATATGCTTGGGGTCTCTTAAATCACTCCTTCGATGTGTTACACTTGTGGCCCGTAGCAACTGATATATAAGGGTTTTCCAACAAGTGGTGTTATTTTGCTATTCAAAGAAAAATGCCATTTTTTGAGATAAATGATCGGATGATTATTTCATAATAAAAAGGAAGGTATGCCGTTAATAATGAAAAACAACATCAGCACAATGGCCACCACGATCACGCTTACAGGACCATATCCTATTCATGAAATAACCATAACCAAATCGCAAAGTGGCTGCCCTATGTCCTCGATAGCCTCACGAATTCTATCTTTGAGGTCTTGTATCGACGCTGGGCTGTTGGCGTAGACCTTATTTTTCACGTGGCCCCAAAGGAAGAAGTCGAACGGTGGCCAATTGTGATCACCTCTTCGAGAGATAACACGGTCCGGAAACTTTTCCCGTAACAGAGCAATGGTCTCGTTGCTTGTGTAGCAGGTTGCGCCGTCTTGTTGAAAGTAAACGTTGTCCAGATCAATACCATCCAACTTCGACCATAAAAAATCATTAATCATCTCTCGATAGCGCAATCCATTCACCGTAACTGTTGATCCAACCTCATTTTCGAAAAAGTAAGGTCCAATGACCCCGCCGGACCATAAACCGCACCAAACAGTCACACGTTGAGGATGGAGAGGCTTCTCAACAATAACTCTTGGGTTTTCCGAGCCCCAGATGCGACAATTTTGGTTGTTGACGTATCCACCGGGGTGGAAATGGGCCTCATCAGTCAAGATGATTTTGTATCGTTCGTATCGTTTTTTTGTTCGATCGTTTTGTATCGTTCGATGATCGTGTATCGTTTCATTCAGGGCTGTGGAGTCGAGACAAAACTACTCGAATCCGACTCCCGGAGTCGAATTTTAAAATCATTCGACTCCGACTCCAGCTCCGACTCCGGCAGTTAAATAACATAAATTTCTGAAATTATATTTCTACTAATACGTGAGTTCATGTTATTGAAAATAAGATATATCTTTGTTTAAAAAACACAAAAGGTAGGTATTCTACTGGTATTGAATTAAATAAAATTTTATTATTTATTAATCGAGGCCTATGTAACATAGGTGGTTATAAATTAGTTTTGTGACAGATTTGTAAAAAAATACTAGACACATCTTAAAATACACCGTTCTACTCAGAATCACTACCTGTTCGTTTGTCCATTTTCAATTGTTCGTAAAGTATTTGTACCATATCAAATTGTATTAAAATTTGGCAATATGAACTCTTTCAAACTAGGGAGGAAATCTATTGGAATTGGTGAACATCGGTTCAGGTCGATATTGCCCCCAGATATAAATGTTTCTTTAGATTTGGCCTTGTAACGCTATGGAAGCTGTTTTCACATTCAAACATTTTGTATACCCTCCACTATGGGCTGGGAGCTAAATTCATTTTGTCACTCCGTTTGTGACACCACTAAATATTGATCTGAGACCCCATAAAGTATATATTCTTAATCGTCGTAAAATTCTAAGACGATGTCATGTCCGTCTGTTGTAATCACACTACAGTCCGTAATAATAGAGCTAGGTTGATTGTATTCTATTTTGACAAGAATTAATCAAAGCAAAAATTTGTTATAGTCACCATAGAGAGGTCGCTCCATAATATACGTATTTAAGCCATAAATACGATATTTTCGTAGCATTTCAACTAAATCTCTGCAGTTTGTATTTAATTAAGACAAGAATTCGTCACAGCCAAAATTTTTTAAATCAGCTCATATTTTGTTATAGTCCACTTATAGATATCGCTCCCAAAAAGGCTTTAAGTCATAAAAACCACGTTTTCTAAGAAATTTGGCTGAAACTGTATTCTATTTTGGCAAAAATTCATCTCAATAAAATGTATACAAATAAAATTTTATTTTGTTGTAGTCCCCGTGTAGATATAGATTTTAAAAAACTATTTTAAGCCATAAATGCCACATTTTTCAGGTAAAGAGCTTGGTTAAAGAATTTGCGACCTAAAATTGCAGCGTTCGTTTTTTACTAATTTACTTAAACAAAAAGGATCGTTTCATAATTTGCTCCATATTGGATTGGATTTTTCCAGTAATAAAATTAAACGCAATCCATGTTGGAGGGTAACTAAGATTCGGCATGGCCGAACTTAACGCTTTTACTTGTTTTAATTTAGTCGGGTAGAATTCATTTATCCAAGAACTTAGGAATAGTGTATAGTTTTACAAAAATACTTATTTTGTTAGCTAAATACATATATTCAGAGTTTTCCTAAAACTGTTTTACATAAAAACTCGATAGTTTGGTTAACTTTATATATTTTTGGCATACTTAAATATTTGTCTAAAAGCTTCGAATATTTTATCCTTCTTTTTTGCCAATTTGTTTTCCCAAAATTTTGTGAATGCAAAAGTTCTATCACATAATTGGTACATTTTGCACAACACTTCTCGGAGTCGACCATAATTTTTCGACTACGGACTCCGACTCCGGGCAAATTTCCCAGACACCGACTCCTAGACTCCGACTCCACAGCCCTGGTTCTATTTTTATACCCTACACCACACTGTGGTACAGGGTATTATGACTTTGTGCATTTGTTTGTAACACCCAAAAGGAGAAGAGATAGATCCATTGTTTACTATACCGATCGACTTGTAATCAATTTCTGAGTCGATTTAGCTATGTCCGTCTGTCTGTCCGTCTGTCTGTCCGTCTGTAGATGTATTCTTGTAATCAAAGTCGCAATTATGGCCCGATCTTGACGAAACTTTACACATATCTTTTTTTAGCCCAAGGACGATCCCTATTTAATTTGGTTAAAATCGGTTCAGATTTGGATATAGCCCCCATATACACTGAGCCAAAAATTAACCTTATATAAGGTTAACTTAACCATAAATAAACATGATTTGGAGTCTACGTTATATAAGGTTAATTTGAACATTTTCTTGTTGACTGGTATTTAACAATAATAATATTTAATTTAACTATTCCATGGTTGAATTTTTTAACCATGAAAATTGTTAATATTATAATAATAATTGTTACTTTAACAATGCATTTTTGAATTTTTTAACCATGAAAATAATTAATATTAACATTTCATAGTTAATTTATTGAAACAATGCATGTTCAATTTAACAATGAAATTGTTAATATTATTAACTATGAAGATTGTTATTGAAACCTTTTTTATTGTTAATTTAACTATTTAGTGGTTACTTCATGTAACCAGAAACATAGGGTTTCAATCATTTTTAATATTTATATTAAATAAAACAAGAAAAAATTAACTTTCGCATTTTTATTTTTTATTTTATTTACAAAATATATTTTAATATATATGTATGTATAAGAAACACCTGAAAAGAAAAAAAAACAAAAAGGTTACACTGAGCCAAAAATTAACCTTATATAAGGTTAACTTAACCATAAATAAACATGATTTGGAGTCTACGTTATATAAGGTTAATTTGAACATTTTCTTGTTGACTGGTATTTAACAATAATAATATTTAATTTAACTATTCCATGGTTGAATTTTTTAACCATGAAAATTGTTAATATTATAATAATAATTGTTACTTTAACAATGCATTTTTGAATTTTTTAACCATGAAAATAATTAATATTAACATTTCATAGTTAATTTATTGAAACAATGCATGTTCAATTTAACAATGAAATTGTTAATATTATTAACTATGAAGATTGTTATTGAAACCTTTTTTATTGTTAATTTAACTATTTAGTGGTTACTTCATGTAACCAGAAACATAGGTGTTTCAATCATTTTTAATATTTATATTAAATAAAACAAGAAAAAATTAACTTTCGCATTTTTATTTTTTATTTTATTTACAAAATATATTTTAATATATATGTATGTATAAGAAACACCTGAAAAGAAAAAAAAACAAAAAGGTTAGAAAATATAAGTATAAATGTAAAAAAGGGTGCAATTCTAAGAAGATCTTTTGACTTTTTACCTAAATTCTGTAGTTCAAAGAGCATAAGCATTTACCGATGAGCTGATCTGATGGAAAAATCTGCTCTGTGACTATAAGTTAAGTGCCTACGTTTCTGTGCTTGACCAACATGTGATCAGTCCCCGCTCAAAAGTTGCCGTCCACGTAAACTCCCTGAATCTTTCGATTATTAAGGGCCCAGGACGGTTAGGCACTTAGTTTGGGGTACTGAGCTTAGTCCGATCTTACGGCAAACGTATAGGAGAGAGGAGATTAATAACAAAGGCAATGTGATAGAAAGCCGATGTCCCACCAAAATCATAATCGGAATAGATATAAACATCAAGGATTGGGTAAGTCAATGGATGATACTTCAAGGAAGTGCACTGAATTGTATATTAAAAACAAGTAAGAAAGTTTCAGTCGGGTAAACCGACCAAGGTATAGTTGTTATTAAAGAATCAATATTTCACTAAATGTTAACCCTTTGTGTGGGAGGTACCAGAAGGAATGGACCAATATGGCGCATCTTTGAACTTAACCGGAGATAGAAAAAATATTACCGTATACCAAATTTGAAGTGAATCGGTTACTCTTTTCGAGAGTTATCGTGCGCACTAGCCAGCAGACAGACGGACGGACATATCTCATTCGACTTAAAATGACCCAAAACTAATATGCGCTGAACATACTTAGGGTCTTAGATCACTCCTTCAATGTGTTACACTTTTGGCCCGTTGCAAATGATATATACCCTCGTATTACTAAAGTGAGGACATAAAAAAACAAATGTATGCATGCATATCACTTTTCCTGTAATTACTTCGCACACTACAACTAGTATTGGTACAGCTTATCAACAGTTTCTAGTATTGGCACAACTTACCAACAGATTCAAGGCCGGACTCCCAGCACAAGCAGCCACAGAAAAAGAAACAACTGAAAAGAAAAAAACAAAAACATCGTTTATATGTATGTATGTAGGTATTACGAAAGCACTTCTAACAACATATGTATGTATGTATGCACATTTAACAGTATCAACATCGCACAACAAAAAAACTAACGTATGTATGTACGGCGTAGCAGCCACAAGTGCTCAAACGAAAAGACAAGATGAACACATACCCACACGTACACATCACTTCTCACCGTATGTTTCCTTGCTGCTGCATATACTTACGTACATACAATGTTGTTGGTTGTTTTTTCATGCTCAGTTAATGCGACAGCGTGTACATATTTTTTTCCACTCTTAACCACTGAATTTCACAATTTTAATGGCATAATCACAAAAAATAATATTAATATTACATTCGCCTTTACTATAATTAAACAGGCACAAAACACTATTAACATTTTTAACACACATATTTAATTATTTCACTTTTTAAATACACATATGTACATACATACTAATGAATGTAGTTCTTTACAAAATGTTTTACTACTTACCTCTATACTAACAGCTTCCGACACCACCATCGACTATTCAACACCAACTGAACTCCCGCACTCGATCAAGCACCGAAGCTGGCATTTGGTGGTGTTTTGAATGAGCGAGATAAATTCTCTTATGACGACAGTCGCATTCGTTTCAACTTCGTTTAACTTAATACTCAACTTCGTCTAACACAAAGCAGTTGAAAAACGTCGACCACAACAGAGCCGAATTGTTGTTTATCTCGCACATTTTTCTGCCTCTCTCTCAAAAAAACCAACCATATATAATGTTAACTTAACCATTTTTCATGTACATTTGAACTTATATAAGGTTATTTTTGTCTTCGTAATCAAACATTTACCATGAAAAATTTAACCAGACACATGGTTAAAAAAATCATTGTATTTTCGGCTCTGTGTATATGTTAGCTCCGATTTGACATGTAAGCGCTGTAAAAACTTTATTTTATATCCGATCAGTATGAAATTCAGCAGAAAGAGGTCTCTTATAATATGAATGAACACTGTTAAATTTGGAAGAAATCGGTTCAGATTTAGATATAGCCCACATATATATGTTACCCCCGATTTGACATGTAAGCGCCGTAAAAAATTTATTTTATAACCGATCAGTGTGAAATTCGGCAGAAAGAGGTTTCTTATTACATGAAGGAATACTTCCAAATTCGGAGAAAATCGGTTCAGATTTAGATATAGCCCCCATATATATGTTACCCCCGATTTTACATGTAAGCGCTGTAAAAAGTGTATTTTTAATCCGATAAGTACGAAATTCGGCAGAAAGAGGTTTCTTATTACATGAATTAATACTGCCAAATTTGAGGGAAATCGGTTGAGATTTAGATATAACCCACATATATATGTTACCCCCGATTTGACATGTAAGCGCTGTAGAAACTGTATTTTATATCCGATCAGTCAAAAAATTGGCAGAAAGAGGTTTCTCATTACGTGAATTAACACTGCCAAATTTGAGGGAAATCGGTTCAGATTTAGATACAGCCCCCATATATGTATATGTTACCCCCGATTTAACATGTAAGCGCTGTAGAACTGTATTTTAAATCCGATCAGTAAAAAAACTTGTCAGGGGTTTCTTATTATTTTCTCTGAATTTCGAAGTATTTCAGATTTAGATATACCCCCATATATATGTTACCCCCGATTTGACATGTAAGGGCTGTAGAGACTGTATTTTATATCCGGTCAGTACGAAATTTGACAGAAAGAAGTTTCTTTTTACATGAATGGGTATTCAAGGAAAAATCGTTCAGATTTATATATAACCTCCATATACATATATATGTTCCTCCTGATTTGGTATCAAAGCGCTATAGAAGTTGTACTTTACTTCCGATCATTAATATTTTCCGGAAAGATGTTTCTCAATTTAGGAACGAATATTAAGCAATATTATTTAGCGATTATCGGCTCAGAATTAGATAATATGTTCCCGCCTACTTACCAATTGTTCCAAATTATTATCGCAATGACCTTTATCGCATTGTTAGGGAGGTGTAGGGTATTATATAGTCGGCCGCGCCCGACTTTCTGCCTTTCCTTACTGGTTAGTAATGGCGTAGTTTCTACTTGTCAAATGTCAAAGAATAAAAACTTCAAAAGTGACAGCTACCGAAATACCGGGTGATTCAAAATAACACCTCTTATTGGAAAACCTTGTACATTCTTCTACAGCTGGATACATGGATAGTTTTAATTAAATCCAATGTTCACTTTTTCTTATTAACAGAAATTAAAAAGGGATTTCGATCGAAAAGTTATCGTTAATCAATGCCGTGATTTGGTGGCAGCTTTAGTAAAAGTAATTTTTCGCACTATTGTTAACGCATTTGGCAACGATTTATGCAAATGTTTATCATTGCTTTACGATCACTAACTGCTCGCGTATAAACATTTTGTGTATTATAGTAACAAATAAAGACAATCAGAACTAATTAATGCGAGTAGAAATATGAGCGGTGAAAAGGGGTAGATCAAACGCTTATAAATTGTGAAGCGTCTTCTTTATTCACACATTGATTTTCCACTAGGAAACCTAAAGTATATCATCTGTCCTGTTACTAAAATGGCAAAGAAATTTTATACCCTACACCACACTGTGGTACAGGGTATTATAAGTTTGTTTCACGGCAGATGTTTGTAACACCTGAAAATAACACGGCTAGACCCACCTTAAAGTATACCGATCGACTCAGAATCACTAGCTGAGTCGATTTAACCATGTCTGTCCGTCCGTCCGTCCGTCCGTCTGTCCATGTAAAGTTGTTCGTCGACTACAGGTCGCAATTTCAGTCCGATCGTTCTGAAATTTTGCAGTTTAGAGCATTTCGCAGCTGTAAAGATCCCTATTGAATTTGGTTGAAATCGGTTGAGATTTAGATATAGCTCCCATATATATCTTTCGTCCGATTTTGCTCTTTAGTCCTGTAGAAGCTGTATTTTACATCCAATCGTTTTGAAATTTAGAATGGTAGAGTTTCTTGATCCATGAACTAACATTGCCGAATGTGAAGAAAATCGTTTAAGATTTAGCTATAGCTCCCATATATATGTTTCATCAGAAAATCGGTTAGGATTTAGTTATAGCTCCCATATATATGTTTCATCCGATTTGGCACTTTAGTCCTGTAGAAGCTGTATTTTACATCCAATCGTTTTTAAATTTAGAATGGTTGAGTTTCTTAATCCATGAACCAACATTGCCGAATTTTAAGAAAATCAGTTAAGATTTAGCTATAGCTCCCATATATATGTTTCGTCCGATTTGGCCCTTTAGTTCTATAGAAGCTGTAATTTACATCCAATCGTTTTGAAATTTAGAATGGTAGAGTTTCTTGATCCATGGACCAACATTGCCGAATTTGAAAAGGCTAATATTTATCTTTCGTCCGATTTTACCCTTTAGTCCTATAGATGCTGTATTTTACATCCAATCGTTTTGATATTTAGAATTGTTGAGTGTCTCTTTAGTCCTGTAGAAGCTGTATTTTACATCCAAGTATTTTGTAATTTAGTATGATAGAGTTTAGAGATAAATAAAATTACAACATTTATATTTCAGTGTTATTCAATATTACGAGAGTGGTGTAGGGTATGATATAGTCGGCCCCGCCCGACTTTAGCCTTTCCTTACTGGTGTTATGATTTGTTTGTTTGTGGCATAATGTGCCACATCATGCCGATCAGTAAAAGTGGCATACCGGATTCACAAATTGTAAAGAAATTCGTATTAACCAGACAGAATTCCCTAAAGATTGTAACTTCTGTGACCAGAAAATGCAAGAAAAATATCGAAATTCTGTAAAAACTCGTACTGATGAAAGTACCGACACCGCCGTATCAACGAATTAGCTAAAATTATTATAATTTTTGATGGGAAGTGCCAGGACAACGCTATTAACAAAATTCAAATCATTTTGTCTTTGTTTTTTAGATCCAGAAATGACGATATATTTCTTTTCTTGTCACACTTTTTATACCCTCCACCATAGGATAGGGGGTTTATTCATGTTGTCACTCCGTTTGTAACACCTCTAAATATTGATCTGAGACCCCATAAAGTATATATATTCTTAATCGTCTTGAAATTCTAAGACGATTTAGCCATGTCCGTCCGTCCGTCCCTCTGTTGTAATCAAGCTACAATCTATAATACTTGAGCTAGGTGGCTGAAATTTGGTATAGATGCTTCTTATAGCTGCAGGTAACTTGGGATTGAAAATGGGCGATATCGGTCCATATTTAGATATAGCTTCCATATATAGCATCTAACTTGATGTGATTCCTAGTGTTCTCATCTACTTTTTTTGTGTTTTTAGGTGTTATCTACTTTAGGTTTGAGTTATTTTGTGAGGTCACATGCTATCCATGGTGGGGGGTATATATGATTCGGCATGGCCGAACTTAACGCTTTTACTTGTTAAAAACTGTGAATAATATAAATTCAGAGATGTGATCTGAGGATGCTAGGATTCATGTTTGGACAGAGATTTGCTTCCTATTTTTAATGAAACTTGAATTGAAAGTAAAATATGTGATTTATGTGCTTTATTTTATTCAAAAACTAGAACAAACTATTTGAGATTTTTTTCTCTTTTTTATGTTTTTTTCTGCCAACAAAAAACAATTTTTATTAATTGTTTTAACGACAGTTACTAAACTTCTGTTTACACGTGAAAGCGTCATTATTAAAGTGTGTAGTCCTCATAATTACCTTTCATTTAATTTGGCTTTATCGAGTTTATACTTCAAAAACTGTGATCCAAATACTAAAGTCACCTTCCAAGAAAATAAGAATTTTAATTTCTATTCCACTTATCCGAATCTTCTGAAATTCAACACATCGTAATAGCTTGTCTGCCCTATCACCCTGACAACTATTTTTTATGTGGTTCCACATCTGGTTAAAAAACTCACTCATATCCAATTTCCAACATAAATACGATCTTTAATTAAAAAGGTACAGTCGATCGGTCTATATCTTCTCCTTTTGAATGTTACATAAAATGCACAAACTCATAACATCCAGTACCACAGTGCAGTGTAAGAAATAAGTACAGAGAAAATTACATTAATGGAATACAATTTGTCCCAGTGAGTGTAAAACTATTTCACTCACAATTTTCCATCAGTTTTCCTAACTATCAGTATTTATTCTTGAAAATTTTCCCATTACAACATTTAAATAATGCGCATTATTATTATTTGTATTATTTTGAGTCGTAAGGAAACACTTTAGGCCACGAGAAAACAATTGGTAAATTGCCATCATTTACACGGATCCGACATGAATCCCCATCGAAATGGGGTCAATCACAATTGAACCACAAATCATAGAAAAGGCAAACATTTCATAGATGTTCGCAAGATTATCTCGCATTAGCCAAAGTAAGAGTAGGCACTGCCAGACACTTACAATACTCTGGACGCTCGTCAAAATGGTCACAGCTCCAACTCTCTATCTTCAACTCCGGTAGCTGCCAACAGCGCCTTTGATGCAACATGGCTTGCAACAAATTGATTAAATGCAATAGTTGAATGGAATGGAATGGAATGGAGTGGAGCGGAGCGGAGCATACCAGAGGCACTGATTGGACTGAAGGGGGTTGGATTGGACTGTCTTGAGTGGCAGCAAGTGTGAAAAATTTTAATAATTTGCAAAACGTTTTATGGCAAAAACGCTTTAACGTGACTGAGATATAAGTTTTGGGGCGAAACCAACTAAACATTGTTGGGAGCGTTTTTGAGTTAAGAGTATTATATAAGCAATTTCTGGATTCGTCCAAAGGGACAGTTTAAAATATGTTGTTTCACAGATTTATTTTCTTTTTTGTTTTTATATACAAAGATACATATTACTATTTTTTTTGGACATTTCTTTTTTTCTTGTTGCTTTATTTCAGAAGCTATTAACAATGAAAGTAACTATGAAAATATTGATAAGCATATTTTTCCTGCTGCTATTGGAAAGGAGGGGAATGTGTTTGGCTCCCTATTACGTGGAATATTATGCAAATTATCATGATTTCCACAATGATGATAAGGTAAGTTTAATGAGAGTTTTAAATTTGAAGTAGGAAGTCTTTAGCAAGAATTGGTGATTGGTGGTGTGTGTGAATAAATTTGCTTCATATTTATAAGAAGTTGGAAAAATGTTTAAAAAAAAACATATTTTTATTTACATTGGTATTGGTACAAATATAAATGTGTCATATGATCAAAAGTTCTAAATGTATATTTATATATTTTTTTTTGAAAAATTTTAATTAGTCTTAAGTACAGAGGATGGTCATTAAGATGGTTTCCACAAAACTTATGAAAATTTATTATCGTATGAATTTGTCAATTTATAGGGGGCAGACCTAGAAAAGACTTGGCAAATACAATTATTCAATTATTCGCTGAATTTCATGATATTATTTTTTGTCTTTTAAATATTTTTGTATAATTGTTATTTATTTGTATTTTACAGTGAATTTCCCTGAGGATGACTGTCGAAATATTAGAAGCAATAAAAATTTAAACTATTTAAAACAACAAAATCTATCGTTTTTTAAATAATACATGACTTCAAGCCAAACCATCAAAAGTTAAACATATTTCATAGATTTCTATCAACTTGGATCATAACATTGTTTAAAGATCGGACGTAAAATACAGTTTCAATAGCGCTTAAATACTAAATAGGCGGGAACATATCGATACCTCCATGCTAAACAATGCTATGTGCAAAAACGTAGTTTTTCAGGAGAAGCTATCAAAGTTGAATGATTTTCTTTAAATTTGTGTGGAATTTCATTATAATGCAAATCGAATGACCTGTACTGTTTTGTGAATTACTTTTAATTGGGTTGACGGATAAACACCAAATTTGGAGTCAATATAATTTGGAATATTTAGATATTAAGAATGTCGACTTAGCATGTTATAGAATGGAGGTAAATATACTCGTATATGTAGTCACATATCTAAATCTAAACCGATTATCCCCAAATTAGGCAGCATTCGTTTCTAAATTAAGAAACTTCTTTCTATAAATTTTCTAAATCGGGAGGAACATATAAATCTGAACCGATTTTCTCCGAACTTAATAGATTTCATTCATGGAATAAGAATCTCTTTCTGCCAAATTTCGTACTGATGGGATATAAAATACAGTTTCTACAGCGTTTACATACCACATAACATATTTTGTTACTTTCCCCAAATTTAGTGTTGTCTCGAAGTGCATCAAGAGACTTATCTCTGTAAATTTTTATACAGATCGGGTAGAAAATGGCTTATGCAATGCATAATGACATATCGGAGTTACATATATATGGGAGCTATACTTAAATCTGAACCGATGTTAACCATTAGTCAACAGGGATCATTCTTGGGCCAAATAAAGATATGTGCAAAGTTTCGTTGAGATCGGACCATAATTGCGTCCTATACTTCGATTACAAGACAGATCCACAGAGAGGACGGACACAGCTAAATCAACTCAGAAAGTGATTTTAAGTCGATATGTATAATAAACATTTCTACATTTCTTCTCTTTTATACGGATGTAGTTTACAAATTTGTTGAGGTCTGTAATGTCAAATGCATCCCTTCAACTTAGTATGAATCGCCAAAATCCGGTAAATACTGGTGTAAGATTTCTAGCGAGTAATAGTAGGAAACATGTGCAGAATTTAACTACTTGTTTAATAATGTAACAAATATAATATGTTAACTATATTCATTTTCTACGGTCTCTTACTACGATTGTCTCTGTTTAGTTTTTCCTAACATATATTCTGCTTATCATGAAAACCGCAGGCAGTTACATCGGCTGAAGTTAATTTTTAGAAGAAAAAACAAGTAAATGCGTTAAGTTCGGCCATGCTGAATCTTATATACCCCCCACAATGTATTGCATTCAATTATATTACTGGAAAAATCTTTGGATATGGAGCAAATCATGAAACGATCATTTTTGTTTAAGCAAATTATTAAAAACCCAGTAAGGAAAGACAGAAAGTCGGACGGGGCAGACTATATAATACCCTACACCTCCCTAACAATGCGAAAATGGGCATTGCGATAAGAATTTGGCAGTGTTCATACATGTAATAAGAAAACTCTCTCCGCCGAATTTCGTACTGATCGGATATAAAATACGGTTTTTACAGCGCTTACATGTCAAATGGGCTGAAACATATATATGGGGGCTATATCTAAACGTAAACTGAATTTCCCCGCATTTGGCAGAGTTCATAATAAAATAACTCTCTCTGCCGAATTTCGTACTGAAGTGATACAAAATACAGTTTCTACAGCGCTTACATGTTAAATCGGGTGTAACATATATAAGGGCTATATATAAATCTGAACCGATTTCGACTGATTTCAATTGGGATCGTTCTTGGGCCAAAAAAGAGCACTGTGCTTATTTTATAAATACGACCTGCACTTTGATTACAACGATACATCTACAGACGGACGGGCGGACAGACGGACATGGTTAAATCGACTCAGGAAGTGATTCCAAGTTGATCGGTATAATAAACGATGGGTATTTCTCTTCTCCTTGTGGGTGTTACAAACAAATGCACAAACTCATAATACCCTGGACCACGTGTGGTGTAGGGAATAAAAACGAAAGCTGAACATGTAAGAAAGTTCAGTCGGTTAACCCGACTTATGAATCCCCTCACCTGGAAATATTAGTATTCTTTTTGTGTTAATTAAATTATTATCAATTTAAATTGAATTTAATAACATTAAAGTATGAACTGGTATTAAAGTTAACAGCTGTTTACTTTTGGTACAAAATGGTCCATTTGTGTGGGAGGCACCAAAAGGGGCGTCCCAATAACGGTCACTTTTCTCTGGGCTCTAGGTGCTATAAGAGCATTACACTGTACAAAATTTTAAACATTTATATGCACTGGTATTAAAGTAAAAACTGTTAACTTTTGGTACAAAAATTTCCATTTGTGTGGGAGGTACCAAAAGGGGCGTGACAATTACGCCCATTTTTCTCGAGGTAATGGTGACTAATAAACTAATACTATGTGTATCACTTCAGAGGATTCAAATAAGTAGCATAGAAGTTATTAGATAATCAATATTTCAATAAATGTTAACCCTTTGTGGGGGAGGTACTAAAAGGAGTCGGCGAATATGGCCCATCTTCGAACTTTGCCGGAGATAGAAAAAAATATTACCCAAATCCATCCCAAATTTGAAGTCAATTGGTTACTCCTTTCGAGAGTTATCGTGCGTACCAGCTAGCAGACAGACAGACAGACTTAAAATGACCCAAAACGGATATCCGCCGAACATACTTAGGGTCTTAGGTGCCTCCTTCGATGTGTTACATTTTTGACTCGTAGCAAATGATATACGTATACCCTCGGACCTCGGACTGTGCCGAGATTACAACAGACGGACGGACATACGGACATGACTAAATCGTCTTAGAATTTTATGACGATTAAGAATATATATACTAGGGATGTAACGAAAGTGGCTTTAGCGAAAGCAAATGCGAAATCGAATATTGAAATATATTTTTTGCCAATGCGAAAGCAAATAGTAAAATAGACATTTTTGCGAAAGCGAAAGCGAATGCGAATAATAGTTTGATCCTTTAGTACCAACAAATTTAAGGAAGTGAATTGATTCTTTCACAGGATATTCAAGTATTAAGAATGTTTGCCATATTTTTTCCTCCTGTTACCACAAGGACAAACATATTTTTCAACTGTTTTGAAGAGAAGTGGCAGAGGTTTTCATTAATGTCTTAATGTCTTCAAATTGTGTGAACGGAATAAGGAGTTTAAACACTTGTAACAAATGGAAGCGAAAACAGAAATATATTTTTGCGAAAGCGAATGCGAAAGCGAATAATCCCAAGGTGGTTTTTGCGAATGCGAAAGCGAATGTTAAAGCAATGCGAATAATTCGCGTTCGCATATGCGAATGCGAATATTCGTTACATTCCTGATATATACTTTATGAGGATCAATATTTAGAGGTGTTACAAACGGAGTGACAAAATTAATATACCCTCCATGCTGTGGTGGAGGGTATACAAATATTTTTGAAAATTGAATCAAATTATATATGTTAAAGTTTATCCACCACCTAGATAGTTTTTAGGTACATGTATATTTGAACAAATTTTTGGTTTTAGGTTTGGTTATGTTTGGAGGGCAGCCGGAGTTACCAGCGCACACCAATAGAGAAATACCTCGGGCGCAGTTGACTCTCATCGAAACCAACCTGTTTGATACACAAAATTATGAATTATACGAACATCGGCGACGCACAGTGGCGCCCGTAGAGCAAACGAGGTTGCAAAAATCAAAATTTTCATGTGCGCCGACGAAGTTTTGAATGAACCCATGTTATAGGAAACTTTTCAACGATTTAAAATATGCTACTCTTAATGATATCACATTTTTAGTTTAGAAGATATAACCGTTCAAAGTTGACCGACTTTCGGTTTTCAAAAAAACACACAATTTTTAGTCAATTTGTTGCGATTTCAGGTGTAATATCATGAAAAATAGGTAACGAATCGCCTTATTTTTTGTTTGTATTTATTGATGTATTTATTAAATGTATAATGATAAAAAAATTAACTGTTTGCTTTGTGTTTCTCCTGGTAAAACACTATTTAAAAACTATCCGTTTTTTCACTATTTTTCAACTTTGACGGAAATTAAAAAAAATCTCTATTTTTCTATATTTGCCATATTTTCAAAATATGTTCTCTGATTATTCCTTTACATAATCCCAAAGGTTTTATTTGCCTCTGGGCGCCCCTTTGGCTTCTAGAGTTGAAAAAGGTAAAAAAGACGTGGTTCTTGATTGGCAAAAATCAAATCATTAACCCTTCGTCATACACATGTTTCTATAGTCACATTCGTAACACATGGGTCAGGCCAGACCAACTGTGTATTCATTTTGTAAAACAATAAAAACAACTCGCGTAAACTTCTGTAACTGGCACTCATGATAGAATTATTGGGAAAATTAGCTGTACGCACAGCATGGGATGCCATCATCATGGGATGCCATCATCATGGCCATCATAAGGACCACGGTGAGGACATTGAAGAACAAATAAGCAAGATTAAGCCTACAAAGCTGCAAATTGGAGAAGGAAAATATATTGAATGCAATTACGAGTTCCACCTGACCATGGTTGACGGAAAAGTCGTAAACGAACTGACAGGAACAACCTCAACATTGTCATGCCCGATTTGCAAAAAGAGTCAGAAGAACTTTGGTAATTTAAACGATTCTACAAAGGAGAATTACGAATATGGAATGTCACCATTGCACGCAAGGATAAGGTGTATGGATTTCTTGCTAAAAATGGCGTATAGCCTACCACAAGAGGAGGAAAACTTCGATGAAAATACATCAATAAAGGATAAGGAAAAGATCAGAAAGAAGCAAATACAGGATGCTTTTTTAAACAAGTTGGACTAAAAGTAGACTGTCCCAAGCACGGATACGGTAACTCAAACGATGGAAACACTTCTAGGAGATTTTTTGAAAATGATGAGGCAGTAACTAGAATCACTGAAATTGACAATCAAATTGTGAAAAGATTGGGAACGATCTTGAATGTTTTAAACTGCAATGAAAATGTCACTTCGACAAAATATGGAGAATATGCATCGAAAACTGCATCTCTTTTAGCAGAAATGTATCCACAGAAGAAGTTGACCCCGACCGTCCATAAAATATTGGCGCATGACAAAGATATAATTGAGTACCAGTCTTTGCTAATTGGAGAGCTTTTTGAAGAAGCACAGGAGTCTCTTAACAAATTTTATAAAAAATATAGATTGCAGAACACATTCAAAGCATCAAGGGTAAGGCAAAATGAAGACCTCTTCAACATGTTGGCAGCATCTTCCGATCCACTTATTTCTTCCCTGCGGCATGTGAAGTCACGAATAGAGTTACAAAATAATTATAGTTTAGAAATGATTAGTCTTTTAGATACACCTTCTCCTACGAATTGTGATGAATATTTTAGAGAAAATTGAAAAAATAAATTTAAAAAAGAAGTAATTTTTTTTAATTTGTTGGGTAATAATTTAAAACATAAAACCCTAAAGAAAAAAAATAAAAACAATCTAAAAATTTAAAAATAATTTTTTTTAGTTACCATAAAATTGATTTTTCTACAAATTTTAACTTTGATAACCCATAAGTAGGCCCCTACAAAGCGTAGCACCCTCATTTCATAGGCTGAACAGTTATCTATCATATGCTGTTTAAACTGTTCAATTATCTTATTCGGTTCAAAAGATATGATTTTTGCAACGAAAAAACTCAGATGGCGCCACTGTGCGACGGCATGATCTGTCAGACTTCCTCGAAAGGACAACCCCAGTATATCCAGACGCCGTATACTTTATGAAGGTCAGTAGCAAAACAGGAGCTCAATGCTCTTCACTTCCTCTCCATGTCCACAGCATCTGCAGAAGTCATTGGACTCAACTCCCAATATCCTGGCGTGTTTGCTGATCTGGCAATTTCCCGTCATAACTGACACGTTCGTAGACAGTCTTGTCCTCTCTCTAGTGCCAAAGCTTGTGGACAGTGGCGAGCCCATATATGTAAATTCTTCGAGCATGTCGTCCCTATCCCAGCAAGTTCATCAGCTTTGCAGTTCCCCGAGATATCCCTTTGCCCGGGTACCCGTTTGAGCTATATGTTAAACTGCTCAGCCATCTCTTTGAGAGATCTGCGGTAGTCGATGGATGTTTGTGAATTTAGGGATGTAGCCTCTAGAGATTTAATGACAACCTGGCTGTCGGAGTAAATGACGACGCCAGTGTTGCAACTAAGCGACTTTGCGACTTCCCTTTTGTAATTATTTCAGCTTGATAGACACTACAAGTATTTGGTAGACTGTGGGCTATATCAATACTAGGTTAGGTTAAGCGTGGCAGCCTGTAAAAAAGACTCACTTAGACTATCCAGTGCATTGTGTTACCACAGGCACATAAGGAAAACATAAGTTATCCCTAGCCCCTCCCATTGAATCAATTTGATTGATTTAAATGCTCATAATTTGGCGGATCCCAACATCAGCCAAGTTAGTATATCAAGACTAAGTTAGACACTACAAGTATTTGGTAGTCTGTGGGCTATATCAATACTAGGTTAGGTTAAGCGTGGCAGCCTGTAAAAAAGACTCACTTAGACTATCCAGTGCATTGTGTTACCACAGGCACATAAGGAAAACATAAGTTATCCCTAGCCCCTCCCATTGAATCAATTTGATTGCTTTAAATGCTCATAATTTGGCGGATCCCAACATCAGCCAAGTTAGTATATCAAGACTAAGTTATTTACAGCGTAAACCGAAGCCAACCTTTTCATCAAACTTCGAACCATCTGTATATTTCCAACCCAGTCCTCTCTGTCAGATATCTTAGTGACAAGGTTCCTTTCGAAGGTATATACCATTGGTATATAGTCCACTCGGTCGGTCAGCGTAGCGTTACTGTGTAATATCCTAATGTGGTTGCAGTTCTTGTACCTCTACATTGATAGAATGTTTAATCTTAATGCTACTCTAGTTCCAACTTCTCTAGCCACAATTTCAAGTAGCAGTAGAGGGAGTGGGACTTGTAGGGACTCTTCACTGTTGTCCTGGATCGCTTCTCAGTTCCCGTCCACCACACCACACTGCCGTACAGAAGTATTCGGGGAATTACTGCTAGTTATATCCAATTGACGTTTATACAAGAGAGGTCCAACGCAACCTTAATGATTTTCTTCATGAATATAAGGCGACGTTGGCCTTCCTTACCCATTCCAATATAATAAGTCTGAAGTACAATTTCCTGTCTAGGATTGTACCTAGAAATTTTGAACTTACTGAAAAGACTAGCACAGTTCCATTTGGTCATGGAGGGTCCATACGTGCAACCTTCGTCCTAATATGCCACGACTTTGCTGCCACAATGTTCCAGATCTAACAGGATTTTTTGATTTTACCTATACATAGATTTAAATCTTGCATGATGTAATTCCTGTCTTCTAAATTTCATACAGTCTGTTGGAAATTGAGGCTTCCACAGCGCTTTGATAACAAATCAAAGGATACGTATAATGTGATGTAGTATAAATATCATATCAAAAGACATAACGATAGAACCAGAAGATAGAACAGCTGCATCAACAAAAAATGAAATTGAATCGATAGTTATAATTAACAAATAGCTTTAGTGATACAATCTAAAGTAAAAACCATTACGTACTGGTATAAGGTATAAATGTGGTGTAGAGTATACATGTATGAAACCGCTTCATTAATATTAAGAAATGTGGAGTCGGATCTGTTACAATTTATATTTAAAAATATGTACACAATTGTTTATTACAGCTAAACTATAAATACCACTATTACATTGATCATGCTCCGTCGAAGGTGCACATGATGCATATGGAAGAACGCCATGGCGATAAAGTCGTGGGTCAATATGGTCTACTGGAGCCCAATGGGATGGTTCGTAGTGTCCACTATCAGGTGGTGGGCGACAATGGCTTCGAAAGCGTTGTGCAGACGCGTACGCCGCACAGTTCCACCCACATACGATTGATGAGTCAAAAGCAGCCGACTCGACCGATTGTCCTGCAGCAACCGGTAGCCTCGATCATTTGATTCGTGTGCACTCTCTACATTACATTACATTAAGGTGTATCTTTATTATGTTTTCTTTTTTTTCTGTTTGGATGTGTACCTTTAAAATGCAATAAAATTGTACGACAGTTGTCATTAATTTTCATATACTATATTTAAATTGCATGTAAATAAATTTATAACGTATATTCGCAGTTAAAAATATCACTGGAAGTGAGTTGTTTTATCGTTCACTCACTCAACTCACGACGAAAATTACAAGTCACAACTGAAAGAAACTCGAATTTGAAATACCACATTTGGTTGTAACAACAATTTGTTTGTCATTGGGAGTTTTAAAGTATATGTATGTAAGTACGTATTTGTAAAACCCTAATTTATCTTGTAATCTTCAATGAGTGCTCATAATTAAGCTTATTATATTAATATATATATACGACTGAAAGGTAAGTAATTGGCAGTTGTGTCATCATCATTAATCCCTAGTGATTCAATCATTCAATGAGCCTGTTAAAACGTTGTCAAATGTTTAATATTATTATAATTTATTAGCAATGCCAGATGTTTTCTTATAATTTCAAAAAGGTGTGAAAATTCGAAATTAGATATACAAATCCATTTTGATTAATTTTAAATAATTTGAGCTATGATTGTCTGTCCATCAGTCTGTGGTGGTGTGTCTTATAACATATAAAAACTGTGAAGGAATTGCTTAAAATATATGTTTATCTTATTTAGTTATAATTCGAAGTTGGACCATGTTTGTCAACTCCTTCTGGTACCATCAATACTCGAAATAGTAATATACATATTTCCATGTCCATTTTGGTATTTCCCATACAAATCATTAGTTTAAAATCAATTCTCATAATATTCTGCAGTACCTACATTTCCTCTGCCGGATATTAAAAGACGGTCTTGTCGATATTTGGACCTATGTTCTCTAGCTGGTACACCAGCGAGGATTATGGAGTATAGCGGAATACCACAACTATATTAAATTCGCTTTCATATGTAAATTCAATTTCATTCATTATTATAAACATGTTTATATATTTCGTTTTTACTAAGTTTGTATATGAATAAAAATGAGTGGTGATTGCTGCTGAATGCGACGGAGGGCTGGAGGGCAGTAACGTCACCAATTCGAAGAGAATTAAGTGGACTGTATTTCGTTCCAACTGAGATGTGGATAGCGGGAATTAAGAGGGAGCCTTCTTATCTATGATACGTGGAGAGAATGACGTTTAACATTCTATGAATAATTTCTCGAAATGCGAGAAATTATGAGCAATGAATTTGCAGATATGTAAATAAGAGGAGTATAAGACAAAGGTTTAGTTTTGGATGATTATTATTTTATTGGGATATTCACAATAATTCAAGTACAATAATTAAAGTAATCAGTAATTTAATTTTCAGTGATTTTAAAACTATGAAATTTTTAAATACGTAGTACATAGACTTTTTAAAGCCAAATTCATTACATAAATTAAGTCTAAATATTTGATGTTTAGACAGTATATAATTCGATACTCCCCTATACATTTAGCACTGATCAGGTCACAATTAAGACAAACTTAATGGGTTACATTATTTTTTGAAGTGGCAAATTTTTATCTGTTTAATTACTGCCTTCGAAACTTGTACTGCGTGATGAACATTCATCTTATATTGTTGTGTTCTCTTAATTAATTATTGGCAAAATATTGACACCTAAAAGAAACAACAAAATTAGCGAACAAGCGAAAGGTGACAATAAAGGAAAGTTCATTCCTCCCTCAAAAATGCATTAAATTTATAATTGATAATATTGCAACGACAGTTCGTTCATTTGAGAGCAAACGCAATGAATTAATATTTTATGACATTTTTGTGTGTTACGCTTTTAGGTTTTTTTTTTGATTAACTCCCAAAGTCAATTTGATTAATATGTACATAAGATTTTCTGGTGTAATATTGTGCCCTAAACACGAAAAAAATGTAAAAAAAATTTATTGTAAAACATATTTTCGTTAAAATTTCCATTTTCTCGGAATTTGGCTTTAGTGTTTGAATATTTAATAATGAAACTTTCACGTGGAAACAGAAGCTTAATATGTATCGTTAAACAATTGAAAAAATTAGAATCTTTTCAAAAAAAATTTTTTTGTTGGCACGAAAAAAATCCTAAAAAATAGCAAAAAAAATTTGTTTAAATTTTTGAAAGGTAGCATTCTAACGGAGAAGACAATGCCTGTTAGAAGAAAATCATTGGATAAATGTAGAAATTATAGCACTTTCGGAAGAAATTAGCGAATTTCGACATAATTCGGTGTTTACGCCTCCACTATTGTGAACTAGGATATATATTAGTTGCTGCGGGCCAAACATCGAACACATCGAAGGAGTGATCTTAGAGACCCCAAGAAAATTTGACGGAAATCCGCTTTGTGCCATTTTAAGTCATTTGTTTAATGTCCATAAGCCTGTCCGTCTGTCTGGTTGATGCTCACGTAACTTCCGACAGGAGTAATCAATTGACTTCAAATTTTGATATGTGTTAATATGTTTTCTATCTCAGGATAAAGTTAAGATTAACTATGTTGGTCCACTCCTACGAGTACATTCCCCACGAATGGTAAAAATTTAGTGAAACATTGTCTCACATTATCTCATAACACCTACTAATCACAATTTTTCACAATTCCGCATAATGGGCAAATTTGCCACGCCCCCTTTTGTTACCTCTCATTTTTCAACAGTGTAATGTTTTTATATATAGTATATTAAGAAATGGTCGTTATTGCCACGCCCCTTTTGGTACCTCCTAAACAAAATTGCCAATAAAAAATATATGAAAAATTATTTTCTTTAATTTCTACAATAATTTTAACAATATGGGTCAAATTTATATATTTATCCATAGACTTTTTGCAAATAGTCATATTTTCTTCGTTAGGATGCTAGCTTTCAAGAAATGGAACAAACTAAATTTTGGATTTGGATTTTTCGTTTCAACAAAAAACGATTTTTGAAAAACAAAAATATTTTTTGCTAATTGTTTTATCGACAGTAACTAAACTTCCGTTTCTGCGTGAAAGTGATGTGTTCAGCATTTCTAGCCCTCATCATTTCCTTTAATTTAATTTAAATATCCCGGCTTTATTGAGCTTATACTACAAAAAATATGGTCCAAATACTGAAGGTAACTTCTATAAAAATTGGAAATTTTAGAAAAATAAACTTTGTTATAAAAAACATTCGTCTCCTGAGTGACACATAGAGGAAGAATTTTTCATACCAATATTCATGTGAGATCTTTCCGGGAAAAATATAGCTCATAACTTTTGGAAATGCGATTTCAATTTTTTTTACCGCTGTCCCGATCCCGCGATGTATAAAATATCACCGCTAATATGACTATAGCCGCTTGAAGTACCTACAAATCCATATAGGCGTCGTCGATGTGCTCCTAACGGAACCAACGCTAGAGCTCCCCAAACCTTAGTTAAACTTGCGTTAATTTTGTTTCGATATAGATTGAGCTGAATTTATTGTCCCAGAAAGGGGTGCAAAATAATGAAACACTGAAATTTTATTCACTTTTTTTTTAAATTTTGCAAAAAAAATTGCAAATTTTGTTCTTGACAATATTAATAGTGTAAACTTCTTAAATTAATTTCTATGTTCTTCGGACGTACTGCTATGGTGCACATAACAACCATGGATACTTATATGAAGATTGATTCTTGTACGCGAATAACGAGACACTTTTGTCTCAACGATAACACTGTGTGTGCACCAAAATGTAACCTCAATGAAACAAACTTACCCCGCATAATTTCGGCCCGCTAAATCGAATGGTATTAGCGGTTTTTCCTGTGACATCGCGTCACTTTGCTGGGTACCCAAAGAGGTTATTAACCTCAGACAAAGATCAAAATAAAGGAGACACTTCTACAAGTATTTCTCCTAAAACACCCGACACCTCATCACCTTACCATTGAAAATCCTCCTCTAAAAATAATGATAGATTAATAGTCGGTAAAATCGATGGATTTTTTGATGACGTGTGCGACTTAAAGAGTCATTGTAAAAACTCACTATAGGTCCGCATAATGTACTTTAATGGAAACCCAGCGGATTTTTATACATACCGCATTTATCCACTAAGTTTGCTGGGTAACACAGTGTTAGCAAATGCAAGCAAAATTTTAGCAGAAGGCTTCGGAATAGAAGGTCCATGATAAGAAAACTTCAGGAAGTAATTCTCCCAAAACATCCGACACCTCCGCTCACCACCTTTCCACTCATATCCTCTCTTCAAAAGTATTTTATTTATTTATTTATTTATTTATATGAATTACAATACAAAGTAAATTTATATTCTAATTATAAGGTCCAGGGAAAGGCCGGGTTACAAAGACCATATGGCTAAATTTTTGCAGCGACAGACCAGAGCCTCTGGTGGGAATCGAACCCACGACCCCCAAACTCATAGGCGAACACGCTACCAACTCACCTACTGGGGCGCTCTCTTCAAAAGTAATAATATATCCACAGTCGTAGAAATCGATGGATTTTTTGGACGATGTATTCCACAAAAATAATCCTTGTAAAAAAATACTATTGGTTTCCACAATATACTCTTATGTCACCGTTATTGTTTTTTTAAATATATTGATTTATACGACTTTTGGTATATCATTATTTTTGGAGTGGGATTTTCAGGGATAGGGGGATGAGTGGGGTGGTGGGTATTTTAGGAGAAATATTTCTTGAAGTGTCTCCTTTATTTTGTTCTTTGATGTGGAACATCTATTCCGAAAAAAAATAAAATTGTGTCTGAATTTACTAACATCTTTGTTTACCCAGCAAAATTTGTGGCTAAATATCTCGGAAACGCGATGTCACAGGAAAAACTGCTAATGCCATTCGATGTAGATGGCCGAAATTATGCGGAGTGTGTATTTTGCCTTTCCTTATTAGTTTAACTCTTAAGATCTATTATGGTTTTAAGCGAATTCAGACAATATAAGTTAGCCCGGGTGAGCGCATAATTACCGTATATCAATGCCGACTTCACAATCCGCGAAATTCATATGAAAATATTTCAATATTTCTCAGTGTACGAATATTACTACAAACATTTACGAATTCTGATTTTTTATATGAATCAGAATTTAGTATTAAAGGCCATAACAAAAAATATTATGTTATCTTACAAAGGAGTTTCACCAAAAATACACTCAAAAAGATCTTAATATTCAACTGCCATCAATACATAGAAATTTTGTAGAGAAATTTTGCATTGAAATAAAACACAAATTACACTGTACAACAGTGAAAAAATACACGGACTTGACAGTATAGTTTCAATTCTACTACCAAAGGGTAGTAGAACCCAATACATGGTTTGGCGAATTGGGACTCATTTTTCACTAACAATATTTGGCAACTATTGTTAGTTAAAAATCACGAATCCCTGAGAGTTATGCTGAAAAAAGTGAAAAAATATGTTTTTCTGGCTAAAATGATAAGAAACTTTGCTCAGCATATTCTTAGCTACATTATTGCCAAATATAGTTAAGCGGTATCACAACGTCTCAATAAGTTGTTGGACAAAAGCTAATGACACCTTTTTCGAGGGGCCCACTGATTTTCAGAAATTTAAAAAAATTGGTCACCAATTTCCCCAAACCGAGTATAGGGTTATACCACCCTTTGGTAGTAGAATCGAACATATACTGTCAAGTCCCTGTATTCTTCAAAAAGTGTTCATTTGTTGCATAGTGTTATATGGACTTCGTATTTGAAACAAATATAACTTTTAAACTAGTAGAGATATTAAGCATTTTCATGTTAAGTGATCACAGTATACATATGTGGATCATGTCACGGATTTTAGTGAAACTTGGTATACTGGTTATACTAAGTGTTGTCAACTACCCATGCAAATTATTTTAAAAACAAGTAAGAAAGTTGAGTCGGGTAAACCGACTTATGAATCCCCTCACCTTGAGTCCCAAAAATATTAGTTCATTTATTTATATTTTTGTTTTAATTACATTTCACAGGTATAAACACATTTTGGATATACTTCTTTCCCATCACCTTAGAGTGGAGGGTAAACGAAAAGGTTACTAAGACGATTTTAAAATTTTCGAAGATGTGAATTTTGTGGAATACTGGTCTTATTCAAAAAATTATACCTTTTTATCGGTAATAGCTATCAATATGGGACTGCAAACTGTTAGTAATTTTTTGCACTCTTAAAGAAAAATAGGAACAAATTCAAAAATAAGTTTTTTCTAATTTGTTTTTATTATTAAAATAAACTTTAAAAAAAATCCTTTTCATTTTTAGTTTTGTTTTTATTTTAGGCCTAACTGTCCTCTTCAATATAGCCAAAATCCGCGATGTCATTTTCGAGAAATAATTAAATCTTTATGACACGTTTGTCCCAGTATTTTCTAAAATGCTCAATAGGCCGGATTGAAACGCAAAAAATTACCTTTAATAACTTTTGAGTAGCACACAAAAGTTGTATCGTGACGCCAACAGTTTTGTACCAAAAGGACACTAATCTTAAAAATTGCCTTAAGGTCGCGCAATGGCGATCTTTTCAAAAAATAGAAAAATTTTACTTTTTTCTTGCTTTGTTTTTCTTAAAGGACGTGCTTTTTTGGGTTTTGTAATTGATGCTAATGCTGCATTAGGCATGAGAGTAGGGTACTCGTAATAGGGTAATAGAACATGGCCTTCTACTTTTTCTGCAACGTTGAATTTAAACATTTCAAAGTACTTAAGTAAATTATTAGGTCCATGGCGTCGAAACCGATTAAAACCGTCCATCCGACACCAAGGTCGGTAAAATTTGTAGGCTCTTTAAACATTTATGTAGTCTCGAAATTCGAAAAATATTTACTCGAAAATAAAAAAAAAATGACTTTTGCCAATATACAACTGCTCGATATATCAACTCTATTTGAAAAGTTCACTGCAACGTTTGTGTCTTAAGTCTTTCGTTTGAAATTATTTCTCTTCTACATATACTATTATTTCTATACATAATTTTTGGATATTCATACCTTAACCGTGATATGGATATAAAAACCATGAGAGTTGGATATAACTAATATATAATTTAAAAAGGTAGTCAACAGTAATGACTTGGATCGGCTACTGAACCACTTGCGCCCTTTTCTGCTCCTGCTTTTGTTTATTTTATTACTTGCACTCATTTCGATTACGTTTTATTCGCTAAGGTCGTAATGATAATTTGCATTCAATAACTCTTTTGTTGTTGTTAATAATTGCATTTGGCGTATTATTTGCATATATTAAAAGTGTATAAATTACAGATTACCTTTTCATTTAACCTTTTGGAATAATAATTAATTTTCGATTATTTATGTGTATGTATAAAAAAATATGGTAGTATTTATTTACAATTAACTTTTTAAGAAAAACAAAATACTAAATATTATACAACAAACTTAACATCCTGTAAAGAAGTTCAGTGAGTCTACACTCGTCTCGTTTTGCAATGTTGCTGCTGTTGTTGTTGTTAATACTATTTACAATTTGTGCATTTCAATTTACCAAAGAAAATATGGCAAAATATTATTTAATGTGTTTGTGAGCGTGTGTGTGTGTATGTGAATCTGTGTATTTGTATTTTTGTGTTTTACATCAAATAACAATATACGATAATCGGGTTTGTGGGCGTTGCTGTTGTTACTAATATTTCTGTGGTTATCAAAAAAGGTCAATTCAAAATCCAAACCTCAAATCGAAAAGGTTGGCAGCAAATCAACGGGTGGAAATAATGTGTAAATTACAATTACAGAAAGCAAATGGAACTCTTGTGTTAACATTTAAAACTACTCCAGACGTCGCATTCAACTTTTCTTGTTGAGCGATTTTTCCTTGGGCTTGGGCGTTGAGTCCTTGGGATAGATATGTTTCGAATAGAATTTAAAAGAAGATTTTGTAGAGGAAATGGATGTTATGGTTGAGGAGGATGTGCTCTCGGTGGGAGTTTTCAAAGTAGTGGTGCTGGTTGTGCTGGTGGTAGACGTGCTGGGAGTTGCAGTATTGGCCGTATTCCATTTCACATTCGCCGTATACTCTTTTTGGGGCAACTCTTGTTCGTCAGCGGGAGCCCACACCGGTATTTGGTCGGGAACATTGCGCTTGGACGAGGCTTCGGCTACGCTGTCTTTTTCCTCAAGCAAAGTTGTATACTATAGAAATGATAGATAGATGTTAGAGGATGAACACATGTATAAGAAAATGAGTTGTTAGTTTCGGGGGAGGAGGAAATGAGAGAATTTTGTCAAAAACCACCAAAATAATATAGTTTAAAATTTTTTCATTGTTTTATTTTTGTTTCGAAAGAACTTAAATTAATAATATTATCTCGTTAGACTTCTAAAGCCATTCGTTACATAGAGGCAATTAAAAAAAAATAAAAAAATTTAAATAAAAAATTAAAAAATCAAAGAAAAAGCTTCACTGAGGCAGAATTGAGGTTGAGGCAGTTTCTTTTAAAAATAACGATAATTATAGACTCTTACATAATTAAGTGGCACATATTTGACCTTCTCGTAGGCTTTGTATTTTTTCGTTTTCGCATTGTATTTGCCTTGCAACTTGTAGCCATCGGCCGGAGAAAGTACATTCGCCGTTGTTGTCGAAGGGTATCTGGTGGTGGTGCCCGTCTGCGAGGTGGCCTTCGGCACCACGGCCACATACCGTGTGCCCACATTGGGAATATATTGTGGCGCCAAACTTGCCACTTGCTGTGGCGAATTGTTTTGCTGCTGATAGTATGAATGCACACCTTGTGGTCTTATAATGGTTCCGTATTTATTTGGATTGAGATTGTAATCGACATTGGTGTTGAGCGGTTGTTTGGGGCGCGAAGGCGGCGGCAATACGTAACTGAAAGGAGGGCGGAATTGGAAGGTTATTAATTGGATTACTGGCTTCATTTAAGATTCATATTATGCTGGAAATAATTTGGCAATTGGTATAAACAATTAGATTGGATTGAAGAAAATTGAAGTTTGAATTAATACTTAAAACATAACACAAAAACATTAATACTACGACTGGATAGTTTATTTGTTAGAAGTTTATGAATACGTCATTGCTTTCATCCTGTGAATGATATATGGCTTTGGATCGCTGCCTCTGAAAACTGCCACATAAATAGCAAAAAAATCTTAAAATTTAGTACCTAACAAAGATCTGTGACTTATTGCACCGAGGAGTGCCTTTATTGATGTGTCCAATCACGAACGGTACGCGATTATAATAAAACCTGATAACAAAATGCGACAGTCCAAAAACAGCGATACTATTGTTCTTGTAGGTCTTGGAGAGTAGAACAACGTTGGTTCTACGAAATTTGCCGGACACCCCCAAAATCCGGATTTACGGGTAAAAAAACGATTTTCTTGCCTTTTATCACTTGAAAGCCTTTAACTTAATTATTAACCGATTTTTAGTATCTAAAAGAATTTGGAAAGAATAGAATGAGACCTTTCGAACCATGTATATTATGTTTATTTGAAGCTGTAGGAATATAGGTTTTTTTGCATACAAACATTTTTTTTCATTTTTGTCCGTCATTTTCTAGTTTAAACAATGTTTTTACCAATTATATTGTGAGGTAACCGTACGATTAGTTAATTTACATACATATATAGTATATTTTATAAGGAAGAAATGCAACCAGTCCCTTAAAAAAACGTTTGCAATTGACCGAGTTATTAAAGTTTAATTTAAATTAACTGTGTACATAAATGCTAGTTTTGACGAAGATGACGAGTTAAAAATGAAACGCTCAATCAGACATTATTGAGTTGAATGGCCAAAACTAGTGTTTATATACCGATTTAATTTTAATGAAACTTTAATAACTCCGTCAATTGCAAACGGATTTTTAAGAGACTGTTTCCATTTTTTTCCTTATAAAATATTCTGTATATGTAAATTAATTAATCGTACGGTTTACTCACAATATAATTGGTAAAAACATTGCCTAAACTAGAAAAGGATAAAAAATATACATCGTTCGAAAGGTCTTATTCTCTTCTTTCTAAATTCTGTAAGAGATTAAAAATCGGTTAATAATAAACAATTATTATTAACCGATTCACTTGAAGTTATAGGCGTTCAAGTGAAAAAAGGCAAGAAATTGGGTTTTTTACCCGTAAATCCGGATTTTGAGGGTGTCCGGGGAATTCCAAAACAAGATTCGTGTTTTACTCGAAAAGATCTACAGGACAAATAGTATCGTGTCATTTCCTTCTCAACATGAGTTTATTTTGTCGCACTGTGTAATTAATCAGGCTTTCGTTAATGAAATTTCTAATATTTACTTTCCCCCGAAATCGAAATCGACATTAACATCCGATCCATTTTTCCGATCCACATATTAAAATGATAAGAAATTAAAAAAATTGATTCTCTTCTAAAATATTGTACATATTTATCTTCCAAGAAGTCTATTTTCACAAAAACTTCAAATGTGATTTTCTCGAAACTACATAAAAATTATACACTATTCTTTTATTGAGGGGACGATATACCCTCCTCTCTAAGGTGAGGGAGATAGGTTGAACCACATACTTTAGCATAACTCTGGAAACATTTTTTATGAATTTCACTAGGAAAACTCTGCGAAATTTCATAAAATCCTATTGAATAATACATGTTGTCGATTTGATTACGGCAATATCAAATTTTGCAAAGGTCATTTTAGACCTCTACTGGTCACAGCGTATTATCAATTTTTTGAACTAAGGGTCTAAAGTGTCACAGTGGGCGGAATACAGAAATATTAAAAATATATAAAGGGTGGTTAAATTGTAAGGGCCGATGTTGAATTTGAATCACACCTAAACGTCAAGTTTTTTTCTGCATTTCATTTGACATTTCTCAATTTCAGACTAACTCAATTTGAACCATGGAAAAATACACAATCGAGCAACGCGTTAAAGTTTTTTAAATCAAAATGCATTTCGTGCTCTTCGTGATGTTTTTTGATCAGCATAATCGAACAAATGTGTCCACAATCGGGATAATTGTGCGCAAATTTCAGCAAACCGGGTCTGTAGGAGATGTGAAAACACCAGTGCATCCTCGCCCAGTTCGTTTGGTGCGAATTATGGGCTGGCGACGTCATTGGGCCATACTTCTTCGAAAAGAAGTCAGGCAGTTTCTGTGAACGGTGTTCGCTATCGTGAGATGATAACGAACATTTTATGGTCCGAATTGGAAGATATGGATGTGGACAATATGTGGTTTCAACAGGACGGTGCCACTTGCCACACAGCTAATGAAACAATGGCTCTTTTGCGCAACAAATTCAATGGCCGTGTTATCTCACGTCGTGGCGATGTCAATTGGCCTCCAAAATCATGTGATTTGACACCGTTGGACTTCTTTCTTTGAGGTTATTTGAAAGAAAAGGTGTACGTCGATAAGCCAGCAACAATTCAAGGGCTAAAGGATGAGATAATTCGGCACATTAACGGCATAGAACCTCAATTATGCCTCAGCGTCATCGAAAATTTGGACCATCGGATGAATGTGTGCCGCCAAGGTCGCGGCACACAATAATTTGTGTTTTATTCAAAACACAAATTATTCAGCCTTTACTACGGTTTCGTAACAAGGCAACCGATTGCGACTAAACTTAGCCTTCTTATAGAAGAGATATTGGAGAATTTATGTTTTGAATTCGGCGTCCTCTATCCTATACAGGGGCGGAGCTGCAGAGCCTCACAATGAACAGCGGTGGTCCGCGGTTATACAAAATTAAAATGAGTGTAACTGTAACTCGTATCTCATATAGTTTCCGAGTTATATGCCCGACCCTCTTCTATTTTGTGTATATATCATTTCCCCACGGCCCAAAAGTGTAACACATCGAAGGAGTGACATATCCGTTAGATGATAGTTTAAGTCATTTGAATAATGTCCGTCCGTCTGTCTTGTTTTGACGCGCGATAACTCTCGAAGGGATGTGGTAATATTTTTTTCTATCTCAGGTTAGGTTTGAAATGGGCCATATTGGTATACTCCTTCTAATACCTTCCCCACAAAGCGTTACAATTTCGTGAAATATTGATCCTGTAATAACTTATATACTGGTTATGCGAATCTTCCTTAATGCCAACACATACACGCTGAAAAAACCGCTTCTGTAGTATATTGTCACAAAAATATTCTGCTTAAAATATATATGTATGTAAATGTTTGGGGTGCACTCTAAATATATATAATACTAGCGGACCCGGCGAACTTCGACTCGCCCCAATTTAACGCCTTCAGATAAACTCCAGAGTGATAATAAAACACAGATAGTTAAAATTTTAATGCGATTTGTTTAAAAGGAATCGAACTCAGTAGAGAGCGATGTGATAAACAACAAACAACGAAGACGGAAGACAGGCAACGTACAGATGACCGTGCGAAAAACAGGGAAATTCGAGATTAATTCCACAGACTTCCTACGATTGGTCTTGAGATTTATTGATTGTCATCGCAAAAGCCAATCGTACAGGGAACTGAATCCGCTTGAATTGGAATGAAAGATCAGTTGGAATAATCGGAATTCGTGGGATAAGGACTTTCTCTTGAATTTTCCCTTGATGATCGTCGCCTAAATCACATTGTCCATCAGTTTCATAATGGACAACCGCGAACTATGCACAATTTCGGATGATTCAGATTCCTCAACATGACTATGATCGATTCCACCTTCAGCTGTAAATTATGCGGCGGAGCTCCTGGCACATCAAGCGACGTCGATTGAATAATAAAATTCATGCTATCGACGTCCTTATTCTTCGCTGCTAATATTGCCCGTTCACTAATCTAATCGAGATTTGGAAACACTTTTGTGATGAGTTCCTCCTTCGACGATGTGAACTCGTAAAAATTTGCCGGGATCAATATCAATCCAGTGGAAACATCAACAGTAATTTGGCCATTGCCAAGCGCCAACAGTTGTTTCGAGAATTCAAGAGCCGATGAGTCGTTCTGCAGCGCGACTCTCATGTTCGTGGTCAATTTCAACTTCTTGACATGCCGCCACAAAGACCACGATTTCAGGCATGCATTAATTTCATCGGCAGTAGATTTCGGGATGAAGGGAAGCGTTTGACGAAAATCTCCGGAGAGCAATATCATAGACTCACCAAATTGTCTCAAATCACGTCGTAAATCCTTCATCGTTCGGTCAACTGCCTCCAGAGCTCGTTTATGCGCCATCGTGCATTCATCCGAAATTATGATTTTGCAATGCCCGCAATCCAATAAGATAACCTTACCTCTTATACTCAAACTTATTATCTGAAAAAATGTTCGAATTGATAAATATCGCGTTGAATTTTAATTGATCGTAATGCTTGTACCGTTTGTCGATGTGATACGCGAAATCAGTGTAACAATACGCAAAAATCGAATGAATTGCAGCAAGAAAAATAACACATACTCGTACATATGTTTAATAGAAAACTTTTTTGTTTAATAGAAAATTAATAAAAAAAATTTGGATTGAAAAAGAGAGCAGTAGATAGGAACAGTAGGAATCTCGCAAGAAATAGCATTTTTCGATTTTCCCAATTTTCCGACTTTTCCGGAGGGTTTTCCCAAAATTTTCTTTCGTAACAACCTTCTCCTGGCAAATACGAACAACTGAAAAAAAAATTGAGCCAAATCGGTCCAGCCGTTCTCAATTGATGAATTACTATACATTTTTCACACCATTTTTATATATATACTAGCTGAGCCCGGTGCGCTCCGCTGCCCATGTCAAAATTCGCGCTATAGAAACTGTATTTTATATCCGATCAGTACGAAATTCGGCAGAAAGAGGTTTGTTATTACATGAAGGAATACTGCCAAATTCGGAGAAAATCGGTTCAGATTTAGATATAGTCCCCATATATATGTTACCCCCGATTTGAAATTCAAGCGCTGTAGAAACTGTATTTTATATCCGATCAGTAAGAAATTCGGCAGAAAGAGGTTTCTTATTACATGAAGGAATGCCGCAAAATTCGGAGAAAATCAGTTCAGATTTAGATATAGCCCCCATATATATATGTTACCCCCAATTTGACATGTAAGCGCTGTAGAGACTGTGTTTTATATCCGATCAGTACGAAATTCGACAGAAACAGGTTTCTATTTTACATGAATGAGTATTCTAGGAAAATCGATTCAGATTTATATATAACCTCCATATATATGTTCCTCCAGATTTGGTTACAAAGCGCTATAGAAGTTGTACTTTACTTCCGATCATTACAAAGTTCTCCAGAAAGATTTTTCTCAATTTAGGAACGAATATTGCTTAATTTTGCGATTATCGGTTCAAAATACATTTACCAATTATTCCAAATTATTATCGCAATGACCCTTATCGCATTGTTAGGGAGGTGTAGGGTATTATATAGTCGGCCCCGCCCGACTTTCTGCCTTTCCTTACTGGTATTAGTAATAAATTCACTGAATGAAAAAATACCGAATTCAGTGGAAAGTCCAGAAAATAGAAATGTATACTTATAAAATTTGCAAATTCTTGTTTCATTGATATTGCATCACATTATCATATTGCGATTGTATTGGAGTGAGCAGCTGTAATTATCGCATACCGAGCATTTTTGTTCATGTATTTCCTATATAATACTTGCAAGATATATCAAAATATGGGCTGGGCCACGCCCACTGGTCCTATTCCGCCCATTTGAAAGCCAATCACGTAGACTGCTACCAGATACATATACGCAAAATTTCAACACTTTCGCTAACAAAATGAGCAAGATAATTCAATTTCAAAATTTGGCTTATATGGGCGGTGGCCCGCCCATTGGTCAGATCCCGCCAATTTTTGGACCAATCACGTGGACTGTCACCAGATACATATCTACAACATGACAGCAAGTTATATCAATTTCAAAATTTGGCTTATATGGGCGGGGCCACGCCCATTGGTCCGGTCCCGCCCATTTTTTCACCAATTACGTAGAATGGCACCGTTTACATATACACAAAATTCCAGCACTCTCGCTAACAAATTGTGCAAAATATCTCAATTTCAAAATTTGGCTTATATGGGCGGGGCCACGCCCATTGGTCCGATTCCGCCCATTTTTGGAAAATTCACATAATCTGCCGTTAAATGCATACAAACAAAATTTCAGCACTATACCTATAATAGGAGCAGAAATATCGGATTTTTAACCTGCGATTTGTATGGGAGGTACCACGCCCCTTTGTCCAATTAATTTTTTTTTTCTATATAAACCATCTCGTGAAAATTTAGAATCGAATAAAAAAAAAATCATCCAAATCGCTCCAGCCGTTCTGACGTGATGCCATTACACAGATGGACCGTTTCATTTTTATATATATAGATAGATAGATTTGGCTCAAACTAATATTATACATACGTTTAGGAATTTGTTAGCATATTCCTAAACATGGCGTAGCACACCGGGTACATTTAGTGTTTATTATTTTCATATGTAGTACAACAAAACTGTCTAAAATTTACTAATAAACACCATGTCGCAAAAAATGTCGCCGCATCAGTATTTTACTAGGGCCAAACTGATGTTCAAACTATGTTTTATCCAATTAATTATTTAAAGTAACTGCAATACTCAATTTTCTTACATTTAATCAATTTATTTAATTGGCACATTAGTCTTATGTTTGTGTCTTAAGCTTCTATTATAGGCATGTCCTAATTTCCATGAAAACTTTATAAAATTAAACCAAAATTGAAAGCTAAGTTGGCAGTAATAATTCCTAAACAAACTTAGCAAAAGTTTCTCAATGCAGTATAACACAAATAAGTCTAAACAGACAGCATTAGTTTGGCCTTTATGATGAACATACTCGTACTACACTTTGTGAAAGGCAAGCTATATATAAGGTCGATAAGTATCGTAGTTAAGTGGATCTAGAGTTACTCACATATATGGATTAGGATTGGGTATATCATTGCTGAGATCTTCCCAAACGGGCGCTGGTTCCCGGAATGGTGGAATCGGTCTTACTGTGGTGCGAGGTGTTGGCGGTATTATGGGACCGGTGTTGGTGTTCCAATCCACTCGTATCGCAGTGCTTATGGTTACTAAGCAAGTGACTAGCAAGTAATTGATTCCTGTAAGCTGGAAGAAACAGAGGGAGAAAAAAACAAACAAATGAAGATAAATTCAAAATAAATTTACACATTCAATCATGTTTTAAGCACAAATCTTAACGAATAGTACATTCTAAAAAATTGAAATCATGACTTGAGATATTTTGTTTTTAGTTTGCAGCACGGTGACTGAATGCAGCACACTTTTGGATACACGAAACTCTTCAGGCAAGGGAGGTTGATTTGGTTTTAAGTCTGTTGCTGTGGTGGTGGTTGTTTGGGGTCTTTTGTCAGTGTCGTTCGTGATTGTCATTTGTGACAAAAAAGAGTTAATAATTTGTTTATTATTCCTAAAAAAAGTTATTACTTCACACCTCCGGTGCCCACCACTTGATATGATGTATGTGGCAAATTTATAAAATTGACATATAATTCATTCGTTCAAATGACAGTTTTTTAACAGATCATTTAACAATAAACATGTGTATGAATCAGATCTTTACTTTTATTAATTTCTGCGCATACACACACGTAGGGAGCAGAAGAGGAGGGGGGTCACAAAGTGATGCATACAAGAAAGAAACAGCAGTTTCACTTCTCCCCCTTCCCCACACCAATTGCAAAAGGTGTGAACAAGTTCACGGCGTAACTCGTTAAGTCTTTGGTCACGTATGTGTCCGCCGACTCTCCAAACGATAGTTCTCATTTCAGGTTTGTGTCTTAAGTCTTTTGATTTTTTTTCGTACAGTATGTGGGCTTTATTTAATCTATCCCTTGTTGTCAGTCATTTCATTAGTTCCGCTCTATGGCATTAGAATTAAAATGCAATTATCTTTTGAGCTTAGCCAACCGCTCTGCGCTGCAATTGCTCGGATTAGATTGAAATGCATTGAATACATTGTTCCATATTTGATTTTTATTGTTATGTCATTTAACATTTATGTTATCCAAACAATTAATTACACATTTCAATTTCAATATTTGATTTGATTTGAACTTGACACCATAATTCAATTTGTTGTAGTAATTGGCAATTATTTTAGATTTTAGATTTTTTTCTATTTAATATTGTTGTAATTTTGAAATTATAATCATCAGTCGTGTATTGCATTTGATGTCGTCGTCGCCGTTGTCGTGTTGTTGTGTATAATGTAAATAACAATAAACTATGTTCACTTCAACAAGTGTCACATAATTGTGTTTACTTAACAGAGGCGTAGTCAGACGCCTTTGGAAATGGGATTGAGTGGGTTATGTAAAAAAGAGGAATAAACATGCAAGACAATTTCAGTCGAGTTTATGCTAAATTTGTGAGTACTGTAGTATCGAATTTGTTACTTTGTATGATAGTCAGAACCGTTGAAATATTTTGCTCAGTCTATACTTACTGCAAAAGTTGTATAAAATACATAATATGAAAACATTTAGATGATCGCTATAGATATTATGGGGAGGTACCAAGCAAAGGCATGACAATAACTCCCATTTTTTTCTCTGGACAGTATATACTGTAAAAACATTACAACGTTTGGAAGAAGCTGTGCTTCTTAGAGATGGATTTTTGGCCGAATACTCACAGCTAAACATCGCTGAATGATCGAAGTAGCATCCGTGAAATAGCTATACGGAAGCTGAGCTGTCATGTCGTTGTATTAGCTTCAACGTTTTTAAAAACTTTGTAAACTATGTAATACATACATAATTGAAGCAAAGATGGTTTAGATAGAGCCAAGAGAATATCCTAGTGACAAATCAATAATGAAAACATAAATCATTAAATATTATATTTTACCTTGAACCAATGTTATTAAATAAATAAGTACTATTTTTTTTTTAAAAAATGAAGTGAAATTAGAGTTATGGACAGCCCAGGGAATGAGATTTGAGGACTTTGGTAGACAATTTCTTCATAAAAAAAGCATTGTAATAATGTAAATACCCAAGTGGAATGTATTTTATTTTTCCTAATTTGAATACACAAAAACAGCAAATTATCCGCTAATGTCAAAATCAGCCAAATAAGTTATTAGGAAATCAATACTTCACTAAATGTTAATCCTTTTGTGGGAGGTACCGGAAGGAGTGGAGCAATATGCCCCATATTTGAACTTAGCCTGAGATTGAAAAAATATTAACACGTACCAAATTTGGAGTCAATCGGTTACTCCTACCGAAAGTTATCGTGCGCACTAGCCAGACAGACGGACGGACAGTGCTCAAATGACTTTAAATGCCCCAAAATGGATTTCCACCAATTATTCTTGAGGTACTAAGGTCACATGTGTTACACATTTGGCCCGCAGCAACTAATCAAAACACGATTTTGTTGAAATTCTCTTATTATTTCTACCAAAAGGGCTATACTGTATATATTTATTCATACATTTTTTTTCGTTAGGATGCTAGTTTTTAAAAATTTACAAACAAATTTGTTGCTATTTTTATGTTTTTTTCTTACAAGAAAAATTCGAAATGTAAAAAAAAACTTTTTTCTATCTTTTAACTAATGTTACTAAACTTCCGTTTCTATGTAAAAGTGATATTTTCAACATTTCTAGACCACATAACATTCTTTAATTTATGTTCCTAATACTGAAGGTACATTCCAAGAAATTCGGAATAAAAAAAATTATCCATAAAAATATTTGTTCGTGTTTAGGACACCTTATTACACCAGAAAATGTTAACTACAACCCTTCGACAAAATTGGTGATATTTTTTTCAAAATAGTCGACCCTGATTCTCGCACCTTACCCTTGTAATAAGTGTCATAAATTTTTTTCCTATAACCACAAATATTCCTCGCGATTATTACCATTGGTTCTTTTCAGTTTTGACAGAAATTACGATTTAATTTCATTTTGCAGATTTTTTAGGGCCAAAAATATAAAATATATATATTTGCACCTTGAAATTACGATTTTAATGAAATAATAAAATGAAATAATAAAAAACTTTATAAATTTATTTATAATAAGGCTTTTACTTCATCAAGGAGTGAAAATAATGCCAAATATAGATCGCATTCAATGCCAAAACTGGAAAAATCTCAGGAAAGAAGCTAAGAAGCAAAATCTGGGGAGAAAATTGCAATGAAAAATTCGAAGTAAATTTGGGGTTTTTATCAAAAGTTGGGTCAATAAAGTTATTATTCCTACGAATGTTTTGCACGAATCGCACATAATCAATTTTCTACTATAGTAGGAATTATGTTATGTGTCGTAAAATAGCTCCTTTATATGGGACTATACCAAAATGTGGACTTATGAGGTAAATTGCACTTTGGAATGATTCTGGGCAGAATAAAGTGCAAATTACAGAATTTTAAACCCATCAATTTTGGACCTACGATGAACCTTTGTTGGTGTTATTATTTTTGGATACAACTAGATGCACATTGTTAAAATTAATCACAATCAGTTGAGATTTTTGGTTTCTATGACATAAAGAAATACAATTGGCTGAGACCATGATAAATCTCGAAAGGACTTCAAATTTTGTGTGTGGTTATATTGTCCGTTATATATTTTCTCCAACTAAAGTATAACCTCACATTGTGAAGCAAAAAATACCGAATTTTGTAAGTATTGTAGGTTGTCAAACTATGGCCGTTGGAAAAGTAGTCTAAAATATGAATATTAAGACATTTAGATGAATCTACAGAAATTATGGGAAAATTATTTTCATATCGCTCATTTAGAAAAAGAACGTTACAACTCCAAATCGTAAATTCCGTCTATGGACGATTTGTGTAGCCTATAAACCTGACAAGCGAACGGGACAAAACAATTTCTAAGTTCGGAAAATATAGTTCCCTGCCCCATAAATCCAAAACATCCATCAATTATCTTTTCATTTTGAAGAGCAGGACATTTTTGTATGAGCACTTAGAAATTGTAAAATTTGGAGTTGTAACGTTCTTTTTCTAAATGCGCGATATGAATTTATCAATTTTTGTTGAGGTATAAAAAAGTGCTCTTCAATCATCTCACATAAATTAATACGTACACCCAGTGAAAAAGAAAACACGTATATACAGAAATAACATTAGTTTATGATAATAAACTAACTCCGTTTTTGTCGAATAAAGCATCAAAAATCATCAACGCTTCGTTGGAAAATCAACACCAACTGGGGATAATTTAAAGCACGTGCTGGGGACGACTAACGCGCGTACTGGGTATGATTTTAATGACTTTCTATTCCAAATCCACCCCAATATTCAAAGCAAGTTGAAGAGCATTAGCGTTAGTTTTTATAAATTTATATTTATTAATTTAAGAAGAAAATGAATTAAAAACACACATTTTAAAAATGACCCCTTTTTAACCAAATTTTAACGAATTTTATGGCGTTTTTAGTTTTTCAAATTTCATTGAAGTTTTTGTAGTACAGAGCTCCGGAGTAACCTATCTCAAGGATTCTTAACCGCTTTACGTATTTTGAAGATATAAATACCAATGAAAATCTCTGCTACTCCTCTTGAATGAAATAATTATCTTCTTTTGGTGGAGGGAGGTAAAAATATGGAAAATATACTTAATCCTTAAATATCCGGAAAAAGTATCAATTAATATCCTTGATTTTTTTTTGGTACTAAAGGGTAAAATTTTTATGAACTGACTACGAAAAACTCAAAATGGAACCTTGATAGACCAACCCAGCAAAATCTTGGTAAGTACCTGTCATTATTCCCTGCATTACCAAATAATGACATCTCATTATTCGCTGCATTACTTTCGGCTTTTTAATAATGACTTACCAATAACAACAAAAATAAGTGTTTTTACGAATATTATCAAAATCATGTTGCCAAATTAAAATATAATGCAACATGTTTTCAAATAATACGTGCAGATTTTTTTTTAATTTTTCTTATAATTTTTTATATAGAATTTTAGATTCATCTGGTGGACTAGTGTTTACACAATATATGTATTTATATTATGGATCCGATAGGTGGGGCTGTAGTCAAGTATTTTGTTCTCGTAGCTCTAATGGTGGCAAACCCTCTTTTTAATACTCAAAACTTGTATAGGTTACTGGGTGAAATTCTCCCCAAATTGATTTTGCAGCGTCTTTTTTTCCCTTATTGTACACATAAGTAGTTTCTTCGTCGCTATCAACTCCAGTAAAATATATGTTATTGACACGTTCCTTTGGATACCTGCGACACAAATTAACCAAATCGTATAAAAAGTGAATAGCTTATAACCTTAATTCAAATGCACATAAACACCTAAAAATATGGATTTTTGTCAAAACCTCTAAAATCTACAAGTTCATACGAAATTAACGTCTGTATCAAACTAAATGGCTGCAAATGACTTTCTCTTAGATTACTTTTTCAATGACTATAGTCTGGCAATGAGCTAACAGTTTTCCACAATGTTAGCATATCCCACACAACGAACAGTGGTATTTAAATGTCAAAACCCGTATTATTCGACTACTCAATTTCAAAAATTTAATGATGCAGGTTTGCAGAGAAATTTTTAATATGAGATGTTCATTTATGTTTTTTTTAGAAAAATTTTATTTTATTTTTGCACAATTTAATTAAAGTCCATACAAAGGTGCTAAGACTACGGCTAATTTATGCACGCAATAAATCCATTTATACATAATTTTCTTTATAGTTTTTGCACCAAAGAGTATGAAGCCCACTGTAAACGTACAAAATTCTTATATTTATTTAATTGACAATGTTAAATTGATTGATCATTTTGAGCATTTGTTTTATTACGATCCTTCAGACAAAATAAAACTATTTTTTTTATTTATTTGGAAAACTATACGATCATTGAAGAACAATTCAGCATTTCTTATATCAGCTATTTATGAAGTTTTATTGCGAGAATGTTTCATATATTTTTATAAACAAATATGACTCAAATTTTCTAGACCTCCCACGGCTTCGCAGCATAGTTATCTGGCAGTAGATATATATACATCTATCACAATCTACTCCCCCATTCGGTCACCAACATATAAAGACATTATAAATTATAAATTGCCAGCTTTCAAATGTTGTCTATAATTGAATAACTCCTCATCAATTCAAATTGCATATTGGATTTGTAGTTAAATCTGTAATGATTTCATTACGTATTCCCCCCCACCAAACCCGAAATTGTGGGCGCATTGCGCACAATCAGCAGCATTATCAACCGCAATGAACAAAACAAACAGACAGGTTGTCTGATAAACAGACAGACATACGGACGGACAAGTCGGTAAATAGACTGACAGACAGACAACCATACAAATATATAGTTTATTTATTATTTTTATTTATTTCATGGTTAGTGGTTTTTATGCAACATTTCACTCGCATCTCACTTCGTGAAACGTGTTTCCTGTGGATTGGGGGGTTGTGTTTGGTTGGCACTGCGACTAGTAACCCACTGTCGCCGGTATTCGTTGTGAGGTGCACTCATTTTCCACATTTTTCCATTTCGCTACATTTTGCATTTTATTGCATTTCAAACATCCATTATATGGTTTGTGGAATTGAATGAACAACTTTTTTTTTCGTTCCACTCAGATAGGTGGCCGGACGGACAGACGGACAATTTTAATGAATATTCATTCATTTCAATCGTTTGTGTTCTTAATGCTAACAGTTGCATTTATTCTCCTGATTTTATTATCACAAGTGTTAACAATGACATACGATCGAGTTTGTTGCTTCAAACGTTCGACTTGAAACATATTTCTTCTGAATGTATTTCGTTCGATCGATTGGATATGTAATGAGATCGGTATCGACTCAAAGGTTTTAATATACTCGTATACCCAAGAAATCAGTTTATCAACGCCAGCATTGAAGGGCTATAAATTGTGTTGGAATATGGCGCGATATATGGGGGACATAATTTTAATTGGATTCATAAATTTACGTTTAAACTACTTCAGGTGACGAATAAGAGCTTATAAAAGGGTAATGTAGAAGAAAAATATATAACAACTGAATCAATTAAAAGTCGAATAAATTCTGGTCCCTTTTGTCAATGGATAACATTTACCACAGTTATTAGAAAATGTTTGTTAAACTATTTGTTTAAAATTCCTGATTATTGAAGGAATTTTTAAAAACATTCTAAAAATCTTCTCTACAAAGATGATAATTTTTTTTACGTATACAGTAAATACCTAATGTAATACAAAATACAGCAAGAGCTTTAGCTGTACATACCAAGTAATAGTTTATTTGGCGATATCACCTTGAGAAAAATGGGCGAAGGTGCCCCGAACCTTCTGGTACCTCCCACAAAAAGGAAGATTTTTTTTGAAAAAAAAGCAAATAATTTTAATACCAGAGCATACAACTAATTGAATTGTTTCCAGTGTAATGCTTTAACAGTACCTACAATCAAGTGAAAATGGGCGTTACTGCCACGCCTATTATCTCCCACAAAAAATGGTCATTCATCAAAATAATCGTTCGCCAATTGCGCTAAGTCCATTATTTTTTAAATTCAAAAAAAAAAACACTTTCCAGTCGACCCACGATCTTGACACCCATGAGCAATATTTTCGCTCTCGTTAAGAGCTATCTTTTTGCCACTGACCGATTCCCGATCCGACGTACCGGAATCATCGGGCCATATTTCTTCAAAAATGGTGCCGGTGAGAACGTAACCGTCAATGGCGACCGTTATCGTGCCATGATAACAGACTATTTGATGCCTGAAATTGAAGCTCGTGATCTCGGCGACATTTGGTTTCAACAAGACGGCGCCACTTCCCACACATCGCATCAATCAATGAATTTATTGAAAGAACACTTCGGTGAGCAGATAATTCACGTTTTGGGCCGATCGATTGGCCACCAAGATCGTGTGATATCACACCGTTAGACTTTTTCCTGTGGGGATATGTAAAGTCTAATGTTTATGCGGACAAACTCGTTTCGATTCAGCCCTTGGAGCAAAACATCACGCGTGTCATTCGCCAGTTACCAGTCTCGAACGAGTCATCGAAAATTTAACTCAAAGGATGGACCATCTGAGACGCCGCGGTCAACATTTGATAGACATAATCTTCAAAAAATAAATGCCAATGAATGTTCTTTCAAATGATAATAAACATTCCCCATTCAATTTGAATTTTCTGTGTTTTTTTTTCTTTAAAAAAAGTAGGGAACCTCGAAATGGATCACGCTATATTTTAGCAACTATTTGATTTTTAGAACATGGAAGGAATGCATGCAATTTTTTAGTACCAGGAATTCTAACTGCATTGTTGAATCTGGTTTTTAATATTTGTTCTTCTTTTCGATATTCTTCAGTGCTGCAGTAGACAACATTTATTTTCTCTAAAGATTCTGCAAACTTATATAAATCTTAACCAGTTACAATTTGATTGTCTAATGGGCGTTTTAGACTTGCAGAGTGTGCTGCCCTCTTCAAAGTTCCGCCTACTCCGTCACACTGTCCTTTACCATGTGAGGTTGCGAAGAAGTGTCACTCTGCCTCACAACCAAAATCGTATGCATGGTGCGTTAAATTTACAAAAATTTTCTTATTTTTGTATTGAGCGGCACATCCATCAGAGAGGTACGTTACTTTTTTTAAGTTTTCTTTTAGAAATTTTAATAACTTTTTCCGGAACAGATGGGCGGCAAAAAATAACAAAAAATATTTATTCCGATTTTTTTATATTTTTCTTAAAAAGTGCAATTACTTACTAACATTTTTCAAAAAGTCCCAAATTGATAGCTTTTACCGATATAAAGATACAATTTTTTAATAATCCCAGTATTTCTCAAAATTCACAATTTTGAAAATTTTAAAACCTTCATAGTAGGCCTGTTTTTTAATTTTTTTCAAAATTATTTGCATTGGTTATTGAAAACACTTAGTATAACCATTATACCAAGTTTCACTAAAATCGGTGACATGGGCAAAGAATACTGTGATCACTTAACATGGAAATGCTCAAATACATAGTTCACTTATCTACAATTCTTGTTCCAGTGGAAATAGTTTATCTTTGCGTGAAACTTCTGAACAAACTAAACAAGATATAAGGAATTTATTGTAGTTTTTAAATGTGTTCATACATATTAATAACTGTTATTTCCAATATTACCATATTAGAAATATGATATACATATAATAAATATATGCGTATCACCGTATGTCAAGGCGAAGACAAACGCCACTGAATAACCACAAATTTGCATAGTTTCCACTTTGAATGTTTGTTTTATGAACTGTTACTTGTTCGTGCGATTCATTAAATGAAAATGTTTGCATAATTAAACAAATCTTAAGAATGCAGTCGTAACCAAATTATAGCTTTTGTTAATGAAAAAAGAAAAAAACCAGTAAGGAAAGGCTATAGTCGGGCGTGGCCGAATATATAATACCCTACACCACTCTCGTAATATTGAATAACTCTGAAATATAAATTTTGTAATTCATGTATAAATTGTTTACATAAATTTAATTTTGGGACATTTTATACTTAAATAATACCCTGTACCACAGTATAGAAACTATTGGATCTAAAGAGCCAAATCGGATGAAACATATATATGGGAGCTATAGCTAAATCTTTACCGATTTTCTTAAAATTCGGCAATGTTGGTTCATGGATCAAGGAACTCTACCATTCTAAATTTCAAAACCATTGGATGTAAAATACAGCTTCTTCAGGACTAAAGAGCAAAATCGGACGAAACATATATCTTAACCGATTTTCTTCAAATTCGGCAATGTTGGTTTATGGATCAAGAAACTCTACCATTCTAAATTTCAAAAGGATTGGGTGTAAAATACAGCTTCTATAGGTCTAAAGGGCCAAATCGGACGAAATATATATATGGGAGCTATATCTAAATCTGAACCGATTTCAACCAAATTTAATAGCGATCTTAACAGCTGCGAAATACTCTAAACTGCAAAATTTCAGAACGATCGGAGTGAAATTGCGACCTGTAGTCGACGAACAACTTTACATGGACTGACGGACGGACGGACGGACATGCTTAAATCGACTCAGCTAGTGATTCTGAATCGATCGGTATACTTTAAGGTGGGTCTAGCTGTGTTATTTTCAGGTGTTACAAACATCTGCCGTGAAATAAACTTATAATACCCTGTACCACAGTGTGGTGTAGGGTATAAAAACAAAGCAAAAGTGGGCTTTAGTTCAGCTGTCTGAATTTTCTTTAATTCTTCCATTCATTCGTCCATTGTTGAGTAGCGAGTGAGTTACCATTGCCAGATAATAAAATCAACGTTGAGGTGGCCGTCTGCCTCCTCATGTAATGATGATGTTGCTCCTCCAACACCAATGCATAGGTAGATAGTCTTTTTGCTTTGGAGGCATATGATTTTTTGTTTGCTTCTGCTGTTTTTTGTTTAGCTTTCTGATGTTAATTTCGGATTTCTTTTGGGGCATTGCATAAGAGTGACCAACACCAGAGTGGTGGCCATAAATAATCAGATGCTACTAGAAGCTGCCCAAAAAAATGTACGAGTACAAGAAATCAACAACAACAATAGCAGCAGAAGCAACAGCAGTAGCCAAAGCAATAAAGGCCACCAACATTCGTTCATCGGACAATTGGAGTTTTTGAAAGGCTTCTTGTTCGACAACACTCTTGGGTCGCGAACTGACAAGATTTGAATGTAAAACGCCTGACCGAGTGACTGAATGCCTCAGTCGAGTGAATGAATGAATGGCTTCTTTGGTGATTATATGGAATTAAATTGTTTAAATTAATAACATAATTTTTGTTTTATTCGCATCTAACGAACAATCGGTTTTGGCTAACGCAAATATGCATAACCCTAATGTGAATGGTTACAACAAGAAAAAGGAAATGTTCTATAATTTATTATATATGTACTTTGATTTTATCACTTTAATAACAATTATTAATTTCCTGCACGGACCATATTTAATATTTGAATAATTTGAACTAAAAATTCACTTTTCAAAAGTTCAAAATAAAGCTTAGTTGAAAATAAATACTTAATTCAAACAAAGGCCATAATTTTGATTTAATTGCTTCCATAATTATCTCACCTTCTTCCTAGCGACAACCATTGCAAAAAAAGCTTTTTACCGTAAGTGCAGATGTCTGCAAACAGTATTTTTGCAAAAAACCCAACCCTATAACATAGGTGTTTTTTCTAACACCACCAGGGTGGAATAACTGTAGCACCTTTTTTCTCTTCATCCCTAGTTGGCAAGAAGTACCCACCCCATTTCCTGTTTTAAAAAAGTCAAGCTTTTGAGTATTTATTTTGTAAGCTGTAAAGAATGAGTGAATTTTAAGTTTTATTACAAAGAAATAATTGCGTATGAAACACCATTCCTTGGTATGCCCTAGAATACACAATAGTGAGAGTTTTTTAAATTTCTAAGCAGAATGTTGATAAATAAGAACACACAAAATATTTGCCTGATACACTTAAAGAAAAAAATATGTCCATATGAACGACATTTCAGAGCAACACTCTGTATTTCCAGTAACAGAAGTTTATTTTAATATTAACAAATAAAATAAATTTCGATTCGCCGAAATACTCGTACATCGTTTAGTTTTCTAAAACTTCGTTCCAATGGAAATAATGCATATTTTTAAAATTTATAGTCAAATTTGTGAAATTTGTCCATTCTAAAAATAATAAAATCGTTGATCTGAAACTTTACACATAATATTTTTGAACTTATGTATATCTCAATATCAACATTTTTGACCCCAAATGTCTACCATATCATATATGATTATAAAATTGCATGTCAAATAGACGTAATACTTGATATATTTCTTTGAAAATATTCAAAAGTTTGCTTTCGGTAGATTTACTAAAAAGTGTTTCATTTAAGCAGCGACTTTCTTAGAATATGACCTATTTTACACAGCAAAAATTTTTCGACTCATTTGTTTCGAAGATTTTATGATCCCTTTATTTAAAAAATATTTTTTTTTAATAATTTGCCGTAGCATGTTATGTAATATAGACAGCGTACCTCAATGGTTAACAAGCTTGGCTAGGTTGACGGCAAAACTGTGGGTTTTGTCTACTCAACTATGAAGAGATCATAGTTGAGTACAGGGGATGCTTCGCTTCGCGAGATATCGCGAAAATAGTATAAAAACAATGTTAGTTACAATGAACTTTTAAAAAAATCACGAAAATTTAGAACTGTAACATTATTTCCATTAAAAATGAGTAATTGTAATTCATTTTTCAATTTACGCGATATTTGCAATATCACCTCATTGCGATTTGTTTAATCTATGATACTGCCTTACATTTTCGTATTATTGAAATTTAATTATTCAATCCTCCCTTTCTTTTGCTAGGCATATTTATCAATTAATAATAAATGTAATAAATGCAATTAAAAACATTTCAAAAATGTTATCCTTGAAATTTTAAAAGTCCTGCAAAAAGTACAAACGAACATGAAATAAAAAACTGAGTATGCCGTTTATCTACTGTTGGTCTATAGTTCCACTTCTATAATGTCTCGTTCTTAGGAGGGAGAGAAATGGAGCATTTGTCGCACGGTGTAATGAGTAATGGTCAAAGACTTATGAACAGTTGGTAATGTACAATGACTAATAGGCATGTTTTCGTTACAAGCTAGCACTTTTAGTTTAGCACTTTGCAACGAAAACAACTGACTTCCACTAACTGGCGCATAAGCAGTATTTGGCGGATTTCCACTATCTGGTAGCAATGGTGTCATGAGTTGCGAAGAAAGAACATTGCGAAACAGACAAAAAATTCGTGAAAGGTATTTATAAAACATATATTTACTATTCTATGTTCAATTGTTTACACTCTTTTGCAAATATTAAAATAATTTCCCATTTTTGTTCTTCTTCTTCCCGTTAATTCACAATAATTGATAAAATCTCTCCAAAAATGGGATGCCATATTGCTAAATATAGGGTGCCCAATCTGGCAACATCATACTCGATTAAGACATGAACACAAGCACCAAACTTCATCGGGAACTAATAGTGCTTAAAAGTGCTTAGCTCCCCATACAAATTAAGCACTTATGGTGTAACGAAAACACGCCTAATGAAACGTAAGTAATGCTCAATGAATTATGTACAGAGAAGCCAATGCTCAATGAGATATAGTCATTGTCCAAAGATTAATGAAAAGTGAGCAATCACACTGACTAATGGCTAATACCAATTACACTATGCAACAAAAAAATGTTGGAGTCCGAGACATAAAAACGTTATTTGTGTAGATTGAAGCACGAAAAAGCCATAAAAATAAAAAAAAATAGTTTGTTTTATTTTTTGAAATCTAACATCTAGCATGAAGAAAACAATACCTATTTGCAAGAAATCTATGGATAAATGTATAAATTAAGACCTATATTGTGAAAGTAAGGAAAATTAAAAAAAAAAAACAAATTTTATATTTTTTGTTTTGGTCATTTCGTTTGGGAAGTACCAAAAGGGGCGTGACAATAACGCACATTTTCATCCCCTAACCTTAGGTTAGGTTAGGTTAGGTTGAATAGAGGAGACGTTTAAAACGTCTCATGTCCATGGACATACACTTAAGCCAGTGGTTCGGCCTGTTGTGCGCTCCTTATTTATGATTTTCATACCCCACGGATTACAGAAAATCGGTACTAGACACGTATTTTCTCAGTATCTTCCAGTCATATCCTCTGAGATGAGTCAAGTCTGGCAATATGTCGGAACCGAAATATCGGGATCTTGCATGTGTGAAAGCTGGGCAGTGACACAGAAAATGTTCTATCGTTTCGATGTTTTCCCTGCATGCCCTGCACTCGTCGTTTTCTGCTAGTCCTATGCGATGAAGATGTGCCTGTAAGCTTGAGTGTCCCGTTCGAACACTTATCATCTTACTAATCTCGATCTTGTTTAGTTTCAGAAAACTACTGGTTTTCTTCTCATTTGGGTCACCCCACAGTATCTTTGCAGTTGCTCCTACAGTTGCTCTATTCCACACAGTTTTGTGAGCCATCACTGCCCAATGCTTCAACTCATCCTTCGTGGCTTCGAAAGGTTTCCAATTTTCCAAGTTTATTACTCGAAGTTATCTGCCCTTTGAAGCCAAGCTGTTTGCTCGTTCATTTCCAATCACTCCGTTGTGTCCCGGTACCCAGAAAATACGCAGTTGACCATGGACTGAGTAATTATTAATCGTTCTTTTACAGTCTAACACGGTTCTGGATTTGACCTTTTCCGATGTTATTGCTTTGATCGCCATTTGGCTATCTGTGAATATGTTGGCATATTTAGGCTTTGTGGTATTACTGAGCCAGTTAACACACTCCGTGATTGCTCGAACTTCTGCTTGAAATACTGTGTTATGATCTGGGAGGCGGAAGTAAAGTTCGACTTCTGGTTCATCAATAAAAAGTCCCAGACCCGTCCTTCCTCCTAGCCTGGACCCATCAGTGTAGCAGCTGGTTCCCACTGGCGCATGAGCAAGTGTTCCGTTTTCCCAGGAGCGTCTGTCTGGCACGAACGATTCACAGGTAGCTGTAAGCCGCACTTCAGGAATGCGGTCGGAGATTTCCGTTGTTTGAATATGACCGACCAGTGATTTTAATATCTTCTGATGGTACGACTTGTGGTCTCGATTTATCCATTCACCCATCACCTGTAGACCCCCTAACCTTACACGGAGAAGTGTTTATATCATTTGCTACGAGCCAAAAGTGTAACACATGAAAGGAGTGACATAAGACCCTAAGTATGTTCGGTGGAAATGCGTTCTAGGATACTTTAAGTCATTTGAGCAATGTCCGTCCGTCTGTCTTGCAGGAGCGCACGATAACTCTCGAAATGAGTAACGGATTGACTTTAAATTTTGTACGTGATCATATTGTTTTTCTTTCACAGGTTAAGTTTGAAGATGTGCCATATTGGTCCACTCCTTCTGGTTCCTCCCTCACAAAGGGTTAACATTTTGTTAAGTTCTGATTCTTTAATAAATTATATACATCTTATCCGAATTATCTGTAATTCCTCACATAGTAAAAGTTTATTCGTCGCTATCACCTTGAGAAAAATGGGCGAAGTGTCGCCACCTCGTGGGTACCCCCCCCCAAAAGGTAACATTTTTGTACACAAATTTAACTGCCTATAACTTTAATATCAGTGCACACAAATACTTGCAATTTTGTACAGTGTATTGCTTTTATAGTACCTAGAGCACAGTAACAAGTGGGCGTTATTGACAAGCCGCTTTTAGGACCTACAAAACAAATGGACCATTTTGCACCAAAAGTTAAATGCTTATAACTTTAATACCAGGGTACACAAATACTTGGCATTTTCTTCAGTGTAATGCTTTTATAAGATCTACAGTCCAGTGAAAATGGGCGTCATTGGCACGACGGACATTGCTCAAATTAATTAAAATGGCAAAAATTAGATAAATTTGTTTGGGTCTCTTGGGTCACTCCTTCGATTTGCTACACGCTGAAAAAAAATTTGCTACACGCTGAAAACATATTCGGCTTGAAATATACATATGTTTACGGTACAATTCAAATATATAATATTTGACACACACAAAAATTATATGTTTGGGAGGATATTGTTCTAAACAAAAATATGCTCCCATTCAAATATTTTTTTATTTGGAACTAGTATTTCCGAAACAAAGATTAATTTGTAATTATTTATTTTGGCAATGTATCAATGCCTTAACTTAAAGACATGTTTTCTGTTTTTCAGATGTTCAAAGAGCAATTTTTTTATAAATTTTATATGTTTGTAAAATTAAATTAAAAATTTAAATCGAATAATCTTTCGTAAATGTAAATTGCATTGATGGATTGACAAAAAGTGATGAATTGGAATATTTATAAATTAAGAGAAATTTAAAAAAAAAATTAAATAAAATATATTTGGAAAACTTCTTAAACAATAACTTTGTTTGTGTGTAAACATTTATTTTATTTGTGAAATTCAGTTTGCAAATAAATAATGTTCTAATATATTAATATATGCGTTCCAAATAAAATTTCTTGATTTTCAAATAAAATTTATTTGTTAACAAATAAAAAATATTTAAAAAAATAGTTTCCAAGTATATTTTCTTTCAATTCAAACATATCAAAAATTACGATTTTCCTCCGTGTACATTTTTGGTTCGCAGCAAATGTTCTATTTGCTCGTTGTCGTCGTATAAGATCGTGATTTTGTTAAAATGCTGTTTATTCTACAAAAACGAATATAACTTCTGTCAAAATGAATATAATTTCTACATTTATCCATAGATGTTTTTCAAATAAGCGTTGCTTTCTTCTTTGGGACGCTAGCCTTAACATTCTTCTACTATAAACATTTTTTTAATATTTTTTTCGTGTTTAATTATTACACCAGAAAATTTTATGCACATCCTTCGATAAAAATTTTGTAATCTAGTGCTTGACAGATACGCCAATTTCTCACGCATAAAATATGCGTATTTGTCAAGCTCCTTCTAGAATGCCACACACAAATTAATAAATTCAAACAAAAAAATGAATTATTAATTTGGAGACAATCAACTATATTCTATGTTATTTAATTTCCAATTGAACATATAATTTATTAATAAAACCATTATAAATCATTCTTTTAAGTTTTGTTGTATCGTTTTTTAATGCATTATTAAATCAAATAAAATCAGCGACTAACTAAATATAAAATGCATTGCTGTTTCCCTTTAGAAATAAACATGTAATTCGTGATATCCGCAAATTATTTCCTCTTTATAATTGCTTTAATGAAATACAAAGTAAGCGCCTCAATTCAATCATAATCACAGCGTTGATCATTTTCTATTCAATAACAAACAATTGTTTCATTAACAAACTCATGGTTAAAATAGTTAAAAGTGTCTTTCTTTTATTTAATTATTTCCCATCAACCTTATGTTTGGTGACCTAGACATTTCAAAATAAGTTATTAAAGTTGCAAAAAACGCATATGTATCATTGTTCAAATTCCAATAAGAAGATATTGAATAGCAAATCACTTACAAACATCTGCTCACAAACATAAGGAACGAGCATTAGAATAAACGAAGTTATATCTCGATTTTACATGCAATATAGCTAAAAAAAACTCCGTATGTATTTTATAACTGCTGCTTAATTAATATTATATTAAATTGCAAAAATACTAGCAAATGCATATATCAGAAAATTCAAATTTCAAATAAAAGTAACACACGTTTATTGCTTTCATTTTTATATAGGCTTACTTACTTCTTACACTTCAGTAGTGCCCCTCTGTTGTATATGTTTTTAGCATTCATTCATATACTCCCTGAAATGCTAGTACAACAGAGTTTGTTTCTTAAGTCTTTCGTTTTTCAACTTAGATTATGTATCACAGATAAGCGTTAAATTTGTCCGCCTTTTCCCAGAGAAAAACTACCGCTCCACAATAATTTTACGATTTCAACTAATTTTATATTTTTATGAACTAAATTGACTATAATTTGGAATATAGAGAAAAGTTTTGACTTTTCGAAGCAAAAAAAAATCATAAATGATCTCAAATGCAATTTGGGTCAAATATCACACGACAGAAAATGGCAAATGCAGCGAATATCTATTATCTCCTTCATCTAGTGGCGGTAGCCCAAAACTACTAACGTGTTGCAAGAATATCTACAATCAAAATGTATAAAGTTATTAACTTGCTTTGGACCAAATAATCATTAACTAAATATAAATGACTTAATTGTACAAAAACCACTTGGGCACTAATGACAACAACAACATAATCAACATAGAGTTAAAAAGCGAAAAAAATACCAATAAAAGATTTTATGTCTTTTTAATAAATATTCATTATTAGTCATTTTTTCTAATGAGATTCAACAGCGGCGCAAATTTTAGTCCGCCTAACAGAGGTAAGGTCTTGAGAACAGTGGCTCCAAGACGAACTCAAAAGTGATAAGAATACCGCTTAGGTCTTGAAGTTGTACAGAAAATCAGCTTACTTTCTATACCAATGCATGACAGGAAGTTCTTGATGTCATTACTATTTTTAAATTATTAAATTCATCATATCGCCATTGATATATAATTACTTGAATTGTCCGAATCCATAAATCCACATCTCTTTACAAAAAAACAAACAAAATAAATAACAAAGACAATTGATTCTTGTTATCTAAGTTTAGCAAAAAAAAGTTCTAATTTTTGCTGTATAATGTTTTCAATTGTCATGTAGAGTGATAAGCATTTTTAAATAAAATTTACTCATATGTATAACTCAATCAGTCATTGTTCAAATTTCAATAACAAGGTATCGAAAAGCAAATCTCACTTACATACATCTGCTCACGAACATAAGGAACGATCGAGCTTTCGAAATAAATGCAATTTAATCCGATTTAATGATAATTGGATTAAACAATAGAACTGAAATTTATCGTATCGCAAATATTATGACACAGTATAATAGGTGATCTCCTATAAAATTTCAAAAGCGCCAAGGGGATTTGCGCTGTGTTACCTTGCAATTTTTTGGGGTATTTATTTTTGCATACGATGTATCTAAAGAATAGATTTTAGAATAAAAAATATTTTGTGTTAATTGATCTAATTGATTTAAGAAGCCAATTGATCAAAGTCTACAAAACAAAAGAATATTGCAATTATGTATTAAATATACATAGCACATTATGATGGTATTATTTTGTGGTAATAAATTGCCTTTGATGGAAGTTTAAGACTAGCTAACTAAAAATCAGTATGGAAGAGCAAAAGTCCACATTTTTGCATTTTTGGCAAAGAATTTTTTTTGTAAAGTATAAATTCAAATGGTCCTTTATATCTTTTGTCTCAGCGCAATATATTTCTATCAAATAGCAAATTTTTTTGTCTATCCAGAAAAGATATTGAGAAAAGAATCGGTATATATCCCGCTCTAATATAGACCGGTTCTTAGGAAAGGCTCAAGAAAAAATTAAAAAAGAAAATGTTTTAAAAAGCAGATGGACAATTTATAAATTCAAATAATATTGACACCAGAAAATCGAGGCTAATTTCTAACATTATTATATTTGTAAAGGAAAATCCCACAATTCCCAAATTAAATTCGAAAATACCCAAAAACGGATTTTTTCTGTTATATCTGTTATAACGGGTTTTCCAATAGGGATGATTTGAAGTGACATTTCGGCCATTTGTAATATGTCAAGATCTGTCATTTGTTTTTCATTGTATTCAGTAGTGATCACAATTGCATCATGGAGAGATATACGTAAGAACAACGTTTGCAAATTATTCAGTTTTAATATCAAAATAATCGTTTTACAATTGCAACTTTTCGTGCACTAAGTCCATTTTTTTAAAATAAAAAAAAATACTTTTCAGTCGACCTACGACCTTGACACCCATGAGCAATATTTTAGCTCTTGTAAAGAACTATCTTTTTGCCATTGACCGATTCCCGATCCGTCGTACCGTTAGGGACCTAGAGCAAAAATAAACTTTCCGTTCACATTTGAAAATTATGCTAAGTCCATTTTTAAAATCCAAAAAAAAACACCTTCCAGTCGACCTACGACCTTGACACCCATGAGCAATATTTTAGCTCCCGTTAGCTATCTTTTTGCATTGACCGATTATGTCTACGTGCCACACAGCAAATGAAACAATTGAATTGTTGCGAGAAAAGTTTGGAGATTCGATTATTTCAAGGAATTGTGATATTTAACGGTTTCCAAGAATTTGTGATTTAACACCATTAGACTATTTCTTGAGGGGGTTATTTGAAGTCATTGGTCTTTCGAAATAAACCAGACTCTCTTCAAGCTTTACAAGTCAATATTGAACATGCCAAAAGCTTCGATACCCCGTTTATAGTAATAACTGTCTAGCTCCTGAAAATAGCCTTCAGCCTCCACCTCGTTATTGCTAGCAAATCTTTTTCAAGTTTGGAAACAAAAAATAATCCGAGGCAGCTAAATCTGGCGAATAAGGCGCGTTCTGAACTACTTCGGACTTTAATTCATTGATCTAAGCCATCGCAATAGATGATATATGAACTGAGCAAATGGATGTGTGATGAGCAAACGCTGCACCCATCTTAGGTACAGCTTTCTCATCAGTAAACATTCCGTCAATATGCGATGTATATCACTTTTTGAAATGCCTTTGACAGCAGCTAGCTCACAAACCTCCAACCGACGGCCAGCCAATACCATTTTCTGGATTTTTGTTAACCATTTCTGGTGTTCGTCTTGACCGCTAGGGCGCCGTGAAACTTAAAACCTGCGTTTAAGAATTTGCCACGAAAAAGAAGTTTTTACGAAAGTAATTTTTTTTTTCAAACTACTACCGCCATCTATATGTCATTTCGGCTAATTTTGGAACCGCCCTCGTCTATAAGGCTACAATGTTTTTTTAGTGGGTATATCGGATCGAATTTTTTTTCTCATCATATAGACAATTTTTTTTGCCTATATGGAATGTTGATATGAAATAAATCGGTACATATTTTGCTTAGATATTCACAACATACTGGGACCACGTCGAAAAAAAAGGAAAAAGGAAAAATTAAATTTTCTTTGCAGATATCTCGGTAACTATTCGCGATGACTTTTAGATGAAAAAAGTCCTCTTTAGACCTCGGTTCGTAGAATGCGCTCAAAGATTTTATGAATCAGACCAAAAAGACTAAAGCTACACGCGCTTAAATATTTTGTTCACCCGAGGTGGCCAACTTTGATGTTCTGTATCTCCACCCCTGTAGGTACCCAATTCAAAACTTAACTTCTCTAATACTCTTCTCTTCTACAAGCATGCCAAGAGGTGTTGCAATCGGTTGACTGGTAAGAAACGGATTATTTCCTTTTTAATACCCTCCACCATAGGATGGGGGGTATATTCATTTTGTCACTCCGTTTGTAACAGCTCTATATATTGACCTGAGACCCTATAAAGTATATATATTCTTAATCGTCATAATATTCTAAGACGATTTAGCCATGTCCGTCAGTCCGTCCGTCCGTCTGTTGTATTCACGCTACAGTTCGTTATAATAGAGCTACGTTGATCAAATTTTGTAGAAATATTTCTTATAGCTGCAGGTTGCTTGGGATTGCAAATCGGCCATATCGGTCAATGTTTTTATATAGTTCCCCTATAGAGGTCGCTCCAAAATACGGGTTTTGAGCCATAGATACCACATTTTTAAAGCAATTTAACAGAAACTTTGCAGTTTGTATTCTATTTTGACAAGATTTCATCGCAGCAAACATTTTTCAAATCGGTTCATATTTTGTTATAGTCACCCTATAGATGTCGCTGCAAAATGTATGTATTTAAGCCATAAATACCATATTTTCTAAGCACTTTAACTGAGTCTTGCAGTTTGTATTTAATTAAGAAAAGAAGTCATCGCAGAAAAATTTCTTTAAAAAAGTTCATATTTTGTTATAGTCCACCTATAGATTTCGCTCCCAAAAAGGCTTATTTAAGCCATAAACATCACATTTTCTAAGAAATTTAGCTGAAACTTTACCGTTTGTATTCTATTTTGGCAAGAATTTATCTCAATAAAAATTATACAAATAAAATTTTATTTTGTTGTAGGTCCCATGTAAATGTAGCTCTCAAAAAAGCTATTTCAAGCCACAAACACAACATTTTTCAGTTGGATTTTGGCTAAACAATTTGCGCCCTAAAAATAGAAGCGTTCGTTTTTTAATAATTTACTTAAACAAAAAGGATCGTTTCATGATTTGCTCCATATCCAAAGATTTTTCCAGTAATAAAATTGAATGCAATCCATGGTGGAGGGTATATAAGATTCGGCATTGCCGAACTTAACTTGTTTAATTCTTACCACTATGTGTTGTATGAAGTAAAAATTGGTGGTAATTATAACTATGAACCAGATATGTATTACTGCGGGTAATCGGGCCCCTATAATCCCGATTATATACAGCTAAGCTTTGTACTGGTCTGCGGAATAGACCTCGGATTCCCTGTGGGAAGCTACCACTTGCTAAGGGATTTCCTTGATAAGGGAGCAATGGCCGTCGCAGCGGAAAGGCCCCACTGTGCGATGGCGCATCATGGTTCAAGTCGAAGAGGAGTATAATCATGTAAAACACATAATATTGTTCCAATTACAATGACCGTATAAAAACCAATTCTTTCTTGAATGTATTAAACGTTTTAAATTCATTTCAAACAAACAATCCTCTGTTCAAAACACTGTGCAGTCAATGTAAGTGCTATAGCATCATGTAAAACTACAAACTACGATATGTTTATTATGAACAAATGATTAAATCACTCGACGATTGTTTATTTTTTTGAATAGTTTATAACACATTTGCATATTAATGTGCCATCAACAGAATAATGGAATCATTTACATTCACACACCTACAAAAGTGAGACACCACATGTAAATACATCTTCATAGATACATACATACATATTTATAGCTATGAGAAAACATTTTTTAAGTTCAAGGTTAAGAAAATATAAATATATACCGACATTGTCCTCGTAGTTTCTCTTCACAATTGTGTTGTATTCTTAGTTGTAAATATTCACTTAATATAAACAAAGATTCATGCACATATATGTATATATATACAAGTAAGAACATACATACTAGTACTTATATATAAATTGTATAGATGTTTTTATGAACACATTTCACACAAAACTCATCAATTACCGTCAACCTTGATTGTCGTGTGGCAGACTTGATGAATACTTCATGTCAACTCAAGTGAAGTGTAGTGTAGTTTCGCCGTTGTCAAGCTTCCAACCATCAACCACAAGCAGCAGCACCACTGCCATCACCACCACAATTCCGGACTGACGGACGGACAGTCACTCAGGCGAAGTCAAGTGAAGTCATTCTAAAAGTGACTTTATATGTTTATGAAAATACAACTTTAACATATTTATGACACATATGGCAAGAGAATAGAATAATTGCAATCATTAGCTAAATCTATAATACCGTCATAAGTATTTGAAGACGTTACGTTTGAGAACAGCTAAACAAAAGACTTAAGACACATACTTGATATGACAACGAATTATGAGTATTTGTTTTGACTATTTCAAAATGTGTAAAGTGAAATTAAGCGCAGATTAAGTAATAAACATCTTGTCAACACTTAGAATTTCACAAAAGTTTAAATCTGTAATACCGTCATAAGTATTTTGTGTCTACTTATATTTATTAACGTTTGACAACAGCTAAACAAAAGACTTAAGACACATACTTGCTATGAAGAATTTATTTTTTTTTATCAAAATATGTAAGGGGAAGAGCAATAAAGTAATAAACCTTTTGTCAATGCTTAGAATTTCAAAAAAGTTTCGTAAATGGCAACGGCAAAGAAGATTGCTACTATTTAATCGTTAATTACTGTTTTTGGTTGGTTTATGCATTAAGTTCATACAGAAAATATTTGCTCACACAAAAAATCCGAGTTATATATTAAACAACTTCCAATCACAGCGGGTTGCCGTATTAGAAGGTGCTAAAATTGTTTGATTTTAGGAATATACATGGAATACATTTGGTAGCGGTGAACGTTGTTTGCACTTGAGAAGTGGCATTTTGGAGTTGTTGCACTTTGTTTAGTGATTTGCAACTTAATTTCGTTCGCATCAAAACTTGTTGTGAAAATTGACAGTTGTTCTAATGAATTTGTAATTTTTATATTTTATATTGACTTAATGGGCCTGAGAAAAAACCTCAAACTGTGTAATTAACAGATGTCACACAGTTTTTTCCATCGCCTTTCCATATATATTTAACAAGGTCGAGTAATTAAAATTCGTTTCAGATACATCTACAATTATAATTCGATTCACCGTTTGCAATTTATGAGTAAAGTTTTAAATTTACATATTTTGTTTGAAATTAACTTTCAAATATTGCAATTTTTATAATAAATAGTTTCATCGAGATGTATGTATAATTTGGAATTTAGGGCTTTGTGTGGGAGATACAAAAATGGTTGGCAATTATTGCTGCAAATACATATTGCAAATACATAACTTAAAGACATTGAGAAGATTACTTCAGAAGATGTAAAGAAATTATTTTCTTATGCATTTATAAATGGGACTTAGGTGTACCTGGAGGGTCTTGAGAAATATGTAAACCTTTTTGGCAGCACAGTAGGCCCTTAAGAAAAATTTTAATTATTTGTGGGGAAGTACAAAAAGGAGGGGCAATGGCGGCATGAAGATGGGCTCCACGAAAATACACCCTTGTATTAGTATAAATATTATATTATATTTTGGAGACTAATTTCATATTTTGACTGCTTTTTGGGGCTAATTTTCATCTATGGATTTAGAAACGGAAGCATCTACGCGTAAAAGCTTTACTTCGCGTAGCCAATTTTGTATCATGTCCATAGTCTCAAACAAGACGTGGTTTGTAATTAGAAACAAGTAAAAGCGTTAAGTTCGGCCATGCCGAATCTTATATACCCTCCACCATGGATTTCATTCAATTTTGATTAATGGAAAAATCTTTGGATATGGAGCAAATCATGAAACGATCTTTTTTGTTTAAGTAAATTATGAAAAAACGAACGCTGCAATTTTTAGGCCGCAATACTTTCACCTGAAAAATGTGGTATTTATGGTTTAAAATAGCTTTTTTGAGTGCTACATCTACACGGGAACTAACGGGTGATCTAAGTAGATATACTTTTTTCAATAGTTTTTTTTTTGACAGATCGCGTGTGAGTCGTGTCATGCTGTCATGTTATTTTTGTTAGGTATTGTTTGGCATTTCATCATGGAAAGACTTACGCCTGATCGAGATCGTGTGATATCACACCGTTAGACTTTTTCCTGTGGGGATATGTAAAGTCGAAAGTTTATGTGGACAAACTCGCTTCGATTCAGCCCTTGGAGCAAAACATCACGCGTGTCATTCGCCAGTTACCAGTCGAAATGATCGAACGAGGCATCGAAAATTGGATTCAACGGATGGACCATCTGAGACGTAGCCGCGGCCAATATTTGATAGACATAATCTTCAAAAAATAAATGACAAAGAATGTTCTTTCAAATGATAATAAACATTCCCCATTCAATTTGAATTTTCTGTGTTTTTTTCTTTAAAAAAGTAGGGAACCTCGAAATGGATCACCCTATACAACAAAATAAAATTTTATTTGTATACATTTTATTGAGATTAATTCTTGCCAAAATAGAATATAAACTGCAAAGTTTCAGCAAAATTTCTTAGAAAATGTGGTGTTTATGGCTTAAATAAACTTTTTTGGGAGCGACATCTATATATGTATTTTTGTCTTAATTAAATACAAACTGCAAAGATTCAGTTAAAATGCTTAGAAACTATTGTATTTATGGCTTCAATACGTATATTTTGGAGCGACCTCTATAGGTTGACTATAACAAAATATGAACCGGTTTGTAAAATTTTTGCTGTGATGAATTCTTGTCAAAATATAATACAAACTGCAAAGTTTCTGCTAAATTGCTTTAAAAATGTGGTATCTATGGCTCAAAACCCGTATTTTGGAGCGACCTCTGTAGGGAAGCTATATCAAAACATTTACCGATATGGCCATTTGCAATCCCAAACAACCTGCAACTATAAGAAATATTTCTATTAAATTTGATCAACCTAGCTCAATTCTTACGGAATGTAGCGTGATTACAACAGACGGACGGACAGACGGACATGGCTAAATCGGCTTAGAATTTTACAACGATTAAGAATAGTGGTGGTGTTACAAACGGAGTGATAAAATGAACATACCCCCCATTCTTTGGTGGAGGGTATAAAAATCGTGTATTATTACGTACTCCCCAGAGGAAATTTGTCCTAAGACAGGTGAATATATTAGCAAATACAAAATTTTATGTAAATCGTTAATTTATTGTGCACCAGCCAAATAGACAGACTGATGGCCGGATATAGATCTAATGACTTAAAATATTAATAAACGTCAATCAAATATATATATAAGGCCTTACAGCACTCCTGCGAAGTGTCATATATTTTCTTTTTGGAAAATATGTTTACAGCCTGAGAACATCCAAAAATAACTTCTGAACTATTTTATAAGTACTGGTGCAAATGTAAAGCAAAACAATGGCAGCCCTGGTGCGACAATCCGATGTTAATTCACTGGATTATAAAAATTGGATATTGAATATATTGTGGGTTGTTGATGTACTGGAGACCTTTTTTTAAAATTAAAATACAGTTTATGCCAATTAATTGACAAATAACCCAGAGCTGAAGTTTTCTGATATTTTTTGTATTTCTTTAAATTGGAACTAAAAAAAGTAGGTTTCATTTTGTTTTACTAAATTCCAAAATTTATTAAACTTATTTAAGATTAGTTTGAAATTATTGTTAGTAAAAGAACAGTAGAAATTTGTTGAAAGCTTTATGAAACAAATTATTGGAGGAATGGATACAGAACCAATTTGTTGATTTACTAAAATGATTGTAAACTTTTTTAGTTATAAATATATTTTCAAAACATTTATAAAAACTAACAGCGATTTAATGAATCAACTGTATCAATATACTCGTAATACATTTTAGCAATATTATTGCTAACATATATTCCCAGCAAAAAATAAAAGAAGTACTTCCAATAGAATAACATTATAAGTACTTCCAACTCATAAGTATGAACATTTTTTCGGCATTTAATGAAGTTCTTCTAAATAACTAACCAAAATGTAATTTCGGAATATAAATTATTAACCCAAGAATGCATAATTTTAAAACGATTGGATGTAAAATGAATCTTGTGAAGTGATAAAAGTCCAGATCGGAAGGAACATATGTATGAGGGCTATGATATATATGTAAAATACTGCGTCTATAGTGCTAAAGGGAAGAAATATATCGAGAACTTATATTCAAATTTTCAATTTTTGCAAAAATGACATTTTTCAATTTTTGCAAAAATGACATTTTTATGTTAAAATATTCGGTAAAATAAGGCGCATCTATGGTACTAATTTGGAAATAAAAAAAACAAAAATTGAGATTTTATGGTCATTTTTGTAATTTCTCTATCTTACACACTTATTTTTTCTGAATGCAGTACCCTCTATCTCTTCATATAATTTGGGACTATCTTTTTGTTTTGTTTTTTTTTTCTTCTTAAAGATGGTTCTTTGCTAAACCCAAATTTGGTTAAATTTTTTTAGTCGAGGCTTTAGTTTTCAAATTATGACTATTTTTATATCTAAACTGTGATTCCACAAGAATACCATTTTTTCTATGACAATTTGAAAATGGATTAAAAAATGAACCCCAAGAAATAGATTATACTTAAATAAAAAATTAATCATTAATTCATTGTTATTATTATTTATTATTTTTATTATAATAGGTATAATTATATATTAAAAAAATTTGTGGAAATCATAAATAATTTTTTTTTACTATGCAAAACCCTCTATCTTTTTTATACATGAAGAATTTTTGAATAGCAATACCCTCTATGTTCCACAACATGGCTCGTGGTGCAAATATAAAAAAAATATTATTTAGTAGTTCACGTAGTTAGGTTTAATAAACATTGTTGAACAAACAATTTTAATTTTATTTAAAATTAGGGATATAAACGGTTTTTTGGCTCTACTGAACAATTGTGTTTTTTAAGATAGAGGATATTGAATATAAACTGTCGATATATTTATATGGCGGCTATATCAGAATTAGTGAATGGTTCTGGAAGCTAGTCGACTTTTTCATCAATTAAATTTCGTTTCAGTCGACTAGGTTGATAAATCGGACCTACAAGTCGACTTTTTCATAGCCGATTAAAATAACATAAAGTCATTTCAAAGTTTGCTGATTTTCTTCGAAATATGTTAAATTTTGGAATTGTAGTACATTGGATTGCGATAAAAACTGAATTTATGAACAACACTTTATACTTTCCAAAAATTTTAATATAGCGTCACCAGAAATGCCCAAGAGCGTAACCCTCAAAAAATTAAAATTCGTTTTTCGTCAAAAAATCAGGATTTTATTCGAGAAAAAAAGACGTAACAACAAGTGCTCGTTTTTGATACAGAACAAAAGGCGTAACTCACATTGTATTAGACAGAACGTACTGTATTCATCTATTTAACCTTTGTAGTTGTTCTCTTGTTGCTGTTTTGATTTTTATAAATCGTGTTTGACACCTATTTTAGATGCAATATTCTATATGGGTCTGTATTTAAATTTGGCATTTATCTGAATGGTATCCATTTTTTATGAAATTTCGCAGTGTTCATGATTCTATAATCTAATCTCTGCCAAATTTAATAATGATCTGAAGTAAAACATGAAAACACATTTTTCCAACCTTGCTAGTGACCGTTTATTCTCGGATTAAAAAATCCTTTGTGCAAAATATGGTACATTTGACTAAAATATGACTTCTATGGAGCTTAGATGCTAAATCGGAAGGTACACATCCATGCGACTATGTGGGGCTATATGTAAATTTGAACCGATATTGTTCACACAGATATTAACTGTTAAAATAAGACACTCTTTACCAAATTTCATGAACATCGAAAGGAAATTATATCTTCTATAGAGGGTATAAGCTAAATCGAAGGTACATTCATATATATTACGATATCTGGTTCTAAACTGATATTCAAATAGTTAAGAGATTTTTGATCGTTCGCCGTAGACGAAAGAAATACGGATTGTCTTTCAATTTCAATACGAATTGTCTTGTCCCAAAATAAAGATATGTACAAAATTTCTCTGAGATCGGACTATATTTGTGACCTGCACATAGATTACAAGAACGCATGCACAACCTGTCATAGCTAAATCGGTTCAGAAAGTGATTCTAAGTCGATCGGTATAATAAACGATGGTTCTATATATCTCTTCTCATTTTTGGTGTTAGAAACAAATGCATAAAATCATAATAAATTGTACCACAGTGTGGTGTAGGTTATAATTAAATAATTTTAAAAGAAATTATGGTAATTAAATATACCATACCATACATACTGTACCACACTGTGGTACTTTACTACTCTCTGAACCGGGGCTACGGAAAACTTTTTTTTGTGAGAATGTTAATTACACTATGGGGTCACACTTTTCAAGAGCCATCTACACCATACAGATTACAGACATCTTCAAATGTCCTAAACATACATACATATGTATATATGATCGTTAATCTCTTTGGCCAATAGTATATTATTTATACGTTCCCTTCCCTATGTCAACATTTGTATTCCTTTAAAAAATGAAATCTCTGGACCCAAAGATGTTAATAAGAACGACATACATTCATCAAATAAATACAACACCAAAAAAGCAAATCTTACAGTGCTTTAAAAGAGTTGTGCAAAAGTGGTGACAAAGAAGTACTTCCCCGGCGCGACAACCCCTTGTTAAATTCATTGGTGAAAATCCAAATTAGAACAACTTCCGGATCATAAGTTGGGGATTTTTATTGCTTCTTTGGGTGCTCTTTTTTTGCTGGGTTATTATAAGTTTGTTTTAGACCAGACATTTGTAACACCCTAAACTGCTCGACCTAGACCCACTCTAAAGTGTACAGATCGACTCGGCATCACTAGCAGTTTCGATCTGACCATGTCTATACGGATACCCATGTAAAGATGTCCGTAAAGTCCATGTCGCAATTTTACTTCGATCTTGATGTAATTTCACACTAATTTAGTTAAAATCTGTTCAGATTTAGTCCAATTTGATATCTAAGCGCTACAGAAGTCACATTTTCAATTGATGTGTTTGAAATTCGATACAAATAAATATTTTGAACCCTGTGCATACAGTGGCGAATTTCAGATTGTAATATAGATCCCATTTTTTGGAATTGCCGCTTATCTGAAAAATACGCAATGTTTTAGAGAGGCGAAATATTGCTTCAATCGTAGAACATTTATTTAAACTTGGGAACGATTGCTATATCTTGGAAAACAAATTAGAAAAATTATTCATAATTAACCTTGTTATGTATGTCGATATGTCCCCTGATGTGTTACACTTTTGGCTCTTAGCAAATAATATATACCCTCCTCTCTAAGGTGAGGGGATAAAAAGGGCTATATTTCAGAACTTCGCGTATAATGGATTATATTACTTTTTTTTTTGTTTGTAGCACATAGAAGCAATATGTAGAACATATCATAGAACAAAAATTCGCTGAAGCTCAAATATATACCTTTATATGATAGGCCTCTTTTGCGATAGGGATCGTCCCCAGTCTAAGAAATGTCCCTGTACAAATTTTCGCAAAAATTGCTTTATATGTATTTACGACCTGCACTTTGATAACAAGAATATATGGACAGACGGGAAGACAAACGGACATGGCTAAATCGACTCAGAAAGTGATTCTATGCCGGTCGGTATAATAAACTATGATTTTGTAAATGGATATCTCTTTATTTTTTAAGCAATGCAAACAAGTACACAAAGTCATAATACCCTGTACCACCTTATGGTGTCGGGTATAAATACTTGAACAAGTGCGTCTCTGTTAAATAATTTAAATTTGTCATACATTTTACAGAAATCTTTGTCATCAATAGATTACCATATTTATGAATTATATATATAAGTATAAAATTTATTATCTTCTTATTGCAACTTCAAATTTTCTGGAATAGAGGGTCCAAATTTTCTGATTTGTATGTATTTGCAATAATTATTTTTTTGTATTGTAGTAGAATGTGAAAAATATCAGAAGTATAGTTACAAGTATTTCACATAGAGAAACATTTACATTGGCACGCATACAAAAAAAAGTTCTTGATTGATTTATTTAAATTGCTATAAATTCTGCAATTCCGTTGTATACTATTATCTGCATAGCTACAACAAAAAACTTAAGAAGCAAACATCAAACAAACCGTATGTATACTTGTACGTACAACATTCTCTATAATATGTATAATTGCAAACACGTACCAACTATAAAACATTCTTGTTGAAACACCACTTGACTCTTCATAATTATATATAATTCAATTTAACTTAATACCAATTTTGCGAAAACTAAAAATTAAATCAAATTGAAGAACTGGTTTTCTTTGCACAGACAAATAATGGCTGTGGACATTTTTTTTTTAAATATGAATTAACTTTACTATACATTTTTCATTAAATAACAAAGAAATGAAAAATAATAAAAAAATAAAACAAATTTATATTTAACATGTGCGTGATTTATGGTTTTCTATTTTCATTATGATTTGTAGATTATTATTAAAAAATTAAAATCATAAACAACACACAAAACCCACAATAACTATATATGAATATGCAAACATTGAAATTAGCATAACATTTATAGAGACAAAAAACATAAAACGAATTTATAATTTATAACTGCAAAATAGCGTTAAATTGTTTAAACTATAACAACTGTGTTTACAAATCAACCACTGCGAACCGAGACTTAGTGACTGACTGAATGTGTGAATGTTTAAATGAGTGTGAAGTGGTGGACCAGTGAATGATGTAAGAAACGAAAATGCAAATTTTAATTAGAACCTTGTTTCTTTTTTAATTTTTATTTTACTAAGACTGCTTGCCTGGTTTTGGCTTAAGACTTTAATAATACTTATAGTCCTCGAGTACGCAGTAGTGCTTCATAAACAATAAATGTTAAGGCCTCTTTGAGCTTAAGGTGAAATAGAGCCGGAAACTCAAGTGTCTTATCCGATTAGACACAAGTACGAGTACTTAATATGTATGTACGTATGAGCAGATGCATGGTTGAAGTTGTTAAGGTTTCGTGGAAACGATCCACTCATGATATTGCTTATTCTTTGTATTACACATGGTCCATCTTCATGTGCAAATAAATTATAGAAATCATGATCATTCCATATAAGAGGGTGATATGATAATTTTGCTAATTGGTCTTAAACACGGGAACTTCATGCTCAAATATAAGCTATTTCTGTAAGATTTTTTTTGTAATTTTACGATGAAATAAAGGACTAAAACTGGTAAAATATGTCAGTCGAATAAACGGAAGGTATACCCTCACTGTATTGTAGGTATTTATGAGCACTGATACTATTCAATTTTGGTATAATTTGGCCATTTTGTGAAGGGGCTTGGCAAGAATGCTTTACAGGTACAGTAAAATCATTACATTGTACATAATTTTATGTATGTATTTTAGATAGGGTCATAAAAAAAGTTGCGTTTGTCACCCCCTAGATTTGAAGATTATTCGAAGACAATTTCAGAAAATTTTTTTTTTAATTTTTTTGGTGCACCCTACATACCGCCCTTTTAATTTTCTTTATCCTGTGTTGCTATTTGAAGTCCGATCGTAACGGGATGTATACCGTTGTTCACGTTTTGGAAAGGGCTATATTTCGTCCAATGGCCATTTTTGACTCCGAGGTCAAAGTCAATTATTGACCTCTGTTATCTCTTTTTCTACCCCCCTTATTTGGACTTATTTTGAAACGATAATAAAGGCATTTAAAAATAATTAAACTTTCGTCTTTAAGGTACTCAGTTTTGTTCATAAACAAAAAAGTTACATAGGGTTCAAAATTGTAAAATATGTGTTGAGGTCATATTCGACTAGTTTCTTTTGGTCTCGTTTCTGTCTCACTCTCTCTCGCAGACACATGAATAACCCAATGCCACAAACACACAACGACTATGGCGGTTCTTTACAGCATCAACAAATTAAATTTGCGGGATTCTCTAACAAATTTTGAATCTTTTTTAAGGAAGAATATAAGAATACATTCACTTTGTTTTCCCATTCACCCTACACTCCACCAAAATAGTATTTTTTCCACTAATTCCTGATTTAATCTAGTATGATATTTTTGTATGATACGTCGATGATCATCTCTTGACAACGACAACACTTCTTCCTTACTTCAGTTTTGAATCCGAAGTAAATTTTTACTAGTGACTTCAGTTATTTGATTTTCAACCCCGTAAATAACACTTATTTTGAAACACATGGGAAGGCATCTGGAAAATCTGGTAAAAAATCCAAAGTGACGTATGGAAGAAAAGTAGACCTTATAGAGATGATCCACGAGGTATCATACGTAAAGATAGGATAATAAATATGGAGTCAGTGGCAAAAATACTATTTTAGTGGATTGTAGGGTGAATGTGAAAACAAAGTGATTTTATTCTTCCTTAAAAAGCTTCAACATTTGCTAGAGAATCCCGCAAATCTAATTTGTTGATGCTGGACCGAACTGCCATAGTGATTGTGCGTTTGTGGCATTGGGTTATTCATGTGTGTGTGAGAGAGAGACAGAAAACGAGGTCAAAAGAAACTAGTCGAATTTGACTCCAGCATATATTTTACAATTTTAAACACTATGTAACTTTTTTGTTTATGAATAAAACTGAGTACTTTAAAGACAAAAGTTTAATTATTTTTAATTGCCTTTATTATCGTTTCAAAATAAGTCCAAAAAAAGGGGGGTAGAAAACGAGATAATAGAGGTCAATTATCGAATTTGACCTCGGAGTCAAAAATGGCCAGTGGACGAAATATAGCCCTTTCCAAAACGTGAACAACGGTATACATCCCGTAACGATCGGACTTCAAATAGCAACACAAGATAAAGAAAACTAAAAGGGCGGTATGTAGGGTGCACCAAAAAAATTAAAAAAAAATTTTCTGAAATTGTCTTTGAATAATCTTCAAATCTAGGGGGTGACAAACGGAACTTATTTTTCTTGGTTGGGCATCGACCCTACCTAATGTATTTGTATGTACTGGTATACGAGTTATAAATGTGGGAGGTACAAAAAGGGCGTGGCAACCTCAACCATTTTTTCAAGATGATAGCGGCAGATAAATGTTTATTACACAGTGCGACAAAATAAACTCAAGTTGAGAAGCAAATGACGCGATACTATTTTTCCTGTAGGTCTTGTCGAGTAAAACACGAATCTTTTTTTGGAATTCCCCGGACACCCCCAAAATCCGGATTTACGGGTAAAAAACCGTTGTTCTTGCTTTTATTCACTTGAACGCCTATTAATTATTAACCAATTTTCAATCTCTAAAAGAATTTGGAAAGAAGAGAATTAGACCTTTCGATCGATGCATATTTTTCTTATTTGAAGCTGTAGCAAAATAGGTTTATTTGTCCTACGAACACATATTTTTCATTTTTGTCCGTCATTTTCTAGTTTAGGCAGTGTTTTTACCAATTATATTGTGAGAAATATACTATATATGTAAGTTAATTAATCGAACGGTTAACTCACAATATAATTGGTAAAAACATTGCCTAAACTGGATAATGACGGACGAAAATGAAAAAATGTGTTTGTAGGACAAATAAACCTATACTCCTACAGCTTCATAAACAAAATATACATCGTTCGAAAGGCCTAATTCTCTTCTTTCCAATTTTTTTTAGAGATTGAAAATCGGTTTATAATTAACAAAGTTATAGGTGTTCATGTGAAAAAAGGTAGGAAAAAAAATTACCGTTTGTCAAATTTGAAGTCAATCGTTTACTGCTTTCGAGAGATATCGTGCACACCAGCCAGACAGATGGACGGACATTCCTGAAATGAGTTTGAATGTCCTAAAATTCAATATCGAGAAATTTTCGATCGAAAAGCCATTTCAATTTTTGTTAATGAGAAAACATTGGAATTAATTGAAAGCAATCCAGATAGGCTATATAAGAATGTATTTTAACAATCTACTCGAATTCGGCAGAAGCTATACTCTAAAAAGCACATTTCTATTGTAAAGTACTCGATATCGAACGCCGTGATTTGACTCCAGATTTCAGCCGAACATACATATTATCTTACGCCACTTCTTCGATATGATGATATGTGTATATTAGGGCGGGCCAAAAACAAAATATCACGATTGTCCGCATCTCAAATGAAGGCTCCACATTGAGAAAAACACGAAATAACATCAATAACAGATCAACCTCTCAAAGGGAATAATCAAACCAGTAAGGAAAGGCTAAAGTCGGGCGGGGCCGACTATATAATACCCTACACCAATCTCGTAATATTGAATAACTCTGATATATAAATTTTGTAATTCACGTATAAATTGTTTACATAAATTTACTTTTGGGACATTTTATACTTAAATAATACCCTGTACCACAGTGTGGTGTAGGGTATAAAAACGATTGGATCTAAAGAGCCAAATCGGATGAAACATATATATGGGAGCTATAGCTAAATCTTAACTGATTTTCTTCAAATTCGGCAATGTTGGTTCATGGATCAAGAAACTCTACCATTCTAAATTTCAAATGATTGGATGTAAAATACAGCTTCTACAGGACTAAAGAGCAAAATCGGACGAAACATATATATGAGAGCTATAGCTAAATCTTAACAGATTTTCTTCAAATTCGGTAGTGTTGGTTCATGGATCAAGAAACTCTACCATTTTAAATTTCAAAATGATTGGATGTCAAATACAGCTTTTATAGGACTAAATCGGACGAAACATATATATGGGAGCTATAGCTAAATCTCAACCGATTTTCTTCAAATTCGGCAATGTTCTTTCGTGGATCAAGAAACTCTACCATTCTAAATTTCAAAACCGATTGGATGTAAGCTACAGCTTCTATAGGACTAAGAGGCCAAATCGGACGAAAGATATATATGGGAGCTATATCTAAATCTTAACCGATTTCAACCAAATTCAATAGGGATCTTTACAGCTGCGAAATACTCTAAACTGCAATTTCAGAACGATCGGAGTGAAATTGCGACCTGTAGTCGACGAACAACTTTACATGGACAGACGGACGGACGTCCGACAGACATGGTTAAATCGACTCAGCTAGTGATTCTGAGTCGATCGGTATACTTTAAGGTGGGTCTAGCAGTGTTATTTTCAGGTGTTACAAACATCTGCCGTGAAACAAACTTATAATACCCTGTACCACAGTGTGGTGTAGGGTATAAATAGAAAAGCTTGTTATGTTTAATGAATATCCCCAAAATATTTCGGCTAAATCTTGTGCCGGATATCTTGGACTACAAAGCGACATTTTGCATATGTAAAGCTATAACTCGTTCTCGTTTAAGGGTGTCATTTTACGAAATTTTTATTTTTTTAAAGGACATTTATTTAAGAACAGAATATCATTGACTAGACTGTGCAACTAATTTTTTGTTAAGGCTTGTGCATAATAATTTCAGGTGTAATATGGCGTACTAAAACGAAAAAAATATTATGGTAAATTTTTTGTTAATCTTAATTTCTTGTATGATGCCTTTAGTATTTGGGTCATATATTTGTATACCCTACACCACACTGTGGTACAGGACGGACAGACGATTTAACCACGTCTGTCCGTCCGTCCGTCTTTCTGTCCGTCTGTCCATCTTAAGTTGTTGGTCGACTACAGGTCGCAATTTCACTCTTACCGTTCTGAAATTTTGCAGTTTGGAGTCTTTCGCTGCTAGAAAGAACCCTATTGAATTTGGTTCAGATTTAGCTATAGCTCCCATATATATGTTTCGTCCGATTTGGCCCTTTAGCCCTATAGAAGTTGTAGTTTTAAACCAATTTAGCATGGTAGAGTTTATTGATCCATGGACCAGATCTGTTCAGATTTAGATATAGCTCACATACATATATATGTTTCGTCTGATTTGGCCCTTTAGAAGTGGTATTTTAAAACCAATCGCTTTGAAATTTAGCATGGTAGAGTTTCTTGATCCATGGACCATCTGTACCGAGTTTGAAGAAAATCTGTTCAGATTTAGATATAGCTCACATATATATGTTTCGTCCGATTTGACCCTTTCGCCCTATAAAAGCTGTATTTTATTTTACTGGAATCTTCACACATAGTATTAGTTTCTTAGTCGCTTTCACTTTGAGAAAAATGCGCGAGTTGCCCCGCCCCTTTTGGTACATCCCAAACAAAGGGAACATTTTGCACAACAAGTTAACGGCTTATAACTTTTATACCAGGTCATACAAATATTTGAAATTTGTGAAGCGTTTTGCTACATAGGCGTTATTGCCAAGCCTGTTTTAGTACCCCCCATACAAATGGACCATTATGCTCAAAAAGTAACGACTTATAACATCGATCCCTGTGCATACAAACATTTGAAATTTTGTACAGTGTAATGCTTTATTGCCACGCCCGTTTTGGTACCTCCTAAACAAAATGGCCAAAAAAAACACGAAAAATATTTCTTTTAGTTTCTCTTACTTTTACAATACGGGTCATCATTTCCTTTCATAAAATCCAAAAAGCCATTATTTTCTTCGTTAGAATGCTAGTTTTCGAAAAATGGAACTAACATAAATTTTGCGGTTTTTTCTGTGTATATTTTATGGTTTTTTGCGTGCTAGCAAAAAGCTTATACAAAACCAATGAAGAATTGAACACCGGCAAATTGAAATCCTTACAGAATTCATAGGAAACTGAAGGTACCTCGTTAGGAGGACATTATGAGAAAAATGCAAATTAATGCACGCTGAAAAAAATCGCTTCTGTAGTATATTGTCCCAAACATATTCTGCTTGAAATATACAAATGTTTACTATAAACTTTAAATATATTATATGGCACACACAAATATTATATATTTGAGAAGATGTTATTCTAAACAAATCTTTGTTTCCGTCCTAATATTTTTTATTTGGGATTTTTATTTACGAAATAAATATTTAATTGCATTTAATTTTTTTCATTTTAAGACATGTTTTATGTTTTTTAGTAATTCAACGTGATTTAAATTCATTTATTATAAAAAACGTATAATGTTGTTTATTATAAAAAACGTATAATGTTGCATACATTGATTGATGTGTTGTGCTTTAAAACAAATTTTACTGCTACTTATGCCATAAGGTATAACTCGAAATCAATGAAAGTTTGAAAATGAAATTCGGAAAACTGCAACGTTTTGAATCCTTTTTAAATAACAATGGAGAAATTCTTAAACAATTGTTTTATCTGTATATAAACACATATTTTATTTAAGAAAATTTGTGTGCAAATATATTTTGTTGTAATATATTAATATACTCGTATGCGTTTCAAATAAATTTTATTGCTTTTCAAATAAAATGTATATGCTAAGCAATATATAATATTTAAAAATTTGTGTTCCAAATATATTTTCCTTCGATTTAAACATGCCTAAAAAGGCGATTTTCCCCGTGTAGTAATTCTTTCTTTCTAATGCTCCTGCTGGACAGACACACGGACGCACATAGTACGTGCTAGTTAAAAGTCAAAAGGCAGATTTTATCGATTCGTTTAATCCACATCAACACTTTGTCAACTCGACCATAGTTTTGAGTTTTACCCAACTTATCACACCACCTCAATTTTCTATTTAATTACATCAATTTTTGCATGGTACATAAAAAACTTCAAAGACAAAGACTCACCATGTGTTTCCTATGCGCTCGGTTAATGTACTTGGCACTTACAATGATAAATAATAATTTTTTGTGTTTTGCTTCCGACAATTTTTTTTGCAAAAAAAAAAAGAGAAACATTTTCAAACTCCTCTTTGGAGGCAATGACAGTCGAACAAGAAAACGTATTTATGAAGTCTATGCCATAACGTCCAAGTATTTATTATTATGTTTCCACCGATCTATGTATGTCTGTCCGCCAGTTCGTCTGTCCGCCCGTCTGTCGGTATAGCTTCAGGCATTGTTTGACTTAATAACCATTATCTGGACTAGACTAGACTAGAGTAGACAACATGGGGTTCACAACTAACCCAAAAGATAAAACAAATCATAACACACACATACATTGGCTCAACTAAATGGGCGAAACGAAAATTGTAACAATAGAGTGTGGCGGCAAATGTTTACATTTTCGTGTTAACATTTTTTTTCGGTTAAAAGCCTACGGTGTTGATATTGAGTGTGTTACCGCGGTTGACCCTGAACTTGAATTTTAATTATATATATCGAAACGTATAATGTTACTGTGGCATGATTTATTAGTAGTCATAAATAGAGTAACACACACACGCGGGCACTTAAGCTCCATGCGATGGGGATTAAAATTAAAATTTCAATGGAGTTATTCAAAGCAACGTAAAAAAGTGAACTACAAAAGGGAAAGAAGAAAACTTTTAAGCCACAATAAAGTGTTTAAGGAAAGTCGAGTTTATTGAACTCAAGCGTTGGAAGATTACAACGATCAAAACAAAAGATTTAAGCAAGAAACTCAATTATTGAGTTTCGGGAAACAAAATAACTGCGGAGACATGTTGAGTTTTAAGCGCTTCATATTAATGGAGAATAGTAAGATAAAGAACAAATGGCACATTGTAGGGATTATACATGTGTATAGATTGCTGGGGCTTACAAACAAAAGACTTAAGACACAAACTTGATTTCAAGAATTCTCCTCTGTTCTCTTATTATTTATTATTCGAAATGATTTGGCACAAAATAATCACCAATTAAGGCGTTTATTGTGAAAACAAACAAAGAAGAAAAAAAGCGATTTCATAATAAGTGATTCTTTTTTCTCTTTTTAAATAAAAACTCAAATATGTAATTGCATGTTTGATTGAAGTAAAGACAAGAAAACAAAAATTCTTCTGAAAACACTTACACACAAAAACACAACAAAGACAACACAAAGTTGCAAATTAATGCCAGCCATTTGTTTAAGACATTAATTTAGCGAAAGGTAAATATTACATAGAAGTACAACGGCAACAACAAACAAACTCATAATAAATACTTGCATAGCTTCCAAATGAAACAAAGAAACGTAAAACAAAACAATTCAAATCGACAAACCCGCCAACAATGGGGGTAACAAGTAAGCACAGTAGTTGGTGTTATAGCTGCGGTTCAAAACTCCAGCTCCAGCTGCAGTGGCCACTGGCCATCGCCTACGACGCCACAAAGCTAAAAAGGTCTATTGCCAAAGGGTCATGCAATAGGTCAAAATTATTATTTAAGAATTTATGGGGATGTCCGATAAGACCAACAACCATGAACAATAATAAAGTTATTTATAGGCTTAGAGTTAACAAAATATCAAAAAACAACAAAAAAGCAAAAACAAACCTAACTATTACAAGACAATGAGAGGTGGAGTAAATCCACTTAAGTCCAGTAGAAAAAACAAATAGCTTCTGTTGAAAATAAGCTCAATTTTTCATAAATGAATGAAGAAATATCACTGCAATTTGTTGCAAACTTTTTATTAGGCAAGAGGCTATATAAAATGAAAACTATTTTAAATCAACATCTCAGATCAAATTGTATTCAGTCGTTGAAATGACACAATAAATAGCTATTGCATCGGTTTGCAAATATTTTCTTAATACAAATTTAATTATTTAATTATTTTTATTAAACAAAATTACAAAAAAAAAATATTCTAAATTTTTTTATTTTAGATCTTGGATTTTTTCCTCCGCAAAAATGTATAGTTGGAAATTACTTTATTATTTTAACTACAGGAGAAACGGCGTCAATACTTTGACTGTTTTGTGTCATTTTCCCCACAGTAAGTATACATTCTGACAATAAATACAATTCAATATTATTTTATCTTTGGAATAGTTTTTTATGAACCCCTTTTAAATCGAACTTTAAAAATTTCGATATCTCATTACACTGAAAGAATACCAATCATAACATCAATTATATCTAGGTGCACTTTGTAGCCCCCAAATTTCATTTTAGTGAAATAGAGACATGCGATGTGTTTCATTTTTAGTGGTATGGAACAATCTTCGCATTATTGCCTTTCTAATGAAACCGGTTTGGGGTACTTCGGTTGGATGGTTTCAAAGTCCATAACGGACATTGCTATAACTTTTTTTGTGTTTTCATATATAAAGATGAAATATTAAATTATCACGCCCATTGCCACACTCTGTACCACCCATTGCCACGTCCACTTTTGATGTAAGTATTAATATTGACTGCAATAACTTACAATCCAAATTTAGTTCTTCTACGATCAATAGTTTCTGAGACCATGACTGATTAACTAATGCTACGCCCACTTCTACTACACTCACTAATCCGAACATCCTAATCTTTATTGAAATTGTGTGTTCCTAGTTTCGTTCAACATATTCTGAGATACTCGAATTTTACATAATGCCACGCCCACTTATTCTATCCCGTCCAGTTTTGGTGAAATTAATAATATTGACTCCAATAACATACAATCCAAATTTCGTTCTTCTACATAACTAATGCTGACATAACTAAAGCTAGTCCCACTCTCGGTTGAAAAAAATATTCAACCGCCTGTAACATTCGTCTTTCATCTGATTATTTCTTTCTGTGCATTCTACTAACTGAGGCATACAAAAGACATTTTACGCCTAACAATTAGCTCATAAAGTTACCGAAATATTTGCAATTGAAAATTGGATTTTTAATTTTTTCCCCACACCCTGTCCTAGTATTTTGTGAATATCAGATGAGAATATGCCCAGATTTGTTTTACATCAACTTTTCTAAATTGGCAACAAAATTTGCTATATGATGAAACACTCTGATGCACCCAATAAGACAAAGGTTATGGTCATTTAAAGTTATAATTTCCAAAAAACAGAGGCCAACTATCAAAAACATGAATAAATTCCAAAAAATTTGATTTTTTCTTTTTTTTTGGGAAAAAATGTATATTTAAAAAAAATTATTTAAAAAAAGTATAAAATATTTATATTCATTTTAAAGGAAACTATCTAGAGAATGTTTTCGAAGAAAGAACAACTTTTTTCATCAAATAGCTAATTTTGTAGTCTATTCAGAAACGATAATGAGAAAGGAATTGGTATATACACGGCTATAATATATACGGGTTCGTAGAAAAGAATTGGAAAAAAATTGAAAAAAAGAAGGAATGGCCAAGAACATTTGGCGGAAATAAGTTTTGGGTAATTTTAAGTTGCGCGCGATAAATTTCGATAGGAGTAATCCATTGACTTCAAATTTTGTGTAGTATTTATACTCTCACTTTAGTGTATACCCTCGTATCATTTGCTACGGCCAAAAGTGTAACACATCGAAGGAGTGATCTAAGACCCTAAGTATGTTCGGCGGATATTCGTTTTGGGCCATTTCAAGTCGAATGAGAAATGTCCGTCCGTCCGTCTGTCTGTCTGCTGGCTGGTGCGCACGATAACTCTCGAAAGGAGTAACCCATTGACTTCAAATTTGGAATGTGGTAATATTTTTTTCTATCTCCGGCTAAGTTCGAAGATGGGCCCTATTGCCCCACTCCTTCTAGTACCACCCCCATTAAGGGTTAACATGTGATGACATATTGATTCTTTAATAATTTCTATACTATTTATTCGAATCTTCTGAAATTCTACACATAGTAGGCGTGTTTTCGTTACACCATAAGTGCTTAATTTGTATGGGGAGCTAAGCACTTTTAAGCACTATTAGTTCCCGATGAAGTTTGGTGCTTGTGTTCATGTCTTAATCGAGTATGATGTTGCCAGATTGGGCACCCTATATTTAGTAATATGGCATCCCATTTTTGGAGAGATTTTATCAATTATTGTGAATTAACGGGAAGAAGAAGAACAAAAATGGGAAATTATTTTAATATTTGCAAAAAGAGTGTAAACAATTGAACATAGAATAGTAAATATATGTTTTATAAATACTTTTCACGAATTTTTTGTCTGTTTCGCACTGTTCTTTCTTCGCAACTCATGACACCATTGCTACCAGATAGTGAAAATCCGCCACTTATTGCTTATGTACCAGTTAGTGGAAATCAGTTGTTTTCGTTGCAAAGTGCTAAACTAAAAGTGCTAGCTTGTAACGAAAACATGCCTAGTATTAGTTTATTAGTCGCTATCACCTTGAGAAAAATGGGTAAAGTTGCCACGCCCCTTTTGGAACCTGCCACACAGATGCACAATTTTGCATCAAAAGTAAAAAGCTTCAAATAAAAATACTAGAAATTCTATACAGTGTAATGTTTTTATAGTGTCTATAGTCTGGTAAAAAATGGGCATTATTGTAGAGCCCCTTTTGGTACCTCCCTCACAAATGGATCATTTTGCACCAAAAGTTAACAGCCTATAACATTAATAACAGTGTATACAAATACTTGAAATTTTGTACAGTGTAATGCTTTTATAGTGCCTACAGTCCAGTGAAAAATGAGCCCCTTTTGGTACCTCCCACACAAAGGCACCATTTTGCACCAAATGTTAACAGCTTATAACATTACTACCAGTATATAAAAATACCTGAAATTTTATACAGTGTAATGCTTTTATAGTGCCTATAGTCCAGTGCAAAATTAGCGTTATTTCCGCGCCCCTTTTGGTACCTCCCACACAAAATGGCCAAAGAATTAATTATCTCATAACGTTAATATACCAGTGCACAAAAACTGTATATAATTCGGCATAGTGCAATGTATTTAAAGTATCTACACGGGGCAAAATAGCCTTTTTTGATATGTTTGAATCGAAAGAAAATATATTTGGAACACAAATTTTTAAATATTATATATTTCCTAGCAAATAAATTTTATTTGAAAATCAACAAAATATATTTGAAACGCATATATTAATATATTACAACAAAATATATTTGCAAACAAAAATTCTCAAATAAAATATGTGTTTAAATACAAATATAATTATTGTTTAGGAATTTCTCCAAATATATTTTATTTAAAAAAAATTTCAAAACTTTTGTTGACTTTTTCGAATTCCAGATTAAATTTTTCCTCGGTTAACCTCCCAGCATTAGCTTCTGTTCTTAATCAATAATGTTAATACAATTTATGAGTATTCTAAGCCATTATTAGTTGTCAATCCTCTATGTAATTTATATTGATCCAATATTATACGATTTCAATAAATATTTCACAAACATTAACAATTTATAAAAAACTAACACTGAATTACTGAAAAATTTAACATAACTTAGGTATTTTCTGAATACTTAAATGCAAATACATATTTATTTCGGAAATAATGGTCCCAAATAAAAATATATTGGGATATAAAAAAAGATTTGTTTAGAAGAACATCGTTCCAAATATATAATTTTGGTGTGTATCAAATATTATATATTTAGAGTGTACCATAAACATATATATGTTTCAAGCCGAATATGTTTGGGACAATATACTACAGAAGCGATTTTTTTTTAGAGTGTACTGTTCAGCGAAAAATTATGTGTATTTGTTAAACCCGTTGGTACCTCCCATACAAGCTAACAGAATAACTCGTGGAATATTTAATATTACATTACTCACAAAGTGAGTAATGAACCGACTGAAACTGTCTTACTTTTTTTTCTATCACAGTCTATGACAGAATGTAGACCATATTTGTCCACTCCATCGAGTACCTCCCCCACAAAGGGTCATCATTTTGTGAAATATTGATTCTTTAATAACTACTTTATTTACCACTTATTAGAATTACTCACAATTTCGCACATAGTATTAGTTTCTCATTCTCTATCACCTTGAGACAATTGACGTTACTGCCACTCCCCTTTTGGTACATCCCAAACAAAATGGTCAAAATAAAAAAATATGAAAAATGTTTTTTTTCCCTTACCTTTACAATATGGGTCATAATTTATACATTTATCCATATATTTCTTCTTATAGGCGTAATTTTCTTCGTTAAGATGCTAGATTTCAAAAAATGGAACAAACAAATTTTTTCTACATTTTTCTAATTTTTATAGTATTTTCGTACAAGCGATTTTTTGAAAAAAAAAATCAAATTATTTCTAATTGTTTAAACGACATTTACTAAATCACTGTCTTTATGTAAAAATGATATTTCCAATATTTTCCATACTTTTCTTTAATCTAAAGAATACCACGGCTCCTTCGGGCTTATAATTCAAATATGTTCCAAATACTTAAGGAACCATCCATGAAAGCTGAAATCTAAAACAAAACACTTAGTTTTGCTAACCAACTTTCAGAAATAAAATATGTGTCTACCCACAAACAATGTTACTGTTTAAGAAGTTTTCCAAGTATATTTTATTTAAACGAGATTTTTAAAACTTTGCTGATTTTTAATTTATAAATTTTCCATTTTATCACTTTTTGTCAATCCATCCATCGATTTAAATTTAAAAAATATATTTTTACAAACATATAAAATTTGTAAAAAACAGAAAACTTGCATTAAATTAAGCAGTGTTCAGAAAAAACAGTACGTTATAGGAACGTAAATATGTCTTATCGAAAGGACCTTCGTATGGGGGCTATATCAAAGTATGGACCGATTTGCCCAATTTTAAATAGGGATCGTCCCTGGGTTAAAAATGCCTCTGTACCAATTTTCATTAAGATTGCTTCATATTTGCGACCTGTGTGTGCAATCCCAAACAACCTGCAACTATAAGAAATATTTATACAAAATTTGATCAACCTAGCTCTATTGTTACGGACTGTAGCGTGATTACAACAGACTGACGGACGGACTGACGGACATGGATAAATCGTCTTAGAATTTTACGACGATATATATTCTGGGGTCTCAGATCAATATTTAGAGGTGTTACAAACAGGGTGACAAAATGAATATACCCCCCACCCTATGGTGGAGGATATAAAAAGAACGGAACGCTAAACGTAGTGATACTGTTAGTGTTCTGTTCAAAAGAACATTATCACTACGACGTAGCGATACTGTTCTATGAACCGTACGTTATCGTAGTGGTACCGTTCGTCGTGTTCTATGAACCGTACGTTATCGTAGTGGTAGCGTTCGCGAACATTATCACTATAAAAATGTTTTGTGTATTCTGTTCTCTTGTAAGGGTTGCGTTACCGTTCTGTTCGCGACGAAAGAACGGTACATAACGCTAAGGAACCGTTCCTTAGTGTTTTTTCAGAACTCTGAATATAAGGCACTTATAAAGTGCCAAAATATTAAATACAATTTAATCTTTGTTTCGGTAATATTAGTTCTAAATAAAAAAATATTTTGATGACAACATACTTTTGTTTAGAACTACATCTTCACAAACATATAATATTTCTGTGTGTCAAATATTATATATTTAGAGTGTATCCTAAACATGTGTATGTTTCCAGCAGAATATGTTTGGGACAATATACTACAGAAGCGATTAATACACGCTGAAAAAATCGCTCCTGTAGTATATTGTCCCAAACATATTCGGCTTGAAACATATAAATGTTTAGGGTACACTCTAAATATATAATATTTGGTACACACAAAGGTTATATATTTGGGAAGATGTTGTTCTAAACAAATCTTTGTTTACTCCAATTTTTTTTTGTTTGGGACTATTATTTTTCGAAACAAATTAAAAATTTGTATTCAGAAAGTACCTAAATTGCGTTATATTGCTCAGTAATTCAAAATAATTTTTTTTGGAAATTTTTAATGTTCGTAAAAATAATAAATAATAACTGAAATTCTATAATTTTGGATCAAAATAAATTTTTCGGTGGATTGACAACTAATGATGGCTTGGAATACTTAAATTTAAAATGATTGATTTGAAACAAAAGTCAATGCTGCATAAGGTATCATAATTGGGATGTACAATTAGGAACCAAGAAAAAATTAAAAATGAAATTCGAAAAAGTCGGCACTATTGGAGTTATATGTATCCTATTATATCCACTGTGCAACATGTACGTTTCAATTTACTTTGTTTATATTTTTATACCCTCACTTTAGTGTGACGAGGGTATATATCATTTGCTACGGAAAAAAGTGTAACACGTCGAAGGAGTGACCTAAGACCCCAAGTATGTTCGGAGGAAATCCGTTTTGGGTCATTTTAAGTCGAATGAGCAATGTCCGTCCGTCTGTCTGTCTGTCTGTCTGTCTGTGTGTCTGCTGGCTGGTGCGCACGATAACTCTCGAAAGGAGTAACCGATTGACCTCAAATTTGGTATGTGGTAATATTTTTTTCTATCTCCGGCTAAGTTCGAAGATGGGCCATATTGGTCCACTCCTTCTAGTACCTCCCCCACAAAGGGTTAAAATGTTGTGAAATATTGATTCTTTAATAACTGCTATACTACTTATTCGAATCTTTTGAAATTCCACACATAGTATTAGCTTATTAGTCGTTATCAACTCGAGAAAAATGGGCAAAGTCGCCACGTACCTTTTGGTACCTCCCACACAAATGCACCATTTTGCACCAAAAGTTAACAGCTTATAACATTAATAACAGTGTATAAAAATACTTGAAATTTTGTGCAGTATTATGCTTTTATATTGCCTACAGGCCAGGGAAAAATGGGTGTTGTTGTCACGCCCCTTTTGGTACCTCCCACACAAAGGTACCTTTTTGCACCAAAAGTTAACAGCTTATAACATTAAAACCAGTGTATGAAAATGCTTGAAATTTTGTACAGTGTAATGTTTTTATAGTGTCTATAGCCCTGTGAAAAATGGGCGTTATTGCCACGCCCCTCTTTGTACCTCCCACACAAAATGCCCAAATCATACCACAATTTAATGTCTCATAACGTTTATACCAGTGCACATAAATGCTTATAAGTCGGCACAGTGCAATGAATTTAAAGTATCTAATGTTCAGCGAAAAAAAGGTGTATTATATAAACCCCTTCTGGTAACTCCCACACAAATTGACAGAATAATTCGAGTAATATTTAATATTACATTACTCACAAAGTGAGGGTATACCTTAGTCGGTTTACCCGACTGAAACTTTCTTACTTGTTCATTTTAATCATAGTAGGCATAGTAAGCATAGAATTGTGAATTCCCATAATATTAGAATTTAGAAAATATTTTGTTGTCAATAAATACAATTCAAACTAACAGGTTATGGGCCCGGTCTCATTTGAATATTTTGACATTTGAAATTGTGAAAAAAAAATAAATTTTGTGAAAAATGAATTCCATGTGCCAGATTGAAAAACTTGAAGATGGGAATTACGAGAGCTGGCGTATCCAAATGAGAAGCGTTCTCATTCATAGTGGACAATGGAGAATTGTCAATGGGGATACGAAACTCGACGTCACGAAAAAAGAAGAGGAGACTACAAAACTGATGCTGGAAGATGAAAAGGCACTTGCAACAATATGCCTAAGCGTGAAGCCCTCCCAGTTAAATTTGATTAAGAATTGCTCAACATCACGGGAAGCGTGGGTAAAACTCCAAAATGTCCATAAACCTCAAGGTCCGATGCAGAAGGTGGCATTATACAAAAAGATGCTGAATTTGTCTATGAAGGAAAATGGTAATATGTCACAACATCTTAATGATTTTGTGGAAATATCAGAGAAGCTAGCTGAAATCGGAATAGCCATTCAGGAGGAGCTTTTGACCATCATTCTATTGACAAGCCTTCCCCGAATATATGAAAATTTCGTTGTGGCAATAGAAACTAGAGACGAATTGCCTAGTTTTGCATCATTGAAACAGAAACTTTTGGAGGAAGCAGAAAGAAGAGGCCAGATGGAGAAGGATGAAATGCCGGAGCAGCAGGTTTTCGCAGCAAAATCGAACAGACGTCGTGAAAAAAGTAATGAAGCTGCAGGACATACATCAAGAAAATTTCAGGATAAAGGTAACAAGAAGAAGCAATTTAAAGGCAAATGCTTTTCATGTGGTGAAATTGGACATTACGCCAACAAATGTGAAGCAAATCAAAACAGGAAGAATCCCCAATCATTTACAATGATAGCTGTCGCAGAAGCAGGTAAGCTGAATAAGACTCAATGGTATTTTGATAGCGGCGCGACTGCACATATGTGCAATGACAGAGGATTATTCCAGAAGTTTGAGGAACATAGTGAACGAATTGCTTTGGCAGGTGATAATTATTTGAAGGCTTTCGGTAGAGGTGAAGTATTGTTAAAATCGAAAGATTATGAAGTTAAACTGCAAAATGTGCTGTATGCACCAGAGCTACAAGCGATTTTTATATCTATTAGCAAGGCAGTGAACCAAGGATTGAAAGCTTCATTTACGAAATCGGATGCCATTATAACAACAAAGAATAATGAAGTCATTTTGAAGGCTGCTAAAATTGATGACATGTTTGTGCTAGAAAATCGCCAGGAAAAAGTGTATATGATGACAGAAAACATGTGGCATAATCGTTATGGCCATTTGAACCACAAAAGCTTGAGTGAACTTACATCGAAGGACATGGTACGCGGCATGAAGATTGACCAAGGCTCAAACGATACGAAGTGTAAGAGTTGTATGCTTGGAAAGGTCCATACACTCCCGTTCCCTAAAGAATCGGAAACTTCAGCAAACGAGATCCTGGAAGTCATTCATAGCGATGTTTGTGGCCCGATTCGTGTTCCATCTGTTGGAGGCTCGAAATATTTCTTGACTTTCATAGACGACAGATCTCGCAGAATTTTTATTTATTTTCTGAAGTCAAAGGATGAAGTTTTTGGAAAATTTAAAGAATTTCAGGTTCTAGTAGAGAAACAAACCGGCAAGAAAATCAAGGTACTTCGCAGCGACAACGGCGGTGAGTATATCAACAAGGAATTTGACAAATATCTGAAGAACTGTGGCATAGCAAGACAGCTGACCGTGCCACATACCCCTCAGCAAAATGGAGTGGCAGAACGTGCCAATAGAACTCTCGTGGAGATGGCAAGAACCATGATGTTGCATGCTGGTGCGAATGATAATTTGTGGGCAGAAGCAATAATGACTGCTGCATATTTGCGAAATAGATGTCCCACAAAGCATTTGAAGGACAAGACACCATACGAAATATGGCATGGTAAGAAGCCTAATGTAAGTCATTTACGAACTTTTGGATCCTATTGTGTAGCTTTGAATAAAACCCATAAGCGAAAGTTCGAAAAGAGAGGAGAGGAGTACATTATGGTAGGATATTCCTTAGTCTCAAAGGCGTACCGATTGTACGACAAGGACCAGCGAAAAATAATTGAGAGAAGAGATGTTATTTTCGACGAAAATAAGTTTCAGCTGGATGAAAAGGAAGCATCTAAAAATGATTGCCTTACGTTATATTTGGATCAAATTCAACCACGACAAGATGAAGACGGCCAATCTGAAAGTGCTGATCAGCAAACATCCGAACACGTAGAAAGTGGCAGTTGTGGGGAAGAAAACTTTGGAACAGCAGACGAGCATTCAAGTTCCGATGGACAGGAGGAGATCCAAAGAATTGGCCGTGGAAGACCAAAGATACTTCGAACGGGAAAACCTGGCAGACCCAAAAAGGTATATAATGTTTTAAATCGTATGACTACTGAAAACATACCACAGACATTGAAAGAAGCTTTGGAGAGCAGCAAGTCAAAAGAATGGCAAGAAGCAATGATAGCCGAATATACAGCGTTGCAGAAAAACGATACCTGGCAAGAAGTTGATCTACCCTCAAAATGCAAAGCCATTGGTTGTAGATGGGTTTTTGCATTGAAACGCAATAAACACGGTGCAATAGAGCGATACAAAGCTCGGTTGGTTGCAAAGGGATGTAGTCAGCGATATGGAATCGACTATAAGGAGACTTTCTCGCCCGTAGTAAGATACGCAACTATAAGAATGCTATTGGCTGTAGCTGTACAGGAAAAGATGCACTTACATCAAATCGACGTAAGCACGGCATATCTCAATAGTGAACTTCATGAAGATGTGTATATGACGCAACCAGAAGGTTTTAAAAATGGTCAAGATAAGGTTCTGAAATTAAGAAAAGCTATTTATGGATTAAAACAGTCAGGACGAGCATGGAATGAGAAATTAGACACTGTTTTAAAAAGTTTTGGATTTGTACCCTGCAATAATGAGACATGCTTGTACAGAATGAATAAAAATGGAGAAATGATTTTAGTGGCAGTATACGTTGATGACATTATCATAGCATGCAAGAATGAACATGAAATACTGCAAATAAAGGCAAAAATTGCGGAACAATTTGATATTAGCGACAAGGGAAGATTGCAACATTTCCTGGGCATGGAGATAGAACGAGAAAGTGACACAGGTTCTATAAAGTTAAGCCAAGTTCAGTACATTAAAGACATGCTAGAACAATTTGGAATGAGCGATTGCAAAACCTCTTCATTGCCCCTAACTCCAGGATATCAAGTCAAATGTAACGAAAACTGCAAGAAAGCAAATCAGCATGAGTATCAATCAATAATTGGAGCACTGACTTATCTAGCGATAACAACACGTCCCGATATTCTACATTCGGTAAACAAGCTTGCTCAAAGAAACACCGATCCTCATGTGGAACATCTAGTAGCGGTGAAAAGTATTCTTAGGTATCTGGCAGGAACAGCAAATTTTAAATTGCAATTTATGGCTGGCCAGAAGGGTGTATTTGGTTATGCAGATGCAGATTGGGGAAGCAATACAACTGATCGGAAATCATACACTGGCTACATATTTTTCATCAATGGTTGTGCTGTATCCTGGGAGAGCAAAAAGCAAAACACGGTAGCTCTCAGCAGTACAGAGGCCGAGTACATGGCGATGTCAAATGCAGCAAGAGAGGCAATATACTTGAGACGATTGTTGACAGAAATCGAATATAGCAACGGTAATCCGGTATTATTAAACGTCGATAACCAAGGGGCGTACAAGTTGGCGCAAAATCCCGTTTTTCACAATCGTACCAAGCATATTGACATCAAATTCCACCACGTTCGAGAAGTCGTTCAAAACAAGGAAGTGGAACTCAAATATTGTCCAACTAGCGACATGGTCGCAGATATTCTAACTAAAAATCTCTGTAAAATTAAGCATGTTAATTTTGTAAATTTAATTGGAATATCTTAGAATTTTTATTGTTTGTTGTAAAGGAACATCCATGTTGAGGAGGAGTATTGGAGTTATATGTATCCTATTATATCCACTGTGCAACATGTACGTTTCAATTTACTTTGTTTATATTTTTCATTTTAATCATAGTAGGCATAGTAAGCATAGAATTGTGAATTCCCATAATATTAGAATTTAGAAAATATTTTGTTGTCAATAAATACAATTCAAACTAACAGGCACAAGATTTGAAATTATTTTTTAAATAAAATATATTTGGAGAAATTCCTAAAGAATAATTTTATTTGTACTTAAACATATACTTTATTTGAGAAATTTAGTTTGCAAATATATTTTGTTGTAATATATTAATATATTCATTCCAAATATATTTTATTGATTTTCAAATAGAATTTATTTGCTCAGAAATATATAATATTTAAAAATTTGTGTTCCAAATATATTTTCTTTCGATTCAAACATATCAAAAAAGTCGATTTTGCCCCGTGTAAGAACCGAACCATAATACCCTGCGCCACAGAGTAGAATATATAAATACACGCTGAAAAAAAATCGCGTCTGTAGTATATTGTCCCAAACATATTCGGCTTGAATTATACATATGTTTAGGGTACACTCCAAATATATAATATTTGACATACCTAAATATTATATGTTTGGGAGGATATTGTTCTAAACAAAAATATGTTCCCATTATAATATTTTGTATTTGGAACTAGTATTTTGTACTTATGTATTTGGGCAATGTATCAATGCCTTAATTTAAAGACAAGTTTTCTGTTGTTCAGATGTTTAAAGAGCATTTTTTATAAATTTTATATGTTTGTAAAATTTAATTAAATCTTAAATCGTATAATCTTTCGCAAATGTAAATTGCATTGATGCATTGACAAATAGTGATGAATTGGAATACTTATAAATTAAAATTTATTGATGTAAAACAACAGCTAATGCTTTTAAAGACATTTTTAACTATAATCTAGGAAAAACTAACTCAAATTCGAAAAATTTAGCAAATTTAAAAAATCATTTTTAAATAAAATATATTTGGAAATCATCATAAAAAATAACTTTGTTTTTGGGTAAATACATATTTTATTTGTGAAAGTCAATGCGCAAATATAGATTGTTCTAATATATTAATATATGCGTTCCAAACAAAGTTTCGTGATTTTCAAATAAAATTTGTTTGTTAACAAATATATAATATTTAAAAAATTCGTTTCCAAATATATTTTCTTTCAATTCAAACATATCAAAAATGCCGATTTTCCTTCGTGTACGATTTCTTCAACAAATATTTGTCCTGTATTTTAATAAAAAAAATTATATTTTACAAACAAAATGTGGATTTCACACGATGTTCATTTTTAATCTTTTAGTTTCTATTTGCAAATTATGTATGCTTTTTAATGTCGTAATAAAATCAAAGCATATCGGGATTGCCTTGTCATTATATACTCAAATTTTGTGGGAATATTTTTTATTCCGTTTCAGCATCGTGTTGGACTATAAAACAAAAGCCTGTTAATGGTATTATTTAATGCATTGCCCATGATCTTTTAATGCACCAAAACATTCCTTATTATTCATAGACTATTTTTAATGGTCTATAAAGTCTGTCAAATTAGTAAAGCCATTTTCAATAGTGCCAAAAAAAGGCGATGTGACCTCGAACTTTTCTCAAACAATGATAAGACAAGAAATTGTGAATTGTGATTTGTTTCGTTCCGATCCATCCGCTTATCTTCTTCATCGCCAGAAGAAGAGGAAGACGAAAGAAATTCAACAAAGTAAAGGAGTTACCAGTAAATGAGTGAATCAATGTGAATATCTGGAACTGGAGGCCATTAACACCTTCAGGTCATTAACGTCCACTGCAAAAATATTTTTACGCAATAATGCATGAAATTGCTAAACTCATTGTGAGGTGGCTCAAACCATAATGTCCATTGACTACTATAATCGATTAGGAAATATTTGATCAAATATTCTCAAATGTATAGCGATAGAAAATGCATGTTAACGATTTGAACTTTGAATACTGCCGCCAGTGTCCGGTTTGCAACATTGCAAATCATCATCAGCTTTGTAATTACATAAAATAACAATTTATTTTGATGGGTTAAATTTTTATAAATAAAATCATGAATACGAGTATTATGAAGAAAAACCTAATGATGATACATAACATCCAAGAAGGAGGAGGAGGAGTAGTTTTAATAGCTATTGCCTTTGACTTTTAACTCGCACTCATGCAAATGCGCAACATCTGAAACTGCTGAAGTTATTTCAAATATTTATCCAAAAAACATAGAATTTGTGTGTTTGTGTTTCTGCGTGTGAATTGCTGCAATTGCAATTGAAAGTGTGGGAACTTCAATCATCCATCTCCAAAAAACTTTAGTATTTTTAGCTGTTGTTTGTGTTAATACACTAATAATTGCAATCAATAAACATAAAAAATGTTTATTGTTAGTTATTTGTGTTTCGATTTGTTTCGGCCATTATTTTAATGGACTTGGGGATTCAAAAGAAGCAGACAAAAAAATCCCCACCAAAAAACCAATTCAAAGCAGTTACAAATAATGAGACGTGAACAAAAGCACTTATCCCCATTCATTCATTCATTCGCAAATATTTAAGTTATGAAAACTTATCCTGAGAAATAGTTGAGATTTTGTTTAGTTTAAGTTTAGATCAAATGATTTCCGTATTCCATTTGTATCGGAGCGTTAATGACTCTGAGTATCAGCGATGAAAGAGTGAAGATATAGATATTCTCTGGTATGTGGTTTTTTGTATTTCATTTATATTTAAGTATTCCAGACAGACAGACAAAATTGCGAATACTTAATCAATGTCCATAATCGATTATCTCAATAAGATAGCATGCTACATAGCGTTTTAGAACAGAACAGTGGTATGTTCTAATAGCATCGTGTGCTATACAATGCGAATATACTTAGGCGAATTGTTGTACTTTAGTATAGGGTTTCCCAATAAAGACACAAGACTTTTGTATATACACGAAAACACAGAATACCTGATATTAAATGTAAGAAAGTGCATTCGGGTAAATGGACTAAAGAACCCCCTCACCTTCAGTCTAAAAAAACATACATTTATTTATTATACCCTGTGGTACAGGGTACAACCATAGTGTTACAATCGACTTAGAATCACTTTCTGAGTTGATTTAGCTATGTCCGTCTGTCCAGCTGTGGATGTATTCTTGAAATCAAAGTACAGGTGGCAATTATTGTCCGATCTCAACTCAACTTCACGCATATCCTTTTTTTGTCCAAGAATGATCCCTATTGAATTTGCTTAAAATCGGTTCAGATTTGCATATCGCTCCCATGTATATGTAATTCCGATTTGGCATATATGCACTGTATAAGCAACGTTTTTGAACCAATTTGAATAAAATTTGCAGAGAGAAATCTCTTGATACACTTAGTTTTTGGATTTCATATCCGATCAGTACGACATTAGGCAGACAGAGGATTTTTATTACATTAAGGAACACTGCCAAATTTGGGGAAAATCGATTCAGATTTAGATATAGCCCCCATATATATTTTACATCCGATTTCAAAGGTAAGCGCAGTACACGGGGCAAAATCGCCTTTTTTGATATGTTTGAATAGAAAGAAAATATATTTGGAACACAAATTTTTAAATATTATATATTTCTGAGCAAATAAATTTTATTTGAAAATCAATCAAATACATTTGGAACTGGTATATTAATATGTTACAACATATAATATTTGCAAACTAATGGCGAATTCTTTTCTGCAAAAAAATTCAACGTTTTCATTGCCCTTTTTCCGAAAACAGCACTTTTGTGATACTTTTTTGAAATTTGGTAATTAAGTTACTCGAATTTAGCATAACTAAAATTTCAAAATTTCAAAAAAGCGATATTATAGAGCAGTTTTCGGAAAAAGGGTAATGCAAATAAATATGTGTTTGAATTCAAATTAAAAAATGTTTAATATTTCTCCAAATATACTTTATTTAAAAACGGTTTTCAAAACTTTTGTTGTTCAGGCGTAAGTTTTTCCATGATGAAATGACAAACAATATTTAACAAAAATAGCATAACAGCATGACACGACTCACAGGTGATCTGTCTTAACAAAGGCTATTGAAAAAAGTACCTCTACTTGGATCACCCAATATATCCGACCAGTAAGAAATTAGGCAGAGAGAGGTTTCGTATTACATGATTGAACACTGCCAAATTCGGAGAAAATCGGATCAGATTTAGATACATCCCCATATACAGGGTGGCTGATATGTATTGCAACCAACTTCAGGTTGCTATCATTTCTAAACCGCTAGTCTGATAGCTGACAGATTTATTTCAGTGACAGTTCATTTTATTGTTTACAAGCTTACAAAAGCATTTTGATCTATTGCATTCAGAAAAAAGTTATTCGTGATGGAATTCAAGCGTGATAGTGTGATTGCTTTATATTTGGGTGGAAAAACACAAGTGGCTATCGTTAGAGCCCTCCAGCATTTAAATGTGAATAAATCTTTTGTTTCTCGTACCATTGCTCGTTACCGTGATACTGGCAGTGTTGCATCGCGTCCAAAAAGTGGACGAAAAAAACGGTAACAACACCAGAAATGATCCGAAAAGTGAAGGCCAGATTTGATCGAAATCCACGCCGCAGTGGTAGAAAAATAGCTCGAGAGCTGAACATATCGCGAGAACGGATACAACACATATTAAAAAATGAGCTTGGACTAAAGCCATTGAAGTTCCAAAAAGTGCAAGAGCTCACCGATGCACAAAAAAAAGTTAGACTGGAAAGAGCCAAGAAGTTGCTTCGCTTGCACGAAAGTGGCCAGTTACCGAATTTGGTTTTCTCCGATGAGAAGCCATTCCAAATTGAGCAGTTTGTGAACAAACAAAATGATCGGGTTTACTTGCCAAAGAGGTCAGCTGAAAATTTACACCTTCGATTGGCCACCAGAACTCAAGCGCCGCCGAAGGTAATGGTGTGGGCCGCCGTAACGGCCGATGGTCGCTCCCCGCTCGTATTCATCGACCATGGGGTCAAAATAAATGCCGAATATTATCGGGAAAATGTCCTAAAGACAGTATTGAAGCCCTGGGCAGACAAACATTTCGGCCGCAGACCATGGACATTCCAACAGGACTCAGCACCATCGCACTCAGCACGCGTCAACCAAGAATGGCTTAAGAAGGAGGTTCCTCGCTTCATTTCTACCGCACAATGGCCACCAAGATCTCCGGATCTCAATCCGTTGCACTTTTGCGCCTGGCGCATTTTAGAGAGTAAAGTTCGCACTAAAAAATACCAAAGTATCTATCATCTCAAGACGGAGCTTCGCCGGGAATGGGCCAAAATACCGCAGAGCCACTTTCGTGCAGCGTGTGATGGCTTTGTCGGCCGTTTGAAGGCCATAATTCGTGCCAACGGTGGCCAATTCGAACAAATCTAAACTGTTTCTAAATGTATATATATGTATGTTCCCCCGATTTGACATCAAAGCGCTATAGAAGTTGTACTTTACTTTCGATCATTGCAACATTTGGCAGAATGAAGTTTTTAAATTTAGGAACTAATACTGCATAAATTGGGGATAATCGGCTCAGATTTAGATATATCCACATATATACGATGTTCCTTCATATTAAATAATTAAGCGCAATTAAACTGTATGTTATGCGCCATCTTTATATTATTTGGCAGAATTGAATTTTTTAATCCAAGTTTATGAAAATCTGTTTAGATTATGTATAGTCCCTTCTATTTGGCCCTTCCGACTCTTGCTATATGAAAGAATACTGTTCATTTTAAGATTACCGTTTCAAATCTACTTTATAACAAAGTACTTATGGAGCTAAGTACTTTGTTAACTGAAACAAAACCAATTATTCTAAATTATTATCGAAATGCTAATTTTCGCATTGTTAGGGAGATGTAGGGTATTATATAGGCGACCCGGTCCTACTTTCTATCTCTCCTTACTGATTTTTTATTGCACTTAACCTCCCTTCTAACCAATGTGTTCCTGGCATATACGAGATTTCTATTTTGTAAACTGATCACATTTCGTTGGTCATATGTCACCAACAAGTTGAACTTTTCGTGTCTTTGCTTGAACATATTTTCAATTTGTTATCTTAATTGATTGGAACAAGCAATTTCTTGCACTCATTTATTAAACGATTACCATGGAATGATAATACTGGCGTTAGTCCATAACCAAACGAATATGCTAACATTAATTTGTTATATGTAGAGACCATTAGACGGACATGTATGTGAATGAAAAATGAATCATAATTTCTAAACATTAGTTACTCATAAACACTACATTGACTGCAACAGCTAAAAAAATCCATTTAATTATACATCATAAAAGCTGTAAATAATTATTATATTTTCAAAGTCATATTTGTGTGGAGGTTTGTCAAGTAACGCCCTCTTCTCAAACTCAAAAGCACATTGACAGCAATGACAGACAATATATGTACTCGCATATGCGACAGACACATTGCCACCAAGAATTGCATCATTCGAAGATATTTCCTATAAATTAACACATCTGCCAATTTTGTTAGTTTTTTGTAAATAAGTTTTTTTTTTTTTGCTTTTCATTATTAAACAAAAAAATGCATTTAATTAGCATGTGCACGAATGGCTCTTCTTTCGAAGAATTTGTTTGTTTGCATTTACATATAAATGGTCAAGGGATGCAAAGTTGAAATGTAGTATTGTTGGTTGCATCAGAAATGTGTGAATTTTTAATTGCCTCTTGCGCGTGGATACAATATAAATGAGAACGTATTTCTTAAAATTGTATTGATTTGTTTCCGTAAACAACTTGGGCTGTTGAATAAATTACACTTTTGTTGTTATAATTATACCCTACACCACACTGTGGTACAGGGTATTATAAGTTTGTTTCACGGCAGATGCACCTTAAAGTATAGCGATCGACTCAGAATCACTCACTAGCTGAGTCCATGTCTGTCCGTCCGTGTAAAGTTGTTCGTCGGCTACAGGTCGCAATTTCACTCCGATCGTTCTGAAATTTTGCAGTTTAGAGTATTTCGCAGCTGTAAAGATCCCTATTGGTTGAAATCGATTCAGATTTAGATATAGCTCCCATATATATATTTCGTCCGATTTGGCCCATTAGTCCTATAGAAGCTGTATTTTACATCCATCCAATCGTTTTGAAATTTAGAATGGTAGAGTTTATTGATCCATGAACCAACACTACCGAATTTGAAGAAAATCGGTTAAGATATAGCTATAGCTCCCATATATATGTTTCGTCCGATTTGGCCCTTTAGTTCTATAGAAGCTGTATTTTACATCCAATCGTTTTGAAATTTAGAATAAACAATTTATACATGAATTACAAAATTTATATTTCAGAGTTATTCAATGTTACGAAAGTGGTGTAGGGTATGATATAGTCGGCCCCGCCCGACTTTAGCCTTTCCTTACTGATTATTTTTGCCTTTTTTTAAGTGATCAGTGAGTTAATATCATGGCATTGACCTAGAGTTTGTTATAAATATTCACGTGATATCTTGTAAATTGATGAAAATTCAGGCAAACGTAATTTTTAAGTGTTGTGGACGTAATGGAAATAATTTTCAACTTCATATCAACTTATAATATTTGTATCCTTGTTATTAACTGTGATGTATTTCATGTCAATTTTATTTTTTTTTTTGGGAAATATAATCAGTACTTATAGTTGTATACACCAAAGGTGTCAGTAGCGTAACAGAATTTTAAACTTAGTTTAAATTCGGATAGAAGGAAATTTTAGATTTTGAAATATCTGGACTAATGAAGTTCATGCTTGAGAAGTTCAACCGAATTTGTAAGACTCATTAAGGTGGTCCACAATAATATGGAAAACTAAAAGTATGACATTTTCCTGTATCACTTTTTCTGGCAGTAAGATGAGAAAAAAGTAAAATTGACATAATACAATCCCCATAAATCAAGAATAGAATCCACTCCCAGAGATAAAAGAATACTAAATTTTTGTATAAATTTCATCCCCGAGAGGCATTTTAACGATTTGTTAAAATAACGCCAAAAAATACCGTTATGTGGTAGAGCTAGAGGGTTAATATGTTCCACAAAAATATTGGCCATAATATATATAATACGTTCCCGTGAAATCCCGGGAAAAAAGTCATATTTTTCAATCCCGCAATCCCGGGAAATCTGGGCGGTAATTCCTTGGATTTTTTTTCAATTTTTAAACAATATTTTTAATTTTTCAATGAAAAAGGCAGATATTTGTTAGCTTTTGTTCAATATTTATAACACAGCTCAAAAATGTTTTTGTTGCTACGCAGGGTTTTGCAATCGATTTGGATATATAGGATAATACAATTCTTAGCCTATAAGATGGTTTCTTTGGATTGGCTGTATTTCTCGCGATAAACCGTTATATGCAAAATATACAGTTTGATCCATAAATCGAGAACCACTTCTTCGAATTGGTTCAGGATTGATTGAATGATCAAAATTAAATAGCCTTAATTTTCCTCTAATATAATTTTTTATCCGTTCAGCGGTTTTGTCGATTTTTTTAAGAAAAATTTAACATTTTTAAAATTAAATATTCATAAAAACATCGAAATATGCAGAGGTATTATATTTTTATTATTTTATCACAAAGTCCGATAGGATATGAATAAAATAAGACCAGCCGAAGAAAATATACGGATAACTTAATAATTTCGCAAATCCAACCAACTTTATCACGTCCACTAATGATTAAAACATAATATAATAAGCTATTTTAACTTCTCCAATTATTCTATGCGTGTAAACTTACTAAAGTAGATATAACTCTTTAAATTATTCATCTATCTTATTCATGATCGATCTGACTTGACGATAAAATAATATATGTTTTATTATTTTATTTATATACTAGGGTTAGAGTAATCAAAAAACCGTTTTTTTTTGAAAAAATAAAAAACCGGTGGATGGTTTATTTAAGTTATAAAAAAACCGGTGGACGGTTTTTTTCTTCGAAGAAAACCGGGGAAACCGGTAGAACCGGTTTTTTTCTGCATAACAAAACAGTATGAAAATTGCCGTTTGTAAAACATTTTCCTTTTTAATAACAAAAAAGGCGATTTTTTAATATTAAATTTTTAAAAGCTATGTCTTTTGATCTTGCACCAAATTTAGTCCTGTTGGATAGTAGTTATGAGTTGGATTGTGATGAATATTGTCATTTGGGTCAAACGGTTCTTTTATCTCATACTTATAACTAATTAGCTATTGTATTTAGAAACATTTTCCAAAAGTGTTATCGATAGCCTTTTCTTCAACCTTTTAAAAACATTAGCAATTATATTTTCATTACTTTTTTGCAAAATTAAACTTTTTTGAAATTTTGGTAAAAACCTATGTTTTAATTTTTGATTTTTTTGCTCAAAAGAACGCTTAGAAAATTTCCTTTGTGGCCTATTAATGGGATGGGACCTGTTGATCCATCAAAATAAATATAAACCTCTGAAAAAAAAAAATTAACGTTCAACCAAACATTTTAGCATTTCATATGGGAAAAACAACCGTTTGATAAAAATGTCAATATTTGACACCCTCCAACTCGGAAAGTCCTTAACCGATCTCGTTGGAATTGTGTCTCAAAACTACTATCTGATAGGGATACTTGGTGCAATTTTCATCCCGACAGAAGACATCGCTTTTAAAAATTAACCCACTTGACATGAAATTCCCCTTATGTAGTTCAGTCAAGAAAATATTAATATTTCGGGGTATTAAATAGAATATTTAATAGAGGTACTAAATCTTTATACATATATATTTTATATACACACTTTAGTGCAGGTGGGTATATACGAGTATATAAATATATAAGAGTATACACTAGTCGGTTTACCCAATTGAAATTTTCTTACTTGTTTTTGTTTCGGTTTGGAAGTGGGAGAATACGTTTAGTTTTCACATAACTTCTGCGCCTATGAATCATTTATTTTCTTTAAATTTTTGTAATTTGTATAGAAATTGGTGAATGGCTTCGTATTCTAGCAAAGTTGCCGAGTCTTTTTAGGCCATATAAGGAGATCTTTCATATTATTATCTTAATTTGTGATATTTTGTATATAAAGTTGTAAATAATTTGTAATATTTTAGTGATAATAAAAAACCGGAAAACCGGTGGAAACAAACGAAAAAAACCGGTTGCACCGGTTGTTCGAAATTCATGATTTTGAGAAAAACCGGGGACGGTGGAAGCAACAAACCGGTGGGCCGGTTTATTTTAAACCGGTTTTGATCACTCTAACTAGGGTTTTATAGTTACGGCAACATATCGAAATTTCGACCTTTCGACTTTTTGAAAAAATTAAGAAGTCGACTTTTCGAATTTTTAGTATAAAAAAGTCGGTTAAAGTCGACCTCTTTTTAATGAAAATACGAATATTTCTAGTTTTCTTCTTTAATTTGTAGTAAAATACAGGAAAATTTAATAATTGATAATGAAGTCGCAGAAGTCGTTCCATAAAAGTAAAAAAAAAACTTAAACAGAAAAAAACAAAATAATAATATAATTATTTTTGTCAAGTCCTATTGTATTTAATATGTCATACTTATTCACGGAACCTGTCTAAATCAATTGGTCTTAAAAAATAAGCTTTTATAAACCGTTTAGACAGATTTGGCTCCGAATTTGTGTGGCGATAAGCCGAAAGTAACCCCTAATTAAATACTATTAATATTCTCGTGACTGTATTGGAATATCATTCTCAGCAATATTACAGATTGTTTGGAACCAAAATATTTATAACTATAAAAAAAGAATTATATTTTTATAGCATATGCGATTACTGTGTATTTATATATAGGGTGATCCATTTCGAGGTTCTCTACTTTTTTAAAGAAAAAAACACAGAAAATTCAAATTGAAAGGGGAATGTTTATTATCATTTGAAAGAACATTCTTTGGCATTTATTTTTTGAAGATTATGTCTATCAAATGTTGGCCGCGGCTACGTCTCAGATGGTCCATCTGTTCGGTTACGTTCCCACCGGCATCATTTTTGAAGAAATATGGACCGATGATTCCGGTACGTCGGATCGGGAATCGGTCAATAGCAAAAAGATATCTTTTAACGAGAGCAAAAATATTGCTCATGGGTGTCAAGGTCGTGGGTCGGCTGGAAAGTGCAATTGGTGAAAGATTATTTTGATAATAAAACTGAATAATTTGTAAACGTTGTTCAGGCGTAAGTCTTTCCATGATGAAACGCCAAACAATACTTAACAAAAATAACATGACAGTATGACACGACTCACACGTGATCTGTCAAAAAAAAGACTATTGAAAAAAGTATCTCTACTTAGATCACCCGTTATATACTCAGAAATATAAATTTTTTTTTACTTACTTAAAATTCCATCGACCAAGTAAAAATTCCCTATCATTTGGTAAATTTTCGCTTTTAATGAGGAAGGATTTCCAATCGTCGAATAAACCTGTTAATATTCTTCGAAAAAAATCATTTTAGGAAATTTTAACTAAAAATACCAGATTTTTCCCAAATTCTAGTTCATGTTTTTCTGAAATTTATTGAACTGTTTTCAAATAATATTTGGGCATTTGTTAAGGAAAAAATTACCGTTCGTTATAAGAGATTCTTTCCTAACTGTAATTTGACTTCGCAGCAAATATATAGGATAATTTTTAAAATACTTAAGACATATTATTGAGACATTCAATGAGAATTCTTCTTCTTTTTTAGGTTTTTAGAATTTGTTTCAAATTAGAGCAAAATATTTATTTAGAAATTCCCGCAAATATATTTCTAAATTTAGCTAATAATTTAGCGTTAAGTTCGGCCATGCCGAGTCTTATATACCCTCCACCATGGATAGCATGTGACCTCACAAAATAACTCAAACCTAAAGAAAATAACAGCGGAAAAAAAAAAATATAGTAGATGAGAACAGTAGGAAACATATAGTAGATGAGGACATTAGGAATAACAACAAGATAGATGATATATATGGGAGCTATATCTAAATATGGACCGAATTATTGCGGACTGTAGCGTGATTACCTCAGACGGACGGACGGACAGACGGACATGGCTAAATCGTCATAGAATTTTACGACGATTAAGAATATATATACTTTATGGGGTCTCAGATCAATATTAAGAGGTGTTACAAACGGAGTGACAAAAAGAATATACCCCCCCATCCTAAGGTGGAGGGTATACAAATAACTCATTGATAGTTAAATATTTATTTAATTATAGTTAAATTTTTTTATTTTTAAGTATAATTGAACTGGATTTTAGGAAATATTTTACTTCTCCTTATTAAAATTACTTAATTAACTTAATTTGAGTAATGAATTTAAATGATTTTTATTAAAATCTTTGTAATTTTTAGTAAAAATTTCCCGATTTCAAGTAAATATTTACTTGATTTTAGGAAAAATTTAACTAGATTTTTCTAAATTTAAAGACGAATTTTACTTGAACTGAGGATGTTTTTCAACTAGTTTCCTTCAATTGAACTAAGTGTAAAGGAATATTTACTATGGTTTTAGCGCTATATAAAGATTAATTTTCTTGAAGTTTATTTTGTTCAGTTTAACTTATTTTCTGAGTGTTGATTTTACATACTTTGATATTTTGCTAAAGAAATTTCTAAATTTTAACCAATAATGAGTGATTAAAAAGGTATTTATTTTAAGGAATTGTTGAAATTTTATGTTTTGCTAAAGAACTTAAATTTTTTTTCTCAAAAATGTCGTAATTTTTCTACAAATTAATGTAAAAAAAATTCAATTTTTTATAAAATACGTCGGTTTTTTCGTTCTATGCTATAATTGAACTGGATTTTAGGAAATATTTTACTTCTCCTTATTAAAATTACTTAATTAACTTAATTTGAGTAATGAATTTAAATGATTTTTATTAAAATCTTTGTAATTTTTAGTAAAAATTTCCCGATTTCAAGTAAATATTTACTTGATTTTAGGAAAAATTTAACTAGATTTTTCTAAATTTAAAGACGAATTTTACTTGAACTGAGGATGTTTTTCAACTAGTTTCCTTCAATTGAACTAAGTGTAAAGGAATATTTACTATGGTTTTAGCGCTATATAAAGATTAATTTTCTTGAAGTTTATTTTGTTCAGTTTAACTTATTTTCTGAGTGTTGATTTTACATACTTTGATATTTTGCTAAAGAAATTTCTAAATTTTAACCAATAATGAGTGATTAAAAAGGTATTTATTTTAAGGAATTGTTGAAATTTTATGTTTTGCTAAAGAACTTAAAATTTTTTTCTCAAAAATTTCGTAATTTTTCTAAAAGTTAATGTAAAAAAATTCAATTTTTTTATAAAATAGGTCGGTTTTTTCGTTCTATGCTGACAATATGTCTGTCTCACAATATCTTTAATATTCATAGAATTGTCTTCATTTGTCTTCCTTGTAACAAAATCTTCAAAATTAGCAAATTTTTTATTAATAAATAGTTTTGTTTTGAAAATTAACTCGATCAATTCGACTTAATGTGGAAAAGGGTTGCAGAAAATATTAATATTATTATACTTATATACATATGTAATAATGTCATAACTTACCATTGTTGATTGTGTGTATTTCGACGAATACGAGACTCCTTTCAAAATACTTCAAATTTAAACACACAGGTGCAGTTAATCCTTTCCGTCTTATCGCCTTCAGTTGTCGCAGGTTTTTGTTGCAACTCTACAAATTTAACGAGACCATTAGATGACAATTAATACGAGTTCGAGACAAGACAAACAACGAAGTACACTTTCTATAAATTTTAATTATTTATTGTAGCTCTCGGCGAGTGCAACACACACAAATACAATAACACAGTTTCCGACAAAATTCAATACCGTCGAATGATTTAAACAGCCTTTAAGACAATCGGAGATACAGTTCCCCAGAACCAACCAACCTTATGGAACGACCGACCGACTGAGTATTTGATGCAACTCTGTGACTCCAAATGAGGGTGAAGGTAAATAAACGGACACCTTAGGAGCTATGAAACGTGCGCAACGTATATTTGTTGGGTAATATTTGTAAGTTATATTGCGATTTGTTTATATATTTTTTTCAAAATGTAATATTGAACACAAGTTTCAAATTCAATAACACATGTTCGAAGGCAGACAGACACTTGAGGCAAAAACGAAAAATGATTAAATTTCATTTGACAGAGTTTGTGTATTTGTAAGAGTGTTTGTATGTGGTAATAAACAATGAACGATAACGACAACTACAACAACAAAAAGAAAAACTACATAAAACTTCTAAAATCGTTTTTTATGAAACGACGCTTCGTGTAATTCTATTCGCAGAGCTTGGCTACCGGCTTTTGCTGTGCCAACATTTAATAAACATTGTATTGGATTTCATTGCAAAGATTTATGAACACATTCTACTAATTAATGTCATGTCGAATCAATACTTATTGAACGATATTGTCATTGGGTAATTTTGTTTTGTTGGCGTAGTTTCGTTTCTTTAAGCTTTGCCACTCTCTCATCGATCCGTAATGGTTAATACTCAGTTATTATGGTATTGGAATGGTCTTTGAGCAAAAGGAATTTTTAGGTAAACCTTAAATGCAAACAAGTACCAAGCCAAATTCACTCACTGGTTCGCTCACAACAGCACTTCGAAATATCTCAGGGTTTTGTAATACGCGCCAAGTGGCCAAATCGAAACTGAAATTAATTTAATTGTCGGTACGCATTCGGAAACATGAGCAAATCAAATGATACAAATCTAAACAATTTTATGACAATCAATTAAAACGTCTTGTAAAGTTTTCAAAACGAAAAAAAAAAGCCTAAAGAGATGACCTAGTCACACCTAGGCACGAGGTGGGTGTATTAAGTGGGTGGAGATATTCGTTTGGCACGTCTCCCAACATTAATTAATTGATGGATAATTGTAATAATTTTTGGAAATAAGTGGTAACAAATATATTTATGTATTTATTTATTTATTAAATTCATTACCGTAATATGAAGCCAACAAGGCCAATAACCTATATTACATTGTTCAAAAAATCCTGAGCTAGAAACTTAACCTAATATAATCAATCCAAAAAAAAGCAAAACAATTTATCATTTGGCTCTCCAGCCATAGACGGCTTAGTGATATTTTGATTGATATGTCGAATTGATGTCAAATATCTGGGGATGGGGACATAATCAAAACATATGTAAACCGAGTTCCAAAAGAATTTCAAAACAATTCATATCGAAAACTAATAAAAAACTCCTTGTCGAATTGTATCGAGATTGAATAGAAATTGCAACATGTCCATCTTCAATTCACCAGGTAACTTATGATTGAAAGACAGATCTCCCTCATACATGGACCAAGCTCCCTCATAAATGAACTGCTCGTAACTTTAACAGTGCACACAAAACCACTTGTTACTAAACTCCGCATACCGTCCCAGAGTCAAATAAAACTGACCACTCGACACGCACAGCCAAATGTGCGTTTACAGTGGATATTTGCTACAAAGTTATTTGCTAAGAGTGAGCACCGTTTGCTCACTGTTTTCTGATAAAATTGGCAAATACCCAACGGTTTGTTGTTGGGCCAGAATGCTGTTAGATAAGTAATTTAATTACAATTTACTTTATCACTACTTTGCATTGTGACCAGCTATACTCGTATTGTTGCTGCTGTTTTTGTTAAATCAAGACATTTTAATGTCATGTCAAACATATTGAAAAATGGCTGAATTATGCAGACAAGAATTTAAGTACATTTCGTGGGAAGAAGGACAGACGGAAAAGTCATTCGCATATACATACAACACAAAGTATGGGCAAAACAAAAGACTTAAACAACAAACTTGGCAACGTTAATTCGAACTTCTGTTTTGTTTTAGTTTAGTTTTGTTTTTTGATAAATTATGACCGTAGGACATGACTATGTTTCTAATTAAAGGCTTAAACAATAAACCTCATGCGCCATGAAGAAGAAGAGTTTAATGCTCGTACCCGCCCAAAGTCAAATAAAACTGACCACATTTGTGTCTCATTGCTTCGATTAACAAATGAGCGTTTATGTTAGACATTTGCTGCAAATGTTAGCACTGAGCATTATTTGTTTATGTTTTGTGATAAAATTGGCAAATATCCAACGCTTGTTGTTAGACCAGAATGCAGTTCGAAAATTTAATTAAAATTTTTTTTATCAGCTCTTTGCATTGTGACCAGCTATATTGTTGTTGTGTTTTTTTTCTTTAAATCAAGACATTCTAATGTCAAACTTATTAAAAAAATACTGAATTATGCCGAGAAGAATTTGAGTACATTTCGTGGGAAGAAGGAGGGACCAAGACTCATTCGCAAATGCAAAGTGCGAACCAAACAAAAGACTTAAACAACAAACTTCACAACGTCAATACTGTTATGTTTTACTTTTGTTTTTTTTTAATAAATTATGACCGTAGGACGTTATTATTTTTCTAATTAAAGGCTTTACCAATAAACCTCATGCCTCATGAAGAGAAGAGTTTAATTCTTGTATCCGCCCAGAGTCAAATAAAACTGACCACATGTGTACCTCATAGCTTTGATTAACAAATGAACGTTACGTTGAAAATGTTAGGTGTGATCACTATTTGTTTTTGTTTTGTGATAAAATTGGCAAATACCCAAAGGTTGTTGTTAGACCAGAATGCAGTTAGAAAATTTAATTAAAATTTTTGTTTATCAGCACTTTGCATTGACCAGGTATATTACACCGTGCGACACAAGTTTTCACCCATGAACGAAACTATTTACAAGTGAAACTAGATACCATAGGTAGCAATACTGCATACTCAGTTTTTATTTCGTGATCGTTTGTCCTTTTTACAGGACTTTTAAAATTTCAAGGATAATATTTTTGAAATATTTTTCTGTTGCACTTATTACAATATGAGTTGATAAATATGCATATTAAATGAAAGAGGAGTTATCCCGCTATTTAATAAAACTTTTAAAAAATTTCCAAGGACGAATGCTATAAAAAAACGTCCTTTTAAACTTTTATCCTTGAATATCCTTCAAAGTTGTGGGTTTAAAAATATGAAAAAAAACACATGTTACAGAACTCACACTAACATAACACATATTAAAATTTGAGCCTTCTATCTTTAATCGTTAAGGAATAACAATTATATGAATTCCGCAGCCTATATAACATATAAAGGACACTGAGTTAAAAAAAACATTTTATTCACGTCCACGAAAGGAACTATATAGAATTAATTTTTTTTAAAATGGTATGTCAAAACACTATTGCTTGACAGCAAAAGTAAAAGTTTTGCTGTAATTATTCGATTTAAATATGAAACATAAAAGGAATAGCATCAACGAAACGAACAAGAATTATTAACAAATTCAAAAAACTTAAATCAAAAAAAAATCACGGCATGTAATGTATTTGCAAACACTGCTTGAACGAGAAACGACTTGGATATGGTTGCGCACAAATGTTTATACATATATGTACATCTCGTCGATTTATACGCGTGTGTGTTTGGTGTTACGTCAGCCAAAATCAACCACTTAAATGAGAGGGGTTGAGAGGGTAAATTTTATTGTGCTATATTAGAGATTAAGATAAGCTTTTTCTTCTTACTTTAAGCCATATTAGGCTTAATTTTGCTTTTAAGAATTGTTTACTTGATTTCAAGCTTATTTTAAGCCTTACAGCGCTTGATTTTATCAATTTAAGCCGATTTATACTTGTTTTAAGAAAAACTTAAGTACGATTTCGGCTTAAATTAAGATTTTTTTACCTGAATTTAGTATGGCATTTTTCTTTCGGTGTATATATGGGAAAAAACACGTCAAAAGGTCCACTTTTTTTTAATTATATTCCTATCGCGTCAAAACTTGGTGGGGTTGAAAAAGCACTATGGGTATGAGATATGCCAAAAATACAGCTTCGTAGCGTGGTAGGATACGAAGATAGTTTAAATTTTGACCATTGTATCTCCGGACTACGTGGACCGATTTGAATGAACCGTGGCCTATATGACAGGTATTTAGAAACGCACAAAATAAGCATTAAAAATTGTTTGAAAATTCTTCAGATATATTGTTGACCGTTATTATGTTTCGTTTGGCTGATTGGTCATTTAAATAAAAAGACAATGGTCTTTTTTATTTGTTTTAGTAATTTTTTGTTTTAATATATTCCGATATTTCGACCAACATCGCTGGTCATCTTCGGGGAGATTATTTCAATAATAATTATTTCTACATTTATTGTCCCACAAACACTGTGTCTGCAAAGTTGAAGATCGCTACTGTTTGGAATTGTTTGAAAATATTTAATTTTCATACTTTGCGATATTAATTGTGTTCCGCGGATGGGATTCTATGTCCTTAAACCAAAAAAACGAAAACCATTCCGGCTTACTATATCAATACGAATTTTCGTAATGCGATGACAACCACAACAAAAGCTGGGGAAATTTTAAATATCAAACCTACTCATTTTTTATGATTTGTTTCTTATTATAAAGTGAGTTTACTTTCAGATGTGGACCAGAAACACGATAAAAAAATGCAATGGTGGCATTCTATAGCCAGATATACCAGAACAACAAAAAAACGTATTTCGAAAAAATCGACGTCGCATTTTTTACACTGGCCTATAATATTGCACTGATCGAATCCTAGCGAGCAGTATCGGACCTGATCTCGAAGGATTTTGATGTTCTAAATCGGAATATACATAATATCAAAAATGCAATATAAAAGGTGATCTATGTAGAGATACTTTTTTCAATAGCCTTTTTTGACAGATCACGTGTGAGTCGTGTCATGCTGTCATGTTATTTTTGTTAAGTATTGTTTGGCATTTCATCATGGAAAGACTTACGCCAGAACAACGTTTACAAATTATTCAGTTTTATTATCAAAATAATCGTTCGCCAATTGCGCTAAGTCAATTTTTTTTTAAATCCAAAAAACACTTTCCAATCGACCCACGCCCTTGACACCCATGAGCAATATTTTAGCTCTCGTTAAGAGCTATATTGTTGCCATTGACCGATTCCCGATCCGACGTACCGGAATAATCGGTCCATATTTCTTCAAAAATGATGCCGGTGAGAACGTAACCGTCGATGGCGACGTGCCATGATAACCGACTATTTGATGCCTGAAATTGAAGTTCGTGATCTCGGCGACAATTGGTTTCAACAAGACGGCGCCACTTCCCACACATCACATCAATCAATGAATTTATTGAGAGAACACTTCCGTGAGCAGATAATTTCACGTTTTATGCCGGTCGATTGGCCACCAAGATCGTGTGATATCACACCGTTAGACTATTTCCTGTGGGGATATGTAAAACTAAAGTTTATGCGGACAAACCCGCTTCGATTCAGGCCTTGGAGCAAAACATCACGCGTGTCATTCGCCAGTTACCAGTCGAAAAGCTCGAACAAGTCATCTAAAATTGGACTCAACGGATGGACCATCTGAGACATAGCCGCGGCCAACATTTGAAAGACATAATCTTCAAAAAATAAATGCCAAGAATGTTCTTTCAAATGATAATAAACATTCCCCATTCAATTTGAATTTTCTGTGTTTTTTTTCTTTAAAAATGTATGGAACCTCGAAATGGATCACGCTTTATATACGCGTTTTTGAAATATGGTGTTCATTATGTGATAAGCGGATTTCATGCTTCATTGAAAATAGAATCGTGACAGACACTTTTTTACCAATCCTTTTTGGCCCACTTACCGTAGTTAACCCTTTTTACTCCACTGTACTAAAGTACGAAATTTTATATCTGGGTCAGAATATTTAAAATCGACCTATGTAGTTTATTTTTGGCTAAAATGTTTATAAGCAGTTAGAAATATGTAAAAAAAGATCTCGCTATCATATTTTTTTAAAAAATTTAGTGGGCATTTTAATTTTTAAAAAAATTGAGTTTTTATTCGACCGTTTCTTAACCAAACAACCGATTGCGAGCAAACATGGCATGGTAGATAAAGAGGTCTTAGAGAAGCTAAGTTTTATATTTGGGCCCCCTATGTCAGACAGGGGCGGAGCTAGAGGGCCTCAAAGTTGACCACATCGGGTGAAGAACATGTTCAAGCGCATTTAACTCGTGTTTCTCTTCCGATTTATAAAATTTCTTTTTGTGCGTGTTTTACTAACTGGGGTCTAAAAATAAACTGTTTATACCTAAGAAATATCTCGTATAGATATCTGCAATTAAAAATTGAATTTCTTAATTTTTTCCCTTACCGTGTGCTAGTATTTGGTAAATATCGGAGCACAATATGCACCGATTTCATCAGTATTAACATTTTTGGATGGGCAATAAAATTTCATTTTAACCATTTCGCCACTGCTTGGGTTCATATTTTTGCGCACTGTACCATATTTAATTCTTGATGCCCTACTGGACCATAATTAACCCTTTCGGTCCCACTGGATCATTTTTAACACCTCTTTGTCCCAGGGACGTATCCAGGATTTTGGTTCGGGGGGCCCAACCTTTTTTTCATAATAAAGATAAACAATTAAAAAATCGCGTTTATTGTGTAGGTAAGGGAAGTTAAGTTCCTTAGTTTTTTATTAGAATTTTATTCCTAAATATAAATATGTACTTTAGTACGAGATCATTAAAACTTTTTATAATGAAATACGTAAGAGTTAGAAATGTAATCTTCGATTTTTTGAAAGAAAAGTATCAATTATTTCTTGTTTACGATTTTATATCGTTTTTTTTTAACTGCCTTCCAAATATTTTTCGTGTTTTATTTTTTTTTTGAGTGAAATTTTAAAACATTTCCGTGGGGGCCCCCGGGCCCTCCCCCTGGATACGTCCCTGCCTTGTCCTACTGTACTATATTTAACAATTGTTGTCCCACTGCACCATATTTAACTTGTAGCTTCACTGTTCCATAGTCAATCCTTTTTTTTCCCAATCTATCATATTTAACACCAGTTTGTCCTAATGTACAATATTTAACAATTGTTGTCCCACTGAGCTATATTTAACACTTTTTTCTACACTGTATCATAGTTAACACCTGCGCCATATTGAACACTTTTTCCCTACTGTACCATATTTAACCCCTTTTGCTATACTCTACCTTATTTAACTATATTTTCTCCACTCTACCATTTTTGCCCAATGTTTAACGGTTTTTTGAATCACTTAAAGCACATGTTTTGAAAAACTCAAACTTTACATCTCAAATGTATATTACAATTTTGCCATATTGTTCCATTTTTTTCCCATTGTACCGTAAGTAACACGTTTTTCCCCAATCTGCCTCTTAAAGTATGCATTTCCAAACAAAAAATCCTATCTCTATCCGTTGCCCTAAGGACAATCCTCTCTAACATTTTCAAAAATCGCTTTCTGTTCTAAACTACGTTCCAAGGGCTACCCTTATACCAAATTCCATGATTCTAGCTATTGCCATTTGGATTTGGCTGTGGTACCATATTTATCCCTTTTTACTCCACTGAGCGCGTAAATGTTCGAATTTCGAAAAATCACGTAAATATTTTTGAGTTTACCTCTTAAGGGCTATCCTTATACCCAATTTCACGATTCTAGCTCTTTCCGTTAAAATTGGTGGTGGTACCACATTTATCCCTTTTTGTCCCACTATGCATTTATAAGTACAAATCCATTCTTATTGCACGTCTACGTCCCAAGAAATACCCCCGCCAATTTTTATGATTCTAGCTTCGGCTGTTGTCGTTTTTATACTGTGGAATCCGATCCATGATGTAGGGTGTATAAGATTCGGCCTGACAAAAATGAACACCATTTTTACTTGCATTGTGACTACGACACTACTGTTATATGTCTTGTTAAATCAAGACATTTTAATGTCAAACTCATAGAAAATATTGTCGAATTATGCAGAAACGAATTTGAGTACATTTCGTGGGAAGAATAACGGGCAGACAGACGCTTGCAATTAGAGTACAATGTATGAGCAAAACAAAAGACTAAAGCGGCAAACTTGCCGAAGAAGTTTTAAACTTCTGTTGGTTGTTTTGTTTTTCTTTTTTTGTTTTGATAAATTATGACCGTAGGACGTGATTATTTTTTAATTTAACGCATTATATATAAAATGCACACCTCACGAAAAAAGGCGAATTTGCATATAACTACTGAAGTAGCATTTGGTCATACGAGTACACTAAGTTAAGATAATAATTTATTTAAAATAAAATTAAGTGGCATTCTTGAAGGACACTTAAATACAATATTTTAAGTTGGGCGGAAATTTCTTGGCTATAATCCATATTTTAATTACACATATAAAATGTGATAAGCTAAAGAAAAGACTACAATATAAATATGTAACAGTTAACTTAAATTCATTTCGACTTCCTGTGTTAGTTTTGCACAATCACATTTTATACACTTTGTTTACATTTGACTTAACTAAGTAATTTGTCGCTTTTTTGGCAAATGCATAAATCTTCCTCCCATTCCCCTCCCCCCGCCAAAAAAACCTTTTATATCAAATACTTGGCATTAAAATTTGGTAACATAAAGGCTTAAAGACCGCCATAAAGCGGTGGCGGTACTACACTGGCCTTAATGCTTTCCATTATTCCCTCCCTCCGCCCCCTAAAAACAAGACAGTTCACCCACCATCAGCAGAAGACAACAAAACAAATGTCTGCTCATCATTGCGATGATCGTGATGACGTTGAAATTTGCACTGATGATTTAACCTTAAAACAGTAATGGCTTTTTGGGGGCAAACACTATCTATTTCTTTATTTTTTGAAATAAGTGCCTTTTTTTCTGTGGCAAAAAAACAAAACAATTTCAAAAGTTTTCTATGTGTGTTACTTTGTCTGTTTGTCATCATTTCGACTTTCGTTTGCTCTGTTTATTTCTTTTTTTTTTTTGCAACCGCAACTCAAACAAATAAATGTATATATCGTAAATTTCAAGATCATTGTGCTTTGATAAACTGAAAAAAGTGTCACACAACATGTTTGCGATAATTCCAAACATCAAATGCAAAATGTGGTGCAATTATTGCCACTCATACATTACAATGCGGCAATACGGATTTGAGACTTTTGGTTTTTAGGTTGACAAAACCTCGTAATGATGATAGCCTATCTTTTTTTGCCCGGGGATTTGTCTTTGGAGCGACATAATTTGAGGAATTTACGATGGGATTGTACAATAAATTAGGTGGCTCAGATATGGGCGAAGAAGGCACGTGTATGAGGTCAACGCACTTGACTAAAAAGAAGAACAGCTAAAGAAGAATGCATGAACTGATACATCTTTACAGATAGCGAAAAATGCTATAGACTTGAATAAAATATTTTAATATAGCAGGTCATTGATAATTATCAATTAAAAAAGACTTAAATTTTAACAAGTCAATTGTCAAACATATTTCAATGTGTAATTGGGACATGAAGACTGAACATTTAATTATAAATATCTGCAAAAGATTTTATTTTCAAATAAAAATGACAATCCTTTAGTTTATTTACTAACTTGTTAGTATTATGTGCAATTTTGCTCTTCTTACTATTACATTCGAGAGTTTTTTAGTAAAATGTTTACATTGCAGTCGGTCGAAACGACATATCCATGTTAACGTCACCATCTTTGGCAAAATGTATTTTACTGTGTCTTTTGTTATTTTAAATCATTGGCATAATATTCAACTCTTATGTTTCAATTTTGCAGCAATTTCCACATGGAACATTTAAATTAAATATTAAAAAAGGCTCCACCTAAACGTTGCATTCCTTTCACTTATTCTGCTACTCCCAAAAATTCACTCCACAAACATTAGGCCGTTTTTGGCAATTTCATAATTTTCATATCCAATCTAAAAAATTCAGCAAATTAGGCCTTTTTTAAAATTTGTTAACGAAGCAAAAATGTTAATTTTGAAACTCACATAAACCTCCCCCCCATTATTGTTACATTTCATTGTTATCTTTCATGTTAACTATGAAAGTAATGCCTTCAATTTAGCAATACGTTCACTTACTCAAATGTGTAATTACTTTTCTTATGAACAAAGATCAAAACAATTTAAAGTCTGTCTGTCAGAGGTGGGACATCATTGCATCTTTAACGGTGATATAAGTAAAATTGCCTCGCTTTTTACATGTCTGATTGCGGTGAACTATGAACTTAAGACATGAAAGTGTATGATTAAGTCGTGTAAGTAAAAAATCTTCTATGTCATAGCCTACACCATTATGAAATGTTAACTTTCGACTACATATATTATCCGCAAATTTGACTTAAGACATGTTTTTTATACCCAAGAGAAAAAGTGAAACCTTTTGATGAAATACCCTATATTTCTATATACATATATTTTGGGAGAATTTCGTTTCAGGACATTTGAGCTTTGTCTGTTCGTCCACCTGACTTGCCCCACACCTTCTGGCATCTCTCCTACAAACAGTCAACATTCCGTGTAATTTTCAATATTCTACCAAATTTACATAACCGACTGCTTTTCACCTTCTCACATGACAAGTTATTATTATTTTATTCCCTACACCACACTGTGGTACAGTGCGTTGGTAACACCCAAAAGGAGAAGAGATATGCCCATCTTTTTATTAAACCGATCGATGTAGAACAACTCTCTGAGTTGATTTACCCATGTCCGTCCGTCAGCCCATGTATTCTTGTAATCACAGAACAGGTCGTAATTATTGGCCTGTCGCTATGAAAAGTGGCACATATGTTTATTGTACCCAAGAACCCTACAGAAAATGATAAAAATCGGTTAGGTTTACATATAGCTGTCGTATACATCCAATTTGACTTTTTAGACTTCGGATGTTATATTGTACCTTCTATCATTCAGAAATTTGGCATATACTCGTATGTGAAATAACTGTCTTGAATATTGTAAAAATCGATTCAGATTTAGGTATAGCTTCTATATGTATATGTATATGTGCCATCCGATTTGACTTTATCGACGCTGGATGATATAGGTATTTGTCCTTCAATCATTCTGATATTTGGCACACATGTGTTGATTGGTAGTTAAAATAACCCTATTTAAGCATGTGAAAATCGGTTGAGATTCAAATATAGTCAACAAATAGTCATCAGAAACGAAAAGGGGTGAATTATCAAAAAATTTAGTTTAGTTAACAAGTAAATACGGATTATGTTCGGCCATGTCGATTAGAATATCCAATATCTGAAATCCAAAATCACGTAACATCAAAAGAATCAAAATTAATTTTATGATTGATTATAGTCTATTAATAAAGCGGAAAGATTCATAAAATTTTATTTTATTTAATTCAGAATGTACGCCACAACTAATTGCGCTAGATTTGTTATTTGATTTCGCCTTAATAGTCTGAAATCTTAAAATTTTTGCTTCTCCTGAAAAATCATGAACATGTGGGTTACGTTGTTTTGGATTTCAGGTGACGATATACTTTATGGGGTCTCCGATCAATATTTAGAGGTGTTACAAACGAAGTGACTAAATGAATATACCCCCATCCTATGGTGGAGGTAATAAAAAGGATAATCTCTACATGAACGAAGCCAAGTACAAAATATTTGATTCAAGTACGAATTTTTAAGCGCTGAATTTATTTGATTTAAGAATTTTATGGGATTGATTTTTGTGCGAAAGGGGCTTTAACGAAGAAATTTTGGATGGAATTAAAGCTAATATATACTTGATTTAAGCATGATCAATACTTGATTTAAGCCTGTTCATTCTTGCTTTAAGTCTGATAATACTTAATTTAAGCCTGATCAATACCTGATTTAAACCTGATCGTACTTAACTAAAATCATTTTGATTTGGTACCATTTTTGCCCCTATATTGCCATAGAATGTACATTTTTTCGAAACGGTATTGAAAAATATAAATGTTTGACAGCAAAACGAAAAGTTTAGCTGTAATGATTTGATGTAAAAGGCAGACGTAAAAGGACTAGCTTCCACAAAACGAACAAGAATTACCACTGACCTACAAAATTTAAATTGAAAAAAAAATCACTCCAAGTAATGTATTCTAAAACACCGCTTGAACGAGAAACCAATTGGATATCTTTGTGTACAAATGTTTACTCATATACATCTCGTCGTGTTATGTATGTATGAATGTTTGATGAGATTGGTTGAGAGTAGTTTTATTGTGCTCTACAACCTTTCTCCCTCTCAGAGATTAAAGTATGCTTTTTCTTCTTATTAGACTTAATTTTCCGTTAAAAAAAACGTTTTCTTGATTTTAAGTATTACTTATATATACTTATTCTAAGCCTTTCTGCGTTTGATTTTTTCAAAGTAAGCCGTTTTATACTTGTTTTAAGAAAAACTTAGTACGGACGCCCTTAAATTTGTAAGTATAATTTCGGCTAAAAATAAGAATTTTTTACTTGAATTTAGTATGGCATTTTCATTCTATGTAGGTAATTGTTCATAGCCTCAAAATACATATGGGCATTTCCGCCGAATGGTCAACCAGGGCCGAGAAATAAAATGTTGGTAATGATCGTATTTTATTGTGAATAATTATAAAAAAATTAATACAAAATGTCTACATTTTTAAAATGTAAAAGTTTCATAGCATATCTCAGTTGTTTTCATGAGAAAATTTGCCTAAAACTGAAAAATTTTATTTTTTCCATTTTAAGCTACTTTTACAGACATTTAATTAAATTATTTTACATATAAAAACATATGTTATGCTTGCACTCTTTCTACAAAACTTCTCTATAACAATCAATTAAGAAGAGAAAAATGCAAGGAGACCGAAAAAGTTCGATTAACGATTAATTTAACGGTTAAAACACATGGAAAAATCGTACGTTCGCGACCGTAGGTTCGCGACCGGCACCTCAGGTCGCGTAGGTTCGCGACCGGCACCTCAGCCAATTAGAAAAACAACCAATAGAGATAATTTATTGTGTAAATACTCGATAGAAAGCTATATTAATCCTCTTTTAAAATAAATGAATAGCTTTAGAATATTTCGTTCCTTTTCGCAGATTTTTGCATGTTACTAGATTCAGCCAAAGTTGACTTCTATTTCGCGTACGTTCGTGACCCCATGTTTATGGCTATCATTACGAAAACTAAATCTCGATGAAACCCATCTTTTGCACCTAACATAGAGCTACCAATTTGCTATCAAATCACCAAAAAAATGCGGGGAAAATTTTTGTTTTCTATATTTTTTGTACATCAAAAGCGTACGAACGTACTTTCGCGACTCGCGGAAATGCCCATATGCCGGCAGATACTATAAAAAAATGGCAAATTTATTGTCGAAATTCAAAAGGGCGTAACAACAAATTATTTTTTTATTGTTAAAAATGTCTATTTCACACAAAAAAAGTAATAAATCATGTTCTCCCTCACAATGGGTTAAAATTTAGTAAAATATTGATTCTCAAATAACTTCTAATCTAATTATCCGAATCATCTGTAATTCCTCACATATTAATATTTTATCTGTCTATTCTCTATTACTTTGAGAAAAATGGGAAAAGTGTCGCCACCGCTTTTAGTACCTCCCACACAAAGGGACCATTTTATTCAAAAATTAACCTTCTTATATCTTTAATACCAGTGCATATATATACAGGGTCTCCCATATTCGACGGACCCATCTGGCCTAAAATCGGACCCATCGGACCCTAAAAGTCGACCAAGGCGATCGGCCGAGAATATCGCTGCCGTACGAGCCAGTGTTGAGAGGTCCCCAAGAACATCCCAAAAACGCCGTTCTCAGCAGTTGGGCATGGTTCGGTCCACTTTACAGCGGATTATTCGCGTTGATTTGCATTTGTTCCCGTACAAAATTCAATTGACGCAAAGATTGTTGCCTGCGGAAAAGCCTCGTCGATTGGAATGGGCCCAACGAGTCCGTGGGTCCGTCGAATATGGGCAACCCTGTACTTGAATTGTTGTGCAGTGTAATGCTTTTATAGCACCTACCGTCCGGTAAAAAATGGGAGTTATTTCCACCCCCTTTTATTGCCTCCCACACAAATGGACCGTTTTGCAAAAAATACTGCTTATAGTTTTAATACCAGTACATACTCGTACTTTGAAGCTATTAAAAGTAATTTTAATTAATAATAATTTTATAAAAACAAAAAAGTAAATAAATGTACGAATATTTTTGGGAATGAAGGTGAGGGAATTCGTAAGTCGGTTTACCCGACTGAACTTTCTTAGTTGTTTAAATACATTTGCAGTGGTCTTTACTTACAAAATATTGTTATTTTATTATGAAATTTAATATTAAATTCGAAAAAATATAATAATAATGTGTTTTTTTTAAATTTTACGATAGATATGTAATTCAAATATTTCTTACAATTTTACGTAGATTAAGTTTTAGCTATACGATTTCTGATGAAAAAATTTGACCCATCCTTATACAGGGGTTTCCAATAAGAGTGATATGATTTCTTTGGAAAAAAAACACACACTTACTGTTAAGGAAAGTCAAATACAATTAACTTCTAAATAAAACGTCATTCAAATGGCCTCAACGACTTCTTCTGCAGGAACGAATTCGATGAACCCAATATTCGAGCACTTTTTCCACTAAATCAAGTCGTATGTCATGGCACGTTCAATATTGACTTGTAAAGCTTGAAGAGAGTGTGGTTTATTTCGAAAGACCAATGACTTCAAATAACCCCACAAGAAATAGTCTAATGGTGTTAAATCACAACTTCACAATGTCACAATTTCTTGAAATAATTGAATCTCCAAACTTTTCTCGCAACAATTCAATTGTTTCATTTGCTGTGTGGCACGTAGCCACAATCGGTCAATGGTAGCTCTTAACGAGATACTTTAGTTCTCTTTAGTACTCATGGGTGTGAAGGTCGTAGGTCGACTGGAAAGTGTTTTTTTATGGATTAAAAAAAAATCGACTTAGCGCACGAAAAGTTGCAATTGGAGAACGATTATTTTGATATTAAAACTGAATAATTTGTAAATGTTGTTCTTGCGTATATCTCTCCATGATGAAATTGTAAACACTAGTTAATACAATGAAAAACAAATGACAGATCATGACATATTACAAATGGCCGAAACATCACTTCAAAATCATATCATCCCTATTGGAAAAACCGTTATATATTCTCGCACTTTATGTGGTGCCTGATCAATATTGCGAGGTCTTACAAAGGGAGTAACAAAATGAAAGAGGATATAAAAATAAAACAGAAATCTAAAGGATGGTTAAAGTGTAATGTGAACCACACCTTAACGTCAAGTTTTTTTCTGCATTTCATTCGACATTTCTCAATTTCAGACTAACTCAATTTGAACCATGGAAAGATACACAATCGAGCGACGCGTTAAAGTTTTTTAAGCCTTTTACGAAAATGGGCGTTCAAATCAAAATGCACTTCGTGATGTTTTTTGATCAGCATAATCGACCAAATGTGTCCACAATCGGGAGAATTGTGCGCATATTTAAGCAACCGGGTCTGTAGGAGATGTGAAAAAAACCTGTGCATGCTCGCCCAGTTGGTTTGGTGCGGCTTATGGGCTGTCGACGTCATCGGGCCATACTTCTACGAAATGAGGCCGGTCAGGCAGTTCCTGTGAATGGTGTTTGCTATCGTGAGTTGATAACGAACCTTTTCTGGCCCAAATTGGAAGATATGGATGTGGACAATATGTGGTTTCAACAGGATGGCTCTTTTGTGCAACAAATTCAATTGCCGTGTTATCTCACGTCGTGGCGATGTCAATTGGCCGCCAAGATCATGTGATTTGACACCATTGGTCTTCTTTCTTTGGGGTTATTTGAAAGAAAGGGTGTACGTCGATAAGCCAGCATCAATTCAAGAGCTAAAGGATGAGATAATTCGGCACATTAACGGCATAGAAACTCAATTATGCCTCGGCGTCATCGAAAATTTTTACCATCGGATGGAGGTGTGCCGCCGACGTCGCGGCGGCCATTTGGCCGATATTTTGTTCCATACATAATTGAACCATACCAATTTTATCATAATAAAAAGAAATGATAATAATTTCCTAAACAATTTGTGTTTTATTCAGAATCAACATCGGCCCTTAAAATTTAACCACCCTTTATTACTTTTAAACATAAAGTGAATGATTAAGATCATTTATTTCTTCAATAAATGTTCACAGAGAAAAAAAGGTCAACCAACATTCGAGTTTGTTTACATCTCCGAAAGAATTTTAATAGATAAATGTTTGTTTTGTAATTAAAGTTGCTAATAATTATTAATTTTTTTCCATCACTTTATTCGTTTTTTCTAATATTTTGTTCATTTGTAAACGAAATTATTTATTGATCCACTGACAGGTTCGCTATAATTGACATGGTTACATTCCTGTCCGAAGGACTTTTGAAGGTAGTACTGTATTCAAAGGCAGTAAAATATTTTAAGATAATAATTCTATTGACAAAATTTTGCATTATTAATTTTACTAACTAATAATTTGTTTCAAAAATTTTTTAAATGTAAATTTCCACTAAGCCCAATTCTTAAATAGTATAGTTGTCTAAAATATTGCTCTCCAAGGTATTTATCATTGCTTCTAATTGTTATTTATCCTAATTATTAGGAAATCAATGTAAAGTAATCATACTGAAATAATATAATTAAAGAAAAAGAAGACAATGTCATAATTTTTAATTTAACAGTAAGAAAACTCTTCTTCTTTATTTTTTCTCATTTAATTGAATTTTAGAATATCCCTTCTGTTAGCCAGTACTAGTTATGTTTAAAATTAATATCCGACTTCATACAGTGTTTGCCTTTCAAACGGTCTTTGCAATATCCTTTATTCCCAATGATGACACTAAGTTTTATATATGTACTCTGTTAAAAATATCAATTATCACCAAAGTGAAGGTATTTGATACTTAAAATCTTAATTTGCATTTGTTGTACGTTTTTTTGTTGAGTATGTTATCGGAATAAAATCAATTATTCATATATTCATTATTTGAGAATAACATCTTGTCTCCAACAGTCATTGAAATTGCAATATTTTTCATATTTCATTTTGATTTTACATTACAAATTTTAAGTTTTAAAACTCATCATAAATCATTCGGAAATAAAGGTGATTATTCTAATAAAAATTATATTTAAATTATTAATTGCCACGATGATGTAACGCAACAATGGCATCAGAGATGATGGCTGTAGAATTTTTAAATCCCGCTGGAAGCTGTATTCCGATTTTGTTCCTTTGAAGGCTTAGCTTGATTCTACTTTTGTCGTTTTACATTCTTTCTTTGTTATTTCCACATCACATTTATAGTTTTTCAAAAGTTTAATTAGTTCTTCTTTTTTATATGTCTTTTCTTTTTTTTTTTGATTATCCATAATTATTGTTTATTTTTTTTATTGATTGAATCTTACAATTGTTTCACAAACACCGTTTTTCTTATTTCGTTAACGAAATTCTCAAAAGTAATTTACGCGATCGAATGCTTTGGCGTGACAAAACACATTGACGACACGAGTCACACTGAATTCGCCAAATGCAAACGATTCAACTCCAAGTCTTTTTCCCTCCTCCAGTGAGAAATGAAAAACGTACTCCAAGTTTTTTTTCTTCACAAAAGTCAGCAAACACCGACTGACTGACTTGACTGGTGGACTAACTGAGCTTAAACTGCGAGCAGCGATTGTTGTTGTGTTTTGTATCAGTCAAACAACAAACAAAAGAGTACATCAACCGTCAAACCGGGTTTTCTCGCTACAACAGCTACATCACGCTTCTAGCCAATGTGTCCAAGTGAGATCTGGGCTATTGGCAACATTTTAGAGAAGCCGCAGCAGCAGTAACGCAACAACAGACGGACAGACAAATTGCCCACAAAGTACAAATGAGGAGTATCGCGTAAAAACACAGAGGAGAAATTGTTGAAATTTCAATAAAATGAATTGAATTCTTTTGTGTTGGGCAACACGTTGCAGCAACATGTTGACGATACTAAATAAAAGTGGGAGGGAGTGACGAAACTTCATTCATTCATTCCGTCGTTATAAATTAATCGCCCCTGATGTACTTTATAGCTTATGTTTATGTTTCATTCGTTTTGTTGCGAACTCTTTTCGGTTATTTTCCCACACGCATGTGTCTTAAGTCTTTTGTTTTTGGGGGTATATGTTTCTATCTGAAATTGTCATAAGTCTTTCATTCTTGGGTCTATGCGTTCATATTTAAAACAAACGAGTACATATTTATTGAAGAAGAAAAATAATAAGAATACTTAAATAGTACATACGTCATGTGTGTCGTATATTTGTTGAGTTTTTTATTTCCAAGTTTGTGTCTTAAAGGTATTTTGCCAGTAGAGTACTTAAAACTAACACTAGTTTACAATAAAAATAAAATGTCTGGCAACGAAAATGTTATTAATACCCTACTCCAATATGTTGTAATGCATGTAAAATGTTGGAGCGAAACACATCTTAACGTATACCGATCGACTCAGATTCATAGTTCATCTAAAGTTTTCCGCAAAGTATATATCGCAATTTTGCTCCTATCTTAATAACATTTAGGGCAAAGCTCCCTTTCTCGCGAGACGAAGCCTATTGAATTTGGTAAAATCGGTTTAGATTTAGATAGATCCCCCTTATTTATGTATGTACCTCTGATTTGGCATCTAAGTGCTACAGAAGCCACATTTTTATACCCTACACCACACTGTGGTACAGGGTATTATGACTTTGTGCATTTGTTTGTAACACCTAAAAGGAGAAGAGATAGACCCATTGTTTATTATACCGATCGACTCAGAATCACTTTCTGAGTCGATTTAGCCATGTCCGTCTGTCTGTCTGTCCGTCTGTCTGTCCGTCTGTCTGTCCGTCTGTCTGTCCGTCTGTCCATGTATTCTTGTAATCAAAGTGCAGGTCGTATTTATATTCCGATTGTGATGAAATTTAGCATAGTGCACTTTTTTGGTCCAAGGACGATCCCTATTGAAATTGGTTAAAATCGGTTCAGATTTGGATGTAGTCCCCATATATATGTTTCACCCGATTTGACATGCAAGCGCCGTAGAAACCACATTTTACATCCGATCTTTATGAAATTCGGCAGAGAGAGTTTTATTATTACGTGAATGAACACTACCGAATTCGGAGAAAATCCGATCAGATTTAGATATAGCCACCATATATATGTCTCACCCGATTTAACATTTAAGCTCTGTAGAAATCGTGTTTTATATCCGATCAGTACGAAATTTAACAGAGAGAGTTCTCTTATTACATGTATGAACACTACCAAATTCGGGGAAAATCGGTTCAGATTTAGATATAGCCCCCCCATATATATGTTTCACCAGATTTAACATTTAAGCGCTGTAGAAATCATGTTTTATATCCGATCAGTACGAAATTTAACAGAGGGAGTTTTCTTATTACATGAATAAACACTGCCAAATTCGGGGAAAATAGGTTTAGATTTAGATATAGCCACCATATATATGTTTCACCCGATTTAACATTTAAGCGCTGTAGAAATCGTGTTTTATATCCGATCAGTACGAAATTTAACAGAGAGAGTTCTCTTATTACATGAATAAACACTGCCAAATTCGGGGAAAATCGGTTCAGATTTAGATATAGCCACCATATATATGTTTCACCCGATTTAACATTTAAGCGCTGTAGAAATCATGTTTTATATCCGATCAGTACGAAATTTAACAGAGGGAGTTTTCTTATTACATGTATGAACACTGCCAAATTCGGGAAAAATCGGTTCAGATTTTAACATAGTCCCAATATATATGTTACACCCGATTTGACATGTAAGCGCTGTAGAAACCGTGTTTTATATTCGATCAGTGCGAAAATCGCCAGAGAGAGTTTGCTTATTACATGTATGAAAACTGCCAAATTCTTATCGCAATGCCCATTTTCGCATTGGTACACGGGGCAAAATCGCCTTTTTTGATATCTTTGAATCGAAAGAAAATATATTTGGAACACAAATTTTTAAATATTATATATTTCTGAGCAACTAAATTATATTTGAAAATCAACAAAATGTATTTGTAACTCATATATTAATATATTACAACTAAATATATTTGCAAACTAATTTTCTCAAATAATATATGTTTTTGTATACAAATCAGATTATTGATTGGGAATTTCTCCAAATATATTATATTTAAAACCAGTAAGGAAAGGCAGAAAGTCGGGCGGGGCCGACTATATAATGTCCTACACCTCCCTAACAATGTGATAAGGGTCATTGCCATAATAATTTGGAATAATTGGTAAATGGGTAGAAACGTATTATCTAATTCTGAAACGATAATCGCTAAATTAAGCAATATTCGTTCCTAAAGTGAGAAACATCTTTCTGGAAAATTTTAATGATCGGAAGTAAAATACAACTTCTATAGCGGTTTGATACCAAATCAGGAGGAACATATATATGGAGCTTTAATATAAATCTGAACCGATCTTCCCTGAATACTTACTCATGTAAAAAGACCTCCTTCTGTCGAATTTCGCACTGATCGGATATAAAATAACATTTTTACAGCGCTCACATGTCAAATCGGGGGTAACGTATATATGGGGGCTATATCTAAATCTGAACCGATTTCTTCCAAATTTAACAGTGTTCATCCATATAATAAGAAACCTCTTTCTGTCGAATTTCATACTGATCGTAACGTATATATGGGGGCTATATCTAAATCTGAACCGATTTCTTCCAAATTTAATAGTGTTCATCCATATAATAAGAAACCTCATTCTGCCGAATTTCATACTGATCGGATATAAAATAAAGTTTTTACAGCGCTTACATGTCAACTCGGGGGTAACGTATATATGGGGGCTATATCGAAATCTGACCCGATTTCTTCCAAATTTAATAGTGTTCATCCATATAATAAGAAACCTCTTTGTGCCGAATTTCATAATGATCGGATATAAAATACAGTTTTTACAGCGCTTACATGTCAAATCGGGGCTAACATATATATGGGGGCTATATCTCAATCTGAACCGATTTTAACCAAATTCAATAGGGATCGTCCTTGGGCCAAAAAAAAAAGGTATGTGTAAAGTTTCGTCGAGATCGGACCATAATTGCGACCTGTACTTTGATTACAAGAATACATGCACAGACGGACAGACGGACAGACAGACGGACATAGCTAAATCAACTCAGAAAGTTATTCTAAGTCGATCGGTATAATAAACAATGGGTCTATTTCTTCTCCTTTTGGGTGTTACAAACAAGTGCACAAAGTTATAATACCCTGTACCACAGTGTGGTGTAGGGTATAAAAAGTTTAAGACTGTCGAATTTTAGTTTTATTTTTTTTCCTAGATTTTGTGTTATGCTTGTGCAGCATTAATTTATGTTTTACAGCACTAATTGTTAATTTATAAATATTAAAATACATTACTTTTTGTCAATTCGTCAATTCAATTTATACGAGTTATAAAGTTCGTACTTACGAAAGATTATACGATTTAAATTTTATTCGAATTTTACAAACTTAGCATTAATAAATTGCCAAAATACTGAAATACAAATTAATCTTTGTTTCGGTAATATTAGTTCCAAATAAAAAATATTTGAATGAAAACATACTTTTTTTTGAACAACATCCTCACAAACATATAATTTTTGTGTGCGTCAAATATTAAATATTTGGAGTGTATTCTAAACATATATATATTTCAAGCAGAATTTGTTTGGGACAATATACTACAGAAGCGATTTTTTTTCAGCGTGTAGGTAGGTGTAGGGTATTATATAGTCGGCCCCACCCGACATTCTGTCTTTCCTTACTGGTTCAATTTATATGTATGAAATTCGGCAGAAAGAAATATTTATGAAACCAGCAAGTACAGTGCCGGGCGTTACTAAGTCAAATCTAGAGGGACTTTGGTATGGGGATATATCAAAACATGGACCTATGACTACCGTTATTCGTGTGAAGGATTTCGGGTATAAATAAATCTAGTAACCAATTTTAAGCCCGGTCAGTTGACATCTGTGTTCTCTATGACCTATATAGTATGTCAATGTTCAATCCCAAGTTACCTGCAGCTATAAGAAGTATCAAATTTCATTCATCAGCTCAATTATTGTAGACTGTAGCGTAAGTACAACAGACGGACATGGCTAAATCGTCTAAGAATTTTACGGCGATTAAAAATATATATAATTTAAGGGGTCTCAGATCATTACTTAGAGGTGTTATAAACGGAGTGAGAAAATTGGTACAAATTTACCTATATCTCAACCTTGCACCTAAGCGCTATAATTTACTCATTTCTCAACAGATCTTTACAAAATTGAACAGATATAAGTGTTTTGAACCAAAAACGACCGTTGTGATTTGATAGTATATTGGTATATAGTGCAAAAGATGGGTTTCATCGAGTTTTAGTTTTCAAAATGACGACAATAAACATGTGGTCGCGAACGTACGCGAAATAGAAGTAAATTTTGGGTGAATCTAGTAACATGCTAATATCTGTGAAATGGAACGGAATATTCTAAAGCTATTGATTTATTTAACAAGTAAGAAAGTTCAGTCGGGAAAACCGACTTAAGAATCCCCTCACCTCCAGTCCCAAAAAAATTTTATATTCGTAAATTTATTTCTTTTTTTTCTTGTTTTCATTAAATTATTATCAATTTAAATTCCATTTAATAACATTAAAGTATACGCTGATAATAAGTTATAAGCCCATAAATGTTGCTTAAAAATAGTACATTTGTGTGGGAGGTACCAAAAAGGAAAAGTCAATGACGCCTACTTTTCACTGGACTGTAGGTACTAAATAAAAACACTGTACAATTATACAAATTTCGGGTTTCAAATTTAAAGTTATCACCTGTTAACGTTTGGTGCGAAATGGTCAATTTGTTTGGGAGGTACCTCAAGGGGAGTGCCAACTTCGCCCATTTTTCGCTGCACTATAGGTACTATAAAAACATCACACTTTGAACGGATGCGGTAATTAGGCCCCAGGAGAGGTATCGGGTCCGACAATAAGAGCGCTACAAAAGTTTTTTTTTAAATAAAGCGTGGTACTATGTTCATTTTTCGCGTTGAAATCCCATATAAAAACAAAGTCGCGAAAAAAACTGCGAAATTTTTTCGTTTGTGGTACTATGTTTATTTCAACGCGAAAAAGTAACATTTTGGGCCACCACAAATTTAACGCCGTTACAAATTGAACGCCTCAACAAATATAATGCCGCCACGGTCACATTTGTTTATATTTATTTTTGTCCGCAAGAAACTCAACTGTTGTAAATATTAGAAATAAAATGTCCTAATAAAGAATAATAAATTAAATTATCTTCCGCAATAAAGAAAAAGAATGCAAAGATGTGATAGGAAAAATAACTATGTGTATGGAATAAACCAATTGGATTGCAGTACAAAAGCAAACAAAATGTGTAAAACACTGGAAGGACGTGTAACTAAATGTAATAATGTGGAATTTGTCTTTTAATTAGATATGTACATTTATGTTTGTACGTTTAGAACAATTGTGTGCAAAGGCCAGGAGAAACATTATGGACGGCTAACGCTACTAAAGTAGTAGGACAATGGAATTGGACAGTGCCTGTGATCTCGATTTGGAAATGGTGGTAAAGAACATACATAGTTAGTTCTTGCCAGCCATAGAAATTGGAAGAAGATATTCCGTTTATGGATGGAAGTATAATATCTATGTCAACAAATATAATGTAAATCCTTAAATATAATAATAAAACATATTTTTCGATTAATCAATACATCATTTTATTTATTTATATTCGTACAACAGTAGGAAATTATTTCGTTATTTATAACATTGTACTACCCTGGCTTTTCATGTCTCACAAACATCGCCACCGCAACAACACAAAATAAATAATGTATGTATAATATTAGCACAATGATCTCCAACAATATTTCCTTTCTGACATTTAAATTAACTATTTTCTAAGTCGGCATTATTCCAATTAATTGTTTATTGATCCGAATTTTATCTTTTGTTTGTTTTTAAGAATATTAGCAAAAAGAAAAAATGCACATGTATATGCACACATACATACATATAAAAGTGACACTTTGACACACACACTTCCAAGCTGCAATGCAACTTTAGTAAAAAAGCGTTCCATTTTTCAACTCGAAATAACATTTTGCGAAATTTTTTCGTGCCGAAAAAACATAGTACCCACCTTAAAACAAAAACGGTTTTAGATATCAATGACATTTTTTATTCCTGTAAAAGTACGTTCGATGCCATTATGTATGGAACTCGATTTCTTTTGCATGGCCACCACGGGCACGCTTGCAGAAGTCCAGACGCTGAACCCAATTTTCGACGGTTTTCAAGCATAAATCGGCCAATACTGCTGCAATTTCACGCTCGATATTCATACGAAGTTCATCAATCGTCGCTGGCTTGTTGGCATAGACCATAGACTTGACGTAGCCCCACAGGAAATAGTCTAACGGCGTCAAATCGCACGACCGAGGCGGCCAATCGACTGGACCATTTCGTGAGATAACACGTTCTCCAAACTTGGTTTCCAATAAATTGATTGTGGCATTCGATGTGTGGCTTGTGGCGCCGCACAGTGTAATATTTTCACACAAGACGCGGCAAAAATTAGAGGGAATTGAGCTCGGGCTTTGAAATTTTGTACATATCACTCATTTCGCCAAATTAGCAAAAACCCAATTTTTTCTTTAAATCCGCCCATAACCACGCCTACTTCCCACATAACCTAAAATTAAAACTCTTAGTATTTTTCTCAATTTAGCATTTATATTATTACAGATCGCTAGTAGAGATTGTATTTGAGTCCTCATTAATTAAAAAAATTGCAAGTGTCACGCCCAACGCCCATACATCAATTTCAATTTTATACGATGTTGGAAATTACAAGAAATTTTTTTATAAAACGCTTTGTATCTTTTGATCGATGTAAATCAGAACATAGAACAAAGTAAATAACTGAAGCGTAATACATTAGCTCAACAATTGCAAAAAATCATGATGAAATAGTTTACAGTTTTTTGTTAATTTATCGATCATTCCAACTATCCAGAAAAAATCATCATTGATTTAGCAATGTTTTGCCAAGATATCGGCAAAACCTTTACAGATTTAGCCGCACAGTGTATTATGAGCGGCAAAAACTCTTAATTTTCATGAGGCCCAATCTCAACATTTTTGATTCCAATCTGTAAAGAACAATCCAATTAACTAAATCTGTAAAGGTTTTGCCGATATCTTGGCAAAATATCGCGGTACAAGCATTTGAAATTCATAAATGGTACAATGGTTGCAAAGTTTATCATTTAAGATAGTAATTTGTAAGCACATATCTCATAAACTATAACACGCATTGGAACTTCGTTTAAGTCATACTTTACAGAACCTTTTGACGTGTTTTTTTGCAGTAAAAAAATATAATTGTGTTGTCATTTTCGTATTTAATCTGTGGTTTACTTGCAAGTTGCCAAAAATCAGGGTGTTTCATTTTCTCCAGGATAAAACTATACTTCCGAGGCCGACCGAGGTCTTGTCATTAACAAAAATTGATAAACTAGGGACTTAGTTAACCATTGCAAAAAGAAAATTCTGCCTATACCTGCCTATGTTGATTTATTTAACGAAATGGTAAAACCTACTCTGCAAAAAACAACCCAAAATTTGTGATTTTTAGTCCATTTTGCTGTGTTGAACAACATTACCAAAGCATACCTTAAGGGGCAAATGATAAATTGACCGCAAATATAACAAAAAGCATATAAAGCATGTATAAAAGCAAGTTGGTCTTGAAACGAGAGAGTATCTCAGTTTAAATCAACGATTACAGACCGAATTAAACGGACAACCGACATGAACAAGCTAAATATTCATATAAGCGAACATTTGTTTGTCAATCTACTATATGTACAGTGCCGGCAAAAATAATAGCACTGCCACAGTTGAAGTTCTAAGTTATGAAATAAAAATTCAGATGAATTATTTTTTAAAATGTTTATTCTACTGTTGGTATACACCATACATAAGCCCTCTAAATATTGCATTTTAAGTCTCTCTATGTAAACAGTTGTTTTCATATTAGTCAATGTTGAGAGTAAAGAGCAAAATCAAACGGTAAAAATAATAGCACTAAAATTGTTTTTGTGTTCCAAAACATGTTTTCGTTAAACATTTAGGCAGTAAGTGAAGTGAGCTTAATGCATCAAGTGTTTTTAAATAATCTAAATTAAATCGGTCGAGAAAATCGTTAAAAATCATTGAAGCTATGGGCCGTGGAAAACACTGCAGTGCTGAAAAAGGGAAATCATTAAAAAAATGATATTTGAAGGAAAAACCTATGCAGAAATAAGAAGTTTACTGGGTTGCTCTAATAAAATGATTCGTAATGCCATAACGTTTGTTGAAAAATGTGAAAGCCGTGGTAGAAAGCCTGTAATGTCAACGTTATTGGTGCACCGGTTAGTTAGGCAGAGCAGAAAGGAGCCGTTTAAGACAGCTACGGAGTTGAAAAAAAGAATTAAAAATATCAGCATGCGTTGAAACAGTTCGAGCTCGTTTACGTGAACATAACCTCAATGCCTGTAGTCCAAGAAAAGTCCCGCTGTTAAGTGCAAAGCACGTGGCCAAGCGAATACAATTTGCAAAAGAGCACTTAAATTGGCCCATAGAAAAATGGAGAAATATTTTATGGACTGACGAGAGCAAAATAGTTTTGTTTGGTGGAAAAGGTTCTCGTTGTTATGTAAGAAGACCACCAAAAGCAGAGTACAATCCCAGCTTCACCTGTAAAACAGTCAAGCATGGAGGTTCAAGCATAATGATATGGGCTTGTTTTTCCTATTATGGAGTTGGTCCCATACACTGGATAAAAACAATTATGGATCAACATGTTTATGTTGAAGTCCTGGAAAACGTAATGCTGCCGTATGCGGAAGAAGAATTACCATTGTTGTGGGTATTCCAACAGGACAACGACCCAAAACACACGAGCAAGAAAGCGCGGAAGTGGTTTGAAGATAATGGAATTAATGTCATGGGTTGGCCCGCTCAGTCTCCTGATCTTAATCCCATAGAGAATCTTTGGGCCGATGTCAAAAAAGATGTGTCCAACGTAAAACCGAAGAACAATGAAGAACTTTGGGCTTCAGTTCAGGAGTCATGGAGTAAGATTTCGAAGAAAAGGTGTGAAGACTTAATAAATTCAATGCCGAGACGATGTGCTGCAGTAATTAAAAACAAGGGTCATGCAACAAAATATTAAGTCACTTTATAACATTTAGAAATAGTTAGAACAGTATTTTAAAAAAAAAAAATTTGAGCAAAAAAATTTAATTCATCCTAAATTTTTGGGTTTTTTGAATATTAGTGCTATTTTTGTTGCCGCCTTCTTTTCAATTAAATTTTAGTTTTTGCATATAAATAAATGGAAATTAAAATTTAAGTTCTAAACCAAACTTATATCTTATAGAAAAGGTTGTTATCATGACATTACATGATAAATCTGTTTAAAAAAATTATTAATGAAAAGACAATCTATGAAAATTGAGTTATTGAATCCATGGTGCTATTATTTTTACCGCAGCTGTATATACAAAGCTCATTGTTTGTGTGTCCTTTCCACATATTCCAAAAAGTATGCTTTAAAAATGCGGTGACGTAGGGGATGTTGGGAACCAAGCAACGGCCTGATCGGTTTTAACCTGGCAAAACACAGAGCTTATCTTGGCTTACACATCATCTCAAGTGGATACTGACCTCCGAGCTTTTATAGCTCAGGTGTCACCTGGGTAGCTGACTCTGACAACCGTTGGATCAGTGAGCAAAAATGTACCGCAAACTGTTCATCCAAAGAACATTAAAAAATGGTTGGAGCATTGTGCTTGTAACTCATCTCCGGAAAATTATCAATACAATGAAAACGAAAAGTAGAAGAAAAATACGGACCCCCCTAAAGTTGACGACCCACGCAAACGTTTTAAGGACCATGATTTAAGAATATGTACCTGGAATGTCCGAACCCTAAACTGGGAAGGTGCATCAATACAACTGGCGGATGTCCTCGAGATATATAAAGCTGATATAACAGCCATCCAGGAAATAAGATGGACAGGTCAAGGAGTATTCAAAACTAATAACTGCGACATATATTACAGCGGTCACTACTCCAAGCACGAATTTGGATGTGGTTTCGCAGTGAATAAAAGGCTAAGAAATCTTGTCTCCAGGTTCACTCCAGTAGACGAACGTCTGGCTACAATCCGCATCAAGGCAAAATATTTTTACATCAGCTTAATATGTGCCCATGCTCCGACAGAGGAAAAATGCGAAGATACCAAAGATGGTTTCTATGAGCGCCTGGAACAAGCCTATGACCGCTGCCCTAGCCATGACATTAAAATTGTTCTGGGGGATTTTAATGCCAAAGTAGGAAGGGAAAGCATCTATGGACCTACTGTCGGAAAATTCAGCCTACATGAAAACACCTCCGAAAACGGACTGAGGCTAATCGACTTCGCAACAGCGCGTAATATGGTTGTAAGCAGTACCAAATTCCAACACTTAAACATCCACAAGGAAACATGGCTGTCGCCAGATCGTAAAACGCGAAACCAAATCGATCATGTTGTGATTGACGGCAGGCACGCGTCAAGTGTGTTGGATGTTCGATCGATCCGTGGTGCCAACATAGATTCGGATCACTACCTAGTAGCAGCTAAGGTACGCACTAGGCTAAGCGCATCAAGAACTGCGCGTAACAATGCACAGAGAAAGCTTGACGTCAAGAAGCTGCATACGCAACAGACAGCAGATGCATTTTCCGATCAATTGTCTCAATTACTCCGAGCAGACACACCTCCCCCCGATAATATTAGTGAGCAGTGGAAACATATTTCACACTCAATGTCGACAGCAGCCAAGGAAACATTAGGGTACCGAGCACCACTCCCACGGAACCCATGGTATGACAATGAGTGCAAGCAGGCTACAGAGGCAAAGAATGCCGCCCATTACGCAATGCTGCAGGGTGTAGAAACCAGAGCTGCAAGGGAGAAATATCAGAGTTTAAGAAGGGAGGAAAAACGACTTTTCCGGCAAAAAAGAAAAGAATTGGAGTTGCGCGAGTGTGAGGAGATTGAATGGTGCAGGAATAGAAACGATGCCCGAAAATTCTATCAAAAAGTTAAACATCAAACAGAGGGCCAAAATGATGTTATAAACACCTGCAGAGATGGAAATGGGAATCTGGTTGTGGATACTGATAGTGTACTAAGGATATGGAGGTAGCATTTTTATAACCTATTGACACCAGAAGGTTATGACGTTGAAGAAGACTGCACACCAATCATAGAAGACAACATTGAATGCCAATTACCCAGCATAGAAGAAGTGAGGATAGCAATCATGCGCCTTAAGAATAATAAGGCTGCTGGCGCCGATGGGCTACCTGCTGAGCTCTTCAAGGCTGGAGGTGGTGAGTTGATTAGGAGTATGCATCAACTCATGTGCGCAATCTGGCAACAAGAAAGCATGCCCGAGGATTGGTCCCTCAGTGTACTTTGTCCCGTTCATAAAAAGGGAGATCGCACGGTATGCACCAACTACCGAGGCATAAGCCTGCTCCAAATTGCATACAAAATACTCTCAAGCGTTTTATGTGAACGCCTTAAGCCGCATGTGGATAACAACATAGGAGCATACCAATGTGGCTTTAGGCCTGGTAAATCGACCACCGATCAGATTTTCACATTGCGTCAAATTCTGGAGAAGTCTCGAGAAAAACAAATCGACACGTACCATCTCTTCGTCGACTATAAAGCCGCATTTGACAGCCCTATAAGAACAAAGCTGTTCCAAACCATGGCTGACTTTCGTATCCCCGCAAAACTAGTACGTCTTTGCAGAATGACGTTAACTGACACAAAATCTTCAGTTAAAATAGGGAAGGATCTCACCGAACCTTTTGATACGAAGCGAGGCCTCAGACAAGGTGACAAGCTATCTTGTAATTTGTTCAACATCCTGCTACAGAAAATTATTGAAAACGCAGCAGCTGTTACCGAGTTGAATTTAGGGAGCACACTAATAACATCACAAAGCATGCTTCTCGCTTATGCTGATGATATAGACATCATTGGCAGAAATTTGAGAGCAGTAACTGTGCCCTTTGCAAGTATAGAAAAAGAGTCGGCTAAACTGGGACTGATAGTTAATGAGGACAAAACCAAATTATTGGTTGCAACAACTAGAGAAATGTCGCGACAACATCCTAGCGGCAGAGTGGAGGCTGGCAGTTGCAACTTCGAGGTAGTTGATGAATTCATATACCTCGGTTCCGCCATTAATAAACATAATGATACAAGCCTCGAAATAAAAAGAAGGATTATGTTAGCTAATAGGTGCTACTATGGGCTAAACAAACAACTAAACAACAAAGCCCTCTCTAAACGGACAAAAATTACCCTGTACAACACGCTTATACTACCCGTGCTTCTCTACGGTGCGGAGACATGGGTACTAGCGCAAGCAGATGAAGCTGTTTTAGGTGTTTTTGAGAGGAAAATCCTTTGAAAAATATTCGGCCCCGTTTGCGTAAATGGCGAATATCGCCGCCGAAACAATAGTGAGCTGTATGAGCTTTATGCTGACATGGGCGTGGTAGTGCGCATTAAGGTCCAAAGATTGCGGTGGTTAGGCCATGTTATGCGAATGGATGGAAATGCTCCAGCGTCACGAATTTACGGCGGAAATTTCCAAGGACCGCGCAAAAGGGGTCGTCCAAGGCTCCGGTGGTGTGACCAAGTCGAAGAAGATTTAAGATTTTTAGAATTCTACAATAAACGCGGCTAAAGACCTACTTAGGTTGTAGATAGCCATCTAAGTAAGTAAGTAAGTAAGTATGCTTTAAAAATGACGTATTTTTAATGAACACATTGCTAAATCAATGATGATTTTTTCTGGATAGTTGGAATGATCGATTAATTAACAAAAAACAGTAAACTATTTCATTATGATTTTTTGCAAATGTTGAGCTAATGTATTACGCTTCAGTTATTTACTTTGTTCTATGTACTGATTTACATCGATCAAAAGATACAAAGCGTTTTATAAAAAAATTTCCAGTAATTTCCAACATCGTATAAAATTGAAATTGATATATGGGCGTTGGGCGTGGCACTTGCAATTTTTTTAATTAATGAGGACTCAAATACAATCTCTACTAGCGATCTGTAATAATATAAATGCGAAATTGAGAAAAATACTAAGATTTTTAATTTTAGGTTATGTGGGAAGTAGGCGTGGTTATGGGCGGATTTAAACAAAAAATTGTTTTTTTTTTGCTAATTAGGCGAAATGAGGGATATGTAAAAAATTTCAAAGCCCTAGCTCAATTCCCTCTAATTTTTGCCGCGTCTTGTGTGAAAATATTCCACTGTGCGCCGTCCTGTTGGAACCACATGTCCTCCAAGTCCATATCATCCAATTGGGGCCAAAAATATTCGGTTATCATTGAACGGTAGCGATTCCCATTCACAGTAACGTGCCGGTCTTGATCATCACGGAAGAAGTACGGCCCAATGACGCCGCCGGCCCATAAACCGCACCAAACCAATGATGACTCTGGAGTACGTGTGGATTGCTGTCCGACCAACAACGCATATTTTGTTTATTGACGAAGCCATTCAGCCAGAAATGAGCCTCATCGCTGAAGATGATTTTTCGATTTTTCGCGCTCTTAACGTTGAGGCCACTGACTCCGAATTTCGGTAGTAAATTTTAATAATTTCGACTCGTTGTTGGCTCGTATATCTTTCCATCATGAAATGGCGAACCTTACTGAAGAGAAATGTCAAAAGAGCTCAAAAAATATGGCGTCGTTTGCTGTCCCTGTCGGTCTACTTTTGTAGCATCCCAGTTGAAAACCCCTTTATATGGGGGATTTTATGTCAATTGAGTCTATTTTTAAACCAGATATCTTCTGATCGGGATAAAACTTGCGCCAAGTTTGGTCCTATTGAATAGTATTTATGGACTGCTACTAAGGACTGCTGTAGTTGAAGCGTGTTAAAAATTGACATTTTCGACAAACAGTTCTTTTTTCCCATCCATATAACCAATTACCTATTTTATTTAGAAAATTTTCCCAAAGTGTTTTCGATGGTTTCTTCTTCAATTTTTTTTAATTAATAAAAAAATCAAAAGAATATTTTTTGGTAAATTTTACTGATGTCAAAAAGATCACGTAGAAACAGAAGTTTAGTAACTGTCGTTAAACACACAAAAAAATCAATAAAAAACCATAAAACATAGGAAAAAATCAAAAAAAAAAACAAATGAGAAAGTTGCAATCGGGTAAACCGACCATGGTATACCCTCACTTTGTGAGTAGTGTAATATATAACATCATTACAATAATTAATCTGCTAATTTGTGTGGGAGTTCCAGAAGAAGTCTAACAAATACACCTATTTTTCGGTAAACAGTAGAATCTTTAAATACATAGCTCTGTGCCGAACTAAAAGCTTTATGCACACTGGTATATTAACGTTACGAGCTATTAAATTTTGGTATGACGTTGTCATTTTCTGTGGGAGGTACAAAAAGGGGCTTGGTGATAACGCCCACTTTTCACAGGACTGTAGGCACTATAACAGCATTACACTGTGCAAAATTTCAAGTAATTGTATGCACAGGTGTTAAAGTTATAAGCCGTTAACTTTTGGTGTAAAACGGTCCCTTTGTGTGGGAGGTACCAAAAGAGGCTGTACAATAATGACCATTTTTTACCGGTCTACAGGCGCTACAAAAACACTATGCTGTACAAAATTTGAAGTATTTTTATGCACTTGTATTAAAGTTATAAGCAGATCAATTTTGATGCAAAATGGTCCATTTGTGTGGGAGGTACCAAAAGGGTCGTGGCAACTTCACCAATTTGCCTCGAGGTGATAGCGACTAATAAAATAATACAATGTGTGGAATTTCAGAAGATTCTAATTAGTGGTATAGAAGTTACTAAAGAATCAGTATTTCAAAATTTAGTAAAATATAGATTATTTAATAACATATATAAAGGGTTTTCCGTTAAGGACATAACAATTTTATTTATTAATAAAACACAGAATATTTAAGATATATTTAGAGTTAAAATTCATTCCTGGTGTTGTGTTCCATTTTAAGAATGAAATTCGATTTCGGCCACGAGCCCGTCTCTGGACCCAATTATCCACCACTCTTGAACACATTTCGACCGTAACGTTGGCAGTTTCGCGTTGGATGTTGTCTCTGAGCTCGTCTAAAGTTGTTGGCGTAGACTTGATGTGGCCCCAGAAATATAAATCCAATGGCGTTTAATCGCAAGAACGTGGTGGCCATTTGACCGGACCATTTCTCGAGATAACACGTTCACCAAATTTGCCTTTCAGTACATCGATTGTAACGCGTGCTGTGTGGCACCGTCTTGTTGAAACCACATATCGGCGATGTCAAGCTCATCCAATTCTGGCCAAAAATAATTTTCTAACATGGCACGATAGCCCTCTCCTCTCCATTGACGGTAACATGACGATTGTTTTTATCGGCGAAAAAATACGGCACAATCACACCTCCGGCATGAAAACCACACAGTAATTTTTTGCGGATGCAATTGTGTCTCTTGAAGCACATGTGGGTTTTGTTGCCGTCCAATAACGCATATTTTGTTTATTGACACTGAAAGATCATTAAAAATGTTTGAGGGTGCGTAGATATAAAGATACAAACTTGTTATGTCCCTATTGGAAACCCGGTACTACTTATCAGAACCATTCACAATTTCTCTCATAGTATTACTTTCTTGGTCGCTATCAAATTTAGAAAAACGTGTGATAACATTTTTCACAAAAAGTTAACAGCTTATAACTTTTATTCCAGTCCATACAAATACTTTCAATTTTATACAGTGTAGTGCTTTTGTAGCACCTACAGTCCCGTAAAAAATGGGCGTTATTACCAAACCCCTTTAGGTACCTCCCATATAAATAGACCATTTTGCATAAAGAGTTAAAAGTTTATAACTTCGATTCCTTGGTACATCCCAAACAAAATGGCCAAAATAAAAAAAATTAAAAATGATTTTTTGAATTTCCATTACTTTTTACAATATGGTCCTAATTTCTACATTTATCCACAGATTTTATTCACATAGGCATAGGCTCCTTCGTTAGGATGCTAGCTTTCAAAAATTTAAACAAAAATTATTTTTTATGTTTATTTTTCGTGCCAGCAAAGAACGAGGTTTTTGAAAAAATCACATTTTTACAAGAGTTACAAAATAAAAAAAAAATCTTAAATTCAAAGGTCATCTCGGCTCTGTCTGGTTTATACTTCATGGCCCAAATGCTAAAGGTACCATCCATTAAAATTGAAATTAAAAAAAAATTAAAAAATGTTCTATACAAATTTTTTTGTTGGTTTCATAATATAATAGTATGCCTCAATCTATGCAAAAAAGTTATTGCATAGTGTTATATACAAAGAACATTTTCCTCAATTTGTTAGGGACTTAAGAACGATTTAAATCAAGGTACCTAAAGGATTCTACGAATTTACTGAAACACATCGAATTATTTATTACAGCATTTTAACAAACGTTGACATTACAAACACACAATCGACAACGATCTATATTATTGGATTTTCTCCGTCAACACTTTAGCGAATCACCACCATCTGCGGGTATTTTTCCGACGATGGTCGCCAAACATTGATTGTGTTTTATTGCATTTGATTTTGTTGTGCCGATAATGTTCCCTTCTCTGCCATTGTTTTTCTTCGTTTCAAATCGGTTTATTTATTATCGCGCTTGTGTCTTAAGTCTTTTGTTTACATTTGTAATCACTTGCCAGTTTGCGGTTTTCATATTTCTTTATTGTACGTATATCTCTTCCTTCGCTCATATTGTTTAAGCATTCACACTTTATTAACTCACTTTAATTTCAAACAAAAACACATTCGCCACTGAAGTAATTTAATTTCAAATATGTACATTTATCATGAAATCGTATTAAATCACATGTTAACTGAAGAATGTGATTTTCATTCGAAGTGTAAAATATTTCATTGAATTTTGTTCAATTAACAGTTGACGTCACTTGTTGTTATCAAGAGTTCAAATAAATTTGTTCAACGCAATTGTGTTTTCAGATTGTCGGAAAATGCGTGTTACAGTTTTTTGGTTGTCAATCTTGTCTTGGGAAACAAGATAAGGATTTGGTATATTTGTTTTTTTCGTTATAATATTTTAAATAAATACATATGTGCAAAGCTTTCCTGCAGCAACAATGTATTCAAGCAAAAGACGCAGACACGAACGCTCACCATCCTATCTTGGGTAGCTCGGTTACAAATAATAGGGCTGAGTCACTTCTTGATTTTATTCTAACTAAAAACCTGGACGACCACTTGTTCTCAGATCACCATTATATAAAGTAAAGACTAGCGGCAAAATAGTTAAACCTGTCGTCCTCAGAAGTGTGAGGAACCGAATGACAAAGTCGATCTGGATAATCTGGTTGACCACATCACTACTTCTTGCAATAGTTCCCTTGAATAAGCTTGTCTAAAACCAAGGTACTAAGATACAACTAAACCAATTAAATTCTGAACTACATGCTAGGAAAAAACCTGCAACAGGCTATACAACAAAGTCTATTACACTGGGGTCCCACTAGTGACTGGGATGCCTATAAAGATCTACAAGAAGGAGCTTAGGAAAGCGCAGACGTCCTTGGCACACCTTTTAAAGAGAAGTGAAAAAGATCTCAGATTCCGCAAGGCAAAGGAAGATACTGTTCGCAACACCCTGTACAGTTAACTATCTGCTGGATTAAAAGCGAGCAGTCGCTAAATGTACTGGTCGATGCACTTTTCCCGGGTAACTCTCTGACAGAACTCGAGGAACAGCAGGACCAGCAAGAAAAGCGAGGTGACTACAAAAGTCGCTAGATTGTTGACCGAAAATTCCAGACTAAGCTGGGCAATTAACAGCTTTGAGCCCTGAACCAATCCAGCAGAAATGCAGAAAATGTTGAAGTGGATTATCACCAGGCTGAAGAAAATTTATGAAAGCTGTAACAGGCTCTCGTTTATCCCCAATCGATGGAGTTGTCAGTTCTGACGGGACATTGCCTGATTGGCGAACACGCCAAAAGGTTGGGTATTGACTCCAAGGACTTCCGTAGAAGTTGTGGAGATGAGGACGAAGTGGCGAGCATTGACCAACTGCTTTGCTACTGTCCCGCATTGAGTAAACGAAGTCTGGATATACTGGGGTCGGCATTTCTAGAAGTCTGACATATATTTCTGGTACCGATATTCGTATTATTTGTTAACTTTGTTAATCTAATGAGTTGTTTTCGATGAGGGCATCGAAGCCTGTGATAGCACAATTGTTCTAAAGGGCTTTCCAACAAGAGGTGTTATTTTGGTATTTAAAGAAAAATGCCATTTTTGAGATAAATGATCGGATTTCATAATAAAGAGGAATTTATGCCGTTAATAATGAAAAACAACATCAGCCAAATGGCCACCACGACCACGCTTACAGCACCATATCCTTTTCATGAAATTTTCTATAACCAAAGTGGCTGCCCTATGTCCTCGATAGCCTCACGAATTCTATCTTTGAGGTCTTGAATCGACGCTGTGCTGTTGGCGTAGACCTTATCTTCCACGTGGCCCCAAAGGAAGAAGTCGCAAGGTGTTAAATCACAAGATTTCCGTGGCCAATTGTGATCACCTCTTCGAGAGATAACACGGTCCGGAAACTTTTCCCGTAATAGAGCAATGGTTTTGTTGCTTGTAGCGCCGTATTGCTGAAAGTAAACGTTGTCAAGATCAATACCATACAACTCCGACCATAAAAAATCATTAATCATATCTCGATAGCGCAATCCATTCACCGTAACTGTTGATCCAACCTCATTTTCGAAAAATCAAAGAATAAAAGCTTCAAAAGTGACAGCTACCGAAATTCCGGGTGATTCAAAATAACACCTCTTGTTGGAAAACCCGTATATGAGCTGGTATCTCCGGCTGCCACCTACTTGAATCGATTCAGCATCAAAGCGACCTCTGCACCGGGTATGATTTTTCCGCTCAACGCTGATACCTTTAGCAACAAGAGCCACGAGCCATGATAATTTTTAAATACTGGTTTCTCGAAACGATAGACAGAATCATATTCGAAACACTTTCTGTAACTATTCTGATGTATTGGAAGTTACAAACAGATGTTGTACATATTCTCAACACTCAGATGTGTTGGATGACCATATTCCATTTCCAAATAAACATCAATTGAGTAGCCTCAGCAGACAATACTTCCGCATTTCTGACGATTGATGATTTTTACCCCGAAAAAAAAACATCATCGGCAGAGTTCAATAACACAATGATACTAAAGAGACTACAATAATTAACAGAATTCAGCAGGGTGCCATGAATCGTTAAGAAACATGTGTGTTCTTGCCATTAGATGCCAATTATAAGGTGCTAATATTTTTCAATAAAACATGATAACTCAACTTATTATGTAGATCTGTGTATTTGATATGCTAGAATTGTGATTATATTAAGATAAATACTCGTAACCACAACAATTAAGGGCTGAACATACCCATTACATATTTATAATGAATGAGTTTTTAAACTAATAATCGTTTCGGTGTTTTATCAATTCCTATATTAATAATTGCGATGATAAATGTATAGTTGAATATTTATTGAAGTAAAAAATTAACGTAATTACATGAGTAGATACTCAACTGAGTTTAGGAATACTTTTATTATACCTCCAAAGTGAACGCTGGAGAGTGGTATACGAGTATGTATATCATTTCCTATGGACCAAAAGCGTAACACATAGAAGCAGTGATGAACTGAACACTTTAAAACAGTGACATCAAAATATCTATTTCCGTTGTTTGTTGTAAATATTTATCACTATCAGATTGACATTGTTATGGCACTTAGAATGTATTACCAATCTAGACACCCTGCTGGAGAGTGGTATACGAGTATGTATATCATTTCCTATGGACCAAAAGCGTAACACATAGAAGCAGTGATGAACTGAACACTTTAAAACAGTGACATCAAAATATCTATTTCCGTTGTTTGTTGTAAATATTTATCACTATCAGATTGACATTGTTATGGCACTTAGAATGTATTACCAATCTAGACACCCTGCTGAACTCTGTTAATTATTGTAGACCGTTTCTTATCTCTGTGTTATTGAACCCGGCCAGCGATGTATGTGTTTTTTGAATGAACCATGTCATTTTGTGTGGCACTTCGTCCATCAACCACCAGAAATGCGAATGCTTTGTCTGCTGGGGCTACTCAATTGAAGTTTATTCAAAAGATCGACACATGTCGAGGGTTGAACATACATCTTGCTTTGTATACATCGGAATAATCACAGAAAATATTATCAGTGTGATACTGTCATACGTTCGCGGAAACATAGCCTTAAAAATTCTCATTTACTTAGTGGTTCTGGCTCCTTAAAGCATCGGAGTTGAGTAGAGAAAAGCATACTTACCTGGCGTAGGGGTTACCGTGATCATGAAGGCGGTTCCCCCGGAGTGAGGCTCGATCATTGCACTTCCGATTGAGTTGACCTCCGCGATTATTCCTAATGTGAATAACTCGTGCGTGTAATTTTTGTTAGCCGGGAATGGCGTTCGCGCCGTCCCGATTGCTTAAATAAATTTCATTATTTATATTTTGCGTTTATATCGATTTATCACTGTTGTATTATAGGAAAAAGGTTTTTTATTATCATACGAAAAAGTCGGCCTTTCAAGTTTTTCGATTCGTGTTGTTTTTGGTTCAAAATGGAAAAGTTATGTACCATCGTCACTGAAGGATTGAACAAATTTAGTTTCGGTGGAAAAATTTTTGTAACAAGTCAAAAACATATGCTCAACTCTGCATTTTAGCAACATTTTATCTTCGTCCTTTTTCTTCTGAATATATTTTTGATGCCATCAGAGAAAAATAATAAGGAATTTGGTATTTTATGTATATAGGAGATACCAGAACGGATGCGAAAATGTTGCCAATTCTTTTCTAGGCTACAGCTATCCGGCTTGCTTTTGAGGATAATACGAGACATAGATCTAGATAATACGAAACATGTCCAAAAAATATTTTAAAAACATTTCGACACATGAGTTCTGGGCGATTCCACTAAACTGACCCCATCACATATAAAAAATAGAACAGCTTTTAGAAATAAAATACTTAGGGATATCACGAACAATTTCATTTTAGAAATTCATGAAGAGTTGATGAAATTTAGGAATAGTATTATTTCTATCAATAAGTTTCCATTGATTACACAGTGCGACAAAATAAACTCAAGTTGAGAAGCAAATGACGTGATACTGTTTTTTCTTTTAGGGTACGTGTTGGCCAGCAGGTATCTGGGCAGCGCTCGGTCCTAGCTGGAGTGCCTCCGGGCTCTCTTCGGGGACCGGTGCTGTACAATATCTTCGTCAGCGACGTGCCCGGTCCTCCCGAGGGTGGCTTGTTGCTAACCTACGCGGATGATGTATTGCTGGCTCTTTCTGGACCTAGGGCTAGCACGCTTAACCGACGACTGAATGTTTATCTGGACTCCGACTCAACGTGGGGAAGTGCGTTTCCGTCGTTTTTAGGGGCAGGACTAGGACGATCTACCCCAATTTTAAGGCCTTCGTGCCGACTCTTATAATTGGGGACGAGCTGATTGGTACTTCTGACAGGATGAAGTTGTCATTTTCCACGACAGATTTGATTTTTGTAGGCATATCGACTATGCTCTTCAGAAGGGTATGAGATTATTCTTTGGCTATCATAGATTACTACGGATGAGGGGTGGCCTTCCGACGGAAGTGAGACTCCTGATATACAGACAGGTTGTCAGGCCCACCATATCCTACGCCTTCCCAGTCTGGTTCGCCATTTCGTCGCACCAGATGGAAAGGATTAGGATATGGGAGAGGCGTATCCTATTCTCATGTCTAGAACTTCGCTGCGTTGTTGGTGAGGGCGGCTCCTAAAGGCGTCCATCGTGTAGGTTCCTCTAAAGTAGGATTGATTTCGATAGGATCGATGTGTTCATGGTCAGCAGTGCGATCCGTTTCCTGGAGAATGGGATTGTTAGGGATTCACTCCTCTTCGAGGGCGACATAGATTCGTCACTGGCCAAGCGGCACCCGCCTCCCGCTGCCCTTCTCCGGTTCCGGGACGAAGGAATGATGTTTGACGGCGAGCAGCTGATGTTTTACCACAGGCGCTACGACACACACAACTTTGAGGACACTGTGTATAATACTGCACAGTAGTCCTCACTTGTAAATTTGTTAAGAATAGTTTTAGGGATAGTTTTTAGGGATAATTTTTCAGATTAGTTATTAAGATTAGTTTGTAAGTTTTATGATAGCCTTTTTAGAGATGGGCCCTTTTTTAATTATTCTGGATTTTTGGGGCACTTTTTGTTTGATTGTTTGGTTTTTAATTTTGTTTTGATGGAATGCTTGCGGCTTCATCGCAGCACAATATTTCTCTTTTATCTTGTAAGCCCGTATTTGTACCTTAACGATTTGTACCTTAATGGTGGGCATGTTTATTTATAGTTAATAATTAGCATTTAAGTAATTTAATGTGAATTAGTTTTAAGGAATGAATAGAATAAATGGCCTAGCAAAAACAAAAACTAAAAACTAAAACTTCCTTATAAAATTTACTATATATGTAAATCAATTAATCATGCGGTTATCTCACAAAATAATTGGTAAAAACAATGCCTTCTCATAGTTTGTACTTATACTGGTAGATTAAGATTATTCAAAATAAAATAGTATAATACGAATACTCGAACGAGGAGTATCTTATAAATACTCAACGAGTAGAGTATGAAATATTTACTCACACCGTAAAGGTCTTATATTATTCCTCTACAGCCTAATTATTAATTTTATTTCAGATATGAAATTTAAAAATAGAAGGCATACATTTTGGTACAAATTGATAAAATAAATTGAAGAATAGAAGCATTAAGAGAACGATGTGGGCGGCAGTGAGGACTCGTAAGGTAATTTTAAAACAGCATATTGATTGTAACTGTTTTTGATTGGTTCTGAAATAAAAGGCATAAGAGTGTTTCCCTAATGTAGTTAAAGAATATCAATAAATTTTAGAAAATAAGTAAGGATATCCGACCTAAACATTATTTCGACATCACTATCATTTATTTTTTGAGAAAAAATTTCCAAAATTTTATGTCCTCTTTCAAACGACGTAAACTTTGTAAAAATCGGTTCAGCCTTTCAAGAGCAATAACAAATTTCATAAAATCCAAAAATGATTTTTTTAAATTTAAAATATCCACAAAATTTAAGAAAACATTTTTTCATGAAATAAATGCTAGGGAGATCTTATATTTTATAAACTTTTCAGTCCAAAAACAATATTCGTGGGTTTATATTAAAATGTCTAACCCTAAAAGAGAAAGAGTTTTTAAGATATCAGCACTTGTTTCTGGCAACGATTTTTTTATTTGTTAGTGTTAAGAAAAAAACAAGTTTAATAGATGCATATTGGCTAATTAGTATTGGACAATATTTCGTTTTGCTTATTACTTTTCCACATTCATACTGTGTCACACCCGTTACATTGGCATGCCATCCCCGTTACATATTATTATATTCACAACAAATAAAATAATAATTTAAATAAGTTAATATGATATGAATAATAAGTCTACAATATACGAATACAATATACTCTCGAGATACCAAACATTTTTTTTGTTGACAGCACATAAAAAAATTTTACTGTATGGAATATGTAAAGGAAATTGCTGACCAAGATTTTAGCAAAACCTAAGGTCACACCCTTTACGGTGATATAGCAACCATTTTTTTCAAATATAGGGTTTTGCAACAAGAGTGATATGATTTCTTTGAAAAAAAAACACACTTATTGTTAAGGAAATTCAAACGTTTTTTATTTAATGTGAAGCACAATCGATACAATTAAGTTCTAAATAAAATGCCATTCAAATGGCCTCCACGACTTCTTCCGCAGGAACGAATTCGATGAACCCAATTTTCGAGCACTTTTTCCACTAAATCAAATCCTATGTCATGAATGGCACGTTCAACATTGACTTGTAAAGCTTGAAGAGAGTCTGGTTTATTTCAAAAGACCAATGACTTCAAATAACCCCACAAGAAATAGTCTAATGGTGTTAAATCACAACTTCTTGGAGGCCATTCAATATCACAATTTCTTGAAATAATCGAATCTCCAAACTTTTCTCGCAACAATTCAATTGTTTCATTTGCTGTGTGGCACGTAACCACAATCGGTCAATGCCAAAAAGATAGCTCTTAACGAGAGCTTAAATATTGCTCATGGATGTCAAGGTCGTAGGTCGACTGGAAAGTGTTTTTTTTTTTGTGATTTTAACAAAAAATGGACTTAGCATAATTTTCAAATGTGAACGGAAAGTTTGTTTTTGCTGTAGCTCCTTAACGGTACGTCGGATCGGAAATCGGTCAAAGGCAAAAAGATTGCTCTTAACGAGAGCTAAAATACTGTTCATGGGTATCAAGGTCGTAGGTCGACTTGGATTTGAAAAAAAAATTAATTAGCACACGAAAAGTTGCAATTGGAGAACGATTATTTTAATAATAAAACTGAATAATTTGTAAACGTTGTTCTTGCGTATATCTCTCCATGATGAAATTGTATACACTACTGAATACAATGAAAATCAAATGACAGATCATGACATATTACAAACGGCCGAAACTTCACTTCAAAATCATATCATCCCTATTGGAAACCCCGTTATTATTTAATTCCGTTGCATACCAGTAGGTATCACTTAAGTGTGTCTACTTGCCGTTATAAGTTAAACCGATCAAAATCAGGAACATACTTAGTAACAATATAACAAACTTTCCGTTAAAATAACCCCTCTCTAGAAGTAAATACAGGGTGTTTTTTTAGACGTGTGGTTTCCAATCTGGCAATACTTTTTTCGGAGTTGGTCTTTTTGACAGCTGTCACTTGATTTATGCTCAGTTTGGTTTGCTATTTCATAATGAATAGGCTTACTCCGGAACAACGTTTGCAAATCGTGCAAATTTATTGCCAAAATAATGGTTCGGGTCGCACGACGCGCCGCGCTGGAAAACAAGAAACATTTGTTAGCAATGATGCTCACTTTTGGACGTTAATAAGAAAAATTGTCGCATTTGGAGTAATGATAATCCACAAGCCATTGTTTAGACGCCGTTACATCCACAAAAAGTCACTGTTTGGTGTGCTCTATGGGCAGAGGGAATCATTGGTCCATATTTCTTCAAAAATGAAGCCGGCCATAACGTTACAGTCAATGGGGAACGCTATAGAGCCATGCTTCATGACTTTTTCGTGCCTGAATTGGAGGATGTTGATGTGGACGACCTTTGGTTCCAACAAAACGGCGCTACATGCCATACAGCCAACGAAACAATCAATTTATTGAAGGAATCTTTTGGCGAGCGCTGGACTATTTTTTGTGGAGTTATGTGAAGTCGCCTGTCTACGCAGATAAACCCGACACGATTGACGACCTGGATGAGAATATTCGGCGCGTTATTGATGACATACATTCCCAAATACTGCAAAAGGTGGTCGAACATTGGGCCTCTCGGCTGGAATTTATTCGAGCCAGCCGCGACGGCCACTTGCCGAAATCGTTTTTGAAACATAATGGCAAACCCTTATCTGTATAATAAAGCTAAATTCTTGGTCATAACATTAAATTATAGGGGTTTTATTTCTTCTTCAAAACCACACGTCTAAAAAACACCCTGTATATAAACAAAAAATATAAGAAACAATCCTTTTGCCAATACGAATAATGTTGGGTAAATATTTATAATTGTCTAGTAAATAACATGACAATCCACAACCAAAATTCCCAATTATTGAAAAAACACAATATTGATTTGAATAGAGTGGATTCGATTCGAATCAAGAAACACATAAAGTTTAGATAACTGTATAACATCTTCGAGTCGATAATAGAACGGTCTATATAATTCAATGTTTAAAGATGAAAAACAATGTTTAAAGTTAAAAGCCCGAAAACAGCTGAGCTGCCAAAAAATCACCCATATCTGCTTACAAATGTTATGTTTTATATATATTCTATATTAATGTACTTTATTCAAATTTATCTGATTATTTCGGGACGGCGCGAACGCCATTCCCGGCTAACAAAAATTACACGCACGAGTTATTCACATTAGGAATAATCGCGGAGGTCAACTCAATCGAAAGTGCAATGATCGAGCCTCACTCCGGGGGAACCGCCTTCATGATCACGGTAACCCCTACGCCAGGTAAGTATGCTTTTCTTATCACTACTCTAAGATCTTAAGAAGAGTAAATAATGATTTGAATGAGAATGATTCTATGTCGAGCATAATGCAGACGATTTTTTCCACCACAAAGCAAGATTATAAATGTTTTCAGTGATTGCAAATTACTCATATTTGTAGCTAAGATCCAGAGCTAAGATGTATGAAAGCAATTTTAAAATATACAAATGGTGGAGGAAAATTAGATGTGGTTAACACTATGTTGTTGGAAAGAAAAACCCACCCTGAGTCATCGTCCAAATACGTTGAGATATCTTCACAAGTGCACACATTATACGCATGTCTGAAGATACATGATGCTTACATATACATATAAAAACACATGTGTGTGCGGTATAAAGAACTACTGCCAGAAATACCTACCAATTATTTGGTAATCCTCTCCAAAGGTTCTTCCTATGTAGAGGATTAGAGGGTTTTTTTTCAAACATAAGCCATTGAAATGTCGATGTCCAATGGATTATATTTACATTATTCCGACATTAAATAATTCTCATTTGACTTGTTAAACCTTATTGTTAAGAACTCGGAGATGAGCGGAGAAAAGCATACTTACCTGGCGTAGGGGTTACCGTGATCATACCCCGGAGTGAGGCTCGATCATTGCACTTTCGATTGAGTTGACCTCCGCGATTATTCCTAATGTGAATAACTCGTGCGTGTAATTTTTGTTAGCCGGGAATGGCGTTCGCGCCGTCCCGATTGCATAAATAAATATCATTATTAAGATTATGGATCATGTTCGATACTTGGTAATTTATTTCATATCTGAGGGAAATAAAATATGCCACTGGGAAAGTTCGACACCGTGATAAAAAGGCGAAAGTAATATTAAGAAGTTTTTTTGTTAGTAATAATATTCCTGAATGTTTCGCAATATGAACGATAAGACGGGCTACGTTGAATAATTTATCGTCTATAGTTTAACTACTTTTGTTGGTTTTAAAAAGCAGAAACCAGTCCCAAATAAGAAATTTTATTGAGCTTGATTGATAGTGCTGTGCTCGAAATTTTTACCGAAATGAGATATAACTCTTTGGAGCATGCTGAATCCAGTGGTGACATCAGTTTTTCTAGGTTAGCTCTTGTTTTTGAGATTTTTGAACACAAAGTTTGCTGAAAAAGAGGAGAGGTTAGTTATTTCGGTGGTAATTTTGAAGTACATTATTTCGATTAAATGATTCTGAATGGTTAAAACCGTTAAATATTTTTTTAATCTCGGAAACTGGCGCCCAAATAACATAAAAAATCTTTTGATTTTCAGATATTTTCTTTACTTTTTTTTCTATTACCACTGAAAAACTCAATTTAACATTTTGGTGGTTAGCTTCTTTGGCATTTCATGACGGCAAATATTGTTTTACAATTCATCTTTAAATTCTTGAAAACAATTTGTGTGGGTGTATTTTCAGAAGTCAAAAGCAAAACAAAAGACTTAAGACACAAACATGATTTGTATTAAAACAGGAAATGATTTAAGCAAAATGTCCCCCCCATAAACAAAAGGCTTAAGAAATAAAATTACTCTTTCTTGAGTGTTACACATTTTTTTCCTGTTATGCCTCTTTTGCTCCTCTTTCCTCAGGAAGCACCGAAAACTGAGAAATTGAAACCAATCAGACATAAAATGTCTCAGAAAACAATTAACCTTGAGCTTAACTGAAATAAATCAATTAAGTCCAGTTCGGTCATACACTAAATGGCCATAATCGATTCATTTAGATCTCAACACACAGAGTGCGAGTCGAACATAAAAATTTGTTATCCGACTATCGACTTCTTGTTTTGTAACCCTGACAATAGGCATACGCGTACGAACGTACGTACGCATTAACATTAAATAACACTCCGGTAAAAAAGACAAGAAAAAACTCTACGCATTTATTTTGCGGAGCCGCTGATCTTTGTGCCTTTATGTCGGGACAAGAAGTAATGAACTCAATGAAATCAAAACAAAGACAGACAGACGGACTGACAGGCAACTGGACAGCAAAAAAAAAATCTACAACAAGAAAAGCATAAAATGAAACAAATAAACAAACTTATCATCGTCCAAAATGCTATTGTTGCACAATGACCATAATAAATGGTCGTCAGAATTGTACCTCTCGACGCAGTCCTCTGTCCGCCGCCTGTCTCTATCTCTGTTGTCGCAAACAATACAAGTGTTGACAACATTAAAATACTTTTATGTTTTATTTGTATTGCGTGTATTTTGCATTCACTCAGCGGCCGAAGGAGCGCCTGAATAAAATGCGTACTTGATTAATGATTATCTAAACAGAAAACAACAGTTTTAAAAAATCGACGACAGAGAAAATCCAATCGACAGTAATGACAATACGAGTACCAACAACTTCACTATTCAGAGTAACGACAACATGTCTGGCGGTTAATTAAGATTGCTCGATGAAATTCTTTAGGTTTAGGAAAATCCCCAAGTACTTTGGGAAGTTTATATTAGTAGTGTAGTTAAATATAGCGCGCCCTTTTATACGCTTCATTTACAGGAAATTACATTTATTTCACTTCAAAAATTACAAATTGAAAAAACAATTTTGTTCATTGTCGATCCCCTTTTTGTGAAATTCAGAAAGGTACGAATTTCGAAAAATAAATATAGCTAGAATCTCATTGCAGGGAGAGGGTATGCTTTTCATACCCTTTTAACCACAACAGAAACAAAATGATTAAGCGGGTGTAACTTTGGTTTTTTTTCGGCCAATTCATTAAAGAGACAACCGACAATTCATAAAATAAATCCATAAAATCTTTAATATTATTCTCAATTATTTTTTTTTGTTATTTGTACGTCTTGACACCAGAAATTTAGGCTAACTACACTGTGCAACAAATTTTGGGTCATCAAATCTTTCCCGAACGAAACCAATTGGACAAGATTATACACCACTAGGATATAGTTTTGCAAAGTTACCTCAAATTTTTGTTTTATAGCCCGTTGAAGTTGGGGTATTTTTAGTTAAATTTCCAAGCAAAAATGCACTACAGCGGGCAGATGTCAAAACAAACAAAAAACACCTCCTCCGAAGTGACCCTAAAGCGTTAAGTTCGGCCGTGCCAAATCTTATATACCATCCACCGTGGATCGCACGTGAATGATTGCGGGTACTAATCAACTCATTATACCAAATTTCAGCCCAATTCGAATGTTGACTGTGGCATATGGTGAAGCTACCTTGGACCAAAGCAACGTTTATCGATGGTACAAAATGTTCTTAGAGGGCCGAGAAGATGCGAAGGACGAACAGCGTGCCGGACGCCCGAGCACGTCAACAACAGACGACAAAATCACAGTTTTCTTTGATTGCAGGGGCGTGGTGCATTATGAGTTCTTGTCGCAGGGTAGTACGGTCAATAAAGAATATTACCTGCAAGTTATGCGCAAAGCAATCCGCCAAAAACGCCCGGATTTGTGGAAAAACAAAAACTGACTTTTGCACCATGATAACGCCCCTGCACACACATCGTTGCTTGTGCGCGAATATTTGGCCAAAAACAACACAGTAATGGTGCCGCAGCCACCGTATTCCCCTGACCTCGCCCACTGTGACTATTTTTGGTCCCAAAACTGAAAAGGCCCATGAAAGGACGACGCTACGCCACGATTGAGGAGATAAAGACGGCATCGAAGGAGGAGCTGAACAAGATCACAAAAAATGATTATTTGAAGTGCTTCGATGATTGGAAAAAGCTTTTGGCAGAAGTGTATTATATCCAAGGGGAATTACTTTGAGGGGGACAAAATAGATATTCATGAATAAATAAATACTTTTTGAAAAAATACAAAATTCGCGATATTTTTTGAACATACTGTGTATATGGTGGAAAATCTTTTTTTAAAATCTTTGAATTCAAAGAAAATATATTTGGAACAGAAATGTTTATACCCTACACCACACTGTGGTACAGGGTATTATGACTTTGTGCATTTGTTTGTAACACCCAAAAGGAGAAGAGATAGATCCATTGTTTATTATACCGATCGATTTGTAATCACTTTCTGAGTCGATTTAGCTATGCAGACGTCTGTAGATGTATTATTTTAATCAAAGTACAGGTCGCAATTATGGCCCGATCTTGACGAAACTTTACACATATCTTTTTTTGGCCCAAGGACGATCCCTATTCAATTTGGTTAAAATCGGTTCAGATTTGGATATAGCCCCCATATATATGTTACCCCCGATTTGGCATGTAAGCGCTGTAAAAACTTTATTTTATATCCGATCAGTATGAAATTCGGCAGAAAGAGGTCTCTTATTATTTGAATGAACACCGTTAAATTTGGAAGAAATCGGTTCAGATTTAGATATAGCCCCCATATATACGTTACCCCCGATTTCACATGTAAGCGCCGTAAAAAATTTATTTTATAACCGATCAGTGTGAAATTCGGCAGAAAGACGTTTCTTATTACATGAAGGCATACTGCCAAATTCGGAGAAAATCGGTTCAGATTTAGATATAGCCCACATATATGTATATGTTGCCCCCGACTTGACATGTAAGCGCTGTAGAAACTGTATTTTATATCCGATCAGTATGAAATTCGGCAGGAAGAGGTTTCTTATTACACGAAGGAATACTGCTAAATTCCCCCCCCCCCCCCCATATATATGTAATCCCCGATTTGATATGTAAGCACTGTAGAAACTGTATTTTTATCCGATCAGTGCGAAATTCGGCAAAAAGATGCCTCTTATTACGTGAAGGAATACTGCCAAATTTGGAAAAAATCAGTTCAGATTTAGATATAGCCCCCATATATAAGTTACCCCGATTTGACATGTAAGCCCTGTAAAAATGTTATTTTATATCCGATCAGTGCCTGTATTTTATATCCGATCAGAACGAAATTTGACAGAAGATCAACCACAACAATGTCTATGAAATCTTTATTTTTTGTTTTGTTTTTTATTCATTAAATAAACAAAAGGTCTTTTTTTTTGGGGCAACGAAGTGGACCGGGTCCAGCTAGTATATAATATTTGTGTGTTCAAAATATTAAATATTTCGAGTGCACCCTAAACATATATATGTTTTTATGAAATTTGACACAGGGGTCAGAATATGTAATATCGACCTATAAAATAAGATCACGCTATCATTTTTTTAAAAACAATTTTTTTTTAATTTGGTGTGCATTTTAATTTTTGAAAAAAGTAAATAAATGAGTTTTTGTGTTTTACGATATTTGTAATTGCTCTGAACCGATCTTTGCAAAGTTTACTTTGTCTTAAAAAGGGCAATGCGCCAACTTTTTTTGAAAATTTTTTACGAACTAGTCTTGGTATTTCGTCCATAACTTTTACAAATATTTAGTCTCACTGTTCTGGATTTGTGAGAGTGCGACGAATATTCTGTGAAAATTTGAAGAAAATCGAGGAGGAGCAATTTGTTCTACCAAGTTTTTTCAAAAAAAAACTTTAGTAAAATTTGTTGAAGTGTCAACAGCTGATCTTTAACAGCAGCGCCCCCCCCTGTTGTTCTACTTCGCATTTAACAACATCGCCGTCTATCGACATCGGTTGCAACTAACAAATCTGCGATGGTAACGCCATCGCTGTGACATTTTGATAACCAGTTCACGACTCACCCGCTTTTGGCACACTGCATACGGCTCACGGCCGAAATAAAGTAATAAAATATAAAATCTTTTGTGTTTTTTTTTTTTTAAATTGAGAGTGCGGCGAATATTCTGTGAATATTTGAAGAAAATCGAGGGGAAGCAATTTTTTTTACAAAGGTTTTTTAAAAAAAAAAATTGGTAAAAAAATTCGAAAAAAAAATGTTTAGAAAAAAGGCGGATTGCGTCCTCTTTAAAACAAAGTAAACTTTGCAAAAATCGGGTCAGCCGTTCGTTTCGTAAAACACAGAAACTAATTTTTTCAAAAATTCAAATGCCCATAAAATTTTCTGAAAAAAAATGTATATATGGTAGAGAGATCTTATTTTACCTATTTGTAACTGCTTATAAACATTTTATCCAAAAATAAACTCCATAAGTCGATATTAAATATTCTGACCCAGTTTATAACTATAATACCAGTGCATACAAATACTTGAAATTTTGCACAGTGGGTTTTATATTACCTACAGTTCAGTGAAAAATGGGCGTTATTGTCAAGCCCCTTTTAGTACCTCCCACACAAAGGTACCATTTTGTTAAGAAAACGTTAACAGCTTATATTGTGAATACCAATGCATTAATACTCAAAAATTTTGCACACTCTAAAATGTTCAAAATTCCTACAGTCCTATTAAAAATGGGACACATCAAAATTAAATAGGTCATAATATTAGTACACAATACCAGAGCATATTTACATTGCTCACAAAGTGTGGGGGGTATACCTTAGTCGGTTTACCCGACGGGAATTTCTTACTTGTATTTTCATAATTTAAAAAAAAATAATTCTTGTTTTGTACACTTCAAAGTAAATATCTGGAAAATGTCATCAAAATCTGAGAGAAGAGGCAAAATGTGTGTGATGGCTTCACATGAAATTACTCTATAATGTTTATAACTCCAAAATTAAACATGCACTTTCTCGGGGAAATTTAAAATTTAAATGGACATAACTGAGTTCGATACTAACTCTCTTTGAGAACGGTTGTGTTTGACTGCGCTCTAAAATAGTTGTACCAACTTTTGCTATAAACATCAATATAAAAACAGTAAACTTTCGTGTTATTGTTGCTTTGTCGTTCTTATTGAACTCCCTCTAAAGTAACAAGTAACACAACATAAACTAAAAGAAAACTAACAAGATGCCCCCCGGGGCAAAACCGCCACCGACGACCTCAAAAAGGTCATCGAATTTCAAGAGGCAAAAAAGGTTGCAGCCCACTGCCATGAACTTTTTCGCGAATATTCCTTCATCATCACGAAACCGATTTAGTGCGCTGGCTGACAACTCTGAAATGGATCTAGAGGCAGAATCCAATATTGTTGAAACAAAGGTAGCTAAACCACCTCCAGTGGTAGTGGACTCAACTCTCACCGAAGTACAAAATATGTTTGGAAAAGACTATACTTACAAAAGTACATCCATAGGTACCAAAGTCTTTTCGCCAACCAGTGAAAAATTAGAGGCCTGCAAGAAATTGCTACTGGAAAAGAAGATTGCTTTCCATACATTCAATTCTAAAGAAAATCGTTTATACACGATATTTCTCTACGGTTTGCCTAAGTTAAGCATTAGTGAGATTATCACTGATTTGAGAGGTTATAACTTAAACCCAGCTTCTGTAACAGAAATTGCAACTCAATACAGCTCTCCCGACAATGCTGTGCACAAAGTCCAGTTTGTCAGAAAGTCGTTTAATCCAGAATCACTTAAAAACGTCAAAAGTGTATGCAATGTTATAATCAGTTGGAAAAAATATAAACAGAGAAAGAGAGAAAATCCAACTCAATGTTGGAATTGTCTCATGTATGGTCATGGAGGAGAACACTGTCATCGAAAACCAGCATGTATGATATGTGCGAATAATCACCACACCACTGACTGCCCTTTGAACAAAAGAGACAGAAAACCAGCAGCATTCACTTGCTTTAACTGCAAGAAAGAAGGAAAAGAACGCACCGTTCACTCCGCAAATGATATTAACTGTCCGTCAAGAGCAACATACTGGGAGAACAGAGCAAAGGCGACGTCAAACAACTCTCGCAGAAACGGTAACGTAAGGAGAGCAGTACATACAAATTCACCACAGCTTGTGTCAAACTCACAACAAATTAACCGAAACATGCAGAGCTACGTAGATGGAAACTCTTATGCATCGTGCTTAAGAGATAGAAACGATCTCTTCAGCATAGATGAACTCTTTCAAATATTTATGTCGGCATTAAATGATCTACAGAAATGCACAACTAAAATCCAGCAAATACAGATAGTTATGTCAATGGTCAAGTATGCTTATGGATTGCCATAACTCCAATGTATTTAAACTGTTTCATTGGAATGCTCATGGCATTTCTAATTTTTCTCACCTTAAACAATTAGAGTATTTACTTGAGTCGGAAGGGGTTCATATAGCATCATTAAATGAGACTCACCTAAATGAAAATCATAAACTATATCTGCAAAATTATTTTATATACAGGAATGATAGAGTGGGAGTCAGAGGTGGCGGCGTCGCTCTCATTGTTCGAAAAAACTTACAACACAAACTTCTTAATATTGTAAATACGTCATCGATAGAAAATCTTTCAATAGAAGTAACGATAAATAATCGACCACTCATAATCACAACTGCTTATTCACCAAAGTACACCTCAGCTTTCGTTTATGATATCGTAAAACTTACTATGCACGAAAAGGATTTTGTCATACTAGGTGACCTAAATGCTAAACATACGTCATGGAATTGTTTATCCAATAATACTGCTGGTAATGCTCTGTTTAATCTACAACAAACCCGTAATTTCTTCGTACAACATACAGCTGAACCCACGTATTATCCGTTCCAACAAAATAGAAATCCGTCAGTTCTTGATATTATCCTTACAAACTCAACTTTAAACATGCACATAAATGTTCTTGATTACGACGTACCTTCTGATCACCGACCACTGCTCTGTACACTAAATCAATCTATAGTGAATATTATAGACACAAGCCACTATAACTACAAATTGTCCAACTGGCAACTCTTCCAAAATTATGTTGAAAGCAGAATAAGCATTCGTAACGTATTGTACACCAGGGATGGAAAAGTCAGTACTTTAGTACTTTTTTCAGTACTTTTCCACTTTCAAAAGTACTGAAGTACCCCCACGACCATTTTGATACCATTTTCTTCTATCTACTTATTCTTCAGAAGTTAATTCGATATATGTCCTTATAGAAAGCCAATTTTGATTTCTGTAAGAAAAAACGACATTTTATTTCCTAAAAAACCAACAACACGTAAGTTTTTCTATCAAGGTAATTTTTATGCGTATGAAGTTTTTTAAGTTTAAAAAAAACAACTAATGGTGTTTTATTTTCTAAAAAAAGATGTTGCCCTGTCAGAGAGCAGCATATTAATAATGTCGCCTACACGCTCTTGTACTGCTGCATTTTTATGGTCAGAATCGATAACAAAAATGCAAAAAACTAGCGTTTTAACTCACTAAAAGTAAACTAAAAACAAAGAATACTCCACAGCGCCGCCTAAATAAAGCATCTGACCAAACTTCATTATAAAAAAGCACGCACGGACACACGCGGTTATTTAGGCTATTCGCTCGACGCCGAAAAAGCATCTGTTTTGTAGGGCAGCGTCCAATCCTTCGATTAAATACAGGGCTGAAATGTTGCATTTTTGCCCCGTACAAGTGCGACATTTTTCACAAAAGAAAACGAAACCCTTTCACAGTTCAGCATTTATTTTACAATCGAAGACAAAAAGGCATTTTTGGGGCGAAAGGCATAAAAAATGTAACATTTTTTGGCACAAAAGAAAACACCATAAGTTTTGAATAACATGCATTTTAAGGGTGTTATTAGATTTTTGGCGAACCGCTTGCAACCATTTGAAGTTTTCTTTCAAAATAGAATAGCAGGTCAAAATTCTATAAAATGATTTTAGGGAATGATTTTATGAACTATTTGAATCTAATCAAACTTAATTCCCTTCTATATACTATCACACGCACATGTTGTTGCTAGTTGAGATATTTCCTTATTTATTTTTATGTAAGTAGTAGTTCTAAGTTTATATTTAGGAATTTAAAGTCTTGTAATAAATTTTTTGGCTTTGAAGGCTTTAGTATCGAGTTTTCCAATAGGGATGATATGATTTTGAAGTGACGTTTCGGCCATTTGTAATATGTCATGATCTGTCATTTTTTTCATTGTATTCAGTAGTGTTTACAATTTTATCATACGCAAGACCAACGTTTACAAATTATTCAGTTTTATTATCAAAATAATCGTTCTCCAATTGCAACTTTTCGTGAGCTAAGTCCTTTTCAAAAATAAAAAAACACTTTCCATTCGACCTTGACAATTTAATAGCAATATTTTAGCTCTCGTTAAGAGCTTTTTGCCATTGACCGATTGTGGCTATGTGCCACACAGCAAATGAAACAATTGAATCGTTGCGAGAAAAGTTTGGAGATTCGATTATTTCAAGAAATTGATTGGCCTCCAAGAAGTCGTGATTTAACACCATTAGACTATTTCTTGTGGGGTTATTTAAAGTCATTGGTCTTTCGAAATAAACCAGACTCTCTTCAAGCTTTACAAATCAACATTGAAAATTGTGTTCATCGAATTTGTTCCTGCAGATGAAGTCGTGGAGGCCATTTGAATGACTTTTTATTTAGAACTTAATTGTATCGGTTGTACTTCACATTAGATAAAAAACTTTTGAATTTCTTTAACAATAAGTGTTTTTTTTTCAAAGAAATCATTTCACTCCTATTGGAAAACCCTGTATTATTAAATAAATGAATGAAATTAATTGATACTAGTGGAATGTATATTTAAAGAAGCCTTATTATAGAAGTTTGTATAGTTAGTGATCAAAATTATTCAATATATCGTTAAATATTTTCCATTTAACGATACGAGTATATTAAATTAATCCATTATATTTGCATTCATAATTATTGTTATTAAAGAAAAAAGTACATTTTCAGTTCAAAAAGTACCATTTTAGTACTTTCTGAGAAATCGAATTTTCCATCCCTGTTGTACACCAATAAAGATCTGATTGACAGAGAATTGGACAAACTTATTAAACTTATATTAGAAGCACGAAACATTTCTACGCCTATGGTGAGTTCCAACAATAATTATGTACTGTCAAAAGCTACAATTAAGCTTCTAAAGACAAGACGATTCCTGTATAGGAAGATGAAGAGGGCACCGACTCAAACTGTCTCAAATTTGTACAAGCAAAACATAAAACTCATAAATATAATTATTGACAACAGAATAAACATGGAACGAAATGATAAATGGACTAAGCTATTATCGAACTTACGACCTGGCGATAAGTTGTTCTGGAAAATAAGTCGTGGGCTGAGAGGTAAACATAACAAAACAATTCCCTCTTTGCAAAAAGACAATCGAAAAATATGTGCTGATGCTGAGAAAGCACAGTTGTTAGCCGACACATTTTTAAAAGCAAATTACCTAACATCTAATCTTAAACATTCAATTGAAAAAATAGTAAATAGCAAAGTGAATCGTTTCAATAAGGAAAGAATTGACACTGACGAATCAAATTTCACCTCCCTGGATGAATTATGTGGTATTATTAAAAATCTAAAAACTACGAAGTCACCAGGATTAGATGATATTCCGAATTTGCTACTTAAAAAATTGCCTCTTAAGGCTTTAGAGCTTTTAGTAGCGCTGTTTAATAGTTGCATTAAATTAACTTATTTCCCTACTCATTTCAAATCTGCCAAAATTATTGCCGTCGCCAAGCCAAATAAATCTAAAACGGACCCAAATTCATACAGGCCAATTAGCCTTTTAAGTAACTTAGGTAAATTATTCGAGAGGATTATTTATACTAGAATAAATGATTTTGCAACAGTAAATGACATAATTTCTGAAAAACAATTTGGTTTTAAGAAACAACATAGTAGTGTTCACCAAATAAACAGAATTATGAATATCATACTAGAAAATAAACGCAAAAAACATTCAACTGGCCTAATTCTCCTAGATATCGAAAAGGCTTTTGATACCGTGTGGCACAACGGACTTATCTACAAAATGCTTCTTGCAAATATGCCAAAATATATGGTCAGAATTATAGCGGAATTTCTAAATGAAAGAATGTATGTAGTAAGTGTAAATGGATCATTTTCTTCGCCAACAATAACAAAAGCAGGACTACCACAAGGATCGGTACTTTCTCCATTGCTTTACTCCGTATACACATCGGACTTTTCACCGCCTCCTTATGTTGACACAGCGTGCTATGCAGATGACACAGCTCTTATTACTTCTGGCAAAGTAACCTCGGCTCTTCTAAAGAAAATGGAAAAGGGACTAGAGAGCTGTAGTAAATACTTCCACAAGTGGAAAGTGAAGATAAATCCTGCCAAAACTCAAGCTATAATCTTTCCGTTTAACAAGTCCCCTAAACGATTACCAAATCGTAATTTGAAGCTGGGAAATGATGAAATACCCATTGCAAATGATGTAAAATACCTTGGTGTTCAGTTAGATAAAAAACTGACTTTCGGCAAACACATCGACGCAGCAGCCAAGAAAGGTTCAAATGTTTTAAAAGCTCTTTGGCCTCTAATTAGCTACCGGTCTTCACTTAATATAAAAAATAAAAATCTTATCTTCAAAACGGTAATAAGGCCTATATTAACCTATGCTAGCCCCATATGGTTCAAAGCTGCCAGAACGCACATCAAGAAATTGCAAATAATCCAAAACAAATGCCTCAAAATAATCCATAACCTGCGATGGAGGTACCCCACAGATCTTCTGCATAGTAGAAGTGGATACGAAAAAATTCAAGATTTTATATGTAGACTTAGCCAAAACTACTTTACTTCAAATATACACTCCATTTATCCACTGATAAGGACATGTACAAATTTATCATTATAAATGTATATATAAACTAAAATTTATCAAATTGAAAACCATATGTATATGATTGTTTACTTCGTAAACTTTTCCTTATACATTACCGCTTTTCTAACGATATTTGAATTTTTAAACTTTAAACTCATAAAAAGGTTTTTCCTATTTTTTCCTTTAAAATAATCATAGATACAAAATAAAACATTCACAATACATTTAAGATTTCACTTGTTGTAATATTTAGAATAATATCTCAAACCATGTAAACAATAATATAAAAGAAAGTTAATAAAGATGAAATTATAAATTGAATTGAATTGAAATGGACATAACTATTGATAGAATAGGTTAACGGGAAAAGAATCGGTATATTTTTGGCTCTGACGTTATTAAAACACATGTCGACCTTGTAAAAACGTTGGCATTAATTTGGCAACAAAAACAATAAAACCTTATAATAAGTCAATTTTATACTTAAATTTAATATAATATAATTGATATTAAGTAAATATTCTTTAACTTAAGTACGCCTATATTAATGCTTTATAGCCTTTGGTGCCAACCAATAACATTTTCAATAATATTAGGACACTTTCTTCATTGCAGGGTATGAAGAAAGTAAAAAATTCTAATAGCAACCTTCGCATCAAATTTCACGATTTTAGCACTAAACCTTTGGTACCACATTTTGCCCTATCGCTCAATTCTAACTACACCAACATTTTGCTCGTTGAAACTTAATGTAAAATACAGAATTTGAAAACACTGATATGATTGATAGAAACGGTGCTTAACAATTAGAAATTCTATTCATTTTAGCTAGATTGTAATTGGCACTTTTTGTTGGCTCTGTGGATGAAAACTCGCTTTAAACTAACCATGTTACATCATATTTTGTTTTTCTTCGAAATTTGCACATTTTGCTTCTTGTTTTGATAATTATTAAATTATTCTTGTAACAAGTATTTAAAACAATATTGGTTCAACTTATTTTTGCATATAAATGGTATTTTTAAAGTACATAAAAACACATTTGTACAAACACAAATTTGAATATTTGTGTGAATAATTTGTACAGTTCAATTGAAAAGTGGCATTTATGGTATCATTGAACTGACATCATCGCCTCCATCATCATCATCATCACCAGCCTCAGCGGTGTGGTTAACCATATATCCCTCCAAAAGCGAAAAGTGGAAGAGGGCGTCGTCTCTGGCGGCCAAAAAAATATTTGCATATTGTAAAATAAATTCTCGGGAGTTGCAATATGCCCGCAAAGAGGCAAAACATTTTGTTGCATATTTAATTATCGATTTGAGAGTAATCAATGCAAAAGTATTGCACTTTTAACGAAATCTGGTATTTCGTGTGCCGGGTGTCACATTAAATGCAAAATTCGAAGTAAAATCACGAATGAACGAAAACAAAAATTTTATTTAATTAATTGTACTAACGACCGAATGGTCATTTCGTTAGTAACAAATGAAATACTGCAATGATCGATTGAACTTTTGCGGAAATAAACAAATAAATAAATACAAATTTCACAAAACAAAAACAAACCTAATAATAACTTTAATGAAAACAACATATTTATTTATTTATTATTGTTCGCTTATTTATAGACTTGTTTATTTATAACAAATAAAAACAAATTTAAGTATTTAATATTTATTACCGGAAAAAGCAAAATAACATCTGACATTTGAGGGGTCGATGTCCGATGAATTTGTTTTGGAGCAACTCTACTTCCCACGAAAAAAATCAATGTAAACAAAAATGAAAACGTGACTTTTCAGTTCAGATGTTCTGCACTACACATTTTTGGGATGAACTGAAGTCATATATGAAGATATTAAATTTGTAATATGTCAGACATTCAATGTCAAAATTTGATGGTTTACATGGAGCTAGCGAAGTGCGTACTCCAAAAGATCTATCTATAACACTGAATTATATCCTCATGTTCTGAGTATAATAATATATAAGTATTTTCTGCGGGAGATCAGAAAATCTATTCTTGCTAAGTTATCTAAAATACTAAATTGGAAGACATTGAGATAATGTACGTTTGTTTCTTAAATTTTAAATTTAAACAATTTTCGCAAATAATTTGTTTGGAGTGTTTACACCCAATGGCTTCATATTTTCGTCAAATTTAGTTTAACCAGAGGTGGGTCACTCCTTCATTTACCACCCTCCCCACGAAATATCAATGGATACGAATAGGGACTTTTAACCTATCGTTTTTGGTACCTCGCACAAAAATTGGACAAATCATCAGAAAATATCAGTCAAATAAACCGACTGGGGTAAACCCTTACTTTGTGAGTAATATAATATGTATTGAATTTGGTAATTTGTGTGGAACCAAGAAGGTGGAACTATTTTTCTCAGTCAACAATTGTCTAAAATACAGAATATGAAAACAATTAGATGATTGCTAAATGGGGGGGATATTGTGTTTGAATGAATACGCTCAACTATCTATCTACCTATTCATATATCGATACCTCCATTCTAAACTATGCTAAGTGCAAAAAAGTAGTTTTTCAGGATAGGCCATCAAAGTTTGATGAATTTTTTTAATTTGAGTGGAATTCCTTTATAATGCAAATCGAATGACTTGTACTGTTTTGTGAATAACTTTTGATTGGGTTGACGGATAAACACCACATTTTGACTGAATATAATATAGAATGTTTAGAAATTAAAAATGCAATCTCCCTAAAACTATGCTAAGTAGGCCTAGCATGTTTTAGAATGGAGGTATCGATATATTTAAGAGAGAATGTGTGTTTGTTGGTTTGTTTGTTTGTACCGTATAGACGTCCAAACGGCTGGACCGATTTTCTTGAAATTTTCACAAGTGTACAAGTGCAGGGGGTGGTGGAAATAGGGTACATGTATTTTCGATATATATATATATATATATATATTGTTGCAGAAGTTATGAACAGTTTTTGTTTAAATGAATCTGTCAATTTGTGTGGGGGTTGGAAGAATGCGCCTACGATTATGCCAGTAGATACTTCAAAGACATTGCACTTTACCGAATTGTAAGCGTTTATTTGCTCTTGTATTAACGTTACGAGTCATTGAATTTTGATATGAGTTGACCATTTTCTATGGGTGCTACAAAAGTGGGCGTGGCAATACTGCTCATTTTTTACCGGACTGTAGGTACTAAAAAATTTCAAGCATTTACATTTTTTCAAGCTGATAAACTATTAATATGTGAGGAACTACAGAAAATTCGGATAAGTAGTATATAAGTTATTAGAGAATCAATATTTCACTAAATGTTAAACCTTTGTGAAGGAGGTACTTGAATGAGTAAACTAATATGGCGTATCTTCGAACTTAGACTGAAATAGAAAACCAGTAAGGAAAGGCAGAAAGTCGGGCGGGGCCGACTATATAATACCCTACACCTCCCTAACAATGCGATAAAGGTCATTGTTATAATTATTTGGAATAATTGGTAAATGGGTAGGAGCATATTATCTAATTCTAAAACGATAATCGCTAAATTTAGCAATATTCGTTCCTAAATTGAGAAACATCTTTCTGGAAAATGTAAATGATCGGAAGTAAAGTACGACTTATATAGCGCTTTGATACCAAATCAGGAGGAACCTATATGTATATGGAGGTTATATATAAATCTGAACCGATTTCCCTGAATACTCATTCATGTAAACAGACCTCTTTCTGTCGAATTTTGTTCTAATCGGATATAAAATACAGTCTCTACAGCGCTTACATGTCAAATCGGGGGTAACATATATATGTGGGCTATATCTAAATCTCAACCGATTTAACTCAAATTTGGCAGTATTAATTCATGTAATAAGAAACCTCTTCCTGCCGAATTTCGTACTGATCGGATTAAAAATACACTTTTTACAGCGCTTACTTGTAAAATCGGGGGTAACATATATATGGGGGCTACATCTAAATCTGCACCGATTTCCCTCAAATTTGGCAGTGTTAATTCACGTAATGAGAAACCTCTTTCTGCTAATTTTTTTACTGATCGGATATAAAATACAGTTTCTACAGCGCTTACATGTCAAATCGGGGGTAACATATATATGTGGGCTATATCTAAATCTCAACCGATTTTAACCAAATTAAATAGGGATCGTCCTTGGGCCAAAAAAAAAGATATGTGTAAAGTTTCGTCAAGATCGGGCCATAATTGCGACCTGTACTTTGATTACAAGAATACATCTACAGACGGACAGACAGACGGACATAGCTACATCGACTCAGAAAGTGTTTACAAGTCGATCGGTATAATAAACAATGGATCTATCTCTTCCCCTTTTGGGTGTTACAAACAAATGCACAAAGTCATAATACCCTGTACCACAGTGTGGTGTAGGGTATAAAATACTATCATTTACCAAATTTTAAGTCATTCCTTTATTCCTTTCGAGAGTTATAGTGCGTTCCAGCCAACCAGACAGACAGACGGGCATAGTAGAGTTGGGCACTATAGTTCTTTTAAGTGATCGCTATTTTTAGTTCAGTTCAATTGAGTGAACTAGTTCGTTCATTTAGTTCAACAGCTCACTTTAGCACACCAGCTCACTTTACTTAAACAGTTCATTTCGTTCAGTAGATCACCTGTTCAAATAAGCCGCTATTAAAGGAATCTGTAAGGAATATGAACGGAAGAGTTGGAAACACTAATACAAAGGCGTTTGTATAGGTAGAATCATACATTGATGATGACATAAAAATGGAAACAATACATAACAGCAGAGAAGAGAGAACGAAATGATATGGTTGAAGAAAAAAAAACATAGTGAACTACTGAGCTGAAATTAACGAGTTGTGTGAACTAGTTCGTTCAGTTCAGTATAGTGACCTGTTCAATTGAACTAGTTCGTTCACGAACTACACAACTCTAGGGCATAGCTCAAATCACTTAAAATGCCCTAAAACGGATTTCCGCCGATATGATATATACACTCCTCCACTAAAGTGAGGGTATAATAACTATCAACAAAATCTAGTACAGTTTTTGCGAGAAGAATTGCGTTATTTCTTTCCATTCAATGTAATAACAATAAATTGCTTTATATTGAAAACAAGCAATCATTCCAAAAAACCAAAATTCTAGCCCTTGTACCTTCCACAGGAAATTGCATCCTTTTACTCATCCCGGAATGCTTCAACAGGGAAACCTTCATCAATGTATGTGTTACTGGTTTTGTTATGAAATATATAATTTTAATCGGGACGGCGCGTACGCCATTCCCGGCTATCAAAAATTACACGCACGAGTTATTCACATTAGGAATAATCGCGGAGGTCAACTCAATCGTAAGTGCAATGATCGAGCCTCACTCCGGGGGAACCGCCTTCTGGATCACGGTAACCCCTACGCCAGGTAAGTATGCTTTCCTCAGCACTACTCTGACATCTTCAGATGAGCCAATAACAAAGTAACTGAGAATTTTTTCAAGTCAGTGAAATTTGAAACATTTATGATGCAGCTTAAAATAACAACTCAATTCATTCGGTGGATGAATATGTATATACAACAAATGTGGCTATGGAAGTTGTAAGAGGAATTATGTTAGGAAGTCTGTAAGTAAGTAGAAATGAGAAATAATACTGCGCACAGTGTGTTGCTTGTTTTAAACGGCAAAGGCCAATCTATTTTATTGTATCAGTGCTGATACAAGGATTATTGCTTCTAAAAATCCGAAGGATATGTACATACATAAATGTACACTTTCGTACACACAAACACAGACACACACTTGTGGTATGACAAGGGGTAGGTTAAACCTTATACGTATTTGTGAGATACCGTAAAGGACCATACAGATGGGTTAGGTCAATAATTTGTTTTATATTCTGGCATGGAAACTATTCTTTTTTCACACATACATAAATAGGAAGCATAATGCATATTTCATTGACCGCGTAAGCAACATGTATTATAATTATTTACATACGAGTTTGTATGTCTATTTTCAAGAATTGCGTTATTTCCTTGTACAAATTTTTATTTTCTGTTTAATTTTTATGAGAAAAGATATTTTAAAATATAAACAAAAACATTGTCAAAGTACGAACAAAATTAAATGATTGCTGCTTCTTCGCATTTTTTCTTCAATCAATTCTCGTATCTGTGTACTTTCATATGAAAACATACACTTAACTTATCTTTGTATCCGTGGACTTTAAGGGATGCATACAACAATTTTCGTTTGACACAAATTTAACACAAGGCAATGTGTGACGCGGTCCACACATTCTATGTTTTCTATCTGCTACCTGCCTATTCGGTTAGACAACCATCCACCACGATTCCACAGCAACAGACGCGGGTATTTTTATTGTCTACGGTATATGTAAAAATATTACTGAAACATCAACAGCTACTTTAGGATTGCATTCAAAATTGATATAATTCGCATTCACTTCGTGATACAATCGCCTTAAGATGTCACCGATGCGCAGAGAAAAGCATACTTACCTGGCGTAGGGGTTACCGTGATCATGAAGGCGGTTCCCCCGGAGTGAGGCTCGATCATTGCACATCCGATTGAGTTGACCTCCGCGATTATTCCTAATGTGAATAACTCGTGCGTGTAATTTTTGATAGCCGGGAATGGCGTTCGCGCCGTCCCGACATTATTAAATACATTTTAAGATAATAACTAGTTCAGTTTTTCACTTTGGAAAATGCTCGTAAGTGTTGTTTGCAGAACGATTTATTGACAACATACAAAAAGATTAATGAATACGTTGATTTGATTCAATATTTCCATATTAAGAGATCACATAATTTTTCTCATATCACGGATATTAGTGAAACTTCTTGGTTAATGGTCATAATATTTGTCAACAAAGAAATCCATGCAAATTGTTTGTAAAAAAATATTTGTAATACTTCGAAATTGTGAATTTTGAGGAATACTGGGTTCAATAAAAAGTAAAGGGTTTTCCAACAAGAGGTGTTATTTTGGTATTCAAAGAAAAATTATATTTTTTGAGATAAATGATCGGATGTTTATTTCATAATAAAAATTCTCGATAGCGCAATCCATTCACCGTAACTGATGATCCAACCTCATTTTCGAAAAAGTAAGGTCCAATGACCCCGCCGGACCATAAACCGCACCAAACAGTCACACACGTTGAGGATAGAGAGGCTTCTTAACAATAACTCTTGGGTTTTCCGAGCCCCAGATGCGACAATTTAGCTTGTTGACGTAGCCACCTAGGTGAAAATGGGCCTCATCAGTCAAGATGATTTTCGATTTTTCTAATTTTAATAATTTCAATGCGTTGTTGAATCGTGTATCGTTCCATTTTTAGTAATGTCGTGGTTTCTACTTGTCAAAGAATAAAAGCTTCAACAGTGACAGCTACCGAAATACCGAGTGATTCAAAATAACACCTCTTGTTGAAAAACCCTGTATATATTTTTATCGATAAAAGCTACCGATATGGGAGTTTTGCAAAATCTTAGTAATTATTTGCACTCTTAATGAAAAATATTCAACTATTCAATAAATATTCAATATTTGTAAAAGTTATGGACGAAATACCAAGACTAGCCTGACAATTATCGTCTGTTTTTGCAAAACACTGCACAGTGGGACGAATTCTCAAAGAGGAAATAATTCGACCGTTTCTTAACCAAACAACCGATTGCGACCAAACTTGGCATGCTAGATGAAGAGGTGTTAGATAAGTTAAGTTTCACATTTTGGCCCCCTATGTCAGACAAAGGCGGAGCTAGAGGGCCTCAAAGTCGGCCACATCGGGTGAAGAAAATGTTCAAGCGTGGAATCTCATGTTTCTCTTCCGATTTAAACCAAAGTACAATTTGCAAAAATCGGTTCAACCGTTCGAGAGCAATTACAAATTTCGTAAAACACAAAAACTATTTTTTTTTAATTTTTTCAAAAATTAAAATGGCCATACAATTTTTCCAAAAAAATTTATAAACATTTTAGCCAAAAATAAACTACATAGGTCCATATTAAATATTCTGACCCTTCTAGTAACCCAATTACATTAAAAAACCAGTAAGGAAAGGCAGAAAGTCGGGCGGGGCCGACTATACAATACCCTACACCTCCCTAACAATGCGATACGGGTCATTGCCATAATAATTTCGAATAATTGGTAAATGGGTAGAAACATATTATCTAAATTAAGCAATATTCGTTCCTAAATTGAGAAACATCTTTCTGGAAAATTTTAATGATCGGAAGTAAAATACAACTTCTATAGCGGTTTGATACCAAATCAGGAGAAACATTTAATATAAATCTGCACCGATCTTCCCTGAATTCATGTAAAAAGACCTCCTTCTGTCGAATTTCGTACCGATCGCATATAAAATACAGTCTCTACAGCGCCTACATGTCAAATCAGGGGTAACGTATATATGGGGGCTATATCTAAATCTGAACCGATTTCTTCAAATTTAACAGTGTTCATTCATATAATAAGAAACCTCTTTCTGCCGAATTTCATACTGATCGGATATAAAATAACATTTTTACAGCGCTTACAAGTCAAATCGGGGGTAACGTATATATGGGGGCTATATCTAAATCTGAACCGATTTTCTCCGAATTTAGCAGTATTCCTTCATGTAATAAGAAACCTCTCTTTGCCGAATTTCGCACTGATCGGATATAAAATAACATTTTTACAGCGCTTATATGTAATGTATATATGGGGGCTATATCTAAATCTGAACCGATTTCTTCCAAATTTAACAGAGTTCATTCATGTAATAAGAAACCTTTTCCTGCCGAATTTCATACTGATCGGATATAAAATAAAGTTTTTACAGCGCTTAAATATCAAATCGGGGCTAACATATATATGGGGGCTATATCTAAATCTGAACCGATTTTAACCAAATTCAATAGGGATCGTCCTTGGGCCAAAAAAAGATATGTGTAAAGTTTCGTCGAGATCGGACCATAATTGCAACCTCTACTTTGATTACAAGAATACATGCACAGACGGACAGACAGACGGACATAGCTAAATCGACTCAGAAAGTGATTCTAAGTCGATCGGTATAATAAACGATGGGTCTATTTCTTCTCCTTTTGGGTGTTACAAACAAACAAAACAAGTAACAAGTAAAAGCGTTAAGTTCGGCCATGCCGAATGTTATACAGGGTGGCGCAGAATGAGCTATTAGTACATTATATAACATATAATGTACTAATGCACCATTTTGCACCAAAAGTTAACAGCTTATAACACTAATAACAGTGTATAAAAATACTTAAAATTGTGTACAGTATTATGCTTTTATATTGCCTACAGTCCAGGGAAAAATGGGTGTTATTGTCACGCCCCTTTTGGTACCTCCCACACAAAGGTACCTTTTTTGCACCAAAAGTTAACAGCTTATAACATTAAAACCAGTGTATAAAAATACTTGAAATTTTGTACAGTGTAATGTTTTTATAGTGTCTATAGCCCTGTGAGAAGTGGGCGTTATTGCCACGCCCCTCTTTGTACCTCCCACACAAAATGCCCAAATCATACCACAATTTAATGTCTCAAAACGTTTATACCAGTGCACATAAATGCTTATAAGTCGGCACAGTGCAATGAATTCTTCTAAGACGATTTAGTCATGTCCGTCTTTCCGTCCGTCCGTGCGTCTGTTGTAATCACGCTACAATCTATAATACTTGAGCTAGGTGGCTGAAATTTGGTATATATACTTCTTATAGCTGCAGGTAACTTAGGATTGAAAATGGGCGATATGGGTCCACACTATTATTATTCCTACCGTTCTTATCTAATATATTTTTCCTACAGTTCTCATCTATTATATTTTTTTGTGTGTTTTCGGTGTTATTTTCTTTAGATTTGGGTTATTTTGTGAGGTCACTGCATGGTGGAGGGTATATAAGATTCGGCATGACCGAACTTAACGCTTTTACTTGTTTATAGTTAAAAATTTCTTTTCAGAAACAGGTTGTAAATCATGTTTGTGTGAATTTATACATGCATCATTATGTTTAGGTATTATCCTGAAAATCTCGCTTTTCTAACGAGAAAATTTTTCATTTTATTTAGTTTTTTGCTTCTCCTGTAAAATTTTCAAATATGATGATAGGCTCTTTCTCGTATTTGATGACGATATGTAGTTTATCTACTGTTGGCCTATAGTTTCACTTTTATGTAGTTTTCGCGCGCTGATATAGACCACTTTTGGATTTATGTTTGTTTTTGTGCTGGTGTAGATAAACCAAATTCCAAACTATAGTTCGACTATACCTCTTCTAAATGTGCATGCAATTTCATTACAATTATCTGACTAATTCTCCCACTGTAAAACGTGTGTATATTTTTTGCCCACTTCCGAAAAGAAAACCACTGATACGAATAACATAATAACATAAATCCAAAAGTGGAGCTACAATGGTATCCCCGATAATTCATTCGGCTTGTATCCTTTACATATTGTAAAAATGTGCTTGACTAAGAAAAACAATGAGCATAAGCGGTTGGGAAAGAAGAGGGCATATACGAGTCGCCCAATCCTAAACAATTTGTGTGCATTGATGCCTATACGAACTCATAATGTGCGCATGACCATTACAACAGGGTGGATGAAGTATTCTTGAATATCCCAGTTGGCCATGTCTTTGAAACATCCCTTAAAACCGATACATGACCATTATATATACTAGTAACGTATTATTGATATGTAGCAGAAGTCAAAGGAATCAATGAGTTTTGACAACAAATGTCTATAAAATGCAAATGGTGTAGGACACCATAAGCGACAATGTCTCCCAGCAAGCCTCCCAAGCGATGGTTTCATGACAATGCCTCCCATCAATTATCCAAAGATAGAATGAATATATTATCATTGATATGTATGATATCAAAAATTGTATATTCATTGTCATTTATAATTCCCATATGTTAAAATGATGAATTAATTTATTTATACCTTTGATTAGTTATTAAAGAGAAAGTCTTCAACAACCATTTTGCCTACTAGGATTATATACAGAAGCAGATACTCGCATACATATCTTTGTATGAACAATAGAGTGTCTCAGCTTTAGAGACAAAAATGAACTATTTCCATCACACAAAAACGTATTATAGCCTACTATAAAATTAGTAGAAATCTTTATTAAACCTTCTACTTATTTTTTGTTTGCTTTTTTAACATTTATAGCTAATGAACAAAATATTTCAGATGCATTTTTGTGATTTTATTTGAGGTGGAAACCTATACAACGAATTTTATGACACACTCTTATGTACCCACTAAAATACTTGGCAATAAAACTCGTAGCAACATTTAGATGACTAACAATTTAAACCATCACCAGAAAAATATCTTTAGATGTAGTACACGAATTTCATAGAGTGTAAATATTTTTAAGATAATTTTATTCGTTTCGTTTGTAATTCTCATTTACTCTTTAGTACAGATGCCTTAAGATGTCAAGGTTGTGCTGAGAAAAGCATACTTACCTGGCGTAGGGGTTACCGTGATCATGAAGGCGGTTCCCCCGGAGTGAGGCTCGATCATTGCACATCCGATTGAGTTGACCTCCGCGATTATTCCTAATGTGAATAACTCGTGCGTGTAATTTTTGATAGCCGGGAATGGCGTTCGCGCCGTCCCGATTGCATTAATAAATTTCATTACTAAGATTTTAAATGATGTTCGATACATGGTCATTTATTTCATATCTGTATGTCAGAGGAAATGAAAGAAAGTATGCTACTGGGAAAATTTGACAGCGCGATAAAAAAATCCTAATATTAAGAAGTTTTTCCTAATAATAATTTTCCTGAATGTTACGTCAATATAGGCAAAAAAAATGGGCTACAATGAATAATTTATCGTCTATAGTTTGACTACTACTGATGGTTTAAAAAGCTATAACCATTCCCAAATAAGAAATTTGATTGAACTTTATAGTGCTGTGCAGGACGGTCAGAACAACGTCTACTGGGGTCAGCTAGTTTATTATAAAGTTTTAATTATTTCCAAATAACATTATGTTTTCCTTTATTTTCAAGTTAGTTATATGTATATATGTAAGGTACTTTATTTAAACATTTAGTTTAAATCTCAAAAATTTTAAAAGACTGATAATTTTATGAATGAACTCCTGTCCTCACTTTAGTAATCTCCTCACCTTAGAGAGGAGGGTTTATATCATTTGCTACGGGCCATAAGTGTAACACATCGAAAGAGTGAGACTAAGACCCCAAGTATGTTCGGCGAAAATCCATTTTAGGATATTTAAAGTCATTTTACAAATGTCCTTCCATTCGTTATATTCTCTTTTATGACAAAATAAGATGTTTCACAATTTTTGAAGAAAAATAAAACAATTACCTATGTAATTGACGTCTTTTTGTGTTGGAGTCAACAAACTTATTGTTGCAACTTAACTAACGATTATAATATTTCACAGAAAAAAAAAACGATTATCGGATATTATAAAATTTGTCATTTTCCTGTCCAGCTCCAATTTGTATTCATTAAATGTCCATCAATCAGTGATATAAATGAATTTTATCTTTTCAAATTATTTCATAAAATCTATAATTAATTTCTAACAATAAGGAACAACACCATTAGCGTCAATCATATAAAGAAAACAAAATTTGAACAAACGATTTGATTTGTTTTCATGTTTCTTTTATCTGCTCTAGTGAATACACAATTAACGTATTTAAAATTCAAAATTAGTTTAAAACAATACGAGTGCTGTGCAGTATTATGCGATGTGTTAATGGCACTTTTTGGAAGGCGTTTTTTTTGGTAAAAACATAATACATGGGGGGAACACATCATCAACTACTAATAATGACTTCAATTGGTCGGCACTCAAGTAGGTCGACTCGAATTTTATTTCAAAGGGAAACGGTAAAATTTTCATAATTTGTATGCCTCTTATTTTTGCAAAAAATATCTTCAACGGTGTGCCTAAATATAAACTTTTTGAGGTGGTCCTCCATTTCAATGTCTACTAGCTAATTTCCTAAAATATTTAATATAAAGACAAATTCGTGCTGCTAGCTCTGATAATAGAAAAAATATTTATATTTATTATTACTTTTTCAGATAAGTGGAGCAAAATACATCAAAAACACTTAATGGCTTTTATTAATAAATTCTGAAATGATAGTTGCATGTTGTTGAAATCATTTTTGAATGTCACAAAATAATAATATTGTCACCCTGACTTTAAGAACATTAACAAGGCTAAGGTTTTGATTTTTTGTATTCAAATTCGTTTTTCGTTGACGAATTGCACTTTATTTTTTTATGTTAATTACATTACGACAAATATGCCGCACACTGCACTGCACTGACTAAAAAGATTTGCATTTGAATTGTAACAATTCGAGTTATTTATCAAAGCAATTTACAAGATTCTTGCATTAGATTAAACAGCATTAAAATTAAATGACTTAAAACTAATTCAGTGGGTTTAGTATATATACACAAACACACACAGGCGCTCACAACCACTCGCTGTTTGTATATTTACAGGGTGAGAAATAAGTTAATGCATATGGAAGAGACAATTTTTGTTTACGGCCTTTTAAAACTTCGTACGTGTTAACTCTAAAACACTCAAAAAAATGCATACGCATACAAATTTTACCAAGCTACAGATTTCGTAATACGACAAACATTTTAAAACTATTTTTTAAGAAAGGTCATGTTTAAAATTGTTTACGATAGTGCCAAATAAATAAACCGCCTAAATGTATCATTAAACTCAGAGAAGGAGAAGGAATTACAAATACATATATGGGGTGGTCCAAATCCTGTTTCTTTTTAAAAAATTACAAAATAACCAAAAAACAGTTGTTTCGTTCATGAGGCTGACTCGCAGTAGCGCATCCTATCAACCCAACTTTCCAAGACCTTGACGGTCTCGTTCAACCCAACTTTCCAAAACGTGACGGTTTCTGGTGCTCTCGATAATCGCCTAAATGCCTGAATCGTTAATCGATTGTTTGCATAACATAGGTCCTTCACGTTACCCCCCAAACAAAACATAAAGGCGTCAAATCGCTTCCAATTAAAAATAAGTAAATGCTTTAAGTTCGGCCATGCCGAATATTATATACCCTCTACCATGGTACTAATAAATTCGTTAAACCACATTTCAGCCCAATTCGTTGAATTTTAAGGTTTTTGTGGCGTTACGAAGTCAAATCTAGAGGGACATTTGTATGGGGGCTATATCAAAACCTATGACTACCGTTGTTCGTGTGAAGGATACCGGGTATAAGTAAACCCCAGTTACCAATTTTCAGCCGTTGATATTTGTGGTCTCTATGACGTTAAGAAGTCAAATCGGGGAGATGCTATATATGGTGACTATATCCAAAATTGAACCGATATTGCCCATTTTCAATCTCAACATACCTGCAGATATAAGCAGGGCTGTGGAGTCGGAGTCTGGGAAATTTTCCCGGAGTCCGGAGTCGAAAAATTATGGTCGACTCCGACTCCGAGATGTATTGTACAAAAGTTCCAATTATGTGATAGAACTTTTGCATTCAACAAATTTTGGAAAAACAATTTTGGTAAAAAAGAAGGAAAAGAAGGATTCGAAGCTCTTAAACTAATATTTATGTAGGCCAAAAATATCTATAATGTTAACCAAACTATCGAGTTTTTATGTAAAACAATTACGGGAAAGTTCTGATTATATTTAGCTAACATAATAAGTATTTTTGCAAGACAAGTAAAGAAAGGTCGAGCGAAGCCAACTATATGATACCATACAACAGCTTGTTCGAGCAGAATAAGCTCAGATATTATAAATATGAGATAATTACCATATAAATCTAAATCTAAACAGAAATTGTTCTTGGATAAATAAATTCTACCCTACTAAATTAAAACAAGTAAAAGCGTTAAGTTCGGCCATGCCGAATCTTATATACCCTCCTCCATGGATAGCATGTGACCTCACAAAATAACTCAAACCTAAAGAAAACCAGTAAGGAAAGGCTAAAGTCGGGCGGGGCCGACTATATAATACCCTACACCACTCTCGTAATATTGAATAACTCTGATATATAAATTTTGTAATTCATGTATAAATTGTTTACATAAATTTACTTTTGGGACATTTTATACTTAAATAATACCCTGTACCACAGTGTGGTGTAGGGTATAAAAACGATTGGATCTAAAGAGCGAAGTCGGATGAATCATATATATGGGAGCTATAGCTAAATCTTAACCGATTTTCTTCAAATTCGGAAATGTTGGTTCATGGATCAAGAAACTTTACCATTCTAAATTTCAAAACGATTGGATGTAAAATATAGCTTCTAAAGAACTGAAGGGCCAAATCGGACGAAACATATATATGGGAGGTATAGCTAAATTTTAACCGATTTTCTTCAAATTCGGCAATGTTGGTTCATGGATCAAGAAACTCTACCATTCTAAATTTGAAAATGATTGGATGTAAAATACAGCTTCTATAGGACTAAAGAGCAAAAACGGACGAAACATATATATGGGAGCTATAGCTAAATCTTAACCGATTTTCTTCAAATTCGGTAGTGTTGGTTCATGGATCAAGAAACTCTACCATTCTAAATTTCAAAACGATTGGATGTAAAATACAGCTTCTATAGGACTAAAAGGGCCAAATCGGACGAAAGATATATATGGGAGCTATATCTTAATCTGAACCGCTTTCAACCAAATTCAATAACGATCTTAAGAGCTGCGAAATACTCTAAACTGCAAAATTTCAGAACGATCGGAGTGAAATTGCGACCTGTAGTCGACGAACAACTTTACATGGACAGACGGACGGACGGACAGACATGGTTAAATCGACTCAGCTAGTGATTCTGAGTCGATCGGTATACTTTAAGGTGGGTCTAGCTGTGTTATTTTCAGGTGTTACAAACATCTGCCGTGAAACAAACTTATAATATCCTGTACCACAGTGTGGTGTAGGGTATAATAACACCGAAAACACAAAAAATATAGTAGATGAGAACAGTAGGAATCACAACAAGTTAGATGCTATATATGGGAGCTATATCTAAATATGGACCGATATGGCCCATTTGCAATCCCAAACAACCTGCAACTATAAGCAGTATTTGTACCAAATTTGATCAACCTAGCTCTATTATTGCGGACTGTAGCGTGATTACCACAGACGGACGGACGGACATGACTAAATCGTCTTAGAATTTTACGACGATTAATAATATATATACTTTATGGGGTCTCAGATCAATATTTAGAGGTGTTACAAACGGAGTGACAAAATGAATATACCCCCCATCCTATGGTGGAGGGTATAACATTTATTGAATGTGAAATACAGCTTCCATAGCTTTACAAGGCCAAATCTAAAGAAACATTTATATCTGGGGGCAATATCGACCTGAACCGATTTTCACCAATTCCAATAGGTTTCCTCCCTAGAGTAAAAGAGTTCTATTTGCCAAATTTTAGCAGGATCGAAGTGAAATTTCTACCTGTACTTAACGAACAACTTAAGATGGGCAGTCGGACAGCTAGTGATTCTGAGTAGAACGGTATATTTTAAGGTGTGTCTAGCAGTAGTATTTTTTACAAATCTGCCAAAAGACAAATTTATAACATCCTATACCATAGTGGTGGTGTAGGGTATAATAACTAACGAATAAACTGGTTGCCTGCAGCGAACATTATATCTAAAAATTGCGGTATATTAAACCAGAGGCAGTGATTGATGAACATTTTATCATCATTTCATCCTTAAAAATTTAATATAAGAAAATACATATTAGTTGCAACTTTCAAGTCAAGCGTCGATAAATAAGTAATAAAATTTTATTTAATTACTTGTATTGATTATCTACTTTTTGTGTTTTTTTTAATAAAGCTATATTTTATTTTCAATAACATGAACTCACGTCTGGGTAGAAATATAATTTCAGAAATTTATGTTATTTAACTGCCGGAGTCGGAGCTGGAGTCGCAGTCGAATGATTTTAAAATTCGACTCCGGGAGTCAGAGTCGAGTAGTTTTGGCTCGACTCCACAGCCCTGGATATAAGAAGTATATGTACCAAATTTCAGATTGTAGCGTGATTACAACAGACGGATGGACGGACAGACGGACATGGCTAAATCGTCTTAGAATTTTACGACGATTAATAATATATATTATTTATGGGGTCTCAGATAAATATGCAGTGCTGTTACAAACGAAGTGACAAAATGAATATACCTACATCCTATGGTGGAGGGTATAAAAAGAAACCACTAGATACACCATCGTATAGTCAAAGCGACATTCTAGTAAATCCAAGAGCTACTGCGTGGAAAAAATATTAACCTTTACATAACTGAATTAAAACAAATACGAAAACTTTATCTATATGAGAATATAATTATAAATTTGGATTTAAATCTTCTTTGAGGGAGACAAATGTTTTAGGAAAAACTGATGCTAAGGCAGAGATTTTATACCATTTTTGGTAGAGTCCAGAAGTAGATGGGAATATCACCAAATGACAGATGGCAGACATGACAAAGTTTGTTAATATCTGTGATCAAATTGCTATTATTATAAATATTCGCATTCTAAGCAGTGGGTGTCTGCTGGTGTATTAATAAATACGTTGCAAAAAATTTATGGATTAACAAATAAAATTTATTTGTTTAAAAACATATAATATTTAAAAATTTTAGTTCCAATTATATTTCCTTTCAATTCAAACATATCAAAAATGTCGAATTTTTCCCTCTTATATACCGCATAAATGCCAAATCGTAATGTACATACATACCAGAGGCATGTATGTACACCTTTTTTGAAACGTTTGAATCGAAAGAAAATATATTTAAAACACAAATTTTTAATATTATACTCGTATATCTAAAAATGGATCGTTGTTTGTTTAACTGTTTAAAACTTGATAACAACTGGACCAAATTGGATATTTGCTTCCCTGGGGTTTTTTTCCGTAATTGCTACGAGAAGGTTTAGGAAAAATTAAAGTCGCAAAATTCTCAACAGGTGCCGCTGACCACTTGAACGCTGAGGCTCCTGCAAGAGCTAGAAAGCTGAAATTTTGCACAACCATAGACAAGAGGGGATTCGAAAACAATTATTCAATGTCCAGCCTGAGGTCAAACTGCAGTGACCAAAGCAATAATTAAAAAGCGTGTTAAAATAAATGATGTGATATATACAGATCTCCAAAGGATTTGCTTTTACGCCATGTTATTTTTGACCACTTGGCCGCTGAGTCTCCTGTAAGAGCTAGAAATCTGAAATTTAGCATATGGATAGACTTGCGTGTTTTATAAACCCCGGACTTTCCACAGCAACGGATTTTGGCCAGTGCAACACGGCCAAGACAACCGCATAGCTCGAGAACGGATCGTGCGAATTTTACGATATTGAACCTGATGTATTCGTTGACACAGGGAGGACTCTATGAAGGAAAATTAAGGATTGGTAAAAGGGGGCGTGGCGCGTCCAACACAACCTCATAACTCGAGAACGAATCTTTCGACATTATGATTTTGGGATTGATGGGTTCTTATTGATCCAAGGAAGGAAACTTTAGGATTGGGCTAATGCGCGTGTCACGGCGAACACAATCTTTAGATTTTGGGCTTGATGAATTCGTATTAGCCCAAGGAAGGACACTATTAAAATAGAAAATATAGGATTGGACAAAGAAGAGTGGTATGGTCAACACAACCTCATAACTCGAGAACAAATCATTCGATTTTCTGTGTAGTACCTTCCACACAAAAAAAATAATATTTCGAGGTATATCGAATTAGCAAGCGCCTAACCCATATGAATCCAATACTGAAAACGAAATCTAGTTGTAGTTTATATTATAAGTACTTATGATAGCATTCTAAAAAACTGATCGGTACGACGTCTGAGTGCCGGTAGATGTACATCGACATTGTTATACTTCTGTTATTCCCATTGTATTTCATACAATAAAAAGGATTTTAATTGACCAAATTTCAGAAAGCTGTACTTTGAGCATGTCCGTATTTTTATTGTCATTACATTAACGAATTTAGGCGGAACGAAGCTAGTATTATATATTTCTGAGCAAATATTTTTTTTTTGAAAATCAGTAAAATTTATTTGGAACGCATATATTAATTAGGGATGTAACGAAAGTGACATTAGCGAAAGCGAAAGCGAATATTGAAATGTATTTCTTGCGAATGCGAATAGCGAAATAAGCATTTTTGCGAAAGCGAATGCGAATGCGAATAATAGTTTGAGCCTTTAGTACCAACAAAATTAAGGCACTAAATTGATACTTTTCCAGGATATTAAGGTATTTAGAATGTTTTCCATATTTTTACCTCCTGTTACCACAAGGACAAGCATAATTTTCAACTGTTTTGAAGAAAAGTGGAAGGGGTTTTCATTGGTATTAATATCTTCAAAATGTGTGAAGCGAATAAGAAGATCCCAGCAAACAATTTCTTCCGAATTCGAAGTCGGTCAGAAACTCTGCACAAGTAGCCGATTCTGATGCCGACTTTGTTTCGAAATTGTTCAGAAAACCATGTGAGCGGTTGACACGACTTCGGTAACTTTTGTCTTGGGAAATTCGGTTGATTGTGCAGAGTTGTCGGACACATCTCTGTCAGAAATCTGAAGAAAAATCGGAGGGAAATTCGAAAGGATTTTTCGACTAGTTTCAAATAAGTCGGCCTTAAGTCTAATAAAATGGTCGAAAATGGTCCGAATTTCCGACCGGTTTCGGGAAATTTGTCCGATTTGTCGGACCAATTTCGGAAAGATGTCTAACAAAATATCCGAATTTAGTCCGACTTCCCCGACATTTTTCTGTATATCTGTCCGATATGTCGGACCAATTTCGGAAGGAATTCTAACAAATCATCCGAATTTGGTCCGACTTCTCCGACATTTTTCCGACTATTTGTCCGATTTGTCGGACCAATTTCGGAATGAAGTCTAACCAAACATCCGAATTTGGTCTAATTTGTCCGACCGGTTTCTGACTAATGGTTCAACTTTTCTGAATAAATAAATAAAATAATAATAAAAATAAATAATAATAATAAAAATAAATAATAATAAATAAATAAAAATAAATAAATGCTTATCAGCGACATGTTAATTGTTTTGTGGCACAATTGAAAATGAGAGGTGATGTAAGAAAACAAACAAAAGAATGTATGCAAAACAACAACAACAAGAACCAGTTTTTGCTATTCCATGAAAATTAACAGTTAGTCCCCATTTACATGGTACTTTTTTTTAAGTAACTTATCGGCTTATTCTCTCTTTTGAAAAAGTATTTACGTTCACACGCGTACTTTTTTCAATACTTAACTTATTTTCATTTGTTTTGTTTCGGCTTTTCCTGTGTGAATTGTTGTTGTTTCCAAGTGCGAACGAAAAACACAAAACGATGAGTACGATAAGTACGAGTACGGCATACTTTTTTTCCCCCCGTTTCCGACTGCCTCTCTCGCCCACAAAACGCCGATAAGTATACTTAATACTTAAAAAAAAAGTATCATGTAAATGCAGACTTAGCAATGTTGCGGGAATTGAATTATTGGCACATGGTTACTGAAATAAAACAAGACAAAAACTCCGTTTCGAAAAGAAAAAACACCATTCGAGAATGTGCAGAAACGTCGTATAATTCTCGATCAAGAAACAAAAACAATAAACACTTCAGATAATGTGCAGAAACGTCGAATAATTCTCGGTCAAGAAAAAAACATAAAATCCCTTTCGAGAATGTGCAGAAATGTCGTGTAAATCTCGTATGGAATTTTAGAGAATGTGCAGAATTGTCTGACCGATATTGTACAGAAAAACGTTTAAATGTCTAAAGGAAATTTAGACAATTCGGCTGAATGTCTAATGAAACTTACAAGAATTTGCCGACGTCGGAAATAATTGTTTACTGCGATATTACACTTTTAACAAATGGAAGCGAATACTGAAATATATTTTTGCGAAAGCGAGTAATCCAAATATGGTTTTTGCGAAAGCGAACGTTAAAATGATGCGAATAATTCGCATCATTACATCCCTAATATTAATATATTACAACAAACTAAATTTTCAAATAAAATATGTGTTTATATACAAATAAAATTATTGTAAAAAAATTATCCAAATCTATTTTTTTAAAAAAGATTTTCAAAACTGCTGAATTTTTCAGTTCAGTTTTAATTTTTCCTTCGTTTTCAATATTCCGCCCAGTTAAAAATACTGCATATGACATTAACTTCTGTTTAAAGGGACTCATTTAAAATTTCTGAGTTCAAGTTAGCATTTGTTGTCAATCATTCAAGTATTTAATTGTTATCCAAGATTATACGTTTTCAATTATGAAGTGTTTTTACAAACACTAAAATTTTCTAAAAATTAACATTGAATTGCTGAGAAACACAATTAAGGTTCGATATATTCTCGGAATACTTTAATTCCAATAAATCTTTGTTTCGGAAACAATAGTCCAAAATAAAAAGTATTAGGATGGATAAAAGGATTTGTTTAGAACAACATCTTCCCAAATATATCATTTTTGTGTGTACCAAATATTATATATTTAGAGTGTACCATCAACATATATACGTTTCTCACCGAATGTGTTTGGGACAATATACTACAGGAACGATTTTTTTCAGCGTGTATAAAATTATAACCTGTTCTTTGCGAACAACTTAATATAGACAGACGTAAGGGCGGACAGACATGACAAATTAAATCAGCTAGCGATTCTAAGTCGATCGGTATACTTTAAGTGGTCTAGCTCCATTATTTTTAGGCGTTACAAACATGTGGCCAAAAACAATTTTATAATGCTCTGCACTGCAGTGTGATGTAGGGCATAATAAAGTAGATCCATAAGTTGGGTTCGAACATGTGTTTATCGTGAGCGCCCCAGTATGTGAGTTGGTGGCGTGCTCGCCCATTAATTTGGGGTCGTGGGTTCGATTCCCACCGGAGTCTCTGGTATGTCGCTGCAAAATCTAGCCATATAGTCTGTGTACGAGTAGCCTGGCTTTTCCTGACCCTGATTAATATTTATATTATTTTGTTTTGTAATTCATATAAATAAATAAATGTTATTACTTTCGGTTCACCCTTTAGCTAATTCATCATATAAGAAGCTGTACTTGTTTTAATGAATGCAACTTTACATTTCTTCAAATGGTGGGGAAGGTTTCCCTTGAACTCTCCACGTCTTTTTGTAATGCACATGAAGGACAAGGTATCTACTAACCTGCGTGGTAGAGACCAAAAAGCAATTAAATTCGTTAATCACTTACGAGGGCAGTTTAGTAAGTTAAACTTATTTCCTAGCAAATAAAAAATTGGAAATACATATGTTTATAATCTTAGATTTAAATGATCAACTTTTTGAAATTCAATACATGTTTTTTTGTTTTTAACATCTGTTCTTCATTTGAATAAAAAGAGTAAATAAACATTTAAGAAAGTGTTAAAGTGTCTCGCCTTACGTTGCCCAAGAGAACAAAACATGCTTTGGCATTTCATTAGATTCCCCTGAACCCTTTTCTTTATTAAATTATTATGGGGGAAAATGTTGCAAAAAAAAAAACCTCAAAAATGTTCAACCCTTTTTTCTTTGCACACAATTTGTTTTTCTGGTTTTTTAATTTATGCCACAAAATTTGTACCTCGTATCTTCGCATCACAGTAGGGGCACACATTCCCCGTAAGACTGGTAGCAGAAATTAGAATAAAAAAACAATTATGTAGATATTATAATAGATTTGATAGTGCAGTAGGAGCTCATTTCCATAAAAAATCTAAACGAATTTTTTCTGCGTTTTGTCTTGAAAACATTTTGCATTTCTAATGCAACTTTGGCACTTATAATTTATGGAGATCTGAAATCACTTTTTAAACATATTTCATTTGAGTCACCATCACTGCCTGTCAGTCTCTTCAGTTCGATCATCATCGATCACCGCATTTAATGTCGTTATGGCTGTCATTTTCATTTAGTTTTATTTTTTCCCATCTTGCGCTCGAAGTGCATCATTATGGGGATGTGAACACATGAACAAATATTGCATGACTGACTGAAAGCCTGACTGCTTCAATGACTGACTGGACCCAATGAATGGATGGTTGTCTGGAATTAAATTACAGCTCCATTCAGTTTGGTCAATAGAAGATCATTATGGTTTAAGGGCAGCATTTCATTACAACAAATCATTTAAAATCGCCAACAACTTTAAAACGGCCAACAGAGATAATTGAAAAAAGATGGCAAATATCGTATGTGTGGGGGTATGTGAAACTGCGGCATCTTTTATTTTAAGTAAATCGCTTTTGGCCCGATTTGTGTGTTTCTATTGTTGTCACTCCATTTATGATTGTGGCAGACAGATACATATTCATTAGTAACTCACCATCTCCATCCACAGCATTGAAGACTGCAGGCATGACTTAACATTTTTGACCAACAATTGCAATTTTATTCCATCACATTTAGCTGCTGATACTGTTGATGATTGTATTACTCCTAAAAATTTGGAATTAGGGACAAAGCTGATGGCAATCTAGGATAGGACGATGATGATGTTGGCGCTAGTGTTGGTGCTGCCGTTTCCATTGCCGTTGTTGCTGCTGTTGGTTGATCACCATCAATTGTTAACTGAACTAATTGTTGGTTACAGCAAAGGAGGACAAGACTTACTCTTAACATAATTTTTTTTTTCTTCTTCGAACCTAATTAAGAAATTGCAAAAATCTGCTGGTATCTGTAGTTTCCAAAAAGCTGATGAAGCCATTAAGTTCAAAATATATTTTAATAACAAAACAAAATTGTATTAAAAAAATTAAGTGCCAGCATTTCATGCATGCTTGGACATTTTTAAAACGTGCTGTATGACACACTACAACATTGTTTAATGCATTAGTTATTAATTTATCTGATTTTAAACACAAGGGAGAAGAAAGACTTTGGAACATATGAAATATGAAAAAAACCCATAACAGCAATAACATAAATTTTTATTTCGTTGGCTTTACATAGAAAAACTGGAATTTTTTTCCGGACATTTCTAATTTTAGACTTTCAAAATTTTGAAATCCGGTTCAGCCGTGCGATTAACCTTTGTCTACTTAGCTTATTCAAGAAATGTTTTTCACCAATGTTATTTGGACCATTTTGCATTTTTATAGGACTATATTTCAATTATTTTTCGAATTTTAAAAATATTTCATAATTTTTTAAGCCTCTTTCTTAGACTAGACAGACATTCACCCAGAAAAGAGTTTTGAAAAGACAACAAGTAAGAAAGTTCAGTCGGGTAAACCGACTAAAGAAATTTATTTATTTTTTTGTTTTATTTAAATTATTATCAATTTAAATTTCATTTAATAACTTTAAAGTATGTACTGGTATTAAAGTTAAGAGCTGTTTACTTTTGGCTCAAAATGGTCCATTTGTGTGGGAGGTACCAAAAGGGGCGTGGCAACTTCGCCTATTTTTCTCGAATTAATAGTGACTAATAAACTAATGTGTACAATTTCAGAGGATTCAAATAAGTAGTATAGAAGATATTAAATTATCAATATTTCACTAAATGTTAACCCTTTGTGGGGGAGGTACTAGAAGGAGTGGACCAATATGGCCCATCTTTCAACTTAGCCGGAGATAGAAGAAAATATCACCACATTCCAAATTTTAAGGCAATCGGTTACTCCTTTCGAGAGTTATCGTGCGCACCAGACAGACGGACGGACATTGCTCATTCGACTTAAAATGACCCAAAACGGATACCCGCCGAACATAATTATGGTCTTAGATCACTCCTTCGATGTGTTACACTTTTGGTTCGTAGCAAATGATATATACCCTCCTCTCTAAGGTGAGGGGATACAAATATCCAATACGATACCAGCAATACCATAAATGTTTATTTCGTTTATTACTGGAATTTTTTCCTGACTTTTCCAATTTTAGACTTTCAAAATTTTGAAACCCGGTCGAAGTTCAGCCGTGCGATTAACCTTTTATCTACTTAAATTATTCAAGAAATGTTCTGGGACTATATTTCAATTATTTTGTACTAAAGGGTGGTTAAATTGTAAGGGCCTATGTTGAATGTGAACCACATCTAAACGTCAAGTTTTTTCTGCATTTTATTTGACATTTCTCAATTTCAGACTAACTCATTTTGAACCATGGAAAGATACACAATCGAGCAACGCGTTAAAGTTTTTAAGCCTTTTACGAAAATGGGCGTTGAAATCAAAATGCATTTCGTGCACTTCGTGATGTTTTTTTGATCAGCAGAATCGACCAAATCTGTCCACAATCGGGAGAAATGTGCGCAAATTTCAGCAAACCGGGTCTGTAGGAGATGTGAAAACACCTGTGTATGCTCGCCCAGTTCGTTTGGTGCGGCTTATGGGCTGGCGACGTCATCGGGCCTAACTTCTTCGAAATGAGGCTGGTAGGGCAGTTACTGTGAATGGTGTTCGCTATCGTGAGATGATAACGAACTTTTTATGGCCCAAATTGGAAGATATGGATGTGGACAATATGTGGTTTCAATAGGACGGTGCCACTTGCCACACAACTAACGAAACAATGGCTCTTTTGCGCAACAAATTCAATGGCCGTGATATCTCACGGCGTGGCGATCTCAATTGGCCGCCAAGATAATGTGATTTGACACCGTTGGACTTCTTTCTTTGGGGTTATTTGAAAGAATAGGTTTACGTCGATAAGCCAGCAACAATTCAATGACTAAAGGATGAGATAATTCGGCACATTAACTGCATAGAACCTCAATTATGCCTCAGCGTCATCGAAAATTTGGACCATCGGATGGAGGTGTGCCGCCGAGGTCGCGGCGGCCATTTGGCCCATATTATCATAATAAAAAGAAATGACAATAATTTCCTAAATAATTTGTGTTTTATTTAACCACCCGTTATAAGCCCGTTAAAGGAGCGCTAAAATTAATGAAAATTATGAGGGCTGCAGATGTTGAAAATATCATTTTCACGTAGAAACAGTAGTTTAGTAACTGTCGTTAAAATGTTTGGAAAAAAATTGATTTAAAAACATTTTTTTAATGGAAATCAATACGTAAAAATAGGAAAAACATTTGGACCATCGGATGGAGGTGTGCCGCCGAGGTCGCGGCGGCCATTTGGCCCATATTATCATAATAAAAAGAAATGACAATAATTTCCTAAATAATTTGTGTTTTATTTAACCACCCGTTATAAGCCCGTTAAAGGAGCGCTAAAATTAATGAAAATTATGAGGGCTGCAGATGTTGAAAATATCATTTTCACGTAGAAACAGTAGTTTAGTAACTGTCGTTAAAATGTTTGGAAAAAAATTGATTTAAAAACATTTTTTTAATGGAAATCAATACGTAAAAATAGGAAAAACATCGCAAACAAATTTTTTGTTCAGATTTTTTAAAGTAGCAGCCTAACGAAGAAAATATAGCATATTTGAAAAAAATTCTATGGACAAATTTAGAAATTATAGCCCTTCTGGTAGAAGTAAGAGAATTTCAACAAGATCTGGATTTTATATTCCTACTATTATGAACGAGGGTATATATCAGTTGCTGCGGGCCAAAAGTGTAAAACATCGAAGACTGACCTAAGATTGCCTTAAAGTTGGCGGAAATGAACGGCTTATAACTTTTATTCCAGTCTATACAAATACTTGCAATTTTTTCCAGTGTAATGCCTTTAGTCCCGTGAAAGTGGTCGTTACCTTTTGGTACCTCCCATACCGTAGAGAAAGTAAACGGCTTATAATTTCGATTCGCGCATACAAAAAAACTTGTTGTACAAAAAATATTGTACAGTGTAATGCTTCTATAGTGCTCATAGTTTACTGCAAAATGGGTGTATTGCTACGCCCCTATTGGTACCAACAAAATGTCCAAAATAATCTCAGAAAGAACATTTTTGATTATTGTAGCTATCTGCGGTATGCTTGGAATTGTTTGAAATTTATATTAATTTCATTAGTAAGTTAATAAACCCAATCCATATGCTTCTACAATTATGTTCATCAATTTTGATTAAGGTTCACTAGAAAAGTTGATATAGTCGAATGTGGTCCATTTTAATCTGTCTTATTATTTCTAATTCAAATTTTTTATCAATGCAATAAAATTCAAATCCATCACGTTTTGAAAAGCAAAACTGGAATACCATTCATCGGATAACATTCATATGGTAAATTCATCCACAACTGACCATGAGTGACATAGGACATAGGAAAACTACCACTATTTTCTTCAAATGGGACATCATTTGCATATGGAACTCATAAGTTAAAGTTTTGTTACTCAAAAACAATTACACTCAATGCCAAAGCACGAAAACCCTTTCCAAAAACGTTTAGGGGATGATTTTGCGCAGAAACATTTGATTTGTTGCCTTCGCCAACAATGAGGATGAGGTGGACTTTACAAAATACTTTTCGCGGCATAAGCCCACCCCATTTGCATATTAGTGTGAAAAAAAAACTAATTGAAACTAACAAGGAAAAAACTTGTAAAACTTGAAAATGTCCGGTTTGCTAACCCCTATTTTATACGTACTTAGACAGGATAGCCGTTGCAAATGGGTCAAACCGAAATGTTTGAATTTTTGGAAGTTGTGATGGGAAGAAATAGGTGACTAGGAGAGATGCCCTATCAAGATAATTTATAAATTTTTTTTAATGTGTAGGGGAGTAAAAAGTAGTGGGAGATGGTTGGATTACGACGTACCTAATGAAAAAAAATACTTGTGTAATATGTAATATCTCCAAACTTATCTTAAGTTTAGGAATGGTTCATATCGGGTCACATCTTCTGAAACCTTCCGTAAAAAGTGTCAAAATTCTGTGACATAGTAGTTCTAATTAACACTTCCCACACACAAAGTCAAAATCTTACGAGTGCCAAAAATTAACATGGATGGCAGTACTGAAATTTGGTATAGGGCAATAGTTTTGCAGTAAAGGTGGTTCAATTTCTGAAGTTTATTTTTAAAAATTTACAAAAAATATTACAAAGAACAATTTTTCGGCATATTATTGGTTTATTTGAAATAGCATATTCATTTCAACCTTTATTTTTCATAGTCTGAAGCGATGAGAAACTCTCTCCCATACTTTGTTAAATTTCAAAATTGATTATTTTTATATCGGGAAGGCGCGCACGCCATTCCCGGCTACCAAAAATTATACGCACGCAATATTCATTCGAATGAATAGTCGCGGAGGAACACTTAATCGACTGTGCAATGATTAAGCCTCACTCCGGGGGAGCCGCCTTCATGATCACGGTATCCCCTACGTGATGTAATTATACTCGTTTCAAATCTGACCAAAATATAAAAGGCAACAGTTCTCTGGACCAAATGAGAATTACAGCACTTTGATTGCAACAGCGAAAAACCGAGTGCATTTCGGAGACTGAGTTTGATTTCATTTACAATTTAAGAAAAATTCGCTATTGTCAAAGGGTCAAAGAGTGATTTTGAAAAAGCTTTCGATTCATGTAAAAATATGCTGCTGCAATTAAAAACCGGGGGTTGACATTCTGAGTGAGGACAGTGAAAATGGCAGCATTTCTTAGAAACTAGTTTCTCAAAGTAAACAGCAGCAAACTAGTTCCACGCAATATACACAGACTTTCATTAACCCTTTGGCGGTTAGCAAGACGACAATGACCAAAGTCAAAGGTATAGACTGAAGATGTACACTCAAAGGACAACACTGGAAAAACGAGTATTTTCATTTTGCTTTATTATTAACCCCTTTCTAGTTTTTATAATTTATTATTATTTATTTAAACAAATCCTTTTTTGAGTGGTCATTCCATATGAAACAGGTTTGTTCCTTACATTTACACACTCTTCGCATATGCAAATGGGCCCCTTGGTAAGGACGACAATCATTCAAAGGGTTAAGCCGCAAATAATTAAATAAGGGTTAGTTACTTTTCGATTTGAGTGAGCATAGTTACAGTTTTTCTTAAACTAGTTTTTCTGGGGGCAGTCATTTTAAACTTTGTCTGTAAACCATAGAATTTCTCTGCTCACGCATCACACATCTCCATTGCCATCGCCGCCACGTATCAAAGCAATTATATTCGAGCACATTCTGACATTCTCGTAAAACACATCACACAATCAACATCGGTAAATCAGCGGATGACAACAATTCCACCAACTATAACAACATTAGTTTACTGCGATTTTGTTCAAAGGATGTGCATAAAATTTGTTAACGTATTTCGGCGTTCTGAACTAAGAAAATAATTAAAAAAATTATGGATATTTTTTAATTTCAATTTCCGACAGAAGTACTCTAATTTTGGAAGGTCACGATCCTCATTTTCTGTAATATCTTAAATCAAATGTGATTATGTGGACTCAAATTGATACGACAGTTATAGTTACGTTAGGGACGGTTGACCAAAAACACAATTTTTTTAAATCTTGGTACAACAAATTTTTAAGTAATCAATCAAATATTTTTGAATCCCAACGAGTAAATTTAAGTATATTTGAAGAAAATACGTTGATCAATGTAAGCAAATGAACCATTTTGTAGAAGTATATACAATATGACATTTAAGCCATATGAGCTACGCTCGTCTGTCTGTCTTAGGACCAAATTGGTACCTCCCCACAAAGGGAAATATTGAATCCCTTATATCTTCCATACTACTTATCTGAATCTTCTGCTTATCACGAATTATGTGTAAAGGGTTTTCCAACAAGAGTTGTTATTTTGGTATTCAAAGAAAAATGCCATTTTTTTAGATAAATGATCGGATGTTTATTTCATTATAAAGAGGAAGGTATGACGTTAATAATGAAAAACAACATCAGTCAAATGGCCACCACGACCACGCTTACAGGACCATATCCTTTTCATGAAATTTTCCATAACCAAATCGCAAAGTGGCTGCCCTATGTCCTCGATAGCCTCACGGATTCTATCGTTGAGGTCGTGAATCGACGCTGGGCTTTTGGCGTAGACCTTATCATTCACGTGGCCTCAAAGGAAGAAGTCGCAAGGTGTTAAATCACAAGATCTCGGTGGCCAATTGTGATCACCTCATCGAGAGATAACACGGTCCGGAAACTTTTCCGGTAACAGAGCTTGTGTGGCACGTAGCGCCGTCTTGTTGAAAGTAAACGATGTCCAGATCAATACCATCCAACTCCGACCATAAAAAATCATCTCTCGATAGCGCAATCCATTCACCGTAACTGTTGATCCAACCTCATTTTCGAAAAATTAAGGTCCAATGACCCCGCCGGACCATAAACCGCACCAAACAGTCACACGTTGAGGGTGGAGAGGCTTCTCAACAATAAGTCTTGGATTTTCCGAGCCCCAGATGCGACAATTTTGCTTGTTGACGTAGCCACCAAGGTGGAAATGGGCCTCATCAGTCAAGATTATTTTTCGATGGAATTCGGTGTGACGATGGAATGACGTTTGTGGAATGCCCAATTCCAAAGAACGAGGAGGAATGGACAAACCTGGGTTTTCTTCAACACTTTTGGCTACTGAAGCAATATTCTTAGTTGTTCTTGAGCGACGTGCTCGGGTTTTATTCTTCACATCACTAACTTGTCCCAACAGCTTCAATTTTTCCAACCATTTCTGTATTGCGGTCCGACAAGGTGCTTCACGACGACCAAAAAATGTTTTAGTTTTGAGAACTGTGACTGTAAGATTTTCAACATTTTTTTAATAATTTCAATGCGTTGTTGAATCGTGTTTCGTTCCATTTTTAGTAATGGCGTAGTTTCTACTTGTCAAATATCAAAGAATAAAAGCTTCAAAAGTGACAGCTACCGAAATATGATTCAAAATAACACCACTTGTTGGAAAACCCTATAATTTCCATAACTCTTTTAGTATACCGCACACAAAGGGACCATCTTTTACCAAAAGTAAATATATCATAAGAGCATTTCAACAGTGTTTTGGCTCATGTCACGGATTGTACTGAATTGAAAAAAAACCTACTACGAGTATGAAGATTTTAAAATTTCCAAGCTTGAATGTTGAGAAGTATTGGGCTTATTAAGTTTTTGTAAAAAGTTTGAGTAATTGAGCTAATTTATTGTTTCTTTTATTTATTCAATATTTCGATCCCTTTCGTGGATTGTCATCAGGAATTGAAAAACGTATAAATAAACACTTAAAAATTATATCGACGTGCCAAACTTCTTACTCGTCATCTCGTTTCACAAAAAACATTTATAACTATTGAAAATGAAAATAATATACAAACGAATATTGAGCATACACAAATATATTGTGATTATTCTAAAGCTAAAAATATTTGACGAAATCCTGTGTCATTAAATCCATAGAGGATGCTATTAATGAATCTACGTAGTTAGGAAAAACAGTAGAAACGAACGTTTTCAATTGACACCGTGGATTAATAGGAATCTACAGAAACTGATTATGTATAAGAAGAATTTTTTAAAGAAAAGACTAGGGTCTAAGAATAAGAAAGGAATAAACGAGATTTTAAGAAGAGTGAGTAAAGTGATTCATATTGCGGACAGAAATTGCAAAAATGATTAATATGTATGTTAATAGCTCAGATAAACTGGGAAGAGATCCAAGGAAAACATGGAGTTTTATCAACGAGACTCTGGGCCGATCGAAACGCAATGTTTTTAATCTGGTTGACTCGCAAGGAATTTTAATGGAAAATGATGAAATGAAGGCTGATTACTTTAACAACCATTTTGTTTCTACTATCACGGAACTGAAAGGACATATTCAAATTCAACCTGATGATTTTTTTAATTTCTTGGGCCCTCTCACACAATCTCAATGTCGTCATCAAATTGATGATGTTGATATACAACAGTTGAGGGAAATTGTGATGAATATGGATACTCAAAAGTGTCCTGGAATCGATAAAATGTCGCCTAGGTTTGTTAGAGAATGCGTGGATGACCAACATCGGTTGAAATATTTAATAAAACAAGTAAGAAAGTTCAGTCGGGTAAAACGACTTATGAATCCCCTCACCGTCAGTCCCAAAAAATATTCGTAAATTTTTTTTATTTGAATTACTTAAATTATTATCAATTTAAATTGCATATAATAACATTAAAGTATGCTGGTGTTAAAGTTATAAGCCGTTAACTGTTGCTTCAAATTAGTACATTTGTGTGGCAGTTACCAAAAAGGGCGTGTCAATGACGCCCATTTTTCACTGGACTGGAAAATGGACTGTAGATACTATAAACACATTACACTGTACAAAATTTCAACTATTTGTGCACTGATATTAAAGTTATAAGCTGTTAATCTTTGGTGCAAAATGGTCGATTTGTGTGGGTGGTACCAAAACTTCGCCCATTTTTCACAGCACTGTACGTACTATAAAAACATTACACTGTACAAAATTTCAGGTATTTGTATCGACTGTTATTAAAGCTATAAGCAGTTAACTTTTGGTGCAAAATTTTTCATTTGTGGAGGTACCAAAAGGGCGTGCCAATATCGGTTACTTTCCACTGGACTGTAGGTACTATAAAAACATTACACTGTACAAAATTGCACGTATTTGTATGCTCTGGTATTAAAGTTATTAGCAGTTAACTTTTTGTGCGAAATGGCCCCTTTTGTGTGGAAGGTACCAAAAGGGGCGGGGGCCACTACGCCCATTTTTCTCAAGCTGATAGCGACAGATAAACCATTACTATGTGTGGAATTACTGAAGATTCGGATAAGTAGTAAAGAAGTTATTAGAGAATCTATAGTTCACTAAATTTTAACCCTTTGTGAGGAAGGTACTAGCAGGAGTGGACCAATATGGCCCATCTTCGAACTTATCCTGAGACAGAAAAAAATATTATCACATACCAAATTTCAAGTCAATCCGTTACTCCTTTCGAGAGTTATCGTGCGCTCCAGCCAAACAGACAGACAAACGGACAGACAGACGGACATTGCTCAAATGACTTAAAATGTCCTAAAACGGATTTCCGCCGAACATACTTGGGGTCTTAGGTCACTCTTTCGATGTGCTACACTTTTGGCTCGTAGCAAATGATATATACCCTCCCCTCTAAGGTGAGGGAATAATAATAAGCATATTAGAATATCCGGATGTATTAGATCCATAAAGTAGTTCCAATACCTAAAAAGTCTCAGGTTTCTTCTGTAAACCATTGTCGTCCTGTTGCAGTCTTGTCTATACTAGATAACATTTTGGAGAAAATATTGTTTAATAAACTTATTTGGTATTTGGAGAGTAATAATCTGCTATATGATGGTCAATTTGGTTTCAGAAGGGGATGTGACACGGAGGATGCTGCATTGAATGTTGTCAGATGTATTTGCGAAGCTTTGGATAAGGGATCGTATCGGAGTAGCTGGCCTATTTTTTTTTATTTTACAAAGGCTTTTGATCTGGTGGACGATGACATTTAACTAAGAAAGTTGTCCTTGTATGTTATAAAGGGTTCGGAGTTGTTATTTTTTAAAAGTTATTTGTTTTTTTTTTAACGAATCGAAGTGTCCTACGGCGTCTATAGTTCATGGAGTTCCACAGGGTAGTGGACTAGGTCGATTATTATTTTCTATTTCTGTATATGACTTGAAGAACTTGGGTTTAAAGGTTCAGTTCTACATGTTCGCTGATGATATTTGGTGAAAGACAAATGTGGAAAGAGATATGGCATTGTTGTTTGAGTATGCGCTGTTAAACGGAATCCTAACAAGACAAAAATGGCTCGGTTTAGACCACAGGCTTATAGCCTGAATCATGCTTTCAGCGTCAATGTTGATGGTATTTTAATATGCGAAACACAGACACAGGTAAAGTACGTAGATATAACTTGGAAGGAAACATGTCATGATAACGTGAAGAGGAAAATAGCACCCGCAATTGGGATATTATAACGGGTTTTCCAATAGGGATGATATGATTTTTAAGTGACGTTTCGGCCACTTATAGTATGTCATGATCTGTCATTTGTATTTCATTGTATTCAGTGGTTTTTACAATTTCATCATGGAGAGATATACGCAAGAACAACGTTTACAAATTATTCAGTTTTATTATCAACATAATCGTTCTCCAATTGTAACTTTTCGTGCGCTAAGTCCATTTTTTTTAAATCCAAAAAACACTTTCCAGTCAATCTACGACGACCTTAACTTTTATCTCTCGTTAAGAGCTATCCTGTTGACATTGACCGATTCCCGATCCGACGTACCGTTAAGGAGCTAGAGTAAAAATAAACTTTCCGTTCACATTTGAAAATGATGCCAAGTCCATTTTTTTTAAATCCAAAAAAGAGACACTTTCTGTCGACATACGACCTTGTCACCCATGAGCAATTTTGCCATTGACCGATACGTGCCACACAGCAAATGAAACAATTGAATTGTTGCGAGAAAAGTTTGGAGATTCGATTATTTCAAGAAATTGTGATATTGAATGGCCTCCAAGAAGTTGTGATTTAACACCATTAGACTATTTCTTGTGGGGTTATTTGAAGTCATTGAAGTTTTTTGAAATAAACTAGACTCTCTTCAAGCTTTACAAGTCAATATTGAACGTGCCATTCATGACATACGACTTGATTTAGTGGAAAAAGTGCTCGAAAATTGGGTTCATCGAATTCGATCCTGCAGAAGAAGTCGTGGAGGCCATTTGAATGACGTTTTATTTAGAACTTAATTGTATCGATTGTACTTCACATTAAATAAAAAACTTTTGAATTTCCTTAACAATAACCCCCAATTTCACAACCTCCGGTCAGAGCTAACTCACAGTTAAAAAATAAAAATTTCATACAATTTGACAGCTATAACTGTAGGTTAGCTTTAACTGTAGGATAATCGAAGATTGTGGAATTGGCGGTAATATAAGTATAGCGTGATCCATTTCGAGGTTCCATACTTTTTTAAAGAAAAAACACAGAAAATTCAAATTGAATGGGGAATGTTTATTATCATTTGAAAGAACATTTGGCATTTATTTTTTGAAGATTATGTCTATCAAATGTTGGCCGCGGCTACGTCTCAGATGATCCATCCGTTGAGTCCAATTTTCGATGACCCGATTATGTTGACCATAAGTTGAGCGAAGTGCATGAAACACATTCCTCACAGAACGTGAATTTTTGTAATAAAGTTGAACGATTTGTAAACGTTGTTCAGGCGTAAGTCTTTCCATGATGAAATGCCAAACAATACTTAACAAAAATAACATGACACGACTCACGCGTGATCTGTCAAAAAAAGGCTGTTGAAAAAAGTATCTCTACTTGGACCACCCGTTATAATCAGACACATGAAATAACGATACTTATAAGAAGCGAATTTGTAAACAAAGAAAAAAATTAATTTTTCAAGCGTCACTTTTTTGACGTTTAAAAATCAGTTAGAAGAAAATATGTATTGATATACGAGTATGTTTTTAACTTAAATATTTGTAAATAATTTTTCGGTTATTATTTATGGAAATTACAAAATTAGCTAAATTATTAAACCTGTTCATTGTTCTTAAATATAGTGAAGGAGACCTATAACAATTTTTCCCGAGTAATATTTTTCCCAAAGACACCAACTAAAATTGTCGTCGATTTGATGACGTTTGACATAGGATTAAAGTTTATTGCAATTTTAGAGGTATGGTGATGAATGTTTTGAGAGAAATAATTCCCAATGGTTCCCTTAATTTCCTTTTTCGGGCTGAAGCGTGTATTCCGAAGTTTTCCACTTCAAAATCACAAACGATATAACTAAACTCTGTGATTTTCTGGCAAACTTTGTGGTCAAATATTGCGAAAACAAGAGCTAACGTAGAAAACGGCTAGCATCACCAAATTCAGCAGGGTCGAAATAGCTATATCCATAGGGTCTCCTTTCTGTTACATTTTTACAGTGTTCATTTCGAACACAGTGTAATCATTTCAGATATTGAACAACTACATGTGTTCTCATTCTACTTTAACAAGGTGGTTTAGGAATCATATAGCCAGCTCCGCCCGACTTTCGCCTTTCCTTGCTGTAATCTAGTGTAATCAGTGAACACATAACACGAAGAATTCTCCAGTCATCGCATAGGAATTTTTTCTCAAATTAATTGAAATCGAAATTAATTATTAAACTGTCGCACGACTTCAGCAAAAAACATCCACACAAAAATAATGTTAGTGGCGCGTCAGTCATTTTAATTGCCAACGGCTTGGATTAATTTCAATCAAATCAATCAAATCTGGTGGCTTTTGTTAAGTGTTTGCCTGCTATGTTGTTCTTCTTGTTGTTGGTGGCACAACAATAGGTGATTGAAATAATTCGAAATGTTTGAAATGATTGCGGGTTTAATGAACGATGACCTTGAGTGAAGCCCACATCGAAACAAATAAATTGATCGCCAAATAAAGAAACGAGAAATTTATTCTAAAGAAGGATTAAAACCCAAACTCCAAAAACGAAACGAATCGAATGAGAGTACCTACATACAAATAAAGACATTATCTCTGACAGGGTTCATCCAAAACCATCCATCCACATGTCTGTCCATCCATCCATCTCCCAAGTGAAGCTTTTATGTCACATTAATCAAAATACACTTCACGTTCGTGTCTTAAATCTTTCTAACAACGGCTTTGACAGCTTTCGTTTCACTCATTTCGCGAATGTGTTTTAAGTCTTTTGTTTGTTTTTAGATTTCATGTTTCACGTTTCCCTCAATTCCATTGTCATATTAAAATCAATTATTTATTTTATGGTTTCAAATTTCTTTTGACCGCCACAACATGATTTTAAGCAATTTGTTAGAAACATAAATTTCTCACATCGCAAAACGAAACGTTTTGCCTTGTCCAAGACATTGTAGTAACGCAAAAATTCCATAAGTATCAATGTCATATAGACCAAGAGTAATAGATATAATATTTGATCGCACAACAGAATAATGGCCAGTATAATTTCTAAAAAATTCTGTCTTGCCTTCGATTCATCCAGCCATAGGTCATCATTGCCATTATACATCGGTACTTAAAAATAAATGAACAAATAAATATTTATTATCACTTATTATGTCTGTCTGTCAAACATTTGTTTCTACTCACTTTTCAAATTTGCCAAATCTATGGTGGAATTGGCATCTATCTTCAGGCAATGGAACACTTCATCCCAATGACCCTTAGAGGATAACACATCTAATGCTTTGCACATTTTTGACATGTTTTTGTATTTCAGTATGAAATGGGTAATGAAAATGAATTAAAAAAAATTTTTGGAATACAAATGTTAAAAAAAAGTTGTTTGGAAATGTGACACAACCCAATGCCAGAATTACTCTAAATCAAAGAGTCTCGGCAAAACGAACTTTTTAAGTTATGTTGCTAACATAAAACATATGCTTTTTCATTTAAAAAGTTTAATAAAACATATGCGCCTAACAATATATTATTTAATTTCCCATCTAGGCATTATATACTAATTATTAGAAAATTTGGCAAAAAATTAGACGCTATAATGACACATTCCTTAAGAATTAAAAAAAAAACAAGTAAAGACGTATTAAGTTCGGTCATGCCGAATCTTATATACCATCCACCATGGATCGCACGTGAATGGTTTCAGGTACAAATAAACTAGTTATTCCAAATTTCAGCCCAATTCGTTGAAATTTGAGGTTTTAGTGGCGTTATGAAGCCAAATCTACAGGGTCCTTTGTATGGGGACTATATCAAAACATGGGCCTATGACTACCGTTGTTCATGTGAAGGATTCCGGGTATAAATAAACCCCAGTTACCAATTTTCAGCCCGATCAGCGGACATTTATGAAATCGGGGAGATGCTATATATGGGGGCTATATCAAAAAATTTACCGATATTGCCTATTATCAATCCCTACAAGAAGTATCTATATGATGATGACTATACAATTTCAGTTATCTAGCTCAATTATTGTAGAAAGTAGCGTGATTACAACATACAGACGGACGGACAGAGGGACATGGCTAAATCGTCTTAGAATTCCTAAGCCGGAGGGTGGAGGGTATAAAAAAAACATAAAAAAACATTTCGTATTCAGAATTATTGAATAAGGAGGTATGTACTATTTCTATACCCTACATCACACTGTGGGCCAGGGGTCCAAGATATTATGAGTTTGTGCATTAGTTTGTAATTGTTCTAGGTTTGGGCACATATTTCGAATAAAATTTACAAAATGGTAATTTTTTGTGATAATTTCAGCTTTTGAGGTTGAAATAATGCCTGAGGGACCATTTTTATTGCAATCAATTTGTTTTAACCCATTTGGGACAAACAATCAAACAAAAAGTTTACGGCCTTGAAAGGGTTAATATTTTATGCAAATTAATTCTAGAGATTAGCAGTTCTATAACGAGCCATGAAAAGAGAAAATCGGACCAAAATTTTGGAAGTTATTTCCCATTTTGTATAAAATTCACTAAAAATTGCAGTAAAACTGAGAAAAACAAGTTACTTTATATTGAAAAATTTTAAAGGAAGTCGCTCTATTAGAAATGGTCCAGATTTTAATGCCCAGTAAAAATTATTCTAAAAATAATACAAAATTGACAATTTTATTAAGGGAAAATAAGATTTTTAGAGGTTATTTAAACCGCGATCGCAGAAAGGAAATATTTTAATATACTTAAAACAAACCATACTTCATATAAGCTGTGAACAACGCAATCTTTTCTTTCGTCCTCACAAATGAAGCCACTATATGGGAGTGGCGCACAATGTCGTGATTTCATGTAAATGTTGGCCAAAAATAGAAGGAGTTGTCGTAGGCAAATGAAAATTGATACAAGTCGTTTTTGGGAGTAAGAACGAAAATATATAAAGTTCTGTGAAGATTAGTTCAAGGACACACATACCTCGCTTTCATCCTGAAATGAAAATATTGCAAAATTTTTTAAATTATTGTCCGATTTGAACCAAAATTGGCACGATTTGTGTACTGTGTATAATAAATTATTCTGCTGAATTTTAGAAAATTAACTCAAAGAATATGTCCAACGCCCATATATCCTGAACAAAAAAATCCAACAAGAGGTGTTATTTTGGTATTCAAAGAAAAATTCCATTTTTTGAGATAAATGATCGGATGTTTATTTCATAATAAAGAGGAAGGTATGCCGTTAATAATGGAAAACAACATCAGCCAAATGGCCACCACGACCACGCTTACATGACCATATCCTTTTCATGAAATTTTCAATAACCAAATCGCAAAGTGGCTGCCCTATGTCCTCACTAATTCTATCTTTGAGGTCTTGAATCGACGCTGGGCTGTTGGCGTAGACCTTATCTTTCACGTGGCCCCAAAGGAAGAAGTCGCAAGGTGTTAAATCACAAAATCTCGGTGGCCAATTGTGATCACCTCTTCGAGAGATAACACGGTCCGGATACTTTTCCCGTAACAGAGCAATGGTTTCGTTGCTTGTGTGGCACGTAGCGCAGTCTTGTTGAAAGTAAACGTTGTCCAGATCAATACCATCCAACTCTGACCATAAAAAATCATTAATCATCTCTCGATAGCGCAATCCATTCACCGTAACTCTTGACCCAACCTCATTTTCGAAAAAGTCAGGTCCAATGACCCCGCCGGACCATAAACCGCACCAAACAGTCACACGTTGAGGATGGAGGGGCTTCTCAATAATAACTCTTGGGTTTTCCGAACCCCAGATGCGACAATTTTGCTTGTTGACGTAGCCACCGAGGTGGAAATGGGCCTCATCAGTCAAGATGATTTTTCGATGATTTTCGATTATTCGAATTTTAATAATTTCAATGCGTTGTTGAATCGTGTATGGTTCCATATTTAGTAATGGCGTAGTTTCTACCTGTCAAATGTCAAAGAATAAAAGCTTCAAAAGTGACTGCTACCGAAATACCGAGTGATTCAACATAACTCCTCTTGTTGGAAAACCCTGTATTTATGTTCGAAGTAGCGTTTTGTGTGAAGAATCTCAGGAAATGTTCCCAAAGGATACACCCCCAGTTATCCTTGAACTTAATTTTGTAGTAATGTTTGCCAAAAACAAGTAAGTAAGTTCAGTCGGGTAAACCGACTTACGAATCCCCTCACCTTCAGTTACAAAAATATTCATAAATATATTTTTGTGTGTGTTAATTAAGTTATTATTAATTTGAATTGCATTTAATAAATTTAAAGTATGCACTGGTTTTAAAGTTATAAGCTGTAAACCTTCGGTGCAAAACAGTCAATTTGTATGGCAAGTACCAAAAGGGGCGTGGCAACTTCGCCCATGTTTCTCGAGGTGATGGCGACTAATAAACTAATACTGTGTGTGAAATTTCAGAAGATTCGAATAAGTAGTATATAAGTTATTACAGAATTAATATTTCACTAAATGTTAACCCTTTGTGGGAGAGGTACTAGAAGAAGTGGACCAATATGGCCCACCTTTGAAATTATCCTGAAAAGTAGAAAAAATTTTACAGCATACCAAATTTGAAGCCAATCTATTATTCCTTTCGAGAGTTATCGTGCGCACCAGCCAGCGGACAGACAGACGGACGGACATTGCTCATTCGACTTAAAATTACCCAAAACGGATATCCGCCAAACATACTTAGGGCCTTAGGTCACTCCTTGATATATACCCTCTTCTCTAAGGTGAGGGGATAAAGAATGTGAGGGCGTTACCAGCACAATGACGGCGTTAACAGCACTGCATTTCAGCAGCATCACTGTTGAAAGTTCAGATAGGGGCGCTGCTGTTGAATATCAGCTGTTGTCGCTTCAACACTATTGTTTATCATACCGATAGACTTGGAATCACTTAGTTCAAATTCACACGAGACAATTTTTTCCAAGCAAGCGTCAAAGTTTGTGGAAGAGAGAGGCAGTGAGCTCTTTCCGCCTGCCTCACTCTCCCACATACTTTAACACTTGCTTGGAAAAAATTGCCTCGTGTGAATCTGGACTTACTTACATTTAGTCTGCATTTACATAATACTTTTTTTTTAAGTATTATGTATACTTATCGGCGTTTTGTGGGCGAGCGAGGCAGTCGGAAACTGGGAGAAAAAAAGTATGCCGTACTCGTCAAAAATAATGAATAATAAGATATGTCATCCCGGAGCGAGTAAGTTATCAGATACGAACGAATAAAAATTTCAACGAGTAGGTGTTCAAAGAGTGAGTTTTTCCGCGGATTTCGGACCGATTTTCACGAATTTTTTGTAATTGTCACAATTAAAAAATTAATATCAATCGATTAGTGCAAAAAAAGTTCAAACTATGTTCGCGGAAACCTGTTTTTTCGCGTGTGACATTTCATTCCTATTCGTCCGTAACTGATAGATTTTGACAGTTCTCGGGATGACTTATCTTCATAATTTATAATTTTTGGTACTCGTACTTGTCGTACTCATCGTTTTGTGTTTTTCGTTCGCACTTGGAAACAACAACAATGCACACAGGAAAAACAAATGGAAATAAGTATAAGTCCCCATTTAGTCCCCATTTACATGGTACTTTTTTTTAAGTAACTTATCGACTTATTCTCTTTTGAAAAAGTATTTACGTTCACACACGTACTTTTTTTTCAATACTTATACTTATTTTCATTTCTTTTGTTTCGGCTTTTCCTGTGTGAATTGTTGTTGTTTCCAAGTGCGAACGAAAAACAGAAAACGATGAGTACGATAAGTACGATAAGTACGAGTACGGCATACTTTTTTTCCCCCCGTTTCCGACTGCCTCTCTCGCCCACAAAACGCCGATAAGTATACTTAATACTTAAAAAAAAGTACCATGTACAGGGTCTCCCATATTCGACGGACCCATCTGGCAACGCCATAACCTTTGACAGAGATGTCAGATCGCTTAATGACATACCGCGTTTGAAGCGTCAGTCCAAGCAGATTTTTACCATGGAACAATACACGCCACGCGAAATAGTTGAAATTTACATTCAACAGAAGAAGTCAATTGTGAAAACTCAACGTGCTTTTAAAATATTAAAAAATGTGAGAAGTGCGCCTTCTAAGAACACCATTAAGCGTTTATACGAAATTTTTTGACTGGTGAGGCTCTTTCTAATCCGAAGAGGCCAAATAAAAGTCGACCAAGGCGATCGGCCGAGAATATCGCTGCCGTACGAGCCAGTGTTGAGAGGTCCCCAAGAACATCCCAAAAACGCCGTTCTCAGCAGTTGGGCATGGCTCGGTCCACTTTACAACGGATTATTCGCGTTGATTTGCATTTGTTCCCGTACAAAATTCAATTGACGCAAAGATTGTTGCCTGCGGACAAGCCTCGTCGATTGGAATGGGCCCAAAAAAAACATGGGTCCGTCGAATATGGGCAACCCTGTAAATGGGGACTTATAGTCTCATCGTGATAAAATTTAACACAGTGCTCTTTTTTGGGCCAAGGGCGATCACTATTGAAATTGGCGAAAATCGATATAGGCTTAGGTATAGCCCTCATACAAACATATATACCTCCGAATTTAGCATGTAGACACTCTAAAATCCACATTTGTTCACCGATCTCTAAGAAATTTAGTAAAAGTATATCCCCTGTTGCATTTACGTTAGGACGCTACTAAATTTTGAGTAAATACATAGGTTCAGCTTTAGATATATCTCCTAGAAACTATATTTAACATCCGATCATTATGAAAAATTATAGGGAAGAGGCTCTTGATCCGTAAATATACCCTACAAAATTTTAAGGAAATCGATTCAGATTCAGTTATACCCTCCATATATACGTTTATATACGTTTTTTCCGATTTGGTATCTAAGCACTATAGATGTTGTATTTTACACTCGATCATTACGAACATTGGTAGAAGCAAGTTTCTTGAAACACGAATGCCCCACACTAATATGAAAGAAATCGGTTCAGTCTTAGATATAGCCTCCATATATGTATATGTTCCCTTCGATTTGATATAGAAGCGATATTTTTGAACCGATGTGTATTAAATACAAGGAAAACTCATTAGTCCAAATCGGAATTGGCTTCTAAGCTATATAGATGCTGTATTGAAATCCGATAATTATCATATTTAGCAGAGAATAGTTTCTTAATACAAGGAAGATCTGTACCAAATTTTTAAAAAAAATCCGTACAATTTCCGGTCGCTTCTAACCGCATTTCTCAACAAAAATTTAAAATTTACCAGATAACAGTTTCTTGATACAAAAACAAACCTTGTCAAATTTGAAAAAGTTTAATTTGAAAATCGGTTCAGATATAAACCCAAACGAAAAAGGGCCAATCATAATTTTTGAAAATTTTAGAGGAGAAGTAAAAAAACTAAATAAAATGAAGACAAAAATCATTAGAAAAACGGGGTTTTCAGGATAATATCCAAACATAATGATACATACATTAATTCACACAAACATGATTTGTAACATGTTTATGCAAATTGTGTGAAATAGGACTTTTTAACTATGTTGTTAGGCCCTTTTGAAATTCTAAAAATTGGTCATGATGTGTATTTTGAAGCTATGACCAATTAACTGTCATAACTCAATTTTAGGCTCTTTTGTTGATTCGCCCTTTTTCGTTTCAAATATTAGACAAACATCATTGATAACACTTGACAATATTTTTGGCGTAGTGTATCATATAGTTGGCTCCGCCCGATTTTAGCCCTTGTTTACAGGTTTTAATGTACGAAAGGCGACTAAACGATAAGATACACAATTTACACAGGTTCAAAATGATTGCCGTCGGGACAAAACTAGCTATGTGTTTGTTCCTAATTTTTCAGGAGATGAAGTAAACTGTTTAATTTTATTAGATCGCGATAATTTTAATATGATATGAATTCGAACGTGTATACTATATATACCCTCGAATTCCTAATTCATTCCTAAAAATAATAAAATTAAACAGTTTTTTTCCACTACTGAAAAATTAGGAACAAATACATAGCTAATTTTGCCACGACGGCGACGAAATATAATTCGTGAGTTAGTGAAACTTTAATAACTCAGTCAATAGCTAACGAATTTTTAAAAGACTGTTCCATTTTTCCCCTGCAAAATATACTATATATGTAAATTAATTAATCGTGCTGTTATCTCACAAAATAATTGGTAAAAACATTGCCTAAGCTAGAAAATGTCGAAAAAATAATAATGGCGATTTCTTTTCTGCAAAAAAGTGCAACATTTTCGTTGCCCTTTTCCCTATAACCGGACTTTTATACCACGTATGGTATATAATTTATTTCGGGGATCTACATCAGTGCGAAATAAAAAGTGCAGATATTTTTTAGTAGTTTATGTCGACGGGGTAAATTTTTTTTCAGAATCGAAATCACCATAAGATAATAAACATATATTCATAAATTTTTAAAAAACAACATATATATCGTTCGAAAGCTCTCTTCTTTCCAAATTAGTTTAGTGATTGAAAATCGGTTAATCTTTAACATAGTTATAAGCGGTTAAAATCGGGTTTTTACCCGTAAATCCGGATTTTCGGCAAATTTTACAGAACAAACGTTGTTTATATGTCGGTTTTTGGACTGTCGCACTGTGTTATATTCAATTTTTTTTGTTTGTAGTAGCAATATGTAGAATATTTTAGTAATTTCTTAAGATTTAATGAAATTGTAAACATTTAATTGGATTTAATTACGAAATATCCTGTAACAGATATAATGACGGGTACTATAGGTATTTTTTAGAGCAGTACTTGGATATGTCACTAGGTGTCAGTTTGACACTTCCTATGACAAAGCCATGTTAAATTTAAAGGTCCAATCTGGGAAGCGGTCCCTATCATGAAGGAACCTATCACATTTCTTGCTTTGCGCCGGCCCAATTTCCGCAGGGAACATGTTATGAAAATGGGGGTTCGATATACAAGTATGAAGCGGTTTCAAGCTTATTTTTTATTAAACCTTAAGAAACGCTGCCGCATGGTGCCGACTTTTAGGCGCATACTTATTCAAATAATATTTAGTTTGTCACAACACGGCAAACATTCTTTTATCCTTTTTTTTGGGCAATCGTGTAACATAGCATGGTACGTTGACGTCATTAACTGAATAGTAAACAACAGATTTGATATGCACTTCGAAACAACACTATCGTCACCGACTGTTGAGGGCCTGCAGTTGCATGATAACACCCAGTGAAAAATATATGGATTAATCCATAATCGAGCAATAAAGGAGTAATGATGTGTCCATCCATTTGGAGTAATAAGCGAGCTGTCGAAACGTTTTTTTAGGTTTTGTTGTTGATGCCTCGCTTGATACTCCAAATGGATCAATGAGGGATGTATCAGTGCTTTGTTGATGTTTTTGACATAACTGTTAATTTGTGATGTTTTCGTTTTATTTGTCTATTTAGTCAGTTTACTCGTAGTCTTAAAAAGAAAAAAGAAGTGTTCTTAAAAAAAACGCGAAAAGGTACGGGTATATTAACAAATTGTTGAAAATGTGTGAAAATTTAGTTTCTAATGACGCTTAGTTTCTAAGACGACTAGTTAAAAAAGAAATTGAAAAATTCTCAAATTGTAATCGGGAGACTTTAAGTGAACAAGAGGCATCGGCCCCTAACAAAGTCGATGAATTATCAAAGGAAGATAGCCAAACGGAAAACGTTGATGTTCATTATGATACCAATTCAAACAATATCAGTGAAAAAACCCAAAATTTTGATCAGAAGCTTGCTTGTTGGGTAATTAAAAATCGCGTTTCGAACGAATGCTCTAATTGACTACTCAACATTTTAAAAAGTGAAGGTATGGACGTTCCACTATGCAGAGAAACATTGCTGAAAACAGTGTATGCAGAAAACGTATGCTGCTCCAAAGAGAGCTCTGCAATAACGGAAATGCCACCAGGTGAATACTTTCATTTTGGTTTAGAAAAAGCACTGATGATGCACGGCAAAAATTTGTTATGTAATGAAAATTCCGAATTACTTATTGATATATTTGTGGATGGAATGCCGCTTTATAAAATCTCATCAAAGACATTATGGCCAATCCTAGGTGCCTTCTCAGAATTCAAAAACTCTGAGCCATTTTTAATTGCTACTTACATTGGCCCATCAAAGCCTACAGATGTAGCAATATTCCTAAAAAGATTTGTGGAAGAATACATCCATTTAAAGAATGAAGGTATTAAAATTAATAACAAATTCTTTATACCCAAAATTAGACTTTTTGTTTGTGACACACCTGCAAGGGCTTTTTTAATCGGAACCGTAGGACACACTTCTGCCCAGGTTATTCGAAATGTGATCAACAAGCTTCATATAAAAACAGAAGACTGAATTACACAATAGTGCCTGGAAATGCAAGAACTAATGAAACTTTCAAATCACGAAAAAGCAAAGCATATCACTTACCGCAATTTCAAAGCGAAATTCATCCCTTGGAATTATGCAACATCAACATGGTGACACAATTTCCACTTGACAGTATGCATTTGATTGACCTTGGAGTGTTTAAAAAGATGTTGTGTTTAATTTTACAAAACAAACATATAAAATCAAAAAAGCATGATTTAAATCGCAAAATATTACATATAGCGAACTATACGCCAAAAGAGTTCGCTCGAAAAGGTAGAATATTTGATGACGTATGCAGATGGAAGGCAAAGGAATTCCGACAAGTAGTGCTTTACACAGGAATAATTATTTTCAAGGATATACTGCAAGAGGATTTATACACCCACTTTTTGCTATTACATACAGCATATCGTATTGTTTCCTGTCCGTCGAATTGTCAGCAAAATTTGCAATGCGTTCAGCAACTAATGTAAGCTTTTGTTGCCGATTTCGCCAAGATATATGGAAGTGATAAGGTCAGCTATAACGTGCACAACTTACTACATTTGGCGAAATGCGTTGAAAGCTTTGGAAATGTTGAAAATTTTTCAGCATATAAATATGAGAATTTTTTGCAAAGTTTAAAAAAAGATTGTCGAAAACCATCACATCTTAGCCAGCAGCTAAATAATAGTGCCACAGAACGACATTTACTTTTGGAAACCGAAGATCCTAAATGTTTACCACTTGGGAAAAAACGAGGAAACATCTTGTATATGAGATATAAGTTCGACACGTTTTTCTTATCCAGAAAGCCTCCTGACAATTATTGCTTCACTATGAATATGGTGTCTAAACTCAAACGTTTAGACTTATTTAGTTTATATATATTTTTGAATTTCGAATTAACTTCTGGGATAAAACTATTTATTGAATTTTGTATAGTTTGAATATCATTGTAAATCCCAACGAAGTTACTGAATACTTGAATTTATCGCTATTGTGAATTACAAAAACTAATATTTATCTTAAAGATAAGTTTAAAAACTTCTTGGCGGGTTAGTGAAGTTTAACTCGGTCACTTTCTCAACACACTCCAACTGGTGAGCACTCGCAACCCTAATAATAAAACCCTATTCTCCTAATACTACCATTTTGGTTCTTTTATTTTTTATTCCTCGCATCATTATTTGCTCACAATTTCTCACATCTCGAGAAATTGTGCCTAGCAATTAATTAAACTCTCTGTGTTTGTAGCAACTGCAATTCCTCCAGTTCCCAACGTTGTCTCCACTTCTCAAATATAAAGTCCACTACGCTCTTGTCACTGGTGAAGTTACTGCCCTCCAAACCCTTCCAGCACCCTCTGCATCTTCAGTTATCATCAGTACTCCTCAAACTTTATTCATGGTCCATCCAAGGAGAGAGATAACATACCAGCGGAGATCAAGATCAAGATCTCGTGGCAGCGGAGAGAATATGAGGTGATGAATAATTAAAATAAGCCAATCAAACTAGTTGTTACGAAGCATCGGTAAGAGCACATGCTCTTGACGTGTAATTTGTGTTTCGAAAATTATAAAAGTATCAAAAGTAAAAGTTATAGTCTCAAAATCTATGCAAAAGTGTCTAAAAAAACAATAAAAATATCAATAAGTCAAAGCACAAAGTTATAGAATATCCGTCGTCGTCCGTTCTAAAGTAAAAACTTCCTCCAATTTGTCAAGTCGTACGTTTTTTTTTAAACACATCATAAATAAAAAGTATAAAGTGTTCCATTTTCGTCAGTTTAAAACCGAAACCCCATTTAAGTCCGTTCGCAAAAAATGTAAAAAGGAGAGATAAAGAAGAAGAGATTAAAAAACTGAGTACAAAGCTCAGAAAATTATTGTGGTATCATAAAGAAAAAGTGTATAAAAAGTGCATGTCACATTAAAAAAATTACATAAAATATTACAACAAAAATTCAAACCTTAAAAACTTGCAAAATCTCATATTTTCAAATTTGCAAAAAACTCCCGTTATAAAAACAGGTCAAAAAGAAGGAATATCGGTCTGCATTTTCCTTTACCTCCCTTCATCTTTTTTTACCCTCAGTATATTTTTCCTATTACACTTCATCAATTCTTTTTACCGCCTCAGTCGTCACAAGTTCTTCAATATCAATCCACTAGTCAAAATCTGGTTTATGTCTCCAAAAAATTAAGAGTGTCTGACACTCTTACAATAAAGAGAAAAGTGTTCAAACATGAGTGATGATATGTAGCGAGAGTATACTTACCAAAAAAAAGCACTCATACCTTTGCAGAAGTACCGACAGATAAAACATCGATAGCTACATGTGAATATTGAGTTATCGACTTCTGTTTATTTCTATTGACTTTTGAGTCATATTCCACTGTGGAAACGAAAGAATTATATTCTATTCCATACCTGTCATACGAAAATGCTATATTTAAAAAAGTCGTCCGTATAATAAGAAAACACACAAGAAAACGCCAATCCCGCGAAAAAAAAACAAAAAGCTGATTTATAATCTGGAATAAAAAAGGAATACGACTATCGAATGAAAGAACAACAAAATTAAATAAAACAAAATTATAACATTTTTAAAATTTTTTTCTAAGTTTGCGGGAAAAAAATCTTCGAAGAGAAAATTCACGTCTGCAAATTTTTTTCTCCCTGAAAGGGCATTAATTTTTGCATCGATATACTTATCATACTTCGCTCTTCCCTTTACATTTTATTCACTTTGTACCGTGTCTCCAGAAATTAAAAGCATTGGCGCTCTTACAAAAAGAGAACTGAAGTGTGTCGTGAGAGCAAAGCAAGTGTATACATCTCAAAGAGTTATCACTAAAACATACAAGCTCATGTATACAGTGGCGCAGATACCGACGTATTAAATTTTGATACCTTAGTAGACTGAACAAAATAATCGACCTGAGTTTATTTCTTTGGATTTCGATAATTGATTTAAAAAAATATAATGAGAATCACGATCGCAACAATAAAATATTTAAATTCATACTAATCTACAATAGTAAATAAAAACGACGACAAATTAAAACAATATTGGGAGAGAAATTAAATCGGTATCCAGTTATCGTAAATTATATTAAATTGCAGCAAGAAGAAGAATACCACACCAAGGTAAAATTAAAAAAAAAAAATTACTTCATTTTAATGTAACTATAACTTATTGGTTTATGAACATTTTTGCTTATCACTGTAAATGAGAAAAACGATCCACCTAAATTCAAGAACTCATATGTATGTACATAATTATATGATTGACGTTCGCATACGTAGGCCGCTATAAAATTTGTCATACCAAATAGGCAAATATTCCCAACACACAGCACAGCAAAAATATATCAAAAAATAATTTGAGCAGATTTATACATATCGTGAGAAAACTCAGAAAACCTAAAGAAAGTCAACATATAATTCTCACATATCGAAAACGATATCGATTAGTTGTAAAATTACAACGATGAAACACTAATAGCAACATAAAAAGCTTGGAATAACTTTTACTGCTTATGTAAATCATAAAAAGTACTTAACCAAAAATATCAACAAACTACAAATTTACAAACTGAATTCATTTAAGAATTTCATTTGATTCTGAAAAATCCAAAACCTTACCACATTAATTTCAAAGAAAAATTTGCAATTAACAAACGTCAGATGAAGCAAAATTTTATAAACCGTAGTTAATTTTTTTTTAAAGAAATTAACACATTTTTTTGCAACAATTTGTTCATTACTACGAATGAGAAAACGCATCCAAAAAACTTAAGAGTCAAATACATCCATATTTGTACAAATAGAATAGCAAGTGTTAGCAAAAAGCATCACTACAAGATAACACAGAAAAATAAATAAATTCTGAAGAGATTTGTAACACTATCGTCGAAAGAATATTCAACGGCATTATATGGGAGTCAAAACATCACCCAAAAAAAAGGCACATACATAAATTATTACACATCGATATCTGATTATTGGCTAATTATATTAAAACACGATACATCTGAAGAAAAATCATTGCCGAATAAAAGGATACAGATCATACAAAATATTTATGAAATTTTATAAATAATTTACGAAAACCAATCAAACATATTACATTACATTGTAAATCTAAAATTTACATCAACAAATTTAATAATTTTCTACATTCACTATTATTTACTAACAAAAATATAATATATAAATATAAATCTACAAAGGAACCGAAATTTCTCTGCGAAATTTGAGAAATATTGAAAATTATTTGAAACACATACTCGTACATTTCTTTGATACACATTTATCTGCATTGTTTTAAAAAACTATGGGAAATTCTACATTTAAAACCTTCTACCTGATTTAATTCATATTGAACTAAAGATCAGGATCACACGTTTATATCTTGTACTTACTTCTCACAACTGTTTCAAAATATTAATTTAAAATTTGAGGAATTACAAACTTAAATTTGAGAGTAATAGAATTAGGAAATAGTAATTCTCTCAGTCTTCGATTAATTCTGAGAATTGCGATATTCAAAGATTATTTAAAATCTACCAACTTGTTCAAAATCAACCTAAACGCTATTACACCCTGCAGTATATAGCAAGCATCTCTCTTCATATATATCGGAAAGGTTACAATTAACATAAATCTATACCTCACTGAAGGTAATAATATATATCGTACATATCAGAACTACTTCCGGATCTGGAAAATTTGCACTCAATTTCGCTATCATTTTCAAATCCAAATTCACATCGAAAATTCAAACTTTGAAATCTTATTTGAATCATTATCTCATTCAAAATGCCGGAAACCTCATCCCAATCCACTTCCACGACAGGTGACTCTGTTGTAAAACCTTCTCCAATCCATGATAAATTCCTATTTGATTGTGATCACATCATCAGTTTTTGCACAACTTTTGAGAAAAGTGACATTACTGACCAGACAGACTCTCTACTCGAGGTAAAATTAGATGATTTAGAAAACAGATGGAGAAAATTACAAATTGATTATGAAAATTTGATCCTATCTCCAGAATCATCTAACACCAAAGATTTCAAAGAGAATGCCAAAATTAACTTTAACGTGTGTTCTGAGGCGTATTATGAAACACGTTCTCAAATTCTAGATATTCTGAGAATCTCTCGAGGTACAAGTTCTCGACCCTCTGCAGCAAGACATAGTCTGCTCCCTAATGACCTCTCTCAGAATAATCCTAATACGCAAATGTCGGAAAATTCTAATGTTTGTATTAAGGTCCCACCGTGTGATACAGATATATTTAAGGGTAGTTACGAAGAATGGCCATCCTTTCGTGACATGTTCACTGCCGTCTACGTAAATCACCCTAAACTCACACGTGCCCAGAAACTCTATCACTTGAGGAATAAAACGAAGGGCAGTGCCGGTGCCATCGTAAAAAGATATACTCTTTGCGATGAAAATTTTGATTTGGCTTGGAATGCCTTAAAGACTCGATACGAGAACAAGCGCGTTCTTGTAGACAACCAGCTTAAAATATTGTTCAATATTCCCGTAGCATCTGGGGAAAGTAGTGAATCTCTTCAAAAAATTCACTCCACAGTAAAGGATTGTCTCTGCATCTTAAAATCTTTGGATGTCAAAATCGAGAGTTGGGATCCTATATTAGTATATTTAATAGCCACTAAACTACCTGATGAGACAATCTCCCTGTGGGAACAGTCCCTAAAATCCCATCGAGAGTTACCAAGTTGGTCCCAAATGGATAAGTTCCTTACAAATCGATTCGAGGTCGTGGAACGAATATCCAGTTTCAAGTCTACAAGAGATCGCCGAGGCATCACCACAGGAAACTTATCCCGAAACCATAGTAAAATACAAACATATACCTCCCAAGAAAAGCTAGATTTTACTTGTCCATTAGAAAGAAATCATAGCATAAGGATTTGTCCTGACTTTCGTAGATTCTCTCCCCAAGAAAGAATAGATTTTGTGTTCCAACACAAAATCTGCAACAACTGTCTGTCTGCAGCTCACATAAAGACAAAATGTAAAAGTAGAAATACTTGCCTCTCATGCAAGAAACAACATCATACTCTACTACATTTAGATCAACCGTCTGTGTCTAATGCTGAAACTCAACGTTCAAAAGCTATTATATCTCCTGGGAAAACAGCTACTAACAATAACATTACTGTTAAACCCAACATTTCGTCCCCTTCCACTTCTAAAGAAGCTTATTCTCAGGTCCAGGCAAACTTTTCCACCAACAATGAAACAATATTGCTTCGAACAGCCTTGGTTCAAATAGAACAGGATAGTGAGATCTTTACTTTTCGAGCACTTATTGACCCAGGCTCCCAAAGAACCTTCCTTTCTGAGAGAATCAGAAATCTTTTACGAATTCCCTATCGAAAATCATGTTTCGAAATTGTTGGTATTGGTGGAAAATCTCAAAAGGCCGACAAAGAATGCGAACTTGTGCTTTGTTCCCAAAAACGCAATGTTCGATTCACTATTAATGCCATTATTCTACCGAAAGTCACAAAACGATTGCCTTCTATCTCTTTTGAGATCCCAAATTCCCAACAGCTCCAAGATCTTGATTTGGCTGATCCAAATTTCAACAAGTCAGCAAATATTGATCTAATCCTTGGTAATGACTCGGCGCGTTTTATAAATATTGAGGGAATTAAAAAGAATATATGTGGCCAAGCTTCGGCATATAACACTATTCGGTTGGGTTCTCAGTGGGCCAATGAAGAATGAGACTGTTCATACATTCACTTCCAATGTAATTCCATCTGAAAGTGATAACCTCAGTCACATCCTACGAAAATTCTGGGAAATAGAGGAAGTTCCGTCTCTTTCGCCCACTTCAGATGCAGACAAATTTTGCGAAGAATATTATTCTAAAACGACTGAACGTCGCTCGGATGGTAGATATGTCGTAAGACTCCCTTTCAAACAGGACTATCCAGAATCTGTTTTCCTTGGATCTTCTCGATTTATTGCACTTGGCCAATATACAAGAATGGAGAAATCTTTATCCAAAGATCAAGAGCTTCAAGAAGAATACCATTCGGTCCTCAATGAATATATCTCTTTAAATCACATGGAGGAAACTTCATCCCGAGAGATATGTTCTCAAGGTAAATATTACTCTTTTTACCTCCCACATCACGCTGTAGTACGCCCTGAACACAAATCGACCAAAGTAAGGGTTGTATTTAACGCGTCCCGTAAAACAAATTCAGAATTTTCATTGAATGATGTGCTCTATACGGGTCCCACTCTCCAAACTGAGTTGATCTCTACCATCCTCAATTGGAGAAAATACAAGTACGTGTATAGTGGAGACATACAAAAAATGTACCGGCAGATTATGGTGCATCCCACTGATAGAGCATATCAAAGGATTTTGTTTCAACAAGATCCCTCGGGTCCAATAAAAGATTATCAGTTAAACACTGTAACTTTTGGGATAAATTGCGCACCCTTTCTGGCCATACGGACCTTACTACAACTGGCATCTGACTCCGAAGAAAAATTCCCTCGAGTCGCTTCAATTTTACGCAAGGAATCTTATGTTGATGACATTTTGTCTGGTGGGTTTTCAATCGAAGAAACCATTGAGTCTCAACATACAGCCTGTTCACCGAAATTACCGAAAACGCAGACGTGCGATAGCCACCCAAGCAATCATGTTTTTAATTTGGTTCATTGTCACTTATCGTTCGGGTAAGAAAGCTCTTTTCTTCATCGTCTTCCTGTCAAATACCAATATTACCTACATGTTGTTATTGACATTTCTTAAAGCTTTTCCCATCAGATTTTTGTTAATCGCTGGCAACCCTAGCATGTTAACAACAGCTGATGCAAAACATAAACAAACCACAATAAATACAACAAGCTGAACAATTCATTGTGAAAACGCAAACAAAATAAAATAATTATAATTAACAACTACGAGTTGTAATTTTATCAAAAATAATATGTTTGCGTCCGTAGCTCTCGGGTTTCCAACTAGAAGAAACCAAAATGTTGCCGCAGAAACTCGGCTAAGCCGTATAATTTTGCGAGATGCAACAAATGTTTTGGAGATTCCAGAGGAGTAGTAAGTATATATACAAATTTGCCTTCATATGTCCATATTAATATATTTTTTAGATTTACAGCAAACTTCCGAGTAAATAAAGAAGTGTTCTCAATTTTGCTTGAAGAAATGGGACCGAAAATGAAACATGGCAGCAGAACAAGCAGCATTCCGGTCATGTTGAAGTTGTCAAAATTTTTAAAATTCCTAGGAAGCGGCGGATACCAATTTTGCATAGGAAACGAATGCATTTCATACATGTCCAAATCGAAAGTGTCGGATATAATAAGTGAATGCTTGGATATATGTGAAGAATACATATGTCGCAAATGGATAACGTTGGAAAAAACCATAGAGGAAGAAAATAAGACCAAAGAGAGTTTTTTCAACAGAGCTGGTCTACCTGGTGTTACTGGCTGCATCGACGGAACCCATGTTCGCTTAAAGTCACCAGGACAACAACAACAGCATTTGTACTACAACCGAAAAGGGTTTTACAGCATCAACGTAATGGCGGTAAGTATTGTGCGATAACAAAACCAAAATTCCCAGAATCGTAAAATATGATATTTATATTGCACTTTTCAGATATGTGACCACAACATGGTTATTAATTATGTAGACGCCAGACACCCAGGAGCCAACCACGACGCCTTTGTTTGGGACCAAAGTGCAGCCCATCATTTTTTTAAAACCAATTATTTAAAAGGAAAGAGGAATACGTGGCTTCTTGGTAGGTAGCCAATTTTCTTTCTTATAAATAACGCTCATCAATCATTTTCAAAAATAGGCGATTCAGGATACAAGCTACAGGCCTATATGATGACACCTTACAGAAATCCAACAGACGCTAGGCAGAAAAAGTTCAACGAGAAGCATTGCAAGATCCGAAACATTATAGAACGCTGCTTTGGTGTCCTTAAGAATCGCTTTAGATGTATAATAGGGTCACGAGGACTACATTACAGTGCTAAAAAGACAACCAAAATTATAAATGCATGTTGTGCGTTGCATAACATGTGCATTTTTTATCCATATGAAATTTGCACGGAAAATGAAGGTGATGACGAATATTTGACTGCAACATCAATAGAGCAGTTGGCGGCTGCAACAGTCAGAGATGAAATTGCAAGAAATCTCATAATATAAATAAAAAATACGCGATTTAAAAATTAAATATGTTACTTTTTATTTATAATCAATGACATTGTGTGTTTGTGCGTGAGTATGAAAAGGAGTGCATTTAGAGGTCAAAAAAGGGTTTTTTGTTTATGTCGGTTTGTTAAAAAAACATCATTGCAGTTTTGTTTTTGTGGATGTTTGAGTAGTGGAATGGGAAATGGAGAGGTTTCCATACACTTTGTGCTCGTAAAACATGTTCGCTTGTGGTAATTGTTGATTTTATGATACAATGGTTTTGATTTTTGGCCTAGTTGATTGCGTGAACCATGTAAAACTGTTTGACTGCAAGTGTACTTGAACAAAAGGAATCCAATATTTGTGTGTATATTGTGTCGTAGGGTATAATAAAGGCATATATTTGTTAATACTTAAAATTTGTATTTATTAGGTGAGAATTATAGTTTTATTATGCTATGTTTTCATTTTACTTCTTCTTTAAAAAAAGAAATTATTTCTTTCATAGCATTTTCAATACCATGGAGAGAATCCGCCATCGAGTTAAGACTTCGAGTTTGAGCCCTCATCTCGTCCACCAACGCAGCATTCTGTTCCACCTGCAGTCTCAAAAGTTTTACCTGTTCTGCTGCTGCTTCATCGTTGCTTCCGGGACATTTTCGTTTTCGTTGCGTTGATGTTTTTGTTGGTAAGGATTTGCTGTTGTTGGTTGTAAGTGGCATTGATGTATTTGGTGTAGATGTTGACGGTATGGGGGATAATGATATTCCATGGTGCGCCTGATTATTCTGCGATGTTGTCGGAGTTACAACTGCCACATTTTGTTTACGTCTGGGTGGAGTTGCTTCCAAAACAATTGGGTCATTCGTTTTCGCCACTAAACTCACACCAAATATATTCCCGGGGGGAGCTGCAGCTGCGGAAAGGTGGCATATTCTATCGATGTCATTTTCCAAATCTGTCAACATCGCTATACACAAAGGTCCGCCACCTGTGCCATTCATATTTTTTGTGTTTTCCCCTATTTTTGCTTTGGTTCTACACTTTAGGTCTGCCCATACCTAAAAACGAACAATCATATAAAACTGAAGTAAAACAAGTCAAAAGCGTACTTTCTTCCAATCCGATGTACTGCGTACTGGAGGCCCGGCAGCATTTACCCTACCAGCTACAATGTCCCATTTAGCTTCAATTTCGGCTTTTGTTTTTCCGAAAATGGGACTGGAAGTCGCAAGTTCATGGAACTCGTCCATCGCGTCTACCAATCTTCGAAACTGACCAGGGTTCGTCTTTTTTATGCTGTAAAGTATTATTATTGCTATTAACATTACATATTTTATATTTTAACTAATAAAAACCTACTTTTTTTTGGTTGAAGTATCCATTTTTGATTGAAACCGAAAAACAATAACCAACACCAACGATTTTTTCTGATCGTCTAATCTGACATTCCGTTTCGTTCGTTGATGTCTTATGAGAACCAAATTATAGGCGATAATTGAAAGCTTCTTTGTTTACATTCAAAACAAAGTATGCAAGAACCAAAATTTGCATTCGTTTGCCTACAGACGTGCGAAGTAGCAAAAAAAAAGTTACAAAAACAGGCCGATAATCTAATTTCAGTTCTCAAGTCGGCAGGATTCCCACTAAAAAAAAATGACTACCAATGATAATAGATTACTTGGCCATTTACCCCCAGAAGATTTATATGATATAAATTTGTTGAAATTTTACGAGTCCAGGTGTAAAATGGAATGCCTTAAATGACACGTTTTCCTATTCCCCTATTAAGATTCTCATACAAGGACAACCACATGTAACGAAACGCCAAGTACTTTCGTCTGTAGCACAGCTTTTTGACCCAGCAGGCTGGCTGACCCCTGTTATTATAAGGGCAAAAATGCTCATGCAGCAACTCTGGTTAGAAGGGTGTAACTGGGATGAGACAATTAGTACAGATTCTCAATACATCTGGAATAATTTATTGTCTGACTTGCCCCAGATTGAAGACATCAAAATATCCCGATGGATTCAATACATGCCCACTGATCTAATAGAAATACATGGCTTTTGTGATGCTTCGAAAACAGCATATTGTGCATGCGTATATGTGCGTTGTCAGACATCCAGCTCAAATGTTTTCTCGAACTTATTCATGGCTAAAAGTAAAGTTGCACCCATTAAAACGGTTTCCTTGCCTAAATTGGAATTTAATGGTGCTTTACTTCTCGCAAAACTTTGCAAATACGTCATGGAAGTATTCAATCTCAATGCCAGTTCTATAACTTTATGGACAGATGCGTCAATTGTGCTTGGATGGCTCTCCAAACCACCAATGTCGTGGGAAACATATGTGGCAAACCGCACATCACAAATCCACGACCTCGCTCCAAGTGCAAAGTGCCTACTCACGACAATCCAGCTGATCTAGGTACACGAGGATGTAAACCCCAAGACTTGATCTCCAATCCATTGTGGTGGAATGGACCATCTTGGCTTACAAATCCCGAAGAAAATTGGCCAAAGACAAATCCATTAGCTCAAAAAATAATTCCCGAAAAACAAGTGGTTGAGACTTTGCACAGTGCCATTCAGGAGAGTGATATTTATAGATTCTCTTCATATAGTAGAGCTTTGAGAGTCCTCTCGTACGTCTTCCGGTTTATCATTAACAGCAACATTCGTTCGAAAAATGCTCACAAATTTCAAACAATCAATTTGAATTTCAACGAAATTAAATTCGTTAAAGCCCGCCTTATTTCCCTCTCTCAGCAACGCATGTATGAAACAGAATATAAATCGCTGTTGAACTCTAAACCCATTTCCAATAAAAGCGTTTTGTCCACGTTGAATCCCTTTTTGGATTCAGACAAAATCATGCGTGTTAATGGTAGACTTTCGGACTCATTTCTCCCATATAGGGAACGGTATCCCATAATCCTACCCGGCAATTCCAGACTCTGTAATCTCTACTTAAATCATTTGCACACATTTTTGGCTCACGCTCAGTGCAATCAGATGTGTAGGTTTGTACAAACCGAATTTCACATATCACGTCTTAAACCCAGAGTTAAGAGTGTCATTCATAAATGTAAGGTTTGTATTTTGCACAAACAAAAGCCAAGTAACCAAATTATGGCTCCCTTGCCTCCGGAACGATGCACATTTTCACCTCCATTTCACACAACCGGTATTGATTTTGCCGGTCCATTTGACCTTAAAATCTCGACTTTACGCAGATCTCCCATAATTAAAGGATATGTATGTGTATTTGTTTGCTTTATAACAAAGGCAATACACTTGGAAGCATGCTCAGAATTGTCATCTGCAGCCTTTGAAGCCGCATTTTCTCGTTTCGTCGGGAGGCGGGGGCTTCCTCATCGGATAATGTCTGATAACGGAAGAAATTTTATTGGCGCCAGTAGGAATTTATTACGAGAATTTTCACACTTTATGAAATCGGCTTCCGATGACATTTCCCAAAGATACGCGATTCATGGTTTCGAATGGAAATTCATTCCCCCACACGCACCTCATATGGGCGGTCTTTGGGAAGCCGCAGTTAAAAGTTTTAAAACACATTTTAAAAAACTAGCGGGTGCCCATATGTTCACATTTGAACAATTTGCCAACATATTAGCCCGAATAGAAGGTGTTTTGAATTCGCGTCCTATTTCGGCAATATCTGAAGACCCAGCAGATCTTACTGCGTTGACGCCCGGCCACTTTATAAAAGGATCCCCGTTGTTGTCGTTCCCGGAACCAGATTCGACTAACCTTTCTCTTATAAATAGATGGATAAAGTTGAAAGCTTTACATCATCAATTCTCTTTACGATGGAAAGAAGATTATTTGAAGGCTTTATTCAAGAGATATAAATGGAAATCTTCCACACCCAATCTAAAAATTGGCGACTTGGTAATTGTAATGGATGACTTACATCCTCAAAGTGAATGGCGTTTGGGAAGAATAACCAAAACATACCTTGGCTCAGATAACCATGTGCGTATCGCTGATGTACGTACGGCCACTGGAACAATCAATCGACCCATAACCAAACTTTGTTACTTGCCCTTCTCAAACACATCAGATTCCGATTAAGCATGTTGTCTTTGTTCCCTATGTTATCTCTCAAAACATATACATATCTAATTAGCATTCTTCACATTTGTGAAGAATGCGCCGCAAAATAATCGCCCTATGTATTTTCGTACTTACAGATCGCCTACAAATCAACCACATCAACCCGATGTGTACAAGTGTAAAATGTGCAACCGGTTTCATGCATTAAAAGTATGTCCCAAGTTTTTACGCATGAAACCACATGAACGCAACGCAATGGTTTTGAGGGAAACATACTGCGTCAACTGCCTGGCTAGAAGCCATCGATTCTGTGATTGCTGCTCGGAGAACATGTGCCGAAAATGTGATAGGCCCCATCACACCTTACTACACCAAACTTACCCCGAAGTAAGCAGGATAGCCCAGAATCGCCAGCAATCTCAACCACAACACAACAATCAGAACAAAAATATGCACAAGAACAAAAACAAGAGAACCAACAACAACAAATCCAACAATAACTCCAACAAAGGGAACAACACCAAACCCAAGGATAAAAACGACCACGGTTCTACATCATCTGCTCCAAATCAACAAATATTATCTGAGGCAATTCGTGCACTTGCTTCAGTGCTTTGTTCCACACACCAACAAACATAATCTGGCCCGGCGGCATGTCTAAACTCAAACGTTTAGACTTATTTAGTTTATATATATTTTTGAATTTCGAATTAACTTCTGGGATAAAACTATTTATTGAATTTTGTATAGTTTGAATATCATTGTAAATCCCAACGAAGCTACTGAATACTTGAATTTATCGCTATTGTGAATTACAAAAACTAATATTTATCTTAAAGATAAGTTTAAAAACTTCTTGGCGGGTTAGTGAAGTTTAACTCGTTCACTTTCTCAGCACACTCCAACTGGTGAGCACTCGCAACCCTAATAATAAAACCCTATTCTCCTAATACTACCATTTTGGTTCTTTTATTTTTTATTCCTCGCATCATTATTTGCTCACAATTTCTCACATCTCGAGAAATTGTGCCTAGCAATTAATTAAACTCTCTGTGTTTGTAGCAACTGCAATTCCTCCAGTTCCCAACGTTGTCTCCACTTCTCAAATATACAGTCCACTACGCTCTTGTCACTGGTGAAGTTACTGCCCTCCAAACCCTTCCAGCACCCTCTGCATCTTCAGTTATCATCAGTACTCCTCAAACTGTATTCATATGGTTCCCATTAAAATATATGGTTTCCTGGTAGATGACGACGATCAATATGTAGTCGGTAACGTATTCACAGATGCAGAAAGCTTTTTTCAGTATCCCGTAGACTCTAAAAACTGTTTAGGAATCTGTAAGGCGAAAACTTTGAATACTAATCGAGAGAAAATTAAAGTGCGTGACATATATTGCAAAATATTTTGCATACCTGATGGAGAATACTTCGTATTTATTCCTATTTTACATCACTGTCAAAATTAAGAATTTTAGTTTCATATAACTTTTGTTTATATTACCATTGTATGAATTGTCAAATTTTTTGAAATCATCGGAAATATAAATACTACATATCCCATTTTAACTAGACATCCAAGAACCATGAACTTCAATGCGAACACATTCCAAACGCAGGCAATATTTACGGCGGAAACTATACCCAGCCATTCGATTAATGTGAGAGGTAAATACATTGAACCTCCTTATTTTAGTTCCTGTAGTATTCATTTTACTTTTCTTTCTTTAATTTATATTTTTTCAGAAACAAGCAATGATGCTATAGAAGCAATAAAAACCCTGGAAAACAAAGTAGATGTTCTCACAAATGAAGTCGAATTATTAAAGCAAATTATGTGTAAGCAGACTGTTTTATTAGAACAGGTTGCTAAACATTTACGCCCAACTTGTAGGGATCTTAAAATTTTCCCAATTAATTCTTTGGAGGAATTAAATTCGGCTGAACATCTGATTGAAACCGAGCCTGATTCAGAAGTGGTAAGACTCAGTTTTTTTATTTAATCAGTTAAACAGATATTCAAAATTCTTTGTTTTTTATTTTAATTAATTTCAGATTTCGTATATTAAATTCAAGTTTGACAAAATTAAAATTGAAAAAGCACTACGCAAAATGATCGGCGAAAATATTTTGCTAAAATTAAATTGGGATGGATCAAAAAATATGATAGCCTTAAACAAATACAAAGTGTTTAACTTTTATTATTTCGGTAATCACTGAATTTTTAATATCATGTCTTAAATAATATATTGCCTTTTCTTTTAATTTTTGCAGAAGCACTTAAAGACACGTATCCGACATACCCGGAATATGAAAAATCGTTCAAGCTAGAATTTCGTAAGTGCAAGGCAACTGTTTACCGACAAACATACTCCTTAAAAACTATGACCTCATCGAATAAAACATAAACAATGATAGCAATTAAAAAATAAAATAAATGAATTGTTCCTTGCTTTAAAAAAAATAAAAAAAAAATTATACCTGAATAAGGAAAAACTGTTAACTCCTTTTATGATCTTTTAAGAGACAAAAACGATTACTCCCTTCATGCTCTTTTAGGAGACAAAAACGATTACTCCCTTTATGCTCTTTTAGGAGACAAAAACGATTACTCCTTTTATGCTCTTTCAGGAAATAAAAAAGATTACTCCCCTTGTCCTCCTTTTCAAGACCAAAGGGAGTACTCTTTTTATACTCCATAAGGAGCTCAACAGGATTGCTCGCATTTGCGGACTTGCTGTGTAAAAAATGAGTACAAAATGCATGAGACTCGGAGTTTTATGGAGTAATCCATTGCTCACAAAGGAGCGCTCCAAGATTACTCTTTGGATGATCCTATTTTTTACTGGGCAGTTCAAGTTAAATACACTACATACACTCTCAAGTTCGTTTTAGATCCATTTACAAAAACAATCTACCAAAAAATTTTTATTTTCAATTTGTTTCAGAGCAGATAAAATCGCATCAAAATTGTAAATCCAATTTTAACAAACTGAATTAATTTGCTAGCAAAGACACAAACCACGACAAAATATATTCAACCAGTCACCCAGTCTATAAACTCTGGTTTGTGGCATGACTTAACAACTTCAAGCATTGCCATTTTACAAGTATTGTTAAAGAGTTGCCAACGACGCCCAGAGTTATTTTCGAATTACCTTACGTTATTACTTCTCAGGTTTAAAAATAAAGTGCAGTTCTAGTTCTTAATCAGATAATAAAATGTTGTATACTTTTATTAATATTATGTAAATAGATATAAATAGCTTTAAACGAATTAAATTTTTTACCAGTATATGGGGAATTTCATGTCATGTGAGTCAATTTATAAAAGCGATGTCTTCTGATCGGGATGGAACTTGCACCAAATTTATTTTCAAAAATGTTGAGCATCTTTTTTAGAAAAATAATAGACGGTACAAAATGGAACAATAGCAAATGATCAAATTTGCGGCGAATTTTAAACATAAATGTGTTTGCATATTTTCTGCATAAGCACGATATATGCAGAAATAAATATGTGTATATTTAATTATTTTTTGACGAAAATTTTGCCCAGTGTTTTCGATATTTATTATGAAAATAAAAAAATCACAAAAATATTTTTTTTTTTGAATTTTTGACAAATAAAAAATTGCTTTGACATTTTTGTAACAACCCATAATTTTATTTTTTGCTCAAAAAAAGCTTAGGTCATTTCACTTACGAGTTTTGTGGTCTATTAGTGGGATGGGACCTGTTTATTTATTAAAATAAAGAAAAAAACGTATAAAATAATTAAGGTTCAACCATATATTTTTTGGCATAACTGGAGAACCATTTATTGTAATTGGTTGAGGAAAGCGTTAAATAATCCTAAATTAAGTATCCTTCATTTTCTTCCAATATAATTTCTTCATCCCGGTTTCAAAGATGTCTTACATGATATTGCCAAAAAATCTAATTTTGTGAGAAATGTTTTATAATTTTGTATTTTTTTCCTTTATATATTCCACAAGGGAACAAAGGGCTTCTACAAGAGACTTAACCTATCGTTACATATTACTTATATGTTATCGATTGATTGGTTAATATTTGCCGATTCTGCGTTTATCGTTCTACGCCAGGTGTTTTTTGATCGACCGGGACGTCTGCTACCTTGGGTATTCCACTGTAAAACTGTTCTACTTATACTATTATTAAGTTTTCGCAGGGTATGACCTATCCACCTCAATTTTTGTATGGCTATTTTTTATACATTATAGGTTATAGGTTCTTCGTTGTCAAATTTAAAAGGTTTGAATTTGAGATTGTGTTGTGCCAGAATACTTTACAATTTATCCTTAAGCATTTATTTACGAACGCTTGCTGCAGTTGAGCTGCAACCATCCAGGTTACGTTACCATATAGTAATGTGGACTTGACACATGAGTTAAATATGCTTTATTTTATTTCCTTTCACATGCGTCCTAGCTTTTTTCAATCTACTAGCCGCATCATCTTCAGAATGTCGATTTTCTTCAGAATGGTCTCATTTTATTCATGATCGATCAGAAGATAAAGATGTAATAATTGTGAATTGTTCGATGCTTTTAAATGGGCTTACTTAAATAATTTTTATAATATTTTTTCAAAAATATTTTTATTTATCTTGTAACGGTCATTAGTTTTTCATTGTATTCAGTAGTGTTTACAATTTCATCATGGAAAGATATACGCAAGAACAACGTTTACAAATTATTCACTTTTATTATAAAAATAATCGTTCTCCAATTGCATCTTTCGTGCGCTAAGTCCATTTTTTTTAAATGCAAAAAAACACTTTCCATCCACTTTCCTTGACACCCATGAGCAATATTTTAGCTTTCGTTAAGTGTTATCGTTTTGCCATTGACCGATTGTGGCTACGTGCCACACAGCAAATGAAACAATTGAATTTTTGCGTGAAAAGTTTGGAGATTCGATTATTTCATGAAATTGTGATATTGAATGGCCTCCAAGAAGTTGTGATTTAAGACCATTACACTATTTCTTGTGGGGTTATTTGAAGCCATTGGTCTTTCGAAATAAACCAGACTCTCTTCAAGCTTTACAAGTCAATATTGAACGTGCCATTCATGACATAAGACTTGATTTAGTGGAAAAAGTGCTCGAAAATTGGGTTCATCGAATTCGTTCCTGCAAAAGTCGTGGAGGCCATTTGAATGACGTTTTAGTTAGAACTTAATTGTATCGATTGTAATTCACCTTAAATAAAAATGATATCACTCATATTGGAAAACCTGGTATAATTATTTATCTTATTATAATTTATAATTATAGATAAAAAAATATATATTATTATATATATATTTTTATCTTGTATAATATCTTTGAAACTAACACCAAAAAATATTTTTTTATTTTCTTAAGAAGATTAAAGACTTTTGTGTCTCTGCTACTGTGCGTAGTTTTTAAGGAAGCGAAATCTTCATGAGATGTACAAATTATCATTTAATTAAATCCTAGAATATTAAAATGTATTTTTCAATGATATTCCTATTTCAAATCACACTTAAAAATCTCTAATAAAATCAAAGCTTTCATAAGTTAATAATTATTAACCTGAAAATAGAATAAAACCTGCGATACGTAATGCAATAACTGTTAGTCAAATGCAACACTTCAAACAACCAAGCAAAACGGAAGCGCCAAACAGTGACAGCTGTAGCTCTCTCAACACAGCAACAACAACCACACACTACCAACACATGAAAACCAAAACAAAAAGTATCATTTGTTCTCATCGATGTCGCTCTACGCGACAATCCAACCAAACAGAGGTCAGTTTACATTTTTCCGTCGTTGCATTTTGTCGATATTCGCGAGGTCTGGCTGTGTTATTTAGTTCTGAAAAATTAAATAAAAAATTCTAACGAAGTAAACGCAGTGCGTGGTGAAATCACTTGTTTTTGTTTTTTACATACTCGTATAGGAAAAAAGGAAGCTATTTCCAATTCAGTGCAAACGCAAAGAAAAAGTATGTGTGAATTTTAAGAAAACCTATTTAAGAATTTACAAAACAAAAAATCCCTAAAGAGAATGTAAAGTGAAAAGCAAGAAAAAATTTGGCAAATAAAAACAACAGGTTTTGCCGCTGCTATGGGAAATCTATCAATTTTGTGGATGCAAACCCTAAGTATTTTGTGTTCTCAGGAAACTGGAGTAAAATAAAAACACAAAAAACGCAGACGTCTGCTGCTTGGCCTTTTTATACCCTCACTTTAGTGTGACGAGGGTATATATCATTTGCTACGGAAAAAAGTGTAACACCTCGAAGGAGTGACCTAAGACCCCAAGTATGTTCGGAGGAAATCCGTTTTAGGTCATTTTAAGTCGAATGAGCAATGTCCGTCCGTCTGTCTGTCTGTCTGTCTGTCTGTCTGTCTGACTGTCTGTCTGTCTGTCTGTGTGTCTGCTGGCTGGTGCGCACGATAACTCTCGAAAGGAGTAACCGATTGACCTCAAATTTGGTATGTGGTAATATTTTTTTCTATCTCCGGCTAAGTTCGAAGATGGGCCATATTGGTCCACTCCTTCTAGTACCTCCCCCACAAAGGGTTAAAATGTTGTGAAATATTGATTCTTTAATAACTGCTATACTACTTATTCGAATCTTTTGAAATTCCACACATAGTATTAGCTTATTAGTCGTTATCAACTCGAGAAAAATGGGCGAAGTCGCCACGTCCCCTTTGGTACCTCCCACACAAATGCACCATTTTGCACCAAAAGTTAACAGCTTATAACATTAATAACAGTGTATAAAAATACTTGAAATTTTGTACAGTATTATGCTTTTATATTGCCTACAGTCCAGGGAAAACTGGGTGTTGTTGTCACGCCCCTTTTGGTACCTCCCACACAAAGGTACCTTTTTGCTCCAAAAGTTAACAGCTTATAACATTAAAACCAGTGTATAAAAATACTTGAAATTTTGTACAGTGTAATGTTTTTATAGTGTCTATAGCCCTGTGAAAAATGGGCGTTATTGCCACGCCCCTCTTTGTACCTCCCACACAAAATGCCCAAATCATACCACAATTTAATGTCTCATAACGTTTATACCAGTGCACATAAATGCTTATAAGTCGGCACAGTGCAATGAATTTGAAGTATCTAATTTTCAGCAAAAAAAAGGTGTATTTGATAAACCCATTCTGGTACCTCCCACACAAATTGACAGAATAATTCGAGTAATATTCAATATTACATTACTCACAAAGTGAGGGTATACCTTAGTCGGTTTACCCGACTGAAACTTTCTTACTTGTTATACATTTGAAAGGACTGCAAATGTGGTGGGGGGGACACACTGCAAAAAATATTGTAATGGTGACCCAAAAAATTGCATAATTTATCTTTTAGTCATTGAAATGCTCATTGAACGTATACTATATTTATTTATATTTTAAATTGAAGAAAGCTGACGTCAATTTCTGGCCCGTGTACTTGAGATTTTGTTTTTGCTTGCTGGAAGTCTTTGTAGAAGACAGAGCACGTAAATGTGTTGCAATTTTTCTACAGCTACAGTCTCATTTTAAATGTCAATGAATTGTATGGCGCCTGCGTAATTGGGTTAAATTGCTATGTTCATCTAGGGTTTGTGAAATTATGTTGCAATTGATAAATGTAAATCATTGGGCTATGATTATACTCGTATTTTTGTACTAAACAAATCATACATAGAAAAAACCAGATCGGTTTCTCTGAGCAAAATGACGTCATTCGCCAAAAAACGGTGATCGCTCTGCTATTTTATATACAAAAAATACACACAAACAAATAAACATACATATACACAACGACCACAACAGACAGACAGACAATAAACTCCCATTCATTTTGTGGCTCTTCTTCCAACAGATGTTTGTTTTCTTCTTTGTGATCGGATCGTTCAATTTTATTTCGTTTTTTTCGTTCTATTTACTTCACACCTTTTCATTACAAAAATGAATTGTGGCTGTTGTATCTTTAAGATACACTGTGTGCTATTTCAAATACGAACGAACGACTTACGTGTATGGCAGAGCGGCTAACGGGTTCTGTTCTCATTGTTTTGTATCTCCCTAGCTCTTCTCTTCACCTCTCCGCAATCTTCTCCACCCTTCCCAAATAAATTCTGTGCTCAAGTGTATCTCTTCAACAACATCGCATCGTCATCTTTTCTCTGGATTATTAATCTATTTAATTCTCTTAGGTATCATTCATTGCCTATCATTTGCATTGCCTCTTCATCTTCTCAGATTCTCTAGTGTATTTTATGGCTGATTCGTGGTTCGGTTCTGTTCGCTCGTTGGCTTTCAAGTGCGTCTCACGTTTCCACATTTGTATTCCGCCACTGTCGAGTGCTTTCAACTCAAGTATTTAAAAGTATTTCTGCATTTTTCAGCCATGTTTGGATGTTGCCTTTTTTGCCTCAAACGTTTTTTTTTCAAACGAACGAGTTTAGAAATCTTTAGCAAAAAAGATGAGTTCGACAGAAAAAAAAGTGCCAATGGAATTGGAAAATGTCAGAAAACCACATTCAATGTTAGGCATACCAGTTCAGATTTGGCAGCCGTAAATCATTGAAATTGGAATCATCGATTGTTTGTTATTACACCCACCAATCTTTAGAGTCGAGTATTAAGAGTTTATAGCATCTTCCTTGATAGATCAGAAACGAAATTATCGCTATGTGTAAACTAGGCAGCAAAAAACGAGGAAGGTATAATATTTGATGTACTTCCGGACTATCTTTTTTCTTAGCATATTTCCTCCCATTTCTTCTTAAAATAAAATTCCTACTGAAAAAGCTTTATATTAAATTCATTGGTGTCTATCCAATTTAGAATTGCCTTTGCACAGAATTAGAATTGTTTCCAACATATTGAATGGTTTTTATATACGATCAAAGTCTTCTTTTGACTTTAACCTGCGACCTATTTGGATCAAAATGAAAAGGGTGGATAAAAATCGAATAAGTAAATGTAAAAATATCAAAGTTAATTCTCCGACAAAAGTTAAAATTTTCTTAGGGATAGTCAATTAGTCGAAACAAGAGAACTCATATTGAGTAAATTAACTTAAGTCTAGTTAAGTGAAGGCGGCTCAAAAGTGTAACACATCGAAGTAGTGACCTAAGACACTAAGTATGTCTTTCTGAGTGCTTGGTGCGCATGATAGCTCTCAAAAGGAATAACGGATTGACTTCAAATTTTGTATGTGGTTATATTTTTCTCTAACTCAGCCTCACTTTACCTTCTGGTACCTTCTGGTACCTTCTGGTACCTCCCACAAATAAGGTTACAATTAAGTAAAATGTTTATTACCTAATATCTTCGATACCACTTATCTTAACCTTCTGTAGTTGTAATAGTTTATCTATCACCTTGAGAAAATGGACGAAGTTAAACCCTTCGCACTAAATTAACCTATACCCCGAATATAAGTGATTTTGGTCCATAAATGAGGAATACGTTAATAACAACAACAGCGCCATCTATCGGACCCAAATACAGTTACGTATACTCAAATTGATAATAAACATATCGCTCACTCACTTCAAGACTGTCATAACTATAAATTAAAAATTATTGAGGTTGCCTTGTAGAAATTCTAATTCAGCAAATATCCATAAATAAATCTTACCGAAATTTAGTTTATAAGTTAGCAATCATATTTCGGATTATTTCACATTTTTTAAACGTCTTATTTCATGCTATTTATTTTCTTATACTTAAAGTTACACATTCTGACAATTTTCAATTTTGAGTTATGACACTCTTGAAGTAAGTGAGCGATATAATGTGTAAAAATAACATCAATCGGTCAAGCCGTTAAAAATTTAATATTTTATATATATCGTGATCCATTTCGAGGTTCCCTACTTTTTTAAAGAAAAAAACACAGAAAATTCAAATTGAATTGGGAAAGTTTATTATCATTTGAAAGAACATTCTTTGGCATTTATTTTTTGAAGATTATGTCTATCAAATGTTGGCCGCGGCTACGTCTCAGATGGTCCATCCGTTGAGTCCAATTTTCGATGACTCGTTCGAGCATTTCGACTGGTAACTGGCGAATGACACGCGTAATCGTTGTTCAGGCGTAAGTCTTTCCATGATGAAATGGCAAACAATACTTAACAAAAATAACATGAGAGCATGAAACGACTCAGACGTGACCGGTCAAAAAAGGCTATTGAAAAAAGTATCTCTACTTGGGTCACTTGTTATAACATTACACTAACTAATCTGTCAATTTGTAGTCAAAACGTTGTAAACGTTGTTCAGTCGTAAGTTAACAAAAATAACATGACAGCATGACACGACTCACACGTGATCTGTCAAAAAAGGCTATTGAAAAAAGTATATCTACTTGGATCACCCTGTACTTATAAAAAATTATAATATTAACTCAAGAAAATTTATATATTTAATAAGTCCATCAAGATTCCATTTACATAGAGTTTTTATTGTGATCGGTTCATAATAGTTTGACCCTGTAGTACCAAAAAAATTAAGGACCTGACTTAATACTTTTCCAGGAAATACGAGTATTAAGAACGTTTTCAAGAGGAGTAGCAGAGGATTTCATTACACTGAAAAACAAATTGTCAAAAATTAAAGAAATGCTCCAAAGACGTCCTTAGCCTTCAAAATAAGTACATTTTGTACTTAAAATTAAGAAAATTCACTTAAAATTAAGTAAATTACTTAATATTATTGAAATTACCTATATTTTAAGTACAAGATGTACTTATTTTAAAAACTAAGAACGTTTTTAAAATAAAAAAACGTCTTTGGAGCATTTCTTTAATTTTATGACAATTTTTTTTTTTCAGTGTAGTATTAATATCGTAAAAATATGTGAAGACGTTAAGAAGATATGACTATTTTCACAAATGGTAATTTTGGAGCACTGTACCACAAAAACTACAATGAATTTTGAAAAACTAAAAACGCAAAAAAATTATACACACTTATATACTTAACACACTTGTATAATTTTTTGTTACCTAAAATCAAAATTTTTAATTTTTGCGTTGTTCGAACTGCTTTGGAATAAGGGAGTGAAGATAGAGTCCAAAGTTATAGTCTATTTAGCCAAGACAACACCCTGTTATACTTATAGTCTAAAGTTATAGTCCGTTTTCGCAAACTGTTATACACGAACAAAAAAAGAAGATTTTCAGTTTTTTTAACAATTAAATGATATGAAACAATAAAAAAATATAATATTGAAAAACCCAAAACTTTAAAAAGTAAATTTAATTAAAAAAAAATAAAAATACACATGTTTCAACGTGTGAATTGAATCTATTGCCTAACACAATTCAATAGCCCATAGCTCGAAAACTAGATCGGGTTAATCTGGACTATGAATAATCTTGCATAGGTCTCGATGAGCACAATCCAATGATGTAACATTTGTCAAGGTTTATCGTACAGTTTTTGACCCAGTGGGCCATATATAGAACCCATATAGGGTCTAACACAATAAAATGGCCCATATCTCGAAAACTAGATTGGGTTAATCCATACTATGACCACTTAATGGATAGGTCTCGATGAGCACAATCCAATGATGTAACATTTGTCAAGGTTTATCGTACAGTTTTTGACCCAGTGGGCCATATATAGAACCCATATAGGGTCTAACACCATAAAATGCCCATAGCTCGAAAACTAGATTGGGTTAATCCATACTATGACCACTTGATGGATAGGTCTCAATGAGCACAATCCAATGATGTAACATTTATCAAGGTTTATCGTACAGTTTTTGACCCAGTGGGCCATATATAGAACCCATATAGGGTCTAACACAATAAAATGGCCCATAGCTCGAAAACTATCCAATCCAATCCTGTAGCAAATGATGTAACAAATGTTACATCATTGGATTGTGCTCATCGAGACATATACAAGATTATTCATAGTCAGATTAACCCGATCGAGCTATGGGCCATTTTATTGTGTTAGACCCTATATGGGTTCTATATATGGCCCACTGGGTCAAAAACTGTACGACAAACCTTGACAAATGTTACATCATTGGATTGTGCTCATCGAGACCTATACAAGATTATTCATAGTCCAGATTAACCCAATCTGGTTTTCGAGCTATGGGCCATTTTATTGTGTTGGACCCTATATGGGTTCTATATATGGCCCACTGGGTCAAAAACTGTACGATAAACCTTGACAAATGTTACATCATTGGATTGTGCTCATCGAGACCTATCCATCAAGTGGTCATAGTATGGATTAACCCAATCTAGTTTTCGAGCTATGGGCATTTTATGGTGTTAGACCCTATATGGGTTCTATATATGGCCCACTGGGTCAAAAACTGTACGATAAACCTTGACAAATGTTACATCATTGGATTGTGCTCATCGAGACCTATCCATTAAGTGGTCATAGTATGGATTAACCCAATCTGGTTTTCGAGCTATGGGCCATTTTATTGTGTTAGACCCTATATGGGTTCTATATATGGCCCACTGGGTCAAAAACTGTACGATAAACCTTGACAAATGTTACATCATTGGATTGTGCTCATCGAGACCTATCCACTAAGTGGTCATAGTATGGATTAACCCAATCTAGTTTTCGAGATATGGGCCATTTTATTGTGTTAGACCCTATATGGGTTCTATATATGGCCCACTGGGTCAAAAACTGTACGATAAACCTTGACAAATGTTACATCATTGGATTGTGCTCATCGAGACCTATGCAAGATTATTCATAGTCCAGATTAACCCGATCTAGTTTTCGAGCTATGGGCTATTGAATTGTGTTAGGCAATAGATTCAATTCACACGTTGAAACATGTGTATTTTTATTTTTTTTAATTAAATTTACATTTTTAAGTTTTGGGTTTTTCAATATTATATTTTTTTATTGTTTCATATCATTTAATTGTTAAAAAAACTGAAAATCTTCTTTTTTGTTCGTGTATAACAGTTTGCGAAAACGGACTATAACTTTAGACTATAAGTATAACAGGTTGTAGTCTTGGCTAAATAGACTATAACTTTGGACTCTATCTTCACTCCCTTCTTTGGAATTACCCATTGTTTTTATATTAAATTATTATAGTATTTTAATAACTTGATTTGGAAGTGTCTATATTAGTGTCGACCTTAAAGACCTTCCTCCACACTAGAGTCAAAGTCTTTCTTCTCCACCTGTACTCGAGCTGTAAGGTCTTTGCCAATGCTAAGGCCGACCACTAAGAACTTTCTCTATACTATTTAGAATATACCATAAAGTTCCTTCTCTATGTTGGAGTCGCCCATAAAGACCTAGCATATGGGTCTTACTCTGACCTATAGTCGACCATAAAGATCTTCCTCTGTTCAAAAGTCAAACATGATAATCCTAATCTAAGCCACACCCACTGAGGTCTTTATCTATTTATCGACAAAATCTTCTTTATGCAATAGACGATGGCTTTGGTCTTCCTTTCTAATAGAGATGACCACTAAGGCCTTCCTCTATAATAGAGATGACCTGTAAGGCCTTCCTCTATAATACATAGATACGACCACATATCGATGCATTCATTCCAAAGTATGCTAAGCCGACTTAGCATGAGTTGCATTTCTAAATTCTTCTATTCCAAATTATATTCAGTCAAATTTGGTGCATCCATCCATCAGCCTAATCAAAAGTTCTTCACAAAGTAGTACAGGCCAATCGATTAGCTTTATAAAGGAATCCCATACAAATCTAAAAGTTTCATAAAACTTTGATCGCCACTACTGAAAAAACTATCTGTTTCGACATAGCATGTTTTGGAATGGAGGTATCGATATGTCTTCATCAAATGGTAGAGACGAATACTGAGAACGTCCTCTGTACTACATACGACCAAAATCTATTTCTCAATAATAGCAATTACTACCAGAGCCTATCAGTGTGGTCCTCTTCTCTTCTAGAATAGATAACTGAAAACCTCATCTATACCAGAGTCGCCCATAAAGGTATTTCTCTATTATGTACTCTACCATTAAGGTCGTCCTTCTTAATGTAGTCCGGTGGACTACCGTTGAAGTCTTCCTCACTACTAGAGCCGATCATTGCAGTGTTCCTCTATACTAGAGTCGATCACGGAAGACTTTCTCTATCACAAGGTTGACCACAGAAGTCTTCTTTTATAATTAGATCCATTGAGGTCTTTCCCACTACTAGAGTGACAACGGAGTCTCCGCTAGAGTCGACAATTAAAGTCTTTCTTTACTCTAGAGGCGACCACTAGGGTCTTTCTCTCTACTACAATCGCGACTACAAAGATTTTGTCTCAACTAGATTCAACCAATGAGTCGACCGTTGAGGATCTTCCTCTAGACCAGAGCTTCTTAAAAGGTGGTCCGCGGCCCACTGGGGGCAGTAGAGACATATTAAGGGGGCCGTGACGTCTTGATGGAAATTATGCACATTAATTTTTTTTAATGGAAAAAACGACATTCCGAATTTTTTAATTCAAATCAAAGTCTGGAAACAAATAAATTGAATTCGGAAAATATTGTTCGACACAGTTGAACAAATTGACAATTTTTGTATCGTATCGGAATTGCAAAAAACCACTGCTATAATTCAGCGTTCATTATCTCCTCAATCGTGGCAAATCTCCCTCCTTTCATATACATTTTCAGTTTTTTGAACAGAAAAAAGTCGTTATAAACCCATCGAGCTCATGTAACAGTTCTTTTGGCCAAAATTTAATATTTCCGAACAAACTTAGTCATGTTGAAAACTTCTGAAAAGTTCCATGAAATGAGCCAGCCGCATCTTCTCCAAAAGACATCCGACAATTCTCCACTATCGTCAATGAAGCGAACCATGTTAATCGTACCTAAAAATTGCCGATGGTCTCCGATTTTGATGAAACTTGGTGGAAATGTTAAATATGGTGCTCTGATATAGGATATACAATTTTGTGAAACATCTTCAAAACTATGGGAGATATGTACATTAAAACTTTCGAAATTTGTGTTTTAAAAATATGTCGTGCAGTTTCGGAACAACATCCATATCTCGATATTACTAAAGCTGAAGTCTTTGGGAATTTAGGTCAAATCAAAATATTTAAATATCTCTCGTAGAATAAAAGTTATGACCATTCGAATGCAAGCATTTTTCGATATTGTTTGCCCAATTTCGATCTATGACCTTCCATTCTACTAGAATCGATCTCTGAAATTCGAAACGAAGTCTTCTTCGATACCTCTATTCTAAAACATGCTAAGTCGACTTAGCATGTTTTTAGGGAGATTGCATTTTTAATTTCTAAATATTCCAATTATATTCAGTCAAAATTTGGTGTTTATTCGTCAACCCAATCAAACGTTATTCACAAAACAGTACAAGTCATTCAACACAAATTTAAAAAAATCATAAAACTTTGTTCGCCTCTCCCAAAAACTACCTTTTGACACTTAGCATAGTTTAGAATGGAGGTATCGATATGTGAATTGTCAAAACGAAACTAGTTTATAATTCTCTCCTCGATTAACTTCCGCAGAATATCTTCCTAATTCAGTCTCTTAAACATAATTGTATGTATTATTCATACCTTTGAATAATGAGGTAGGTGTATCTCTTTAGTGTTCATTTATTCGCAGTTTTTATATTTTAGTCTTCTGTCTATGTTAAGCATATTTAAATCTAAGACGTGATACAAGCCGTAACGGCTTAGCAGTTAGTGGGTACAGATAGGAACCCACAAATTTGTGACATTATTGTACAACAGCAGACTCTGGCGGCAAATGAAGACACATAATATTTATCCAGTCGTAGCGATGGTCCTTTTGACGCACGTAGATATTTATCGCTGATTAAACAGAAACACCCATGTCCTACAATCTCTCTAATTGAATTTTCCTACTTCGCTAACTTATCTTGCCAAGCGAGAACTACTGACCGATTATCACACTTCACAAACCTACCACAATAATATTTGCATTGAAAGCTTTTATCGAAACCAACTTCAACTGAAGCCACCCGACCGACAGTCGGTAAATACTTTGAAAACAATAATTATTTATATTGCAGCGGTATAGAGTTGTAGGTGCAGCCGACGCGTTCCTCGCTTTAATTACAGTGTATTTCACAAGTTTATCAAATAAAATTCTCTTATGGGAATTGCAATATTTAACAACAAATACCTACCACTACTTTACACACATATTTACAATGATTGTCTGACTGAAAATGGTTAAAACGACTAACTCTCTTTTTTAAAAAAATCACAAAAAATGCCGATATTAGGAATTAGTCAAGTACCAAGCCACTTTATTGAATACAGACAAACATACTTGTGTGTGTGCGTGTACATAAAAGCAAATAAGTTAAGTACTTTTGAAGAAAGCCACAATTAATAACCCATTTACCCACTGAATGATAGATATCAGATTTAAACATATTACTATTAAAGACATTTGATAATCGCTTTAATTCAAGTGGAGCTTTACCTTATATGGTTATGTATTTAGCTATATAGCTACATACATATGTATATACAAGTGTATATATGTATAAGCAATGAAATGTACTCAAGCGCTTATTCTTACTCCTCCGCCGCCACCGCCGCTTCCCGTCCTTTTCTGTTCTTTATTTAGGAATAAATGTTTTGGTTAATAAATACATAATAATAAGCAAAGCAAAGCAAATCGTATTGAATTACTCCATGAAATTTGCATGGAATGAGGGAATGCGGGGACGATTGAGTTTCAACTTGGTTCGAGTAACTTCCATAATTAACCGCCATTTTGATGTCAGAATGTAATAATAATGAATTTAATTCACTTTAATTGAGCGATATATGTGCATTCGGTTGTGTGCATTTGCGCTGACTGCAGCAAGAAATGGGGACACGCGTGTACTGCACGTAGCTGCATGTACATTAGGCGGTCCCGAAAAATGCGTTTATGGGAATTTCAATAACCAAAAGTTGCGAGGGAATAAACTCCCAATGTATATCGTAAAAAAAATGTGTTCGTTACATTTTTTTAGAATTTTACACCATATCAGCGTAAAACTCGATTGCTATTAAGATTATGCCAAATCTTCTACAAAACTAAAACAAAAATTAAAAGTTTTCACAAAATTGAAATTCCAAAAAACCGTTTTTCGGGACAGCCTAGTTTGCATACATACAGTGGGTGACAAATCTTTCACGCATTAGTCGTCAACTACATGGAGGAGTTATGGATGTGGATTTTTTCTACTTTTCATAAGTTCGCCGAAGTTTCAACGAGGAAGATATGCGGAGGTAGGACAAAGAATAGGATGTCAAATTGAGAGAAATCATGTAGGTCTTGAAATGAATTTGTCGTTGCAATAACACTGTACAACACGAATGGTGTTCTGACAATGGTTTCTGGTACAGGAGACCAGAAAATATAAACGAATTTTATTTTAGGTGTGGTCGAAGGATTTTTTTACATCATATCATATGTTGTGAATATGACTTCAATAAGAACTTTAGCAGTTACAATTTCAAGCAGTGAATAATTCCAAGGATTCTTTCAAAATAGGTACACCAACTGGAAATCATGCTGGAAATTGGACCGATACAAACTCAGGATCGTGAAAGATCCCTCAATGATATGGACCGTTCTTGAGACTGTCCTTTTTATATGACAGACAACGACCGCTATGTTTAACATGGATTTGTTCTTGTAGCAACTTGGAGACGCTAAGGTGATAATCCTTACGTATATTTCTATTGAAGACTACAGAAACACGAATTTATGATGAAAACATTAAAGGTTGATGTTAAATGTTTTCAGTGCTCTGGCTGGGAATCGGACCCAGCTCCTTCAGAATTAAAGTCTAGCACAATAATCACTAAGCTACAAAGAGCACATGGATTTGTAATTGGATTGAATTGATATTAGGTGACATATCCAAGTAAAGGGGTTTCCAATAAAAGTGACTTGATTTCTTTGAAAATTGTTAAGGAAATTCAAAAGATTTTTATTTAATGTGAAATACAAACGATACAATTAAGTTCTAAATAAAGGGTTTTCCAATAAGAGTGGTCATTCAAATGGCCTCCACGACTACTTCTGCAGGAACGAATTCGATGAACACAATTTTCGATCACTTTTTCCACTAAATCAAGTCGTATGTCATGAATGACACGTTTAATATTGACTTGTAAAGCGTGAAGAGAGTCTGGTTTATTTCAAAAGACCAATGACTTCAAATAACCCCACAAGAAACAGTCTAATGGTGTTAAATCACAACTTCTTGGAGGCCATTCAATATCACAATTTCTTGAAATAATCAAATCTCCAAACTTTCCTCGCAACAATTCAATTGTTTCATTTGCTGTGTGGTACGTAGCCACAATCGGTCAATGGCAAAAAGATAGCTCTTGACGAGAGCTAAAATATTTTTCATGGGTGTCAATGTCGTAGGTCGACTGGAAAGTGTTTTTTTTTTGGATTTAAAAAAAATGGACGAATGGAAATGGCACGAAAAGTTTTAATTGGAGAACGATTATTTAGATAATAAAACTGAATACTGAATAATTTGTAAACGTTGTTCTTGCGTATATCTCTCCATGATGAAATTGTTAACACTACTGAATACAATGAAAAACATATGACAGATCATGACATATTACAAATGGCCGAAACGTCACTTCAACATCATATCATCGCTATTGGAAAACCCATTACAAAACAACTTCAGCCGGTATGTCGTGTCTTAGGTTAGGTAAAGGACGCGCGGCACACAACCATTGCTGGCGTGCACCACTTCAATCGGAGACCATTTGATCCATTGTGTTCGTCCTGAGAGGGTGAGTAAAAGAAGAGAGAGAAGTCGAAGCAGATGTAGGAGGTGATGATTATAGATAAGAGAGATGAGAGATGGCTTTTCAGGAGAGGTTTAGATGAGTTGATATCAAACCATCATCTCAAGCAACCTATGAAGCCTATGATTCTATCAATTTCGTGGGATGAAAGAGATTCCAGATTATGTATCGTGTAATCACCTAGGTAGCGATGTCTTCGTCTTGATATAGTAGGACATTGACAGAGAAGGTGTTTGATTGTCTCCAGTTCCTCCTCATCCTCACAGAGTTGACATTAGTCGGCAGAATCACTCTGCCACCTTGATATTAAAGATATAACATTACAGTGGCCAGTCAGCGTGTCTTCTTAACCTTACAAAGAGGGCTTTGTAAGGTTAAGAAGATTTTTGATCCTAGATGTCGATGTGGCTGGCCATAGAGATTTAGTGATTTTACAGTCAGATCTGCTCGACCATTTCTGGTTTGCCAGGTCTTCATATAAAACACTATGTTACTGAAGAATTTGCATAAGGGGGGATATAGTAATGGCTCAACCCTTGCAGCGTCCATCGCCGATTCATTTCGCCCGGGTTCGTCAGCTTTCTCGCAACATCTTGGACTAAAGCGCGATATTTTTCATATGTACAGCTAGAACTCGCTATTCTGCTTAAAAGCGGTACCAATATTGTGATCCTCGATCAGATAGAACCGAAGTTATTCACAATGTGAGATAGTAATTTTGCATGATGGTAGCTGTGGTCAGTGGATTGTGCACATACCTAAGCAGTAATATTTGAAAATGTCTAATATAGATGTCCACAATCCCCTCACATAAACTTTTATGCATAATTGCATTGCGAACAGTATAGATAAATTAAAATATGCCTAGCCAATAATCAACAATATATATATATATATTAATGTAAATGATAATATGTTCCTAAATAAAGTGATTTTATAAAAACTAAAAGCCTTTCTATCAAAGCGTGAATCACAATATTGGTACCGTTTATGCAGAATAGCGAGTTATACCTGCACATATGAAAAATGTAGAGCTTTAGTCCCGGATGTCCTATATTTGCAAAAAAAAACATTAATTTCAGAGGTTGTGTGATATCGCTCTAGCTGACTGGCGTTTTAAGATGTAGGCGAAATATGTTGAGGATATTCACTAAACAAAAGAAGCTCTCGTAGAGATACGGACAGCCGCGTTATTTCTTCTGACCCGCCCTAAGGTACATACGTATTTGGAATAATATATATATCCTTTCGTCAATAAATACCACCGACTGTTCCAAGCAGCGATCGATGCAGATCGGATTTTTTTTGCTACTTCGACAGGTATCCAAGGTACATAAGGTACATACGTATTTGGAATAATATATATATCCTTTCGTCAATAAATACCACCGACTGTTCCAAGCAGCGATCGATGCAGATCGGATTTTTTTTGCTACTTCGACAGGTATCCAAGTGCCTGTCTTACACCCAGGAAAATAATTAGTTGGAATTCGATTGTAACAATAAAAAATAGTACTAGCAACAAACAGTATATTGCCTACGCCGTCTATCGGTTGTATTTATATATAATTAGTTGGAACAACAATAATAACATGGATACGATCAAATGAAACTGCTTGCAACTAAATCGATGGTTGTATCAATCGAATTAAGATTTTTTTTTCATTGACACTCGGTTAGTTGTGGTAACCAATTTTAAATTTTCATTATAGTACCATATGATCGATATTTGGTTGTGACAACCAATGTTTTATTCTTGACAACAGAAATTGTATCAATAGACCAAAGATTATTATTGCTACGAATAATTGGTTACTACAACTGAAAAAAATAATTATAAATAATCGTTTATTGGTTATCCCAATCATTTCCCAAATTTAGAATAATTAAATTGGGAAATACAACCGAAAGATTGGTTGGTGTTCTTTTGCTGATACATGACAAACAAAAAAGAAAATTACTCGACATAAAAAAATCTTCAACATTTTGTTCAAGAACGGTATAGGTAATCAAAAATAATCTCGTGTGGATAATAATGTGTGGAATATGTTGTGCAAAATGTTTTACATAAATAAAAAATAAAAGCAACATTCATGAAATTGAAAGCACAGGGTAAGCGATATTTGCATAAAAGTCGTGTGTTTTTTTTTCGTGTACTAAAATGTGTGTCAAATATTTCCACATCTCAAAAAATGATGAATTTGTAATATGGGATTTTTAATTTTGTTATGAATTGTTTTGTTTTTTTTTCAATAAATAAAATAAAAATTTATGAAAACTGTTTTTAATTAATTGTCGGTAGTGTATGACTGACAAATTGTCAGAACAACCAATTTTTTAAAACAATTGGTTGTGGCAACTACAACAGATAATTTAAGCCACAATTTTCGTAGTTGGCGCAACTAAATATGATTGTTGTCAATATGGAAGCAGAAGTATACCACAACCAAAATATTGGTTGTCCTGATGGAATCGCATGATAGTAGACAGAACTACCAAAATTCGGTTGGCAAATAATTCGGTTGAGGCAACCAAACTGTATTCTGTGTGTATGAAATATTAATATTCCTGTTTGGGATCAGATCATTGTTTTATGATGACTTATAAAACAAATGCTAAAGGCACATTATTTTTTAATAAAATGGCTTCAAGTTAATGCATGTCAATTTGTCGCGTGTTGTGTTCTTAAGAAACGGCGGAATTATTTCACTTTTTGTTTGAATTACTCCCACTGTGCGACGGTAAAGTGGTCGTGTTTATTGGTTTAAGGTCTGAAATGGCTATATTATATTATAAGTAGGTTACAGGCCAAAAAAATAAAAACAACAATTTTACGCTATAGTTGGTGTTGTTGGAGTTAAATAAGGATTGTATTTATTTCCGTGAATTGTACGATCTAGGGAAATACCTACTTAAAAATACCATGTGACTAAATTTCACAGCGACAGACCGGGGCCTCTGGTGGGAATCGAACACACCAATCCCACGCTTATAGGTTAGCACACCGCCTACCCATCTTCAAGGGGGGCTCACTTGTGACAATTATATTTGAGATATTTAGCCCAGGCAAATTTGTTGATCCCAACAATCAATTTTGGTCAAACAAATTTTTATTATTAACAAAAATTATTTGCCTTGCCTGAAGTACCCAGTATAGTTGTCCAAAACTTCGTTCTAGTGGAAATATTCTTTTCTTTACATGTACTGATTGAAAATGACAGAAAAACCGATGCAGGTTCAACGTGAATATTTTGAAAAAATAATAAAAATATTAGTCACTGCTTTAATAACGGAACTCGTTACACGCAACTAACAAATTATAAAAACTAATTTCAATTCATAACAAGAATATTTCGCATTCTTAATATGGCAGGAACGTGCGAAATAAAAAATGTGGACGATATTTTCATAAAGCTATTCTGTTAGGCAAAATACTCGCATAATTATATTTTTTGTTGGTTCTACAGGCCGAACGTAGCTTTAATACGTATGGGTAACGCTTCGAAAACAGACCTGAATTTTATTTATAAAAATTATATAGACCTTACGAGTATGTGTTCATACTCGTATGACGTTCATTAATTATTTATTCAAATGTTTTTGCTTAATTCGTATAAATTTTACAATAGTATTGCGATGATAATGACTCAGTCGTTGGTTTATATAAAATGAACCTTCAGAACTCCGCTTTTTGCCGAATGAAATTACATTTTGTGGTTGTGGCTTTAGAATAATAGACGTTTGTTTACGGTTCGGCGAATCTTCATCCATTGGAGTTTTTTTTTAATGTAACGTAAATTTGTTGAAAAAACATTATTTTCTGGAAATTGTTATCTCACGAGAATATTTTTTCTCAATTCGGTTTACATTTGCAAAACCTTTCAATAAAAAATAAAATTATTAAATTGTACATTAGGGTGGAGTGTGAAAATAATAATGAAATTCAATAAATTGCTATTAAAACAAATTAAATTAATATTGCCACCAAAAGTGAGGAGAACTTTTTAAAAGTTCAAAACAACCCAAAGGCCAATATCCTAGCAACTGTTGGTTGTAATCCTATTAGTTGTTTTCTTTTTGCCAGCGACTGTAGATTGCAACCGTTCCTTTGTTGCGTGTAAGTATCGATGGTACATTAGTCATGCCCAAAGTCCAAAGTAAATGTCTTTGGGTTAGCCAAGTCAAGCCATGCAATCGCAACGCATTTAGTGTACAATTCCTTTTGCTGTGAATACCACCGCCAACAAATGCACTTGAGTTGTAAACTTTCACTTATTTTTTGTTATTCTTCTTTTCAACTTAAAGAACAAAAATGATAGAGTTCGTTTGCCAAAAGCCAATGGCGAAAAAATACGAAAAAAATTATGATGATGGATGGCACTGTTCTAGAAATTGAAAACTTCTTGAGGGAGGACATAATTTAAAAACTATCAGATGTTTATTCTTTAAAAATATAATACTAAATTATCCATAATTAAAAAACCAATAGATATTTCCAGCAGCACTTTTTTAAATTGAAGTAAATAGTTATTTTTATTTCGACTTATTATATTCAATGTGTTCTAAGTCACTTTAGCATTTTTTGAACCGAGTCGAAATATAGTGTGATCCATTTCGAGGCTCCCTACTTTTTTAAAGAAAAAAAAAACAGAAAATTCTAATTGAATGGGGAATGTTTATTATCATTTGAAAGAACATTCTTTGGCATTTAGTTTTTGAAGATTATGTCTATCAAATGTTGGCCGTGGCTACGTCCCAGATGTTCCATCCGTTGAGTCCAATTTTCGATGACTCGTTCGAGCATTTCGACTGGTAACTGGCGAATGACACGCGTGATGTTTTGCTCCAAGGCCTGCATCGAAGCGGGTTTGTCCGCATAAACTTTAGACTTTACATATCCCTACAGGAAAAAGTCTAACGGGGTGATATCACACGATTTTGGTGGCCAATCGACCGGCCCAAAACGTGAAATTATCTGCTCACCGAAGTGTTCTCTCAATAAATCCATTGATTGATGCGATGTGTGGGATGTGGCGCCGTCTTGTTGAAACCGAATGTCGCCGAGATCACGAGCTTCAATTTCATGCATCAAATAGTCGGTTATCATGGCACGATAAGGTCGCCATTGACGGTTACGTTCTCACCTGCATCATTTTTGAAGAAATATGGACCGATGATTCCACCGGCCCACAAACCACACTAAACCGTTGTTTTTTCTGGATGAAGTGGCAGCTCTTGAATCTCTTCAGGTTGCTCTTCGTCCAAAATGCGGCAATTTTGCTTGTTTACATACCCATTGAGCCAGAAAAGGGGCTCATCGCTGAACAAAATTTGGCTCGAAAACGTCGGATCTTCTTGGAACTTTTCAAGAGCCCATAGAGCGAATCGATGTCGCTTGGGGGTCAGGCGGCTTCAGTTCTTGCACAAGCTGTATTTTGTATGCTTTCAATTTAAGACCTGGACGTAAAATGCGCCAAGTCGTTCCATACGTCAGTCCGAGTTGCTGCGAACGGCGCCTAATCGACTCTCCACGGTCTTCGTGTACACTCTCAGCTACGGCCGCTACATTTTCTTCACTGCGTGCTGGACGTCGTCTATTCAGTCGAATATTATCCAATAATGAATGCTGGGTCTCAAGATGGATGATGGTGTTGCGAATAGTACGCCCAGTAGGCCGATTATGTTGAACATAAGTTGAGCGAAGTGCACGAAACACATTCCTCACAGAACGTGAATTTTCGTAATAAAGTTGAACGATTTGTAAACGTTGTTCAGGCGTAAGTCTTTCCATGATGAAATGCCAAACAATACTTAACAAAAATAACATGACAGCATGACACGACTCTCACGTGATCTGTCAAAAAAAGACTATTGAAAAAAGTATCTCTACTTAGATCACCCGGTAGTAATTATTCACGTTTCATATTATATTTATCCGCAAAATTATAAAATTGTTAAGGTTATCATATTTTAGCTCAGTTTTTGCCAGACTATATACATAATCTAAAATACTGAATTTGAATACATTCGAATATTTTATGAATTTTACAAGTTGAGTAGGATAACATTGCTCTGAATTTCAGGAGTTTATATGTCCTGATATTATAGTTATGAACTGTTTAGAACATGGCTTCTCATTACGTTTTGGAGCACGTCCCACTTCCAATGTCGTGAAGGCTGCAAGCAGCACCAATATAATTGTTTATCCAAGATACCGGTTAAGAAGCGTTAAAAAATATCAAAAAATTCTATACAATATATCATAGAAAAAAATTGTCATAAAATTAAAGAATGTCGCGAAAGACGCCATTTGTCTTTAAAATAAGCACACTTTGTACTTAAAATATAGATAATTGCATCAATATTAAGTACATTTTCTTCATTTTAAGTACAAAACGTACATATTTCAGAATTTAATTTAATTTTCACAAAAGTAATTGTTTGCAAACTTCTACCGCCATCTATATGTCAGGTCCGCTACTTTTGGGATCGCCCTCGTATCTAAGACCTACCATAAGTGGGCAAGCACACATTTTACTGGCGTATCTGATTTTGGCCATTTTCACAAGTTCGGCAATATATGACAACTTTGCTTTTTATACCCTCACTTTAGTGTAACGATTTGCTACGGACCAAAAGTGTAACACATCGAAGGAGTGACCTAAGACCTCAAGTATGTCGGCGGAAATCCGTGTTGGATCATTTTAAGTTATTTGAAAAATGTCCGTATGTCTGCCTGTCTGTCTGGCTGGTGCGCACGATATCTCTCAAAAGGAATAACCGATTGACTTAAAATTTTGTATGTAGTACTATTTTTCTCGTTAAGTTCGAAGATGAGCCATATTGGTCCACTCCTCCTAGTACCTCCCCCACAAAGGGTCAATATTTTGTAAAATATTATTTTTTTTAACAAATTCTATACAACTTATTCGAATCCTCTGAAATTCCAAACATAATATTAGTTTATTAGTCGCTATCATCCCGAGAAAAATGAGCGAAGTTACGACGCCCATTGTAGTACCTCCCACCCAAATGGACCATTTTTCAGCAAAAGTTATCTGCTTATAGCTTTAATATCAGTTCATACAAATACTTGAAATTTTGTACAGTGTAATGCTTTTATAGTACCTAGATAACGGTGAATAGTGGGTGTTATTTTGTATTAATGGTCACCCAAAAACATTTTTTAACATCTAGTCTAATGTTTCATTAAAAAAAACTAAAGTTGGATCAATTTTAAAATTTGTTGGTTGGTGGACTGTTTCTGGTATTTGCCCATATCTCAGTTCGACAGAGCTTTAGGTTTAGCTTCCCCTTAAATAAAGATCTATTTTTAGCTTTTTTAAACATTAACCAAAATAAGAAATAAATGATGAAACATATACTGGCGATTTTGTTTCTGAAAAGAAGTGCCACATTTTGGAATAGTAGCTAAGGGCCTACAACAGTTCTACCTAAAAGGGCAAATCCAATTTCGTCTCGATGGGGCAACATTCTTTTCAGAATCGAAATCACCATAAGTTCGTTTATTGCTTATTTCAATCTGCAAAACGTTTTCAAATTTGTCCAGTTGTTTTGAACATTTTTTCTAGCTATACCTGTAGGTACCTTGTATAAGGATTGCAGAATTAGATTCGTCATCATGTTGATTTTTTCAATCAAAAATGTAATATACCTAATTTGCATCAAAACGTCAAGGCCTCCGCATATGCCGCTACGGATAACCAGTGGGCCGGCGTTAATAAAATGTTATTGAGTCAAAAAAAGATGCATTTATCTGCAATTGAAATTAATATAATTAAATACAATTTTTCCTGAGATTTTTTCAGTTGTCAAAAACATCTTTCTGTGGAAATATATATTTTTTCTTTATGTGTATAAGACAAACAGGTATATCGCCAATGTTTTAATTAAATTAATACACAATTTTTTATGATTAATTTAAACGATAATAAAATCAGTATATATGTATGTATGTGTATGTGTGAATCCACTTCTCCGAATCTGACATCGTTTTTTGCGTTCTATCATTTAGCTTTCAAAACATACGCAAAAATATTGACGTCACTTGAACTCAAAGTTTCATCGCATAATTCTTCTCGGGAGAGTTTTGCCTCAGTTCTCCTGGGTTAATTTGCCTCGGACAGATGTTTCTATTTTAAATTGTGTTTTCATTTTATTTGTTGGAATTGGAATTATTTATGAGACCTTTTTAGTGTTTTGGGCACGCCATTGTGTGTTAGTTAATCTTACTTTGTCATTCTTGATTCGAGTATGTATTAAATATTATGATTGTCAATATAAAGAGGGAAGAATGTCTGTGCCCTCCTCCCCCCGCTTGGGGAAGCTATTCATTTGACTATCAAATGATCAACTAAAAAGCCAAGCAGACAACGGATAGCTCAAGAATCTATTTGTAGTAATCATCAATTTTTGATTGCGTCATTTTCGTTTTAGAAGATTATTTGTTTGTACTTTGATCAAAGAGGAAAGAAAATCAGACATAGTGACAATAAATAAACTCGTAATTGCAAAAAGTCTCAGTTACTAGAAGACAAAGATAATTTTGATCTGCGTGAAGAAAAAATACTTAGCAATAGGATGCTTAGTCATCTAAAATCATTAGCTTCATTGGACAGAATAACAAAACAATGTCGCATTAGATTTTAGTGATAGTAATACTATTAGTTATCTATTGAAAAATACTATTATCTTTTTAAATCAGATGACAATTGTTCCTTCCAATGGTATTCGTTTTTTAAACACAATATGTGGTGAAAAACAAGTAAGAAAGATCAGTCGGGTAAACCGACTTATGAATCACATCACCTTGAATCACAAAAAATATTCTTAAATATATTTATTTTTTATTATTTATTTATTTTATACATAATAACTTTAAAGTATGTACTGGTATTAAAGTTAAATGCTGATCTGGACTCTATGTACTATAAAAGCATTACACTGTACAAAATTTCAAGTATTTTTATGCAATGGTATTAAAGTTAAAAGCTGTTAACTTTTGGTACAATAGGTCCCTATTTTTGAGAGGCCCCAAGAGGAGCGTGCCAATAATGCCAATTTTTCTCTGGACTCTAGGTACTATAAAAGCATTACACTGTACACAATTTCAAGTATTTGTATGTACTGGTATTAAAGTTATAAGCTGGTAACTTTTGGTACAAAATGGTTCATTTGTGTCGGAGGTACCAAATGGAGCATGCCAATAACTCCCACTTTTCTCTGGACTCTAGGTACTATTAAAACATTACACTGTACAAAATTTCAAGTATTTGTATGAAGTGATATTAATGCCATCACCAGGCAACTTTTGGTGTAAAATGGTCCATTCGTCCATTTTTCTTGACGTGTTAGCAACTAACAAACTAATACTATCAGAAGATTTGAGTATGTAGTATAAGAGATATTAAAGAATCAATATTTCACTAAAAGTCAACCCTTTGTGGGGGAGGTACTAGAGCGAGTGGACCAATATGGCCCATCTTCGAACTTAGCAGGAGATAGAGAAAAATATTACTTCTTTTCCAACATTTTTTTTTATTTCATCTCTGAGGGAGGGTACCAGACTTGGGCGTTTTTTCTCTTTCCCTTTTAATTCATTTAGTGGAAATCAATTAAAGCATCATCTCTGGGGAAGAGTACAACATTAGAGATTTTGTTTGTCTCATATTTTTATACTTGGAAATTTGCTTAACGTTTTACCTTTTTGCCGAATACATAAGATAGGTTACAACTTACGGTTGTTTCTGTCACCATTATACTGTAATTAAATAGCACGATTTCCCAAAACCTATTATCCAGAAAGAATGTCTTTTGAAATAATAAGATTTAGTTTTTGTAGGGTGTCACTATTTGTCCTTCTTTTATCATATTTGTATATAATTTATTACAATAACATACTACGAGCCTAAGAACCTATGGTCGGCGGAAATCCATTTTATGACATTTTAAGTCATCATAATGTCGGTCTGTCTGTCTGGTTGATGTGCACGATAACTCTCGAAAGGAGTAACCGATTAACTTCAAATTTGGTATGTGGTTATTTTTTTTCTATTTTAGGATAAGTTCTAAAATGAGCCATATTGGTTCACTCCTTCTGGTACCTCCCACACAAAGAGTTACAATTTAGTGAAATTTAACAACATCCATATTACCTATCCAAATGATCTGAAATTCCACACATAGCAATAGTTTGTCTGTTGCTGTCACCTTGAGAAAGCGGGCGAATGTAGTTATTTTAAAAACTAATGACGTCTTTGGAGCATTTCTTTAATTTTATGACAACTTTTTTTTCAGTGTAACTGTAGGTTAGCTCTAACTGTAGGATAACCGGAGGTTGTAGAATTGGCCGTAAATGTTTTCATATTCTGTATTTTAGACAGCATTTCCAATGACATTAGTTTACAAAATTCTTGTCGAAGGGCTGTCTATAACATTTTCAGGTGTAATATGGCGTCATAAACACGAAAAATACATTAACATTTTTTTGTTCCAATTTTTAAAAGCTAGCATCCCAACAAAGAAAAATCTATGGATAAATGAATAAATTACACTATGCGACAGCCAAAATCGGCGGGGGTTCTGACTATTGCGGAAGGTTATATCGGTAAAAAAAAGTTACACGTGTCCCGGCGTTTCGCTTTTGTTTGACATAACTCGAGAACGACTACCAAATTTTTAACTGCAATTCGAAAAAATCAATTCAATTTCGAATAAGATCAATTGAAATTCGAAGATTACATTTGAAATTCGAAAAAGGTCAATTGAAATTCGAAAAAAATCAATTGAAATTCGAAATACATCAATTGAAAATCGAAACACATCAACTGAATTTCGAAACACATCAATTGAAATTCGAAAGACATCAATTGAAATTCGAAACAAATCAATTGATATTCGGAACACATCAATTGAAATTCGAAAAACATTAATTGAAATTCGAAAATGTAAACAAATCTTTACATTGGATTGGGTAGAATTTGTTTAAATATTTTTTGCTGATTAAATCAACATATAATGTGACGGACAGGAAACATATAGATGATCTTATCTTTTATGAATATTTATTCAAAATTTGTTGAAACAAAACATTTTTAAATATTTTAATACTTAAGGTTTAAAACAGACAAATTTTATCACTTAAATGCTACCACAACTAATATACAGCATTGATTTTGTTTACATTTTTCGAATTTCAAATGATGTTATTCGAATTTCAATTCATGTTATTCGAATTTCAAATGGAAAAATTCGAATTTCATTTGATGTTTTTCAAATTCCAAATTATGTGTTTGGAATTTCAATTGATGTGCTTCGAATTTCAATTGATGTTTTTCGAATTTCAATTGATGTGTTTCGAATTTCAATTGATATGTTTCGAATATCAAGAGATATGTTTCGAATTTCAATTGATGTCTTTCGAATTTCAAATGGAATATTCGAATTTCAATTGATTTTTTTTGAATTACAATTGGAAATGGTGTAGTCCGATCTACAATCTTACAAATTTTAATAATGACACTTCCACGTGGAAACAGAAATTTAGTAACTGTCGTTAAAACTATTAGAAAAAATTTGATTTTTAAAAAGAAAAAAACGTTTTTTGTTGGCTCGAAAAAAACCATAAGAAATACAAAAAATAAAAAACAAAGTTATGTTTGTTCCATTTTTTTGAAACAAGTATCCTAACGAAAGAACAATGCCTATTTGAAGAAAATATATGGATAAATGTAGAAATTATAGCACTTTTGGTAGAAATAAGAGAATTTCAATATAATCCTGTTTTTATACCCCCACTATTGTGAACGGGGGTATATAAAGGGTTTTCCAACTAGAGGTGTTATTTTGGTATTCAAAGAAAAATTCCATTTTGATTTGATAAATGATCGATGTTTATTTCATAATAAAGAGGAAGGTATGCCGTTAATAATGGAAAACAACATCAGCCAAATGGCCACCACGACCACGCTTACAGGACCATATCCTTTTCATGAAATGTTCCATAACCAAATCGCAAAGTGGCTGCCCTATGTCTTCGATAGCCTCACGAATGCTATCTTTGTGGTCTTGAATCGACGCTGGGCTGTTGGCGTAGACCTTATCTTTCACGTGGCCCCAAAGGAAGAAGTCGCAAGGTGTTAAATCACAAGATCTCGGTGGCCAATTGCGATCAGCTCTTTGAGAGATCCGGAAACTTTTCCCGTAACAGAGCAGTGGTTTCGTTGCTAGTGTGGCACGTAGCGCCGTCTTGTTGAAAGTAAACGTTGTCCAGATCAATACCATCCAACTCCGACCATAAAAAATCATTAATCATCTCTCGATAGCGCAATCCATTCACCGTAACTGTTGATCCAACCTCATTTTCGAAAAAGTAACGTCCAATGACCCCGCCGGACCATAAACAGCACCAAACAGTCACTCGTTGAGGATGGAGAGGCTTCTCAACAATAACTCTTAGGTTTTCCGAGCCCCAGATGCGACAATTTTGCTTGTTGACGTAGCCACCGAGGTGGAAATGGGCATCATCAATCAAGATGATTTTTCGATGATTTTCGAATTTTAATAATTGCAATGCGTCGTTGAATCGTGTATAGTTCCATTTTTAGTAATGGCTTAGTTTCTACTTGTCAAATGTCAAAGAATAAAAGATTCAAAAGTGACAGCTACCGAAATACCGGGTGATTCAAAATAACACCTCTTGTTGGAAAACCCTGTATAAGTTGCTGCGAATCTTTCACAATTCCACACATAGTATTAGTTTCTTGGTCGCTATTACTTTGAGAAAAATTAGCGAAGTTGCCTCTGTTGAGGATTTTTTCTTTAGATTTATGCTACAAAGTTCGAATTACGAAATTCGTTATATTTTCTTCTTTAGGGCAGGGCTAACTATCCGTTTATCGCATATTTAGACAAAAAGTACCATGTTCGACAACAATGTCCCGATGTAGTTTTCCTCATTCCTTTAAAATGCACATTTTGTTAGCAACCACACTAATGAACATACATATATTCCCATTGACATTGTTTTGCTTATCACAAAAATTGATTTATTGTGAACCCCCAAAGATCAATGTCAACGACAGCACTAATGATGTTTGAATTTGTAAATAGCTTTCCCTTCATTCCAATTCAATGGTATTGCAAAATACTCCCAACTGCGCAAAGTTTGCCCGTTCATCTATAGGGAAACACATATTTTATTTTTTACGTTTTCCAAGGGAATCAAAAAAATGCACTTATTCCCAATTCAATTTGCAATTAGCCAAATGAACAAAATGAGCTAAGGCGAAACAAAATTTGTATATTAAAAGCTTATTGTGGCGACCAAACCAAAATAGATTCATATCAATTCATTATGTATAACACGTCTATCCTAATGTATGTTAGGAAATATATGTATGTCCATTAGGGCGGGTCGATTTAAAAATCGCCCATTGCTCAGTGAAAATCGTATTCTAGGGATCAAAATAAGAAACTTTGCCGAAGGAACCATACCTCTAAAACGAATTCTGATGTCCCGGAATTTGGGTCGAACTTTTGGGTAGGGGCAAATTTTGAAAAATCCCACTTTGACCCATTTAGAGTGCTCCAATCGAGTCCAAATGTATGGAACCCCCAGGGGGTGTGCCACTGGCATGGGTGGGTCGGGCCTCCAAAGTTAGTGGGGGTCGGTCATACATTTGGACTCGATTAGAGCACTCTAAATGGGTCAAAGTGGGATTTTTCAAAATTTGCCCCTACCCAAAAGTTCGACCCAAATTCCGGGACATTAGAATTCGTTTTAGAGGTATGGTTCCTTCGGCAAAGTTTCTTATTTTGATCCCTAGAATACGATTTTCACTGAGCAATGGCGACTTTTTTTGCCTCCCCACAAATCGACCCGGCCTAATGTACATATATGTCTGTTAGATATATGTACATACAATGTACGTTTTTTATAGCCAAAACAACGCCCAATGATGGATGCTTTCCCGCTGTGGTACAATCACCTACATCCAAGATTACGATGCTCATGATGATGAGGACGTCGATGACGACTTTAGTGAATGAATGAATCATCATCGGAAAATCAACATCATAAACGCCACTCGTATGAACAAATTTTTCAAAATGGAAAAATCGGTGGTTTTTCTTTCGTTTTTTTTTTGTATTTTTGTTGATATTTTTGTTTCGCGCTGTTCGGACTCAAATCACCTTGACTGGCGAGAAAACATTTTAGAAATTTGAATAAAAATACAAATATAAACGCTGGTCGGTCGTTCAGTTCAATGTTGTTTAGATTTTGCCACTATTGGATATTTCATATGCATATTTTTTGGGTATAGGGCTATCATTGTATAATTTCGTAGAATTCAGCCAAATTGAAATGCCGTGTGCCCAGTCAGATTTCAGAGATTTTCCACATAAACAAATCGGCAGGAATGTCTGGGAGACAATTTTTGTGTAAACTTGGAAAGAAAAACATTTTGAATTTTTGTTGTGAAAAATCAATTATGTACACTGGCCGACCTACACAGCAACAATGTTTGATGTTTGGGTTTCAGCCAAAAAAAACTGTTTTTTAAATTTCAAAGAACACTTTCTTTATTTTAAAGAAATTATTTGGAATAGTAAAAATGTTCTTCAAAATAAAGAATACTTTATTTGAATAAAAAAATATTTTAAAATGTTGCTTGTGAAGTTTTCTTAGAACAGTTTTTATTTTGATTTCAAAAATATACACAAATTTGGAAACGTTTAGAGGAAAATAATTTAGTTATTAGCTGAATTGTAAATTGACCTTCATGAGCATTTTAGATGGACGTGTTTTACGTAAATGTTGGTACCTACTGTGCTCGTAAAGATTATAAAAATGTGTTAATAAATTAAATTATTCCAATCTATCTATCTGGTTCAATAAATATTGGAAACGTGTACATATAATAAAAACAAATAAAATGTAGATGCTAAAGTATCGTCAACCACATAGGATAGGATGAAATGAGAACTATTACTCAAGGGCACATTTTCAATATACATGTACACACTAAAAAATTATAAAATGTGAGAGCAAAAAAAATTGAAACTAAAAATGCCACCCTCAAATCTAAGTAATTTTTAATACAGGTGGGCTGAAGAATGCTGCTAGCAAAAAAATGTGCAAATTGTCGTATAGGCAGTCCTGTTATGACAGAATTGCAGAGAAAATTTGCCCAATATGATGATTTCAAGAAACACTTCGTTGATGTCCTGAGCTTACTGCATCTGATTCCACCTTCCACCATAGGATGGGGGTATTCTAACTTTGTCATCTCTTTTGCAACACCCTGAAGTATTCATCTGCTGCTAAAGTATACATATTCTTGATAGTCGTGAAATTCTAAGATGATTTAGCCATGTCCGTCTGTTTCAATCACGAATAATAGAGCTAGAGCTGGTCAAATTTGGTAGAAATACTTCTTATGGTTGCAGGTCGTTTGGGATTTCAAATGGGCAATATCAATGTCAATGTTTTAAAATAGCTACACTATAGAGAAGTCACCCCCAAAAAATAGCAAAACAATTCGCATGGGACATATATGTCCCAGTGGTCGTCAAATGGTTAAGCCCTGCACCGCAGTTTTCACTTTTGCGAAACTACGAAAGCGGTAAGCAGCAGCGACTAATAAATCAATCTGTTCCACTGAAATCTAAACTGCGTTTTTTCTTCCTTTTGTTTCATTCGCCCTTACAATTTGTTGGAGTTTATCCTGACAATATTAATCAAATATACAGTCCACTCCACAGAAGGACTTCGCCGAATTGTACAGTTCACAACGAATATCTTTAATTTTTGAAATGGTAGTATTATACTTTTAGGCTTGTGATTTAAATTACGCTTTTAATTTAAATTTTAAATAGGAGAATAATGATTTTTTAAAAAAGATTATTTAATGTGTAGAACGCAACTTATATTTTTCCATTGAGGAACGCTCGCGAATTTTTTCAAAGTCAACTGCAAATTTACCAAATATACTTATTTTTGGCACTATAGTAACTACTTTGGCGCATGTTCACTTTCAGTATGGAACAATTTCGGTTCATTCTCATATTGATTGTCATTAATGTTGGCTTCAAAAACAGAGCAAATTATTAACAATAAAATATAAAATTATTTTAATTTTTTATTTTTCTAAACAGCAATACAGATGTGTAAACCACTTTTTTTTTGTTTTGCTTTTATTAATTTTATGAAAAATTATAGTTTTAACTAGAAAGAAATTTCAGTCGGGTAAACCGACTAAGGTATACCCTCACTTTGTGAGCAATGTAAATATGGACTGGTATATGTACTTATATTATGAACTATTTAATTTTGTGTGGGGGGTACTAAAACGGTCATAACTACATTATTTAACAGGACTGTAGGAATTTTAAAAACTATACACTATGCACTGTGGTGGACATCAATGGACAAGAAGTGCAACGTAATACCTTTGCAAAAAATTCAACGTATGTGCTGTCTAGGCATAAGCGGGGCATTTAGAACTGCACCAACAAAAGCTTTGGAGACTATACTGCATATCCAACCAATAGACATCCGTATAAAGTATGAGGCAGCCCTCACAGCAAGACGTCTACAAGTGTCGGGTGAATGGATAAATCGAGACCACAAGTCGTACCATCAGAAGATTTTAGAATATCTAGTTGTAGGAGCAACTGCAAAGATACTGTGGGGTGACCCAAATGAAAAGAAAACAAGAAGTCTTCTGAAACTAAACAAGATCGATATTAGTAAGATGATGAGTGTTCTAACGGGACACTCAAGCTTACAAGCACATCTTCATCGCATAGGACTAGCAGAAAACGACGAATGCAGGGCATGCAGAGAAAACATCGAAACGATGGAACATTTTCTGTGTCACTGCCCGGCTTTCACACATGCAAGATCCCAACATTTCGTGTCCGACATATTACCAGACTTGACTCATCTCAGAGAATATGACTGGAAGATACTGAGAAAATTCGTGTCTAGTACCGATTTTCTGTAACTCGTGAGGTATAAAAAGATCATAAATAAGGAGCGCACAACAGGCCGAACCACTGGCTTAAGTGTATGTCCATGGACATGAGACGTTTAAACGTCTCCTCTCTTCAACCTAACCTATACACTGTGCAAAAATATTGAGTATATACTCGTATATGTATGTATCGATATTCACAATATAAGTTGTTAACTTTTCTTTACAAAATGGTACGTTTGTGTGGGAGGTACCAAAAGGGGCGTGATAATAACGCCCATTTTTCTACAGACTGTAGGTACTATAAAAACATTAAACTGTACAAAATTTTAAGAATTTGTAGGCGCTAGTATTAAATTTACAAGCTGTAAACTTTTCGTCAAAATGGTACCTTAGTGTGGGAGGTACCAAAAGGGGCATGGCATTAGCCCATTATTCACAGGATTGTAGGTACTATAAAACCATTACACTGCACAAATTTTCAAGCCTTTGTATGCACTGGTATTCAAGTTATAAGCTGTTAACTTTTGGTTCAAAAGAGTACATTTGTGTGGGAGGTACAAAAAGGGGCGTGCCAATTACGCCCACTTTTCACTGGACTCTAGATACTATAAAAGTATTATAATGTACACAATTTCGAGTATTTGCATGAAGTGATATTAAAGATATAAGCAGTTAACTTTTGGTGCCAAATGGTCCATTTGTGTGGGAGGTACCAAAAGGGGTGCGGTAACTTCGCCCATTTTTCTCGAGGTTATAGTGACTAATAAACTAATACTATGTGTAGAATTTCAGAGGATTCAAATGAATAGTATAGAAGTTATTAAATAATCAATAATTCACTAAATATTAACCCTTTGTGGGGGAGGTACTAGAAGGTGTGGACCAATATGGCCCATCTTCGAACATAGCCAGAGATAGAGAGTGATCGTGCGCAACAGCCAGCAGACAGACTGACGGACGGACATTTATCATTCGACTTAAAATTACCCAAAACGGATATCCGCCGAACATACTTAGGGTCTTAGGTCACTCCTTCGATGTGTTACACTTTTGGCCTGTAGCAAATGGTATATACCCTCGTATCACTAAAGTGAGGGTATAAAAATCGGGAATGGGCAAAAACTATGCTCCCCGGGGCTTCAGCCCAATTAGCCCATATGGTAGATCAGACACTGTTGGAGGGTATATAATATTCGGCCTGGCAGAATTTACTACCATTCATACTTCTTGCTTGTGTGTTCACTGTTAACCGGAAGTTAAGAAATTTGGATGGATATTGAGCCGAGATCGTTGTTTCTGTTTTCTGTAAAAGTAAAACAGAAAAACAAAACATCCTAGAAAAAGATGAATAAGAAATGTGTGAAATGTATTATTTGTATTTTTGAAAATAAAAAAACTCGGAAAAGTCATAACAAACTATGAAAAGTCATAACAGATCGAATAACAAAAACAATGATAAATTGAGGCACATTATTCTATAAAAAATCAAAACCAAAAATGTGTTTATTGTAAAGTTTTTTAACTTTTTTTTTAAATTCCAATTTTCATAGAAAGCACCTTTGGTATTTTGACTACAATTTTTTTGAAGTATACGCCCAATAGAGCAAGAGTACGCGTTCAATTTTAAGGCAAAGACCTATGACTCAAAACCGTCTTTTGGAGCGATCTCTATAGGGGAGCTATATCAAAACATTGACCGATATGGCCCATTTGCAATCCCAAATGACCTGCAACTATATACTTTATACCAAATTTGATCAACCTACAGACGGACAGACTCGTCTTAGAATTTTACAACGACTAAGAATATATATACCTTATTGGGTCGCAGATCAATATTTCAAGGTGTTGCATGGTAGAGGATTTAAAAATAAAAAAATAGCAAAAAAATATTTTATTCCATTTTACTTCTCAGAGTAAGAGAAATTCCAAAAATAATATTTTTTATACCCTCACTATTTTGACCCTCGGCGGAAACCTGTTAAGTCAATTAAGTCATTTGAGCAATGTCCGCCCGTCCGTCTGCCTGCAGATGCGCACGATAACTTTCGAAAGCGGCGGCGGCGGCGGCTGCCATTGAAATTTATAGATCGGCGGCGGCGGCTTGATGGCTTAGCCGACATACAGGGTTGCCCATATTCGACGGACCCACGGACTCGTTGGGCCCATTCCAATCGACGAGGCTTGTCCGCAGGCAACAATCTTTGCGTCAATTGAATTTTGTACGGGAACAAATGCAAATCAACGCGAATAATCCGTTGTAAAGTGGACCGAGCCATGCCCAACTGCTGAGAACGGCGTTTTTGGGATGTTCTTGGGGACCTCTCAACACTGGCTCGTACGGCAGCGATATTCTCGGCCGATCGCCTTGGTCGACTCTTATTTGGCCTCTTCGGATTAGAAAGAGCCTCACCAGTCGAAAATTTTTCGTATAAACGCTTAATGGTGTTCTTAGAAGGCGCACTTCTCACATTTTTTAATATTTTAAAAGCACGTTGACTTGACTTCTTCTGTTGAATGTAAATTTCAACTATTTCAGAGCGCTCGCGTGGCGTGTATTGTTCCATGGTAAAAATCTGCTTGGACTGACGCTTCAAACGCGGTATGTCATTAAGCGATCTGACATCTCTGTCAAAAGTTATGGCGTTGCCAGATGGGTCCGTCGAATATGGGAGACCCTGTAAAATTGACATACGGCAGCTCTGTGATAATCATTTTTACATTTAAAATAATAGTTGAAAAGTTAAGCTCTGGTATATACTCATAAATAATAGATGTTTTTAAGTTAATTGTAAGATATTGTGAAGTGAAACAAGTAACAGCGTTAAGTTCGTCTGCGGAATCTTATATACCCTCCCACAACAAAATATAAGTAGAATACAAAATGAAAAGTTTCAGTAAAATTGTTTTAAATATGTGGTGTTTATGGATTAAGCAAGCCTTTTTGGGAGCGACATCTATAGGTGGACTATAACAAAAAGTATTCAGTTAAAATTCTTAGAAAATGTGGTATTTATGGCTTAAATACGTATATTATGGAGCGGCCTCTATAGGGTGACTATAACAAAATATGAAATATGAGGGTAGCGTTTTTGCTGTGATGTGCTAAATTGCTTTAAAAATGTGGTATCTATGGCTCAAAAACCATAATTTGGAGCGACCTCTATAGGGGAGCTATATCAAAACATTGACCAATATGGCCTATTTGCAATCCCAAACGACCTGCAACTATAAGAAGAATTTATACCAAATTTGATTAACCTAGCTCTATTATTACGGACTGTAGCGTAATTTCAACAGATAGACAGACAGACGGACATGGCTAAATCGTATTAGAATTCACGACGATCAAGATCATATTCAAAAGATCATATTTCAAAGTGTTGCAAACAGAATGACAAAGTTAGTATACCCCTTCCTATGGTGGCGGGTATAAAAATTATCGATTTAGATACAATGATAAGTCATAAAATTGACATTAGGAGGCTATATGATATACTCGATTTTCAAAGTATGCTAAGTCGAAACAGGTTGTTTTCAGGAGAGGCGAATCGTCGTTTTAGTGAAATCTTAAATATGTGTAGAATTACCTTGTGATTTTTTTTGAGCTTTACTTCATTGAATTGATGGATTTGACTGAAGACAATTTAGGATATTTAGAAATGCAATCTCCAGTATAACGTACCAAATCGACTTGGCATTCTTTACAATGGAGGTATTAATTTATATGCAGTATTACAATTCTGTAATACTCCATTGTTTTTCCCCCGAAAATATTTGTTTCTCTATGAGTACGTAATCTAATAAAAAATAACAAATCTTATTATTTTAAAAAATAATTTTTATAATTATTTTTCTATTACTATCAATATTCTAATTTTTAATACATGTTAAGCTCCCTCTTGTGACAATAAACGAATCAAAACGAAAATCACTTTCCGTATCGTACCCCCAATATATAAATAGGGTATAATTTATTTGTCGTTTCGAGAAAAACATATTTGAAGCTTTTGTGATACAATTCTGTAATGCTCCATTGTTTTTTTCGAAAATATTTGTTTCTCTATGTGTATGTAGTCTAATAATAAATAAAAAATTTTATTATTTCCTTAAAAAAAAATTTTTTAATTATTTTTCTATTACTATCAATATTCTCAGTTTTAATACATGTTAAGCTCCCTCTTGTGACAATAAACGAATCAAAACGAAAATCAACTTCCATATCGCCCCTCCAATAAATGAATAGGGTATAATTTATTTGTCGTTTCGAGAAAAACATATTTGAAGTTTTTGTGATATTGAAACTCAATTCAAACACCCAATAACCCAATTTTTCGAAGTAGAATTTCCCCAAATTTTTACTAGATATACAACCAATTGCCTAGATTATTAAAATGCAATAAAATATAATAGTGTTTATGTGTATACACTATTCTTCTATTGAGGGGACGATATATCTGTTATATGGTTATTTGCTTATCAAAAATGTAAATTGTATCTATCCATATTTTAAAGTTTTTCTATGGAACGGCTGCTGTGTTTCAGCCGATTTTAGCCGCAAAGATCGGCGGCGGCTTCGGCTGGTGAAAAAACGTCGGCGGAGGCTAAAATCGGCGGCTCTGCTCGGCGGCTTCATACTCTGGTAACGGATTGACTCCAAATTTGGTATGTGATGATATTTTTTTCTTTCTCAGACTAAGTTAGAATATGGACCATATTATTTAACTCCTTCTGGTACCTCCATAAAAAATTTTAAAATTTAGTGAAATATTAATTCTGTAATAATTTTATACTATCTATCCGAATCCTCTGTAATTCCACACATATAAATGGTTTATTTGTTGCTATCACCTTGAGAAAAGTGGGCGCAGTTGTCAATCTCAGGTTCGTACCTTCCACACAAAGGGACCATTTTGTACAAGAAGATAACTGCTTACAGCCAGGAAAATAATTAGTTGGAATTCGATAGTAACAATAAAAAAAATAGTACTAGCAACAAAATATATATTGCATACACCGTGTGCCGGTTGTATTTAACATGGATACGATCAAATGATAATGCGATCAAAATAAAAATTAATGAAAACTGTTTTTAATTCATTTTCGGTAGAATATGCCTGAGAAATTGTCATAACAATCAATTTTTAAAAACAGTTAGTTGGCGCAACTTACAATAGATAATTCTAGCTACCATTTTCGTAGTTGCCGCAACCAAATATGATTGTTGTCAAGTATACCACAACCAAAATGTTGGTTGTCCCGATAGAAGCGCATGATAGTAGACGGAAATACCAAAATTCGGTTGGCAAATAATTCGGTTGAGGCAACCAAACTGTTTTCTGTGTGTATAACATTAATACCAAGTGCATATAAATACTTGCTATTTTTGGACAGTACTATAATGCTTGGCAGTGCATACAGTCCAGTACAAAATGGGCAATAATTGCCACGCCTCTTTTACCTCACGTACCTCCCGCACAAAATGACCGAATCAGAACAAAATTAATGGCCCATTACGTCAATACCAGTGCCCATAAATACTTACAATTCGGTACAGTGCAATATCGAGCCATGATCGCAAATCTATCGCAAGCAACTGATTGAAAATTTTACAGAAGATGTTTTTTGTTTGTTTATTTTGAAAAGTTTCAAAACTCAAATGTTTTTTTTTGCACAAATGGGACATATTTTCTTAGTTAAACCACATGCATTTTAAGCAATTTATGCCGCTTAAATTTCAATCACATTTTTTTATTAAATGTCGTTTACGACATATTTGCTCTCATGGTTCGATATATTTAAAGTATCTAAAGTTGAGCGCAAAATAGGCGTATTCGTCAAGACGCTTGCGGTACAACAACAAAATTCCAATTTAATTAAATTTTGTGATGACAACCTAATCTCGTTAATTTCAAAAATCTTTTTAAAAAAATCGTAATGCGATTTCCTGTTCAATAGAGCGAAGTGCATAGAAATGGCCATAATATATGCGCAATTCGTTTTTCTTTTTTTTTTCATTCGAGTGAAAACCTATCTGCTGAGCCTGGAGGAGCATGTGAGACGCATTTTTCCATCGAAACATCGAGAAACTGTGACACATGAGTGAGTACTTATTCCCACTACCGCCAAAGGGAGTAAGCATTCACTGGACACCGCATCCACACAATAATTGATTCCTGCGACCGACCAACAATAGCTCATGCATATTTTACAAATGTAAACAGGACACACAGGACAATTGCATAAATCAAACAACGTGTCCGTGTCTGTGTCTCGGCATGTGCCTGTGTCACATTTCTCCACAGTTCTAGTCGGAGCTGTTCCGCATCCATGCTTTTCTGGCTGCAACTGTGGTCAATGCAATTACAATGGTTCATGTCGTCATACCACACTCTCTCTCGTCATGGTCCCATTTGTCGCACTGTATTGGCAAGGACACAGCCCCAGCAAGGATTTGTTGGCATTTCCTTTGCAGACACAAAGGGACTTGTAATTACCAACAATAGCAGTAAACACGTAGTCGAAAACCTAGGACAACAACAGTAACAAGTGCAAGAATGTGAGCACATGCAAGTTTAGACCTCAATACAAAAATTTAAGTTGTATTCATTTGAAAGTGTACACTGAAAAAATATTTAATTTGCACTAAAATCTAATTATATGAATTAATTTATTTGAATGTTTCGGATCTTCAGTGTTGATCCAAAACAATCTTTGTTTATATGAATTTAGAAATGTACACTAAAATGAAAAATGTACCTAATTTAAAAAAAAAATTTCCAAACACGTCTTTAAAACAAAGATATTTGCTACTGTTACTTAAAATAATTTGTTCCAAAGTTAGAGCTTGTTAACATTTAACCCATAAACATAAAAATATACTATAAATCAACTGTTATGTTGCCCTTCAATTACTGCTTATCCAAAACATCAGACAACCAAGATGTAATACTGAGAAGCATTCTATGTCGAAAATTATAGTTTTTTTAAGAGAGATATTCAAAGTGTTTCGAAAATGTCAAAATTTGTATGCAATTTTATAATAACTAAAAATCGTATTATATCCACAGTATTTTTAATTGAGTTGACGAATTAACAACAAAATTTGACAATAAGAAACTGGAATATTTAAGATTTAAAAATGCAATCTCCCTGAAAACATGCTAACTCGAATTAACATCAATATCATATCTTACTTCCACAGTTTTGCTATTGTCCACACGGCAACTAAATATTCGTTCAAACTGTTAATTTGCTCAAAATTTTGCAATTTGAGAAATACGTAATTTGTTCGGGTGGAAATAATTAATATTTTATGTTTTTAATGGCACTTTATTTACGTTATAAAGTGAATCCTATCCCGAAATTGTTCCAACGAACAGCAATTGCAATACTAACTATATTTCATATCTTTTCCGGTTTTCTTGGAATGATCAGTGTTATAATGTGAACAAGTCATGGAGAACGCTGCTCGTTGAAATGAAACTATGCATTCACCCATTTTAGCACTTCATAATTAAGCATAGCTATGCAATTTCCGATGGCGTCGTGTAGGTTGGCAAGGTCTATGAACGATTCCAACTAAAAGTTGTAACAAATCTGCACTCACATGGGCGTTAAGTCGTCGTTGCAATTTTAGGAAATGAGTAACTTAAATTTCAGCAAAATATACGAGTATAGTGGGTTGACCGGTGTGCAGCACCATTCACGTTCATCCATCTCTAAACGAGGTATTGCGAGAACATAGTCAAGCGGAAGTATCACTTCTCCTAGAGCACAACAGCGTCACAAGGAATCTACGTGACTTACTTCGAACAACGACTATGATAGTCGTCAGTATTATTTGGTGTTATGTATTCTCTATTCTGTGCTCCATTCCAGCAGAAAATCTAACAACAATGAATGTGATTGTTTACACACAAACTCACTCACTCCTATGTACGTACGTTTGGATGAATGTCAGTTCATTTGTTTGCCATTCTCCCCTGACGACGTCGACAGAAACACGTAAATGCCATTCATTTATTTGTTTAACCCAGAAATTATGATGTAAATTTCAAAAGTTAGATCTTACTTAATACTCGTACTTGTGCAGCAGCCAGTTCCACCTCCACTTTCACCTAACACTGCCTTCACCTCCTCCTCGAAGTACACACCTGCTCATAATAATAGATGCACCTAATCGGTGTACTCTTCTAAAATATGAACTATTCAATGTGGTTCTGAGCTACCAAAAACTGTTAATGATAATAACACTGTGCAACAGGGAAAAAATACACGGACTTGACAGTACGGACTTGACACGGACTTGATCAGCATATTCTTAGCTACATTATTGCCAAATGCAGTTAAGCGGTATCATCACGTGTGAATTAGTTGTTGGACAAAAGCTGATGACACCTTTTTCGAGGGACCCACTTATTTTCAGAAACTTTGGAGGCCCATAAAAAAAATTGGTCACCAATTTCGCCGAACCGAGTATAGGGTTATACTAACTACCCTTTGGTAGTAGAGTCGAACCTATACTGTAAAGTCCGTGTATTTTTCAAAAAGTGTTAATTTGTTGCATAGTGTAATAGATACCCATGATTATACTCTCACTTTAGTGGATGGGGGTATATATCATTTGCTAAAGGCCAGAAGTGTAGGAGTGACCTAAGACCCTAAATCCTTTTTAGAGCATTTGAAGTCATTTGATTCAATGTCCGTCCGTCTGTCTCCTGCGCACGATAACTCACGAAAGGAGTAACGGGTTGACTTCAAATTTAATATGTGATAATATTTTTTCCTATCTCGTGCTAAGCTCAAAGATGGACCATATTGGTCCAGTTCTTCTAGTACCTCCCTCACAAAGGGTTAAAATTTAGTGAACTATTCGTTTTCTAATAACTGCTATATTAACCATCCGAATCCTTTGTAATTCCACACATAGTAATAGTTTCTCTGGCGCTCTATATGGGGGATTCGATAGTAGTTATGACACAAAGTTCAACGAGATCAGTTAAGGACTGGCCGAGAGGAAGGGTGTTGAATTTTGACTTTTTGGTCAAACGGTCCTTTTTTCCCATCCGTATAACTAATTAGCTAGTGTATTTAGAAAAGTTGTCCAAAGTGTTTTCGATAGTTTTTTCTTCAATCTTTCAAGAAAAGCAACACATTTTTTTTGATTTTTTTCTTCTAAATTAAAACTTGTTTTGACATTTTTGTAAAAACCCATATTTTTTGTTCAATAGAAAGCTTAGATTACTTCCTTTAAGAGCTTCGTTGTCTATTAGTGGGATGGGGCCTTTTTATCTATCAAAATAATGATAAACCTCGCAAAAAAATGAGCTTCAACCATATATTTTAGCATAACTGCTTAACCATTTTTCATAATTGGTTCTGGAAAACTTTAAATAAATCAAAAAAAAAAAAAAATAATAATAAATTTAAATAAAATTAAATAGTCGTTAATTAAGTAGCCTTAAAATGCATCTAATATAATTTCTTCATCCCATCAGCGTTTTCAAAGATATCTTACGAGTACTACATTACTCAAAAAGTGAGGGTAGAACTTAGTCGATTTACTTGACTGAAATTTCACCTGTTTTTCAATTTAATACTAACCCATTACTTGTATCTATTATGATGAACAGGTGTGTACGAGTATATATCATCGTCCATATCATAGCCATCATCATTATTACGTATTGAACTCATTATGTATTGGTCGCCAACAAATCCTCTCCCCATTTCGTGCATCCGACTCGCCTCGACTCACATAGCAACTGTCAATGACACCCCCCCCCCCCAGTCATTTTATGACAATTTCAATTCCCCATTGCCATCATTATCATCATCATCGACGTCGTTGTCGTCGTCGTCCACTCGGAGAAAGCTCAATTGTTGGCTTTTTATATGGTGCTCAGGGTGAAATTAAGTGTCATTTTAATATAATTTAAGGAAAAATGTAAGCCTTAAACAGACATGTAAATTATTTTGATGAGTCATTTATAAGACAGTTCTTAGAAGCCTTTAATAGTTACCTTGTTTATATATAACAAATAAACTACATACATATTTCACCTAATGAGAGAGAAAAAGAGTCAAGTGCACTTTTAAAAATGTTACAAGAGAAACTACATTTTTTTTTTTTTTGGAAAAACAAATTATGGGGAATTAATATTTAACTAGCTGGACCCGGTCCACTTCGTTGCCCCAGATTTAGATTTCCTATCCCGTCCATTTTAGAAAACAAACGATTTGTCACGCCCACATTTGCGCCGCCCACTTTTTGCAAACATTTTTTTTCCAAAACCCTCTCAGACAAAATAGTTTTCAAACAAAAGAAACAATTTTTAAATCGGTCCAGTGGTTTAAGCGCCTATAAAACACATACATACATACAAACATTTTTCCATTTTTATATATATAGAAAAAATAGAGAAAAATTAATTCTTGTGTTTAACAAAATTGTTAAATTGCTCTTGAACGGCTGAACCGATTTTTACAAAGTTTACGTAGTTTGAAAGCCGTTCAGGAGCAATTATAAATTTCGTAAAACCAAAAAATTCATTTTTTATTAAGGGTCCGCCATCTAACGTTTTTTTTCAACTAGTGCTTATTTCGTGAATGGTAACACTTAGCTCATGTCTGATTTGACAGAAAATTAGTTTTATCCTTCCGCTGAACGAATATGTGTATATTGCGACATTACTTTGAAAATCATGGTAATGTTGCAGAATGTGTGCGAAAATTGCGTACGGATTTTGGAAGAAGAGAAGCACCGTCAGCTCCGTATGTTCGTTATCTTGTGAAAAAAGTGAAAGAAACTGGCATCCTCATCGATAAACCAAAGCGTGAAAAGCCAAAGAATACACCCAAGAATATTGCTGCTGTGGCAGAAAGTGTGCGTGAAGCGCCATCAACATCAATTCACCGTCGTTCTCAACAATTGAACATTTCGGAGACATCATTGACTCGAATTTTGCATAAAGACATTGGTCTGACGCCATACAAAGTCCAATTGGTTCAGGAGTTGAAGCCAACTGACCATCCAATGCGTTTTCAGTAGTTTTTTATAGCATTTTCAAAAAAAAAGTTATTTGGCGGACCCTTTATTTTTAAATCCCCATAAAACTTCGTTCAATTTTTTTGAAATAAATTATAGCGATATCTTATTTTTCTATTTAAATATTTTTAAAGTGTTTTTTCAAAAATGAATTCCAAGTTCAGTCTCATTTTTAAGAAAAAATATTTTTGAATGTAGGTACATACTAAGCCCTCTTCTAACTACCCTGTGCAACAAGAAATCTTTCCCGAACAAGACTAATTGGACATTATAGTACACTACTAGTATATCAAAACCCCTAAAAGGTTTTTCTATGTTATCTCGATTTTTTGTTTTATAGCCCTTTGAAGTTGGGATATTTTTAGTCAACTTTCCAGATTGTTTTTATCTATGGGCAAAAGCGGGCACATGTAAAAACAAAAAAGCACCACGACATCCGATATGACAAAAATTCATAAAAAGGGGCCCTGGAACCTTGGCCCTCAAAAAATTACAGATATACGATATGGTACTCAAATGAAAGGAAATACCTCAGGATTCCAAAACGGAAATAAAAATCCAGTGCCATATGGGGCCTTAAAATATGTTTGTTAGGGTGATGACTTTTTGATTTTTTTTTTTCAAAAATTATTTTCTGTTGCACGAATGAATGAACTTTTGCCTATTAATGACTAAAATAACGTTTATTCCATTTAAATATTGAAAAAGGTCACGCGCAAACCACTTTGAAATGATATTTTTGTGAACAAATTTTAATTTTTTCTCTTTTTTTAATTATATAAATCCAAAACGGAAAAAAGTGTCTTATAACTTTCACGAAAAGCCACATAACGATGAACGAAATCGATGAACATCTTTCGTTTTTATTTACAATTATGTGAAGGCATCTCATTTTGAATCGAATGTATCTCTTTGGAAAAAACGTTGACGACTTTTTTATGATTCTCATTTTTTTCAGATTTTTTTACAGAAACCACATTTATGAGCGATCAGTATTTTGAAAGTTTTTAAAAGATTGAAAAAAAAAATAAAAAATGCCCAATATGCTGATAAATAAAAATTTTAAAATCATTTTGTGCGTGAGGTTTTTTTAATCGAATCACCTTATACATATGTAAGATTTTATCTAATCTTAAATAAAAACTCATCTAAATACGATACAGGGAAACGAGGTTGTATAAAAGTCATCACCCTAATGTAGGTATTCCCCAAAAAATTCCCCATAGGTCCAAAACCACTGATTCACTCCATTGGATTACATATAACAATAGGACATTTTTTGTCTCTATGGGCCGTTCTTGGGCCTCCAAATTTCAAGTTATGGTCACCGCGACTCGATTTTTCTTTTTTTTTAATTGACATTTTTTTATATTGACATTTGAGTATCATTTCGTCTATCTTTGTGCTTTAGGGCATTTTTGAGGCCCTAGGGCCCAGGGGCCCGTTGCCCGACCAGACATATTTTTTGGGTTTTGGTAGTCACTTTGGAGGAGGCTGTGTTTTATTTTTTTGACATCTGCCCGCTTTAGTTCACATTTACCTGGAAATTTGACTAAAAATAAACACAACTTCTACCATAAAACCAAAATACGAGCTATCTTCGAAAAACCCTTTGAGGTTTTTAATATATAGCGTAATCCATTTCGAGGTTCCCTACTTCTTTAAAGAAAAAACACAGAAAATTCAAATTGAATGGGGAATGTTTATTATCACTACGACGTAGTGATACTGTTCTATGAACCGTACGTTATCGTAGTGATACCGTTCGTCGTGTTCTAAGAACGGTACGTTATCGTAGTGGTACCGTTCGCAAACAGTAACACTAAAAAAAGAAATAACGTTAGTGTTCTCTGAAGGAACCGTTCCTATAACGTACTGTTTTTTTTTCTGAACACTGGTACTATCATGTCCAATTGGTTTCGTTTGGGAAAGATTTGATGACCCAAAATTTGTTGCACAGTTTTATCACACATTTCATCTGACTTTTAACAAAGAGGGCGCCATTAGTTCTTTTGTATATGCATTTTGTACAAACAATGACCGATGTTGTCATGACCTTTTCTGAATGTTACAAAGTGTTGTAGTGCAAGTTGTGACAGTTTTCACTATAAGTGGACATAGAGCTTTTTCATTCCAAGGTAACGATTTGGTTACTTAGTTACTTGGACATTGACGTAATTAACTAATTAGGGAAATTTATTTCTTTATTATTATCTTTTATACGTTAAAAAATACGCAAAAGGGTCAATCAATCCAGAAAAATTAATAATTTATTTATTCATAAGTGATAAGATTAAGTGACCCACTACCAGAACTAAGAAACATATGAATGCAATTAAAAAAAGCCTAACAACAAATTACTTTTTTTATAATTAAAAAGGGATATTCACACAATTTACAAGAACAAGTAATACATCACGTCTGCGAGAACAAAAATGTGCATCACTGTGTTCGGATACTATCAAACAAAAAACTGTTTCTCCTTGTAAAATTTTCAAATATGGTGATGGGTTTATGATGATGATGTGCTCTAACAGAAATACACATTTCGTCCATTCTTATTCTACACACTCATATCGATACCTTCATTCCAAAGTATGTTAAGTCAACTTAGCATGTTTTTGATACATAAATTCTAAATATTAAAATTTCATTTAGTCAAAATTTGTCAACCAACCCAAAACAATAGAGGTCATTAAATTTGCTCCATAAAGGAATTCCATACAAATTAAAAAATTTCATATTCAAAAACAACCAGTTTCGACATATATAGCATTTACCGGCAATAGCACAAACCCTGGGGTGTCAATTCAGAGTCTGCTGATCCCAGCACTGTTTAAATTGGAATATATCAGTGACCTGATGACGTAGGGATTGATTGGTATCAATTGATTAGGATTAATTGCAAACAATATTGATGGATGTGGTATGTCACCATACGACTTTTTCGGAGAAATATACTACTTTTTAGACGACCAGTTGGGTAATCTATTACTTAATATAACACCAGTTGGTTTATCTACTGTTTAGTAGGATTATATAGTCCTTAGTACACCCAGGAAAATAATGGTTGGAATTCGATTGTAACAATAAAAAATAGTACTAGCAACAAAAAGTATATTGCCGACACCGTCTGTCGGTTGTATTTATATATAATTAGTTGAAACAACAATAATAACATGGATACGATCAAATGAAAATGTTTGCAACTAAATCGATGGTTGTATCAATCGAATTAAGGTTGTTTTTTTCATTGACACTCGGTTAGTTGTGGTAACCAATTTTAAATTTTCATTATAGTACCATATGATCGATATTTGGTTGTGACAACCAATGTTTTATTCTTGACAACAGAAATTGTATCAATAGACCAAAGATTATTATTGCAACGAATAATTGGTTACTACAACGAAAAAAATATTAATAAATAAACGTTTATTGGTTATCCTAATCATTTCCCAAATTTAGAATAATTAAATGTATTTTGGGAAATACAACCGAAAGATTGGTTGCTGTTCTTTTGCTGATACATGACAAACAAAAAATAAAATTACTCGACGTAAAAAAATCGTCAACCTTTTTTTCAAGAACGGTATAGGTAATCAAAAATAATCTCGTGTGGATAATAATGTGTGGAATGCAGAATATGTTGTGCAAAATGTTTTACATAAATAAAAAATAAAAGCAACAATCATGAAATTGAAAGCACAGGGTTAAGCGATATTTGCATACAAGTTTTGTGTTTTTGTTTCGTGTACTAAAATGAAATATCATAATACTCGTAGTGATGAATTTGTAAAATGGGATTTTTAATTTTGTTATGAATTGTTTTGTTTTTTGTTCAATAAATAAAATAAAAATTAATGAAAACTGTTTTTAATTAATTGTCGGTAGTATATGACTGACAAATTGTCAGAACAACCAATTTTTTATAACAGTTGGTTGTGGCAACTACAACAGATAATTTAAGCCACCATTTTCGTAGTTGGCGCAACCAAATATGATTGTTGTCAACATGGAAGCAGAAGTATACCACAACCAAAATATTGGTAGTCCTGATGGAATCGCATGATAGTAGACAGAACTACCAAAATTCGGTTGGCAAATAATTCGGTTGGCAAATAATTCGGTTGGCAAATAATTCGGTTGATGCAACCAAACTGTTTTCTGTGTGTAGGCGGTCAGTTGGGTTATTTACTTCTCAGTAGACGATCATATTGGTTATTTACACCTTTGTAGACGACCAATTGTGCTATTCACTTCTCAGTTGATGACCAGTTGAGTTATCTATTCCTTAGTAGACGGAATAAGCAAATTTCCGCGCCTTACCTCAGGGTAAGGCGCAGAAATTTGCTTATTTGGGAATGAAATAAAAAAGTATGAACCTTAGAAAAAATTATTTTATATTTTCTAATTTCCAACGTCATGTTCACTTGTCCCCATTTCGGTGTAAAATAGGTGCATTTCTCAAGTACCTTTTGGTACTCCCACATTAATTGGCAGATTCATTCGAACACTAAAAGTTTAAAAGTTTTTATATTCTGCATTTTAGACAAATTTTGCAATGACTATACCCTCACAAAGTGAGGGTATACCTTAGACCGATTGCTGGACTAAAATGTTCTTACTGAAAAAATTTTAACAGATATTATTTACCTTTTGTTACTTTTCCTTTATTTAAATTATTCAAATTAAATATGAATTGTAGTTTTTATACTCCCACTCTGTGTTACAGGGTATTATAAGTTTTTTTTTTTGGTGCAGATGTTTGTAACACTCCAAAATATTGGAGCCAGACCTTATAGTATACCGATCAACTCGGAATCACTTGCAGAATCGATCTAACCATGTCTGTCCGTTCGTCTATTTTTAGGGTGTACGCAAAGTCCGATCTTGAGGAAATTTGGTACCGACTAATTTCTTCCACCAAAGACGCAGCCTATTGAAATTGGCCAAAATCGGTTCAGTTTTTAGATCTAGCTTCCATATACATGTACCTACCGATTTGGCATTTTAGCGTTATAAAAGCTTTATCTTCCGGCAGATCTTTATGAAATTCAGCACAGGAAAGTTCTATAAGGCAATAATTACCGCTGCTAGATTTCATTTAAATCGATTCAGGTTTAGATATAGCTACCATATATATCGATACCTCCATTCTAAAACATGTTAAGTCGACTTTGAATGTTTATAGGGAGATTGCATTTTGGATTTCTAAATATTCCAAACTATATTCAGTCAAAATTTGGTGTTTATCCGTCAACCCAATCAAAAGTTATTCACAAAACAGTACAGGTCATTTGATTTGCAAATTTAAAAAAATCATCAAACCTCGATGGCCTCTCCTTAAAAACTAGGTTTTTGCACTTAGCTTTGTTTAGAACGGAGGTATCGATATACATATATCTACCGATTTTACATGATCCATTTCGAGGTTCAAATTAAATGGGGAATGTTTATTATCATTTGAAAGAACATTCTTTAGCATTTATTTTTTGAAGATTATGTCTATCAAATGTTGGCCGCGGCTGCGTCTCAGATGGTCCATTCGTTGAGTCCAATTTTCGATGACTCGTTCGAGCATTTCGACTGGTAACTGGCGAATGACACGCGTGATGTTTTGCTCCAAGGCCTGCATCGAAGCGGGTTTGTCCGCAAAAACTTAAAATCTTTAAGAAATTTAATAGAGAAAAGTTATTTTTGTAGACAATTTCAAGAAAATCTGTTCTGGATTAAATTTCTTCATAGGTATATAATTCCCATATGCAAATTTCTTTGTAGATTGGTATATATACAAGTGAAGATCGGCACAACTGCAAGCTCACACTGTGTCATCCATAAAGTCCCTCTGATGATATCCCCGCACAGGATTGAAATACGTATAAGGGTATGTGTTTACATGACTTCCAGAGCGCAGTGTCTTTCTTTCGCAAGGAAGAGTTTGATCGAAAAAGCTGAATAATTCAAATGTGAAAACATTCAAAAATCTAATAAAATCTAATAAAATTAAATCGATGATCATTAACAAAGAAAATCATTTTTGTTTTTCAAATAACTGGGAAGATATGTGAAAAATCCTTAACATCCGGGATTTGGAAATACACATAAATATATGAATATGCCTTTTCACCATAAATTCAGACATAACAAAACGTGACTTCATCGTTTTAATGCCCCAACGAGGAACATCGTAAGTTGACAAATTTCTCTTAGAAAACCCATTATATTACCACAACGATCTAAAAGAAATATGTGTAGAATCGATTTAAACTTTTTACTTTGTTTGTTTGTCTGTGTGAGGAATTTTCCATTTCGCTTCGCACTTTGGCATCAAAGAAATCAAACTCAACCGCAAATTCATTATTAATGTTCCAACTCCCCTTTTTCTACCCCTTATGATCACAGAGAACGGCGAAGGCACCACCACAGAGACAGTTAAAGAAAAATCTATAAAAAAGAAAAATATTGCATTTTCTCTGGAATACAACTGCGTACCCTACACCACACCCACTGCATCCTTACAGTCCTCCTCCCCCACCCCACACACTGACACACGCATACGTACACACGGTTCCCCACACAAAGTGCATAAGACTTGTGTGTCATTGATTTAAGTACAAAAACGAAACAAAGCTCAACGCCGTAGCGGAAGCCGAAGGCAGATAGCAAAACATCCACAAGTGGAGCAACACGGAATAGACAGGAGTAAAATGAGTAAAGCCACAGGTCCCTCTCCACCACAGTACACATATGTGCCACCACCATCAGCGCCTCCCTCTTATCAGGAGGCAGTGGGTGGTGTTAATCCTGTGGGTCCGTTCAGACCCGTTGCCTCCCCAATGGTGGCATCTCGAAACGGCGACATTCTTACCACTCTCGTACCCATTGGTCGTACGGCCACACATATGATATGTCCCACGTGTCATGCTGAAATTGAGACGACAACTCGTACGGCACCCGGCGTGATGGCATATTTATCCGGTTGTCTCTTGGCATTATGCGGGTAAGTCCGGAAGACAGCCACAGTCCAGCACCGCAGCCACCACCGACCGCCATAGGCTATGTGCGGTGCTGAGCTGTGCTGCTGTGGATGAAGTTGCAGATGCAGATGTAGATAAATTATGCAAATAGAACAAAGTAAACTCGTTTCCTCTTAAAATTGCAGATGTTGGCTGGGCTGTTGCTTGATACCCTGTTGCATTGACGACTGCATGGAAGTTCATCACACGTGTCCCAATTGCAAGTCTTATTTGGGCCGTAATGTCCGATAGATTGCAATGGTGTCTTATGGTCCAGGGCACCTACAATTATATGCATAGATTACATTTAGAATAATAAGAAATTCGAAACCGACAATTTTGAAAGAGAAACTAAAAACGAATATTAAGTATAACTTATTTGCAGTTTAAAGTCGTTAACAACGTCAACCAAACGGACATACTAAAAAATACTAAAGCCAATAATATTACCAATATATGTAACTATTTTGTTAAAGTGAACGCTTATAGTGTTTTAAAATAACGCTTTACATTAACATGTTAAAATTAAAAAATATTATTTTGGTTTGTTTTTAAATAATTTCTTAAAATGAATATGAGAATAGATTTTTCCTCCTCAAGGATTTACCATAAAAATTTAAAAATAATTATTCGAAACTTAACCGAAACTACAAACAACACTATTATGTCTAATTTTAATTCTTTATATAATTCGAATAACAAATTTGTGAAATCAATTAATACACATTTAAATGGATTTATTTTTTATTTGTTTTATAACTGTAGTTTACTAAATAAAATTATAACGTTTAAAAAACAATTTATTTTTTGTGTAATTCGGACGGACTCCTTTACTTAAACAATTCATAATTTTTTCTTTTCAACCCCACTGATTTTAAAATTGTCCGAAAATTCCGTATACTGAGTTATTAATCCTTAATGATTTTAAATCCGGTTTACAGTTTATAGCGAAAAAATATTTTTTATTGACAATTTTAATACTTTTTTATTTTATAATTCAGTTCAAATCCGAAAAAGTCCAGATAAATTAAAATGTTATAGTAATCTCAGCAAATCATATAATTTTTAAAGTTTTCCAGTCTTTGAAATCTAAATTGTTAGTCTTAATCAATAACAACCTAAGTTGAAAATCATGATTTCGAGAAAAATCTTTTTTTATTTTTTCTGTATGGGGGCTTCATTACGACTTAGGTAAATATGTTTTTATTAAAATATTTTTGAAAACTGTGTTAGATAAATGGGGATTTCACGTAAATATGAAGTATTTTTAGATGTAGAACATGATAGCATACAAAATACAAATCATTCTTAGGTCGACTTAGTTGGTTATCGAATGTAACCACAGAGTTAAAACTATGGGTGTAAAATGTTACATGTAGTGTTTTTAGCCAATACATAACCGATTTGGGTACATACTATATTATATAGTCAATATTAAAATTTTCGTATATATTTCTATTTTGTAGATACTTCTTGAAAAGTATAGGTACATAGCTTGTATTCTTTGACACTGGCAAGAACTTTAAGATTTCTAGAAATTGGAAAACTTTTCCGAAACCTATTTCGATAAGTTGCTAAATCTTTATTTTTAATTTAACCATAGATTTTCATTGAAAATATAAATTTTTTGATAACAAAATTTTTTGATAACAAAATTTTTTTATCCAAAACTTTAAAAGGCCATAATTCCTTAATTAAGTTTTCTAGAGCAAAAAAATACTAACAAGTGTTATCGCTTTCTTAGTCAAAAATTTAAAATTCCTTTCCTCAACTTTAAATGGCCACATAAATGGTTAACACCATTTTAAAAATTGGCAAGAACTCTCTTTAAAAATTGGCAAGAACTCTCGAGGCTCATAACTCCTTAAATAAAGGTCCTAGGGAAATAGGACGGACATTTGATATTCCTAAAACCTTTGTCAAAATTTTAGACGGCCATAAATCCCAAGCAATGATTTTCTTTGAAAAGTACCAAAAAGCTCTCAGCCTAAAAGTTGGTTTCTATGAATTGATTCTCGCGATAAATAGCGATACGCATAAATATAGATGTTAAACCACATATTTTAGCATAACACGAGAACACAACATAATTTTTTCATCCGTTCAGCGGTTTCGACGATATCTTGCAAGATATTGCGTAAAAAACATATTTTTTGAGAAAATTTTAATAATTTCATTTTCATTTCATTTAATTTTATTCGAATTTTAATTTAATTTTATTAAATCCTCATAATGCACAACAATTTTATCGTAATGTCTGATAGGTCATGAATAAAATGCGAAGAAAATCGATGAATAATTAAAAAAGTTATAGCTAATTTAGTAAGTCTACGCTTTTATTTAAAATTGTTAAAATTGTCTCAAACAATAGAATTTTTGGCAATATCTTGCAACATATCGTCGAAACCGCTGAACGGGTGATAAAAAATTATATTAGAAGCATTTGAAGGCTAATTAATTGGATTATTTAAAACTTTGCATTATCCTATTTATCCAAATCGACTGCAAAACCCTGCGCCGCAAAAAATGTTGACCAGTATAATTAATACTAATATTTTTTGAACAATTTCGGACAATCTATGTAAAGTTGTTGGGATAACAAATTTTTAAATCGAAATATTTAGAAAAATGTAAAAAGTCAAGAAACCATAAAGTTTTATTCCAAGTCTATATTGACATATCTTGATAGAAAAGTTATTTCTGAATGGCTTAGTAAAATTTAGAGTTTGAAATACTACGGCCCTTATTCATAAAAATGTAATGAAGGTTTGAAGAACGCTTTAACACTGCTAAAGCGTTCCTCAAACCTTCTTTAACTTTTTATGAATAAGGCCCTATATCTTTAAACCTTTCTTGGACATGAAACGTACATATATTCTTAATTCATATAACTATATTATTGTATAAAGTTGTCCCCCAAACTGTTTGGTCAGATATCTCAAAAAATGCGGCGCGAGATTTATGGAACACATAGACATTATTCCGAGTTCTTTAGTTTAATTTAATATTAACTTTTTCAAAGTGCAATTTCCCCTCAAAGTGTTACTGGATGGATGTCCTAATTGATTTTTGGTAAAAATTGTTTTTTTGTTCTTAGTTAAATAACCGTTTTACGAAACTTTTTACTAATCTGTTTTACGCTTCACACATCGATCGCAATGTCATCTGCAAAAAAATGTGTTTTATTTGACATTTTTCATTGCATTTAAAAAATATCATAAAGGTTTTGGTCATTCACTATATATCATTTAATTTGTTTCGCACAGCTTTAAGGTCGTAGTTTATTTTTTATATGCACACCATACTAATGGGTTTTCCAATAAGAGTGATATGATACGATAAGGAAATTCAAAAGTTTTTTTATTTAATGTGAAGTAAAGGGTTTTCCAACATAAGGTATTATTTTGGTATTCAAAGAAAAATGAAATTTTTTGAGATAAATGATCGGATGTTTATTTCATAATAAAGTGGAAGGTATGCCGTTAATAATGAAAAACAACATCAGCCAAATGGCCACCACGACCACGCTTACAGGACCATATCCTTTTCATGAAATTTTCCATAACCAAATCGTAAAATGGCTGCCCTATGTCCTCGATAGCCTCACGAATTCTATCTTTGAGGTCTTGAATCGACGCTGGGCTGTTGGCGTAGACCTTATCTTTCAGGTGGCCCTAAAGGAAGAAGTCGCAAGGTGTTAAATCACAAGATCTCGGTGGCCAATTGTGATCACCTCTTCGAGAGATAACACGGTCCTGATACTTTTCACGTAACAGAGCAATGGTTTCGTTGCTTGTGTGGCACGTAGCGCCGTCTTATTGAAAGTAAACGTTGTCCAGATCAATACCATCCAACTCCGACCATAAAAAATCATTAATCATCTCTCGATAGCACAATCCATTCACCGTAACTGTTGATCCAACCTCATTTTCGAAAAAGTAAGGTCCAATGACCCCGCCGGACCATAAATCGCACCAAACAGTCACACGTTGAGGATGGAGAGGCTTCTCAACAATAACTCTTGCGTTTTCCGAGCCCCAGATGCGACAATTTTCCATGGAATTTCGGATCATTTTCTTGCATTTCAAGGACCCAATCGGCAAAGACACTTGTGTTAACTGAACTTTATAAGCGAATTTTTCCACCAATTTCTGTATTGCGGTCAGGCAATGAAGCCGACCAAAATTATAGGCGGCGGCGGCGCATTGAAAAATACCGATCGGCGGCGGCGGCTGATCAGCTTAGCCGATCAAATTTCAACAATCGGCTGAGCCGACAAAGTTCCAACAAACGATGGCGCACGAATGTCAATCTCAGGCAAAAATGGCGCTTTAAGATATTTACAATTAGATGACAAAACCTAAAATTAACACAAAAATTTAAGAAAAGTTAAGGAAGTTTTGATTTAATGTCCAAAAACAGTTCAATAAATGTCTCCTTATTAGTCTTTTTTGTGAAAGAGAATTTATTGTGAATGACATACCGCCTATTGTTTTCTCTCTAGAACGACGTAGACTTTGTAAAAATTGGTTCGGCCGCTCAAGAGCTATTGTATTTTTCGTAAAAACCAAAACACGCATTTCTTTAAATAAATGATAGCGAGATTAATTTAGAAACTTTTTATGCAAAAATTAACTTTATTAAAATTTCTGACCCTATTGTATTACTTAGTAGTCACTTTCTTAATTTTCATGGTTGCATAAAATAAATCGATTTAACTCACTAAATAATGTTCGGCGGCTGAGTTTCAGCCGATGTGAGCCGATGAAATCGGCGGCGGCGCCGGCTGGAAATAAATGGCCGGCTGTGGCGCGCCGCCGATTTGCGCCGCGTCGGCTTCATACCCTGATTGCGGTCCGTCAAGGTGCCTCGCGACGACCTAAAAATGCTTTAGTTTTGCGAACTGTGACTGCAAGATTTTCACCATTTTTGTAGTGAATTTGAATAATTTCAGTGCGTTATTAAACCGTGTATCGTTCCATTTTTAGTAATGGCGTAGTTTCTACTTGTCAAATGTCAAAGAATAAAAGCTTCAAAGGTGACAGCTACCGATATACCGGGTGATTCAAAATAACACCTCTTGTTGGAAGCCCTGTATACGATTTGTATTTCAATATTTAATTTGCTTAGTCCATATTCACACTTGCAATTTTCACCCGCAGAATTGCAGTGTTTGTTGGAGAGGGGGACGCAGTCGGTCACCGGTTACCCCTTATCGACTGCGTCCCTCTCCCACAAATTCGGCGGGGGAAAATTGTAAGTGTGAATATGGACTTACACTGAAAATAATATTAATAAACGTTAGCTATGATTTGTTGTCAAAGTCAAAAAAGATTAAAAATAATTCGATTTTGAACATTAATTTAAGAAGACTTAATTAGCATTAAGTAATGTTTTATTGTCTTTGGGGCCGAATCATGGCATTGACTTATTTTTCTATATACACATACATATGGATGTATTTCAAAAATAAAAACAATAAAATTCATCAAGATACTGGTACATAAAACTGCTTAACTCGGCGTCAAAGTCGGTTTAAACATTTTCTCAATAATTTAACTTACATAGGAAATACTCATAATAGACTCAAGTTTCTGCTTGTATGAATATTACACATAAATGATAACTTATTCTGCGAAAGCTTTCTTCATCATTTAGAGTTTCACATCACAAATTGACATATGTATCTATTCCATACATTTCTATTTCTAAGAAAAAGCAAATGTAAAATCGTTTAAAAATGCTCGCACTACTGGTTCTCTTTGGGATTTTTTCTATACTACTCTCATAGCTATCAAAGCAAACAAGGAGTCAAATGCACATTCATTACTAACGTTTATTTTTTCTGCTTTTTTCTTTTCCTTCAGAACAACTCGAAGGCACATAAGACTATTTTGCATTTCCCTTCAAGAATAAAGCGGCACTTCTAAAGTACATCCCATAGCCGGATACACTTGTATCTCTATATACATACATATATATTCCACCACCACAAACTCGTGCAAGGAGTGCACAAGACTTTTAAGAAAGCTCAAAGGAAAGTCGGAAAGCCGTGAAATAAAGCGCACACCAAAAGGAACAATATGAGCAAAGCCACAGGACCCACTCCACCACAGTACACTTATGTGCCACCACCATCAGCTCCCCCCTCCTATCAGGAGGCTGTGGGTGGCGTGAAACCGGTGGGCCCATTTACGCCCGTTGCTGCACCGATGGCGACAAATGCCACCATCGTTACCACAGTCGTTCCAATCGGCCGTACATCCACACATATGATATGTCCTACTTGCCTTGCTGAAATTGAGACGACAACACGTTCAGAACCAGGAATGATAGCATATTTATCTGGTTTTGTAATTGCATTACTGGGGTAAGTCATACACTCGATATACATACGAGGTTTGTTTGATAAACTCGACTTCGAAGATTCTTGAGATTTTTATGTATGAAAAAATAACAGAAAATTTGCTGTTACAGCAGACGAAATGACTACAGATAATGATGGGTGATTGCAACAGCACACCAGATGTCAGTATCGTGTCTGTCATCTGACAACCCGTCATTTTACTGTATTCAGACCACCACCCCATAAACAGTCGCGAGAAACAAATACTTGATTAGAAATTTTCTCATCACTTTTCGCGCCCATAAAATAGTTTCCTATCATCCGTATGGTACTGCTTTGTGCGCCATAACCACACAGTCCAGATCAGCCAGAGCAACCCTTGTGTCAGAACAAGGGTCACAGTCGACACCTATTTTGAATTATGCAATAAATCCCATAGGTAATGGTGGCGAATCCGAGATCTATCACGCAGGTACCAATTCGAAACTTATGTAGGGTCGTAACAGTCGATAGTCAATTCCACCTGGAGCAAGTGCTCCAGGATCACAACCGGGGTTATAGGAAAGGGGCTCCTGATCACCCGTGGTAACATATTCAAGTCTGTGTACCGACTGGGCAGCAATTAAGTAATAATAATACATACAGAGTTTTCCAACAAGAGGTGTTATTTTGAATCACCCGGTATTTCGGTAGCTGTCACTTTTGAAGCTTTTATTCTTTGACAAGTAGAAACTACGCCATTACTAAAAATGGAACGATACACGATTCAAAAACGCATTGAAATTATTAAAATTCGAAAAATCGAAAATCATCTTGACGGATGAGGCCCATTTCCACCTCGATGGCTACGTCAACAAGCAAAATTGTCGGGCAAAAGTGCACTTTAGGTCCCACAACCCCGATTTTTTTTTTGAAATTTTGCACACCACCCCTAAATGACGCCCAAATCTCGAAAATTTTGTCGAAAATTGGGGCTTGGACCCATGGGGCCCTCAAAACCCCCAAAAATGGACCCGGTACCCCACATAGTCAATATTATACGAAAGGAAATGACGAGGAGAACCGAAATATGGGAAAAATAATACAGAGTTGTCCCAAAAGAACCTTATGATACCATTAATTAGGTGTCCTGGACCATATTTAAAATATATACAGTCAATATACATACATATTATTTTATTGCTATCGTTGGCGTTACCCAGGGATTAACGCGTGGAGGTGATAGTCAAATTTTAATCCCCATCGGGAATTAAATTGTTTAAATTGAAATTGTAGTATTTAGTGAATAAATTGAATAAGTACTAATTTTGTTGATGTTTTAAGTGTGAAATGACATGGGGCTTTTAATATTAATAAAAAATTTGGTATTTTTTTAGGAAAAAATCTGTATTTTTTTTTAGAAAAAATAGGTGTTTAAAAAAAAAATAATTTGTTAATTTAGATGAGATGGATGAAAAAAACAAATTTTTTTCGACATTTTTTTTTAATAAATTTTTTTTTTGTTTTGTTGATTTTTGAAAAGAGGAAATATTTTTCAAATTTTTTTTTTTTTTTTAAAAAATTTCGTAAAACAGATTTACAATTGTTTTGTTAAAAATAATTGATTTTGTTTGTTTAAAGCGCAGCATGCAAAAATTGTTTGTAAAAAAATCGCGCGATTTTTTTAAAAAAAAATGTTATTTTTGGCTTTTTGCGTTCCCCAATTTTCGACAACATTTTCGTGATTTGGGGTCATTTTGGGGGTGGGGGGGTTGTGCAAAATTTCAAAGAAATCAGGGTTGTGGGACGAAAAATGCACTTTAGCCCGGTTTACGGTCCGGCGGTGTCATTGGACCTTACTTTTTCGAAAATGAGGTTGGATTGATCCAGTTACGGTGAATGGATTGCGCTATCGAAAGATGATTAATGATTTTTTATGGTCGGAGTTGGATGGTGTTGATCTGGACAACGATTACCTTCAACAAGACGGTACTACGTGCCACACAAGCAACGAAACCATTGCTCTATTACGGGAAAAGTTTCCGGACCGTGTTATCTCTCGAAGAGGTGATCACAATTGGCCACCGAGATCTTGTGATTTAACACATTGTGACTTCTTGCTTTGGCGCCAGCGTCGATTCAAGACCCCAAAGATAGAATTCGTGAGGCTATCGAGGACATAGGGCAGCCACTTTCCGATTTGATTATGCAACATTTCATGAAAAAGATATGGTCCCGTAAACGTGGTCGTGGTGGCCATTTGGCTGATGTTGTTTTTCATTATTAACGGCATACCTTCATCTTTATTATGAAATAAACATCCGATCATTTATCTCAACTTGAACTTTTCTTTGAATGCCAAAATAACACATTTTGTTGGAAAACCCTTTACAAGCGTGATTTGCCTGAATGGAAGTATTATACATAGTATGTTCAAAAAAATTTGCGAATTTTGTATTTTTTCAAAAAGTATTTATTTATTCATGAATATCTGTTTTGTTCCCTTCAAAGTAATTCCCCTCGGATATAATACACTTCTGCCAAAAGTTTTTTCCAATCCTCGAAGCACTTAATCATTTTTTGTGATCTTGTTCCTTCTCCTGCTCCTTCTTCGATGCCGTCTTTATCTCCTCAATCGTGGTGTAGCGTCGTCCTTTCATGGGCCTTTTCAGTTTTGGGAACACAAAATAGTCACAGGGGGCCAGGTGGCTGCGGCACCATTACAGTGTTGTTTTTGGCCAAATATTCGCGCACAAGCAACGATGTGTGTGCAGGGGCGTTATCATGGTGCAAAAGCCAGATTTTGTTCTTCCACAAATCCGGGCGTTTTTGGCGGATTGCGGATTTGCGCATAACTTGCAGGTAATATTCTTTATTGACCGTACTACCCTGTGTCAAGAACTCATAATGCACCACGCCCCTGCAATCAAAGAAAACTGTGAGCTCGGGCGTCCGGCACGCTGTTCGTCCTTCGCACCTTCTCGGTCCTCTAAGAACATTTTGTACCACCGATAAACGTTGCTTTGGTCCAAGGTAGCTTCACCACATGCCACAGTCATCATTCAGAATGCGTCAGCGCACTTTATTTTGTTTTTGACACAAAATTTGATGCAGATTCTTTGATCCATTTTCTGAAATAGATAAAAATCGAAGACATGTTAAAACACATCGAAGCACAACAGCTGTCAAAAATTAAGTAAACATTCAAAATGGCCGACCTTGTCAGCATAAGTAAGGGACATGAGTACCAACGCTACGAAATTGTCAAAAATCAAATACACGTAGCCCGCGGAAATTCAAAATTAGCGATATTTTTTGATCATACCTCGTATATATATTTATTGCTATGTTTTCCCATTGAGATCGTTCGTGTGCCATCGACTTTATATCGGTCCAGCTCATGCCTTTCATCCTTGTTTCTGATTCCACTTGTGTCCTCCACGTGTTGGCGGTCCTTCCACTTTTCTGCTTGCTTGGGGGTTCCATTCGACAGCCATCTTGAATATGACATAATTTGGTCTTCTCACTATTTGACCGATCCAATTCCGTTTTCTCTTTGCTATTTCTATCCGATTGGGTGTTTCTCCTGCTCGTTCCCACAAGTCTCTGTTTGAGATGACATTTGGCCAGAATAATGCTTGTAGATCTTTAGCTGATGTATTCCACGATTCGCATTCATATAACAATAAAGATCGAATATTTGAAGAAAAGAAGCTTATGTCGATTTTGTTTCTGGAATAAGTGCAGCATTTTCTTTACCCTTTTCCCGAAAACTGCACTTTTCTGAAACATTTTCAGGTGGACGGGTTATCATTTTGATGTCCTCATCTGCGCCGCCTTTGGAAAATATGGTGCTCCCCAAATACGTAGAGTGAACTTCTTCAAGTTCCTCGTTGTTTATCTGGGACTTGCTGTGTGTTCAGACGAAGAACTTTGGTCTTGCCATTATTTATTCCATGAACCTTGCGGTCTAATCTCACCATTAAAATCGAGGTCTATGTCTACCTCTTCCCTTCCAATCTCGGTGAACAACAACTACATCTTAAGACTATCCCTGTCACCGGGCATAGTCATAACAATGCACCACCAATGTGCTTTCCGAGTGTAGTTGAAACTCAGTGGAAATGTTAACCAAGAACTGCGACAGAGTGTCTCCTACTTGTATAGACGAAGCACTATCTGTTGGGGGCGCTATCGGCGTATGTTACTCCCTTCCCGACAGGTTAGAAGCAGTCTTCTTCGATGTGTCCAAAGGTATAGGAGAGCCTCCAAATCAACAGCCGGGTCTTAGTCTTAGTAATCAACAAAAGAGTGAACATCGTGTTTGGAGATCTTCGTAGCTCAGTAGTTAGTGCGCTAGCCTTGGATTCCGAAGGTGCTGGGTTCGATTCCCAGCCGGGGCGCTGGAAGAAATTAAGTGAATAAAATGTTAATTAACATCCTGATAATAGTGAGTATGATGAAGAGTAACATAAGGTTCCCGTGGTAATCGGATATATGCCGAAACGAAGTCTGTAACAGAAATAGACTTATGGATTATGACTTCAGGTTCTCCAAGTTGCTACAGCAACAATCCCGCGTCAACAGATAGAGTTTGTCACGGTAAACTAAAACCTTGTTCCAGCTGCGTTAAGGCTGGATCTGTATGGTCAATGAGGGCACGACACCATTCCCACTCAATTAGCTCCCAGGCCAGAAGGATTTCTACTTTCCTGAACCTGGAACTAACGCAGCAACTTACAAGGTCTGATATCAGACTTTCTTCTGGAGCAAAACCTTCTGACCGTCCCAAACTACCATCCCTTTTACATAAGGTGACATTGCGAGTTTAGGTCTTATACTTCGCACTAAAAATCATATTGCTTTCTCTCTGATACCTTATTGAAGGTGTTCATCATACCGTATTAAAGATGAGAGGAGCATGAACGTTTTCTAGTTTCGAAGGTGCAAGTCATACATCTCTTATAGAAAGACATCATCATGTCTGAGTAAACATGGTAATTTATCCTGCTTTCTATGTGAATTAATAATAAAACTCACTTAATATAGAGACATTAAAGTACTGAGATGAGGTCAATGTAAATATTTTTTTTCTATTATTCACCTAGCCTTTTAACAATACCACTCTTGGTTTAAAAGCAGAATGGCGTTTACCCAACTTTCAAAATAAACAGTTCATATAAATATCAAAGAAACCTCAATACATATAGAATATTAACCTAGATTAGAAACATTAATTATGTACTTACCCTTATGTTACAGATGTTGGCTGGGCTGCTGTTTGATACCCTGTTGCATCGATGACTGTATGGACGTACATCACTCATGTCCCAGTTGCAAAACTTATTTGGGACGTTATCGGCGATAAGCTATGGAGTGTGGCCATCGACTATACACAGAGGAAAATATACTACGCACCCACACTCACACACAGTTCTTATATTACAAATATATAGAATACGCTTAGAATGATTACGAAACATGCTTCTATGAGAAAAATGTTGTAAAAAGAAAGTGAACCTTAATGAGAGCCTAATTTTAATACGAATGCGACAAAGCAAAGCATAAAACAGAGAAAACTGATACTAAAAAGATAAATATTTGTTTAAATAAAACCTTAAATATAAACCTAAGCTATAGTTTCAAAGAAAGTATACCTACATCGTCGATTCCTATAAAAAAAATCGTTATTATATTTTGCTCAAAGTACGCCCCTTTTATTTTCTTTTTATATAATTTCCCCAAGTTTTTAACACCAAAATCTTTGAGAGAAGGAAATAAAATCTTTCTAATACAAATTTAATTTATTAACAATTAAATTTAAAACAATTTGGCTTGAGCTAGGCTTTATTATATTTTGAATTTAATAAAAATCCCACAAAATTATATTTTTAAGACGTGTTCAAATCAAAAAATACATATATAAATATATACAAACAAAACGAGTTATAAACTAAAAAAAATGTTTACAAAACACATACATAATACAATATAATAAAAAGCGTACATTGCCTAAAACAAATGCAACAAATTCTTTAAAAAAGCACACATACATACACAACATTTTACAACTATGAATGCATGTATTCTTATTGTATTTGTTTTCAATATTATTATAAAATACCAGAAACACTATACTAAGTTACACCAAGGTAATATTAAAAGAAGATATTGATTTTTTCTTCAAATAAATATGTAAACTTTTTATGTACAATAAATGTAATAAAACTCAATTAGCACTCATTGGTCTTCTCATATCTCTAGAAAACTAGGGTACTATATAATATTCTAATTACTTATTTCTATAAATGTATAACCTAAAACATATAGATTTAAAGGAATTTACCATAATAATTTTATGAAAGACAGAAACAAAGTAATTCTCCACAAAGTTCAGGGGCCTAATTACCGCATCCGTAATCGGATTATTACGATCGATATGTTCATTCTTTGGATGACGGCATACGTTATCGATCAATATTTATCGAAACTTCGAATTCAAATTTGCGAGTTTTTTTCGATGACAATTTTGTTAGCGTAAACAAAAAATGTTTTGTTTTTTTTTTAGAAGTGAATTGAAAGCGGTAATAATGTAAGTAATTATTTAATAGATACGAATAAAAATTAAAAAGTTTACATCTCCCAAGCAATATTTTTCGTTATGAGGAAAAATTCCTTACGTCATCCGAGGAACAAATGTTGGAAGCTGCAGGTTTAAGTGCGTCAGTGGAGGGTTTGTGCTCAATGGCATCTTTTGGCACTTCAAAAGAAACTGTAATTGAAAGAAATGAAGAAGTACTAGAGATAGATACCAGAGACGATATAGCGGGCAAAGTGGATGATATAAGTTCTACGCCGGGAACAAGTAAGCCTCGTCGTATTAAAGAAGTTAAGAAGATGTCGCTATTGCAAGCGAATCTAGAAAAGGGCGATGAGGGGAGACGTGATTCATTAAAATTAAAAGAGGGAACTTGCAAGATTAAACAAAAGTCACTTCAAATAAAAGAAGAGGATCATATAACAAATATGGAAATAAAAAAAGTAGAATTAGAAATAAAAACATTAGAAATGTTGAAGCGAAATCTTGACCTGTGAGAAAATATATGTTCCCTTCCCAACGATCTCGAATATTGCTTAAGTAAAATGAATTTAATTATTTTTTGTTTTGTTTATTAATACTGTGTTGAATAAAATATTATTTTTAATATTAATGATTATTACATAAGGATGATTTTATTTGGTTTCTTAGTTTTCGCCAACGTTATTCAATTGGGTTTCATTGCTAATGTCCAAATCGAATGTATATTCATCTCTATAATCACTTTCAGTACAATTAAGCACTTTAAATTTAATGCAAATGTTAATGCAAAAGTGCAGCGCATACATTCCCAACCAGTGCCATTTTCTGTGGGCTGTATCGACTTCTTTTGCCATGACATACTATTTTCCATCTTGCCTTGTATATACCAATTGATCTTTCAACGGTACATCTAGCGGTGGAGTGGACTTCGTTGAACAATGATCCGTGGGGTTTCTATATGGCGTAATACACCAAGGTTCGAGGGGATAACCGGAGTCACCTGTAACCAATAAATTAATTATACGAGAGTGTAATTACAAACATTAAATTGTACCTAAGAGCCAACCATTTTTAAAATTATTACTAGAATACATTTGTTCTAACAAGTGCCTATCATCTGAATGTTTCCAAACAAATGAATCATGAGCTGCTCCTCCGTATTTAAATTGATTGCCAAAATTTTGTATTCGTGATCGCAAATCTGCAACCTTTAAAATAAATTAAATTCACATTGAGAATTTTGTTTAGCGAGCATACGATCATTGTGTTGATATCCTTTCCGATTAAAGAACATGTGTTCGTTATCAGTTGGGTTTTGTAAACCAATGTGAGTTCCTTCCACACAGCCGATTACTAAACATAATTATGTATAAAAATTTATATGCATGTAAAATAAATTCTAATTTTTAAAAATACTTTATATACAAACCTCCCGGAATTTTAAACTTCGTAAAGAACACTTCCATACACAGTGATAAATCTTCCAAAGAAAATTGTATATGTTGTGGGCACAACTTTCTTTCAATTTCTTTTGCGACGCGGTTGGAAATCTTATATGTTGCACCCTGGCACATTCCCAGCAAGAAATCATTACCAACATTGTGCTGAAAACTGCCACTGGCCAAAAGAGAGAGTGTGGCTGCCAATTGCAATACTGGAATGCTTCTTTTGTGAGTCTGAATCGTTGCCTGACTTTGGAAGTTTGTGTATGTATATATAGATCAAACGAGAATTAAGAACATGTATAACCTGAGGAATACTTACGCGGCTGCTGGTATCGAAAAAGGATCACTGAATGCACGGATTTGCTTTCTAATTTTGTTTATTTTATTTTCGTCCTCATCCTCTGAAGAGGAGAGACAACATCAACAGCGGGTCCATCTTTTTTAGTATTTCTAATTATTTACTCAATACCATGATTCAATTATACAAGGTTGTGTTACTAGCACAACAACTACAATTCAGCAACAACCACAAGGAGATTTGTTGTTGGATTCGTGGTTGAAATGTCAATTCAAAATGTCAATTCAAAATATAAACAAAATGTAGAAATGTCTAATATTTGTTTACAAATAAACAAAACAATTTGAATAACATTTTGTTTTGTCAGATAAACTCATATTTGAATCGACGGAATCTTACATGTTTGCACCATTTTTAATGCAGGAGTATATCTTAAAAATTTTAACACGTAATAAGTGATCTAAAATCGTATGTATGTTTGGGGGATATCCGTTTCAAGACATTTTAAGTCGTTTGAGATATACCCACCCATCTGACTGATGCGGACGATAACCCTCGAAAGAAATACGTCTCACATAAAGGGTCTAAATCTTTCCAAAATGCTGATTAATTTAATATCAGTGCAAATAAATCCATAAAATCTGTTATGACTCAATTTATCAAGCCTTTTCCCAATAACTAATGAGCAAAATGTTTCCACCGTTTTATTCATTTGGTCTCCAAGACTTGCGTTCGAAGAATCATTCCTTTTGGTACCCCACACAAATGATCAAATTCATATACAATTCCAAGGACTTACACGATTTTAAATTCAGAAGATTATAAATACACATCGATACACCTTTTATTTCATATTTATCGTTCTATTGCAGCGTTTAATTCGCAAATACATTAAAAACTATAAATTAAGAGTGCACATTTGGCATTACCATTTTTTTAATCATTTCTCTCATGTCCTTATCCACCAAATAATGTTTTCATAGTCTTTCGACAAAAAAGTCGACACGGCAATTGGTATTTCGCCTTCACAGTTCATCCTTCGTGATATTAAAAACGGTTCATTATCCATTCTTTACTTATTATCTCTTTATTACTTTTTCAATAAATTATCTGAATTTCAATTTTTTTAAATTTTATATTGGAGTGACATTTTAACTACTATCATCATGAAAAAAATAGGTAAACCACCTGCTAGTAACACAACCTTGTATAATTGAATCATGCTCAATACAAACTGACAATTTGTATTTTGTTGCGATTTTTTGAGTGATGGCAAAGAACATCACTCAATAAATCGATAAATTTTTAAACAATTACGATCGTAAGCTATCATCCAATTAGTAAACACGATACGTAATTTATTCGTACGAATGCTCATGCGTTGACGGATACCTTAATTAGGCCCCAGTTATTGTCTTAATATAAAGCACTCTAGGTACACACACGTTGATGCTGAAACAATTGGATTTACCGGCAGTCGAGTACCTGACGAAAAAGTCCACAACTTGGCACTGGACCATCTAGCTATTTTTCACAGTCATGCGAACGTTAACATTCGACATCATAAGTCAGGCGGTTAAAATTTAGAAAGACCTTCGTATGGGGGCTGTTGGGTAATTCCAAAATACAACGACCCAAAAATTACAATTTAAATATTTTACCTTCTCGATTTCAATGGAATTTTACACGTGTATACTAGAAAACCATACAGACTTATTACCTTTTACCGATTGTCCAAATTCATAACATTTTTTACAAATTTAGCGCATTTGAAGTCTTCATAACTTTTAATTCATAATTTTTTAACCCATGGAGGACCCATGCTGACATTTTTACATTTTATGGTAAAATATGTTGCCCTGTTGAAACCAAATGTTGCCAATATCCTCCTCTTCAATTTTTGTGAACAAAAATTCGTTCAACATGGCCCGTAACGATCGCCATTGACTGTAACGGCCACTCCTTGCTCATTTTCGAAAAAAATGGTCCAATTATGCCTCTGGACCAAAATCCGCACCAAACAGTGACTCGTTTTGGGTGTATCGGCTTTTCAAGGTATGCGTGCGGGTTTTCTGTGCCCCAAATGCGACAATTTTGCTTGTTTACATACCCGCCAAGATCAAAATGAGCTTCATCTGAAAAGATGATTTTTTTGGCAAAATCGGCATCTTCTGTAAGTCGATCGCTCCCAGCGTATACACAACCATATTCGTTCAGCGGAAGGATAAAACTAATTATCTGTCAAATCAGACATGAGCTAAGTGTTACCATTCACGAAATAAGCACTAGTTGAAACAAAACGTTAGATGGCGGACCCTTTAGTAGTGGTAGTGACTGCATTTTATTATTATAAAATAATTAAAATACATGTTTGACAATATCAACAATGACATAGAGTCGTCTGTTGTATAAGCATAAAAAATAGTTTAGGTATAGATTAATACATACATATTTGCGTACTCAGTTAGTTAACAATAATACATTTCAAAAGTATTCTTCTATTATGTGTTTTCGATACGTGAGTGCATTATTTAAATAGTTAAATAAACTTGACCAGCCGTTGATTGCTTGGCCATTTAAAATGATTATTAATTCGGATTGATTTAGGTATTCTTTTCCAAAATATATGTTTCTGAACTTCTTAAGTACAGGACACCACGACATAACATTTTGGATTGATTCATCTTCGGCGGTATTACATAGTGTACACGTTTTACTTTGATTGGTATTAAACTACGTCGTAGTGATACTGTTCTTTTGAACAGAACACTAACAGTATCACTACGTTTAGCGTTCCGTTCTTTTTTATATTCGACCCCACAGGTCGCAAATATGAAGCAATCTTAATGAAAATTGGTATAGAGTTATTTCTTACGCACTACAGAGCGCTTTTTTTAACCGACCTTGCTGAAAATTAAATATTTGTACATTCAATCGTGCCTAGTGAAAATTAGGCATATCGGTCCATAATTTACGATTGCAGATCGGACAGCATTGCCAGAAAAATGGCGGAAAAATGCAACCCTCTGAATTTACAATCGTGTGAACATACAATTTTTGTTTTCAAACGTTAGCAGAAAAGTCATTGCGAGATAATTTGCAGATTGTTGTATGTGCGAAGTGTATGCATGTGACAACGGCGCCATTGCCAGAAAAACATTTTATTTGCAACACTGCCTATAATGTATTTTTATTTGCAACACTGCCTATAATGTATTTTTATTGGCAATCCTGCATATAAATATTTACAAAATATAGTGTAAATATATGAAATTGTAATTTTTTCTTGCAATCGTCTGAACTGTCAATTCACCTTTGCCTAACAATCTGTCATTGTCCGTACATTTGCAGCACTTTAACAGGGTTGATAACGTTTACCGATCTGGCAATCGTCTATACTCAGCTTAAGTGTTGTCAACAACCTATGCAAATTATTTTGCAAAAAAAAAAATAAAAAAACATTTTAAAATTTTCGAAATTGTGAATTTTGAGGAATATTGGGTTTATTAAAATAATTATATCTTTTTATCGAAAAAGTTATCAATATGGGACTTTTTGCAAAATGTTAGTAATTATTTGCACTCTTAATGAAAAATAGAAAATAAAATTATAAATTATATTTTTCGAACTTTTTTTAAAAAAATTTATTAAAATTAATTTAAAAAAAATCTCCTTTTTATTTTTTAATTTTATTTTTTGTATTTGAGGCCAAATTGTCCTCTACAATATAGCCAAATTCCACGATGGCCTTGTTTGTCTTTCTCGAAAAATAATTAAATCTTTGAGACAGGTTTTTCCCATTATTTTCTAAAATACTCAATAGGCCGGATTGAAATGCAAAAAATTAGCATTAATCACATTTGGGTAGCACACCAAAGTTGTGTCATGACGCCAACAGTTCTGAACTAAAGCACTAACGTTTTGCTTTTTTCATAGCTTTTCTTTAAAGACGTGTTCAATGTTGAAGTTGGGTTTTGTAATTGATGCTAATGCTGCATTAGGCACTAGAGTACATTGTAAATAGGTTATAGGGTAATAGGAGATATCCTTCTACTTTTTCTGCAACGTTGAATTTAAACATTTTAAAGTAAGAAAAACTTGCTATTATTTGGTCCATGCCGTCGAACACAAATTATTTTTCCATTTGCCGTAAGCAGAGATTTAAACCATTCATCCGGCACCAACGTCGCTAAAATCTTTAGGCTATTTAAAAAGTTATATACTTTTTGTAACATTACACATTTTCACAAAATATATATTTTATACAGTGGCTCCATCGCATAATCGGACAAGTTTGATATAATTGAGCTCTAATCTTTAAAACAAAAACTAAATATACTTTTTTTTTCGCTCCGATTTGTACTTCACATACTCATATCTCTGAGCAATAATAAAAACAGCTTTTCTAACGTTAACTGTACATTTTAGGAGAAAAACAAAAGTAACTCAAATTTTCGCACTCAACGCATAATCGGACAATGCAAAGTAGGAATTCTAAAAATGCCGTTACTTGCAAATGAATACTTGAAAAATTAGTTTTTTTGTCATATTCATTTGTAAATTACATTTAGCGGAGGACAGTGCAAGTGCAGAATAAAAATAATTTAAAATGGACAGCAATCTTCTGTCGCAATTCGGCAATTAATAGCTAAATTGAATTTTGAAGGAAAAACAGTAAGAGAAATTGCCAAGTTGGTTGGAAAAAGTAAATCTACTGTCCCAGACATTATTAAGAGGTTCCCTGATGAGGTTAGGTTAGCCAATAAGAGCGGAGAAGGCCAAGGTAAGATTTAAAATGATCGAGAAGAGCGTTCAATATTTAGCGAAATTAAGCAAGATCCCTTTAAAACCGCAAAAGAACTTAAAATTTATTTACAAACTCGCACCGGAAAAGATGTTTGCCTAAATACTGTACGCAATACATTACATAAATATGATTAGTACGGGAGAGTCGCCAGAAAAAAACATTTATAAGCCTACACCCAAAAAAAATTGTTTGCTGTTAATAACAAACAACGTTTGCTAATTTTTAGCAAACATTTTTTCTGCTAATACAGCACATTTTCTGCTGTAATAGCAAAAAGTTTGCAGTTTTGCATTAGCAAACGCACTGCTGAAAAATCTGCAGTTTGCTGAAAATTTTTGCTGTTAATCAAAATATGTGAAAATAAGACAAAAGTTGCAATAATTTACATGATAAAGTTCAACTACCATTGAAAATCAAAAAGGTGAATGGCCTTAACCTTGAAAGTGATGAAAAAAGTATATTTAAAAAAAATTAAATAATTATTCGGCGATATCTATTTTCCGAGTTACGGTTCTCAATATTTTTATTTTTTCATTGGATTTTAAAAATATTGGAAATAGGAGTCGATTAATACTGCAAAAAGTAAAACACAAATCGATAACGAATATGATTTGACGATTTCAAAATCTTAGTTCCGGACATACAATTAAAATTAATCTATTGTCTTTAGATTTTAGTCTCTAATTTTTTATATTTTAATGAAACCAAAGCTAAACATTAATATTATATGTGCAATTTGTAAAAATGTTTATAAAGTCTAATTCACACAAGGCAATTTTATTTCAAGCAAGTGTCAAAGTTTGTAGGAGAGATACAGAGAGCACTTTCCGCTTAGAAGAAATTGCCTCGTGTGATCTAGGACTAAGTATTGTGTATGCAAAAAAAGTTAAAAAAACGAGAGAATTCCTAAAGGCTTAGTGTGAGTATTAAGAGAAAATTTCGCAAAATTGTATCATCCTGTGCAAAGACTAATTCAGATTACTAACTAAATCAGATTAAACCGCTGATAAAATTGCCCCGTGTAAATTGGGACGAACATAGACACCTCAACTCACGCGGTAATTCGGCGTCTCTCTCTGTCAAACTTTGACACTTGCTTGGAAAAAGTTGCCGGGTGTGAATCTGGACATAGAGGCATACGGAAGATAATGTTCAGATTCACACTCGGCAACTTTTTCCAAGCAAGTGTCAAAGTTTGATGGAGAGAGAGGCGGGCGGAAAGAGTTCTCTCCTACAAACTTTGACACTTGCTTGGAAAAGTTGCCGATTGTGAATCTCAACAATGGGGAAAGTAGTTTCTTGTACTGGCAATCCGTTTTGTGTTTTTCATTCGCACTTTGCTGCCTTTATTTCCAACAAACACCGAATTGCCCCGTGTGAATCGGGACATAGACATGATTTATGACGGAAAAAGAAAATTAAAAAAAGCGACGTTTAATTTATATTCCTTACCACTGAAACCAATTTTTTCCATTAAAATGTGCTTGCGATAAGTTACATATATCTGTGGTCACAAGGCATAACAGCATAACTCGAGTTATGCTCAAACCGAGTTATTAATGCAATAATGTCCCCCATCTTCGATTACATATTGTGACACATTTTGGTGATGATCCAACGTTTAGTTAAATATATAAGGCAGCATATCTGACAGTGTCACTACATTACAAATGGATTCTTATATCGATTCAAACGCTTAAAATTGCTCTCCTGAAAAGTTTGAAAAACAGACATATGCTGTTATGCCTTGTGACCACAGATATATTCATATTTGTGCAGATGACAAAATCTCATATAAAATGTTTATTTCGCATATCAAAAAATATTGACAGACGTAATATGCTTTCACTAGCATTCAAGAGTTGCCCTCTTTGACAGACATCGTGCGCCGACGCCGGCTATTTAAGTAACACCCTTTGAAGAGTAAAATATTTTACGCCGAACAAATTGAATTGAAATTTTCGTTCTGTTTGTTAATTCGCATTACTAAAGCATTCCGCGAGCGGAGTAAAGTAAACTTTTTGGCAATGTAAAACGAAGATAATGCAAATGATTTTAATAAGTAAAACGGTTCCGGGACAGCTTCGACAACACTTACAAATGGCTAAAGAAAAAAGGCGAAATTGTGTATGCCTTGGAGGATCAATTAATCAAGTTGCAACAGGTAAGCGTACACAAATTGCAAATTTCACTATGATTGTGTAAGTCCCTATTTTCATTGGCTGAATGTTCAGCAAATTATCGGCGTTTTGTAGGAGAGAGAGGCAGTCGGCAAGAGGGGGGAAAAAACTCTCCCGTACTCGCAGAGGCAAGTTTAAAAGAGAATAAGCGGATAAGCTGCTGAAAAAATATACTAGTGTAAATCTGGACTAAGTCTTATTTCTGGTTGTTTTCATGATCCTCAGCAAGCAGTGTCCTTTTAAAACCCTCTACTTTAATACGGCTACAAAAGTAAGATAAATGTATGCTGTCCATACAAAGAACTTGTGATAGCAATGCATGGCAATTTCTTTCCGTGCCTACTTTTCCAAATCTCATAGACCTCTTAGAAGTGTGGTCCTAACGAAAATATCTGCAACAACGTAAGTAATTGTTTTGTGATTTGTTTCATTAATTAAACCTGTACCACCAGAAATGGCAACATTAATTTTTTACACCATATGCTTCAACGATGGTTGCTAATATCAGCATAGCGAAGTAACCTTTTGGCTCCAAATTGGGATGAAATCCATCGATAAGATAATATTGCCTAAAAGGACCATGTTATCAATTAATCAAGACGCAACAGGTAAGCGTACGCAAATTGAAAATTAAAAGTACTGTGATTATAAGACTTATTTCTGTTTCTTTTCAAGATTCTCACCAAGCAGTGTCCTATTAAAAGACGGGTATAAAAGATGATCTGAAATTTCGTAGCAACTACTATGTATAAATTCAGATAACTTGTGTCATGGACGGACTAGCCATTTATTTCCTTGTCTACTTTTCCAAATCGCATACACCTCTTGGAAGTGTGACCCTAATGATAATACCTGCAACAACTCGTAAGTATTTTTTTCCTTTTTGTGATTTGTTTACCGAAATGGCAACATTGATTATTTACTCTATATGTTCCAACGATGGTCGCTAATATCCGAATCACGAAGCAACCTTTTGGCTCCAAAAAACTCAGGATAATTTAGTCTAATTTGGATGTAATCCATGGATAAGATCATTTTGCCCAATGATATGGCTCCGGACATGTACAATTAGATGCCGTGTCTATAGGGTAAACCCAACACATTGGCCAATATTGACAGAGTTCGCGTCGATGTCGTACGATTTATGTTCTTTATATTTATCCTTCGGACAAAAAGAAGATAATTGTTAATGCCAGTGACCGGTAAGTATTGTTTGTAGATACTCCTATTGCTATTCAATTTTATTAAATGATTTATTTTTCATTTATTTTTTTAGATCAAGCATACATACAGATTTCACAGTTCGAAACGCTTACCAATACATGGGCTGAATAACTTCAGGTTGGAGTCCTGGTTGATATACTCTTCTCAAATATCAGGAAAATATAAAATTTGTATTTCTTTTATTAAAATAAGAAAGAAAGAAACGTATGCTAGAATAACAAAAATAGTTTGTTCTCCCAGCCGCTTTTTTCTGTTAAATAATACAAAATTTTTTGCTAAAACGACTGTTCCAGTTTGCTACAGTAGCAGGCAAATTTATGTGCTAAAATAACAACCATAGGGTTGCTAAAATAACAGACGAAGTCTGCTTTCCCTTTTTCAGCAGACACAGACTGTTGAAACAACAAACATTTTTGCTAATGATACTCACAAAATTCTTTGAGTGTAGTTTTCATTGTTTTAAGGTATTGTTACTGACGACAGCAAGTTTTATTTGCACGGATCAGATGGTAAAATGTTTGTGTGGCGTAAACTTAAGCCGAATTTAATCATAAAAATACAAAAGCCACTGTTAAGAATGGAAGAGGCTCTGTTATGGTTTGGGTCTGTATGTCGAGTGCCGGAGTAGGGAATTTGCATTTCATTTATGGTAAAATGGACAAATTTGTATACCTCAATATTTTGTATATCTGGCTGGTGCGCACGGTATGTGGTAATATTTTTTTCTATCTCCGGCTAAGTTCGAAGATGGCGTTATCACCACGCCCATTTGCAACTCCTACAAAAAATGGCCAAATAATATCACAATATAATATCACATAGCGTTAATATACCAGTGCACATAAACGCTGATAATTCGGCACAGTGCAATGTATTTAAAGTATCTACTGTTCATCGAAAAATAGGTGTATTTGTTAAACCCGTTCTGGTACCTCCCATACAAACTGACATAATAATTTGTGGAATATTCAATATTACATTACTCACAAAGTGACAGTATACCTTAGTCGGTTTACCCGAATGAAACTTTCTTACTTGTTTTTAAATATATTCACTTTTGTCGGTAAAATCAGCAAATTTTGTCATTCACGCTAGAATCAATCACGGTAGCTTTTTGGTACTTCCATTCACGGTAGATAGGTACCACTACCATTCAGTGTTAACATTGTGCGACTAAAGAGGCTATTTTGATCCCTTTTTCAGGCGTGATACTTTTGCACCCCTTTTCTTTTGTGATGTGTGTGCCACTTTACACATTTTTGGTACCACTTTTTATACAATTTTGAAACTTCTTTCTCTTTAGTAAAAAAAATCTTATTTTTAGACTATTTTAACAACATTTTTTTATGAGTCTTAATATAAAAACCTTGAAAAGCGTGCCGCTTTATTTGAAGAACGTGTGTCCGTTTTTTCAAAAAAATACCCTTTTCGAAATTTTCCAACGGTAACCCTGCTTCCATTCACGGTATACCCACGATATTTTTTTTCGATAATGTAATCGGTAATCGACAACTTCGTTGACAGCTGTTTGTTATTATTACTGTATTTATTAATATTATATTATTATTATTAAAATTTTTTGAGAATCTGTGCGAGTATACATTTCTCGATATACATACATACCTACTATGTGAGATAAAACGAACTTCAGAAAGATATGAGAATACCACCGTAAAGAAGTCTTGTCACTTGAAATAGAAATAGCTTGGAATGAATATTTCGGTCAGTGGTACTGGAGCTACACATTGTGTTTTCATTAAAACCACCCTTTCGGATCCCATCTCTATAGCAAGTCGTATAGTTAAGGATATAGCCGAGACTAAGAAGCATTTAGTCAATTTCTCTCGGAGCCCAGGAAAACTTCTTAAATTTACACATGGGTCTTCAATAAATCTCGCCTGGAAACTGCCTACTTACCATTGGTTAGACGTTGAAGTCGGTCGAAAGGCCAGCACCGCACTCAAGAGAATTGTCGAAAATGCAAAAAAAATGTCAGCTGTTTGGCAACTACCTTTGTCTCAAGTATTCGAAAGAAAATAATTTCGCATTTCTTATTAATTTGGTTCGGTCAGTGCAGCGTTACCGTTGTGCGACTAAAGTGGTATTTTGACTCTATTTTTAAGCCATGCCACTTTTACTGCCCTCTTTTCAGAAATCCCTTTTTGGAATTTTTTCTACTTTCCTCAATCGGAAAAGTTTGTATGCCTTTTAAAATATACTACTCTTATTTTTTATGTTTAGGTACGTCCAATATTTATTCCCGACACCACGTCCGTCTGTCTATCCATATGATCTTGTGATAAAAGTGTAGGCGGCAAATATTAACCGATCTTTACGAAAATTTTAAAAAGGTCATATTTTGGACGGTCCCTATTTAAAAAAGCTGCATATTGGTCGATTGTTAAATATAGCTCCCATATAAAGATACCATCCGATTAGACTTCTTGGCGACATACGACATACCAAAATATGGACTGATATGCCCCATAGTTACTAGGGACGATTGGATCCAATATCAAGTAAAAATTCTTATATTTGAGCCAAATAAACTAAAAAAAACCTTTTCTAGATCGTCAAAGACTAACATCAAAGGACACCTTTATATGGAGGCTATACCAAATATGGACCGATATACCCCATTTTTAATAGCGTTCGTCCCTAGCCTAAGAAATGCATCTGTACCAATTTTAGTAAATATCGCTTCATATTTGCGATATGCACTTTGATCACAAGAATACATCGACAGACGGACATGGCTAAATCGATTCAAATAGTAATTTTATCCTTATATGTAGGTATGATAAACTATGGGTCTATCTCTTGTTTTTTAGACTTTACAAACAAATGCACAAAGTCATAATACCCTGTATCATAGCGTGGTGTCGGGTATACAAATGTTAAAGAAGAAAAAAATATATTTTCAATTTCCATACAATTTAACTTTCGTTAGCGCTCGGTTATTTTGATTTGTGTTATTGGGGGTAAATAAAATAAACTTACGAAAAGTTTGGGAAAAATAGCCTTTTTGAACAATACCCTGTTTGTGCCACTTTTTTAAAAACAATCCTCTTTTTGAAATTTCTCAACAGTAACGCGGGGTTGGTGCCAATTTCGTTTGGTCGGTACTGAAAAGAGCAACGACAGAGAGAAGATCAAATGATGTACTTTTACAGAGGATAAAAAAAGTACATTAGCGCCATAAAAATTATTTAAGGTTGTGAGAACAAATAGAATCTTCTATGTAGTTTGAAAATTGTTCAGAAGAAATAAAACCCTAAATTAAAAGATATATTTTTGTTTACAAAATTTGCGAATTAAACTTGACTTTATAAAATTGCGACATGCCTTTACATAATCTCAACATTATAATATTATAATGTAAAATTTTATAAATTTTAGTTGAACTAACAAATGCAACAAAAGAACTTGTTTTGTGTTGATTGAGGCATGCATAAAATCAAAACCAAAAATTGTTTATGGGTGATTGAATCACACGAGGCAATTTTTTTTCTCTACTCTAACAACTGGGAAGCTTGCTTTCAGAAATCGGTTTATTTCTGAACTATATTACGAAATGCTAGGGGTAATTAATTTATTTAAACATGTAGAAAATTGATTTTAATATTTATTTTTTATTTTAATGTCTATAATTTTTTTTACAAAATTCATACTCATTTTCTATTTGTTTGACACAATAGACCATTGGTTGTTCAAACATATTCTTTTTAATTTTTGCATATCATGCATCTCGCTATAAGTGGTTCAAAATGAACATATGTGACTTGAAGTATGCAAACAATTGCTCTATGTACTCCGTAGTACAATTAGATATATTCATATATAGTTCGTTCGGATGAACGGCAAATTCATTTACAAACAACTTTTTAAGGCCATTTAATGTTGTAATAAGGCCGGAAACAGAATATGATTGCCGAGAGCTAATGGCATTCTTAATCGGTTCCAACTGGACTGTATATTTGTTCATGTCAGGAACAGCACCATTTTTAATGAAACTGAAGAAGTTTCCTCTCGTCCTCAAATCTTCTATCAGATCTTTTACTAATTCCATGAATTTTATAGTTGTAATTTTTGCTTCGTCCATATTTAATTCGGAATACGATATCTATAAAATATCATCATTTTTTAGTATTGTAGTAACAATTTTAAAGAAAAATCTTATATCTTACCGCTTCAAGCTACAAATTAATTCCTCCGAAAAAATTTTCGTTGTCAAGGGAAATTTGCCAAGTCCGCTTTGGAACGAAAAGTGGGTTGTGCAGAATTCCTCATTAGCTAAACTCTCCTCTTCCACAATGTCTGTTATGTAATTGAAACATATCCCAGCCCTTTCTAAATTATTCGATACAAATGCTAGACGTAAATTATTCATTAAATGTTAAATGTCAAACATCGCTATTATGGGCTCAGCTGATATTTTTTCATTCAATAAAAATGCTCCAGTATTTGTCGATATGGCAAAACGTTTGGTCGCATGTGATAGCACAAATGTGTACTCCACATCTTTTTACAACCTCAATTGCCGATACAAGCGACGTTAGTACATTCTCAGTTTTATATCTCTTTGGTAGATATTGGAAAAAAGTAGCAGAAATTCCACTGAGAATGAATGCCTGAATGAATGAAAATTATAATAAAAGTAAAAGGTACCATAATTTTTCTCACCTTGTGCAACATAAATACATCTGAATAAAGCAATTGGGCCTGTGTGTTAATTGTAGCTGATCAAAGCTAATTACAGCGCGTCGGTCATATTCTGGCAACGAACTAACAAGATTAATATAATAATTCCTGCAATCTTCTTCATGATAAAATGGTGGATCCCTCCAACCTATATATATATATATTCTTACCTGTAACACGAATCTGCCCATATTGGAAATGGTCGGAGCAAACAACGGAATTGGCCACAACTTTCGAAATATCAATTTTTAATTTTCTACACCATTCAATTTTTTTTGCTAGTCTGTATAGGAAATGAGTGCAGTTTAACACCTTGATTTAGATAATAATTCAAACGACATCCTAATAAATAATAATAACAACATAAATAGTAATGATAATAATATGGACAAGATATATAAAAACTTATTAACACACCAAACAAACAAAAAGCTTTTATGCAAATTGTGGAAAATTGATTCAAGCTTCTTGAATGATATCTTATATTAATGTTGTTTATTAAATCTTCTATCTATATATATAAAGAAGAATGTGTCTTTGTTTGTTTGTTGGTTTGTTTGTACCGAATAGACGTCTAAACGGCTGGACCGATCTTCTTGAAATTTTCACAGAATGAACATATGTGGGGCGTGGTGAAAATAGGGTACTTGAATTTTCGATATATCAAGTGGGCGCGGCCACGCCCACATAAAACAAATTTTAAAATTGAGATATCTTGCTCAATTTGTTAGCGAGAGTGCTGTAATTTTGTACATATGTATCTGGTGGCAGTCTACGTGATTAGTCCAAAAACGGGATCGGACCAATGGGCGTGGCACCGCCAATATAAGCCAAATTTTAAAAATGATATATCTAGCACAATTTATTAGCGAGAGTGATGCAATTTAGTGCATATATATATCTGGTGGCAATGTACCTGATTGGTCCAAAAATGGGCGGGATCAGACCAATGGGCGTGGCCCCGCCCATATAAGCCAAATTTTGGAATTGAGATATCTTACACAATTTGTTAGCGAGAGTGTTGTACTTTGGTGCATGTGTATCTGGTGGTAGACTACGGGATTGGTCCAAAAAAGGGGGGGATCGGACCAATGGGCGTGGCCCCGCCCACATAAGACAAATTTTTAAATTGCGATATCTTACACAATTTGTTAGCGAGAGTGCTGTAATTTGGTGCATATGTATCTGGTGGAAGTCTACGTGATTGGTCCAAAAGTGGGCGGGATCGGACCAATGGGCGTGGCCTCGCCCAAATTTTAAAATGGAGATATCTTCCACAATTTGTTAGCGAGAGTACTGTAATTTTGTGCATATGTATCTGGTGGCAGCCTACGGGACTGGACCAAAAGTGGGCGGAATCGGACCAATGGGCGTGGCCCCGCCCATATAAGACGAAATTTTAAATTGAGATATCTTGCACAATTTTTTAGCAAGAGTGCTGTAATTTTGTGGTGTGGCCCTGCCCATATAAGCCAAATATTAAAATTTAGATATCTTGCACAATTGCGAGAGTGCTGTAATTGTCTACATATGTATCTGGTGATAGTCTACGTGATTGGTCCAAAAATGGGCGGTATCGGGTCAATGGGCGTGACCCTGCCCATATAAGCAAAATTTTAAAATTTAGATATCTTGCACAATTTTTTAGCAAGAATGCTGTAATTATGTGCGTACGTATCTGGCGATGGTCTACGTAGTTTGTCTACAAATTGGCGGGATCGGACCAATGGGCGTAACCACGCCCTTATAAGCCAACTTTTGAAATTGAGATTCCTAATGCCCCTTTCTACTTCCACGATTGGGATTGGACCGTGATCCCACCACTCATGGACTTTCTGAGATCCATCTGAAAGTAGCTGAAAATCTACGTGATTGGTCCAAAAATTGGCGGGATCGGACCAATGGGCGTGGCCCCGCCAATGTAAACCAAATTGTTAAATTGAGATATCTTGCATAATTTGTCAGCGAGAGTGCTGTACTTTTGTGTATATGTATCTGGTAGCAAACTAAGTGATTGGTCCAAAAATGGGCAAAAAATAAGCCAAATTTTGAAATCGGGATATCTTGCACAATTTGTGAGCAAAAGTGCTGTATTTTTGTGTATATATCTGGTGTCAGTCTACGTGATTAGCCCAAAAATTGACAGGATGGGAAATCTGAAATCTGGGCCAACGAAGTGGACCGGGTCAGCTAGTTATATTATATTTCTAAATTCTGAAATACCATTACTTTTGTTTTCCATTGTTTGTCATTATTTCTGCATTTATCAAATACAATAAAATTGAAAACGTTTATTTCATTCAATTCGACATTGAAATACATATGTAATTGTCTCTGCCATACAAACTGAGTCTTGTGTGTCCAAATAGTCGGTCCAAATGTATGTATGTCGGCTTCTCAGACAGTTTGTGTATACAAACTGTCCTCTTCTTCGTTGCTAAACTGTTCAGCCTTCTCGTCAAGAGATCTGCGGCTGTCGAGGGCTTGGATTTTGCTTCCAGAGATTTAATGGCAGCCTGGCTGTCCGAGCGAATGCCGTCGCCAGTTGTGAGTACTGCAAATACACTTCATGCATTGCAAATTGGACCATCTAATGGCCTAAAATTGGATTTAAAATCAAATTATTAATTACAGTGAAAAATAACTACATACATATGTAAATCCGTGTGTGCATTTTATTATAATTAAATTTCGAAAACCCTTTAATTTTGGCGTTTTGCTTATGTTTAGCATCACACGTCTTCCGTCTTTATTGACAAAGGCCAATTCCAGTGCCACGATTTTTTGGCGCACATTCTTGCATTGCATTTTGTTTGCTTCTCATCGGTGCGGCGTTTATAACCCCCATTCGTAAACAAAACGTAAAAACCAAAACATTGTGTGTGTTTTTGTTTTGGAGGGGTGTGGGGTGGTGGAAGCCCGGCGAGGAACGGGTTTGTTTTGATTGCTTTTCTGTTTTCCCTCTTATTCGATATATTCTCTATTCTCTTACAAATTGTTGAGAGGGAGAGCAAAATTGGCATAAGAGAGAATGTGGAATGGAATAAAATACAAACATGAAATGGAAATGTATGCGTACGATAAATGAATACGAAATAAAAATTAAAGATTAGAAGAATTTCATTTTGACAAGTTAAAAGCCCAAATGAAGGTGTGAAACGCGAAAAATCCTCCTCAGAAAAATAATAAATTTAATTTTAAGCAACCACCACCACCAAAAAAAACAACAGAAAAAGTATTATTTTAATAAGCAAATCGAAAAAACGTCTATGCAAAAGTGTATTTGTGAATGCAAAAAAAGAAAGAAAACGAAAAAATATTGTTAATAAGAAGAAATAATTAAGTGAAATTTACGCTGTTCCTCCTCACAAAATGGTTTTACGTTCGGGAATTATTTTACCATTTCAATTTCGAGACACGAAAAAACTTTTGATGATTGGAGTGCCAGAGGAAAATAGAGATTTAAGTATTTGGGATCTGAAAAATGTCGGTGAGTGTTCGAAAAAATAGCTGGTTCCATGTTGTAATTATTAATTAATACACAAATTCCCTTTGTACACACACATTAAGCGAGCCCCCCTCTGCCCAGACCACCAACGGCACTACTATTCATCCTCCTTAATAGTCTTCGAGAATTCGTGTGTATTCAGTGCAATTAAAATTTGTGTTGTCTTTGCTTTGGTTGCCTCTACGTTGGCTGTGGCTGTTCTATAGTAGTTTCATTTCGTTGTGTGGCTAGCGAACTGGGTTTGCCAGGTATTAAGGAAATTATATTCCCGGAATGGATTGCAATTTGTTCCACATATAATATTTTGATTCCGACTTCCAATCAAAACATGGATATAGGAAATTTAAGTTTCATCTTCGCTTATTTTTATGTGTTACAGAAGTCTTTGTGCATCAAGATAAAAAAGCGGTGCCTTCTTACAAAGGTCTTCTAACGGCACACTTTCCAGATCTGAAAGGCTCTGTGCTCTCTATCTATATTTTTTACGCAAATATCTGCTTCATTTCGCCAGAACGCAACTTCTAATTTAATGATAGTATTTTATTCTATTCAGTCAAAATTCATTTGGTTTAAGACCATGTGTTTCATTTTCATGGTACAAAATGGTCTATTTGTGTGGGAGGACCAAAAGGGGTGCGGCAACATCGCCCATTTTTTTTCGAGGTGATAGTCACTAATAAACTAATATTATGTGTAGAATTTCCACATACCAAACTTGAACTCAATCGGTTACTCCTTTCGAGAGTTATCGTGCGCACCAGCCAGCAGACGGATGGACGGACATTGTTCATTCGACTTAAAATGACCCAAAACGGATATCTTAGGTCACTCCTTCGATGTGTTACACTTTTGGCTCGTATCAAATGATATATACCATCCTTTCTAATGGGAGGGGATAATCAATAATTCACTAAATATCAACCCTTTGTGAGGTAGGTACTAGAAGGAGTGGACCAATTTGGCCCATCTTCGAACTTAGCCGGAGATAAAATATTACCACATACCAAACTTGAAGTCAATCGGTTATTCCTTTTTGAGATAAACGATCGGATGTTTATTTCATAATAAAGAGGAATTTATGTCGTTAATAATGATAAACAACATCAGCCAAATGGCCACCACGACCCCGCTTACAGGACCATATCCTTTTCATGAAATTTTCCATAACCAAATCGCAAAGTGGCTGCCCTATGTCCTCGATAGCCTCACGAATTCTATCTTTGAGGTCTTGAATCGACGCTGGGCTGTTGGCGTAGACCTTATCTTTCACGTGGCCCCAAAGGAAGAAGTCGCAAGGTGTTGAATCACAAGATCTCGGTGGCCAATTGTGATCACCTCTTCGAGAGATAACACGGCCCGGAAACTTTTCCCGTAACAGAGCAATGGTTTCGTTGCTTGTGTGGCACGTAGCGCCATCTTGTTGAAAGTAAACGTTGTCCAGATCAATACCATCCAACTCCGACCATAAAAAATCATTAATCATCTCTTGATAGCGCAATCCATTCACCGTAACTGTTGATCCAACCTCAATTTCCAAAAAGTAAGGTCCAATGACCCCAACGGACATAAACCGCACCAAACAGTCACACGTTGAGGATGGAGAGGCTTCTCAACAATAACTCTTGGGGTTTCCGAATCCCAGATGCGACAATTTTGTTTGTTGACGTAGCCACCGAGGTGGAAATGGCCATCATCAGTCAAGATGATTTTTTCGATGAATTTCGATTTTTTGAATTTTAATCATCCATTTTTAGTAATGACGTAATTTCTACTTGTCAAATGTCAAAGATAAAAAGCTTCAAAAGTGACAACTACCGAAATACCGGGTGATTCAAAATAACACCTCTTGTTGGAAAACCCTGTATATATATCCTTGTATCACTAAAGTGAGGGGATAAAAATAGAGATTGAACGACATATTTTAGCATAACTCGAAGCCCCAGGTTAAACTTTGTCATTTAATAATGGAACACAATATCATTCGTATGACTTGTGATCAACCCAATTTTCAGTACATTTTCGATTGTTTCGGGTCGAATTTCTTGGCTGGCAACTTCGCTTCAATTGTCTCTTGATGCTTTGCGTAACATTTATCCTTAATGGCTCCCCACAGAAAGTAATCCAAAGGGCTCAAATCACAAGTCAAAGTAATCGGTAGTTCAAATTTAAAATTTTAAATGGCCCACCTTGTGAGGCAATTTTATTCCTAAATATACGATTCATCACTTCTTATCCATAGTTTTTCTACCACTACACCAAACGTCGTAGTTCTACTTACAATGGCACTGGGAGAATAAAAAGGGAGGATAAAAAGATAGACACACAATTAAAGCATTAATTAATAATAATTAAAGTCGCGAACAATTTTGTAAACGACAAAACAAAATGGTTAAAAGCTCGGAAAAAAGTTTTCAAAAATAGCAAAATTCACGCGGCGTTAGTGGCGCTTATAACGTTATTCACAATTTTTATTTTATTTATTACAATTCATAACCAAGCCATAAAGCCATTTATGGTTAAAAATACTACAAAATTCTTACACATATACATAAATTAAATTACTTAAAAATAAAAAAAATAAAGGAATTAAAAAACTACTCAACATTGAAAAATTTATGCTATTTTATAATTTTTAAAAAATTAGTACGGAATAAAATTAATTGAATTGAAAAACTAGTCTAAAAATCATACTGATCAACTTAGAATCATTATCTCTGCTAAATTTCTCCCATTTTATAACAAATTTCTTCTGCGCAACTACTCGTAAATTTGCGAAATTTTATTTTAGTCCCGATTCACACTAGGCAACTTTTGTTGCGGCAATTCGGAAGTTGATAAGAGCGGAATTTGACCCTTTCGATTTCTCCTTCCTCTCTCTTCTATGAACTTTCAAATTACCTCAACTAAAGTTGCCTCGTGTGAATCGGGACTTACTTTCCTCGTTTGTGAATTTTATGATTTTTCGATATTTGTTTCCCTTTTAAGTATTTTGATACAATAGTATTCATACAAATTTAAGTAACGTTTTAACAGTGCTAGAACGTTCCTCAAACCTTATTTAAATTATTATAAATGAGGCTCTAAGTTTATTAAGGTGTTACGTTAAGTTTGTTGGCCTTGGTGACTTTGTATTACTGAAACGGATTTATATTTAATAAATAAACCCTATTGGATTTTCATAATTTATGGTGACGACAAAAAATCTCACTTTTGGTGATTATATAGGATTACCGCAAAAGTGTATACCTATCATTGTTATCCCCAACTCTAGGAGTATATAAACATTTCTGGGGTGGCAGTCCTATTAACTCTTCGATTACTACATAGAATATTTCTTCTGTTTTCTGTTTAGTCCAGACCTTTGTTTTGTTTTCTTTCGTTGAGTAAGCAAATCATCGACCACTATGAAAGAGCATAGCTTGAGAGAGAGAACATGCTATGTGAATGTGTTTTCAGAGAATATGCTTCTATTTTTAACTTTTTATTATTATGCTTCTATATTAATTACTTGTAGAGCTTTCTACTACTTGCGCGCCATAGACCCACCATCACTTCTACTGCAGTACTACATTTACAGCATTTATCTATTATAATTCTTGATTCCCTTTCTATCCCTCTTCTTAATTACTGTTTATTTGTTAATAATATTTGTTTTTCTCTTATTTTGTTTACAGTTCGTGCCGCTTTTGGAATATATAATTTTGAATTTCGCAATAAAAAGATTGGTTTTAATATTCCCGATGAGTTGTTGTTGCAGTATTTGGCCCAACGGCACGATTTAACCAATTTCGTTATAGAAATTGGCCAGGGTAAGTTTACATATATCCACCACTTTGTTTTTATTAATTTGTTTACAGTATTCTTGTGTGCGCGGCGATGAATGTGTAACTTGTATTGTCGAAACTGTTATAAGATTTGGTTACTGTGATGGGAAGAGAAGTAGAAATATGTATTTTAAGTGGTGAATGAGGAAACAAACGATGTAATTAATTAAATACACAATTTTTAAACTGATACTAATTGAAACTGTTATAATGTTATCTTCCCTTTAAACTCCATTTTTTTGCAGCAGAATTTTCGCTAAAATATCTAGTCTGTGTTGATGCCTGTCATGATTTCCGATTATTTATATATTTCTTTTATAAGAGTTTCTAACTCAAAATTTAAAATATTCGATGTTACCAAAGAAAAATGTGAATTTTGAAAATTTTCATATTCTAATTTCAGCGAATTTTGATTTATAAAGTAATAATTATCATATTACGAATTATTCTAACTTTTTTAAATTTCCTGATATATATATTCCCATAGTTCCTAAGAGGAGCATAGGGCCGTAACAAAATCATTCCAGTTCACTATACGAGGGCGGTCCCAAAATTAGCCGACCTAACAAAGAAAACACAACAAATTTGGGAAAACCTCTTCATTACTGCCAAATCTTTTTCGTACATAATATGATTTTTTCTTTATTATTAGATTATGTATAGGGATATAAAATAATATTTTTTGGAAAAAATAGCCGAGGGACAATTTTATGTCGCCTAAGCTGTCTAGCCGCCGCCTCCGATCTATAATTTTCATTGGTATCCGCCGCCGCCAATTTTGACTAGGCCTCATTCTCTGCTCACGAACCTTCAACCGACGGTCACCCAATATAATTTTGTGAATTTTTTTTCAACTATTTCCGTCATGGACACCTCAATTGGACACGTCCACTACGGTGTTAGTCTTGGCAGCCCGTACGGTCCCGTTTAAACTCTGCCACCCAATATTTTATACTTTTAAACGAAGAAGCATATTCCCCTAAAGTTGAATCTAGCTCGGTTTTAATATTGTATAGACTGACACATTTCAAATGAAAGTATTGTATTACATATCGATACCTCCATTCTAAACTATGCTAAGTGCAAAAAGGTAGTTTTTTAGGAGAGGCGATCAAAGTTTGATGATTTTTTAAATTTGTGTGGAATTCCTTATGCAAATCGAATGACCAGTACTGTTTTGTGAATAACATTTGATTGGGTTGATGGATAAACACCAAATTTTGACTGAATATAACTTAGAAATTAAAAATGCAATTTCCCTAAAACTATGCTTAGTCGACTTAGTATATTTTAGAATGGAGGTATCGATATCAGTGACCAATTTTTTCTAGATCGATACGTAACCCTCAGATCCTTCTACCTCGTTTTTCACATTCTATCTTTGATCGATCATATCTTGTCCGTGTTGCACGAATCTGGAACAGGCTTCCTGTTTACTTGCGTGTTTTTTCATTCCCTGAACATGTGTTTGAGGGGAAGTATTTGGAGTTCGCTCTACATCAATCATAAATTGTTTGCTCTGACAATTAATTATACGTACGTATATATGACAATGTTTATGATGCAGTACATATATATGTATATTCAGGAGTAGTGTTTCTATATCTAACTAAGTCTATTATTTGCTTTGCCTTTAGGCGTGTCAATTGTTTTAATGCCCATTTTTAGTTAAATCCCTTTCTGGCTGGGGGCCTTAAGTTGCATTAGTGTTTTATAGGATTTTTTATATAAATGTTATTAAATTTAAAGTTAAAAATAGTTTTAAGTAAAATCTTAATATGTATTTTTTTTAATGGCTAAGTTATATGTTTATATTGTAAAACTTTTTAAACGCAGTTGCATTCGGTAATGCTGTCAAATTGGCCTTGTTGGCTTGTGCATTACATCGTATAAATAAATGAAATGAAAAAAATGAAATTTTTTCCATGTTTACAAATTCACTGAGAGTGCTCAAAAATAAGAACTAAAGAACGTGGCGCCTTGAAACTTAAAACATATGTTTTAGAAAGTTGCCACTTTCCACGAAAGTAATTTTTTCAAACTACTACCGACATCTATATGCCTCATTTTTGGACCGCCCTCGTATATGAAGCTAGGTTTTTTATTCCATTCCATGCGTATCCTTACTCTGTATCTTCTGCGTCTACCAAGCATCTCCACCTATTCGCAGGCCATATTTGATGATTTTTGCGAATGCGATTTTTAAAATGATGCGAATAATTCGCGTTCGCATATGCGAATATTCGTTACATTCCTGATATAAAGAATATTAGTAGTTTTGGAACTTTGAAATCATGATTTACTTTTTTAATATCAACTTTTCTTATTCGTCTAGCTTTGTCCATCTAAACTACATATAAGATTTTCGATCTACACTGTTTTTATTGTGGTTATATAGCATTTTTTTACATTTATCTCCTTCACAGTCTTCTCCGACCATCAACTCTGACAATAAAATTACAACCATATATATAGAGCTTGAGCTCGGGGGATAACTTCAGATTTTCCCAAATTTCAAGACGAGTTTGTTGGATTAGGTCCTTAATCTTCCTGTAAGCCAATAATAAAGACTGTATAGCGATGGCTTATATCCATTTGTGGCTACATATATTATAAACTCAATTTTTCAGTAGAACAAAAAAAACTGTTATTGTCACATTATTTGGGCTTCAGAGAATTTTTGGTCTACGATATGTTCTACAACCAAAAAAATTGAATATACATAATCCATTATACTCGAAGTTCTGAAATATAGCCCTTTTTTCCTTCGTAAATTGTCAATGTTTTGTGGAATTTGTAAGTATAGGAGCTTTAAATTTGTATTGAAAATGAAAAATGTTGAATACAATTCCAATAAAAGATATTTTGGAACTAACCGCCAAACTGTCTATGGTTTAATATTAAATAAATAGCTATAGTCCATGTATTGGCAATCGCATTTCGCCTAAAATTGGCGATTACGTTTTGAAAACTCAACATAGATAGGAGTGTAGGATAACATTTTGGTATTATTATATTCAAATTATTAGTTAGAGAGAATAATACCCAGAAAAATTTCCCGTTATCGAATAACCTGACGCGTAAGCTAAAGCTGAGTTTAGACGATTGCCAGATCGGCAAACATTATCAACCCTGTTAAAGTGATGCAAATATAGGGGCAATGTCAGATTGTTAGGCAAAGGTGAATTGACAGTTCAGACGATTGCAAGAAAACATTACAATTTCATATATTTACAATATATTTTGTATTTATTTATATGCAGGATTGCCATTAAAAATACATTATAGACAGTGTTGCAAATAAAATTATTTTCTGGCAATGGCGCCGTTGTCACATGCATAAACTTCGCACATATAACAATCAGCAAATTATCTCGCAATGACTTTTCTGCTAACGTTGCAAAACAAAAATTGTATGTTCACACGGTTGTAACTTCACAGGGTTGCATTTTTCCGCCATTTTTCTGGCAATGTTGTCCCATCTGCAAATCGTCTGTACTTACCTTAAATTCAAAACTAGTAACTGCTTATTGTTTGGCCTCCCTTCGAATTACTTTTACATTAACATGTCATTGGAGAAAAGTGCTTCCACTCAAGCATACAAGCAGCTAAAAAATAACCACTTACAATTATTCAAAAGTAAGCATGGACAAAAGAAATAATTTTACGAGTGTGTTTGTGTAGTAGTAGATATTTCCGAGCTGCTATTGCTTGTTCAACACCATCAGTGGTGGAATGTGGTGAGAAAGTAGAAGAGCGTAAAATTGGGAAGAGCGTAACATTGGGTAGAGCGTATAATTGGAAGAGAGTATTTATCGATTGTTGTCATCATATGACGAAAAGTTTCATTTGCCGGGAGGTGTGATTGAACTCGCGACCTCATGGTTTCATAGTTTAGCATCGCAACCACTGGCCTACCTCGCGATTCATAGACAAATCGCTTAATAATCAAGTACAAGAATATAGCCCATCAAAATCTTGGTAAGAAAATGTCATTACCACATGCATTACCAGGTAATTATATCTCATTATCGCTAGCATTAATTTCGGTAAATTACACTATGCAACAAATGAATACTTTTTGAAAAATACACGGACTTGACAGTATACATATGTAGGTTCGATTCTACTATCAAACCCTATACACGGTTTGGCAAAATTGGTGACATATTTTTTTATGGGCCTCCAAAGTTTCTGAAAATCAGCCCCTCAAAAAATGTGTCATCAGCTTTTGTCCAACAACTAATTCAGACTTGGTGATACCGCTTAACAATATTTGGCAATAATTTAGCTAAGAATATGCTGAACTGTTTTTTTTTTGCGAAAAAACAATTTTTCCGGTAATTTTTTTTTAAAATTGTAAAGGAAAAAAATATTTTTTTTTCAGCATAACTTCCCGGAACTCGTAATTTGTCAATAACAAAGGTGGGCAAAATTGTAGCCAACGTAAATCTGAACAACTTTTGTGAACATATCAATACAATCTGAACGTGTCTGGGCAGCCTAAATAGCTCAAAAAACTACGTTGTACCCCAAAAATGTTAGTATTTAACTATTATGTAACAAAAATATATTTTTTTGGTATAGGTTATGTTCAGAAAATTTTAAGTCCAATATTTTTGTGGAACATATTAACCCTCTAGCTCCCCACATAACTGTAATTTTTTGCCCATTTTAACAAAACGTAAAAAACACCCCTTAAAATGGGGAGGGCGGGGATGAAATGTTCTACAAAAATGTTGGCCATAAAATTTTACTATATGTGTCAGAACACACCAAAGCTCAAAACATAACACAAACACCAAAAAAAGGTCAAATTTTTTGAGGGGCCCACTGATTTTCAGAAACTTTGGAGGCCCATAAAAAAAATTGGTCACCAATTTTGCCAAACCGAGAATAGGGTTATACTACCCTTTGATAGTAGAATCGAACCTATATTGTCAAGTCCGTGTATTTTTTTCACTGTTGCACAGTGTTATTAGTAATTTAGAGAATCTAATTTGAATTTATAAACTTTTCTTAAAATGATTTAACTGAATACAAACTACAACATATACGAGTATACGTAAATCATTTAAGAAAAAATCATAAATCGCAAATCATTTAAAGAAAAGTTTATAAATTAAAATAAATTTTAAATTTTCTAACTTAGATTACTACTCGTAGCATTAATTTATAATTGTCATTATTTTGTTAGTCGTTATTTATTTGCCGAAAGTATTGTTGCGAGTGGTAATGACATGTACTTACCAAGATTTTGCTGGGTAACTACATACATGTGCGTATTACATTATATTTAAGTTTCAAAAATTATTAAAATTGAAGGAACAAATTTGGCGTTTTGTGATTTCAACTCACGCGATAGTATCACATGGGCGTATTTATAGGGCCATATTCGCATAAATTTTGCAATAATAAACGTGGATAGCCAAATGAAATAAGATTTTGTCGCGATTCTGTATAAAAACCGTATGTATGTTGAAAAAAACTCGAGATACAATGTGAAGAACAAAAAAGTGTGACGATATTAACGATTTTTGTATAGATGCAAATAGTACCCGTAATTCAATTGTTTATATAGTTTATGTTATAATAAAAGTAATGAAAATCGGATGGAATCACAGATTTGAATTCTTGTAAATGCTTTCAATTACTCGTAGAAATTGGAAGTTGACCGTGGTGTAGAAAATATTGAATTTCGCGATTCGTTTGAATGTTTTATACAGTTTTTACCTTTTCTGTGTTGTCAACATCATGAGCTTTTAAAGAAATTGCATTTCGAGATTTTTGCAATGGTTTTGCAAATATTTTAAAGTTATTTGAACATGGGGTTTTCTGCGTTAACCACATCATTTTCTTTTAACAAATTGCATTTCGCGATTTTATGCAATGTTCTTGCAAATATTTTAATGTAATTTGAACATAGTGCTTTCTACCTTTTCTACGTTATACACTTCACATCATATTAAAAAAATTTAATTTCGCAATTTTGCATACTCGTATGTGTAAATATTGTACATAACGAAACACAATTTGTTTCTTGTACAGGCGGTCGGCAAATACGATTACGTGACTAATTTTAATTCTTATTTGTTTGAAAGATGCTATGCCTCTTAGAGCTGGATTTTTGACCGAAAAATCACAGCTAAACCTCGCTGAATGATCGGAGTAGCATCCGTGAAATAGCTATACGAGGTCATAATAAAAATTTTACTCTAAGTATTTTTCGATTTAAATATATTAAAAATTAATTAATTTTCTCGTGTTATAGCGCATTTTAGGTAATATTAGATATTTTAGTATTCTGCAGTCAAAAGCATCAAATTATCGCTATAAAGACGTCATTGCTTTCAACTATTTTGTAATATACTTTATAAAGTGGATTTCACAGTAGGCATCTTAACCTTTGTTTAAGAAGGTTTATGAGTGTTCCACGGGCTTACAAAATACATCAAATTTGAAATTTTCTTCCACTGTTTTCTCTAAATGTATGTATTTTGCAAAAATTCTAAATACAGAATTGTAATCAGCGCGTCAAAATCTACAGGAAAAAACAAAATCTACATAGAAAAATTATTGAGTTTGGCGGTTTTTAAATAGTTAGTAATTTGGAAGTCAAATAAAAAATTAAGTAATGCCTGATTTGACTTCGTAAAAATACATAATACAACATAGCAAAAACAACTAAAATATTAAAGAGCGTGTTAGGATATTTTTTTTGATTGCAAATTTACACCGTAATTATGTGAAGCAGAAGCATTTGGCATCAAAATCTAATTTTCGAAAATCTTAATATAGCACCCTTTGGATATAAGCCTTCGAATTGTTGCCTATGAATGTTTATTCCAACATCACTGCCATAAACGCGAATTAAAAAGTATTATTTGTGAAAATAATTTTTGTTGATCGGGATAATCGCTGAAAAATAGCTTCAGAAGTGGGAATATTCACAAATTGCTTCCTGGAAATACTTCAAATGTGATTCCTATGGAAAAACTTCCATATTCTTCACTGGGTGGAAAACGTTCCGTTTACAATTCGTATTGTTTTTTCTAATGCGTTTATTATTTGTTCTCAACAATTTACCACAATTTCAAAAATTTACTTAAGTGTTATACAGGGATTTTAAGTGTGTTAAATTCTAGAATTGGATATGCATACATACAAGAGCGAAGCGAGACAAAAATAGTAATAAAAAAATCCGTCCGTCCTGTTTATTATTGCTTGTAAGTCTAGAAGTTTATATTGTCTATTAAAACACGGCATTTTAAAATGCTTTTTCTTGCAGGTAACGATGAAGCCCACATGATAAAGGAGCAACAGCAACAACTCAACTATGAGCCATCGTGTTCCCAAAAGCAAATATGCGTGCCGTTGCCGCAAAAATCAAATGAATCATCCTCTAATTTGGACTCACCCTTGCCCTCATCACAATTACCTTCACAGTTGTATGGCATGAGTGTGCCAAATAATATGGCAATGCTTTCGAGATCGCGATCTCCACTCGATGCAATGGAGAATCAGTCGGATCATTCGAATAATCTGGAAACGGAACATAAAATAAGAGTATCCCAGGTGTACAATCAAAATCATCCCGATGCTGTAACACAGGCGATTGGTCCCATGGTTGTACCCAAATCGGAACAGGATGATTCGGATATGATTGAAACAAGAGACTTAAGATATGAGCGCCAGGAACAGGTAATGCAGCAACAGCATCAATTTCAACAACACGAGCAACAACAACATCATCATCAGCAGCAGCAACAGCAGCAGCAATTAGCGCAACACTTTGCGGGGAACTATGCTACCCACCATTCGATGCTAACAAGTCAGAATAATGCTTCTATGGCCAATCCGTCCTCACCATTAGGCCAAGTTCCACCACCGCAAGCTGCTGCACAAGGCATAGCAAATGTGCAACAACATAATACACCACCTTCGCAACAGTCACAATATTCTCCAGTGATGATGAGTCGTTTCAGGAGTGAGTTTTTCTTTGTTGAAATTTTCTTTAAATTTATTTATTATTTTTCACTTTGTTTTAGGGCGAGGAGAACGAATGTCTAAAGACCAAAAGGAATTGTATGTTAAATTTTTCGAAGAAAATCCCTGCATGTTGACACAGCGTCGCAACGATGTCTTGTTAGAACCCTTGTGGAATAAATTGGCAAATTTGTTAAACAGTGTTCCTCAGGGTGCCGTGAAAAACGTGGAAGAATGGAAACAGGTTCATTTTTGAAGTGCATACACCAAAAATACACATGTTTGATTAACTCGTATTGTCTTCTCTTCAGACCTTCGATGCCTGGCGATATCGAGTATTTATGTACACTCGATATAATACCAAATTGGAAGGAGCAGCTGCCCAAAATCCGAAAAACTATAAACCTCTCACACCCACCGATCAACGAGCCTACGCAATGTGGACCAGTCACAAGAGTACGGCGCCACAAGATTTTGAAAAAATGGAAATGTTTTCATCCCTGGATGAATCCCAAGCCGATTATGACTACTGACTAACGCAAATGTCTTCCTCTTGCTGGCGAAAGTACTGAAGAAAGCTCAAAGTTTTCTTCGGTGAAATTTTTCGCAAAAAATCATCAAATCTAAATATGTACTTTTTAAACTTACTATATTATTAGTTCTTCTTTTGTTAAAAAATGACATATTTTTATATATAAATTATATAAATATTCCATAAGAAAAGCCCTGTGTTTATGCCAAAGTGCAATAAAGAGTCCATAAGATGTGTGAAAGTTATATAATGGCGATAATTTATAATTCAAATTTATTTGAAATGATGTGGATGAATCGTCATTGGTCATTGTGAAGATAGGAAAAGTTCAGGACACCAAACAATATCTATATAGCATAACAGCTAGCAAATATTGTAGATAAAACTGTTATAGTTCGGTAGCTTATGTTTTATTTACCGTATAACTTTACAATATGCTGAAAACTGAAGACGAATTCTGCGAGACAATACACATTTAAATATGTACAGCCACTTGACCCTCAAATAGGCATTTTGTAGTATACTAAAGAGTTTTATATGCTGTGATATAATAGTTAAAAGTGTGACTATAACCGCATGCGAAACGCCAGACTTGTATCGCAGTTGCAAAGGGGTTTTTAGACCAAATCTAGCATTGGATTATTTTGGGGATTTTTTAATATATCCTTTGCAATCAAGTTAATATCTGGTATTTCGCATGCATTTTAAAGGCACAATTGGCTATAATAGATGTGAATAAGAGCCTATATAAAATACTATAAGTGGTCCCTTTGAGGATCATGTTGTCACAGCAGTCTAAGCAATCGCCATAGGTAGGTATATACTGTTTCTAATTTATTCATTCTAAGTCATCAAATAATTCAATCTGATAGTTTCAGTCCGATTATTACGATATCCAGATCCCCGAATATAAGTTCTTAACTCTTTATTGAACCGTTTCAATAACATTATGAACATGTATTATTGAAACTGTTCCTACAGGTTCGGAATACCGCACACAATGTTCGGTCCAGTGTTATTTCTCAAACAGTTCACATATATTTGGTTTAATCGTAAATTGGGATGTTATACATTTATTTTCTAACATTAGAAAGAAAAGATACATTTCTTTAAAAACAAACTTTGTTTTATTTAACTAACGTTTCCCTGTCTTCTTTGCAGTTTTCGATCCCTGTAAAGACAACTACCACACTTTGATATCAAACTGCTTCTCCTGTCGTTGTGGTTCTACACAAAAACAAGCTTTAGATTTACATGAACCTTCGAAAACACACAACACTGCCAGTGGACCCGAACCCAATCACCACCACCATCATCAGCCACAGCAGACACACCAATTCAGTAGTGCTTCCAATTCACAACATTCACCGGATAACGATGAAGAGCCACCCTTGAAATTACGCATTTCCAATGTGAATTTACTGCCTTCCAATATGGACACCGAACAGTTCGACATTGAGCCTAAAATAGACTATGATGACGTATCATCGCCGCCTCCGGTGCATACGCAACAATCGCAACAGCAACAACATCACCACGAGCCACCGCCGCCGCCACTGCCTTCCGCCCAACAAGCCAGTCAGCAAGCAGCTGTGGCGTTAGCATTAAGCTCTTCAACGTCAGCATTGAAATTGCACAATAATCCCGATACAGACGAAGAGACCACGTATATGGAAAGGGAATTACAGGAACAGGAATTGCATTTAGAACGTATGCACGAGTATTTTCTACAACAACAACAGCAGCATTTACAACAACAACAGCAGCAGCAACAACAACACCACCAGCCACATATAGAATCTTTACTGCAGGAATCCTCCTCATCGAATAGTTTGAGACGTAAGTTTTGTGATGTGAGTTAGAAAATGGGTGTTTCCTAATATCGGATTTTCTTGTTCGTTTCCCCCAATTGTAAAGAACGCAAGGAACGTATGTCGAAAAAGCAAAAGGAAGTTTATGTAAATTTTCTGGAACAACATGCGGTCATTAACGAACATAGACGCAATGATCCGGCATTGAATCGCTATTGGATTAAATTAGCAGACATTTTAAACTCAGTACCTCAAGGAGCCGTAAAGCACGTTGCCGAATGGAAACAGGTTGGTAAAATGAATGTGTTATTTAAAATTTGCACATAGACCATCTCTTGAATTCATGTATTAATTTGAATCGCTTTATTTGAGAAAAGTGGTCGTTTTTTTATCAAATGAAACATGTACATCAGAAAATAGGAGAGTATAAAAATTATTTTAATAAAAGCGCGCATTTTTTGGTTAACAATAATATGAAAAATTATACATTTTTAAATTTGATCCGATATGTGATACTAGAACACATATTTTTAGGATTGCGATTTTAATAAAATTCCAAGCCGAATTCCATAATATCAAAACAAAAAATTTGTATGGTAAAGTTTTATTTAATTTTTTTTTAAGGAGGCAGTGTGGTGTCTACAAATGTTGGAAACATATATTTCAAGTAGGAACAGTGATTTAGTAACAGCCGTTAAAACAAGTAAGAATGATCAGTCGGGTAAACCAACGTTCCACAACAATTTTCTAAATATTTCGTTTTTATTAAATTACACTGTGCTAGTCCAAAAACATAACATAAAGAAGACCCTATGGATATACCTTTTTCGACCATGCTGAATCCTGTGATTCTAAGTTAGCTCTAATTTTCGCGATATTCGACCACAAAGTTTGCAAGTAAATCAGAGAGGTTATTTATCTCGGAGGTGCTTTTGAAGTGGAAGACTTCGGAATACACGCTTCAGTTCAAAGAACAAAATAAAGGAACCCTTGGAGAATTATTTCTCTCCAAACAGTCAACCCCGCTTCTCACCCCCTTACCCCTAAAAAATTGCAATCAAATCTTATCATATGTCAAACGTCATACATATCGTCGACATTTTTAGTTGGTGTCTTTGAGAAATATATTCCCCGCGAAAAAACACTATGAAACCAGATTTTGAATCATTACATAATTTTAGTATTTTTCTACTCATATCAGAAAAATATTTATTGATTAGCTTTTGATTAAATTTTGTAAATAATTTTTTGGTTAGTGTTTATGGGAATTACAAAGCTAACTAACAAAACTTGCTAAATTATGAAACCTGTTGATTGTTCATAAATATATTGAAAGGAGACCTATAGTTTTTTTCGCGAGGAATATTTTTCTTAAAGACACCACCTAAAAATTTAGTCGATTTTTTTAACATTTGACATATGATACGATTTGATTGCAATTTTTTAGAGGTAAGGAGGTGAGAAGCGTGGTTGATTGTTTTGAGAGAAATACTTCTCCAAAGGTTTCCTATATTTCGATCTTTGGACTAAAGCGTATTTTCCGAAGTGTTTCACATTAAAATAACTTCCGAGGTAACTAACCTCTCCGTTATCCATGCAAACTATGTGGTCGAATATCCGACAACAAGAAATAATCTAGAAAAACGGCTAGCACCACTGGATTTAGCAAAGTCGAAATTGGTATATTCATAGGGTCTTCCTTCTGTTACATTTTTAGAGTGTCCATTTCGAGCACAGTGTTATTATCAATTTAAATTGTAATTAATAACTTTAAAGTATACACTGGGGTGATTCCACGTAAACTGACCCCATCACACATAAAAAATAAATCAGATTTTTGCAAAAAAATATCATAACGGACATCACGAACAATTGAATTTTAGAAATTCATGAAGAGTTGATGAGATTTAGGAATAGTTATTTTCCCTAGCAATGTGTTTTCTATAGGTTATTATAAAATTGTTGGATGCACTAATTTTACTTTTGAACTGACATGAGCTATTTTTCGACATATTTTTTATTTTCTGAAATTTTTCTTTTGACTACAAGAAAGTACGCATCCTAATGTGTAGTTTAGTGTAAAATTCGTAACTTTTGGAATATATTCAGTGCCCGCAAACGGTTTTGTAACTTCAAGTGTTTTGTTTGTCACGCCCGATACCGAAAATATACAAAAAGTTAAATTTAATACATTTTATGTAGATATTCATATATCATCTTTTGTGTAAGTTAGGTCAAGGGTATATAGTATAAAGTGAATCAAAATGTTTCAGTATCATTGCAATATTTATGGTAGAATTCCATTTTAATATTTGTCACACCCGTTATGCAAAGACCGTAAATAATTTTTATTCGATTTAAAAATCGTGTATATTTAATAATTTTATGTTAAGTATGAAATTAAAAAATAGAAAGCCGAAATTTCGGAATAAATAGATAGTATAGGGGCAATCATTAAGAGAAGGATGTGTGCGGCAGTGAAGGTCCATAAGGTCATTTAAAATAAATCAGCCCATTCAATGATACAAGGATATGATTGGTTCTGGAATAAAAGGCATAAGAATACTTCTCAAATGGAGTTAAAAAGTATCAATATATTTTAGAAAATAGGTGGAAATCTAAAAAAATCAAGACCAACCGACCTAAACATTATTTTGAGAAGATTTCTGCTTATAATATTCTAGCGGGACACACAGCGTATTCTAATTCAGAAACTAATTCTTTGTAGAAAATGAAAAAATAGCATTGTCATAAACATTGATACAAAAGAGAAAGAGTTTTTAAGATGACAAAACTTGTTTTTGGCAACGAATTTTGTACTTGTAAGTTTTTACTCTATGTGATAAAGAAAGTCGGCAATATTAATATGATTTAGTGAATAAAACGACTTCGATTTTGTTTTTAGCAGAAAAAAAATAGTTTAATAGATGCATGTTGGCTAATAAATCCTGGGCAATATTTCGATCTACTTATTACTCCTCCAGATTGAGACTATGTCATACCCGTTACATTGGACTGAATCGTGTATTCCGAAGTCTTACACTTCAAAAACACCTCCGAGATAACTAACCTCACTTATTTCCTTGCAAACTTTGTGGTCGAATATCGCGAAAACTAGAGCTAACCTAGAAAAACTGCTTGCACCATTGGATTCAGCAAGGTCGAATTAGGTATATCCATAAGGTCTCCTTTCTGTTACATTTAAGGACTAGCACAGTGTAATTTTAATTATTTGGAATGAAGTCTACAATATACACTATACTCTCGAGATACCAAAAAAAAGTTTTTTGTTGGCAGTACATAGATAAATTTTACATTATGCAATATAGAAAGCGGCTGATCAAGATTTTATCAAAACCTAACGTCACACCCGTTACGGTAATATATCAACCATATTTTTTTTATAAAAAATATTTAATTTCCTTGTACGTCAGTAGGTAACACTTATGAATATCTACATAAACCACCCATTGTGAGTTGTCGTTATAAATTATATAGATCAGGAAAATACTCAGTAACAATGTCACACCCGTTCCGTTGGAATCACCCACTGGTATTACAGTTATAAGCTGTTAACTTTTTGTGCAAATTGGGCCCATTGTGTGGTAGGTACCAAAAAGGAGCGAGGCAACCTCTCCCATTTTTCTCAAGGTTATAGCGACTAACAAACTAATACTATGTATGGAATATTCCGATAAGTAGTGTAGAAGTTATTATTAGAGAATCAATATATCAAAGGAGTGGACGGATCATCTTAGAAATTAGCCTAAGATATAAAAATATGCCACATACCTAATATTAAGTTACCCCGGACTCCTTTTGAGAGTTATCGTGCACAAGTTACTAAAAATGGCCCAGATCGGATTTACACCAAATGTACTTTAGCTCTTAGGTCACTCCTTTGTTTGTTACACCTTTTTCCCTTAGCAAATAATATACATTTACCCTCGTTTACAATAATTAGGGCACAAAAACATGATTTTTTAAATTGTCTTACTTCTACCAAATGTGTTATAATATCGACATTTATCCATATATTTTGTCAAGTTGATATTGGTGTCTTCGTTATGATGCTGGCTTTTAAAAAAGTGCATACAAATACTTGAAACTCTGTGCAGTGTAATGCTTTTATAGTACATACAGTCCATTGAAAAATCGGGGTTATTGCCGCACCCATTTTGATATCTCCCACACAAAATGGCCAAAATGAAAAAAGAAACAGAAAATGTTATGCGCAGACCTTTGGCAAAATTTGTGCAAATCGTATTTATGATCCGATCGTGATGAAATTTAGCTCAGTGCTCTTGTTTGGCCCAAAGACGATCCCTATTAAAGTTGGAATTTTTAAAAATCACTTCCGAATCGCTCCCTGTTTTAGCATATGTTCCAAGGGCTATCCTCACACCAAATTTCAGATAAATAGCCGCAATTTGCTGAACAGTGGACAAAGAAGATCGAAAATAGTTTTCATCTATTAGCCCGCCATATGATGGCAATCGCATTTCGCCTAAAATTGGCGATGTCCTGAATTTTGAAATTATTAAAATCAAATTATTAATTACAGGGAAAAATAACTACATCCATGTAATTCAATTTTGAAGACCATTAAAATTTAAGGAACAATTTTGCAATTTGCGACTCAAGCGATTGTCATCACATGGGCGTATATTTCTCGTATCTCTCCTCTCAACACCAGTCGACCTCTCCGAACTTTCCTCCGCTCCGAATCCCTAAATTTAGCACCTAATTATAATTTTATCATGACATGCCTAGCTGTCATCTATAATTGAATAGAAAAAGTTATACCATATTTGTGTTGAAAATGAACAAAAACTTTTGCACATCACTAATATTTCTCCTGCACTTTAATATCATTAGTACATTAACCTGTATTGTAATACATGAAGTCATTTAAATTGAATTCCAAATATTCATTTAATAAATATAGTCAAACACAAAAATTTGCCCCTATATCTAAATATAGATTATATAGTTTTAGATCAAACTATACGTAGGCGGAACATTATTTTTTATTTTTCTCAAAAAAAAAAATATTTATACATTAATAAAAATTGTGCTCCCTTCAAAGTTATTCTCCTTAGTTGTATTACACTTATTCTACAGCTTTTTGCTATCCTCAAAGTATTTTATCCCTCAATCGTTGCCGATCTCGTCTAACATATATCTCTTAAAAATAAAATGCAAAATGGCAGATATGCCAAAATATATTAGGGAAATACGTATAAAAATCGGTTTATTTAAAGTTTTAAGCCGGGGGCCTAATCAGGGCATATGTTATCAACAAGTTTCGACCGTAATCTTTACGTTTTGGATCACGCAACTGTTATCGAGTAAAAGTTTGCGTGAAATTTTCTCAACATGCTAGGTGATTTTATGACCGAGCTTTGGCGAAAAACCTCCTTAAAATTAACCACAAATGCTACTTATAATAGAAAGTATGCTCTCTTTGGCGTTGCCATGAGTTATCTGTGTTATTTTAAACAAGATACCTCGTTACCTCGTTAAAAACCCAGAAGATTTTGTGTGGCGTCTCTTTCTTCGGGGAAATTAATTTCACTAAAACAAAGGTAAATGTTTCTTTTGAAAGTTCAAACGCCTTTAAAATCGGCAAAACTTATTGTTGCTCATAATTTACAATTTTTGGAAGTGTTTACACGACTTAAGACATTGACAAAGGATTACTTTTGTTCCTTATTTATAAAGTAGGCTTTGTATTCCTCCTCTGAATCCGTTTAAAATAAACTTCACTGCATTAAATTTATTCTTATTTCTTTCAAGTTGTTTATTCCTCCGTTCACAACTTGGATATATTTTTCTTCTTCTTCTTCACTATTTGACATTGCCATTCCACACAAAATGATAACAAAAAAACAAAGTTGTCGATCGATTCCCGTGATCCAAAGAAGTCGTTGCTGTGAGAACTTTTTCGACACGAAAACGATTTCATTAACGGAGGCGGTGATTAGGCCCCAGTTTTTTTTTTAAATTTTGAAAAGTGGTCCAACAAATTGACTTCAAATCGAAGATTGGAAATTTTAAACGAGACGAGATATTTGAAACGAGACAATAAATGAAAATTTCTTAAAAAAAATAATGTTGGTCTCAAATAAGCAATAAACTTTGTCATTATGGGAAAATTATGCAATAAAGGAAAGTACAATATTGTAGAGAGTAATGTATTTTTGTCGATTTTTTAATTTTTTGTTAATTTTGGGACTATAAATCAATATTTGTAATTCTGAAACGAACCCAATGGAATCTACACTCTAAACGAAATCGTTTCATGTAATTTTGTCTCAAATAAGCAAGAAACATCAACAATATGGAAATAAAAGAAAATTTCATAAAAATTATAGAGATCAGTAAAATCAGTAAGATCAGTAGACCGGTAAAAGTTTATTTGATTTTCGGATTTCAGTTCAGCTTGAGGCCCTTTGTTGGAAATTAAAACTCATTAATTTTCGATTTTTAATTTATTTATTTTTATCCAATATTTCGACAAAAATCTTTAGCCATATAGAGGGATCTATTAAAAATATACCACAAATTACATTTGTTGTTAACACGAATACAAAACATTGATATTTACATAAAAATTATCACAATTTAAAAAGATCGACTGTCTTCTAGGAAGTTATTCGTCTACTAAGCTTTATGTTGTCCGTGCTTGTTTACTACATGTCTGTACATTTGAGAACATTTGTCAGTGTCGTTTTCGTAATTTAGTCTCTTATCAGTTATGTAGAGCATCTCTAGTGTGTAACGCCTGATAGGATTTATATCTTCCACTAATACATTTACGTCGTCAATGTTTGGTGTATGTCCAGTCAGTGTACAGTGGGCCGCGAGTGGTGTTTTTTGTTCTAGATTATTATACCCTCACTTTAGTGTGACGAGGGTATATATCATTTGCTACGGAAAAAAGTGTAACACATCGAAGGAGTGATCTAAGACCCTAAGTATGTTCGGAGGAAATCCGTTTTGGGTCATTTTAAGTCGAATGAGCAATGTCCGTCCGTCTGTCTGTCTGTCTGTCTGTCTGTCTGTCTGTCTGTCTGTCTGCTGGCTGGTGCGCACGATAACTCTCGAAAGGAGTAACCGATTGACTTCAAATTTGGTATGTGGTAATATTTTGATCTATCTCCGGATGAGTTCGAAGATGGGCCATATTGGTCTACTCCTTCTGGTACCTCCCACACAAAGGGTTAAAATTTAGTGAAATATTGATTCTTTAATAACTTCTATACTACTTATTCGAATCTTTTGAAATTCTGCACATAATATTAGTATATTAGTCGCTATTAACTCGACAAAAATGGGTGAAGTTGGCATGCCCCTTTTGGTACCTCCCACACAAATGGACCATTTTGCATCAAAATTTAACTGCTTATAACTTTAATACAAGTGCATAAAAATGCTTGAAATTTTCTACAGTATAATGTTTTTGTAGCGCCTATAGTCCGGTAAAAAATGGGCATTATTGTACAGCCCCTTTTGGTACCTCCCACACAAATGGACCGTTTCGTACCAAAAGTAAACGGCTTGTAACTTTAATACCAGTGCATACAAATACTGGAAATTTTGTACAGTGTAATGCTGTTATAGTGCCTATAGTCCTGTAAAAAGTGGGCGTTATCACCCCGCCCCTTTTTGTACCTCCCACACAAAATGACCAAATCATACCAAAATTACATAGCTCGTAACTTTAATATACCAGTGCACATAAACGCTTATAGTTCAGCACAATGCAATGTATTTAAGAATGTACTGTTTACCGAAAAATATGTGTATTTGGAAAACCCCTTCTGGTACCTCCCACACAAATTGACAGATTTATTGGTGTAATGTTATATATTACATTACTCACAAAGTGAGGGTATACCTTAGTCGGTTTACCCGACTGAAACTTTCTTACTTGTTTTATTTTTAATTTCCTCGTTTGAATTCAGTAACATCAACTATTACGTTTTATTGAAATTTTATTTTTTAATTTGCCGTTTCTCTTCCTATTTACAGACATTTGACAATTGGCGTTATCGTGTTTTCCTCTATGCCCGCTACAATTCAAAAATTTCCGGCGAAGAGGCTCTAAATCCCAAGTGTTTTAAGCCCCTAACACTAACGGACAAACGAGCCTACAACATATGGATACGAAATCCGGACACAGCACCACCAGATCTCGAACAAATGCGCAATGTTTTTATGAACCTGGAGGAAGCTCAACCGGAATAACAAAGGGGGGATACTAAATGAAAGCACTGCCCATGATTAAACCATGCAACAAATTGAATCCGAAAAATAATAAAATCTATATTTTTGCTGGATTATGGTCAACAAATTGCAAAACTGGGAGATATTTTCGATTCTCGTACCTATAGCAATAACATTTTGACACGATCTGAGTTCTTGGTTTATACCCGATATTGGAACGTTCAGCTATAGCAGTCAGATTGGGTGAACATATTTATATGTTGACCTATGCTAGTACTTTGAACTTTCAAAGACTGGAAGCCTTGAAAATGTTTGGCTATACACATTTAACTTAATAATAATTTTATCCAGATGTATCTATTTTTATACAATACTATTTCGGACAATAGGATGACCATAATACTTCGAAAAACTATATAGGTTTCGTGAAACAATTTTTTTTGTTTCATAGTGTTATTTTGGATTTATTGTTCAAAGAAAATTTTAACTTTTGTGCTATAAAAAACAACGTCATGCCATCTTTTTGTGTGCTAATCTTACAAACAAAATTGCTACTCACTACCAATTACTCAGATGAAGAAAAAAGAATACAAAAATACAAACTCTCACCACTACTACCATTAAAAAAATACACTACGATTGTTGTCTGTTTAGCCATGTAGTTCATTATTTTTATTATTAATTTTTGTGTTGTTTATTTTTACAAATTATATACAGTATACGTTAAAAGTGAGTCATGGCCAGTGTATGTGAAAAAAAGAAACAAATGTATGATAAAAACGCTAATGAAGTTAAAATTAAAAATAGAATTTGATGTCACTGGAATTGGTTCACTTTTCGTGCTCACTGTGTTTATATTTAAAAAAAATCTATCTGTATGTACGTCTGTATAATGCTCAATAGTATTTAAGGAGCTTTTTGTTTTTATAAACATTTTCTATAGTTTAAATAATTATATGTTGATATTATTTTATGTTTTGTAAATAAATTGAATCTAAAAACGCTAAAGTATAAATAAAATTGTGTTAAAACTTAAAAAAAACTTATAAGTATTCAAACATTAGGAGCTCCATAAAAATTAACGGAATTTGGATCAAAATATTCATGTTTTTTAATTTACCCAATTACCAACGTTTTTCAAAATGTAGATCAAAAGATTTCTTCCTTGAAATGTAAGCATTTAATTTTTACTACAATTTCGCAAGAATCTACCAAATTAAAATATTTTGGATACTTTGCTGTATGCTAGAGATATATTACGTTTCCCAGATCTATACAAATTTATATTTTCTCCAAAAATATTGCAATTTTATATTTTTTTAAATAAAAGCGAGCTCGAGGTCAGGTGTTATGTTATTTATTTTGTTCAATATTTCGTTCCTCGTTGAGGAACATCTATTTTTAAACAAACATATACAGATTTTACAATAAAAACATAAACGTAACCACAATCATAATCTTCGTCACTTACAACAATTCTGAGGAACAATAACAAATTTAAAATAACATGCAATCAACCTGCATCGTCAATGTCTGTATTGTTACTGTCTGTGTAATTATCTTATTCGACTTTGTTTATTCTCGTAATGAACAGTCGATAGTTGTTTGGGCATCCCTCTGCGTCTGCCTTGTAATTCATGTAGTTATAGTTCCAATAACCCATGACTTTGAGCTCGCTTTTTATTCAAAAAATATTAAATTCAAAAAGGGTCGATCATCAAAAAAATTTATTAATAAGAATTATAAGAATTTTATAATAAGAAAAATTTATATATATAAGGTCTATACAGTTCAATGTTTAATGATTAAAACACAAAACAGCTGAGCTGCGAATAACAGTGTTGAAAAAAGAAAACTCCAAGTACTTGGTGTCAGAATTCTAAAAATACCAGGCGCTCAGAATCGCGTAGTAGGTGGATGTGGTAAAAACAAAGTAGATAATTGCGACGTCCGATCCTTGTAGTTCAGTTAAAATGTACTGGGAAAGCACTAACAAAAACCTGAACGCAAACACAATAATCACACATGCTCATTTACATGTATATTTCAGCTTCCTCGTCAATTATGAGCGCCTGTTATTTTCACGAATTTACTATTTGTTAATAAATTTCAACAGACTAGGCAGACAGAATGACTGATTGACAGACTTATAGAAGATACATAGACACTGCAATGTCGTTTTACTTATTGTCAATATTAAAAAATACCAGGCGCTCAGAATCGAGAAGTTGGTGGATGTGTGGTAAAAAAAAGTACGCAATTGCGACGTCCAATCCTTGTACGTCAGTTACTCAAAGTACTGCGTAAACACTAACAAAAACCGGAACGCCCACATCCTTACACACGCTCATTTATATGTATATTTCAGCTTCCTCATCAATTCTGGGCGCGTTATTTTCATGAATTTACCGTATATACATAAATGGGTTCTAACATACAGGGCAGACAGACACATATCCAGAAATTCGCAATGTCGTTTTGCTTGTTATCAGTATTAAAAATACCGGGCGCACAGAATCGTGAAGTTGGTTGATGATATTTGTAGTAAAAACAAGGTCAGTTACTCAAAGTACTGCGAAAACACTAACAAAAACCTGAACGTCAGCACCATTTCACACGTTCATTTATATGTAAATATATATGTAATTCAGATTCCTTGTAAATTATGAACACCTGGTATTTTGTACGTACCTATAATGTATTTTAACAGACTGGAGAGACATATATACATACATACATAGCCAGAACTCACTATGAAGTTTTACTTGGTGTCAGAATTTAAAAAATTACCAGGCGCTCAGTAACGAACGGTAGGTGAATGTGTTGCAAAAACAATGTGGGTAATTGCGAAATCTCATCTTTGTATGTCAGTTACTCAAAGAACTGCGAAAACACTAACAAAAACCTGAAGGCCAACATCATTACACACACTCGTTTATATGTATATTTCAGCTTCCCCATCAATTATGTGCACCTGGTATTTTCATGAAGTATTGGTATTGGGCAAACACTATCCCTTCCTCATTAATTATGGGCGCCTGGTATTTTCATGAATTCGCGTACTTCTATATTAATGTCCAGACACTCGCAATGTCGTTTTGCTTGTTGTCAGTGTAAAAATATCAGGCGCTCAGATTCGAGAAGTAGGTTGATGTGTAGTAAAAGCAAATAAGTTACTGCCAGTTACTCAAAGTACTGCGAAAACACTATATATGTATATTTCAGCATCCTCATCAATTATGGGCACCTGGTATTTTCATAAATTTACTGGATGTAAATGAATTTGAACAGACTAGGCAGACAGACAGACACATAGCCAGACACTCGCAATGTCGTTTTACTTGTTGTCAATATTAAGAAATACCAGGCGCTCAGAAACGATCAGTAGGTGGATGTGTAGTAAAAACACAGTAGTAATTGCGACGTCCCATCCTTGTAGGTCAGTTATTCAAAGTACTGCGAAAACGCCAACAAAAACCAGAACGCCAACATCATTGCACACGCTTATTTGTATGTATATTTCAGCTTCCTCGTCAATTCTGGGCGCCTGGAATTTTCATGAATTTACCTAGTTTTAAATGAATTTGAATAGACTAGGCAGGCAGACACATACAGTTGCGGTCAAAATAATAGCACCACATCCACCTCCAGCAATGTGGATACGAAATTTTCAAATATTTATAAAGCAATTTCACTTCAATGTTGTTATATTAAATCATTATTTGAAATCCCTTCTCCTCAAAAATATATACATTTTGCAGAAAAAAGTAGATATAGAGCAACTTCGGGTATTGTGGAATATGCGGGTAATGTGGAACCCTCCTTTATTTCGGAAAATAATTATTATTTGGCAAGTCTGTCTGTATTTTTTGTGTTTTTCACCCGCACTTTGAAACAACAACAATTCACTCAGGAATATCCGAAACAAAATTACGTGTCTAAACGCAGAGGCAAGTTTAAAAGAGAAGCGGATAATCTGCTGAAACAAAATAGCCTAGTGTAAATCTGGACTTACTGAAGAATATCAACACAACGCGGACAGCCATGAATTTCATCGTACCGTTAGTTTTCAATTAGACTATGAGTGAAAACGCGTGTAGTCGACTTTTTTTGTGAGCATATTCGAAGAGTTATTTTGTTCTACATACGAATATTTAGCATTTATCTTCTGCCCACCTCGGCTGCCGCAGTGTTCCACATTACCCGTTGACAAACTTTTTTTTTTCTTATAACAGTCGGAATTGAAACATGCTAAAGCAAGGTTTAATTCGAAAATGGGATCCCGATGCCGTGCAATCAGTTAATAATAGTGAAATGGGTATTAACTTAATTTGGTATAGTATTCCACATTACCCAGCTAGGGTGGTCCACATTACCCTCCAATTTTCAAAACTACGGTTTTTTGGGTATCTCAGATTTTGCGTGTATAACTAATTACAATCACTTATGAAATCGATCAACAAATACATTGGAACCAATCCGGTGAAATTTTGTTAATAGTTTTTTGAATAGCCTCAATATAGAAATAGGGGTTCCACATTACCCGAAGTTACTTGTGTCTTTTGAGAGGTTCTTTGAAGTAACCTCTGGATCAGGCCAGTCAAAAAATAGCACCATAGACAAAAAGTTGATAAAGTCCTACCAATTTTGTGATTCTGAACATCCATAAATGCATAAAATTAAATACATTTATTGAAATATTTTTTAATAATATTAGAGCTTTATACCGCTGGATATTTTAATTTCATAAAATTTCTTTAGCAAAATATGATTAGCATGAAAAATCTTTCAGTTGCTCACGAAAACTGATCAAAAATACTGTAAAGTTTTCTTCTGAAAGTTGAAAATGTAGAATCCAGTCTCAAAAATACTGTAAAGTTTTCTTCGGAAACTGGAAAATGTAGGTTTAGCCAGGACGAGCAATGTGAAGCTTTGTATGATGAATAAAAGAGCTGCAAAGATTTTTATGTCTGAAGTAAGGCTTGAAATAGATCGCAAATATATGCGGGAACACAAATTAATTGCTTCCATCCCAGAAAAATGGTCTCGGTTAAAGATGTTCATGTTGGTAGTTGTGTATAATTTAATATAACCTATTGCAAATTGCCATGACAAAAATGGCGCAACTTTTTTGTTCAGATGAGTCGAATTATATTATTTTGAGGTAGGTAATGTTGGTCCTATAAAAGTAAACCAACTAATGCAAAATGCAGTCAGAAATTTACAGCCAAAGGAAGAAAACTTCACTATGGTTTGAGCAATGTTTTTCCTATTATAGAAAGAATGAAGAAATGTTGCTCGCCCGCAGTTTCCAACAAGATAACGATGCACAATTTGAGCAAATTAATGATATAATGCTTTCGCAATAACCAAAAAACTCGTTAGAATGGCACGCATAACCCCGAAGTGCCCATATTTCAAAAAATAGGGATTATTGATGACTAAGGATTATTAATGATAAAGCATCTGGAAAATTATTTTGGAAGAAGTTGTTGGGCATTGTTGCTCTCAACGTAATATTGCTGAATAAATATTTTGTTACTAATATAACATTAAGGCAACCAACCGCAGCTAATATTTAATAGCTATAATTAAATTTTCCTCTTGTCCAGTTAAACAATATTTAGTACAAATGCTAGATAGAGGTGCTATTATTTTGACGGCATATTTTTTGCACTTTTTAGAAAAAAAAATAGGGTTTTCATTTAATAATTCATAATACCGAAATATCTGCATTACTTACAATTTATTTATTTTAACCTAAGAAACCAATGTCAGTAATGCAAGAGTTTTTGAAGTATATCCGTTTTAATATGTTTCTATATCGCGGTGCTCTTATTTTGACCGCAGTTGTACATATCTAGAGCTTGCAATGCCGTTATATTTGTTGTCAGTATTAAAAAATACCAGGCGCTCAGAAACGAGCAGTAGATGGATGTGATGTGTAGTAAAAACAAAGTAGGTAATTGCGACGTCCCATACATGTAGTTCAGTTGCGCAAAGCACTGCGAAAACACCAACAAAAACCTGAACGCCTTCTCATCAATTCTGGGCGTCTGGTATTTTTATAAATTTACCTATTTGTGAACGAGATTTAACAGACTAGAGAGACAGACAGATAGAAAGACACAATAAATACATAAACTCACAACGTCATTTTACTTGTTTTCAGAATTCACAAATACCGGGCGCTCAGAAACGAAGAGTATGTAGAAGTGTTTCATTTATACAGTGTATATGAGGCTTCCTCCTCATTAAGTATTGGCACTTCGATAACTCAATATTTAGGAAATAGTGTATTTTTCTAATAGTTTTCCTATAATAATATACTTACATGTTTCGCTTGTTTTTCGCTTGGATGCCTTGTAAAGGATTTCGAATACCCAAATTTTACAATAAATACTTACTTACTTCAAACAGAATATGTATATCAAATAAAAGACGACAAAAAACCTAAATTCAACATTTCTTTTGTTAAATTTAAACGTTTCTTTCTCTTTTTTTCTTTCATTTATATATTTATATATATATTTTTTTTTTCTTTATTTTCATTCACAACATTTTCACATTATTATTTATTACACAATTTGTTTCATGTTTTTTTTTTCTTAATTTGTTATTTTACTATACTCGCTCGCATACTTCTTCGGCATTTAACATTTAATGATGATATTTTTATTAGAGCAATTTTTGTTTGTTGTATCTATTGCATATCTCAAATGATTTTTCGATTTTGTAATTTTCGTTTGCGTGGTGTGGGTTTATGATGATCAATATGTTTGTAATTTGTATATTTTTTATTTGTTTAATTTGTTACGTTTCTGGGTGATTTGTTATTTATAGACTTCCATTTGTTTACAATAAATATTTATTTCATATATATGTATGAGTTTTTATCTGTTTAATTGCTTAGGTTCAATTTATGTTTATGTTTTTGTTGTATTATTATTGTTGCTATTCTCAAGTTTTAAACAATTTTCATTCTCTGTATAAAAATGAATAACTAAAAAACTTAATACTTTAATTTGTATCTCGTATTGTTGTTTATTGTTATTTGTTTTTTTTGTTTTAATTTGTTTTTAATTATTAATAACTTATAAATGTACTTAAATGAAAAATAAAAAACTTATAAAATTGGCTTACCGTCTGTTAATTATTGTAATTGTTTTTTTTTTAATTTCCGTTTCTGGTTTTAATACAAAATATACAAATGACTTCTTAATTCGAATTCTAATATATAATTTTCGCATTTATTGTTAACATTTTGTTTTTTACTTTATTTTTGTTTACTTAAGAGCATATGGTCTTTATTGATTTAACTAAAAATTTTAAGTTCATGTTTTTTTAAAAATTTATTGTAACAACTTTTTCCCTCCCGTCTGTCTATATTATAATTAATGATTTTTTTGAAGTTTTTAACTTTTATAATGTGAATTGTTTAGTTTTTAACATGTTTTTATTTTGGAAAATATTTAACATTTTCTTAAAGAGTTATTTATATTCAAAATTTATTAACGTCTTTAGTATTTGTTGGAAGCACTAATCTACGAAAACTAATAGATATAATCTAAGAAAGTAAAATTAGGGGTTTTTGGGTAAAGCATTCTAATTTTAAAATCTCATCGAAAAGGTTTGTGGTAAATATCTGCTGGAATATTAAGATATAGAGCTTAATTTAATAAAGGTGCTGTTAGGATAAAAAGGTTAAAATTCTTAGTTTTATTTTTTGAAAATAATAACCTCCTTTGCTTGGTATATATCTGCCTATTATGATTCCTTTCATTATTTCTTGTAAATTAAATTATATCTGGGAAGATTGAACAAATCTCTCTATTAGTTAGGTTAGGTAACTCAAATTATTTGTGTTTGGCTTAAAATATTACATAAGTAATAATTTTTGAAATGAAATGTAATTGCCAGAGTAACAAAAATAATTAATATTAATAGAATTATATAATAAAAGGAAAAATAAAAAAACTCAACTAAAAATAACTTTTAATTTGTGGTTTAACAGGAACAGTAAAATTCAAAAAACTCCATTGATGTTACTTTGACTTTATTTATTTAGTTCATATTTTGTCTTTTGTCCCAAAAAAGGTTTAGTATTTTTGTAATTTTGGGGGCAATGTCATATCGTATTCGTATACATATACAACAACAAAAGCAGCTTACCATATATCTGCGGTTTTCTGAAATAACCACATATTTCAAAAAATCGGAATGTTCAGAAAAGTCAAAATACTTTTTCAATCGCAGTATATTTAGTACTAGTATGTTGACACCGAAAACTGTTATATATGGATCGTTGGGTAATGATTAACGAAAGATATTTATAAAAAAAATCTCAAAATCTAAAATTCTGAGATAGGCTGTTATTCCAGAAAACCATAGATATATAGTCAACAAAAATACACTCAACTCCCGGTTTAACGAATACTCAATTTAACTAAATTTTAATGTTAAAAATAATGACCTAAATATAAGTCAATTCTTAAATGTAATTAATAATTACATTTATGATGATTAGAAATAAAAAAAATTGAAGTTATAATCTGAATTTTAAGTCAAAATGTCGAGTTCTTCTATTTAAAAGTTAATTTTTTTTATTTATTTATAATATTTAAATATTTTTGTTATATTTTGTTGACCTTTATAATTGATTATATTTTTGTTTTTGTTGGCTTGAGGTCATAAATAAAACAAATTAATTATGAATTTATTGTTTTATTTTAAAATTGTTATTGTCCCGATATTTTCGTTAATGTCAACAGTTGACATTAACATTCGAAAGAAGCAGGATCGTTTACTTTGTTTTGTTTTCCAATAAACTGTAACCCTTGAAAATGATCGACGAAGTCGGTCGAAATATCGGGAAAATAACAATTTTAAAAATAAAACAATATATTCATAATTAATTTGTTTTATTTATGACCTGAAGCCAACAAAAAACAAAAATGTAATCAATTATTAAAAACATTTAAGAGTATTTTAGGTATAACGAAATTTTTGATTCAACGATTGGATCCGACAAAATATCATTCGTTATGTCGGGAGCTGATTGTATGGTGGGGAAGGGATTCCGATTTTTTTCATTTTGTTGTCCACTGCAAAGAAATACCTTAAAAATGTCTTAATACTCGTAAGAATTTTTGTCGACCTGTCTATTAGCGATTAATACTAAAATGTACCCCCAATTAAGACCTTATTCTAATAGGTACGATATTAATTGTCCGTCTCTCTGCCTGCTGGCTTGTGCGCACGATAAATCTCGAAAGGAGTAACCGTCGATTGGCTTCAAATTTGGTATGCCGTAATATTTTTCTCCATCTCAGGCTAAGTTCGAAGATGGGCCATATTGGTCCACTCCTTATGGGACGGGAGCATCTTCGCGTAAAAGCTTTACTTCGCGTAACCAACTTTGGATCCATATACATAGGAGAAAGATTTAAACATTCGGTCGACTAGGCAGGAAGAGAGTTTATTTTTAGAAAAATCAGTTCGCTGTCGCACATAATTATGTACTATCTATTTTACAAAGAGAAGTACATATATTGATTGTGGTTTAATTTCCTAATATGTACATTTTTGTAACGAAAATACTAGTAGGCCCTGATTTCGGCGTTCACCTTCAATTTCAATTTGGGGAGCATTTTCCTGGGACCCAGTTTTCGGCCGCCCTCGAGAATAATTTATACAATTTTAATTTATATTTTGCTCGTAAAAGTAATACAAATTCTTAAATTATGTTAACTTCTACTGTTACACTAGTTTACAAACATTTTGTCGAAATGCCATGTATAGGGGTTTTCAACAGGAGGTGTTATTTTGAATCACCCGGTAGTTCGGTAGCTGTCGCTTTTGAAGCTTTTTTTCTTTGACAAGTAGAAACTACTCCATTACTAAAAATGGAACGATAAACGATTCAACAACGCATTGAAATTATTAAAATTCGCTACAAAAATGGTGAAAATCTTGCAGTCACGGTTCGCATGAGGCCCATTTTAACCTCGGTGGCTACGTCAACAAGCAAAATCGTCGCATCTGGGACTCGGAGAACCCAAGAGTTATTGTTGAGAAGCCTCTCCATCCTCAACGTGTAACTGTTTTTGGTGCGGTTTATGGTCCGGCGGGGTCATTGGACCTTACTTCTTCGAAAATGAGGTTGCATCGAGGACATAGGGCAGCCACTTTGCGATTTGGTTATGGCAAATGTCATGAAAGGATGTGGCTTTCATTATTAACGGCATACCTTTCTCCTTAATCTGAAATAAACATTCGGTTATTTATCTCAAAAAAAAAACGGCCCTATGCTCCCCTTAGGAACTATGGGAAAATATATATATATATTTATCTCAAAAAATGGAATTTTTCTTTGAATACCAAAATAACACCTCTTGTTGGAAACCCCTATATAACATTTTCTGGTGAAATTTGCAAAGAGATTATAAAGAAGACGAATTCATTCACCTCAGTGAATGGTGAGTTCAAACTCGTGTGCAGAAGTTGAGTTCATGAAAAATGTAATTTTAAAATCGTGAATTTTGTTTGCGTCTTTTTCTTACACTTTTTCCCATTAATCTCAATAAACACACAAAACAAAATAATTATACGTTGAAAAAAAGAAAATGAAGAAAAAAAAACAAATTTATTATTTCACCATTTCGTTTTTCACCAACTCCGTACATGAGTTTTCGCCGTGGTTACTCTTGTTCTATAATCTCTCCATAATTTTTTGATAGAGCCCAATTTCTATTTATTTTATTCTTCCAAGCCAGCAATAACTATTTTTTGAAAAAAAAAATTCTAGTTTTTTTGTGGCCACTGTTTCTATGTGAAGGGATTCTTTCAACATTTGTAGCCCTTATAATTAGCTGAAATTTAACGTATAAACCTGCCTGATCGGGCCTATTATAGTGAAAATACTAAAGGTACCTCCGATGACAACATTTTAAAAAATGTTTCCATAATTTTTTTTTTGGTTTTGATTTATGGAACAGTATGCCTCAATTTACACAAAAAAAAAAAAAAACAGATTTGTAGGTCTCGGATACATAAAAATATATTGTAGTGCTATTAATGCTATTTTTTCAAAAAAAAATGGAATAATGGAACAGCAAAATTGATCTGAAAATACTTTGCCGCGATGATCAAGAAGAAATATAATATGGAATTTGGTACTTTCTGCGGCTGATACCGCAACAAAGGAAAATATTTGGTAATTCTTTGTCCTCATTTGAAAAACAGTATGAAATGCAGAGTATGAAGATATTTAAGGCCGGGATAGGCGAACCGCCGTAACGTTGCCCGCTGGAGCAATTACCCAAAACTTGAAAAGCGTGCTGTATCACTCAGATTAATTTTATTTTATATTTATTTGCTACTAATTTATCACTTTATTACTTATTTATCATTGCTTTTCAAAAATTTCGCATAAATATATTCTTTTTTCATTATTTTACTAATTTTGTTGGCAACTATACGTAAACGTACCGTCATTTCCGTTGGGTAATCGTTTACACGGATTTCCATATGTCATTGAATCAGCTGATTCGTTACACTACGGGGGCGTTACGGTTACGGTTGCCTAACACAGCCTTTAGATTATTGCTACTGACGTTGTGGGAAAAATTAGCTGTGTCTGAATTTGTCAATTTGTGTGGGGGTATCATAAGGATCATGTAATTTCATGTAAATTTATAAAAAAAATGCTCTGTACCGGATTCCAAGTGTTTGTGTCCATATGTATTAAAAAGAAGAACTATTAAATTTAGATTCGATTTAGTCATTTGTGTGGGAGGTAGCAAAATAAGTGCTGTGGAAGTTACGCCTAGTTTTCACTCAATTGTAGATACTGTCAAAAGAAAACTGTTCAAAATCTCAAGTGTTCATTATTTGGAGTGTCTAAGACAGTAGGAAATATAACCACATATAAAATTGGAATTCACGTGATCACACTGTTCGGGAGTTATCGTTCACACCAGCCATCGTTCCGCCAATCTTACATACGGTCGTGTGTTACTCCTTCGATGTGTTACATGTTTTTCCTATCAAATGATATATACCCTCCTTCAATAAAGTAATGGTATAAAGCGATTTAAATTATCTGGATAGTGGAACTAATTTTTGTTGTAGCACAGTGCTAAACATGAATATATTTGAAAAAAAAAAGAAAACACAAATAAAATACTGTCAAAATCAAAAATAATTTTATATAAATTAAAAATTGTTATTTTTTCTGTTACAAAATGGATTTCTTCTTTATTGCGACTTTTGATATCTGCAAAAGCGTCTTTTCATTTGGTAAATTGTTTTCAGTCCCTGGGGCATTTGCATATGAATATTCTTTCACGATGACAGATTAACGATTTCCCCCTTATATAAAATTTGTTCTCTTAATCCCAGATGTTCATTGATTTGATCGCAATTAAAACTAATTTAAGGATAATAGAGCAAATTTCTTAGAAATAAAATAATTAATTAAAAAGAAAAAATAAAAAAACAAATCTGTACAGGTTATAAATAATACCAACAATATATAGTTTAAATCAAATTAAAAACAATTTTGAATAAACTTAAAAAAACTAAATATTTGTTACAAAATTAAAAAAAAAACTAAAGCGTTATATATTACATGCAATAAAGTGTAAGGAAGGCCAGGGGGATATAAGATTGTTTAAAAAATTCAATATAAATAATAAAAGAATATTGTATATATGAAGAATTCCTGATGATTTTGTTTTAGTTGTACATAAACACTATGAATGATAGATAAATATTTATACGTTTGTTTTTTCTTTCTTTACTCTTTTTTTTTCGTTTACCAAATAGCGGTGGTCACATTTGCCTCATCATCACAAGAACGCTCTTATCCAAAAGAAAACAATATTATATGTATATGTTTATATTAGTGTAACTCACCGATTAGCTAAACTATTGATAAGCGATAAATAGGGATTGCCCGCCTGGCAAGTTGGCGGATTTGGCTTATTATCGTATCGTAAGTTAACTAAATATGTATTAAACCGAGTTTGGGGGCGACGGCTTATTTTAAACCTTAAAACCTATGGGTGGTGGCGGAGAGGGCGAATTCGGTTGTGTTTTCACCAAGCACGACTGCGAGGTATTGGCTAAACTGGCATCGTCCAAACTATCCAAATCTAAGGCAGTATCTATCATAGTAGTGTCGTGGAGCATACGCAAGCGACTCGAACTCAACTCACTCGAGGACATTTTTTGCAGTTTCACATTGTCGGTGGCCGACGATGAGGTGACCAAGGATTTGGGTGCCGTCGTTAGGACATCGGGTACATTGGTGAAATTGAATTTACGCTTATCTCCGGTGCCTTTTTGGTGCTGCACAAGAATGGAAACGGGATCGTCTAAATCTAAATCGTCACACAACAGAGTGGAGGACAAATCTAAGGGATTGTGGGCAAGTGGCACTGATTGCGCTACGCTGGAGCCGGTGGTTTTAGACATAACGTGCTTGCTGTTATTGTTATTGTTGGTATGTTGACTACGTTCATCAATTAAATTAGAGTAGACATGCTGCAGGTTGCTACTATCCTGCTGTTGCTGCTGCTGATGTTCTTTGAGAGCAACATTACCAGATGTTGCGGCAACATTCGGTATGTTGCTGTACATGTTCTCCGACTGCGAAATGGATTTGGGTAAAGTATTGTGGGCCGTCGTCGCCGAGCCAGTACCCATCATGGCTGCTGCCAGCAGATTGGCTCCACTTCCTGCCGCTGTAAGTGGCGGCATTGCCATTTCGCTGAGCGGTGAGGTGGCCGGTGTGGTGCCATTCGATAAAGAGGCATCGAAATCACCATTAAATAAATTATTATAACTATCGGAGAGATTATGGCGTTCTCGCGCTTTGTTTGTGGCTGCTATGGCTGCCACGGCTGCCACCACCTCGGTATTGCCCACCACCACCACTTCATCGTCATCCAAGTTCTCCGTGCTTAAGGTCAGGCCATTGGCATTGCCCAATTCCAGATCGTCCAGCTCGTCGCCCGACGAATCGAGATGATTTCGCTGTTTGTGATGGCGAAAACGTCGTGATTGCTGCAGTTGCGTTTGCGAATGATGATGGGCGGGGACATCCATTTGCGATAATGGAATTTCATTATCAACCAAATGGGCTAAACTATTGGAATTACCTGAAAAGAGAGCGAAACAAAGGCCATGAAACAAAGTCGGTCAAACAATTTGGCAAATAATTTTGAAAAACAACTCAACAAATACGAATACAAATACAAAATATATATAAATAAGTATATGTATATTGTTATACAATATGTATATATATGTAGTATATTAATCAATTACAAAATAGCATTCCAATTTGATTTGAAGTGTTTGAAAATTATAATCAGCAATAAACAATTTCAATTTTCCAAAAGCTATAATTAATCAACAAAAAGTATTACAAACTGAAGTTATTATTAACTATTGGTATTTATATAATAAAAATTAAAACAACAAACTTAAAATATTAATTAACTTATATCACACATAAAAAGCAGCAACTTATTTTAAATAAATTATTTACAATTTAAATACACTTTATTTTTCATGATTTTAAATTTTCTTTGTTTCTAATATTATTATGATTTTATTGGGAACAAACCAAAAATTAAAAACAAAATAGACTTGGAGTTATTTACGCAAAACAGGAAAAACAAAAATGTTTTGGTTTTTCTTATTTTTGGAACAAAAATTGTCTCTACTTGCAAATTTTCACTTTTTCTTCACATCCTCATCATTCAAAAACTTTGAGAACGTTCATCGCTTCCCAGCAGTAAGGGTACAACTAAATCAGGGGCTTAAATAAAAAAATACGGAAAAAAGAAAAAAAGGTAACACACAAATTAAGTTAAAGGACAAAATAGTTGTGTATTCAAAAGTTTGGATTGATTGGCTGATTGATTGATTGAAAGTTGTTTAGTTTGGAAGTTGGTCTAGTGGTTATAGACAAATATAGTAGGAAAAATGAACGAACGAACGAGTATGTGAAAATGAAACTGAAAGTGGTTGGTTGGTTGATTGATTGGTCGAGGGGAGAGTTAGGAAGAACATTTAGTGAAAATGCTAGAATACGATTAGTTGATATTGTGTAGAATGTTGGAAGTTACTTTATTGAGGATCAATATCCTTCAGTTTTGGATAAGTAGATTAGTCGGGAAACAAATTAAAAGTACAAATTAAAGTAAAATTTCGAAAATAATACAACGCCCTAAACAGGAAGAAGTGGTATTGTCCTCTTAAGAAATGTTATTTTGAGTTCCAAATATGGGACAAATAAGTACATACTATTTAAGTTGGAAAAACTGATAAATTGAAATTAATTACAATTTTATTTTTGATATAATAAATGGAATTATTTATATATGTACATATGGCATAATTTTGAGGCATTATAAAAAACCGAATATAAAATCCATATGTTTATAGGTTTTAGGCGTCAAATTAAAAATGGTAATATTTTAATACCTGGAAATTTTCAGAAACAATGTACGATTTAAAAAATCATCTTCTGACATAACACGTGAACGATATATGCGATTTGGCACAAAATTAAGTTAATCGGAAATTTAATTAAATAAGTTTACAATCATATTCCAAAGGATTTGTGTAATATTTTGCTGCCGTTCTGAACTTGAAAATTTTGAGATAGGGTGTAAATTATACAAACTTAACGTTTACGTAAATGTAGTGGTAGTGTTGTTTACTTTTATAATTATTTATAAAAGTTTTTTAAATTTTAATTAAAAAATAAAAAGGTCAGCACTTTTAATATAATCCTATGAATATATATATAAAGTTGCTAAATGATAAAATAAGATTTCGCTATCTAATTTTTTTCCAAAATTGTATTTATAAGGATTTGAAATTTAAAAAAAATAAAGAATGCATTTTTGGCTTTTACGAATTTTTTAATTGCTCTAGAACGGCTGAATCGATTTCTACATAGTTTACGACATTTGAAAGGCAACAAATGGGCAATTTTTGTGAATTAAAACAAAAATTACATTTTTTTCGAAAAATTTGTTTTCGATTTTTTAAAATTTAATTTAAAAAAAATTACTTTCCCTTCGTTTTTTTCCAAATTTTTACATAAAATATAATACCAGACTCTCACAAATCCAAAACAGTAATTTGAGTTTTTATTTGTAAAAGTTATGGGCGAAATACTAAAGTAGGTCTGGCAATATTGCACATTTTTCTTCTTTCTCAAAAAAAATAAAAAAACACAATGACCCTTTATATTCTCTTTAAAACGACGTACATTTTGTAAAAATCTGATTAACCGTTTAAGAGCAATTTAAAATTTCCTAAATTCCAAAAATGTATTTTTTAAATTAAAATTTGGTTTTAAGTACTCGTATATGGTAGCGAGATTATATTTTACCTATTAGCAACTTTTTAATAAAATATAAAAATAATTCATATTAAAAAAGGCTGACAAAACATAAAAATTTCAATCATGACTTTTTGCAGTTTCTCAATTACCAAAGTAAGTAAGAACTTAAAAATATTTTGTGAATTTTCGCATTGATCTACTGAGAATTTCGAATTTCTTTTTTATATGTTATATTATAAATTTAATTATTTTTTCATTTCTTAATTGAGGGTGCAAAGTATCAATAAAATTTAATTGGGATTTTTCAATGTTAATATTTCTGTGCACTGTGGAACAAAATTGACAAACAAAATATTCAAAAATTCGAAGTAATTTTTTTTACGTGGTTCGAACATCTAAACAAGAAAATAGGCACAGAATTGTCTGTCATAGACTTTTGCAAAGTTTTGAGATTTCTCACAAATAACGGGTTTTCCAATGATTTTGAAGTGACGTTTCAGCCATTTGTAATATGTCATGATCTGTCATTGTTTTTCATTGTATTCAGTAGTGTTTACAATTTCATCATGGAGAGATATACGCAAGAACAACGTTTACAAATTATTCAGTTTTATTATCAAAATAAAAAAAACACTTTTCAGTCGAGCTACGACCTTCACACCCATGAGGAATATTTTAGCTCTCATTAAGAGCTATCTTTTTGCCATTGACTGATTCCCGATCCGACGTACCGTTAAGGAGCTAGAGCAAAAATTAACTTTCCGTTCACATTTGTAAATTATGCTAAGTCCAGTTTTTTTAAATCCAAAAAAAAAACACTTTCCAGTCGACCTACGACCTTGACACACATGAGCAATATTTTAGCTCTCGTTAAGAGCTATCCTTTTGCCATTGACCGATTGTGGCTACGTGCCACACAGCAAATGAAGCAATTGAATTGTTGCGAGAAAAGTTGGGAGATTCGATTATTTCAAGAAATTGTGATATTGAATGGCCTCCAAGAAGTTGTGATTTAACACCATTAGACTAGTTCTTGTGGGGTTATTTGAAGTCATTGGTCTTACGAAATAAACCAGACTCTCTTCAAGCTTTACAAGTCAATATTGAACGTGCCATTCATGAGATACGCTTGATTTTGTGAAAAAAATGCTCGAAAATTTGGTTCATCGAATTCGTTCCTGCAGAAGATGTCGTGGAGGCCATTTCAATGACGTTTTTTTGGAACTTAATTGTATCGATTGTACTTCACATTAAATAAAAAACTTTTAAATTTCCTTAACAATAAGTGTTTTTTTTTAAGAAATCATATCACTCTTATTGGAAAACCCGTTATTAACACAGATGTGATTGGAAACAAAAATATGCGAATCTTAATAAATTTCTCTAAAAAATATGTGTTCACATGACCCAATTCGGATACAACTCAGAATATATTAAATTTTAATTAAAAAATTATAATTTTTTGTCAAAAACGTTTTTATTAATTAATAATATTTTCTGTAAATCCAATTGAAAAATGTTGGACATTATTGTGAATCAACACACAACTTTTACGATTTTTTATGAAATGTTATGGAGATTTTTATAAAATTGATACCAATCAATCACATCGAGTTTATAAGTCATAAGAAAATGTTGAAAAATATATTCAATTTCATAATAAAAAAATGCTTAAAAATAACAAAGTAATTTTTCCTCTTTCCAAAAAGTATAAACTACGAAGATATCGGACGAAATCTGTCAGTTACGAAGGAATAGGAATGAATTGTCACATGCGAAAAAACAATTACAAAAAAATCGTGAAAATCGGTCTGAAAATATGGGGAAATCCTCACTCGTTGAAACCAAATTTCTATTCGTTCGTCAGTGACACTTACTCGCTCCGGGAAGTAATACCTTCTTACTTCATTATTTTTGGGACAAACTCTGTCAAAAATGCATTACTAGTGTCCGGGTGAAAAATCACTTTGCTGATTATATTTAATTAATTTATATATTTATTTTTTCAAAACCATTATGCAATTTTAATCGAACTTCCGACTAGATGCTATGAGTAAAGATTAAAAAAAAAATATTTCCTCTCTTCTATTTTCAATATTTTTTTACATTTGTTTCCTCCAACATTTTTCTCAATATCAACTGTTGAACATATTCTAATGAGATTGTTTGATTTTGATTAAGAAAAAAGTACACAGATAATATGATAAGTTTTATAGTATAGATGATATTAAAATCAATTTTCTTTAACAATAATAAAAACAAAACAACAAAACTAAATAAACCAACATATAATATATATAAAGAACAAAAAAATATATATTTAAAACAAAGTATCCATAAGAAAGAGAAGCTACTGCAACAAAATCAAATGAACCTATATATATTTAGAAAAACGCCTAATTTTAATTTAATGCCATAAAGAAGACCAAATTGGAAAAAAATAAAACAAATCAAAGGTGAATTTGTTTTTTGAAAACACAATCAAAAAAATATATAGTAAATATATTTAAGTATATGTAAATAAATAATTTTGTTGGTAATTTATCGTTATTTAATTTGTTTTTACAATAAAAACAGGTTTTGTTTAAAATTTGTTTTATTTACGTTTAAAACTCACCGTCATGAAATGCTCAACAAAAACGTTTTTTTAAAAACCGCTCAAAAAATCACATTTTAGTTAGTTTTAGTTTTTTTTAGGTTTTCGTTTGTTTGTTTTTTGTTTGTGGATAACGAAGCGTAAAAGTTAAAGAAAATGTTGGTTTAAAATATGTGGTTTAGAAATGTTATTTTGTAACAAAACAATTGAAGAAATCAGTTTTAAGAGATTGTTGTGGAATGATCGATAATGACCGCATCTTTGAATGAAATATACCATCATCAGACACCATTAATAATAAACAAGTATGTAGTGAAAATGTATATTTTGTTTTATAAGAGAATTTTCTTGCACAAAAAGTAATAATTTTGAAATTTTTAATAAAAATATTAAATTATTTCAAATCCAAATTTTGAGAGAAAAATATATTAGATTTTTTTAAAAAAGGTAAATTTTTGAAATCGCTATTATTTACACTGAAAGAAAGTGTCCCGATATTAAAAACAATGTAATTGATTTGGCGCTAATGACAATGAAAACAGTAGTGAAAGCAGTAATAAAAATAAAATTATCGTTTGATTTAAGTACAAAATGATATTAATTTAGTGTGTTATTGCCTTTGGCTCATAATCAATGAAAAAGTCTTGAATATTTTTCGGTGTATTTTTGGAGTAGAGTATTGATCATTGGGATAGATGAACATTCATAATCCTGGATCAGGATTTTTAATAAGACATTTTTTGCACAAAAAGTTTTACAGGGCGTATTTCTAAGACAGTATTTCTAATTCTTAAAGTTGTTTGAAAATTTGAAAAAAAAAATTAAAAATTTGCTTTTACGAAAATGCTTGCTTTGGAATGCAATAACAAAATGTGTGTTATTTTAAAGATACTGGGTAATTTTTAAACTTCTATTTATTTTTCATTACGTGTTTTCATTTTGCTTCCTAAAATAATATTTTTTTAAATAAAGTTTGTATCATTTTAATATCAGGCTATTTTATGAAAATATAATTGAATAAATGTTTCCCTTAATTTTGCCGAATGTTAACTATTCAAAAAATTCAAGTTATGAAAATATATATATATAGTAATATGTTAATTTAAAATAAACAGTATAGGGATAATTTATAGCTTGCTTTTATACGTGTATTCGATCATCGAAAAATATTGTTTTCGCGTATGGAAGATAAGATAGATTACGATGTTTTTTAACAAAAAAAATATTATATATATTTTAAAAATGTTAATTTTGTTTTAAATATGTTTATCTGACGGGATTTTAAAATCCGAAAATTAAAAAAAATATTATTTCGTTTTAGGAAAATGATTAATGTTCTGCAACGGAATTACTGATTTTAACACAATTTATCTCATTTAAAAAAGAGACATAATGGAATATTTTATATATTATTTTAAATAATATTGTTTTAACAAAATAAAAAAATTTAATTTCATTTTTTTGGTTTAACAAATTTTTGAAATTTTATGAAACATTTTTTTAAATATTTAACATTTCCACTTTTTTAACTAGAGAAAATCGGGTAAAATTTTTTAAAAATTGCAATTTTTGGATTTGAATCAAATCTGGCAGACATTATTTTTTTTAAACATAAATTTATTCTTTTTTAAATAAGTTTATGTGCTTTTCTTTATAAATTTTTCGTTTTAGAACAGGTAGTAGGAAGTACAAGTTGGACCATTTAAAATTTTAAATTTGAATCGGCTATAAAAAAGTACTGATAATTTTTTCAAATTTATGTATGGTTTTATTGGAAAGGTAGAACTTGGTAATTTAATAAGGTTGAACTTTGTAATTTCATATGACTACCACGACTGGCTCGGCAGTACCTCATCGGATCAACCCAATTTTTCAGTACATGTTTGATTGTTTCGGGTCGAATCTCTTCAATGGCAACTTCGATTTCACCTTTCAACGCTTCCATTGACTCTGGATGCTTTGCGTAACATTTATCATTCATGGCTTCCCACAGAAAATAATCCAAAGGGCTCAAATCACAAGTCAAAGTAATCGGAAGTTCAAATTTAAAATTATAAATGGCCCACCCTTTAGGTTTCCAAATTACCAATCCAAACTCAGAAACAATTATGTATTTTCTTTATAACAAAAAACATTTTAAGTGATTCGATGAATTATGTTTTTGTTATTTCCAAAAAAATAATAATAAAAAATTTGAATTTTGTATTCACTAAAAAATTGATTTAAATTTTTTTGGTTTTAACACATTTTTGAAATTTTCACATTTCCACATTTTTTTCAATTTGAGAAAAATCGGTTACAGTCTTTTAAAAATTTAAATTTTTGGTTTTGTACCACATAAAGTTTAATTTTTAAAATTTTTTCGTAATATTGTCATTTTATGTGTTTTTTTTTAATTTTATTGGGTTTTAGAAAATGATGTAGGAAGAAACCTACTTCCACACAAATCACCAATGCAAGCACAGAAACAATTAGTCCTTTTTATACAAAATTAGTCCTTTATACAAAATTAAAGATAATTTAATTAAGTATTCCGTAAATTGTCTTTAGTTCTATCGCTCTTTGGCGTCAAATCAATGACATTGTATTTAATATCAGGACACTTTTCTTCAGTGTATGTTCTGTTTTCATGTCTGAAAATAAATATTAGAACACTTAACAAACATTTTTCATAAAGAAAAATTTCTGATTTGTTTTCGTTTAAAATTTCATAAAATCGTTATTCCGTTTTAATTTTCCAAATTTCCAACCGCACCAAAGAAATTTTGTTCAATAAAAAATAAAAAAATGAACATATTTTTGGATACAAAGAAATTTGTGAATTTTTTTTAATAAAAAATATTTTCGAATCTTTATAACGTTTTGCTATTTTCATTAAAAGAAAATATCATAAAAAAGGTTCAATATTGTTTACATTAAAAAATATTAAAGACGAATGACATTAAAATTAATCCATTTTATACTTAAATACGAGTATAATATATAACTAATAATTCTAATTTAAAAAGTTTTATTGTCTTTGGCGTCAAATCAATGACATTGAATTATATCACGACACTTTATTTAATATAACGACACTTTTTTCAGTGAAATGCTGCATTTGTGTCTGAGACTAAAATTTAGAGAAATTATGGGCAAATATCTTTAAAAGCACTCAAGCTCCCTCCATTACACATAAAAACTTGTCATAGTATATCAAAAGTGATAGAAATCATGGGAATGTTTTCCACAAAAGAGATTCTCATAAAAAAATATTGTATATTATAAGCTGTTTACTCAAATTTTCGCACTTTGTCCTAAATGGTTACTGATTCAGCTTTTTCGGAATGGTTGTGATGTCAGCTATAAAACTCAGAGAAGCTTACTGTGATATCATGAAAAATTTGATTTGTTGGCAAATATTTTGATATTTCCTACAATTTCCATTATATATGATAACTAATGATCTCTATTTTTTAAGGTAGACGGAACAAACTAGTCAGCCGTGCCTCTAAGAACGATATTTGCCCATTATTACCCATTAAAAATAATATTTCAAACTCATCGTGAAAATAACTAACCTCTTCGATTGCCCAGTAAACATTATGGGATAGAGAGAGAATACGATTAATGTCTTTGGCTGAATGTTTCAGTGTTTTGGAGTACCCCAGTGTTAGTGTTATAAATAAGAATATATATATTTTAAATGATGGAAGCTATCTGTAAACTTTTTGTGCAAAAAATTCTTAGGTCGATATTAAAACTTCTTACTGAAGATACAAATGAACACTCATTAAAGTCTATTTGTTTTTAAACTGTTTCCGAAATCGAAGACGGACGGACAAAAGAAATTTCCTAGAGTGTAAAAAACAGATTATATTAAATTATTGTCTATTATTACTATACAAAATACAATGGTGTATGAGAGGTATAGAATGATGAAAAAACATAACACAAACTTTCGATAAAGAAAAAGTTTTAAGAAAACAGAGTCTGAATAGAGAGAGAAGTAGAAAGAAAGTAAGAAAGAAATGTTTGGCAAAGATCACTGATCCCTGGCCCCCAAAAAACTAAATGATTTTTGAATAAAATTGAATTGAATTAGAAACAAACACTCTCAATGAAAAGTAATCGCATTAAGGCTAATAACTGAAATGGCTAAACCAAATATACGAACATATAACTAAGTTGAAAACAGATTTTTTTTGATAACAATAATACGAAAAAAAAAAAAATAAAAAATATAAATGAAAACTTATAACTTATACTAAAGACGTAATATTATTTTCAAAAATTCAATTTTAATCCGAGTGTTGGTTGTATGCAGTGATACGATTTTTGTTTTTAAATATATATATATATATTTTTTAGTTTTCATGTATTTTATGTGGGTTTTATTTTTGTTTTTGTTTGTTGGTTTCGAAGCTTCAGCAACATCAATTGTGTTCCAGTACAAAGTGTTTTGTTTTGTTTGTATCATTATTTCCTATATGTATATATAAATATTTGTTTGTTTTTGTTTTTAAATATTTTATAAATATTTTCAATGACAACAATATGTTATGGGTTTTTGTTTTCTGTTCTGTTAACATGCTTATGTTTTAGATATATTTTTTTGTTTAAATGTTTAACACTTATTGTTTATTTATAATTATTGACATTTTTAATATTTGTTCTTGTTGTTTAATTTTTGGTTTAAAAATTATTATACTTTCATTTATTTTTTGTTGCTGTTTGTGTAAAAGGAACTTAAATATGAGTTTTTTTGCATTTTTATTTCAATTATTTAAAATACACTTAAATTGCTATGTCAACTGCTTTATAATTTCATTAATAATTTGTTATTATAATTTTGGTTGGTTGTTCTGGTTTAACTGGTTGTTGTTGTTTTTTTCTGTTTCATTAAAATGGCAGTTTTCAGCTAAATTTTATTTTTATTTTCTTTAACACTCGATTCGATTTTATTTTTATAATGTACTGTATAATTTTCCTCTTGGTTTCTAGTCTGATAATAATGTTTTGTTCAATAAAATGTCAGTTGTGTTATTGGTATTATATATATAAAGTTGCAATCGTTTTTTCGCTTTTCGCTTTTCGATTATTTTTTGGTTTTGTTTAATTTCAACATTTTCAAATTGAAACCTCATATAAAAAAGTTACAAAATTTTTCCAAATAAAAATCGTTATATTATTACTCGTTTTGTTTTTTCTTCTTTTCGTTTGAGTAAATTAAAACTTAAATATTTTCATATTCTACAATTTTTTATCTATATATTTTACTTATTTTAATTAGTTGTTATTTTATAAATAAATGTCGTTGATTACGGTAGCTCTACTTTGACTGGGATTTTGAAAAGGTACGATTTTAGAAACGTACACTCCAGATATAACAAGAGGTTTGTGTTTAAATATATTTGGTTAAAAAATTTTCGAATGCCCAGATTCATTTTAGGTAAGCCATAATCATTTACAGAATACATACATAATTGGCATTTGCTATGTCAATTAGAAAATGTAGGGCATTGTACACAGAAAATAATAACTTTCAAAAAAATGCAATTAAAAGATGATTGAAGATGTGTACACACACTCAATTAAACATTTGATTGAATCACTTAGAACATTAATTGCCTCAATTTATTTTTATGATTAAAACCAATTGATTGCGGTCAATAATATTGAACGGATAAAATCGATTAAATCTTTGATTGAAGATTGGTAGCCATCCAATCATTTTTTTTATTTCGGCATTTAATTGAGTTTCTTTTTTCTGGGTATAGAAGTTATACTTCACTTTCGTAAAGAATATTAAATAATGGTAGTATGTTGCACATATTGCACCCGTTACACACAAGTGTAGTAACTCAAAATATGTATACAGTTTATTACTAAAGGCAATAAAATATTTATTCTTAAGAGACCTTATTGGAAAAGTAAAATTATTAACCAAAATTATCGACGAAAAAGATTGAGACGACATTTTTCACAGAAGATTTTTCGTGAAAAAGCGAAATTTTCAACGTTTTGAGTTAGACTCTTGCATAACAGAATAAATAAAAAAATTAAAAAAATAATAAAATATAAAAAAAAATAAAATATAAATAATAAAATACAAAAAAATTAAAAATATATGTATAAATAGTCATAATTTTTTAGTTTATTACAGTTTCTAATCTCGCAAAATTTATTTTTTTGTGAGTTTACCTTTTTGATTTGGGATAATAATTTACGATAATTTAAAATAAAATAAAATAAAATAAAATAAAATAAAATAAAATAAAATAAAATAAAATAAAATAAAATAAAATAAAATAAAATAAAATAAAATAAAATAAAATAAAATAAAATAAAATAAAATAAAATAAAATAAAATAAAATAAAATAAAATAAAATAAAATAAAATAAAATAAAATAAAATAAAATAAAATAAAATAAAATAAAATAAAATAAAATAAAATAAAATAAAATAAAATAAAATAAAATAAAATAAAATAAAATAAAATAAAATAAAATAAAATAAAATAAAATAAAATAAAATAAAATAAAATAAAATAAAATAAAATAAAATAAAATAAAATAACATAAACATACACATACACATACATAGCTTATCGGTGGACTGTATAATATAAATCAACTTTGTATTGTAGTTAACAGAAATATATAAATGCATAAATGCAAAAAAGTTAATAAATAAAAAAAAACAATTATTATAAATACATCTACAGATATTATTTCTTTTTAAGAAATCGAATTAAAGCTTTTTTATGGATTGTATCTATGAGAGGTTTACAGAATGTTTATCGTTGAAAGACAGCTTCACAAAACCATAACTTTTATAAAAAAAGTCTTAAAGATGTAATGCCTTATTCATAAAAAGTGATGGAAAGTTTAAAGTAGATTTTAACATTGAAACTCAGTCAAATAAACCTCTCTTAAATGTTTTTGAATATATAATCTTAATGGATATTTTATTCTATGAACTTCATTTAATAGTTTATTTCTTTTTAAGAATTTGAATTTGAAAAACTTTCAAGCCAATATTAAAACAAAATTATATGCCAAAATTTATTAATTGATATAATTAATTTTAGTGACTGTAAATTTTATTAGTGTTTTATTAAAAAATAATTGAATCAAATACAACACATTTTAAATGAAATAATTAATATTTTAATGGAGGATGAAAACAAATAATTATTTTCTCTGATTTAATGTTTTATTTGCGTTCAATTAAACAATTGATTAAATCAATTAATAAATTAGAAGTTTAATGAAACCATTAATATATTTTGTTTCAATTAATAGAAAAATTGTAAGGATTAACAAATCGATTGAATTTAAATTATTGAATCAATTAAGTATTCTAATTGTAGATTGGCAAAATTTAAAACAGTTTTTAATTAGTAATTTTTTCTGTATAAGTCAACACTACTAATTAGTTCATTGAGTACGTGTCTCTATCGTCGCATACTGTTTTGGTTAAAAATCAACATTCAACGTATACATATTACATATAAGGTGTACATTTTGCGTTAAATTACTGTTGGATAAATTAAATATTGATACACATTTTCTTATGAAATATTAGGAATGTTATTAGCATATCATTAAATTGAAAGTGCAAATATAACATATTAATTAAATATAACATAAAAACTACACATACACTACACTTCATATTTTTTAAACATTGCTGCTTCCTTTAAGAGCCAAAATAAATGTATGAAATATAGAATAGGAAAATACATCGAATATACGATACACAGAATATTAAACATTACCTCCAATTAAAAAAAAGGTCGCAAATTATACATAATTGACTAAAAATTCGTTTTGAATCATAAAACATTAATCATATGAATTAATTAATATATTAACGAAGTGAATTAATTTTTATCATTTAATGAATTAAAAAAAAATGATTGAATCAATTAAAAATATCAATTATTAAATTAATCAAAATATCAATTATTGAATCAATCAAAATATCAATTATTGAATTGATTGAATATATTGATTTATGTTTCATTTGAAGATTGGAACAATTTAAATAATTTCCTAATTCTGTCTTTTAATTGAGGCAACTTTTTCAATCAGGTTGGCATCCATGTAAAAAAAATTCCCAGTGCGATGCGGAAGAGCCCATGAAGTCGGCCAAAAACTGTTTTATAATCTTATTTTTTGTTTATAGCTCGATTGTAACATGCGATATATATATATATCTTTGTAGGTCGGTCTCGACGAGTACTACGCTTGCATCATATATGTCGCTGATGTACAATGCCATTTTCTAAAGAACACTTTACTTAATGCAGTTCTATTGGACTAAAGCCATAATACTTTGCTTTGGCTGTACACAATTATATTCAAAAAAAGGTACATTAAGAAATACAAACAGAGAGAACAAACGTCGATCATCGGGCTTATCCATAGAGGTACTAATCATAAACATCATTGCGTGAGTTACGAACGAATATACATTATTTTCAAACGCAACATTTTTTGGAGTCTTTTTGCACTTGGAGATCGATATTAATTTTGTAAATGTGGTAATTACAAAACAATCTGGAAAATCGGTCTTAAAATACGCAAAAAATCAATCGCTGAAATCAAATTTCTATTCGTTCGTCACTGACAGGCTACTCGATACGAGATGGCACATCTATATGATTGAATGTTTATGGTACTAATGTCAAGAGAAGTTGTTGTTGTATGGTCAACAAACAACAGTGGTAATTAGATTATAAATAAATAATCTCAGTGAAACATTTGACAATATTTGCGATAACGCCCAAAAATATGCAATATTTTTCACTAATAATGCAAACAACATGGAAACATATTTTTATCCCCTCACCCTACAGGTTGAGGGTATATATTTTTTTTAGCTACGGGCCAAAATTTTAACACGTCGAAGAAGTGACCTAAGACCCAAAGTATGTTCAGCGGAAATCCGTTTTAGGATATTTTAAGTCATTTGAGCAATGTCCGTCCGGCTGTCTGTCTGACTGGTGCAATAACTCTCGTAACGAATTGACTTCAAATGTGGTACATGATAATATATTTTTTCTATCCCAGGCTAAGTTCGAAGATGTCCATATTGGACCACTCTTTCTAATACCTCCCTCACAAAGGGTTAAAATTTAGTGAAATATTAATTCACTAATAACTTATATAATACTTATCCCAATCATCTGTAATTCCTCACGTGTTAATAGTTTATCCGTCGCTATTATCTTAAGAAAAATGAGCGAAGTGTCCCCACACCTTTTGGTAATTTAATTAAAACCAACTTACAAATATTTTTCGTATGTGATTCGTATGTTTAGCCGACAGAAGTTTCTTACTTGTTATTACAGCTGTAAGTACAATTTAATGTATATTGTACGAAACATTTTTGTTTTTGAAAGGCTTTAATCCAATATATACATATAGATATATTGCCTTGCTCGTCGCCTCTATACTGGGCATAGGCTATATATAAGTTGTCTCCATCTTTATCGACGTACGGCTATATCTTTAAGCTCTCCGATGGTGTTGAAGGTTCTTCCAAGGTTTTGAGATATGGAGTTAATTTCTTGTAGAGTTGATCGTCGCCAGGTTGTTTTGGGTCGCCCTCTATTTCTACTTCCTTGGGTGTTGGAAACAAGAGCGTGGTAGGATATTTCTTCAGGTGGTTTTCGAAGTGTGTGCCCTATCCAGCCAAATTTTCTTCTACGAATTTCGATGTTAATATCACCCATTTCAGATATGTTCCGAAGTTGTTCGTTACTTATTGTGCCGGGGCCAAAATATTTTTCAAATTCTTCGGAGGCTGTGATTAACGAAGACTCTCAGTTTGTTTCTTATAATATCCAATAGATTTTTTTTTAATTTTAGGGGTAGAAACTGCATCAAGTGAAGTCTTCATTAGTCTTCAAATGACATTGTACATCAGCGACATATGTATATGAGGCAAATGTAGTACTCGTCGAGAGAGAAATATCGCATGTATCACAGAGAAATATCGCATGTTACATTCAAGCTACAAACAAAAATTTACGATAAAAAACGATTGGGCACCATTTCGCGTGCTCGGACAAAATGAAAAAAATGTTTTTGCTATTGTCTCGAGGTGAGCTTTAATATTTCGTATCGCATTTGGGATTTTATTTAGTGACCCGGTCTGTATGTGAACAGAATATATATTTGCAAAAAGAATGGCTCTTTCCGATTAATGCAAAATATTTAGCTTTAAAGAGAAGTCTAGAGAGCATCGAAATCTTTTTTGTTGGAAAAGAGGTGTTTATTTAGCTGCCTAAAATTGCACACCCTTCTCATTGTGTGTATCCACAAAATAATAAACTACGATTTACTTTAGCTCGAAAATATGGCATTGGGTCAACGTTGAATATCCCATACTGAATCGGCAGGACGATATTAAATTTTATATTTGTTTAAGGATGTTATCAGGAATTTATTAAAGTAATATACATTGTGCATCAATATTTTGGGACAATTTAATAGGCAAATACAATTTGATATTATAACGTAACTCTCTTTTTAGTGTATTTCATAATATGCATTAGAAATTAGACAAATTGCAAAAAAAATAGTTATTCAATTAGAGTCCTTCTTGACGCATACTTAATTGAATAATTAATTTTGAGTTACAACATATGAGTGTTGCTAACAAATATATTTAATTTTGAGGAATTTTTCTAAAATTGTTGTTGTTTAAACTGTCTTTCATAAGAATACTTAAACTCTTAGAAGAGAGAATATGGATCAGAATTTTTATTTGTTTACGTATGAATTTAAATGTTGACTAAAACGTTTATAAAAAGTTAAAGCTAAATGGTAAAATAAAATACCTCATTTATTTTTGAAAAACAAATAATTTAAAAAAATTAATTTTTGACTTAAACGAAATTTTTAATTGCTGAACCGATTTTTACAAAGTTTACATCGTTTAAACGAGAATGGGAAATTGTTTGTGGATTTTTTTTAATATTTATAATTAGTTTTCAAATTTTAAAAAATTCAATTAAACAAGTAAGAAAGTTCAGTCGGGAAAACCGACTTACGAATCCCCTCACCTTCAGTACCAAAAAAATCATAAATTTATTTTTTTTTCATTAAACTATTATCAATTAAAATGTATTTAATAACTTTAAAGTATAGACTGGTATAAAAGTTATAAGCCGTTAATTGTTGCTTAAAAATAGTACATTACTATGAGTGGAATTACAGAAGATTCTGATAAGTAGTATAGAAGATATTAGAGAATCAATAGTTCACTAAATTTTAACCCTTTGTGAGGGAGGTACTAGAAGGAGAGGACCACTATGGCCCATCTTCGAACTTAGCCTGAGATAGAAAAAAAACAATCCGTTACTCACTCCATTCGAGAGTTATCGTACGCGCCAGCCAGACAGGCAGACAGACACACAGACGGACGGACATTGCTCAAATGACTTAAATTGTCCTAAAACGGATATCCGCCGAACATACTTGGGGTCTTAGGTCACTCCTTCGATGTGTTACACTTTTGGCTCGTAGCAAGTGATATATACCCTCCTCTATAAGGTGAGGGGATAAAAATCGGAGACTCTCACAAATCCAAAGCAGTAATTGGATTTGTGGGGACTCATATTTTGTAAAAGTTATGGACAAATTACTATGGTAAGTCTCGCAATTTTTGACATTTTTCTTCTTTTTCTGCACATATGAATTTTTAATCCCTTTGTATAAAATTTTACACGCAGTGTTTGGCAGAAAAAGATAACAATGAAAAAAAAAATCCTAAAAAAATGTAAGATAGCTATACATTTAGCAACTCTTTATAAACATTTTAGTCAAAAATAAAATACATTTGAAGCAAATTGTTAAATGAAAGTCGAGGTCGGGGAAAGGTGAAATATCGAAAATAAATAAAATATAAAAATCGAGAACTCGAGCTCGACTTTCATTTAACAATTTGTTTCAAAAACCAATACAGGTCGAATAAAAGAGTTTTACCCAAATTTACATATATGTTAATACTAAAAATTTTGACACTCTCTTTTTAATTTAAAGGGTGTTTAAATTGTAAGCGCCGATGTTGAATGTGAACCACACCAAAACGTTAAGTTTTTTTCTGTATTTCATTCGACATTTCTCAATTTCAGACTAACTCAATTTGAACCATGGAAAGATACACAATCGAGCAACGCGTTAAAGTGTTTTAATCCTTTTACGAAAATGGGCGAAAATGCATTTCGTGCACTTCGTTATGTTTTTTTGATCAGCATAATCGACCAAAAGTGTCCACAATCGGGAGAATTGTGCGCAAATTTCAGCAAACCGGTTCTGTAGGAGATGTGAAAACACCTGTGCATGCTCGCCCAGTTCGTTTGTTGCGGCTTATGGGATGGCAACGTCATCGGGCCATACTTCTTCGAAATGAAGCCGTTCAGGCAGTTACTGTGAATGGTGTTCGCTATCGTGAGATTAGCGATGATGTGGACAATGTGGTTTCAACAGGACGGTGCCACTTGCCACACAGCTAACGAAACAATGGCTCTTTTGCGCAACAAATTCTATAGCCGTGTTATCTCACGTCGTGGCGATGTCAATTGGCCGCCAAGGATGAGATAATTCGGCATAATTGAACCATACCAATATTATCATAATAAAAATAATTTCCTAAATAATTTGTGTTTTATTCAAAATCAACATCGGCCTTAAAATTTAACCACCCTTATATGTCATCAACATGGATATTGAATCAACAATTTAAAATACATCAACATTAAAGAAACATGTCTATATGTCTATTTTTGATCTCCCAAAATTATGATGCACCACTGAGCTGTAGCTGATACATAGGATATATGTAGGTGTACGATATATAGGAAAGAATGAATTTAAATACACAAATACAGAAAACATTTACATACACACAGGTACATCTAGGATCTAGCTCAGAAGGTTTAAAAGGTTTCAGTTTTTAAAAAATAACATCAAAATCACAGATTTATTCTTTTTTTTTTCAAAGTAGCAGAGCTATAACATTTATATAATCTGGTATTATCGGTTTTTATCGGATTATTTTTAAAATGTAATTATATATATTTTTTTATTATAATTATATATATATATATATATGTATATAAGACTAGTTTATATTATATTGTTAGGAAGCGCTTTTGTTTATCAACAAATATCTTTATATATACACACACACTCAGGGAGACATTGAATTATGTTTAAAATTGAATGTCTTCGGTAGATTATTTATCTTTCTATTACAAAAGAATACACATAATCAGCCATCGAGAATCAGTAGAATATGAGTGTTCAGTTATCGCGTTCTTTTTTGTTCTGTTCTTTGGGTGTCTTTTCTCTTCGTTTTGTGGTTCATGCGCTACAGTTGGAGGTGGCGGTGTTTTTTTCGAAATGAAATTTGAAATTGGAATTTTTTCAAAATACAACAAATGTTTCAAATGAAATTGGAATGGTCTGGTTGAATTGGTTGTTCTTCTGCGTGGATTTCGATTTGTATTTTTTTGTGGAAGAAAAAACAACACAAGAATGGAATGGAAAAAACAAAAGAGAATTGTTTCGATTGGTTTGAATTTTGTACTGAATGTTTGAATTAAAACACTTAACCGTTAATATTTGAATTGTTTGGCAAACAATACGCGATATTAGCAGTTGAGTGATTTTTTCGGGCGATAGGAGGAAACTATTTAAACACTGTGCTCTAGTAATGAAAAATTTAAATGAACCATAGGATGTGTTGCATTTAACATATATGTATGTATGTAACATTGGTGGGTGGCAGAGGGCGAGGAGGAGGAGGTTGCCTACTACAGGGGGGTTGTTGGAGGTAGCAATATAACAACAACTACAACTACTTGAGGGGCTGTATAAGGGGTGCTCATTATTGCGTTAGGAATGCATTTGGGGGGACCCAGTTAATTCATGTACACTTTGAGGAATTCGTGGGGAGATGTGTTGCTCTTTTTACTTTGGTGTAGAACTACAAAGCAAAGCCGTCAACTCATTTGCATTAAAAGAAAAATCGCAATCTTACAACAAATGAGTATCAAAATTTGGTGCTCTACAGGAAACGGAAATGTTAAATCAGTTTATTGTTCTTGCTGATATCCTTAGAGTGTCAGTGTATTTCAATTGCAGAAAATCCTGCAACGGGGATATGTATGTATGTACTCGTATATACAAAAAGTGTTTGGGAGTAGTTTAAGTTAATGGCTGACTACATGAAATTAGCGTGTAGCAAGGTATGGATTATTGCTTATTATTAATATTTTGTATTTATCTTGAAAACGAAATCCAGACTGCAACTGTATATTTCTGAAAATTACCTAGTATCATGATATAAATCTATTAAAAATATTGCAAATCAGGGTTGTTGTGAAATACAATTGTTGTCGGAATCGTAATTGAAACGGAGAAAAAGAATAATCTGAAGGTTATTTTTTTCGATTTCAATTCCGATTCGGACAACAGTCGAATTCCACAAGGAGAAAAAAATAAGTTGGTGTTACAGAAAGCGTTTTTTTCTCGATTTCAATTCCGATTCCGACAGCAATCGGATTCCACAACAACCCTGAATACTCAAAAGTTGAATATGCGATATAAAGTTGGACGTGTGATATGTATCTTCTACACAGAACAAAATATTATGGACAGCGACAATGATTTTGAGCCATAAAAGTCACTATATTTTCTATATGTACATAAATTTAATACTATTTATGTACTTATTTTGAAGATTATTGGTCTTTGGAAATCATTAAAACTAATGCAATTAAGTCACATATTGTAAGCAAAAGAATAAAAGTAGCAATACGATATCTACAAATTTAGTCCCGTTATACCATATTTCCCTCAAAAACTACGACAATTGCCCCTGTGCTGGTGGGAGAATATAATTTTTTTCAATGGACACATCCAAATCCCCAAAATTCTTGTGGATTTAAAAACCAGAACAGGGGAGAATATAATTTTACCTTTTTGAGAGGGTATCATTCGAAACATGAAACACTGAAAAATTATTTATTTTTTTGCTCAAAGGACGCCGTAATCCTTCAAATTGGGAAAATTCATCATACATAGAATTAGGAAAACTTCCCAATTATAGGAAAAATTTTATTAATTTAGAAGCGAAATATGAAAGATAGTTAGAACAGTTTTTCAGTGTGCGCCCTTTTCACTCCAAAAGGAAACATCTGTCAATATTTCTACTATATAATGGGACAGTATTTCTGTTTGGTTTTCGTTATGTTAACCCTTGATTCTTCTTAGTTCAGTATTTCGGACAATCATTCTAATTTTTCTAGAAGAAGGTAACATACATAGGTCCGTTTTAAACTCAAAAACAGTTTCGAACTCTAAAATCAATTATTTGCTATGATTGGGAGAGAGAATCAATCCCCTTTTGCCTCGAAAAGTACATATTAAAAAAAAATACATATTCATCTTATACATTGCTCCTTTTACCCAAAAAAGTAAGAAACGAGAAAATTCTTTATTATCTTATTATTTTAGGAGGGTACATTTTTTTTTGCTCCAAAAGTAAGAATTTTGTGTGACCCTTTTTTATTAGACCGAGGAGGTGCCATATTTTGGGACATTATATCCACATATGAACGGATTTGCAAATTCATATCTACACAGAAAAAAAATTATCATATATTAAAGATGGGCATCAAAAACGTCCCTAACCTTTAAAACAAGTACATTCGGTACTTAAATATTGATCATTTTATAAATATTATGTACAGAGTTTTCCAACAAGAGGTGTTATTTTGAACCACCCGGTATTTCGGTAGCTGTCACTTTTAAATCTTTTATTCTTTGACATTTGACAAGTAGAAACTACGCCACTACTAAAAATGGAACGATACACGATTCAACAACGCATTGAAATTTATAATATTCGAAAAATCGAAAATCATCGAAAAATCATCTTGACTGATGGGGCCCATTTCCACCTCGGTGGCTACGTCAACAAGCAAAATTGTCGCATCTGGGGCTCGTAAAACCCAAGAGTTATTGTTGAGAAGCCTCTCCATCCTCAACGTGTGACTGTTTGGTGCGGTTTATGGCCGGCGGGGTCATTGGACCTTACTTTTTCGAAAATGAGGTTGGATCAACAGTTACGGTGAATGGATTGCGCTATCGAGAGATGATTAACGATTTTATATGGTCGGAGTTGGATGGTATTGACCTGGACAACGTTTACTTTCAAAAAGACGGAGCTTCGTGCCACACAAGCAACGGAACCATTGCTCTGTTACGGGAAAAGTTTCCGGACCGTCTTATCTCTCGAAGAGGTGATCACAATTGGCCACCGAGATCTTGTGATTTAACACCTAGCGACTTCTTCCTTTGGAGCCACGTGAAAGATAAGGTCTACGCCAACAGACCAGCGTCGATTCAAGACCTCAAAGATAGGATTCGAGTACATAGGGCAGCCACATTGCGATTTGGTTATGGAAAATTTCATGAAAAGGATATGGTCCTGTAAGCGTGGTCGTGTTGGCCATTTGGCTGATGTTGTTTTTCATTATTAACGGCATACCTTCCTCTTTATTATGAAATAAACATCCGATCATTTATCTCAAAAAATGACATTTTTCTTTGAATACCAAAATAACACCTCTTGTTGGAAAACCCTTTTCATTATCTTAATTTGAAGTACTTATTTTAAAGATTAGGTACATATTTGGCGTCAATATTTATATTTATACGAATTTTGTGTACTCATTGTTTAGTAGACCGAGGAGGTACCATTTTTTGGGACATTTTATCCACATATGAAATGCTTGTAAATTCATATGTACACAGAAAAAAAATATCATAAATTTAAAGATTGACATCAAAAACGTCGTAATTCTTTAAAATCTGAACATTCTGTTTTTAAAATATAGATTATTTCATAAATATTAAGTACATTTCCTTAATTTGAAGTATATAATTTACTTATTTTAAAGATTGTGTACATCTTTGGCGCCAATATTTATATTTATATTATATGACAAATTTGTTACTGTGTAGGAGATCTTATTATTTCGGGGCTGTTCTTGTCCTCATAAATTAACAATATATTATTTCTGGAACGTTTTTAGCGTCAAAAGGTAGGAATTTTGACAATCTATTATTTTAAGCTTATTGTAAGAGAGTACTGCATTCAGGACTTAACTCTTGGCCCCTTTTTACACAGAGATTTGTGTTGTCCATAATTTGTTTGGGGTTTCGAACTTGTAAACAAAATTGTGTTTTTTATTTACAAAGTTCTTTAGTCGGTTAAACCACTTCATTCTACTTAAAAAAGTCAATGACTTAATTGAAACAAATAAATAAATAAATTCCTGATATCAGACAATAGTTTAATAGGTTAATTTTCAGCTGAAATAGATGCGCTCCTTATTTATGATCTTTTTATACCTCACGAGTTACAGAAAATCGTTACTAGAGACTAATTTTCTCAGTATCTTCCAGTCATATCGATGAGTCAAGTCTGGTAATATGTCGGACCCGAAATGTGTGAAAGCCGGACAGTGACACAGAAAATGTTCCATTGTTTCGATGTTTTCCTGCATGTCCTGCATTCGTCGTTTCCTACTAGTCATATGCGATGAAGATGTGCTGTCCCGTTAGATCTTCTTACCAATATCGATTTTGTTTAGTTTCAGAAAACTTCTTGTTTTCTTTTCATTTGGGTCACCCCACAGTATCTTTAATAGCCGTCTTTATATCCATATTACGTCCTGAGGTATAGGTAGAAGTACAAAATGTATCCCCTTCTATCCCATTTTGTCTGCTTAAAGTAAAAATTTCGAAAAAACGCTTATTATCCAGAGTTTATATGCCAAGGCTAACATCACGAGATCCATTAACATTTGAGAGCCACATCTTGATCACAAGAATGCGCATACACATACTGAAATTGCTAAATCGACTCAGAAAGAAATTTGATATCCAAAGGTATAATAAACGTTAGGGCATTGCAAGCAATTGCACCACATTGTGATGGCGTAGAGTATTATAATATATTGGAAAGCAATGGTGATAGATGAACTATAGACAGGGGACTTCCCAGAGCTCTAATACATATATGTTCTGAATTGGTGTTTAATATCTGAACTAGACATTTCTAGGTCAGATAAGGGGGACTACTCTAACGGCGATTACGTTTCTGCAAAAAGAGCAACATTTTCGTTGCACTTTTCCCGAAAACTGGACCTTATATCACATTATCGAATTTGAAATAGGAGTTAAGTTTAATTCTACCTTAAACTGGTAAAAATTTTTCAGAGTCGAAATCACCATAAGAAAATTACCTACACCATTACAATAAAAGGGACCGGTGCAACTACGAACGGTTTAATGCAATATTTTTAACAAAGTTATGTTGGATACGACATTTTTATTTAATTTTTTTTGAAAATTATTGAGATTTGGGGCTCTTATGTGTAGTCAGTTAGGGCTTTTTCTTTTATATATTTTTTGAAATAATAAAATAAATTGTATATGAGTTACGCCTTTTTCAGTCACCTATAAAACCCTTATTTTTCGCGCATTACACATTTTTTTAAAGGAGATGTGTTTTCGAGTTTTCTAATTGACAACTACAGGGTGGCGGAGAATGAGCTATATGGTTTGAATTCTTTATAACTTTTTTAATTATTACGCTTTCTTTGTTTTTTCAGCATTTTGTGAAGGAAACTTGGGGAATTAATTATGAATTATGAATTACACGATCGAACAACGTACAAAAATAATTGAATTTTATTTTTCAAACCCACAGTCTATTGTGTTGACACAGCGTATCGTCGTCATTTTAATCCATTTGATTGGAAATTTTCGTCAACACGGGTCTGTGGGAACCCTTCCTGGTGCCGGAAGAACACCTACCGTGCACACCGGTCAAAATATTGAATGTGTACGGGAGAGCGTGCAGCATAGTCCATCAACGTCAACAAGGAAATTATGGAAAATATGTTAAAAAGAGCACGTATGTGCGAAGCAGAAAATAGACATCACTTACAGGATATCATTTTTCAATGCTAATTGCAAAAAATTCCCCAATAATATACTCGGACTGTATTTAAAAAAAATGATAATAATCGCATAAATAAAAATGTTATAAAACATTTAAAACATATAGCTCATTCTGCGCCACCCTGTACATGCATGCATATCGGATTTTTTTTCTAAACAATATAGAAAACGCAATGCCTACAAAGTAGTGTGTAGTTTATGTGTTTAGTCAGTTAGAGCTTTTTCTTTCATAATTTTTTTGGAAATGAGTTACGCCTTTTTTGAAATGGCTATAAAACCGCTATTTTTCGCGAAACACACTATTTTTTGTGTTTGTGATGTGTTTTAAGGTTTTCTAACGCCCTTTCTGAATTAGGCTAACAATTTGTTACTTCTGTTCTCCGTTACGTACTCGCACTTACTTTGTTCGAAACAAAAAACAAAAGTTTCGTTTTCGAGTATTGAATTTTACTTTTCAAGAACGATATTTTCAAAGCTAAATTTTTATTCAATTATTGTAAATGGTATTCTGTTTTGTACAAAAATAAATGGAAACAAATATACGACGCATTACAGATTTATCTTAACTGGATCCTATCGCCGAATCTGCAAATAGATCCAATTGCAAATACACCAAAGACCAAAACTGTATCCTATCACCGATTCTGCAAAAAGGTCCAATGACAAACGCAGCAGAAACCAAACATAACATTACTAACGAACACCGTTTTTCCTCAGAGGGAGTGGGTAGGTGGGATAAACCTTAAAGGAATGTGTAGTTCTAAAATATATACAAGTATTTTAGGCAGGGGAAAAATATGTACTTCTAAATTAAAAGTACTCCCAAAATAACGCTAACTTATTTACAAATTATACACAAAACAAGAAGTATAACACTTCAGAATATTTTTGGGACAAATTGGACATGCATTTAACACAATCATTAACATATGAGGGATTATTCCAAAATCACCAAGAATTTTGTAAGTGGGTTTTAGAAGGGTCATAAATACTATTCTTTTTTTTTAAATAAATAAACGAATTAACGAAGAAGTCTCTTAAACACAATCATAAAGAAGAAGAAACCAAGGTTTGGTTTCTTTTTAAATAGAGGAGGGGGCCCATAAAATCGCATCTCTCCTTTTGGAAAATAAATGAACGAACTAACAATAAAATCTCCAAGCTGGAACCTTAGACCGGTCAACTCTCCGGTGGTTAAGAGTCAATTTCAACACAACAAAAAGACAGCGACGACATCGAATTGAATTCGATGCGAATCGATGAACCAACACCACCAACACTTTGGCGTAGTAGTGCAGTGAGGAGAAGGCCTGGTGCCGGACGACGAAAGGCAACGGCAACAACAATGACCGCGAATCGCACACAGCATAAGTAGCATGGAGAACATAAGGGACCCCATCCTGCTGCTGCTGCATGCCATTGCCGGCCGAATTGACGTTGCTCCTGTTGTTGCTGGGGGAAAGAAGATGATGCCGGTGATTTCGTACTATGACGAATCACTGCCAGCCGCATCTTCTATGATTGAATTAAGATCGATATTAAATGAATACTCATAGAGATTCGAGTAGCGATCACGCTCCTTCCAGGGTGATCGGTGATTCATATAAAGATTTCTTTTACTAACACGAAATATTTGACTATCTTTAATGGATTGATCGTCGTCACATGGCTCACCGCCACCACCAAAATCACACTCTCGGATGGTCAGGCGATTTGTGGGCGATTTCAGTTCGAACATGACGTCCTGATGCTTGTAGCGCGGCCGCATCGGCAGTGGCTGGTAGCCGGGAATGACAACCTTTTGCGAGTCGACCGACTGCGTGGACTGGCGCCGCATGCCGCGTCCCTTGTTGAAGGGGAAGTTGCGCAGCAGATTCGAGTCCGTGCTGCGCTGGGGTGAATAGTATTTGAAGTCTGTAGGCGCCGGGGCCTGCGGACCCGTCGTATGTATTGTGGTCAGCGTCGTTGTGGAGGCCGAGGGCGCTGTCGATGCTTGCAACTGCAGGGTGGAGGGACGTTTCGGCTGTTGGGGCAGTTGAGGCAGTGGGGGCGTTTGTTGCTGCTGTAGTTGCAGGGAGATCCCCGTGGCCGAGACCGGCGTTAAGGCCGGTTGGACTGTTGTCGTGGACACCGTTGTGGTGGCCGGCTGATGGTGCGGATGATGATGCAGCAGAGGCAGGGGTGAGTTGCGCGCATCGAACGACGGTGAGAGGGGCAGGTGCATCGATCGTTTGAGATTCAAACGATACGAGGACACGGCTGGTGAGTGCATCAGCGAGGGCGTGGCCAATGCACTGGGCGTTGTATCATGATGCAGCTGAAGCTCTTGTTGTTTTTGGTATTTGTTATTAAATTGATGAGCAGGTGGTAGTAGTGTTTGTAGTGAACATTTTTGATGTTGATGTTTTTGTTTTTTGTGATGATGTTTGTTGCGTGACTTACCATTTTGCAAGTTGTCATAGCTGCGCGGCCTATAAACGCCGCCAGCTGTCGCCGCACTCCCAGCTTCCATGGCTGATGATGAGGTATTCGACTGTCGATGATGTATTCGCAACAGCGAATACCAATGCAGCAGGTGGAGTGGGATGATTGGTTGGTCGGTGGATTGGATGGTTTTGAACCCCAAATAAAAAACGAAACTCCCACAAAAAGTAAAACCCACCCACAAGGAATGTGTGGTTAATGGTTGATGGGTGGTGGGTTGCAGTGGCACGTGTGTGAGTGTGGTGAAAGTGGTGTATTTGATATGTTTCAAATTCATATGCAGTTTCAATTGGTTTTGGTTCGATGTTGTTTAGTGTTCGATGTTTTTTTTGTTTTTTTGATGATTGTTATTGATGTTGTTTTGCAACGAGAAATAAACGGAGAAAAAAGAACAAAAAACAGTATTGATCAGTGCATTATTAGTTTTTCAAAAAAAGAAAAATGCTTAGTTTTTCTTTCATCAACAGGTGCTCTCATAGGAAATTATTGGAAAAAAATTTGACACCGAGAGTTTTGAAAATGTTTGGAAAAAAAGGAAAATGGCACGCACTTAATCAGGCGAGAACGTAAGTGAAGGAATACGGGGAGACGACTTACCTCATCGTAATATCTTGACTTCAAGTCGGAACCACCTATACTGATGCCACCACCGGCACCGGCTATAATCGGCTGAGAGGTGATCATGGCACCACTACTCACGTGTGTGGCACTTATCACATCACTCAAGGGATGGCGAGGACTTGAGTGTTGTTGCATTTGTAAAATGTATTCATCGGTAGCGATGCCACGTCTGTAAAGGAGAATAATGGCAAGGGATTGTTAAATTGGAAATGTAATACAAGTGTTACAATAAACTAACACTCCACATATCGTCGGCTTAATGCTATTTTGGTCCATACGCCATTTTTGTGTTTTTTGAGTTAGGAGTTGATAATATGGGTTCCAAGCATGCTCTTTCAGAATCTGCAATCATTTTTTTCCTATCTCGCCTAGTTTTCGAGATATTGGTAGGGTAAATTTGTTTTACTCTGAATAACGGGAAATAATTTCGATATTTTTGTTCTATTTCTCAATTTTTCTATCGCCCTATATTTTTCACTCAGTATTTTACGATCTTTCGATCACAATATGTAAATTAGTGTCCATCCATACCGACACTTATTGTGGTCCATGTAATACAAATACGAAAAAATAGTAAAATAAAAGTGGATATGGACCAAAATGCCAAGTACAAAAATTGTTATAACTTGCTTATTTTTGGATGTAATGGCATAGAAATGCATGAGAATCATACAAACACTGTTGGGAACCCTATGAAATATAAAGTGTGCAACTCTTCAGTCCCGTTTTTACTCAAACAATAAATTGCGTTTTTCTCCGTTCATAAAAAATGGCGTATGGAACAAAATAGCATTAAGCCGACGATATATAGATAGCTCTTTCAAAGTGTTTACACTCACTCACCTATCTATTAATGAAGGTGTCATGGGACCGCATAAAATATGACAGCAATTTAAACAGATATTCCCCCGGGAATATGGATTTAAATTGCGTTGACCGCCTTTGGAGGAAAATGAGCCTTTGAGCTGAAAAAGAAAAAAATAAAAAGCGAAAAACAGGGAAAAGGTTAGGTTCATTGCTCCCAGTGTAGAGGGTAGGGGGATTGAGGATGAAAAGCCCGACGTCATTCAAGTGTATACTTACATCTTCATTTGTTGTTTGATCACTGGTGGTTAAATACGTATGAAATCCCGCTAAACCGATCACAGACCAAATGGAAAAGAAGCATATAAATACCACAATCACGGTGAATGGAGCCTTTTTGATGACTTCAAATACTTCCTGTTCAGTTTTCATTACTGCCAATGCGGCGACGATATCCCAGCAAAAAAAGAAGAAGAAAAACACAAAACAAAAAACACGGAGACCAAAAAGCCGAGAAATTCCAAAAAAGAAAAACCAAATAGAAATACATACATATATAAAAAGGGATTTGTTCTGAGCTTAAAGGGAATATAAGGAGGGAGGGAGGGTACGGTGGGTACGGTTTGGCGTATTCTGTTGCGGTTCTTTTGAGTTCGTTTGTTAGTTCGTTGGTTGGTTCGTTCAGTCGCGTGTCGCTATGTGTTTAATTTTAATTAAGACATCGTTTTACTTACATAATACTAAATGCGTCACAGAGCATGAAAATATGAACACGGCTAAAAAAGCCAGCGAGACTAGAAACAGATAAAAGAAGCGATAATTACGTTTACCCACACAATTGCCAACCTAGAAAGAAAAACACAAGAAGAACAAGAACAATAAACAATAAAAAGTAAAAGTAGGGAGACACAAAGAAAATAAAGGGATAAAAAAAATCGTCAAAGGACATGGACGACGATGGCAACGAGAATGATGATGATGATGAGGAGGAGAACAGCATTAATTAGAAATTCGCTTTAAATCTAAATCTATGTGAATCTGAAAACAATGTCCCCTTTCGCTTTTGTCATAACAAATGGGGCCATTGTACTCATACATTGCACAGTAGTTTTAAAGACGTAATAGATAATAAGGAACGTTTTCCCCTTTTTAATAGACTGATTAATTTCATTGATCAATTGAAAAAACCAACCATATATGTATTCTTATAGATAACAAATCCGAAGAGAACCTTCTGCGACAAACAAGCTAAGCTGCATTGACTATAAGAAGCCAAGCTTTACTTTGATGTGGTAAGGCCGGTTTTGACTTACGTTTGTCGCACTTGGGGTACTCTTATGAGCAACATGGATAGGTTTTCTTATACCCTCAACCCTATGACATGACACTTGACATGAAATCCCTCATATGCAAACTTTATGGAGCCTATGAAGTAATAAAATAAGTATACTCCCACTTATTTTGTCACTCCTTTTGTAACACCTCGAAATATTGATCGGAGACTCCATAAAGTATACAAAAGGGGGGGGGGGGGGGGTGATTTCATTTCAACACGGGGCAAAATCACCTTTTTTGATATGTTTGAATCGAAAGAAAATATATTTGGAACACAAATTTTTAAATTATATATTATTCTTAGCAAATACATTTTATTTGAAAATCAATAAAATGTATTTGGAACGCATATATTAATATATTACAACAAAATTTATTTGCAAACTAAATTTCTCAAATAAAATATGTGTTTAAATACAAATAAAATTATTGTTTAGGAATTTTTCCAAATATATTTTATTTAAAAAAAAAAACATTCAAAACATTTACTGACTTTTTCGAAATTCAGTTTTAATTTTTCCTTGTTTTCGAATTAGACCTCCCAGTTATGATACCATATTAACTTCCGTTTTAAATCAATCATTTAAATTTTCTGAGTATTCCAAGCCATCATTAGTTGTCAATCCTCTAAGTAATTTATTTTAATCCAAGATTATACGATTTCAATTATTATTATTTTACGATCATTTAACATTTCTAAAAAATTAACTTTGAATTCCTAAAAAATTTAACACAATTTATGTATTTTCCGAATACTGAAATGCAAATAAATATTTGTTTCGGAAATAATAGTCCCAAATAATAACATATTGGGATGTAAACAAAGATTTGTTTAGAACGACATCTTCCCAAGTATATAATTTTTGTATATACCAAATACTATATGTTTAGAGTGTACCCTGAATATATATATGTTTCAAGCCGAATATGTTTGGGACAATATACTACAGAAGCGATTTTTTTTCAGCGTGAAGTGGCCAAATTTTAATAAAATCGCTGTCTTCTGATCGGGATGAAACACCAAGTTTAGTCCTATTGGATAGTAATTATGACACAAAATTTGAACGATTTATGCGTCGATTTTCTTTGGAATGGCCCCATTTTATTCATGACCCATCACACTTTACGACAGAATAAAAAAATATAATAAATGTGAATTTTTTTAATTAAATAATTATTAAAATGTTCTAATAAATGGGACTTAAAGCTCTCATTAACCAAATTGGTTAAATTGGTTATAATAAAATATATGGTTCAACCTCTATTTATTTCCTCACCTTACAGGGAGGAGGGTACACGCTGAATAAAAATAGCTTCTATAGTATAATGTGCCAAACATATTCTGCTTGAAATATGCATATGTTTAGCGTACACTCCAAATATTATGTATATATAAAGCGTGATCCATTTCGAGGTTCCCTACTTTTTTAAAGAAAGAAAACACAGAAAATTCAAATTGAATGTTTATTACCATTTGAAAGAACATTCTTTGGCATTTATTTTTTTAAGATTATGTCTATCAAATGTTGGCCGCGGCTACGTCTCAGATGGTCCATTCGTTGAGTCAAATTTTCGATGACTCGTTCGAGCATTTTGACTGGTAACTGGCGAATGACACGCGTGATGTTTTTGTTGATCTCGAATGTTGCTGCGAACGGCGCCGAATCGACTCTCCACGGTCTTCGTGTACAGGGTCTCCCATATTCGACGGACCCATCTGGCAACGCCATAACTTTTGACAGAGATGTCAGATCGCTTAATGACATACCGCGTTTGAAGCGTCAGTCTAAGCAGATTTTTACCATGGAACAATACACGCCACGCGAGCGCTCTGAAATAGTTGAAATTTACATTCAACAGAAGAAGTCAAGTCAACGTGCTTTTAAAATATTAAAAAATGTGAGAAGTGCGCCTTCTAAAAACACCATTAAGCGTTTATACGAAAAATTTTTGACTGGTGAGGCTCTTTCTAATCCGAAGAGGCCAAATAAAAGTCGACCAAGGCGATCGGCCGAGAATATCGATGCCGTACGAGCCAGTGTTGAGAGGTCCCCAAGAACATCCCAAAAACGCCGTTCTCAGCAGTTGGGCATGGCTCGGTCCACTTTACAACGGATTATTCGCGTTGATTTGCATTTGTTCCCGTACAAAATTCAATTGACGCAAAGATTGTTGCCTGCGGACAAGCCTCGTCGATTGGAATGGGCCCAACGAGTCCGTGGGTCCGTCGAATATGGGCAACCCTGTACACTCTCAGCTACGGCCGCTACATTTTCGTCACTGCATGCTGGACTGGACTGCATGCTGGACTGCATGCATACTGGGTCTCAAGATGGGTAATGATGTTGCGAATAGTACGCTCAGTAGACCGATTATGTTGACCATAAGCTGAGCGAAGTGCACGAAACACATTCCTCACAGAACGTGAATACAATGAGTTTATTTATATCCGGGACCATTCACACGAACAAAGTTTTTTGGGTTCATGCGTTGATATAGCCTCATTACCAAGGTCCCTTCCGATTTAGCTTCTTAATTAATGCCATAGAAACTACAAATTTCAATTGATCGGGAGGAAATTTGTTAATGTGACTTCATTTACACTTAGAACTATTGACACGAACAACGTTCGTAGTATATCAGATTGGGCTGATCGAACTTTACGCCGTTTCTTCATCTTTATATTCTTTTAATTGATGTTTAAAGTCGACGGTACTTTTAGTATTTGGACTATAATTTTGGAAAGATATGTTTTCAAGCTATTGATAATGCAAAAGCTAATTTTTTTTCTTTATTTTATTTGTATACCCTCATTTCAGTGTAACTAGGGTGTATATATATTATGCTATGGGCCAAAAGTGTAACATATCGAAGGAGAGATATAACCCCCTAAGTATGTTCGGCGGAAATCCGTTTTAGGACATCTTAAGTCATTTGAGCAAAGTCCGTCCGTCTGTCTGCTGGCTGGAGCGCACGATATCTCTCGTAAGGGGTAACCGATTGACTTTAAATTTGATATGAGCTAATATTTCTGTCTATCTCAGGCTAAGGTCGAAAATGGGCCATATTTGTCCACTCCTTCTAGTACCTTCCCCACAGAGGGGTAACATTTAGTGAAATATTGATTATCCAATAACTTCAGTACTACTTATACGAATCGTCTGAAAAATTTAAAATTTGCCCTTTTTAGTACCTCCCACACAAATGGACCATTTCGCACCAAAACTTAACAGCTTGTATAATATGAATATTTGTACAGTGTACTATAAAAGGTACCTACAGTCCAGGGAAAAATGGGAGTTATTCCCACGCCCTTTTTTGGTACATCCCACACAAACTTACCATTTGTTAGAAAAAGTTAACAGCTTATAGTGTGAGTACCAATGTACGAAAATCCTACAAAATTTTGCACAGTGTAACGCTTTTAAAGTACCTACAGCCCTGTTAAAAATTGGTCCCTTTTTGTACCTCCCACGCAAAATGGCCAAATTCAAACCAGTGCACATAAACGCTTTTAATTCGGCACTGTGTATGTATTAAAAGTATCTACTGTTCAGCGAAAAATAGGTGTATTTGTTAAATCCCTTCTGGCATCTCCCACATAAATGTACAGATTAGTCGGTTTACCCAGCTGAAACTTTCTTCCTTGTTTTTATATGTTTAGGAACAATTTCGCATATTATCGCTTACGGCTCCAAACAAGTTCGAATTACTAGTGTCCTGAGATACATCGATACTCCATCCTAAAACATGCTAAGTCGACTTAGCATAGTTTTAGGGAGATTACATTTTTAATTTCTAAATATTCCAAATTATATTCAGTCAAAATATGGTGTTTATCCGTCAACCCAATCAAAAGTTATTCACAAAACTGTACAGGTCATTCGAATTCCACAAAAATTTAAATAATTCATCAAACTTCATAAAGCATAGTTTAGAATGGAGGTATCGACATATATTAACACATTGTAGCGTATGAGTACTTTTTGCTAAATGTTGAAAAATTGGATCTTAATCACTGCTTTGGATGCTCTGTTTATCTAGGAATAAGTAAATTGGGGTGTCCGGGTTCGAATCCCGCAGCAGATTTAACCTTTCTTATTAGAATTTTATTTTTTCTAAATTATTCAATTTTAAGTAAATCTATTTTGAATAAATAATGTTAAAATTGTAAATTTTTATTATTACACCGTGCAACACAAATTTTTGGTAAAAAAAAAAAAAAACGAAGTGTACTGTATTTTTTGGCCGAGTTCGCGTTTAAAAGGACATGCCATTTTTTAAGGATATCATTATTCAATTATTTTTTTGTAATAAGTAAGTAAGACGATATGGGTGTCAAATGAAAAGTCATATTTTGGGCTACCTAAATACTATTTTTGATTTTCGAACTAAAAAAATGCGAAAATGGCCTCGCAAATTTTAGTCCCTCATTATCCTTTAAGATCAACGGTAGACAATTTTGAAAAAAAAAATACATTGTGCGGATATTATTCTTCATCAATTCATATCCAAATTTTAGGAATCTACGTTGATTAGTTTGTCTTATATATGTTTTGGAATAATTCTACTGTGGATCTTAAAGGATAATGAAGGACTAAAATTTGCAAGGCCATTTTTTCAACTTTTTTGTTCGTCTTTTTAAAAACAAAAATAGTATTTTGATAGCCCTTTCATTTGACACACATATTGTTTCATTACGACTTTACGAAAAAATTAAAAAAAAATTTGATTAATTATATCCTTAAAAATTTCATGTCCTTTTTAACCCAAACACGACCAGAAAATAAAAAGTACAATCGATACAATTAAGTTCTAAATAAAACTTCATTCAAATGGCCTCTACGACTTCTTCTTCAGGAACGAATTGGATGAACCCAATTTTCGAGGATTTTTCCCACTAAATCAAGTCGTATGTCATAAATGGCACGTTCAATATTGACTTGTAGAGCTTGAAGAGAGTCTGGTTTATTTCGAAAGACCAATGACTTAAAATAACCCCACAAGAAATAGTCCAATGGTGTTAAATCACAACTTTTTGGAGGCCATTCAATATCACAATTTCTTGAAATAATCGAATCTCCAAACTTTTCTTGCAACAATTCAATTGTTTCATTTGCTGTGTGGCACGTAGCCACAATCGGTCAATGGCAAAATAATAGCTCTTAACGAGAGCTAAAATATTGCTCATGGGTGTCAAGGTCGTAGGTCGACTGGAAAGAGTTTTTTTTTTGGATTTTAAAAAAATGGACTTAGCATCATTTTCAAATGTGAACGGAAAGTTTATTTTTGCTCAAGTTCCTTAACGGTACGTCGGATCAAGGTCGGATGGGTGTCAAGGTCGTAGTTCGACTAGAAAGTGTTTTTTGGGTTTTAAAAAATTGACTTAGCGCACGAAAAGTTCCAATTGAAGAACGATTATTTTGATAATAAAACTGAATAATACATTTGAATCTCATATTTGACGATTTTTTTATCGGCATTTTGAATGTTCATATGTGTTAAAATTCACATTCGTTGAGTGTAATTCGATTCAGTCGAATAAAAGTTTCAAACTTGTTAAAAGTTAATTAGGTTAAGAATTCGTTGTTGATAATTACTGTGTACCCCTAAAATGCCTACCAGGACGAATGGTTGTAAGTCTATTTCAGACAGTTCTTTAGTCTAAAAATCATCTAACAATGACTGGCAATTACATACAATTCGTGTGCCACCCTTTTTCTATTTAAAGCAAAAATTGCCATAAAAATTCCCTCGTGGCAAATGTTAAATAGTCACGGTGATTCACAAAATAAATACATATTTTCTAAATAGAAACCCCAATTGTAGAGGGAATATACAATTTTCATAGCCCTACTCAGACTATTCCATTTCCATTTCAATTTTTATTTTTATTTTGAATTAAATGTCTCAATTGGTAAGAAAAGAGGACACAATTATGGTGACAGTTTCATAACAAGTTTCAGTTTTCAATGTTTAAGAATGAAATGAAAAACTAATTAAAAGAATAAATAATATAAAAAGTAAACTAATAAAAGAATTCACAATATTATAGTAGTTTTGGGGGGAGGGATTTTTTTGTGTGGATCTTCTGCTCTGTGCCTATGTTCTGTAGTAGTATTGAAACTTGCAGTTTCTATTTCACCGCAGCATTCATATTCTTCCTTATATCCTCTTCCTTATATCAGATGTCACAAATTCACCGAATACTTTTCCCTTGAGGGCACCACTAAGTGGGAAAAAAAGAAAAACTCATGAAAAATATGAAAAACTGCAATGCGATATGTTGGCACAGTAACCAACTGAGTAACAATTCGAGTACATGTGCATATTGTATGTTGCAGAAGTACTACCTACCTATCTGCTACTACTACTACGAGCTATGAGTATGTAGTACTCGTATGTACTCCTTGCTCTTGTCCTCATACTAACCGAAACATAAAATTAAAAAAGCTATATTTTATATATTTAATGTTGCTACTTGGTGCATCAAGGAGATGTGGCATGAATAGTTGTGCGAAGAAAAATAGCAGCACTAGGGAAGAGTAGAGGCATAAGTGAAGGCTAAAATCAGGTTAGGAAAATGGATAATTCTACAAATTTGCCACAAGGGAGTAATACTGTTTTTTCTTATTTTTCCCTCCGGATAAAATTAGAATGTCAAAGATACTGCACCTTAGAGTAACAGATGCAATATGTTGCCAACTAAACCGTATACTTAAGTTATATTACACTGTGCAACAACAAACTTTAGTTCCACTAGCGATTCTATTTTTTGATGTATATTGCATTAAGTCTCTATTAAAAATATAATGAAATTATAAACGCGATGGATATTTATCCCCTCAGAGAGGAGGGTATACTCGTACGAGTATATCATTTGCTACGAGCCAAAAGTGTAACACATCGAAGGAGTGAACTAAGACCCTAAGTATGTTCGGCGGAAATCCGTTTTGGGTCATTTTACGTCATTTGAGCAATGCCCGTCCGTCCGTCCGTCTGTCTGTCTGCTGGCTGGTGAGCACGATAACTCTCGAAAGGAGTAACCGATTGACTTCAAAAAGTTAACACAAAGGGTTAATTTTTAGTGAAATATTGATTCTTTAATACGTTCTATACTACTTACTCGAATCTTTTGAAATTCCACACATAGTATTAGTTTGTTAGTCACTAACACGTCAAGAAAAATGGGTGAAGTGGTCACTCCTTTTTTGGTACCTCCCACACAAATGGACAATTTTGCACCAAAAGTTAACAGCTTATGGCTTTAATATAAGTTCATACAAATACTTGAAATTTTGTACAGTGTAATACTTTTATAGTACCTAGCGTCCAGAGAAAAGTGGGCGTTATTGGAACGCCCCTTTTGGTAGCTCCCACACAAATGGACCTTTATGTACCAAAAGTTAACAGGTTTTAACTTTAATATCAGTGCATACAAATACTAGAAATTATGTACAGTGTAATGCTTTAATAGTACCTAGAGTCTAGTGAAAAGTGGCCGTTATTGGCACGCCCCTTTTGGTACCTCCCACAAAAATGGACCATTTTGCACCAAAAGTTAACTGCTTATGGCTTTAATCAGTTCATATAAATTCTTGAAATTATGTACAGTGTAATGCTTTTATAGTACCTAGAGTCCACAGAAAAGTGGGCGTTATTGTTACGCCCCTTTTGGTACCTCCAACACAAATTTAAATTGATAATAATTTAATTAAAACAAAAAAAAATACATTTACCATTTTTTTGGGACTCAAGGTGAGGGGATTCATAAGTCGGCTTACCCGACTTAACTTTTTTCTTGTTTTTTTATTATTTTTGCAAAAAAAAATCGGTTTCAAAAACTGAAACTAATTTCCTCGTTTAAACAAAGACCATGTTATGTGATTCAATGAAATGCTTCATTATTTATCACGAAAGTGAGGAAACGTAGCCAAAAAAAAAATATATATACTCGTGAGGATATCTCGTAATAAAAAGAAATATTCTTTATATCTAAGAAAACATTTTAATTTTTTTCGATTTTTTTTCTTAAGAAATGTAATTATTTATATACGCACAACCGAAAATTGTAAAAAATTGTATTGTGTAGCGCTTAGATTCAAAATATATAAAGGTAAATACGGAGCTATCTCCAAATATGGATCGATTTTCTTGGAACTACACCATTTCCAAATGTAGTTTAGAAAAGATCAATTTCAATTCAGAATTCGACAATTGAAATTCAGAAATTCCATTTGAAATTCAGAACTCGTCTATCAAAATTAAGATTTTCCATTTAATTTTCAGAACTCTTCAATTGGAATCCAGATTTTTTCATTTGAAATTCAGAATTTGTCAATTAAAATTCAGAATTCGTCAATTAAAATTCAGAATTTCCATTTGAAATTCAGAACTTGACATTTGAAATTCAAAACATATCAATTGAAATTCAGAAAATATTTATATAACAGTATTAAGGTATATTTAGAAAGTGATTTGACTGAAGAGAATACAAAAATTTTTAAATTGAATCTGGGTCGATATATGACAGGTTCAGACTGTTCCTAATTCTGACAATTGTTTTCCACTCTTGTGCATTATTGATGCGAAAAACTGTTCTGCGTTGGTCCATTTTTATACCCTCCACCATAGGATGGGGGGTATATTCATTTTGTCACTCCGTTTGTAACACCACTAAAATTTTATCTGAGACCCCATAAAGTATATATGTATATTTTTAATCACCGTTAAATTCTAAGACGATTTAGCCATGTCCGTCCGTCCGTCTGTTGTAATCACGCTACAATATAATACTTGAGCTAGGTGGCAACCATATATGGCATCTCCCCGATTTGACTTCTTAAAGTCATAGAGACCACAAATGTCAACTGGTCGGGCTGAAAGTTGGTAACTGGGGTTTATTTATACCCGTTATCCTTCACACGAGCAACGGTAGTCATAGGTCCATGTTTTGAAATAGCCCCCATACAAAAGTCCCTCTAGATTAGACTTCTTAACGCCACAAAAACCTCAAACTTCAACGAATTGGGCTGAAATGTTATAATGAGTTTATTAATCATTCACGTGCGATCCATGGTGGAGGGTATATAAGATCCGGCATGGCCGAACTTAACGTTTTTACTTATTATTACGAATGGCCCCTTTGTTCCTAAAAAAATTATGCTTGGCCACGTAAAAGTTGGTTATAAAGGGGTTTCCAACAAGAGGTGTTAATTTGGTACTCAAAGAAAAATGCCATTTTTTTAAATAAATGATCGGATGTTTATTTCATAATAAAGAGGAAGGTATGCCGTTAATAATGAAAAGCAACATCAGCCAAATGGCCACCACGACCACGCTTACAGGACCATACCCTTTTCATGAAATTTTCCATAACCAAATCGCAAAGTGGCTGCCATATGTCCTCGATAGCCTCACGAATTCTATCTTTGAGGACTTGAATCGACGCTGGGCTGTTGGCGTAGACCTTATCTTTCACGTCGCACCAAAGGAAGAAGTCGCAAGGTGTTAAATCACAAGATCTCGGTGCCCAATTGTGATCACCTCTTCGATAGATAACACGGTCCGGAAATTTTCCCGTAACAGAACAATGGTTTCGTTGCTTGTGTGGCACGTAGCGCCGTCTTGTTGAAGTAAACGTTGTCCATATCAATACCATCCAACTCCGACCATAAAAAATCATTAATCATCTCCCGATAGCGCAATCCATTCACCGTAACTGTTGATCCAACCTCATTTTCGAAAAAGTAAGGTCCAATGACCCCGCCGGACCATAAACCGCACCAAACAGTCACACGTTGAGGATGGAGAGGCATCTCAACAATAACTCTTGGGTTTTCGAGCACCAGATGCGACAATTTTGCTTGTTGACGTAGCCACCGAGGTGGAAATGGGCCTCATCAGTCAAGATGATTTTTCGTTGGAATTCCGGATCATTTTTATGCATTTCAAGGACCCAATCAGCAAAGACACGACTTTGTTGATGTTCGGCCGGCTTGAGTTCTTGTGTTAACTGAACTTTATAAGCCTTAAGACCCAAGTCTTTATGCAAGATACGGTGTAATGACGTTTGTGGAATGCCCAATTACAAAGAACGACGAGGAATGGAGAAACCTGGGTTTTCTTCAACACTTTGGGCTACACCAGCAATATTCTCAGTTGTTCTTGAGCGACGTGCACGAGTTTTATTCTTCACATCACTAACGTGTCCCAACAGCTCGAATTTTTCCACCAATTTCTGTATTGCAGTCCTTAGTTTTGCGAACTGTGACTGCAAGAATTTCACCATTTCTGTAGTGAATTTTAATAATTTCAATGCGTAGTAAAACGCAAATTTATCTTTCAAAATAGATAACTTCAACTTATACATAGTGTTTGGTGGGATATGAGTGTTCTTTCGAATGCCATAAAAAATTTTTTTGTAACAGCGAAAAAATTTATCACAAATTATTGTGATGCACGCTACAATAAATGGAAGCAACTTTGAAGGTTAAGGTATGTTTTCGAAATTTTTAGCAAATTTTGCATAATAAAGCACCCAAAATGAAATACCTATAAGAAAGACGAATATAAGAGAATTCTAAAAAAAATTATTTGCAGGCAAAAATTGTTGTAGTTTTTTATCAAAAGCCGTGACGCACGCTACATTTTTTCCTGTCAAACTTTTTATAGTAGAAATTTTGTTTATTTTAACAAATCAAATTGCATTACTTTTAATATAATTTTTTAAAACATTTTTTTATATTTATAAATGTATTTATGAATGAATATATGTTTATAAATGAATGTTATGGGTTATCTATTTTAGCACTACAAATATTGATAAAACCCCCTAAAAAAATTTTTTTCTAATAAAATTAAGAGATATGATGTGAGGAACCATTTTTTTTAATACTTTTTGTATTAATGGACACCCACAAATATTTTTTTAACATCTAATTAACCAAACTAAAGTTGGATCAATTTTAAAATTTTTTGGTTGGTGGACTGTTTCTGGGATTTGCCCATATCTCCCTCCCAAAGTACAAAATTCTATTTTACAGTTTATGGCAAACGAGCATTTGTTTTTAAATAATATCATCATTCATTTCTTTAACAACAATTACTGAAATTTTGGCGTTTTCGTCTTTAAGCAATATAAAATTACTCGATTGCCCATAAATTTCTGTTAATCCTCAAAGGGATTATAACATTTCGAAAATTAAAATAGACCCACACTCCCCAACGCCAAAACAAATCCAAAGCTTATTAAACAAATCAAAAATTAAAAATGAAGACATTGAAGCTGAGTGTTAAATGCTTCTTTAAGATGCATCATTAAGAAGATAGTGGTATAGGGGAGGAAACGCGGGAGAAACCGAAAGCCATCCTAATTCTCATATTTCATTTGCCGCATGTTTAGGCAGTACTTATATTTAAGCAATTTGTCATCAGTATCTTGAGGGATCTGTGTCGTCTACAACAACCGAGAGAGAAAAGCTCTGTTATTAATTGATTTTTAATTGTATTTCTCCGAATGTGTCTGACGCTTAAAGATAAACGCTGAAATGCCACAAGTGGTTTAATATTGAGAAGTCAAACAGAAGTCCTTGACTTTTGATTATATCCTTACCAAATGGAATTAATGCTCTGCTATTTTGAAGTTCACGGCTTTAGCTGCAAGGCGAATATACTTTGAACGAACAAGTAAGAAGGAGAGAGACAGATAGTGTTTTTTCCCATCTAAGTAGCCTCACTTCAAAAACGAAAGGAGGAGGAAGAGAAAGCAGAGCAGAAGAAGTAAAGATAAAAACAAACTTGAACAAGAAAAATGAAACCACTTCATAGAAAAAAATCTCGGAAAAAATATAGAAAAAGCGGAGAAGAACAAAAACTGTATGACTGAGGAGGTAAGGGGCAGCACTAGTTTCCTCAGTATTGATGGTGAGTGGCGCCAGAGCTACAAGTAACCCCGACCAAAACGAGACTAACTACTCCGCGGCATTCACAGGTATGAGAGCAATGTCCGTCCGTCGGTCTGTCTGTTCATTCACTTAGTTTTTTCGACCTCTTTCCTCCCCCAAACGTTTCATTCATTTTCTTTTCTTGTGCAAAAGATGAAAAGGATTTTCTCTCACAATTTGTTATTGCTGTTGCTTTTACATCTTCTTATACTGTTTCTTTTTTCTATCAACTTTTGTAGGTTGAGCGCCTTTTTTGATGTAACAACGCTTACACCGACAAACACAACACTTTCGATTTAACACTCTCTGAAGGTCGTTTCATTTATGGCTCTGTGTGTCTGTGACTGTGTCTGTCTACGACTATGATGACAACGACAACGTTTGAGTGTAGGAAAAAAAGAGCGCAGAAAGGAAAACGCACTGTTGCAACAGTGGTTAACAGTGGAAAGTGGAGAGAGAGGAGGTGGTGAAGATGTTAATTTTGTATGATACACCTTCGACGACAAGGACTTCTGCGTTGGCTAAGATGTCTATGAGTGGTTGTAAATACATATGCTTCTGTTGTTATCGGCGAATTCAGTTTTGTTTGTTGTCGTGTTGCTTAACACTGACACATACTAATTATCCTTTGCGGGAACGATTATTAAGGATTTTTAACTTTGTTTATTTCGACAATATGACATTTCTGTCTCTTTCAGTCAGTTAGCCAATAGGTTTGCGCACCGGTTTTGTTTGCTTTGTTACGCAAATGCCGGCGACCTTTGAACGTCTACGCAATTTTCCTGTTTCAAACAATTGTTGGTACATATAAGCAAATACTCGCCTTCGCAAACCGACCTACAAGAGTAAATCACAGGGTGACCCAAAATTAATTGTGGGATTTTTTTTTTGTCAAATTAGAGAACTGCTCGACTCATAATCGCCAGCAGAATCAATCTAATCGTGTCTGTTCATCCGTCCATGTGTGTAATGGGCGGCCTATTCTGCGAGTTCTCACATTGGTTGTCCAGTCGATTGCGGTCTTAGCAATATAGCCATTTGGTCTGCGTAATGTGTTTCCAATCCAGCGCCATTTGCGGTTCCGAATTTCGGTATGGACGGGTATTTTGTGGGATCTGCTCCAAAGTTGACCGTTGGACATTGTATCAGACTAGTATATCCGTAAAATTGTACGTAAATTGGAGATGCTTGGCAAAAATACCAGTGAATATTTATGAACCAAACTTTGTTCGAGAACATTTTCTAAGAAGTTTTCTTTAAGATGAAATATGTTACATTTTCTCAAAAAACATCTTTTTCCCCAAAAAAAATTAAAAAATTTTTTTTTTTTTTTTTAAATAACTTCAAATGGCCATAACTTTTGTCATTATTGCGTAGATTTTTTTCATCATAAAGCCAATTTTGTTGCCATTTCAGAAAAGTTTATGTAACAAAATCGGTGCATATCCTGACCCGATATTTCCAGATTACTAGGACAGGGACTGGGAAAAAAATAATTTTCTATTGCAAATCTCTCGGTAACTGTATAAGCTAAATAACAAATCCTTTTGTAGGCACCGGTAGAAAGCACAAAAAAAATCAGACGAAAATTACACGAGCTTGAAAATTTTCTTCACCCGAGGTGGCCAAGTTTGAGGCCCTCTGCCCCTGTACATATCATAGAGTGCCGAAGCTATAAACTGAAGTTCTCTAAAATTCTCCTTGCCAAGTTCTGCAGCAATCGGTTGTCTGGTTAAGAAACATTCGAATTATTCTGGCCGTTCCTCCCACTGTGCAGCGGTTTGAGGGATATTGAGCTTAGAAACAATATAAAGGGTCCGCCAAATAACTTTTTTTTTTGAAAATGGTATAAAAAAACTATTTAATATTTTCTCAAATTTCTTTTTTATTTGAAAGTACAATCCTTCCGGTTAATAATGGAAAATAATTTCATTCAAATATCTGCCTCGGCTGGCCATGCAGTAGCCTACACGATCGGTCCAATTTTTAAGCACATTATCGATTGTGTGCAGCTGTATTTCACCAATGACTTCACGAATATTGCCCTTTAAAGCGTCAATTGTCTCTGGCTTGTCGGCGTAACACTTATCTTTGAGGGCACCCCACAACTAATAGTCCAACGGTGTCAAATCGCAGCTCCGAGGTGGCCAAACGACATCAGCTCTGCGGCTGATAATGCGATCTTCAAAAACAGGGCGCAAAACATCGAGTGTAGCTTCAGCTGTGTGGCACGTAGCGCCGTCCTGTTGAAACCAAATGTTGCCAATATCCTCCTCTTCAATTTTTGTGACCAAAAATTCGTTCAACATGGCCCGATAACGATCGCAATTGACTGTAACGGCCACTCCTTGCTCATTTTCGAAGAAAAATGGCCCAATTATGCCGCACCAAACAGTGACTCGTTTTGGGTGTATCGGCTTTTCAATGTATGCGTGCGGGTTTTCTGTGCCCCAAATGCGACAATTTTGCTTGTTTACATACCCGCCAATATCAAAATGAGCTTCATCTGAAAATATGATTTTTTTTTTTTGGCAAAATCGGCATCTTCTGTAAGTCGATCGCAGGCCCACTTAGCGAAGCGAAAACGCATTGGATGGTCAGTTGGCTTCAACTCCTGAACCAATTAGACTTTGTATGGCGTCATACCAAGGTCTTTATGCAAAATTCGTCTCAATGATGTCTCGAAATGTTAAATTGTTGAGAACGACGGTGAATTGATGTTGATGACGCTTCACGCACACTTTCTGCCACAGCAGCAATATTCTCGGGTATACGCACTGTTTTTGGCTTTTCACGCTTTGGTTTATCGATGAGGATGCCAGATTCTTTCACTTTTTTCACAAGATAACGAACATACGGAGCTGACGGTGCTTCTCTTCTTCCAAAATCCGTACGCAATTTTCGCACACATTCTGCATCATTACCATGATTTTCAAAGTAATGTCACAATATTTCCCAGCGTTGTTCAAGCGTATACACAACCATATTCGTTCAGCGGAAGGATAAAACTAATGAGTTGTCAAATCAGACATGAGCTAAGTGTTACCATTCTCGAAATAAGCACTAGTTGAAAAAAAAACCTTAAACTTTATTAGTGATATTCAAATGAAGAACTGGATTTTTTTCATATATTATCAAAGGGAATGTATCTATTATTAATCTGATTACTCTGAAAGCTGGTAAAGGTGGACACCTCCCTTCAAGGGACTATTATCAGTAAACGAAACTTCAAATTCCTCCTACAGGTGGAAACATCCCTATACAATGGAAAAATGTCTACCGACCGTGAATGTCCACAGTTAGGAGGTGTCACTGTGGAGTATATGTGTATGGGTTGGCGGACATGATTCACATGGACTAAACCTAAAAAATCAAACAATCTTGATTATAATCTAGAGCCACTCTATAAATGAGTTTTAAGTTAGACCAGAAATCAAAAGTTTATTCGATTTTGAATCACCCTGTTTTCGCACACTCAAAGTAAGGCGTTTGTTTGCAATGTTTAACCTGATGACGGCTGCCTCATTGAGAGCGTTGCCTAATGGCTGACTGTTTTGATGGTTAATGGCTAATGACGTTATTGTTGGGTAGGGTCTTTTGTTTAGCATTGTTGTTGTTGTCGGTGTCGGTATCGTTGGGGCTCATATTGTTGCTTCTGTTTGGCTTTAAAGCACAAGGCTTTGTAAGTTTCAACCTTTTTACCATGTTCGCAGAAACACACCGACAACGACACCTGTTTTCCTCCCACCGGCGTTAATTGTGATTGAGGCCAACGGTAATAAGCATTGGACAGAGCTGAGCTGAGCTGAGTTGAGTTCAGCTCAGTTGAGTTGTTGACGACTACTCAAAAGGATTTCGAATCCGTATCAGAAACAAAACAGAAAACAGAAAACAACAACTACAACATCAACGAAATCTGTGGAGAACTGTTTCGGATTTTCAACGCCAAAGAAAAATGGAGGGATAGACCCCTCTTTGTTAACAGCATTTCCTTTGCTCTGTTTACTCCAACCCACCGCCAAAAGGGGGACAAACAAATAAGCTTCGATGCTGGCTGTGGTGGACGGATGGGTGGCAGCTTTGTTGTTGGCCAGCTGGAAATGGAATGCTTTTCATCGTTAATTACACAATGGCATTAACAACATTATACCGCCGCAAATTATGCTAAATAATCAGAGATTTTCATTAAGAATTGCATTAAACCATTTATGAAACTCAACAAAAATGTTAATGATACTTCTCCTTGAGATGTGAGAGTGAAGACGGTCGAAGGCTGAAGGTATTCCCGCGCATTCCAAGGCTTCCCAAGAATATCATAAAACAGAAAACAGACCCTAAAAAGTTTTTGTTTTATTATTATTAATTCTGAAAAACTTTACGCGCGTCGGACTTTTTGGTGGTATTTAATATTTACGGTAATATTTTCACTTTAGCAAATGTTCCCTAATTATTCGTGAGAACAAGTAAAAAAGGGATTTGGGATACTTAATTTTGGGTTTTACAAAGGTGAGAGAACGAAAAATGTGTGCTATTTCAAATTAATGAAAGGCATACGAAAATTTTGCAATCAGAAAAGCTGATTTAATTTAATGATTATTGCAAGTAAAGAAGGAGTGGGTGGTAAATTCGTCGGAAATGTCTTATGTTTGTTTCACCAGAGAGGAGGTGACATTTCAGTGTTTATTTTGCCATTAAAAAGTGTATGAGTCTAATTAATAAAAATTTTGAGACTTTAATAGAACTGATTATCAACGTTAAAGGTATCATAAAATGATGGTTTCCAGCGTTGCGGACGGCAGAAATTTCATTAGTTGTTTCCCCATAAATTCGTTGATATTGATCTTAGAATATTATTGTTATTAGCCATTTGTAATGTCTATTGAGATTAATAAAACTATTTATAGAATTTTGAGAACTTTTTAAGTTTGCATAAAAATCGACAAATGGATAGCGTAACAGATGTCACAAAAAAAACAGCTATAAAATACCGACACATGGCGCTATTTGTCATAACTAAAGATTACCATCAAAAAAACTTAAAAAAATCATGATAGCGCTTACTTGTTTTTGGCTGTTAAGGCTCGACATTATAAATATAAAGGGTGGTTAAATTGTAAGGTCCGATGTTGAATGTGAACCACATCTAAACATCTACATTTTTTTTGGGCATTTCATTTGACATTTCTCAATTTCAGACTAACTCAATTTGAACCATGGAAAGATACACAATCGAGCAACGCGTTAAAGTTTTTTAAGCCTTTTACGAAAATGGACATTCAAATCAAAATGCATTTCGTGCACTTCGTGATGTTTTTTTGATCATCATAATCGACCAAATGTGTCTACAATCGGGAGAATTGTGCGCAAATTTCAGCAAACCGGGTCTGTAGGAGATGTGAAAACACCAGTGCAAGCTCGCCCAGTTCGTTTGGTGCGGCTTATGGGCTGGCGACGTCATCGGTCCATACTTCTTCGAAATGAGGCCGGTCAGGCAGTTAGTGTGAATGGTGTTCGCTATCGTGAGATGATAACGAACTTTTTATGGCCCGAATTGGAAGATATGGATGTGGACAATATGTGATTTCAACTGGACGGTGCCACTTGCCACACAGCTAACGAAACAATGGCTCTTTTGCGCAACAAACTCAATGGCCGTGTTATCTCACGTCGTGGCGATGTCAATTGGGCGCCATGATCATGTGATTTGACACCGTTGGACTTCTTCTTTGGGGTTATTTGAAAGAAAAAGTGTACGTCGATAAGCCAGCAACAATTCAAGAGCTAAATGATGAGATAATTCGGCACATTAACGGCATAGAACCTCAATTATGCCTCAGCGTCATCGAAAATTTGGACCATCGGATGGAGGTGTGCCGCCGAGGTCGCGGCGGCCATTTGGCCGATATTTTGTTCCATACCAATATTATCATAATAAAAATAAATGACAATAATTTCGTAAATAATTTGTCTTTTATTCAAAATCAATATCGGCCCTTAAAATGTAACCACCCTTTATATTTAGGCATACGAAGAGTTTGCGAAATGTATTTGAATTGCTACGAATAAAGGTCCACAAAGAATGTTCATAGATTATATTACCCAACATAAAATATAAATTTTTTAAATATAAACGATTCACAAATAATGGTCATACTACTGTGTCGTATGATACATTTCATTACTAAAATCAATTATACGCATGGTGGGACGAAAAGTGAGAATGCTATCAAAAAGGATATGTAACTCCCGGAATGTTACTGATGAACACTAAATATTAATAATAAAATCATTTATTCGTATAGTGGGATAAGCAGCTAATATAAGGCCAAATGAAAAATTAAACACATTGATGTTTAACTGTTTTCAGAATCATCACCAACATATCTTCAGAATGATTTCAATTAAGGATGTTCTTCAAATAATGCAAGATTTGAATTTATCACGCTCATTGCGATAAATTGGTGTCACATTGGTGTCAAAAACAGAAAAGGTAAGTTTTTTTGTTACTTATAATACTGTGGTACAAAATTAAACCTTTTCGAAAATAACAAGGTTCTGACAACGGATTCTGATAGAGGGGGTTAAAATAGAATATTCGTGTATCGGCGTTTTGAAAATTTACATATGAAGATAATTTTAGATGGGGATTAATATATCCCCCATTTACACATTCTTCTGATAAATCGACATAGGAAACAGAGTGAAATGCTGTGAACATGTTTGTGGAACATTTTAAACCTCTATCTACTCAATGTATGGGTCTTTTTGTCCCTTTTGTGAAGAAGGGTAAAAATCACCCCTAAAACAGGTGTTAAATTTGTTAAAATGATGAATAATAATGATTAAAATATTTGCATTGAAATTGTACAAAACTCAAAACTCAACCTAAATGCCAGAAATAAGTCAAAACTTAAAATCCATTTTTAGGTTTAGTACCAATTTGAAAAAGTACGAAATTAACCTAAAAATGGATCTTATGTTTTGACTTATTTTCGGCATTTAATTTGAGTTTTGTGCTTTGGTGTATTCGGAGATTTATAGTAGAATTTTATGGCAAATATTTTGTTGAACACCACAGCTCAAAACTCAACATTAATGCTAGAAATAACTCAAAACTTACAATTAATTTTTAGATTAATTTCGTACTTTTCCGAATTGTTGGTAAACCTATAAAAGGATTTTAAGTTTACTTTTAGTAAAATTGTATGGCAAATAAAGGGTCCGCCATCTAACGTTTTTTTTCAACTAGTGCTTTTTTTCAACATTGCTCATTCGACTTAAAATGACCCAAAACGGATATCCGCCGAACATACATAGGGTCTTGGGTCACTCCTTCGATGTGTTACACTTTTGGTTCGTAGCAAATGATATATACCCTCCTCTCTAAGGTTAAGGGGCTAGTAATGCCGAAAAAATCACATTCATGTAGAAACAGAAGTTTAGTAACTGGCATTAAAACAATAACGAGAAATTAGATTTTTTTTTCTAAAAAATAGTTTTTGCTGGCACGAAAAAAAAACATAAAAATAGAAAAAATTCGCAATTTTTTTTTTAAAAATTAAGTTTTTGCTAATTGTTTTAACGACAGTTACTAAACTTGTTTTTCTACATGAAAGTGATGTTTTTGACATTTGAATAATTTACCTTTTAAATGGTAGCCCGGCTTTATTTAGCTTATACTTAAAAAAATATGGTCACGATTCTTGAGGTATATTGAGTGATTTAAAAATTTCAAGGACTTACTTCTTATATTAATAATACCTAATTTTTTGCTTGCATATACTAGAGCCAATGCTTCTTAAGTATGTATTTACCATTTACTCTAAAAATGTAAATATTTTGATATCCAAATACTTAAAGGATCTTCCAAGAAAAGCGGAATTTAAAAAAAAACATATATATTTTTTTAACATTTTTTCGTAAGTAGGACGCCAAAATAAATATTATTTCCAGCTCATCGACAAAAATTGTGCAAACTAGTGTGATTAACCCAAATAGATTCTCTAATTTCAATGCTGTTCTTTTTCCGAAAATGTAATTGATGAAAATGTCATAAATGTGTGTAGCATTTTACTTACCCATGGACAATGATGATCGAAACGATCAACGCAATTGTCACATAAACTGCAGTGTGAAGCTCTGGGCGGTCGGAAGATTTTGCACGTAAAACAATATTTCAGTTTTACCGTTTGTCCTTTGACAAGGACTTCTTTTGTACGTGGTGGCGGTCGATATGTGGGACTATTTAAGGAATTTGGCACTTCTGCAAGAAAAAACAAAATCCACAAAATACATAACAAAAACACAGAGGCCATCATTAATAATAAACAAGACAAGAAAGAAGCCATTCCATGAACCAAATGGCCATAAAAGATGTCATGATTGTACATATTTTCTTTCTTTTGTTAACATCAGAAGAACAAAAAAAAGAAACATAAAAAGCCCAGAATGACAAGAGAAAACTTACCAATTTGTTTTTCTATATAGGCCGCCTCATCATATGAGGCACGCGGTATAACACCGGGATCTGTGAAGGTCGTCCGTAGCAAGGAACTCATAGTAAAAAAGTATAAAATAGCACCAACAATGGGTATAATGGGATTAATACGTGTGGCCAAAAAGGGACAGCTGCAAAGAGACCACATAAAAATGAGGAAGAAAAAAAAGAAAACAAAGAGAACAAAGAATAAATGAATGACTCTGGGAGTATAACAGCAATAAAAAGGGTAAGCAGAGCCAAGCCAACACTTAATAACATCCGCTCACTCACACACACACAAAAAACACGCACCAAAATTGCAACCAAATACAGTTCATTTATTTAGCTCCTTTCCTATGTACATACGTATGTACGTTATTCCATTCTATTCCAACTGTGAGCGTGTGACACAATTTGCTTTGCCCTCTCTCAAACTCTCTCTCTCCCCTAAATGTTGACTGTGGCATGACCCCCTAGGCCACCGACTAAACTAGGACCAGGCATAAAATATTTATATGGCACTTGGGGGAATTTGTTGATAAAAAATAAACATTGCAAACGTTTTCTTTCTTTGTCACCAGAACTTTAACAAAAGTCTCTGAGGTTCTCTTTTTTGTCCCTATGCCCGCAATTTTGTTGTACTCACACTGTCTCTCTCTTTCCCTCTCTACTTCACTTGCTCTAACCAACTCTTGCAGGGACAGAATTCGCTATTATTAACTGGAATCAAATGCATTTTAGGGCAAAACATCGCTCTTACTGCGGGAAAATATGACTTTACTTACTACAGCAACAACTTGTCACATAAAGTGTTATGAACTGCATTTTCCCCATGAGTGCAGAGTGCATGGTGCATGGAGCAGTATGATAAATATGGTTCATGTTAAAATGAGGGCAAATAATTTAAAATATACTCGTATGTCTCTTGTTTTTATCCCCTCACCTTAGAGAGGAGGGTATAAATCAATTGCTACGAGCCAAAAATGTAACAGCTCGAAGGAGTGACCTAAGACCCTAAGTATGTTCGGCGGATATCCGTTTTGGGTCATTTTAAGTCGAATAAGCAATGTCCGCCCGTCTGTCTGTTTATTTCTAGTGGAAACGTCGAGTAAGCTTACCGTCAGGTTAGAGCAATTTTATGTTTTTCTCACTGTGGAGTTGAAATTTTATTTGGTATTGGATTTAATTAGATTCTACTAATACAGTAGAAAACTACATTGATAAAATTTGACAGAATTCTGTTAATCTCACGATTACGTCTGGTAAGTTTTTTATTTGATTTACTTTATCGTTAGATTAACTTAATTGCATTTTTAAATTCTAAATATTTCAAATTATGTTCATACAAAATTTGATTTTTATCCGCCAACCCAATCAAAGGAATGCGCAAAACAATACATGTCATTCAATTTGCACAATAAAGGAATTCGATACAAATTTAAAAATTGCATTAAACTTGCACCGCCTTTCCTGAAAAACGATATATCTACAATAAAATAATGAAAACTGTCGTTAATGAAAAAAAATGTTTAAACGAGAGAAACAATTATGAAGATATAGCGTGATCCATTTCGAGGTTCCCTACTTTTTTAAAGAAAAAACACAGAAAATTCATATTGAATGGGGAATGTTTTTTTATTATTTGAAAGAACATTCTTTGGCATTTATTTTTATGTCTATTAAATGTCTACGTCTCAGATGATCCATGCGTTGAGTCCAAATTTTCGATGACTCGTTCGAGCATTTCGACTGGTAACTGGCGAATGACACGCGTAAACGTTGTTCAGGCGTAAGTCTTTCCATGATGAAATGCCAAACAATACTTAACAAAAATAACATGACAGCATGACACGACTCACATGTGATCTGTCAAAAAAAAAAGGCTATTGAAAAAAGTATCTCTACTTGGATCACCCTATAGTATATAAGTTATTAAAGAAACAATATTTCAGCAAATTTTGAAACTTTGTGGGAGAGGAACTTGAAGGGGTGGACAAACATAAGTCTTAAATCAATCGGTCACTCTTATCGAAAGTATGGGTGCCAGCCAGACAGACGGACGGACGGACGGACGGACAGACGGACATTGCTCAAGTGGCATCAGTATCATTATTGTTTTAGGCACAGTTACTAAAACGGCCAACTTAAAAAAAAGAAATACAAGTTATATTCGAACATTAACCAGTAAGGAAAGGCAGAAAGTCGGGCGGGGCCGACTATATAATACCCTACACCTCCCTAACAATGCGATAAGGGTCATTGCCATAATAATTTGGAATAATTGGTAAATGGGTAGAAACATATTATCTAATTCTGAAACGATAATCGCTAAATTAAGCAATATTCGTTCCTAAATTGAGAAACATCTTTCTGGAAAATTTTAATGATCGGAAGTAAAATACAACTTCTATAGCGGTTTGATACCAAATCAGGAGGAACAATCAATATAAATCTGAACCGATCTTCCCTGAATACTCATTCATGTAAAAAGACCTCCTTCTGTCGAATTTCGTACTGATCGCATATAAAATACAGTCTCTACAGCGCCTACATGTCAAATCGGGGGTAACGTATATATGGGGGCTATATCTAAATCTGAACCGATTTCTTCCAAAATTAACAGTGTTCATTCATATAATAAGAAACCTCTTTCTGCCGAATTTTATACTGATCGGATATAAAATAACATTTTTACAGCGCTTACAAGTCAAATCGGGGGTAACGTATATATGGGGGCTATATCTAAATCTGAACCGATTTTCTCCAAATTTAGCAGTATTCCTTTATGTAATAAGAAACCTCTTTCTGCCAAATTTTGCACTGATCGGATATAAAATACAGTTTTTACAGCGCTTACATGTCAAATCGGGGGTAACATATATATGGGGGCTATATCTGAATCTGAACCGATTTTCTCCGAATTTAGCAGTATTCCTTCATGTAATAAGAAACCTCTCTTTGCCGAATTTCGCACTGATCGGATATAAAATAACATTTTTACAGCGCTTATATGTCAAATCGGTGGTAATGTATATATGGGGGCTATATCTAAATCTGAACCGATTTCTTCCAAAACCTTTTCCTGCCGAATTTCATACTGATCGGGTATAAAATAAAGTTTTTACAGCGCTTACATGTCAAATCGGGGCTAACATATATATGGGGGCTATATCTAAATCTGAACCGATTTTAACCAAATTCAATAGGGATCGTCCTTGGGCCAAAAATAAGATATGTGTAAAGTTTCGTCGAGATCGGACCATAATTGCGACCTGTACTTTGATTACAAGAATACATGCACAGACAGACAGACGGACAGACAGACAGACGGACAGACAGACAGACGGACAGACAGACAGACGGACAGACGGACAGACGGACATAGCTAAATCGACTCAGAAAGTGATTCTAAGTCGATCGGTATAATAAACGATGGGTCTATTTCTTCTCCTTTTGGGTGTTACAAACAAATGCACAAAGTTATAATACCCTGTACCACAGTGTGGTGTAGGGTATAAAAACGCATTTTTCTCAAGAACAAAATAGAGTGTAAACATAATTTTAAATAAAAATAAAATTGTACCATCCGTTCCGACACAGCCCATATAAAATAATAATAGGGTCAGAGTATTTAATATCAACCTATGTAGTTAATTTTTGGCTAAAATTTTTATAAGCAGATATGAATAGGTAAAATAAGATCTCGGTATCATTTTTTTTTTAATTTTTTTTGTTTTGCTTATATTTTTGGTTTTTTTGTTGTGCTCCGATATTTACAAAATACTAGCACACGGTAAGGGAAAAAATGAAAAATTCAATTTTTAATTGCAGATATCTCGGTAACTATACGAGATAATTCTTAGGTGTAAACAGTTTATTTGTAGACCCCAGTTAGTATAACACACACAAACATTTTATAAATCGGAAGAGAAACACGAGTTACAACTTTGAGGCCCACTAGCTCCGCCCCTGTCTGACAGGGGCGGAGCTAGTCTGTTTTTGCAAAAAGAGACGAAAATTGTCAGACTAGTCTTGGTATTTCGTCCATAACTTTTAGAAATATTGAGTCTTACAAAAATTATTACTGATTTTTGAGAGTGTGACGAATATTCTGTGAAAATTTGAAATCGAGAGGGGAGCAATATTTTCTACAAAAGGTTTTAAAAAAAAAAAACGATCGTAAAAAAAATTGTAAAAAATTACAGAAAATGACGCCTTGTGTCCTCTTTAAAACAAAGTAGACTTTGCAAGAATCGGTTCAGCCGTTCGAGATTTTTTTTTAATTTTTGCAAAAATTAAAATGCCCACAACATTTTTTCAAAAAAATTATAGCGAGATCTTATTTTACCTATTTGTAATTGCTTATAAACATTTTAGCCAAAACTAAACTACATAGGGCAATATTCCATATATTTCTGACCCAATAATAAATTGCATATTATATTTTTGAAGGCGGCGAGGATATTCCTCATTTGGTTTACACGACTAAGATTTTCTTCGTTTGTATACCTTGTTTCTAAATTACCTCTCGAAATAGTCATTGAATATACCCCAACATTTTGTACATGCTTTGTCATATCGCCATCGAATATCCTGTCGCAACAAAAACTAAATATTAAACAAAACTGCAGCACTCCACTGCTCGAACTCGACGTGTACGAGTGAGTGTTTGTGTATGACTTTGAATGTTTGTATAAGACTGACTGGGAGCTTGTGTGTGTGTATTAGGGTGATGACTTTTATACAACCTTGTTTCCCTGTATCATATTTAGATGAGTTTTTATTTAAGATTAGATAAAATCGTACATATAAGTTGATTCGATAAAAAAAACCTCACACACAAAATGATTTTAAAATTTTTATTTATCAGCATTCTTGACAATTTTTTAATTTTTTTCAAGACTTTCAAAATAATTACCGCTCATAAATGTGGTTTCTGTAAAAAAATCAGAAAAAAAATAAAATCATAAAAAAGTCGTCAGCGTTTTTCCCAAAGATATACATTCGATTCAAAATGAGATACCTTCACTTAATTGTAAAAAAAAACGAAAGATGTTCATCGATTTCTATGATCAATGTCTCATTTTGTTCATAGGTTATGTGGCTTTTCGTGAAAGTTATAAAAAAGAAAACATTTAAATTTTTTCACAAAAATATAATTTCAAAGTGGTTTGTGTGGGATCTTTTTCAATATTTAAATGGAATAGGCAAAAGTTCATTCATTCGTGCAACAGGAAATAATTTTTGAGAAAAAAAATCAAAAAGTCATCACCCTAGTGTGTATGCATGTATATGTGTCCCAGAGTATTGTGTTTTGTTATTATTTATTCATAAAATGTTTAACATAGATTACATAAAACCGCCACCACCAGCATCCAATGGCCCAGTAGCCTCCACATCAGAAGCAGAAGCTGAGGCTGCGGCCGAGCCAGCATTTGCAGTTGCAGTAACAGTAATACGTAGCAGCATTTGTAGCCGCAAGTGGCATGTTCTTTTATTGTTCGAAGCAATGCATAGAACTCAACTGCACTCAGATATCACTCTCCCCTCTCGATGCGACAGTGAGCGAACAAAACCACAGTACTCACTTGCACACACGCATACACTTAAATACTCACTCTCGAGAATCAGTCAGCCAGTTCATGAGTGTGTGTGGAAGAGACAGCTTTTTGTCGGATGTAAAGGGAAATGTCTCCAACAAACATCACAACTACAACAATGCTGTACATCAGTACAACTCTCGATGTAGTGTGTAGTTACTGTTGTTGTTGTACTTGTCCTTGTTGCTGCTACTATTGTTGTTGCATCATAATACATGCATGTATGATTATTTCTATGTCCGCCCATCCCTCGTCTGTCCATTTGCCTCAATGGATGAATGAATGAATGAATAACCACCGCCAGCCCTCTTAACCGCCTGCCTGCCTGCCAGCCAGTCAGCATTTGGAAAAACTAACATGCGTTTCATGTCATCTGAATGGCTTTGTACTCACATCGTCGTCGTTGTAGTTTTGTGAGAATATGTGAAGTTTTGTGATTCGTTCGGAGGGTTTTTTTCCCTCCAAAATACTCATATGACAGTCATTTTGCAAAAAAATGGAAAGTTAGATAAACATCAGGGATTTTACATAGTTGAATGTACACATCTCTCTGATGGTGTGTGTCGTTGTCGATTACAGCGACAATGAAATTTGGGATTTTCATGATATTCCATTCATGTTGCCTTGCATTAGCCTGATTCATAAATAACACACAAAAAATTCTGTGTATTCTCCTTTTTTACTGTTTAATCTATTCAATGCTACATTTTACAATGGAAACTGTTATGTAATGCTGTAGCATTGGGACCTAAGAAATCAATTGGTTTATTCAAACAAAAATAAAATAAAAATCATATAACTAATTTATTCGTAATGCTTTTTATTCATTCGAAATGTCAATAAAACTATTTAAAACATGTAAGTACTTTGTTATATAGAATAGGGTACTTCGAGTTGAAGTCAGAAAAGTCCAGATTCACACTTGCAATTTTTTTCTGCAATTCTCTTTTGAAATTGCATTTGCGTTCAATGTATTCTGTTTCGAAAATTTTTTATTTTCACCGTTCATTAAAACTCATTAAATTTTATTAAAATGTATGTCGCACAAATTTACATATCGTCGGCTCAATGCTATTTTGTTCCATACGCCATTTTGTATGATCGGAGAAAAACGCAATTTATTGTTTGAGTGAAAACGGGACTGAAGAGTTACACACTTTTTATTTCATAGGGTTCCCAACAGTGTTTGTATGATTCTCATGCATTTCTATGCCATTACATCCAAAAATAAGCAAGTTATAACAATTTTTGTACTTGGCATTTTGGTCCATATCCACTTTTATTTTAATATTTTTTCGTATTTGTATTACATGGACCACAAAAAGGGTCGTTATGGAAGGACACCAATTTACATATTGTGATCGAAAGAACGTAAAATACTGAGTGAAAAATATAGGGCGATAGAAAAATTGAGACATAGAACAAAAATATCGAAATTATTTCCCGTTATTCAGAGTAAAACAAATTTACCCTACCAATATCTCGAAAACTAGGCGAGATAGGAAAAAAATGATTGCAGATTCTGAAAGAGCATGCTTGGAACCCATATTATCAACTCCTAACTCAAAAAATACAAAAATGGCGTATGGACCAAAATAGCATTAAGCCGACGATATGTTGAACCGAGCACAAAACAACGAATATTAAATGAAAAGCAGTGTGGAAATGTCGAAAAACTTTACAGCGAAAGAAAATGCAAAACGCATTGCAAAAAAATTGCGAGTACGGAAGATTTTTTCTCCCCCCTTACCGACTGCGTCCCTCTCCAACAAACACTGCAATTCAGCAGAAAAAAAATTGCAAGTGTGAATCTGGACAAAGTGGACATATTTTATTGAGTCCATAGTCATTGAAAATTTTGTCTAAAATACAGAATATGAAAATGTTTAGATGATTGCTACAGAAGTCCTATAGAGCCGTGATACCCTTTAAATTAAAGAAAATGTTGGGAGTATCACTTTCAAGCAGCGGCAGTGGTTTAGTAACTGTCTTTAAATCAAATAGTGGTTTAGTAACAGCCTTTAAAAAAATATATTTTTCATAGTTTTGTTTATGACTATTGAGTTCGAGATCGTTGTTTTTGTTTTCTGTTAAACAGAAAAACAAACCTTCTTTAAAAAAAGAAGAATAAGAAATGTGTGAAATGTATTAAGGGTGGTCACTGGTTGGTGGACGATATCGTTTCGGAAGCTACCAAGCAACCTCATCGGCACCTTGGACAAAATACCCCGTCAATAATTGGCACAATATGAGAGCAGCTCAATATGAAATAATTGAGAACTGACTTCAAAGTCCCATATCTCCAAAACATTGCAGACAGTATTTCTCAACCTTAATACATCCCCACACTTCTTGTTTGGTTTTTTGTGTGTCCCTGCAATTTGCGGCGAAGGCACACGATTTGTTGTTATTGTCGCTTCTTACAGCGACAACAAACGTTCGGCCGTACTCTGCCTCATTCATCATTGTTTTTGTTTTTGTTATTCGATCTGTTGTGACTTTTCATAAAACAAAAACAACGATCTCGAACTCAATAGTCATAAACAAAACTATGAAAAGTCACAACAGATCGAATAACAAAAACAAAAACAAAAACAATGAAAAATATATTTTTTTTTTAAAAAATCGCACGAAGAATAACATAAAAAAATATATTAAATCGCAAAAAAAGGTTTGCTCCATTTTTTGAAAGCTAGCGTCCTAACGAAGAAAACAACACATACTTGAAAACATCTATGGATTAATGTATAAATTATGATCCATGTTGTAAAAGTGGGGGAAATTAAAAAAAAATCCATATTTTTGGTACTATAAAAGCATTACATCAAAAAAATTGTCAGGTATTTGTATGCACAGGGACCGAAGTTACAAGCCGTTAACTTTTGTGCAAAAGCATCCATTTGTATGGGGGTGGGGTATGGCAATGACGCAAATTTTTCACGGTACTATAATCATTACACTGCACAAAATTTTAAGTCTTTGTATGGACTGGAATCGAAGTTATAAGCCGTTAACTTTTTGTGCAAAATGGTCCATTTGTATGGGAGGTACCTAAAGGTGCGTGGCAATAACGCCCATTTTCCATGGGATTATAGGTAACATTAAAGCATTACAATGCACAAAATTGCAAGGAATCAAATTTATAAGCCGTTAACTTTTATTTTGCAAAATGTTCTATTTATATTGGAGGTACCAAAAGAGGCGTGCCAATAACGCCTCAAGGGACTGCAGGTACTATAAAAAATTACACTGCACAACATTTCGAGCAATTTCAGCTATGTCCGTCCTTCCGTCTGTCTGGCTGGAGCGCACGATACCTTTCGAAAGGAGTAACGGATTGACTTAAAATTTGGTATGGGATAATATTTTTTCTACCTCAGCCTAAGTTCGAAGATGGACCATATTGGTCCTTTCCTTCTAGTACCTCCCTCACAAAGGGCTAACATTTAGTGAAATATTGATTCCCTAATAACTTCTGCACTACTTATCCGAATCCTCTGTAATTCCACACATATTAATAGTTTATCTGTCGCTGTAAACTTGAGAAAAATTAGGGATGTACCCTTTTAGTACATCCCACAAAAAGGGACCATTTTGTACAAAAACTTAACAGGTTATAACATTAATACCAATGAAATTTTGCACAGGGTAACGCTTTTATAGCGCCTACAGTTCAGTGAAAAATTGGCGTTATTGCCATGTCCCTTTTGGTACCTCACACACAAAGTTACTATATTGTACAAAAAGTTAAAAGCTTATAGTGTAAGTACCAATGCATGCAAATAAAAATGGGCGTTAACACCACGCCCCTCCCACACATAAAGGTCAAATTATATCAAAATTGAATACCTCATAACGTTATTATGTACTACTCGTATCTACTGTTCAGTGAAAATAAGTGTATTTGATAAACCCCTTCCGGTACCTCCCAAACAAATTGACACATTAATTCGTGTAATATTCCATATTACTTTACTCACAATATCAATATATATCTTAGTCGGTTTACCCGACTGAAACTTTCTTTCTTGTTAGCATTGAATTTATTAAAGAATCACACAATTTTTACTCTTTGTGGGGGACTGGACCAACATGGTCCATCTTTGAACATAGGTCAGGTTAGGTTAAGGACGCGCGGCACACAACTATTGCTGGCATGCACCACTTCACTCGGAGACATTTTGGTCCATTGTGTTCGTCCTGAGATGATGAGTAAAACAAGAGTCGAAGAAAATGAAGGAGATGATGAGTATAGATGATAGAGAGGAGAGACGGCTTTTCAGGAGATACTCCCTCAGGAGAGGGAGTATCAAAAACCTCGCCTGTTGATGCAGATGAATGAGTTGATATCAAACCATTCATCTCAAGCAATCTATGAAGCAAATGATTCTATCAATATCGTGGGATGATAGATTCCAGATTTTGTATCGTGTAATCACCTAGATGGCGATGTCTTCGTCTTGATAGAGAAGGACATTGACAGAGAAGGTGTTCGATTGTCTCCAGTTCCTCCTCATCCTCACAGAGTCGGCAGAATCACTCTGCCACCTTGATGTTAACATTACAGTGGCCAGTCAGCGTGCCTATCATTTAACGAATGTCTTTGATCTTAGTACGAGATAGAAAAAAGGTAAAAAGTTCAGTCGGATAAACCGACTTATGAATCCCCTCACCTTGAGTCCCAAAGAATATTAGTGTATTTATTATTTTTTGCTTCAACTAAATTATTATCAACTTAAAAGTATGTACTGGTATTAAAGTTAAAAGCTGTTATCTTTTAGTACAAAATGGTACATTTGTGTGGGAGGTACCAAAGGGACGTGCCAATAACGCCCATTTTTCTCTGGACTCTAGATACTATAAAAGCATTACACTGTACAAAATTTCAAGTATTTATATGCACTGGTATTAAAGTTATAAGCTGTTAACTTTTGGTGTAAAATGGCCCCCATTTTTATACCCTCACTTTAGTGATACGAGGGTATATATCATTTGCTACGGAAAAATGTGTAACACATCGAAGGAGTGACCTAAGACCCCAAGTATGTTCGGCGGATATTCGTTTTGGGTAATTTTAAGTCGAATGAGCAATGTCCGTCCGTCTGTCTGCCTGTCTGCCTGTCTGGCTGTCTGTCGGTCTGTCTGTCTGTCTGCTGGCTGGTGCCCACGATAACTCTCGAAAGGAATAACCGATTGACTTCATATTTGGTATGCTGTAATATTTTTATCTATCTCCGGATGAGTTCGAAGATGGGCCATATTGGTCTACTCCTTCTGGTACCTCCCACACAAAGGGTTAAAATTTAGTGAAATATTGATTCTTTAATAACTTCTATACTACTTATTCGAATCTTCTGCAATTCTACATATAATATTAGTATATTAGTCGCTATTACCTCTAGAAAAATGGTTGAAGTTGGCATGCCCCTTTTGGTACCTCCCACACAAATGGACCATTTTGCATCAAAATTTAACTGCTTATAACTTTAATACAAGTGCATAAAAATGCTTGAAATTTTCTACAGTATAATGTTTTTGTAGCGCCTATAGTCCGGTAAAAAATGGGCGTTATTGTACAGCCCCTTTTGGTACCTCCCACACAAATTGACCGTTTCGTACCAAAAGTAAACGGCTTGGAGCTTTAATACCAGTGCATACAAATACTTGAAATTTTGTATAGTGTAATGCTGTTATAGTGCCTATAGTCCTGTAAAAAGTGGGCGTTATCACCCCGCCACTTTTTGTACCTCCCACACAAAATGACCAAATCATACCAAAATTACATAGCTCGTAACTTTAATATACCAGTCCACATAAACGCTTATAGTTCGGCACAATGCAATGTATTTAAGAATCTGCTGTTTACCGAAAAATAGGTGTATTTGGAGAAACCCCTTCCGGCACCTCCCACACAAATTGACAGATTTATTAGTGTAATGTTATATATTACATTACTCACAAAGTCGGTTTACCCGACTGAAACTTTCTTACTTGTTCTTGAGAAAATTGTGACTACTAAACTAATACTATGTTTAGAATTTCAGAGGATTCAATAATTAGTATAGAATTTATTAAATAATCAATATTTCACAAAATGTTAACCCTTTGTGGGGGAGGTACTAGAAGGAGTGGACCAATATGGCCCATCTTCGAACTTAGCCGGAGATAGAAGAAAATATTACTACATACCTAATTTAAAGTCAATCGGTTACTCCTTTCGAGAGTTATCGTGCGCACCAGCCAGCAGACAGACAGACGGACGGACGGACATTGCTCATTCGACTTAAAGTTACCCAAAACAGATATCCGCCGAACATACATAGGGTCTTAGGTCACTCCTTGTGTTACACTTTTGGCTCGTAGCAAATGATGTATACCCTCCTCTCTAAGGTTAGGGGATAAATATTAACACATACCAAATTAGAAGTCAATCGGTTACTCCTATCGAATGATATCGTGCGCACCAACCAGACAGACAGGCGGACGGACTGACCGACATTGCTCAAATGACTTAAAACAACCCAAAACGGATTTCCGCCAAATATTCTTGGGGTCTCATAGGTCACTCCTTCGATGTATTAAACTTTTAACATGCAGTAACTGATATATACCCTCATTTTTTCGATTTTTTCCTATTTTGTATGTGTTATTCCGAGCCAGCAAAAAACGACTTTTTAAAAAAAAAAAAATAAAGAAAAATTCTAATTGTTTTAACGACAGTTACTAAACTTTTGTTTCTAGGTGAATGAGATATTTTCAATATTTGTAGCCTAATTTACAAATGCAGGGTTTTCCAACAAGGGGTGTTATTTTGAATCACCCGGTATTTCGGTAGCTGTCACTTTTGAAGCTTTTATTCTTTGACTTTTGACAAGTAGAAACTACGCCATTACTAAAAACGGAACGAAAACGATCATCGAACGACAAAAAACGATACGAACGCTACAAAATCATCTTGACTAATGAGGCCCATGTCCACCTCTGTGGCTACGTCAACAAGCAAAATTGTCGCATCCGGGGCTCGGAAAACCCAAGAGTTATTGTTGAGAAGCCTCCCCATCCTTAACGTGTGACTGTTTGGTGAGTTTTATATTTTTATTATTTTATTTTTATTCTATTACATTTTTCCCAATAGACAGAAAGTAACCGAAACATATGGTCTTCAAACGAATAAATGCTGACTGAATAAAAAAATAAAAGGAAAAAAATACCATAAAATTTGTTCTTGTTTTTGTTTTATTCGATCTGCTTCGACAGTACATATTTTGTTTTTGTACTTAGTTAGGCTCAAGATCGTTTTTGTTGTCAGTATATGAAAACAATTTTGTTAAGAATTAAAGAAGATGTAAGGTGACATGTATGCATTGGGGGTGATTCTAATGGTTGGATAGACAGATCTGTTTCGGGAGCCACCAAACTCCCACTTATTACAACGATTACCTTCAGTCGATCATTAGAATATATACGCACAGCTCAAGTAACATTGACCGGGAACTGTTTGCTAAAAGCGCATATCTGCAAAAAAGACAATCAGTAATCATCCCTCGTACATGCACCCTACCATTTCTTCTTCTTAATTTTTTTTTTATTTTTTCGTCTTTAGGACACCATATTATTCCAGAAAATGCTATGACAGCTCATCGAATAAAATTTGGTAAATCAAAATAAAAAGTTAGAAAAACGACCTTGAACATTTTAGTCCTTCATTCCTTCCTTTAAGATCCACGGTAGAAAATTAAAAAAAAAAATGTTTTGCGGATCTTACTGTTCAGTTGTTCATATCCAAATTTTAGGATATGAATGTCGCAAAAAATATTTTATTTCATTTATTTCATACAAACGAAGAAAACAATTCCAACTTGAAATTACACCAGAAAATGTTATAATGTGTTGTAAACTGGTGTCATCAAAAAGAATCACAAATTTATAAGTCCCTAGGGTCAAGAGTTCGATAGAGGGAGAACCTCTATGTGAAATAATTTGTTTAACTTTTGTCTGCTCTATTAAACTTTAGAAGACTTAAAAAATCAACAAACTCTAAATCGTGTACACAATTTTCCTTAAAGTACAGCAAACCTTACGAAGATTTTCCATCGCATAGTTAAATTTATTAGGCTATTTCTACCAACAAACCCAAATCAAGTACCTATTAAACCCAAAACAAATTCTTTAGAATCTGTAAATAATCGATAAAAACTAAGAAAACGGAAAAGGGAACTAACACTAGGGTAACCCATATTAATAGGGGCCAAAATAAATAGAAAAATTGCGGTAACATGAGCCATAAACAGTGGCCTTTATAGAGCACTTTGCTGTCGTTGATGGCCATTCGAATGGTGAACTCACATGTTTTATTTTTATTTTTATGATTGCGATTATTGGAATCCCTTCGAAATGTTTAGTACACACACGCACACGTATATGTGTACATATATGATTTTAGGGATTTCAAACGCCAAAGCCTCAATTCAAAGTTGTTTATGCTTAGTGTGCCAAAAGTGTGTAGTTGTGTAATTCTGCGTTTGTGAGAGAATTTACACATAAGACTCACACTTGGACTGACTGACATACATATTTTTTTCGCCAAAATGGACTATTGTAAGCAAAGTAGGGGTAGGGTATTCTTTGTTATCATTTTTTTAGAAAGAAACAAAAATAGAAACAAAAATTTGTACTCAATGAATGTGGGTGTGTGTGCGTGTGTGTTGTTGTACGTTTGAGTGTGAGAGAAGGTCTCCGGCTTTTTATGACACAATTCATTTTCAGCTTTCACTGCACAAAACATTTGTGTTCCTTTTCAGACAAATGATGTCTTATCGCTCTTCCTCTCCCTTCTCTGCAACTCTCAGAGCACTGCTGCTGTTGTAATAGAATTTTGTTGATGATGATGATGGGGGAGGGGTGTGTAGGAAAAGGGGTGGTCGTGGGTGGTGATGGTAGCGGTTAGTTTACATTGAATTGAATTGCAATCTGAGCCTAAATAGTCTCTCCCCCCATTATTCTTTGGGGTTTATGTCACAAATAATAATTTCGTTTGTATTTGTCGTTTGTTTGTTTTTTCACTCCCTCTGTTCTGCTGCTGTTGTTCTTTTACATTCTAACCAACTCTTTGTGGTCTTCTATTGTTGTTCTTCATAAACTTTTCTGATGATGTTTCAGATTCAAAGATTTCTGTTTGTATTGCTGATGATGGTGCTATTGCCATTGCTGCCACTGCAGCTATGGCTGTGGCTGTTGATGGCGATGATAATGATTGCTGATGATAAGGCATTGTGTGGCGGGCGTTATGTAAGTGCGTATGTGTATATGTATGTAAGTACGTATGTTCTTGTAATTATGATGTTTTATGTATTTTGTTGAATGTCATATTAAACAGTGCGACAAATTTTGTGTTCAGCTTTATGAATGTTTTAATATAGTCAATCTCAGATGAAAGATTTTTTTCTGTTTGTTCACAGAGACAAAGTAAAGTCGTGTTTAATGAAAACTGATTATAAAACAACAAACAATGATTGATTTTATGCAATCGTATAATACGATATGCGATGGATAATATTTTTCATTAAAATCGGAAAGAGTCCTAATGATCAATGAGAAAGATTAAATACAGATAAAACAAGTAAGAAAACTTCAATCGAGTGAACAGACTCACTCTAGTCGTTGCAAAAATTGTCTGTAATACAGAATAAGATTTGATTTGATGATTGACACAGAAATTATGGGGAAGTTGTGTTAGAATGCACTGATAAGTGTTTTTGTGCACTGGTATTAATAATAGATAAGCTGTTCAACATTGGGCACGATTTGGCCATTTTTGTTGGAGGTAGCAAAAGGGGTCTCCCTCACAAAGGGTTAACATTTTATAAAATATTGAGAATCTAACAACTTTTTTCCCTCCGAAGAACTAGGCGATATACGAGCACATTTGAAACTATAGGCCAACAGTAGATAAACTGTATATTAAGTTTTTTTATTTACTGATCGTTTGAGCTTTTTGCAGGACTTTTAAAATTTCAAGGATGGCATTTGTGAAATATTTTTTATTGCACTCATTACAATATGAATTAATAAATATGTAAATGGTGGGTCGCTTAAAATTTTAGATTTGAATTACCGATTACTTTCACTTGTGATTTGAGCCCTTCGGATTATTTTCTATGGGGAGCCATTAGAGATAAATGTTACGCAAAGCATCCAGGGACAATTGAAGCGTTGAAACATGAAATCGAAGTTACCATTGAAGAGATTCGACCCGAAACAATCGAAAATGTACTGACAAATTGGGTTGATCGGATGAGGTACTGCCGAGCCAGTTGTGGTAGTGATATGAATGATATTGTGTTCTATTATTAGATGGCAGAGTTCAACCTTTCCAATAAAACCAGAGGTATTAAAAAATTAGCAGTACTTTTTTTATTGCCGATTAAAATTTATAATTTTAAGTGGCCCACCCTTTATTTAAATGGGTGGTTTCGATATTACGTGCCAATTTCGACATAATTTTTGATCGATTTCTTAAAATTTAATCATCCGATATTTTTCCCTTAATTTTTCGTCTTAATTTCAGGTGCTCGATACAAATATTGCATCAAATTGAGAACCCTAGTGGTCGCCCTTAAAAGTTCCCTTGTTAATCGTCATTCCCCTGTCATTTTTATACCCTCACTTTAGTGATACGAGGGTATACTCGTATATCACTTGCTACGGGCCAAAAGTGTAACATATCGAAGGAGTGATCTAAGACCCTAAGTATGTTCGGCGGATATTCGTTTTGGGTAATTTTAAGTCGAATAAGAAATGTCCGTCCGTTCGTATGTCTGTCTGTCTGCTGGCTGGTGCACACGATAACTCTCGAAAGGAGTAACCGATTGACTTCAAATTTGGTATACGGTAATATTTTTATCTATCTCCGGCCAAGTTCGAAGATGGGCCATATCGGTCGACTCCTTCTGGTACCTCCCACACAAAGGGTTAACATTTACTACTTATTAGAATCTTCTGAAATGGCACACATTGTATTAAGTATTTTATTAGTCGCTATCACCTCGAGAAAAATGGGTGAAGTTGTCAAGCGACTTTTGGTACCTCCCACACTACTACATCATTATAAAGGGTGGTTAAATTGTAAGGGCCGATGTTGAATGTGAACCACACCTAAACGTCAAGTTTTTTTCTGCATTTCATTTGACATTTCTCAATTTCAGACTAACTCAATTTGAACCATGGAAAGATACACAATCGAGCAACGCGTTAAGCCTTTTACGAAAATGGGCGTTCAAATCAAAATGCATTTCGTGCACTTCGTTATGTTTTTTGATCAGCATAATCGACCAAATGTGTCCACAATCGGAAGAATTGTGCGCAAATTTCAGCAAACCGGGTCTGTAGGAGATGTGACAACAGCTGTGCATGATCGCCCAGTTCGTTCGGTGCGACTTATGGGCTGGCGACGTCATCGGGCCATACTTCCATACGGTTTGCAAATTTAAATTTTACGGAATATAAGATTTGCCAGGGGAATGACGCAAATCTTCAGGGACAAAAAATAATCATCCATAAAAATAGCAATTGAAAAACAATTTAACATTAATAGAAAACATAAATCATTAAGGAGGGGTAACGATTATAAACTTTTTTTTGCATTTTTTATTTAATTTTTTCTGAATAGAGAACCTTTCAAGAATATTGTATGAAAATTTGAGGTGAATCGGAGTAAAACTAACGAAGATACAGCAGTCTAAGCAACAATGCCTCATATGTGACTCAGTACATTAGAGAAACTTTAAAGCGTTATAACTTATAACTCAAAAACTACTGAACCGATCCTTTTGATATTTTTAACAGTTTTTCTTTACATAATTTACCAGGTAACGCTGTCGATTTTTTTTTAATGTTGTACAATTTCGGGCTTCTTCTGCAAGTGGACTGTAATTTGCTTTCAATAAAACTCCCAAAATTGCAATGATTTTGGCCGTTTTATAAATACATGGAAATACAGAGAAAATAAGAATGCAAAGAGTTTCAGTGAGAATTCAGTTCAGTTTTATTCGGGAGATCAGGTCTTACCGCTTTCGTTGCTGCTGCACAAGTAGATTTGTGCTGCCCAACGAAAAACGGCGGATACGCAGTTCAGGGTTTTAGGGAAATTCAGCAACACAGTAACTGGAATCAGAAAATAAGATGGAAACTCTTTATCCAATGAGTGAAAGCTTTTCATAAGAAACAATCATTGGATAAAGAGTTGTCATATGTACAGACTAGACTAAATCTAAAAAGGAATTCAAATATTGATGGTCACAGTGACCGTTACTTTAACGTATAAATCAATAACTATATTTAGTAGTTCAGTTCAAAATTCAGGTTATCTTAAAATTAAATATAAGGGTTGAACACGGTTTAATAAATGTTTTACCTTTTTTATTTAACAATAACCAATTAGTCGATTTTTTTTGCAAAAAATTGCAATTTTCAATTCAAAATGTTGCCAAAAATTTACATTTCGAAAAAAAACTCGACAGCGTTACCTGGCTATAACGATTATCTAACTAAATAAATTTATTTTGCTGTTGATCCGTTATCGAGTTATGAGGGGCACTGCATTTCATTTTTTTTTTCGAAACGCATCCGCATAAATGCTGTTGTTGCCATATTATTTTATTTTTTGAAAATGAAAATTTTACACAATAATCTTTGAGTTATACTTTAATGTACTATTGGTTTCAATCAAAGAATGTAAACCGTTTCGTCACAAAAATATCATAAAATTTTTGCTTTTGTACGAATTAACGTTACTCCCCCCTTAAATATTATATCGTCGGTGCGCCGACGAAAACTCCTATGTGTTTTTTTACTTGTTTTCAGGAGAGACAAAAAACGTTGCTATTTCGTCACATCGCGATATTTTTAATATCTCAGATTTTTGAATTTTTCTTTTAATTATTTACCACCAATATATCATAACAAAATTCGTATATGTGACAAGCCCATGACGTGGTAAATGGTTTTCATGAAAATCGACACATAGGAAAAATATTTATAAAACAAAAAAATTACACATAGGAGTTTTGATATTTGAATTTTCACAGTGTACCTCAAGCAAACGAAAGTTGGCCTGGATTGTGGCTAAAAACGGCTAATGAGGTTTTGTACAGAATCATCCCCTCTACTCAGATAAGAAGAAATCAAAGTCTGATGTGCTTCCTTTCGCGAGTTATCGCGATAACAACAATTTTTAACCAGAAACCCGAACTTAATTACATTGAATCGCGGACATTTAAAACTATAACATAATTTCCCATAAATATGAACATTTGTAAGATGCTTTGTAATGTCCGCGATATTTGCTATATTATTCTATAGCGAAATTTTTGTAATCCAAAAATTCGACATACACCGCTAAATTTTTACAAAAATATTATTTCGAATTTATTAATTTATATTTACATTCTATGATTTCTGAGGGATAGATTGGCGCTAGCATTTCCGCCATAAAAATTCTGCGACGAATACATTTCGAACAAAAAACATTTAAGTTCAGAATTATTTAACTATATAATGCTATTATTACGCGAACGGTCAGTCCTAGAAAAAAGTGGTCAAAGAAAGTTTGGGAGATATTAAAAATGACTACAAGTCTTTCTTTAACAAAAAAAAATATAATAATTTGGTAGGGATTTACAATGTGTCAAATCAAAATATGCCTCATATAAAGTGAAAAGCATACAAAAGTTTTAACACACTGTAAATCCTTACCAAATTACTGACAATTTTGTTTGTCAAAGAAAGAGTTGTAGGCCTTTCGCTTATCTCCCAAACTTCCTTTGACTACTTTTCCCTAGAACTGTTAATTCGCGAGATAATAGGATTGTATAGTAAAATAATTCCGAACTAATGTTTTTTTGTACAAAATGTATTCGTCGAGGGATATTTTTCGCGAAAATGCTGATATTAATCTATTCCTCAGAGATTATAGAATGCAAATATATTAATCTTATTAAATTCGGTATAATATTTTTTGGAAAATTTTGGCGGTGTAAGTCGATTTTATGGATTACCCAAAATTCGCAATATAAAAACATGGCAAATGTCGTGGACGTTACAAAGCGTCTTACAAATAACCATATTTAAAGGAAATTGTGTTACAGTTCTAAATTTCCGCGTTTTTCTTTACAAATCAAAGCTATTAAGTTTGTTTTGAGTGAAAGTACTGTTTTCGCGATAACTCGTGAATGGAAGCAGATCCAATTTTGATCTATTCATTGTCGAATAGAGGGGATGATTCTGAACAAAACCTCATTATCGGTTTTTTGGTGTGAGTCGAAGCCAACCTTTTATCCCTTGGGACAAGCTGTGCCTAAAACACATAGGAGTTTTTGTCGGAGCATTGCTATAGAGGGATACACATAGGAGTTTTTGGTAACTTCGGAACCGGTCAAGATAGCGCAAAATGCTTTGGTGGGTAGTCGTTTGACCGCTAGGAGGTTCTAATTCGACAATAAAAAAAAATTCGAAAAATTACACATAGGAGTTTTTGTCGGCGCACCGACGATATTTTACATTGAATCAGTGGCAGATTTCGATGAAACTTGGCACGCATATTTTGTTTATTCTAGGAAGTGTATGAAGACTTTTGCTTGGAGGGGACAAATTTTCTGAGAAAAAATGGATTTGGATTGTATGGGCGGTGGGCGTGGTCGATTTTGACTTTTATTACTCGGTGCCATATTTCAATGATCTATGACCACTCCTTATATTTTTTGCACAAAACTGTATGAAGCTATCTCACTGTGCAACGTTCTGGCATCTCCCACCTGAATTACCATATTATATTACTCACAAAGTGAAAGGATATACCTTAGTTATGAAGGTTTACACGACTACAATTTTCTCACTGTTTTGCTTCGATTTTCCTAATTTCGAGTACAAATTCCTGGCCTCGATTTAATTATTGATTTTTATTATTGACCATTTGGATTATTGACAATTTTCAGTTACAAATTGATTTTAAACAAAACTTTACCAACGGTTGCGGTCTGTGCTACTTTCATCAGTAAATGGAATACAGTTTTTGTACATTTGCACGGTCATTGATTTAATATGTATTTATTTGTAAAAGAAATTCCTAACAAAATATAAGTGTATATACATTAGGGTGATGACTTTTATACAACCTCGTCTCCCTGTATCATATTTAGATGAGTTTTTATTTAAGATTAGATAAAATCTTACATATAAGGTGATTCGATAAAAAAAACCTCACGCACAAAATGATTTTAAAATTTTTATTTATCAGCATTTTGGGAATTTTTTTATTTTTTTTCTCAATTTTTTCAAAACTTTCAAAATAATGACCGCTCATAAATGTGATTTCTGTAAACAAAATCAACAAAAATGAAAATCATAAAAAAGTCGTCAGCGTTTTTCCCAAAGATATACATACATTCGATTCAAAATGATATACCTTCACTTAATTGTAAATAAAAACGAAAGATGTTCATCGATTTCTATGATCAATGTCTCATTTTGTTCATAGGTTATGTGGCTTTTCGTGAAAGTTATAAGACACTTTTTCCGTTTTGGATTTAAATGATTAAAAAAAAATTTTTCACAAAAATATCATTTCAAAGTGGTTTGTGCGTGACCTTTTTCAATATTTAAATGGAATAAATGTTATTTTAGTCATTAATAGGCAAAAGTTCATTCATTCGTGCAACAGGAAATAATTTTTGAGAAAAAAAAATAAAAAATGCTCATCACCCTAATATATATACATACTCTTCCAATGTTAAAACAATCTAAGTTTTTCAGGCGAATAATTTTAAACTCGCAAAGATTTTAGTACTTCCTTATCGTCCATGTCGTCGTCACTATGTCGACGTCATCGTTATAATAAAATATTCTCAAAAGACTTGTTGAACACAACGTCGTCGTCATAGTATAAGTGGTTGTTGTTGTCCTTGTCGTCGTCGTCGTCGTTCTCGCAATCGCCGTGTCATCTTTAGTAAGCTCGTCACACAGTTCGCCTCTGACTTGTTTACAGTCGGGTTGTAATAATTTTATAGTTTGCAAGTAATGTCGGTTTCATAAGGAAGTCATTTGGAATCGAGAGGAAGGGGACTGACTACACAGAGCATATATATGGATATATGTTAGATATGAGACGAAAAAGTTGTGTCGGTTTAATACCGCCGGGAAAGAAACTCTTTCAAACTTTACTGATGTGAATGCTGATGCTGAGGCATTTACTGCTGATGTTGTTGTTTTTAGAAGACATGACTCCTTCCAAGCGTTTACATCCAATACTGTCGTCCAATACAGTAGCAAGCACAGCAGCAGCACCGTCAGTGGGCTGGGGGAAGGGAAATCAAGTCACACAATATCCTCATGATTGCGACATACTGCAGTGGAATGAGCTGGGTGCAACTCCATTCAATGCGTTAGTCACACACAGACACAGTCACGCTATCTATAGATTAACGTTTGTGCGTGTGAGTGTGTGCGAGTATGCGTGTTGTATCAATGATTCTTGTTTTTGTATCGAAGAAAAAAGAAAGTAATATTGAAAGCACTTTGTGTGCATACATGCATCACGAAACGAGTGCGACAAGTTGTGCATGCTGCACCATGCCTCACAGCAGCTGTGAGTGTGTTTGTGTGTGGGCCTCTCTCCTTTATTTTAGCCTAGCTTGCGACACACAGATCGACCCTTCACTCGAAGTTTCCTTCAGTGCTTTGCTTCCGCATTGAAAAAGTTTGTCGGTTTTGGCAAAAAAAAAGTTGAAAAATTGTTGTTAAAGATAATAAAACTGAAAGGAAGGAAATACGAATAGAAACTTTGCAAAGTCCTGTTACTTCAATGTTTCATTTTCTGATGGCTCAGAATCTCTGAGAAACAAAAGCTTTCATATAAAAACGCGAAATCTTTGAGAACTTCATGAAAACGCTTTGTTGACATTTATGTCTTTTAAAGAGTTTGTCAAATTGTTAGACGCTTTGTGGCTATTGTTTTATATTTTAAAAAAATCGGAAATTCATTTCAACTGAAAGCCATTTGGACTCATAATCAACTGTAATAACGTTCATATATATACATATATATAAATTAGTTTTTATTTTTTTAACAAATGGGAAATTTTATTAAAATATTTGTTTTCATTTAGTTAAATCACCCTTTGGTGATTTGTTTACAGCTATTATATTTATTACCAGTATTTTTACGCATCGCTATCACTAAATAGCAATATAATTATAATTCATTATAAATAATGTAATAAATTAAAAACCACAACACTTATCAGAAATACAATATATGTACATAGCTTTACTTTATTACTTATTTATTTATTGCACTTAACACGTTGTTCAGTTTTTGTATTTGTGTTTAAATTTATTACTGTGCTTTGTACATAATATATCAAATTTTTCGCAGCGATATTATGTGCATTTTGATATACTGGGGCAATACTTAAGTCCAAGTATGACCATATTGTGTGACATTATTTGTCGCATCGTGTAATAGAGCAACATTTTTGAAAATTCTTTCCATTATAGTGACATCATTTGTGTGGAGGAAAAAGTCACCGATGTTTAATGCTTATGCATGAAAACTTGGTTTGTTTTATGTATGTTCCGAAAATATGTCGTTGCATCCATTGTCCAATTGCCCGATAGCGCGATCAAAATATCCTCTAAAAATTAGATTTTTCTTTAACAAAAAATGTGAGTATTACCTTTTCTCCGAAATCGGCTTATTCAGTGAACCAAATTTTCATATAAGAATTGAACGTCGGCAACTTTTTGAATGCAAGTGTTCATCACCGAGGTCCCGGGTGGCGAATGATGTGTACTCCATTGCTCATACGTCCCACTGCCCAAACCGGGAAATGTTGTGTTTGCATTTTAAGTAAGTCCATGTTCACACGAGACAATTTTTGCCACGCAAGTGTCAAAGTTTGTAGGAGAGAGATGCAGAGAGCTCATTCCGCCTGCCTCAATCCCCCCAAAAAAAAACTGTGACACTTGCGTAGAAAAATTTTGTCACGTGTGAATCTGGACTAACTAATCTGAAACTGTCACCGAAATTAAAATTTTTAGGAAACCTAGTGGTTTCTATAGCGTCAAGAATTCAATCAAAAAGTGGACCCATTACTCAATGCAACAAATTTTGTTTTGCATCAAAGACCTAAAAATTAATTCGTGCAAAAAAGGCGTATTTTTGTGACGACACCGTTAAAATCTTTGGATTAAAACCAATTGTATATTAAACTATGCGACAAATTACAACTTTTTCTTGTTACCCATGCATTATGGGTAATTTTCCTGTTTTTCTGGCCAAACCCCAAATTTTCAAGTTAGTCCAAATCCAAAAAAATTAATATAGTTTTAAAGAAGACACTTTAGGGGAAAAAATTGCATGCTTTGTTTTTGCATAAATTGTTTGACGTTTTGTAAATCGTCTGTCAAAGTTTAATTTTATTTTTCATATTAAAAATTACTGTTCTCTTTCCGATTTGAAGCACTTTTTAAAAAGTGTAATAAGAAAGAACCAATTAAGCGAAAAAAATGATAAAAATGGAACAGAAAGCTAATGACATGTACTAATTTCAGGTTTTGGGTTTTTAGTTTTGACATTAGATAATTGTTATGAAACAAATGCAGCAAGAAATTTATGTTTTTTGTATGACCTAACTTTTTTGAGTCAAACAAAAGGGTTGTCACCTGTGTCATGCAGTTCACTATTTTTATTATTTAGAAAATTAAGTTTAAAGAATCCTCCAAAAAGATAGGATTATAGCATCGAATTTATTAATTTGTTTAATATTTGAAAAAAGAATATGTTTATATATATATAATTGTATATATACATTTAGAAATTATGTTGAATATTAGAGCTATTGACGAGCGAGCTTATAACGCAAAGGGCTGTCTAAATTTTGACTGGGATACTGTAAACAATCCACAAAATGAGTAGAACAAAATTTAGAGCTTAATCTAACTTTACAATTAACTATATGGGCAAATTAGGTGGACTATCTTTGGAAATAGCTAATCAGTTTTTTACTCCAAGTAATTTACATAAAATTAAGTAAATACGTGAAGTTGAAGACTCCATACTTAAAATTTAATTTCATTTAGTTTTTTTTTCACGAAAACGCTTTAAAAAGGTTGTAAATATAAATTTTACACAGAGTACAGTTAATAGCGAATGAAATCTTAACTTTGAAGATATAATGAAGCTACACTATATAACCTAGAAGGTTATTTTTTCGGCTAACGGCGCACAGTGCTCTGTCCCATTGACATCCCATCGATAAAAATGTACTGGCTCAAATAATGGTAAAAATTGTACTCGTCATATCTTAACAAACCAATTAAGAAAAAAACTAAATATTTTTTCACCGCGAGAGGGCGCCAAAGTCAATTGTTGTATACACAAATCGACCAAAAAATAAACTTTCTTAAATGTACGTTGTTAAATAGCTGCATACAATTCGTTTATTATGGAAATTAAACCAATGTTTTTTGTAGTTAATTGAATTCCTAATAATACAAAAATGCCAAGTCGGCAGAAAATGGCATTTGTACTATTCAAAATTGCATTGGAAAATTCGTATTTTTTGTTAAAGTGAAACAAATTTGCAAGTTTAATTGGAATGAGAAAAATAAATTGGAACAGATCCCTAAAATTTTATTCTTCAAAAACAATATACGAGTATGTACTGTTACTTTTAAATAAAAAATATAAAAACACAAACTTAAATAAAATATATGTATGTACATATATATTTTAATGTCTTAAACGTTATTTTCAAATATAATTTGTAGGGGTGTTCCCAAAACAGTCACCAACGCTTAACGTGTAGACCAAATTCATAATTTTTTTTGCGCCAGATCGCTGACAGAATTCTTAAAAAATACAAAAATGCATACTTATAAATTATTGTTGAGAAATATATAAAAAAAAATCGCTTTTAATATGGTGTATTTATGCCGAAAAATCAAAAATTTTAAATATTGTATGGCATCGGAAGAAAAATTCGTAAAGATCCCCAATTTTTTTTTCGCCAGATACTATTAAAGATATGCTCTCTTTAAACATAAAATATAAAAGTTAAAATTATTCGCGCACAAAATTTCAAAAAGGTAATTTTGCTTTGGGTCTAAAAATTTTTTTAGATGGTATTCCAAAAACCATCTCCTTTAACTTGTATTTAGAACAAACCCATATTTTTTTGCGCCTGATAGTTGACATAATTCTTAAAAATACAAAAAATCATATTTAGAAAATATTTTTGAGAACAATTTTAAAAAAATCCTTTTGATATGGTCTTTTTATGTCGAAAAATCTAAAATTATGTCATCGAGAAAAAATCATAAAGATCTCAATTTTTTTCCGCCAGAAATTAGTAGTGCCATGTGTTCTTTACACAGCAGTGTACATAAAGTACTAATTCATTGCTACGATTTTATTAGTTACCTTAATTTGCCAATAGGTATAAAAATATAGCATATTTTATTACCGAAAACTTTTGTTTAACTGTTTGATTATCTGAGGAAGCCAGTTAAAAAATTATCCGAAAAGCTCGCTTGTTCCATACCAGGAAAAATAGTCCAAGCAACACAAACAAAGATTTAATGACGTACCTTACAGTAAATTCTGATATTATTATAAGTTCAAAGCGGCTTATAAAACTTAATATTGACAATATTTTCAAACGAAGGAAACTCTTCTGACAAACTCTTCTGCATTATTAAACTTTTAAAGCGAAACAATACAGTTCAAAACTACGCCATATTTGTAATCTACGCAAAATTCGCATTAATTTGATGGGAAAAATGGGGTTTTGGTCCATATATCGTGATTTATGGACCAAAACCCCATTTTTCAAGATCTTCTAGGGGTCTGTGGTGAGGGATCTTGAAACAATTCCTACAAAATTTGTGCACACATTTACTCAAAACAAGCCTATTACGCTTTACAAACTTTGGTCGAAATCCACCGCCACTCTTGAGCGTTCTTTATATATTTATTTGTAAGTCCTTTGAACCCTTTGTGTGGGAGGTACCAAAAGGACTCGCTATATCCCGTCGAAATTTTGCACCGCAACTACGCAACTATGAAATATTATGACATGTTAAATTTCATAAATATACAATGCTCCAATTCAGTGTTATAGTCTGGTAAATTTTCGAGACCCGCGATCCGATAGGATCCAAATTTAAAATTTTTCTTAACTATGACCAAGTGCAGCTTTGTACCAAATTTCATAATTCTGCAATTACTCCTTCTATTTTTGTCACATCGATACATGAAGACAGAGCACTGTGCGGCACTGAATTTTAATTGCTTTTAATCGGAACCAAAGATACGTATGTTACTTGCAAAAAATATGGATTAATACACAGTTTTGGTAGCAAATACCCCACCGTGCGTCGACGCGAAATCCCGAAAAGATTTGCCCTTATTACACGGAACTGATATAGTTCCCCGAATTAAAATTAGCTCCTATTTCAACATTCCAAGATTTGATATAAATGTCCAGTTTTCGGGAAAATGGCAAAGAAAATGTTACACTCTTTGGCAGAAACGAAAACGACGTAAATTTCCACGTCAAGTAATCAAATCGAGAAGGGGCTGTAACAAAACATAGACCAATGATGAAGATTTTTGGTGCTGATGAATCTAGTATGTTAAAACACAAACCTCTAAATTTCAATACAATCGGTACGTATTTGTAATATACAGTAATTAAGTCGAATTGTGAGGGGGACCTGGATCTGCGGTGACCGTTGTTCGTTTTAAGTGTTCTGGATAAAATTAAATAATTTGCAACTTGTGAAATCAATGGACTCAATAGGTCATAGCATTCATTTATTTTAGATTTTTACGTGATTAAAACTTATGGATGGATGGACATGGCTGAATCGTCTACTTTATGTAGTTCCTGATGAATATTTTCTTATGCCTTTTCAAAATTTCAAGTTTTAATTTAATTTAATTTAATTTTTTGTTTTCGGGTCACGGACACTCACATTTTTATTTATATTTTATTTTATAAATGCGTCCGCTTTCAAATTACAGTAATCCCTCGATTTACGTCGTAGTTGACTCCAGAAATTGGCGATGTAAATCGAAACGCAAATCAAATTTGAAATTTATTATACGCCACATCGTCAAGTTCGTCTAAATTGACGCAAAAAACGGCTAATTACACTATACAACAGCTCATTGATATGGGACTCAATTCTGGGACTCAAAATAAGAACTTCTGGGTCATTCGTTTAGTCAAGTTGGCTCGATTAATAATTTAATGGTCAAGTTTACAACAGGAAAAGTGACCTTCGAAAACCTTTCCTCGGGTAAAGGTTGTCTCTGACAACGTTCAGACAAGAAAAAGAAGTGTATGACGTAGTTCCTTTAAGCAAATGTACTTTACAGAGAGGATGTAAATCAAAACAATGGTACTAGCAACAAAAAGTATATTGCCAACACCGTCTGTCGGTTGTATTTATATATAATTAGTTGAAACAACAATAATAACATGGATACGATCAAATGAAAATGCTTGGAACTAAATCGATGGTTGTATCAATCGAATTAAGATTGTTTTTTTCATTGACACTCGGTTAGTTGCGGTAACCAATTTTAAATTTTCATTATAGTACCATATGATCGATTTTTGGTTTGACAACCAATGTTTTATTCTTGACAACAGAAATTTTATCAATAGACCAAAGATTATTATTGCAACAAATAATTGGTTACTACAACAGAAAAAATATTAATAAATAATCGTTTATTGGTTATCCCAATCATTTTCCAAATTTAGAATAATTAAATGTATTTTGGGAAATACAACCGAAAGATTGGTTGCTGTTCTTTTGCTGATACATGACAAACAAAAAATAAAATTACTCGACATAAAACAATCTTTAATATTTTGTTCAAGAATGGTATAGGTAATCAAAAATAAAAATAATCTTGTGTGGAATGCAGAATATGTTGTGCAAAATGTATTACATAAATAAAAGCAATAACAATGAAATTGAAAACGCAGGGTTAAGCGATATTTGCATATAAGTTTTGTGTTTGCTTTTTCGTGTACTAAAATGTGTTTCAAATATTTCCACATCTTATAATAGTGATGAATTTGTAATATAAGATTTTTAATTTTGTTGTGAATTGTTTTGTTTTTTGTTCAATAAATAAAATAAAAATTAATGAAAACTGTTTTTAATTAATTGTTGGTAGTATATAATTGACAAATTGTCAGAACAACCAATTTTTTAAAACAGTTGGTTGTGGCAACTACAACAGATAATTTAAGCCACCATTTTCGTAGTTGGCGCAACCAAATGTGATTGTTGTCAACATGGAAGCAGAAGTATACACAACCAAAATATTGGTTGTCCTGATGGAATCGCATGATAGTAGACAGAGTTTATAGGGTTTATAGGAGAACCGTGGCGTATGAATTGTACTACATTACTCATTCGCTAAGGGAGAAATAATATATTTAATTTTCCCGTCTTTCCTAAAAGGGAGGGAAATAAATAATTAATATTTTGTTATTCTACTAATGAAATTCATGTTTAGCATTTTCGTGTTTTTTTTCTCTCAATAATACACATCTCTCAATAATACACATCTGCCGGAGCTCCCAAAATATTCCCAATATCATCGTTACACCCTCATTCACAGCCTACAGTAGGTGTCAATGTGATTAAATATCATACTAGCTTCTGCCACGGCAAAAACATTTGTCACCAAGAAAAATCCCTTTAAAATGAACCGTAAATGCCTATCATATCTCACTCATCCTTCGCTCATTCACTCGCACTCACCCACAATGTAGCGAAGCGTGTTATTGGTTGGTTTGGCAGACTTACACAGCAATAAATATTTCAATACAACAACAAAAGAAGAAAAAAAAAACGGAAAAAATAAATGCAAAGTGCAGTGTAAGAGCTGCACTCCTTTTGTTTTTGTTTTGTGAAATATGTATAAGAGTTCATGAGTACTTACTCGAAGGCAAAAAATAACGCACTTGTCCCCGTTATCAGAATGCACGTTAAATAAAATACGCCCGTGTGAGGAGCAGACATTAACAAACCATCACAATAAAATTTATTACGTCCGGCAAATAGTTCCCATTTGCGTGTGACGCGTGTATTTGGTGCCATGTTACAGCAGCAGCAGCAGAATAAATTCATTTAGGGTCCACAACACTCAGTCTCGAGACTCGCCCGCACACACACTCACACTCACAGACAGACACATACACGTGTTCTCTTTGCACACACACACACACACACTCTGGCTTTATTTGATGGTGTGTGGCGGGGGGTGATGGTGCTGTAAGTCTGCTCAGTTCAGTTCGCTTGAGTTTGATGATGACGATGTGACGCCGCGTCCGGGGCGTTTTAGGGCGGAAGAAGAGCGCTGTGATAATAAAGTTGCAACGACGATTAAAACCCCGGAGAGTCGGTGAGCGCCACTGAGCGATGGTGTGTGTTTGTGTTTACAGTACTTGTAGTGACCGGGAGATTATGCGAGAGGGAGTGGGTTTGAATCGTTCGTAGAACTACACAAATCCAATTGAGTAATTGTTTGTAGTTAAATGATGATGTTGTTATTGCTGCTGCCGGAGCCGGGGCCGTTGCCGTTGTCGGTGCCGGTTGATGATGTGGGTGTGTTTGTGTTTATGTACAGGCAGACAGACAGACACCAACAACGTGTCTGGACACTTCTATAAATAGTCAGACTCTTGATGTTGCTTGGTTAGTAGAGAGAAAGAGAGAGAGGATTTCGTTGTTGTTCTGGTTGTTGCTGGTGTTGCGGTTTAATCTTAAGGACTTAAGGGGGTCTAAGGATTCCCTGCTGTTATTATCGTTTGTTAAAGGTAGTGTTGTTGTTGCTGTTCTTGTAGCTGCTGCTGATGTTAATGCGTGTTTTGCTGTGTACTTTTTGTCCACATCCACGTCGTCGTTGTCGTCGTTAATGTATATTCTTGCCGAGCTGCCAGACAGCAAATAACATCATGTCGAGCAGTGTTGTCCTTCTGTCCAGCAGCAACACATCCATAAAACTTCACAGCGGCAGAGGAGAGAGGTTAAGAGGGGAGGGGGGAGAAAGAGTGAGAAACGTGCAAAAAAATTACAACGAAAACCAAACGAAACGAAAAAAATGAAAACGTTTCAGATCGTAAATGATTTTCCTGCTGCTTTTGCTGTTGTTGCTGCTGCTGTGGATGATGCTGATGCTGATGATGATTCCCTCCTGTATCGTCTTGGCAAATGAATGCTGTTGCTGCTAATGTCCTTGTGGCTGTTGCTGTTGTGGTTGGCTTTGGTTTGGATATTTCTCTTCCTCCGGAAAATTGTTGTTGTTCGTTCTTGTGAAGGTTGCTGCGTTGTTCGTTGCAGATGGATGGCTGAATGAGCGAATGACTGACTCGGATGGCGGGGGTGTTGGGTTAGCACAGCAGTAAAGCACAACCAACCGACACTTTTAACATAAAATTTGGCTAATTTTACATTTGTAGTTTGGGGGCTTTTATCCAAAATGCAGATGATAATAATAATGATGACGACGACTTTGCCGTTTTTGTTGGTTTTGCTGATTCTGTTTCAGTTCTGTTGTGTTTTTTTTTTTGTTGCGAAATTTCTTTTTTTTGTATTCAGTCGTTTTTTAAAAAGTCGTTGATGGTGTTTTATTATTATTGTTGTTGTTGTTGGTGTTTGCATTCATTTATAAAAATTGTTGTTTATTTCGATTTTTTTGTTTGGTGTTTTTATAGACAGGAAATATTATTTTTTGTTGCTTGGCTGCTTGTTCTTCTTCGTCTTTTTTCAATTTGATGCTATCGTTGATGTTTCTGTTGTTGTTGAAGCTGTATCTGTGGCTGCTGTTCGTAACATCCGTTTCCCCTATTTAATATTTTTCTAAATTTCCCTTCAAATGCTTCTTCGTTGTTGTCGCTTGGCTTATTTCGCTCAAACATTATGTCCCTTCACTTGCCCCTCTACCGTAAAAAGCGTTAAGGACACGATTTGGGCTTTTGTTTCAAAAACTCTGCTCGTCTCGTTGAGTCTCGTTTTATTAGGTTTCTTTTTATTGCTGTTTATTAAGTTGCTTTAGACTCCATATTAAAGCAAAGCAGCTTCGCCTGGAATATCTTTTCGCCATTATTGTTGTAAACATTTATTTAAGGCGACATGTCATAGCTTTTACGAGTTGTTCTTGTGCTTCCCAATTTTCCTAGTCTGTCTTCCTGCTGAAATGAAACCAGAGAAGAAAAAAAGGAAAAATTATTGAAATTATATATCTTTGTCTGCATAATATTTTGGCGGATAAATGTTTGTCCCCCACATCTCTCATAAAAACTCATTCATGCAGTGTGAGTTATTTGTTTACTTGGATTTATACATGAGATACGTTCATTGCGTTTTTTTTGTATTTTTTTAATTGAAAAAATATGTGTATGTTACTTTGTTTAAAATATGGTTGTATGTACTTATACTTTATGTTATGGTACTCTATGGGGTATGGGTAATATTGCATTACTCATACGCTGCCAAGGGGGGAATGAACACCGAATTTGAATTTGTGATACATTGTTCGGGGGTGAAATTTTATGAGGGTATACATATTTTTATTTTTGTTTATGAAACAAGGCAGACGACAGAGGATATTCAGTAAAATAAATGCATAAAGATTTAGTGAACTTTCAGAATTAATGAACTCAATTTAGGGGGACTTTAAATTCGTACTAAATAAAAAAGATGTTCAAAATGTTTCTGTCATTGTTTCAATAATAATCGCTATTTATATTCTTACAATAAATATGGTCAATATATTATTCAATAAAAACTTTTTAATAATTTAAATGCAGCCCAGTTTATCGGTGTAATTTGTATGCCATTTATGCTTCATATCACTCAGCAACATCCCAAAAAGGTAGTGAAACCCTACAAGAGAAATCTCTCAGCTTAATTTCTTCAAACTACAATATTCTCCGGATTTAAACACAATAGATTTTTTGGCATGGTCCATATTCCATAGTCGATACTTTTAAATATGAAACGGTCAGCAAACACTGGGGTACTATCCATGCAACAGGTGGTTACATCGAAAAATAATGAGTTTTTATAAAATTTGAAATCTTGTTACGGTAAAATATTAAAAAAATGACAAAATTAAAGTATTTCTAGTTTCAAGCTCCTGTAGTATACATACGTAGCTCCCTCCATGCAGACTCTATTATTATGTCCATTATACCAAGCTCCAGCAACATTTCTTAGAATCGATTTTTTGTTTTATGCTCCCACTCAAGAGTATATCGTCATCAGAATCGAAAAAGGGCGTCACAACAAGAAAAATGGAAATTCAGTGTTTGATGGATTTCGGTGCACTGCATCAAAATACACATCCTGACAAATCTTAGCGACATACTATCAAAAATCAAAAGGGCCTAACAACAAATTATTTCTTTTTATCCCCTCACCTTAGAGAGGACGGTATATATTATTTGCTACGAGCTAAAAGTAAAGGGTGTCCCAAGAAGAACGCAATTTTTAAATCTCGCAACATTCGAAGTGTCATTGTTTGACATTTGAATAATTGTTATTGTTTGTTAGTAGAAGGTACGAGGTTAGTAAAAATGGAGCGCTACACGAATGAACAACGCATTCTCATTGTGAAATTGTTTTACCAAAATGGTGAAAGTTTTGCGGCTACAGTTCGCAAATTGCGATCAATTTGGGGTCACAATAATGCTCCAAAAGAGTCAACTGTAAAGAGATTAATGGATAAATTTGCCGAAACTGGGTCTGTTAGTGATGTAAAGACAACAACGCGCCATCGACCAGGTCGATCGACCGAAAATGTCGCAGCTGTACGTGATGATGTCGCTCAAACCCCATCCACCTCAATTCGACACCGAAATATCGGTATCGTGAAATGATAACCAGTTTTTTCTTGCCTAGAATTGAAGAAATGAATGTGGAGGGCATGTGGTTCCAACAAGACGGCGCCACATGTCATACAGCCAGAGAAACAATTCAATTGCTGCATCAGTCATTTCCCGGTCGTGTTATTTCGCGTTTTGGAGATCAGAATTGGCCGCCTAGATCGTGCGATTTAACACCATTAGATTTTTTTCTTTGGGGTTTTTTGAAGTCGATGGTTTACGCGAATAAGCCGACGACGACTCAAGCCTTAAAAGACGAAATTGGACGCTGCATTAATGAAATACCGCAGCATTCATGCAAAACGGTCATTGAAAATTTCATTAAAAGATCGCGTGCATGCCAGCAAAGCCGCGGCGGCCATCTGCACGATATATTGTTCCATACATAACCTCATTCTGTCTACTTTACGATATAATAAAGTTTCACGATTTTTTCTTAAATATCTGTGTTTTATTTAAAATTAAAAAATTGCGCTCTTCTTGGGACACCCTTTATAACACATAGAAGGAGTGACCTAAGACCCTAAGTATGTTCGGCGGAAATCCGTTTTGGGTCATTTTAAGTCATTTGAGCAATGTCCGTCCGTAACCGATTGACTTAAAATTTGGTATGTGGTAATATTTTCTTCTATCTCCGGCTAAATTCGAAGATGCGCCATATTGGTCCACTCCTTACAGTACCTCCCCCACAAGGGGTTAACATTTAGTAAAATATTGATTATTTAATAATTTCTATACTACTTATTTGAATCCTCTGAAATTCTACACATAGTATTAGTTTATAAGTCACTATTTCCTCCAGAAAAATGGGCGAAGTTGATACGTCCCTTTTGGTACCTCCCACACAAATGGAACAAATGAACTAAAAGTTAATAGCTTATAACTTTATTACCAGTACATACAGACTTGAAATTTTGTACAGTGTAATGGTTTAATAGTACCTACAATACAGTGAAAAATGGACATCATCTCCTTTTTTTTCATCTACCAAAATTTACCAGGTTATAACTTTAATACCAGTGCATATACATACTTGAAATTATGTACAGTGTAATGCTTTAATAGTACCTAGATTCCAGAGAATAATGGACGTCATTGGCCCGCCCCTTTTGGTACATCCCACACAAATGGACCTTTTCGTACCAAAAGTTAACAGCTTTTAACTTTAATACCAGTGCATATCTATTTCGTACAGTGCAAGGTATACAAATTTCGTACAGTGCAAGGCTTTTATAGCACCTATAGTCTACAGAAATGTGGCCGTAATTGGCACGCCCCTTTTGGTACCTCCCACAAAAATGGTCCATTTTACACCAAAAGTTAACAGCTTATAACTTTAATACCAGTACATATAAATACTTGAAATTGTGTACAGAGTAATGCTTTTATAGTACCTAGAGTCCAGAGAAAAGTGACCGTTATTGGGACGCTCCTTCTGGTACCTCTCACATAAATGGACCATTTTGTACCAAAAGTAAACAGCTTTGAACTTTAATACCAGTACATACTTAAAAGTTATTAAATGCAATTTAAATTAATAATAATTTAAATGAAACAAAACAAGTAAGAAAGTTTCAGTCGGGTAAACCGACTAAGGTATACCCTCACTTTGTGAGTAATGTAATATATAACATTACACCAATAAATCTGTCAATTTGTGTGGGAGGTACCAGAAGGGGTTTTCCAAAAACACGTATTTTTCGGTAAATACATTGCATTGTGCTGAACTATAAGCGTTTATGTGCACTGGTATATAAAAGTTACGAGCTATGTAGTTTTGGTATGATTTTGTCATTTTGTGTGGGAGGTACAAAAAGGGGCTGTACAATAATGCCCATTTTTTTTACCGGACTATAGGCGCTACAAAAACATTATACTGTAGAAAATTTCAAGCATTTTTATGCACTTGTGTTAAAGTTATAAGCAGTTAAATTTTGATGCAAAATGGTCCATTTGTGTGGGAGGTACCAAAAGGGGCATGTCAACTTCACCCATTTTTCTCCAGTTAATAGCGACTAATATACTAATAATATGTGCAGAATTTCAAAAGATTCGAGGAAGTAGTATAGAAGTTATTAAAGAATCAATATTTCACTAAATTTTAACCCTTTGTGTGGGAGGTACCAGAAGGAGTAGACCAATATGGCCCATCTTCGAACTCATCCGGAGATAGATCAAAATATTACCACATACCAAATTTGAAGTCAATCGGTTACTCCTTTCGAGAGTTATCGTGCGCACCAGCCAGCAGACAGACAGACAGACAGACAGACAGACAGACAGACAGACAGACGGACGGACATTGCTCATTCGACTTAAAATGACCCAAAACGGATTTCCTCCGAACATACTTAGGGTCTTAGATCACTCCTTCGATGTGTTACACTTTTTTCCGTAGCAAATGATATATACCCTCGTCACACTAAAGTGAGGGTATAATAAATAAACTTACTAATATTTTTTTCAGACTCACGGTGAGGGGATTCATTAGTCGGTTTACCCGACTGAATTTTCTTACTTGTTATTTTACCTGTTCATATGAATTTGTATGTATGTACACCAAGCCAACTTGAGTGTGTTTTATCATATAGTTATCAATATATTTATATACCATACAGTTATCAATATAAAAAAAAATATATTTTTAAAAAAATTTCGAGGAAAGTTTTTTTCATGGCAATTTTTTTTAACTTTTTAAAAATTATTATTAAAATGGTTTATTTATCTAAGTATGACCTTCATTTAACAAATAAAGATGATGCAAAAAACAAAAAATATTAAAAAAAACCTCGAAAGACCTTGAATTCCTCAATAACTGCTGACTCGATTTTATTGAAATAAAAACTGGTGAAAAGCTTAAGGGGTTACCTGTCAAACAAAAAATACTGAAATATCTGTATCGGTTCCAAAGTTACAGAGTTTTGGCCAGTAAAAACGATTCTGAACCACTGTGCGCCGTACCGCTCGAAGCGACGAAAACATCGCAACCGTAAGTGTATCCGTTCAAAATGAGCCAAATCAGTCGATTCCACGTCATTCTCAGGAATTGGGCACCTCTCAAACCACACCGTGGCGTATTTTACGAAAAGATCTTGAACTTCATCCTTTTAAGATCAAACTGACTAAAGAACTAAAGCCACTTGAGCATTTGAAACGCCGAAACTTCTACGATTGGGCTCTGGCATGTTATGTCCTTAATGGTAAACCCTTTACAAACACTTCAGATTTTGTGGAGTGTATAATGCCTTTACAGTATCTATAGTCCCGTAAAAATTGGGCGAAGTTACCACGACCCTTTTGGTAGCTTCCATGCAAATGGACCATTTTGCACAAAAAGTTAACGGCTTATAACTTTGATTCCAGTCCATACAAATACTTAGAATTCTGTACAGTGTAATGTATTTATAGTACCCTTAGTATATTAAAAAATTGGCGTTATTGCCACGCCCCTTTTGGTACCTCCCAAACAAAATTGCCAAAATAAAAAATATGAATATTTTTTAATTTCCTTATTTTTACAATAATTTATATAATTTACATAGGTTTTCATCATATAGGCACTATTTTCATCGTTAGGATGCTAGCTTTCAAAAAAGTTTTGTAATTTTTATCCTTAGGTCGTTTTTATGGTTTTTTCGTACGACCAAAAACCATGTTTTTGAAAAAAAAATTGATTTTTTTTAAATTATTTTAACGACAGATAATAAAATGCAGTTTCTATATGAAAGTGATGTTTCCAGCATTTTTAGCCCTCATAATTTTCGTTAATTTAGATGGTATCTCGAGCTTTTACTTAAAAAAAATATTGTTCAACTTCAACGTTTATAAATTTTTTTTAATTTATTTTCTGAATAGAGAACCTTTCAAAAATATTGTGTGAAAATTTGAGGTGAATCTGAGCACCCCAAACGAAGTTACAGCAGTCTAAGCAACCGCGCTTCATATGTAATTCAATACGTACATCAGAAAAACTTTAAACCGTTTTTCCCACAACCCATGTTTTCAAAGACGGTGCCCCTCATAACTCAAAAACTACTGAACCGATCCTTTTGAAATTTTTAACACAATTTCTTTACATGATTACCTCGTAGGTAACGTTGTCGAAATCGCATTTTCATTTCAGTGTTCCCAAAAATTGAAAAATATAAATTTCGAAAAAAACGACATCGTTACCTGGCTGTAACGATTATCTAACTAAATAAATTTATTTTTTATCCGGTATCGAGTTATGAGGGGTACCGCAATCCAACTTTTTTTCGAGACGCCTCCGCATAAATGCTGTCGTTGCCATATTTTTTTAATATTTTTTTATAAATATTTTACACAATAAACTTTGAGAATTATATTTTAATGCACCATTGGTTTCAATCAAAAAATGTTAACCGTTTCATTACAAAAAATCATAAAAATGTGCCTTTTTGCACGAATTAACTTAAATGTACGAGCGCCCCAGTAGGTAGTAGGTAGCGTGCTCACTTATGAGTTTGGTGGTCGTGGATTCGATTCCCACCAGAAGCTTTAGTCTGTCGCTGCGAAAGTCGGCCATATGGTCTTTGTAACCCGGCCTTTCCCTGAACCGTAAGATTATAATATAGGGTGATCCAAGTAGAGATAATTTTTTCAATAGCCTTTTTTTGACAGATCACGTGTGAGTCGTGTCATGCTGTCATGTTATTTTTGTTAAGTATTGTTTGGCATTTCATTATGGAAAGACTTATGCCTGAACAACGTTTACGCGTGTCATTCGCCAGTTACCAGTCGAAATGCTCGAACGAGTCATCAAAAATTGGACTCAACGGATGGACCATCTGAGACGTAGCCACAGCCAACATTTGATAGACATAATCTTCAAAAAAAAAAAAATGCCAAAGAATGTTCTTTCAAATGATAATAAACATTTCCCATTCAATTTGAATTTTATGTGTTTTTTTCTTTAAAAAAGTAGGGAACCTCGAAATGGATTACGCTATATAAATAAATAAAAAATGTAACGTGCGTCACGTAGCCTCCGTGACCCATTTATAAAAACGACAAATAATTTTGGCTGCAAATATGACATTTTACAATTCTCTTATATTCATCTTTCTTTTAGATATTAGATTTTGTGTGCTTTATTATGCAATATTTGCTAAAAATTACGAAAACATACTTCAACTTTCAAAGTAACTTCCAGTTTTTGTACCGTGCATTACACAACTTTGTGATAAATTATTTCGTAAAAAATACCAGTACATTTAAATTCCACTAAACGGAATGTATAAGTTGAAGTTATCTCTTTTTAAAGACCAAAATTCCAAAAGATCGGATGAAAAACACATTTTCTATAGAGCTTAAATACCAAATCGGGAGGAACATTGGCCTATATCTAAATATTAACTGCTTTTTCATTAAATGTGGCCGTGTTCGTTCCTGAAATAAGGAACCTCTTTCTGCCAAATTTCCAAATAATCGGTAGTAAAATACAACATCTACAGTGCTGTATTGGTAAATCTGGAAGAACATATATGACTGTACATTAGGGCGGGTTGATTTGTATGGATGAAAAAAAATTTAAAATCGTATAGCAAAAACATTAAGAAAACATCTAAGAAAATTCTCCGAAGAAACCATGGGTCTAAAATCAAAACCTAATCCGCGCCTCTCGACTTGAAAGTCTTTCCTCTTCTTTCGCTAAAAATACTTTCTTTTTTTGAAATATATTATGTTTTATTATACCCTCACTTTAGTGATACGAGGGTATATATCATTTGCTACGGGCCAAAAGTGTAACACATTGAAGGAGTGACATAAGACCCTAAGTATGTTTGGCGGATGTCCGTTTTTAGTCGAAAGAGCAGTGTCCGTCCGTCTGTCTGTCTTTCTGCTAGCTGGTGCGCACGATAACTCTCGAAAGGAGTAACCGATTGACTTCAAATTTGGTATGTGGTAATATTTTTTTCTATCTCCGGCTAAGTTCGAAGATGGGCCATATTGGTCCTCTCCTTCTAGTACCTCCCCCACAAAGTGTTTATATTAAGTGTACCTACAATCCAGTGAAAAATGAGCGAAGTTGCCACGCCCCTTTTGGTACCTCCCACACAAAATGGCCAGATCATACCAAAATTGAATAGATCATAACTTTAATATACCAGTGCATATAAACGCTTCCAATTCGGTACAGTGCAATATATTTGAAGTATTTACTGTTTAGCGTTAAACCCCCCTTGGTACCTCCCAAATTGACAGATTAATTCGTGTATTTCATATTACAGTACTCACAAAGTGAGGTATACCTTAGTCGGTTTACCCGACTGAAACTTTCTTACTTGTAATATTATAGTTTATGCAATACAGGTTTTGTCTTGAGACTAATCAAAATATTCAATCACCAAAAAAGCAGTTAAACCCCAATTTGCATCTCCTCTGATTTGCGTTCTATATAAAAAATAGTTAGAACGCGTTTCACGTTTTTATTTGCATTATAAAATAAGAATGGTTTATCGAAACAAAAGAAGGTTATTTTATAAATACTGAAAACAATCTTGAGTGCAATATTTTTTGTATTTCCAATCGTTTTTATTAAATTATGAAAGAAATTTTTTTTATCTATGTTCCTTATAAAAATATTAAATATAAAATTATATACAAACTTTTTTACTTGGGTGAATATTTTTTTAATGAAAAAAATTTTGGGTGTAGAAAAGATATAAAGTGTAAAAGAACTACCTTACTAAACAATTTTATTCAGAAAATTCGATTTTTTTAGAAAAAGCTTTTTTTTTTCTAACATTTATTTTTTTGTGGCAAAGGCGGGCATATAAATTTTCAAGTCGAGAGGCGCGGATTAGGATTTTATTTTAGGTACATGGTTTCTTCGGAGAATTTTCTTAGAATTTTATGTAGATTACGTTTTTGCTATACGATTTAAAAGAAAAAAATCAACCCGCCCTACTGTACATATATTAATCGGAATTAATTTCTCCAAATTTAGCAATCCTTGCTGCTGGATAACGAAACGTGTTAATGCTAAATATCGGAAGTAAAATACAATTTATATTGTGGCTTGATACTATTATCGAAACCTGAACCTATATTTACAACATTCAATAGGATTCGTTCTTAGTAAAACCATATATACATACGTTCAATCTAGTTTTTTGTTATCATATGTCTGTAGGTGGAGCTGATCATAAAATCATACCTCAAGGTGTGTGGACACATCTTTCTCTGTTTGCTAAATTTTAATATCTCGACGTGTTTCCTCAGACCACGCAATTGATTTGATTTTCGTTGTTATGTACTCTATGTTGTTTTAACCTCATCATGTTAATTCCTATTTATTTATATATAAAACATTTGGAAGATATTTATATTACAATGATATTATTCCTATTATTACAATTTGTAAAATGTTTCAAAATCAGATATTACTTATATGAAATAACTACAACATTACTATTGAAGTTTTTTTCACGATTTACCCCTTTTTCATCAGCCCTGTTTAGAGCTAACCAACAATTACAATTTTTAAATTCCATACGATTTGACAACTATAATTGTTGGTTAGCTCTAAGTGTAGAATAACCGAAGATGATGAAATTGGACTCTAAACAATATAACATTTTTGTATGCTACCGGTATATTTTAGTTTAGAAAAAAAGATAAACTCCATTGAATCAAATTAAATTTTATTGCAGATTGGTTAGTTTTAATTAAATAAATAAAAACTAATCTCAATTGAAAATTCTAAACATAGTAATTTAATTTGTCTTAAATTTGTTGTCGTGCAGTCAATAGAAAAATTCCCCACCGCCTCCCTCCCCCCAAAAAACCAACCTGATGAACAAGCAAACATGTAGTTCGAGATGAATCTTCTTTAAAGATGGTTTTAATTTTGCAAGTGCAAGAGCAAGAGCAAAAAACGAAAAAAAACTTAACATCAACAGTAATTTATACCACATGAACAGGAAATAAATAAAACTGTCTTCTCTCTAAGTTCTAACAATAATAAATTGCATTTTAAGACCCGCCTCCATAGCTGCTGCCTCTTCTTTTAACTCAGACGACGATGTTGCTGATATTTGCTGGCGTTATTGTTGTACATTCTGATGCTGCGCTTCAGGAGCAGCAGCTTTTGGTTTTATATGCAAATAAAATACGACCCTACCATCATACGAATATTGTTTTTATCCATTATGTAGATGGACGGACATGTTATGATATGGTAGTAGTTCAGCAGTTTAGTTCTTGGACTAACTGTCCTCGCCATCGGACGGACAGACAGACAGAGAAAATACAAACAATGCTAAGCAGGGTCAGAACACGATGACATATTATAGCTTTTGGCAAATCTTAGGGAAATTTGATAAGACAACATTGAGACAGATAGTAAAATCTTCCTAACGCTTAGCAATAATAGTTGCAGCGCTCATGTGAACTCACAACATTTGAAGGCGTTCAAGTAATACAACAACTGCAGCAGATATTTATAACAATGTATGAATATGAGAGGATACGTGAATAAATAAATAACATTTATGGTAAATTTTTTTTTTAAAAAAATTTCTTGGTTAGTAGTTCTTGTTAAATTCATTTTACTGCTTCCATAATTATTTAAGCTGATTTAAGTTAAAGACATACACTATTGCTACTGAATTCGGAAGATGATAGAGTGGTGTCTATCGAAACTGCAGTCAATTCTACTTAGCAATTAAAACTCTCTACCAATTTTTGTATTTATTTCTATTACTTTTTTTTGCAACAGACAGAAAGTAACTGAAACATATGGTCTTAAACCAAAAAAATTCTGACTGAATAAAATGTTTCTTTAAAATTTCCATTTTCTTGGAAGGTGTCTATGTATAGTATTTGGACCATATGAAGTACATGCTCGACAAAGCCAGGATATACTTTAAATTAAAGGTAATTATGAGGACTACAAATGTTAGTAATGACACTTTCACGTGGTAACAGTAGTTTAGTAACTGTCGTTAAAATAACACTAGGTCACAAATAACAAAATTTTCTCTGTTATTTGTTTCTAGCATACTTTTTCTCATTGATTTTGACCTACTAAACACGAAAATGAGTTTTAAAAATGTTTCTGTCGATTGGTTTTCGAGATACAAATTTTTGAACTTTTTTTTTTAAATTTTTGGAGGTACACTTACAATTTTGAGCATATGTTTCGTCTTCTTTGACGTATTTGATCCTACTACTACTCAAATTAAAGCAAATTGAGCCGTCTACAACTCATTCTCAGAAAATTTTCAAATCGGGTGAGTAGTTTTGATGTTGGCGGCTTAAAAAGGTTAAAAAATTGCGTTTTTTTTAGTAAAAATGTGGCAGAAAAATTCATACAAAAATTCATATGAAATATAAAACGCGATGCTAACATCGATTTTGGTTTTTTACGTATAGCTGGCATTTTTCCAAAGAAAATAAGCACTTACTTAACAAAATCTGACAACAAATGGCGGACTTATAATTTTTTTGGTAAAAGACCGAAATTCCGCTATTTCACGATATTTTGATTTTCATTATTTGCACAGATTACCTACCCAACGCAAACGAATAAATACATTTGAACTTAATTTAAAATAAACAAATTAGTCTTAGTATATTATTTTTTAATTTATTTAGAGCACTACATACTCAATGTATGGCACAATTATAAATGGATGTGCCAGGTTAGCTAAACTAACGAAATTAACCAAATCAACGCCCAAAAAAATGAGTAGAAACAAAGATATAACTGTACATTTTATGCCATGTGGAAAAACAGCTGACTTCTTCTTTGTTTTTTGTATTCGCTGCAATTGGTCTCACGTATTAGGGTCCAAATGTAGTCACCCATCATAGCCGTGTCATAGATGCCCTGATAGCGTCGTTCCATAGCCTTCAATTCCTGATGAAAGCGCTCGCCGTGTTCGTCGCTCACGTCTCCTAAATTCTCAGGGAAAAAATCCAAATGAGAATGCAGAAAGTGTATTTTAAGTGAAAAAAACGAGAATTAAAACGCTATTTAAATTAACATTTGTTTCAAAAAAACCTACCCATTGCTTCATAGTTCTTTACCAGATCCTCAACTATGTCCTTATAATTATCGCTTTTGTTGTTTCCTAAAAAGTTTTCCACAACAAGCCTGAAGGAATTCCATGCTGCGGCTTCGATGGGTGATAACAGCTTCGGGAATGTTTCATCTTTCAAAATTTTTTTTATCTCGGGTCCTGCGAAGACTCCTTCTTTAATTTTTGCCAGCGAAAGGTAAGGGAAAATTGACCGTAAATAGGCAAAAGCTTCACCTTCTTTGTCCAATTTTTTGGCAACATTTTTTGTCAAACCCAATTTTATGTGCAGCGGCGGAAGTATTATATTTTCACGGTTCTCTATTAGTGGTTTGCGCTGAACATTCGCTTCTCCAACTACAGGTTTCGTTCGTTCCGGCCATTTTTTTTAAATATAATGCTGATCATCAGCGCGGCTATTCCAAAGGCACAGAAAACAGCAATGTCGCGTATAGCCTCCTTGGAGTCCACACAGAATGGCCACAACTTTGAGGTCGGCGCATATTTTCCAATTATATTTGCTATACTCTATGCATTTCAGCAAAATGTTCATAGTTTCATAGTTCTCCTTTGAATGAACCGCATGAGCAATAGGAAGAGATGGCTTTTCATTCCCATTATGTAAGAGAACTGCCTTCAAGCTCTCTTTGTTGCTGTCAATAAACAACCTCCATTCATTGGGGTTGTGAATTTGGTGAAGCTCTTGGAACAAGCCGGAAATGTCGCTGCAAAAACATATTTCGTCTTTCTTTGTATAAAATTTTGCATACTGCTGGTGACGCTTCCTGTACGCTGTTACTTTCACTTCTGAATCCGCAAATCCACACTGTACCATCCGAGACGCAAAAAGTTCGGATTTCTCCTTAGTGAGACCAAAATCGCGCACCCAATCGTTTAGTTCGGCCTGTGACAGTAATTTTCGCTTTCTGCACGCCCCAAATTCGCTTGCACTTTACTCGGACACTTGATCTGACGATTCTGCTTTTTGAAGAGATGCACCAGGGCACACTGGATATGGTACATCATTCGAATGTGGTACTGGAAGTGCAAACGATCCCACTTGAGCGTAGTTCCATTTTAAAAATCTCCCTACCCCACTGTTTGTGGTGAGGCAAAAATAACAGTCTGTGGAATGGCATAGCGGCTTTTTCCACATCATTGGTGTATCGAATTTCATATGGCGCCTAAAATTAAAATAAATTACTATATTTGCTTTGCTTAATGTGTTTAAATAAAAATTCTTACCTTCCGCCAGCTGCCCAGTTGGTTAGGATTATATAGCAAAGATCACATAGCGACTTAGGTGTCCATGGTTCTGTGATATTTGGTGAAATACCAAATTCAAATAGTGCAATTGCACTGCTGGAGTAAACGTGTGTGCGTGATTATTCTTTATAAACTCGCCACAAACATTGCAGAAATTGTCTGGATTGTTCAAACACTCGAACACACGTAGTCTTTTACTCATTGTCTTACTTGTCGGGTAGGTATTATATGCACTTAAATTCAATTTGTTTCACTTTTTACTCGTACTACTCGCGTTCGTAGACACTTGTTGAATGACAAAAAACGATAAATGAACACCTATAAATACTAAGTATGTTACAATATTTTACTGACAGGTACTTATGAATGGGCGCATCTTTTAAGGGTGGCTATATACCTGATTCAGCAAGTGTGCGTTTCAAATTGTGGAAAAGTTTCCAAATAATGACCACTCACAAAAGTGTAATTCCCTTTTTTCCCTTTAATTGACTGTGAACGGAGTAGCAGTCATAAAGGAACACGAAGAGCGTCCACGCACATTCAGAAGCGTATATTACTCTGCAACCACAATCATAAAAATTAAATAACTATTTGTGTATTACTTATTTTTTTTAATTCTGAGAATCATAAAAATTACGTAAACGTTTTTTCCAAACAATTTTGTACATGTAAAGTGGGTTTGCCAAAATTCGTATCGTAAAATGCACCTGTGTTTCTATGTTCTACATTTTCATTATACCATTTTCGACGAAACGTCCCAACGGTATTGTAAATAGGTTTTTTACAATTATGAAATATTTGTGTTATTAATATTAATTTAAAAATTTTATCAAAACTGCAAAGTGCTGTGACATTTGAAAAAAATTTCCAAAAAAAAAATTGCTGATTTCACTAAATTTTTTAAATTTCACGTCCCTTGCCAGAACAGAAGACATTAACCCAGGGTGGTGAAATTTTGAACAGAAGTAACTTATGTATAGGAGCAACTGTTCCGTTCTATTCTAAGGATTATAAAAAACTTGCTTTTTCGATCCCTCCTAGTAGGTTAGCTGTGCAAATAATGAAAATCAAAATATCGTGAAATACCGGAATTTCGGTCTTTTACCAAAAAAATTATAAGTCCGCCATTTGTTGTCAGATTTTGTTAAGTAAGTGCTTATTTTCTTTGGAAAAATGCCAGCTATACGTAAAAAAACCAAAATCGCTGTTAGCATCGCGTTTTATATCTTATATGCATTTTTATATGAATTTTTCTGCCACATTTTTACTAAAAAAACGCAGTTTTTTAACCTTTTTAAGCCGCCAACATCAAAACTACTCACCCGATTTGAAAATTTTCTGAGAATGAGTTGTAGACGGCTCAATTTGCTTTAATTTGAGTAGTAGTAGGATCAAATACGTCAAAGAAGACGAAAGATATGCTCAAAATTGTAAGTATACCTCCAAAAATTTAAAAAAAAAAGTTCAAAAATTTGTATCTCGAAAACCAATCGGCAGAAAAATTTTTAAAACTCATTTTCGTGTTCAGTAGGTCAAAATCAATGAGAAAAACTATGCTAGAACCTAACAAAACGACTGTTGGCTAGTGTAATCAGACAAAATTTGTTTATTTAATTTTAACGACAGTTGCAAAACTTCGGCTTCTACGTGAAACTGATGTTTTCGGCATTTCTTGCCCTTACCATTTCCTTTAATTTAAATGGTATCCCGGCTTAATCGATCTTATACTTCAAAAAATATGGTCCAAATACTAAAGGTAAATTTAATTTAACCATACACAGTGAAAATGGTTCGCGTTTTATGACCAACGCCAGCTACATGTAAATATTGTATATTTGAACAAGTTGTTGGCAGCTTCCTAAAAGTGTTAACGATGTTGAATGTGAACCACACCTAAACGTCAAGTTTTTTTCTGCATTTCATTTGACATTTCTCAATTTCAGACCAACTCAATTTGAACCATGGAAAGATACACAATCGAGCAACACGTTAAAGTTTTTTAAGCCTTTTACGAAAATGGGCGTTCAAATCAAATTGCATTTCGAGCACTTCGTGATGTTTTTTTGATCAGCATGATCGACCAAATGTGTCCACAATCGGGAGAATTGTGCGCAAATTTCAGCAAACCGGGTCTGTAGGAGAAGTGAAAACACCTGTGCATACTCGCCCGGTTCGTTTGGTGTAGCTTATGGGCTGGCGACGTCATCGGGCCATACTTCTTCGAAATGAGGCCGGTCAGGCAGTTACTGTGAATGGTGTTCGCTATCGTGAGATGATAACGAACTTTTTATGGCCCGAATTGGAAGATGGATGTGGACAATATGTGGTTTCAACAGGACGGTGCCACTTGCCACACAGCTAATGAAACAATGGCTTTTTTGCGCAACAAATTCAATGGCCGTTTTACCTCACGTCGTGGCGATGTCAATTGGCCTCTAAGATCATGTGATTTGACACTGTTGGACTTCATTCCTTGGGGTTATTTGAGAGAAAAGGTGTACGTCGATAAGCCAGCAACAATTCAAGAGCTAATGGATGAGATAATTCGGCACATTAACGGCAAAGAACCTCAATTATGCCTCAGCGTCATCGAAAATTTGGACCAAAGAATGGAGGAGTGGCGCCGAGGTCGCGGCGGCCATTTGGCCGATATTTTGTTCCATACATAATTGAATCATACCAATCATAATAAAAAGAAATGACAATAATTTCCTAAATAATTTGTGTTTTATTCAGAATCAACATCGGCTCTTAAAAATTAACCACTCTTTATAAGAGTATTAGAGAATTAAGTTTTGGCCCTCTATAGTATATAGGGGCTGAGCTACAGGGCCTCGAATTTGGCCACTTCGGGTGAACTTTGGCTGATTCTAAAAAACTTTTTACGAAACCGCCGAATTATTTCCCTTTTTTTAATTCCTCCAACTGGGCAATGTTAGCTCGTATCATAACAGGGGAAGAGTGTAATTTCCCGCATTGGTCTTTAAATGTCTTTGATTTGGACACAGATGAGCGGAGAAAAATTGATATAATATAAGAGGTACATTTGGTTAAAACCTTATCATTTTCTAAACACATTCAGAATTATAGAATATGTCTTTGCATTAAGTAATATAAAGTGAATGTCCAAAAAGAGTGAATGTCCAAAATTGGCATTTTCTTACAAAAATTATTCAAAATAATCCAGCAAACCGTGTGCGTAATGGCCCATATCCATAGTCATATTCATATATATGTACATATATTAATATTTTCCCACATACGAGTATGTACATAAGTAAATATCTACTCGTATAATATTTATAAAACATTTAACCAAAAGGCACACATATGCAATTTATCACCAACTTATTCAAAGCCAAGCAAAAAGGACATGAGTAACCCGCCTTTCTTCAGTTCAAATACCAACAAAAATGAATTACAATAAACACACACTAAAACGAAAACACCCACATACGCAAACACACACGCACACATACCATACCACAATAAACAAATGACTCATCTGAGTCTGACAGAGAGAATGCAGAGCACTTAGATGTTAGTTAAGTAGCAGTTGTAGGTTATGGTGTTAAATAGGGATACCACCTCCTTTTGCCAAATAGGAATTTCAATTGAATATTAAGTGATGCCTTCCCTCTGCCTCCTCTCTCACGCACAACTAAACAACAATGAAGTGGAGGAATAAGAACCATACGCACTGAGTAGTGCCACAGAAGAGTCGAGCAAAGCAACTCCAACTGACATATGCAATGGCAATTATTTTTGTTTATTTCCACTTCTGTAGCACGAATTAAGTTTGGTCTGAACGGTGGCTAGAGGGGGGAGCTGAGGATGGCTAGAGGGAGGAAACGAACAATTCTAATAAAACATTACGTGCATACATTCTATTAAGGGAATCTATACAAAACGGATGTGAACATACATGCGAACGTGCTTATAAATATTTATTGGAATGTCTGTCCGCTGGGAGGTGCTTCACAATTTCACGTTGTATTGAATTTTAGGTTCCTCCATTGTACATACAATGTACTCGTACATACACATATATTAGCTTTATGATCTGATAACCGAATATTTAGGGAATCCTTCTGTGCCATAAAAGCAAGTCCTTAAAGGTAGTATACAATAGTGAAGGTATGAAAATTGATGGATACAAAGTATTGGCAACAAAATTGCATAATAACTACTATGCAAATGATTTTTTTGGCATAAATGGTTAGAGCGCACGATAACTCTAGAAAGGAGTAACGGAATGACTTAAAATTTAGTATACTATAATATTTTTTTCCTATTTCAGGCTAAGTTCGAAGATGGGCCATTTTGGTCCACTGCTTCTAGTACCTCCCTCAAAAAGTAGAAAATTTTTTGAAATATTGATTCTCTACTAACTTCTGAACTACTTATCCAAATCCTCTGTACTGCCACACATAGTAATAGTTTATCTGTCGCTTTCAATTTGAGGAAAATGGGAGAAGTGGTCCCACCCATTTTGGTACCTCACACAAGGGGACCATTTTTTACAAAAAATTAACTGCTTATAAATTTAATACCATTGCAAATAAATACTTGAAAGTTTGTGTAGAGTAATGATTTTAACGTACCTACAGTCCGGTAAAAAATGGGTATTATTGCCACGATCCCTTTGGTACCTCCCACACAAAATGGTCCAATCATAGTAATATTGAGTGGCTCATAACATTAAACTCAGTGTACATAAACATTTACAAATCGATACAGTGCAATGTCTTGGAAGTATAAAGGCCCTTCTGGTACCCACCACACAAATTGACAGATTCATGAGAACACAACATTACCATAACTTCAGCCATAACTAACCATATTACACTACACACAAAGTGAGGGTATAACTTAGTCGGTTTACCCGGCTGAGCCTTTCTTACCTGCTAACGTGTCTTTCGAGCATATTGTAATAAATCTTAAAATAATTTCCATAGCATTAAAAAAATTTCCCAAATCTAAATATGAGTTAAGCGCAATAGAAAAGGCTACCCTTGTATCCTTTTGGTTAGAAACACTAAACAGCGCAGATCTTATGAAAATAAAAAGTTGTTTGTTAGACGGAACTAGTTCTTTTCACCAGGGGAAAAAAGGTACCACCGGTTACACCAGTCTCCTGGGGGGTATTGAAATTCCGTTCTCTGAAACCGCAAAATACTTAGGACTGGAAGTTGCACTCAAACCCAACATTTTCGAAAGAGCAAAGAAGGCTGTGGTAGCGCTATATACCTGTTAAAGGGCGGTAGGAAAATACTGGGGTTGGATAGCTCTGCAGAAATCCACATTCTGCTCGATATTAAATAAGGTTCAGCAAATGGCTGCTGTGCCGGTTCAGCAAATGGCTGCGCATCACTAATGCGCTGAGAACGACACCAACTGAGGAACTAAATGTTATACTACATTTAATGCCGCTAGACATTATAGCAGTGCAATATGCCGCATGTACTGCTATTAGACTCAGCGAACTGCCACTATGGTCAGAAAATGGCTACGGACATTTTCATTCAAAACAGAATTCTTGACCTTCCGGGCCCTGTTGATATCACTATAGCTGAACCACTCTTTGACAAGAAGTATCTCACTCTTATACCTGATAGATCAGAATGGAATGGTCGTATCGCAGGACATTCGTTAACTTCTATACAGACGGTTCCAAACTCGATAACCAAGTGGGGAACTTATGCTATCACTTGCAAAATGACTGCCTGAAAACTGTAGTATTTACCAGGCAGAAATCTTAGCTATTAAAGAGGTAGCGGAATAGCTGAAAATTTACCTTCTGACCAAAGTCGGTATAAATATTTTCTCTGATAGTCAGGCTGCTATCAAGTCCCTGGAAATTATATTGCTGAATTCAAAAACTGCCTTCGACTCTCGATGTGGCCCAGCCTAAACTCAAAACCTCGGACGTCTCACTTAACGCGTCTGTCATGACATGTTTCTGTTTTATTGGACAACACACAGAAAGATTAAAGGTACTGCATAATGACTTTTGCAGAAGCTGTGGAGACGAAGAGGAATCAATAGAACACCTTCTGTGTCCCGCTCTCTCTAGAAGGCGGCATGCAACCTTAGGCTCTTATTTCTTTGGGGAGTTAGTTATCTTGGCCAACTTTTTAGCTTTTTAAAGCAATCATATTGGTTGAACGAGAGGAGAGGGTAACTTACGTTTTCCCTTACGTCTCTCTGTTAATGTCTCACAATGTCTTGCAGGCTGCCACTCTTAACCTGAGCCTTTTTATCTCTTCACCTTAGAGATGAGGGTATAGTAACCTAAGATCCCAAGTATGTTTGGCGAAAATACGATTGAGTCATTTCAGCAATGTTCATCCGTCTGTCTGCTGGCTGGTGCGCACGAAAACTCTGAAAAGGATTAACTGATTGACTTCAAATTTGGTATGCGCTAATATTTTATCTATCTTCGGCTATGTTCGAAGATGGGCCATATTGGTCCACTCCTTCTGGTACCTCCCACACAATTGAACTATTTTGCAACGAAAATTAACAGTTCATAACATTAATAACAGTATATACTTTAAAGTCATTAAATGCAATTTAAATTTATACTTTAATTAAAACAAAAAAATAAATGCATTTTCGAATATTTTTTTGGACTGAAGGTGATGGGATTCTTAAGTCTGTTTACCCGACTGAACTTTCTTACTTGTTCTTGAGTCAATAATTTTTGAATCAATGAAACGTTAAAAATTAAATAGATTTTAATTGACTGCACAAATTTAGTAATTGAATTGAGAGTGCTATTTTTGTCGGTATATAATTAAAACTGTTTACTAGACTGAAAAGTTCTTATATACTTCTTATATCCGTATAGGAAAGAGGTTGGTTATAAACAAGAATTTATTAATCAGAATCCTCTTATTATGAGCCACATTGTCTACTCACTGCAAAATTCCTAAGTAATCGAATAATTGTATCTTAATATCGAAATATGTTAGTTGTAAGAGGTTCTGCACTGCAAGTATACATACGTATAACATTACGTGTGTGTGTTTTTGTAAGAGTTTATTTAATTCTACGACTGTGTAGACGTATGAGAGAGTGTGCAAGAGCACATAAAATCCATATTAATATCATTAGCAATTTCATACTAACTCTCTTACTCACTCGACTCATCCTCTGAGATTTTATTTATACACGAGTATATTTGCCCCTAATGTTGTTATGGCCAAATGTGTCGTAATGTTGTTGTGCTGCTGGTGTTGCTGTGTGGTTGTCGTGTTGTTTATTGATTGTGTTTGTGTGCTATGCTTTGCATTGTTTGTTTGCGCGTGTTGTACCGTGTTTGGCTGTTAAACGGCATGAATGCTTTTGCATTTTGTGGTTTTAATTGGCACTTGAATGGGTTTTAATGTAGTTACAATGCTTGTCGTCATTTTAATGATATTTACTACAATGCCACACATACACACACACCCCCACACAAGAGTATACATTTAACCACACCAATACAAACACCCAGACATGTAGCATCAAATGCCTGCCTCTTCAATTGACTGACAGTGTAAATTATTGTAACAACAACAGCTGCTTCAACTTTACTGCCACTAACAGCCCCACATACACACCCACTCCTCAGCAGTCACACTCAGCTACTTTGGTTGATGATTTGTTGCTGTTGCTGCTCTAGCTACTGTTGTTATCATTGTTGATAACTGAAATTGATAGCGACGATATGTATATGTATATATGTATATCTATTTGTCCGTCTGTCTGTCCGTAAGTTCGTTTGTCTATTTGCCATCATTTGATACACAATCAAACTAAAACTACGCAACAACAGCCATTAGTCAGTGAGTAGCTGGTGATGGGTAACTGGTAAGTGGCTGTGGCAACTGACTAACTGCCATTTGTCGAAATTGATGCCATTACGCGACGCACAGAAGCGAAATGTGATTGTGAAATTAAGTACATATTAATATACGTTAAAGTGGGTTGCAAATGCATCTTTCAAGTGCCGATGCAGAGAGAAAAAACACTTTTATGCAATATTATTTCTACATCCTATTGCATTAAAAATGTTTTTTTAATTGAAACTAAGAAATTGTTCTTTAAAACAAATGCAATGTTCTTTAAACATAAATATTTCAAAGAAAATCAACATATTTTAATTTTAAACGACTATGAAAAAGTCGACTTTTAGGTCCGATTAATCGACCCAGTCGACAGAAACAAAATATGGTTGTGAAAGCCCTTGAATGTTTCAATAACTAGAATTTTTTTTGTTAATTTGAACAATTAAACAGTTATTATATATCTGTCAGTAAAATATTGAAATATACGTATACGCAATACGTATACCCATAAAACAGAACAGAACATTTTTGCGTTTTTTTCTCCTATTCAATATCTACAACTTTACCGGGAAAAAAAATTGGAAAAAGTGCTAAAAATCCACCTTGAGCAAAAAAAATCGTATGGCCATTAAATAATTAATTGAGCTAACTTGACTGAACGAATGATGCAGAAGTTCTTATTTTTGGGGGCTTCTTTCACGTCCAATACTCAGAATTGAGTCCCAAATCAATGAGCTGAAAAATGTTGTACTGTCTAACATACCCGTAAAATAAAAATATAAATGCAATGTAGACTTTTTCAGAATTCTATTATTTAGTACGACCCACTTTAATATCTGCATTTTGGGATGATCAAACCAACGACAGTCAGTTTTATTACTTCCCTCAAACTTCAAACACTTCCCGAATTGTTTGTTGTTAAATGAGTTGTCATTCTGTTTGCGTCTGTCACTTTATCCCTCCCCCTGTTTCAGTCTCTATCAGCGAACGACTATCTGTCTGGCTGGCTCTTTAAATGCGTTCGTTGGTGAGTAACACTGTGTTTGTGTGTGATTTATAGAAATAATATATAAAATTTATTGTTGTTAATGCAGATGTGTTAAGTTGTCGCAAATTAGTTTTAATTACCCATCGACTGACTGACTGACTAAATAAACGGCAGCAATTCCATAGTTTGCACTGTAATCAGCTGTTGACAATTGGCTTTACATTTGCCACAGTTATTACAGGCGCGAATCTCTCTCTCTCTCTCCGTCACAATGCATGTGTCACCCACAAAAGCAATGCACTGAAGTGTTCAAGTGTTTCATAGCACTATGGGTCAAATGACCACTTTTTCTGTGCAAAATTAATAACGGCTACAAAATCACGTTAATGAAAACAAAATCTGTAAGAATATCATATGTAAGAATAAATATATCTAAAAAATGGAATTTAACCCGTTTATGACCAAAATTAACCCTTTTCACCCATTAATGGAATCATAATATGTATACTGAATTCATTTACTTATTTTAATTATATTTAATGATATATCATACATCTTTATTTCTTAAATCTAATTAATTTGGTAAATTCAAATAAATTCTCGACCAACAATTTACCATTTTCAACCATTTAGGCATACATAATATGTACATTGAATTCATTTACTTATTTTAATTGTATTTAATAAATTATGATACATTTTCATTGCTTAAATCTAATTCATTTGGTAAATTCAAATCAAAAAGGTCCTCTTCACTTTCGTTACCTTCCTCGTCTTGGTTGCTAAGCTCAACTTCTTCTATAGGTTCGCTGCAACACAGTAGGTCAATTACTTCAGGTGGAAGTGTGGAACGTTTCCGCTTTTGTAAGCGTCTATTTAAAAATTTTGTCGAAATTAAAGGATCTGAAGTATCGACAGCCCTATTAAATACATCCAACAGGTTATTTGTGCGGCTGTTTCTGCGGGCGTGATGTAATCTATCGGCTTTGTATATTTTATGTCGCGATTCAGCAGCTTCTTCTGCAAAAAAACCCATTGGAAGCGCGGTATTTTCTATAATTTGTTTTGAGTGTATGAGCACTTTATGAACCGTAGGGGTCATTGGCAGCCAGGGATATATCTGCTGAAACCGTTTTGCTGTTTCAAAACAATATATTTCAAATTTACTTGAATTAATATCGAACTGGCAGGATAAGCAAATTAAAATTATTTTGAGTCGAAATATTAGATCTTTGTCAACATCAGTTATTTCAGAAAAAATATCATGTTCAGTAAAAGCTCGACGAGCAGTGTTTCCGTCATTTGTGGAACCGAAGCCACCAACTCTGGGCATGTCCACCCGAAGTCCTAGCTTTCTCCAAAAGTTGTTTTGTATGTCCGCTTTTCTTTTTAAGACAGTTGACTTATCATCTCCTCGTATTTGCCACTTTTGCAATTTGCATTTATAGCCTAAATGTAAAACAAATTCAAAAAATCGGATCCAGCAGTGTAGGGGACTAAGTCCAAACTTTAAGTTTTCCAGTTTTGCACGAAATATTTCACTTCTATAATTAAAAGTTTTCATAAAGTCCTTCGATGTAGCGCCACAAATGGGACAAGCCTGATTTGATGTAGTTCCAGTTATAATGTTTAAAACTTTTCCATCAATTAGTGTTAAAAATAACTTAAATGAAACTTCGACAGATTTCCCATCGCCTATTGATATTCGCACGTTTTCCAAAGCATCAATTTCTTTTTTTAGATCCATATCTTCCTTTAATACAACTTGTTTTGTCTCCTTTGTGTACTCCAGTTTGATGGGACGACAAAATCGTACAGATTGCGGCGTGCGGTTGTTCCAAATTGGCTTTCCGGATAAAAGCACTAACCTTAAGGGAATAACTGTAGTGGCTAAAAGTGAAGCATCACAGCTATTTGACGAACATGGCTCATTAAATGTTTGCTTAAATTGGGCTTGACCAGTGCTACTGTCAAATCCATAGCTTAATATTAATTCGGAGCTTAAAAAGTCAGTTTTCTCCGCTTCCATTACAGCTTGAAATACCTCCTTCTGCATCTCAACAATTCTTTCAGCAGTATGCAGTACAATAGATTGCAACGAAACTTTGGCAAGGGTATCATTTGCTTGTATACCCTTTTGCCGCTGCAATTTTACTGTAGTGTGGATATATGTCGCAGTTCCTTAATTTGTTCTCGTGGCGTATTGCATTATACTGCTCTTTTGAAAAATTGTATTCAAGAAGGAAAGCTAAAGCCTCATCCGCAGAAAGTGGAATTGGTTTTTGTGGATCTTGACTACAAACCTTACGCATTTTTGATGGCCTTGTTGGGCTTTCCATACTTTCTTTTAGGACTGCAGCCAAATCGATATCACCTGTTTTACGAGCCGTTGTTGCTGCAGCACGAACGAGTAGGTGTGTATCAGCTATATCACTTGAAAGGGCTGCTGCTTCTCTTCTTTTTCCAAATTCTGATTTTGCGCTGAATGGTAGACGTGGTCGTCCAACAGCGGTAGGAGTAGTTTCTTTTGAAATTTCATTTGCCACAAAATTTATTTCGGAATTGAGCCACGAATTATTTCGGTCCTTAAAAACATCAACCTTTCTATGACTTTTGTCCCACTTTTGACCTAATTTTACGCAAAAAAATTCAATGTTTGCTTTATATGATCCTTCACCTCATCCGAAATGTTACTGACATCAATTTTGTCCAATACGTGTTTGGTAACGACATCAAACTTTCCTTTTTGTGTGCGTTCTTTTCGCCATACTTCAAAAAGATCAATTTTTCTTAGGTTACCTAGGAAAAAGAGCCATTACTCGTAAAACGCAAAAAATCGCAGTTTGAAATAAATTGCAAAATACTCATTAGCTATTACTTAATCTATTTCAAAAATTTGGAAGAGGTCAAATGGGGTCAATTTTTTTAGAGCTTACACAATGTCAAAGTCATAGATATATTTTACTTTTTTTAGGTTATGTTATCTAATGAGTTATTTTATAATATAGCAACATAAATATAAATCTGTTGTTTTAAAAAACATATGTACTTACTTAAGTCTTTATTTTCCATTTTACACGAATGAGTTATTGTCAACAGAATTCGAGGAACACGCACTTCAATTTTACTAAGCACTACTGAAGTCGAAAACACATTTCTGGAACAATTTGCATTGATTGACTTTGACGCACATTTGTGTAACGGTACCCTATATTTAGCACACAAAAACAACAGGCATCGTTGTTTTGAAGTATTTTCAATAATAAAACAACAACCACAAAATTATAACGGCACTTTGGTTTTATCACTTTTGCACAGAAAAAGTGGTCATTTGACCTAATGTGCATAGTAAAGAAGAGTGAGGAAGGTAATTTATTTTCTGGTAATGTTAATGAGGATGGTTTAAAGGGAATAGTTACAGTTTCGAAATGAAATTTTTAAACATAATTAATTGACATATAAATACTATACATAGAAACATTTCTTATGATTTGTGGAATTTTTCAGTAAAGTATCTTATTTCAAATAATAAGAGAACGTTACAGGTATTCTATACCAGTGCTGTAATAATAAGTTCATGACAATTTGCTCTAAACTAGTAAGAAAATTTCAGCCAAGTCAACCGATTAAGGTACGAGTATACCACTACTTTGTGAGTAATGGATATTTCAATATTAAAACATACCAAATTTTAAGTCAATGGATTACTCCTCTCGAAAGTTGGGCACAACGGACATGGTACAAATGATTTGAAAAGTCCTAAAACGGTTTCCTTCCAGTTCTATATACCCTCCTCCACTAAAGAGAGGTCCCTATAAATATAGACCCTCTTATACAGATTGACACGGAATCAATTTCTGAGTCGATTTAACCATTTGCGTCTATCTCTGTGTGTCCATATGCCCCTGTGATATATGTATATGTAAACCGATTTTAACGAAATTATGCATTATTTTTCAGGCCAAAGACTGTCCCTATTGGAAATGGGCCATAACTAAATGTTTTTAATATAGAATTCAGGTGAAGTTCCCCTCCGATTTTAAAAAAAATCTATGGATAAATGTAGAAATGATATCCCGTTTTGTAGAAGTAAGTGAATTTCAACAAGATCATGTCCTTTGCCCCTACTATTGTGAACAAGGGTATATGGGTGGTTTCAACATTACGGGCCAATTTCGACATCATTTGTGGCACTGAAGTTTTCAGATGGGGAGATTTAATCCCTTTAAGAATAGCAACACTATTATCGAAGGTACACATACATTTTTTACTTTTTAACCGAGTTATGATATAACACCTCAAAATATGAAGACAAATTAAAGGGCAATTTATTGATAACTTGCTTAGTTATCGAGTTATCGGACATTTGAAAAAATCGACAAAAAACTTGATTTTTTTTATACAATGAGGTCAATAATAGGGAAAAAAATCTATATTACACTAGTTACACTGTTAACATAAAAAAACGGAAAAATCTACACATTTTCTGGATAACTACCTTAGTTATCGAAATTGAAACTATCATTTTTTATTATTATTTTGAATTCATTTGAATGGAAAAGCAAAAATTCGGGTTACATTTTTCGATTGACTTGTATCGTTCTAATGGGTACAATATCCAAAAATGAATCTAAAAAAAGTCGATATTTTGCTTAGTCGATGTTATCGATATCTTGCTTAGTTATCGGTCGATAAAGTTCGACAATTTTTTTTCTTTCCAATGGGCACAACATCGAAAATTAAAAAAAATCGATATCTTTTTAGTTATTGATATCTAGTAGCAGATATCTAGAGTACCAGTCTTTGGCACACCCCAGAGCAGAAAAATCTTTAACGACTGCGAAGGCTGGCCACGCTGCAGTATTTTTGTCCGCGTAGCCGTCTTTGAACATAACTCTCGAAGCCGTCTTTGGACATAACTTTCGATAACTCGAAAGTTATCTAAAACTTTTTCCCGACTTTTTGGCTTTTTCCATTCAAATGAATTCAAAATAACAGAAAGTAAAAATAAGTTTTTCAATTTCGATAACTAATGTAGAGGAGAAAATCTTTAACGACTGCGAAGGCTGTCCACGCTGCAGTATTTTCGTCCGCGTAGCCGTCTTTGGACATAACTCTCGAAGCCGTCTTTGGACATAACTTTCGATAACTCGAAAGTTATCTAAAACTTTTTCCCGACTTTTTGGCTTTTTCCGTTCAAATGAATTCAAAATAACAGAAAGTAAAAATAAGTTTTTCAATTTCGATAACTAATGTAGTTATCGAAAAATCGGATTGATTTTTCTGTTTTTTTAGATTACTGCAACTTGGTAGTCATAAAAAATATTGTTCACGTACAAATTTATGATTGAAAAATTCTTTTTTTTCCTATTTTTTTAAATTGTATCCGATAACTCGAAAACTAAGCAAGTTATCGATAAATTGCCCGTCAATTTTTTTTCTTATTTTGAGGTGTTCTTTCCAAATAAGTCATAAGATCGCGCATCCTGGTGGTCGCGCTTTATAGTTCCCTTGTTCATCGTCATTCCCCTTTCATTTTTTTGGCAGGGGAATGACTACAAATGTTTCCATAATTTCTGTTTTAATACTTGCATTTCAAAAATTTGAACTATAAAAATAAAAGCAGCACAGGGGAATGATGCACGTGAGTGTGAAAGCTCATGTCGGAAGACAAAGCGCGACTTACATCATTATATTAATATTGTTGGCGAAAATCCAACCACAAGTATATGCAGTAAATTTAATACTCTTTATAATTTGAATTATTGGAAATCCTGAATGGTTTGGAAATTTGAATTTTACAGAATATAAGATTTGACAGGACAATGACGCATATCTACAGGGACAAAAAATAATCATCCATAAAAATAGTAATTCATACAAAATTATAAACAATAATAGAAAACCAAAATCATGAAATACTATATTTTCCATTGAACCAATTTTATTAAATAAATATTAACTATTTTTATCCAAAATTTTGATCAAATTAAGTGAAAGTAGAATTAGGGACCAAGGAAATTACTTTACTTGTTTTTTTCTTTTCCTGTAAAAAAATAACATTTTATTCTTCGTCATTTTGGTATATAATAATTTGTTAGGGAAAAGTAATTACCCTAAAGTGGATAGAGCTTAATTCAATGACATCTGCTCTTTATTCAAACACTAATTAAAATTTATATTTGTATTGTTTAAAGTAGAGTAGTAAATTAATTCACTTAAATTAAAATGCTTAACTTCTGGCAGCTTTCTTGGAAAATCTCCCACTGTGTGCAATTATTTACTATAAGTGATGTTATCCCCAATAACAATAACAACAACAATAGCATAAGCAATCTCAATATCAATAGAGGCAACAACTGATTGTGATATGATATCATTCATTTGTTTACACTCGGCTTAATGGTCAAAGTTGCAATAATAAATTGTAGTGCAGAGAGTATGACGCCGACTCCGACGACTACAACGGAGTCCGACGACTACAACGATGGTGATGATGTGTGAGTATTTGCAAACACTTACATGCAACATAACTATAACTATACATACGAGTATGTATGAATTAATGCATATCTCCGGTTACGAGGATCTGCATGCAAATTCCAATGCATGCTGTGAAGTGTGTATGTGTGTATGTAAATATGTTTATGTCTGTTTGTATTTATGTTTATTTGGGCATTATCCTATTATGTCAGTGATACACGTAACTCATTCACTTTCTTCCTGTGTCTCTAGCCCTTCTGTCATTCGCTGTGCTGTTTGTCCATCCCATCCATCCGTCCGTCTGTCCGTCCGCTCGTCTGTCCATCTACTGCAATTCATGTTCTGAGAAATGAGAATTGTGCAATCATAATTTCTTTAATGGCCCAGACATATTTCATTTTTATTCATTTTATTTGTACATTTATTGGTCAACATCAACAGCAATAACAGCAACAGCAAATCAACAAGAGCAACAACTACCAATGCGAACTGTGTTATTGTTGCTGTTGCGAATGAAGAAAAGTCCTTTTTAATAGTTTTATATAATGACTTAAATGGGATTTTCAATGGATTTACCCCCCAACTATAATGCGCCTTTTTTTGTGTCATAATCACAAGCGAGAGATAGAGAAAGAGAGCGAACAAATAGAGAGCGGGGGAAAGGCGGGCAATATCATAAATGACACAACAGTTTGATGTCTATTTCATAACATTATATTTTTTTTAATTTTTATTAGCCTTTTGTGTTTTTATCATAGAATGCACAGTGGGAATTGGAATACTGAAGAGTTTATGATAGGAGATAATTCTTGTAATGACCTAATTGACATTTTGTTTTGCTCCTATTTAAACTTATGGAAGGCTTGGTAATTTGTAAACGTAATTACAGTAAGGTCGTCTAATAATTTATTTAAATTTCTATAGAAATTTTGCCAACCATATTTAACGGGTTTTCCAATAGGGATGATATGATTTTGAAGTGACGTTTCGACCATTTGTAATATGTCATGATCTGTCATTTGTTTTTCATTGTATTCAGTAGTAGTGTTTATAATGTCATCATGGAGAGATATTCGCAAGAACAACGTTTACAAATTATTCAGTTTTATTATCAAAATAATCGTTCTCCAAAAAAACACTTTCCAGTTGTCCTACGACGTTGACACCGATGAGCAGTATTTTAGCTCTCGTTAAGAGTTATCTTTTTACCATTGACCTATTCCAGATCCGACGTACCGTTAAGGAGCTACAGCAAAAATAAACTTTCCGTTCACATTTGAAAATGATGCTGTCCATTTTTTTTAAAATCCAAAAAAACACTTTCCAGTCGACCTACGACCTTGACACCCATGAGCAATATTTTAGCTCTCGTTAAGAGCTATCTTTTTGCCATTGGCCGATTGTGGCTACGTGCACACAGCAAAATAAACAATTGAATTGTTGCGAGAAAAGTTTGGAGATTCGATTATTTCAAGAAATTGTGAATGGCCTCCAGGAAGTTGTGATTTAACACCATTAGACTATTTATTGTGGGGTTATATGAAGTCATTGGTCTTTCGAAATAAACCAGACTCTCTTCAAGCTTTACAAGTCAATATTGAACGTGCCATCCATGACATACGAAAAGTGCTCGAAAATTGGGTTCATCGAATTCTTTCCGGCAGAAGAAGTCGTGGAAGCCATTAGAATGACGTTTTATTTAAAACTTAATTGTATCGATTGTACTTCACATAAATAAAAAAACTTTTAAATTTCCTTAACATTAAGTGTGTTTTTTTCAAAGAAATCATATCACTCTTATTGTAAAACCCTGTATATGACATTTAGAACATCAATAACAAGGTTTCCAGTGATATATATATATATTGACTCAATTATTGCTATTCACATAGAAATTTCAGAGTTAAATTCTCGGGCATTCAGAAAGAAACAGATAAGAAAATTATAGAAGAGTAAACTGTGAGAAATGTGATATGGAATTTGTTATTTCCTGTGGGAGACTAAGAAATATGGACAAATTATGCTCATTTCTTGACAGACAAGCCGTTGATTGGGAAAGTAGTCTAAAATATTTAATATGAAATTTTTCAGATGTTTACTACAGAATATATAGGAACAATATTTTCGTATGAATTTGACAATTTGTATGGGTGTTACCAGAAGGGAGGTTGGGAACAACTGAACAATGGAAACCTAAAGAGTTTTGCACTATACTCAATTTCAAGTCTTTATAGTGTAAAGTGTCCCATTGAGGCAATGGCAATTAACCCATTTTTACTGATCTGTAGGGACTATAAAAACAATGTTTTGTACACAATTTCAAGTATTCGAGTCTATAGTTATTAATGTTAAGCACTATTAATTTTTCACGTCCCTCTGTGCGGGACGTACCAAAAGGTACGTGTCAATTACTCTATTACAGAAGCTTAGCTAAGTAGTAAAGAAGTTATAAAGGTTTTAATATTTCAGCAAATCTCAACACATTGTACGGAAGGTAACAGAAGGATCAATACTCGTATTAATAACAAGAACATATTATGACATACAAAATTTTAAGTCAATCGGTCAGTTCTTTTGAGCTCCAGTCTGACAGATGGACATAGTTCAAACAACTTCAAATGCCCTAAGAATCAGAATGGTAGATATATCAAACATATATACGGTTTTACGACGGTCTTATTGCGATGTGTTACACCTCACAAATATTATACACATTTAAAAAATGAGATTGTTTTAAAATTTTTTATGTCAAAGAATTTAGCATAAATATTCAAAGACAATAAATTATACAATATCTACTATTTAAAAACAATTTTCATTGTGAGCCACTGCACTGAATTCATGCATTTTTGTATTGCATTTATTGCAACTGATTGAAGCAGTAATGTATATTTACTTTAGCAGAATTTTGAATTTTCAAACAATCCATACACTTTACATGTGTACATACATATGAATGCAAACATTCAATGCCTTTTTGGGGACTACATACATTCATACATATTTCATTGTACACTCGTTACAGTGAAGTCAATATTGGAAAATAATATGCAAATAATACAGTTGACATTTTCCTCAATTCTCTGTATGAAAATATACAATAGCTAATATTAGTTCATGGACGGATGCAATTGGAATTCAGGCAAAAAATCTCGATAATGTGGACTGAGAGAGTTTTTCATATATAAGGGAATTTCATATGAACATATACATATACATACATTCATAACCAAATATGAAGTATAAAATTCAATTCAGAATATTGTACACAGAACAATATAAATACACACAGAGAATAAAATTAATATCATTCAGTAAAGCTAATAATCTTTGGGAACTTACTATCCAAACATGGAATAGTAAAATATTTCAAGGGCTCTTTACACATGTGCACACAACTGAATTTCAGTTTTAGTATATATTTGCATCAACTTACTCTAGTACAGAGGGGCACATAACATTTGCTACGCGACAAAAGTGTAACACATCGAAGGTATAACCTACGACCCTAAGTATGTTTGGCGTAAATCCGTTTTAGGGCATTTTATTAATTTGAGCAATGTCCGTTCGTTTGCATGTCTGTCTCGAATGTTGTAATGGATTGACTCACAGACTCTTTATTACACAGATGTGCCTTCGCGACTTTGTTTACATTTTCGTGAGTTACGAACGAATAGAAATGATTTTCAAACTCGAAAAAAATAGTTTTCTGTATAATTTTTTGAACTTTTTTGTATTTAACGATCGATATTTATTTTCTAAATGTGATAATTGCAAAAAAATCTGGAAAATCGATCTTAAAATACGCAAAAAACTCACTCGTTACTAAATGCTAAAATAAGATCTCGCTATGATTTATTGTTCGAAACAATTTCCAAGATTTTACAGGGTTTGAAATTTTCAAAATTAAAAAAAATGTTTTACGAAATTTGTTATTGCTCTTAAACGGCTGAACATATTTTTAACCCGCCAATGGTGACGTACTGGTCTGTGAGACCGGGTGTATTAAAAAATTAGAATAACTGTATTCTCCGTTAATGTTTTGTGTTGCAATTTCTAGTAGCTGCCTCATTGCGGGTCCCCTACCGTCTGCTCACGACGAAACTGCTCAGTGAGCACCCTTTTTGTATTTTTTTTGAATAACCCGGTGCGTTAGACCGTGTGTCACTGTTTATGTAAGTAAAACTAGGTGCGTGAGACCGCGTGTCACTGTGTATGTAAGTAAAACTAGGTGCGTGAGACCGTGTATCACTGTGTATGTAAGTAAAATAATCAAAGCTTTACGAACGCGAACATCGTCATCTTGAATACCTTCAACAAGAAATAACAATTGATGAGGACAGACCACCAAGTTTTTCATATAGTGAATCCGAGAATGATATTGAACCAGAGGAAAGAAACACAAAATTCAGACCGCGAAGAAGAATTGAGTGACCGAGAGCCTGCAGGTAACAAAAACTCTTTATTTTATATTGAAAAAGACAAAAGTAGGAAATGGAGTAAGGATCATGCGCGCCTATCTGTTCGTACTAGAAGAATTAATAAAGTTTCAGAGTTACCTAGACCAAAGCGGGATATAACCAATGAAAAACCTTCTTGAAATGAGAAAAATTTTTTTGAGGACTCTATTATTCATATAATTGTCAAGTATACAAACCAATATATTGCTACCGCGAAGGATAAATTTTGCATAGAAACATATGCTAAAGAGATTGATTTAAAGGAAATACATTGCCTGATAGGATTGCTCATATTAGCTGGTGTTAAAAAATCTAATTATCTGAACGTTGAAGAGTTATTTGTGTCATTGTTCTTTGGTGTCATTGTATTTGTTATTTGGAGTCACATGTGCCAAGAAAATGAAGCTAAAGTCGATGCCGAAACTGAAAAGCCCGATATAATTTTGAGCTATAATGATACCAAGGGCGGCGTCTATGTCGTGGATCGTTTATGTGCGAATTATAATTGTGCTCGAGCAACAAGGCGATGACCTATGGTAGTCTACGCTATGCTCAATCTCAGTACCATAAACAGCCAAGTGATATATACAGCCAACAATCAAGACACAAAACTACTACGTCGTAACTTTATTGAGAAATTGGCTATGTAACGAATTGAACCTCATATAAGAGATCGGCAAACCTACATGAACTTGCCGCGATCAAAGAGACTAAGACTGTCGGAGGTTTTCATATAGATGACATACCAGGGACATCGCATCCTTAAAAAATTGGCCGGTGCTATGAGTACGGATGGCAAAAAAACGGAAAAACCAAGTACTCTTGCCATAAATGTAAAACATATTTGTGTCTTGAACACATAGTATCGTAGTGCAGCAAATGCTTACCAATCCAGTTTATGAGATATATTTTATTGTTTAGAAGGATACCAATTTTTGTTTATTTTGTAAAAGTTCCGAGTGTCGGAAGACTAAAAATCTTTATTTTCATCTATGAATATGCGATTTTTTTATTTTTTTCTTAATTTTAAGGAATGTATTACTAAAAACATTGTTATTTTTAATGCTCTAATTATACAATTTTATGAATTTTAATATTGAAATAAAATAGCTGAAATTGATTAAAGAAGTTTGTTTTATTGCCAAAGAGCATAAATTAAAAAAAAACAAACATGAACTATTAGTAACACGTTTCGAAAAATCTTGAGTGGAAATCCCCGGTGCGTGAGACCGGCGTCACCATTGACCAAAGTCAAATTTGCGTCACCATTGGCGGGTTAAAAAGTTTGAAAAATTGAAAATAATTTTAGGAAGCCTTCGGGTCATGATTTTTTCAATATTTCTTAAATTTTGTAAACCGTAGTAAGTAATATAAAAGACAAGTAAAAAAGTTCAGTTGGGTAAACCGACTAATGAATCCACTCACCTTAAGTCTTAAAAAATATTAGTAAATTTATATATTTTTTTGTTTTATTTAAATAATTATCAATTTAAATTGCATTTAATAACTTTTAAGTATGTACTGGTATTAAAGTTAACAGTTTACTTTTGGTACAAAAATGCCCATTTGCGTGGGAGTTACCAAAAGGGGAGTGCCAATCACAGCCACTTTTATCTAGACTCTAGGTACTATAAAAGCATTACACTGTACAAAATTTCCAGTATTTGTTTGCACTGGTATTAAAGTTAAAAGCTGTTAACTTTTGGTACAAAAAGGTCCATTTGTGTCGGAGGTACCAAAAGGGGCGGGCCAATAACGCCCATTTTTCTCTGGGCTCTAGGTACTATAAAAGCATTACACTGTATAACATTTCAAGTATTTGTATGAACTGATATTAAAGAAATAAGCATTTAATTTTTGGTGCAAAATGGCTCATTTGTGTGGGAGGTGCCAAAAAGGGTGTGGCCACTTTGCCCATTTTTCTTGACGTGTTAGCGACTAACAAACTAATACTATGTGTGAAATTTCAGAAGATTCGAGTAAGTACTATAGAATGTTTTAAAGAATAAATATTTCACTAAAAGTTAACCCTTTGTGGGGAAGGTAATAGAAAGAGTGGACCAATATGGCCCATCTTCGAACTTAGCCGCAGATAGGGAAAAATATTACCGCATACCAAATTTGAAGTCAATCGGTTACCCCTTTCGAGAGATATCGCGCGCACCAGCAAGCAGACAGACATACAGACAGGCGGACGGACGGACGGATATTTGCTCAAATGACCCAAAACGGGTATCCGCCGAACATAGATAGGGTCTTAGGTCACTCCTTCGATGTGTTACACTTTTGGCTCGTAGCAAATGATATATACCCTCCTCTCTAAGGTGAGGGAATAAAAATGAAAAAATAGTTTTAAAATAAATGCAGACAGAAATGTAATAACGCCATAAAATAGTTAAAATTAATATATTCAATGATATATTTTGTGGGTTGGATGTCCTAATATCAGAAATCAAAAGTAATTTGCGCATGATAATATTTGCAAAAGCCAATCTCAAAATTCTCAAAATAATTTAGAAAATTCCCAAGAATGGTGTTTTTGCATTGTTCCCTATATCATGCCGGGCTCCAAATTCCCTTTGCAGTTGAACGTGCTACACCTTTCCACATACAAAAATAGTAACGGTTTCAATACACAGCACAACACATGATTTTGGGACTCAATTCAGAGAATTGGACGTGAAAGTAGCCCCACAAATAAGAACTTCTGCATGATTCGTTTTCGTTTATTCAAGTTCGCTCAATTAATTACTTAATACGTATACGTATAAAACAGAATATTATAAAATAGAACAGAAAATGTTTGCGATTTTTAAGGCAGGTTTTTTCTGGTAGGTTTGTTCCGCATTTTTTTCTCCTATTCAACATCTACAAATTTACATCAGACAGAAAAGAGATATTCCGTACCGGGAAACAAATTTAGAAAAAGTGCTAAAAATCCACCTTGAGCAAAAAAAATCGCAGTCATTAATTATTAATTGAGCCAACTTGACTAAACGAATTTTTGGGGTTACTTACACGTCCAATTCCCAGAATTGAGTACCAAATCAATGAGCTGAAAAATGCCGTACAGTGATATTTTAGCTTTGCGATTTGAGAAAATTTGGCTTTCTTCTGAAATTTGTGTAAAAATTGCAACAATACCTGTGATTAGTTTTGATCCGTTCTTTCTTCGAGAAAGTTCTCCAGGAAGTTTTCTTCCAGATGAATATAAATAACTCAAAAATACGACATATTTTTTTTAGAAAAGAAGATTTCAAATGGTCATAACTTTTGTTATAAAGTAAGGGTACCCCTTAGTCGGTTACCTCCTCTGAAATATTCTTATTTGTTTTTGATATATATTGATTTTTCTCCAATACTGCTGCATTTATTTAACTCAATACAATCTCCGCTAAGTATAAAAATGCTATATAAATAACAAATGAAAATAACTTTTTGAAGTTTTCTTGTGGTAATCCTCAAAGTATGCTATAAAGTGTCTGAGCTATATCCCTGTCCGCCAAATGTATGCTACAACCAATTCGTAGAGATAACCATTTTTTTGTTTTCTGCCAACATCCCGCATCATCAGCCACTTCCCTCCACAGACTACAAAACTTTACAGACTGTGTGATTCACATCGAAAGAGAAAAAAAACAAACAAAAAAATAACTGAAAATAATAAAGTATTATTTTAATACCGGCGATAAACACACAAGTGACTATTACTCCCCATTTTGCCCATATATAGATATATGTATATATTTTTTTGGTATTAATTGTTTTCTAGAGCGCACACAATCCGCCCGGAGCCACGAATGAAACAAAAAATTCCCTCACACAATTTCCGCAAGTTATTTTAAAACTGTTCAAAGTTTGCTTTAATCACATAAAAACCGTTGACTTAAGGAAATTTAATATTGTGAAATTCTGCTAGTTTTTCATTCAAACGAAATTGTTTTTTTTTTCATTTTCTGTTTCACTTAAAACCCAGGGTGAGAGATTGTCAGAATCTACCACAACATGTGGCCAAGTGTGTGTGTGCACATACGCGAATATTAAATGTTTTCTAGGAAGTTTATGCCATACAGTTGGTTAGAAACTTGATTATCTGTCAGCCAGATAACTTTTTCCTTTTGCGTTTTTGCTTGGGAAACCTTAAAATTTTATTAGAATTTGTACAAAGTTTTGAGACATTTAAATGGATGCTGACACAAAAACATGTTTACTTAGGATACGCAAACTAAAAACTTAATTTATCCTGCGCTGAAAAGACAAGGCGGAAAGACTTGTGTCTTAACAAGCAGAACATTTGCGTTTTTGACGTGTAATGCTGGTAAATGAGATGAGATACAGTTGAGGAACAGATATTTAGCTAAATTCGTAGAAAAATAACCAAACAAAAAATTGAGTAAACTGGCATCTCCTCCTCTCCTACATATTTCATCTTTTAAAAGGTAAACCGGCTAAGGTATACGCTCAATTTGTGAGTAATGTAGTCTGTTAAACGGTTGGGAGATGGCAGAACTTAAAAAAAATTTCATTCTCTGTCAGTATATACATAGTCATTGGAAATGTATTCCATAATATGAAAACAGGGAATGTAGTGTTCGATTGAATCTGTCACTATGTCTGAGGGTATGTACCAGAAGTGGCTTGACGAATGCGACTATTTTTCGCTGAACAATAGACGCATCAAAAACAAAAACGTTCAAGGACGTTCCATAAGAAAAGGTTTGTTCAAGGACGTTCCATAAGAAAAGGTTCGTTCAACGAACTTTTCCCATAAGAAATGGTTCTTTCAACGAACTTTTCCCATAAGAAAAGGTTCGTTCAACGAACTTTTCTATAAGAAAAAGGTTCGTTCAACGAACTTTTCCATAAGAAAAGGTTTATTCAACTAACTTTTCCATAAGAAAAGGTTTATTCAACGAACTTTTACATAAGAAAAGGTTTGTTCAGCGAACTGTTCCATTAGAAAAGGTTCGTTCAACGAACTTTTCCATTAGAAAAGGTTCGTTCAACGAACTTTTCCATTAGAAAAGGTTCGTTCAACGAATTTTTCCATTAGAAATGGTTCGTTCAACGAATTTTTCTATAAGAAAAGGTTCTTTCAACGAACTTTTCTATAAGAAAAGGTTCGTTCAACGAACTTTTCTATAAGAAAAGGTTCGTTCAACGAACTTTTCTATAAGAAAAGGTTCGTTCAACGAACTTTTCTATAAGAAAAGGTTCGTTCAACGAACTTTTCTATAAGAAAAGGTTCGTTCAACGAAATTTTCTATAAGAAAAGGTTCGTTCAACGAACTTTTCTATAAGAAAAGGTTCGTTCAACGAACTTTTCTATAAGAAAAGGTTCGTTCAACGAACTTTTCTATAAGAAAAGGTTCGTTCAACGAACTTTTCTATAAGAAAAGGTTTGTTCAACGAACTTTTCTATAAGAAAATGTTCGTTCAACGAACTTTTCTATAAGAAAAGATGCGTTCAACGAACTTTTCCATAAGAAAACGTTTGTTCTACGAACTTTTCCATAATAAAAGGTTTGTTAAACGAACTTTTCCATAAGAAAAGGTTTGTTCAACGAACTTTTCCATAAGAAAAGGTTCGTTCGACGAACTTTTCTATAAGAAAAGGTTCGTTCGACGAACTTTTCTATAAGAAAAGGTTCGTTCGACGAACTTTTCTATAAGAAAAGGTTCGTTCGACGAACTTTTCTATAAGAAAAGGTTCGTTCAACGAACTTTTCTATAAGAAAAGGTTCGTTCAACGAACTTTTCTATAAGAAAAGGTTCGTTCAACGTATCGTCGTACTATAGGTCCTACTTTTCGAACGTACTTTTCCATATAAAAAAAGTTCACTCAACGAACCTTTTCATATGAAAAAGTTCGATGAAAAAATCTTTTCATATAGAAAATCCGTTACTCCTTTCGAGAGTTATCTAGCCAGACCGACGGACGGACGGACATTGCTCAAATGACTTAAAATTTCCTAAAACGGATTTCCGCCGAACATACTTAGGGCCTTAGGTCACTCATTTGATGCATTACACTCTTGGTTCGTACCAAATGATATACGAGTATACCTTCTTTCACTAAACTGAGGTGTAAGTAAAAAAAAAGAAAGTCAAATTAAGAAGTATTCATACACTCTTGTCTGGTGGCAGGTAAACCTGACTGTCCTAAAAGGAACTTAAATCAACTTCAGATTTATTTGATTCTTAGAGGCTTTCTGATCATTTAACACTGTTGTTCTATCATGCTGTCCCCAGAAAATAAACAAGATTTAGGAAAGAAATAATTCCGGCAGCGTTCAGGAAAGTTAATGAAAGTCCATATTCTCCATGAAATGCTCCATGTAGAGGCTTTTCTCGGTTCTTCTCACCGACGTATGCCACATTGGCATACGAGAATTGCCTAAATTTTCTTAAAACCATCATCTATTTAAAGCCTTCTGAAGTAAGCGTAGGATTTATAGTTTACCAACCTACAAATTTCCTTCTCATACTCTGCACGCTTTGGTTGATTAAATATCAAAACCAATGACAATGAACAATTCGCTTTTTGGACATCATCTCAAAATGCGGCGACATAAAGCAAACAACAGTCGAAACTACGTAAGAGTCATGTTGGCTCCATTTATGACCACATAACCACAGAGGACACCAGTGAGGACAACGAAACAAATATCCATTTGCCCACCTAACTTTGTTTGGCAATAATCTTGATGTGGTTGTGACCTCTTCAATGGCCGCTTTTAGTTCCACAAACAATCCTACGCATTTCGCAATGGATTCATGTTACACGAAGAGCAGAGAAGGAAGTGGGTATCTACCTCTCAGCTCACCTCACTTCAGACACACACTCGCATACATACAGGTGCAACTTCCGTGCGGTGTGTATGTTTTGTTATTCTTGGCTCAAAAATGTGTTTACCGAAAATCCTACTTTACGACTTACTTGAAATCGAATAATAAATCTCTATTTGCCGTGTTTATTACTGTTGGTGCAGTGATGATTGAGAGAAAGGGGATAGAGGAGAGGACAGACACACTTTCTTCGGAGAGAGAGATATAAGTGGAAGTACTCCAATATTTGCATCATTCCATACAAAAAAGAAAGGTATTACAATACCTATCTAACAACACAAATAACCTGAGACAAATAAGAGTTTTAAATTCATCTCTTGCAGAAAAGTTCTTAACGAACAGGAAGAGAATGTATGTAATGTCGATACCGATACTGATAAAATAAACTTGGTAAAATTCGAACCAACTGAACCTGTTTTAAACAGAAGCAAGTTTTCCAAACCTTGTTGCAATTGCATTTTTGTTTGTAAGCAAATGCTAACATCTCTTTAAAGGTTTCACCAAACTTAAATAGATCCTTTGAGGAGCTTCAGGTTTTTCCGTTTTCGTTTTTCGAACTAATGGGAGCAACTCCCACACACACACACACACATAGACCCAATTACTATTGCCATGACAAACGTTCTGGTACTGCAGAAAATCATAGCCACGATGCAGTACTTCCGAGTCGTAGTACGAGTACCTATAGATGACACACATATTCCGACTATCACAAGAGATGCTGGAAGCAAGATGAGCAGAAGACGGAAGAGGAAGTACTTGCAGGTGGCGGTGATGGTCGTGTCGTATGTCGTATGGATGTGTGTATGTGTGGAGGCCATAACAATGGCAATGCCAACATTTTGTAGGTGACTTGCCTACCTATACTGCATTCTGCAGTGCATCACTCCCACTTTTATGCTCCTGGGATACACCAAAATGTAGGAAATTTTAACTGTTCTTTTTGGCACACCCCCTGCACGCTCTGATTGCCTCTTACAGCTTAAGGATCATGTGCGGGAACGTAATAAGTTTGAGGGTAAACTTTTAAAAAAATCCACTGAGATGAATAATGCAAAATGTGGCCTCATGATTGAGGAAACGGATATGCTTTTATAAACGAGTAAGAAAACTTTAGTCAAGTAAAGCGGCCATTTTTGTATACATATATCTGACTCTCAGATGGACAAACTATAAAATATTAAATTTTAAGAGTCTATGAATTTTACTATTAATAAAATGAATAATATTTATATGTGAGGAAGACCGACTCCTGTATAGAGAAAGCCCTTCGTGATAGACTATACTCGTACAACAGAGGAATACATCTGTGAAAGACTATAGTATGGATGAACATCGCTGATCGTTCCTAGCGTTGACTCTAGATTAGAGAAAGATCTCAGTGGTAAACTCTTGTACAGAGGAAGATCGCAGTGATCAACTCTGGTATAGAGGAATACCTCAGTGGGTAAATCTTTGTTGAGTCTATACTAGAGGAACATTTCAGTGATCGAATTTAGCATAAAGAAATGACTTAGTGGTCGACTTTAGTATGCAGGAAGATCTAAGTGTTTGAATATAGTATAGATTAATTCTTTAAAGGTCGACTCTAGTATAGAAGAATACATATGTGGTAGACTAAGGTATGAAGTAGATAAAGCCTTTTGTGATCGACTTAAAATTTTAGTGATCGACTCTAGTATAGAGGAATATCTTAGTAATTCTAATATACAGGAAGTCCTTAATGGTCGCCTCTAGTAAAGAAAAAGACGTAAGTGATCGACCATCCCAGCAAAATCTTGGTAAGTACATGTCATTACCATTTGCATTACCTAGTAATGACATCTTTTTACCCTCTGTATTACATACAGTCAAGAAATAATGAAATACTTGATTGCGTAATTATTATTAAGCGATCTTCCGATAAATCGAGAGGTAGGCAAGTGGTTATGATTCTAAACTAAGAAATCGTGAGGTCGCGAGTTCAATCCACCCTCCTGGCAAATTCCATATTTCTGCATATTACGACAACAATCGCTAATTACGCTCTTCCCAAATATATTTGATACTTTTCCAGGATATTCAAGTATTAAGAATGTTTTCCATAGTTTTACCTCCTGTTACCACAAGGACAAATATATTTCTTCAACTGTTTTGAAGAGAAGTCGCAGAGGTTTTCATTGGTATTAATATCTTCAAATTGTGTGAAGGGAATAAGGAGATTTAACACTTTTAACAAATGGAAGCGAATACTGAAATATATTTTTGCGAAAGCGAATAATCCGAAGATGGTTTTTGCGAATGCGAAAGCGAATGTTAAAATGATGCGAATAATTTGCTTTCGCATATGCGAATGCGAATACTCGTTACATCCCTAGCATAGACGAATATCTTAATTTTTGAATCTAGTATAGATGAAGTCATTAATGGTCGTTTCTGGTATAGAAGAAAAGCTTAGTGTTGGACTTTAGTGCAGATTAACATCTCAGTAATCAACTCTAGTATAGAAGAAGTCATTAACGATCAACTCTAGATGGTCAACTCTAGTGAAGAAGATGTAAATGATGGGCTATAGTATAGTATAAACCCTTTAGAGATCGACTCTAGTATAGACGAATATCTTAGTGGTTGAATCTAGTATAGATGAAATAATAATGGTCGATTGTAGTATAGAAGAAAACCTTAGTCATCGACTCTAGTATCGATTAAAATCTCAGCAATCGACTGAAGTCATAAACGACACTACTATAGATGAAGTCCTTAGTAATCGACTCCAGTATAGAGGAAGTCATTAATGGTCGACTGTAGTAAACAAGAAGACTTTAGTGATCGACTATGTTATAGATAAACCCTTTAGTGAACGACTCTAGTATCGACGAATATCTTAGTGGTTGAATCTAGTATAGATGAAGTCATAATGGTCGATTCTAGTATAGAATAAAACCTTAGTGATCGACTCTAGTATCGATAAAAATATCAATAAACGACTCTAGTATAGAAGAAGTCATAAACGATAGACTCTAGTAAAGAGAAAGTCGTTAATGGTCGACTCTAAGTAGTATGGAAGAGTACGGTAAAGGCAGACTATAGTAATCGACTATTGTACAGAGAAAGTCCTTAATGATCGACCCTAGTAAAAAAGAAGGCGTGAGTGATCGACTATGGTATAGATAAACTCATTACTGATCGACTCCAGGGTAGACGAATATCTTAGTGGTTGAATCTAGTATAGATGAAGTCATCAATGGTCGACTCTAGTAGAGAGGAAGTCCTTAATGGTCGAATTTGGTATAGGGGAATTTCTTAGTAATCGACTCTAGTAAAGAGGATTAACTTACTGGTCGATACTAGTAGAGAAGTAGTATTAGTAATCGACTCTAGTAAAGATGAAGTCCTTAATGGCAAAATCTAGTACAGAAGAACCCTTTAGAGATCGACTCTAGTATAGATTAGAATCTCAGTATGCGACTCTAGTATAGATGAAGTTATTCATGATCGTCTAAAGAGGAAGTCCTTAATGGTCGGCTCTAGTGTAGAAGAATATCTTTACGGTAGATTCTACTATAGGAAAAGTCCTTACTAATCAGTAATAACGGGTGATCCAAGTAGAGATACTTTTTCAATAGTTTTTTTTTTGACAGATCACGTGTGAGTCGTGTCATGCTGTCATGTTATTTTTGTAAGGTATTGTTTGGCATTTCATCATGGAAAGACTTACGCCTGAACAACGTTTACAAATCGTTCAACTTTATTTTACGTCGAGATCTTAAATTGAAAGCATAAAAAATACAGCTTGTGCAAGAACTGAAGCCGACCGACCTTCCCAAGCGACATCGCCTCGGCTCTTAAAAAGTTCCAAGAAGATCCGACGTTTTCGAGCCAAATGTTGTTCAGCGATGAGGCCCATTTCTGGCTCAATGGGTATGTAAACAAGAAAAAAAAAAGGTTTGTGGGCCGGTGGAATCATCGGTCCATATTTCTTCAAAAATGATGCCGGTGAGAACGTAACCGTCAATGGCGACCGTTATCGTGCCATGATAACCGACTATTTGATGCCTGAAATTGAAGCTCGTGATCTCGGCGACATTTGGTTTTAACAAGACGGCGCCACTTCCCACACATCACATCAATCAGTAGATTTATTGAAAGAACAGATAATTTCATGTTTTGGGCCGGTCGATTGGCCACCAAGATCGTGTGATATTACACCGTTAGACTTTTTCTTGTGGATGTGTAAAGTCTAAAGTTTTAAAGTCGATTCAGGCCTTGGAGCAAAACATCACGCGTGATATTCGCCAGTTACCAGTCGAAATGCTCGAACGAGTCATCGAATTGGACTCAACGGATGGACCATCTGAGACGTAGCCGCGGCCAACATTTGATAGACATAATCGTCAAAAAATAAATGCCAAAGAATTTTCTTTCAAATGATAATAAACATTCCCCATTCAATTTGAATTGTCTGTGTTTTTTTCTTCAAAAAAGTTGGGAACCTCGAAATGGATCATGCTATAGCATAGAGGAAGCCGTTAATGCTAGACTCTGGTAAATAAGATATTAGTAATCAAGAATAATTAAGGGACCGACTCTAGTACACCAGACAATTATAGTGGTCGACTCAAATATAGTGTAAAATCATCTCAATGTTCGACTATAGTACGACGACGTTCCTCAATGTCGACTGTATTAGTATCGTTGTATGCCTTTTCAGCTGTAAATAAAACACAATTTAAGATTAAGACAAGATTAAAGATTACCACATTCATTAAAAACAAACTTTAAGAATTTCCCTCAATACAAGAGTATTATAATAAATACTCGTATATGTATCCTGTGGATTCAAATGTCGAGTGTTATTACTTTGTCAGACGTTTAATTACTCGCATTTCCTTTGTTGTCTGCCATTTTCTCTCAAAGTCCCTCCATAACTTTTGTTTGTTATATCTATGGCTTATTGTTGGAATTTCGCTTAAAATACATTTCATGGTGGATGCTGTGTATGCGAAAAAAGGAATAGTTTTCCTTTTGTCTGATGCCCAATTTTCTGTTTTCTTTGTTATTTTTACGACCAAGCGAGCTTTACTGACCATTTATTCTTAATATATGAACATAATGCAAAATACAAATAAAGATGTATACAGGGTTGCCCATATTCGACGGACCCATGTTTTTTTTTGGGCCCATTCCAATCGACGAGGCTTGTCCGCAGGCAACAATCTTTGCGTCAATTGAATTTTGTACGGGAACAAATGCAAATCAACGCGAATAATCCGTTGTAAAGTGGACCGAGCCATGCCCAACTGCTGAGAACGGCGTTTTTGGGATGTTCTTGGGGACCTCTCAACACTGGCTCGTACGGCAGCGATATTCTCGGCCGATCGCCTTGGTCGACTTTTATTTGGCCTCTTCGGATTAGAAAGAGCCTCACCAGTCGAAAATTTTTCGTATAAACGCTTAATGGTGTTCTTAGAAGGCGCACTTCTCACATTTTTTAATATTTTAAAAGCACGTTGAGTTTTCACTATTGACTTCTTCTGTTGAATGTAAATTTCAACTATTTCAGAGCGCTCGCGTGGCGTGTATTGTTCCATGGTAAAAATCTGCTTGGACTGACGCTTCAAACGCGGTATGTCATTAAGCGATCTGACATCTCTGTCAAAAGTTATGGCGTTGCCAGATGGGTCCGTCGAATATGGGAGACCCTGTACATATTGATGTGTACGGTCCTATAAACTACATATGTATATGTATGTGTTTATAGCCTAAAGTAAAGATATTTAAAGACAAATCCGAATAACGGGTGTTTATAATGAATGGTATAATATACTGAATTCGACCAAAGCGTACGTTTAGGACATAATATACTGGTATTTGAAATTTTTTTAAAGTATTATTAACTAAAACTTTAGAATATTCAATCCTTTTAATATTCAAATAGGTTTTTGCAAAAATCTCCTTCGTTGCAATTTTTAAATATTGTTAATTAAAAATTGCATAAAACTGTAATAATATTTAAGCTGAAAAATATGTTTTCTTACGGCCTGTTTCTGTATTTCTAACGAAATACTCTGCGAACGAAAACCAGTCGCTCACTTTCGTCAGGAATTTGGTTTCTCTAACGTTCTATCGTTCGTTCGCCTGGCCTTACGTCTATGACGTTAGCAATTTACCAATTGGCAAATAATATAATTGCCAGATCAACAATTTCACAACTTCCGGTATAAAAAAGCACACATTTTTGTATGGTCGACCTTAGCAAATACATCTCTGTACTATTTACACTAGCGGTGACCAAAAAAGCAACCCTGGGTGGTCAGCTGAGCTGCACCAAGACTCACATTTCTTTCTCTCTCTCTCTCACGTCTCTCTCATTGTGCACTGATAATTTTTTTCCATCTTAGCGAGCAACCAATATTGACTTCTTTATGCTAAAATATATGTACACATATGTACACAATTTTATTTTTATTTAATTGTTTTTACCATAATTATATTAATATCTACTTATTGTTTGCTTTTAATTACGTTTATTTTGTCATTGTTCCTATCAGTCGACAAATAAAATAATGTGACTCGATCTGACATTTGTGTTCGCCGAGATGACAGCAAAGAGAGATAGAGAAACTAAAATTTGCACTGAAATGATTACGTTTTCGTACGAGTTCATTATCGTACGACTTCTCGTTGTGATGGTAGTTAGTGAAACCCAAAATCAGCTGTTTGTCGTCTGGCAGGCGAACGAAAGCAAATTTTTAAGTTACAGAAACAGGCTGTTAAACTCTTCAACTGTATATTATCACCAAAAAGTTGTAATATTATATCGCTCACTCACTTCAAGAGTGACATAACTCAAAATTGAAAATTTTTGAGGTTGCCTTACAAAAATGCGAATTTTGCAAATGTCCATAAATTAATCTCAGCGAAATTTGGTCTATAAGTAAACAACCATATTTCGGATTATTCAAGCGTTTTTTAACATCATATTTCATGTTACTTATCTTTTTATACGGACTTAAAGTTACTCATGTAAAATGAATTAAATTCTATTGGCGGATAGAGAGTTTTTTCAAATAATTCACAATATTTTTTCTATTAAAAGTCACTTTAATTTATGTGTGGGGTTCAGCACGTATGGTCAACATAAGTTTGATATACATTTATCTTACGCACCAATGCATGCTTGGAAAGAACTAAGATTGCGGTGTCAAATGGATATATTTTGGTATCTTATCCTAAGCGATATGCGATTATATTAAAAAATTGTATGGTTCGTACATATTGGAATTTAAATGTATATTAAATAATCTCTCAGACCTTGAATGAGGGTTATTTTGAATTCATACTTCTTAAGAATGGAAATATGTATATAGAGTGAGAATGCATTCGGATCGGGAGCGGATTGTGGAACAGATTGGAACTCTCAAAGGCTCAATTAATGAAAACCTAACCTTGGAACTCTCATGGTTTAGATCGCTATATATACGTAATTTTTGGTGTCGAAATAACGACAAATATGGATTTTTGAAATTTTGTGACATTCTACTAATTAAATGTGTACATCTCAATTTCCTCAATGGTATGCAAGGATGTTAAAGTTTTTGTTATCAGTCAATGGTGAATTTTCCTCCTAATTTTTACTTACAGAACAGTTGAAACTATAATAGGCCGAATAACATGTTCAGATGTTATACATACCCTACACCATACTATGGGCAACATGTAATGACTTAGTGTGCATTTATTTGTAACATCTAAAAGGAGAAGAAATATACCTATTGTTTATTATCGATCAACTTAGAAATCCTTTCAAAATCGGTTAAGCTATGTTCGTATATCTGTCTGATGGTAATCAAAGTACCTTCTTAGACTCAAGGACGATCCTTATTTAAATTGATGTATATCGGTTCAGAGAGAAGTATCTTGATCCAAGGACAATCGATGTATATTTTGAAGAAAATCGGTATAGATTTAAATGTATTCGTATACGTTCCGATTTACTCTTTATAGAAACTGACTTTTGCATCCGATCATTATGAAATTTGGTACAGAGAAGCTTCTTAATCAAAGAACGGCCACTGCCTAATTTGAGGAAAATCGAACGCAGAGAAAAAATTCGTTTCTGCAAAACGAAATATTAGACAACTACAATTCTTGTTTGCCGGAACTGAAATTTCGTTTGTTGTGACAGAAACTTATTTCGCGTAAGCAATAGTTTGTTCTGACCAAGTCGTCGGAAATGAGAATTGTAGTTGTCTAATATTTCGTTTCGCAGAAACGAATTTTTTCCTTGCGTGCGGTTCATATTTGAATATAGGTCCTTTATAGTTGATCCCAATTTTACATGTAGGCATTATAAAAGCTAAAATTTTATACCGATCTGTATGTAATTAAAAGAACATCGTTTTTTGATCCAAAACTGTCCAAATACGTACTCCAAAGCCTATTATCTACATTAATTCACAAAAAAAACATACGTTTTGTTACCCAATGAGTAAAATTACGCTCCACTTTTTTGACAAAAATTGTTGTACTTTAATTTGTCAAAAATCTTAAATTTGCAAATATCGAGAGATATTAATGGATACTAAAAGATAAGTACATACATACCCTTAAATTATGTAGTTGTTATGGGAAAAATCTCACCTGAAAAAATAAAAGAAAAAATTTACATTTTAGAGACATCAAAATATTTTTTAATATATCGTATCCTAGTGACAAATCAATATTCTATAAATACAGTGATGTGAATAATAATAGGGACAGTGTCGTGCAATTTAAATATTGTAAATAAAAGTCAGTAAAATAACAGAAATGATGATAGTTAGAAATAGGTTTTTGTAGCTTGAAGATTACAATAACATAGTCAATTCAAAAGTTGTTTAATAATTGAGTTTATTTTGTACAATCACAATATTAATGTAAAATGTTACTTTAAAGCTGTGCAAAATAATAAGGACACTTGACATTTTTGATAAAAAAAAGTAACATAAGAGGAATAAATATTATAAAAATGATGTTTTTGTAAGTTAGAAGCAACAAATGGAGTTATCATGTATATTTGGAACAACTGCCATTTGAAAATTTTCGGTATAACTAAGATAATAGCTGATATGATCAATGCTACCATAAATACCAGAAAATCACAACAAGTAAGAAAGTTCAGTCGGGTAAACCGACTAATGAATTCCCTCACATTGAGCCTCAAAAAAATATTAGTAAATTTATTTATTTTTTTGTTTTATTTAAATTATTATCAATTTAAATTGCATAACTTTAAAGTATGTACTGGTATTAATGTTCAAAGCTGTTTACTTTTGGTGTAAAATGGTACATTTGTGTGGGAGGTACCAAAAGGGGCGTGTCAAAGCATTGCACTGTACAAAATTTCAAGTATTTGTATGCACTGGTATTAAAGTTATAAGCTGGTTACTTTTGGTACACAATGGTCCATTTGTGTGGGAGGTACCAAAAGGAGGTTGGCAATAATGTCCATTTTTCACTGCATTGCGGGTACTATGCAACCATTACACTGTACACAATTTCAAGTCTTTGCACGCACATAATAAAGTTAAAAACTATTAACTTTTGGTTCAAAATTGTTCATTTGTGTGGGAGGTACCAAAGGGGCGTGGCAACTTCGCCCATTTTTTCGAGGTAATATTGGCTAATAAACTAATATTAGTATGTATTTTGAAATTATTCAAATGTTGGCAACCCTGGCTGAAGCAAGTGCAACTGTGCAGTGGCTCCGTACCGACTCCTTTAAAAAATAAATTAAAATATAATAAACAAGTACAAACATTTGAAATAACTTTTATAAGCATTAGAAAATTCTGAAGTTTCGAATTTTATTAAAATATGCCCATGACAAGTCGCAGAAGTGTAAAAAAAACAATAAAATGTGGACAGTGCAAACTCGAAATAAAAGAAAAGGAAGAGAATATCGCATGCGATAAATGTGACAAAGTATTCCATGCTCAATGCACGAAGTTAGACAAGAAACAATACGATCACCTGTTAGAGAATGAGAGTGTTGAATATATATGTCATTTGTGTGAAGGAGACGACATGTCAATCAAAGAAGAATTGAAGTTTATCAGATGTCAATTAAGTCAGCTGACAACAATTCAAAAATCGATAACTTTTTTATCGGAACAGTACGATGATGTCATTAAAGTGATGAAAGACAACAAAAAACAGCTGGACGATATAAAAAAAGAAAATCGACAGTTGAAAGAAGAAGTTAAAAATCTTAAAACATCCGTTAAAATTTTAAATGATGAACGGGTAAAAAATCAATGCATTGTTATCGGTGTGAAAAATACAACTGATGTGTCTGCTGTTGATGCCGTAGTTAATTTGGCTAAAAATGTTGGAGTTGAGATATCAAAGGAAAATATTGCCGATGCCTATTTCCTAAATAATCGTAGGAGCAATGTTGAAAATAAAAATATAATTGTTAAATTTGCCGATAATAATTCGAAAATAAAATTTATGGCTGCTAAATCGGAACTGCAAAAAAGTGAAGAAACTAAAAAAACATTTGTTAATGATTTCCTCAGTAAAGAGACTATAGCCTTGTTCAACTATGCTAAAACCTTAAAGAGTGTTGGATATAAATTTGTTTATCCGAGAAACGGGAAAATATTGGTCAAAAAAAACGAAATATATCGAGCACGAGTTTTAAAGAATGAAGATGATGTTGATGCACTACTGTTGGAAGCGAGCACAGAGAAGTCAAGAGGAAGATCTTTGAATAGAGGTGCAGCAGCTGCTTGCAATGTTGAAACTAGTGATGAAGAAGCAGAAGGAGATTTTGTGTCACCTGTACGACATTAATCATAAATATTTCAAATATATTTTTTTTTTTTGTAATAAATTTATATACATGTATATTATGAATCATTATTTCAATAATATAAATTCCTTTAAATATTCTTTGGATAAAATTTCTTACACATATTTAAGTATTATGTCAGTAAATATGAGGAGTATTTCATCTGTTAAAAAATTCAACAACTTCAAGAACTTTCTTGCGACTTTTCCGAGATTACCTGATATCTTAGCAATACAGGAAACTTGGTTTGATGAAAAGATTTCTCAAATGTATACAATACCACATTTCAATCATATTCATTGCTGTAGAAGTGACAATTATGGAGGAACGTCGATTTTTATCAGTGAGAGACTCAAATTCACTGTAAATGTTTGTGAAAGCGATAATTATGTTGATTTGATACATCTTAAAATTGATAATTTTAAAATTTTTGGCAAACCACTTGAATTTATGTCGTTCTATCGTTCACAAAAATGTAGAGTTGCCACTTTCTTGACAATTCTGGAAAGCAAATTGGAACTTTTTGGGCGAAATCCATTTGTGATTGTGGGTGATTCCAATATAGACCTGCTTGAGGAAAATGCGTCATCCAGTGATATTATGGAATTATTAAACAGTTTTGGTTTTGAAAATTGTCACACGTTAATTACAAGGCCGACAAGTGCATCATGTATTGACCATGTGTACAGCAATATTTCTAGTGATATTTCAATTGATTCAATAGAATGTAAATTAAGTGATCACAATATTGTTTTTTGCAAATTAAAATCCGATATTGAACCGTACAATCAGAATGTGACACAAAAATCCCACTGTAATTACCATAATGTTACAAATTACTTAAGTATTAATATACCCAATATTACGTTTTGTGGTAATCCCTCTGAAATTACTTCAAATCTGATTGACGTAGTTAATGAAGCAATTATGTCAAGTACATCAAAAACCACAGTAACAAAAAATATAAAACGAGAAATAGCACCTTGGATAAATTCAAATTTGTGGTCTCTTATGGAGGTAAAAAATAAACTTTTGAAGTTGAGGAGAAGGAATAGAAATAGCCAAGAAATCAATGAGAAACTTAAAAGAATTAGTAAGGTTATAAGAAGGAGTACACGGAAATGTATGAATGATTACTATGAGAAAAATCTTTTAAAGTATAAAGGAGATCCTAGGAGTTGCTGGAAATTTTTAAATGACATAATGGGTCGTGTAAAGAAACGTTCAAACGATATAGTAGATGCAAATGGTATACTTGTGACAGACAATAGCGTAAAATGTGAACTTTTTAATAGATATTTCGTGGATGTGGTGAAAGATCTGAAAAGCAATATTCCAAAATATCAGTACGACCATTGTAATTTATTAAGGACTTTGAGAAGTCACAGCTGTCGTTTCTTGTTCAAAAGTGTTACATCGGAAGATTTGCGTGAAATTATAATGAATTTAAAGAAATCGAAAAGTCCTGGGCATGATAACATCTCTTCAAATTTGTTAATAAGTTCTTGCGATGTTTTAGTACCGCATTTGACAAGGATTTTCAATTCTTTGGTAGATACGTGCACATACCCTGATATTTTGAAACTGCATAAGATCATACCCATACCAAAAATATCACAAGCGAATACATTAACACATTATAGACCTATAGCATTATTGTCTATTGTTGATAAAATATTTGAACGGGTTATGCATACGCAACTTTTGGAGTTTATGGGAAGGGAATCGCTTTTAAGCAGGAATCAGTTTGGGTTTGTGAAGGGAGTTGGTACGAATGATGCGGTTGTCAAAGTAGTTAATATCATATGTGAAGGACTGGACAAGGGATTCAATGGCGTAGCGGGTATTTTTTATGATTTCAGCAAAGCCTTTGATCTGGTTGATCATAAGATTCTTCTCCAGAAACTTACGTACTATGGTTTAAGTGGAAATGCAGTGAAACTCATGGAAAGTTATTTAGCAGACAGAAGACAATACGTCCAAATTGGCGAGTATAAAAGTTCTATACTTCCCATAGATTGTGGAGTTCCACAGGGAAGTGTTTTGGGTCCTCTACTATTTACAATTTATTTGAATGACCTTAATAATCTTGGTTTGTTTGGCACCATTGTGATGTTTGCTGATGATGTTTCCATTTTTTACCCCTATAAGAATGATTTGGTTCTGAAAACGCAAATAGAAAGAGACGCATCATTAATAATCGAATATGCTAGAATAAACGGTCTTGTTCTGAACCCAGATAAGACTAAATTGTTACGATTTAGACCACATTCGCCGTCAATAAACAATGATTTCTCCATATATATCAATGGAAAATTAGTAAGAGAGGAACATGAAATCAAATATTTGGGAATTGTTCTAAAAAGCAATTTGTCTTGGGATGGTCACATTAAATCTTTAAGAGCAAAAATTTCATCTGCGTCTGGATTGCTATTCAAATTAAGTAGGAAACTGGCGACTAAAAATAAACTATTGATATATCAGTCTTTAATTCACAGCCATCTCGAGTATATGGCAATAGTTTATGCTTTCAAGAAAACTAATGAATTGAAAATTCTTCAATCAGCACAGAATAAAGCTTTGAAATGTGTTTTTAATTTGGATATCAGACATAATACGATAGGTTTATATAAAGATTATTGTAAAACTATAATGCCTATTTATGGATTATATAAGAAACAACTATTATTGTACGTATATAAATCAGTGCATAACATTGGATCTAGATTTATCAACTTATCGGTAAATCAGAATATTTGTAACACTAGAAACTCATCAAATCTTAGAATCGCAAGATGCAGGCTCGAAACTACTCGGCAGCGGATTGAATATGCTGGATGTGTAATTTTTAATAATTTGCCAAGTAATGTTAAAAATTGTACTTCAATATCTATTTTTAAAAGAACTGTGAAAGAGTATATTTTGCATAATATTGAAATTCTTCTTGATTACTGATTATATTCTATATAATATATTATTAATATATTTTTTGTTTGTTTTTTTGCTCACCTAATACGAAATGAAGTAAACAATATTCTAAAAGAAAATATTAATATACATATGTACATATTTATTGTATATACGCATATGCATATTTCAGTATAAATATTCTTTGTCAACACGCCTCTTTAAGCCTACATAGGCGCGAGGCAACACATATTGTATTATATATATTATGAAATTTTCAATCTAATAAATAATAAAAAAAAAGTAGTATAGAAGTTATTTAATAATCAATATTTCACAACATCTTAACCCTTTGTGGGGGAGGTACTAGAAGGAGTGGACCAATATGGCCCATCTTCGAACATAGCCGGAGATATAAAAAAATATTACTACATACCAAATTTGAAGTCAATCGGTTACTTCTTTCGAGAGTTATCGTGCGCACCAGGCAGCAGACAGACAGACGGACGGACGGACATTGCTCATTCGACTTAAAATGACCCAAAACGGATATTCGCCGAATTTGAATTTCAATTTTGGTAAATTTTTTTACAAAATGGAATTCTTTTAGAGATATGACATTTCAAAAAATTATATAAAAATGTAATATCTAAGAAATATTATAGAAAAATGAAATTTTGACAAAATATTCTGGAAAATGCGCTTTTGAGGAAATTTTCCAAAAAATATACTTTCGGTTAAAACTTCTGCAATAATACAATTTACAACAAAAATGCCTTAAATGGTTATTGTAAAAAAATCTAGGAATTGTGGGTAAGTAATTGTCAATAAAATGCCGTTTCGAAAAATTTGTTCGATAAAAGTGCAATTGGACAGGCCTTCATAAACTGTGGAAGCTGTTGATTCTCTGGGCTGTTATATTCGAGTTTTTTATTCAATAATAATCAAAATAATAAAAACCTATTGCAGAATAACTAAAACTTCTTTATTTTTCAAAAATTAAAAATTTGAAAGAGAAATTGCAGTTTGCTTACTTTGTCTCAGATTTTACTAGCATATCGCTTTGATTTTATACGCGCAAAGAAAAAAAACGTTTGGAGGTCGCTTATCGCAAATATAGATCGTTTGTCTCAAACGATCTACTTTTGCTGTAGCGGTTGAAATATTTCTAGTGAATAAAACGTAGTTTCTCTTGCTACACACGAACAAGATTTCATTCCAAAATTTTCATAATTTACGTTTATGGTAAACGAAAAACGTTTACGGAAACATATTGTATTTAAACATGATTGAATATTTTAAAAAGAAGAAAGAGCGCAACTTGTTAATAATTATTAAAAAATATAATTTCTCACAATTTTTTTTTGCGGGAAGGGGAATGAAATTTATTTACATGATTGTATGAAGCCGTATACCTGCATTAAATTATGTCTTGTAAATATGATCACATCAATCATATACTTTTCTCAGCGTAGATCTGCATTCTATTTATTTTCTTGAGATTCAGATAACTTTCTTTTGGAAAGAGGCGCTGTAGCATCTTTGTTTCTAGAACGATTCGATTTTACCCAGTGACCCAATAAATTTGGGACAAAACCAATTTCTTAATAAACTGGGTCAATAAGCCACACCTAATTTAATACCACCTTGTGCGTCTTTGCTCTTTTGCTTTGAGATACCTTTGATGTATCAAACATCTGCACTTCAATGTGCTAAAAATCAAATTCAACTTCAAAGAGTTTATTTGAGATGTAATCGCAAACTGCACTTAGTTTGAGTAGATTTTAATCACACTTCTGCTGAAGAAAGCAGAACTAAAACAAACTAGAATAGAACACCTAAAGACATACCTTCTTAAATTAGGTTAATTTGTAATGCAAATATGAATGATGACAACAAGAACAAAGACTGCCTCTGTCATCCTTTCCCTTCGAACTCTGGAGATTACTTGAGAATATTGGCATCGTCAATGCCATTTTCAACGTGTTCAGCATTTTGCCCATAACATCACCATTACCACCACCCGCTCAACGACGACGCCGACGACACGTACAAATAGTCATTACACATTAAATGCACCGTCAAGGATGTCAAGTGCCTTGACGAAATACGAATTCCCAATTGATGGAATGGAGTCGTCTTTGGAAAAAAGACTGTCCGTCCTCCCTCCTTCAGTAGCTATAATTTCGGATGAAGAAGCCAAGTTTTGCGCTCATTCCACGACTGCTTTTAGAATTATTAAAATAAAACTGAAAAAAAAAACGTGAAACGTGACCTAGTTTCTTGGCTTCTCCAATAAAAATTTCCATAATTATTACAAGAGCAAATTTGAATTTCACAGTCAGTGAGTTAATCGCGAAAACTTTTTTTTGCCAAGTTTCAATGAACACTCACTCTTGAAAGTAAATGTGGCATTTTCATGGTTGATGGCAAACTCTAACCATTTATGCTTCATCAAGTGGCAGAGCTGATACCACTTTCGGGCAAAGCCGAGAATAGGAAAAATAAATCATAACAATCAGAAGAAGGAGAAGAACCTCCTTGACAATATCAATAGAGTTTGCAGTGCGTAATTGGCAATTAGTTGGCATTTTAAGCTTTGCTATGTACAAACAAACAAACAAATTTAACAAGAATATTACAAGTGACTCATACGTACATTACTATACACTTGTATACAATATTTACTACAGCAAAGCCATAAGCAATAAAACGTATTAAAATATTTACAAAGTTTTCTTTCGTTATCCTTTGTTTTGTTTAACTTGTTATAGGGGTTAACTTCTTATGTTCTGTTCAGTTATGTTTATGAAAAGGATGAATATAAAATGCAAAAAAAAATTTAGAAATTTATATTCAAGCGTTGAACCGAAGAGTATGCAATAAAAATGTATGCAAACATAACTTCCATCAGCATCATCATCATCCTGAAAGTATGCTATATTTTAAAGACCATCCTGAAAGTATGCTATGCATACAGCATAAATTGTTATTTCTTCAGCTTGCCTGTGGCTGCAAGTTGTTGTGGATGTTACGGATTCTTTGTTGGTGTTGTTATTCATTTTTCAAACTCTTCACCACTCACCGACTCTCACCACTCGGCAATATGCAATGACTTGACTTAAAGTATTTGCCCAAGTCACAGAGTTATGAAAATTATAATAAACTTATTTACGGAACATACTTTTCCAACTTTCAGCTCAGTTTTGCTTTGCTCCGCTTATGTCCTACACTTTAAATCACTTTCATTTTCTTGCTTTTCTTGGACCAGCAGTGCAAGTCCAGAAGTTTTAGTTTTAGCTTTAGCATTTTTTTTTGCTTACTCTCGTTTTCTTTGCACTCGTGATGAAATGTTTTGTAATCAAATTGAAATCACTTTAAACTTTCATGTGCAACTTGACAAATTTGTTCATTTATCAACCCGAAAACTGTGTAATGCTGTGATTTATCTCGGAATGTTGTTAAAGAAGGAAGTTTTCATTTTTTCTCTCTCTCTTCAAGCTAGATATTTTCATTGTGATAGCTCAAAGTTTTGCAGAGCAATTAAAACGTTATGGGGAAGGGGTGTGGTTAAGAGGGAGTTAGGAGACGTATTAGTTTGAAATTATGTTCAGGCAAAGTTGTTAGAAATAAATTAAAATTTAAAGTAAATAATGAACAGTGGATAACTGGAGGGTATATTATGAATTTAGTCGAAATATAATTAGAGGAAATTGAATTTACACATCAATGGTCAGAAATATTTTATTTATAGACAGATTTGATGAGATGAGAGAACAGTGGGGAAAATGTTTTCATTCATTGTGTGACTATACACGCAAAGAAAAAAAAACGTTTGGAGGTCGTTTATCGCAAATACAGATCGTTTGTCTCAAACGATCTACTTTTCCCGTAACGATTGAAATATTTCTAGTGAATGAAAACGGTTATCGTAAACGTAGTTTCTCTTGCTATACACGAACATTCTTTCATTCCAAAATGTTCATAATTTACGTTTATGGTAAACGAAAAACGTTTACCGAAACATATTGTATTTAAACATGATTGAATATTTTAAAGAGAGTTGAGAGAACAACAAGTAAGAAAGTTTCAGTCGGGTAAACCGACTAAGGTATACCCTCACTTTGTGAGTAATGTAATATTTAATATTAAACGGATTATTCTGTCAATTTGTATGGGAGGTACCAGAATGTTTTTAACAAATACACCTATTTTTCTCTGAATAGTAGATTCTTTAAATACATTGCACTGCGCCGAATTATAAGCGTCTTTATAACGTTATAACGTTATATATTAACGTTATGAGATACTAAATTTGGTATGATTTGGCCATTTTGTGTGGGAGGTACAAAAAGGGGCGTGGTGATAACGGCCATTTTTTACAGGGCTATAGGGACTTCAAAAGCGTTACACTGTGCAAAATGTTGTTGCATTTTCGTGCATTGGTACTCATGCTGTGAGCTCTTAACTTTTTGTGCAAAATGGTACCTTTGTGTGGGAGGTACAAAAAGGGGCGTGGCAATAGCGCCCATTTTTCACAGTGCAAAAGACACTATAAAAGCATTACACTGTACAAAATTTCAAGTGCTTTTATACACTGGTATTAATGTTATAAGCTGTTATCTTTTGGTGCAAAATGGTACCTTTGTGTAAGAGGTACCAAAAGGAGCGTGAATATGACACCCATTTTTCACTGGACTGTAGGCACTATGAAAGCATTACACTGTACAAAATTTCAAGTATTTTTATGCACTGGTATTAATGTTATAAGCTGTTAACTTTTGGTGCAAAATGGTGCATTTGTGTGGGAGGTACCAAAAGGGGCGTAGCAACATGGCCCACTTTTCTCGAGTTGATAGCGACTAATAAACTAATGCTATGTGTGGAATTTCAGAAGATTCGAATAAGTAGTATAGCAGTTATTAAAGATTCAATATTTCACAACATTTTAACACTTTGTGGGGGAGGTACTAGAAGGAGTGGACCAATATGGCCCATCTTCGAACTTAGCCGGAGATAGAAAAAAATATTACCACATACCAAATTTGAAGTCAATCGGTTACTCCTTTCGAGAGTTATCGTGCGCACCAGCCAGCAGACACACAGACAGACAGACAGATAGACAGACAGACAGACGGACATTGCTCATTCGACTTAAAATGACCCAAAACGAATATCCGCCGAACATACTTAGGGTCTTAGATCACTCCTTCGATGTGTTACACTTTTTTTCGTAGCAAATGATATATACCCTCGTCACACTAAAGTGAGGGTATAAAGAGCGTAACTTGTTCTCATTTTGTAAGAGTGCGGTTTTATATCTGTTTTATTTTCTATATGTTGGAATAATGGGTGTGAACACAACACAAAATGAAACTTTTTTTGTCCGCGTGTTTTATTAATAGTTCTACAGACGGTGGTGGATATTTTTCTCTGCGTTCCTCCCTCCGAACTGAAGTTTAATGTTATAGGTAAATGGTAAATGAAGTAAAGACGTGTGGAAAAATAGCCAGATCGTCAATATCAAAAACAAGAGATGGTTCGTCACAGATTGTGTTAAAATCTATTGTTTTTGGAATCCCGGCTTTCCACAAAACGTTCACTATTTTCGATGTTTTCAATTTATTTAATTTTGTGTTCCATTGATAAAAACACGACGCAAGCAGCACAAAAAGACAGTGACACTGTTGTTTTGGAAGATATTGATGGTGGTAGTGGTTTTAGGTATCGACTGAAGGTATATTTTGGTTCTTCACATTCTTTACATTGTGGAAGATTTTATTCCAACAACAGTGCCACAGTCTTTTTGCGTTGTCTCCGACGTTTTAGTGGTGGCTGATGCAACAAAATCAAAGCCAAAGCGACGATTTGCGAAAACCTTTTTGTAATATATGTATGGGGAATTTCACGACAAATCGATGGTTTCAAAAAATGTCGGCTTTGATTTATCCAATTTTTTTTATATTTTTGAATACACCTGAAGAATCGCTTTGTGGAATTTTTAAAACATTAAATATCATAATTCAAAAAATTTATTATTTTGCGATAAACGTTTTCTCACTTTTTGATAAAGTGGCATGGCTTGCGACAAACGCAATAATCGTTTGCAACAAACGTTTAACAGGGTTTTAGATAAATAGACATTGCCTGTGACAAACGCAAAAACGTTTGCAGCAAACGTTTCACAGGGATTTGTAATAAATATAAATCATGTAGGATAATTACACAAACCGTTTGTATAAACGTTTTTTAGGGTTTGGGATAAACATAAATCGTTTGCGACAAACAAAGACCTCAACGAAATGCGTTTGTCTAATTTTTCGTTTGGGAGTAACGAATGTTTTCTTTGCGTAGTCATTTGAAAAATTGACTTAAATATCGAATATGAAACTAATTAGTTGATTCATACGGAAGTTATGGGGAAATAATTATACCCTACAACACTTTCTGGTACAGTTTGTATGTCCCAGATGTTTCTAACACCCTAAAATAGTGGAGCAGTATCCCACCTTAAATTATCGTAATTTTATTCCGATCTTTCTGAAATTTGACGCAAACTCTTTCACGTCAGGGACGAAGCCTATTAAATTTGGTCAAAATCGGTTCAGAATTAGATATAACCCACATAAATATGCGCCTCCTATTTGATACTAAGTGGTGTGGAAACCACATTTTGAAGAAAATCGGTCCAGATTTAGATATAGCCCCACCACCAAAAAAAAGCCATTTGAGCAATGTCCGTTCGTTCGTCTCTCTGTCTGTCTACTGGCTATTGGGCGCGATAACTCCGAAAGGATTAACCGATTGACTTCAAATTTGGTATACGGTAATATTTTTCTCTATCGCAGGCTAAATTCGAAGATGGTCCATATTTGTCCACTGCTTCTAGTACCTCCCCACACAAAGGGTTAACATTTAGTGAAATATTGATTCTTTAATAACTTATATACTACTTACACGAATCATCTGAAATTACATACATAGTATTAGTTTATACGTCGCTAACACTTCAAGAAAAATAGTCGAAGTTGCCACGCCCCTTTTGGTACCTCCCACACAAATTGATCATTTTGCACCAAAAGTTAACTGCTTATAGCTTTAATTTCAGTCCATACAAATACTTGAAATTTTGTGTCACCATGACGAATCAGTTTCGTCAATATATCTTCGTACCGGTGACGAAAATTTTCTTACATGCGATGTTATTGTACGTCAATGTTCTATTGACACGATAATCAACCCATGTTTTTGGTGATTTCGAAATTCGTCGAGGGAACGATAAGGTTTCATTCCCACGACGAAACGATTTATTTGACCATTTTGCTCAAAATATGATAAAACGAAAAAATCAATGTATATATTGTGCTTAATTGTACTGTTCTATATGCGTTCTGATCGCCTTAGTTAAATAACTTGTTTAATTTAAAAAATCTAATAATGGTGATGAACCGGATTCGTCGTGGTGATGAATGGTATTCGTCGAAGTGATGAATGAGATTCGTCTGTTGGCAAATATATACATTACTTGATGAGATTATTTTTGTTTTAAAATATCAGAAGTAATGAATACTTCTCGTTCGTTTGCTTTAAGCCTTTCCTGATAAGAACTGCGTTTCGAACCAAATAATCACAACTGAACCTTGAAAATCAGTCAAGTAATTTTATTTTTCACACCGTTTTTTATGGTCTAAAACCAGAAGAATATTTATTAAAATTTTTAAAACCAATAGTCGGGGCTATGAATTCGTCGTGGTGATGAATGGACTTCGTCGTGGTGATGAATGAGATTCCTCGTGGTGATTAATGGTATTAATCGTGGTGATGAATGGGATTCGTCGTGGTGATGAACTCGATTCATCGTAGGGATGAATGGTGTTCATCCTGAGGACGAACATTTTTGGAAACAGAGATTCGTCATGGTGACGAACATCAAGAGGATTAAAAATCGTGATGATGTACAAATTCGTCGTCATGACGAAGCTTTTTCTATTAGTGTAAGGTATTGATATAATAATAGTCCGAAAAAAATATTAGGACGGAAACAAAGATTTGTTTCGAACAACATCTTCCCAAATATCGAAAACTTTCCTTTTTTAATATATTTTTTCCGATCCAATCCCACCAATCTATATACATATATTAGAACCGGATATGTTTTGAAGTCTTTTGTAGACCTCGTTTAGTAGAATGCACACAAAAAATATTTTATAACCCGGACGAAAAAGACGAAAGCTACACGCGCTTAAACATTTTGTTCAACAAAATGGAAGATATTAAAAACGAAAATTCTTTAACCCATATATTATACGAGTATGTCATATTATCTTACTATTATGCGCAAAATGATAGAGCATTTGATAATCTAGCATAGAAGTTACATTGAACATTTGTGGCTGACGGAACTGTTATATTAAATTCGGTACACTCACATTGCTTCAAATTACTGATGAAATTTTTACACATTTCAATTGCTAATTTTATACAAACTACTAAATTCTTTAATAAATAAAGCGATCAAATAAATAAATTAAAAGTAATTTAGATTTAAAATCCTTTACTGATTTAAAAAAAATCAAATGTGATTAAATTTTAATTGAAGCAATCAAAGATTTTTCCCGCTCAGCGGTGGTTTAATTAGTGCGAAAAAATGTGTTTATGTCAACAAATTAATTAGACTGGCAATGTGAAATGTGCCTGCGTGTGGGTGACAGACACACCCACTCACACACAACCCCATACTTTTTGGTTTATGAATTATAATTCATTTAATCCATTTTTAATTCGACAAATTGCAAATGCATGTTCACTGTACACATGTATACAAACATCCATTCACACATACTTACAAATTCAGACACGGAGAAAAATATGCAATAGATTTTAAATATTTAAACCAAAAAACAATATTTTCTAACTTAATGTCATCAAATGTAGGAGTTTTCAATAAATGTGGTGCGATGTTGAAATGAAAAGTATTAAGGACATTCTGTTAATAAATGACTTTATCGCAAATACTCGTATACCGTAGAATTTGAGTTATGTTATTATCTCATTATGATTATGTTATTATCTAACTTTGTCGCACAGAAGGGATTGAATTTGAGTTATCGGTCGGTTGTGGCTTTTTGAAGTAGACCTGCAATTGTGGAAACTTCCACATGAAAAATTCTAGTAAAATAAAATCGCAAGATCTTGGTGGGTAATTCATATCAAAAGATGCTTTTTCGGGGAGGGGAACTTTTCAAAAACTCCAGTCAGCGAAAAAATAGCGTTGTTTGTAAATGTTTGCATAAAAAAGTTTTATCATTTGGAGGAGCTGCTCAATCGCGTAACTTGGCATTATGATTTTGCATCAGTGACTGAATAAAAAACAACAGATTTGACAGACGCCGCCACAAACTGTCTCCATTGACCCGTCATAACACTTTATTTATATCGAAATATATATAAAATATATCTTTAATAGCTTACACTAAGTTAACGAAGTTTATAATGGACCGCGGTATAACAAATTTGGGATACACCTCTGAAATAATCGTACATATATCCAAATACAATAAAATATAATATGTAGAGAAATACTTAAATGTCTTTTTAGAATTATCTCTCTCCGTGGATACCAGTATACAGCGCGACTGGGTATGTATGTGTGTACGAGTATATGAATGACATCGAGACATTTACTGCAAATCGATTTCAAAGAGGATTGGGGCGGGCGGATGCTGTTTATATTCTACTTTTATTGCTCAACACTCTATTCAATTCCAAACAATTGAACATTAATTTTCAATAAAACCGGTACGTGTGATATTGCAATTTGTCACTGAAGAAAGACAACCAATACACTCTAACAATTGACAGAACATGCACATGCATATCCTCAAACACGCACACACACACACAATCTGTTATGGCCTTTTTACAATGACAGTGAAAAGAAGTCAGACAATTGATTGATACCGAATATCGGAGAGTATGGGGAGAGAGTAAGGGTGATAAGAAAAAAATGAAACAGAAAATCTCAATTTGAAAACTCATTCTTGAGAATGTCTCATTCCCGTGAACGCAGACATGTCATTCTGCCGTTCTGTCGTTCTTGCACAAAAGATGATGACAATCGCTGTGTGTAGGAGAAAATTGCATTGCATTTTGAATGTCAGACAATGATTTACAAGAGTTGCAAAACACTCGTACACATGTACGTCTCACAGAAAAAGAGTTGACAAAGTTTTCCGGGAGAGGAATAATCAGTGTAGTAAAGTGGGATGTGCAGTACTTGGTATCCCTAAAAATTGCCCGTCAAAATTACACCATCAAACAAAATTTAAATAACACTGTGCAACAATGAAAAAAATACACGGACTTGACAGTATAGGTTCGATTCTACTACCAAAGGGTAATATAACCCTATACTCGGTTTGGTGAAATTGGTGACCAATTTTATTTTATGGGCGTCAAAAGTTTCTAAAAATCAGTGAGCCGCTCGAAAAAGGTGCCATCAGCTTTTACCCAACAACTAATTCAGACTTGATGATACCGCTTAACTATGTATATTTGGCAATAATGTAGCTAGGAGTATGCTGAACAAAGTTTTTTTTAACATTTTATGCGAAAAAAATAATTTTCCGCACTTTTTTTTGAAAAAGTAAAGAAGAATATTTTTTTTACTTTTTTCAACATAACTTACAGAGACTCGTAATTTTTCACTAACAATATTTGGAAATATTGCAGCCACGGTAAATCTGAAAAACTTTTGTGAACATACCAATACAATCTAAATGTGTCTAAAGAAAGATAACATTGTACCTCAAAATGTTAGTAACAAAAATATTTTTTTTAAAAAATATCGCTCACTCACTTTAAGAGTGACATAATTCAAAATTTCAAATTTTTGAGGTTGTCTTACAAAAATGCGAATTTTGCAAATGTCCATAAATTAATCTCAGCGAAATTTGGTCTATAAGTAAACAACCATATTTCGGATTATTCAAGAGTTTTTAACATCATATTTCATGTTGCTTATTTTTTTATACGGACTTAAAATTACACATCTTGGCAATTTTAAATTTTGAGTTATGTCACTCTTGAAGTGAGTGAGCGATATATTTAACCTCAAAAATTTTAGTATTTCACTATTATGTAACAAATATATTTTTGTTGTTGTAAGGTTTGTTCACGCTAAATTAGCGAGAACTTTTTTAATTATGTATCGATTTTCTACGAGATAGTCTCATTTTATTCATGGTCGATGAAACATTACGAAACAATTATGAAAAGAAAATAGCTTTTCATTTTATGTTATTTTATTTATCTATACGAATTACAATACAAAGTATATTTGTATTCTAATTTTGCGGTCCAGGAAAAGCAGGGTGACAATGACCATGTTGCTTGCTATATTTTTGTAGCGACGGACTAGAGGCTCTATTGGGAATAGAACTCACGACACCCAAAGCGAGCATGCTACCATCCCACCTACTGAGGCGCTCTTTTTGTTAGGTTTTTATGACAAATTTATTTACAAATTATCAAAATTGTCTCAACAAATAATTTTTTTTTAAATGTTATAAATAAATGTTAAGGGTTGTTTAATTTCCAAATGTTTAATACTATTAAAAAATTGAGATGGATGGTTCTCGAGTTGTACTGAAATATGTGGTGCAATCTCTCCATTTTTGCATATAGCGGTTTATCACGAGAAACAGAGTCAATTCAAAGAATTCAATTTATATCCTGGGAACTGTATTATTGTATATGTATATCAACATCCACTATGCAATGTTATGCCGAAGACCAGTGTTATTAAAATGCTACTAAAAAGTACAAATTAATTGTATGTTATGTACACTCATAAAAAATTTGGAGACTTTAAATAAAATGAGCTTTGGCTATTTTGTCGCATTTTGTGTCTGTGAGTTTGGGCGCATTTTGTCGCAATTTGAGGCACCGCCCGCGCATTTTGTTTTTCAATAGCTGGCATCACTGCTGACACATATGGTTTAAATTTGATGAAATATTGCTTCTTTAATAACATCTATACTACCTATCGAAATATTCTGAAATTCTTGTGAAAAATTGGCGAAGTGGTCGCTCCCTATATGGGCAAATCCGCGTTTTCGGATAAAAATGTTAAAATAATTGGCCTTTCAAAAAAGATAACTTTAATTTATACATAGCGTTTAGTGGGACTTAACTATGCCTTCGAATGACATAAAACATACTTTTTTAACTGGTATTTGTTACGAAATAATTGATCATAAAATTTTGTGACGCACGCCACAAGAAGTGGAAGTAGCTTTGAAAGTTGTGTATGTTTTCGTAATTTTTAGCAAATTTTGTATAAAAAAGCCCAGAAAATCTAGTACCTAAAAGAAAGATGAATATAAGATAATACTAAAAAAAAATTGGTCATTTTTTATTAAAGGCTGTAAACTCTTTGTGACGCACGTTATATTTTTTATAGTAGCATATACACAAAATTATGTTTATTTTAACAAAATAATGCACATTATTTTTAATAACATTTTAGGTTTATAAATGAATTTGATCGGGTCATCAGTATTTACACTTAATTAATGATACAACCTCCCAAAAAAAACTAATTTGTTTATAACATTAAGAGATCTAAGCTAGGGTAGAATTTGGTAATAATTTTTGTAATGGTCATCGAAATAAATTTTTTATATATATTTATAAAATTATAAAAATAATAAAGGAAGCTGGACCTAATTTAAAGATTTTTTTGATTGATGGTCTGTTTCTGGGACTTTCCCATATATCAGTGGCTGCGGGCCAAAAGTGTAACACATCGAAGGAGTGACCGAAGAGACTCCAAGAGTATTTGACGGAAATCCATTTTGTGCCATTTTAAGTCATTTGAGCAAACTCCGTCCGTCTGTCTTTCTGTATGATGCGCACCATAACTTCCGGTAGGAGTAACCGATTGACTTCAATTGTGGTATGTGTTTATATATTTTTCTATCTCAGGCGAAAAATGGGCGTTATTGCACCAAACAGAATGGCCAAATTAAAAAAATATGACAAATTATTGTTTTGGAATTTCCATTAATTTTACAATATGGATCATAATTTACACATTTATGGCACATTTTTGCAGAAACGAAGTCGCCGTTACTTTCGTCTCATTTTCTGTTGGGTGTTAAAAACAAATGTAGAATTTTCGATAAAATTTCTGATATTTTTTATGATATTTTTTAAGTACATAATACAATAATTTAGGTTTAAAAAGGTATTTTTTCTATCTTAATTTTTTATATATCTCCGAATCAATTGCATGGTTTTATATATAACTTTCCACTTTTTATACTTTTATGAAAAATAGCAGACAAATAATTTCCAAACAATCTTTAAACCCGAAATAAGGCTATCCTTTGAATTTAGTCTTTTCTAAAGGTTTAACAAATGATTAAAAATAAATTATGTATTTTTAAAGGGATTTAATTATTTAATTCAAATACATAAAAAAATATAATTCTAGGACTCTAGAGGAATATTGTTCTCATAAAATAAAAATTTTCCTAGTTTCCCGGAACTAAACAAACCACCCTCATCGCACATCTCACATCTCACAAACTCCACTAAACATATGCCAGACACGCACGTCGGCAAATATCATCAAATAGAAAAAATATCATAAATAAATCACATAAGTAATGCCAACGATGATAGTGATGGAGATGCAGATGGTGATGATGATGAAGATTCACAAACCATGTACAGATGTACAAATGTATAGTTGTTGTAGTGGCAACAACATCTGCAACAACAACACCAAAGAAAACACAACACGGAAAGATTTATGTTTTATTATAACAAAGTTTTAGTTAAGTTTTTGCAATGATGTGACCCTGTTGAACCTCCCTCCTCCCCTTACTCTTTGTGAAGGGACAAAAGTTTAGATTTAAAAACCGCAACAGAAATGCAGACATTCTTTTCACTAAAAAAAAAACTACAAAAAAACTAAATGCAACACGCACAAACTTTGAACTTTGAAGTGAAAATTTGCTGCAACAATAACAACAAAGGCAAAAGCTAAACGACAAATGATGACTTGTTTAAAATTCATTTATTGACGGAGAATGTGGTTCGTGTTACGTCGTCGTCATCGTCATCGTCATCGTCTTCGTCATCGTCTTCGTCGCTGTTGTTGTGTTGTTTTCCAACACAACATGTGTTGATTACATTTTTCCCAACATAAAAGCATAAAAGAGCGATTTGTCATCTTTTTCCTGCTTAAGTAGAGATGTGTGAGTGAACGAGTTAGTGAGTGTGTAAGTGTGCGTGTGGCATTGTAAGGACATTTGTCTATATGTATGTACTCGTGTGGGACATGTTAACGTTTCCACTTATAAGAGGACACCCGACAAAAAAATATAACTTAATGGGTATATGTGAGGGAACGAACACACACACACGATCGTAATAATAAGTACAACTTACACTGCGGGTGCACCAAAATGTATAATAAAATTAAGGCTGTGCAGACTTAGAAAATATATATCGTCATCAGAAACGAAAAAGGGCGTAACAACAAGAAAAATGGAAATTCAGTTTTTGAGGGATTTCAGTACACTGCATCGAAATACCCACCCTGACAAATTTTTAGCGGAGTAAAATTAAAAATGCCGAATTTAGTAACAAAATTCAAAAGGGCCTAATAAAAAATTATTTTTTTTTTCATAGTTAAAGCTTTGTAGAATTTTTTGGGATTTTTTCGATAATTCGTTCAGAAGTTTTCGATATTAAAAAATTGTTAAGATATCACTCAGTGTATCGGGTTTTGGTTATAACTTCTTAAGTTATGGTCCGATTTAAAAAATCTCTTTTTTTGAAATGTTGATATTATTCGACAATTTTAAAAAAATAATTATTCTTTTTGGGTGCGATTTTTAAGTTTTACAATTTAAATGTAATTTTTAAAATTGATTGTGCTGTCCGATTTTTGAGATTTTTTTTATATTTTAAACTTCTATTAATTCTCTAACATAAAAGCTTTGGATGGAAGTGGGCCTAAAATTATTCATATTTTTTTAATTTTTTAAAATTTAAAAAAAAATTCGCTGCTAGCCACTGTGCTTGTGGCTTCGAAAAAGATCTTCCACGCCAAAGAACAAAATAAAGGAGACACTTCAGGAAGTATTTCTTCCAAAGCACCCGGCACTCCATCTGATCCCCTTACACCTGATAATCTCCCAACAAAATAACTATGTATCAAGAGTAGTAGAAATCGATGGAGTTTGTAGGTGAAGTATTCGACAAAAAGATTCCTTGTAAAAAATAACTATAGGTGCCCACAATACACTTTTATGGCAATTCAACGGATTTTTTTAATATACCATATTTAATGGTTTTGCATTGAGTTTGGTTTTGTTAGAAATGTTCCTTTCAAAAACAAGGCGAACTAAAGCAAATGTGTAAGTTAGAGAAACAAGCTGTTAAATTGTATAACTTAAAAATCGCACACACACAAAAAATGTTAATATATTTTTTAATTTTTTTTTTCTGAAAAGTACCGATGACATTTCAACATAAAAGATTTTGGTAATCGGACGATAACAAATTATTCAATTTTTATTATCAAAATAATCGTTCTCCAATTGCAACTTTTCGTGCGCTAAGTCCAAAAGCTCTCGTTAATAACTATCTTTTTCCCATTGACCGATTGTGGCTACGTGCCACACAGCAAATGATACAATTGAACTGTTGCGAGAAAAGTTTGGAGATTCGATTATTTCAAAAATTGTGATATTGAATGGCTTCCGAGAAGTTGTGATTTAAAGCCATTAGACTATTTCTTATGGGGTTATTTGAAGTCATTGGTCTTTCGAAATAAATCAGATTCTCTTCAAGATTTTCATGACAATATTGAACGTTCCATTAATGACATACGACTTGATTTTGTGGAAAAAGTGCTCGAAAATTGGATTCATCGAATTCGTTCCTGCAGAAGAAGTCGTGGAGGCCATTTGAATGGCATTTTATTTGGAACATAATTGTATCGATTGCACTTCACATTAAATAAAAAACTTTTGAATTTCCTTAACAATAAGTGTGCTTTTTTAAAGAAATCATATCACTCTTATTGGAAAACCTTGTATATTTTATATCAGATCAGTACTAAATTTGGCGTTTAGTCGAGTTGGGTCATTAATAGTTTAATGGCCATACGATTTTTTGCTCAAGGTGGATTTTTAGTACTTTTTCTATATTTTTTCTCGGTATACCGCACGGAATATCTCTTTTATGTCTGAAGCAAAGTTGTAGATATTGAATAGGAGAAAACAAATGCGGAACAAACCTACCTGAAAAAGTGCATCCATTGCCTTAAAAATCGCTCAACAACTAACTAAGTACTGTGTTCGTTTATTAGTCGCTCTCACCTCGAGAAAAATGGGCATCTCTCACACAAATGGACCATTTTGCACCAAAAGTTATTTTTTTTTATTTAAAGATAGCCAATTAGTCGATTTTTTCTCGCAAAAATCGCATTTTCCAATTCAAAGTGTTCCCAAAAATTTAAAAATTTAAATTTCGAAAAAACTCGACAGCTTTACCTGGCTATAACGATTATCTAACAAAATAAATTTATTTTTTAATTTTTGATTATCCGGTTATGAGTGGCACCGCAAATAACCTTTTTTTCGAGACGTTTCCGTATAAATGCTGTCGTTGCCATATTTTTTCATATTTTTATCCCCTCACTTTAGAGAGGAGGGTATACGTATATATCATTTGCTACGAACCAAAATTGTAACGCATCGAAGGAGTGACCTAAGACCCTAAGTATATTCGGCGGATATCCGTTTTGGGTCACTTTAAGTCGAATGAGCAATGTCCGTCCGTCCGTCTGTCTGCTGCGCACGATAATTCTAGGAAGGAGTAACCGATTGACTTCAAATTTGGTATGTGGTAATATTTTCTTCTATCTCCGGCTAAGTTCGAAGGTGGGCCATATTGGTCCACTCTTTCTAGTACCTTCCCCACAAAGGGTTAACATTTAGGAAATATTGATTATTTAATAACTTCTATACTACTTATTTCATTCCTCTGAAACTCTACACATAGAATTAGTTTATTAGTCACTATTACCTCGAGAAAAATAGGCGAAGTTGCCACGACCCTTTTGGTACCTCCCACACAAATGGACAATTTTGAACCAAAATTTAATAGCTTATTAATGTATTACCAGTGCATACAAAGACTTGAATAGAATAGTACCAACAATACAGTGAAAAATGCGCATTATTGCCACGCTCCTTTTGGTACCTCCCACACAAATGGACCATTTTGTACCAAACGTTAACAGCTTATAAATTTAATATCAGTGCATACAAATACTTGAAATTTCGTACAGTGCAATGCTTTTATAGTACCTAGAGTCCAGAGAAAAGTGACCGTTATTGGGACGCCCCTTTTGGTACCTGTCACACAAATGGACCATTTTACACCAAAAGTTAACAGCTTATAACTTTAATACTAGTGCATATATCGATACCTCCATTCAAAGTTTGATGATTTTTTTTTAATTTGTGTGGAATTCCTTTGTAATGGAAATCGAATGACCTGTACTGTTTTGTGAATAACTTTTAATTGGGTTGCCGGATAAACACCAAATTTTGATTGAATACGATTTGGAATATTAAGAAGTTAAAAATGCAATCTCCCTAAAAACGTGCTAAGTCGACTTAGCATGGTTTGTACATTGTAATGCTTGTATAGTACCTAGATTCCAGAGAACAGTGACCGTTATTGGGACGCCCCTTTTGGTACCTGTCACACAAATGGACCATTTTGTACCAAAAGTTAAACAGCTTTGAACTTTAATACCAGTACATACCTTAAAGTTATTAAATGCAATTTAAATTGATAGTAGTTTAAATAAAACAAAAAAATAAATAAATTTACTAATATTTATTTGGAACTCAAGGTGAGGGGATTCATTAGTCGGTTTACCCGACTGAACTTTCTTACTTGTTTTATGCAAATTTTACACAATAAGCTTGGAAAGTTATACTTTAATGTTCTACTGGTTTCAATCAAAAAAATGTTTGCCGTTTCATCACAAAAAAAATCATAAAAATGTGCCTTTTTTGCACGACTTAACGTTACCCCCCTTAAATGTAATATAAATTGATAATAATTGAATTAAAACAAATAAACCGGTTTATCCGACTGAACCTTCTTACTTGTTTTGCTTCTTGTATATATAAAATAAATTAGATTATTCGCTCTACAGTTGCTTTCAACTTTCAACATATGTTTTGAGAACACCTCGAAGTCGAATTTGGAGAAATGATATAAAGGGTTCGAAATGAATCGATTCATATTTGCCAGATATGCTGTGATTACATGACTAAATATAAACGTATACGAATGAAGATGGATATAAATCGACTTAGAAAGTTATTTCAAAGGTTTTTTGTATTATAGTTTTGTGATGGTATCTTATTTCAGGATTTTCCAAACAAATTCACCAAACCATAATATCCGACACCATTGTAGTGTACAATATAAAAAATCAGAGAAAAAATACAGCCTAATATGCGTGTTAACAACAATGAAGCACTGAGCAACACCACCAAATACAATCAAGAGATGCGGCAGCTTCAGCAGCTATAATAGAATGAAATGCAATGCAAAAAAACATGTTTTTTCTTCAGCGGCGTCATTCATTCAAACGCATCCATTCAGTGGGAACAACACTCGTTGTACTCATATTTACTCACTCAAATGCAGATACAAATACACGCTTCTTACACACAGCAACACTTGTTATATGAACGATAACTGTTGTCCTATTGTGTAATACTCATATGTGAGGACATTTGTGTATGGCAGGCTGTGTGTGATGAGTGGAGTGAGTGCTCACAATCAAACACATTTACTCGTACAATATACTTTGAGTACAGGGTTGTCCATATTCGACGGACCCATCTGGCAACGCCATAACTTTTGACAGAGATGTCAGATCGCTTAATGACATACCGCGTTTGAAGCGTCAGTCCAAGCAGATTTTTACCATGGAACAATACACGCCACGCGAGCGCTCTGAAATAGTTGAAATTTACATTCAACAGAAGAAGTGAAGTCAATGTGCTTTTAAAATATTAAAAAATGTGAGAAGTGCGCCTTCTAAGAACACCATTAAGCGTTTATACGAAACATTTTCGACTGGTGAGGCTCTTTCTAATCCGAAGAGGCCAAATAAAAGTCGACCAAGGCGATCGGCCGAGAATATCGCTGCCGTACGAGCCAGTGTTGAGAGGTCCCCAAGAACATCCCAAAAACGCCGTTCTTAGCAGTTGGGCATGGCTCGGTCCACTTTACAACGGATTATTCGCGTTGATTTGCATTTGTTCCCGTACAAAATTCAATTAACGCAAAGATTGTTGCATGCGGACAAGCCTCGTCGATTGGAATGGGCCCAACGAGTCCGTGGGTCCGTCGAATATGGGCAACCCTGTACATGTTGAATACTCTTCCACTAAAGTATCCATCAGTGATGTGGGAAAGGATGAGTATCTTTATTTGTTATGCTGGACGTGTATGTGTGTGTGCACTTGATTGTCGACAATAACAAAATATTAAACTGTGACTGCAGCAGCAACAATACCAACAGCAACAACAATGATGACTACAACGTTCTGTAACAATAAAGGCTACTTTGCTTTGCCAAAGTACATACTGGGATTCAGATCGTAAAAAGCAAATCTCTTTTTTATTAATGTCATAATGTTGGGGTGACCATACAGCTGTATAAATTGGATTAGGGAACAAGAGCCACTAGAGGAGCGAGGTACTCCACCAGTCATTTTCATTAATATAAAGTTATTTGCAAATGATTTAATAAAACGCTAATCTATAGTTTTGCGTACCATCATATTTAAATTTACGTTTTTAAATTAAAGAAAATAACATTATTTTTGTGACAAGCTTCATTATTTTTAATAATATTTCAATACTTTACAGGATTTTGTACATTAAACCAATGATGTAGATAAGTGATAGTTTTAAAGCCGGATCGGACTTAATAAAAGACGGCTCTGTAAGTTAATTTTGTGACAGTTTCCATTATTATCGCGATGTAACGTTAAATAAGAAATATTATTACCAATAAGTACGAGTCGAGTCATTCTTACATTAACGACAACATATCTTCCACTCAATATAATAATAGATTATACTATACTATGCGTAGTGCATTATAGGCTATTATTATATTGAGGGGACGATATGTTTAAAATAAAATAATGCCAAAAACTAAATTATGTTTATTACGTAATGTACTTGATTCTATGATACGCAAATCAAGTACGTTTCATGACTTTAAATTAAATGCAAACATTCATATTTTAATTCTTATTCTCTCTGGCTCGAAATCATTGCCGAAATCTTAAAATTTAAGATAAATTCTTTGATTTTCAGTACGCCATTTTCTTAGTGTGACATGACATTAGTATAGAACTTCTGACTTGCGATTTTGAAAGTGTTCCCTTATGAGAGTGTCATGTACTGAGAGAGTGTCCTATACTGAGAGAGTTTCCTCTACTGAGAGATTTCACTGTAAAAATAATCTAAAATACTGAATAATTGAGGTGATTGCTACAAAAATAATAAACATTTTTGCTTGACTGTTTACTATTTACTAAAAAAAAGGAAATATTTCTTATAAGGGGTTTTCCAATAGGGATGATATGATGAATTTGATTTGAAGTGACGTTTCGGCCATTTGTATTATGTCATGATCTGTCATTTGTTTTTCACTGTATTCACTAGTGTTTACAATTTCATCATGGAGAGATATACGCAAGAACAACGTTTACAAATTATTCAGTTTTGTTATCAAAATAATCGTTCTCCAATTGCAACTTTTCGTAAGCTAAGTCCCTTTTTTTGTAAATCCAAAAAAAAACACTTTCCAGTCGACCTACGACCTTGACACCCATGAGCAATATTTTCGTTATAAGCTATCTTTTTGCCATTGACCGATTCCCGATCCGACGTACCGTTAAGGAGCTAGAGCAATAAAACATTCCGTTCACATTTGAAAATGATGCCAAGTCCATTTTTTTAAATCCAAAAAAAGCCACTTTCCATTCGACCTACAACCTTGACACCCATGACCAATATTTTAGCTCTCGTTAAGAGCTATCTTTTTGCTAAGGACCGATTGCGGCTACGTGCCACACAGCAAATGAAACAATTGAATTGTTACGAGAAAAGCTTGGAGATTCGATTATTTCAAGATATTGTGATATTGAATGGCCTCCAAGAAGTTGTGATTTAACACCATTAGATTATTTCTTGTGGGGTTATTTGAAGTCCTCAAGCTTTACAAGTCAATATTGAACGTGCCATTCATGACATACGACTTGACTTGAAAAAGTGCTCGAAAATTGGGTTCATCGAATTCGTTCCTGCAGAAGAAGTCGTGGGGGTCATTTGAATGACGTTTTATTTAGAACTTAATTGTATCGATTGTACTTCACATTAAATAAAAAACTTTTAAATTTCCTTAACAATAAGTGAGTTTTTTCCCAAGGAAATCGTAATACTCTTATTGGAAAATCCTGTATATTACAGAAGCGTAATATAATTTTGTAAGAAACATAATACATTATAAAATGTTAATTGTTTGTGTGAATGCCAGATGTCCCATCTTCGGTCTTTTGTTAAGTCTGGAGAAAACAGTAACACGTGCAAAGTTTGATGTTATTCAGTCACTCACATGTCGAGAGATATCGGGTCACGTCTCAATAAAAGTGTAACACTTATACCGTTCACTAAAGTGAGTGCGGCGACTATATGCTCATATTTTAGATTGTAGACCCAAATTCCTAAAATGGAGAAGATGTGTTCCAAAAGCCTACATAATATTATAAAGCACAACCATCTTAGGGACTATCTTCATGATGACGCATATTATGAGAACTCTTAATTAATTTAAAATTTTCACAACTCCCATCATTATTTTTAGAAATGTTAGCGTGTATGTACGTATTTAATTGTAATTTATTTCAGCTTCCTCATAATTTGCTTTACGCCCCTGAAGCTAGACTTTAATAAGCCACTTTTATCGAACCCCTAAATGTAGGCTAATTTAAATAGCAAATAAGTGTTCTGAAACAAAAATTGTTATCCATTAAGTTTTCAATTTTTCCTTCTCAAATTGGATTCCAGTCTGGACGCAATGAGGTCAAATTAAGTTTTTCGAAATTGCGCTTCTCATCCTTTGCAACAAATATTAAGAGAACAATAGACTTTTGCATAACAAGACTACAAACTACGCCAGACTTCTTCACAAAGAGCACGTGTGCAATTGTTGCATCAATTGCAAAGAAAATGAGAACAAAAACAGCAAAAAAGTTGTCTAACATGAAAAGGCTCTTACTTCCTTAGCACTTCTAAGACGAGTAGCAAAGGACATGGACAGGGGCATGGACATGAAATACCCTCAAACGCCGCCAAAGGCAAACGAATGGTCTGCTTATGCAAAGCTATATATGTATATAAATACGTATATATAGTATAGCAAAAAAGGCAACTTTTACTTTTTGTCTGAAAGTTCGTATTGTACGCAGTGCCTCTCTCTCTCTCTCTGTATGTTCTAACAGATGCTGCAATTGTTATTTTGTTTTAAAACATTACATATAATATCAGAGAGACAGACATTTGAAATTGCTGCAGCTGCAGATGCAATGGCGTTAAACACAAATCCAATTCAAAAAGCGAAAGTTTGCCATGCTTTTGGCATCAGACTACACCACAACGCATTGAATCGCACCACATAATACGACAAAAACACACAATATACAGAAATCGAATTTGCATTTTGCAATTCCATTTTTGTGGCGTACAAAGCAAATATTGCCAAAAGAATTCAATTGTGAGATTGTGTACGTGAGTGTGTACGTTTTCATGTTTTTCAATAAAGAAAAAACGTTGACCTGAAATCATGCTACTGAACTGATTTTCATTTAAGCGCCTAAATGTAGGCAATCGATTTTAACGACAGCAGTAAGCAGCTTTAAAAGTGCACTTGTGCTTAAGTCTGCCCACTTGGACAGGACTTGATGGATTTCGATGCAATTTCTTGCTGTGCCTTTTGTTGTGGATCCTGACGATGTCGTCGACATAGTTGTTGTTGTTGTGGGAAAGTCCCTTTTCATTTGCTGCTACAGCTGATGCCTTGAACTGAAAACATTGCTCTTACTGGCAATTAAACAATTAAGTCTCAAAAACTATGCTGCTACAAGGCTTAGTCGACTTTTGTGAATAATACAACAAAAAAAAAACAGAAATAAAAACACAATACTTGGGTGTCTTTGTGCGCAAAGTATGGTCTTTTAGTTTATAAGTGTCTATTGTTAACAGCTTATAAAAAATGAAAGCACAATAAAGAAAACGAAACGAAAGGACTATAACAATAAATTTATAATGCATAAAAACACTTTCTCTCCTCACACACATATACACAGGACACCCTACTAAGGGCGAGGGAGGGGTGGATGGACCTAAACGTATGCAACAGGATCTGAAGGGAGGGAAAACCAAACGAACAATAGGAAAACTGAAAACAACAACATCAAAAGGGTTACAGAGAAATGACAAATAACAACATCGAAAAGGGTTGAGGGAGGCAGAGAGAGAGGGGGAAAGAAAGAATTGAAGAAATGCATCATTGCAACAACTTGATGCACGTTGTTGCCGGTGTTGTTGTTCTTGCAGTGAAAGCTTCTTTTATTTCTTTTCTTTTCGCTTTTACACTTTTTGAAGTACAAATGAAAGTGAGAATGAATTGCAGTCAAATGAAACAAAACAGAAATCTGAAGTATACTTTGAGGAGTGCACAAATTATTTACACAAGGGCTGTTATGGCCATAGGGCTCTTCGGTTCGTTATTAAAGGCAAGACCTCAATTTCCGTTGACTCTTTTTTTTCCTTCGTTTCGAGGTTGTCTGAGAATGCTGCGTTGTGTGCCATCAAAGTTGACGACGCTTGTGAGCCTTAGGGAATTTTCACACGAATCAAGAGTCTTGTGTGCGGTGAGATTTAATCTTAGAAAACAATGGCTTATACCGCAAATTGTACACTCGTATATACGCGAACATTCCAAACGACCATTTTTAAAAGAGATGTCTCTGATGGTAATGAAACTTGCACCAAGTTTAGTCCTATTGGATACTAGTTATGATACAAAATTTCAACGAGGTCGATTAAGGACTGTCCGAGTTGAAGGGTGTTGAATATTGACATTTTGGCCAAACAGTATTTTTTCCCCATTCATATAACAAATTACACTATGCAACAAACAAATATTTTATATTTTTTGTGTCTGAGACTTAAAAAGTTTCATTGTGTAGGTTGAAGCATATGGGTAAATCCGAAAAACTGTATACCAAAAATGGAAAAAAATGCGAGGTGTGCTATGAAATCATTATTTTGCGGTACATTCTAATGATCTCACCATTGAAATGACACGTTCAATAGGTTCTATAAATTATAACACTACAGGGTGGCTGATATGTAATGCAACAAAGTAAAGCGCTATATTTTTTTAATTTTTTTTTTAAATTTTATTGTTCAAAAGCAATAAATGTCGGAAATAACATAAAATTTTAGAAACAGATTAGATTTGTTCGAATTGGCCACCTTTGGCACGAATTATGGCCTTCAAACGGCCGACAAAGCCATCACACGCTGCACGAAAGTGGCTCTGCGGTATTTTGGCCCATTCCCGGCGAAGCGCCGTTTTGAGATGATCGATACTTTGGTATTTTTTAGTGCGAACCTTACTCTCTAAAATGCCCCAGGCGCAAAAGTCCAACGGATTGAGATCCGGAGATCTTGGTGGCAATTGTGCGGTAGAAATGAAGCGAGGAACATCCTTTTTAAGCCATTCTTGGTTGACGCGTACTGAGTGCGATGGTGCTGAGTCCTGTTGGAATGTCCATGGTCTGCGGCCGAAATGTTTGTCTGCCCAGGGCTTCAATACTGTCTTTAGGACATTTTCCCGATAATACTCGGCATTTATTTTGACCCCATGGTCGATGAATACGAGCGGGGAGCGACCATCGGCCGTTACGGCGGCCCACACCATTACCATCGGCGGCGCTTGGGTTCTGGTGGCCAATCAAAGGTGTAAATTTTCAGCTGACCTCTTTGGCAAGTAAACCCGATCATTTTGTTTGTTCACAAACTGCTCAATTTGGAATGGCTTCTCATCGGAGAAAACTTAATTCGGTAACTGGCCACTTTCGTGCAAGCGAAGCAACTCCTTGGCTCTTTCCAGTCTAACTTTTTTTGTGCATCGGTGACCTCTTGCACTTTTTGGAACTTCAATGGCTTTAGTCCAAGCTCATTTTTTAATATGTGTTGTATCCGTACTCCCGATATGTTCAGCTCACGAGCAATTTTTCTACCACTGCGGCGTGGATTTCGATCAAATCTGGCCTTCACTTTTCGGATAATTTCTGGTGTTGTTACCGTTTTTTTTTTCGTCCACTTTTTGGACGCGATGCAACACTGCCAGTATCACGGCAACGAGCAATGGTACGAGAAACAAAAGATTTATTCACATTTAAATGCTGGAGGGCTCTAACGATAGCCACTTGTGTTTTTCCACCCAAATATAAAGCAATCACACTATCACGCTTGAATTCCATCACGAATATTTTTTTTTCTGAATCTGAAGATCAAAATGCTTTTGTAAGCTTGTAAACAATAAAATGAACTGTCACTGAAATAAATCTGTCAGTTATCAGACTAGCGGTTTAGAAATGACAGCAACCTGAAGTTGGTTGTAATACATATCAGCCAACCTGTATGTATAGGGTTTTCCAACAAGAGGTGTTATTTTGAATCACCCGGTATTTCGGTAGCTGTCACTTTTGAAGCTTTTATTCTTTGACATTTGACAAGTAGAAACTACGCCATTACTAAAAATGGAACGATACACGATCATCGAACGATTAAAAAACGATACGAACAAAATCATGTTGACTGATGAGGCCCATTTCCACCTCGGTGGCTACATCAACAAGCAAAATTTTCGCATCTGGGGCTCGGAAACCCCAAGAGTTATTGTTGAGAAGCCTCTCCATCCTCAACGTGTGACTCTCTGGTGCGGTTTATGGTCCGGCGGGGTCATTGGACCTTACTTTTTCGAAAATGAGGTTGGATCAACAGTTACGGTGAATGGATTGCGCTATCGAGAGATGATTAATGATTTTTTATGGTCGGAGTTGAATGGTATTGATCTGGACAACCTTAACTTTCAACAAGTCGGCGCTACGTGCCACACAAGCAAGGAAACCATTGCTCTGCTACGGGAAAACTGTCCGGACCGTGTTATCTCTCGAAGAGGTGATCACAATTGGCCACCGAGATCTTGTGATTTAACACCTTGCGACTTCTTCCTTTGGGGCCACGTGAAAGATGAGGTGGTCTACGCCAACAGCCCAGCGTCGATTCAAGGCCTCAAAGATAGAATTCGTGAGGCTATCGAGGACATAGGGCAGCCACTTTGTGATTTGGTTATGGAGAATTTCATGAAAAGGATATGGTACTGTAAGCGTGGTCGTGGTGGCCATTTGGCTGATGTTGTTTTCCATTATTAACGGCATACCTTCATCTTTATTATGAAATAAACATCGATCATTTATCAAATCAAAATGGCATTTTTCTTTGAATACCAAAATAACACCTCTTGTTGGAAAACCCTTTATAAATTTCCGCAGAATACTGTCTTTTCAACGCATTGAAATTGTTATGTAACGTTCGCAACAGACAAATTTCTAGTTTTTAGATGAACCATGAAGTGTTTTTTGTTTTAATGAGAGCTATTTTAATATCCTTAAGTATTCTATTCAAACTTCGCTTAAAAATATGCAAATTCACGTTAACCTAAAAGCCTACTTCCATTTCTTGTAACGTCCGCAACGGAACTTACAACGCCAATATCGTATTCATCAAAAAATTTAGGTACATATTAAATGTCATTTCAAAGAACTCTGAAATAATTGTTGTTGCTGAAGGTTATATGAAAATATTTCAGTCAGAACGCCAACAGGATGAATACTAGTAAAACAAAATACGTACGAATGTAACGTCCGCAATTCAGGATTTGCCCATATTATGAAACCTAAAAATTTTTTTTTTAAGTTTTTTACATTTTTTTTTTAAATTCCAATTTTCATGGAAGATATCTTTAGTATTTGGACTATATTTGAAGTATAAGCCCGACAGGGCCCGGATAACCTTCAAATGAACACTTTGAGCTCCGCTCAAAGTGTTAACGACGGTGCACAGTGGCGTCATTTGAGTTTTTTCGTTGCAAAATTCATATCGTTTGAACCGAATAAAATAATCGATTAATTTAAATGGCATATGATAGATAATTGTTCTACCTATGAAATGAGTGTTTGGAAAGGGCGCTACGCCTTGTACGTACTTAGTTATGGGTTATCAAAGTTAACATTTAAGGAAAAATCTAGTTTATGGTAACTAAAAAAAAAAGATTTTTTTTACCAATTTTAGATGTTTTTAGTTTTTTTAAGGCATTTATTTTTTAAAATTACCCAACAAAAAATTATTTTTCTTAAATTACTGGAACCATGTCTTTTTTACCTCTAGAAGCCAAAGTGACGCCTAGAGGCAGATACAAAATTTGAATTATGTAAAGGTATAATCAAAGAATTTCTCAAGTGGCAGGTCAACAATTAGATATTTCTAAAATTCTCAGAAAACGTTATCCTAGTATGTGGGAGTAATGACCCACAATATTAAAAAAGTTAAATGAAAACTGGTCAAAATTCAGAAAAATGGATTTTTTCCCTCTGAAATGGTTTTTTGAAGTTGATTTTAATGCTACAAATCATAAGAAATTGAAAATAGAAAATATTGTTTTTTTTTGAAGGATTTTCCGTGTATTTTTCATAAAAAATATTAATTTTATCTTCTTTTTGCCATTGACCGATTGTTGCTACGTGCCACACAACAAATGAAACAATTGAATTGTTGCGAGAAAAGTTTGGAGATTCGATTATTTCAAGAAATTGTGATATTGAATGGCCTCCAAGAAGTTGGAATTTAACATCATTAGACTATTTCTGGTGGGGTTATTTGAAGTCATTGGCCTTTAAAAATAAACCAGACTCTCTTCAAGCTTTACAAGTCAATATGGAACGTGCCATTCATGACATACGACTTGATTTAGTGGAAAAAGTGCTCGAAAATTGGGTTCATCGAATTCGTTCCTGCAGAAGAAGTCGTGGATGCCATTTGAATAACGTTTTATTTAGAACTTAATTGTATCGATTAAACTTCACATTAAATAAAAAACTTTTGAATTTCCTTAACATTAGGTGTGTTTTCTTCAAAGAAATCATATCACCCTCATTGGAAAACCCCATTATAAATAAATGCTAATTAAAAACACAAGCAATTTTAACGATATTGTGGCATCAATTTAAACACAATTTATGCACATACTTTTAGGACTATCTGCAGCGATAAAATGTTTTGTCTCAAATTAAAGCATATTTTATGAGGGTCTATGGCACACACATACACTTAGTACATTTACATATCACACATTCACAATTTAATTTGCAAAGATGTCATCAAAGTGAACAAGGGCCCAGGAAAACTCTTGCTCCCTCATCCTCATTATAAAACGTTTGTGTTTTTTTCTCTCCCTCTCTCTCTCTCTTTCTAACCATACAATAGAGCTAATTTTCTACAAGACAATTTACATTAAAAAAAAACGTTAAGATTACTCATTGTTCAAGTCGTTACTAAGAAGAGAGAGAGGAAAGGGAAAAAATAAATTGCATACTTTAAGGCATTGGTGTAGAAGTAAAAAGCTGAGAAAATGCAATTTATTATGATGAATAATAGTTACACAAACACTACAGAAAAATAGACAGAAAGACAGGCAGACAGACAAACGGACAGACAGACCGTTCCTGCGGACAGATGGTTACAATAAGAGGGAATGGTTAGTCAATACAGCATAACCAGAATCCAATTGTGCCTTAGTTTAGTTGGCACTGTCATGGTTACATTTATAACTGTTTGGCGAGACCATTTCGGGACATAACGACAAGAACAAATAAAAACCGTTTGACTTTTTCCATATAATTCATCTTCCTCCTTCGGTCTTTTTCGATGCATTGGATCTTGAACAATGCTTTTTGCCCCCTCTTTTGGTAGGGTTTGATTTTCATCATCATGTCTTATTGTGTCGTTCGTCTATTTTCACCCCACGAACAAAAGGAAGAAGATGCAGAAGAGGAGGCTTCATTGTAGAGCTCTAAGACGACTGTGGCGGTGGACAGTTGGATCGAGTCGGCGTTGGGGAAGCAAAAAAAGCGACGAAGAATTAAGGTTTAGACAAGTGCAATTTTATTGGATACAAGCCAACCGACTAATTTTGCAATGCAAAGCTTCAGCCCTGCTCCAGCGCGAACGAGAACAGTTATCCATTCCATTCAGGCAGTCAGTCAGTCAGCCAAAGGAAACAAAGTGACGCGAAACTGACGGCGAACAAAGGCAAAAACAAAACAAATCTCAGTCGACATAAAACATAAAATGTCATAGCATAATCCAAGGCGCCCGTCACATCACCCGAACGAACGAGCGAGCGAATGAACGCTTAGAGTGCTAATATTCGTGCGGTAAAATCCTTTCACGTCAAGTCCTTTTCATTCAAATGTAAAAACGTGGCCAAGTGAAAACATTAACAACTTAACTGAAATTGCTCAACGAACAGAGCTTAATAAGCAATAACAGCGGAGAGTCAGCAGAGGCAGTCATGCAAATGGGAAAGAAAATGAAAATAAGAACGAGCATTCAAAGAGTTTTATTTCATTATTTTATTCGCCATTTCATTATTTCGCACAAATTTATTTTCAAGATTGTGTGAGATTGTGTATACAAAGGATGCACAGTAATCGCTTCTGTAGTATATGTCTCAAACATATTCTGCTTGAAATATACATATATTTAGGGTACACTCCAAATATATAATAGTTGACACAAACAAGTATTATATGTTTGCGAGGATGTTGTTCTAAACAAAACTATGTTTTCCTCTTAATATATTTTTATTTGCAACTAATATTTCTAATTGTACACAAAGAAAATTACTATTTAAGTAATGCAATTTGTCAGAAATTCAAAGTACATTTTTTAGAAATTGTAGAAAATGATTAACATTAAGTTGTACAATCTTGGGTAGTGATAAATCGCATTGATGGATTGACAATATATGATAATTTTGGAATATTTAAAATAATATATTTTTTGTTACTTTCAAAAAAGGTTTTAATAAATAACAAGTAAAAGCGTTAAATTCGGCCATGCCGAATCACCATGGATAGCATGCGACCTCACAAAATAACTCAAACCTAAAGAAAATAACACCGAAAAACACAAAAAAAATATTGTAGATGAGAACAGTAGGATTCACAACAAGTTAGATGCTATATATGGGAGCTATGTATATCTAAATATGGACCGATATCGCCCATTTTCAAACCCAAGTTACCTGCAGCTATAAGAAGTATCTATACCAATTTTCAGCCACCTAGCTCAAGTATTATAGATTGTAGCGTGATTACAACAGACGGACATGGCTAAATCGTCTTAGAATTTTAAGACGATTAAGAATATATATACTTTATGGTGAGAGTTGTTACAAACGAATATACCACCCATCCTATGGTGGAGAGTATACAAATTAGTGCTGTAAAAACAAAAGTGAATGCTGCTTTTGACATTTTTAACTATAAAATATAACACGAAATCTAGGAAAAATTATAGCTAAAATTCGAAAATCTCAATAAAGTTTTCAAAATCTTTTATAAATACAATATATTTGGAAACAATTTTAACACAAGCTAGGTTTGTGTGTAAAGTAATATTTTATTTGTGAAAGTCAGTGCGCAAATATATTTGATTGTAATATATTAATATATGCGTCCCAAACTGAATTTATTGATCTGCAATTAAAATGAATTTGTTCAAAAACATATAATGTTTAACAAGCAAAAGCGTTAAGTTCGGCCATGCCGAATCTTATATACCCTCCACCATGGATAGCATGTGACCTCACAAAATAACTCAAACCTAAAGAAAATAACACCGAAAATACAAAAAAATGTAGTAGATGAGGACAGTAGGAATCACAACAAGTTAGATGCTATATATGGGAGCTATATGCAAATATGGACCGATATGGCCCATTTGCAATCCCAAACAACCTGCAACTATAAGAAGTATTTGTACCAAATTTGATCAACCTAGCTCTATTATTGCGGACTGTAGCGTGGTTACCACAGACGGACGGACAGACGGACAGACGGACATGGCTAAATCGTCTTAGAATTTTACGACGGTTAAAAATATATATATATATATATACTTTATGGGGTCTCAGGTCAATATTTAGAGGTGTTACAAACGGAGTAACAAAATGAATATACCCCCATCCTATGGTGGAGGGTATAAACATTTTGGTTCCAAATATACAGGATGGCTGATGAATATTGCTACATTAAGAAACTCAAATAACTTTTTTTGAGTGTATGGAATTCAGTTTTCTTTTATTCATTATTATATAGTTCATTAAATTTAATTAAATATAGCTTACTTAGTTTTAAAAATTATGGAATTTAAATGCCCCCCCCCCCCCCCCCCTTGCTCATTGATGCATGTGCGGCATCTTACCAAAAAGTTGTTCATTACTGCTTGGAGAGTTGAGACGGGATTAGCCGCAATTGTTTCTCGAATGGATTGCTGTAGTTCATTCAAATTTGTTGGTTTTGCTTTGTGGACTTCCTGTTTGCAATAACCCCACAAGAAAGAGTCAGGTGCAGTAAGGTCAGGCGACCTGGGGGGCCAACGGAATGTGGAGTTTCTGGATATCAGCTTATTGGGTAATTTTCGCCGCAATTCACATCTTCTGGCATAATTCCAAGCTAATCGGGAAGTCTGCTGAGTTCACTTTGTTGGCCATTTGAATTGTATATGGGAATAACTACAAATCTTTGCGCATAATTGACTGCAATGACTGTCTGCTTATACCCATTTGAGCAGATAAGGTTCTTGTCGAAACTCTTGGATTGTTTTGTGTGGCATCAGCTACAGCAGCGATTGTTTCCTCCGTCCGAACTGAAGGGTTTCGATGGTAAGGTCTTCTGTTGACTGTCCCATGCTCGGAAAAATTGTTAACAAGTCTCTTTATGGTCCATCTGTTCGGAGGATTGCCGCCATACGTGCCCCTATACTCTCTTTGAACCGAAACTACGGACTTCAGTGCGTAATAGCGGCGGACAATTCTTGTTTCTTGTTTCAGTGTCCCAGTAGCAGCTTTCATCAGCCACTCTGTATCATAAATTTAAATATAAACAAGTAAACTTAATACAAAAACACAGTTTGTGGCCCACAAAATGAAGAACATTGTATTCTGTCTTTCAAATTTAAGAAAAAATCCTAAGATAAAATCTGTTTTGGATCGACACATCGATTTGGTTCTCATAAAAACGGAATTAGTCAAACTGATTTATCAAGCTGAAAAAAATATTTTTCGTGGTTTAATTATAGAAAATTATAACGTCAATAATAATTCAGACGACGAACTGAAGTTGGACCAAAACTATTCCATAGCTAAGATGTTGTGAAATATTTTAATAAAAGTTGGTATTTTTAACAACACATAGTTAATTTATGCTTTAGCTGTTTTTATCCTTATTGAAATTAAATTAAAACTGAACTAAAATGTTTGTGTTCCATTTCGAAATATTACATTATTAAGAATGAAAAATCCAGATTTATCCCGAAAATTCCGGGATATAGAAAAATTTCGGGATCCCGAAAAATCCCGGGATCCCGGGATTTGTAACTTAAAAGTCCCGCATCCCGGGATTTGTGAAAACCAATCCCGTTTGACATCTCTACTTACGAGCTACTCAATTTTGGTATGGATTGTAGGCACTATAACAGCTTTCTTTTCACTGGACTGTAGGCACTATAACAGCATTACACTGCACACAATTTCAAGTATTTGTATGCGCTGGTATTAAAGTTATATGTCGTTAACTTTTGTGTAGAACGGTCCATTTGTGTGGGAGGTACCAAAAGGGGCGAGGCAGCTTCGCCCATTTTTCTCGAGGTGATAGTGACTAATAAACTAATAATATGTGTAGAATTTCATAAGATTCCAGTAAGTAGAATAGAAGTTATTAAACAATCAATAATTCACTAAATATTAACCCTTTGTGGGGGAGGTACTAGAAGGAGTGGACCAATATGGCCCATCTTCGAACTTAGCCGGAGATAGAAAATATATTATTACATACCAAATTTGAAGTTAATCGGATACTCCTTTCGAGAGTTATCGTGCGCACCAGCCAGCAGACAGACAGACAGACGGACGGATGAACATTGCTCATTCCACTTAACACGACCCAAAACGGTTATACGCAGAACATACTTAGGGTCTTAGGTCACTCCTTCGATGTGTTACACTTTTGGCCCGTAGAAAATGATATATACCCTCGTATCACTAAAGTGAGGGTATAATAACGAACCGTAATTGCTATAAAACCTAACGGAATCCAAAAATGTATACCCTTTTTATCCCCTCACCTTAGAGAGGAGGGTATATATCATTTGCTACGAACCAAAAGTGTAACACATCAAAGGAGTGACCTAAGACCCTAAGTATGTTCGGCGGATATCCGTTTTGGGTCATATTAAGTCGAATGAGCAATGTCCGTCCGTCCATCTGTCTGGCTGTCTGTCTGCTGGCTGGTGCGCACGATAACTCTCGAAAGGAGTAACCGATTGACTTAAAATTTGGTATGTGGTAATATTTTCTTCTATCTCCGGCTAAGTTCGAAGATGGGCCATATTGGCCCACTCCTTCTAGTACCTCCCACACAAATGGTTAACATTTAGTGAAATAATGATTATTTAATAACTTCTATACTACTTATTTGAATACTCTGAAATTCTACACATCGTATTAGTTTATTAGTCACTATTACCCCGAGAAAAATGGGCGAAGTTGCCGCGCCCCTTTTGGTACCTCCCACACAAATGCACAATTTTGAACCAAAAGTTAATAGCTTATAACTTTTTTACCAGTGCATACAAATACTTCAAATTTTGTACAGTGTAATGCTTTTATAGTACCTAGAGTCCAGAGAAAAGTGGTCGTCATTGGGAAGCCCCTTTTGGTACCTCTCACACAAATGGACCTTTTTGTACCAAAAGTAAACAGCTTTTAACTTTAATACCAGTACCTACTTTAAAGATATTAAATGCAATTTATATTGATAATAATTTAAATAAAACAAAAAAATAAATAAATGTACTTATATTTTTTTGAAACTCGGGGTGAGGGGATTCAGCAGTCGGTTTACCCGACTAAACTTTCTTACTTGTTTACCCTAAATTTGATTCAATTGTTACGGTCCGATATATGTACAATTGACATATAAGTTTATTTTATTCTTATTATATATGGGTCAATATTTTTTAAGGTAATAAAACTTTAAGTTAGCAATATCATCATATACTGAAAAAATCTCAGTCTTTTTTCTCACTTAAAAACAATCTCCCTTTGCTACACTGTGCAACAATAATGCAAAGGGCGGGTGCGAAAAGACAAATGTAATAACTGTAACAACTTAAATAAAAAAGAAGAAAAAAAACGTTGTCAAAGTGTTAAGGAACAAAAAGAACATCATTGGTGATGAACTTAAAGACAAACATCCCAGAAGAAAAACTTCATAAAGATGTGAATATTTAAATTAAAGTATTTAAAACCAAAAATAAACATCTGTATTTCCCTTTAGGTTACAGAGACTCCTATAAACGCCTACAGTCGAGAGCCCAGAGCCGGTAGTGTTTACACAGTCACCACACACTCACTTCACTTCCATACGTGCATGCATGAATGTGTTTGAACGTGTGGGTGTCGCATGTGTGTCTGTACGGTTCAATTCAGAGAGTATTTTTCAAGCAACCACGCCATGCACAGAACTGCATACTATGACACTGTTGTCGTTGTTGTTATCCTTTGTCGGTGGTTACAATGTTCAATGCCAGAGACGTGAACAAACAGATATTGTTTGAGTTCGAGGCGAGAAGCTCTTCTGCACTCTCACAACAGTTTTTACAGTAATTCGAGAAATAAAAAAAACACGCCATTGATATGCTTTGCCAGTTTCGGTAACACTTGTGTGGTTCCACACTCATACAAACACAGAGACACATCCCCATTCACACCCACACTCACAGTTGTACTTACACCTGTATACATATGCAAATAAGCCAACTCCCCAGCGTGGAGCTGAGTAAAAGTTTTGACAGTTTTGCAAATTATTTTTTAATGTTGAAAGTGAGATGGGGCAGCGATAGCAGATATAAGTTATTTTTTCTTTCTTTTAGCATATGACACATTGAATTTTGCTGCTTGGAGAATTGTGTTCCTTTTTATCAAATAATTTAATTTTATCAACTATTTAAGTTTTCTCATCTACAATGTTATTGTAACAAGGGGAGAATCCCTGAGGGGGGTTGTTTTAAGGGGTGTGATTAAAAATGTTAACCGATAGAATATTATTTGAACAATATCATGGTTGTTATTGAGAAAAAAATACACGTATCTCCTTCACTTAACAGTTTCTTAAGGTAGGTTATGGGCTTGTCACTGTTCAGTTGAAATACTTATTTGAAGTTTTACAAAAAAAAAGATTAAGATACTCCCAGTCAAGTACACTGACTGAAGTATATTATCACTTTAAGAGGTCTGTGCCGCAAGGGACTTCGGAAATACATCAATTTTGAACAGTAGACACTTAAAGAAAAGGGAAATAGTTTGACCGTTTCTTAACCAGACATCCGATTGCGATAAAAAATATAGACTCGAAGTTGGTCACCTCGGGCGAAGAAAATGATTAAGCGCGTGCAACTTTCGTCATTTTCATCTGAATTATAAAATCTGTGATTCATTTTTGTGTGAATTCTACTAACAGAGATCTACAAAAGCCATTTTGGCAGAAGACTAACTCAGGCACGGGTAAATAACCTCTTTTCATATGTTTGAATGGAAAGAAAATATATTTGGAACCAATTTCTTTAAATCTATATATATATAAATGAAAAAATGTTTGTATGTATGTATGCTATAGACTCTGAAACCACTGGACCGATTTTATTTTTTTTCTTTTGTTTGAAAAGTTATTTGTCAGAGATGGTTTAGGAAAAAATTTGGAAAAAAGTGGGCGGGGTAAGAATGGGCGTGGCATTACCTAAAATCCGAATGTCTCAATAAGTGTTGACCCTAGAAGAACGAAATTTGGAACACACTTTAGTTGAGTAATTATCTAAATCTTCAGCAGAAATTGGCGGGATAGGATTAGTGGGTATGGCAAAAGTGGGCGTAGCATTAGTTAAGCATGTATTATCTCTGAAACTATTGGCCGTAGAAGAAAGAAATTTCGATCATTAAACATAACCTAATACAATATTGCATAATTTGTGCATTTTTTGTACCAAATTTCTTTTATTTTCATCGCATTGGCGTTAAGTTGGCTGTGAGCACAAAAACACTAATCTATCATTCTCAGCAGAAAGTTGTATCACTTGTGGTTATTGCGGCGATCAGTATTAAGATATCTTGAACAATTTGATAGCGAGAGTGCTGTAATTTTGTGTATATGCATGTGATGGCAGTCTACGTAATTGCCCAAAAAATTGGCTGGATCGGAAATCTGAAATCTGGGGCAACGAAGTGGACCGGGTCCAGCAAGTATTATATATTTGTGAACAAATATATTTTATTTGAAAATCAAGAAATGTAATTTGGAACACATACATATAGTAATATGTTAGAACAAAATATATTTGCGAACTGATATTCACAAATGAAATATTTTTTTTCTCACAAATAAATTTATTTTTTAAGAAGTTTTCAAATATATTTTAAATAAAAAGATTTTTAAAACTCGATACAAATAAGTTCTAAATAAAACGTCATTCAAATGGCCTCCACGACTTCTTCTGCAGGAACGAATTCGATGAACCAAATATTCGAGGACTTTTTTCATTAAATCAAGCGTATCTCATGAATGGCACGTTCAATATTGACTTGTAAAGCTTGAAGAGAGTCTGGTCTATTTCGTAAGACCAATGACTTCAAATAGCCCCACAAGAACTAGTCTAATGGTGTTAAATCACAACTTCTTGGAGGCCATTCAATATCACAATTTCTTGAAATAATCGAATCTCCAAACTTTTCTCGCAACAATTCAATTGTTTCATTTGCTGTGTGGCACGTAGCCACAATCGGTCAATGGCAAAAAGATAGCTCTTAACGAAAGCTAAAATACTGCTCAAAGGTGTTTAGGTTGTAGGTCGATTGAAAAGTTTTTTTTTTTGGATTTTTTAAAAAAATGGACAGCATCATTATCAAATGTGAACGGAAAGCTAATTTTTGCTCTAGCTCCTTATCGGTACGTCGGATCAGGAATCGGTCAATGGCAAAAAGATAGCTTGTAACGAGAGCTAAAGTATTGCCCATGGGTATCAAGGCCGACTGGAAAATGTTTTTTTGGATTTAAAAAAAAAATGGACTTAGCGCACGAAAAGTTGCAATTGGAGAACGATTATTTTGATAATAAAACTGAATAATTTGTAAAGGTTGGTCTTGCGTATATCTCTCCATGATGAAATTGTAAACACTACTGAATAGAATGAAAAACATATGACAGATCATGACATATTACAAATGGCCGAAACGTTATTCTAAGTTATGTCGCAATCGGTGGTCTGGTTAAGAAACGACAGAATTATTTCCTTTTTTTGTAATTCCTTCCACTGAGCACTGTACCGAATTTTAGTGATTCATATTCGAACAATTCGAAGTCAATCGTACAATCCTTTCAATCAAAGTACACTTTAAATGTGTTTCAACACATCCTCGGAAAACAAGCTTCCTGCAGATATACATTTGATTATCAATACATATCATCAAAGCCGTGAAAAGTGTACCACAAAAATTTTAATAGCGCTATTATTATGATGAGGTGTCACAGAAACTGCAGTACTGTAATAGTACAACTATACATACATAACGTTGGAATGTCGTAATATCTCAAATATCTGACAACTCCCTGGCACCCCCACGTATGTAAAACATTCCACTACTACTACTCATCATCATCATCATCGTTGTCGTCGTCAACAGAGCCAACTGTCGTGAGATTTTATATTGCAGTATTTTGTCTTCTTCTTATTATTGTGTTATTCTTCTTCTTCTCGTTTTGTCACCCAATGTCTGTCAGAGTATCTTACAACACATTGCACATGACATACCAACACCCAACACGTGCATATCCAAACAGCCACACGTGCACTCCCCCTCCCTCTCCATCGCTCTCTTCCTCTCCGCAAAAGCACATGCAACATGCCGCCGCCGAAAGGAGCGACGAGGATCGTAAAAAATCAACGTTCACTTTATTTTTTTTTGGTGCACTCGCCCATTCTCCGCCGCTGAGGGGCGTGTGAAAGAGAATTGTGTTTAACAGCAGTGTAATTTTTATACTGCAATCTGCATTATTTTAAAATGTTCATAAAATTTTATGTTATTAAGGTATGACGACTAAATTGTTGTTGTTGCTGCTGCACAAGTACAAGTGTACACGCTCATGCTTGCCTCCATCCATGCAGTCATTCTTCCACAAATGAGTGTTAGTGTTGGTGTGTGTATGTGTACTATGTGCATTTGTGGGTTTTGAGTGAGTGCCATGGGCGTGAGTGCTATTTTTGCAAATTTAAGAAGACATTTGAATTTAATATTTTATGCAACCATCAATTACTAAAAGGTGAAATGGAAGGAGTCGAGCACTAGTACGAGTAGTAGTAACACTTTTGGAAATGCAGTAATAAATAAATTCATTGGGAATAGATGTGACATCGTAAAATGAAATGTACGGGCAACTTTGAAATGAATTTAACCAATATGTTAAATTGTTTAAATTGCCCATTGTGGTCTCCCGCATGAATATTACAGAGCAATTTTTTTTTAAGAACAAGAAATATTTGCCTCAAATAATGTGTTCAAGAAAATATTCAATGCAGTGCATCTATGAAATAAACCGAAAAAATTTACTTAAATTAAGATAATTATATAGATTGTAAATACATGGGTTGCTATTTATATTTCGGGTCCCAGCAATACTAGTGAACTTCCTTTGGAAAGTTTAACATTTTTAGCAGGACTTCACTGAAAAATTCATCTCGGTCAAAAAGTGGAATTTACCCTTGAAAATGTTCGCGCGATGATTTTTTACGATTTTCGCCGTGCATTATCGAGACAAGAGTGTCTCGATCAATTTGTTTCGACTTTTAGTTAGCTCCCACTAAAAGTACCAAGAGTACAGTCTCGGACGCCGTTCGCTGCAGTATGAATTTTGTTAAGGTCGTCCAATTTCGGCCGTTTTGCAGGAAACCGTGAAAAAGATTTGTTCATGTTGGATCTAAATTCTCAAAAAGGCTCGTGTCGATTAGAGATGCAGATCGTAGCATAAATGCAGTGTATAACATCGTCACATAACCGCAATCGACCGTATGGGTATTTTAAGAAGAGCCAAATCCAACAAAAGTTGTTCATGGAAGAAGCACATCGAAGAAAATGATCGCGTTTTTTTGGTATGAACGGTCATGTGGCCACAGTGCCTTTAGTAGAACGTAAGACGGTAAATTCTGAGTGGTACACAACCATCTCTTTGGCACTAGTGTTCAAAGAAATAAGGCAAAACAATAAAAGAAGACTGATGAATTTATGTCCGTGAAGATAAATATGCATTGAAAATTAAATATGAGTCAAGACACAAACCACCTTATATTAACAGAGCACTGTTACTGAGCCAGCAGAGCGCTGTTATAAATTAAACAGAGCAAAGTAGAAATGTTCATACTGATACTATATTTACAAAATGCAAATTTTAGCAAATCTTAATATTTATTTTAATACAATATAATGAAAATACACGAATAGAAGAAGTCGTATATTATGCAATATAACATAGGCCATAAATAAATAAGCGAAAACGTATAAAACTAGAGGTTACCTAACTCGCAAAGTTGTATACGCAGCAAATCTAAACAAAAAAAGTTGGAGTATTCCGGTATTCAGCTAAAATTGCAAAATCGATGCTGAATCGAAATATATAAACCATTTTGGCCAAAAAACCCAGGTATTCGAGTTATTAAGTATTTTTAGTTAAATATGTGTTTTTGAAAATCGTCCATTGTGGCTAAACCAAAAAAGTTGGAGGATTCCGGTATTCAGCTAAAATTGCAAAATCGAAATATATAAACCATTTTGGCCAAAAAACCCAGGTATTCGAGTTATTAAGAATTTTTAGTTAAATATGTGTTTTTGAAAATCGTCCACTGTGGCTAAACCAAAAAAGTTGGAGGATTCCGGTATTCAGCTAAATATGCTATATCGATGCTGAATCGAAATATATAAACCATTTTGGCCAAAAAACCCAGGTATTCGAGTTATTAAGAATTTTTAGTTAAATATGTGTTTTTGAAAATCGTCCACTGTGGCTAAACAAAAAAGTTGGAGTATTCCGGTATTCAGCTAAAATTGCAAAATCGATGCTGAATCGAAATATATAAACCATTTTGGCCAAAAAACCCAGGTATTCGAGTTATTAAGAATTTTTAGTTAAATATGTGTTTTTGAAAATCGTCCACTGTGGCTAAACCAAAAAAGTTGGAGGATTCCGGTATTCAGCTAAATATGCTATATCGATGCTGAATCGAAATATATAAACCATTTTGGCCAAAAAACCCAGGTATTCGAGTTATTAAGAATTTTTAGTTAAATATGTGTTTTTGAAAATCGTCCACTGTGTTCTATGTGCGTCCTATGTGTTTTTGGACGATTTTCAAAAACACATATTTAACTAAAAATTCTTAATAACTCGAATACCTGGGATTTTTGGCCAAAATGGTTTATATATTTCGATTCAGCATCGATTTTGAAATTTTAGCTGAATACCGGAATACTCCAACTTTTTTTGTTTAGATTTGCTGCGTATACAACTTTGCGAGTTAGGTAACCTCTAGTTTTATACGTTTTCGCTTATTTATTTATGGCATGTGTTATATTGCATAATATACGACTTCTTCTATTCGTGTATTTTCATTATATTGTATTAAAATATATATTAAGATTTGCTAAAATTTGCATTTTGTAAATATAGTATCAGTATGAACATTTTTACTTTGCTCTGTTAACTTATAACAGCGCTCTGTTAAATTTATAACAGCGCTCTGCTGGCTCAGTAACAGTGCTCTGTTAATATAAGGTGGTTTGTGTCTTGACTCATATTTAATTTTCAATGCATATTTATCTTCACGGACATGATGAATTTGCATCACGACATGTGAGCTCTCACACATCAGCTGAAACAAGGGGACTATTGGAGCACTCAATATGTCGTAATGATGGGTCATCCGCCGTACAGCCCTGATTTGGCACCCAATGGCTTCTGCTTATTTCCTCACATAAAAAAAACTGCGTGGACAACGTTTTTCGGCGCCCGAAGCAGCTGTTGAAGCGTTCAAAAACAATGTTTTGGAGGTTTCTCAATTGGAGTGGAAGAAGAGCTTCGAGAATTGCATTAAAAACACCTGTAAAAGTGTATTGATCTTCACGGAGAATATTTTGAAAAACAATAAAACCAATTCCAATGAGAAATTATTGCAATACCCTCACTTTAATGTGACATCGTTTGCTACGGACCAAACGTGTAACACATCGAAGTATTAACCTAAGACCAAGTATGTTCTGCGGAAATCCCTTTTTTGTCATTCTAAGTCATTTCAGCAATGACTGTCCGTCCTTCCGTCTGTCTGTGTACCTGTCTGTTGGCTGGAGCGCACGATAACTCGCGAAAGGAGTAACGGATTAACTACAAATTTGGAACGTGATAATAATTTTTTCTATCTCAGGCTAAGTTCGAAGATGGACCATATTGGTCCAATCCTTCTAGTACCTCCCTCACAAAGGGTTAACAATTAGTGAAATATTGATTCTATAATACTACTTATCGGAATCATCTGTTATGAGAAAAATGGTCGAAGTGTCGCCACCCAAAAGTGCAAAAAGTTAACAGCTTATATCGTGAATACCAATGCAAAATGTTGGCACAGTGTAAAGCTTTCAAAATAGCTACAGGTCTGTTAAAAATTCCATACAAAAAGAGCCGAGACATACCAAAATACCCTTCAGATATGATATTTAATTTTATTACTTTGTCTTTCATATTGCTGGGCTAAATCTCGCTCTAGAAAAGTTCGCGAAATGTGATTTTATTGAAAATGTCATAGAAGTTGCAATTTTATTGAAAATTTCATAGCAAATGCAAGTTTTTGGAAAATATATAGAAATTGCAAATTATTGGAAAATCTATAGAAATATAAATTTTATAAAGGGTTCTCCAACAAGAGGTGTTATTTTGGTATTCAAAGAAAATTTAGAGTTTTTGAGATAAATGATCAGATGTTTATTTCATAATAAAGAGGAAGGTATGCCGTTAATAATGAAAAACAACGTCAGCCAAATGGCCACCACGACCACGCTTACAGGACCATATCCTTTTCATGAAATTTTCCATACCCAAATCGCAAAGTGGCTGCCCTATGTCCTCGATAGCCTCACGAATTCTATCTTTGAGGTCTTGAATCGATGCTGGGCTGTTGGCGTAGACCTTATCTTTCACGTGGCCCAAAGGAAGAAGTCGCAAGGTGTTAAATCACAAGTTCTCGGTGGCCAATTGTGATCACCTCTTAGAGAGATAACACGGTCCGGAAACTTTTCCCGTAACAGAGCAATGGTTTCGTTGCTTGTGAGGCACGTAGCGCCGTCTTGTTGAAAGTAAACGTTGTCCAGATCATCATGATTGGTCCAAAAACGGTGAGGAGCGGACCAAAGGGCGTGGCCCCGCCCATATGAGCCAAATTTTGAAATTGGTATATCTTGCACAATTTGTTAGCGAAAGCGCTGTAATTTTGTGTATATGTATCTGTTGGCAGTCTCCATTAGTGGTGGGATCGGGCCAATGGGTGTGGAATCACCCATATGAGCCAAGAATGGAGATATCTTGAACAATTTGTTTGTTCCCGAGAGTGTTGTAATTTGTATGTATTTGGTGACAGGATTCGTGATTGGTTCAAAAATTGACGGTATGGGAAATCTCAATCTGGGGCAACGAAGTGGACCGGGTCCAGCTAAATTTTCTCTAAAATTGCAATTTTAATTAAAATTTCTAGAAACATTTTGTATAAACGTACAATTCTATCGTTATTTTTTTTAGAGAAATGCAATTTCAATGAAATTTTCTTTAAAAAAAATACAATTTCAACAAAATATTGCAGAAAAAGCAATTTCGAGGAATTTTTCAAGAAAAATACAATTAAAACGAAATTTTATTTTATTAATTATATTAAAACTATATCGCTCATTTAGAAAAAGAACGTCACATTTTGAGTTATGGCATTTCATTAATTGTGATTTTAATGATTTATACAAAAATAAATATTTAAGAAGAATGATGTGTGCCAAATATTATTGTCTTCCTCAGGAATCAGCCCAATCATGGATCAGCTTGTAAAGGGTCCGCCAAATAACTTTTTTTTTGACTGAATACTTCTACTGAATATTTTCTCAAATTTCTTTTCTTATTTGAAAGTACAATCCTTCCGGTTAATAATGAAAAATAATTTCATTCAAATGGCTGCCTCGGCTGGCCATGCAGTAGCCTACACGATCGGTCCAAATTTTAAGCACATTATCGATTGTGTGCAGCTGTATTTCACCAAAGGCTTCACGAATATTGTCCTTTAAAGCGTCAATTGTATCTGGCTTGTCGACGTAACACTTATCTTTGAGGGCACCTCACAAATAAAAGTCCAATCGCAGCTCCGAGGTGGCCAAACGACATCAGCTCTGCGGCTGATAATTCGATCTTCAAAAACAGGGCGCAAAACATCGAGTGTAGCTTCGGCTGTGTGGCACGTAGCGCCGTCCTGTTGAAACCAAATGTTGCCAATATCCTCCTCTTCACTTTTTGTGAACAAAAATTCGTTCAACATGGCCCGATAACGATCGCCATTGACTGCAACGGCCACTCCTTGCTCATTTTCGAAGAAAAATGGCCCAATTATGCCTCTGGAGCAAAATCCGCACCAAACAGTGACTCGTTTTGGGTGTATCGGCTTTTCAATGTATGCGTGCGGGTTTTCTTCAGCGGAAGGATAAAACTAATTATCTGTCAAATCAGACATGAGCTAAGTGTTACCATTCACGAAATAAGCACTAGTTGAAAAAAAAACGTTAGATGGCGTACTCTTTATGTAATATTTAAAAATTTGTGTTCCAAATATATTTTCTGTCGATTCAAACATATCAAAAAAGGCAAGTTTGCCCCGTGCAGAAACGAGTTTCCCAGATTTAAAGAAACTTTTCTTTGTATTCGAGAATTTTCTCCGTTACAAAATTACTTCATTTTTTTTCAAAAAATAAGGGAACATTCCTTTGAAAAAAAATTTGTTCAGTGTATATAGTCTGGCAATTTTTAATTAATTACAAAATTGCAATTTGCACAACTCCCCACATTATATGCATTATTTTGTCAACAAAAGCTTTTGAGTCAATAATAGCTAAACTAAATTAAATGTTATAGTTTTAATTGTCTGCGCTCAAAACTTAATTACTCTGTATTGTATTTAGTTTTTATTTTTAATCAAATATATTTCAACAGTAACTGCATTTTAATGTCAATACAACATGTTTGCCATAGTTCAAATAATAAACAATATTCAAATATTTACCAAATTCATGTCATTGTAACTTTTCAAATGTACTGCCATTGAGTGCTTACCTGCAAAGATAATAAAAATAATGGAAATATAAATAAATATGTATTTATTTAATGCATAAAACTAAATAAACAATAAATGTAGCTAAGCAAACTGCATGCAAATGTGGTTTCGAAATGAGTTTCCATCAAAGGGACGGTTGACCACAGACAATATTGGTAAATTTTATTCATTTTTATTTTGTTAAAGCTAAAAATTGTGTATTTTTAAGCCAACATTTTAGATGGATGACCTAAGAATTAATTATACACGTATATGTTTCAGGACATTCTAAGTCATTTGCACTATGTGTTTCCGTCCGTCTGTCTGGCTGGTGCTCATGATAACTCTCCAAAGAATTGACGGAAAGGTTTTTTAATTCATGTTGTAATATTTTCTCTAAATTTTGTCAAAAATTTGAATCATCATCATTTGTAGTTAAAACGTACCGAAATATGTAATCTCTTCTAAAGTAATACTCCGCAATAGTACCGAAAGTAACAGTTTTATCATCGCGATAAACTTGCTAAAAATGAGTTGAATTGCAAGGACACACATTTGAAATTAGAAACAATGCAGTGTTTTTACAGTACCTCAAGTTCAATGGAAAATCTCACACACAAAGGGATCAAAAGCGTACCAAATAAAATGAAAGCCTTATAAGTGCAATACCAGTAAGCCCAAATATTTTAAATTTGTTTCAGTGTTATGGTTATGAAATACATATAGTTCAGTGAAAAATGGGCGCATACGTTAAACCCTCCCGATAACCCCACACAAATTAATAAATTCATATGAAAAATAATCCCACACAACTTTTAGTTAAATTACGTAAGATTTTTAAAATTTTTGTATTTCAGATTACATTTGCAATGACTGTAGTCAGTTAAATAATTGATTACCCGCTTTTGAATCTCCCATACATCAACTGATATTTTCTTAATTGTTTGATTTATTATTCTATATAATTTTCCAATTGCTTTTCAGTACAAAAGTTTTCCAGGCGTAAAAAAAATTAAATTTAAAAAATCCTAGGAAAAGGAGCTTAAATAATTCCACATAATAACGAAGTAACAAAGTTCGGGGAAATTTACACAATCCACTTAAATGGGACCAGCAATTTGCTCCAGAGATTGAATTACAAGCCACCAAAATGAAATAAAAGTTAATGGTCTGATGACAATGTATTTTAAAAAACACTTTAAAAAGTAACTGCTGAAGCAAACTGCACTCCATCCATTCCCCAAAAAATGCGAAAAAAAAGTTAACAACAGTTCAGGGAATATTAACCACACGATACGGGAGATTTAAGCAAATGGAAGCAGGTTACTCCAAGTTACTGCAATTGCAGCAGCAGCAACATCAACTGTAACACATGGGAGTAGAGTGGATCGAAACAGGACAGCCATGGATGCAGTGAATATGGGACGGCAAAGTCAACAGACAAACAATCGATCCTGACACATCGGATGTAGTGACATTAGAGTGGATATGAGACACATTACAAAAATGTTAACTTTCTGTTGGACAAAGGATCAACAGAGCAATACATCGAATGAGCAACAACAGATCAGACATAGATAAACACATGCATCTGTATCGCGTGTCTGTATATGTGAGTTAGGCTATGTCTCTCTTTAAGTACTGCGAGGAATAATATAAGCTTAATCATTGGCGTTCGTATTTCCTAATTTATTAATTTTTCTTCACACAACACAACCTCGTCTACTGACTTAAAACCATTAAGAAAATTTCAGTCGGGTAAACCGACTACCCCCACTTTATGAGTAATGTAATATTGTACACCGGTTGAGAAATGCCAGAACGTTGCAAAAAAGGGTTCAATCTTAAGAACATTTTAGCTATAAAGTTTAACACGAAAACTAGGAAAAAACTAACTAAAATTCGAATAAGTCAACAAAGTTTTAAATATCTTTTTAAATAAAATATATTTGGAAAACTTCTTAAACAATAACTTTGTTTGTGTGTAAACATATATTTTATTTGTGAAATCCGGTTGCAAATAAATTATGTTCTAATATATTAATATATGCGTTCCAAACAAAATTTCGTGATTTTCAAATAAAATTTATTTGTTAACAAATATATATTTAAAAAATCGTTTCCAAGTATATTCTCTTTCAATTCATACATATCAAAAATGACGATTTTCCTCCCTATAGGGACATAAATACTGTTACACACATTTTATGCCATAACATTAAAACTAATGAATCCTTTTGGACCAAATTTATTGTATATATTTATTGACATACATTATATACAAAAAGCAAGCACTCATTCGAAATGTCCGCCTTCACACACACACACACCTTATGTCGCACTGACCAATCATCAATAGCCGGACGCACCTCGTCCCTTTGTGAAAGTGACTACAGCGCAAATCAAAGCAGTCTTAAGAGAATCGATGTTGGGTTTTGTGGCAGGCCTTGTCCTCTAAAACTGTCCACAATTTGTAATCCAGTGGGTTTAAATCAAAACGCTGAAAAAAATAGCTTCTGTAGTATATTGTCCCAAACATATTCGGCTTGAAACATATATATGTTTAGGGTACACTCTAAACATATAATATTTGGTACACACAAAGTAATATATTTGGGAAGATGTTGTTCTAAACAAATCTTTGTTTACTCCTAATTTGTTTTTATTTGGGACTATTACGAAGCAACCAAAAAATTTACATTTAAGTATTCAGAAAATACCTAAATTGTGTTATATTGTTCAGTAATTCAAAGTATTTTTTAGAAATTTTTAATCTTCGTAAAAATAAGAAATACTAATTGAAATCCAATAATCTTGGATCAAAATAAATTTTATGGTGGATTGACAACTAATGATGGCTTGGAATACTCAGAAAATTGAAATGATTGATTTGAAACAGAAATCAATGCTGCATATGGTACCATAAATGGGAGGTACAATTGGGAACTAAGAAAAAATAAAAATGAAATTCGAATTCGGAACGCATATATTAATATATTACAACAAAATATACTTGCAAACTAAATTTCTCAAATAAAATATGCGTTTAAATATAAATAAAATTATTATTTAGGAATTTTTCCAAATAAATTGTATTTAAAAAGATTTCCAAAACTTTTGCTGACTTTTTCGAATTTTAGTTTAAATTTTTTTCCTTGGTTTCGAATTGTACCTCCCAGTTATGATACCATTTTTTTCCTTTTATTATTTCAATAGCTTGACAATAAAAATCACACTACATGAAATAAATATTTAATTTGAACATAGGGCGTTAATAAACTCTTTCCACCTGTTTCGATAGCTTGACATGGCCTTGACCTGACTCCATGACATATCATTTGATTCGCATTCATTCTTCAACATTCTCACCCACGTGTTTCGTGGCCTGCCTGGTCGCTGATGTCCTTGCGGGTTCCATTCTAGAGCTTGTTTTGCAATGACATCGTTTGGTCTTCTAAGTATGTGACCGATCCAGCTCCATTTGCGTCTTTTGATCTCTACTTCGATAGGATTACTGCTCGTAGCTAGCAGCAGTTCTTCATTTGATATTCTGTTGGGCCAATAGATGCGAAGAATTTGTCTGAGGCATCGGTTGAGAAATGTTTGTAGCTTCTTCTGGGTGTATTGCGTGGTGCTCCAAGTTGTGCAGCTGTATAGCAAAACTGACATTACGCTGGTGTTAAAAATTTTCAGTTTTGTGCGCTCTGAAATACTGTTTGAGCGCCATATTTTGTGCAGCTCACGAAACGCTAATCTGGCCTTATTTATTCGGCTGGTTATGTCTGCACCTGATCCGCCATCTGTCGTGATGGTGCTACCTAGGTATGAGAACGATGTAACGTCCTCAATAGGAGTCCCATTTAATGTCAGTGGTGTTGTGTTGCTGGTACCAATTCGCATAAGCTTAGTTTTCTTGACATTGATTTTTAAACCTACTTTACTGGCGTTTATGGAGAGATGATGAAGTTTCGCTTCGATGTCAGCAAGACGGTGTGAGAAGAGGCATTGTTATGATTAGTTATGATACCATATGCAGCATTAACTTATGCTTAAAACAAACATTTAAAATTTCTGTGCATTCCAAGTCATTATTAGTTGTCAATCGTCCAAGTAATTTATATTGATCCAATATTATACTATTTCGATTATTATTATTTATTATTTTTACGAACATTTAGATATTTTCTGAATACTTAAATGCAAGTAAATATTTGTCTCGGAAATAATAGTCCCAAATAAGAACATATTGGGATGTAAACAACAATTTGTGTAGAACAGCATCTGCCCAAATACATATATACTTTTTGTGTGTGCTAAAAATTATGTATTTAGAGTGTATCCTAAACATATATATGTTTCAAGCCGTATATGTTTGGGACAATATACTACAGAAGCGATTTTTTTTCAGCGTGCATCAAACCATGATTGAAGCTGTATAATTTTTACCCGGGGAATTAGTTGAGATGCTTTCTTAGACTACAGTACATACACCATATGGAGCCCTAACCGCCAAAAAAACGTAAGCGCCACCATGATTTATTTTAATTTTTTGAGGGAAATCGTTTACTTACACGGGGCAAAATCGCCTTTTTTGATATGTTTGAATCGAAAGAAAATATACTTGGAACAGAAATTTTTAAATATTATATATTTTCGAGCAAATAAATTTTATTTGAAAATCAATAAAATATATTTAGAACCCATATGTTAATATATTAGAATAATATATATTTGCGAACCAATTTTCTCAAATCAAATATGTGTTTAAATACAAATAAAATTATTGCTTATGAATATTTCCAAAAATATTTTATTAAAAAAAAAGATTTTCAAAATTTTGCTGAATTTTTCGAATTATAGTTTTAATTTTTTCCTTGTTTTCGAATTATGCATTCCTATTAAAAATGTCATACTTACATTAATTACTATTTGAAACCACTTATTTTTATTTTCTAACTATTCCAAGTCATAATTTTCAATTATAAAGAAATTTTACTAACATTAAAAATTTCTAAAAATTACCTTTAAAACAAGAATCTTTGTTTGAGAAATAACATATCCAAATAAAAAATATTAGGATGTAAACATAGTTTTGTTTAGAACACCATCCTCCCAAACATATAATATTTGTTTGTGTCAAATATTATATATTTGGAGTGCACCCTAAAAATATTTATGTTTCAAGCAGAATATGTTTGGGACAATATACTACAGAGCCGATTTTTTTTCAGCGTGTATGACAAATGGCATCATGTGTCGGAAATTTGTTGCTGTAAAATGTACCGTTATACTAAATTTCACAGTTATATAAACAGATGTATGCATTGGATAGCATTCAAACAAAAAATAATCGCAAAAGAAACCTTCTCCTCTAAATTTTTGTGAGTGACGCTTACGTCTTTTTGGCGGTTAAGGCTAGATATCATTTCGTTTGTTAAATTTTTCTTGCAGGGAAAAATTTGTTTCATCTGTGAATAAGATTTTATTGTTGTTGTTGTTGCAGCAGCTTGGATACGCTGATTTGGTAGTCCTTAAGTCTATTTCTATTACAGTCTTCGTTCCCGCATATATCCGATTATCGCAGGAACCTTATGTTGTTTCATCTACTCAATGTTGTCCGGTTGTTGATTAACATTCATCTGTTAATTTTAGGGAACGGATGTTATTTGAGTATTACTGTTTCTATTCTCCACTACAAGCGCTGCATTTCTGTTAATAGTCGTCATGGTGTTATGTCTATTTTTAGCTTCCCTGTTGACTTGGGTGATCAGATGTTATTGTAGTGGTAGTGCGACCGATAAGTTTTTTTTAGCTGCAGAAATTCGAATTATCATGAAATGTTGATGTTAAGTGACCTGGCTGGGAATTGAACCCAGCAGCTTGTGGGTCCCAGTCTAATGCACTAACCACTGAGCTACCAAAGGCCACAAGAACGATTTTGTGTGTGTAAGTTATCAGCGAGCTTCACCAAAAGACGTTTGCTTTTTTCTTTCCTATTTTTGCCTTTGAAAACGCCAAGTCTCAAGTCTTTTTTTGATAATTCGACTCATTGACTTTTGTGTAATATTCATCTCACGGGTCACGATTTTCTGTTTTCGGATCGGAATTTGCTGACCTGCGGCGTTCGAACAGTACAAGGGCGTAGATGAACATTAGACCAATCCCAAGCAGGCAGAGCGTTTTAAAAATGTTGGTTTTTTCATTCCATATTTAAAAAGCGCTATAACAGCGATACTATTTTCATTATTTGACCACTCCATGGTGAAAACTAAAGCAATTTTGAATTCCCGTTACACACTAAGGCTACAGAGATTATGTTTCATTATCCACGTGGTAAGGGTGGGGTATGTTCAGTTCCACTATGTAATGCGTATGTTCAATTTTGTAACAGTATTTATGTCCCTACTAAGTATACTCTTGCCACACTAACGTGACAAGAGTATACTTAGAAACAAATTCACATCTCCATTTAAGTAGATTGAGATATTTTGCTTTTACCTTTTTTAACATTCGCGCCTTTAGGTTCATGTTAGGGTGGCAGCCGGTTTTACCAGCTCTCATAGACCAATTTACGTCCCTAACCTAAACCTAAAATTAAATTGCGCCATCGCGAAAAACGTAAAAGCTAAATATCTCAAAACTTCTAAAATAGAGTTGGGACTTTCTTTCTTAGGAGAGCAGTATAACTACTCTACAGGGAATGAAGTACCTAACGTACCTATGTCTACTGATGCCAGTACTGATTACATTGGAACATATCCGATGTGATTTGATCACGTTAGGTATTGAATGGTGTGGTATTTTATCATACGACTGCATTAGGTGTATCTACTCCTTACCATACGAAATGTGGGATATCTACTCCAAAGTAGAGGACCATTGGGGATATCTACTCCTTAGTAGACAACCGGTTGGGTTATCTACTACTCAGTAAAAAACCAGTTGGTATATCTACTGCTTGGTAGACGTCCAGTTAAGTAAACGGCTCATTAGTAGGCGACGAATTGAGTTATCTACTCATTAGTAGTCCGCCAGTTAGGTTATCTACACCTAAGTAGAAGACTAGTTGGGTTATCTAGCCCATAGTAGAGGACCGATTGGGATATCTACTGCTTAGTAGACGTCCATTTGGATTATCTACTCCTTAGTTGACGACCAGTATATTCTTCATAGTAGAGATACAGCTGGGTTATCTACTCCATAGTATGCAGTCAGTTGGGTTATCTACATACACCTTTTGTAAACGACTAGTTTGGTTTATACATCATAATATAGGAGCAATTGGGACCAGTTTTCGAAGCTCAACGATTTGAATAGTAACATTGATTGGTTTGAAAGTTCGAACATGTAAATTTTTGGCCCACTCCTTCTGGTATCTCTGGCGGCCGGATGTTGGCCACCAAGAAAATTAACCCCAATTAGAAAACGATGATAAGCCCCAAAAATTGGGCCCATTTTCGCTACAATTATGCCCAATCAAGAAAACAACATGAAATAAAAATATGTTATGTTATAAGAAAGACGTGAAATTTTGTACAGTGTAATGGTATAATAATACCTAAAATACAGTGAATAGCGGGCATTATTATATCACACAAAGGGACCTTATTGTACCAAAATTAAACAGCTTTTAACGTTAATACCAGTGCATATAAATACTTGAAATTTTGTACAGTGTAATGCTTTTATAGTACCTAGAGTCCAGAGAAAAGTGATCGTTATTGGGGCGCCCCTTTTGGTACCTCTCACACAGATGGACCATTTTTTACCAAAAGTAAACAGCTTTTAACTTTAATACCAATAAATTGATAATAATTCAACTAAAACCAAAAAATAAATAAATTTATTAATATTTTTTTTGACTCAAGGTGAGAGGATTCATTAGTCGGTTTACCCGACTGAACTTTCTTACTTGTTGTATTACTGTACTCCCTCTCAGCTATCCTGAAAAATGACAAAGAATTACTGAGTCATCTCTCATATACATTATTTTTTAAACAGTAGAATTCATATAATTCATAGATTTCATATGTATGCTTGACTATACAGTCAGTTTGACTATAACTTTGACAGTTTGACTTTAACTTTGACTATGGATTTTGTCTTCTCATTTCGATACCTCAATTCTAAAACATGCTAGGTCGAACATGCTAAATGTTTTCAGGGAGATTTAATTTTTAATTTATAAATATTCCAAAATATATTCCAGTCAAAATTAGGTGTTAGGTCATGTAAAGGTCATTCGATTTGAATTGATCGCCTCTCCTGAAAAACTACCTTTTGGTACTTAGCATAGTTTAGAATGAGGTTATGGATATATAGTATGTATTTTCGCTTGTTCAACGACCCATTTTAATATATTTACAGATTACTTACATGTCTACATATATTATATGATTTTTGAATGCAATTAAGTATAAAAGACGCCCCAAGGTAGGCAACATGAATATTGATGTCTGCATCAGGATTGCACTTGCACACACACTCAAAGAGTGCCTTATTTATCCTGCGTATGTTTGAGTGCATGTGTCGTGTGTGTGTGTGGAAAGGTGAGTTTACCAAGGAAGCCAATGATTGTGGTTGTTCGATGGTTTCCAAAATTAAAAATTTAAAAGAAAAATGAAGAAGCAGAACTGGGATATGTTGGCACACATTAAAACTTTCACATTCAAACACACACACACTCGCACATACAAACCAAAAGGATTTAATTCCGAGCGACTTACCTAAGTTAAGCATAAGAACTTTGGCTTATGGACAATATACTTTATCGCACACACACACAAATCACATACGCATACACACTCGTGCACATAGGAAATCCAACCACAATGGTAAAGTGTACTTGAGTACACTGTCGAGAGTGTATGTGTGGTACGGAAACCACATATACGAGTACATATATACCGACACATGTTCCTGCTCAAACGGATATGGATACGGAAACCCCAACTTGTCGTCCATAAACTTTCTAATTTTATTGGTCGGGTTTTTAAGTCGAACAATACACTGACCTACATATTTCACTTCTCTGGCTTTTGGTGGCATTGTTGTTGGTGTTGGTCTTGGACTTAGTACTATAGCTCACATCAATATTTGTTAAAGCGGTAATTAAGAGAAATATTTGTCTTCCGAACGGAATTGGTTGGTCCTTAATTTTGCGCCAAGCAATAACCATGCTGGGCAAATAGACCTCGTCGTTGGGTTGAAACTTTTTAATCATTTTCTTTCTTCCTTTGCCGCTCTTTGCGCAGCTAAACAAGTGTCAGCTTAAATTTGTTTGCATTCAAACACAAAACAGAAAAATTCCATTAAAAGTGCTGCAACATTGTGTGGGTCGAAGCGAAGTCAGGCAGATGGAAGAGGCAAGGGTGGAGGATATTTGTAGTTCAAATGTACAGTGGTTTGGGGAATTGTGATTTGAAGGCAATCACACGCGACATCCAGACAAATGGACATAGCTTAAATGACTTAAAAAGTCCAGAAATGGATTTCCGACAAAGTAAGGGAAATTTAAACAAATTATGTTCCTTCAATTACCGAATGCATCTCCATCAACCCACTGTGATATTGGCTACTTGTGTGTGTTGCTCCGACTCGAAAAGGATTAGAACGTACCTATTTCATTGCAATTGAAAGTGGGCAAGCAAAGCAGCAAAACAAACGGAACAAAATGGAAGTGGACACACTAAAAGTCGAAAGTAAACACAACAAAACAGAAAAATAAACAGACAAAAAACATGGCATGCAAAATACCTACAGCAAAATAACAATGGTCTGCAGCAAAACAAACAAGAACAAGAACAACAGGAAGAACAGCAGCACCAACAACAATTTCAGGTTGAATATAAACGTGTTTTTCCTCTTTCAGTGTTGGTATTAAACACTCTCGTCGTCCCAAAACAAAACAGCGAATTCCGCAACGAGAGCGAGAGAAAACGAGGAGTATTATACAGTGTGGAGAGAGAGAGAGAGAGAGAATGAATAGAAAGAAGAGTGGGAGCTATCATAGCGTATCTAAAACAAATAAGTAGAGTATGACACAAGTTCACGTAAACGACCATATAACGGTCGCATCTATGCTCATCGTTGTGTGTGTAGTAGGTACTCTCGTATTGAGTACGACCGCCGACCAAACATATTCTACTACGACTATGTATGTACGTGCACTGTCGTACAACAGCAGGCCGACCGTAGTAATAGTATCAAACTCGCACATGTACAGACGCATTCATGCCAAACACTGACACTCGCAAACACACTCATTCACACACACACACACTGAATGGCATGACATGGAATCTAGTAACCCAGATCCTCAAAAATGTGTGTCATCTACAATTTACAAGAATTCAGGTTGCAACAGACGAATTTTTGTTGTCATTTTGGTGCTGTGGCTGCCGCTGCTGCTATTGTCCTTTTCCGAAAAAAGAAAGCAAAAACAAAAACACATCAGAAAAAGAATGTGAAAAATGAGAATGAACCCCGAAATGAAGGAAAACTGTTGAAAAATTTCATAATAACAATAGAACGAATATATTTTCATTAGTATAGTTTTAGGCATACTTCGTAAAATGTATGTGAGGCCACTACTTTTAGGCTAACAAGCTTAAGAGTGGGGGTGTTGGTTAAGTTTACTACCAACTAACCCCTCCCACACCCCCACCCACCAAAAAAAACCACTTTAAATGATTTCGGATCGTTTTTTTTTTGGTTCGCACTCCCAACATAACGTCAAGTACCTTTTGCATGCACTTGAGAGAGCAACAACAAAAAGTGCAGTGTAATTTTTAATAAGATTTTTGATGGGGCGCGTGCAGCTACATTATCATGGCATACTTTTAGGTGTCTGGCAAAAATAAAACATTTAAAAGCTCTCGCATACACAATAAACAACAAAGCTGCTGCAACTGCACTACACATATAAATACAATGAAGTCTAGAGACTATTTACATTGCACAACTATTAAAGCAACACTTGCCTTTGCCTGTGTCAAAAAAGCGGAAAAGAGAAGAAGAGGCACGAGGGCTTGATTTTAAAACTTTAAAAATAACAAACTTATAAAAATAGGAAACACTAAAGCTTTTTTTGCAGCCAACACACAATCTCATATTACATATACAACTTAGAATCAAGTACACTTGAAAGCTGCTTTGAGATGAAATGTTTTCCATAAAAGCGTTCAAAAAAAAAACGGCAAAACTTCAGTGGATTTTCTCAAACAAAACTAAGTACTTCAAAGCTTCAAACGAATAATGAATATCCAAGAGATGCTACAGCAAATGATATAATTTACGCAGCTTGAGTTGTACAAGAAAAAAAAAGAACAAAACATTCACACCCGGACACAATTCATTGTTGAAGTATTCCACTCAGACTGAGAGAAGCAAATAAAAAATAACAATAACTATAACAACAAATGGCAGCTATTTTTATAAAAGAAATACTGAAGACATCACAGAGAATAGTTCGTCTGTTTCTTCTGCGTTTTTTGTACTTAGACGGTCTCCGTACCATCAGACTTTTAATGAAAAATACACATAATTAGCTAAATAAGTTACGTATTGACAGAGTACAATACCAGACAAAGATGTAAATGACAGAAAATTTAAATAATTTTTGAAAACTAAATAATACCATTAATGTTAATTGCAGTAGTAGTATAATGCAGGGAATACTAGACTTCAAAACCGAGCATTTATTGAGTTCAAAATATTGGAAAGACAAAAAGATGGCGACAGTAGTTCGAAAAAATTACTTTAGGGAAAAGTGAGAACTTTATAAAACAAATAACACCTGTTCAACAAAAGGGTAACAACTCAAAATTAAAAAATGTCAGTAGCGGCCAAAAACTCGATAAACTAAATTAAAGGAAATGTGAGGGCTACAAATGGTGAAAACATTACATTTACATAGAAACAGAACTTTAGAAACCGTCGTTAAAACAATTAGGAAAAAATTGATTTTTTACAGGCACGAAAAAAAAAACAAAAATTAAATTCGAAAAAAAAATTGTTTGTTCCATTTTATGAAAGCAAACATTGGTAATTTTGTTTGGGAGGTACCAAAAGAATTATTTAAATTGTAATTTTAATGAAAATTTCCTAGAAATGTTACTTTTCTAGAAATTCGTGCCTAAATTAATATTTTCTTGCAATTTTAATAAAATTTGCAGAAGATTTTTATGTAGAATATTTAGTGGAAATTGCATTTTCATGGAAAATTTCAATAAAATTTAATTTTTATGACAAATTCAAAAGTAATCGAATTTTTTATAGACTTTTTCAAAATTGGGATTTTTAAAAAATTCCCTCAAAACTATTTTTTTTAATTTCGTTGAAAATCTAATTTTTTTTATAAAATTTTTTCAAAATCGAGTTTTCCTAGAAAATGTCGTGAAAACTGCTTTTTGCGAAAATTTTTTTAATACAGTCATATCGAAATTTTCGCTTTTTTTTCTACAGACAAATATTATACGAGTATAGCGTGATCCATTTCGAGGTTCCCTACTTTTTTAAAGAAAAAAAAAAACAGAAAATTCATATTGAATGGGGAATGTTTATTATCATTTGAAAGAACATTGTTTGGCATTTATTTTTTTAAGATTATATCTATCAAATGTTGGCCGCGGCTACGTCCAGGTTGTCCATCCGTTGAGTCCAATTTTCGATGACTCGTTCGAGCATTTCGACTGGTAACTGGCGAAAGACACGCGTGATGTTTTGCTCCAAGGCCTGAATCGAAGCGGGTTTGTCCGCATACAATTTAGACTTTACATATCCCCACAGGAAAAAGTCTAACGGTGTGATATCACACGATCTTGGTGGCCAATCGACCGGCCCAGAACGTGAAATTATCTGCTCACGGAAGTGTTCTCTCAATAAATCCATTGATTGATGCGATGTGTGGGAAGTGGGCCGTCTTGTTGAAACCAAATGTCGCCGAGATCACGAGCTTCAAGTTCAGGCATCATCAGGTAACCGCCATTGACGGTTACATTCTCACCGGCATCATTTTTGAAGAAATATGGACCGATGATTCCGGTACGTCGGTTCGGGAATCGGTCAATGGCAAAAAGATAGCTCTTAACGAGAGCTAAAATATTGCTCATGGGTGTCAAGGTCGTGGTTCGACTGGAAAGTGTTTTTTTGGATTTAAAAAAAATGGACTTAGCGCAATTGGCGAGCGATTATTCTGATAATAAAACTGAATAATTTGTAAACGTTGTTCTGGCGTAAGTCTTTCCATGATGAAATGCCAAACAATACTTAACAAAAATAACATGACAGCATGACATGACTCCACGTGATCTGTCACAAAAAGGCTATTGAAAAAGGTATCTCTACTTGGTCACCCTATAATATATAAACAAATGGATGTATGTACATATGTGTTACGTTTGGACTCCAAAATGACTGGACCTATTTTGATGAAATTTTAATGGAATCTTCAGATTAGCCTTGCGGGTGACATAGGCTATATAAAGTCTTGATTGGACAAAAGGGCGTGGCACTGCCCACATAAGCCAAATTTTGACTTTGAGATATCTGCCACATTTAAATTTGCTATTAAACTGAAATTTTCTATTAAATTAAATATTTTATGAAATTTTCTATTAAAAAGTAATTTTAACAATTATTTTTTGTGACAAATGCAAGATTTTAAGAAAAAATAGAATATAAACAAAATTTTTATGTCGTTAGTCATATTAAAAAAAATATATAATTTACCCTATTTTTTGTGGTCTGTGGTGATCCGCATAGTGGAAAGAGTTTGGAAAGCCTGGTTTATACCCTTGCGGTAGTGGAGGGGGGTAGATATCTTTTTCTATGGGTCAAAAATTAAAAACTTCTAAGACTCTAAGAAGGATTGATGGAAATCCGTTTTAGTACATTTTAAGTCATTTGAGCAATGTCTGTCCGTCTGACTGTCTGATTGGTAGGCACTAAACCTCTGCAATGAATGTCTTGAATGGCCTTTCAAGACATTCAGTTGTTTATCAAATACTTACTGCCACACACTCTATTTAGACAAAACAAATGAATGAGTGAAGAGAAGAGTAACCGCCAAACAGGTTTCAAAACAAATAAGTAACAAGACAATGGAGAAGTACACTCATTCAAGTACTGTACACAAAAACTGAAATACTCGATTTCAGTGTACACTGCACTACTGTACTCATTGTCATTGCAAAGAGAGACGCAACAACAAAGAGCGACGGACCACCTTAGAAATTTATTGATTTTGATGGGTAAATACACTAGTGTGCATACTGAAGAAACAGAAAACAGCACTGTACTCGCTTCATTATACTCATCGTTTGACGAATTGAAACGAGTATAAAGAATACAACAACCGAACGAGCAGAGTACATGACTAGATTGTAAACATCAAACAGTGTGAAGTGTTTGTTGTTTTTTTTTCCGATCATTCTATGGTGGTGTCAATCGAGTAAAATATACAATGTTTCAGTGTGCAGTGAAGTAGTGTACACTACCGTAGACGAAGAAATGAATGTCTTGATGCAGAGGTTTAGTAGGCACGATAACTCTCGAAAGGAGTAACCGACTGACTTCAAATTTTGTATGTGGATTTTTTTCAAGTTCGAAGATTGGTCATATTGATCTCCTTCTGGAACCTCACCAACTATCCGAATGTGCCGCAAATCTATACACGTAGTACATTATCTTTCGCTATCAACTTGAGAAAAAATGCAACAAGTGACCCATTGCTAGAATTACTTTCGACTGCCATAAAACATAATTTTTTAACTGGTATTTGTCATGATATAATTTATCACAAATTTTGTGACGCACGCTACAAAAAGCGGAAGTAGCTTTTATGGTGAAGTGTGTTTTCGTAATTTTTATCAAATTTTCTATAAAAGGAAGAATATAAGAGAATTCTAAAAAAAAATTTTTAGTAGTATATAAAAAAACAAGAAATTGTGATTATTTTAACAAAATAATTTATATTATTTTTTAATAAAAATTATTAATAAACTTTTTATGTTCATACATGTATTTAAGAATAAATATGTGTTTATAAATGAATTCGATCACGTCATAACATTAAATTAATGATATAAACACCTATTTTAATATATATCGCTCATTTAGAAAAAGAACGTCACAACTCAAAATAGATTTTGTTTTGAGGTGTTCTACTAAATTGTCCTACATTTAAATATCTACAAGCTAATCAAGATAGGGCTGATTTCTGAGGAAAACGAGAATATTTGCCACACTTCATAAGTTAAGTCAACCCATTCTGTCAAATAGTTATTTTGGCATAGATCTTTTTAATAACTCTTTAGTGAAATTTCATAACCCGAAATATGACGTTCTTTTTCTAAATGAGCGATATACATATACTTATAAAAATAAAAGTAGTCCTGGAACAATTTCAAACATTTTTGGTTGGTGGACTGTTTCTGGGAATTGTGCATATGTATAATATATATATGTATATGTAAAGTTGGACATACTTATATGTATAACTTAAGAAAAGTTGTCAGAGAAAAGAGTAAAGGCATTTGTATACAATCTACAAAAAGTAAAAAGAAGAGGGCGTGTGTTTGTTGTCATGGATTTAGGGTATCTTAAAATAAAAACAAACTAACATCCAACTTTTAGGCTTATTTTGAAGATTTGAAGACAATCTTTTGATGTCACCGCGAAAGAGACAAATATTTTGAAGTATACTATTAGGCTTTTTGTTATTTACATTGAAAACAAAGCAATATCTTTAGGCACTTTATTGACAATAAGGGAAGAGGTTCTTTCTCTCTCGGCCGCCTCTTATATTAAATCCACAAAAGCCTTTCACAACATTTGAACCACTATCGTTGTGTTCAACAACCTGACAAGCTGTTCTTTTTGTTTTTGGGTTAACTCACAATGTCACTTCTATAATTCGTGTTGCGTTTCCCAATCCCATTCAAGCACCATACAAAATCCAGTTTGACAAATGGATTTGATTTCAATGGAACAAATCCTTGGCCGAATACAAAATAACTTTTAGTATTAGAAAAATGGAGGCTTTTTGTGGTCACACTCATCTAAAAAAAACCCCCGGTTAGGGATATAAAATCTATTTTGAACCATTTTCAACATACATAATCCTCACAACATTGTTTTTTGCTGTTTTTTCTGTTTGGAACACACAAAAAAGCAAAAAAAAAACTTTGTCGGTCTCGGTTTCTTATGAGGGGAGGGGGGTTTCTTCAACTCTCTTTCGCCGTGTTCAACGAGTGGAGGTCATTGTAGACGTGGTTTTTAAACGTTTCACTGAATGTGTGAGATTTCGAACGGAAAATGAAAAGAACGGAAAGAACACGTATTTTGACGTAATTATGTTTGACATTGTTCATTTTGTTCAGGGGAAACCCCTGCCCTCGGTACACAAACTCACAGCTCACCTATAAAACAGAACAGGACTGAACATTGTATGTGGACAAAGTATGTACGTACTTGGTCCTGCTGGGGATATTTATGGAATTAGCAGAGTAATTTCCTGCAGCAAAATTCCAAAATAAATCCTAAATAAATATTGGCCCAAGAAATAAAGTTTCACAAAAAACTACTTATATAAATGTTGTTTACGTTTCACCAGATTTAAAGTGGCAACAAATATTGCGATGATAGGTAGGGCAGGGACGGAAACTCGTCCTCACACATACGACAAAGTACTCTCGTATACAAAAGGATAATGTTGATGATGATGGTAAATTAATGAGGTTCGTCGGCCCCGGGGGGGGGGGAATTGCAAAAGTTTGACGGGAAAACATAAAAAGTAAATTGGGCCACAGCAGTCTTTTAAAGTGATTGTGACAAATTGTTAGAACGTGGCCAAAGTACACTTTGGAAACTTGTTCGACAAAGTGAAACTATTTGTGGAACAACAACAATGCTGAGTATTCCTTGAGGAGTGTTTTCCATTTCGAGTAAGTTGTCAGAAAAATCAATATTTAAAAGTACATTCATTAGAGGGGTCATTAAGAAAGAAGTGTTTAAATATTTTGGAATTTAAATTGTTAACTTAAAAACGATTTACAATGAAATAAGACTAATGGGGGCTTTAAAATAGGTTAGTAATTTAGTGAAAGCTCCTTTAGGCGGACACCAATGACTACTTAAGTGAAATATCAGGCTATTATACCCAACCACATTTTTATGAGGAGCAATTTTAGTGCACTTTTTGAAGAAAAAAAATAATAATAAATGAAATTATATTTCAAAAAATTTCTATGTTATTTGTGGACTCTATGCACTGAAATAAAATGTTGTCTTAAAACTAAAAATTTGCGACAAAGACGCCCTAATCAATGAAATAAGTGCATTTTGCATTTAAAATATAGATACTTTTATTAATATTATGTTCATTTTCTTAATTTTAAGTACAAAACATACTTATTTCAAAGAATAAGCGTCTTTGGCGCACATATTAATTTAAGGACAATTTTTTTGTATGTGAAGTCAAACGTTTGTATATGTAACCTATTGCTAAGACTATTGATACTGTTGTTGTTAGTATTGTTAACCGATTTCAGGTGAAAAAAGGCAAGAAATTCGGTTTTTTACCCGTAAATCCGGATTTTGGGGGTGTCCGGGGAATTGCAAAAAAAGATTCGTGTTTTACTCGAAAAGACCTACAGGAAAAGTAGTATCGCGTCATTTGCTTCTCAACTTGAGTTTATTTTGTCGCACTGCGTAATCCGCTTATGTCTTTATAGACTCAAATGAAAAACCCTGATGCTCAGAGAAAGAGAGAGTAAAATGATCTCTCATATAGAGTAAATTTCTTTACAATTAAGGAAACTGTCATAAAATTAACTTACAGAGCTGATTTTTTTTTTAAGTCAGCACAGCCTTAAATTTATTACTCAAATTTTGCATACTCATAACTAAGTCCGATCCGGCTTTAAAACTATTACTTGTCTACATCATTGTTTTAATGTAGGAAATCCTTAAATGTATTGAAATATTACTTAAAATATTGAAGCTTGTTAGAAAAATAATGATTTTTTCTTTAATTTAAAGGCGTACATTCAAAGAAGGACGTACACAAAACAGATGATTAGTGTGTCATTAAGTCAATCGCAAGAAATTTTAGATCAAGAAAAAAAATATACTACTTATTGGAATTTTCCGCGATTTCACATATGCGCAAATCCTGGTTTGCGGACGTTACATATGTTTCACTAATGTTCATGCTGTTGGCGTCCGTTCTCAATGCAATATTTTCATATAACCTTCAGCAGTAACAATTATTTTAGAGTTCTTTGAAATGACATTTAAATATTTACCTAAATACTTTTGATGAATGCGATATTCGCGACGAAAGTTCCGTTGCGGACGTTACTAAAAATGGAGTTAATGGTTTTCATGTTAGGAATCTGCATGTTTTTAGCTAAGTTCGCATAGTAATAAGAAAAATCGAAATATATTAAAGAAAGAGCAATATTTTAGGCTATTAGAATAGCTATTATTAGAATAAAATACGTTTCGGACGTTACACAACAATTTCAAACCGTTAAACGACAATATTCTGCGAAAATTTTAATTGTTATAATTTATATTTTATAGAACCCGCAGAACGTTTGTTTCATTACAGATGTTTGTAACACCTGAAAATACTATAGATAGACCCACCATAAAGTATAACGATCTACTCAGAATCACTAGCTGAGTCGATTTAACCATGTCTGTCTGTCCGTCCGTCTGCCCATCTTAAGTTGTTCGTCGACTACAGGTCGCAGTTTCTCTCCGATCGTTGTGAAATTTTGCAGTTTGGAGTCTTTCGCAGGTAGAAAAAAACCCTATTGAATTTGATTGAAATCGGTTCAGATTTAGATATAGCTCCCATATATATCTTTCGTCCGATTTGGCCCTTTAGCCCTATAGAAGCTGTATTTTACATCTAATCGTTTCGAAATTTAGAATGGTAGGGTATCTTGATCCATGGAATAACATTGCCCCATAGAAGCTGTATTTTATATCCAATTGTTTTGAAATTTAGCATTCTAGAGTTTATTGATCCTTGGATCAACATAGCCGAGTTTGAAGAAAATCGGTTCCGATATAGATATAGCTCCCATATATATCTTTCGTCCGATTTGGCCCTTTAGTCCTATAGAAGCTGTATTTTACATCCAATCGTTTTGCAATTTAGAATCGTAGAGTTTCTTGACCCATGGACCAACATTGCAGAGTTTGAAGAAAATCGGTAGAGATTTTGTTACAGCTCCCATATACATATATGTTTCGTCCGATTTGGCTACAGATGCAAAGGAGCCTTACCAAATGTAAATTGTGTAAACAACTTTTAGCTGAAGTATACACTGGATATTTCATTGTTATCCATTCTTACTAGAGTGGTGTAGGGTATCATACAGTCGGCATCGCCCCACTTTAGCCTTTCCTTACTGGTTTCAATAATGAGGTCATTAGAATGTACCGCAAAATAATCATTTCATTACATACCTGGCATTTTCAACCCCTCACCTTAGAGAGGAGGGTATATATCATTTGCTACGAGCCAAAAGTGTAACACATAGAAGGAGTGACCTATCCCCCAAGTACGAGTATGTTCTGCGGATATCCGTTTCGGGTAATTTTAAGTCATTTGAGCAAGGTCCGTCCGTCCGTCTGTCTGTGTGTCTGTCTGCTGGCTGGTGCGCACGATAACTCTCGAAAGGATTACCCGATTGACTTCAAATTTGGTATGCGGTAATATTTTCCTCTGTCGAAGATGGGCCATATTGCTCCACTCCTTCTAGTACCTCCCCCACAAAGGGTTACAATTTAGATAATTCCTCAATTCCTCAATAACTTCTATACTAATTACTCGAATCTTCTGAAATTCCACACGTAGTAACAGTTTATTAGTCGTTTACACCTCAAGAAAAATGGGTGAAGTTGTCCCGCCCCTTTTAGTACCTCCCACACAAAAAGACCTTTTTGCACCAAAAGTAAACAGCTTATAACTTTAATACCTGTACATAAAAATACTTGATATTTTGTATGGTTTAATGTTTTTACAGTGTCTACATTCCAGTAAAAAATGGGCATTATTGTACGGCGCCTTTTGGTACCCCCCCCCCCACAAATGGACCGTTTTGCACCAAAAATTTAGTGCTTATAACGTTAATACCTAGGCATACAAATACGTGAAATTTTGTACAGTGTAATTCTTTTATAGCGTCTACCGTTCAGTGAGAAATGGGCGTTATTGCCCCGCCCCCTTTTTGTACCTCCCACACAAATGAACCATTCTGCACAAAAAGTTAGCAGCTTATAACTTTAATACCAGTACATTAAAGTTATTAAATGATTGATAATAATTTAATTAAAACAAAAACTAAATAAATTTACGGAAATTTTTTTGGGACTCAAGGTGAGGGAATTCATAAGTCGGTTTACCCGACTGAACTTTCTTACTTGTTTTTTACATTTTTGGTATACAGTTTTTCAGAAAATGGGGTGAAATTGACACGCAGCTTTTGGTATCTTCCATACAAATGGACCACTTTGCACAAAAAGTTAACGTCTTATACCATCGATTCCTGCGCATGCAAACACTTGAAATTTTGTTCAGTGTAATGCTTTTGTAGTCTATTGAAAATTACCCATTGGTGCCTCCCAAACAAAATGGCCGAATAAAAAAATTATGAAAAATCTTCGTTTTGAGTTTCACTTAATTTTACATTTATCAATAGTTTTTTTTCAAATACTCATTTTTGCCAGCAAAACTCATTTTTTTGAAAAAATTAAAAAAATCATTTTTTTAACGCTTGTTACTAAACCACTGTCTCTACACGAAAGTAAAAATATGGCCCAAATACTAAAGATACCTTCAATGAAAATTGGAATTTTAGAAAAAAAAAAAAACTTTACCATAACAAATTTTTTTGTTTTGGTTACATAAAATACAGGGGTTTTCAAGAAGTTCTTTGAATCACCCGGTATTTCGGTAGCTGTCACATTTGAAGCTTTTATTCTTGAAATTTCATGAAAAGGATATGGTCCTGTAAGCGTGGTCGTGGTGGCCATTTGGCTGATGTTGTCTTTTATTATTAACGGCATACGTTCGTCTTTATTATGAAATAAACATCCGATCATTTATCTCAAAAAATTTAATTTTTCTTTGAATACCAAAATAACACCTCTTGTTGGAAAACCCTTTAGCAAAAAAGTTTTTAGGTCTCGGAACCAAAAAATTGCATAGTCTTATTGATTGATTTATATATTTCCCAATGCAATATTGACTTCTCGCTTTATCAATCCATTACCTATTAACGCCCTTAGGGCGAATATCGAGCAAGCCATTCAAGAGATACAGCCAGCTGAATTTTTGATCTTTCAAATATACCAAAAAAAATTAATTTTTTAAAAGAAACATTATAGACCCCATATTCATAGCGAATAATGAGATTATTTGCTCTTTCGAAGGAATAAACAATAATATGCCGAAAATAGTGTTTTGTTATTTTTTTTTTTTTAATTTTTAAAAACATACTTATTTAGTAATTTTGAATAATCGACCTTTATGACAATTAATATTTTTGATTAATTAAAAACGAGCTCGAGGTCATGTGTTGTTGTTTATTTATTTTTGTTCTCAAAGATAAACGAAATATTGAACAAAAATAAATAAACAACAGCACATGACCTCGAGCACGTTTTTAAATTAATCAAAAATTGAAAAAACAAACTTTAATTTGGACCACCCTTATATGATGTACATATCATTACTTAATATAGAAAGGGCACAACTGAAATTTGTTAAATGCCGTTTGTTGCATACTCTCGTATCAAACACTGTCATTTTTACAGAAAATATAAAAAGTACGATTTCGAAAAAATGTCTGTTAAGTCCTTTTGTAAATAAAGTAAACGATATATAGCAATTTATTTTCTTAGTATGAACTGAATATATATAAATAAAACATCTTATCCTTAAAGATACAATCAATCTTACTTAAAATTGCGTGTTAAAACATTTTTGACCAAAAAAAATGTTTTAGCAAGTTCCGTTTTCACCTCCGGACAAATGTTTAAAATATGAACCTCACAAACACACACACACAACGCTTATCGTTACATCGGTCTTATAAACTCCCCTTCCGAAGAGCTGCCCTCCCAAACACTTCACCCGAATTTGTTTGAATTCGTGTTAAACTACAGGTATTACATGATGTATATGCCAGAGGAGCAGCTTTTTTTTCTTTATTCCTTTTTTTCGTCCTGCCAAACTTGTTCATATTCTCGTCGATGTCGATGGGTGATGTCTTTGTCGAAGATGCTTTGGGAGAGTTAGTCGTCGTCGCTACTGACTTTGTGACGACGAGTCAAGTTGTAGTAATAAAATGTATAGCATACATTTAGGGGTTGTCAAACGGTTGGTTTACCTTTTTTGAGAATAAAAAAAGAAAGCAGCAAAAAAACTCCAAGACTTTTTTTTGGGTTAAGTATGTGTTAAACAAAGCATCATTTATTAAACTGAGATACGAATGAGAAATGAGAAGAAAAAATCAACAAAACAGGAAGTAACGACAGACAAATACACACGTACATATAAGTGCTAACGTGATTGGACTAAACTTAAGGAACATTTACGAACATTTCCCCGTACACAAACAATGCATACGGATCCCTGAAGGAAGACACTTAAAAGGGGACAAGTAACTTAAGAAACTATTAGAGCGGCAAAAGGTGGTTACGGCCAACTACAGGGTGGCTGATATGTAATGCTACAAAGTAAAGCGCTATATTTTTTTAATTTTTTTTTAAATTTTATTGTTCAAAAGCAAAAAATGTCGGAAATAACATACAATTTTAGAAACAGTTTAGATCATTTTCTTTGTTCACAAACTGCTCAATTTGGAATGGCTTCTCACCGGAGAAAACCAAATTCGGTAGCTGGCCACTTTCGTGCAAGCGAAGCAACTCTTTCCAGTCTAACTTTTTTGTGCATCGGTGAGCTCTTGCACTTTTTTGAACTTCAATGGCTTTAGTCCAAGCTAATTTTTTAATATGTGTTGTATCCGTTCTCGCGATATGTTCAGCTCACGAGCAATTTTTCTACCACTGCGGCGTGGATTTCGATCAAATCTGGCCTTCACTTTTCGGATCATTTCTGGTGATGTTACCGTTTTTTTCGTACACTTTTTGGACGCGATGCAACACTGCCAGTATCACGGTAACGAGCAATGGTACGAGAAACAAAAGATTTATTCACATTTAAATGCTGGAGGGCTCTAACGATAGCCACTTGTGTTTTTCCACCCAAATATAAAGCAATCACATTATCACGCTTGAATTCCATCACGAATAACTTTTTTCTGAATGCAATAGATCAAAATGCTTTTGTAGGCTTGTAAACAATAAAATGAACTGTCACTGAAATAAATCTGTCAGCTATCAGACTAGCGGTTTAGAAATGATAGCAACCTGAAGTTGGTTGCAATACATATCAGCCACCCTGTATGTACATGGGCCGTATTGTAAGGGTCGATATTTAATACATTGCATTGTACATCAGTGATTTTTGACCCTTGGCTTCTGCATGAGGTCAACGAAGGAAGTGAGCGAAGGGCCTAAGACACAAGCAAGTTAAAAAGTCATGAAGTCGATTTGATCAACAAAAAGTAAAGTAAAGTAGTTAATAGTTACCATTTTTGTCGCAAGCAAATGTTTTCAAAAATATATTGTTATTCAACAAATAAACACAGTCTTTATTCATAAAATTTTTAATAGGTGTTAATATTACTAACAAAATGTTGTGAAAGGAAACATGTGTAGTACAGTCCTTCCAATATGGTGGATAGCCTGACAGACATGGCAGACATCGAGAGTATAATTATAAGCTGATATGTGTAATCAAATGTCATAAATATATAGCATAAAAACCGCAGAGACTTTTGAATGTAATAGTAACAACAGTCACCCTCAGAAAAATATATATAATGTCAAATACACACAAGTGTTAAAGTGTTTCTCGAAAAATTTTAAAGAATTTGTGGTATACATATATTAAGTTGGAAAGAATTTGGGATATATAGTAGGTTGGTATAAAATACGTCTATTACACTATGCAACGAAATTTTTGTGGAAGGGCTGTTCATAACTTTTATGGTTTAACAGGTGTCCTAAACACGAAAAAATATTTAAAAAAATGTATGTACATGGTATTTCCTTTTTAAATTTTTCTTTAAAATTCCCTTTTTATGGTATTTGGATCGTTCTTTGAAATATAAGCTCAATAAAGCCGGGAAACACTTCAAAATTTAGAGAAAATGTGAGTATTACTTAATGTATGAATAATGCCATTTTTAACGTGGAAACAGAAGTTTAGTAACTGTCGTTAACACGTTTAGAAAAAAAAACATTTTTTCACAAAAAATCGGGCCATTTTATTTGAAGTTTCTAAACTTCAATGACGATGACGACTCATTTCTCAGGGCACATCAAGGGCACATTCATATATATATATCCTTGTTGTTGTCGTTTGGATCCAAATCGATGTTAAACATTGGAAGAGGTTGTTTTGACATTTTGCTAGATATGTTCCGAACACTTCTCACTTGGTGCCCAAAACTCGAAAGCAATGCTTTGATATCCGAAATTGATGTTGTATGATGTAAACCTTTTAGAACTACTCTGAATGCCCATTCTTGTTTCAGTTGACATGTGTGGTAAATTAACTTTGCAGAATCTAGATACTTAACTATTTTCCTGTATGATTCAACAGATTTAATCTTAAGTCGAACTTGTCCGTCTCGGAGTGATTTGAAATTCTCTTTCCATTGTGGCTCATTGATGATCCATCACTCTTTCTCTTCATGGGAATATACTGCCAGTTGGAATCATCATCAGCACTGCTGCCACTCAGGTTCATTCTTTCTGTTGTTATTTTGGTGACGTTATTGTTGCTTTTATTTGACATTCCGAATTTAGAAGCAAACAAAAGGTTTGGATTTTTTTTATGGGTTTTTGTTGTTTTTGCCTGTCAATGCTTGCACAAATTGTGCGTGCATATTGTAGGCGCAATGCGTTGGCTTATTTATTATGTGTGTTAAACCGGCTTGTTTTTTTTGCAAAAATATTAAAATTGTTTAGTGTTTGTTGTTGTAAGCTTTTACAGGGTTTTCCAACAAGGGGTGTTATTTTGAATCACCCGGTATTTCGTTAGCTGTCATTTTGAAGCTTTTATTGTTTGACATTTGACAAGTAGAAACTACACCATTACTAACCAGTAAGGAAAGGCAGAAAGTCGGGCGGGCCGACTATATAATACCCTACACCTCTCTAACAATGCAAAGGGTCATTGCGATAATAATTTGGAATAATTGGTAAATGGGTAAGAACATATATATGTGGATATATCTAATTCTGAACCGATAATCGCTAAATTAATCGAATCGCTAATATTCGTTCCTAAATTGAGAAACATCTTTCTGGAGAATTTTGTAATGATCGGAAGTAAAGTACAACTTCTATAGCGCTTTGTAACCAAATCAGGAGGAACAGATATATGGAGGTTATACATAAATCTAAATCGATTTTCCCTGATGTTTCATGTAAAATAGAAACATCTTTCTGTCGAATTTCGTACTGATCGGATAAAAAAAACAGTCTCTACAGCGCTTAGATGTCAAATCGGGGCTAACATATATATGGGGGCTATATCTAAATCTGAACCGATTTTCTCCGAATTTTGTTTTGTCTCTAAGTGTATCACGAGACTACTCTTTGAACAAATCGGTTCAAAAATGTTGCTTATACAGTGCATATATGCCAAATCGGAGGTACATATACATATATGGGAGCTATATGTAAATCTGAACCGATTTTAACCAAATACAATAGGGATCGTCCCTGGGCCTATAGAAAGATATGTGCAAAGTTTCGTTGAGATCGGACCATAATTGCGACCTGTACTCTGATTACAAGAATACATCTACAGACAGACGGACATAGCTAAATCAACTCAGAAAGTGATTACAAGTCGATCGGTATAATAAAAAATGGGTCTATCTCTTCTCCTTTTGGGTGTTACAAACAAATGCACAAAGTCATAATACCCTGTACCACAGTGTGGTGTAGGGTATAAAAATGGAACGATACACGATCATCGAACGATACAGAACGATCAAAAAACGATCGAACAAACAAACGAGACGAACGATACAAAATCATCTGGACTGATGAGGCCCATTTCCACCTCGGTGGCTACATCAACAAGCAAAATTGTCGCATCTGGGGCTCGGAAAACCCAAGAGTTATTGTTGAGAAGCCTCTCCATCCTCAACGTGTGACTGTTTGGTGCGGTTTATGGTCCGGCGGGGTCATTGGACCTTACTTTTTCGAAAATGAGGTTAGCTCAACAGTTACGGTGAATGGATTGCGCTATCGAGAGATGATTAATGATTTTTTATGGTCGAAGTTGGATGGTATTGATCTGGACAACGTTTACTTTGAACAAGACGACGCTACGTGCCACACAAGCAACGAAACCATTGCTCTGTTACGGGAAAAGTTTCCGGACCGTGTTATCTCTCGAAGAGGTGATCACAATTGGCCACCGAGATCTTGTGATTTAACACCCTGCGACTTCTTCCTTTGGGGCCACGTGAAAGATAAGGTCTACGGCAACAGCCCAGCGTCGATTCAATACCTCAAAGATAGAATTCGTGAGGCTATCGAGGACATAGGGCAGCCACTTTGCGATTTGGTTATGGAAAATTTCATGAAAGGGATATGGTCCAGTAAGCGTGGTCGTAGTGGCCATTTGGCTGATGTTGTTTTTCATTATTAACGGCATACCTTCCTCTTTATTATGAAATAAACATCCGATCATTTATCTCAAAAAATTGCATTTTTCTTTGAATACCAAAATAACACCCCTTGTTGGAAAACCCTTTAGCATGAAAATATAAATTTGTTAAACACAATTTTATTCACAATTCTAAACACGTCTTGCATCGACCGCGGAAGAATAACAACTGATTAAAAAAATATAAAAAAAAATCCGACTCGACGGCTTCCCTGAATAAATCTCGATTTTCGGCATTTCGCCCCACTGTGCGTCGGTTCATCGTGAGCTAGCTGAAGTCATATACATTTCAAAAAGTGCTGTACATCACATATTGAAGGAAAATTTGATGATGAGTAAGCTGAGTGCATAATGGGTGCCACGTTTGCTCACAAGCAAGACAATGCAGAAGATCCAAAATCAATTAATTAAAATTAATCGCCAGATTCAGCTCCCTTGGATTATATTTTGTTCCCAAACATGACAAAAATGGCTTGGCGGAAAAAGATTTTCCAGCAATGAAGAGGTGGAGGTCGCGGTTGATGGTTATTCTCAGGAAATAGACAGTTCTTGCTATAAACAGGGTATCGAACTTATTTACAGTCACTGGAAAAAGTGTATCGAGCTGAAAAAAGATTATGTTGAGGAATAAATAAACATGTTCCCAGATTTGTTTTCTTGTCTTTGTTATATCATTTGCTACGCCCCAAAAGTGTAACATAACATGGTTAGTGCGCCCCATAACTGGAGTAACAGTCCTTGACAAACCCACTAATTTGGTATGTGATAAAAAAAATTGTACATTTCAGGCCAAATTTGAAGGTTGGTCCAATTCTTGTGGTACCTCTCACACAAAGGGTTAAAATTTAGTGAAATATTAATTATCTAATTACTTTTATACTATTTATACTAATCTTCTGTTATTAAACTCATATTAATAGTTAATCTGTCGCTATAACCTTGAAAAAATTGGCGAAATTGCCACGCCCTTTTTGGTACCTTCCACAAAAAGTTAACAGCTTGTAATTTGAAAGCAGTGTATACAAAACTTGAAATTTTGTGGAATGATTGGACAGCACCTACAGTTAAGTGAAAAGTGGGCGTTATTGTCACGCCCACTTATGTTTATTTTGTTCAAATTGAAAAATGCATTCATCAGTCATCTAAATTGCTACATATTCTGTATTTTAGATTACTTTTCCAATGCTCATAGTTTGATAATGAATGACACACAAGGTAAAAAATGCCATATTAAATTTCTCACAAATTTCCCCCACTGAAATTGTGTTTCTTGAAAAGGACTAACGCATTCTAAATGTAAATTTTTCCATGACTCTGGCACATAAATCAGGATGAATTTGACCGATGACAGGGGTTTGTTGGCTTTGAAGGCCGCTGGGATTTGTGGCCTGCGACTTAAGAAAAAAGTCTAACGGGGTTAAATCGCAGGATCTTGGTGGCCAGTTCACCTAACTATATCACTATATGTGACATGATCGTACCCTCAAATCGCTCGAGCTGAATGTGTCTTTTGAAGACCCTATAAATATCCTCCTCTGAATTAACTAGTTCTTTTGAAACAGAGCTCCTGTTAAAACACTGAAAACTCTTGTTTATACTGAAATGTCCTTAATGTTCAGTAAATATTTTTGCCATCCTCCACACATTATATTGGAAAGGTATTTGTTACTGTAGCCCTTAGATTCATCGTATTTTGTCAACGTAAGGTCTACACGTTATATTTTGATATACTTTTTTCCGACATTCTCCTCAATAAGATGATTGCTTCTTTTCTATTTTCCATCCGATGTCCTCAATAACAAAATTGTTAGACAAATTATGCGCTACGTGTCCTTTTTGGCAGTTTGTCGATATTGTCCTCGTCAAACCAGCGATAAACAACAATTTTTCGGTTCGCTTCTTTTTCAATCAAATTTGGACAACTCAGCATAAGAAAATCATGACTAATTTCATTCTAATGGTGATGGCCACGTTTATCTAATCTGATCGGGAAGAAATCTGAAATGTCCACAGCAGTTTTCATCCATCAACATTGCCTGTCATCATCATCATTTAGGGACGATACACATCATCAACATAAGGTTGGTTGGTCGGTTGGTTGGTTTCGTCCCGTCTACCCCGTCTACGGGAAGGGACAATTTAGAAGGCAACACTTACTTATTCCTGACGGAAGATATGAATTTAATAAAGGTTTCATAGGAGTTGGGCTGAATGTTTTACCACAAAAAAAAACGATATTCTTATGAATAGACATACATTTATTCTGCCTTGGTATATGTTTAGGTGTATTAGTATTCCTAAATAAATATGTGTGCAAAGACACACACACACACTTTCTCGTATTATCTACACACCCAACATAGTTTTTAATATTAAACAGCATAAATCAATAAATTCGAAAAATACCATATCTCAAGATGTATGGCATTAGAGATTATGACAGGAGTGTGTAGTCAAGGGGAGTAGGCCAAGACAAACACTAACAATCGAACATTTGTAGACTCCACCCCTCCCCTCGAAAACCACAGCGTCAAATTTGCTTTAGTTTTATCAAGAAATCTGATACGATTTAAATCTTCAAAACCTCTCTCTACCCAGTCCAGGAAAGTAGACAATGCCATAGAGAGCTACGCCACCAAACACACAGGAGGTGGGCGGGTGAGGGAGTTATGGAGGCGACCAAGCGAAGAAGACATCGTTGGTGCATACCAGTGTAAATATCCTGATTTATATTCATTGACTGTCTTCGAACTGAAAACAACTTAAGAAGATTTCCAAACAGCGGCAGAAGAAGCATCAACAACTACAACAATGCGGCCAAGTGAATTGAACGGGAAGGATATCTATTGTTTTCATCCTACATAACTATGAACAGTGTCTTCTAATAAACAGAAACTCAATATTTTCAAATAGTTAAATGAGATAGGAATATTTTTGATGTATATTTCATGAAACATTTTCCGCAATTAATAATGACTTTAGTGGATACGCATCCTTCCCTTAAACCTTATCAGTTCTGATGTTTTCAAATTATACACGCCAATCGAGGAAACATTCCAAATTCTACATATAACGCTGGACTGTAAGTACTGTAAAAGCATTACACTTCACAAAATGTCAAGTATTTGCACGTAATAGTATTAATGTTACAAATTGTTAAGTTTTTGTGCAAAATAGTCCCTTTGTGTGAAATGTACCAAAAAGAGTGAGGAAACTTCTTCTATTTCTCAGGGTGATAGCGACTGATGAATTATTGATATGTTTGTACACGCTGAAAAAAAATCGATTCTGTAGTATATTGTCCCAAACATATTCGGCTTGAAATATACATATGTTTAGGGTACACTCCAAATATATAATATTTGACACACACAAATATTGTATGTTTGGGAGGATATTGTTCAAAACAAAAATATGCTCCCATTCAAATACTTTTTATTTGGAACTAGTATTTCCGAAACAAAGATTAATTTGTATTTATTTATTTTTTTTTTTCAATGTAATAATGCCTTAACTTAAAGACAAGTTTTCTGTTTTTCAGATGTTCAAAGAGCATTTTTTTTTATAAATTTTATATGTTTGTAAAATTTTATTAAACTTAAATCTAATCTAATAATCTTTCGTAAATATAAGTTGCATTGATGGATTGATAAAAAGTGATGAATTGGAATATTTATAAATTAAATGACATTTTTGGCTATACATTTCAACACGAAAACTAGGAAAAACAAACTAATATTCGAACAAGTCAGCAAAGTTTTAAAAATCTTTTTAAAAAAATATATATTTGGAAAACTTCTTAAACAATAACTTTGTTTGTGTGTTAACACATATATTATTTGTGATATTCGGTTTGCAAATAAATTATGTTCTAATATATTAATACATGCGTTCCAAACAAAATTTCTTGATTTTCAAATAAAATATATTTGTTAACAAATATATAATATTTAAAAAAATCGTTTCCAAGTATATTTTCTTTCAATTCAAACATATCAAAAATTACGATTTTTCTCCGTGTAATTACAGAAGATCTGAGTAAGTATCTAGTATACCCGTAGAAGTTAATAGATAACTATTATTTCACTAAATGTTAACCTTTTGTGTGGCAGGTACTAGAAGTACTACTTAGCCTGTGATAGAAAAAACAAGTAAGAAAGTTTCAGTCGGGTAAACCGACTAAGGTATACCCTCACTTTGTGAGTAATGTAATATTGAATATTACTCAAATTATTCTGTCAATTTGTGTGGGAGGTACCAGAAGGGGTTTATCAAATACACCTTTTTTTTGCTGAACATTAGATACTTTAAATTCATTGCACTGTGCCGACTTATAAGCATTTATGTGCACTGGTATAAACGTTATGAGACATTAAATTGTGGTATGATTTGGGCATTTTGTGTGGGAGGTACAAAAAGGGGCGTGGCAATAACGCCCATTTTTCACAGGGCTATAGACACTATGAAAACATTACACTGTACAAAATTTCAAGTATTTTTATACACTGGTTTTAATGTTATAAGCTGTTAACTTTTGGTGCAAAAAGATACCTTTGTGTGGGAGGTACCAAAAGGGGCGTGACAACAACACCCATTTTTCCCTGGACTGTAGGCAATATAAAAGCATAACACTGTAAAAAATTTCAAGTATTTTTATATACTGTTGTTAATGTTATAAGCTGTTAACTTTTGGTGCAAAATGGTGCATTTGCGTGGGAAGTACCAAGAGGGACGTGGCGACTTCGCCCATTTTTCTCGAGTTGATAACGAATAATAAGCTAATACTATGTGTGGAATTTCAAAAGATTCGAATAAGTAGTATAGCAGTTATTAAAGAATCAATATTTCACCACATTTTAACCCTTTGTGGGCGAGGTACTAGAAGGAGTGGACCAATATGGCCCATCTTCGAACTTAGCCGGAGATAGAAAAAAATATTACCACATACCAAATTTGAGGTCAATAGGTTACTCCTTTCGAGAGTTATCGTGCGCACCAGCCAGCAGACACACAGACAGACAGACAGACGGACGGACATTGCTCATTCGACTTAAAATGACCCAAAACGGATTTCCTCCGAACATACTTGGGGTCTTAGGTCACTCCTTCGACGTGTTACACTTTTTTCCGTAGCAAATGATATATACCCTCGTCACACTAAAGTGAGGGTATAAAAAAATCTTGTTTCATATTTTTTTCGTTTTTAAATGATGTTTTTGCTTATATTGAATTCGCCATATGTGAGGGAGACATATAAGAGACATTGCACTTGCATTTTATTTTATGATGATTGATGTCAGACATTATAAAATTATAGAGAGGACGAGGTTTTATGACCGTTCGTAACCTTCGTATTGGATGAGATCCGCTCAGATAGAGCGTCATTCAACAATATTTGTGTTTTTTTATTTATGAGGTTTCCATTCAGTTACGCCTTTTAGGGGCATGGACATCCCAGTCGTATATACAGGTAGTACAATTATATGTACGCAATACAAAGTAGTACGCGGCAGTCTTGAAAATATTGGGATGTCTACTTTCGAAGCAAACTATATGTCAGCTACATATTCATAAACCCGGAATTTATGAATGAAATTTCTTATTCATAAATTAGTGTAATTCAGCGCCTTAAATAGATAAGTCGATTTTCTGAAAAATATTACAAAGTTATATTTCGCAGTATGAGTAAAAGACAAAAAACTTTTGAATGTGTAAATGATCCCGACAATTCTGCTAAATCTGCGGAAAATATGTAATTAAAAAAATTGACGTGCGTTTAGTAAAATAATAGAAGAATTATATGTGTAATATTTTGGTATATGAGTTAAAAATATGAACGAACCGTGGACACCTAGTAGTTTGTGTAATTCGTGCCATGTAAATCTTACTCGATGGACTAGTGTGTAATTCTTGCCATGTAAATCTTACTCGATGGACTAGTGGAAGAATACTTTAAAATTAATGTATTACAATGTTTTGTGGAATAAAACGTTTTAATTTTAGACTTCACGTGCAATTTGGAATGCCAATGATTTGGAGACAACCATTCATTCACAATACGGACTGCAATTTTTGTCTAAGTTAATAGATTGGAGTAGGAAGTGTCCAAGTATAACTAACAGCCTAATAACGGAAACATCATCAAGTTCAACTGAGCGATTCAAGTTTGAGTCACAAGTCATCGCATTTAACTCAGTTGCAAACTCATTGATCTAGTGAGAGATTTGGAACTGACCAAAGACAAGGCAGAACTACTTGCATCTCGGATGAAACAGTACAATATTTTGGCCCCAGATGTTAACATATCATATTATAGAGTCCGTGATATACCTTACAAACAATTTTATACAACTGTGGATAACAGATGCTTTTGCAAGGACATACCCGGATTGTTCGAGGAACTTAATCAAACATACAATTCAAAGGAATGGCGGTTACTTGTTGACAGCAGTAAAGAAAGTTTGAAAGCAGTACTTTTACACAACGGAAATCAGGAACCGTCGATTCCCAATGCTCATGCTGTCAACACTAAGGAATCATACGAAGCAATGGCTAAATTGATAACATACATAAAATATGAACATGACTGGAAAATTTGTTGCGATTTAAAAGTAGTTGGTATCTTATGCCTCTGCGATAGCCGATATTTTGCCACCACAGCATATTAAGCTGGAGCTCTTTAAAAATTTTCGCAATTCACTCTCATATTTAAAAAGTTTATTTAAAAGTCTTTCTTTTCAAAAAAATCGAAGAAGGAGTTGTTGATGGGCATAAAATAAGGAAACTGATGAAAGATGTGAATTTCGAATCATATTTGACGTCGGATGAAATTGCAGCATGGAGGTCGTTTAAGCTTGTAGTTTCACATTTCCTTGGATCCAATAAAAGCCCGCAATATGAAACAATGATTAATGATTTGTTAAAAAATTATGAAAAAATTGGTTAGAAATATATTTTTTTATATTTATGTATATAACACATATGTATGTATTCTTCCAACTTATTTTTCGCTTTATGTATTCCAACAGGTGTAAATATGTCCCTCAAAATTAATTTCTTACATTCTCCTTTAAACTTTTTCCCCGAGAATCTTGGCGACGTAAGTGACGAACATGGCGAAAGGTTTCACCAAAAATTAAGTCCATCGAGCGGTGTTACCAAGGGCACTGGGATGAAAGAATGATGGGAGATTATATTTGGTTCCTCATTAGAGAAACCGATTCCGAAATCTACAAACGTCAACAAAGAACTCACAATTACTTCTAATGAAACTTGTTCATGTAAATAAACTCAAATTTACATAATATAAATAAAAGTAATAAATAAAATCGCTATTTAAACAGAAATTAATAAAACGATTTTTTTGAAATTCTCTTACCTCTACCAAAAGGGCCATAATTTCTATATTTATCCATAGATTTAGATTTTTTCTCTATTTTTTTATGTTTTTTATTTGTCACAGGATTTTTTTTTAAATCAATTTGTCTAATGACTGTTACTAAACTACTGTTTCTAAGTGAAAGAGATATCTCCAACATTGGTAGCCCACATTAATAGCTTCAATTTAACGTATAAGTCGACATGATCGGGCATATACTCCAAAAATTATAGTACAAATACTAAGGGTGCCTTCGACGATAATAGTATTTTTAAAAAAAAATTTATGCATAAAAAATTTTTGGTTTTGATTTTATATAACAGTATGCCACAATCTATACAAAAAAATAATTTTTAGGTCTAGGACACAAAAAAAAATTTAGTTTACATCACTTTGTTAGTGGTGTAGGGTATCATACCAAATTCACAACATTGAGAAATGCATTTCCACAAATTTTGCAGCGTTCGTTCTTCGATCAATAAACTCCACTCTGCCAAATAAAGATACCAAATAGGAACGAGTACATATATGCGGGTTATAAATAAATCTCAACAGATTTTGATCAAACTCCAAAAATTTCTCTCTGCCAAACTTTATAATGATCGGAAATTAATTAAAGCTTCTCTGACACGTTGATAACAAATCAGAACAAAAAAAATGTATATGTGGGCTATATCTAAACCTGAACCGATTTCTTACTAATTTGGCAGTGTTCTTTTTTGAATTAATTAACTTCTTTTGTCAAATTTGCTAATAATCTGATGTAAAATACATGGCTAAAATGACTTAAGAAGTTCTAAAACGATTTCCGCCAAACATATATACAGTTCTCTTTCGGTTATATCATAATGTACATCGTTGTTATTTACAAGAAAGCCAACAAAAATTATGAATGTAGTGAAAATTGTCATATCCATTGAACAATGTGTCGTATGAGTGTTAGACATGAAGAATATTAGGCGTGTTTTCGTTACACCATAAGTGCTTAATTTGTATGGGGAGCTAAGCACTTTTAAGCACTATTAGTTCCCGATGAAGTTTGGTGCTTGTGTTCATGACTTAATCGAGTATGATGTTGCCAGATTGGGCACCCTATATTTAGCAATATGGCATCCCATTTTTGGAGAGATTTTATCAATTATTGTGAATTAACGGGAAGAAGAAGAAAAAAATGGGAAATTATTTTAATATTTGCAAAAGAGTGTAAACAATTGAACATATAATAGTAAATATATGTTTTATAAATACTTTTCACGAATTTTTTGTCTGTTTCGCCCTGTTCTTTCTTCGCAACTCATGACACCATTGCTACCAGATAGTGAAAATCCGCCACTTATTGCTTATGTGCCAGTTAGTGGAAGTCAGTTGTTTTCGTTGCAAAGTGCTAAACTAAAAGTGCTAGCTTGTAACGAAAACATGCCTATTATGTACTTATATATATATCATACGCCACCCAGCACTGAACAATAACACAAGTATATAAGGGTCCGCCATCTAACGTTTTTTTTTTCAACTAGTGCTTTTTTCGTGAATGGTAACACTTAGCTCATGTCTGATTTGACAGGTAATTAGTTTTATCCTTCCGCTGAACGAATATGCTTGTGTATACGCTTGAACAACGCTGGGAAATATTGCGACATTGCTTTGAAAAAACTTCAAAAACTTCGTAAATAAATGCTTGAGACGCATAGCGAAGATTTTCTGGCCGCTGCGCATAAGCAATACTAGCCTACTTTCAACGTCTAACATTGAACCAATCGTAGTTGAAGTACGCAGAAGAAAATGGCGATGGATTGGACACACTTTGCGGAAAGAAACCTCAGACATCGCTAAAGTTGCTCTCCAATAGAACCCGCAGGGTACGACAAATAGAGGTCGTCCTAAGGTAACATGGCGAAGATCAACAGAGGCGGAATTGCACTCCACAGGCATGACCTGGTCACAAGCAACACATCTGGCTTGAGATCGAAACAGTTGGAAAAATTTAGTAAATTCCATTTAAATTCTAAAAAGTATCCAATGCGTTTTCGCTTCGCTAAGTGGGCCTGCGATCGACTTACAGAAGATGCCGATTTTGCCAAAAAAAATCATCTTTTCAGATGAAGCTCATTTTGATCTTGGCGGGTAGGTAAGGCATAATTGGGCCATTTTTCTTCGAAAATGAGGAAGGAGTGGCCGCTACAGTCAATGGCGATCGTTATCGGGCCATGTTGAACGAATTTTTGTTCACAAAAATTGAAGAGGAGGATATTGGCAACATTTGGTTTCAACAGGACGGCGCTACGTGCCACACAGCCGAAGCTACACTCGATGTTTTGCGCCCTGTTTTTGAAGATCGCATTATCAGCCGCAGAGCTGATGTCGTTTGGCCACCTCGGAGCTGCGATTTGACACCGTTGGACTATTATTTGTGGGGTGCCCTCAAAGATAAGTGTTACGCCGCCAGAGACAATTGACGCTTTAAAGGACAATATTCATGAAGCCATTGGTGAAATACAGCTGCACACAATTGATAATGTGCTTGAAAATGGGACCAATCGTGTAGGCTACTGCATTGCCAGCCGAGGCAGCCATTTGAATGAAATTATTTTCCATTATTAACCGGAAGGATTGTACTTTCAAGTAAAAAAAGAAATTTGAGAAAATATTCAGTATTTTTTTTTTACAGCATTTTCAAAAAAAAAAGTTATTTGGCGGACCCTTTATCTACAAAATAAACATTTTTGGCATTACCTCTAACTATTAGAGCATGTAGCCCATCCTGAATAGGTCGAACAAAATTCCAGACTTATAGCTTTAGAGACATACATACTCGTACATAATTGCAAATATAGCATTTTCGAAACCAATTAAACGAGCTTTTTAAAGCTTTTTCCAGCCGAAATTAAACATCTTTCATGAAAATTTATATTTTACATTTAACTATACATAGTAGAGACATAAAGGCTGTTACATACCTTTTATGCTATAACATTAAAAGTAAAAAAGACGTTAACATTTTTCTTTCCTATTTTGTATAAAGCTGAAGTCCACAGATGTCCATTGCGGCCTTTGAAAGCCCAAAGTCTCAAGTTTTGTTTTATGGTTTGACTCATGGACTTCTGCTAAATATTCATCTCATGGGCCACGATTTTCTGTTTTCGGAGCGAAATTCGCAGAATTCTTGATTTGATGACTGGCCAAAGTCAAATTTGTTGTCATCGCCGATTTCTAAAATTTTAATGCCATTTAATAGCAAACATATTGAGACTAGGGTAGCCAAAAAATTAGATCACAATATTTATTATTGTGGGCGTGGTGTGCTGCTGAAAACAAATATTTTATGTAATTTTGGAAAAAAAACGTAATTTTTGTATATTTTTGTAGAAGGAAATTGTCATTTCTCGTTGTTACGTAGGTAGGATAGTACTCTTTGAGAAATTGCCAAAAGTATTACTGTACTCTTTACATGTGGTTTGTTATAACATATTTCCACAGGTACTATATTTTTAAATTTTAGTGGAATGAAACTTTTTAGCATCAAGAGACTTCAAGAAGATTTTGGTACCAGAAAAAAGGTGAAAGTGTCCGCTTTAAGCCTATATATACTTTTGTACCTGCCACGACCAGCCTGTAGAACACTTTTTTAATTTTAATGAAATTCCTCGGGAAAAAATTGATTGTTCTTTCTATCCCCTCACCTTGGAGAGGAGGGTATATATAATTTGCTACGTGCCAAAAGTGTAACACATCGAAGGAGTGACCTAAGACCCCAAGTATGTTTGGCGGAAATTCGTTTTTGGGTAATTTTAAGTCATTTGAGCAATGTCCGTCCGTCTGTCTGCTGGCTGGTGCGCGCGATAACTCTCGAAAGGATAAACCGATTGACTTAAAATTTGGTATGCGGTAATATTTTTCTCTATCCCCTGCTAAGTTCAAAGATGGACCATATTGGTCCACTTCTTCTAGTACCTCGCCCACAAAGAGTTAACATTTAGTGAAATATTGGTTCTTTAATAAATTCTATACTACATACTTCTGATATTCCACACATAATAATAGTTTATTAGTCGCAACCACCATGCAAAAAATGGACGAAATCGGCAAGCCCCTTTTGGTACCTCCCACACAAATGTACCATTTACTACAAAATTTACATAGCTTATATCTTTAATAACTGTGTATAAAAATACTTTAAATTGTATACAGTGTAATGCTTTTATAGTACCTACAGTCAAGAGAAAAGGGGGTGTTATTGGCCCGCCCCTTTTGGTACCTACCACACAAATGAACCATATTGTAACAAAAGTTTAAAATTTTTAACTTTAATACCAGTGCTTACAAATACTTAACATTTTGTACAGTGTAATGCTTTTATAGTAGCTAGAGTCCAGAGAAAATTAGGTGTTATTAGCACCCCCGTTTTGGTACCTCCCACACAAATGTACCATTAATACTAAAAGTTAACTGCTTATGGCTTTTATATCAGTTCATACAAATACTTGAAATTTTGTACAGTGTAATGCTTTTATAGTACCTACAGTTTAGTAAAAAATTGTGTTCGATATGCCCGCCCCTTTTGGTACCTCCCACACAAATGAACCATTTTGTACATTGAAGCATACTTTAATGTTATTAAATGCAATTTAAGTTGATAATAATTGAATTAAAACAAACAAGTAAAAGCGTTAAGTTCGGCCATGCCGAAGCTTATATACCCTCCACCATGGATGGCATGTGACCTCACAAAATAACTAAAGAAAATAACAAAAACACCAAAAAACCAGTAAGGAAAGGCTAACGTCGGGCGGTGCCGACTATATAATACCCTACACCACTCTCGTAATATTGAATAACTCTGATATATAAATTTTGTAATTCATGTATAAATTGTTTACATAAATTTACTTTTGGGACATTTTATACTTAAATAATACCCTGTACCACATTGTGGTGTACGGTATAAAAACGATTGGATCTAAAGAGCCAAATCGGATGAAACATATATATGGGAGCTATAGCTAAATCTTAACCGATTTTCTTCAAATTCGGTAGTGTTGGTTCATGGATCAAGAAACTCTACCATTCTAAATTTCAAAACGATTGGATGTAAAATACAGCTTTCATAGGACTAAAGGGCCAACTCGGACGAAACATATATATGGGAGCTACAGCTATATCTTAACCGATTTTCTTCAAATTCCGCAGTGTTGGTTCATGGATCAAGAAACTCTACCATTCTAAATTTCAAAATGATTGGATGTAAAATACAGCTTCTACAAGACTAAAGGGCCAAATCGGACGAAACATGTATATGGGAGCTATAGCTAAATATTAACCGATTTTCTTCAAATTCGGTGGTGTTGGTTCATGGATCAATAAACTCTACCATTCTAAATTTCAAAACGATTGGATGTAAAATACAGCTTCTATAGAACTAAAGGGCCAAATTGGACGAAACATATATATGGGAGCTATAGCTAAATCTTAACCGATTTTCTTCAAATTCAGTATTGTTGGTTCATGGATCAAGAAACTCTACCATTCTAAATTTCAAAACGATCGGATGTAAAATACAGCTTCTATAGGACTAAAGGGCCAAATCGGACGAAACATATATATGGGAGCTATAGCTAAATCTTAACCGATTTTCTTCAAATTCGGCAATGTTGGTTCATGGATGAAGAAACTCTACCATTCTAAATTTAAAATCGATTGGATGTAAAATACAGCTTTTATAGGACTAAATGGCCAAATCGGACGAAACATATATATGGGAGCTATAGCTAAATCTTTACCGATTTTCTTCAAATTCGGCAATGTTCGTTCATGAATCAAGAAACTCTACCATTCTAAATTTCAAAACGATTGGATGTAAAATATAGCTTCTGTAGAACTAAAGGGCCAAATCGGACGAAACATATATATGGGAGCTATAGCTAAATCTTAACCGATTTTCTTCAAATTCGGTAGTGTTGGTTCATGGATCAAGAAACTCTACCATTCTAAATTTCAAAACGATTGGATGTAAAATACAGCTTTTATAGGACTAAATGGCCAAATCGGACGAAACATATATATGGGAGCTATAGCTAAATCTTAACCGATTTTCTTCAAATTCAGTAGTGTTGGTTCATGGATCAAGAAACTCAACCATTCTAAATTTCAAAATGATTGGATGTAAAATACAGCTTCTACAGGACTAAAGAGCAAAATCGGACGAAACATATATATGGGAGCTATAGCTAAATATTAACCGATTTTCTTCAAATTCGGTGGTGTTGGTTCATGGATCAATAAACTCTACCATTCTAAATTTCAAAACGATTGGATGTAAAATACAGCTTCTATAGAACTAAAGGGCCAAATCGGACGAAACATATATATGGGAGCTATAGCTAAATCTTAACCGATTTTCTTCAAATTCAGTAGTGTTGGTTCATGGATCAAGAAACTCTACCATTCTAAATTTCAAAACGATCGGATGTAAAATACAGCTTCTATAGGACTAAAGGGCCAAATCGGACGAAACATATATATGGGAGCTATAGCTAAATCTTAACCGATTTTCTTCAAATTCGGCAATGTTGGTTCATGGATCAAGAAACTCTACCATTCTAAATTTCAAAACGATCGGATGTAAAATACAGCTTCTATAGGACTAAAGGGCCAAATCGGACGAAATATATATGGGAGCTATATCTAAATCTGAACCGATTTCAACCAAATTCAATAGCGATCTTAACAGCTGCGAAATACTCTAAACTGCAAAATTTCAGAACGATCGGAGTAAAATTGCGACCTGTAGTCGACGAACAACTTTACATGGACAAACGGACGGACGGACGGACGGACGGACAGACATCGTTAAATCGACTCAGCTAGTGATTCTGAGTCGATCGGTATACTTTAAGGTGGGTCTAGCTGTGTTATTTTCAGGTGTTACAAACATCTGCCGTGAAACAAACCTATAATACCCTGTACCACAGTGTGGTGTAGGGTATATAGTAGATCCGAACAGTAGGAAGATAGATGGTATATATGGGAGCTATATCTAAATATGGACGGATATCGCCCATTTTCAATCCCAAGTTACCTGCAGCTATAAGAAGTATATATAACAAAATTTCAGCCACCTAGCTCAAGTATTATAGATTGTAGCGTGATTACAACAGACGGACGGACTTGGCTAAATCGTCTTAGAATTTTACGACGATTAAGAATATATATACTTTATGGGGTCTCAGATCAATATTTAGAGGTGTTAAAAACGGAGTGACAAAATGAATATACCCCCATCCTATGGTGGAGAGTATAAAAAATAAATAAATTTACGAATATTTTTTTGGGACTCAAGGGGAGGGGATTCATAAGACTGAACTTTCTTATTGTTGGTATTAGATTTTGCTAAAAATTGCGAAAAAAAAATACTTCAACTTTTAAAGTTACTTCCACCACTTTTTGTAGCATGCGGCAGTCGTAACAAATACAAGTTAAGAAATTTTGTGTTATGCCATTCGAAAGTATACTTAAATCCCACTAAATGATATTTATAAGTTTGTCATCTCCTCTGAATAGTCAAAAAATTTTTACATTTTTATCCGGAAACGCTTTCGAATGTAGCGTTCCTTACGCAGGATTTCCTCATATATCAAAATGTATATGACTTCTTTAAGGGAATTCCTTCATTTCATAAATCGTGTGACCTCTATTGTTTTGTACATAACATCTGATTAAGTTGACGAAACATATAGTATATAGTTAGAATTAAAAATTTTATTATGTTATGTTAAGTTACTCTGAGGCATTCGTTTTTACATTACTATTCTCATCGCAGCATTTTAAGTTTTGTTAAATTGATAAAATCTAATCCCTATATAACACATTTTTGTTAAAATTATTTTCAACCAATAGTATACTATGTCTGTATGTCTGCCACTACTTCCATAGTCACAAAGTGGGGATCAAATGTTGGCTTTGAAAGAATTGTCATTGTCTTGAGGAAAAAACTTTCTTTCAGTTCTTAATGTATTAGGAAACTTCTTCCTGGAATATTTCACCAAAACTTAGTAGGAAGTAATATTTTGCAGTAAGATATAAAGTAGTTAAGACCACTGATTTTAATTTGATAGCATTTAATTTTATTTATTTTCTTAATAAAAAAAATTTCAATTTAATTTTCATTCAGTCGGAAAAAATGTCATTTCATTTGTAAATGGTTTCGCTTCAATTAAAATAAATACATATTTTTTTCAGTTGTAAATAGTTTCGTTCAATATGAAAATGGCTTTATTTGTTTTGAACAAGTTTTAATTTTGTTTGAAAATGGTTACAATTAATCTAAAATTACAGTTTTTGAAAATTATTAAAATAGAAAGAGGAACTTGAACGTTTTGTTCGGTTAGCTATAATTTGATTCCCTTCAGGTATCATACCTGTTTCTCATAACGATGAATGCTTTATTATCCCCTCACCTTAGAGAGGAGGATATATATCATTTGCTACGAGCCGAATGTGTAACACATCGAAGGAATGATCTAAGACCCAAAGTATGTTCGGCGGAAATCCGTTTTAGGTAATTTTAAGTCATTTGAGCAACGTCCGTCCGTCTGTCTGTCTCCTGTGTGTCTGTCTGCTGGCTGGTGCGCACGATAATTCTCGAAAGGAGTAACCGATTGACTTCAAATTTGGTATGCGGTAATATTTGTCTCTATCTCCAGCTAAGTTCGAAGATGGGCCATATTGGTCCACTCCTTTTAGTACCTCTCCCACAAAGGGTTAACTTTTAGTGAAATATTGATTCTTTAATACCTTCTATACTATTTACTCGAATCTTCTAATATTTCACATATAGTATTAGTTTGTTAGTCGCTAACACGTCAAGAATGAGCGAAGTGGCCAAATGGGCGAAGTGGCCACCCCCTTTTTGATACCTCCCCCACAAATGGACCATTTTGCACCAAAATTTAACTGCTTACGGCTTTTATATCAGTTCATACAAATACTTGAATTTTGTAGTGTAATGCTTTTATAGTACCTAGAGTCCAGAGAAAAATGGACGTTATTGGCACGCCCCTTTTGGTACCTCCCATACAAATGGACCTCTTTGTACCAAAAGTTAACAGATTTTAACTTTAATACCAGTACGTACTTTAAAGTTATTAAATGCCATTTAAATTGATAATAATTTAATTAAAACAAAAAAAAAAATACGAATATTTTTTGGGTCTCAAGGTGAAGGGATTCAATTAATAATTTAATGCCCATACGATTTTGTTTGCTCAAGGTCTCGATATACCGTACGGAATATCTCTTTCTTCTCTGAAGCAAAGTTGTATATATTGAATTGGAGAAAAAAATGCGGAACAAACCTACCCGAAAAAGTGCATCCAGTGCCTTACAAATCGCAAAAATGTTCTGTTATATTTAAGCTTGATGGGATGTTTCGATTGCAGAATGTGGTCAAATATAAGTACATAAAGTCACAACATTTGTTTATTTTTTGCTCGAGTTTAGAAGAACAAAACACATTGGAAAATTGATCCCAGACATTTGACAAAATTGTCAACGCACAATGAAATTTCGAGATTTAATCTTAGCTGTTGTAATGATAAAACATTTAAACGAACAAGGTATTTTAAATGCCAAATATTTATTTTATTTATATATTTAATGACAATTCTGTACTTTAGTTCAAAATTCATTTTATCTGAGCAAATCATCCAAAACACCAACACAAAACACTGTGCAAAATGTTATTGATATGTTAAAAAAATGAAAATCTATTTCGAGAGTATTAGATGCTCCAATAGTGGAGAGGGTAAATAGTTTCATCGACGGCCACGGAAGATGAAGAAAATCTCGGGGGAAATTCGATTGTTGTGGTTGTGTTGCTGCTGCTGCTCCTATTTCAAGAAGACGACGACACAAATATTCCTGTTTTCTAAAGTAGCATTGAAGGTGATTGTGGTGGAGTGGTGGTGGTGGCGTTGGCTCATCATGAAAGCAGCCTACGTTCGAAAAAGAAAAAAACGAGGGAGAATGTGTCGACTGAACCATCTATCCTGTTATAGAAAATGTTGTCAATAATGTGGTTAGTAAACCAAGTATCGGAAATGTGAATGTGTGTGTGTTCAGCAAACATACATACATATATAAAGACACTCGAGAGTGTGTCATTGTATACATGTGTATGTGTACGAGTATGTGTCTGAGTTCGGGTTATTGGTTCATTGCTCCTTGTTCAGAACGAACATCTTACATTATTGTGTAGCAGCACACAAACTGTGATTTGTGTGACCTTATTTGGGGAGGGGGGGATAAGGAGCCCTTCTTTTCAATTAATGTTGCACGAGTAATATGGGAAACGAAGAATGGATGGCAAGATGGATTAAATCCAGAAGATCCACAACATGATTATTTCAGCACCTTTTTCTCTCGACCAAATTGTAAGGCATCCATTGGACAATATATGCATACGAGTAAATAGAAGAGATTAGATTGGATGTCTTTCGGTTGTATTTTTGGAAATTGGTTTTAAAGCAAAACTAAGGGACAAAGGTGAAAACGATACAACAACATAAAAAAATTAACTAAAATTTTTTATACCATTCATGTTTACTCGCTTAAAGAAGCTAATAAATAAATGCAAAAAATTCAAAAAATACACGGACTTGACAGAATAGGTACGATTCTACTATCAAAGGGTAGTATAACCCTATACTCGGTTTGGCGAAATTGGTGACCAATTTCTTTTTATGGGCCTCCAAAGTTTCTGAAAATCAGTGGGCCCCTCGATAAAGGTGTCATCAGCTTTTGTCCAACAACTAATTCAGACTTGGTGATACCGCATTTGGAAATAATGTAGCTTAGAATATGCTGAACAAAGTTTCTTAAGATTTTTAGCGAAAAAAAATTCTGGTACTTTTTTAAAAAGCTGAAGGAAACAAATATTTTTTTTCTTTTTCAGCATAACTTTCAGGAACTCGTAATTTTTCACTAAAAATGTTTGGCAAATTGTAGTCAAGGTAAATCTGAACAACTTTTGTGAACATATCAATACAATCTGAACGTGTCTAGGCACCCTAAATAGCTCAAAAAACCACATTGTACCCCAAAAATTTTTGGTATAGGGTATGATAAGCTACATTATAGAAAATATGAAGGCCAATATTTTTGTGAAACATATTAATCCTCTAGCTCCCCCACATAACGGTAATTTTTGGCCTCATTTTAACAAAGCGTAAAAAAACCCCTAAAATGGGGAGGGCGGGGATGAAATGTTCTATAAAACTCTTGGCCATAACATTTTACTACATGTGTCAGAACACACCAAAGCTCAAAACTTAACACAAACACCAAAAAAGGTAAAATTCCTGTTCGTGAAGAAATGTTAGTCATACGGTCCAGTGGTCGAAGCAATAACGATACCAGTAAAGAGCGTTTTTTTACTGGAATTTTACCTTTTTTTGGTGTTTGTGTTAAGTGTTGATCTTTGGTGTGTTCTGACACATATATTAAAATTGTATGACCAACATTTTTGTAGAAAATTTCACCCCCGCCCTCCCAATTTTAAGGGGCGTTTTTTACGATTTGTTAAAATAGGGCCAACAATTACAGTTATGTGAGGGAGCTAGAGGGTAAATATGTTCCACAAAAATATTGGGCAAAATATTTTCTATGAAGTTGCTGAACATACCCTATACCAAAAAAAAAATTGTTACATAGTAGTGAAACACTACCATTTTTGGGGTGCAATGTGGTTTTTTGAGCTATTTAGGGTGCCTAGGACCCGTTCAGATTGTATTGATATGTTCACAATTGTTGTTCAGATTTGCGTTGGCTACAATCTTGTTAAACATTGTTAGTGAAAAATTACGAAAATTATGCTGAAAAAAATATTTTTTTCCTTCACTTTTTCAAAAAAAAAAATTACCGAAAATTTTGTTGTCGCAAAAAATATTAAGATGCTCTGTTCTGCATATTCTGAGCTACATTATTTGCCAAATATAGTTAAGCGGTATCACCAAGTCTGAATTAGTTGTTGGACAAAAGCTGATGACACCTTTTTCAAGGGGCCCACTGTTTTTCGGACACTTTGGAGGCCCTTAAAAAAAAGGTCACCAATTCGCCAAACAGAGTATAGGGTTATACTACCCTTTGATAGTAGAATCGAACCTATACTGTCAAGTCTGTGTATTTTCCAAAAAGTGTTCATTTGTTGCATAGTGATATATATCAGAGAAACAATTTCAATAAATGATTCTTTTAAATTTTATATAATATAAATTTTAAATAAAATAATAATATAATACTAATACTCGTGTTGAAAAAGTAATACGCAGACCAAAAAAATATCACAAAATTCTTAATGTGAAATAAATTTGTAGGTCATTGTAGGTCCGAGTTTTTTTTTCAAATTAATTATAAAAAATTTCAATGGATTGGGAAAATTATAAGTTTTGATGTTAATATGAAAATGTAGTTCTTGAGAGAAAATTATGCCGATTTCGTTTCTGGAAAAGGTGCAACGTTTTCTTTGCCCTTTTCCCGAAAACTGCACTTTTCTGTCGTATTGTTGAAGTTTGCAAATTGGGGTTAAGATAAATTCGAGGAACTTCTTTATTTCGAATTAGTATTTCACGTAGACGGGTCAACATTTTTTCCAGAAACAAAATCACCATTACAAAACGAAATACAGTAGTTAACCAGCAATATATTTTCCGTTGAAACTTAAATTTGTAATCACGATAATTTTTAATAAATTTGTATATGACTCATTGCCACAGGTTTTCGCTGGAAATGGTTTGTTATTTTCTCCACAGCTTCTAAAATACTCGAATTATGAAAATGTTTATTACCATTATTTAATATAGTGAGTCAACTAAAATGAACAGTGCAGTGTGCCGTATGAGTGTTGTGTACCTAAAGTAATATACATCATACGCCACCCGACACCACTATGGAGTTGTAGTTCGGACAACGCAAAAAATTCACTTTTAATTTTAACAAAATTTTACATAATAATTGTTTTTTGGCGTTTTCGTTATTCATAATTTGTTGTAGTTTTTCTAGCTCTAGAGGATCCTCCGTATGGGTGCTATATCAAAACATGGACCAATGACTACTATTGTTCGTGTGAAATGCTCCGGGTATAAATAAATCCTAGTTACCAATTGTCACCGCCCGATCAGTTACAATTTGTGGTCACTATGGCGTTAATAATTCAATTTAAGGAGATGATATATATTGGGGCTATACCTAAAAATGGACCGATACTGCACATTTTCAATTCCAAGTCACCTGCAGCAATAAGAAACACCTGTACAAAATTTCAGTCATCTAACTCAATTATTGTAGATTGAAGCGTGATTACAACAGACGGACGGACAGACGTACATAGCCAAATCGTCTTAAAATTTTACGACAATTAAGAATATAAATATATTGGCAAATCCTGCGTGACGAACGCTACTTTCGTAAGAGTTTTCGGATAAAAAATGTAAACATTTGTTGGCCTTTCAAAAGACAAAACATCAACTTATACATAGCGTTTAGTGGGATTTAAGTGCACTTCCGAAGTAAATTTGAAAGTGAAGTGAAGTGTGTTTAGCGAATTTTGCACAATTTGGCACACGCAACCGAATGCCTTAGAGAATGATGAATATAATATAATTCTAAAATTACTTAAAACTCTTTATTTATATAGCTTTTACTCGTAGAGACGGTAAAATGATCACTATGTATGCAATTTTACAGAATTCCCATGAATAGTAAAGAAGTTATTAGAGTTTAAAATTCCACAAAATGTTAACCATTTCCGTTCCAATGTAACGGAATTGTATTCAGGAGTTCCCGGACAGCAATATTAATCCCCAAGGCTATTATCAGCGAGCGAGGTCACACAAGTTCCGTGCGATCCAATAAAACAATTGCGTTATTTATAAAAATCGCAATTAACATTTATTTGAAATTAAAATGAAAATAGAGTGTACAATATTTCAACTCGTTATTTTTAGGACAGAAATCAGAATGAACAAAGAGTAGGCCGATATGTTTGTCCATCAAACATAAACAGAGTTTAAGTAAAATAGTTCGGAAATTCGCACGACAAAACATATTGGACTATGCATTTCTACTTAGATTTTGTGGAAAAAACCTTTATTATCAAGGACTTGCTTTGTACATTCTTGCATGAATGCCATACGATTTCTTGTTATCTTTGTATCTATTGAGTTCCAAGCATCTGCAATGACCTGAAATAGTTTATTTGTATCTCCACCAACGCTTTCTCGATTTATCTCTTTGTTGTCAATTTCAAAGATTTTCAACGGAATTCAGGACTGGGGGTTGAGCTGGCCACTCCATAACGTTAACCCCTTTCCTTTATAAATCAACCTTTGAATCATTTCGTGGTATTATTCGGGTGGTTGGCGTGTTTAAATTGCCGTAATAGAGTAACATTCTACTCAGTATAGGGAAACATGGCATTCTCTAAGATTTCGCTGTACATAAACCTGTCCATAAATCCGTTTATTGTATAGAGGGATCCAACCCCGTTACCGGAAAAGCATCCCAGACTATTACATTTCCGCCTTTATGATTACCGGATCCTTTTTAGTATAAAGAGTTCAATATTTTATTAACAGGTATATACTGTATATATCATTCAAATCTGATATTCCGTTCAAAATGTCGACTGGCTAAATAGCTTGCAACAACAAAAATTGCGAATCACCAACTTTGGTACCCTATAAAATCTAAACCGCTTTGAATTTGGCCCTAATTCCGTATTGTCTACGCGTGCAAAATTCCATCCAAATCTCAATTCATAAAAATTCAAAGTGGGTCGATTTCCTTTGGAATTACCCGATACTTTCCATATATGTAGGCAATTTATTTAGATGATTTTTGAAATCATCGGACTGTCCGAGTTGGAGCGTGCTGAATTTTGAAGTTTTGGTCAAACAGATCTTTCGTCCCATTTATACAACTTATGGGTTTATAGTGAAAAAATTCCGCTCCTAGCAGAAAAATATCAAAAGATCGATTTACTTTCATGGTAACGATGCTGGATGTCATGTAAAAGGCAAGTCAGAAAAGCCAAGAGCGTTTAAAACATTTTCTTGTATATAAGTCAATTATAAAGTGTTGGATATCGTCTACCATTTTTGAAGAATTGTTTAAGAAAGTTTTTATGAATGATGTGAAGAAATTTCTGACCAGTGCTAAGAGATCGCTGAAGGCACTTTAGATATTGAATAAGGATCCATCACACCCACAATAAAATTAGATCAATACCAAAAGACCATAAGGATCTTATACCAATTGTCTAGTGAAGAGAGATTTAACCGTCCAGTCAAAATATGAATAACATTCATTCCACTCTGTCCATTCTTAATACCAATGGTGACCACTTTATAGTTCAGTCAGTTATGTCAAACGACAATATTGGAGATAACATACTCGTACACAGACTGTAGTCTTGAGGAAATTCTCAATTTTGTAGACAAAATTGTCACATAAGAAAGCAACGGAACTCTTTGCAAGACTTATTTTATGAGCCGAGAAAACAATGTTATTTCTAAAAGAATATAAAAAACAGAGCTGAATTCACTGCAAAAATAAGTTTATTTTTCAACCACTAGAATTAATTGGTATATGAAATTGCTATTTACTATTTGTTTTTAAATGAATCGAATGTAATTTAGTCTTTCAGATGCATTTATTACACTATGCAACAAATAAACACTTTTTGAAAAATACACGTACTTGACAGTCCAGGTTCGATTCTAATACCAAAGGCTGGTATAACCCTATAATCGGTTTGGCGAAATTGGTGACCAATTTATTTATGGGCCTCCAAAGTTTCTGAAAATCAGTGGGCCCCTCAAAAACGGTGTCATCAGCTTTTGTCCAACAACTAATTCGGCAATAATATAGCTAAGAATAATAATATAGCTAAGCTAATATATAGCTAATAATATAGCTAAGAATATGCTGAAAAAAGTATATTAACATTTAATGCGAAAAAAAAATTCTCGCACTTTTTTTTAAAAAAGTAAAGGAAAAAATATATTTTTTTTCACTTTTTTCAGTAAGTAATTCAGTAATTTTTTATTTGGCAAAATTGTAGCCAAAGTAAATCTGAACAACTTTTTTGAACATATAAATACAATCTAAACGTGTCAAGGCACCCTAAATAGCTGAAAAAGACCACGATGCACAGTGGTTGCGCCCATAGGCCAAAATTCAAAAAAATCATAACAACAAAAATTTGCGAAAAGTAACCAAATTGTCTCTAAAATGTCCAAGTTTTTTATGGCAAACCGTTTTTTTCTGGAAATCTAACTGGACATTCTAAAAATAGAATTGAAGATGTGAACACGAGTTGATTTGCAAAGCGCAACTGCACGCATCACGAATATTTCACAACACAAGCGAAATTCAAAGTGGTCAGTCAATTAATTAAGTCTCCGAATTTAAATTATTTAAAATGAATTTTGAAGTTAAAGGTATTTATTTTAAGTAGCAATATTAATAAAAACTAACTTGTGTTTTAGTTATTTTGAAATTAATGCTTTAGTTTATTCAGTTCTTTGTACATTTTGTGTGAGTCTTTATTATGTTTACTTAAAGTTTTAGCTGCTTTCCCCCAAGATCCCCCGATTATTTTTTATTTCAGTGTATTTGTGAGTGTATTAAGGTAAAAAAAAAAATAAAGTTAGCTGCAGATATTTGCAGATGTGTGCATAATCAAGGATATACTAAGACCATTTTTTTTCTTCAAAGTCAAATTTGCTTGCAAAGCAGCTGTTTTGCATTGTGTTGTGCTATGTTTTTGTGTTCTTAATAAGTTCAAATTTTAATTGTGATTGCGTTATCTCGTTTTTAATTTAATTTTGGTAGATGACTCCTATCAGTGTGTGTTTACTCGCTTGTACATATTCAATTGTTGGTGTACAGAAATCGGCACCAATGCAGAAAAATTACAAAAGGCTATCAATGCTGTGCGAAGCAATATTGGAAATATCGGCTACACGCCCGAGATGACCGAGCTAACGAAATGTATTGACTATACATGCAAAAAGTTACTGCATTGTGGATTCAGTATAAACGCAAGAAGGCATCAGTTCAGAAATAGTTAAAGGTGCTCAAGATTGACGTCCGAAAGTAGATTGCAGAGCTTTCAATAACCGTCTAAAGTCTAAAAAAGGGCATTAAAATGTTTAGGAGGTAGAACCAGCGAAAGACCTCTCGGATTACAACAAATACCGATTTGATAACTAGATTGTTTTTGAGCTCACATCCATTTATTACTGGCTAAAGAAAGCTCCCACGTTCAAAAAAGTCAGTATTATCAACATTATCATATCGGTCACTCACTTCAAGAGTGACATTACTCAAAATTAAAGTTTTTGAAGTTGCCTTAAAAAAATACGAATTTTGCAAATGTCCACAAAGTAATCTCAGCGAAATTTGGTATATAAGTAAACAACCATATTTCGGATTATTGAAGAGTTTTTTAACATCTTATTTCATGTTACTTATCTTTTTATACGGACTTAAAGTTAAACATCAGTTTTCAATTTTGAGTTATGTCACTCTTGAAGTGAGTGAGCGATATGACCTACTGCATGACATAAATTTTAAATATTTTGTAATTATTTTTCTCTAAAAATATTATTTTAAATGTGATAAATATGAAAAAAAAAAGTTTCAAACCGAAAAAACAAAGTTATTCAAATTTGGTCCGATATTTGCTATGGTAGCTATAGGATATAGTCGTGCGATATGGCCAATTTTTATATTATAAATTTAAAATATTTTTCTACATTTTTGGTGAAAATTTCATAACGATATAACAACTGGAAGTATTTATGGCCGCGGCTCTATACAAGCCCAACCACTGTGCGATGTACCTCAAAAATGTTACTTTTCACTATTACTTTTCAATATATGTTCGTCATCTTTATAAATAATATTAAGGTCAATATTTTTGTGAAGCTTATTAACCCTCTAGCTCCCCCACATAACTAAAAATGTTGGCCCTATTTTAACAAAGCGTAAATAACACCCCTTAAAATGGGAAGGGCGGGGACGAAATGTTCTACAAAAATGTTGGCCATAAAATTTTACTGTATGTATCAGAACACACCAATGTCCAAAACTTAACACAAACACAAAAAAAGGTAAAATTTCATTTAAAAACCGTCCTTGTCCTGTTCGTGCCGCAATGTTAGTCATACGACCTGGTGCTCGAAGCAACAACGATACCAGTAAAGAACGCTTTTGACTGGAATTTAACCGTTTTTTGTTTTTGTGTTAAGTAAAAATGTAAAAATGTATAGCCAATATTTTTGTAGAATATTTCATCCCCGCCCTCTCCATTTTAAGGGGCGTTCTTTACGATTTGTTAAAATAGAGCCAACAATTACAGTTACGTGGGGGAGCTGAACATACCCTACACCAAATAAATATTTTTGTTACATAATAGTGAAATACTAAAATTTTTGAGGTACAATGTGGTCTTTTTGGGCTATTTAGGGTGCCTAGACACGTTTAGATTGTATTTATATGTTCCCAAAAGTTGTTCAGATTTACCTTGGCTACAATTTTGTTAAATATTGTTAGTGAAAAATTACGATTCCCTGAAAGTTATGCTGAAGAAAGTGAAAAAAAAAATGTTTTCCTTCTCTTTTTCAAAAAAAAAGTGCGGGAAAAAGTTTTTTCTCCCATAAAATATCAAGAAAATTTTCATCATATTCTTAGCTACATTATTGCCAAAAGTCTGAATTAGTTGTTGAACATATGCTGATGACACCTTTTTCGAGGGGCCAACTGATTTTCAGAAACTTTGGAAGCCCAAAAAAAATTGGTCACCAATTTCGCCAAACCGAGTATAGGGTTATACTACCCTTTGGTAGTAGAATGAAGTCCGTGCATTATTTTCACCGTTTGCACAGTGTAATTTATGTTTCTCTTTTTAAGAAACGTTTTTCTTATAAAAATAAGTCAATATGAACAACATTCGTGTTTTGTACTGTAGTCCGACAATTCAGTAATCCGGACAAAGGTCGAAACCAAATCTATCCGGATTAGAGAGGTTATACTTTACTTTAATTTTTTTATTTGCTCTAGCGAAAGCTTATATCAATTGATTTAATAGCTTAAAAGCATTTTATGGGATGGGACCTGCTTATATGTATATCAAAGATTGGGGAAAAAGTTATCGAGAACACTTTGGGCAAAGTTTTCAAAATACAATAGGTAATAAGTTATATGGCACAAAAAAACACGTTTTACCAGAATTTCAAAATTCAACACCCTCCAACTTAGACCGTCCTTAACCGATTTGGTACTATCCAATAGGTGCAAGTTTCATCCCGATCGAAAGACATCGGTCCCCCCATATTTATAAAATGATTAAAAATAAAGCCACCAATCAAAAATTCAGAAATTATTGAAACATTTAACTAATTCAGAATGTATTAAGGTGGCCCAAACATTTTTTTGATTCGACTCAAGAATATGCGTTTGTCCATATATGGAACAGAATATTTAATATCGACCTAGTTTAGTAGTTTATTTTTGGCTACAATATTTAAAAGCAGTTTCAAATAGTAATTCTCTCGAACGGCTGAACCGATTTTTGCAAAGTTTACTATGTTTTAAAGAGGACGCAATGAGCTTTTTCTTTGTAATTTTTTTTTGAAAATTTTTTACCAAAGCTTTTTTTTTTTTAAAAAACCTTTGTAGAAAAAAATTTCACCCTTCTCTCACAAATCCAGAACAGTAAACAATTTTTGTGAGACTCAATATTTGTAAAAGTTATGGACGAAATACCAAGACCGGTCTGACACATTTCGTCTGTTTTTACAAAACACTGCACAGTGGTACGATTTCAAAAAGGGAAAATAATTCGGCCGTTTCACCAAACAACAGATTGCGACAAGTGGTCATAATAATATTTTTACTATTGAGTATATCGAACCAATTTTTTTCGTCATGTAGAGCCATGAGCGCAAATCTATCGCAAGCGACAAATAACACATTTTACAGGAGAGGTTTTTATTAGGTTTATTTCGAACCACAAGTAACAAAACTGAAATGTTTTGATGCACAAATTGTACATTTTCTCTTATTTATCTAATGGTAACAAAAAACCACAACAATTCAAGTATTTTTAGCAATTTATGGCGCTTACGATAAAATGTACTTATTGATTTTTGCATATGTACGAAAAAAAGTGTCGCATACGATAATTTGTATTAATGCTTTAAAACACAAAATTGTAAGAAAATCTCTTGTAATTACTTTCATATATGTATCTGCATATTTATATCTTGCTCCCGGGACTACTATGAGCATAGTATGTATGAGATTGACGAATATATATAGATAGATATAACGAATATATCTAATATTGTTGCACCTGGACATGTTGTCAATGAGAATAAGGGAAAAAATCCAAATTTTATAAATGTTTGAGGGTAAATCTAAATTAAAAAAAAATTCAGTAGATTCCGTAAACAGCTTCCGTTATTATTATTAACATTTAAATAAAATTATAAAATTATGAAAATATCTTGTTAATCGAATCTATTGCAATGACATATTTCCGTTAATATTAATTTTTTGAAATTAATATTTACGAGAACATTTTTTGGGCCTAGTGAAATTTTGTTACCTTTTGGTGGAACAGGTGCGATATGTTTAAATACAAATAAAAGTATTGCTTAGGAATTTTCTCTATATATATATTTTATTTCTAAATATTCCAAGTGATTATGTGTTGTCAATCCTTCAAACAATTCATTGTTATTTAAGATCATACAATATGCAATTATTAAGGATTTTTACAAACATTAACAATTTCTAAAAAATTAGCTTCAAATTAAATTTTCTAAATACTCAAACGAAAATTAATATTTGTTTCGGAAATAATAGTCCCAAATACAATAATATTAGGTGGAAACAAAAATTTGTTTAGAAGAATAATCTTCCCAAAAATTTTTTTGTTTCAAATGTATATATATTCCTAGCGGAATATGTTTGGCACAATATACTACAGAAGATATTTTTTTCATCGTGTATTTAAAATTTCATCACAATCGCAACGTATTTGTGGTCGCCGCAGTAGTAGTTCAATATGTGGCTTACGATAAAGTGTTTTCACAAAAAATGTCAACAATTACTTAAGATAAAAGTAATTGTTGACACTTTTTTAGTGTTTTATTGACAATTTAAATATTCTGGAGATACACAACGATGGAGATCTAAATAGGGATTCATTTCCAATCATAAATTTTTGTTCGACAAAATGTCAGTTACGATAGATTTGCGCTAATGGCTCGATATAGGAAATTGTAGTACCCATCCAGACAGGTTGATACGGCTGAAATCGGTGCATATTGTGCTCCGATATTTACAAAATACTAGCGCACGGTAAAGGAAAAAATTAAAAATTCAAGTTTCAATTGCCGATATCTCGATGCCGATGTAAAAAGTTCTTTGCAGACCTCAGTTAGTAGAACACATATATTCTTCAACCGATGTGGCTAACTTTGAGGCCCTCTCTCTCCGCCCCTGTCTAACATAGGGGGCCCAAATATAAAACATAACTTCTCTAACACCTCTTCATCTACCATGTCAAGTTTGGTCGCAATCGGTTGTTTGGTTAAGAAATGGTCGAATTATTTCCCCATTTTGAATTCGTACCACTGTGCAGTGTTTTGCAAAAACAGACGGAAATTATCAGACCGGTCTTGGTATTTCGTTCATAACTTTTACAAATATTGAGTCTCACACAATTTTTGTTCCGGATTTGTGAGAGTGCGACGATTATTCTGTGATTTGAAGAAAATCGAGGGGGGAGTAATTTTTTCTACAAAGGTTTTTTCAAAAACAACTTTCGTAAAAAATTTCCAAAAAAAATGGCGTATTGTGTTCTCTTTAAAACAAAGTAAACTAATAAGTAAAAAATCGGTTCAGCCGTTCGAGAGCAATTACAAATTTCGTAAAATACAAAAAACCCTTTTTTTCAAAAATTAAAATGCCCATGAAATGTTTTCCAAAATTTTTTTTTAAGAAAAATGATAGCGAAATCTTATTTTTCCTATTTGTAACTGCCTTTAAACATTTTAGCCAAAAATAAACTACATAGGTCGCTATTAAATATTCTGACCCATATCCAAGCAAAGAAAATTTTTAAAAATACTAATATCGAATCAAGGACGTCATGTCGGTTCATGTTTTTATAAAACCCTCAACAAAATCTAGATTCAGATATGTTATGACGCAAAATAGCCGACAAGGAACCTGTTCTTTTATTCCCAATTCCATACAATATTTGTCTGAAGGTGATATTTTAATACTTGACTTATTCTTGTTCGTTATACCCCAATGTTCGCATTGCTGCTTAGCATAAGTATAATCTGAAGTACATTTCTCCGTCTATCGATATGCTATTCACCTCTGTATGAATGAATGAATGAATGAATGAATGAATGGATGTAAAACTATTCAAGATTTATGACATTACATTACAATGTTATGTTTTTCTTATTTATCTTTCTCTGAGAGCCTATGAATACGAAGATGTTGTAAGAGAGGTACGAGTGGTATGAGTCGTTGGCTTAGTGACTGAGTTTGAATGTACGAGTATTATGATTGGCGGTGTATGTTTGTCTTTCTCTGTGTGTGTGTGTGTGCGAGAAGTTGTTATCATTTCGCAATGCTGTATGCGGGTGCTATTAATTCAATATGATTTTTTTGTTTGTTGTTGTTGTCCCCAATTCAAATGTTGTTTTCTGCCAATAATTCTTAACTTGTCTACTTTGTGATGTCTGCAGGATTGTTTATTAGTGTTTGGTTGTTTTTGTTTGTTTTTGTCAGAGAATGTATGTAGTATATAGGAGTGAGTGTATAGCTGAGTAGCGGCAAAAAGTCAATGTGGTTTTCCCTTCATATTTCTTGGCAGAAAGTTATTGGAGTTTTTCTTTCTCATAGCTTTGTTTTGTTAACTGAGATTGATGTTAGCCCATTTTTCTCTAAAGAGTTTAGCTTAGGTCTATTTACATTTGTTTGTGAAATTTTTGCTTAAGGCATGGATGGAGGAATAAAACATTTAAACGATTCCAAATTTATTCATTTGGAATAAATAAATCTAAACGAAATTCCGATAAGAAAATAAATATATTTTGCTATGGAAATTAGACAATTCAATTAGAGTTTTGGCATAAGCGATTTGTTACAAACGGAATAAATATTTGTATGTTATAGTGGATTTTTCAACATAGAAAGGGTTTAAATACTACGATATTTACGACACGATGCTTTGCCCGGTGTCGGATGATTCTAGAATAAAATATGAAAATAGATCACACTAGTGAAGCTGACGAAAAGTATAATGTATATAATGAAATCATTAAAATAATTAAATATTACAACATTTTTATTTTATTTTTTTTATATGAATTACAATACAAAGTAAATTTATATTCTAATTTCAAGGTCCAAGGAAAAGACCATGTGGCTGGTGGGAATCGAACCCACGACCCCCAAACTCATAGGCACGCACGCTACCTACTGGGGCGCTCTATTACAGTATTATTTCAGTCAATAGATCAGAAAACAAACATATAGCCCGCTGAACTTGTTAACTATTACACGATGCAACAAATGAACAATTTTTAAAAATACACGGACTTGACAGTATAGGTTCGATTCTACTATCAAAGGGTAGTATAACCCTATACTCGGTTTGGCAAAATTGGTGACCAATTTTTTGTATGGGTCTCCAAAGTTTCTGAAAATCAGTGGGCCCTTCGAAAATGGTGTCATCAGCTTTTGTCACACAACTAACTCAAACTTGGTGATACCGCTTAACTATATTTGGCAATAATGTAGCTTAGAATATGCTGAACAAAATTTCTTAAAATTTTTTGGGAAAAAACTATATTTTCTGTTACTTTTTTTTGAAAAATGTAAGGAAAAAATATTTTTTTTCTCTTTCTCTAGCATAACTTTCAGGGACTCCTAAATTTTCACTAGCAATGTTTGGCAAAATTGTAGCCAACGTAAATCTGAACACCTTTGTGAACATATCAATACAATCTGAACGTGTCTAGGCACCCTAAATAGCTCAAAAAAACATATTATACCCCAAACATTTTAGTATTTCACTATTATGTAACCAAAATATTTTGTTTGGTATAGGGTATGTTCAGCAACTTTATAGAACATATTAAGGCCAATATTTTTGTGGAACATATTAACCCTCTAGCTCCCCCACATAACTGCACTTTTTGGCCCCATTTTAACAAATCGTAAAAAACACCCCTTAAAACGGGGAGGGCGGGGGTGAAATGTTCTACAAAAATGTTGGCCATAAAATTTTACTATATGTATCAGAACACACCAAAGCTGAAAACTTAACACAAACACCAAAAAAAAGACGTCTGCATTAGTTGTTCGACAAAAGCTGATGATACCTTTTTTCGAGGGGCCCACTGATTTTCAGAAACTTTGGAGGCCCCTAAACAAAAATTGGTCACCAATTTTGCCAAACCGAGTATAGGGTTATACTACCCTTTGATAGTACAATCGAACCTATACTGTCAAGTCCGTGTATTTTTTTCATTGTTGCACAGTGTTATAATTACGTAAACCCTTCCCTTAACGTGGGTTAATCCATTAGGAGTCGTCTGTAAAGTTTAGACCCTTTCTTTGCTAGGATAACCCCCTTGTTCTGTCACATATGTTTGTGAAATGTGATGTATGCAGTTCAAGTTGAATGTTTTAAAAATTGATAATTAAGTGAGTTACTCACATAAGAAAATCAGAAAACAAATAACAGTCCCATTGTATTTATACATTCTCAGTCATACTTCATGCTGCCCCCAACGTTTTCTTTAGCGCACCACAGACACATAACAAAACGTTATGCAAACTTGGGGGGGGGCGTCTCAACTTGCTAACAAATTGTTAATTGTTTAGTGCAATGCAACTAGATTATAATTAATTCCAAGTGGAAAACGACTAACGACCCATGAAATATAACTGCAAGTACACATTATCCAATCTATGGAGCAAGGGAATGGAGCAGGTCAAATATGTACTAACACGTTTTGGAAATATGTAATAATGCCCCGGGAGATAAAAGTTGTACATTGTTGTTAGCATTACAAACACACTGACATGATTTCCACTAACCTTTTGACCAAATAAATACGAGTACTCACTACACTAAAACACACAAACTCACTACACACAGATCACATTTGTATATGTGAAAAGATAACCTCGACACACACACACACATGCTCATAAATATACTCAGGTGGAATCCATGTGATTCTTTGTCAAAACCGTTGTTAGGGGAGTATTTTCGGATCTGTGTATTACATATCATCGTTGGGGGAGCAGAATTTTATAATCCGTACAATATTTGCAACATTATCTAAAAGGGGACAGACAGCAGCAATGAAAATTTAAACTTTTCACTTTCTATGTCATGCACAGTAGAGTGGCGTCAAAAAAAAGTTCGCGTTAATCAAAGCTTATTTGTTTTGTTTTATATATATTAGCAAAATATTTCGTTTCTGCGATTGCGAAATTAGGGGCAATTTGCGGTTTAAATAACCTCTAAAAATGGGATTTTCCCTTAATAAAACTGTAAATTTTTAATTACTTTAAGGAATTGACCACTGGACCTTTAAAAAAATGCAATATAAAGACACTTTTTCTCAATTTAAGTGCAATTTTTAATGCATTTTTTACATAATCGCAAATAACTTGTACAATTTTGGTCGGATTTTCTCTTTTCACGACTCTTTATAGAACTGCTGATCTCTACACTTAATTTTTAGAAAAAATTAACCCTTTCAAGGCCGTAAAATTTTTATTTGGTCCAAAATGCAATTTAATTGAAAAAAAAATATCCTACACTCATTATTTAAACTTTAAAAGCTGACATTTTTAAGAAGTTGAACATTTTATACATTTTTCTATACAATTTTTCAAATTCAACTTAAAATAAAAATTCTAATTCGAAAAATATAACAACTGTTCTAGATTAGGACACATATTTCGAATAAAATTTAAAAAATTTCTCTTTTTGTGAAAATTTCAGCTTTTGAGGTTGAACTACCGGGTGATTCAAAACACACGCTACAAAAGTTTTTTTAAATAAACCAAAAACGGTTTTGGATATCAAGGAAATTCTTTATTCCTGTGAAAGTACGTTTGATGCCATTATGTATGGAACTCTTGCAGAAGTCCAGACGCTGAACCCAATTTTCGACGGTTTTCAAGCATAAATCGGCCGATAATGCTGCAATTTCACGTTCGATATTCGTACGAAGTTCATCAATCGTCGCTGGCTTGTTGGCATAGACCATAGACTTGACGTAGCCCCACAGGAAATAGTCTAACGGCGTCAAATCGCACGACCGAGGCGGCCAATCGACTGGACCATTTCGTGATATAACACGTTCTACAAACTTGGTTTCCAATAAATTGATTGTGGCATTCGCTATGTGGCTTGTGGTGCCGTCCTGTTGGAACCACATGTCCTCCAGGTCCATATCATCCAATTGGGGCCAAAAATATTCCGTTATCATTGAACGGTAGCGATTCCCATTCACAGTAACGTGCCGGTCTTGATCATCACGGAAGAAGTACGGCCCAATGACGCCGCCGGCCCATAAACCGCACCGAACGTAATTTTTTCGGGATGCAATGATGACTCATGGAGTACGTGTAGATTGCTGTCTGACCAATAACGCATATTTTGTTTATTGACGAAACCATTCAGCCAGAAATGAGTCTCATCGCTGAAGATGATTTTTCGATGAAAATCCGAATCATTTTCACGCTGTTGCTCAGCCCATCATGAAATGGCAAACCTTACTGAAGAGAAATGTCAAAAGAGCGGCAAGAAATATGGCGTCGTTTGCTGTCCCTGTCGGTCTACTTTTGTAGCGTCCCTGTTGAAAACCCCTTTAATTAGTGTAGGATCATTTTTATGGCAATTAATTCGTTAAATCAAATAAATCAAATAAAAAGTTTACGGCCTTGAAAGGGTTAATTTTTTTATAAAAATTAAACCTAGAGATCAGCAGCTCTATAACAAGCCATGAAAAGTGAAAATCGGACCAAAATTGTGGAAATTGTTACCGATTTTTTCAAAAATGCACTGAAAATTGCAATAAAATCGAGAAAAAAGTGACTTCACATTGCAATTTTTTAATGGAAGTTACGTCGCCCTATAAATAATGGTCCAAAAGTAATAAAAATCTACAATTTTATTAAGGGAAAGCCTGATTTTTAGAGGTTATTTCAACCGCAAATAGCCCCTAATATCGGGATCGCAGAAAAGAAATATTTTGCTAATATACTTAAAACAAATCTAATTTGCATATAAGCTTTGATCAACGCCAACTTTTTTTTCTTCCTTACAAAAGAAACCACTATAATGCACAGTGGTGACAAATTCATCTGGATGTGAAAAATCATATCGAATCACAATTTGTTTCATTATTTATTTAAAAAAACGCTGCAACGATATAACTCGATTTACTGCGTAAATCGCGGCCATGAATACAGTAACAAAATTGCCGAAGAATTAATTGGTTTATGCAGTATGTGATATTATTGAAAATAAACAAATTTAAAATTCAGATTTTTACATATAACATTATTTTATCTTTCAACATACCAAAATATTATGTACTTGATTCTATTTTAATCCATAGAAAAGCTTCACATACCTGAAAACAAAAAGGGGGCAATTATTTATTTTTAAAAAATTTTATATTAAAATCACTTAATATACATAAATTATTTTTATATAATCATATTATGTGTTTATAATTTTATCGAATGAATAACATCAATGAGTATTCTTTTATTTACATTAAAATATTTTTCTTATATTATATATGAGACACATACAAATATTATATGTTTAATTCGTATTTAAGTATATTGCATTAATTTAAAAGCAAGTATTCAGTTTCAGTGACACCAACTTTTCCCGAAGCAAAAGCGTAATGACAAATTGAAAAAGCGTAAAAAGGCACTACCGTTATATACTAAATTGTATGTACTTATAGATTTGATGAGAAACGGGTATTCTATGGCGCTTAGACCCAAAATTGTTATATCAGTATATATGACGGATATATCTAAACCTGCACTGAAAAAAAATAGTAATACAATTAATGACGACACATTCTTAAATTAAGTATGCGACCTCGGCATCAATTCAATACCAATTTTCATAAAAATAATGAAAATTTACATGTTTTTTACGAAATTTTCCTTAATTTAAAGTTTTTTCAATTTGAATTAATGACTATCTAATCAATAGTTTTGTGTATGCGCTTCTTTAAATGTACGCCTTTAAATTGAAGAAACTAATCATAATTGTTGTGACAATCCGCTTTATTTTAAGTAATATTTCAATACTTTTAAGGATTTTCTGCATTAAAACTATGATGTAGACATGTCATAGTTTTAATGCCGAATCGGACTTAATTGACAGTATGAGATATTTGAGTAATAAATTTAAGGCTATGCTCCCCTTAAAGGAAAGACTGTCTTGGTAATAAATTTTATGACAATTGCCATTATTTTTAAGAATACATACGAGAGAATTATACAATCTCTCTCCCTCTCTCGCTCGGAGAATCAGTTTTGTTTGTTAATTGTTATGGTTATGCGAGAGCTCTTCTACTCTCTGAAAATAGAAAATAATTCTGTTGTTCGTTTTCTTTTAAATCGTCAGTTATTTACAAGCGATGGAGGGAGACGGTTGTTTGTGAACGCGGATTGTGAAAAAATGAGAATGCGGCGAATATTTAAGTATACGTGTATACATACGTGCATATTGCACCGAAAATTATTTTATTATGGGCTGTTAATAGGAGATCTTTTTAGTAAGTCCTGTGAAGAGATTTGTGCGAACACTAAAAAATGGACGATAAAAATGTGAGTAATAGTTTTTGTAATACTGAAAGAGACAATAGGAAAATGTTTAGATACGTGAAATATAATATTATAACCCTTAAATAAACAACTTATTGGCAATTACAAAATTAACAAAACACATTTTAATTGAAAAGTATATATTTATTAAAAATAACTGCTAACAGCACATAATGCAGAAATGTAAAATTATTGTGTTATTAACATGTTAAAATAAAAAAATAAAACTTTCTTATTCAATTTTTTTAGTAAAACAATTTTAGAATGACAAATTCTACCAAATATTTCAACGTAAGTATTGTATATGAACGGTTGAAATATGTATCTTAGTTTTCAGTGTTTACCAAATGTGGTACGATAAAATTTATGTGTATTTTTTATATTTGATTTTTCAGAAAAAAATTAATTATTTTAATTTAAGACCGCGCAATATTTGAAGATAAATGTTATGGATGTATGAAAAATGCAGTGCTGAATGCCATTTATAAATTACAACAAATAATTGAGCATACACCTACACGGGAATGTTTGAATTGAAAGAAAATATATTTGGAAACAAAATGTGTAAGTATTATGTATTTGTGAAAGTATTTGGAACGTATATATTAATATATTAGAACAAAATATATTTGTCAACTGACACAAATAATATATGTGTTTTCACACAAACAAAGTTATTGTTAAAGGAGTTTTCCAAATATATTTATTAAAAAAGATTTTTAAAACTTTTTCGAATGTTAAGTAAAACTTTTCCTAGATTTAGTGTTATACATTATAGTTAAACCTGTTGTTAGATTGGGCTCATTTGGTCCAATTTTTGCATCGTCTCCTTTGTAAACCGTAATATATATATATTGCCTTATAATTTGGTCCAAGGGATATTTTTATTTTTTGACATCAAAATAAGGCTTTTTTGTTCAAAAAAATATGTAAATAAGCTTATTTCCTTTCACGAAGTATTTTCCCGTCTAAGAGCAGGATTAAGAATATCATAAGCTGCATTAACTAATTATTATTTAATAAATATTCCTATTCATCTCTTTTTGACAATCCATCAAAGCAATTTATAGCTACGAAAAATTATACGATTTAAATTTGAATCGAATTTTACAAACATACATATTAAATTTGTTTGCACATTGAACATCTGAAAAAAGGAAAAATGGAAACTAAATTAAGGCACTGATAAAATACCAAAAAATACTTAAATACAATTAAATCATTGTTTCGGAAATATTACTTCCAAATAAAAAATATTAGGATGAAATCATAGTTTAGAACAATATCCTCCCAAACGTACAATATTTGTGTGTGTCAAATATTATATAGGTATTTGGAGTATACCTTAAACATATGTACGTTTCAAGCTGAATATATTTGGGGCAATATACTACAGAAGACATTTTTCAGCGTGTATACAATTTTATAATATATTTTTTTTTAATTTCAGCCAAATTCAATGTTCAAAATCATTAAAGGTTCCAACGAAAATTGTTCATGGATGTTTGGGGAACATATAGAAAGGTGAATCCACTATAAGTTTACAAATATATATTTCATGCAAATTGTGGCGTATAATGGCAAACCTTGTTACCAGATTTGTTCTGAAAAATGTACGAGAAGCGTCAAGAGCACTAACGAAAAATGTGAAATGCGTACAGTTAGTGTTTTTATCATTTGGCACTAACTGACAACTTTTCGCGTATTGAGTGCTCTGAAACGCACTAAATCTGGTGCGAAAAGCGCTAAGTTGGCACCCCTGTTTCGATTTTTAGAATTTCGAAGTGCAAATTTTTAAAAATTGTTGTTGTTTTGTAAAATTCAATTAAAACTTAAATCCTATAACTCTTTTGTAACGATAAATTGCACTGATGGATGGACAAAATGTGATGAATTGGAATATTTATTTATTAAAAATAAGTGCTGTAAGACAAAACTAAGGCTGCTTATGGCATTTTTAAAATTAACTATAAAATAGAACTCGAAATCCAGAAAAACTAAAATTCAGCAAAGTTTTAAATTATTTTTTTAAAGAAAATATATTTGGAAAACTTCATAAACAATAACTTTGTTTGTGTGTAAACACATATTTTATTTGTGAAAGTCAGTCCATAATCGTAATTTGTTCTAATATAATAATAACGGGTTTTCCAATGTGGATGATATGATTTTGAAGTGACGTTTAGGCCATTTGTAATATGTCTTGATCTGTAATTTGTTTTTCATTGTATTCAGTAGTGTTTACAATTGCATCATGGAGAGATATACGCAAGAACAACGTTTACAAATTATTCAGTTTCATTATCAAAATAATCCATCTCCAATTGCAACTTTTCGTGCGCTAAGTCCATTTTTTTAAATCAAAAAACTTTGCAGTCGACATACGACCTTGACACCCAATAGCAATATTTTTGCTCTCGTTAAGAGCTATCTTTTTGCCATTGACCGATTCCCGACCCGACGTACCGCTAAGGAGCTAGGGCAAAAATAAACTTTCCGTCCACATTTGAAAATGCTAAGTCCATTTTTTTTTAAATCAAAAAAAAAACACTTTCCAGTCGACCTAAGACCATGACACCCATGAGCAATATTTTAGATCTCGTTAAGAGGTATCTTTTTGCCATTGACCGATTGTGGCTACGTGCCACCCAGCAAATGAAACAACTGAATTGCTGCGAGAAAAGTTTGGAGATTCGATTATTTCAAGAAATTGTGATATTGAATGGCCTCCAAGAAGTTATGATTTAACACCTTTAGACTATTTCTTGTGAAGTTATTGGAAGTCATTGGAAATAAATCAGACTCTCTTCAAGCTTTACAAGGCAATATTGAACGTGCCATTCATGACATACGACTTGATTTTTTAAATAGTTTTTCTGCGCCATCCCTTTGAGAAAACGGTGAAAGTGTTCCAGGCCCTTTTTATTACCTACCACACAAAGAAATCATTTTGTATAAAAAAGTACCTACAGTCCGGTAAAAATGTACATTGTACATTGCCGCTCCTCTTTTGGTACCTCCCACACAAAATGGCCAAATCATACCAAAATTGAACGGCTCATAACGTTAATACCAGTCCACATAAATACTTAAAGTTCGATACGGTGAAATGTGTTGACGTATCCACTGTTCAGCGCTAAATACGAATACGCCAGTCCGCTTCTGGTACCCCCCAAACAAATTGACGGATTCGTTCGAACACAACATTTCCATAACTTCTGCAGGCAATCATTCAAATGTTTTCATATTTTGTATTTTAGGCAACATTTTCAATGAAATTTTCTTACTTGTTTCACTTCATTTTAATATGAAAAATTCTTTATAATAAATATAAAATATGTCTAACATTAGAAAATAATGTCGCCATCGACATTTTAATTAAAAACCACTGTTCCACTCACATATACTTCAAAATTGAAAAACATTGGAATTAATTATCGCAAAGCGACTGACCGCATCGCACGTTGTCCGCTCCCCTTATCATTACAATCATCGATTTTTGTGGAGAAGAAAAAATAACTTTATTTTTAATACGATTTATATCACGCACCATTACTCATAGAAATTAATTCCGTTGTTATGGCAAATGTGAAAGCATTTGTTTGTTGTTTCCTAATTGAATTTTAAAATTACATTCGTTACAAAAAGTAATTACCTTTTTTCTTTTCCTGACGATTTGTTGTTTTTCTGCTGTTCTGTTTGTTGTTATGTGTCCTATGACCGCCGTCGTCGTCACCGGTCGTTTGGGTTGCGCGCACCTATTCAGTTGGTCAGGTCAGGCGATTCCAGTTCAACTGAATTGAATGCAACAACACAACACACACACACTCACAATCACAAAATAATCTGCAATAAAACGGAAAAACGAAAAAAATGTTAAACACAACATTTCTTTATGCGGATGAAATTAAATTAATTTGAAAATAATGTTTCTAAATCCTCTCTTTCACTAATAAAACGGAAAAGCGGCACAGCAACAACAAAAACAAAAGGAACCGCGCAAAATAAATTCAATTTAATTTGTTCACCAAATCCGCCCCACAACGCCCCTCCAATCAGAGAAGGAAATATCTGAACTTAACTGAACGGAACAACAAACAGGTCAACCAACAAACGAACAAACAAACGAACCGAGTATAAGCAACAACAAAAGTACCATATGCAAACTAATATCCTTACACACACGACCAGACAGACACACACACAAACATACTGTCGAGTATGCCTGTGAGTTTAAGCATAATCGTATGTTAATTAGGATTTCTATTTGTAGTTGCGTGTATGAGTGTGGGTGTGATTGTGAGTGTATATTGGAGAGGCTTATGAAATATGAGTTTTGTTGCTGTTTTGTGTTGTTGTTGTTGCGATAGTTTATGGTCGCTTGCTTTTTATTGTTGCTGCTGCTGCTGCCATCGTTGTTGTTGTTGTTGCTTCCCTCTGTTTTGTTTTAATAACTTTGACTTTATTGAAAACCACAAACCATAGATTAATGCCATAATTAAAACACTTGTGTCGTTGTGTGAACTCAAACCCAAGAGGGGAGTATGGATGAATGCATCGGCTGTTCTCTTTTCCTCGTCCTCTCACCAAAAAACACGCGAATCCACACATCCACCTCAAACGCCATCGACTTCCATATCCATATCGGCAGCGACCGACGACATTATACACACCATATGAATGCAAATGAATAGCTGAAGAAATGCAAATACGAATACTGCCGTAAGTAAGAATGAGTAATGCCTGGCGGGGCCGACAATATAGCACCCTATGTGGGAAATTTCACGTTGAATGAGTGAATTTTAAAAAGTTATGTCTTCTGATCGGAATGCAACTTGTAGCAAGTTTAGTCCAATTGGATAGTAGTTTTGACACAATATTTCAAAGGGGTCGGTTCGGGACTATCCGAGTTCGACCTTTTTCCCGTTTATATAAGGTTTTCCAATGATTTATTTGAAAAAACACACTTATTGTTAAGGAAATTCAAAAGTTTTTTATTTAATAATCGATACAATTAAGTTCTAAATAAAACGTCATTCAAATGGCCTCCACGACTTCTTCTGCATTCGATGAACCCACTAAATCAAGTCGTATGTCATGAATGGCACGTTCAATATTGCCTTGTAAAGCTTGAAGAGAGTCTGCATTATTTCGAAAGACCAATTAGACTTTAAATAACCCCACAAGAAATAGTCTAATGGTGTTAAATCATAACTTCTTGGAGGCCATTCAATATCACAATTTCTTGAAATAATCGAGTCTTCAAACATTTCTCGCAACAATTCAGTTGTTTCATTTGCCACAATCGGTCAATGGCAAAAAGATAGCTCTTAACGAGAGCTAAAATGTTGCTCATGGGTGTCAAGGCCGTAGGTCGACTGGAAAGTGTTTCTTTTTTTTTTATTTAAAAAAATGGACTTAGCATCATTTTCAAATGTCAACGGAAAGTCTATCTAGCTCTAGCTCCTTAACGGTACGTCGGATCGGGAATCGGTCAATGCCAAAAAGATAGCTCTTAACCAGAGCTAAAATATTGTTCAAGGTCGTAGGTCGACTGGAAAGTGTTTTTTTTAACAAACAATCAGATCTTCAAAGCATAAACATTCCGTTAGAATCTGAATATTTGCTGCATAATGCAGAAATTAATCCAGAAAATATTGAAATAGATAACTCAGATAATTTTATAATTACAGATCAACATCTGTTAGATACAGTTGGCTCCTTTTTTGAGACAATCCACTCCCACAAATCCATAGATTATTAAAATAGCTTGCAAGTTCAAGTAAACGATTTTTTCAATAAGTTTTTAGAAATAAATGCTACGTTTGAAAGAAATCGAAATACTATCATGAATTTTAATAATGAAATGAGGGCTAACTGTCTGGACGTTGTACAAGCAAGAGAGTACTTTATTACCAAAGACACAATAATGTATATTTTTTGTAACTTAAAACCAAAATTATCTTCAGGTGAAGACAAAATACCAAATATAGTCTTAAAAAACATACCGGAAATATGATTTTAGAATATTGCACACTATTTAATAACATGTTAAATAACTCTTATTTTTCCAAAAAATGGAAAAATGCAAAAGTTGTTATTCTTCCAAAAAAAGATAAAGATTGTAGCAACCCAAAAAACTTACGTCCAATAAGTTTACTTCCAAATATCAGCAAGGTTTTTGAAATGTGTATCAATAATAATATAAACAAAATATGTAAGGATAAAAATTTATCGGGTAATAATCAATTTGGATTTAAATACAAACACTCGACCATTAATGCAGTACATTTACTTACATCTGATATCAATTGGAATTGGAACAAGCAGTTATATACGGGAGCATGTTTAATTGACATGGATTCCAGGTTTCCTTTGTACCTGATTGTACTAATTTATAACATGATTAGTGAAAAACGTTTAGAGTTTACCATTTAAATCTAACTGGAAAAAAGACATTCAAGATTGTTAATGGACTGCAACAGGGAATGGTTAACTCACCCATACTCTTTAATTTATTTTTACTTGACCTGCTAAAAAGAGTTGAGAATATTATCTCCTTTGCAGATGATATTATCATATATTACGCAGATAATACCGTTGAAAAAATTAACGCAGGACTTAAGAATTCTTTTAATAAAGTAGAAAAGTTTACAAAAGATTGGAACATGAAAATTAACACTGGCAAATGTGAAACAATTTTATTTAGACCACCAGTGGACAAATGCAATTATAACATAAGAAAAAAATGGAAACTATTTTGTATTAAATCTAATATAAATAATACTAAAATACCAAACAAGGAAATTGTAAAGTACCTCGGAATATACTTAGACAAATTTCTATATTTTAATAATCATGTTAATGAATCAATTTTGAAGGCTAAAAGAGCATTTTTCATGTATAGATCATTGTGTTATTCGAAATATATAAAGTCGAGAGTTAAAATAATTATGTACCAGTCTCTTATCAGACCAATTTTAACCTACGGATGTTCGATTTGGTTTAACATTTCACCTTCTTATATGGAAAAGATACGTGTTTTCGAAAGAAAATGCCTTAGAGCTTGCATGTCATTATTTAGATCACCTCAAAGTAATTATTTGAAATATGTATCAAATAAAAAATTATACAATGCATCTAATGTAATAAGAATAGATAATTTCATTATTAATTGAATAAGAAATAATATTTGGAGATGTACATTATGTACAGAAAATAATTTAATAATGGCTCCTTACTATATTAACGAAGAATATATATCAGAAACGATACAAAAAGGTTATGTCCCTCCTGAGGCTTTCCTATACTTAGACAAAATGAAAATGGAATCCCGCTCTCTTACCATAATTACAGAAGGGCAAATACCAAAGCGATTGATTGTACATCTGCAACAAACGCCTATCTCAGATATGACACAAGTGTAAATGATAGAGAATTTTGTATTACACAAAAATTCTATCCAAAAAGATTTTGGTGGTTATCAGAATAATCTCTATAAATTTTCTTACTCCTTTTACCTTTAGACCTTAATTTTTATAACACCCAAATCCAGAGGCAATGTTTTTGGTAAATTTTTTCATTGTATAAATCAATAAACATATACTTAGAAGTAAATAAATTTCTTATTTTTCTAAATCAAAATCATACATTATTATATTAATTATACTAGAGTGCTCGAATAAGGGACGTTGTATATTGTACAAATATATTGTTAACTATTGTTTATTTTAGTTTTAAGAATTTGAATTGTTGTAAATAAATAAACAAAAGAAAAAAAATTAACTGTTTGTACAAAATGGTACGTTTGTGTGGGAGGTACCAAAAGGGACGTGGCAATAAAGACCATTTTTCAATGGACTGTAGGCACTATAAAAGGATTACCCTGTGCAAAATTTGAAGTAGTTTTATGCACTGGTATTTATGTTTTAAGCTCTTAACTTTTTGTAGAAAATGGTCCCATTGTGTGGGAGCTACCTAAAGAGGCGGGGCCACTTCACCCATTTTTCTCAAGTTGATAACGACAAATAAACTATTACTATGTGTGGAATTACAGAGGATTCGGATAAGTAGTATAGAAGTTGTTGGAGAATCAATATGTCACTTGTTTTTAACCCTTTGTGAGAGAGGTACTAGAAGGAGTGGACCAATATGGCTCATCTTCCAACTTAGCCTGAGATAGAAAAAAAATTTATCCCATACCAAATTTGAAGTCACTCCGTTACTCCTTTCGAGAGTTATCGTGCGCTCCAGCCTGACACACGGACGGACATTGCTTAAGTGTCTTAAAATGGCTCAAAACGGATTTCCATGGAACATACTTGGGGTCTTAGTCTTATGTCACTCCTACGATGTGCTACACTTTATGTCCGTAGCAAACGATATATACCCTCGTCACACTAAAGTGAGGATATAAAAATGGCCAGATGTACTATTTTGTACAAAAAGTTAACAGCTTATATCGTGAATGCCACTTGTTGCACAGTGTAAAGTTTTTTTTTTAATTCCTACAGTCGTGTTAAAAATCGGAGTTATCACCAAAACCGTTTTAGTACCTCTAATACAAAAATAGCTCATCACATAGGGTGGTCCACAAAAATGTTGCATTTTAGAATTGTTATAAAAAAATATGGATAATTTTTTTTCAATGATTTTGCCTTTATTGAAATGCCTCAACATTCCGGTTAGTGATGGAACACCACTTCATTCATATGGCTGCCGCGGCTGGCCTAGCACATTATGTGTCGACCCAATTTTTCAAGACATTTTCGATTGTGTTGGCTGCAATTTCGTCTTTAAAGTCATGAATCGTCTCTGGATGGTTGGCGTAGCACTTATCCTTAACGGCTCCCTACAAAATAGTCCAACAGGGTCAAATTGCAGCTACGAGGGAGCCGTTGTTCAAAAGGCAACCGTTAGATGGGCCACCCTATTAGTACATTTATATAGCGTGATCCATTTCAAGGTTCCCTACTTTTTTAAAGAAAAAACACAGAAATTTCAAATTGAATGGGGAATGTTTATTATCATTTGAAAGGACATTCTTTGCTATTTATTTTTTCAAGATTATGTCTATCAAATGTTGGCCGCGGCTACGTCTCAGATGGTCCATCCGTTGAGTCCAATTTTCGACGACTCGTTCGAGCATTTCGACTTGCAACTGGCGAATGACACACAATTTGCTCAAAGGCCTGAATCGAAGCGGGTTTGTCCGCATAAACTTTAGACTTTACATATCCCCACAGGAAAAAGTCTAACGGTGTGATATCACACGATCTTGGTGGCCAATCGACCGGCCCAAAACGTGAAATTATCTTCTCACCGAAGTGTTCTCTCAATAAATCCATTGATTGATGCGATGTGTGGGAAGCGGCGTCGTCTTGTTGAAACCAAATGTCGCCTTCAATTTCAGGCATCAAGTAGTCGGTTATCATGGCACGATAACGGTCGCCATTGACGGTTACGTTCTCACCGGCATCATTTTTGAAGAAATATGGACCGATGATTTTACCGGCCCACAAACCACACCAAACCGTTGATTTTTCTGGATGAAGTGGCAGCTCTTGAATCTCCTCTGGTTGCTCTTCGTCCCAAATGCGGCAATTTTGCTTGTTTACATACCCATTGAGCAAGAAATGGGCCTCAGCGCTGAACACAATTTGGCTCGAAAACGTCGGATCTTCTTGGAACTTTTCAAGAGCCCATAGAGCGAAGCGATGTCGCTTGGGAAGGTCGGGCGGCTTCAGTTCTTGTACACTATGTATTTTGTATGCTTTCAATTTAAGATCTCAATTTAAAATGCACCAAATCATTCCATACGTCAGTCCGAGTTGCTGCGAACGACGCCGAATCGACTACGGCCGCTACGTTTTCTTCACTGCGTGCTGGACGTGGTCTATTCGGTCGAATATTATCCAATAATGAATGCTGGGTCTCAAGATGGGTGATTGTGTTGCGAATAGTACGCTCAGTAGGCCGATTATGTTGACCATAAGTTGAGCGAAGTGCACGAAACACATTCCTCACAGAAGGTGAATTTTCGTAATAAAGTTGAACGATTTGTAAACGTTGTTCAGGCGTAAGTCTTTCCATGATGATATGCCAAACAATACTTAACAAAAATAACATGACAGCATGACACGACTCCCACGTGATCTGTCAAAAAAAGGATTTTGAAAAAAGTATCTCTACTTCGATCACCCTATATAACTAATTTATAGCCATGATCATTATGATCTCTGGTTTCAATTTATTGTATTTCAATAATAATTTAATTTCCTGGAAATTGTCTAGGTGTAGTAAAAAATGTTCCATTCCAGTCAGCATATATTTTACAACTATAATTCCCGCTTGCAACTGAGTTAATAATATTAAGTAGGGTGTCGTGTACTTATAACACAACTACGAGAGGGGGATTGAATTGGGGGAAAAAACACATCCTGGCGAGAGTTAGGCCGGAGTCACATGGCACTTGGTGGCACATTCACTACATATGTACTTAAATGCAGATGAAAAAAGCGCTATGACTTTTTTTAAGAAAAAAACTCCATAATACGCTTTTGTTCGAAACAAAATGGTATAGCATTAACTAACGAATGAAACTTTAGTGACATCATTTAAGAGTTGGTTTTTTCGGCAACACATTTTCCTCCCAAATGGGCTGCCATAGCTCCGATTTTTAATGTCTCCCCTCTCTCGCATACCTCAACTGCCAATGCAGTTGGTGGTGCCATGACATGAATTCCATGGTTTTTTCGCTATTTTCGAGAACTTTTTTAAGCATGACAAAAATATTAAAAAATTGCTAAAATACAGAGGCGGAGGAGAATTACCTAAGTGCTGTCACCACCACGTGAGTGTGGATGTGTGTGTGTGTATAGGTTAATGGAGTAGCGGATGAAGAAGAATGACTACGCGAGCAGTGCACTCGTATGCGAGGATGAACGATTGTATTTTGTGATCCCAAATTTAGGTTAATTGATATCTGATAAAGATCTGTGATTAATCAAGCCAAACTGGGAAAAAGTGCACACAGAGAGAATCACTTCCACAACAACACCCCCACATATCCTTGAAAGTTCGGTGCAGAACGAGGAGGAAGATTAAATGCCAACAACAAAGTTGGCAGCAATCACAAACACACAATCTTGCGTTATAAATACACGTAAATATTCATAACACCAACAAAGTTTTGACATGAATTTCATTTCACTTTTATTCTATTCTATGTTATTTGTTGTTTTTTTTTTCTATACAGAGTTTAAATTTGAATTTGTTATGTGGTTTCGTTGAGTTCGGTTGAGAGTTTATTTGCGCTTAAATGTGCAAATACCACAGAGGCGCCAAACAACAAACAAAAGTTGTCAAAAACATATAAATTCAATTTTCATAAATGGCTTTTAAATCAGTAACAACCGAAGCAGAACCAGAAACAGAAACAGAGACATCATTAGCATCATCAGTGGTACATCAGTTCAATTCTCCCATGTCAGGCGTTCACCATCATCATCATCATCACCATGGCAATGCTCCCGGTGTCATGACTACTACAAGTACATCCTCCTCCACCCACCCATCACCCATCGCTGAATTTCATTTGGATAATAGCATTTGAATGGTAATTTGCTTATGGTTGCATAATTTTAGGCAAATATTTCATCATCATTTTAGGATAAAAGTGATGTTTACCATGATTTCATCACAAAAACCTTATTATATAATTATGAGATGTTCTCTCCTCAACTGCAGTTGTAGTTGTTGCTGTTGCATTCTGCAGGGCATAATAAAAATTATTATCAGATTTAAGGGGGAGTAACTGTTGAATGAATACTAAATGGAGGCAAAAACAAAAAACGCCACTGAGGGAGGATGTGATTGAGTTGTATAAACAAAATATTAAACGATTTAATGCAATTTCAAAAGCCGTGAATTATTTGAAGGCCGTTGGTTAATATTTGATCACAAGTTGGATAAACACTTACATCCGCTAGGATTTAAATAAATAAATATTATTAATAGATAACGTTGATAAAAAGTAAAACAAATTCCATCGACACAAAAATGTGCACAATGCCAAATATGAAATGAAGACTGAATGAAATTAGACTCTGAATTATAGTCACAATTATATCGATTATTTTATTATTTGACAAGTAAGAAAGATTTAGTCGAGTAAACCGCCTAAGGTATACCCTCATTTGTGCGTAATGAATTATAGAATAAGGTGGGCCGTATTGGTGCACTCCTTCTAGTACCTCCCCCAAAAAGGGTTAACATTTAGTGAAATATTGATTCTAAAGTCTTATATTCCCTTCAAAAGCTATTTAGACTTTTTTTTTTAATGTACTTTATTCAATAGCATCTTTCAGAATTACAATTTAGTACCTCAGCGCCTTAAAGGCTTTATAGAGGCTTATATGTAGGCAATAGATAGGGTCATAAAAAAAAGTTGCGTTTGTCACCCCCTAGATTTGAAGATTATTCGAAGACAATTTCAGAAAAAAAAATTTAATTTTTTTGGTGCACCCTACATACCGCCCTTTTAGTTTTCTTTATCCTGTGTTGCTATTTGAAGTCCGATCGTAACGGGATGTATACCGTTGTTCACGTTTTGGAAAGGGCTATATTTCGTCCAATGGCCATTTTTGACTCCGAGGTCAAATTCGATAATTGATCTCTATTATCTCGTTTTCTACCCCCTTTTTTTGGACTTATTTTGAAACGATAATAAAGGCATTTAAAAATAATTAAACTTTCGTCTTTAAAGTACTCAGTTTTATTCTTAAACAAAAAAGTTACATAGGGTTCAAAATTGTAAAATATATGCTGAGGTCAAATTCGACTAGTTTCTTTTGGTCTCGTTTCTGTCTCACTCTCTCTCGCAGACACATAAATAACCCAATGCCACAAACACACAACGACTATGGCGGTTCTTTACAGCATCAACAAATTAAATTTGCGGGATTCTCTAAAAATTTTGAATCTTTTTTAAGGAAGAATATAAGAATACATTCACGTTGTTTTCCCATTCACCCTACAGTCCACCAAAATAGTATTTTTTCCACTAAATCCTGATTTAATCTAGTATGATATTTTTGTATGATACGTCGATGATCATCTCTTGACAACGACAACACTTCTTCCTTACTTCAGTTTTGAATCCGAAGTAAATTTTTACTAGTGACTTCAGTTATTTGATTTTCAACCCCCGTAAATAACACTTATTTTGAAACACATGGGAAGGCATTTGTATGTAAGTTAAATATGGTGTTCAAACAAATTAATCATGTCTATAACATTTTATTAATAATTCTATATAGCTTATTTGCTTATGAATACATTTAAAATTTGAATCAGCTATAAAAAAAATTTACTGATAGTTTTTTCGAATTTCTGTTTTTTTATGGAAATGTTGAACTTTTTCATTTAATAATGCAACACAAAATCATTCATATGACTACCAAGACTGGCTCGGCAGTACCTCATCCGCTCATCCCAATTTTTCAGCACATATTCTATTGCTTCGAGTCGAATCTCTTCAATGGCAACTTATGGTGATTTCGTTTCTGAAAAATAATATCACTACATCATGTTGCTACATTTTAAAAATTCCCCCTGCACACACTGCTAATTTCGCATTTTGCATGCGAACAATCGAACAAAAATCGTGCGGTGAGTAAAACCCATTCCTACATTATAGCGCAACCATTTGATAGTGCATTAACCATGTACGCTTTCAATTAGGCTTGGTTCTGAAGTTTTAGTGTAAAATGTAGAAAAATTTTAAAAATTGTTTACACAAACGAAATCATCATTAGTTTTCATGTTTCAACTCTTCAATTGTCTTTGGATGCTTTGCATAGCATTTATCCTTAATGGGTTCCCACCGAAAATAATCCAAAGGACTCAAATCACAATGCAAGGTAATCGGTAATTCAAATTTTAAATGGCCCACCCTTTATAGTGAAAGCAGAAAATCTGGTAAAAAATCCAAAGTGACGTATGGAAGAAAAGTAGACCTTATAGAGATGATCCACGAGGTATCATACGTAAAGATAGGATAATAAATATGGAGTCAGTGGCAAAAATACTATTTTAGTGGAGTGTAGGGTGAATGTGAAAACAAAGTGATTTTATTCTTCCTTAAAAAGCTTCAACATTTTCTAGAGAATCCCGCAAATTTAATTTGTTGATGCTGGACCGAACTGCCATAGTGATTGTGCGTTTGTGGCATTGGGTTATTCATGTGTGTGTGAGAGAGAGAGACAGAAAACGAGGTCAAAAGAAACTAGTCGAATTTGACTCCAGCATATATTTTAAAATTTTAAACCCTATGTAACTTTTTTGTTTATGAATAAAACTGAGTACTTTAAAGACAAAAGTTTAATTATTTTTAATTGCCTTTATTATCGTTTCAAAATAAGTCCACAAAAAGGGGGGTAGAAAACGAGATAATAGAGGTCAATTATCGAATTTGACCTCGGAGTCAAAAATGGCCAGTGGACGAAATATAGCCCTTTCCAAAACGTGAACAACGGTATACATCCCGTTACGATCGGACTTCAAATAGCAACACAGGATAAAGAAAACTAAAAGGGCGGTATGTAGGGTGCACCAAAAAAAAAATAAAATTTTTTTTCTGAAATTGTCTTTGAATAATCTTCAAATCTTGGGGGTGACAAACGCAACTTATTTTTCTTGGTTGGTCATCGACCCTATCTAGTAGGCAACTTACAAATTTAAGTAATTAATTTCAATTAATTTTATAAACATTAAAAAAAAGTTATAAAACAATATGATAGATTAGTATTTACATAAGAAGTGTTTCTAAATTTTGTAGCAAATAAGTTTTAATTTTATTTTTGAATGTTGATAAAACTTGAATATCTCTCAAATTAGCAGGGCTATGCATATAGCATAGGCTATGCGCTGTTTAGTCAAATCAAGACGGCATCTTACAGAACTTAGGTTCGCAGCTTGTCTTGTGTTCCTTCGCGTTTGAACTACAATTTGTGGAAATTGTATCAAGTGACTATTTGCTCTGATTGTTTTGAAAACATAGACTAGTATCTTTTGCTTATATAAACCTATTACAGAAAGAATATGATTTGCGTGAATGCTGAATAAGTCCAAAGTAGAGTACCTTAATGGAAGATTATATACTAGTTTTAATGCCTTGTTTTGAGCTGATTGAAGTGACCTTAATGAGTTACTTATTCTACAACCATATACAGAAGGAAGGTAGGCCAAATGAGAATGTACAAGTGACTGATAAATAAGCAGTTTTGCACCCGTGGACAGTTTATTCTTGAATTTGTAAAGCATTCCAATACCAGATGCAATTTTGGTTTTTAAATTATGTATGTGTTCATCCCATAGCAAATTGTGACTCAAAGTTATCCCTAAATATTTCACCATATCTGATTCAGTAATTGGAATACCATCAACGTAAACTGTCATCCTACCATAATTTCTACAATTGTATGGTTTAAATCTTACGAATTTAGTTTTTGTTGGATTGATTAAAAGTCTATTGCAGCGTGAAAATTCCGTTAGGATCGATGCATCATACTGAATCTGGGTTTCCAATACCTGTACATTTTTATATCTATAAAATAGGCATACATCATCCGCATACATAAAGAGCTTTCCATTAAAATTAATATTTTTGACATCGTTGATAAAAATTTTAAAGAGCAATGGGCCGAGGACGCTCCCTTGTGGAACTCCACAATTCACCGGCAGCATTGTGCTTTTTGAAACACCAACTTGCACAAATTGCATTCTGTTCGATAAATAATCACGGAAAACTTCGAGAGTTTTGCTCGAGATCCCTATTATTTTAAGCTTTTCGATTAAAATATCGTGGTTAACCAGATCAAAAGCTTTTGAATAATCAAAAAATACACCAGCCACACCACTGTAGCCTGCATCTAACCCTTCACAAATAAATTCAATAACATTTATAACGGCCTCTTCAGTCCCAGCTCCTTTTTTGAAACCAAATTGCCTTTCAAATAAAATGTCATTATGGTCTAAATAATTGGATAATTGATTAAAAATTAGTTTCTCAAAAATCTTGTCCACAATTGATAACAAAGATATTGGCCGCAGGTTTTCAATTTTACTAGATCCGATAACTTTTGGTATGGGAATAACCTTATGGATTTTTAGAATGTTTGGATAACTTCCTTCATCAACCATTTTATTAAAAATATCAGTTAGGATATTTACTACAGAGTCCTTCCTTAATAGTAGCATTTTAGACGTTATGTTATCATAACCCGGGCACTTTTTATTTCGTAAATTATGCAAGACATTTTCAACGTCTGCCGTTTCCACTTTCTGCAAAGTAAAAGAGGTCCTCTCTGGCACTAGGGTACGAAAAATGTTAATATCACTTCTAGGATCTACAGTATTATTTATTTGCATGTTATTAACAATTCTAAAGAAAAATTCATTTAAAGCTGAGGCTTTTTCTTCGTCCTTTGATAAAATTGTACCATCTTCTGTCATTAAATCTTTTATACCACGATTACATCGACCCAACTCCCTATTCAAGAACTGCCATGTCTTTTTTGAGTCTCCTTTATATGCTTCTAAGTTATAGGTGTAATATTCATTCATTAAATTAGTATTACATATTTTTATTATTCTGCTTATTCTTTTAAGTCGATCTGATAACATGTAATTGTTACGGTTTTTTCTCCGAGATTTTAATAGTCTTTCTTTGTAGCAAATTAAGGAAAGCAGTTTGTCTGTTATCCACGGAGTTAATTTTCTACAGGTATGCAAACGTTTAGTCGTTGTCGATGTACTGTGCAATGCAGCTGCAGTAAAAGTATTAATTAAATTTGCACATACATCGGAAGAATTGAGGGAATGGTTAGTATTCTGCATGTTAGTATCTAAATACGAACCCATCCGTTCATAGTTAAGCTTATAGGTATTTTCAACCAAAACTTTTTGGACGGATAATTCATTTAGCAAAGTGCAACTTATCATGTTATGGTCACTAAGTTTACTCTCAATTGAATGTAAAAATAGTATACTATTCATATTTGTGAAAACGCAATCAATAGATTTACTACTTTGGGGTCTTGTAACCAAACTATGACAAGAATGCATATTAAATTCTGAAAATATGTTGAATAGTAGATTTCGACTTCTGCCAACAGATAAGACGTCGATATTAAAATCTCCCATAAATAAGTAGGGTGAATCACTATAATATATAAGCATATTTTCAACTTTCATGAAGAATTTCTCTATAACACATTTCTGTGATCTATAAATAGAAGAAATGATCAAAGGTTTATTCATTACCTTGATATCTGGCAAGGTTATCGACACAGCATCTATATAATCTTCACTAAGGTTCATGTTTACTGTATACCTCAAACTTGATTTAACAAAAACTGACGTTCCTCCATATCCATCTTTTCTACAGCAATGAATGACTTCATAGCCTGCAATTGAATATAAGTTAACAACATCCTCACTGAACAACGTTTCCTGAACAGCAATTATGTCAGGTAGCCTTACAACATGGCTTAATTCATATTTAAATTTATTAAATTTAGAAATTGAAGAAACACTTCTAATATTGACAGATAAAATATTTAAAAAAGTTGTACCATATTTATTAGTATAGGAATTAAAGGATTTTAGATTTTTAAAATATTTAGAATCCATAAAATAGAAATTAAAAAGAAATATCTTCCATATTTAGAATTTAAACAATAAGATTTTTTAGTTCTCATCGTCATCGCCATCATCATCGTCTTCAGATGTTTCAGCAGGAACTATTACAGTACGATTCTTTCTCAACAGACCACCAGAAGCCGCCAATAAAATTTTGTCCACATCTTCCATCGACTTTATTTTAATTTGTGTAGACTTCTCATCTTTCTTCGCAAAAATATTTCCCTCTCTGGAGTATACAAATTTGTACCCAATGGTTTTTAAACTTTTAGCGTGGTGAAAAACTTCCAAGGATTGCTTGCTGAGAAAATCGTTAATATAGACCTTCTTCAATTCTTCAGTTTCCTTCATTTTAGCCTTTTCACTCATAAAGATTTTTTTGCTTTTCTTATTGACAAACTTCACTACAATAGATTTATTTGCAGATTTTGTTTTGTTTTTATTATTATTTACAAAATACGCCTCTTCCACATCATTTTCAGAAATTTTGGCACCAGTTTTTTTCGCTAAATCCAAAACAACTTTCAATGGTGTATCAGATTCATCTTCAACTTTAACTCCATTGACGATACAATTATTCTGTACTCTTACATCATTCAAGAATTTTACAGCTGATTTTAATTGCTTGACCTCATCACGAAGTGTTTTATTTTCTTTTTGTAATTTATTTATATTCTTCTCATTTTTTGCGACTCCCTTTAAAATTTCATCATATTGAGAGGCCATAAATTGAATAGTCTCTTTAATATCATCCAGCTGATTTAGTTTTGTTTTTATTTCGGTCAGCTCACTCACAACAGCATCACTCTCATTTGGTTTACAGAAATGACATTTGTACTCAAGTGAGGAATTGTTAAGCAGTTCTTCTATTTTCCTTTTATCCATCTTCGTACACACGGAATGAAGAGTTTTGTTACATGCATCACACTGAAACGCATCTTCGCTTTCCAACACCGGAGTTTTGCATTGCAAACAAATTATTTTATTTTTATTATTTAAACTTTTGCGTCTGGTTCCAGGCATAGTTTTTTATTTGCACCAAAAGACAATCAGATAAACTTCACTTTAAAATGACTTTTAGTTAATTATTAAAGCTTGATTAATGAAAATAATTTTTTTTTGTTTTGTGGATCTTCCGCGCTGTATTTTTGATGTTTATGTTAACAGGGTTGCCGCAAAAAGGCTAATGGCGAATTCGATTCTGCAAAAAAGTGCAACATTTTCATTGCCCTTTTCCCGAAAACTGCACTTCTATGTTTATTTATTGTAATTTGGAAATTAAGTTGCTCGAATTTAGCACAACTAATATTTCGAAATTTCCAAAAAGTGTTACAAAAGTGCAGTTTTTGGGAAACGGTCAATGAAAGTGTTGCACTTTTTTGCAGAATCTTATAGGCCTATAGAAAAATATTTTTAAATTTTAGTGGCAGAAACTGCAGCAAGTTAAGTCTTCGTTAGAAAATGACATTGTGCATCGGCGACATCTATGAGGCAGATGTAGTTCTTATAGAGACCAACACATTGATGTGACAATCGAACAAACAAAAAAGTTATGATAAAAAAAACGATTTTGGTCCGATTCCGCGGGCTCGGCAAAAATTGAATAAAAAAATTGCGATAGTCTCGACGTAAGCTTGCATATTCCGCCTCGCATCCGGGAACTTTTTTTTTGCATGGGGGCCAACCCGTTTTACTGTATATTATAGTATACGACGTCTTGTTCAACTGATAAGGTGAATTTTGTTTCTCCTAAAAATCTAAGAGGGCGGTCCCGAAATGAACCGAACTGACATACAGATGGTGGTTGTAGTTTGAAATTGATTCGATATAGCCAATAGTACAATAGTTATTACCACTTTTTTGTCATATAGGAAATTTTATTGCCTATACAGACATGTTGATACGGATAAAATCGGTGCATATTGTGCTCCGATATTTACAAAATACTAGGGGAAAAAATGCAAAATTCAATTTTCAATTGCAGATATCTCGGTAACTATACGAGATAATTCTTAGGTGTAAAAACTTTTTTCTTGTAGACCTCAGTTAGTAGACACACACAAATGTTATAAATCGAAAGAAAAACACGAGTTACACGAGCTTGAAGATATTCTTCGCCAGATTAGGCCAACTTTGAGGCCCCTAGCTCCGCCCCTGTCTGACATAGTGGGCCTAAATATAAAACTTAACACCTTTTTATCTACCGTGCCGTTGGTTGCAATCGGTTGCTTGGTTAAGAACTGATCGAATTATTTCCCCATTTTTCTACAAAGGTTTTTCCAAAAAAAAAACTTTCGTAAAAAAATTTCAAAACATTTTATTTTACAAAAAATGACACATTTAAAGATGGCACTTTAAAACAAAGTAAACTTTGCAAAAAAAAAAGGTTCTGCCGTTCGAGAGCAATTACAAATTTCGTAAAACACAAAAACTTATTTTCTTAATTTTTTTCAAAAATTAAAATGCCCATATTTTTAAAAAAAAATTATAGCGAGATCTTATTTTACCTAGTTGTAACTGATTATAAACATTTTAGCCAAAAATAAACTACATAGGTCGGTATTAAATATTCTGACCCATATATTTTAAATTTCAATGCGCCACGTTGTTTAGTTTTTTTGCAGCACTCAAAAGTAAAGTGAATTTGTAAACATGGAAAAAAATGGTGACCGACATGTAATACAATACTTTCATTTGAAAGGTCTCATTCCGAACAATATTAAAATTGAGCTAGATTCTACTTTGGGGAAGGAAACGAAGGAGCGTTTACAACTATAAAATATTGGGTGACAGAGTTTAAACGGGGCCGTACGAGCTGCCAAGACGAACACCGTAGTGGTCAACCAATTGAGGTGTCCACCCCAGAAAAGGTTTAAAAACCATAAAATGGTATTGGATGACAGTCGGTTGAAGGTTTGTGAGCTAGCTGAGGTCATAGGCATTTCAAAAAGTGATATACATATTGACGTGCGGTATTTCCAGGAGCTAGACAGTTCTTACTATAAATAGGGTACGAGGGTTGCCATTTATATTTCGGGTCCTGGCAATACTTTTGGTAACTCCCACACAAATGCACCATTTTGCACTAAAAGTTAAAAGCATATAACATTAATACCAGTGTTTAGAAATACTTGAAACTTTGTACAGTGTAATGCTTTTATAGTGCCTACAGTCCAGTGAAAAATGGGCGTTATTGCCGTGCCCCTTTTGGTACCTCCCACACAAATGCACCATTTTGCACCAAAAGTTAACAGCTTATAACATTAATTACAGTGTTTAAAAATATTTGAAATTTTGTACAGCGTAATGCCTTTATAGTGCCTACAGTCCATTGAAAAATGGGCGTTATTGTCACTCCCCTTTTGGTACGTCTCCCACAAAGGTACCATTTTGCACCAAAAGTTAACAGTTTATAACATTAATACCAGTGTATAAAATTACTTGCAATTTTGTACAGTGTAATGCTTTTATAATGCCTATAGTCCAGTGAAAAATGAGCGATATCACCACGCCCCTTTTTGTACCACCCACACAAAATGGCCAAATTATACCACAATTTAATATCTCAACGTTAACATACCAGTCCACATTAACGGTTACAATTCGGCACAGTGCAATGTATTTAAAGTACATATCTACTGTTCAACGATATATAGGTGTATTTCTTAAACCCCTTCTGGTACCTCCCACACAAATTGACAGAATAATTCGTGTAATATTCAATATTACATTACTCACAAAGTAAGGGTATACCTTAGTCGGTTTACGCGACTGAAACTTTCTTACTTTTTTAGCATAACTTCACTCAGAACGCATTGTCATTTGAGATCCTTATTTTTTCGAACACTGTTAGCAAACAGATAGTTGTGTACCACTCATAATTGACCGCTCTACGTTCCACAAAAGGCGCGGTGGCCACATGACCGGTTATACCAAAAAAAAAGCGATCATTTGCTTCGATGTGCTTCCTCCAGGAACAACTTTAGTGAGATTGGGCTCGTCTTGAAAGACCCATACGGTCGATTGCTGTTTAGCTTCGGGCTTATATGCATAGCTCCATGATTCGTCAGCTGTGACGATGTTATACACTGCATTTGAGCTACCGCGGTTGTATTTTTTCAACATTTCTTTGCTCCAATCGAAACGAGCCTTTTTTGAGAATTCGCCAAATGGCCGCCGCGACCTCGACCGATGGCATAATTGAAGTTCTATGTCATTAATTTGCAGAATTATCTCATCCTTAATCTCTTGAATTGTTGCTGGCTTATCGACGTACACCTTTTCTTTCAAATAACCCCAAAGAAAGAAGTCCAACGGTGTCAAATCACATGAACTTGGCGGCCAATTGACATCGCCACGACGTGAGATAACACGACCATTGAATTTGTTGCGCAAAAGAGCCATTGTTTCGTTAGCTGAAATTTGCGCACAATTCTCCCGATTGTGGACACATTTGGTCGATTATGCTGATCAAAAAAACATCACGAAGTGCACGAAATGCATTTTGATTTGAACGCCCATTTTCGTAAAAGGCTTAAAAAACTTTAACGCGTTGCTCAATTGTGTATCTTTCCATGGTTCAAATTGAGTTAGTCTGAAATTGAGAAATGTCAAATGAAATGCAGAAAAATACTTGACTTGACTTGACTCATTTTTTTCCGGTTTGAGGCTGAGGTTTCCGAAGATTTGATAAACAATAATAAATTTGGAAGTATTATGCATCCTAGCATTATGCATTCTCATAATAACATAATTCATGATTGCGAGGAGAAATAAAATGTCATATTAGTCAGCCTTTGAAACAGTTAAATATTTCCTGGAATATCGATTAATTTTTTGGGCGACCTAAAAAATGATATTTTTCCACGAAATATTTATTTTTTCTAAAGCAACAAGTAAGGTCAAAAGAAATTTTCAATTTCATATATTTCATTTACGATAAAAATGGAATTCCATTTCCCTTTCGTTGAACTTTTGCATCAGCAAAATGTTTTGCAATAAAGCAAAAGAGTAGTAAATTGAAAAAGTTTGCGCGCAGCTCAGAAAAGGTCACTTCAAAATAAAAACTTTGTTATTTGCCATTCACAGCAAAACAAGCATCAATAAATGTCCATCCAGAGACAACCACACACACACACACGTGTGCATGTGTATGTGACTACGTGTCTATGAAATAATATCCTGTGTATGTTTTTAGCTTAATTACATTTTGATCAATCACTGCCAAATTTATTCTCGTTTTCAGATTCATGTCCCGTTTTTTATGCAAAATTTTTCTATTGCCATCATAAAATTTACTGACAACGACACCACAATACGACACGTTTTTTCTTGTGTCCTTTTTCAAGTGACTCCTGTGTTGTGTGTTCGTTTCGTTTGGTTTCCTAGAGAGCGGCATGTAATATTTGTATTATCATAGTCATCATCAGCGTCATCATCATTGACTTTGTAACATTTTTCACATTTTTTTCATCGGGAAAAGACCAAAGTGAAGTAACACAAAAAGTTTGTTAGTTTTTGCCCCATTTCAATTCTATGGAATAAAACGATGGCGACACACACAAAAAGCTGGAAAAAAAATCAAAAGCCATCAGATTCATTTAAATTTTAACATGTATCCTTTCGAGTGTCCGTCCGCTCCTCCACTAGTATTTGTATCGAGTGTGTTGGTGTGTGTGTGCATATTGTTATTCTGTAGAGGTTCATGCATTTCTAGTTAAGGTAACAGTCTAACAATGCGGTTTTGGGGTTCCCCTTTTCACGTCATTTCTTATTGGGTTATGCATTCCAAGAGGCTTACCTGTCCGAGTGGTCCACATATCTACATTTATGCATTGTGAGTGAATATTTTTCGTTGGTCTGTTATGCAAATATTTTTTCACCAAACATATTGTGTATCTTTCTTTCATACGATTTTTTTTTCAATTTACTTTAGTGTGAATGAATCGGGAGGGGGTATGTCGTACGTATATGTGTGTCGTCATCATCATCAGCCCTATCCTCATCGTTCTCATGGTGCGGGCGAAATTGAATGATAGTCCTCTGCTTCTGTGTGGTACTGTCCTGCCGCCGCTGCAGTTGTATGGATGTTATAGTTTTTCATGTTGCCAATTTTGTTGAACGTACTCGTATGCTGGGGTCCATAGTGTCGCTTACGCTGTCGTCGACGTCGTCACCGTCATCGAAGTTGTTGTTTTGGTTCTTTTTCATATTTCCAATCGGTCCATCAGCCAAATTGCTTGGATGCAGCATTGGTGGTTGGTTGAAACTGTGGCAGTGGCTGTCTCGGTTGCAGGCCGAGCCGTTGAGGAGGCAACACCATCATTGGTTGTTGTTGTCGCATTGGAGGACTTCATAAAAATCCATTTGCATATGATTTTTAATTTTCTCCACCAGTTTCTGTACTGTTTTGCATGAAAACTCATTCACTTGCAAACTCAATGTATGTATTTGTATTGGTTGGAAGAGTGTGTGTGTGTGTGTCTGTCTGTCTGTGTGAGTGTGTGTAAATTAATATCGAATCGAATCCAATCCAATGTTCAAATTTGATATACTCGCTATAATGATTTTTATAGAACATATCCTTTCCGTTTGTTGCTTTTTCGTTTTCTGTACTATATTTCTCGTTATTTATTTATTCAAAATATCATTCAGAGCAGAATGCACGCCGCAGCAATATAGTGACAGAGCGAAAGAGAGCTATGCAGAGCGGTCAGGAAGCGGATGTGATTTTATGTGTTTCCGGTTATTTGTTGACATTTCTACATAATTAGTTTCTGATAGTTTGTCATCCATCGGGACAGTTGTAATTACTGAATTCTAACTGAGATGGGGGGAGGCGTGGGTGTGAGTACGAAGTTGTATTAATTTTTCTCGGATTTTCAATAGCAGAGATTTCATTAGTCAATTCCTGGCAATAGAAACTGAACAATTGCATCAAATGCATAAAATGTGACATGTTCTAATTTGCATTGTGAAGAGCAGTACAGATTAAATTAAAAATGTTATTGACAATTTGAAGAAATCAAATATGCGATTTTTAATGAATATCAAAACTAAAACATTACAATTCAATTATATGTAAATATATATGTACAGGGTTGCCCATATTCGACGGACCCATGTTTTTTTAAAAAAAATCAAAGAAAAAAAATAAAAATTTGGCGGTTGGTAATCTTAATCATTTAATTTGTTCCAAGTAGATTTGTTTACATCAATTTTTGAATATGATATCTCTCAAATGGCCGCCTCTGGCGTTGATGGCGTATTGTGCCCTTTTTGCAGCATTTTCCATCGTTTTCGCCAACATTTCGGCCGGAATAGCGGCTATTTCTTGACGAATGTTGTCCTTGAGCTCTTCTACGGTCCTTGGCTTGTTAACGTAAACCTTTGACTTCAAATATCCCCACAAGAAGAAGTCAGGCGGCGTCAAATCGGGCGAACGCGGTGGCCAGTCCAAATCACCACTTTTCGACATCAAACGGCCCGGAAACAAATTCTTCAGAAAATCGATTGTTATGCGACTTGTGTGCGGTGGAGCGCCGTCTTGTTGAAACCAGAACTGCCTCATACGCTTTCGACGAATAATTGGCATCACAAAATTGGTCATCATGTCGCGATAACGCTCCTGGTTGATGGTAACAGCATGGCCATTTTCGTTTTGGAAGAAAAACGGCCCAATGACCGTTTTCGCACTAACGCCGCACCAAACTGTGACTTTTTCGTCATGAAGAGGCAATTCTTGAATCTCCTGAGGATTTTCAGTGGCGTAAATACGGCAATTTTGCTTATTTACGGTCCCATTCAATGTGAAATGGGCTTCATCGGACAGTTTTTTGAGTTTTTTTTGAGTTTTCACAATTGGCTTCTTCTGTTGAAAGTAAATTTCAACTATTTCAGAGCGCTCGCGTGGCGTGTATTGTTCCATGGTAAAAATCTGCTTGGACTGACGCTTCAAACGCGGTATGTCATTAAGCGATCTGACATCTCTGTCAAAAGTTATGGCGTTGCCAGATGGGTCCGTCGAATATGGGCAACCCTGTATTGTGAAAAAAACGCAATGTACATATAAACATAAACATGGACTGCTGCTCTACATTTTCACTAGTGACGATTTAATGTAACAAAGGGTTTTCGGCGCTACGTGCTACACAAGCAACGAAACCATTGCTCTGTTACGGGAAAAGTTTCCGGACCGTGTTATCACTCGAATAGGTGATCACAATTGGCCACCGAGATCTTGTGATTTAACACCTTGCGACGTCTTCCTTTGGGGCCACGTGAACGATAAGGTCTACGTCAACAGCCCAGCGGCGATTCAAGACCTCAAAGATGGAATTCGTGAGGCTATCGAGGGCATAGGGCAGCCATTTTGCGATTTGGTTATGGAAAATTTCATGAAAAGGATATGGCCCTGTAAGCGTGGTCGTGGTGGACATTTGGCTGATGTTGTTTTTCATTATTAACGGCATACCTTCCTCTTTATTATGAAATAAACATCCGATCATTTATCTCAAAAAATTTCATTTTTCTTTGAATACCAAAATAACACCTCTTGTTGGAAAAACCTGTATAAACTAGTGCATCAAGAAATCCGGAAAGGATGGATCAGGATCAGAGCTATATCAACACATGGACAGATGTGCCACATTTGCACTACCCTGCAGAATTTTGTGTTGCAATTGTCGTTAAAGTAGATAGTTCATTTCAGCTACCCACATCGCTAGCTCAAAGTGGCGTATCTTCACAACTGGAAGGAGGCAATTGTTCCTAGTTATGTAACTAGGCCTTGGGCACTACCCACTTTACTAGCAAAGGTAATGCAGGAGGTGGTCAATTCAATAATTTTCTTGGATATGTTTTTGTGTACATTTCATTGATTTTCATAAAGATAACAAATGCAAGAAATATAAACATACAAATTTAAGTTGAATACGTTTTAATACATATGCTGACATTTGGTTTTTAATTGATTCGATTTATAGAATTATTGAAAATTTTGAAATTCATAAACAACTTTTGAATATATAAGAATTTGGAGTGTATGCATGTACGTAGAGCTTAGTAGAAAAATAACATTCTAAAAAAGCGAAATTCTAACATATGATTGATCTCAAAATGAACAACTAATTCTAACTTAAATTTTGATATCGTAATGTTTCCCACTATAGCTTTGACCTGTAATATATGCCATATTTAAATTTTATGCACGATTATTCGTTTTTTTTTTCGATAATTTTACATTTGTAATAAAATTGTGCTATAAAATAGTTACAATCGTTTTTAAGTTAAAGAAAAAATGGTTTTAAACAATCCTATGGAAATTAAAAAAAAAAATAAAGTAACTAAAGTAAAAAATTGAAGTCAATCCCACTGGTGATGTGGTTAGTTCTTCTTGACTTGAGACGTGGATAGCTCTACGCGGGTATCACCTTGTGACTAGCGAAGTGGCTAACGCAAGGTAATACAGGTGGGGGACAATTATTCCCGTCCTATGACATCTCCATGTTAAATTCGCATCATCAATAATAATGGTAAATTGGTAGTAGATGAGAACAGTAGGTATTTTGTATTCAGGTGAATTCCTGCCGTTAGGCCTAACTCCACCGTGCTCTAAACATGGGGCGTCGACTAACGCCCCCACACACATTGTACATAAGTACCAAACAATTCCTTGTTTCTGGTCACTTTTTCCCTCCTCCTTGGTTAGGAGCGGAGCCCATCTAAAACTCTTTACCATTCAATGGGCCATGACACCCGGTTGATTTGCAACTCCACATTCGAGACTGTTCTCTCCCAGTGATTTTGGTTTCAGGCCAGAACCAACGTTCCGGGGGCGTTCCAGACTCTCGTGGTACCAGATTAAAGATTCTGGTCAGAGTTCGTAGCCCAAAATACTGCCAGTTAGAAACCAGAATGATAAGGACTGGTGACTCATCTGGGTCACCAGTCCTTATCATTCACAGTCCAGTCCCTTATCTTGGTCCAGTCCCTTATCTTGGGAATAGTCCAGTCCCTTATCTTGGGAATAGATGGGAACTATAGGATTCGTAGATCCACTACACCATTTTCAACTGTAATTCGAAAAAAATCAATTCAATTTCGAATAAGATCAATTGAAATTCGAAGATTCCATTTGAAATTCGAAAAAGGTCAATTGAAATTCGAAGATTCCATTTGAAATTCGAAAAAATCAATTGAAATTCGAAATACATCACTTGAAATTATAAACACATAAATTTAAATTCGAAAAACATCAATTGAAATTCGAAACACATCAATTGAAATTCGAAAATGTAAACAAATCTGTACATTAGATTGGGTAGAATTTATTTAAACACATTTGCTGACTAAATCTTTACATATAATGTGACGAACAGACAACATATAGATGATCTTATCTTTTATGAATATTTATTCAAAATTAGTTGAAACAAAACATATCGCACATGTTTCACAAAAGGGTAACAACTCGAAATTTATAAATTTTGCTTTTTTGCAATAAAACAACGTACAATGGCAATTTCTACTCACTGCAAAAAATGTCCATTAATTTTTCTCCTTTTTCATTTGAAAGCCGTTGTGACTCTCTCTGTGTTTTTAGAATAACGTCTTTAGATTCAAATAAAGAGTTGCATTTTTAATTGTCTCCAAGTGTTTAAGCATATCGGACCGTTGATTTATCATCTACAGAGTAATATTTTTAGTTTTGCCCTTTTCAACTTATAATCCAAGTAAGATTTTTCAATTAAAAAGGTACAACTCAAAATAATACCACTCTTTATATACAAACTTTTTTCTGCAAAAGAGTAACAACTCAAAAAAGTTGTTATTTTTCTATAATCAATAAAAAAAAACACAAAAAAGAAAACACAAAAAAGAAAATAGATTTATTATTTTTTCTATGATATTTGCTTGCAACGACATATTCTTTCTTTGTAATATATCATTAATATTAACGGAAACAGTTTCTGGCCTCTACTGAAATTTTTCAAATTTTGAGTTTTTACCCTTTTGGGGAGCAGGTGCGATATTTAAATATTAAAGGTTTAACACACAGACAAATTGTATCACTTATTTTCGAATTTCAAATGATGAATTTCGAATTTCAATTGACGTTTTCCGAATTTCAATTGGTGTATTACGAATTTCAAATAGAAAAATTCGAATTTCAATTGACGTATTCCGAATTTCAATTGCAATTTTACGAATTTCAAATGATGTGTTTCGAATTTCAATTGATGTGTTTCGAATTTCAATTGATGTTTTTCGAATTTCAATTGATGTTTTTCGAATTTCAAATGGAATATCCGAATTTCAATTGATATTTTTCGAATTTCAAATGGAATTTTCGAATTTCAATTGACTTTTTTCGAATTACAATTGAAAATGGTGTAGTAGATGAGAACAGTAAGAATCACAAATAATAACGGCAAATTGATTTTAGATGGGGACAGTTTATTTCTAGTTTATGTCCTTTTCTGTCCCAATGTTCCCCTACAAGTACGAATCTAATAAAGCAATACGTTGTTTCTATAGCTTTTTTACATGTTGGGTGAAATAGGCCTGTTAACTTCGAAAAAAGAAAAAAAATGTTGAAGTTCATTAATAAATTCGACATTTCTGATAGTAAGACCCACAAAAATTTCTACTAAAAAAAATTTCTAAAAATTCTACTATCCCAATTTTGATTTTTTTGTTTAAAAACCTTTTGACGTAGAAATTGAAAGTGATTGAATATTTCACCAAATTGTAAACATTTAACTGTGGTGGCACTACAAGGTATGGGTCTATTAGGACTAGCTTCAAACTTAACCTAACTTAAATGAAGTATGGAGGACATACTTCCACAAAGCATTTTCGTTTCTGAAGTTATGGTGCGCATCAGCCATCCAGACGGACACCATAGGTCAAATTACTAAAAAAAAACACATAAAATGTAGGTATAGTCTTAGACCACTTTTGGTGTGTTTCTTAGCAAATTACATATATTTGCCTTATCCGCTATAGTGAGGATATAATAAATTTAACAACCTAGAATATAATACAAATGGGCCTTACCAATTATAATTTTGATTTACTTTTATAAAAGCTTACCTGAAATGAAAAAAAAATATTTATATTAATCTATATATATATGTATATGTAAAAAGAAGTGTACATTTTGATTGTCACTCCATAAATCGAGAACGGCTGCATAAAATAAAAAATGGCTGAATACGTTTTGTAGAAAATGCAATGAGGATGGCTTTTTGTTTAAAAATATTTTCGTTTGGTCGAGATGTGGTGATTTTTCTCAACATCAGTCATCTATATATGAGTCTTTTGTGTATGCATTATCTACCTAAATATATCTTATACGTAGTTAAAAAAAATTTAAAAAAAATTCTTTAAGAGTTATGAGCAATTTAAAGTTGACGAAATTACGTTTTTTTCTAAGAGGTGTGTTCATTCTTTTGCTTGTATCTACTGAAATACGTGACCGATTTTAATGTGCTATACCTTGTTTTGAAGTTAATTTCAACTACTACAACTAACTGGATGAAGCACTGCAACAAATATACTAATTTTTAATGTTTTTGCCCTTTTATACTTTCTATTACGATTTTCAAAATGATTACACCCTTCGATTTTTTTGAAATTTTAATGTCGTGTTCTGAGATGTATTTGTTAGCTACTGTATGAATTTGGAAGTGGTGAATTTATGAGAACTATTTTTTACGATTTTTTATAAAAAAAAACCATTTGCATAATTTCTGTGAATGTGCTTTAAATAATTAACAGAATGATAATTTTTAGCCGTTAGTTTATTAATATAACAATAACAACAATAAATAGTATTAATTTTGCAAAATTATTTGCAAAAACGCAAAAATCAGCGATGATATTTAATATTTAAAAAACAAAACAAATAGCAAGAGTCAAAAGATAAGAAAGTACTTGTAAACTATACTCTGAGATGAAAATTTTTTTAAAATCACAGCAACCTGAATTTCAGTTTTTGATGTAGAAAAAAAATACAATAACTTTGTTAGTCCGTTTTTCACATTCAATTCGACAATTCAAAGAAAAAAGAAAGCAATAATAAAGCAAAAGTAATTTATTGAACACAAAACTACCACGTCCGATAAAAAAATTTGAGTTCAGACATCATCAACTTCCGAAAAGTACTGTGTTAAGACGGTGTACAATGATTAATATTTGTATATCCATTTTCTTCTTTTTTACTTGATTCGAATCTTTCTAATACATTTTTTATTGTTCTTATTTTTACATTAGTATACTGATTATGAATAATTGTCATTCTTTTCTTAAATGTTTTATTGTTCTTACTGTTTTAATAAACTAATGACTAAAAATTATCATTCTGTAATTGGTCCAAAAATGAGCGGGATTGGAAATCATAAATCCACTCTGGGGCAACGAAATGGACCGGGTCCAGCTATATATAAATAAAAATGGATGTGTGTGTGTTCCGTATGGATTCGAAAACGGCTTGACCGATTTTCATGAAATTTTCAGGGAATCTTCAGATAAGCCTAGCAGGTGACATAAGCTATATAAGTTCTTTATTGAGGGGGTGTGGCCCCGCCCATATAAGTGGATATTTTGTGGATGTAACAGCGTCCGAACAACGGCTTGTGGATTATCATTACTCCAAATGCGACAATTTTGTTTATTATCGTACTATTCAAACAAAAGTGAGCTTCATCGCTAAACAAAATTTTCTTGTGAAAATCGGGATCGTTTTGGGCTCATTCGCCGAACGTGCGACGCGCTTGATGGTCGTTCGGCTTGAATTCTTGCACGAGTCGAATTGTGTAAGCCCGCAAACCAAGATCCTTCCGCAAAATTGTCCATAAAGTGGATGGGCACAGTTCCAGTTGTAGCGCGCGATGGCGGATGGACTCATTCGGGTCTTCTTCGATACTCTGGTCCACAGCAGCAATAGCGGCTTCGGTGCGCACTGTACGGCGTCTCTGAGGATGCGCATTACCCACTAGAGTAAACGTGATGCGAAACCGTTTCTTCTGGGCGATTATGTCGACCGAATATAGGACTTAGCGCGCGATGCTTCGCGCGAACCGAAGCATTATTTTGGTAATAAATTTGCACGATTTGCAAACGTTTTTCCAGAGTAATTCTATTCATTATGAAATGGCAAACCAAACTGAGCATAAATCGAGTGACAGCTGTCAAAAAGACCAACTCCGAAAAAAGTATTGCCAGATCGAAAACCACGGGTCTACAAAAAAACACCCTGTAGTTATTGCCATGTCTTTATTGGAATTCTCTAAATGTCTTCGCGTACTTGTTATTCTTGGAGTACAATATATTTTTGCTAATTGCTTAGTATGTATACACGCTGAAAAAAATCGCTTCTGTAGTATATTGTCCCAAACATATTCGGCTTGAAACATATATATGTTTAGGGCAGAGCTCAGATTTACTCGATTTTACTCGCGAGTGAAAAGTACTCGCGAAGAAGAGTACTCGAAGATTACGAGTTTTAAAAAGAGTTTACTCTCCGCTCGTTTATTTCAGGCGCGAGCGCTCGCGAGTACTCCTTCTTAAAAATTAAGAGTGGGAGTAAAAATCTTCGAAATAGAGCGAGAGTTTACTCTAAGAGTGAAATCGAGTGGCAAAATAGAAATTGCTGTAATAAAAAAACAAAGAGTAATAAAAGAGTTATGTATGTAGTCAATGAACATTTTACAGTTTCAAGCATTTTATTTTTTGCCTTTGGTTTGGTTTTTGCAGATTTGGGTGTGCGTGTGTGTGTAGTAGCAAGAATAGTAACCCTGCCGGCAACTCAGCTAACTTTTAACGCACTTTAATCTGACTATTTCGCAATTAGTTGTGGTTGATGCTTGGATTACTTTTAATGAAGCCAACTGACTATTTTAACATTGCGATGTCCTAGGCAGAAGTCAATTGACTTATTGACAAATGACTTTTCAACTAACTTAAAGTTAGTTGCTTTGAAGTTAGCTAAAAGTTATCTAACTTATAGCTAGCTATAAATTAATTATATTTTTCATTGTGATGTATTTGGATGAAATAATTTAAACTTAAATGCAGTCACAATATTTAAGGGTAGCTTTTTTAATATCTAAGTTTTTATTTTTATTATTTTAATTAAATTGCACACTTTAAACACACTTAACTGCACACACTTCACTTTACAATCCACACAAAAATGACAAATATGTAAAACAAAATTTCAAACAGCAAAACAAAAGAAACAAACAGTTAAATTCCCTTTAACCAGAAAAAAAAATATTCCAAAAAGCAAACTCATTGCACCGAATATGCATTACATTGTAGTTAGCTTATAGTTAGGTCATACAAGTTAACTAGAAGTGCGTTATTTTCGTAGTCGACTACCGAATTGCTTGCAGGGAACTTAAACGGTTTTTGGTGTTGCTTTGGCTGAGGAGGGGAGATCGTGTGCAAGAGCCAAGAGCCAGGGTGGTTTCTGTGTACAAAAATACTCACGAAGAAGATTTTTTTATTATTGTTTATTAAATTTATTTATTACACGAGTAATAATAAGGATGGAAATAAAAATAGTATATGTGTAAAATGCTGTGATTTTTTAATATTTTATATTTTTAAGTAGTTCATTATTTAATTTTAGTATCAAAATATTGTCGAGTAAACTTTTAAAAATAAAATAAACCCAACTAATTGCTCCGCACACGCGCTCTGTATGAGAAAAACTGAAAGAGTACTCGGCAAGAGTATAATCTGCTCGATTTCGAGGGCATTTTACTCGCACTCGAAAACGAGCGAAGCATATGCGCTCTTATTCGAGTGGCAAAGAAAAAAGAGTATACTCGAATTTTTTTTTCACTCGCAGGAGTACTCGCGCTCGAATTCGAGCGAGTTTCACTCTTTACTCGAATTCGAGCGAAGATTTCGGAGCTCTGGTTTAGGGTACACTCTAAACATATAATATTTGGGTCACACAAAAATTATATATTTAGGAAGATGTTGTTCTAAACAAATCTTTGTTTACATCCCAATATGTTTTTAGTTTGGGACTATTATTTCCGAAACAAATATTTATTTGCATTGAAGTATTCAGAAAATACCTAAATTGTGTTAAATTTGTCAGTTATTCAAAGTTAATTGTTTAGGAATTTTTTATGTTCGTAAAAATAATAATTAATAATAATTGCAATCGTATAATCTTGGATCAAAAAAATTACCTTGAGGATTGACAACTAATGATGGCGTGGAATGATCAGAAATTTGAAATAATTGATTTAAAACAGAAGTTAACTGGAAGGTACGAGTACAGAATCATAACTGGATGGTACGAGTACAATTCGAAACCAAGGAAAAATTAAAACTGAAATTCGAAAAAGTCAGCAAAAATTGTGAAAATCTTTTTTAAATAAAATATTTCTAGAGAGATTCCTAAACAACAATTTTATTTGTATTTAAACACATATTTTATTTGAGAAATTTTATTTGTAAATATATTTTGTTGTAACATATTAATATATGCGTTCCAAATATATTGTATTGATTTTCAAATAAAATGTATTTGCTCATAAATAAATAATATTTAAAAAATTGGGTTCCAAATATAGTTTCTTTCGATTCAAATATATCAAAAAATGCGATTTTTCTCCGTGTATGATTTGTATATATCGCAGTTGATCAAATTGCAAAATAACCCTGCATCTAAAATCATTTCTAGTTGCGTATTGAACCAGTCATAAGCTAGTTGCAATGTGACCAATGCAAACCAATTCGCATCTCTGCCAACAAAAACGATTATCTGAGCTGCTTTACAGTACTTGAATGGTACCTACGATCGTCTGAACTGCTTTATGAGCAACTACTCGCTTGGTGCTGGCAGAGTAAATGTGTCTCTCTCCCACCAACATTCTCTTGTACTCTCTTATTCTCAAATATAGTAATAACTGAACTAGATATTAACTAGTGCTGAATTGTAAACAAATTAACTAGTTGGGTGCCTATGACAAGCCAATGTTAAAATCGACAGTTCGTTATATGAAAAAAGGACAGATATGTTACTAGTTTGAAGTAAAAAGCAACTAGTATATTTTTATATACAAACTAGTCATTTTGACTGCAGGGAAGCCACAAAAGCACCATCACTAAGATACTAATCCTTTGCAGCATTTTCCATATCTCATTCGTATTACAAATTATACCGAATTTGCTTTCAGTTCACAAAATAACTACAACACAAAAATACATCTTAATGTGGTACCACAAAATACCAATTTTAACCATTACCACAAAAGTAATCACATCATTGGCAATGCAAATGTAGAAGGTAATCTGCAAAATTTCAATTGATCGGTTGATCACAAAAGCCGATTTAAAATAAATAAATCAAATGAATTTGAGTGGGGAAAGGCATAATCAATCTATAAAACGTTAGGGCTTCTGAAGCAAAGTTAAAAGGGGATAACTGTATTTCTCCTCTTCTCAAAGTATTTCAGTGCGTAAAGGATGAAACCAAACTCACTCCTAAATAAAGTGGATTTGTAGTTTCATGGCCTGATGGCAATTATGAACACCTAATTGGTATTGTACATTAATGTATATTAATACTCTGTGGCCAGAGCGGCAACAACAACTATTACAACAATACGAAAGGCAGTACTTCCTTTGTTTGCTTACCCACTCTCGGTCTTGTACTGGAAGGAGAAGCAGAAGAGGCAGAGGTTTAACATTTCCTTTTTTAATAAGCTTAAGAGGATAATAGTGCAGATTTTACACTTGTGTGCCTTTTAAAATCATTCCTGGCCATCTACCGCACTTCCTCCACATCTTGTCTAGTCCACTTTTCTCAATATCATCATCAACAACATCTACATCCTCTTTAGTGCTTGCATAAATAATTGAATTTAGACGAGTGTAAGGAGGAGAAGTAGGACACCAAGCTTCAAAGGACCAGCAAGAAAGGCCGAAAGACCGACCGACCGACCGACACTAACACCAACAACAAAAGAATTCAATCTCCGTTTAGATATTTAACAACAAAATCTACGATTAAACTGAACAAAGAAAAAAAGAGGTCTACTACTACACTGGCCGAAAAAAACACACAAACACAAGCAGGAACGAACACACACCGTCATCATTTCCTGAGATATCGAATGAATGAATTGCCTATATCGAACAGTCCAACCGACAGCCAAACAGACAGACGGACAGACGGACTGAAAAGAATTAATTTTTAAATACAAAAAAAAGTGATTCTGTTTCACTTTAGATTCCGTTTTACGCATTTCCTTTCCATTTGGAGTAGAGGAAGATAAATTTTCTTTCATATTGTGTCCGTGTGTGTTTGTCTATTGAATTGTAAATGTAAATTAAATGAAGCATACGTAAGTGTGACTAAGCATTTACATAATAATGGCTTAAATTCGTTCGTTCACTCATTCATTCGTTCAGTCATTCATTCGTTCATACATTCACGTTGACTCATGCTAATGCCTTTGGGGCCTGGGCTGTCTCCACACATATTGGTCACTATGTGGCCCACTCTGGTTCTGTGTGGGCAGTGGCGGAATAATAGTTAGAATGTTCGTAGGAATTGATGAATAGATTTGTACAATTGATCGATGACGGCGGTGTCCCTTTCGGAAATAACAGTAAATTTTGCAGTAGACCTGGAATAAAATCGGTCGTTAACTGAACATTTTACTGCGATATTAATAGATTACTATTTGGTCGAAAAATCTAAGCTTTTAAATAAAATGTCCATTCAAATGCAGAGAATAACATGAATCTACATGAAATGTAGAGCATAACTTCTCGAAAGAATATGTATATTTGTTAAATATTAATAAAGATAGTAATAAAATGAAAAACGATACATACTTAAATCATGCGATCTCGGCATAAATTTACGAACAATTTTAAATAAAAAAACGACAATTTACATATTTTTCTATATTTTCATTGATATAAAGTTATTTGTATTTGATTTAATGAAACGCTAACCTTTAATTTTTTGGAACGTAAATTTTTTAATTTACAGATTTAAATTAAGGAAAAACTCAATATTTTAATTAATATTTTAATACTTTTAAGGATTTTGTACACTAAGGCAATGATGCAGACAACAGTATGCAAAATTAGTAGGAATAAAATTAAGGATGTGCTGACTTTAAAAAAAGTCGGTCTGTAAGTTAGTTTTATGACAGTTGCCATTATTTTAACAAAAAAGCTTCTTATATAGACTCTATATGAGAGATAATTATACTCTCTCCTGCTTTCAGAATTAATTGTACTCTCTCTTTCCTTCTCTAAGCATCATGGTTTTGTTGTGTTAACGTTTGAGTCTATAAAGATAGAATCTATGAGTTATGTTTCAGACAATAGAAAATCTGTTTTTTGTTTAGTAGTTTGAAAAAAGTTACTTTCGTGTAAACTATCAACCTTATAAAACATATGTTTTAAGTTCAAAAGTATACGATCTCTGTGAATTTGTAAACATGAGATAAAAATGGTCACCGATATGTAATACAATATTTTCCTTTAAAAAGGTCTAAGTCCAACCAATAATAATACCCAGCTAGATTCTACCTTGGTAGATATTGGGTGGCAGAGTTTAAACGGGACCGTAAGAGCTGCCAACACAACAAAAAATCCACAAAATGGTTTTGGATGACCGCCGGTTGAAGGTTAGAGATCTAGCTGAGGCATTTAAAAAAGTGCTATACGGGACCTGTTCTCGGGCTACGTGCATTCGATTTGCGATTTTTTATGTTGGCACACTTGTCTCGAACATATGTTCTTCGTTGAGTTTGATTTTGAGAGACATAACAGTTAGACGTATTTTGCTTGTTCGACTATTTTCAGCTGTGTAAAAAAATGGCCCAAAGAACTCGCATAAAATTTTGTGTAAAAAATGGAATAAGAGCTCAAAAGCTCTTTAAATGTTGAGAGTGACTTAGAGTGATTGTACTCTGAGTCAGAAAAATGTTTACAAGTGGTACAAGTTTTTCAAAGAAGATCGAGAATGACGACGCTCGTCCTGGAAGATCCAACAAATCAAAAACCGATGAAATTGTTGAGAAGGTGGAGAACATTTTTATGGAGAATCGTGGAATCACTATTAGAGAATATACAGAGGATGTCGCACAGTGCTCTGTCCCATTAACAAAACTCGATAATAATGTACTGGCTCAAATAATGGTAAAATTGGTACTCATCATATCTTAACAATCAAATTAAGATAAATAATAACAATATTTCTTTATTTAGCTCTTTTTGACACCGCGAGAGGGCGCCAAAGTCAATTGTTGTAGACGCAAATGGACCAAAAAATAAACTACCTTAAATGCATTAGGGAAATTAAACAAAACTTTTTGCATATGATAGTTAATCGAATTCCTAATAATACAAAAATGCCAATTGCATTTGTACTATTCAAAACTGCTTTGGAAAATTCGTATTTTTTGTTAAAATGAAAAAATTTGCATGTTTAATTGAAATGAGAAAAGAAAACAAGAAGTCTTCTGAAACTAAACAAGATCGATATTAGTAAGATGACGGGACACTCAAGCTTACAATCACATCTTCGTCGCATAGGACTAGCACGAAACGATGAATGCAAGGCATGCAGAGAAAACATCGAAACGATGGAACATTTTCTGTGTCACTGCCCGGCTATCACACATGCAAGATCCCAACATTTCGGGTCCGACGTATTGCCAGACTTGACTCATCTCAGAGAATATGACTGGAAGATACTGAGAAAATTCGTGTCTAGTACCGATTTTCTGTAACTCGTGAAGTATAAAAAGATCATAAATAAGGAGCGCACAACAGGCCGAACCACTGGCTTAAGTGTATGTCCATGGACATGAGACGTTTAAACGTCTCCTCTCTTCATGCTAACCTAACCTAACCTAATTGGAATGAGAAAAATAAGTTGGAACAGATCCCTAAAATTTTACGGTACGGTTACTTCTAAATAAAAAATATAAAAACATAAAATAAAAGCGCACAAACACTAAAAAAAATATATACGAGGTATGTTCAAAGAATATCGCGAATTTTTAATTTCCGCGGGCTACGTGTATTTGATTTTTGGTATTTTTGTAGCGTTATGTTGGTACTCATGTCCCTTACTTATGCTGACAAGGTCGGCCATTTTCAATGTTTAGTTCATTTTTGACAGCTGTTGTGCTTGGATGTGCTTTAGCTTGTCTTCGATTTTAATCTATTTCAGAAAATGGATCAAAGAATCTGCATCAAATTTTGTGTGAAAAACAAAATAAAGTGCGCTGACGCATTCCAACTGTTGACTGTGGCATATGGTGAAGCTACCTTGGACCAAAGTAACGTTTATCGGTGGTACAAAATGTTCGTAGAGGGCCGAGAAGATGCGAAGGACGAACAGCGTGCCGGACGGGGTCACAGTTTTCTTTGATTGCAGGGGCGTGGTGCGTGGTATGAGTTATTGCCACAGGGTAGTACGGTCAATAAAGAATATTACCTGCAAGTTATGCGCAAATTGCGCGAAGCAATCCAAAAACGCCCGGATTTGTGGAAGAACAAAAACTGGCTTTTGCACCATGATAACGCCCCTGCACACAAATCGTTGCTTGTGCGCGAATATTTGGCCAAAAACAACACAGTAATGGTGCCGCAGCCACCGTATTCCCTTGACCTAGCCAACAGTGACTATTTTTTGTTCCCAAAACTGAAAAGGCCCAAGAATGGACGACGCTACGCCACGATTGAGGAGATAAAGATGGCATCGAAGGAGGAGCTGAACAAGATCATAAAAAATGATTATTTGAAATGCTTCGAGGATTGGAAAAAACGTTGGCAGAAGTGTATTATATCCGAGGGGAATTACTTTAATAACATCGAATAAAAAACATCGCTTTTAATATGCTGCTTTTATGCCGAAAAATCAAAAATATTTAATATTGTATGGGATCGGAAAAAAATTTGTAAAGATCCCTATTTTTTCAGCCAGATATTATTAATGATATGCCCTCTTTAAACATAAAATATATAAGTTCAAATTATTCGCGCACAAAATTTCGAAAAAGTAATTTTGCCTTAGATCTAAAAATTTTGTAGGTGGTATTCCAAAAACCATCTCCATTAACTTGTAGAACAAACCCATGTTTTTTGCGCCTGATAGTTGACATAATTGCAGAAAAAATTAAAAAAAAAAAATCGTTTTAATTTGGTGTTTTTATGTCGAAATATCAAAAAAAAATATGTTCGCAAAAAAATGATTAATGCCATATTCTCTAAATAAAATATAAAAGTTCTAATTATTCGTGCACAGAATTACGAACAAGTTATTTTGCTTTAGGTCTAAAATGTTCTTGCAACAAATAATTTACAGTAATGCATTTAAGAAGTTCCTAATAGCAACACGGATAATAATTAAAATAACTAATTCATCACTTTGGTCCACGCACCCGACGTTTGACATACAGATATTTTCCCTACTAAGACTTCAACTTTTTCTCACCACATTTGTAATCTACGCAAAATTCCCTTTATGTTTATGGGTCGCACAATATATGGACCCAAACCCTATTTTTCAAGATCTTCTAGGGGCTGTGTTGAGGGATCGTGAAACAATTCCTTCCAAATTTGTGCACAAATTTACTCACAACAAGCATTTCACGCTTTACAAACTTTGGTCAAAATCCAGCGCCACTTTTGAGCGTTCTTTATATATTTATTTTAAAGTCCTTTGAACCCTTTGTGCTGTAGGTACCAAAAGGACTCGCTATATCCCGTCGAAATTTTGCACCGCAACTGATGTATATAAAATATTATGAGATGTTAAATTTCATAAATATACAATGCTTCAATTCAGTGTTAAAATCTGGTGAATTATTGAGGTTCCGGAATAATTAGCATGGGGCTACGAGACCCGCAATTAATTAATTCTGCAATTACTCCTTTTATTTTTGTCACATCGATACATGAAGACAGAGCACTGTGTGTCGTCATATCAGTTGGCTTATGCTATACAATTTTTCGGAAATTTTGGGCATGAAGCGTGTGGCATCGAAGTTCGCTCCAGAATTGCTGATTTTTGAGCAAAAAACTGTCGCATGTTCGTATTTTTTGGCCGAAAAGAGTTTGAGACGATTCAGGAGATAAAAACCGAATCGCCGAACATGCATAACACGTCTAACTGTTATGTCTTTCATAAACTAACTAAACTGATCTAAACTCAAACAACTCAACTAAGAAAATATGTTCAAAACAAGTGTGCCAACATAAAAAAAGTTAATCGAATGCACGTAGCCCGAGAAATTAAAAAAATTTACTTTTCTATTCAACAGACCTCGTACATCGTACAGTCTTCTTCACCGCATTGATTTGGGGCTCAATTAGCCTATTAGTAGCCCCAAAAATAAGAACATCTGCATCATTCGTTTAGACAATTTGGTCAATTAATAATTTAATGGACATACGATTTTTTACTCAAGGTGCATTTTTAGCACTTTTTCTATATTTTTCTCGGTATACCGTACGGAATATCTCTTTTGTATCTGAAGCAAAGTTGTAGATATTAAGTAGGAGAAAAAATACGGAACAAACCTACTTTTAAGGCACTGGATGCACTTTTTTCGGGTAGGTTTGTTCCGCATTTTTTTCTCCTATTCAATATCTACAACTTTGCGTTAGATGGCCAAAATCAATTAATTAAGGTTCGAATTGCTTCAGCATTCACCTTATTTGCAGATTTAGCTCCCTTGAAATATTATTTGTGTCCAAACTTAAAAAATGGCTCGACAGAAAAAGATTTACCAGCAATGAAGAGGTGAAGGTTGTGGTTGAATGCTATTTTCCGGATCTGGACAGTTTCCCAAATTTGTTGTGTTCCTCGTAGTCTTTTAAGACATATTGCTGAACATATTATATATATAAAATGTAAGGATCACAAGGTTTCCTATGCCGATTTATCATAAGAACGTGAAAAAGGTAATATTTTCAAACATCGATACTCGTAAATTCGTTTTTTACCATATCTATCTGAATCAGTTGCCAGAACCTTGTTATTTTTGTGTGTTCCACAATGTTCCTATGGAATTACCATGTAAAAAGTTCTAAAATATTCAAAATGTTGTTGTGCCTACAGATCGATATCAATATTTTCAATATGACCCTTATCCAAATAAAACGTGAATATAAGATCCTCTTAAAATCATCAGTTACTGGCAAGAAAATTTAAATTGTCATCAAATAACCAAATATTGCCACATCATATTGCGACTAATTACTAAATAACAAGAACATTCAAACCCACTGTGTTACTTTGGCTTATATAAATCCTTAGCTTGAAAGTGTAGTTTGGGTATCGTTTTCTCTTAGAACACGCAATAGTAATACTTAACACGCCTCTCTTGTTTACACACACATACCTATGTACATATCTTTCTCACAAACAACTCAGCAAACAAGCAATATAAACCCAAATTTTAGAAAAGTTGTACAACGACAACCTAAACCGCATATAGGCGGTCTTACGTAGACCCAGACTTATGCAAATAGTTGCGGTAACTAACCCAAAAATAAAGAAGGGCCGCAAACACATGGATTCCCAATGAAATCGTTACTGTTACTGGGAGTGTGTGTGTGTGTATATGACTGTTTTTGCATACACAGTGACAACAAAAGGGGGTTGGCAGCAACAGAGGTTACGACAAAATACGACTACGGTTACGGCTGGAATATCTTCTCAAGCAGACACACACACGTAAGCAAGAAAAATGGCAACAAATCGGACTTAAAAGCCACATCTGTCAGTATCTGCAAATGCAGATACGTGCAGCAGTATGCACACAGCCACATCAAGGAGATACACACACGCACACACTGTTGCACCATCTGCATTTGGTCATGCACATGACTGAGAAACGTGTTGTTTGAATATTCCGACAGAGAGAGCGGTAACAGTACCAATACCAATATACCCAATGCAACTACTACTCTTACGAGTACTACTGCGACGTGTATTTGTTAAATAAAACACTTGGAAAATTACTTGGAATTTGAAGCAAATGTTACATATTTCGGTTACGAGGGTTGTTTGATAAATGTTGAGAATATGAAACTCACACACAGAGAGAACGATTATAGTCAATACAATCATAATTTCAGAGCATAATGTAATGGTTATAGAAAACAATGGTTAATGAAAATTTGGCTTTGAAGATTTTAGCAGTAGTATAGTTTACAGTAAGTCATAGATACAAGAAAACCATAATATGGTTATTTGGGGTTCAAATTATGACTGGGAATATAATATGATTACATGAACTTTATTATGTTCACAGCGTCATATTCACCCCTATCGCGAATAATAAGTGGAATATTTGTTCCCTAGATTTCTTTACTTCACGGGAAGTGGAATATGCTATCGTGAATATTAGGGAACAGTTTGTTCACTTCGAATCTGTATGATGTATCGAAAACGAACAGCTGTTCAAAATTTATAAATTATCAGTGCACAGTGAGCGTAAATAACAAGAAGAAGAGTTGAAAAGCATTTAGTTTTTCAAAGTTAAGGTTAAAATATTACTTAAATGTTTAAAAAAAGAATTATTCTTCTATTAGAGGAACAAGAAGGGTGTATAGAACAACGAGCGGTGAAGTTTGAGAGATGCATCAAATCCTTTGGAGTTGCCTGATATACTGTAATTGTCCTTAGTAGCATACGTTTTTTTGTCGAAATAGTTTTTTAGATTTGTTCAACATTACAGGGTAAATAAGGCGGTTTTTACATACCTATTTAATGTACTCGAAAAAATTCTAACCCTGTACTACAAAAAAAACATTTGCGATTACTCCAATTGTAAAACTGAGTGCCTGTCTACAGTCCTTTGCAGATGGTGGGTATCAGAAAGGATTTGGCAAAGATCCTGAAGTCGGCATGGCACAGTCAGTGAAGTACTCTCCCATGTTTTGATTCCACTAGAGTCGAGAATTTGTCGCAAGTGGATAACTTATCGAACTCAAGAGTAAGGGAATGTTATAGCACAAGATTTATGCACTAAATTTGGAATACCCGGTGTCCTTGGATGTATTGAAACGTGAAAATCTTATCACCACAGACAATTAAGCACCTGTAAAAGGTGAAAAGGATAGTTTAGCTAAATGAGACAATCGTACGCCCCCCATTTTATTTTATATTTTCCCGATTTAATCAGATATATGGGCCTGTTTCTGTAACATATTTTCGTTCGTCTACGGCGAACGATCAAAAATCTCTCAACTATTACTTGAATTCTATAAAACGCAGGTTAGTAATATTTTAGATACGAGCTGTTTACGTGCTTTTCTATAGACACAACGAATTCTAAAATCCTGTGACTTATAGATTTCTCGGAATAAATTAGTGATTTTTGATCGTTCGCGGTAGACGAACAAAAATAAGTTACAGAAACAGGCCCTATGTTTCAAAGATAAACGATAGTAAACTGAGGATACGACACGTTAATAGGACATATCACGGAGCTTGTCACGATTCCTTTGTGTGGAGTACGAGTTATTTCAGAAATGTAATGGAACAAGACTATTTATAAAGTGGAAGCAAATTGTGGTTATTAGGTGCGAATATATATACGTATACATATGTATGCCATATATCATACCAACATTTGTAGACGATGGCGGATACCCACTGGAGCCCTGACTGTTAGTTCCATATAGAACTCCTGCAGCTGGCTCTGTCAAACAGAAATTTAATTATGTCCAGGGTAAATGTCGAAACATTATAGAACGGACAAATGGAGTTCTTAAAAATAGATCACTTTGTTATTTTCTAACTGATCCACTCCTGTAAAATAAATATTTTTTAGTTTTATTCAATATTTGAAGACAAAAATAAACATTTTCACGATGAGTCCGTTCTGTTCGCTAGCAAAAAAAAAAATGATAAAATGAACAAATCGAAGTGAAAAGGGAACAAATTCCACACACAAAAATAATTCACGATAGGGGGAATTTTTTCGAACAAGGGAATTATTCAGGGAACAAAATTGCCGATTGGAATTTGGTGGAAAGTGAACACATTTTGGGGGAACATTTATTCGCGATAGGGGTGATTATGTTAACGAGTCATGGTTGCAAGAACTATTAAATTATGCTTAGCAAATATGATCACCGCAACCATATATTTTACTCTGCGCTTGAACCAATTGTCTAAATGTCTCCGAATTCTGTATATGTGTATACGGGAATATATTATGGTGAATTATGACCATAACATGGTTACATTAAGAATATATCACGGTCAAAGTGTCGCAAAGGGGTCTGACATTCCGGGGTTAGTTTTTATTTGCGCCCCACTCATGGAAATTTTATTATTACTAATAACTAAAGAATTGTTTTTAGAAAATGTCAAAAACAGAAAATCCATTTTTTGTACAATTGGATATTAAAAAATGTAATAAAAACAAAAATCTTCAAAATGTGTTTTTCTCATAAAAATACTAGACGTCAATGTCGCACGAATACGTTTCGATTCCTATATTTCTAATTCTAAGGGATAATTTTCGTAATTATTTCCAGAAGAACAAAAAATGTCAAAAATATCTGCCAAACATATTCTACAAATATGTTCCCCGATAATTTCACTACGGGACATCGCAGACGCGTATAAAAAACCCACCTTTTAAAGATCAATTTAGACCCTTTTTGAAAAATGATTTGAGGATTTTCTGCGAAAATTCATTGAAATTGCATTTTTTTAGAAAATTTTATCGAAATTGCATTTCTCTAAAAAAATTATGTTGAAATTCCATTTTTTTCTCAAAATTTCTTTCCTAGAAAATTTTATGATAATTGCTATTTTACAGATAATGTGATCTTAATAAAATTTTTCCACAACAATTCTATAATTTTTCTGAACATTCCTTCAAATTTTTATTTTTCTAAACAAAAAGGTTCAACACAAATTCTAGATTTTTTTCTAAAAATTCATTCAAAATTTAATTTTTTTAAAAATTACTACAAATTTTGTATTTTTCTAAAAAAAAATCATCAAATATTTTTTTTTATTTTCTTTAATTTCGTGGAAATTGCATTTTTCTGAATAATTTTGTTAAAATTTCTTTGTTCTAGAAAAATCTTTGAATTGCATTTCCCTAGAAAATTTTAAGGGATTGAAGATTTCTTCAGATTAAATGTTTTCTAGAAATTTTTTTTGAAATTTCAACGGTCGATGAGAGGTTTAAGGGCCATTGAACAAATTAAAGGTCAATGTACGGATTAAGGGTCAATGAACGGATAAAGATCGATGTGTCGTTTAATGGAACATGACTTCTGAATATTGGGAGGTTTAATTATTATTTCCTAGAAAAAATATTCGTTATTGATTTGTCACTAGGATATTTTCTTGGCTTTAGACCGTCTTTGCCTCTACTATGTATATATAGCATTCCCTCAAGTTACTCAATGAGGGATTTCAGGTCAAGTGAGTAAATTTTTAAAAGCGATGTCTTCTGAACGGGATGAAACTTGCACCAAGTTTAGTCGTATTGGATAGTAGTTAAGACACAAAAATGTCAACGAGATCGGTTACGGACTTTACTAGCTTTGTGTTGAGACCTCCGACGGGATGAAAGAATTATATTAGAAGATAAAGGCTACCTAATTTAATATTATTTAAGGCTTTTCTGAACCAATTACGATAAATAGTTCTCGAGTTATGCTAAAATATATGGTTCACCTTCTTTTTTTAGATGTTTATCTTTATTTTGATAGATAAACAAGTCCTATCCCACTAATAGACCACAAAGCTCTTAAAGGAAGTAGCCTAAGCTTTCTTTTGAGCAAAAAAATATGGAAAATATTTTTTTTTTGTAAAAATGCAATTTTTCATTTAAAAAAAAAATCACAAAAAAAGATTGAATAAAATTTTTATTTTCTTTAAAAAATTGAATAAATATCTATCGAAATCACTTTGTCAAAATGCAGCAGGTAATTAATTAGGATGAGACAAAATAGGACCGTTTTACCAAAATCTCAAATTTCAACACCCTCTAATTCGGACAGCCCTTAACCGATCTCCTTGAAATGTTGTATCATAACTACTATCCAATAGGACTGAACATGGTGCAACTTTCGTCCCGATCAGAAGAGATCGGTTTTAAAAATCGACTCACTTGACATGAAATATCCCGGATAATATTTTTTATCGCAAATCACATTTTATAGACATTAAAGCTAGACCCTCGTGGTGCCTTCAATGGAGCCGACCGAATTCAATAGAGTCAACAACAGAGCGTAACACATTCACATCTTTCATTCAGTCAGTCATCCGTACAATGATAGAAATACACAAATGTTTGTGCATAATGGTTGTGTAAATGATTCCTTCCTTCTCTATTCGCCCCCTTCACCATCTCCATTCCATGTCTACTATCCAGTGCAAAGAGCAGAGCTTCGTTCTTACGTACGTTCGTTGAGAATGTGGGCGGCATCGGCGTTAGTTAAATAATGCGTATAATTTTCACAAGATATTGATTGCATTTCGTACAAAATTGGGTTTACTGTCGGTGTTTCTGTCCGTCTGTCTGTATGTGTGTGTGTGTGTGTCTGTGTGTACATAGTATCTTTGCTGCACGTACAAGTGGTTGTGTGTGCATTCATGAACTCGATTTAATTGTTGTGTATACAAACGTGGAAGAAAATTTAATTGATCACTTAAGATTTACAATATAAATACGAATACAAGGAGAAACACAAACACATACCTACGTACTACTACGAACGTACATACAACTAAATATGGGAACCGCAATGTCTGCATTCATGTTGGTCTGTTTGTGTCACTGCAATGGAGAGTGAATGAGTGTTGCTGTGTGTGATTGCGGTTGGCCTTATCGATGGCTTGCCGTTTACCACACATACACACCCTCACACGCAGATCAGCCCAGACACATACCATCTACAAACACCCACCCAACCATCTACTCGCGCTCTTATTGAGAGTTTAACTTTAACAGTTTTAGGTAATGATTGCGGTTTTAATGTTTCGGTTTCCTACGACTTCCGAGTTATTCCTGTTGCTGTTTCGTGGTCATTCTCTTCAGTTCCACCCGCATCTTCATTTTCCACCTCTCATCTCATGAGTAAATGACGGAGCCATAAGAGACGTAGAAAAAGTGGAGGGAGAGAGACAAGTTGAACAATAATTGTAATGAATTATTGGCTTTTATGCCGGCGGAAAATCATTTCATAGTTCATTGATTTGTTGTAAAAGAAATTAAGGAATTGAGATTTCCGAGAAATTTAATTGAAACACAAAGAACGCTTTCCATTGCAATTAAATAAATTAAGGTTCTTTAATTATGTCGACGATTTATTTAAGAAGGAAATTAGTTCAATATAATATATATACATGTATTTCGATTTTAAACGTATGTTATGTCAGTTATAAAGTTTTGTAAGTAGAACAAAAGTGAGGAATGTTAAGTGGAGTAATCAAATATTAAGCATTTCTTTATTGAAGAGGATTGATTTTGCAAAGAAGAATGGTGAAGAAAAGGAGTTTATTATACCAATTAGGGCTTTAGTGGAAAAACAAATCTTTAAAATTGCAACATTTTTTTCTCGCTGTAAGTGTTGGCTCAGTTGCTTGTGCCATTTAATGTTTTCTTCCAATTTAAAGGGGAAAAGGTTAAATAGTTTGCCCTGGAAAGTGCAATGATTCACTATTTTCTGAACATTGTACACTGAAAATAAGTAATCAAATCATAGTCGAGTAAACCGTCTGAAATATCTTTACATTTTCGGAGGGTTGTATCACAGAATTTATGGGGAATTTTTTCTCAAATAAATGTTGTGGCAACATTGCTGAAATATTTTTGTAGATTTCCAAAGTTTCCTTTCTGCATAAATTCAAAATTCATTAATATTCAGGGCTCCACAACAAGTTTAACCCATATGTGTACAGCAAAAAAACATCTTCTCCAGCGCGGCAAGGTACCTGGGCACTTATATGGAATTTTGTGCAGAAAACTAATATTTATGCACTAAATATCTTCATGAATAATTTAATATACTATATGATATATATAACATATAATTTAAAGTTTACTAAAAGATAGGACTTCTCAAGAAGTTTTAAGATCAACTTATTTATCAACTTCGATAAATTAAATTAAATTGAAAACGCCAAAGGTAGCCGGGAACCTTGGTGAGAAAATAAGGGTTAATACGGAAAATTTAACCGTTCACAAATTGTCAATTTTATATGAAAAAAAAAACACGAAAATAAACTTGGATTTGTCATTGGACGTGCTGAATCGTCACCCTGTAATATAACGAAGTACTTGTCGAAATTAATGCATACAGTGCAAGGAACTTAAATGTCGTACGTAGCATAAGTTACATTTAAAACCAATTATAAAGGGTCCGCCATCTAACGTTTTTTCAACTAGTGCTTATTTCGTGAATGGTAACACTTAGCTCATGTCTGATTTGACAGATAATTAGTTTTACATTACTTTGAAAATCATGGTAATGTTGCAGAATGTGTGCGAAAATTGCGTACGGATTTTGGAAGAAGAGAAGCACCGTCAGCTCCGTATGTTCGTTATCTTGTGAAAAAAAGTGAAAGAAACTGGCATCCTCATCGATAAACCAAAGCGTGGAACAGTGCGTACACGCGAGAATATTGCTGCTGTGGCAGAAAGTGTGCGTGAAGCGCCATCAACATCAATTTACCGTCGTTCTCAACAATTGAACATTTCGGAGACATCATTGAGACGAATTTTGCATAAAGACCTTGGTATGACGCCATACAAAGTCCAATTGGTTGGTCTACTACGTAGTATATAACCCAAATGGTCGACTATCAAGGAATAGACAACCTATATTTCCATCTACTAAGGATTTGATAATCCAACAGGAAAATGTTTACTATGGTTAAACTTCGAAAACTTTTCCAACTGGTCGTCTACTAGTGAGTAGATAAACCAAATGTTTGTCTTATACGCTGTAGATTACCCAACTGGTGGACTACTAAGGAGTAAACCAAACAAACGACCATATACTAAGGAGTACATAACCCACTAGCCGTCTACTAAGGAGTAGATTACTCAAATCGATGTAGATAACCCAAATGACATTCTAGTGAGGAGTAGATAACCCAACTTGTCGTCTACTAAGCAGTAGATAACCAATCAGGTCGGGTAGCAAGGAGTTTTTTCCCTGTAATTATTCCTCTTGGGGTAAATATTCCCAGACACTTGTTCATGAGCGTCTACTATGGAGTAGATAACACAACTGGTAGTCTACTAAGGAGTAGAAAGCCTAACTGATCGTCTTCTTAGAAGAAGATAACTCAAATCGTCGTAGATAACCCAACGGGCATTTAACTAATTGATTAGATAACCCAAATGTCCGTCTACTGTGGAGTAGATAACCCAACTGGTCGTCCACTATGGAGTAGATAAACCCACCTGGTAGTTTATGAAGAAGTATGTAGATAACCCAAATGGTCGTCTACTAAGGAGTAGATAACCCAACTGGTCGTCTATTAAGGAGTATATAACCCCAAATGTCCGTCTACTGAGGAGTAGATAACCCTACTGGTCGTCTACCAAGGAGAAGATAACTCAAATAGTCGTAGATATCCCAAATGACATTCTTCTATGGAGTAGATAACCCAAATGACATTCTTCTATGGAGTAGATAACCCAAATGTCTACTAGAGAGTAGATAACACAAATGGTCGTCTATTAATGAGTAGATAGCCACACTGGTCTTCTATTAGGGAATATATAACCCTAACGTCCGTCTACTGAGGAGTAGATAACCCAACTGGTCGTCTACTAATGAGTAGATATCCGACTGGTGTTCTAATAGGGAGTAGATAACCCAAATATCCGTGTACTATGGAGCAGATAACCCAACTGGTCGTTTACTAAGTAGTGTACTCCAACTGGTGGTTTATTATGGAGTAGATAACCCAAATGTCCCAACTGGTCGTCTACTAAGTAGTATACTCCAACTGGTGGTTTATTAAGGAGTATATAACCAAATGTCAATATGCAGAACCCAACTGGTCGCCTACTAAGGAGTAAAAAAGCCAAATTCCGTCTACTAAGCTGTACAGAACCCAACTGGTCGCCTATTAAGGAGTTTATATCCCAACTGGTCTTCTATTAAGGAGCAGAAAACCAAAAAATCTGTCTACCAAGGAGTAGATAACCCAAATATCCGTCTTCTAAGGAGAAGATAACCCAACTGGTCGTCTACTAATGAGTATATACTCCAAGTGTTGGTTTATAAGGGAGTAGATAACCCAAATGTCCGTCTACTGAATAGTAGATAACCCTACTGGTGGTCTACAAAGGAGAAGATAACTCAAATAGTCGTAGATATCCCAAATGACATTCTTCCATGGAGTAGATTACCCAAATGTCTAGTAGAGAGTAGATAACCCAAATGGTCGTCCACTAACGAGTAGGTAGCCCAACTTGTCTTCTATTAGGGAATAGATAACCGAAATGTCCGTCTACTATGGAGTGGATAACCCAACTGGTATTCTACTAAGGAGTAAGTACATACTCCAACTGGTAGTGTATTAAGGAATATATAACCCAAATGTCCATCTACTAAAGAGTATACTGTACTCCTAAGAAAGAAAGTCACATCTCCATTATAGTAGTTTTGAGATAATTATCTTTTACGTTTCTTAACTTCCGTGCCTTTTAATTTTAGCTTTAGGTTAGGGCCCTAAATTGTTCAATGTGAGCTTGTAAAACCGGCTGCTACCCTAACCTAATCCTAAAGGCGCGAAAGTTAAAAAACGAAAAAGTTAAATATCTCAAAACTACTAAACTGTAAATTTGACCTTTTTCTCAGTAGGTGCGAATATAACCCAACTGGTCGCCTATCATGGAGTAGACAACACAAATTTCCCTCTGCTGAGGATTTCTTAATCCAACTGGTAAATGTTTATTATGGTTGGTAGCCAAGGGATAGACAACCAAACTGTTCGTCTACTAGGGAGTAAGTAACTAAAATCGTCGTTTATTAAGGAGTATATACCCTAATGTGTTGTCAATACAACTGGTTAATATTTACTATGGATGAACTTCGAAAACTAGTGCAATTTGTCGTCTATTAAGGAGTAGATAACCCAAATGTCCGTCAACTAAGGATTAGATAACCCAAATGTGCGTAAACTAAGGAGTTGATAACCGAACTGACCAACCAATTGATATCTCATTAAGTAATATATAAAGATCTCATTAAGTAGTACATCATTCTCTATGTCATCAGTGATAGTTTCCAATTTAACCAGTACTGGTATCAGTAGACTCAGTTACATAGACTCTTAATTTCTCTTAGGGAATGTAAGTGATATGTGGATACCTTCATTACAAAGTCGAATTAGCATGTTTTAAGGGATATTGCAGTTTTAAATTGTAAATATTTCAAATTATATTCAGTCAAAAGTTGGTGATTATCCGTCAACTCAATCGAAAGTTCGAGAAGCGATCAATACCCCGAAAACTACCCGTTTAGACTCAGCATTCTTTGAAGTGCACAGTGGTCCCAATCACAACATTCTTTGGCCAAAAGTCTTGAAAGATTATTTAAATGCTTTGTTTGAGTATCTGACTGAATTAAAAAAATATTTAGCGGCTTTAACAAAAGATTGAGCCGATATTGATGCTGCTCCTGTTTCGCTCGGATTTATTCAAATAATAAAAGAACGGAAACGGAAAAAAATAAAACGGATTTTTGTAAATAAAAAAATCGCACAAATCAACTATTATATTCACAAACAGGACACTTCAAACTAATTTCGTTTTTTTAATATCAGCTTAAGTTTTTGTCATTTACTAACTATTTTTATACCCTCACTTTAGTGTGACGAGGGTATATATCATTTGCTACGGAAAAAAGTGTAACACATCGAAGGAGTGATCTAAGACCCTAAGTATGTTCGGAGGAAATCCGTTTTGGGTCATTTTAAGTCGAATGAGCAATGTCCGTCCGTCTGTCTGTCTGTCTGTCTGTCTGTCTGTCTGCTGGCTGGTGCGCACGATAACTCGCGAAAGGAGTAACCGATTGACTTCAAATTTGGTATGTGGTAATATTTTGATCTATCTCCGGATGAGTTCGAAGATGGGCCATATTGGTCTACTCCTTCTGGTACCTCCCACACAAAGGGTTAAAATTTAGTGAAATATTGATTCTTTAATAACTTCTATACTACTTATTCGAATCTTTTGAAATTCTGCACATAATATTAGTATATTAGTCGCTATTAACTCGAGAAAAATGGGTGAAGTTGGCATGCCCCTTTTGTTACCTCCCACACAAATGGACCATTTTGCATCAAAATTTAACTGCTTATAACTTTAATACAAGTGCATAAAAATGCTTGAAATTGTCCACAGTATAATGTTTTCGTAGCGCCTATAGTCCGGTAAAAAATGGGCATTATTGTACAGCCCCTTTTGGTACCTCCCACACAAATGGACCGTTTCGTACCAAAAGTAAACGGCTTGTAACTTTAATACCAGTGCGGGGCGTGATCACCCCGCTCCTTTTTGTACCTCCCACACAAAATGACCAAATCATACCAAAATTACATAGCTCGTAACTTTAATATACCAGTGCACATAAACGCTTATAGTTCAGCACAATGCAATGTATTTAAGAATGTACTGTTTACCGAAAAATATGTGTATTTGGAAAACCCCTTCTGGTACCTCCCACACAAATTGACAGATTTATTGGTGTAATGTTATATATTACATTACTCACAAAGTGAGGGTATACCTTAGTCGGTTTACCCGACTGAAACTTTCTTACTTGTTAAGTGTTTTTTTTACCTTTCAGTTGCTTCAATTTCATGGGATTTTACAAGACTTATTATCACTTTTATTGCAATCCATGCCATTCTGCTGGTGCTTATGCATTTAAAACTTTCATTAACTAAATCGCATATAATTGTTTTCTAACGATTTGAATCTTTTGTAATCTTTCATTGAGTCATTAAAATGAAAGTCCGTTTAGCTTTACGTTGATTCAAACACCAATGACACCTTAATTCAATACCGCCACCATTAGAAGTTAAAATTGAGAAATCACCTGCAAAATGTGTAATTAGGAATGACAAATAATACGACATGAAATGGCCTTACACTTCACTGAGTCCATTGTCTCGAGTGTAAGTAGGTCCTTGAATTTTAATTACAAATCACAAAGACAACAACAACAGCAGCAGCAGCTCTAGAACAGTGCGAGAGATGCCATTTGCAATTTCGCAGTAAATCTCGAAAATTGTTGAGCACTTTATAATCAGAATCTATTCATGATTCACGCACTAATGACCTTCATTTGCAGGCGGGAGTGAGGGGGAGAGGGAGGAATGGGGCGGATAGTAGTAGTTGTAGTTGTTGCCGCTGTTCTTGTCGTGTTCGTAGTTGTTGTCGTTTTCATATTCAAATTCATTTGAATTTGTGTGGGAATTTATGACGAAAAGTTTACTTTTCACTTTTTGCTAAGAGTTTTTCTATGTATTTTTTATGTGTCAGTGTTCTTTGGTTCCTGGCCTACAATGGCTCGAATGGCATTTGCCTCCGTCCGTTGCGGCGTTCCTTCGTTCTCGCCTCGCGTCGCTCGATGACGGCTGTTTGCTCGAGCAGTTGCAAGTCCTTTTGTGCCAAAGTTTGTGATTGCTGCCCCGCTCGAAACCGTGTTGCCACTGCTGCAAGCACGTCTTGTCACCTCATGCTGATATCTTTTGTTTCGAGAAGGCAGCTACGCTAAGTACGAAAGCAAAGAAAACTTCTCTGTGTTTGGGTTGGTTCGGTTCTGTTCTGTTTAGTTCTGTTGTTCTCTGTTTTGTGCTGTGCAATGCCGTTCCTCGTGGTACTCTCGCTCTATTCATGTTGCAACATGCCATCTGTGGCAAACACAAATGAATCTGGGTAAAGAAAGACAGACAGACGGACGGACGAAATGACGAACAAACAATGTAGATGCAGCAGCGCGAGTTGCACTGCAAGCAAAGCGTATAATTTTAGTTTATTGTCCTTGAAATGAGAAAGAAAGAAATTAAAAAGGCCCCGAAGAAGATAAAAACGCAGAGCCTTGGGAGGAGTCACTTTGTGGGGGAACACAGGGCAAGGCAAGCAACCCACAAACCAACCAAGTCATCTGTATGGAAATTTCTTTAAATTGAGTCTTAATCACTGCGGCGCATAATGGAGGGCGGCAGGGGAAAGTGAAACCGCCGGGAAATTAAAATGATTCTGCTTAATGAGTTGTAATTCACACTTGATTGAGTTTCAGCATTTATGCGCACATTTCACAAAACAGGATTAGGGAGAGCAAAGCGTTTCTTTGTCTTTGTGAAACCGCAGTAATGCTATTGCAGATGTAATTGCTTGAGGTGGCAAACGCACACAGTCAACCACCCACGCTCACGGCACACATCCCTACAGAGAAAATTCTAACGGCTTCTTATGATCCCAAAAGTATGCAATGGATTGGAAGCTTTCTACAAATCAATTTATGTAAATATTTGCTTTCAACTTTATCTTTGGGGTAGAAAATTCCCATTTAATTTTTCTTAGGGAGGGAAGTCGAAGGCTCGTCTCTTTATTTTTGACTCTCAAATGCAGATGTAATTGCTTAAATTGTTTGAAATACACATGAAACGTCATGCTAAGGCACAAAAGTTGCCTAAATGTAGACAGCAGAGTTTTAAAATGCCTTTATTGATGGCATGTATATTAGGCTGGAATGAAAAAAAGGAAGATTTTCAAATTGATTGTTTAGGCAGTAAAAGCGTTATGTTCGGCCATGCCTCTCCCCCAATTTTGTGGTTTTTGTTGCGTTAAGAAGTGAAATCTAGGAGAACTTTGTATGGGGGCTATATCAAAACATGGACTTATGGCTACCGTTGTTCGTGTGAAGGTTTCCGGGTATAAATAAACCCCAGTTACCAATTTTCAGCCCTATTAGTTGACATTTACGGTCTCTATGACGTTAAGAAGTCAAATCGGACAGATGCTATATATGGGGACTATATTAAAATATGGACCGATATTTCCCATTTTCAATCCCAGGTTACCTGCAGCTATAAGAAGTATCTATACCAAATGTGAGCCACCTAGCTCAAGTATTATAGATTGTAGCGTGATTACAACAGACGGACGGACGGACATGGCCCATTCGTCTTAGAATTTTAAGACGATTAAGAATAAGAAATGTTAAGAAATGTTCTACAAAAATGTTAACCATAAAATTTTACTATATATGTGAGAATACACAAAAAAAAACAAAAAAAATCATATTAAAATCCTCTTTAATGGTATCGATATTGCTTCGAACATCATGTCGTATAAGTAATGCAATTCATTCAATCTAGTGTCTTTTTTTTGGGCTTTGGATGGCTTGGGGGCCTTTGGTTGGCTTGACAAATGTAACGGAATGATATTCAGGAGTTCCCGGACAGCAATATTAATCCCCAAGGCTATTAGCAGCAGGCGATGTCACACAAGTTCCGTGCGATCCAATAAAACAATTGCGTTATTTACAAAAAATCACAATTAAAATTTTTGAAATTAAATAAAATTTAATTAATATTTCAACTCGTTATTTTAGGAACAGAAAAAAATCGCTTCATATATATGTTTAGGGTACACTCTAAACATATAATTACCCCTATCGCGAATGAAATTTCCGGGGGAACAATTTGTTCCCCTGAAAAAATAATGTGAAAAATCATAGAGAAATAAGGGAACATTTGCACAAAAATGCCATTGACAGTAAGAGCATTTATGAACAAATCATGTATGCTATTTCACGTGGGATAATTTTCACCTTTTCACTCAGATTTTTCACCTTAATTTTTTTGGCGAACAAACTCTTCCCCCAAAAACTTTATTCGCGATAGGGGTCAATATTGGGTACACACAAAAAGTATATATTTTTGGGAAAATTTTATTCTAAACAAATCTTTGTTTACATCCCAAAATGTTTTTATTTGGGACGATCATTTCCGAAACAAATATTTATATGCCCTTAATAATTCAGAAAATACGTCAATACTAATTCAAAGTTATTTTTTTAGAAATGTTTAATGTTCGCAAAAATAATAAATAATAATAATTGAAATAGCATAATCTTGGATCAAAATAAATAACTTAAGATGAATGACAAGAAATGATGAGAAATTTAGTTTGCGTTGCAAATATATTTTGTTGATTTTCAAATAAAATTTATATTTTCAGAAATATATAGTATTTAAAAATTTGTGTTACAAATATATTTCCTTTCGATTCAAACATATCAAAAATGGCTATTTTGCCCCGTGTATGTGTGCAATTTCAGAAGATTCGAGTTAGTAGTATAGAAGGTATAAAATAATCAATATTTCACTAAAAGTTAATCCTTTGTGGCGAAGGTACTAGAAGGAGTGGACCAATATGGCCCATCTTCGAAGTTAGCCGGAGATAGAGAAAAAAATTACCGCATACCAAATTTGAAGTCAATCGGTTACCGTGCGCACAAGCCAGCATTAATATGGCTTATGGCTTTAATATCAGTTTATGCTTTTATAGTACCTAGAGTCCACAGAATAGTGGCGTTATTGGCACGCCCCTTTTGGTACCTCCGACACAAATGGACTATTTTGCACCAAAAGTTAACATATTTTAACTTTAATACCAGTGAATAATTTAAATTTTTAACGGTATAATGCTTTTATAGTATCTAGAGTCCAGAGAAAAGTGGCCGAATATGTTTTTGGGACTCAAGGTGAGGGGATTCATAAGTTGGTTTTCCCCGACTGAACTTTCTTACTTGTTTTTAAATATGATTTCCGGCATATGTCCGCCGAGGCAACGAGTAACATGGTCCATTCGATCAGTCCAATTTTATACTACTTTTTCCAATAAATCTAGCCGTATGGCGTCAATAGTGGCTTGAATATTGGCTTCCGATGCTTTAAGAGCTCCTGGTTTGTCGGCATAAACCAATGACTTAACATAGAACCATAAAAATAAATTCAGAGGCGTTAAATCGAGAAGCCAGTGAACCAGACAACTTCGGGAAATATAGTTGTCACCAAATTGATTTTTGCAATAAATCAAGCGCGCTGTATCGATTTTTGGCAAACAAAAAACAAAATAAGCTTGTAGCAAAATGTAAATTAAATATATTTTTGTGCAAATATTTTACTATTACACCGTGCGACAAAATTGAACAAAAATCAATGGTCATGAAAATGTCTACATAATTCTGAAAGCTGACAAGAAACAGAACAAAACTGTATACTCAGTTTAAATGGACATGACATTAGTGATATTGTTATTCCATTTTTTTTTTTGTAATTTATTTGAAAGTCCTAATAAGACGACATTGGTATCAAATGAAAGTGCACATTTTGGGCTATCTAAACGCTATTTTTGTTTTTAGAAACTGGAATTTAAAAGTTGAAAAAATGGCCTTGCAAATTTTTGTCCTTCATTATCCTTTAAAAACCACGGTAGAAAATTTTTCAAAAATATATATTTTGCGGATCTTACTGTTCAGTTATTCATATCCAAATTTTAGCATTCTACGTTGATTAGTTTGTTTTTTTTTAGAACTATTTTAATGTTATATTGATGGTTATTTTCATAGTTTCTTATTTACAGAAATCAAAATTGAAGCTTCATCCCGATCAGAAGACATCGGTTTTAAAAATTCACTCACTTGACATTAAATCCGTCATTTCTGAAAGTGATGGTAGGTAATTTTAATCAACTAAGAAATTATACTTATAACTCGCCAAATTTTCAAGCTGTTAAAAAAATTACCTATTTATATAATTCTTTCTAGTAACAACTCATATTCCACTTTAAATTGTGCGTCAAGGAAGTCTACACTAAACCTATTTACCTCTGACTACTTGCAATGTGTATCGCCGCCTCCTCCTCCTCGTTCTTGATTGCCTTCTTCAACAAAATAAGATTTGCCCATTACACTCGAAGCACGTCCGTGTGTGTGTGTGGTAATGCATTAAGATGAACAACTCGTAAAATGAACTGTATGTGAACCTTAAATTGCATTACCTTTAGTCGATTTAATTGTCCTGACATTTGTTTCGGTCAAGACTGTCAGGAAAATTGTGAGAATTCCCCAGAGTAATGATGGCTCTACGATTTGTTGGTGCAGCAGCAAATGCTTAAGGAATTGCATTGGGTTTGCAGTTACTGACAAAAATATCACCTGGAGTATTGGAAAATCGACATTGTCGTTATTGCCCTTAAAAGCCAACTCAATGGCCATGTCTGACATTGTAGCAGACCCATTGGTACTATGGCCATGTTGTCAGGTAATGCTGTAAGCCATTATCCTTGTTGTGGTAGTCGTCGTCGTCATTGTTGTTGTCGTTTTTGTAGTAGTGTAGTAAATAAACTAAAAATGACAGTTTTAGAATGCTTGCCCATACACACAAAGACACACGTATTCACACTGAGATAAATGTTTGACATCTACAACTGAACAAGTAATAAGAAGGATATTTCAACAACTGCCAGTAAGAAGCAACCAGAAGCAAGTCAGAAAACTTGAAAAAAGACATTTTGTTCACCTCTCTCCACTCTCGACTACCACTGCAACATAATGCGATAAGTATGAACGAAATGTTCATAACGATTGTGACGACATGCGAAAGGCATGAGTAAGGAAGAGACGAAGCAGCAACACAAGACTTCCTGAGAGAAAAAAAAGACAAGTCAGCCTCGAAGTAAACCAAACTGTGCACGGCAAGACGTCCCTGCAAGGCAAAAGTTAAGATGCCATTCCAGAGGGCACAACTTAGCCCCGTGCACTGTCATGCAGAACACAGACCACAGAATGAAGAGAACAAGCACCGCTGCGCTGTCCTTGCAGCCCTCATCCTCGTCAACGACATCCTCGAGAAGAAGAAATTACTTTGGACAATATTTAATTTCACCAAGGAAATCATAAAACTCAATACGAGAATGAATGGATGAAAGTAAAAAACCACTACGCCAACCACACAATCTTTTTTCCATTTCCCGCCATAGCCACTATGGAGAAACACACCCCCATATTCCATTCGCCCCCTCTCTACATTATTGCTTGAGCTGCACTCCTAAACGCCTAAGCAATCAGTGAGGCACAAAGTGTACCCGCACCACTTCTTCTCCGTCTCCGTCTCCGTCTACGCCTTCTAGTCCTTGTCCTGAAGTTAACAATACCATTTGTAATAGAATTTGGTGAAATGAGATACAACAAAACATGACGAGTTTTTCCTGCGCTGCACGCAGTTCTAATGATTGGATTTCGTGCCACATCTAGGATACTTATTACTGCTGTAATAAGGTTGTAAGATGTATGTAAGTAAGCATGGCAGAGGGAGTAGTATGAATAATTTGGTACACAAAATATGCTATACCCCAAATTGTTGTGGGATCTCTGTCTGATCATTACTCAGACCAATTAGCTTATTACACCAAGCAGGACCAAGACGGGCCTACTCATGAAATAGACCTAGAGTTTATGCGTCAGCTCGGAACGGACAGTATAGTTTGTGAAGTAGAGCATTTATTTAGAGATCATTCACGCTGAATAAACTCAGAGGATGTTAACCGAGATTTGAACCTGGACTATGATGGGACTCATGCGACGTACCCTGCAGACGGTACACGGTACATACCGGTACATGGTATGTAAATAATGATTTTTAAATGTAATTTAAAAGGAATAAAATGAAAAGAAAAGGAATAAAATGTAAAAAAAATGAATAAAATGGTAAAAGAGGATAATTACAGAACTATATTTGCAATTAATATCACATTATTGTCTGTCGGGCTTGAAACCAGAAACTCGAAGTTGCAAAATAATCAATTTGTGCGGGAGGTACTAAAAGGGGCGTGCCAATGACGCCCATTTTCACTGGGCTCCAGGTACTATAAAAGTATTACCCTGCACAAAATTTCAAGTATTTGTATGCACTGTTATTAAATATATAAACAATTAAATTATTTTACAAAAATGGTCCCTTTGTGTGGGAGTTACCAAAAGGGGTGGCGATATATCGACGGATAAACTATTAATGTGTAAGGAATTACAGAACTACAAAAATATTATACTGTACACAGTTTTAAAGTATTTTTATGCACTTGTATTAAATATAAAAGCAGTTCAATTTTGATGGAAAATGGTCCATTCGTGTGGGAGGTACCAAAAGGGGCGTGACAACTTCGCCCATTGTTGAAATTTGGTATGAGGGTAGCCCTAAGGAGGTAGACTCAGAAATTGGCAGGATTTTTCGAAATTCGAACATTTACGCACACAGTGGGGTAAAAGGTGATAAATGTGGTACATCAGCCAAATCTAAATGGCAAGAGCTAGAATCGTGAAATTTTGTGTGAGGGTAGCCCTTATGAGGTAGACTCAGAAATTGCCAGGATGTTTCGTAATTCGAACATTTACGTACACAATGGGGTAAAAAGGGAATAATGGGATAAATGTAGCCAAATTCAAATGGCAAGAGCTAGAATCGTGAAATTTGGTGTGAGGGTAGCCCTTATGAGGTAGACTTTGAAATTGACAGGATTCGAACATTTACGTACACAGTGGGGTAAAATGGGAAAAATGTGGTACAACAGGGACGTAAAGAAGAACAAGGAGTGATTTTTTAAAAATCTAGGGGCACAGTGGGGCATGTACCATATTTATGGTACCACCGCCAAATTTAAAGCCAAACATTAGAATGGTGAAAATTGATGCGAGGGATGTCTTTATGACAACTGATCGGTGTATTCAGTTCTTTTTGTATTCGTAGTTTTCGGGGCACAGTGGGGCAAAAGTGTAAAATACAGTGGCTTCAAAATGTCAAACATTGATCAATGGTTCCAGGGTAAATTTTGGAACATAAACTGAGATTGGAAGTTATTTTTAGTAATTCTAACTTTAAGAGGCACAGTGGGACAAGACGGGTTAATTATGGAGCATGGGGAAAAAAGGGAACAATCTGCCAAAATTGGAACATAAACATGACATATGAAGAGTTTATATGGTTTTAGTAGCACTGTGGTCAAAAATGGTTAAATAGTGGAGTGGAGAAAATATGATTAAATATATTACAGTCGGGGAAAAAGGTTTAAGTGTGCTAGCGTGGAGACACATTTTAAATAAGGTACAGTGAGACAACAATTTGTTAAATATGGTACTGTGGGGTAAAAATTTTGTACAGTGAGTTAAGAGTTGAATGGGCACAGTTGTGCAAAAAGGGGTAACTGTGGTACAGTGGGGTAAAAATTGTCATATGTATGAATGTGGTAAAGTGGGACAAAATGGGTTAAAAATGGTACAGTGGGGCAAAAAGCGTTAACTATCGAACAGTGGGGCAAAAATGTATTTCCTATGATACAGTGGGGCAAAAATGGTTAACTATACAGTACAGTGGGTCATAACTGTGTTAAATATTGTACAGTGAAGCAAATCGAGTTAAATATGGTACAGTGGGGAAAAAAGTGTTAAATATGGTACAATGAGACAAAGGGTTTAATGTGACACAGTGGAGCAAAATGGGTTAACTATAATACAGTGGGGCACAATTAGTTGAATATGGTAACGTGGGACAAAATGGGTTAAATATGGTACAGTGCGTCAAAAAACTTTAACTATTGAACAGAGGGAAACAAATGGTTAAATATTGTACAGTATGACAAAAATGGTTACAGTGGGCACAAATAGGAAAATATGGTAACGTGGAACAAAATGGGTTAAGTATCGTACAGTGGGGCAAAAAGCGTTTACTATGGAACAGTGGGGCAAAAATGTGTTAACTATGGTACAGTGGGGCAAAAATGGTTAAATATAGTGGACAAAATATAGTAGGACAAAAAGGTGTTAAATTTGATTCAGTGGACCAGTGGATTCAGTGTGACAAAAATGGTTTACTATACAGTACAGTGGGGCATAACTGTGTTAAATATTGTACAGTGGAGCAAAGAGGGTTAAATATGGTACAGTGGGGCAAAAACTGTTAAATATGGTACAGTGAGACAACGGGTTTAATATGACACAGTGGGGCAAAAAGTGTTAACTATAATACAGTGGAGCATAATTAGATGAATATGGTAACGTGGGACAAACCGGGTTAAATGTGGTACAGTGGGTCAAAAAACAACTATTGAACAATGGGAAAAATGTGTTAGCTATGGTACAGTGGGACACAAATGGTTAAATATGGTACAGTATGACAAAAATGGTTACAGTGGGCACAAATAGTAAAATATGGTAACGTGGCACAAAATGGGTTAAGTATGCTACAGTGGGGCAAAAAGCCATAGTAAACGCTTATTGGGCAAGGACAAAAGGTTGTTAAATTTGATTCAGTGGACCCAAAACGGTTAAATATGGTACAGTGGGTCAAAAAGGGAAAAAATGTGTTAAATATGGTTTAGTGGAGCAAAAAGGGTTAAATATGGTACGGTGTGGTCCCTGAGTGCAAAGGTAGCTCTTACAGCATAAACCAAAGCTATGAAATTGTTATTTCCAAATAGGTTCTTCTACTTAAAACGTGGGGAAAACAAGTTAAATAAATGGCATAGATAGACATAGACAAAAATGTTGAAATACGGTCTAAGCTTGCGAATTTGGATCTTGAAATATCAATTATCATTTTAAAATATTGTATAATCGTGCAAAATTGGTTTATTATGACAAACAAAGGGTTAAATGCGGTACAATGGAGCGATTCCCCTTCGTAGGGGTAGCAACAGCTAACGTATGAACCAAAAAAAAAGGTTTTCAACGTACAGAGTAGGAAAAGGGATAAATATTGTACCTTGATGTCAGGGTAACTCTTGGAACACAAATGAAACGAGGGTTCGTATTTGATATATAAAAGTAATCAAATCTTCTTCATTTTGCACCATATGTAATAATCATGTCATTTTGAAAGAACGAGGTATAACTATTTTACAGTACCCTAAACAGAAAATAAATAAAAAATGGGGGCTGCGAAGCGCACCGGGTTAAAGCTAGTAATCAATATTTCACTAAATGTTAACCCTTTGAGTGGGAGGTACCAGATGGAGTGGACCAATATGGCCATCTTCGAACTAATATAAAAAATATTAATATAAAAAATATTACCGTATACCAAATTTAAAGTCAATCGGTTACTCATTTCGAAAGTTATCGTGTGCACCAGCCAGCAGACAGACGGACATTTCTCATTCGACTTAAAATTACCCAAAACGAATATCCGGCGAACATACTTAGGGTCTTAGATCACTCCTTCGATGTGTTACACTATTGGCCGTAGCAAATGATATCGCTCACTTACTTCAAGACTGTCATAAGTAAAAATTTAAAATGTTCAAGATGTGTAACTATAAGTCCGTATAAAAAGATAAGTAACATAAAATACGATTTTTAAAAATTGTTGTTTGATTTGTATATTGTTGTTTACTTATAAATTTTTTTGAGATTAATCTATGGATATTTGCAAAATTCCCATTTCTGTAAGCTAACCTCAAAAATTTTAAATTTTGAGTTATGACAGACAGTGAGCGATATATACACTCGTATCACTAAAGTGAGGGTATAAAAATAATAGTAAAAATATCATTTAAATTGAATATTCACAATATTTGAGAGGCTGTTAATCTTTACTGAATAACACTGCGATTCTTTTCTTAAAGAAAGAGATGTAGACTTGTGCCTAGTCTCCATTATTTCCTTTGGTCACTTTTTCCTAGGACTAATCGCGCCCGCGATAATTGGATGTTATAATAAAATTTTTTATAAATATATATATAAAAAAATCGGAGATAAGACTTTTTTTCTTGAAATTTTTTAATCGCGGAATGGCTATCGCGAAAAATTTTATATCAATCTATTCGTCAGAAATCATGAATTTCGACTATATAAAAATAAAAGCTCTCAATTTAGGCAATTTTATAGACTATAGAAAATTCGCAATATGGTGATATTGGAAATATTGCGTAAATTGTAAAACATCTTACAAGTTGTGTTACGATTCTAAATTTCCGCTATTTTTTGTACAGTTTAGTGTAACTAACATCGCTTTTTACTGTTTTCGCTATAACTCGCGAAGCGAAGCAGATCCGATTTTGATCTTTTCACAGTTGAGTAGAGGGGATGATCCTGAACAAAACCTCATTAACAGTTTTTGGCGTCAATCTAGCCAAACTTGTTAACCCTTGAGGTACGCTGTGCCTTCTTTACAATGAAACAAACACCCGATGAAATCTCTTCTTGAATAATCGTTTATCTATGAAGTATCTACTGCTTAGGGCAATATATGCGTATTTCTTTTGTCAAGACACTTCTGGTACTCCCTTAGAAATCGGCGGATTCCCCACAACCTCTGCAGCAATCATCTAAAGGTTTTCATATTCAGTATTTTAGACAACTCTTGCTATAGACTATGACTATAGACGCAAAATGTTTCCACATTTGTTGCTGCGACACAAAGTACCATATACTCGTAGCTCGAGCTCGAGGCTGGTTTATTTGCCAACCACTCCAAACAGATTGACCAATTCATACGAAAATAGTTTCCACAAATTTTCTATCATCATCCCAATGGATTTATATTTTATAGTTTAGACTAGTTTATCAATTAAACTATCAAATTTCATATTACAATTCAAGCAAAGTGGGAGTATACTTTAATCGGTTAGCTTGACTAAAGATTTCGTACATGTTCCAAGCCATTTAATTTCCTTTTAAGTGACACTTTCGTGTTTTATTTCACACCGAAGTAGGTATATGGTTCTCCTCTCCACCATATAGATTCCTTAGATTTTTCTGTCAATAGAACTAAATTTGTTTGTAAAAGTGTCGAATGTACATTGATTTGACCTTGCCTCTGTATTCACAAATTGTCTACGACTGTTTTCTGCTCAATTACTTGCCAAATGGCACCCGCATGGCGAAGCACTTTCTCACAGTCGGACTTAATCGGAATTGTAGTCTGAGCCTATTAATCACTAATTCGTTGAGTCATCTGTGCTCCTCCCGTGGTGGAGGATTCTTCGCCGTATTTATGTTGGAAGGAATATGGGGCTCCCAAAATATTTTGCTATCATTATTTGCTGCTTTTCTGGCTAATGACATATTTTTGCAAAAGAATTTCATATATAATAATAAAAAAAAACAACTTGAAACTGCTCAAGGTCAGCCAGCCATTGAATTGGTGGATATTGTAAAATGAATGGCGAAAAATTACTGGGGAAGAATTTTCATTGAAATATTAATATCTCAGATTACTTTACAATTTAACTACGCAAAAAGAAAAATTGAAATGGAAAAAAAAACAAAGATAAATTACGCTGTGCAACAATATCAGACAAATGAAAATATATCGGGATGGGACTAGGCTGAGAGGAAAGTTCTACTAAGCCTGCAGAATAAAATACTAGCCGAGTTAACGCTGTTAGGTTAGGTACAGTGCGATGTTTTTGAGGTATCTACTGATCAGTGTAAAACAGGCGTATTTGTCTAGTCTCTTCTGGCACAAATTCATTCAAATATAGGGTTTTCCAACAAGAGGTGTTATTTTGAATCACCCGGTATTTCGGTAGCTGTCACTTTTGAAGCTTTTATTCTTTGACATTTGACAAGTAGAAACTACGCCATTACTAAAAATGGAACGATACACGATCAAAAAACGATACGAACGATACAAAATCATCTTGACTGATGAGGCCCATTTCCACCTCGGTGGCTACGTCAACAATCGAAATTGTCGCATCTAGGGCTCGGAAACCCCAAGAGTTGTTGTTGAGAAGCCTCACCATCCTCAACGTGTAACTGTTTGGAGCGGTTTATGGTCTGGCGGGGTCATTGGACCTTACTTTTTCGAAAATGAGGTTGGACCAACAGTTACGGTGAATGGATTACGCTATCGAGAGATGATTAATGATTTTTTATGGTCGGAGTTGGATGGTATTGATCTGGACAACGTTTATTTCAACAAGACGTGCCACACAAGCAACGAAACCATTGCTCTGTTACGGGAGAAGTTTCCGGACTGTGTTATCTCTCGAAGAGGTGATCACAATTGACCACCGAGATCTTGTGATTTAACACCTTGCGACTTCTTCCTTTGGGGCCACGTGAAAGATAAGGTCTACGCCAACAGCCCAGCGTCGATTCAAGACCTCAAAGATAGAATTCGTGAGACTATCAAGGACATAGGGCAGCCACTTTGCGATTTGGTTATGGAAAATTTCATGAAAAGAATATGGTCCTGTAAGCGTGGTCGTGGTGGCCATTTGGCTGATGTTGTTTTTCATTATTAACGGCATACCTTCCTCTTTATTATGAAATAAACATCCGATCATTTATCTCAAAAAATGGAATTTTTCCTTGAATACCAAAATAACACCTCTTGTTGGAAAACCCTTTATAATTTGCACACAAACCCTATAAAAATATTTAAATATTTCCTTTTTTGTCTTTTAGATAACTATATCAATGACTATAGACTGAAAAAGAATGAACAAAATGTTTTCACCGTTCGGGCTCCCTCACAAAGTTAGGTTAAAGGGAGGTTGCATAATGTTTTCAAATGCAGATATCTTGTAAAATATACAAGACATTTCTTGGGTGTTAAAGAGTTTTTTTTTTGTAATTCCATACAAAATGTATTCCGTGCAGTGTTTTTGCTTTCAGTCAACAGTCCTTCCCAGGACATAAACAAGTATATTCACATACAAGGACCCGCAAATACATATGCATGAGTATGCATGGCTGCGTCTACATTCATATGTATGACTAGCTCAAGTGGAAATGAATCGAACAATTGCAATATTGTCAATGTTGTCTTCGTTCTTAAAGTTCTGACTGTCAATTCCTTCCCCTCCTAGAAATGTGAATACGATGTATGGAAGAAAATCCAAGTGATTGTCATCCTTTTGCTCCCGAAAAGTGGTAGTAGTAGTTTTTGTTTTCTTCTTATTACTATGCTTCCTCTTCGGCATTCACTTCCAGAGTGTCTTTCTTTCACTACATTGGCATTCATTCTGGCAATCTAAAAGAGTCGGTGGTGCTCTTCCTTTTGGGTATTGTTAGTATTGTTGGTATTGTTGCTGGTAGAGTACACTGTTGTATCCCTTTTTTATGTGTTTAGCTGATGCTGTACGAGCATTATGTATTATGGTCCTTGTAGCTGTTGGCGTTATTGTTTTCTTTTCTCGCAAATAATAACAGCTTAAAATTGTCAAAAATGTACTTTTAGTGTTTAGTGACAACAAGAAGCTGACGAAGAAAAAATATACAGGGGGGCACGGACAGAGGGAACGACGACGAGAAGGATGAGCAAAGAAGTAAATATTTCTAAAGAATCCTTTCTTTGGTATTTCGCATTATTATTATTTTTTATTATTGTTATTATGAATAACAAAAAAAACTATTCTATGGATTTTAGGGAATATTGGAACAGCGAAGAATGTCAAAGGGTTTATAGTACATTTAACCAACAACTATAGAGTGACGACGACATACTTACATACATACATACTCGGCGTACAACAGCCATAACTTCGACAATGACACAACGACAACATAGACATAACCCAAAGTAATAGCAACGGAAACGGAAGGAAATGATTGTTTGATTTCAAATTCGAGCAAAACATAGGCAATGACTTTCAAATGAGGTTAACCGGATGTAAGCGAAGGATAATTTGCACAAATGATGATGAAGTTTTATGGTCATTCGGCATTTGTTTAGTTCGATCAATTGTTTACATATTTTTTCGGAGAAATGAAACTAACAGTGGCTTTTGGCTATGGCTTCATGGTAACTTACTAATATAGATTAAAATATAAATATTTTATTTCATAACTAAGGATGTATTTAAGGGATATAAACAAATTTTGCTGTTTGGTACAAAAATAAATATTTGTTTTGATACAAAATGTTAAATATTTACTAAAGGCACATTTTCAAATATTGGCAACAATTAACCATCGAAAAGTTTGTTAGTATGTATGCATTTCTAACATGCACAGTGGTCGGATACGTGGAAAGGAAATTGAAATCCTAATATGATGTGGGTCTATCACATCCATATTTAGGATCTACATATTAAATTTCTTACAACCTCCCAAGGATAAAAATATAAAAAAAAATGTTAATTGTTAATTGTAATCATGGTTGTCATGATAATGTTTTGAATACAATGATGAAGATCTTGATTTCATACCATTACACAAATATATATTTACCAAATATCTAGCGCAATTTTCCCAAAACACAGCGTTTTGATAGTAATCCTACCTGAAATTAGATAAAAGGAGAAATAGTATGATTACAATTATATAGGACGTGTATAGATAATATGTAATAATTATTAACAATTTAATAAATAAATAATGTTTTTCTTGATATCCAGCTTTATATTTTTGTATTTTTATAATTTTGAAAAAAAGTTGCAGGTGACCAAATCTAGCGAATACGGTGGTTGAGGCAGGATTATGGTATTCTTTTCGGCCAAAATTACAAACATGCGACGGTTTTTTTAATCAAAAAGTCAACAATTTTGGAACGAACTTCGCTGCCGCACGCTTCATGCACAAAATTTCCGAAAAAATTGTATGACATGAGCCAACTCTTATGCCGACATCCTCTGCAACTTCTCTAACACAGTACAACATATAAATTTGGGACTCAATTCTGAGAATTGGACGTGAAAGTAGCCCCAAAAATAAGAAAGTCTGCAATCATTCGTTAAGTCAAGTTGGATCAATTAATAACACAGTGCGACAAAATAAACTCAAGTTGAGAAGCAAATGACGCGACACTAATTTTCCGGTAGGTCTTTTCGAGTAAAACACAAATCTTTTGTTTTTTTTTGAATTCCCCGGACAGCCCCAAAATCCGGATTTACGGGTAAAAAACCAAATTTCTTGACTTTTTCCACTTGAACGCCTATAACTTTTTGGACTGTCGCACTGTGTAATTTAATGGCCATACAAATGTTTTTTGTTCAAGGTCGATTTTTTGCACCTTTTCTATATTTCTTTCTAGGTATACCGTACGAAATATCTCTTTTGTTTTGTTGTATATGGGGAAATCCACGACAAATCTACGGTTCCAAAAAAAATTTCAGTTTTAATTTTTCACGTTTTGTTATATTTTTTAGTAGACCTGAAGAAACGCTTTGTGGAATTTTTTGAGATTTTTCCGATTTTAAGGCACTGGATGCACTTTCTTCGGGTAGGTTTGTTCCACATTTTTTTTGTTATCCTATTCAATATAAACAACTTTGCTTCCAGAGGATGCAAAGTGCACTGGATGCACTTTCTTCGGGTAGGTTTGTTCCACATTTTTTTGTTGTCCTTTTCAATATATACGGTATGTTCAAAAAATATCGCGAATTCCCCTCGGATATAATACACTTCTGCCAAAAGTTTTTTCCAATTCTCGAAGCACTTCAAATAATCATTTTTTGTGATCTTGTTCAGCTCCTCCTTCGATGCCGTGGTTATCTCCTCAATCGTGGCGTAGCGTCGTCCTTTCATGGGCCTTTTCAGTTTTGGGAACAAAAAATAGTCACAGGGGGCTAGGTCAGCGGAATACGGTGGCTGCGGCACCATTACTGTGTTGTTTTTGGCCAAATATTCGCGCATAAGCAACGATGTGTGTGCAGGGGCGTTATCATGGTGCAAAAGCCAGTTTTTGTTCTTCCACAATTTCGGGCGTTTTTGGCGGATTGCTTCGCGCAATTTGCGCATAACTTGCAGGTAATATTCTTTATTGACCGTACTACCCTGTGGCAAGAACTCATAATGCACCGCGCCCCTGCAATCAAAGAAAACTGTGAGCAAAACCTTTACGTTCGACCGAACTCGGGCGTCTCGGCCCTCTAAGAACATTTTGTACCAAAGAAAATAATCTTATAAAGAAGTTCCGTCAAGTAGCGAGTAGTCTATCAGTGACGAACGAATAGAAATTTGATTTCAGCGAGTGATTTTTTTGCGTATTTCAAGGCCGATTTCCGAGATTTTTTTGTTATTATTACATTTAGAAAATTAATATCGATCGTTATGTCCCAAAAAAGTTAAAAAAAAATACTCCAGAAAACTATATTTTTCGCGTTTGAAAATCATTTCTATTCGTTCGTAACTCACGCAAATCTAAACAAAGTCACGACGGAACATCTGTATAATAGAGAGTCTGTGTTTTGTACCACCGATAAACGTTGCTTTGGTCCAAGGTAGCTTCACCATATGCCACAGTCAACATTCGTAATGCGTCAGCGCACTTTATTTTTTTTTTCACACACAAAATTTGATGCAGATTCTTTTATCCATTTTCTGAAACAGAAAAAAATCGAAGACAAGTTAAAACACATCCAAGCACAACAGATGTCAAAAATTAACTAAACATTCAAAATGGCCGACCTTGTCAGCATAAGTAAGCGATATGAGTACCAACATAACGCTCCAAAAATATCAAAAATCAAATACACGTAGCCCGCGGAAATTAAAAATTCGCGATATTTTTTGAGCATACCGTACAACTTTGCTTCCACAGGATGCAAAGTGCACTAGATGCACTTTCTTCGGGTAGGTTTGTTTCACTTCTTTTTCTTTTATTCAATATCTAGTACAACTTTGCTTCAGAAAAAAAACATATATTCCGTAAGGTATACCGAGTAAAAAATATAGCAAAAGTGCTAAAAACCTTATGGCCTTTACATTATTAATTGATCCAACTTGACTGAATAATGCATAATTTCTTATTTTTGGAGCTACTTTCACGTCCAATTCTCAGAATTGAGTCAAAAATCAATGATCTAATAAATGCTGTACTGTGTAATACTGATTCGATAATTCTTCATAACAATTTTCTTCACTTTCTCAACATTTTCCTCGGTTTCTGATGTAATGGAACTTCCAGAATGAGCGTCGTCTTCTCGACGTTCTTTGAAAAGCTTGTACCACTTGTAAAAATTTTTCTGACGCAGAGTGTAATCACCATACGCCACTCTCAACATTTCACTTATTCCATTTTTACACAAAAGTTGATGCAAATTTTTTGATCCATTTTTTCACACAGCAGAAAATCGCCAAACAAGCAAAACACGCCTAACGTGCCTCTCACAAACAAACTCAACTAAGAACATAAGTTCGAGAAAAGTGTGTCAACATAGTTAAAAAAAAATGATAATCGAATGCACGTAGCCGAAGAAATTTCAAAATTCACCTTTTCTATTGTTATTTTTATTACACAATGTTTTCTTTGATAGGCACCCTCATATCAAGTACGTTTGATTGCATTCAAATATCTACAGTAATTTTATTTTAGTTCCGATTGTCTTTGGCTCGAAATCTTTGTAAATGTAACGGTGTTTTCTTTTGTGCCAAAAAATACTACATTTTTATGCCTTTCGCCCCAAAAATGCCTTTTTGTCTTCGATTGTAAAATAAATGCTGCACTGCGAAAGGGTTTCGTTTTCTTTTGTGAAAAATGTCGCACTTGCACGGGGCAAAAATGCAACATTTCAGCCTGTATTTAATCGAAGGGGTGGACTCTGCCCTACAAAACAGATGTTTTTTCGGCGTCGAGCGAATAGCCTAAATAACCGCGTGTGTCCGTGCGTGCTTTTTTATAATGAAGTTTGGTCAGATGCTTTATTTAGGCGGCGCCGTGGAGTATTCTTTGTTTTTAGTTTACCTTTAGTGAGTTAAAAGGCTAGTTTTTGCATTTTTATTATCGATTCTGACCATAAAAAATGCAGCAGTACAAGAGGGTGTAGGCGACATTATTAAAATGCTGCTCTCTGACAGGGCAACATCTTTTTTTAGAAAAGAAAACACCATAAGACTGATTCTTTGATTTTCAGTACGTTTTTTTCTTAGTGTAGGCTCCGCCCTTAACCACAGAGGAAGATATGCATGATTTCTATTAAGGCATTGGAATACTCATTGTATCCATCCTGTGCAGAGAGCACACGGAGGTAAAACCATTACGGAGGGTACGCACTAAAATCTTGAACACCTCTGTTGGTTTAATAGACTGAGGTTTGCCTAAATCGAAAACAGTGGCAGTCAGGTTGTAGCCTCATTTTGGAATTGCTCATATAAAGTTCCAAAGAACATTTTCTTTAAAAAAAAGTATAATACATTTATCGGAGAAAAAAATCTTATCATCATTCCAATCACTTCATTTCCATTTTTGTAAATAACAAATTTCCTTTCCACAAAAATATTTCAATCATGAAAAACACACAAAAATCATCGATATGAAACTCTTTTCTGCAAACAATACTCTTAGCATAAATATAGACATTGTTCACAAAATTTGAAGAACTTCTTCAAATTGTTTTCGTCAATCAATGTAAACGAGCATAACTCCTAAAGAGCAGGAGGAGGACGGGAAGCAGCAGGAAGCGCCAAGTGAAATATGCATACAAAACAGACCAAACAAAAAAACGCAAATGCTTGAAAAACAATATCTGCTCCAAGGTAAGAATGGTTGGTTACTTCATACCGACATTCATACTCGTAGTACATTAGGGCGGGTCGATTTAAAAATCGCCCATTGCTCAGTGGAAATCTTATTCTAGGGATCAAAATAAGAAACTTTGCCGAAGGAACCATACCTCTAAAACGAATTCTTATGTCCCGGAAAAAATCCCACTTTGACCCATTTAGAGTGCTCCAATCGAGTCCAAATGTATGGCCGACCACCACTAACTTTGGAGGCCCGACCCATGCCAGTGGCACACCCCTGGAACCCCCTGGGGGTTCCATACATTTGGACTCGATTGGAGCACTCTAAATGGGTCAAAGTGGGATTTTTTCCGGGACATAAGAATTCGTTTTAGAGGTATGGTTCCTTCGGCAAAGTTTCTTATTTTGATCCCTAGAATAAGATTTTCACTGAGCAATGGGCGATTTTTAAATCGACCCGCCCTAATGTACTACGAGTATGAATGTCGGTATGAAGTAACCAACCATTCTTACCTTGGAGCAGATATTGTTTTTCAAGCATTTGCGTTTTTTTGTTTGGTCTGTTTTGTATGCATATTTCACTTGGCGCTTCCTGCTGCTTCCCGTGTAATTTTATGAAATTACACCGTGAAATTACACCGTGCGGGGGGTTCCAGGGGCTCTGCCACTGGCATGGGTGGGTCGGGCCTCCAAAGTTAGTGGGCATCGGTCATACATTTGGACTCGATTGGAACACTCTAAATGGGTCAAAGTGGGATTTTTCAAAATTTGCCACTACCCAAAAGTTCGACCCAAATTCCGGGACATCAGAATTCGTTTTAGAGGTATGGTTCCTTCGGCAAAGTTTCTTATTTCGATCCTAAAATAAGATTTTCACTGAGCAATGGCGACTTTTTTTGCCTCCCCACAAATCGACCCAGCCTATAGTACATACTCATGTATATTGTTAACGATTTCAATAGAGTTTCCCCAGAAAATCTGTATCAGTGATCCTTTGCACAATGACGGTGTGAGTGTGAGTAAATAGAACATACACTGAATTGAATACAAAACTTAAGATACAAAAGATTTTTGTCGTCTCCTTGAAAAGAGGAACTCAAAAAACCCGAATAATGAATATATTGTCAAAAAACGGAATTTCCACACGAATTGTATGGGTATTGTGCGGGTAGATGTATGCAGACTATCCTTGGAAATGAACTCATAAACATACACAGGCATATTGACACGCACACAACATTGCAGCATTACCTGAGCAACGACCGACCATTACACTTATGACACAGGAAACACCGGCAACGATTTCCTTCATTCATTCATTCATTGAGTGAACAATGTCGAAGGAACATCGCAAGGATACCATCTCTCTACTTCTCCCACTACAAACGCAGACAATCACGTTGTTGAGTCATATCTCTCCCAAGGAAAAGCTCGTAAATGCAAATGATGCGGGCGGTGACAGACATCAGACGCCACATATGGCAATGCGGTTTTCCGAGGGGATTGAGACCGGGGCAACCATTTTGCACGTCTGCAGCTGCTGCTGTTGCTGGAAGGAAAGCTTTGCTGCTTTTGGTTGGACACTTATGACTAATGTCGGTAATAACCATGAGACATTATATTATAAATTCCAAGTAATCCCTTTGTCCATTGCATTGCTCCCCCCCTTCGCCCACGAGTACCTCGTGTCATCCAGTGGCAACCCCCATTTGCACTAAGAAGAGGTGGGTCCGGCAAAAGGGATAAAAACATTTTAAATCTAAAAAAAATGGACAAACAGTGAAAACGAAAATCGAAAAGGCAAAATGTTAAATGAGCAAAGCACATGGGACACAGTGGTGGCAAAGATGAAAAGTGCAAAACTTTGCAAATACAAGTAAATGGTATTAATTTTGTTCAAAAGTACGATAAGTCCAAGCGAATTAAGAAAACTTTGAAATTATTTAAATAAAATCTTGAATATATTTGACAAATTACAGGAAAATCATACAATAAAAATTTAAATCATTTGCTTATAATATAAAAGATAGGACTTCGTATTTCCAAAGTTTTTATTTATTATTTTTTATATTGGATACTAAAAAAAATCAATAATACATCTAAGAATTACTTTTAACACTTTTATAATTTTGTACAATATATTTTATTTCACAACCCGGCCAAACATACTAATAATAATAGGAAATATTTCAAGTTTGACCTTGTTCGTCCAAATGTAATCGATGTGCAAACCTATTGTGGGTTAATCTTCGCATAAATCACTCTTCATCAGACTTATAACAAGAACATCCCCTTAATAAATGTACGTACAACACAATAACGACGCACAAGAAATATAAGTTTCTCCAATATATGTATATATAGACGGCGACGTCGGCTACAGAATAGCACATACACACACGTATACATGGAATATTGAGCAATCGCCGTTTTTTTGGTACGCCATTCTTGAGTTTTCCTTTGTTGTTTTTACTATGAATAAATATAAAATATTAAAAAAAAAATTTAAATATAAAATAACATCTTTGTATTCTACATTGAAAAAAATTGTCATAAAATTAAAAAAATAAAAGACGCCATTAGTCATTAAAATAAGTACACTTTGTTTGCACTTAAAATATAGATAATTTTAAAATACTAGGTACATTTTCTTAATTTTAAGTACAAAGCGTACTTATTTCAAAGATTATGGGCGTCTTTGGGGCAAATCTTTTATTTTAATACAAATTTGTTTTCTGTTTAGTATTAATAACATCATTACCACAATTAAATTTTAATAAAATCACAGTGCGCATTGTAAAAACCAACAACAACAAAACTAACCATTCAAAAATAAACAAATAACAGATTCCCTATTGTCTGAAACACTGCCCTCGGCTTCTATCTTTATAGACTCAAACGATAAAAAAAAACCTGATGCCCAGATAAGGGAAAAAGTATAATTAAATCTGAGAGAGGAGAGTATAATTATCTGTCATATAGAGTACATTTAAGAAGTATTCTTTAAAATAATGAATTAATGAAGAATTTCACTTGTTTTACTCGACAAGACTTACCGAAAAAATAATATTGCTTTTCAACTTGAGTTTATTTTGTCGCACTGTGGAATTAAGTCCGTTCCTATTTTAAAACTATACCTTGTCTACATCATTGTTTTAATGTACAAAATCCTAAAAAGTATTTAAATATTACTTAAAATAATGAAGCTTATCACAAACATAATGATGTTATCTTTAATTTAAAGAGATGTTAATTTAAAGATGGACGTACACAAACCTAAAGATAAGTGTTTCATTAAATCAAATACAAATAACTTTTAATCTATGAATAGTTCGTAAAATATTATGTAAATTTATGTTATTTTAATGAAAATAGTTCTTGAATTTATGCCAATGTCACATACTTGATTTAAGTATGTGTTGCCTTCAGTTTTACTATTTTTTGTGTACGACATTTAACTTGCATTTTGGAGATTTTTTTGACAATAATTATTCACAACACTTTTTAACTTTATAATATATTTTAAAATTTTCCTTATTATACCCTTAATTTACAGTAATCATAATTTGCTACAGACTTTTCTGGATAACAATAATACAATCACCAGTTTAGCGTTTTTTTTAAGAAAAAAAAATATGTTTATTCGAAAAATTTATTTAATCTTTTTTTACTTCTGAAATAATATATTTTTCTTTCTTGAAATTTGCAGAAGTCCAGAATTCATACTTCTTATTTAGATCTGATCAACGTTTCCACCTCGCCGAACCACTGTGCACAGAACGCTACAAAAACAACATTTCGGGCCGTGGGGAAATGGAATTCAAACCTAGCTTTTTCGCAAAAAGCTTAAAAGGATCAAATGTACAGCGAAGCAAACGGACACACACACACGCACACTCACAAGCCGGCAGGACATATTTTACTGTAGATTTATGGCGTTTAGTCGTACCAACGAATGACTGAACGAACGAATAAATGAATGAACGGCGCGGAATGGATAGATGGCGACTAGAATAAAAACAAACGGAAAAATAAACGGAACCGGGTACGGAAATCACGCAAATGTTAAAAGTTTACGTGCAAATGTCAAACTAATACGAGTACGAATGCGAATACCTATAAATGGACTTGGGACAACACAAACGACGGGAGAGAGAGAGAGGGGATGAGGGAGAGTGAGAGAGAAAAAAGCGGAAACAGCAGAAATGGTGGTTAAATTGTAAAATATCCATTTTTATGGACAACAGCGGTGGTAACCACGGGAGGTTTTACACTTTTTGCGTTTTTCATGATTTTTTTCATTCTCTTTTTTCTTGCTCGGAAAATATGAAAAGCTATTAGCAGGTGATGTAAACAAACGAACATAACAAATGTCCATTAATCATTTTAGCAAAACGAATCATAAACGAGAACAACAAATTACTGCCCTTCATAGAAATCAAAAGACAATATATCTTAGCTATTTAGACGTCTTTAATGTAATTTGATGTGTTCACACAACTAAATGGTGATTAAGTGAGATTTTTGACGGCTTGCGCATAACAAATGCACCCACTTACACCTTGGGCCTAACAAATAACTGGATTAGGATTTTTTGGGGAATTTGAAGAAAATATGTTAATAACAACATAGCATTACACAATCACATTCGTACAAATACACTCATATGACGATTTCCTTTCTGCAAAAAAGTGCAACATTTTCGTTGCCTTTTTCTGAAAACTGGGCATATATACTAGGGATGTAACGAAAGTGACTTTAGCGAAAGCGAATATTGAAATATATTTCTTGCGAATGCGAAAGCGAATAGCGAAATGTCCATTTTTGCGAAAGCGAATGCGAATAATAGTTTGAATCTTTAGTACCAACAAAATTAAGGAACTAAATTGATACTTTTCCAGGATATTCAAGTAAAGGGGTTTCCAACAAGCGGTGTTATTTTGGCATTCAAAGAAAAATGCAATTTTTTTATACCCTCACTTTAGTGTGACGAGGGTATATATCATTTGCTACGGAAAAAAGTGTAACACGTCGAAGGAGTGACCTAAGACCACAAGTATGTTTGGAGGAAATCCGTTTTGGGTCATTTTAAGTCGAATGAGCAATGTCCGTCCGTCCGTCTGTCTGTCTGTCTGTCTGCTGGTTGGTGCGCACGATAACTCTCGAAAGGAGTAACCGATTGACCTCAAAATTGGTATGTGGTAATATTTTTTTCTATCTCCGGCTAAGTTCGAAGATGGGCCATATTGGTCCACTCCTTCTAGTACCTCCCCCACAAAGGGTTAAAAGGTTGTGAAATATTGATTCTTTAATAACTGCTATACTACTTATTCGAATCTTTTGAAATTCCACACATAGTATTAGCTTATTAGTCGCTATCAACTCGAGGAAAATGGGCGAAGTCGCCACGTCCCTTTTGGTACCTCCCACACAAATGCACCATTTTGCACCAAAAGTTAACAGCTTATAACATTAATAACAGTGTATAAAAATACTTGAAATTTTGTACAGTATTATGCTTTTATATTGCCTACAGTCCAGGGAAAAATGGGTGTTGTTGCCACGCCCCTTTTGGTACCTCCCACACAAAGGTACCTTTTTGCACCAACAGTTAACAGCTTATAACATTAAAACCAGTGTATAAAAATACTTGACATTTTGTACAGTGTAATGTTTTTATAAAGTCTATAGCCCTGTGAAAAATGGGCGTTATTGCCACGCCCCTTTTTGTACCTCCCACTCAAAATGCCCAAATCATACCACAATTTAATGTCTCATAACGTTTATACCAGTGCACATAAATGCTTATAAGTCGGCACAGTGCAATGAATTTAAAGTATCTAATGTTCAGCGAAAAAAGGTGTATTTGATTAACCCCTTCTGGTACCTCCCACACAAACTGACAGAATAATTCGAGTAATATTCAATATTACATTACTCACAAAGTGAGGGTATACCTTAGTCGGTTTACCCGACTGAAACTTTCTTACTTGTTTTCATTTCATTTCATTTATTTACAGTCAATGGAATTACAGTATTCCTTACAGACTACGACTTATATCTAAAAATAAATTAAATCTAATACATTTGAAATTTAATTTATATCCAAATCCACACAATTTATTGCGGCTAAACTCATTTAAAGCCCTCGAGATAGGTTCATGGTAAGAATAACTCGTTCTGTGGAACGGCACATAAAACAAATTATTACGTCTCAAAGTACGAGAAGGAACATTAAAAGGCAAAAGTTTGAGTTATTCAAAACAATCGACTACACCATTAACAATTTTTAAAATAAAAAGAAGAGACAAAACCTGTCTTCAAGTGTTTTTAACGATATTAATCTGCATTTTTCAATATATTAGGGCTCAGGCAGTGTAAAATGTATAGAGTGAAGAGCAAACTTTATAAATCTTTTTTCTACATTCTCAATTCTAGTAATGTACTTAGCACAGAAGGGATTCCAGATAAAAGAAGCATATTCCAGCTTTGAGCGTACTAAAGAGGTGAAAATAAGCTTAAAAGTATATGGATCCTGAAATTGCTTGCAATTTCTCTTTATAAACGCAAGTAATGAATAAGCTTTAGGGATAATACGATTCAAATGGCTGACAAAAGTAAATTTTTCGTCAAAAATAACACCTAAATCCAAAACTTCATTTGAACTTCCAATTCTGAGTGAATTGATAACATAATCAAAACAGATACGATTTGAACACCTACCAAATGAGACTTTTCTGCACTTAGACACATTTATTTCTAATGAATTTTCTGAACACCACTGGGAGATAGAATTCAAATCACTTTGAAGACGAAACGCATCAGCAATCGAATTAAGACGCAGAAAGATTTTTAAGTCATCGGCATACAGTAAAACCTTACAAAATTTAACAGAAGATGATATCTGTGGTCACAAGGCATAACAACATATGTGTGTTTTTGCAAGTTTTCAGGAGAGCATTTTAAAGGTTTGAATCGATATAGCAAAAATATTTATAAACTTATTTTGAATTTTACGCCTGCAATTTCTCAGGCCTTGGAAGTGAAATGAATTAATACGAACACATTTATATAATTATTTTAATTATAAATGTTATAGGCTAAAAACTGTTTTATGCTGTTATGCCCTTTTAAAATAAATTAAGTTACAAAACACACAACTCGAGCTGTGTCGTTCTTACAAAATTAATTTTATTATATATTGTAGAATATATCGACTTATGCTGATAAATCAAAGGACGATTTCGAAATTTACAACATTCAGTAGTCAATATTAGATTTTGGAATAATAGCATAAGTTGAGTTATGCTTTTGTGCTAGGCCTTAGTTCAACGTGGACTAATAACACAACTCAGATATGCTGTTACGACTTCATACAATTTACATCTTCAATAGTCCAAAGATAACTGGGGAATAAAAACACAAGTATAGTTTTCAAAGGAAAAAATGTGAGATATGCTGTTATGAACGTTATGAAATATAGTGATACAGCGAGTTATGCTAATAAGTCTTGCCTTATATCTAAAGAACTGAAGAAGGTATCATCACCAAAATGTGTCACAATATGTAATCGAATATGGGGAACATCGTGGTATCGAAAACGCAATTGGAGCATAACTCGAGTTATGTTGTTATGCCTTGTGACCACAGATATATCGTTAATGAATAATACAAAAAGTAAGGGACCAAGAATACTACCTTGTGGCACACCAGATGTAGCTTTATAAGCATAAGATTTAGAAGATTCAATAACTATGTACATGGCAACTCCTATTAGATAAATAAGATTCAATCCATTTTGAGAAAACGGAATGAAACCCAATTTTATATAATTTCTTAAGTAGATTTGAATGAGAGACTTTTTCAAATGCTTTTGAACGATCAGTGTAAACCGCATCAACTTGAAAGCCTAATTCAAAGTTAGAAATACAATAATGCGAGAAAATTGGGAGATTAGTAACAGTAGAACGTCCTCGAGTAAAGCCATGTTGAAATTGAGATATGATGTTTTTTGTAGCAAAGTACATTTTATCAAACATTATATGTTCGAATAGTTTTGAAATATTACTTAATTGAGAGATTGGTCTATAATTAGAAATATTATCCTTAGACCCTGATTTAAAAACTGGAGTAATAGAACTTACATTCCACTTTTCAATGAAAATACCATCATTTAACGATATGTATGTATAGTAAGGGGATAATTAAAGTTGAAGCACATCCTTTAATGAATGATGAGCAAAAGCCGTCATTATCAACTCTATACGTACGTATTTCTAAATAAAGAGGAAGGTATGCTGTTAATAATGAAAAACAACATCAGCCAAATGGCCACCACGACAACGCTTGCAGGACCATATCCTATTCATGAAATTTTCCATAACCAAATCGCAAAGTGGCTGCCCTATGTGCTCGATAGCCTCACGAATTCTATCTTTGAGGTCTTGAATCGACGCTGGGCTGTTGGCGTAGACCTTATCTTTCACGTGGTCCCAAAGGAAGAAGTCGCAAGGTGTTAAATCACAAGATGTCGGTGGCCAATTGTCATCACCTCTTCGAGAGATAACACGGTCCGGAAACTTTTCCCGTAACAGAGCAATGGTTTCGTTGCTTGTGTGGCACGTAGCGCCGTCTTGTTGAATGTAAAGTAAGGTCCAATGACCCCGCCGGACCATAAACCGCACCAAACAGTCACACGAATGGAACACTAATATTTAGTTTTGTGGAAATCCATTTTTAAATTAAAGAAAAAAACATTATTTTTCTTACAAGCTTCATAATTTTAAGTAATATTTCAATACTTTTAAGGATTTTGGACATTGAAACAATGATGTAGACAAGCAATAGTTTTAAATACGGATCGGACTTAATTGTCAGTATGCAATATTTGAAGAAACAAATTAAGGCTGTGCTGACTTTAATAAAAAATCGGTTCTGTAAGTTAATTTCATGACAGCTGACATTATTTTAAAGAATACTTCTCAAATTGAAACTAATTGGGGATTTGTTGGCAGCTCGGTTTGGTCTATAATTTAACCATGAATTGACTTACAACGCTTGCAGATTATTGAATTTTATTTATTTTTATTGAATTTTGAGTTCGATGAACAGTTTATTCACGTTTGGGTCGGTCAATTGGCCGCCTAGATCGTGGGATTTAACGATTTTTTCGTCTATGCTAAGGCTCATATCTATAGGGACAAGCCCGTAACGGTTGACGCACTGGAATGTTGGAGAGGGAATGCCAAAAATTTTACCCAGCGTATAAACAATATGAGGCGCAGTCGCGGACAACATATAATATATGAAATCATCTTTAAACAGTGAATTATATAGACATTCTATCGACTCATACATTTCTCTAAATTTTACCCTTTGTGACGCACGTTACATATTTTATAGTAACTTATAAATAAACCAAAAATTGTGCTTCCTTTAGGAAAATAATTTATATTATTATCCCCTCACCTTAGAGAGGAGGGTATACGAGGTATGTTCAAAAAATATCGCGAATTTTTAATTTCCGCGGGCTATGTGCATTTGATTTTTGATAATTTTGTAGCGTTATGTTGGTACTCATGTCCCTTACTTATACTGACAAGGTCGGCCATTTTGAATGTTTAGTTAATTTTTGACAGCTGTTGCGCTTGGATGTGTTTTAACTTGCCTTCGATTTTTATCTATTTCAGAAAATGGATCAAAGAATCTGCATCAAATTTTGTGTGTGAAAAAAAAAACAAAGTGAGCTGATGCATTCCGAATGTTGACTGTAGCATATGGTGAAGCTATCTTGGACCAAAGCAACGTCTATCGGTGGTACAAAATGTTCTTAGAGGGCCGAGAAGATGCGAAGGACGAACAGCGTGCCGGACGCCCGAGTTCGTTCGAACGTAAAGGTTTTGTTCACAGTTTTCTTTGATTGCAGGGCGTGGTGCATTATGAGTTTTTGCCACAGGGTAGTACGGTCAATAAAGAATATTACCTGCAAGTTATGCGCAAATTGCGCGAAGCAATCCAAAAACGCCCGGATTTGTGGAAGAACAAAAACTGGCTTTTGCACCATGACACAAATCGTTGCTTGTGCGCGAATATTTGGCCAAAAACAACACAGTAATGGTGCCGCAGCCACCGTATTCCCCTGACCTAGCCCCCTGTGACTATTTTTTGTTACCAAAACTGAAAAGGTCCAAGAAAGGACGACGCTACGCCACGATTGAGGAGATAACGACGGCATCGAAGGAGGAGCTGAACAAGATCACAAAAAATGATTATTTGAAGTGCTTCGAGGATTGGAAATATCCTCTTCCCCTGTATTATATCCGAGGGGAATTACTTTGAAGGGGACAAAATAGATATTCATGAATAAATAAATAAATACCAGCTTATAACTTTAATGCCGGTGCATACAAATATTTGAAATTTTGTACAGTGTAATGCTTTTATAGTAACTGGAGTCCAGAGTAAAATGGGCGTTATTGGCACGCCCCTTTTGGTACCTCCCAGCCAAATGCACCATTTTACACCAAAAATTAACAGCTTATAACTTTAACACCAGTGCATACAAATACTTGAAATTTCGTACAGTGCAATGCTTTTATAGTACCTGGAGTCCAGAGTAAAATGGGCGTTATTGGCATGTCCGTCTTGGTACCCCCACACAAATGGACACCAAAAATTTAACAGCTTATAACTTTAATACCAGTACATACTTTTAAGTTATTAAATGCAATTGCAGTTGATAATTTAATTAAAACAAAAAAAAATAAATTTACTAATGCGATTCTAACTAGGATACTCTCCCGGCTTCAAGACCATTTTGTTTCTATATTATTATAGAAACAAGTATTTTATACATGGCGGTGTATAAATATGTATTAAAAATTGGCAGCACACCTACTGGATCATGATTTCTGAGCCGTGACACTCGTTATCAACAGTTCTGCTGCAATTGTATTTACTAATATTATTTTGGGACTCAAGGTGAGGGGATTCATAAGTCGGTTTACCCGACTGAATTTTCTTACTTGTTCTTTAATTACATTTATTAATAATCTTTTGATGTTTATAAATTAGTATATGTTAATAAATAAATTGAATCAGGCCATCTATGTTAACACTAAGTTAATGATTTAAACACCTAAACATTTTTCATTTTGTATAACATTAAGAGATCTGAGGTAGTGTAGGATTTGGTAATAATTTTTGTATTAATGGGCATCAAAATATATTTTTATATATATATATATATTTATAAAATTGTAAAAATAAAGCTGTATCAATTTCAAAAAATTTTTGGGTCGTACCCATATGTTACACTTTTGGCCCGTAGCAAATTACTAAAGTGAACAAGTAAGAAAGTTTCAGTCGGGTAAACCGACTAAGGTATACCCTCACTTTGTGAGTAATGTAATATTGAATATTACTCGAATTATTCTGTCAATTTGTGTGGGAGGTACCAGAAGGGGTTTATCAAATACACCTTTATTTTTTGCTGAACATTAGATACTTTAAATTCATTGCACTGTGCCGACTTATAAGCATTTATGTGCACTGGTATAAACGTTATGAGACATTAAATTGTGGTATGATTTGGGCATTTTGTGTGGGAGGTACAAGGAGGGGCGTGGCAATAACGCCCATTTTTCACAGGGCTATAGACACTATAAAAACATTACACTGTACAAAATTTCAAGTATTTTTATACACTGGTTTTAATGTTATAAGCTGTTAACTTTTGGTGCAAAAAGGTACCTTTGTGTGGGAGGTACCAAAAGGGGCGTGGCAACAACACCCATTTTTCCCTAGACTGTAGGCAATATAAAAGCATAATACTGTACAAAATTTAAAGTATTTTTATACACTGTTATAATGTTATAAGCTGTTAACTTTTGGTGCAAAATGGTGCATTTGTGTGGGAGATACCAAAAGGGACGTGGCGACTTCGCCCATTTTTCTCGAGGTGATAGCGACTAATAAGCTAATACTATGTGTGGAATTTCAAAAGATTCGAATAAGTAGTATAGCAGTTATTAAAGAATCAATATTTCACAACATTTTAACCCTTTGTGGGGGAGGTACTAGAAGGAGTGGACCAATATGGCCCATCTTCGAACTTAGCCGGAGATAGAAAAAAATATTACCACATACCAAATTTGAGGTCAATCGGTTACTCCTTTCGAGAGTTATCGTGCGCACCAGCCAGCAGACAGACAGACAGACAGACAGACGGACGGACATTGCTCATTCGACTTAAAATGACCCAAAACGGATTTCCTCCGAACATACTTGGGGTCTTAGGTCACTCCTTCGACGTGTTACACTTTTTTCCGTAGCAAATGATATATACCCTCGTCACACTAAAGTGAGGGTATAATGAATGTTTTAACTTCAGCACGCCTACTATTAAATCTGATATATTTTTGAAGAATTGAAAAAATAGTTTATTTTTATTATTGTGTCATATTGCCACGCTTGTTTGAATTGAAAAGGAAGCAAAATAAAATTAAACGTGGAATTTAGGCACACATTGAATAATTTCATGCTATATCAACAAAAAATCCAATTTAAAAACAACTAGCTACATTTAAGAAACCGTGCTTCACCAGCGTGACGTCTATCAGAATTTAATAAATGTAAGCAAAACTTTTCGCAATTAAACTGTTTGACTGTTTAAATAATTTTTGTGAAGTATGTAAATGTCTTTGAGACCACTGCCTACGCCAGTGATAATAATACAATTTTGAATTACAAATTAAAAACCTCTATTTCAATTTCGAATAACTAATAACTTCAGAAATTTTCCTTAAATTAAAATCAAAGATAATGACAAATTCTTAATAAAACCCACATTCCTCAAATGAATGTTGAACGCCTCCGGGACGAGTCATAAATTTAGAATTTATGGAACATATCACTACCTGTCATAAGACAATAAAGTCATTTTAATTACACGGCAACAATTCATGAGATAACCGCACAAAACACTTTAGTGGTGATAAATATGAAAATTACTTCCAGGCAACTGTGTGGGTGTGTGTATGGGAGTGTGTGTGTGTGTGGAGCGTAGTGTTGTGCGGTTTGTGTTATCTCAGCAAACACCTTGTCATGCTCTGTTCTGCTCTACTTTGCTGCCCTACCCTACCAACACCTTATCTTAATACGGTTAAAATAGTTTCAGTGCAAGAGTTGGCGAAAGAGTTGGAAGAGGGGGAGAAAAGAACTTTAGGTAAATGTTACAGTATAAATTACGCACTCACGTAATTAGTTATTTATTTCATCTATGAAAGACGGAAAGCAGAGAACAACTCTCACTCGGCTGACTCTACACAACGAGAGACCGAGAAACCACTAATGTTGCTCTGTAGCAGAGTTCAGCTGCTACACCTCCTAGTGCCTGCAAGGAGATATCCTTTGTGTGCGCGATATGAAAAATTATAATAATCCTTTCAATGGCAAAAACTCATCTAAAAGCAAAAGAGGGCGAAGCAAACACACACACACTGAGAGAAGTACAGCCACTCGTAATACACTCAAATGTAACAGATTAAAAATTTATTGCAACATCCACTCAGATTCACAGAGGATGGACGGACGGACGAACTGACTGACTCACTCGTTCTCTCCTTGCGAACGCTGTTGTTACGTAGTAACTACCCAAAGCTGCTAATTAAGAGCCTTTGCTATAGCTGCGTGTGCATTGCTTTGAAAGTTGAAAATGGAGGAGCAGAAAACGCACGAAAAAGAATTCCAAAAAAACAACCAAAAATTCTAGCAAAACGAAATAAAAACATTAAGTGAAACAGAAACACTCCGAAGAACATCATCGTTCTCGAAAGAGGATGAAAACTAACTGCAATTTCCGGTTTTGTTAAAAGCTTTAAATGTTAAACGCTGCTGCCCCTGCCACCACCGCTCTCTTAAATGCAGTTTAGGGACTCTTTAAGTTCAGCCAGGCATGAAGATGATGACGACGGCAATGTCGACGAGGAAAATGGTCAAAGAAACAACAGCAACTAATAGGCAACATTTAAGAGCTTAATGGTGGAGGAGTGTGGGAGGATGAGATTGTACGAAGGTGCTCAACCCAAAAGCGTAACGAAACTTAACAAACCACAGTGGTCAGAACCAAATGCCAAAAAAAAAGGGAAATATGCACTCCGTTTTCAAGAATTTAAAATCGGATAAAAATATGCACAGTGTAAACATTCTTGAAAACATAAGAAATAACTACCCAGTCATGTAAAATTAATTCATTGGCGTTTAAATGCATTAATAACTGGAAAATAAAACCATACAAAATTCCAAAGGCGCAATTTTACAATTATGTTGGACATTCGTTAGTGCGCCCACATAGCGTATGAGAACTGTAATAACTTGCGTTAATAACTCATACGTCATGCGAAACCATAGAACAATTGTTTATTGAATTAATTTTTAAAGTGGGATGGAGTTTAAAATCATTATTGAGTATCTGCATAATACACATGGAAACATAATGGAATAAAAACAAAGAACCATCCCTTCCGAGATCTCCCACTTAATGTACCATATTACACTACTTGCAATGTGAGATTATATATACTTACGAGGGCGGTTCGGAAACTTCTTAGCCTAGCACAAAAAGCGCGGTATAAACAGAAAAAAGTTAAGTGTTTTGGAAACTTCCATCACTGCTATGAACACATGTTAAATTTTGTTTCGATCCGGCAACTCCTTCATATAGAAACAGGTGTTCACAAAAGATGCATCCGCGATTTTTTTACAATGGAAAAATTAGAAATGCGTTGTGTCATTAAATATTTACATAAAAAAGGTTTATCGGGACAAGAAATTCATAATGATATGGTGAATGTGTTAGGTGAAAGTGCTCCTTCATATGCAACAGTAAAAAATTGGGTTGCTGAATTTAAACGTGGTCGTACAAGCATTGAAGATGAACCACGTAGTGGACGTCCAAAAAAAGCAACAACAACAGAAATTGTAACCAAAGTGCATGATATGGTATTAAATGATGGACTGAAGCTGGAGGAAGTGCCCCAAAGAAGGCAAAAACAATTCAATCGGCTGGTAAGGTTATGGCAACGGGTTTTTGGGACTTCAAAAAAATCATTTTTCATCAAGACAACGCACCAGCGCACAAGAGTGTTTTAACAATGGCTAAAATCAACGAATTAAAGTACGAGTTGCTTGACCACCCACCTTATTCTCCTGATTTAGCTCCCAGTGACTTTTACCTGTTCCGAAATCTAAAAAAATTCCTTGCTGGCAAGCGTTTTACCTCAAATAAAGATGCAATTACAGTTGTAAACCACTATTTTGAAGACCTTGAGGAAAACTATTTTAATCAAGGGATAGAATTGCTAGATAAGCGTTGGACTAAGTGTATTGAAGTTTCAGGAGATTATATTGAAAAATAAAAAAAATTTCTGAAAAACTAACTATTCTCTTTCATTGATAGGCTAAGAACTTTCCGAACCGCCCTCGTAGACGGATTACGCGACTGAATTTTTCTTACAGAAAAGGTATTTGACAAGTTTTCTTCAAGAAAAAATTGTTTCAGACAAATCAGATACATTTTTTCTTATAAAAAGTGATATCTGATAACAATATTCAACAAAATTTTTGTCGAAGGGCTGTGCCTAACATTTTCTGGTGTAATATGATGCCTTCAACACGAAAAAAAAATATTAAAAAAATTTTATTATGGTAAATTTTTTTTTTCAAAAAAATTTCGTTATTTACTTTTTTATGGAAGTGTAAGCTCGATAAAACCGGCATACAATTTAAACTAAAGGAAATTATGAAATTAGCAATGATACTTTCACATGGAAACAATACTTTAGTAACTGTCGTTAAAACAATTAGAAAAATTGTTTTTTTTTTACAAAAACTTATTTTTGTTGGTGAAAAAAAACATAAAAGAATAGAAAAAAATCGCAAACAATTTGTTTGTTCCGCTTAACATCTTAACAAAGAAAACAATGCCTATTTGAAGAAAATTTATGGATAAATGTATAAATTATAGCACTTTTGGTAGAAATAAATGAATTTCAACATAATCCGGTTTATATACCCCCACTATTGTGAACGAGGGTATATACCAATTGTTGCGGGTCAAAGTGAAACACTTGCACACAAACGAGGAAGTGACCTAAGAGACACCAAGAATATTTGATGGAAATCTGTTTTGGGTCATTTTAAGTAATTTAAGCAATGCCCGCCAGCCTGTCCGTCTGTCTGGCTGGTGCGCACGATAACTTTCGACTGCCTCGAAATTTGGTATGTGTTTATATTTGTCCCCTCACCTTAGAGAGGAGGGTATACAGGGTGGCTGATATGTATTGCAACCAACTTCAGGTTGCTATCATTTCTAAACCGTTAGTCTGATAGCTGACAGATTTATTTCAGTGACAGTTCATTTTATTGTTTACAAGCTTACAAAAGCATTTTGATCTATTGCATTCAGAAAAAAGTTATTCGTGATGGAATTCAAGCGTGATAATGTGATTGCTTTATATTTGGGTGGAAAAACACAAGTGGCTATCGTTAGAGCCCTCCAGCATTTAAATGTGAATAAATCTTTTGTTTCTCGTACCATTGCTCGTTACCGTGATACTGGCAGTGTTGCATCGCGTCCAAAAAGTGGACGAAAAAAAACGGTAACAACACCAGAAATGATCCGAAAAGTTAAGGCCAGATTTGATCGAAATCCACGCCGCAGTGGTAGAAAAATTGCCCGTGAACTGAACATATCGCGAGAACGGATACAACACATATTAAAAAATGAGCTTGGAAATGAGTTCCAAAAAGTGCAAGAGCTCACCGATGCACAAAAAAAAGTTAGACTGGAAAGAGCCAAGGAGTTGCTCCGCTTGCACGAAAGTGGCCAGTTACCGAATTTGGTTTTCTCCGATGAGAAGCCATTCCAAATTGAGCAGTTTGTGAACAAACAAAATGATCGGGTTTACTTGCCAAAGAGGTCAGCTGAAAATTTACACCTTCGATTGGCCACCAGAACTCAAGCGCCGCCGATGGTAATGGTGTGGGCCGCCGTAACGGCCGATGGTCGCTCCACGCTCGTATTCATCGACCATGGGGTCAAAATAAATGCCGAATATTATCGGGAAAATGTCCTAAAGACAGTATTGAAGCCCTGGGCAGACAAACATTTCGGCCGCAGACCATGGACATTCCAACAGGACTCAGCACCATCGCACTCAGCACGCGTCAACCAAGAATGGCTTAAAAAGAAGGTTCCTCGCTTCATTTCTACCGCACAATGGCCACTAAGATCTCCGGATCTCAATCCGTTGGACTTTTGCGCCTGGGGCATTTTAGAGAGTAAGGTTCGCAAAAATACCAAAGTATCGATCATCTCAAGACGGAGCTTCGCCGGGAATGGGCCAAAATACCGCAGAGCCACTTTCGTGCAGCGTGTGATGGCTTTGTCGGCCGTTTGAAGGCCATAATTCGTGTCAAAGGTGGCCAATTCGAACAAATCTAAACTGTTTCTAAACTTTTGTGTTATTTCCGACAATTTTTGCTTTTGAACAATAAAATTTAAAAAAAAATTAAAAAATATAGCGCTTTACTTTACATATCAGACACCCTTGCATTACATATCAGACACCCTGTATATCATTTGCTAGAATACGAGAATACAATTGAAACAGCTTTAAGATGAACCATTAAATATCGTCCATTTACAGTAAGTTGCATAAAATTTCCAGATTTGTTTTAGAAAAATTTAAATCGAAAAAAAAATTAATTTGTTTCTATTATTTTTCCCAACACTGTATATTCTATTAATTTATCTATTCTCCAGTAATTTGAAATGTTGCAATTTTTCGATTGCTAACACCGTGCGACATAATTTTTCACCCATGAACGAAACTATATACAAGTGAAACTGGATACCATAGGTAGCAAAACTGCATACTCAGTTTTGTATTTCGTGATCGTTTGTCCTTTTTACAGGTCCTTTAATTTTTCAAGGATATATAAGTTTGAACAATTTATTTTTGCACTTTTAGAAAGCATATAATGGCGATATGGGTATCAAATGAAAGACGAGAATCCCTGCTGTTTAATAAATGTTTTTGTTTTAATTTTCCAGGACGAAAAAATGCGAAAAATGTCCTTTGGAATTTTTATCCTTAAATATCCTTGGAAATTTCCAATGAATTTTGTTTAGAAAAATATATGTTAAAGCTAATACAATGTTTTTATATATACTTAAATTTCGCGTTCGTAGCTGTATTAGTTTAGCATTAACAAACACTTTAAATTTTTCCCCTTATAAAGTTAAATACGAGTATGTATAAAGTTATACAACACCTCTGCAAACCTCCAATTTCGCTCACCCACGCACAAGCATACATATATACATGTGAAACTAGGGACTATAGATAGTAGAACAGCTTACGCAGTTCTTTATTTCGTGATGTTGTTCCCTTTTTAAGACGATCCCTTTGGAAACCACTCCTTGACACTTTAGAGAAATTAGCTGAAATTGAAGAAAGTATACTTTATATTGGACCTAATCGTTCCTAGTAAAAGATCACATCGGTCCATGGTTTTGTACAGTCCAATTAAAGGTCCTCTGTGATGTAACTTCTTGGGGCTGTAGAGAACATTTTTCTATTGATACAGTTTTGTATAAATAGAAATATATAGTCCTTTAAAAAGGGAACAACATCACGAAATAAAAAAATGGGTATGCTGTTTTACTATCTGTGGTCCCTAGTATCATTTGTACTTTTACCGAAGGAACCATACCTCTAAAACGAATTCTGATGTCCCGGAAAAATCCCACTTTGACCCATTTAGAGTGTTCCAATCGAGTCCAAATGTATGACCGACGCCCACTAACTTTGGAGGCCCGACCCACCCATGCCAGTGGCAGAGCCCCTGGAACCCCCTGGGGGTTCCATACATTTGGACTCGATTGGAGCACTCTAAATGGGTCAAAGTGGGATTTTTCCGGGACATCAGAATTCGTTTTAGAGGTATGGTTCCTTCGGTAAAAGTTTCTTATTTTGATCCCTAGAATACGATTTTCACGGAGCAATGGGCGATTTTTAAATAGACCCGCCCTAGTATATATATATGTATATTGGGGGTTTGCAAAGGTGTTGTATAACTTCATATTTCACATTTATAAGTATATATAAAAACATTGTTCTAGCTTTAACATAAATTTTTCTAAAAAAAATTGTATTCAAAATTTCCAAGGATATTCAAGGATAAAAATTTCAAAGGACATTTTACGCATTTTTTCGTCCTGGAAAATGAAAACAAAAAATTTGATTAAAAAAGACAAACGATAACGAAATAAAAAAACTGAGTATGCAGTTTTGCTACCTATGGTTTCACTTTATATAGTTTCGTTTATGGGTGACAAACAAAAATTGACTATTGTCGCACGGTGTAATTTCATAAAATTACAATTTGAAGAATCTGTCAAGTGCCAATTATTTTAGGCCTCAACTGAAAGGAATGGTGATCGAAAGCAGTATTTTTCAATAGGACTGCGTCACATGCCATACAGAGCGTCCTATAAACGACTTATTGAAGGAAACGAAATGGACTAGTCAATTGACCAACCGAACTCTCTAGATAATTTCTGTGAGTAACGTGTGTACATAACCGGGCACATTATAATCATAATCCTACCAAACAATATTCAGTCTGTAGCGTAAGGTATCAAAAATTTATGTATCATAAATTTCGTATAAAGCATACATATAAGCCACAAATTTAAAAAAAAAAAAGCTGAACAAAGTATTTACCATCATTTAAATAAAATTGTAAAGTCAACATCCGAATTATATCAATATACGACTAAATGTTTGTTAACCACCATTACGTATAAGTGTTATACAGAATAGTGTAAATATGAATCATACGCCACCTGAATCTAAATAAGATTTTAATATTCACAAGTACAACTACGTTCGATTCCGACAATGTTTACATACCGGAACTGAAGTGATTTTGTTATCCTCTGAATGTTTTTAAAACATTGCAATTTTTCAATTAAAAATTTGAAATTAATTCTAATTGGGTAAAGCTTTTGAAGTGAACCTGTTAAATCTTTTTTTTACATATAAACAAATATATTTGAACAATACTTGAATGATTAGATTCAATGCTATTGAATGATTAGAAGAAAAAAACAAAACTATGTTGGCCTCAAATGGTCATGTTATACACTACGTAAAAGTAGACATACATACATATGTTTCCAATAGTATTCATTAGGTTATTTCCCACTATAAATATATTTTTTGAATTTAATTAAGGTTTCTAAGAGTTGAAATGAAATCATGTGAAAAATAACTTTGAAAACAACTTTAAAGCAGATGATAGCAAACAAACTTAAATAAATGTATACAGTATTTGCTATATATGTATCTACGTTATATTCCTTTAACTCCATGTGGAGCATATGACCATTACGAAAGTACTCTAATCATTCCTGTTTTGGGATAGTTTCTCTAGTTCGTTCAGTTTGCTATAGTTAAAACAACTAAAGAGGGTTAAGGTCGGCCGAAAACCCTATATCGTCCCCTCAATAAAATAATAGTGTATAATTTTTTTGTAGTTTCGAGAAAATCACATTTGAAATTTTTGTGAAATTAGACTTTTTGGAAGATAAATATGTATATTTTAGAAGAGAATCGATGTTTTCAATTTCTTGTCATTTTAATATGTGGTGAAATAATCAGGCTACTGCCAGATGATATTCTATTATTCTAATTGTGCGTTAATTGTATAAACATGGGATCAAAGTACCATACTACATATATACGCTATTTTTAGGATGGGGGTATATTCATTTTGTCACTCCGTTTGTAACACTTCTAAATATTGATCTGAGACCCCATAAAGTATATATATTCTTAATCGTCGTAAAATTCGAAGACGATTTAGCCATGTCCGTCTGTCCGTCCGTCCGTTCGTCCGTCTGTGGTAATCACGCTACAGTCCGCAATAATAGAGCTAGGTTGATCAAATTTGGTACAAATACTTCTTATAGTTCAAGTTGTTTGGTATTGCAAATGGGCCATATCGGTCCATATTTAGATATAGCTCCCATATATAGCATCTAACTTGTTGTGATTCCTACTGTTCTCATCGACTATATTTTTTGTGTGTTTCGGTGTTATTTTCTTTAGGTTTGAGTTATTTTGTGAGGTCACATGCTATCCGGGGTGGAGGATATACTATAAGATTCGGCATGGCCGAACTAAACGCTTTTACTTGTTTCAATTTATCTTTTGACTCACTTTGTGGAAGTAGAATTCCACCAGATTTTTACCAGATGCTATAGAATCGATTACGTAGATTCTTACAATGCAATAAAAAAAATAATGGTGTATATGCGTATACCCTGCGAAGGTTTGGGGGCGACATATGACCCCAAAACCTTCGCATTGGACAGGTATTATAAATCATTTTATGCGAAAGAAAATACAAACTGTTAAAATCCAAACGGATCGGATTGTAACATATGACTAATATCAAAAGTGAATTGATTTAGTCGTCGGTCAATATTGATTAAAAAAATTAACGAAAAAAATTTGATTTGGCTAATTTCTAGAAACATGTCAGATTAAAATAAAACACAAACTTCTAAATTTCAGTCAGATCGGATGTACAATGTACAGATATACAATCGTTATATGAGGGATACGTCAAAGCATGGCTCTATTACCTCCATTATTATTCCCCCACTTTAGTGATACGAGGGTATATATCATTTGCTACGGACCAAAAGATCCTAAGTATGTTTGGCGGATATCCGTTTTGGGTCATTTTAAGTCGAATGAGCAATGTCCGTCCGTCTGTCTGTCTGCTGGCTGTCGCGCATGATAACTCTCGAAAGAAGTAACCGATTGACTTCAAATTTGGTATTTATTTCTATCTCCGGCTGCTTTCGAAGATGGGCTATATTGGCCCACTCATTCTAGTACCTCCCCCACAAAGGGTTAAAATGTAGTGAAATATTGATTCTTTTATAACTTCTCTACTACCTATTCGAATCTTCTGAAATTCCTCACATAGTAGTAGTTTATTAGTCGCTATCCAAATCATACTAAAATTTAATATCTCATAACGTTAATATACCAGTGCACATAAACGCTTATAATTCAACACAGTGCAATGCATTTAAAGTATCTACGGTTCAGCGAAAAATAGGTGATTTGTTAAAAAGCTTCTGGTACCTCCCACACAAATTGACAGAATAATTCGTGTAATATTCCATATTATATTTCCCACAAGGTGAGGGTGTACCTTAGTCGGTTTACCCGACTGAAACTTTCTTACTTGTTGTTGAGACATAATTTACGGTAACTTAAAATACAAACCATCAAGTGTAAAGCTAAGTATAGACGATTGCCAGATCGGACAACATTATCAACCCTGTTAAAGTGATGCAAATATACGGACAATGACAGATTGTTAGGCAAAGGTGAATTGACAGTTTAGACGATTGCAAGAAAACCTTATAATTTCATATATTTACAATATACTTCGTAAATATTTATATGCAGGATTGCTAACAAAAATATTTTATAGACAGTGTTTCCAATAAAATGTTTTTCTGACAATGACGCCGTTGTCACATGCATAAACTTTGCCCATCTAATAATCTGCACATTATCTCGCAATGACTTTTCTGCTAACGTTGCAAGACAAAAATTTTATGTTCACACGGTTGTAAATCCACAGGGTTGAATTTTTCCGCATTTTTTCTAGCAATATTGTCCGATCTGCAAATCAGCCACAATGAACGTACAATGTAGCTTCTAGAATGCAAAGAAGTCAAATGGGAATGTTCCGATACATGAGGGCTATCAAGATAGAGACTGATGTGCAAAATTTTTCGCAGAAATTTTTATTATATCCTCAATTTAGTAGATAAAGTGGCAAACAACATAACACCACCAAACTACTTCAAAATCAAAAAAAAATTGTCCAGTTAATTAAAAGAACAACTTCGCATAGAATAATTGTTAAATTTAGGCGAACTTACCGCTCAATATTGTTATAGATTACTAAGGCTTACCTGAAATATAAAAAAGAAAAACAAGATTTAAATATTTTAGTAAACAATTCATGTCACGCACAGATACACTAAATCTTCAAATAGAATTATACGACTAAGTTATAGGTGTTTTTACATAATAATAATTTCTAAATATAATAAAACTAAAGGTATATAATTTAATTACGCCTCCATTTGGGTTTTCATAAATTGTAGTATTATAATTTGTACATATCGATACCTCCATTCTAAAACATGCTAAGTCGACGTAGCACGTTTTTAGGGAGATTGCAGTTTTAACTTCTAAATATTCCAAATTACATTCAGTGAAAATTTGAATTTTTTTTTAATAATATGGTGTCCGTCAACCCAATCAAAAGTTAAGCACAAAACAGTATGGGTCATTCGATTTGCTTTATAAAGGAATTCCACACAACTTTAAAAAATACATCAATCTTTGATCGCTTCTCCTGAAAAACTACATTTTGCACTTAGCATAGTTTTGAATGGAGGTATTGATATGTCCCGTTTCAAAGCACTGTGCCTCGTTTAAAGCCAATGTGTGACCGGAGAAAGCGCGTTTGTGTGACTGTCGGGTGTCATAAAACGTATTTCCGTTTCGGGTGCAATACTCACCAGACGATGAGTGTCTTTTGGCTTTTAACTAATGTCCACTTAATAGAGAAAGTCCGAGTCTCTTAGTGTGTGTGTGGGTGCCTATGTGTTTGGTTGGTTGGAGAGCGTATAAATTATTGCGAGCACATGTGTGTATGAGTCAGTCGTGAGTGTAATCGTGTGTTTCGTCCCTACTGCTTCTATCTCTTCCTCCTATGTATGTATCGTTTATATGAGTGAGTTGTGTGTTTGTTAACTTCAAGATATTTAACTAATGAATACAAGGATTTGAAGCAGCTGTTCGCGCAATCTAAAGGCCACAATAAATTTTCTGAATTCACCGACTTAATGAAACCAACAAACGAAGTAGTGGTGGCCGACCACTCGTTGGAAAGGTCAGGTCATATTATTTGCCACGGTTAATTATGTCGGTCCCACTTCTGAAGCTGAATAGTTTCTATTTAACACACGAATATTAACATTCGCTATGGAGTGACTTGATTAAGAGCTGAAAAGATTATGGTAAGGCACACGATGAAGATAGCGTTATTAAGGTGGGACTAAAATTACCTATTACATTAAGATAAATATCTACGATTTGAACAATCATTATGAAAATGATAATCAAGAAGAAATTTAGGGAAATTTAAGCTTTAATTTTAATTAATTTTAATTTATAAAACAAGTGTTGTGTAGAAAAAATTTTCTAAATATTTATTTATAAAATAAATATTTTTTTTCCTTCGCCAAAGGATGGGGGTGTATACTTAATTTGGCATTCTGATCTTAATGGAACAAACAAACATTTTTTGTATCCGAGATCAAAGAACTTTTTTTGTGTCGATTGAGGCAAACTATTTTATGAAACTATGACAACAAATTCTTCATGGTAAAGATTTTTTAATTCCAATTATCATTGAAGTTACCTTTAATATTTGGACCAGCATGAGTACGAGATGCCCTCCAAATTATAGAAAATTATGGGGGCAACAAATGTTGGAAATACGAGTATTTCACGTAGAGCCTGTGGTTTAGTAACTGTCGTTAAAACAATTAGAAACAATTTTATTATCGCAAAAAAAAATTGTTCCATTTTTTTGAAAGCTGGCATCCTAACGAAGACAACGATGCCTATATAAAAAAATCTATGGCAAAATATAAATTGTGACCCATGTAAAAGTAAGGGAAATTAAAAAAAAATATTTTTCATATTTTTCATTTTGTTTGGCAGGTACCAAAGACTATGGGTACTACAAAAACCATTACACTGTACAAAATTTCAAGTGTTTGGAAATTATAAGCCATTAACTTTTTGTGCAAAATGGACCATTTGTATGGGAGGTACCAAAAGAAGCGTCACAACCGTATATAGCATCTCAACGATTTGGCTTCATAACGCTTTAGAAACCACAATTTGCAATTAATTGACTAACTGACTGACTAACTGACTGACTAACTGACTAACTGACTGACTAACTGACTGACTAACTGACTGACTAACTGACTGACTAACTGACTGACTAACTGACTGACTAACTGACTGACTAACTGACTGACTAACTGACTGACTAACTGACTGACTAACTGACTGACTAACTGACTGACTAACTGACTGACTAACTGACTGACTAACTGACTGACTAACTGACTGACTAACTGACTGACTAACTGACTGACTAACTGACTGACTAACTGACTGACTAACTGACTGACTAACTGACTGACTAACTGACTGACTAACTGACTGACTAACTGACTGACTAACTGACTGACTAACTGACTGACTAACTGACTGACTAACTGACTGACTAACTGACTGACTAACTGACTGACTAACTGACTGACTAACTGACTGACTAACTGAGTGACTGACTAACTGACTGACTATCTGACTGACTGACTAACTGACTGAACAACTGACTGACTAATTGACTGACTGACTGACTAACTGACTGACTAACTGACTGACTAACTGACTGACTAACTGACTGACTAACTGACTGACTAACTGACTGACTAACTGACTGACTAACTGACTGACTAACTGACTGACTAACTGACTGACTAACTGACTGACTAACTGACTGACTAACTGACTGACTAACTGACTGACTAACTGACTGACTAACTGACTGACTAACTGACTGACTAACTGACTGACTAACTGACTGACTAACTGACTGACTGACTAACTGACTGACTGACTGACTAACTGACTGACTGACTAACTGACTGACTAACTGACTAACTGACTGACTAACTGAAATTCTAAAAGGAGAAAACTATTTAAAATTGCAGTTTAAAACCATTAAATATATGAAATATTGATACCTTAATTTCAAATTTGGGTCATTATCCCCCACCTTAGAGAGGAGGGTATATATCATTTGCTACGACCCAAAAGTGTAACATATCGAAGGACTGACTAAGACCCCAAGTATGTTTGGCGGAAATTCGTTTTGGGTCATTTTAAGTCGAATGTGCAATGTCCGTCCGGCCATCAGTTCGTCTGTCTGTCTGCTGGCTGGTGCGCACGATAACTGTCGAAAGGGATAACCGATTGACTTCAAATTTAGTATGCGGTAATATTTTTCTCTATATCCGGCTAAGTTCGAAGATGGGCCATATTGGTACACTTCTTCTAGTACCTCCCCCACAAAGGTTATTATTTAGTGAAAAATTGATTCTATAATAACATATATACAACTTACTCGAGTCTTCTGAAATTCTACGCATAGTATGAGTTTATTAGTCGCTACAACCTCAACCTAAAAATGGGCGAAATTGCCACGCCCCTATTGGTAGCTTCCACACAAATGGACAATTTTGCACCAAAAGTTAACTGCTTATAGCTTTAATATCAGTCCATACAAATACTTCCAACTTTGTACAGTGTAGTGCATTCATGGTATCTCCAGAGAAAAATGATCTTTGTTACTTGTTTTAAATTCCACATGTTCCAAATTATATTCAGTTAGAATTTGGTGCCTATCCGCCAACACAATCAAAAGTTACTCACAAAACAGTACAGCTCATTCCATACAGCTCATACATTCCAGTACAGCTCCATACAAATTTAAAAATTTCATAAATCTTGTATCGTCTCTCCTGAAAAACTACCGGTTTCGACTTCGCATGTTTTGGATTGGACGTATCATTATTACAAATATTCTAACTAGCAACCTGGGTTTATAAATTAAATTCGTATTATTTGAAAGTAATGATATGCAAAAGTTTCCGGATGTAGAGCAGCTGGCGTTTGCTAGCAAATCGATTAGTATAAATGAAGCATTTAAACAATTCAAGAAGCGGAGCCTAAATCAGAAAACAACTAAAGTCCCAACATGACCACAAAATCTCAATGTCACTGCCTTAATCTAAAAACCTAATGTATGTAAAATATTTCACCTCCCTCCCCTCTCCACACGACAAAATCTCATGCGGACCAAAAATTTGCCGCAAAACTGAATTTCATTTAATTCCTGTAAAACAGGAAAATTAAGCAAAACATTAGACTGCGGAATCAAACGAAAACAAACGAACACAACAAAGTACAACAAATGCGGCAAAACAAAATCACAATTGTTTGTAACACTTGCAAATATTTGGCGGAAAATTAAAAGGAAATGAAACACCGCTTTGAGTGAAAGAACAGCACCAAAAACGGAATAATAATCAAATACGAGGCGTAAATGAGCAAAAAGCCAAAACAACGAGAAACCCAAACAAATAGTAAAACAACAGAAAAAAGGACCAGGAATCACATCCCGAAACCAAAGTTGAAGCAGCATTAAAATAAAGCTGGGCACAAAAAATCAAACAAGAAATCCGATGGCGACGACGATGAGGAGCCACACCTAAAAAAAAACACACAGAAAGTCAGCAGATTGTGATTGCAGCGAAATCAAGTAAAACAAACAGAGCTCTCCCCAAAGTGGTGAGGAGGAGTAGGAGCGGGAGGTATTATAACCATCCGATGGTAAAAGACAGTCGCTTTGTAAATGTTAGCTATTTCCAAGTTAAAATACACTGTCGTGGTTTAGTCTATTATTCACGAACTCCAAAGCAAAGTAGCACAGAATTTATATAATTTTACAATAATGTTAAAGGTATCTTGTCAGAGGGAGGAGGATGAAGTCGGCTGTCCACAATTATGATGTTGATTGAAGAGGGCAAACAAAAGATATTGAATGCTGATAGGGTCCTTTGGTATATTTTAAGAATTATGGGAAATATTTCAATTTCAAATCTTCTTAATGCATTAGTGATTTCCTTTATTTTCTTTACATCAGGAATACATAATGAGAGAAATCTGCATTGAGCCGATGTGGGGCCCCATTAAGTTTAATTCATAATTGATTAGTAGCAGAGCAAATTTGGCCTTTTATGTTAAAAATGAATTTAACAATTTCTAAAAACAAAAAAATGTCAGTTGACTGAAGCGACTAAAATAAATATTCATCTTCAAAGATATAGAATGATAAATTTCCAATTCTAATCACGATTTTGGAAAAAGGACAACATTAATTTTGCCATTTTGCTGCACTTTTCTAACACATTTTGGAAATTGGATTTAAACTAAATTCAAAGGTTCTATTATTTCAGGCAACATTTTTTCCAGAAACGAAAACGCAAGAACAATGTTTAAAAATTATTCAGTTTTATTATGAAAATAATCGTTCTCCAATAGCAACTTTTCGTGCGCTAAGTCAATTTTTTTTAAAACAAAACTCTTTCCGGTCGACCTACGACCTTGACACCCATGATCAATATTTTAGCTCTCGTTAAGAGCTATCTTTTTGCGAATGACCGATTTCGGATCCGACGTACCATTAAGGAGCGAGAGCAAAAATAAACTTTCCGTTCACATTTGAAAATGATGCTAAGCCCATTTTTTTTAATCCAAAAAACTCTTTCCAGTCGATCTACGACCTTGACACCCAGGAGCAATATTTTAGCTCTCGTTAGGAGCTATCTCTTTGCCATTGACCGATTGTGGCTACGTGCCATACAACAAATGAAACAATAGAATTATTGCGAGAAAAGTTTGGAGATTCGATTATTTCAAGAAATTTTGATATTGAATGGCCTCCAAGAAGTTGTGATTTAACACCATTAGACTATTTCTTGTGGGGTTTTTTGAAGTCATTGGTCTTTCGAAATAAACCAGACTCTCTTCAAGCTTTACAAGTCAATATTGAACGTGCCATTCATGACATACGACTTGATTTAGTGGAAAAAGTGCTCGAATATTGGGTTCATCGAATTCGTTACTGCAGAAGAAGTCGTGGAGGCCATTTGAATGACGTTTTATTTAGAACTTAATTGTATCGATTGTACTTCACATTAAATAAAAAACCTTTGGATTTCCTTAACAATAAGTGTGTTTTTTTTTTCAAAGAAATCATATCACTCTTATTGGAAAAACCTTAATAAGGACCAAGATGAAATAGTGGAAATATTATTTTGAAACTTGTGTTTGGACCACCCTTTATTACCAATTCTCATTCTATATACAATGTTGTAATGATTTTGACAAATAACCGCAAGTTTCTTGCACATTTGGTGCAGCAGTTTTAGTTCTATTACTATATCCTATTCTAAATTGTTTTTTACACGACTATATTTGTTCTTTCGCGGTTTTATTTCCATTCTTCAGTGATTTTCTTAATTTTCCTGTTCGGCACAAATTTAATGACATTGTGGTTTGTGAACAAACAACTTTTATATTCTAAATTCTTTCTATACTTTCCTTCTTATATATTTTTCCAAACTGGAAAAATGAGAACACTCGTTTGTAATATATGCTATATATTTGAACTAGTAATTACTATATGTTAATGATGGTATCTCTTCTGAAAAACAAAAACTTACACAGAGAAAAAAGTTATTTAAATGGTTTTTACTTTGAGTTTTTTTTTCTATGTATAAATTCCGTGGCCTTAAGTTTCCGTAGACCTCTCTATTACAAAGAAACTGTTTCAATTTAATTACTTTCCTTTTTAAAAGAAACTATTCCAAGTGTAGCGTTTACGTATAATTTTCCCTTTGGTACAAATTATGTGAGACAATGTTTACATTTCACTGTCAAACTTTGTAAGATTTGAAGTAAGCAAAACTACCAAGAAAACCACCGCCAACAGTAAAATAAGTAACAACAACAATAGAAACAACGTCATCGGAAATGAGGGCTACGAACAACACCAAAACAACAGTGCATGTTTTAAATTTAATTATGCTGGGAAAAGACGAAAGATGTTCAGCAAAAAAAACAAAAGTAAAAAGAGCATCGAAAACCAACTGACTCAACCATGTCGACCAAAACAACGCTTGTTAAACAGCAGTGGCAAACAACAACATGGATGGTACTCGTTGTAGTAGTAACAGTGGCGTTTGGTCGGCAGTGAAGTAAAGAGAAAAGAACGAATCTCTCTCTAAGGCATTTGTGGGGATGTATGTATGATGAGTGTGTTTGTGCTTGCTTTCATTTGCATTAAATAAGTGTTCTCGGGTGCCTGAAAAATCATCATCATTCAAAGCAGCAGCAACAGTAGCCAACACCATATGCCACAACAGAGAGGGCAGTGGTAGTAACAACAGCAGCAGCTGCAGTAGTAATAGCCCTAAACATCATTCTCCACATTTGGAGTGAGCGCAAAGAAAATTATGTGAATATCCATGAGAAGTTCTTGTTATTGTTGCAGTTGTTGCCGCCGCTGCTTTGTGGTAGACTCAACAGACAACAAGTACAAATGTTATGACCCTTTCTACCCCCAGTCAGTCAGTGGCCAGGCCCTCTCATAGACTCCACTCAGTCTTAGTTTCTGCCTCACGATCCATCTATTCATCCGTCGGTCCGTCTTGGCCTCACCAGCAACTAGCGACCAAAGCTGCCACAACCTTTGTTTGAACCGTATTAGAAATTCATTTTTTTTCTCTGTTGTGGGTTGGTTGCTTGCTTGTGGTGTTCTCTTGCTGCCCTCTTTACACAGAGAAAAGTGTTGAATTATTTTAAAGAGAGTGCAGATTAAATCGAACCTTTTGAAGTTTCTCTGTAAATGCAGATTGCCTTAATTTTACCTTGATACAATCAGAACTATTTCAATTCAAGAGAGAGATTTAAATTTCGATTCGAAATAAAGAGAAGGGTCCTCAAATAAATAGGTTTACACTTAAACTGAAAACAAATTACACTACACAAATTACATTACATTTTTGTCGAAGGACTGTGGATAAAATTTTCTGGTGTAATAACAAGATTGATTTATTTAAGAATTCAAAATATTTATTAAATTTATTTAATTCAGTCAGAATTTATTTTTGGTTTGAGACCATATGTTCCATTTACTTTCTGTCTATTCCAAGAAAGTAATAGAAACAAATACAAAAATTGGTAGAGAGTTTTAATTGCTTGGTAGAATTGACTGCAGTTTCGATAGACACCACTCTATCATCTTCAGAATTCAGTAGCAATAGTGTATGTCTTTAACTTAAATCAACTGAAATACTTGTGAAAGCAGTAAATTGAATTTAACAAAAACTGCTAACCAAACCCGTATTTTGCCGAACTAAGTCAACATACTAAAACTCTCATACCAATAATATTACACTATGCCACAAAAAAAAATTTTTTTGTTCCCGGGACCTTAATTTTTTTTAATGTATTTAGGCATACTATTTTATGATGCCAAAACAAAATTTTGTTTTATGGTAAATTTTTTTTAAAATTTTTTTTTTCTGAAATTCCAATTTTCTTGTTAGTTACCTTTAGTATTTCGAACATATTTTTTTAGGTATAGGATCGATAAAGCCATTTAAATTAAAGGAAATTACAATAGAAATGCTAAAAAAAAAAACATCAGTTTCACGTATAAACGGAAGGTTAACAACTCGTCGGCTTAATGTTTTTTTGTTACATTTGACTAGACAGTCAGTTTTGACTATAACTTTGACTATAAATTTGACTTTGAAAGCCAGTTTTTCACTATGTATACTAGTATAACACTTACAGGAGGGTTGTTGTCTCGAATATTTAACTATAACTTTTTGACTCTATGTATCTTCACTCCCTTATCTTATATAACGAGAAATTGCATTGATGTATTGACAAAAAGTTATGAACTGAATTTTACAAATTAAAATTCAGTACTGTAAAAAAAAGCTAATTCGGCTTATGACACTTTTTTAAATGGTTTTTAACATTTTTATTTATGCGATTATTATATTTCTTTTTTAAAATACAGTATATTATTGGGGAACTTTTTGCAATTAGCTTTGATAAATAATATCCTGTAAGTGATGTCCTTTTTCTGCTTCGCACACACGTGCTCTTTTTAGCATCTTTTCCATAACTTTTCGCAATATTTCGGAAAAATTCAATTATGTTTGTACGTTGTTAGATTCATAATTAATTCCCTAAGTCTCCTTCACAAAATGCTGAAAAAAACAAAAAAGAATAATAATTAACAAAGTTATAAAGACTTCAAACCATATAGCTCATTCAGCGCCACCCTGTATTATAACTATTTAAAGAAGTGGGGGATATGAAACGAACGAAAAATTTCGCAAAACTTCAATTATTTTTGTAAGTTGTTCGATTCATAACACTATGCAACAAATGAACACTTTTTGAAAAATACACGGACTTGACAGTATAGGTTCGATTACACTATCAAAGGGTAGTATAACCCTATACTCTCTTTGGCGAAATTGGTGACCAATTTTTTTATGGGCCCCAAAGTTTTTGAAAAGCAATGGGCCACTCGAAAAAGGCGTCATCGGCTTTTGTCCAACAACTAATTCAGACTTGGTGATACCGCTTAACAATGTTTGGCAATAATGTAGCTAAGAATATGTTGAACAACGTAACTTAACACTTTTTGCGAAAAAAATTATTTTTCAGTATGTTTTTTGAAAAATTGAAGGAAAAAAATTTTTTTTTTTTTACTTTTTTCAGCATAACTTCCGAGGACTCGTAATTTTTCGCTAACAATGCTTTTTGCTCAAGCAATAAATTGCGTTTTTTTCTGATATGTATGATCAGAGAAAAACGCAATTTATTGCTTGAGCAAAAACGGGACTGAAGAGTTACACACTTTTTATTCAATAGGGTTGCCCACAGTGTTTGTGTGATTCTCATGCATTTCTATGCCATTGCATTCAAAAATAAGCAAGTTATAACAATTTTTGTACATGACATTTTGGTCCATATCCATTTATGTTTTAATATTCTTTCGTATTTGTATTACATGGACTACAGAGAGGGTCGGTATGGAAGGAGAGTAATAAGAGAAATTTGGGTAGGGGCAAATTTTGAAAAATCCCAATGTATGACCGACCCCCACTAACTTTGGAGGCCCGACCCACCCATGCCAGTGGCACACCCACTGGAACCCCTTGGGGGTTCCATACATTTGGACTCGATTGGAGCACTCTAAATGGGTCAAAGTGGGATTTTTTCCGGGACATCAGAATTCGTTTTAGAGGTATGGTTCCTTCGGCAAAGTTTCTTATTTTGATCCCTAGAATACGATTTTCACTGAGCAATGGGCGATTTTTAAATCGAACCGCCCTAATATATACCCTCCTCTAAGGTGAGAGGATAAATTTAGCGCGAAAGAAAGGTGGAGACGTAGAACAAAAATATCAAAATTATTTCCCCTAAATTACTCTGCCAAAATCTCGAAAACCAGACAGGATACGAAAAAAAGTGTCGAAAGTTACGGGAGCACCAATCAGACAGAGAGGCGGACAGGCTGACGGGCATTGCTAAAATGGCTTAAATGGCCCTTGTTCACTTGGGTGTATAAATACCCGATTATGTTGAAATTCTTTTATTTTTACCAAAAGTGCTATAACTTCTACATTTATCCATAGAATTTCGTCAAATAGTCATTGTTTTCTTCGTTAGAATGTTAGCTTCCAAAAATTGGAACAAGCTATTTTTTATGGTTTTTTCGTGACAGCAAAAAACGTTTTTTTTTTTTTTAAATCAAATTTTTTCTTATTATTTTAATGAAAGTTACTAAACTTCCACGTGAAAGTGTCTTTACTAACATTTGTAGTCCTCATAATTTTAATTTAAAGTATATTCGGGCTTTATCAAGCATATACTTAAAAAATATGGTCTAAAAACTAAAGATACCTTCCAAGAAAGTGGGAATATTAAAGAAAATTTTTTTAAAAAAAAAATTATCATAATTTTTTGTTTTTATATTTTTCGAGACAAATGTTGTTGCATAGTGTTATTTATATAATAATACGTATATGAACTGTTTACTTTACTCGATTCATCATTAGAAAAAGGGTGTTAATAAAATTAGAATGCTCAAATTTGCACTTAATATAGAAATGTAACTGAATGTAATTAATATATATCTATTATTCACATAGCCTTTTAACGATACTACTCTTGGTTCGAAAGCAATATGGCGTTTACGCCACTTTCAAAATAAACAGTGTATATAATATTTAATTTTATTTTATGGATTTTTTTTTAATTTCCGATTTTATTGTAATTTGCCTTTAGTATTTGAACCATATTTTTTAAGTAAGCCGGTATTGTCAGTTAAATTAAAGGAAATTGATGATAATATGACTATCGCGTACAAAAAGAAGTTTAAGAAATGTAGTTAAAAAATTTCTTTTCAAAAAAAATCCTTTTTGCTGGCACCAAAAAACCATAAAACGTAGAACATCTCAAAAAAATTTGTTTGTTCCATTACTTGAAAGCTAGAATCCTAGCGCAGAAAACAATGCCTACACAAAAAAAAAATTCGGTCTCGGACTTTATTAACATTTGTCAAGTTTCTTATTATTAAGGAAATAATTTTAATTTTAAGTAGGATATGTTCGAAATATTAAAACTGCATGTCTTTGGATCTATTTTCCCAGTGTACGTTTCTTTGTTTTGCTCTGTACAGTATATGAAAAAGCGTCGTTGTTTTCAAATAAATTTGCATTGTGTTTTTGTAGATTGGGTGGCTTTCTTCACACTAACTACAACAATATAAGCGGTTTGTGGGCGGCGGCGGCACTACAACAATTACTCTATATAGTATAGGGAAAACAGAAACCTTTTATTTAAATATTTACACGCAATGTGTTTTACCATTAGAAGAATTTCTCTTTTTGTTGTGAGGTTTTGTTTTCTACACTACACTACGCTACGCTACACTCCATTGTTGGTTATTTCACACGTTTTGTTTGTCTCTCTTCTCTCGGCGTCAATTGTTTTATTTACGCTTTTCTTTTCCGACTCACCCGCGCCTCGCCTTTGCCCAAGCTCCGCTCTTCGAATACCTATTGTTGGATAATTGCAGAAAAGTGTTAAATGTGTTAACGCATTTTATTCCCACAATTGCAGCATCTGAATGAATGGACGAATGAACGAATGAACAGACGGACGGACGTACGAATGAATGAATGTTGTGAATTTAATTATTTTCCATTGAAATGAGAAACGATGGCTTCTGCCGCAGACATTAGCAGCGTGCCAACTGGAAAGTGGGTTAGTAAACTCTATTTCATTGGCCTATGTCGAGGTTGAACCAAAACCAAGCAATTACTCTTGCCGTCATCGACATTGTTGCTGCTGCGAGCAAAGAACTTTAATGATTTTCAAAAGTTCCTTTGATTTGAATACTTATTTTTGGTGTTGCAGTAGCATGGAGTAACTCTCGGCTTCGGATAAATCAAGTTTTATAGAGTGGTAACTTCTAATGGAAATTATAGCTGTTTGCTTTGAATTTAAACTATTGATCAGGAATTAAAAACAAAAACAAATTATTATTTAAAAGTAAACACATTGAGCACATTTTCGAAAAGAAATATAATGGGAAAGGAAATGATAAATAAAGGGTCCGCCAAATAACTTTTTTTTTGAAAACATCGCGCCAAACCTGGAGTGTAGCTTCGGCTGTGTGGCACGTAGTGCCGTCCTGTTGAAACCAAATGTTGCCAATATCCTCCTCTTCAATTTTTGTTAACAAAAATTCGTTCAACATGGCCCGATAACGATCGCCATTGACTGTAACGGCCACTCCTTGCTCATTTTCGAAGAAAAATGCCCAAATGGCCCAATTATGCCTCTGGACCAAAATCCGCACCAAACAGTGACTCGTCTTGGGTGTATCGGCTTTTCAATGTATGCGTGCGGGTTTTCTGTGCCCCAAATGCGACAATTTTGCTTGTTTACATACCCACCAAGATCAAAATGAGCTTCATCTGAAAAGATGATTTTTTATTGGCAAAATCGGCATCTTCTGTAAGCGGAAGGATAAAACTAATTATCTGTCAAATCAGACATGAGCTAAGTGTTACCATTCACGAAATGAATGTGTTATGTGTTATATACAGGCAATGAAGCCGACCAAAATTATTGGCGGCGGCGGCGCATTGAAAAATACCGATCGGCGGCGGCGGCTGATCAGCTTAGCCGATCAAATTTCAACAATCGGCTGAGCCGACAATCTCAGGCAACAATGGCGCTTTAAGATATTTACAATTAGATGACAAAACCTAAAATTAACACAAATATTTAAGAAAAGTTAAGGAAATTTTGATTTAATGTCGAAAATCAGTTCAATAAATGTCTACTTACTAGTCTTTGTTGTGAAAGAGAATTTATTGTGAATGACATACCGCCTGTTGTTTTCTCTCTAGAACGACGTAGACTTTGTAAAAATTGGTTCGGCCGCTCAAGAGCTATTGTATTTTCCGTAAAAACCAAAACACGCATTTTTTTAAATAAATGATAGCGAGATTAATTTAGAAACTTTTTATAAATTTTTATGCAATAATGAACTTTATTAAAATTTCTGACCCTATTGTATTACTTAGTAGTCACTTTCTTAATTTTCATGGTTGCATAAAATAAATCGATTTGACTCACTAAATAATGTTCGGCGGCTGAGATTCAGCCGATGTGAGCCGCTGAAATCGGCGGCGGCGCCGGCTGGAAATAAATGGCCGGCTGTGGCGCGCCGCCGATTTGCGCCGCGTCGGCTTCATACCCTGGTTATATACCCTCCTCTCTAAGATGGGGGGATAATAATCCGAGGTAATAATGGCTAATAATATAATAATACTAACTTTAATTCATTGATTTTGGCCATCGCAATAGTGGTTGTATGAACTGGTGCATTGTCTTGATAGTAAGCGCACGCGGAAAATCATCAAATTGTTCGTCAATATGCGAAGTACAGCACTTGTTGAAATGCCTATTACTTCAGCTGGCTCACGTACCTGCAACTGATGGTCATTCAATACCATTTTGTGGACTTTTTAATTATTTCTGGCGTGGACACCTCAATTGGTCTACTACTACGGTGTTCGTCTCGGCAGCTCGTACGGCCTCCCAATACTTTATAGTTGTAAACGAAGGAGCATACTGCCCCAAAATAGACTCTTATTGGTTGGACTGAGACCTTTCAAATGAAAGTGTTGTATTACATATCGGTGACCAATTGTTTCCGTGTTTACAAATTCACTAAGATCGTTTACTTTTTAGTTCTCAAAAAAACAAGTAAGAAAGTTCAGTCGGGTAAACCGACTTATGAATCCCCTCACCTTGAGTCCCAAAAAATATTAGTACATTCATTTCTTTTGTTATTAACCATTTAAATTGAATTTAATAACTTTAAAGTATGGCATTAATGTTTAAGGCTATTTACATTTGGTACAAAAAGGTCCATTTGTGTGGGAGGTACCAAAAGGGGCGGGCCAATAACGCCCACTTTTCTTTGGACTCTAGGTACTACAAAAGCATTACACTGTACAAAATTTCACGTAGTTATATGCACTGGTTTTAAAGTTATAAACTGTTAACTTTTGGAGTAAAATGGACCATTTGTGTGGGAGGTAACAAAAGGGGCGTCCCAACAACGGCCACGGGTACTATAAAAGCATTACACAGTAGGAAATTTCAAGTATTTGTATGAACTGATATTAAAGCCATAAGCAGTTAACTTTTGGTACAAAATGGTCCATTTGTGTGGGAGGTACCAAAAAGGGAGTGGCCACTTCGCCCATTTTTCTAGACGTGTTAGCGACTAACAAACCAAGTAGTATCGACGGAATAAAATAATCAATATTTCACTAAAAGTTAACCCTTTGTGGGAGGAGTGGACCAATATGGCCCATCTTCGAACTTAGCCGGAGATAGAAGAAAATATTATCGCATACCAAAATTTGAAGTCAATCGGTTACTCCTTTCGAGAGTTATCGTGCGCACCAGCCAGCAGACAGACACACAGACAGTCGGACGGACATTGCTCAAATGACTTAAAATGACGCAAAACGGATTTCCGACGAACATACTTAGGGTCTTAGGTCACTCCTTCGATGTGTTACACTTTTGGCTCGTACCAAATGATATATACCCTCCTCTCTAAGGTAAGGGGTTACAAATAAACAACGTGGCGCCTTGAAAACTTAGTTTTTTGAGGGTTGTCACTTTCCACGAAAGTAATTTTTTCAAACAACTACCGCGATGTAAAATATGTCAGGGATTGGAATTTTGGGACAACAGAAATTATTATGTTCAGCTCTTCATCAAAAATGTTGTAAACTAGTGGTATATATTTGTCTTTTATGAAATGTAAAATTTTGATAATAGTCACGTCACCCCGCATACATTTTATACCGTGAATGTTATCTAACGCGTGACGTTTCCAAGATATTTGGAGATAAAAAGGGATCATTTTTAAGAAATAAAAAAATGAATGTTAATGATTTTAATCGCAGTACACACAAACCTTATTGATTTTGTACAATGTACACAAAGTTTTTGCAATGCCTACAGTTCAATGAGAAATGGGCGTATTTGTCAAACCCTTTAGTGTAACCCTATAAATTTGTCTAAAATCAATTCCTCATAAAATTCGTATCAATGTCTCAAAATCGATTTTTTACATTACTTTTGTACTCAGGCAAAGAATTGACAAAATTTCCACATCCGTTATTGTATTTTCCATATGCATTTCTGTGAAAGTGAGGATATACCCGTACTTCAGTCGATTTATTCGACTTAGATGTTCTTAATTTCTATATACTCGTATCCTTGATGATGAGGGTCCGTCTGTCTGACTAATTTGCTTAAAATTTCGTATTTATTGATATTTTCCCCTTTCTCAGCCTCGGTCCGAAGTTGTTCTATGTTACCCCACTCCTTCCGGTATCTATCTTCCTTGTGGTCAAAATGTAGTCAAATATTGAATCTCTCATAACTTCTTTATCAGCCCAGCAAAATCTTGGTAAATACACGTCATTACCACCTGCATTACCAGGTAATAATATCTCATTATAGCCAGCATTACTTTCGGTAAATAAATAACGATTAACAAAATAATGACAAAAATAAGTTATTGCTAGTAATCTAATTTAGAAAATCTTATTTTTATTTGTAAACTTTTCGTTAAATGATTTTTACTTAAATGATTTACGTATATACGTTGTAGTTGGTATTCAGTTAAATCATTTAAAGAAAAGTTTATAAGTTCAAATTAGATTCTCTAAGTTCGATTACAAATAATAACTTATTATACCCTACACCACACTGTGGTACAGGGTATTATGACTTTGTGCATTTGTTTGTAACACCTAAAAGGAGAAGAGATAGACCCATTGTTTATTATACCGATCGAGTCAGAATCACTTTCTGAGTCGATTTAGCCATGTCCGTCTGTCTGTCCGTCTGTCTGTCCGTCTGTCTGTCCGTCTGTCTGTCTGTCCATGTATTCTTGTAATCAAAGTGCAGGTCGTATTTATGGTCCGATTGTGATGAAATTTAGCAAAGTGCTCTTTTTTGGCCCAAGGACGATCCCTATTGGTTAAAATCGGTTCAGATTTGGATATAGTCCCCATATATATGTTTCACCCGATTTGACATGTAAGCGCTGTAGAAACCACATTTTACATCCGATCTTTATGAAATTCGGCAGAGAGAATTTTAATATTACGTGAATGAACACTACCAAATTCGGAGAAAATCCGTTTAGATTTAGATATAGCCCCCATATATATGTTTCACCCGATTTGACATGTAAGCGCTGTAGGAACTGTATTTTAAATCAGATCAGTACGAAATTTGGCAGAGAGAGTTCTCTTATTACATGAATAAACACTGCCAAATTCGGGGAAAATCGGTTCAGATTTAGATATAGTCCCCATATATATGTTTCACCCGATTTGACATGAAAGCGCTGTAGAAACCGTATTTTACATCCGACCTGTACGAGATTCGGCAGAGAAAGTTCTCTTATTACATGAAAAAACACTGCGCAATTCGGTGAAAATCGGTTCAGATTTAGATATAGCCCCCATATATATGTTCCACCCGATTTAACATTTAAGCGCTGTAGAAATCGTGTTTTATATCCGATCAGTACGAAATTTAACAGAGAGAGTTTTCTTATTACATGTATGAACAGTGCCAAATTCGGGGAAAATCGGTTCAGATTTAAACATAGTCCCAATATATATGTTACACCCGATTTGACATGTAAGCACTGTAGAAATCGTGTTTTATATCCGATCAGTACGAAAATCGGCAGAGAGAGTTTGCTTATTACATGTATGAACACTGCCAAATTCTTATCGCAATGCCCATTTTCGCATTGGTAGGTAGGTGTAGGGTATTATATAGTCGGCCTCGCCCGACTTTCTGTCTTTCCTTACTGGTTTTTGTTTTAATTTAGTTAGTCGTTATTTATTTACCGAAATTAATGCTGGCGATATTGAGATATCATTACCTGGTAACGCAAGTGGTAACGACATTTACTTACAAAGATTTTGATGTTATATTTTTGTACTTGATTATTAAGCGATTTGTCTACGAATCGCGAGGTAGGCCAGTGGTTGTGATGCTAAACTACGAAACCAGGAGGTCGCGTGTTCAATCCCACCTCCCGGCAAATGAAATTTTTCGTCACATGACGACAACAATCGATAACTACTCCCCCTCCCAGTTATACGCTCTACCCAATGTTGCGCTCATCCCAATGTTACGCTCTTCCCAATTTTACGCTCTTCTACTTTCTCACCGCATGCCACCACTGATGGTGGTGAACAAGCAGAGCAACTCAGAAATATCTACGACCCACAAACACACTCATAAAAGTATTACTTACGTCCACGCTTACTTTTTAATAATTGTAAGCGTGGGGGTAAGTGGTTATTTTTCAGCTTCTGGTATGCTTGAGTGGAAGCACTTTCCTCCAATGACATGCATGTGTAAAAATAATTCGAAAGGAGGCCAAATTATAAGCAGTTACTAGATTTGGATTTAGCTTACCCGTCAGGTGATTTGGTAATGCGAAATTTTGCTGGGAGTTATCAAAATATTCGTAATGTCACATATAACGGATTTTTTAATATGATTTTGAAGTGATGTTTCGGCCATTTGTAATGTCATGATCTGTCATTTGTTTTTCATTGTTTTCAGTAGTGTTTACAACTTCATCATGGAGAGATATACGCAAGAACAACGTTTACAAATTATTCAGTTCACATTTGAAAATGATGCTAAGTCCATTTTTATACCCTCCACCATAGGATGGGGGTATATTCATTTTGTCACTCCGTTTGTAACACCTCTAAATATTGATCGGAGACACAATAAAGTCAAAACGCAGACGTGCGATAGCTACCCAAGCAATAATTTTCTTCTTCTTATTCTCACCCAAGCGATCATGTTTTTAATTTGGTTCATTGTCACTTATCGTTCGGGTAAGAAAGCTCTTTTCTTCATCGTCTTCCTGTCAAATACCAATATTACCTACATGTTGTTATTGACATTTCTTAAAGCTTTTTCCACACGAAAATATAAGAACGGGGGCAACCCTATCCAACAGCTGTAAAAGTAGCAACAGCTGATTCTAGACAATGAGAAATAATTATTTCTCATTGTCTAAAATATATTTGTTTTCGGTTGGTTATAATCAAGCAACCGAAAATAAATACAATTGTATGCTTGATGGATCATATATGTATATATAGGGGCTATATATAAATCGGAAACCTTCTGTACCCATTTCAGTAAATCATAGAGTTAAAAAGAAAGTACTTGCTAAATTTCATAGTGATCTGAGCATAATTGTGACTTGTATTTTGTAACAAGAAAACATTTACAAACAGACGGACGGACAAAACCAAACCAATTCAGAAAGAGATTCTAGGTCGATAGGTATAATAAACGATTGTTTGGGCCACCTAATTTAAGGTATTATGAAACAATTTATAGTGTAGTAGGATTTCAATACATTTTATACACAATAATAAACAGAGGTTTTTTTAAATTATGGTGGATACTTCAGCAAAAGATACATGTTAATGTTGTTTGGTTCATTTATCCATTTTTTATTCATTTTCCCAACAATTTTCACTTTATCTTTCAAAAGGACGGTAAACATAACCGACACGAATGAATTTTTCTGATCGTCTGATTTGACATTTCATTTCGTTCGTTGTTGTCTTATAAGAACCAAAATGTTGGCGATAATTGAAAGCTTCTTTGTTTATATACAAAACAAAGTGTGCAAAAACCAAAAATTTCATTCGCTTGCCATTTGACCTGCGAAGTGGCAAAAAATAAGTTACAAAAACAGGCCCTTAATCTTCGTAAAATTCTAAGACGATTTAGCCATGTCCGTCTGTCCGTCTGTGGTAATCACGCTACAGCCCACAATAATAGAGCTAGGTTGATCAAATTTGGTACAAATACTTCTTATAGTTGCAGGTTGTTTGGGATTGCAAATGGGCCATATCGGTCCATATTTAGATATAGCTCCCATATATAGCATCTAACTTGTTGTAATTCCTACAGTTCTCATCTACTATATTTTTTGTGTTTTCGGTGTTATTTTGAGTTATTTTGTGAGGTCACATGCTATCCATGGTGGAGGGTATATAAGATTCGGCATGGCCGAACTTAACGCTTTTACTTGTTTTTTTTTAAATCCCAAAAAACACTTTCCAGTCGGCCTACGACCTTGACACCCATGAGCAATATTTTACCTCTCGTTAAGAGCTATCTTTTTGCCATTGACCGATTGTGGCTACGTGCCACACAGCAAATGAAACATTAGAATTGTTGCGAGAAAAGTTTGGAGATTCGATTATTCAAGAAATTGTGATATTGAATGGCCTCCAAGATGTTGTGATTCAGCACCTATTTCTTGTGGGGTTAATTGAAGTCATTGGTCTTTCGAAATAAACCAGACTCTCTTCAAGCACGTTCAAGTCAATATTGAAAGTGCCATTCATGACATACGACTTGATTTAGTGGAAAAAGTGCTCGAAAATTGGTATCATCGAATTCGTTTCTGCAGAATAAGTCGTGGAGACCATTTGAATGACGGTTTATTTAGAACTTAATTGTATCGATTGTACTTCACATTAAATAAAAAACTTTTGAGTTTCCTTGACAATAAGTGTGTTTTTTGCAACGAAATCATATCACCCTTATCGGAAACCCCTGTGGTAAGAGATTCTTCACCTTTATCAACTCCATTTATATGGGTGAAATTGTCAAGTCCCTTTTGTACACTTCTCACACAAACAGATGAGTTTGTACCAAAATTAAATGACTGATAATGTTAATATCACTAAATCCAAGCGCTTGATTCTTTGTACAATGTTTTGCGCAAACAGCACCTACAGTTCAATGAAAATACATTTAAATGTTATCAGAATAAATGTAAAAGTATTAGCTCTTTTCCCAATAGAAACCAAACAACGCCCACCCAAATCGAATGTGGAACACCAGGTAAAGGCCCAAAGAACCTTTCAGATAAATTATTTGCCTTCGCATAAAAAGTTGAACTACTTACTTTAATAACTTTTTGCAGCACATCGCATATAATCTCATTTGAGTTTACCTCATCTCTGACCAAAGAAACAGAAAAAAAAACAAGAACAACAATATGCTGGACCACATTTCCTCATTATAAGTAGGAAGAAGAAGGAGAAGAAGAATGAAAAAAGAAAAATCCTCCAAATATAAAAAAAAACTTAAGCAGGCATAAGGTAAGCAAGACAGGCAGCACTTAATTTGCTCCATTATTTTTGATTCCATTCACAGAAACTCGCATCCATTTGTAACAAGTATCTCTCCTCCTAACCAAAAAAAAGGCAAAAACAAAAACCGGCGGAAGAAGTACACTTCATTTGCCCACAAAACCGAAATGATACTTTAGGGAAATAGCCGAACAGAAGCAGAACAGGACACCACAAAGAGAACGAACAAAAACAGTACTAATAATTGTTGACAAATGTAAGAGGAGAGAGGAGTAGAGAGAGAGAAAATGCCAACCACAAGGAGACCTTTTCAAGAGGCCTACTTGAAAACTTTTTAGCCCAAATAGATAAGGAGGTTCAAGAAGGAAAAGAAAGAACAACCCCAGCCAAAGGACGAACCTGAAACCATATTTTTCCAGAAAATCATAATTCTAATAAACCCCGAAAAAAGACCAAACATAATTCGCCCAATTATTCATTGAGATTAAAACGGCAAAATAAAGCGTTTCCATTAGAATTTAAGAGCGGCACATTAATAATGACCCACCTTGCTTCCCCAGGGAGAGGGAGAGGGAAAGATTCAAAATCACATATGTACGTGCTGGAAACTTGTTCTTCTCTTCCTTTGGTGCGGCGATCAAAGGAAAAAATTATTATTAGCTTATCAACACCTTTGGTAATAATAATAAATGTTTTTCCACCAACTTAGAAAATGTTTTAATGCAACTTTCCTGCAGGACTTTGAGCGAGCACAAGGAAGTTGCCGGAGATGAAGAAGAAAAAAAGGAAACCCAAAGAAAGAAATACAAATAAAAAGAGCAGAGCTTATTGTAATGTTTATAAATCTTAAGAGTTTTACAACATGCCATTCCATCCCTCCTCCTTCTCACCGGCGCTCATCATCACAACAAGTGAGCAGAAACACATGAGTAAGTGAAGCCGGAAGGAATACACCAACGGCAGTAGCAATAGCAACAGTATCATAAGTTGAGATTGAGTTCATATGAGCCAAGGAGGAGGAAGAATGAATTCTTTGGTTGTTCTCAAACAAGCCGAGTTTTTTTTTTCATTTGCCCATTCGTTCGTCGATATTAAACTTTACTTGTTCACTTTTGTTGGGAGAGAGAGGAAAGGAGAAGAGATTGAAGCGAAGTGAAGCGATGTGAGCAGAGCCGAGCAAAGGCCTTCTTAACGTAAAAGTTTGAATGAGTTTGGCGGTAAATCCAACAAACTTTTCTTCATTCGCACACATACTTAGTTATACACACATACACGCTTGGCTGTTACATATGCACTTCAGCGAAAGTTGTTCCTTTAGGAATGCTGATGGTGCTGCTTCTTATTCTTATTCTTTTACTTATGGCGTTGAGCAGTTTTAACTTTGTATGGATTTTTCATGTTCTCAATTCGTGTTATTCTTCTTGTTGTTGTTGTAGCAGCAGTTATTCTTCTTCGGCGTCGCCGCCGCCGTGCACTTCTCATTTTTAATCTCTCACTTTCTTAATAATTCACAATGCCCATTTTATTTTGCAAACTTTTAAAATGAAAACTCACGCATTACACAGTGGGGGAAAGGAGATATCAATCCAATTAATATAACAAACGTGTATCAAAATTTCAGTCTAGTAAACCGACTAAAGTGTACTCTCCCCTCCCACACTTTGTAATGAATGGCGGATACTATTTAAAGTATATATGATTCAAAATGATTATATGGCTTTTCAAATACTCTCCTTTATAATATACGTCCTGGACCTGTACCACTTCGCCTTTGTTTATTTATAAATTATGTAATGGATTTATAGATTGTCCCTCGCTTCTTAGTCTTATTGGCTTTAACATTTCTGTAAGATCATTACGCTATCATTTAACATTGTTAATAAACAATTTAATTTAGATTTGCCATACTCTTTAAAGAAATTTTGTGAAACCTTAGATTTAATTTATTTTTAATTCCTAGACAAAATAAATAAATATAATTTTAGAGAAATAGGAAGACCACTAGACACCAGACAGAAGGGCCGACGGACATAGCTCAAATAACCTAAAATGTCCTCAAACGGATTTCAGCCAAACATAAATACACTAAAAAAAGACAGTAATTAAATTTAAGACATACATAAATCAAGTAGGCATAAATTCAAGAAGAATTTTCATTAAAAAACGAACATTTTCATTTTTTAAGAAATTGTCCTTGATATAAATTTATTTGTATCTGATTTAATTAAACACTAATCTTTTGTTTTGTACAAGTCCATCTTTAAATTAAAGAGAAAATCTATATTTTTGTGCCAAGCTTTATTGAAGTAATATTTTAATAGTTTTAGGGATTTTGTACATTAAAACAATGATGTAGGAAAGTACATAGTTTTAAAGACCGATAGGACTTAATTATAAGTATGTAAAATTTAAGAAATAAAACTAAGGCTGTGCTGCCTAAAAAAAATCGGCTCTTGAAGTTAATATTATGAGAGTTGTCATTATTTTAAGGAATACTTTATAAATTGACTCTATATGAGACATAATTATACTGAGCATCAGGGTTTTTGGGTTAACCTTATAGTCTGATGATAGAAGCCGAAGGGATGTGTTTCAGACAACAGATAAACTGTTGCTTGTTTATTTTTGAATGATCAGTTTTTGAGAAATGTTATAAGAAGAATGTTGTGTTTTTGCGACAAGCACTGTGATTGTATTAAAATTAAATGCAAAATGTTGTTTTATTTTAAAATATTTCACATTTATTCATAGTAACAAAGGAGGGCGTACAAAATAGTGGCGATTGCTCAATATTTCATGTATATTTACATATACCTTCCACCATGGATTTCATTCAATTCTATATCCGGAAAAATCTTTGGAAAGGAAGCAAATCATGCTATATAATCTTGATCGTCATAAAATTCTAAGACGATTTTGTCATGCCCGTCCGTCCGTCTGTCTGTTAAAATCACCCTACAGTCCGTAATAGTACCCCTAGGTTGATGAAAATTTGGTAGAAATATTTTTTATAGTTACGGGTTGTTTGAGATTGAAAGTGAGCCGTATCGAGTAATGTTTTGATATAGCTCTCCTATATATAGGAGAGCTATATCAAAACATTATATATATAGATGTCGCTTTCAAATATGTTTTTTATGCCATAAAAACCACATTTTTAAAGTAATTTAGCTGACACTTAGTAGTTTCTATTTTATTTAGGAAAGAATAAAAACTATCGAAATTGGTTCATATTTTGTTATAGTCCCCCTATAGAGGTCGCTCCAAATATGTGACGTTTCGGCCATTTGTCATGATCTGTCATTTGTTTTTCATTGTATTCAGTAGTGTTTACAATTTCATCATGGAGAGATATACGCAAGAACAACGTTTACAAATTATTCAGTTTTTATTATCAAAATAATCGCTCTCCAATTGCAACTTTTCGTGCGCCGGTCGTGTCAGTTTCCAGTCGACCTATATATTTTTGCCATTGACCGATTCCCGATCCGACGTACCGTTAAGGAACTAGAGCAAAAATAAACTTTCCGTTCACATTTGAAAATGATGCTAAGGCCATTTTTTTTAAATAAAAAAAACACTTTCCAGTCGACCTACGACCTTGACACCCATGAGCAATATTTTAGCTCTCGTTAAGAGCTATCTTTTTGCCATTGACCGATTGTGGCGACGTGCCACACAGCAAATGAAACAATAGAATTGTTGCGAGAAAAGTTTGGAGATTCGATTATTTCAAGAAATTGTGATATTGAATGGCCTCCAAGAAGTTGTGATTTAACACCATTAGACTATTTCTTGTGGGGTTATTTGACGTTATTGGTCTTTCGAAATAAACGAGACACTCTTCAAGCTTTACAAGTCAATATTGAACGTGCCATTCATGACATACGACTTGATTTAGTGGAAAAAGGGCTCGAAAATTGGGTTCATCGAATTCGTTTCTGCAGAAGAAGTCGTGGAGGCCATTTGAATGACGTTTTATTTAGAACTTAATTGCATCGATTGTACTTCACATTAAATAAAAAACTTTTGAATTTCCTTAACAATAAGTGTGTGTTTTTTTTTTCAAAGAAATCATATCACTCTTATTGAAAAACACTGTACTTAACTTTTACAGATTTTACTAGCTAATTTTAACGTTTTACATAATTATTTTTATTGCGCAATGTACTTGTTTCTATTATATGCATCCTCAGTCAATTGCGTTTCATGTCATTAAATTAACTACAAACATTCTTATTTTAATTCTGATTGTATTTGGCTCGAAATATTAAAATTATATTAAAATATAAAAGTATATGGTCTAAGTCAATCTTCCGATGTGTTACACTTTTTCGTAACAACTCCTCCACTATAGTCAGTGTATACGAAAATCTATTATTCTCCCACTGTTCAATTCGCATAGAAAACTTCCCAGATTATATCAACTTCTTCTCAAAGAAAATGACAAACAGGTTGAAGGTTCACAGTGAGATAAGCGATGAAAGATGACAACCGTTGAGAATTGAAGGAATGGGAATGGCGGTGGCAGAAGTTAAGGTAAAGAAGGTAAGTAAGAAAGGAAAAACAAATGTTCACTGAGCATTAAACAGATGGAAATCTATTTGTATTTATGAGTTGAGCTCTCACACACATACTCGTACATACATACATACATACATACATACATACATACATACATACAAAGAAAAACACATGTATTCATCCGCAAAATAAGAAAATGAGAATTTAAACAAGATCTTGACAAATTATGATTGCAGCAGAGGTAGGGAGGGAAGACGTTGGCGATGGATTTTGTTTGAGACTCACATGAGACTCCAGCAAATCAATTTTGATGGAAAATGTTTTATGTTTCTTTCTACTACAACAACAATAACAACGGAAGGAACAATCGTAACTCGAGACAAAGGATAAATGAGACGTAAAATTGGACTTAAGTTTGTTTGCACAATATTCAACAGGGAAGTGGGGGATCTAAGTGACGGGAGGCATTTCGAGCTGACAGAATTATGAATAATTACATATGTATGAGTGAAGGCGCCAATCAGAGAGCTAATTGGCTTAGCGTCAGTATGAAAGCATTACCGATATGCTCTCTTTACGCATAAATAAAATCCTTAAATGATTGTATTTTGGGGTGTTTATAAACATACTCGTACTTTAAATGGGGAGGGTGTACGAGTATACAACTTGCAACGAATATGTTTGGAGGAGTTTTCCTTTATTTGAAATTTTTCTCATAAATAAAGGATTAAATGTGAAATACAGTTTATACAGCGCTAAAAGGAACATACTCGTATATATGGAGGCTACGAAGAAAGAAAAATGCCATACTGAATTCCAGTAAAACATTCTTAATTTAAGCCGATACCGTACTTAAATTTTAAGTACATTCGTACTAAGTTTCTTAAAACAAGTATAAAACGGCTTACTTTGAAAAATCAACTCTGCTCTATTTTTGAGGGCTCTTCCAGCAACAACGTTTTTAAAACGAGCCTGGATCTCATTAGTTGCCTTTCCTTTTAATAGGTAAGCCTGAATATCCATGAGCGTTTAAACAATTTTAACTCTCTTTTATATATATGTATGTAAGTCTACCAAAAAAGGCTGGATATCGACTTCCGTTTTTGAAGATTGAAGAAATTTCTGATAAATGCTAAGAAGCCGCTGATAGCACTTCAGTTATTGGGTAAGGCTCCATAACAAGAAAATGAAATCAATACGGAGGATTACACAGAAAGAAAAATGGGACCATACAAATCTTTCATTTCTTGTTCACCACTGATGCTGTTATAGTTCCGTCAGTTATGTCAAACGAAAATATTGAAAAGGACATAGACTCCATTGTAGTCTTGAAGATTCACTATTTTTTGTAGACAAATAAGAAAGCAGCCGAACCCTTTCAAGTGCTATTTTATAGGCTGAGAAAGTAATAATATTTCTAAAAGAATTTAAAAACAGATCTAAAAAACTGCAAAAAAATAAGTGAAAAAGAGTCGATTGTATTTATTATTTATATTTTTCTTTTTAAGAAACGCGTTTCTTAATAAAATATGAAAATATGACCCACCTTCGAGTTTTGTACTGTAGTCCGGACAATTCAGTAATCCGGACAAAGGTCGAAACTATATCTGTCCGGATTAGAGAGGTTATACTGTATTCAGTTTTATTATCAAAAAAATCTTTCTCCAATAGCAACTTTTCGTGCATTAAGTCCATTTTTATTTAAATCCAAAAAACACTTTCCAGTCGTCCTACGACCTTGACACCTATTTTAGCTCTCGTTAAGAGCTATCTTTTGGCCATTGACCGATTCCCTATCCGACGTACCGTTAAGGAACTAGAGCAACAATAAACTGTCCGTTCACATTTGAAAATTATGCTAAGTCCATTTTTTAATTTAAAAAAAATTCTTTCCAGTCGACCTACGACCTTGACACTCATGAGCAATATTTTAGCTCTCGTTAAGAGCTATCTTTTTGCCATTGACCGATTGTGGCTACGTGCCAAACAGCAAATTAAACAATTGAATTGTTGCGAGAAAAGTTTGGAGATTCGATTATTTCAAGAAATTGTGATATTGAATGACCTCCAAGAAGTTGTGATTTAACACCATTAGACTATTTCTTGTGGTCATCTTTGTCATTGGTCTTTCGAAATAAACCAGACTCTATTCAAGCTTTACAAGTCAATATTGAACGTGACATTCATGACATACGACTTGATTTAGTGGAAAAAGTGCTCGAAAATTGGGTTCATCGAATTCGTTCCTGCAGAAGTAGTCGTGGAGGCCATTTGAATGACGTTTTATTAAGAAATTAATTGTATCTTTAACAATAAGTGTGTTTTTTATCAAAGAAATCATATCACTCTTATTGGAAAACCCGTTATAAGACGACATTATTATACAAGGCCGCCGAGCGTAGCCATCTAGCCGCCGTACAGTGGGCCAATTCTCGAGAAGATAGACAAAAATCATTTTTTGTTGGTTACCCATTAAAAGATTAAAAATTTCTTCGTCAATTTTAATTTTAAATGACTGTAACATTTTAGTTTTAAGAGATTTTAAAGAACTATAAATTTTGTATAATTATAAAACTTATAAGCTATTAGTGCTAGAAAAAATCAAGGATTTGTCACTCTTATAATAATTTAAAATGTAATTTGTAAAATGTATGTATATTGTCAGCAATTATATAATTATAACCATTTTAGTGTAAATAAATTATGGTAAATTGTGGCATTGGCGACCATAATGTCGTAAATTTTGAAAACAACATCCCACATTATCAGATACTTGGATCAGTTAATTCAGATTAAGTGACATCTCATATCCAGCGGAGTACTTTTAAGAAAATTCTGTTAAGATTTGCATAAGGTTTAAATCAACAACGAATACAGTTTTTCGAACAACAAAACAATTTTTTAAATGGCTTTACAGTTCAAATCCTAGCTTTTGTAAACAATTATCCCATTTCATCATCTTCAGTCTACAACTGACCAACTCCAATTAAGTAACCTTTAAAGAATTGAAATGTTGAAAATTCGAAACGTTTGTATTGCATTTATGTTCTCTGAAATACCTGAACAATTTCGAGCAAATTCGCTTAGAGATCTCCACTGATGAAATGCAATGCACAAATCCTTCGTTTCCTCTTTTGCGTAGTTATGTGTTCTTTGTGAAGTTTAGTTATTGGAAACATTTCACTTGGAAATGTGTAAATCCCTAAATACTTCTTGAGCAGGAAACAGAAAATATTCCTCGAAAAGCTAATCCCTCGAATAGAGAAGAAAGCACAAACTCATACACACAGCATCGATTCTGCAACAGCAACAACTAACCATTCAACTGGCAAATGCCTTTGAAGAACGACAAAGGAATTGAAATGGAAGAAGTGATGAAGAGAAAAAAATAGAATTTCCTTTTTATGCTTTGGGACTACGGCTGCTGCTGCTCCTTCTGCTAATGTCAGTTCTTTTGGTATTGCCGCACAAACATTTCTGCTGCTGCTCTGTTTTGCCTCTGTGTTCAGCAAAAGGTAAATAATCTAAACATGTTAATACACCTGAATACAACATAATCACACGTTTAGTTCGACTGAACACGTTCATCCGGGAAATGCATAACGAGGGATGTTTTAAAAATACAGGAGAATCAAACCAAATTGGGTTATCTACACAAAATTTTAGGTCGATATGAAAACGCGTTAGAAGTACGAAAATTTGGTATACTTTGTGGTAGATGCCGGAACGCTGGATACCATTTTTAATAGCTTATAAGTCCTTGGCAGAACTGACTGCAGTTTCGATAGACACCACACTATTGTCTCCAGAGTTCTAATGCACGTCTTTAACTTAAATCAGTTCTGCCATTTTTTGAAAAGATTCGTGTTTATTTGGTTTACCTTTCTTGAAGTTATTTATGCTCAAAATTATAAAGCTGCCCTCGCAGTCTAATCATGGATATGCTAGCTGCTTACATATCAGGTTGGAATGTTCCTGCACAAAAGTAAATATTCATTCCAAATGTAGTAACAAATGTTACAAAACTACCTTTTTCCCATTTGCAAAACGACACAGTCAGTCATCCAAACAACAAAACAGAATGGCATCGGTGTCTTTACTCGGTAGGAATTTCTTACAAAAAAAAAATAAAACTAACATTCGTGTCATGTGTATGTATGTGAGCATTAGGGTGTAACCTTCACTTGAAGGAAAGTAGAACTTTTGGTAGGGCCTCTTGTAATCGCCGGAAGGCTGGTTTAATATCTCTAGTCGAATAAATTGAACAAAAAGTAAACTAAAGTAAAATATATTTAATAAGGTTTTTTTTAATTGGGGGCCCTTGTTTCATTGTACTAAGTATCCCTAAAGAATATTGGACCTGCACGATACCTACAGCGAGATAGGGTCCCCAGATTGTCCCTATTATATGAAAACAAGCGGTGACTTATCATGTCTTTTTCATTGGAGTTGGCGAACTGGCACCTTTTGACATATCCAAGTACTGGGCTAAAATAATTCTTACGGTATCTGAATCTTCAATGTCGGAAAGCATCAAAAATCATATTTGAAACCAATAAAATATATACTATTTAATAGTTGAACTACGAAAAATGGTCCTAACTGATCCCATACTAAAAAATAGATAACCCAGCTGGTCGCTTTCTAAGAAATAGATAATGCAACATTTTTATCGTCAACTAACGCACATATAACTCACATTGTCCCTCTACTTATGAGTTTATAACTCAATAACTAAGGAGTAGATAACCCAACTGACCGCCTACCAAGGAGTAGATAACCCACCTGGTCGTCTAATAAGTAATAGATAACTAAATTTATCGTCAACTAAGGCATAAATAACCCAAATGGCCCTCTACTAAGGAATATATAACCCAATTTATCATCTACTAAGGAGTATATAACACAACTGGTCGCCTACTAAGGACTAGACAACCTATCTGGTCGTGTGCTGAGGAATATATAACCCAACTTAGCTCAAACAAGGAATCTACGAGTATAAATGACCGCCAATCAAGGTAATAGATAACTGAATGTGTCGTCAAGTAAGGCATATATAACCTAACTGACCCTGTACTAAGAATAACACAACTACTTAGATTACTACGAAGTAGTAATTCTTCCACCAGCATACATTCGATATTGCATGAACACCTGGTCGTAAAAAAGGTTTGTTCTCGTTGGATCCCGCACAATTTGACAACCGCTCAAAACGTCAACCTTCAAAAGACGTTTATAAGATCGTCACCGGTGACGAATCTAGGATCTATGCGTATGAGCCCGAAACAAAACAGCTATCGACAGTGTATTGTTTGATGCATTTAACGCTAATTAAGTGATACCAATCATTCCCAGCATGATCAGACAAGTTATAGGCGACTTAAAATGTCCTGAAACGGATGTGTGAAGGCACAAATAGGTTTACGCTGAGTCTAAGATTTGTTCTCAGCACCAGAATGGCGGGAGTTAAAAAAAAGGAAACACAATATTTATTTTAATTTAATTATTTTATTTTGGAGTGGTGTGGTTAAAAAATTATTTTGCAAGTGAAGTTGGCGCAAGTCAGATGATCACATGTTTATAAAAACAGATGAATTCTATCTTCTATAGCGTTGCTCTCTCACCAGATACATAACCGGTTTTATATACTCGTATAACTTGTTTAAGCATAAGTCGCTTAAACAATGGGTCTGTTGACACGTGGTTTTAATGTAAATTTTTATGCATTTCATCATTTCAAGAAAGACTTTTAATACTTTGAAAATAATTCATTTTCGTTACACCCTTATTCCCCTATCTAAATGCATGTAAGAAGGCGATTGTGTATGTACGTATGTATGAGCATATTATGCAAGGTGATGTTTAAAACATAACATTTTTTACATATCTCAAAATTTATAAGCAAACATTAGCATCTTTTAGCTCTCGCCCTAGACAACATCTTTCCTCCAAACCAAACCACACCGCTCCACTACCACTCCTCACCATAGACCCTACTTATCCCAGACATCGCTCAAATAGTTTGTTTGAATCGTTCGGGGAGTAGAAAATACGTAATGTTCTATTTCGTGTCTTTGGAGAAGGCGCACGATTGTAAAAGGCTTAACCGAAAATTCATGAGTGTACAAAAAGGCAAAGGATTTCTATGTTCCCCCGGTTTAAAGGAATGTATGTGTATTCATCTCAGGACATTCTAACTCACTCATACGCACACGTACGATGCCAACATTTTGCTGCTGCTGCCTGCCTTACCAATGTTGTGTTGTAATGTTTTCTTTGGAGCAAATTGTATCCATTCTTTACAAGCAGCTTAATTTTGTTGTTCTTTTTCTTGTTCCTGTTTCCTTTTTTTCGTTGTAGTCTCTGGAAACACGTAGAGAATTGATGGACAGACAGACAGAGAGACATAGAGTCCACCAGTCTTATATTTGTTACATATTTGCAGTTTAAACATACATTTATTACGAGATTTCCAACTGACAAAAGGAAATGAAACGAAACACGGCAAATATTTACCAAAGTGCTTCGGTTGGATGTTGTATGTCTCTGTGTCTACGTTCATGACTTCATTGAGAGATGTCTTGAGAATAGGAGCAAATAATGCCCTTTTGGAATTTGTATAGTGTTAGTTCTTCTTCTTCTGGGTATTTTAAATTGTGACAGTGCGTGTTTGATGAGAATGGTTTGTGTTTTGAATTGCCATTGTGGCGTATGAGTGATTCGAACTCATTAATCATACGCCACATACGAATGGAATTTCATTTCTTGCTGTCACTAATGCATAATCAATAGCTTTCGTGGTATTCTGGCTGACAGCTGTACATATGTACGTACTGGTACATACATTATTTATTGCTTATTTTCACGATATAGTAAATTTCCGCCGACTTTTCATTTTAATCAACTCCCGTTACGGAAATAAATGATCATAGTCTATCCGAGTCGCTATAAATCGATCAATTTGAAAAATGTCTTTGCGAGAAACAATAGATTAAACAAACAGATAACGACAAATTCAGGGAATGCAGGGAAGACATCGAAACGATGAAAATTTTTAAAGGTTAATGTTCGCATATACGAGACATATTACAATATCTGACTCATATCAGAGGATCTGATTGGAAAATTTGTCCCAAATGGTCGTCTACGAAGGAGCAGATAACCAACTAGTCGTCTACTAAGGAGTGCACAACCAACCGCCGCCTACCAAAGTGTAGATAACACAACTGGTCGTCGAGGAAGGAGTACATAACCCAACTGTATCTCTTCTAAGGAATAGATGCTGGTCCTCTGAAAAGGAGTATATAACCCAAGTGCTAAGTATAACATGACCCAATTACTTAAGAGTACTAGGGAGAAATTAACCAATTTCTTAGATTAGATAATCCAACTGGTCCTCTAATAAGGAGTAGATAACCCATACTGGGTTTAGATAAACCAACTGGCCGCCTGCAGAGGAGTAGGTAACCCTACTGGGCGAATATACATATAACCCAAATGGAGCTATCTACGAAGTAGATAACCCAACAATCCGCCTTCACATAATAGATAACCCTTCTGGCCGTCTACTAAGGAGTAGATAATCCAACTGTATATGTACTAAGGGATATATAGCCCAACTGGCCTCTAGTAAGGAGTAGATAACCCAACTTGGCCCCCTACGAAAGTGTAGATAACTTATATAGGGTTTAGATAACCCAACTGGCCGCCTGCTGAGGAGTAGATTACCCAACTGATCGTCTACTAAGGAGCAGACAACCTTGTGTGTTCGTATGTGTGTGTCGGATTGGGTCGTGGTGGATTAGCGAAATGGGAGCGATGCGGATGAATGTGGGTTGTGGGGCTGTCATTGTCTTTTTATCTCGTTTCTCTTTGTCCAACTCCATCACTGTCGATATCAATAGACTGTTCGTCGTTCGTACGTATTCAAATGTACATACATAATAAATGTATATAATGATAACCCTTCTGATCATCTATTAAGGAGTAGATAATCCAACTGTATATCTACTAAGGGATAGATAGCCCAACTGGCCCTCTATGAAAGTGTAGATAACTCATATAGGGTTTAGATAACACAACTGCCCGCTGCTGAGGAGTAGATAACCCAACTGATCGTCTCCTAAGGAGTAGATAACCTGATTGTTCGTCAACTAAGGAGTAGATAACCCAACTGGCCCTTTACTAAGGAGTAAATAGCCCAAATTGACCTCTATGAAAGTGTAGATAACCCATATTGGGTTTAGATAACCAACTGGCCGCATGCAAAGGAGTAGATAGCCCAACTGGTCGCATATACATATAACCCAAATGGCTCTCTCTAAGCAGTCGATAACCCAACAGACCGCCTGCACATATTAGATAACCCTACTTGTCATCTACCAGGCAATAGACAATCCAAATGTACATGTTTGCTATGGAATAGATAGCCCATCTGCCATTTACTTAGCAGTAGATAACCCAAATGGCCCTCTACGAAAGTTTAGATAACTCATATTGAGTCTAGATAACCCAACTTGTCGTCTACTAAGAAGAAGATAACCTAATTGTTCGTCGACTAAGGAGTAGATAACCCAACTGGCTGCATACTAATAAATAGATAACTCAACTGAAAGTCTACTAAACAGTAGATAAACAAACTTCCATTTTACTAAATAGTAATATAAACGAATTGGTTGACTCCTATGAAAAATATATCGCAACTTGTCCTTTATTTAGGAGTAAATAACCCCGTCTACTAAGAAATATATTTCTCTGATGTAGTCACTTTACCTAATTAAATGGAACCTTTAGCCCTAATTAACTGATACCAATAGCAATTAAATGAATCAATAAATCCGTACGGGATGATGACAGTGATAGGAACAGATTTAACAAGTCCTGGGATCGGTACATTCTGGTGAATTGAGACCCCATTTCCCGTAGAAAAATGAACCGAAATTACATATTTTCAATTGAAAATAAAGTGCGGCTATAAGAAGTTTTTTAAACCAAATTGCAGACAGATCTGGCCAAATTATAATATATCTCGTGATTATGACAGACGTACAGACTATGTGACTAAATCGTCTTCCCCATATCATTTTAAAGTTTATAACGGCTGGGTGTATATCCAGCAACAAAATATTACCCAATTCAAAATTGTGAAACATTTCATCACTCATTTCTAGATTTATAGAATATCCATATATGGCTCAAAGGGCTTAAACTGTAACTAATGATAAAAACCCTATACACGGAAAGAGAGGGTATACTACATTTAAAATATATTTCCATTTTATAAAATATCTAATTTGAATAAAAAAAACAATGATTTTTTAATCTTTCTTTTTAATCCCAAAAAAAATGCAAATCATAGTTGCAATAATTTATACATACATCCATTTACGAGTAGATATTAGCAAAGTTGATGAGCCTTACCTGAAATAAAAGAAATAGAAAAGAAAATTATTACTTATAATTCTCATGATAAAGATAATTTTCTAAATAATTAAAAGTCAGTAAAAAAAGGCAAAGTCATTTTGCAAACAATATAAACTAATACTACAATGATGGTCAAAGGACTACGTAATGACATTACAAGTCAACCCAAACCTTACATCCAAACCTGACCCCGATGCCCTCAACCCTGACGCAAAGGATCTCCATTTACCAAAGAGGTCATTATATCTTTTGACCGATAAATGAAATGCTCAGTCACATATACACATCATTTGTGTCACTCCATTTAATATTTAATAACGAGCATACGTATCTCTTTAACTAAGTATGAAAAAATGAGAGAGTGTGTGAGTGTGCATGTGTTACGGAGAGTGTTACAATGAATGTTTCCGGTTAACATGTCAAGTAAGTTTCAGTGAGTGACCTGTTGTTTTGTGTGCTCGTATGTGTATGTGTGTGTGTGTGTTGGAGCAGCAAAATGGGAGCGATGCGGCTGAATGAGGGTTGTGGGGCTGTCATTGTCTTTTTATCTCGTTTCTCTTTGTCCAAGCCCATCACTGTCGATGTCAATAGAGTAGTCGTCGTTCGTACGTACTCAAATTTAGTTTGTCTTGTCATTTGATGTTACTCTGAAAGTATTAGAAGTGAAGACTCGACGACACGATACGACTACAACGGCGACTCGACGATATGTGTCAATCACGTTCAATGCGGAGGACATCACTTAATACGATAACAGTCGCTGGTCATTAAGTTAGGACTGGGGGCATTATAGTTTTGAGTTAATGATTTCGTTAATTTTTCTCTACTCTTTATAAAAACAAAACTCCAACCGATTTTGATATATTTTAGCCATTCGAGATAAAAAAAAGAGTAAGAAAAAGTCAGTCGAGTAATCTGAATGAAGAGTATAGCCTCACTTTTCACAGAAATGTATATATTTTATATTTATTCCAGAGGGGGTGGGTGAAATTCAACAATGACACTGGGTGTGCACCAAAATGCATCTTCGATTAAAACAACTTAGAACATGTAGGCACTGGCCGTTTTTCCTTGGAACATCTCCTTTTCGAGATATTTAGCCACAAAGTCTGTTGGCTTAACAAAAAGCTTAGACAGTTCAAACACAATTTTATAATGGAAGGATTCGGAAATGATATTCCATGTCTGAGAACGAAATAAATGACACACTTTAAGAAGTACATGGTTTTCCAATAAGATTGATATGATTCCTTTGAAAAAACACACTTATTGTTAAGGAAATTCAAAAGTTTTTTATTTAATGTGAAGTCCAATCGATACAATTAAATTCTAAATAAAACGTCATTCAAATGGCCTACACGACTTCTACTGCAGGAACGATTTCGAGGAACCCAATTTTCGAGCCCTTTTTCCACTAAATCAAGTCGTATGTCATGAATGGCACGTTCAATATTGACTTGTAAAGCTTGACGCCAGTTGTTATTTAAGGATAATCTTGATATGACAATGACGACAAAGCATATCTTTAAAGGCTGGGTTAGGCAAACGTAACCGTAACGCCCCCGTAGCGTAACGAATCAGCTGATTCGATCTGACATATGGAAATCAGTGTAAACGATTAGTCAACGGAAACGAAAGGTAAACGGACGGCTGAATCTGCTGAAATTGATTTGGAAAAAATAAGACATTTATTCGAAACTTTCGAAAAGGAATGATAAATAAGTAATAAAATATTAAAACAAGATCAAGCAAATATAAAATAAAATAAAGATTTTAAAGGGTGGTTAAATTGTTAGAGCCGATGTTGAATGTGAACCACGCCTAAACGTCAAGTTTTTTTTCTGCATTTCATTTAACATTTCTCAATTTCAGACTAACTCAATTTGAACCATGGAAAGATACACAATCGAGCAACGCGTTAAAGTTTTTTAAGCATTTTACGAAAATGGGCGTTCAAATAAAAATGGATTTCGTGTACTTCGTGATGTTTTTTAGATCAGCATAATGGACCAAATGTGTCCACAAACGGGAAAATTGTGCGCAAATTTCAGCAAACCGGGTCAATAAGAGATGTGAAAACTCCTGCGCATGCTCGCCCAGTTCGTTTGGTGCGGCTTATGGGCTGGCGACTTCATCGGGCCATACTCTCTCTCAATGAGGCCAGTCACGCAGTTACTGTGAATGGTGTTCGCCCGAATTGGAAGATATGGATGTGGACAATATGTAGTTTCAACAGGACGGTGCCACTTGTCACACAGCTAACGAAACATTGGCTCTTTTGCGCAACAAATTCAATGGCCGTGTTATCTCACGTCGTGGCGATGTCAATTGGCCGCCAAAATCATGTGATTTGACTCCGTTGGACTTCTTTCTTTGGGGTTATTTGAAAGAAAAGGTGTACGTCGATAAGCCAGCAACAATTCAAGAGCTAAAGGATGAGATAATTCGGCACATTAACGGCATAGAACCTCAATTATGCCTCAACGTCATCGAAAATTTGGACCATCGGATGGAGGTGTGCCGCCGAGGTCGCGGCGCCCATTTGGCCGATATTTTGTTCCATACATAATTGAAACATACCAATTTTATCATAATAAAAAGAAATGATTATAATTTCCTAAATAGTTTGTGTTTTATTCAAAATCAATATCGGCCCTTAAAATTTATCCACCCTTTAAAATTTTGGTTGTGAATGTCTGAGTCATATGGCACGTTTTGGGTAATTGCTCCAGCGGGCAACGTTTGCCTAACCCAACCTTAACCTCTGGAGGTGTTAAAAACAAAAATTTAAAAATATTATTAATATTATTATTTTAAAATATTAAAATTTTAAAATATTATTATGACTTTTAATGAATTACTAATATCAAAGTTACTTTTACTGCTTTGCTCCTCCCCATATTTCTGGGGTTTTTGTATTAGTGTGCTTCTCTAAAGCATAGAGCAAAAATACATAATTATTTAAAACTTCTTGTTTTTAATGCAATTTTGAAAATTATTTCAAACCCTATTACCCATCATAATTCCCCGAGCTGAGAGGGTTTATGCATGGAACAACAAAAGCTTTTAGCGCAAACAATGTTTTTTGATTTCTGATGTTTTCGTTTTTCTATTTATTTAACGTTTTTTGGCATATGTAGAGTGCAAGTGGAACGAAGTCTGGTTAGTACGTGTGATTTTCAATGGAATCGAATGAAGAGGACACATCAAAGGCATGAAATGTCAGATAATGGATTGAGAGAGAGAGACAGCGTTCTCAACCGCTCAGCAAATGGGAACAGCAACACAGCAAGTCCATCAAATAAATGGAGCATAACCTCCCCAACCATTATATCAACAACATCTGCAACGCCCCCAAACATGTAGAATTTCACATTAACTTCATGTGTAATTTAATTATAAAAATATAATTATTATTAATTTAAATTTTGCATTATATTTTCCTTTGGGGAATTATTTATGCATACAGGCAGGGAAAAAACACCAATAAAACGAGAAGAGGGATTTTTATGAGAATATAAAACATTTTTTTATAGATTTATCAATTTTTGTTTTAATTTCATTTCCGTTTTGATTTATAATTTATTTAACGCCGAGAGTGGAGAGGTGGAGACGAGTAATACGCGACAAGCAGTGTCGCATTTCGTTTAAAAGTTAAACAAACAACAACACATCCGGTGACATTGGTTTATCACAACAATATCCCCAGTCACCGTCGCCATTCGCCTATCAGAATTCGTCGTCGTCGGCTGCAACGTAGCCGTATCGACACTGTGGTGGCGTATGATTAATGTGCCGTTTGAGAGATTGCGAATTAAACTAGGTTACTTATACGCACAGGTGGCCGACCAGTCAGTCCCGCCAGCCATCTATCCATTCATCCCGTTCATCCATCCATTTAACCAGCCAACACACGGCCATTAATTACAATTGAATAACGACAGTTCGTTCATTAACGTCACATCGTGGTGAGGCACAACTAGTCAGTCGTTTCAATCCCATCCAGTCCAGTCCGCTACTAGGCCAGACAAACAATTGGGGTGTAGTGGGGTGGCTTGTGCCAAGGGGTCTCTGGCGTTAGTAAGAGTATTTACAACATGCTCAGCTCAATCGATGTCCTTTCATCAAACAGGGCATTATCCTTTGGATAGTCGCCATGTAATTTTCATTATTTGTAATTTCAAAAGTGGGTTGATCAGTTGCAACAACAGCGAACGACCGAACGAACGAATGAATGAGTGAATGGGTGAACTAGTGAATGGGCTTAGCAGACGTATTACAAGTATTAGCAATTACTCTTAACAAAGCAAATAATCACGAAAAGCAGAAAAGTTTCGGCGACACAAGGAAATTTAATGCAATTTTAAATTTGTATGTTGTGAATAGACGTCATTTACAATTAGGGAAAAAGAGAACATTAATTGCGAATTTATACGAAGCAGATAATAGCCGATTATTTAATGTGGATTTTTTAATGTACTCAACAAAATATAAATTCGGATTATATAATTAATCTTTTATTGGAAAATAACAACAATATGAAATATCATAACATGTTAAAACCATTTTTTATGTTTTATGGCATACGCAAATAGTGAAAATGCCATAGCCAATAGCCATATTATCTTGATCCACATCTATGAAACCCATAAAATATAAAGTAAAGGTTCATAAGATATATTTTTTTGTTTAAAGCTTATGAAACCTAATAAAAATTAAATTAAAACGTGTCATATCTATCTAAAAACTTTTTGTCCAATTTAGTACAAAAAAAAAACAGTAAGGAAATCGGAAGGAATATTTTTGGGGGTTGTTTAAGTTCGTAACATTGTCGCGCAACTTCCCCAGCTTGTGCATCTCCTTCGTTGATTGGCAACCCTGGCGGGTTGAAGGAGAAGAAGCCTCTGCTACAACACTCCCAGGGCGATATTCGCTTGTACGGATTGTGTGAGGGCTTTTCAGCGTCTGGTGCTCTCCTTCGACTCTCTTCGGACGAATTCGCTCAGCACGAATCGTAGAGGGATTAAAGAATCTCTCTGCAAACTCTCCCAAGACGATATTCGCATGGCACGGATTGTAAGGAGAGACTTCCAGCGTTGTATCTCTCTCCGACTCTCCCGGGACGTTATTCGCATAGTTCGGATGTAGAGACATCCCGCAAGCAGAGGCTGTTGCGGATTTTCGACTCCTTGCTTCATCTGGCTCTCGTATTGAAACTAGTCTTTATTGGGCGATACAATCGCGCACATCACGTTTGGAAATAAAGCTCTGCCTTTATCACTATCGGAAATAGTAAACTCTTGTGTTTTATTTATTTTCTATTACTACCTTTGCATTACTGCATCAACAACATCATTCACTACACACGCATGAATAAATGCATACGTGTACACACACACACATCGTTCCCCCCACTACTGAGCTATCGTTGTTATTGGAGTTTGTCATAGAAGGGATTTCGTCGCCTCGCCTACCCTCACCTCCCTTGCTGGCAAACTCCCCACCTAAACAGGGATTATATATAAATTTGAACCGATTTTCATCCAACTAGGCAATATCGATCATTTCATGTCAAACATTTTTTACATCACCATCTCCGATTTCGTTGAAACTTTGTAGGATAACTCAACTCTATAAAATATTTGTTTTGTAGAAGACGAAAAAGAAACAGAATATTTTTCAAAAGATATGGACAATTGAAAATTTACGAAAATCAAGACAAAATTACCGAGGTAGGAACATTGAAAATGGTGTACACTGAAAACTTCAGCAAGAGAGCACATTGTGAAGCATTTCTAGCTTAGATTTGCTTCGTCAGAACACAAATTCAAGAAAGAAAGAGAAAAACAAACACTGTCAATTTGCTCTCTCATTACAACACATGACTGTATTCTCTATCTCTCTGCAGTCGGCCTGACATGTTGTGGCATGGTTTTAGTAGTGACTTTGAGCAATTTTCGCATTGCACTGCATCAGCATGCGGTCTGCCGTCAGCATAAGTCCCAATTTACACTGGCTGAATGTTCAGCAGATTATCGGCGTTTTGTTGGAGAGAGAGGCAGTCGGCAAGAGCGAGGAAAGAAACTCTCCCTGAACCTTTTGAGTTCATCCTGCAAGTTCAAAAGAAAATTTCATGATAAGCTGCTGAAAAAACTTGCCTAGTGTAAATCTGGACTAACAAACGCACAAAACAACACACAGCCACACAAATGGTGGTTGCTTTACTTGAAGATTTTTTCAACGATTCAGTGTTAAACTGATTGACTGCAACAACGGACGTGTGGCGGAAAATGAATTGTGTTTTCTTTTGTTCCAACAAATGCTGCATTTTTTCTGCCTTTCGCCCCAAAAATGCTTTTTTGTTTGTATAGTTTTGTTTTCTTTTTGTAGTGATTTTACATAGAAACAATGAATTATTTGAATTATATGAATTATATGAATTTGATTGATGTAATACTGACATAAATTTAAAGAATTATTTGAATAATTTATGGTATAGTTTGCTACAGTTCAATGCAATTTTGACATTAATTTAATGTAAAAAGTGTCTCAAGTCAATTGAGATTTGCATATTTTCGATGTACATTTTGCTTTGAATTGGCCTAAAAATAACATTAACTTGAAGTACGTTATTAATGAAAGAAGGAATTATTTACATCAATTAAAAGATAAGATAATGTAATATGTACTTCATACTGATGCCAAATATTCATTGAAAAATTTAATTTTTCAAAGAACTATTGATGAAACGTTTTACATCATACCAATGAACAGTTTTGTAGGTTGAAAAACAAAGAAAAGTTTCATCAAACCAAAGTAGGTTAGTCAGTTAGTGAGCAAACATTGATTTATTTTAAAAATCGGAGTCATATTTGACCCGATTTTTTCAAACTTGGCAATATTCATTTCTGTGTCAAGAAACTCCTAGATTTTATAATTATGGGATGTAAACCAAAGCTTATATAGCACGCTGATAGCAAATACATACATACATACTTTATAATTATGGGATGTAAACCAAAGCTTATGTAGCACGCTGATAGCAAATACATACATACATACTCCGGACTTCTTTCTACCTCTGATACCAAATTGGAATGAACCTACATATATATGGGGACTATATGAATCTGAACCGATTTCCTTTAAATTTGACATGTTAATTCCTGGACAAATGAACTCCTTTTTGCCAAACTTGGTAATGCTCAAACGTATGATACGATTTCTATAGCTCTGTAAATTCGGAGATGAATATACAGGGTGTTTTTTTAGACGTGTGGTTTACAATCTGGCAATACTTTTTTCCGAGTTGGTCATTTTGACAGCTGTCACTTGATTTATGCTAACTTTGGTTTGCCATTTCATAATGAATAGACTTACTCCAGAACAACGTTTCCAAATCGTGCAAATTTATTACCAAAATAATGGTAATAATTTTTCCGATTTCACAAGAACATTTTGTTCAGCGATGAAGCTCACTTTTGGATGAATGAGTACGTTAATAAACAAAATTGTCGCATTTGGAGTAGTGACAATCCAAAAGCCATTGTTCAGACGCCGTTACATCCACAAAAAGTCACTGTTTGGTGTGCTCGATGGGCAGAGGGAATCATTTGTTCACATTTCTTCAAAAATGAAGCCGGCCATTTGGTTACAGTCAATGGGGACCGCTATAGAGCCATGGTTAATGATTTTTTCGCGCCTGCGTTGGAGGATGTTAATGTGGACGACCTTTGGTTCCAGCAAGACGGCGCTGTAAGCCATACGGCCAACGAAACAATCAATTTATTGAAGAAAACTTTTGGTGAGTGCATTATGGCGCGTCGTGGGCCTGGGGCGTGGCCTCCAAGATCATGCGATTTAACAACGCTGGGGTTATGTGAAGTCGCTTATCTGCGCAGATAAGCCCAACAAGATTGACGCCTTGGAAGAGACTATACGGCCCGTTATTGCTGACATACAGCAATAATGGCTTTATAATAAAGCTAAATCCTTGACCAAAACATTAAATTATATGCGTTTTATTTCTTCTTGAAAATCACACGTCTAAAAAAACTACCTGTGTATGTTGTTTTCAAACTTAGCCATCTTCGTTTCTGTCTCGAGAAACTCCTCTGTGAAAAATTGTATAATGCTCTGATCACAAAAAACTTCTGTAGTAGTCATTTTACAAAATAGGACGGAAGATAATGGGCGATTTGTTGGCAACATTATTTTTGGTAACATTGTTTTTGGTAACTCAGCTGTTTTCGGGTAACATCTTACTGTCAAACATGTTAATTTTGGTCTACAATTTAAGCATGAATCGACTTACAAGCGAACAACGCTAGCAGATTATTGCATTTTTTTATTTTTATTAACAGGTGAACAGTTTTATTTCACGTTTGGGACCGGTCGATTGGTCGTCTAGATCGTGGGATTTAACGCCTTTAGATTATTTTTTGTGGGTTATTATATTTTTAAGGGTTGTCGCACTGGAAGCCAATATTGGAGAATTTATTCGTGAGATACCGGCCGATATGTTGGAGAGAGTATGCCAAAATTGGACCCAGCGCACAGTGTGTTATTTGAGCAATCTAGGTGGACAAAAGTATTTTTTTTTTTTTCAGTTTTTTGTATAGCAAAAGCATATTAAAGTAATATTAACCTTAGTATTAGTTAAAAAAACATTAAAACAAAATTTAAGAGAAAACACCACGCCATGGATATTTTTCAAAGAGCATTTTTCTAGTTGTTGTGGCGTATTATTCAACTTTGATTGACTTGTATAAAATTAATTGGTTGCAGAACAATTTACCACGTCTAAAGTATATATTAACGATGTATTAGCTTTTTTGCCGCACTGTGTTTCAGTTCATAGATCAACCAAAGTTTTTAAGGTATTTCCAGGGTCATTCTTAAATTAAGGCAAATATTTTAAAATTGTACAAATATGAGCAAAATATTTTTTGTTTTTTTTTTGTAGTATACACACTTTAATTAAAAAAACGGAAATCTAGGACAAGGTGTTTTGAGGTGAAATTTTATTATGTCCTTTTCTTTATAACGAATTGGATTGGATGGAGAATTAATTTTTAATTTTCAGCATTTTTTTTTAATCGAGCTAAGAAAAATGTTCTCACACGTCACTAATCACAAACTATAATGTATAGATTCCCACATTGCTTTTCTACCTACGACAATATCTCACTTTCATTTACCGTTATCTTAATAACAGTAAGTTATTGTGTATAGTTTTTGTTAAGTACTTGTGAGTGTTTACTTAATTTATACATATTTATTTTCATGGAAATTGTAAAAGGCTGATCTTGGGAAGTGAAATTCGAAAGGCGGCTTTAGGCATCCTTGCCCGTTTAAGGGAAAGCATGTTGATTTATTTTGCCTTAAATGGTCAAGGATGCCCTGAGGTAGCCTTTTATTTTACCTTAAATGACCAAGGATGCTCTGAGGCTGCCATTCGTATTTTCCACCTAGTGGTTGAAAAAACTAAAATTTTTATAATTGGAATTGGAGAGTTTCTGAAAGCAAATACACTCGGAAAAAAATTTCCAACTCAAACAGAAAACATTGAGTTCAGACCAGTAAAGGTCCCACCTTATTTAATGATTTTCGATATTTAACGTATCTGTATCTGAAAGATTTATACTAAATTGCCTATAGGGCTAACCAATAAATTTGTTGCTAACATTACTTCAACAATATTTGTTTATTGAAAATAATTGTATTTAAAATGTAGAAATACAAACATTCCTATTGTTTAAAAAGTACAAAGGCGGTCAGATTTAAAAGATACTAAATCATAAATAATTACCATACATACACACAGAGATATAACCATAATTGATGATATTTACCTGAAATGAAATAAAAAGAAAATAACATTAGTTATTTGTGTGAATACTGTTATTATACATTGTGAAAAGTATTAAAAATCATTTAAATAATCAACAAATACACACTAAACATCATAGGAATTTCAGGATTAGTAAAAAACAATGCTACACGCAAAGAAAGGAATTCGTTTCTGCGAAACGAAATTTTAGACAACTACAATTCTCATTTGCAGGAACTAAAATTTCGTTTGTTGTGACAGCAGTTTATTTTGCGCAAACAACTGTTTGTTCTGACCAAAAGAATTTTCAGTTGTCGTAAACGAGAATTGTAGTTGTCTAATATTTCGTTTCGCAGAAACGAATTTTTTCTTTGCGTGTATGAATCAGGAAAAAGTGAGACTCTTGAACTAATTCGATTACAAAAATTACAGTTTTTTTTTTTTAAATATTGATGAATTCATTTATTTTATGAAAATATAATATGAAGGGCGAACATAAATTTTACTACATATATAAATTTTAATAATTCTGCAAAGAAATCATCCCTTTGTTTCCTTATTCCAAAAACCACATTTCAAACCACATACATATTTAAAAAATATTTAAATTAAACATCTTTCTTGTTCTACTTTCAATGCATTGTTGTAATATGCTTTTTTGTTAGTGCCCAAAATATTCAAACTCTATAACAACTTAAGCCAATTAGAATAGTTTTCATTGTAATTTATCACAGAATGTGCAAAGTATTTTCACACATTACATATATTTCATTGCACAATATTATGAACTTGTGTCGAACATACGAGTACTTTAAATACATTCTTTTCTTTTGCCCCAAAGATGAACAATTTCACCGATTTTCGTTTTGCCATAGCGTAAAAAATATTATATTGCAGTTTATGAATATGTTCTATCTTAAGAATTTCTCCATGACATGGAAAATTGACGAATTTTTAATGGATTTGTCATGGTTAACAACATGCCAAAAGTTTATGTAAAATCTGATGAAAACTATTTTTGACACATTCCTGATGCACTTTTATGAACCAGGAACGACGAGCAGCAAACAGCGAACAAGCAAAGGGCCAAAGCTGTTCAAATCATCACATCAGGATCACGTCATCGTCGCTGCAGTTGTCGGGACTCCGGTGATGAGGTTCATTCATTGTTCATAATTTTCCTGAGAACGTCAGTGGCATTGCCATGGAAGCACTTCAAATGCGCAGGAGTGGGAGGTGTAATGTAGTTTACACATGAAGAGCTTAAAAAATGTTCTACGTATACCCTAGGGGGAACCGCCAACATCAACACCATTAACCTGGTCCATTCCCAACCCGCTGTGTTCTCAACCTTCCGCCCCCCGCATTTATATTAATGAACATCCATGCCTGGCATATTGCAACCAACCACGCATATGGAACAAAACTAGCAATGAAACGTTGAAGACGGGAGAAGTCAACTATGATATACCCTACATCAGACTTAGTGTATACATAAATGTATCCTGGAAAAGCTTTAGCGAAATAAAGCACAAACTAAAAAATGTAAGCCAAAAAACTTTTATTATTATATATCATTTGCTACGAACCAAAAGTGTAACACATCGAAGGAGTGACCTAAGGCCCTAAGTATGTTCGGCGGATATCCGTTTTGGGTCATTTCAAGTCATTTGAGCAATGTCCGTCCGTCCGGCTGTCTGGCTGTCTGTCTGTCTGCTGGCTGGTGCGCACGATAACTCTCGAAAGAAGTAACCGATTGACTTTAAATTTGATATATTTTCTTCTATCTCCGGCTAAGTTCGAAGATGGGCCATATTGGTCCACTACTTCTAGTACCTCCCCCACAAAGGGTTAACATTTAGTGAAATATTATTTATTTAATAACTTCTATACTACTTATTTGAATCCTCTGAAATTCTGCACATAGTATTAATTTATTACCTCGAGAATTGTCCACACAAATTGACAATATTAAACCAAAAGTTAATAGCTTATAACTTTATTACCAGTGCATACAAAGACTTGAAATTTTGTACAGTGTAATGGTTTAAGGGCCTGTTTCTGTAGCTTATTTTCGTTCGTCTACGGCGAACGATCAAAAATCTCTCAACTATTACTTGAATTCTGTAAAACGCAGGTTAGAAATATTTTAGGTGTGGACTTTTTATGTGTTTTTCTATAGACACAACGAATTATAAACTTCTGTGACTTATAGATTTCTCGAAATAATGGAGTGATTTTTGATCGTTCGCCGTAGACGAACGAAAATAAGTTACAGAAACAGGCCCTTATAGTACCTACAATACAGTGAAAAATGGTCATAATTGCCACGCTCCTTCTGGTACCTCCCACACAAACGAACAATTTTACACCAAAAGATAACAGATTATAACTTTAATACCAGTGCATATAAATACTTCAAATTTTGTACAGTGTAATGCTTTTATAGTATCTAGAGTCCAGTGAAAAAATATTAAAAAAACAATCAATTGTTTCATTTGGTGTGTGGCACATAGCCACAATCGGTCGATGGCAAAAAGATAGCTCTTAACGAGAGCTAAAATATTGCTCATAGGTGTCAAGGTCGACTGGAAAGTGTGTTTTTTTTATTTAAAAACCAGTAAGGAAAGGCTAAAGTCGGGCGGGGCCGACCATATAATACCCTACACCACTCTCGTAATATTGAATAACTCTGAAATATAAATTTTGTAATTCATGTATAAATTGTTTATTCTAAATTTCAAAACGATTGGATGTAAAATACAGCTTCTACAGGACTAAAGAGCAAAATCGGACGAAACATATATATGGGAGCTATAGCTAAATCTTAACCGATTTTCTTCAAATTCGGCAATGTTGGTTCATGGATCAAGAAACTCTACCATTCTAAATTTCAAAACGATCGGATGTAAAATACAGCTTCTATAGGACTAAAGGGCCAAATCGGACGAAATATATATATGGGAGCTATATCTAAATATGAACCGATTTCAACCAAATTCAATAGCGATCTTAACAGCTGCGAAATACTCTAAACTGCAAAATTTCAGAACGATCGGAGTGAAATTGCGACCTGTAGTCGACGAACAACTTTACATGGACGGACGGACGGACAGACAGACGGACAGACAGACAGACGGACAGACATGGTTAAATCGACTCAGCTAGTGATTCTGAGTCGATCGGTATACTTTAAGGTGGGTATAGCTGTGTTATTTTCAGGTGTTACAAACATCTGCCGTTAAACAAACTTATAATACCCTGTACCACAGTGTGATGTAGGGTATAAAAAGTTTCAAATGTGAACGGGACGTTTATTTTTGCTCTAGCTCCTTAACGGTACGTCGGATCGGGAATCGTTCAATGGCAAAAAGATAGCTCTTAACGAGAGCTAAATGAGTGTCAAGGTCGTAGGTCGACTGGAGTGTTTTTTTTTTCTTTTTGGATTTAAAAAAAATGCACTTAGCGCACGAAAAGTTGCAACTGGAGAACGATTATTTTGATAATAAATCTGAATAATTTGTAAACTTTGTTCTTGCGTATATCTCTCCATGATGAAATTGTAAACACTACTGAATACAATGAAAAACAAATGATAGATCATGACGTATTACAAATGGCCGAAACGACACCTGAAAATCATATCATCCCTATTGGAAAATACTTGAAATTTTGAGCAGTATAATGCTTTTATACTACCTAGAGTCCAGAGAAAAGTGGGCGTTAGTGGCACGCCCCTCAAACACAAATGGACTATTTTGCACCAAAAGCTTTGCAAAAAGAGCTTATAACTTTAATACCGGTAAATGCAATTTAAATTGATAATAATTTAATTAAAACAAGAAAACAATAACAAAATTTTTTTGGGACTCAAGGTGAGGGGTTTCATAAGTCGGTTACCCGACTGAACTTTCCTACTTGTTTTAAGTAATTGTTTACGAGGATCAAGAGGATACTCGTATAATCAAAAATTTTCCACTATTTTTATATAGGAAAATTTTTAATGCGATTTTTAGATGTAAGAACAGCAATTGCAATTATTTGTCTAAAGGTCCTCTAAAGTTCTTTCTAAAGCATAAAAAGTACATATATTTCAGAGATGTACCCCTCAAAGTCAAAGTGAAGTTATTAACCTTGTCTATTTTCTAACCATCTTTGTGAGCAAATTTCTCAAAAACTAAATGAGTCTTTCGAATTTTGTGCGTCTTAATTGCGGATTGTCCACATAATGTACACGACGGCTCTGCATCTTTTTCTTCATAATGTTACAAAGTAATGTCCATTGTCGTAATAACCCGTACCACAGTGTGTTGTAGGGTATATAAACCCCTGAAAATAATCCGAAAAATGTTGTTCCTTATTCAATTATGTAAAACCCACGCACACACACATACAGTGAGACAGAGAGCAGTGTAATTAAACGCAGCTGAAAAGGAGGAAGACGCACTGGAACCGGAGCTCGAGGTGAAGCTGAAGCAGAAGCGACAGGAAGGATTACACAAAACAGAACGTGAACTAATGGCAACATATGAAAAACCCCGGAATGTTAAATGACTGCGCGCACACGGCGAGGCGAATAAATGCCACTAATGAGATTTTCTTTCTCCTCGTCCCCGCCGCCACAAGACCCACTTGATTCTCTGTCCAACTTTTTTTCCCCGCTGCCAGGTGGGTGACGTAGCGGAAAATAAGTCAATCACCATCACCAGGTATGATTTGCATGCCGTCGAAAAAAACTTGTTCTCTTCACGTAACATAAATTTCCATTTGTCCCGGTTTATTCCTGCCGTTTCCCACGATTTTTTTCTTTCATTTTTCCCATTTTTTTACTAAATCAAATCAACCATAAAAGGTTTATCAAGAAAACAAGAATCAAGTTGAGTTGTTGTCGTTGTTTTCGTTTGTTGTAGGAACGACAGCAGCAATTGGGCACATAAAAAAAATATTCCCTGACATCAGGTCCCATCAGGAGGAAGAAGTTTTCCAAGGAAGCCGATGCATGCAGCGAGAAAAAAAAACAAACAAAATACAAACGAAAAACGACAAATGTTATGTTGGATGGTTGATATCACATAAGTCAACGTTAGGATTTCTTTTGCCAGGAAGCAGAGTTCAGAAGTTAGGGTGAGGGAGGGGGTTGAATTGGGAAAGAGTTGTGCAGGATTGTGTGGATAAGGGAACGCACAAGGCAAATGGCAATGGGAACGGAAATGAAGTTGTAATTCAATGACTTGACTTGACTTTATGCTGAAAATGATAAAGTAAAAGTTTGGCAAAGATTGTGAGACACCTTAAACAGTGGTTTCGGATTGTGTTAAATGGGAATTTCCTGCGTAGCAACTACTAAACAAAAACAATTTTATTTAATAAAATATTAGTTGTAATAGGTGTTATAATCGATTTAACCGCATAAATTGATATGACCATAACTTTTGTCTTAGTGGGCACATCTGACCGACATCTTTACATCACATAGCGATATTTCAGGTCAGGAAGGAGCGCACAACAGGCTGCCCCACTGGCTTAAGTGTATGTCCATGGACATGAGACGTTTAAACGTCTCCTCTCTTCAACCTAACCTAACCTAATTTTCAAATGAAGACAAGAATGTAATAATGCCATAAAGTATTTAAAAATTAATATATTTCAATCAAATATTCTGTAGTTTGTAAAAAAATGGAGGTTTCCCTACATCTTCCATATCGACAGTTTATATTCAATATCCTCTATCTTAAAAAACACAATTGTTCAGTAGAGCCAAAAAACCGTTTATATCCCTAATTTTAAATAAAATTAAAATTGTTTGTTCTACAATATTTATTACACCTAAATACGTGAACTACTAAATAAATTTTTTTTTAATATTTGCACCACGAGCCATTTTATGGAACATAGAGGGTATTGCTATTCAAAAATTCTTCATGTATAAAAAAAGATAGAGGGTTTTGCATAGTAAAAAAAATTATTTATGAATTCCACAAATTTTTTTTAATATATAATTATACATATTATAATAAAAATAATAAATAATAATAACAATGAATTAATGATTCATTTTTTATTTAAGTACTAGCTGGACCCGGTCCACTTCGTTGCCCCAGATTTAGATTTCCGATCCCGTCCATTTTTGAACAAATTTCAATTTCAGACAGACAAACAAACGATTTGCCACGCCCACATTTTCCCCGCCCACTTTTTGCAAAATTTTTTTTTCCAAAACCATCTCAGACAAAATAGCTTTCAAACAAAACAAAAAATTTTAAAATCGGTCCAGTAGTTTAAGCGTCTATAAAACACATACATACATACATACATACATACAAACATTTTTCCATTTTTATATATATAGATTATCTATTTCTTGGGGTTAATTTTTTAATCCATTTTCAAATTGTCATAGAAAAAATGGTATTCTTGTGGAATCACAGGATAGATATAAAAATAGTCATAATTTGAAAACTAAAGCTTCGACTAAAAAAAGTTAACCAAATTCGGGTTTAGCATACTCTTTTCACAAAAGAACCATCTTCTAGAAGAAAAAAAAAACAAACAAAAACCAGTAAGGAAAGGCTAAAGTCGGGCGGTGCCGACTATATAATACCCTACACCACTCTTGTAATATTCACTAACTCTGATATATAAATTTTGTAATTCATGTATAAATTGTTTACATAAATTTACTTTTGGGACATTTTATACTTAAATAATACCCTGTACCACAGTGTGGTGTAAGGTATAAAAACGATTGGATCTAAAGAGCCAAATCGGATGAAACATATATATGGGAGCTATAGCTAAATCTTAACCGATTTTCTTCAAATTCGGCAATGTTGGTTCATGGATCAAGAAACTCTACCGTTCTAAATTTCAAAACGATCGGATGTAAAATACAGCTTCTATAGGACTAAAGGACCAAATCGGACGAAAGATATATATGGGAGCTATATCTAAATCTGAACCGATTTTCTTCAAATTTGGCAATGTTGGTTCATGGATCAAGAAACTCTACCATGCTAAATTTCAAAACGATCGGATGTAAAATACAGCTTCTATAGGACTAAAGGGCCAAATCGGACGAAAGATATATATGGGAGCTATATCTAAATCTGAACCGATTTCAACCAAATTCAATAGCGATCTTAACAGCCGCGAAATACTCTTAACTGGAAAATTTCAGAACGATCGAAATGAAATTGCGACCTGTAGTCGACGAACAACTTTACATGGACAGACGGACGGACGGACGGACGGACGGTGATTCTGATCGACTCAGCTAGTGATTCTGAGTCGATCGGTATACTTTAAGGTGGGTCTAGCTGTGTTATTTTCAGGTGTTACAAACATCTGCCGTGAAACAAACTTATAATACCCTGTACCACAGAGTGGTGTAGGGTATAAATAGTCCCAAATTATAAAGGGTCTCCCAAGAAGAGCGCAATTTTTTAATTTTAAATAAAACACAGATATTTAAGAAAAAATCGTGAAACTTTATTATATCGTAAAGTAGACAGAATGAGGTTATGTATGGAACAATATATCGTGCAGATGGCCGCCGCGGCTTTGCTGGCATGCACGCGATCTTTTAATGAAATTTTCAATGACCGTTTTGCATGAATGCTGCGGTATTTCATTAATGCAGCGTCCAATTTCGTCTTTTAAGGCTTGAGTCGTCGTCGGCTTATTCGCGTAAACCATCGACTTCAAAAAACCCCAAAGAAAAAAATCTAATGGTGTTAAATCGCACGATCTAGGCGGCCAATTCTGATCTCCAAAACGCGAAATAACACGACCGGGAAATGACTGATGCAGCAATTGAATTGTTTCTCTGGCTGTATGACATGTGGCGCCGTCTTGTTGGAACCACATGCCCTCCACATTCATTTCTTCAATTCTAGGCAAGAAAAAACTGGTTATCATTTCACGATACCGAACACCATTGACTGTTTGCGCTTGACCTGCCTCATTTTCATAAAAAAAGGTCCAATGATTCCTCCAGCCCAATCGACCTCGATCGACCTGGTCGATGGCGCGTTGTTGTCTTTACATCACTAACAGACCCAGTTTCGGCAAATTTATCCATTAATCTCTTTACAGTTGACTCTTTTGGAGCATTATTGTGACCCCAAATTGATCGCAATTTGCGAACTGTAGCCGCAAAACTTTCACCATTTTGGTAAAACAATTTCACAATGAGAATGCGTTGTTCATTCGTGTAGCGCTCCATTTTTACTAACCTCGTACCTTCTACTAACAAACAATAATAATTATTCAAATGTAAACAATGACACTTCGAATGTTGCGAGATTTAAAAATTGCGCTCTTCTTGGGACACCCTTTATGAAGAGATAGAGGGTATTGCATTCAGAAAAAATAAGTGTGTAAGATAGAGAAATTACAAAAATGACCATAAAATCTCAATTTTTGTTTTTTTTTATTTCCAAATTAGTACCATAGATGCGCCTTATTTTCATTTTTGCAAAAAAAAGACCTTGTCCTCTAAAACTGTCCACAATTTGTAATCCAGTGGGTTTAAACAAGGGCTGCCAGAGAGCCATTCATCAGAAGAAATGAAAGATGACAAATTGTTTTAAAGATATGATTTTAGCCTTATGCACCGGCACAGAATCCTACGCGAAAGTCCATGCCTGGTTTTGGAATAGGGAATGTTTAAGAGGTTTCACAGCAGCTTCCAAATCGGTTTCTTGGTCATTTTTGGCCAATGTTTTGATGCCTTGTTCACAGAAATGCAAGTCAGTGACCTCATCGTAAGAGACACTTCATCAAACCACGATTGAAGCTGAATGGCGGACCTGTTCGACCCGTGGAATCACTTGAGATGCTTCCTTAGACGACCGTGCATACACCATATCATTTCGTTTGTGGAATTTTTCTTGCAGGGTAAAAATTGTTTCATATGCGAACAATATTTTTTTTGTGCAATCTATCACCAAAAGGCGTTTGCATTTTTCTTTCCTATTTTTTATAAAGCTGAAGTCAACAAATGTCCATTGTGGCCTTTAAAAGCCCCAAGTCTCAAGTCTTTTTTGATAATTCGACTTATGGACTTTTGCCATTTTCTTTGACATCTCCAGTCTCAGTTTTATGCAGCGGTAGATGTACATGAGACTAACCCCAAGCGGGCACAGCGTTTTGAAAATGATTTTTTTCATTCCATCTTTAAAAAGCGATATAACAGCGATACGGTTCTCATTATCTGAGCACTCCATGGCAAAAACCGAAGCAATTTTGAATTCCCGTTACAAACTAACGCTACAGAGGTTCGGTAAGAGCAGGCTATGTTCAATTCCACTATTGTAATGGGTGTGTTCAATTTTGTAACAGTATTTATGCCCCTACTAAGTATTATAAGAAATATATTATAAAAATATATTATAACAAAAATATTAAAAAAAAAATATTATATAAAAATAAAAAAATATATGTATGTATTATAAAAAATATATGAATTATAAAAATATATTAAAAAAAATATATCATAAAAAAATATTATATAAAAATATATTATAAAAATAAATCGTATTAAGTTATAATTTAAAAAATTCTATTATAAAAAATATATTATAAAAAAATATATTATAAAAAAATATATTATAAAAAATATATTATAAAAAATATTTTATAAAAAATACATATTAAAAATGTATTACAAAAAAATATATTATAAAAAAATATGTTATAAAAAATATTATGAAAAATATATTATACAAAAATATTTTATAACAAGTAAGAAAGTTTCAGTCGGGTAAACCGACTAAGGTATACCCTCACTTTGTGAGTAATGTAATATATAACATTACACCAATAAATCTGTCAATTTGTGTGGGAGGTACCAGAAGGGGTTTTCCAAAAACACGTATTTTTCGGTAAATACATTGCATTGTGCTGAACTATAAGCGTTTATGTGCACAGGTATATAAAAGTTACGAGCTATGTAATTTTGGTATGATTTGGTCATTTTGTGTGGGAGGTACAAAAAGGGGCGGGGTGATAACGCCCACTTTTTACAGGACTATAGGCACTATAACAGCATTACACTGTACAAAATTTCAAGTATTTGTATGCACTGGTATTAAAGTTACAAGCCGTTTACTTTTGGTACGAAATGGTCCATTTGTGTGGGAGGTACCAAAAGGGGCATGCCAACTTCACCCATTTTTCTCGAGTTAATAGCGACTAATATACTAATATTATGTGCAGAATTTCAAAAGATTCGAGTAAGTAGTATATAAGTTATTAAAGAATCAATATTTCACTAAATTTTAACCCTTTGTGTGGGAGGTACCAGAAGGAGTAGACCAATATGGCCCATCTTCGAACTCATCCGGAGATAGATCAAAATATTACCACATACCAAATTTGAAGTCAATCGGTTACTCCTTTCGAGAGTTATCGTGCGCACCAGCCAGCAGACACACAGACAGACAGACAGACAGACAGACAGACAGACGGACGGACATTGCTCATTCGACTTAAAATGACCCAAAACGGATTTCCTCCGAACATACTTAGGGTCTTAGATCACTCCTTCGATGTGTTACACTTTTTTCCGTAGCAAATGATATATACCCTCGTCACACTAAAGTGAGGGTATAAAAATATACATATTATAAAAAATTTATTATAAAAAATATATATGTCAAAAAAAATATATTAAAAACAAGTAAGAAAGTTTCAGTCGGGTAAACCGACTAAGGTATACCCTCACTTTGTGAGTAATGTAATATTGAATATTACTCGAATTATTCTGTCAATTTGTGTGGGAGGTTCCAGAAGGGGTTTATTAAATACACCTATTTTTCGCTGAACATTAGATACTTTAAATTCATTGCACTGTGCCGAATTATAAGCATTTATGTGCACTGGTAAAAACGTTATGAGATATTAAATTGTGGTATGATTTGGGCATTTTGTGTGGGAGGTACAAAAAGGGGCGTGGCGATAACGCCCATTTTTCACAGGGCCATAAACACTATAAAAACATTACACTGTACAAAATTTCAAGTTTTTTTATACACTGTTATTAATGATATAATCTTTTGACATTTGGTGCAAAACGGTGCATTTGTGTGGGAGGTACCAAAAGGGACGTGACAACTTCGCCCATTATTCTCGAGTTGATAGCGACTAATAAGCTAATACTATGTGTGGAATTTCAGAAGATTCGAATAAGTAGTATAGCAGTTATTAAAGAATAATTTTTTCACAACATTTTAACCCTTTGTGGGGGAGGTACTAGAAGGAGTGGACCAATATGGCCCATCTTCGAATTTAGCCGGAGATAGAAGAAAATATTACCACGTACCAAATTTGAAGTCAATCGGTTACTCCTTTCGAGAGTTATCGTGCGCACCAGCCAGCAGACAGACAGACAGACAGACAGACAGACAGACGGACGGACATTGCTCATTCGACTTAAAATGACCCAAAACGGTTTTCCTCCGAACATACTTGGGGTCTTAGGTCACTCCTTCGATGTGTTACACTTTTTTCCGTAGCAAATGATATATACCCTCGTCACACTAAAGTGAGGGTATATTAAAAAAAAATATATATATATATAGAATGTAACTGGAACATATGGTCTTCAACCGAATAAATTCTGACAGAAAAAAATCACAGACCAACAATAAACAACAACAAAACAAACAAATATATTATAAAAAAATATATTATTAAAAAGTATATTATTAAAAAAAAAAAATATGTATTGTTTAAAAAATATATATGTATTATTAAAAAAAATTAGAAAAAAATATATTAATATGATCTAAGTTTATTTCAGGCGACTACATCAGCTTCACCTAAAAGGGCAAACATTTTTAAAAATTTCGCGTCGACGGGGAAACATTTTTTCTGAATCGAAATCACTATAAGACAGGTCAGACAATTGTGGACATTTTTCTTCTGTTTCTGCAAAACATTTTTTGCAATTTCTTCTTTCCTTGAAACCGCTGATGGGATTTAAAACTAATATTGGAAGAATATGAAGGTTGTTTAATTTCGGATTCTTTAAAGCTTTCCCGAACCAATTAGGATAAATGATTCTCGAGTTATGTTAAGATATGTGTTTCAACCTCATTTTTGAAATGTTTATCTTTACTTGATATATATACAAGCAAGACCTATATACATATATAGACCACAACGCTTTTGAAGGAAATGACCTAAGCTTTCGTTTGAGCAAAAAAATCAAAAATAAAAACAGGGGTTGTTGACATAAGCTTCAAAACAAGTTGTAACATAGTAAAAAAATATTTTTGTGAATTTTTTATTTATATTTTTTGGAAAGATTAAAGAAAAATCTATAGAAGACACTTTGGCAACATTTTCAATATAAAAAAGGTATGGATTGGAAAAAATGGCCGTTTGTCCAAAATTTCAAAATTAACAACCTTTAACTCGGAGAGTCCATAACCGATCTCGTTGAAATTTTAAGTCATAACTACATAATTTGGTCTCATCCCGATCAGAAGACATCGCTTTTAAAAATTCAGTTACTTGACATGAAATTCCCTATATTTATAAAGTTATAAAAATAAAAATAAAATAAACAATTGTTGGTTGGTGGACTGTTTCTGGGATTAAAAAAAATAATTTTTTGCAAATATAAATGGTTAAGAAACGGCGGAATTATTTATATTTTTTTTATTCCTCCCACTGTGCGCTGGTTTGGAAAAGAAACGACAAGTTTGAAGTAGCTAGGAGAAAAAAGGGAGATTCACAGCAAAAATTTCAGTGCGGTTGAATTTTGTATTCCATAGACATAGAATAAATAAATAAATTCGGAATTCATATCTCTGAAAATTAGGTCTATATCTGCATCACAGCGTGATGACTAAAAGTGGGTTGTCAAGAATGTCTAATATGTAGAAAAAAGCGGCGTCTATTTAGAGTATAAGCTACCATTTTGAAATAACTATTCACAATTGAAAATTATTTTAAAAATCCGCCATATTAGATCAGTCACATTTTTTTTAATATTTTGACTTCCGATTCAGCAACAGCAACCCCGAAACCCCTTTTGCTAAAAATATACAGCTAAAACTGAAATTATTTACAACAATCATATTGAATCCGCCATTTAATGTTTTAATGTTCTGATATCAGACATCATCTTAAAAGTGTAAATATGTCTATTGGTGATTTCGATTCTGAAAAAATAGTACCCGTCAACGTGAAATACTAAAAAAATATTTGCCCTTTGTCCCTCGAATTAAAGATAGCTCAATTTTTCAAAATTCCAAAATGGGGTTTAAAGTCTAGTTTTGGAGAAAATGGAAACGAAATTGTTGCACTATTTTGCAGAAAAGATATTGCCATAAGTCTAAAATTCTATTTATTGACTTTGGCCCTTATTCATAAAAATTTAATGAAGGTTTGAAGAACGCTTTAACACTGCTAAAGCGTTCCTCAAACCTTCTTTAACTTTTTATGAATAAGCCCCTTAGAATTTTGCTACCATCCTTCAGTAGTCAAAATCGTCAGGTTAGTTCTAATTGCTACAGGCGACTCTCAATTGACATCTAAAAGGATTTCGTTCCTTATAACCTCATAGGGATCATTGGCTATTAAAGGTTGAAATCATCGCAAAAGTGGACTAATAACAATTTTATGTTTTGGAAAAATTCGATTTGAAACCTTTTAAGGCAGTAGATTTGTTTCTATCGGTCCACAATCCATATGCCTATCAAAGACGTTGTACCTCGCGAAGGAGTTGCTCTCCTTATATATGACTATTTGTTTTTTGCAGATACCTCAGCGAAAGTTAAAAAAAATAAATCCCGTGAGTTGTATATATACTCGTATATATCGCTCATTTGAAACATAATACTATCATTCAATAAACAAAATTTTATAAAAGTTTTTCCACCGACAATTCGATAATTTTACAAGTTTAATTCAAGCAACGAATAAAATGGTATAACCCTATAGATATTTTGAAATATTTCGTTTCGATTTTTGCCAAAATATGCAGACAAGGAAATTTGTTGCACAAAATCATATGCAAAATCTAATCACACTTTGGGATAATCTCATGAATAATCATGCACAGATGGAAACAGAAAACTGTGTGTGCAAAAGACAGAAAGTCATACCACATTCATCTGCATATTCATTATCATCCGTAAGTAATTTATGCATTCCTCCTCTGCATTGAATATTCCAATTCAACCACTGTTCTATTATTCTATAGGCAAATAGCAAAAAAAAAAAAACAACAGCAAAATATTCTTTTCTTCGTGAGCTGTAGCAGAAGAAACAAAAAAAACAATCCTTCCGTAGGATTGCATTACTTTTTTTCAAGGGAAATGCCAAGGAAGATGAGACAAAAAAAACTTGTTTGTTCGAGGAAATGCGTTTTTCTCTCCAAAAAGTGTGAGATTGGAGCATAACAACACATGTTACCTGAATTTAGGGATATTTCCTACTTTTTTCTGGTTGTTCCTTTAAGCCAGAAAATAAATTTCAGATATTTAAACATTTCAAATTGTTGGGCGGCTCAATGGGTGAACGGTACATCAGTCACCTTACCAAGGGATGGAAGTTAACTGCTGAGTTTTGTGAATGAATAGATGGGTGCTGAGTGTTGAAAGGGTACATGCTGTATTCATATCATAAAGTCCCTTTTGGATGCAGCCTCGAGCTAAGAAATAAACTATACTCTGTAAAATGACCCTATAAATTTAGTCATAAACAAGGATATATGATTTACAGGCAATGGTCAATGCATTATAACATAAAACAGTTAAAATGGATTTGGTAGATATGTTATGAAAACGTGCTTAATTTTTTATATACAAAAAATATTTAATGGCGATTTCGTTTCTGGAAAAAAATGCATCATTTTCTTTTCCATTTTCCGGAAAATTGAATTTTTCTAAAATATTTTTGAAGTTTGAAAATTAAAATTAAGTTAATTTCGATGGACTATATTATTTCGACTTTAAATGGGCAACTATTTTCTAGTATATCACGTCGACGGCAACATTTTTCCCAGAAACGAAATTGCCAAAAGACATTGTCTTTTTGTCAACTTAAGATATATTTTTCAATAATCAGTACTCATAATATATTTATTAAATCATATTAGGTTATAGCAACTTATCCTACTTCTGAGACTGTTATATCTCATGATGGTATAGGGAATTCAGTTTTCTACACTTATTTGTTTAAAGGGGCAAGACACACACAATCTCTACAACTCCGTATACCTCCAGAAAGTACGCACTTGCTGTTTTTCTGCATATATGGCAGAGGGAGCACTTAAGAGTGTAACGTCAGAGACAAAATACGAATTTCTGCAGAAAGTGAATCAGAGCTACTATAGGTGCTTCGGGAAATAATTCGGCCGTTTCTTAACCTGTCATTTCTTGGGACAAAACTTGTAATGACTACAGAAATGACATTAGAACACTTAAGTTTTAAGTTTGAGCCAACTGTGGTATACAGGGGCGGAGCTACAGTGTTTTAATGTTGACCAGCACGGGTGAACAAAAAGTTCAAGTGCCTATAACTTTAGTCTTTTTCGCCTGATTCTAAGTCGCCTGATTCTAATATTTTTTGTCTTTTTGTCAAAGAAAATTTTTTCTAACCAGAAAATATGAGAAAGGCATCGGTATATATCTGGCTGGGGAAAAAACTAAAAAACAAGTAAGAAAGTTTCAGTCGGGTAAACCGACTAAAGTATACCCTCACTTTGTGAGTAATGTAATATATAATATTACACTAATTAATCTGTCAATTTGTGTGGGAGGCACCAGAAGGGGTTTAACAAATACACCTATTTTTCGGTAAACAGTATTTTCTTTAAATAATGTTCAAAACTATAAGCGTTTATGTGTACTGGTTACGAGCTATTCAATTTTGGTCATTTGGTGATTTGGTCATTTTGTGTGGGAGGTACAAAAAAAGGCGTGATGATAACGCCCACTTTTCACAGGACTGTAGGCACTATAACAGCATTACACTGTAAAAAATTTCTGGCATTTGTAAGCACTGGTATTAAAGTTATAAGCCGTTAACTTTTGGTAAAAAAACGGTGAATTTGTGTGGGAGGTACCAAAAGGGGCTGTACAATAATTTCCATTTTTTTACAGGACTATATGCGCTACAAAAACAATTTGATTTCAAGTACTTTTATGCACTTGTATTTAAGTTATAAGCAGTTCAATTTTGATGCAAAATGGTTCATTTGTGTGGGGCGTGGCAACTTCGCCCATTTTTCTCGAGCGCCTAATAATGTAATCCAATGTTAGAAATTTCAGAAGATTCTAATAAGTAGTATAGAATTTATTAAAGAATCTATATTTCACTAATAGTTAACCCTTTGTGTGGGAGGTACCAGAAGGAGTGGACCAATATGGCCCATCTTCGAACTTAGCCGGAGACAGAAAACAATATTACCCTATACCAAATTTGGGTTACTCCTTACAGTTACTCCTTTCGAAAGTTATCGTGCGCACCAGCCAGCAGACAGACAGACGGACGGACATTTCTCATTCTACTTAAAATGATCCAAAACGAATATCCGCCGAACATAGTTAGGGTCTTACATCACTCCTTCGACGTGTTACACTTTTGGCCCGTAACAAATGATACATACCCTCGTATCACTAAATTAAGAGAGTAAAAAATGTTTTCAAATACAGGCGGAAACTTTATAAATCTATAAATTATTTAAAAATGTTGTTCTGTAATTTGAACGTCTTGACACCAGAAATCGAGGCCAATTCTAACATTATTATATTTGTAAAGCAAAGTCCCACAATTCCCGAAATAAGGTCGAAAAATCCCCTAAAACGTTTTTTTTTTTTTGAAGTTTTTCCCCAACATTTATTATACTAAAATACTGTAATTTGGAGAAGCTTGGCAACACTTTTATAACAAATTGTTGGCCCACTCTTTTCTCTAAAACATTCTGTAGGAAGTTTCCTTTCCGACGAATATAAATATTCTTTTCTTTTTTATTTTCCTCTACACAAGTGTCTCCAAAATACTACATACACTTTCGCAATAAAATAACAATAATTTTTTAAAAAATAAAATTGATATGACCATAACTTTTGTCTCAGTGGGTACATCTGACTTAAATTTTGTACATCGTATAGCAAATTTTGTTGTCAATTAAGAAAAGTTGACGTGAGAGAAATTGATTTATATTCAGCACTGATATTACTAAATTTCTAGGACAGGGTCAGGAACAAAATTTTATAATCAATTTTCAAATGCAGACAGAAATGTAATAACGCCATTAAATATTTAAAAATTAATATATTTTAATAAAATATTTTGGAGTTTGAAAGTCTTAACACCCCAAATCAAAAGTAATTCGCGAATTATTATATTTGCTAGAGTCAATCCCACAATTCCCAAAATAATTAAAAAAATCCCATTTTTGGGAAAAACTTTCCACTACTGTACTTAAAGCCGGGCTCCAAATTCCCACTGCAGTTGAACGTGCCACATCTTAGCTTTGCGATTGGAGAAATTGTGGCTTACTTTTGAAATTTGTGTAAAAAATTGTTTCTTTCTTCGAGAAAATTCTCTAGGAAGTTTCCTTTAAAATGAATAAAACTATGTCATACGTTTTTTTAAATAACTTCATCTGTAACTCCTAAACAAGCCATATACTTTTTTCGAAAAAAAAAATGACGAAAAATTACACATTCATGAATATATAACTTCAAATGGCCATAACTTTTGTCTTATTGTATATATCGGATCGATTTTTTTCATCTTATGGAAAATTTTGTGTCTAATTCAGAAAAGTTGACATAAAAAAAATTTATTCATATTCTGATCCCATATTGACAAAATACTAGGACAGAGTCGGGAAACAAATAAAAATGTAATTCTCAATAGCAAATACCTCAGTAACTATATGAGCAAACTTTTAGGCATAAAAAGCCTTTTGTATGCCTCGGTAAGTTAAGCTCTTTAATACCTCTCCTACAGCTATGTCAAGTTTTGCCGCAATCGGTTTTCTGGTTAAGACACGGCCAAATTAAATCACTTTTTTTTTTAATTTCTCCCACTGTGTACTGTCTGTATATCACGGGGGATCCACGAATCCTATAGTCCCCATCTATTCCCAGGACAGGCTATGAAGCCGACGCGGCGCAAATCGGCGGCGCGCTGCAGCCGGCCATTTTTTTCTAGTCGGCGCCGGCGCCGCCGCCGATTTTAGCGGCTCACAACGGCTGAAACTCGGCCGCCGAACTTTATTTAGTGAGTCGAAAAGTTTTATTTTATGCAACCATGAAAATTAAGAAAGTGGCTACTAAGTATGTAATACAATAGGGTCAGAACTTTGAATAAAGTTAATTTTTGCTTAAAAATGTATAAAAAGTTTCTAAATGGATCTCGCTATCATTTATTTAAAAATCTCCAAAAAATTTATGGGATTTTAAATTTAAAAATGCGTTTTTGGTTTTTACCGGAATTACAATAGCTCTTGAGCGGCCGAACCAATTTTTACAAAGTCTACGTTGTTTTAAACATAACACAACAGGCATTATGTCATTCACAATAAATTCTCTTTCACAACAAAGACTAACAATTTTCGATATTACATCAAAACTTCCATTACTTTTCTTAAATTTTTGAGTTCATTTTAAGTTTCTTCATCTAATTGAAAATATCTTAAAGCGCCATCTTTGGAAGTGACATTCGTGCGCCATCGCTTGCTGGAACTTTATCGGCTAAGCCGTTGTTGAAATTTAATCGGCTCAGCCGCCGCCGCCGATCGTTATTTTTCCATGCGCCGCCGATAATTTTGGTCGGCTTCATTGCCTGTCCCAGGATGGGGACTGGACAGTGATCCCAGATTGGTCACCAGTCCTGGAGTCTAACTGGTAGTATCTTCGGCTACGCAGTCTGACCAAAGCACTTAATCTGGTACCACCGGAGTCAGGAAAGCCCTTGGGACGCAGGTCCCGGCCTGACTATTGGTGAGGACCCTATTGGGTGCAACGTGGTGGCTGTGGTTGAAACCAAAATCGCTGGGAGAGAATATTCTCGGATGTGGAGTTGCAAACCAACCGGGAGCCATGACCCTTAGAATGGCAGGAGTTTTAGATGGGCTCCGCTCATAACCAAGGAGGAGGGAAAAAGTGTCCAGAAACACGGAATTGTTTGGTACTCATGCACATTGTGCGTGGGGGAGTTGGTCGACACATGTATTCACCCGGGTGTTTAGAGCACGATGGGGTTAAGCCTAACGGCAGGAATCCACCTAAATCCAAACACCATCTGTCTGTATATCACATATGGAAAAGTCAACTTTATGTTCATAATGTTATAAAAGTAACAAATTTTTGCAAATTTTATCTCTATTTTAAAAATGTTTTTGCATTTTTGTCAAAACTAATAATTTTATTTTTATATTTTTTTGCTCAAACGAAAGCTTCATTTGTTTTAATAGCTGGTGGGATGTGACCTGTTTATATCGATACCTCCATTCTAAACAATGCTAAGTGCAAAAAGCTGGTTTTTTACGACAGGCTATCAATGTTTGATGATTTTTTTAAATTTGTGTGGAATTCCTTTATAATGAAAAACGAATGACCTGCGTTGTTTTGTGAATAACTTTTGATTGAGTTGACGAAAAAAAACTATATTTTGACTGAATATAATTTCGAATATTTAGAATAATCAGCATGTTAGCAGTGTTGCCGTTGACTTTTTTCGAAGGGAATCGCAAAAAGAATCATTTTGACGAAAAAGAATCAAAAAAGGAATCATGAATAAAAAGGAGAATCGAACTTTTTACAATTCATTTAATTAAAAAGAACAACTACCGAAATAAGGTATAACGTAAAAAAGATTTTCAATGTTAACAAAAACAAACGATATTCATCAAAATTCATAGAAGATAAGCATATAAAAATCGCACAAGCGCTTATTTTTTCGAGATAGTTTTTCGGTATTTTTCAATCAGTTCTGGACGCGGAGTCCGATTAACAGTCGATAGCCAATATAATTTCATTTCAAGTTTGTTTGTACTTTCAGTCTATTTGTTAATTTATTTTTCATTAAAATTTACTTTGAAACAGTTCTTTTAGCGCTGACCACTGCTTATAAATTTGGAGAAAATTTTTCATATTCCCTACTTTACACCATAATGGATCAGCGTCTATAACTTCAAACCCCTTTTTATGGAATCTTTCCTTTATTAAAGTTTGTAATGATTGGAATTCACTTATGAGTTCATCAGGTTCTCTGATAATGTGACTACATCTAATATGTTTTTCTAGATTATTTTATTATCTTCTCTTGAAATATTTTAATGTTTTTATTGCGATTTCTGCTCCATAACCTATATATTTTGGATATATCATCTGATATAATTTATTTTAAAAATCAATCGCTTCAAGAAAATTCTTAAACATTTGAGAAAGTATGTTTTTACAGATGGAATTGAGAAAGTATATTTTTACAGATAAATTATTTGTGAAGTCTCGCTTTGAATTTCAATTAGTGAAGCACATTACCGCGAAATTCTTTTGAAAAATTCAAAAGGAATCTAAAAGAAACATTTTTTGCAAAAAGAATCAAAATTGAAAAGAATCAAGGAAGGAAAAAGAATCATTTTGATTCTTTAGAACCATCAACGGCAACACTGCACGTTAGCATGTTTTAGAATGGGGGTATCGATATATCAAAAGAAAGGTAAACATCTGTAAAAATTAGAGGTTGAACCACATATTTTTGCATAACTCAAGAACAATTTATCCTAATTGCTTCCAGAAAGCTTTAAAGAAACCAAAATTATGTATGCTTCATCTACTTCTAAAATAATTGTTTCATCCCATCCCAAGATATTGCGAAAAAAATTGTGGAGAAAATTCTAATATTATTTTATTAAAGCCTCTTTGAAATTCGAATAATGCCGAATTATTATATATTTATTATTTTATCGTAAATACAATATCTGTCATTAATACAATGTGATAATTTCTAAGAAAATCGATGCATAATTTAAAAAAATTATAGTTTATTTAGTATGTCTACAAACGTGGAATATTCGGTTTAGATGTTTTTTTTAAAGATCGAAAAATGTGCTATCTTATACACTTTGGACAAAATATTCTAAATACAAAAGGTAAATAGTTATATGGATGGGAAAGGGGCCGTTTGACCAAAATGTCAAAATTCAATACTCCATCTAGGACAGTCGTTAAACGATCTTGTCGAAATTTTGTATCATAAAAAAATGTATTTTACTTACCATTAATACGAAAATTATTACCAAATTATTATTACTATTACCTACCCTACCTCAGATCTCTTAATGTTATAAAAAAAGAAACATTTTTAGGCGAATTCATTTATAAACGTATATATATATTTATTTATAAACGTATATATATATATATATATTTATTTATAAACGTATATATATATTCATTTATAAACATATACTCATTTATTTTATTGGAACATTTTATTAAAAAATAATGCAAATTATTTTGTTAAAATAAACACAAATGTTTGTTTAATTATACGCTACTATATATAACAAAAATGTTACATGCGTCACCTAGCATGCGTCACCTAGCATGCGTCACAAAAGGTTCGCGACTTTTTATAAAAAATAAACACATTTTTAGCGGCAAATAAATTATTTCAGAATTATCTTATATACATCTTTCTTTTAGGTATTAGATTCTGTATGCTTTATTATTCAAAATTTGCTAAAAATTACGAAAACACACTTTAACTTTCAAAGTTACTTCACTTTTTTTAAATTTATTTATTTTTTTTGTTTTAATTAAATTATTATAAATTTAAATTACATTTAATAACTTTAAAGTATGTACTGGTATTAAAGTTGTAAGCTGTTAACTTTTGGTGTAAAGTGGTCCATATGTGTCTGGGTTACCAAAAGGGGTGTGCATTGCACTGTACGAAATTTCAAGTATGTATATGTATTAGGGATGTAACGAATATTCGCATATGCGAACGCGAATTATTCGCCTCATTTTAAAATTCGCTTTCGCATTCGCAAAAACCATCTTTGGATTATTTGCTTTCGCATTCGCTTTCGCAAAAATATATTTCAGTATTCGCTTCCATTTATTAAAGTGTTAAATCTCCTTATTCCCTTAACACAATTTGAAGATATGTGTGTCCTTGTGGTAACAGGAGGTAAAACAGTCTTAATACTTGAATATCCTGGAAAAGTATCAATTCAGTTCCTTAAATTTGTTGGTACTAAAGGCTCAAAATATTATTCGCTTTCGCAAAAATGCATATTTCAGTATTCGCTTTCGCATTCGCAAGAAATATATTTCAATATTCGCTTTCGCTAAAGCCACTTTCGTTACATCCCTAATATGTATGAACTGGTATTAAAGTTATAAGCTGGTAACTTTTGGTACAAAATGGTCCATTTGTGTGGGAGGTACCAAAAGGAGCGTGGCAATAATGCACATTTTTCACTGCATTGTAGGTACTATTAAACCATTATACTGTACAAAATTGCAGGTCTTTGTATGCACTGGTAATAAAGTTATAAGCTATTAACATTTGGTTCAAAATTGTCCATTTGTGTGGGAGGTACCAAAAGGGCCATGACATCTCCGCCCATCTTTCTAGAGTTAATAGTGACAAATAAACTAATACTATGTGTAGAATTTCAGAGGATTCAAATAAGTAGTATAGAAGTTATTAAATAATTAATATTTCACTAAATGTTAACCGTTTGTGGGGGAGCAACTAGAAGGAGTGGACCAATATGGCCCATCTTCGAGCTTAGCCGGAGATAGAAGAAAATATTACCACATACCAAATTTGAAGTCAATCGGTTACTCCTTTCGAGAGTTATCGTGCGCACCAGCCAGCAGACAGACAGACGGACGGACATAGCTCATTCGACTTAAAATGACCCAAAACGGATATCCGCCGAACATACTTAGGGTCTTAGGTCACTCCTTCGATGTGTTACACTCTGGCTCGTAGCAAATGATATATACCCTCCTCTCTTAGGTGAGAGGATAAAAATTATGTTCAAGACCATTCGAAAGTACACTGTTATTTTCTAATTCGAATAATTGAATATGAATTTAAATTCTGAATATGAATCATTTTCGAACAGAAACGACTAATTTGATTATGTATTGATAGCAACCTACCAAACACTAGATCAGGTATTACTTTATTCTCGACTATATGAACATTTTGTGTGAATATAAACCCAATCGGTAGAAATAGTTCTCTAAATGTAAAGGTATACTTCAATAAGTTTACTCAAACGAAAGTTCTCGCTTGCTTCTGTTGAATTCATTTATTTTTTTTAATTGAAACTTGATCGGATTTTAGAATTACAAATTACTTTTGCGAAAAACTATAATTTGCAGTTAAGTTTGTTTTAGAATGATGATATCTAAAATTACGTCATTGTTACAATAAAAACGTGTTTATTAACTTTTCAAATTGAGTCATATATTATGTTCGAGACAAAACCACTGGCTTAAGGGTATGTCCATGGACATGAGACGTTTAAACATCTCCTCTATTCAATCTAACCTAACCTATGTTCGAGACATTCCGTAAATTGAAAACAATTCGGAGAATGGAACTGTAACGATCATAATCCAATATCCTGTCGCTGTGCTTATGTGTGATGTACGTATTTATGTATCGTTAGCGTTGAGGTTGAAAAAAAAAGTTCACCACATGCAACGATGCTATAATTTTTCAACATTCTGTGGCAGGTCATTGCAGCAGCAGCAACAGCTATGGCAACAATGGCCAAAGTCAGGGCAGTAGCTGCAGCAGAAAAACATAAACATCGACAACAGCGACGCAGCAATTCTGAAACGTATTCAAAACAATTGTTATAAATCACGCAGAGAGGTAAACTCCAGCAAACACACACACACACATACTTGCACTTGTCGACATAAACAAAGTACAACAAAGGTAAAGTGTTCTTGGACAGCCACTTGTACACACTCACACACACACTCGAAATTCAAAGCAGTAACGTGTGTTCTCAATTCCACTTTTACCTCAACAGCGCCACCGCCGCTACTGCCACCTTTGGCCTTTCAAACATCTTTGATTTACACAAAGAAATGAAGCACAACATACCGACAATACCGACAATACCGACAAACAAACAAAAACGGTGGCAAAGGCTAAAACAACGGGAGAGAAGGCCAACAACAATAACTACAGCACAACAACAACAACAGGAACAACACTCAAGTGCCTGAATTCCTGAAGGGTTTCATGGCAAACGCCAAGAGCTGATACAACAACAACAACACCAGCCGCAGCACTTCGAACAAATGCAATATTTCTTTCATTCGTTTTTAATTTATTGCTCTCTCAAACACACAAAATCACTCACTGGCACACATATGCATGAAATAGAGAGAGAGAGAGAGAAAGAACGTCTAGTACAACGTAACCACAATTGTATTGTGGCAAACGAAGGTGTGCCTGTGTGTGCTGCGTGCTCAAGATTGAGTATTTTAAATGTTGCACTTTTTTCCGCATTTACTTTGATCATCACATGACTGCATAATACGGGTCATCACTACTTGAGAACTCAGACACAATCATACACTCGTGACACACTTGTAGAGGTTACAAGCCGCACACACTTGAACATGCAGAGAAACCATTGAGCCATTAATTTTTCCCTTTCAATGGTCGCACACTCTCACATCTAGACGCGGTGTCGTATGAGTGTTGGCGGCGGCGTCTATGTGCAACACCGTTAAATTGATTATACGCATGAGTGTACCAAAAACTATTCAGTCCGTTCAATGGTAGCTATGTTAGCGGGACGTCTAGTTTCTCCACAATTTTTCATAGAATCAATGCTTGTCCAATAGAGACATAATATTTTCACATATGAATAAATGGGTATAGTCGGTTTGTATGAAATAACCTTAAAGCAGAAATAATCGAGGAAATTTTTTACTCAAAGAGCGATCTTTGTACGTATCGCTTACTTACTTCAAGACTGTCCTAACTCAAAATTGAAAATTGCCGAGATATGTAACTTTAAGTCTGTATAAAAAGATAAATAATTTAGGAAGTTTAAAAAGGTGGAATAATCCAAAATATAATTGTTTGCTTAGAAACTAAATTTCGTTGAGATTAATTTATGGATATTTACAAAATTCGCATTTCTGTAAGACCTATCACAAACATTTTAAATCTTGAAGTGAGTGAGCGATATGTACTTAAAAAAAACAGCATTTTAGTTGTCATCGTAGAATGCAGACAACTACATTTTTTTACATTTTCTACAAAAATTTCAAATTGCATTTTTTTCTACCAAATTTTCGTACAAATTGTATTTTGATTAAAAAATTCGCCGAAATTGTATTTATAAAGTTTTTTCGACGAAAGAATATTTGAAAACTGTTTTACACCTATTGATATATCACTGCAGATAAAAAGACAATTGTAGTTTTATTGAAATTTCGCCAAAATTGCATATTTATGAAAATTAGACAAAATATAATTTTTATCAATAATTTCATCAAAATAGTATATTTATTGAAAATTTATTTATTGAATTTTTTTTAAATTGAATTTTTCTGACTAAATAACAAAACAACAGACAACAAAAAATAGTTCTAAAAAAAAATTGTGGAAATTACTTACTTCTCGAAAACTTAGTTTTATTTTAGAATATTTCATCGAAACTGTATTTTTATAAAAAGTTCTACAAAATTTCGTCAAAATTGCATTTTGATTTTAAAATTTCGTAGAAATTGAATTTTTATTGAAATCTTGCGAAATCTTAACGAAATTGTATAATTTTTTTTTTTTTTTAATTTGGTAGAATTTTTCGAATTTTTATTTATAGGTATAGACAATTTCGTGGAAATTGAATTTTTTCTACAACGTTTCAGCAAAATTGTAGTTTTATTAAAAATTTCTAAGAACCCGCTTGTCGAAGTTGCATTTTTCTTGAAAATTTCAACAAAATTGAATTTTTATGAATATTTTTCGAAATTTAATTTTTATAAAAAATTTTGCAAAAATTATATAATTAATGACAATTTCAAAAAATTGAATTTTCCAAAAAAAAAATTATAGAAATTGTATCTCTAGAAATTTGTTTATTTTTTCTAGAATATTTCATCGAAACTTTATTTTTATAAAAAGTTTGGTATAAATTTATTTTTATGCAAACAAAATTTTTGTAGAAATTTTATCGAAATTGCATTTTTGAAGAAAAATTTGACAAAATTGCATTATTGTAAAAAGTTATGACAAAAGTTGTATTTTTTTTAAAAATTTTGCCAACCGTTACTCAGACAAAGGTTACTGGTCGGATTAAGGTTCGTTGACCGGATTGAAGGACCAATCTCCGGATTGAAGAAGGTGGGTAGGAGTAAAGGCAATTGATCGCATTCAGGCCCAATGGCCGGATCATTTAACGTGTGAAGTCATCTGACGGGCTAAGGTCAGTAACTACGGAATTAAAAAAAGCATGATATCAAATTTTAACGATATTAGTACAAAGTCAACAACATTTTTTAAAAACCAAAAATTTATTTTGAGGAGATATCCGCAAAATTAAAGTTCAACGAAATTTTGCATAAAAATGAATTTTCGAAAAAAAAATAAAAAAATTACATTTTGAAGAAATTCTAAAAAAAAATATTTTAAAAAAATGAAATTTTGAAGAAATTCTAAAAAATATTTTAAAAAATATAAGCCGACGAAATTTTGTAAAAACAAAAATAAAATTTGATGAAATTTCTACAAAAATTTTAGTTCGCCGAATTTTTCAATAAAAATTTAATTTCGACAAAATTCTAAACAAACTAAATTCTATACTAATTAAATTTTTCTATAAAAACGACCTTTAATGTCGTCAACGAGGTTTAATCCAGTCACTGGAATTTCGACAAATTTTTAAAGAAATGTTTCCAAAAATTTTTATAAAAATGAAATTTTGCCAAAAGTAAAAATAGAATTTCAAAATTTTTATATAAAAATAAAATAATATCGATGAAATTTTTAAAGAAATGTAATTTTGATTAAATTTTAAAACAAAATCAATTACATATTTTGTAAAAAAAAAATTAAATGTTCTTTAAAATTTAATTTCAACAATCCAGTCACTGGAATTTCAACAATTTTTTAAAGAAATTTTGTCAAAAATATTAATAGAATTTCGACATTTTTATATAAAAATAAAATTTCCATCAAATTTTCTAAAAAAAAATAGTATCGATGAAATTTTTAAAGAAATGTAATTTAATGATTAAAGTTTAAAACAAAATCAATTGCATATTTTGTAGAAAAATGAAATGTTCTTGAAAATCAAATTTCAGCAAAATTTTCTAGAATAAGACAAAAATCAACAAAAATTTTCTAAATAAATGAAATTTGACAAAAAAAAGGCTGAAAATTTAATTTCAACCAAATTTTACAAAATCAAAATTAATTTTGATAAAACAGAAATTGAAAAAAATACACTTATAAATATTGATGGAATTTTCACAAAAATTGAAGTTCGCCGAGATTTTCCATACAAATTTAATTACGTTTTTTTTTTAAAAAAAAAATACCTTTAATCGAGTCAACGAACTTCAATCCGGCTCTGGAATTTAAAGAATTTTATATTTTGAAAGAAATTTTGAGAAAAGTTTCTATTTTTATGCAAACAAAATTCCAGGAAATTTTCTAAACAAAAAATAATTTCGATGAAACTTTTAAAGAAAAGTATTTTTGATTAAAAAAAAAATCAATGTAATGAAATTTTTTAGAAATGAAATAATCAGGAAAATTTTTTGAAATTTTTCTAGAATAAAACAAAACTCATCCAAATTTTCTAGATAAATGATATGTTGTCAAAAAAAACTAGATAACTTTAATTTCAACCAAATTTTTCAAAATCAAAATTAATTTTTATAAAACATTCCATACAACTGCAAACTCTAGGAAATATCTCTAAATAATCACACAATCATATTTAGTTTTCCAACCACTTGAATTCCTTTACATATGTTTAGATTGTTCCGTATTTAACTTGTTGTTAATAAAAAACACAAAAAATGCCAAATATTTTTACAAAAATTTTTTTTTTGCCAAAAGTGTCTATAAAAAAAAATTTGACGAATTTCATGTAAAAATAGAATTTCGACATTTTTGTGTAAAAATAAAATTTCGACATTGTTATGTAAAAATGAAATTTCCAGGAAATTTTCTAAAAAAAAGTAATTTTGATAATTTTTTTAAAGAAATGTATATTTGATTAAAATAATCAATTGCAATGGAATTTTGTAGCAAAATTAAATGTTCTAGAAAATTTAATTTCATCAACATTTTCTGGAATAAAATAAAAATCAACCAATTTTTCTACGTAAATGAAATATAAAAAAAATTAATTTTAACCAATTTTTCCAAAATTTATTTTGACAAAACATTCCATATAACTGTAAACTCTAAAAAAAAATGTTTAAATATGGACACAATCTAGTTTAATTTCCCATCCATTTGCATTCCTTTACATTTGTTTAGATTGTTTCATATTAACGTTTTTTATCACTTTTATTAAAAACAAATAATTTCTATGAAATTTTTAGAAAAATGGATTTTCCATAAAATTTAAAAAAAAATCAATTTCTATGAATTTGTAGAAAATTAAAAAGTTTTCGAAAATTTAATTTCAACATTTTCTAGAGTAAAACAAAAATCAATGCATTTTCTAGAGAAATGAAATTTTGTTTCTATAAAGTTAAACTTTTGTATAAAAACGAAATTTTGCCAAGTTTCTATAAAAATGAAATTTTGACGAATTTTATGTAAAAATAGAATATCGACATTTTTATGGAAAAATAAAATTTCCAGGAAATTTTCGAAAAAAAAATAATTTGGATGAATTTTTAAAAGAAATGTATTTTTGATTAAAATTTGCAATTGCAATGGCATTTTGTAGAAAAATTAAATGTTCTAGAACATTTTATTTCAACAAAATTTCTAGAATAAAACAGAAATCAACCAAATTTTCTAGATAACTGAAATTTTACAAAAAAAAATATTTCAACGAAATTTTTTACAATCAAAATTAATTTTTACAAAACATTCTATATAACTACAAACTCTAGAAAAATATCTCTAAATATTGGCACAATAATGTTTACTATTCCATACCTTTGCATTCCTTTACATTTGTTTAATTGTTGTCTGTTTACGTTTTTTTTTATCAAAATTTACTTTGAGTTTTTTAAAAAAAATTAGTTTTGATAAAATTTTTAGAAAAATGTATTTTTATTGTTTTTGTTTTTTTTTTTGTTTTTCGATCTGTTGTGACTTTTCATAGTTTTGTTTTTGACTATTGAGTTCGAGATCGTTTTTTGTTTTGTGTTAAACAGAAAAGCAAACCTTCTTTGAAAAAGAAGATTAAGAAATGTGTGAAATGTATTAAGGGTGGTCACTGGTTGGTGGACGATATCGTATCGGAAGCTACCAATTTTCGATTAAAATTTCACCAAATTTTATAGAAAAAACAAAAGTCAACTACATTTTCTATGACTGACAAAACAAATCTCAAGAAAAATTTAAGTTCAAACAAATTTTCTAATATGAACTTCAATTTAGACAGAACAATCTATAAAAATGCAATCTCTCTAAATATGTATAAGTCAAACTTAATATACTGTATAAAATGCAACGGAAACAACACCAACAACTGCAACAAAATATACATAGGTACTACCAAAAACAAACTAAGAACACGTCTATCTGGTCACCGCCCCGACATAAAATTAAGGCACAACAAAACAACACAACGAACAGCACTTACAAACCACTGTGTCACCGAAGGGCACACGGCAGACCTCGAGAATACAAAAATATTACAGTGCGAAAACAACTACAACAAACGCATGACTCTCGAGATGTTACACATACAGTGCACGCATACAACACGACGAATGAACGCAAAAACCGATCTCGACAACCTCGCTCAGAGCTACAAACTTCTTATTGGTAAAAGAAGAAATAAAAACATCCACTCACGCCAGTGCGAAACGAGATGACGAGTAAGAAGGTTGGCACGTCGCTGTAATTTCTAAGTGTTTACATTTAATTTTTTCGTAAGTCGTAATTGTTGAATGTATGTTACAATGTATAAAAATATGTAATTATGTTTGTAGAATTCCTGATGGTGATCCACGTGGGGGATCGAAATATTGAATAAATAAAAAAGAAACAACAAACTAGACCTCGAGCTCAATTACTTAAACTTTTTTACAAAAACTTAATAAAGTACAAAGGTCGAATACCAAAATTAATAACAACTAAGAAAATATTTCTATATAATTTTTAGAAAAATGGAAATTGGGTGAAATTGTAGGAAAATTAAATTTCATGTTATTTTGTACCATTTGGTTTTTTTTTGTTTAGCTCCAATTGGGATTTTAAAGAATCATGAATATTTTGGCTGAAACTTGATTTTATGATAATTTTGTTTCGCGGCTCTCAGCATGATTGTAGCATTAGACCAGAAGAAAAAATGTGTAAAGCAAACTGGTTTCAAAATACAGCATCTATTGTTTTAAAGTCCCAATATTGTCGAGAAATAGTCAATTTGTTGAGGCATTTATGCATATAGGTATCATAGGCATATATTATGCATATATATATCATATGCATATATTATTATATATATATATCATATATCATAACTCGGAGAAGACTAGTCGGATTTGGTTGAAATAAGTTTAAGAAAATTTAAGCAATGAAACGAAATGTTCTTCAAAAATGTTGGCCATGAAATTAACTTCGATGACCTCGAAAATAAGGTTGCATAAATCGCGCACAATTACTACTCTGAAGTAATTTGAGCCCTCACCCCTAATTACGACTCACGATCAGTGACGACTATTCACGAATAAGGCTCAAGATTGCAGGATTCGAAACTGCCTCGTTGCATTGTAAATATCAAATATAAATTAACAAAATTTAATCAATTTTTCAATAAATGAAATTGTATATTAAAATGCGTATAATATGAAATGGATATAGTAATAGCAACACATATGTATGTACATCCAAATCATTGATTTAGTTATTCCATTCGCTACCGATTCAAAGTGATTTATAAACATTTCGACTTCTGATTAGTTTTGGCACCTGTTCGTTAAAATAAATCGCACCAAATAAAACACATGTTGTGATAGAGCCAAGTCGTCAAATCATTGACGAGATAACAAAAAAAAACACAATAATACAATTGCGTACCAAAAACATGCTATCACCGCGTTAACTGGAAAAAAAATCACTCAGTTCATAGGCAGTCTTATCTTCGGAACATTTTTTAAAGATAAGATTCTTGTTTTTTTTTCATTATTATTGAGGTCTACACAAAAACTAATAATTTTTGTATCACTTTCTCTGCGCACTTCAGCGGCTGCAGCGCAATCAGAAATTGAATTGCAAATGAGGTGAATTAGCTGGTTTGTTTGAATGGGTGAGAATTTTTTTTGTTGTTCATTGAGAGATAAAGATATAGATACAGATAAACTTAGGTGGGGTGTTAATACGATAACACTTCGCGACGTAAAGCAGTAAACAAACATGGGCGTGTTAACGAAATTATCTACTGGCATCGAAACTGGAATTCGATGTGTTTGTTCACAAGGCAATTCATATCTAATAATTAGGGAGTGAGATACAAAAAAAATAAATAATTAATTTTTTTATTGGCACGAAAAAACCCAAAAAAAATATTTAAAAAAACGCAAAAAAATATTTTATTAAATTTTTCAATAGCCACCATCCCGACGAAGAAAATGATGCCTATCTGGTTTTGTGGAAAATGTATAAATTATGACCCATAATGTAAAAGTAAAGGAAATTCAAAGAAATATGTTTTAATATTTTTTTATTTTGGGGCATTTAGTTTGGGAGTTACCTATAACGTCAATTTTTCAATAGACTATGCGTACTATAAAAGCATTACACTGTACAAAAATTCAAGTGTTTGTATGCGCAGGAATCGAAGTTATAAGCCCTTAACTTTTTGTTTAAAATGATGCATTTGTATGGGAGGTACCAAAATTGGAGTAGCAATGACGTCAATTTTTCACAGGAATGTACATAGATACTATGAAAACATTACACTGCACTAAATTTCAGATATTTGTATGGACTGGAATCAAAGTTATAAGCCGTTAACTCTTTGTGCAAAATGGTCCATTTGTATGGAAGGTATCAAAAGGGGCGTTGCAACTTTGTCCATTTTTCTCAAGATGATAACGACAATAAAACTAATACTATGTATGTTTGGAATTGTTAGAGATTCTCAATTTTGACCTTTTGAGGAGAAGATACTCGAAAGAGTGGAATAAAACGGTACCTCTGTGATCTTAGCCTGGGATAGAAAAAAATACGAACACATATCAAATTTGAAGTAAATCTCTTACTCCTATCGAGAGAGGGGCAGAATCCCGAAATTGGAGACTAATTGCAAATTCTGTCTTAATCGGTTTTGTATTAGATTAAATAGTATAATATTTTACATCACTACCGAAAATGTCAAAGTCAACTGTTGTTTACTTTTCCTTTCTTTAAGTCAAAAAAGTTTTGAGTTTTTCGAGAACAGTTGTAAAAATTTAAATTTTGCTATTTTAACGCTTAATATATTTTTTCATACGTTAAACTTAATAATTTTGTTATGGAACCTTCAACTTCAGGTATTTTAGCGTGATTCTAAACAAAATTGTGTTAACAAAAGTTTTGTAGAAATATTGTTATTTATTTTTTGAAAATGCGAGTATGTCTAAATGTGTGCTATTTTTAAAATATATGTGGATTTTTAAATGGGAATAGGGTAAATGTGTACATTTTGTATTAAACTATGCTTTCATATTCTGCAAAAACATTTTGCGCGTTTTTGGGCCAATTAATTTTATTAAATAAATTGTGAAAATATTAATTTTTGTTTCTATTCGGATTCCTTTACTATTTGGACCATATTTTATTAGTATAAGTTGGATAAAACCGGGATACTCTTTAAATTAAAGGAAATGTATTCTTTAGATATATTGTTGACCGTTGTTAGGTTTATTTATTAGTTTTCGTGTGGCTAATTGGTCACTTAAATAAAAAGACCATTGTCTTTTTTTTTTTTTGTTTTATTAATTTTTATTTATGTATTTATATTCCGATATTTCGACCAACATCGCTGGTCATCTTCGGGGAGCTATCACAATAAAAACACAAACATGTATTAATATACTTTTAACATTACATTAAACAACAAATTGACATACATTATTTCAATAATATTTAATTGTACATATATTGTCCCACAAGCACTGTGCCTGCAAAGTTGAAGATCGCTACTGTTTAAGTCTTAAATATTGGCGCATCCATCGGTGTCTCTCTTGTAGTTCAGTCTCTTGTCCCCTGCAACGTCAATAGTATGTAGCATTTCTAACGTCAGTCGTCGTCCATAATTTTTCTCTTCTACTAACACATCGATGTCGTTAAAGTTTGGTTTGAGACCTGAGATTGAACAGTGGGCTGCCAATGCAGTTTTCTGTTCAATTGGTTTGTCGAGGGATTTCTGTTCCGACCTGTGTGAAGATAATCTTGTTTTTAGTTTTGATTTGGTAGTACCAACGTATACCTTTTGGCATACGTTAGACTCATCGCCATTACATTTAATTTTGTATACCAAGTTCGACTTGTCTTCCTTTTTGATTTTTGACTTGGTTCTGCTGAATAAATGCGATACGGTATTGTTAGATTGGTGGGCGAGTTCATATGTCTTCTTGTCGTAAATATCCGAATGTCTTATTCTCTCAGACAATCCAGGAACATAAGTCATCGATTTGTAAATCTGTTTTTCCTTTGCTCCGTCAACATTATTTGGCTTTTCATAAGTGCGAGTCATAAGTTCATTGACTGTATTATGGGGAAAGTCATTCCTTCTTAAAATGGTCCTTATCTTCTTCTTATTTTCCTTGTGATATTCCTTATCGCTGATTTTTAAAACTCTGTTTGTGGCAGTATTTATAATTGTCCGTCTTGGGTGTTTGGAGTAGTAGTTAATAAGTCGTCCTGATGCAGTTGGTTTCTGGTACCAATCTGTCTTAAGTTTATTGCCATGTCTAATTACTACCGTGTCCAAATATGGTAGTTTTCCGTCTTTTTCTTCTTCCTTCGTGAACTGAATCTGAGTGTGGTATGAGTTAAGTGCATTAAAAAATTATGAGGGCTACAAATGTTGAAAGTAAAATTTTCACTTAGAAACAGAAGTTTAGTAACTGTCGTTAAAACAAAAAATTATAGGCCTTTTGGTAGAAGTAAGAGAATTTCATCAAAATCCTGTTTCCATACCCCCATTATTGTGAATGGGTGTATATAACAGTTACTGCGGGCCGAAAGTGTAGTACCTTGAAAGAGTGAGATAAGAGATGCAAAGAATATTTGTCGAAAATACGTTTTGGGCAATTTTAAGTCATTTGGGCAATGTTCGTCCGTCCGTCTGTCTGGATGATGCGTACGATAACATTCGAACCGATTGACTGCAAATTTGGTATGTGTTATATTTCTTTCTCCCCTACATATGGACATTCTAAAAATTCATTTTCTAAGAAAAAAATTTGTTTCCCTAAATTGTAATCAAATTTACTTTTATTTTACTTATTACCGATTAAATATTGAAAAAATATAAAAAAAGACCCGAAGGCTTGCCTGAATTAATCTCAATTTTTCGGCATTTCGCCCACGGAACGGTCTGACGGACATTCCTCAAATGACTGAATGGCTCAAACCGGATATCTGCCAAATATTCTTTGGGTCTCTTAGGCCACTCCTTCGATGTGTCACAGTTCTGCCACGTAGCAACTGCTATACATATACCCTCGTTCACAATAATGGGGGTATAAAAACCGTATATAATTTGTTTGAATTGAAATAAAATATTTTTCATATTTCTTTTTTGAAATAAAATAATCTTCATTATTTCATAAAATATTCTTCATAATTTCATAAGATATTCTTCATAATTTCATAAAATATTCTTTATAATTTCATAAAATATTCTTCATTATTTCATAAAAAATTCTTCATACAATTTTCTTCATAACTCTTTAGTTTACATAAAAAAAATCTATGAAGAAAATTAGATTTATTTTCATGTTTTTATTTCACACCTTCCTCCCTCCCTCCTTCATTTACCATTCATTTGTTGCTGTAGGGTGATAAATTTGACTAAATATTGACACAATCATGTTTACTTTAACCCCACCCCCCCCCCGCCCCCAAGGGCACACACAAACACCTTTCATGCCTATGAAATTTGCATTCCTTTACATTTGTTTAGATTGTTCCATATTTACGTTCATTTTTTATCAATGTTTACTTTGTGTTTTATTAAATTTGATTATGACACGAGTATCAAAAGATTCCATTCATTCATTTTGCTTTGTTTTTGTTGTATAAATGTATAAATTAGTAATTGATAAACAGCAGATAACAGATAAGGGCGGTTTATTATTTGCAATTTTCGCTTATGGATGTACGGGGGATACGGTTTGCGTTTGTGTCTGCATAATTATGATAAAAACTTCTGATGATGATTAAGACGATTTATTTCCCTGATTTATAATTGCATGTCGATTGTCATTGTAATTGTCACTGATTGCAAAACAAATTATGTATACATATATGTAGTATGAAAATGTGTGCACCAAGAGCATTCATTACGCTTTTATTCGCTCACCGTCCCAACAGTTTAGATACCGAGAAAATGAAGAATTTTAGTAAAATAAAGAACATATACAGGACCCATGTTTTTTTTGGGCCCATTCCAATCGACGAGGCTTGTCCGCAGGCAACAATCTTTGCGTCAATTGAATTTTGTACGGGAACAAATGCAAATCAACGCGAATAATCCGTTGTAAAGTGGACCGAGCCATGCCCAACTGCTGAGAACGGCGTTTTTGGGATGTTCTTGGGGACCTCTCAACACTGGCTCGTACGGCAGCGATATTCTCGGCCGATCGCCTTGGTCGACTTTTATTTGGCCTCTTCGGATTAGAAAGAGCATCACCAGTCGAAAATTTTTCGTATAAACGCTTCATGGTGTTCTTAGAAGGCGCACTTCTCACATTTTTTTAATATTTTAAAAGCACGTTGAGTTTTCACAATTGACTTCTTCTGTTGAATGTAAATTTCAACTATTTCGCGTGGCGTGTATTGTTCCATGCTAAAAATCTGCTTGGACTGACGCTTCAAACGCGGTATGTCATTAAGCGATCTGACATCTCTGTCAAAAGTTATGGCGTTGCCAGATGGGTCCGTCGAATATGGGAGACCCTGTAGGCATGCTAATTGCGCCATTTCCCCCTGAAAAACGTTACACATCGTAAGCAATGAAGTACATGGTGATATTTAGAGAGGTTCACAACTTTGAGTTGGCGACACAGTCTTATTTGACAATATGTTTAATCTTTAGTTTGGTTTGTCATTTCTGACTGCCAAAAAATCACCAAAAAAATTTTTGTGAGTTTTTTTTATTTTTAAAATAGGATTGAAGAAAATGCTATCGACACTTTGGACAAAATTTTCTAAATACAATAGGTAATTAGTTATATGGATGCTAAAAAAGAACAGTGTGGCCACAATCTTATTATTCAACACCCTCCAACTTAACCGATCGCATTGAAATTTTGGTTCATAACTAATATTCAATAGGACTAAACATGGTACAATGTTTCTTCCCGATCAGAAGACATCGGTTTTAGAAATTGACTCGCTTAACCCATTTTCGGCGCTGTTCGATTAGTCGATCAGCATGTTTCTATATTATCAATGCGATGTATTTCCGTAAAGATGAACATATTATTTATATGTAAATATTCTATAATATAGCAAATTTTGTTGGCTTTCAAGAAAAATGTATTGCAATAATCCTCCATCGTCTATTTGGAATTTGGAAGGGGTCCAAAAATACCTTACATATTTTCTATGTGACATGAAATCAGCCATTTATATAATTTATAAGGGAGTGAAGATAGAGTCCAAAGTTATAGTCTATTTAGCCAAGACAACAACCTGTTATACTTATAGTCTAAAGTTATAGTCCGTTTTCGCAAACTGTTATACACGAACAAAAAAAGAAGATTTTCAGTTTTTTTTTAACAATTAAATGATATGAAACAATAAAAAAATATAATATTGAAAAACCCAAAACTTTAAAAAGTAAATTTAATTAAAAAAAATAAAAATACACATGTTTCAACGTGTGAATTGAATCTATTGCCTAACACAATTCAATAGCCCATAGCTCGAAAACTAGATCGGGTTAATCTGGACTATGAATAATCTTGCATAGGTCTCGATGAGCACAATCCAATGATGTAACATTTGTCAAGGTTTATCGTACAGTTTTTGACCCAGTGGGCCATTTATAGAACCCATATAGGGTCTAACACAATAAAATGCCCATAGCTCCAAAACTAGATCGGGTTAATCCATACTATGACCACTTGATGGATAGGTCTCGATGAGCACAATCCAATGATGTAACATTTGTCAAGGTTTATCGTACAGTTTTGGACCCAGTGGGCCATATATAGAACCCATATAGGGTCCAACACAATAAAATGGCCCATAGCTCGAAAACCAGATTGGGTTAATCTGGACTATGAATAATCTTGTATAGGTCTCGATGAGCACAATCCAATGATGTAACATTTGTCAAGGTTTATCGTACAGTTTTTGACCCAGTGGGCCATTTATAGAACCCATATAGGGTCTAACACAATAAAATGCCCATAGCTCCAAAACTAGATCGGGTTAATCCATACTATGACCACTTGATGGATAGGTCTCGATGAGCACAATCCAATGATGTAACATTTGTCAAGGTTTATCGTACAGTTTTTGACCCAGTGGGCCATATATAGAACCCATATAGGGTCCAACACATTAAAATGGCCCATAGCTCGAAAACCAGATTGGGTTAATCTGGACTATGAATAATCTTGTATAGGTCTCGATGAGCACAATCCAATGATGTAACATTTGTCAAGGTTTATCGTACAGTTTTTGACCCAGTGGGCCATATATAGAACCCATATAGGGTCTAACACAATAAAATGGCCCATAGCTCGAAAACTAGATTGGGTTAATCCATACTATGACCACTTGATGGATAGGTCTCGATGAGCACAATCCAATGATGTAAAATTTGTCAAGGTTTATCGTACAGTTTTTGACCCAGTGGGCCATTTATAGAACCCATATAGGGTCTAACACAATAAAATGGCCCATAGCTCGAAAACCAGATTGGGTTAATCCATACTATAACCACTTGATGGATAGGTCTCGATGAGCACAATCCAATGATGTAACATTTGTCAAGGGAGTGAAGATAGAGTCTAAAGTTATAGTCTATTTAGCCAAGACAACAACCTGTTATACTTATAGTCTAAAGTTATAGTCCGTTTTCGCAAAGTGTTATACACGAACAAAAAAAGAAGATTTTCAGTTTTTTTTAACAATTAAATGATATGAAACAATAAAAAATATAATATTGAAAAACCCAAAACTTTAAAAAGTAAATTTAATTAAAAAAATTAAAAATACACATGTTTCAACGTGTGAATTGAATCTATTGCCTAACACAATAAAATGGCCCATAGCTCGAAAACTAGATTGGGTTAATCCATACTATGACCCCTTGATGGATAGGCCTCGATGAGCATAATCCAATGATGCAAAATTTGTCATGGTTTATCGTACAGTTTTTGACCCAGTGGGCCATATATAGAACCCATATAGGGTCCAACACAATAAAATGGCCCATAGCTCGAAAACTAGATTGGGTTAATCCATACTATGACCACTTGATGGATATGTCTCGATGAGCACAATCCAATGATGTAACATTTGTCAAGGTTTATCGTACAGTTTTTGACCCAGTGGGCCATATATATAACCCATATAGGGTCTAACACAATAAAATGGCCCATAGCTCGAAAACTAGATTGGGTTAATCCATACTATGACCCCTTGATGGATAGGTCTCGATGAGCACAATCCAATGATGTAAAATTTGTCAAGGTTTATCGTACAGTTTTTGACCCAGTGGGCCATATATAGAACCCATATAGGGTCTAACACAATAAAATGGCCCATAGCTCGAAAACTAGATTGGGTTAATCTGGACTATGAATAATCTTGTATAGGTCTCGATGAGCACAATCCAATGATGTAACATTTGTCAAGGTTTATCGTACAGTTTTTGACCCAGTGGGCCATTTATAGAACCAATATAGGGTCTAACACAATAAAATGGCCCATAGCTCCAAAACTAGATTGGGTTAATCCATACTATGACCACTTGATGGATAGGTCTCGATGAGCACATAGCTCGAAAACTGTACGATAAACCTTGACAAATGTTACATCATTGGATTGTGCTCATTGAGACCTATCCATCAAGTGGTCATAGTATGAATTAACCCAATCTAGTTTTCGAGCTATGGGCCATTTTATTGTGTTAGACCCTATATGGGTTCTATATATGGCCCAAAAAACTGTACAATAAACCTTGACAAATGTTACATCATTGGATTGTGCTCATCGAGACCTATCCATCAAGTGGTCATAGTATGGATTAACCCAATCTAGTTTTGGAGCTATGGGCCATTTTATTGTGTTAGACCCTATATTGGTTCTATAAATGGCCCACTGGGTCAAAAACTGTACGATAAACCTTGACAAATGTTACATCATTGGATTGTGCTCATCGAGACCTATGCAAGATTATTCATAGTCCAGATTAACCCGATCTAGTTTTCGAGCTATGGGCCATTTTATTGTGTTAGACCCTATATGGTTCTATATATGGCCCACTGGGTCAAAAACTGTACGATAAACCTTGACAAATTTTACATCATTGGATTGTGCTCATCGAGACCTATCCATCAAGGGGTCATAGTATGGATTAACCCAATCTAGTTTTCGAGCTATGGGCCATTTTATTGTGTTAGACCCTATATGGGTTCTATATATGGCCCACTGGTTCAAAAACTGTACGATAAACCTTGACAAATGTTACATCATTGGATTGTGCTCATCGAGACCATCAAGTGGTCATAGTATGGATTAACCCAATCTAGTTTTGGAGCTATGGGCCATTTTATTGTGTTAGACCCTATATTGGTTCTATAAATGGCCCACTGGGTCAAAAACTGTACGATAAACCTTGACAAATGTTACATCATTGGATTGTGCTCATCGAGACCTATCCATCAAGGGGTCATAGTATGGATTAACCCAATCTAGTTTTCGAGCTATGGGCCATTTTATTGTGTTAGACCCTATATGGGTTCTATATATGGCCCACTGGTTCAAAAACTGTACGATAAACCTTGACAAATGTTACATCATTGGATTGTGCTCATCGAGACCATCAAGTGGTCATAGTATGGATTAACCCGATCTAGTTTTGGAGCTATGGGCATTTTATTGTGTTAGACCCTATATGGGTTCTATAAATGGCCCACTGGGTCAAAAACTGTACGATAAACCTTGACAAATGTTACATCATTGGATTGTGCTCATCGAGACCTATGCAAGATTATTCATAGTCCAGATTAACCCGATCTAGTTTTCGAGCTATGGGCTATTGAATTGTGTTAGGCAATAGATTCAATTCACACGTTGAAAAATGTGTATTTTTAATTTTTTTAATTAAATTTACTTTTTAAAGTTTTGGGTTTTTCAATATTATATTTTTTATTGTTTCATATCATTTAATTGTTAAAAAAAACTGAAAATCTTCTTTTATTGTCGTGTATAACACATTGCGAAAGCGGACTATAACTTTAGACTATAAGTATAACAGGTTGTTGTCTTGGCTAAATAGACTATAACTTTAGACTCTATCTTCACTCCCTTATAATTTATGGGGTTCCTTGATCAAACTTTCGCAGAATTACAAATGGAGTGACAAAATTAATATACCCCCATCCTATGGTGCACTTGTGATAAAGTTATATATTAACTATTGTACAAGATGATCCCTTTGTGTGGGAGGTGTTACCAAAAGGAACGTGACAATTTCGCTAATTTTTTTAAAGGTGGTAGAGACGAAGAAACAAATTGCTATTTGTGGATTTATAGAATATTCGGATTAGTAGTATATAAGTTATTAGAGTTTCAATATCTTACTAAATGATACTTCATTGAGGGGGAGCTACCAGAAGGAGTGAACCTATATGACCCATTTTCGTACATGGACTGAGATAGACAAAATTATTACCACATACAAAATTTGAAGTCTATCAATCACTCGTTTCGAGAGTTATTGTGTGCACCAACTAGACATACGGACAGTGACCAAATAACATAAAATATCATAAATGTCGCGATTTCTCCCGAACATACTTAGGTTCTTAGGTCACCTCTTCAATATTGTACACTTACTATAGTGAGGATATACTCGTAATACAACATTTTGTTTTTCCAAAAGAGTTTATCAGATTTTAAGATAAAAAATATCTTTTTTGACATGTTGTATGTATAAGGGATGTAATGAATATTCGCATGCGAATATGCTAAATCGAATTATTCACTTTATTTTGAACATTCGCATTCGCATTGGAAAAACCAAATTTGGAATATTCGCTTCCGCAAAAATATATTTCAGTATTCGCTCCTCAATCAAAAAACCAGTAAGGAAAGGCTAAAGTCGGGTCAAATCGGACGAAACATATATATGGGAGCTATAGCTAAATCTTAACCGATTTTCTTCAAATTCGGCAATGTTAGTCCATGGATCAAGAAACTCTACCATTCTACGATTGGATGTAAAATACAGCTTCTATAGGACTAAAGGGCCAAATCGGACGAGAGATATAAATGGGAGCTATATCTAAATCTGAACCGATTTCATCCAAATTCAATAGGGATCTTTACAGCTGCGAAATACTCTAAACTGCAAAATTTCAGAACGATCGGAGTGAAATTGCGACCTGTAGTCGACGAACAACTTTACATGGACAGACGGACGGATGGACAGACATGGTTAAATCGACTCAGCTAGTGATTCTGAGTCGATCGGTATACTTTAAGGTGGGTCTAGCTGTGTTATTTTCAGGTGTTACAAACATCTGCCGTGAAACAAACTTATAATACCCTGTACCACAGTGTGGTGTAGGGTATATATAGACAGTATAAATGTTTAAACAAAAAATATATTTTCTACGCCAGTTTTAAACTACACCGCTTGGAACTGTCCCCATGGAACAGTTATTTAACGGAGGTGGACTTATTTATGATCCTCTACGAAATTAGAAAATTGCATAGTGAAAAAAAACAATGAGGCTACTTTTTGTTAAAGTTTTCGAAAGTTTATTAATGCTAACAACCAAAAGGAGAAGTGCTGGACCTATTTAAACATGTCCGTCCGTCTGTAATACAGGGTGGCTGATGAAAGCTGCTACTAAAAACAAATTTAATAACTTTTTTTCTATTTAATGAATCTGGTTATTTTTTTTTTATTTTGCAGATTGATTTTTAGATTTAACAAAAATGGATAACTGGGACACTGTCGCTGCTGTAGCTGATGCCATACAAAACAATCCAAGAGTTAAATTCCATTATTTTTAAAACTAATTAAGCTGTATTTAATTAAATTTAATGAGCTTTAACATGAATAAAAGAAAACTGAATGTCATACATTTGAGTATTTGAGTTTCTTAATGTAGCAATATTAATCAGCCACCCTGTATATGTATAACATACCTTGATACCAAAGTGATCCTATTGTGGAATATTTACCCCATTCGCTCTTAAGGCTTTGGAGATCATGCGTTACAAACAAACTTACAATATATATATTGAATTTAAAAGACAGTATGTAGGAATGAATCTACATAAATTGTTACCTTCCATAAATCAGTTTTTTATATTCGCTTCTATTCGCAAAAAAAAAATATTATTCGCTATCGCTTTCGCAAAAATGCATTATTTAACATTCGTTATCGCATTCGCAAGAAACATACATACATCGTTACATCCCTGGTATGTATGACTGCGATTAATGGAAGATTTGCAAAACTTACATGAAAACATAAATGCTCTTTCCAATCACAATTCAAATATTCTGGAAAACTTACCTGAAATGAAAAGAATAAAAAGATTTTGTTAAATATGATTAATATTGAAAAGGGAAAATATTTTGGAATAAAACAATAATAACATAGTGCTCGAAATGGACACTTTAAAATTTAACAGAAAGGAGAACCTATGGATATTCCATGCTCTCAAAACAATCAGCCAAGTTTCTCAATCACTTGCCTCTAAAAAAATTGCAGTCAAATCGTATCATATGTCAGACATCGAACAAATCGACGCCATTTTTAGTTGGTCTTTGAGAACAATATTCCTCGCGAGTCCCTTTTCAACGTTTTTATGTGAAATAAGGTAATGTTTAGGAAGTTTGGTCATATTGGTCCACTCCTTTTAGTACCTCCCCCACAAAGGGTTAACATTTAGTGAACTATTTCTTCTTTAATAACATCAATACTACCCATCAACATCTTCTGAAATTCCACACATATTATTACTTTCTTAGTCGTTATCACCTTGTGAAAAATTGACGAAGTTGTCGCTCTACTTTTGGTACTTCCCACAGAAATGGACGATTTTGCACTAAATATTAACAATAAATATTAACATCTTATAACGTTAATACCAGTGGAACGGGATATTTTAAAAAATTTTAGTTATTTTAATTTCTTTATATTTAACACGTATCTCGACTCTATCGGGCTTATACGAGTATATAAAATATGGTCCAAATAAAAAATAAGTTTGTTTGGGATTGCAAATGGGCTGTATCGGTCAATGTTTTGGTTTAGCTCCCCTATATAGGTCGCTCAAAATTACGGTGTTTGAGCCATAGATGCCACATTTTTAAAGTCATATAGCTGAAACTTTGCAGTTTGTATTCTATTTTGACAAGAATTCATCATAGCAAAAATTTTACAAATCAGTTAAAATTTTTAAGTTTGTTTCGTTTTAATATCCACCATAGGATGGGGTATACTAACGTTGTCATTCCGTTTGCAACACCTTATAATATTGATGTGCGACCCCATAAAGTATATATGGCTTATATCCAAAAATGGCTATATTAAAAACCCCAATTGTTCAGGAGAGCAAAAAAACTGTTGAATTTCATTATTTCTCAATAAAGTAAATATGATATAATTTAAGAATTTTAAGGAATTTTAAGAAATTTAAATTGAGAAAATTAGTTTGCAAATATAGTTTGTTGTAATATATTAATATATGCGTTCAAAATAATAACTATTGATTTTCAAATAAAATTTTTTTGCTCAGAAATATGTAATATTTAAACATTTGTGTTCTAAATATATTTTCTGTCGATTCAAACATATCAAAAAAGGCAATTTTGCCCCGTGTAGAAAAGAGTTTCCCAGATTTAAAGAAACTTTTCTTTGTATTAGAGAATTTTCTCCGTTACAAAATTACTTCATTTTTTTCAAAAAATAAGGGAACATTCCTTTAAAAAAAATTTGTTCAGTGTAAACATACTAGGCCGGGTCGATTTGTGGGGAGGCAAAAAAAGTCGCCATTGCTCAGTGAAAATCGTATTCTAGGGATCAAAATAAGAAACTTTGGCGAAGGAACCATACCTCTAAAACGAATTCTAATGTCCCGGAAAAAATCCCACTTTGACCCATTTAGAGTGCTCCAATCGAGTCCAAATGTATGACCGACCCCCAGTAACTTTGGAGGCCCGACCCACCCATGCCAGTGGCACAGCCCCTGGAACCCCCTGGGGGTTCCATACATTTGGACTCGATTGGAGCACTCTAAATGGGTCAAAGTGGGATTTTTTCCGGGACATCAGAATTCGTTTTAGAGGTATGGTTCCTTCGGCAAAGTTTCTTATTTTGATCCCTAGAATACAATTTTCACTGAGCAGTGGGCGATTTTTAAATCTACCCGCCCTATTATATATATATATAATATATATCCACTTTTGGATATAAGCCATCGATATATCATAGATCGTCGTGAAATTCTAAGAATATTTAGCAATGTCCGTCTGTCTGTAATGATAGAGCTAGGTTGATCAAATTTGGTAGAAAATATGTCTTATAGTTGCAGGTCGTTTGGGATTGCAAATGGGCCGTATCGGTCAATGTTTTGGTTTAGCTCCCCTATATAGGTCGCTCAAAATTACGGTGTTTGAGCCATAGATGCCACATTTTTAAAGTCATATAGCTGAAACTTTGCAGTTTGTATTCTATTTTGACAAGAATTCATCATAGCAAAAATTTTACAAATCAGTTAAAATTTTGTTATAGTCACCCTATAGAGGTCGCTCCAAAATACGCTTTTTTAAGCCATAAATACCACATTTTCCAAGGATTTTAACTGAATCTTTGAGTTCAGTTTGTTTTTATTTAGACAAGAATTCATCACAGTAAACCTTTTTTAAATCAGTTCATATTTTGTTATAGTCAACCTATAGATGTTGCTCCCAAAAAGGCTTGTTTAACACATAAACACCACATGTTCTAAGCAATTTAGCTGAAACTTTGCAGTTAGTATTCCATTTTGACATGAATTCATCTCTATAAAATGTATACGAATCAGTCTATAATTTGTTATAGGCCCCGAGTAGAGGTAACTCTCAAATGTGCTGATTTAAGCCACAAATATTGGGTGTTTTTTTTAGGGGTATAGAACTTCGAATTGAAATAAAACACAAGAAAATCGTTTTAAGGTCCATCAATTTGGCTTTATTGGAAGGATAATTTTATGCTATTAATGTTTAAATATGATTTCGGGCATGTGGCCGCCGCGGCTGGCTCGAATAAAGCCAATTCTACAGGTCCAATTTTCAACCACTTTTTCGAGCATATGGGGCCGTATGTCGGCAATAACGCCACGAATGTTGGCTTCCAATTCCCCTAACGTTTCTGGTTTGTTGACGTAGACGAGCGACTTCACATATCCCCAAAGAAAATAATCCAATGGTGTCAAATCACACGATCTTGGTGGCCAATTGACAGGTCCATTCCGCGAAATTATGCGCTCATCGAATGTTTCCTTCAATAAATCGATTGTGACGTGCACTGTGTGGCATGTAGCGCCGTCTTGTTGGAACCACAACTCATCCACATTCATACCATCCAATTCGGGAACAAAATAGTCGGTTATCATGGCTCTATACCGGTCTCCATTAGCTCTCCACAGCTCCAATTGCTGTGCACGGTGGCGAATCGATTCATTCGGGTCCTTTTCAACACTTTGCTCTACAGCGGCAATTGTTTCTTCGGTGCGCACTGTTCGACGTCTCTGCGGATGCGTATTATCACATAGAGTAAACGTAGTGCGAAAACGGTCCATGGTTAACCGAATTAATTGCTCTGATGGACGATTATGTCGACCATAAAATGGACGGAGCTTGCGGTAAACTTCGCGAACTGAACCATTATTTTCGAAATAAATTTGCACGATTTGCAAGCGTTGTTCTTTTGTCAACCTGTTCATGATGAAATGGCAAACCAAACTGAACATAAATGACATTAGAGTTGCCAGATTTGACCACAAAATGCCAGTTTTATCTCTATTCGAAAAACAAAGCTGTAAAAAAAACACCCGGTACCACATTAAGATGAAGAGTTTGACTAAAGAATTTGGGGCCTAAAATTTGGCTAATAATTGTAGCGTTCGTTTTTTTTAATAATTTGCTTAAACAAAAAAAGGATCGTTCCATGATTTGCTCCATATACAATGATTTTTCCAGTAATATAATTAAATGCAATTCATGGTGGAGGGTATATAAGATTCGGCATGGCCGAACTTAACGCTTTTACTTGTTAGGATATCAAATTACATCAGAAAATGTTAGGGACAGCCTTCGACAATATTTTTGTAAAAAAAATTATTTTCATATTCAGTGTTTTAGAAAACATTAGCAATGACTGTGAGACCATAGTCATTGGAAAAGAAGTCTAACAAAATAAGTTTGATTAAGGTATAACCCTCGTTCGATGTTGTCTTGCTCGGTTATCTTACTTTATATTAATCGAGTTTTATTACTGCTTAAATTCCAATTTTTTTTCGTGTAGAAATAAAGAACTGTTAAACCTTTATTCGACCTTTTAAGTGAAAAAACATCAAACAAATTCTTGGGCGTTTTTCAATTTATCTATTTTGAATAATTCTCTTCCTTCACCCGAAGCCCATTGTCTACAATATCTAACACCTCGTCCCCACTTGTATTTTGTATGCCCACTTTTTTTCATTGTTAAGATTATTATATAAAATCGATATCGCTTAATCGAAACCTAAAATGAAATTGTTCATTTAACCTCTCAGCACATTCCTAACCTAAGCTGAAATGGTATGAGAAAGACTCAGCGAATGAATCAATGAATGAATGAATGAATACGAGTACACATAGAATTTTTATCAAATCACGTGCCATAGTCAATTCAATGGAATCGAAACGAATTGAATTGAATGCAAAACCCATCACGAATGGTTTCTCAATAAAATTTTACTACAGTAAAGTAAAGAATTAATGGAATTTTTATACGAAAAAAATGTGGAGTGGAAAATTCGGGAATGTAAAACGTTTACAAGTGCAAAATTGTTGAAATGCGGAATGAAATCCGTTTTTATTATTAAATTCTCTTACCACACATACGAAGTGCTATTCCAACGTAATAATTTAACAAAAATTCTGGTTACAAAAAAAGAAAAATAATTCAGATTCCAAGAGAAAACTAATTGAAAGCTCTTTCATTTGTAATCAAACCACCGGAAAATATTCAATATCCTTGAATCCTGAATCAGGATTCAGTCAACAATATGACTGTTTTAATAATAATTGCAGAGAGAGAGAGAGAGAGAAAAAACCAATCTCCATGAATGTGAGCACACACAAGAGGAAAACAATCTTGTTTCGGTGGGGGAAAGGGAAAACTCCTTTGAATGGTATATCATTCGTTAGGCATTGTATTGGATTTTTGTAGGAAAGGAAAATAATTGATGTTGCTCTAGAGGAATGTCGTCAACGCCAGGCAAACAACAAATCCACATGCCACTCTATAAGCTGGAGGGGAAGACAAACAAATCTATTGCAGCTCACATCAACAACAACAACATTTCTATTTTAGTTCAAAGAAAAAAAGGAATTTCTTCCCTTTTCTCGTTTTTTCTACCTTTTGCAGGAGTATCGAATGAAACAGATTCGAAATAGACCCGAAAAAACGTTCGAGAGAAAAAACAATGGAGGACCACAAACAAGAAAAAAAAACTGTTTTTTTTTTTTGTTCAACTGTTGTTGACTTAAAGAAGAGAAACCCTATATGTATATTCCGCCTCCTTCGTTCATCAAGTGAAGGAAGTGAATGAATGCAGCCAAATACGAGGAGAGATACGAAAGTCACTCGGAGAGATGTAAATCTGTTATATTGAGGTACCCTTTGAATATAGGGAGAGATAGATAGTAAAATTAAAGAGATGAAATTAGGAATTGGAAGTAAGTGGGTGTCCAGCAGAACACTTTTAAAGGGTTAACAGAACACTGTTAACATTTTAACAGCGGTAAAATATGTACAACAATGAGAATTTTAGTAAATCTGCATTAATACACTAGTTTACAATAATTTTGTGGAAAGACTTTGCAAAACAATTTCTTATGTAATTGGGTAAAGAAGAAAATTCTTATTAAAAAATTTCAGAGTAAAAAGTAAAGAGTAGCAATGCAGACATCGTCGGTGCAGGTTGCATTTTAGCATAAGTTTGTGATTGTTCCTCAAAATTTCTTATGTTCCTGATGATGTTTCTCAAAGTGAAACGAAATATTGAACAAAAATAAATAAACTGCAGCACATGACCTCGATCTTGTTTTAATTAATCAAAAATATAGAATTTTGTTTTAGTATTTGGGCCATATTTTTTTAAGTACAGGGTGGCCCAAAATTACCATAGGGGTTAAATTCCTTATAACTTTTTTTTAATTCTTTTCTGTATTTTGTAAAACAAAGACTTGGGGCATTTAAAATTGAATAGTACGCAATTGATCGAGCACGAATATGCGACGCAGAAAATGACCACCACTTTCGAGATATAACTGCTCATCATAATTAAAACTAAAATACAGGCAACTCGCGGTATAACGAATACTCGGTTTAACGAAAACATTGAGTACCTTATATTACGAACGACTTCAATTATTTTTACTCGATATAACGAACGATTGGACAAAAACTATTAAAATTAAAGACAAAACTAAAATAAAAAAATGTAAGAAGAAGGAAAAACACTCTAGAGTCGTTGCAGTACCGTTAGTTTTTATTACTTGCTATTTTTTTACTCATACCTACATACACACCGATAGCGAAATTCGTTATTTTACCTTTAACAAAGCCGAAAGAGTATCATTAATTAGAAAGGACAGAAGATACAGAATTTCCAAAAGCATCAATATTCATATTATAGAAATGCGAAATTAAATGTTCTCTAATTTATAAGCAAATAAAAATGTATCAAAAATCGTCAAATTCTTAAAAAAGGTATATTCACAGATGGAAAAGAAACTACGAGTGATTTCTTGATGTTCCAGTAAATGGAAAAGCACTAAAATGTTAGCCATAGAACTACAAAGGAAGCTACATGAAAGGTTTTTTTTAATATTGTATATAAAATGGAACACAACTTTACAAATCTATGCCATTTTGTATGTTAAAGCTGAACAATTTGTATAATCGCAAAATTTATTAAATGTTATGTTTAAAATTCAACGAAACACATCTAAAAAACTTCGCGATATAACGAATTAGTCGGTATAACGAATTGGTCTGACAATATATCGTTCGTTATACCGGGATTTGCCTGTATTCTCCATTAATATACTGTATTTAAAAAAACTATAATTATGTCTTTAAAAAAACTCACACTGGCTCGAAAAAGTAAAGTACGAGAAATGCAAAAAATCGTGTTTAATTTTTTATTTTTGCCATTTTGTGTGTCCATTTTTCAATGGACTGTTAATATAGCTGTTAACTCATTTTGCAAAATGGTCCCTTTGTGTGGGAGGTACCAAAAGAACTAACACTATGCGTGGAATTGGGGAAGATTCCGATATGTAAAGAGTTTTCCAACAAGAGGTGTTATTTTGGTATTCAAAGAAAAATGCAATTTTTTGAGATAAATGATCGGATGTTTATTTCATAATAAAGAGGAAGGTATGCCGTTAATAATGAAAAACAACATCAGCCAAATGGCCACCACGCCCACGGTGTTACAGGACCATATCCTTTTCATGAAATTTTCCATAACCAAATCGCAAAGTGGGCGCCGTATGTCCTCGATTGCCTCACGAATTCTATCTTTGAGGTCTTGAATCGACGCTGGGCTGTTGGCGTAGACCTTATTTTTCACGTGGCCCCAAAGGAAGAAGTCGCAAGGTGTTAAATCACAAGATCTCGGTAGCCAATTGTGATCACCTCTTCGAGAGATAACACGGTCCGGCAACTTTTCCCGCAACAGAGCAATGGTTTCGTTGCTTGTGTGGCACGTAGCGCAGTCTTGTTGAATGCAAACGTTGTCCAGATCAATACCATCCAACTCCGACCATAAAAAATCATTAATCATCTCTCGATAGCGCAATCAATTCACCGTAACTGTTGGTCCAACATCATTTTCGAAAAAGTAAGGTCCAATGACCCGCCGGGCGATAATCCGCACCAAACAGTCACACGTTGAGGGTGAAGAGGCTTCTCAACAATAACTCTTGGGTTTTCCGAGCCCCTGATGCGACAATTGTGCTTGTTGACGTAGCCACCGTGGTGGAAATGGGCCCATCAGTCAAGATGATTTTCGATTTTACGAATTTTAATAATTTCAATGCGTTGTTGAATCGTGTATCGTTCCATTGTTAGTAATGGCGTAGTTTCTACTTGTCAAATGTCAAAGAATAAAAGCTTCAAAAGTGACAGCTACCGAAATACCGGGTGATTCAAAATAACACCTCTTGTTGGAAAAGCCGTAGTACAGAAGTTATTAAAGAATCAATATTTCACTAAATGTTAACCCTTTGTAGGGGAGATACTCGAAGAAGTGGACCAATATGGCACATCTTCAAACATAGCCTGATATAGAAAAGAATTTTGAATCGATCCATTGTCGAGCTATTAGGTTGTGATGGCCGAGTCGCGCCGCTTTGAATAATCCTAAATATTGTTCCATGGTGTCCCTCCCTGGGAATTCATCAAGCCCAAAATCGGGAAAATCGAAAGATACATTTCGAGCTAATAGGTTGCGGTGGCCTTGTCGCGCCCCTTTGAGCAATCCTTCTGGGTTCAATACTAGTCCATCCACCGATTCTAATATAAGAGGCTTTTGAAACGATAAAAAATTACACTCACGTAGCGATAGCGCGAGAACTGACAACTGGTCAAAATTCAATTCTCTGAAAAGCCCGGCGTTTATACAACACTCGATATGCGAAATGTTAGCTTTTTAGCTTTTAAAACGAAAAGAACATCTATATGGAAATCTGTATATATGTACATCAGATTGCAGTCGCATAGTTTTATTTATTTTTCGCGTTTATATTTGTCGTGTATAGTACTTCATATTTACAAAGTTTTAGCTATTGATCATACGATATGATATGCTTCTGAAAGGACAAACACAATACTCAAGTTTTCAATAGCGTTAGAACTGACACCAGCGCAAAAAAATACTAAGTGAAAAGTTCATTGTCTATACAACAGTCTAGTCTATGTATGTGTGTGCAAAATTTCAGTTTTTTTAGCTCTTACAACGCCAACTGCTGTTTTTTTTAAACCTTCGCTTAGCAATAACGAACAAAACCGCAGAAGGAAGTATCCAATTTGGTCCAGAAGTTTTGAAGTTTTAAGCAGTCGAACAAACCACGATCCATTTTTATATATACAGGGTGGCCAGAATGAGCTGTATGGTTTGAATTCTTTATAACTTTTTTAATTATTATTCTTTCTGTTTTTTTTCAGCATTTTGTGAAGGAGACTTGGGGAATTAATTATGAACAACGTACAAAAATAATTGAATTTTTCCCAAACTTTGCGAAAAGTTATGGAAAATATGCTAAAAAGAGCACGTATGTGCGAACCAGAAAATGGACATCACTTACAGGATATCATTTGCTGTATTTTTTAAACAAAAAAATTATAATAATCGCATAAGTTATAAACCATTTAAACCATATAGCTCATTCTGCGCCACCCTGTATACGATTAATGAATGAATATATGTTTACACGGGGCAAAATCGCCTTTTTTGATATGTTTGAATAGAAAGAAAATATATTTGGAACACTAATTTTTAAATATTATATATTTCTGAGCAAATAAATTTTATTTGAAAATCAATAAAATATATTTGGAACTCGTATATTAATATGTTACAACATATAATATTTGCAAACTAAATTTCTCAAATAAAATATGTATTTGAATACAAATAAAATCATTGTTTAGGAATTTCTACAAATATATTTTATTTAAAAAAGATTTTCGAAACTTTTGTTGAATTTTTCGAAATTAAATTTTTTTTTTTTTGGTTTGAACCTCCCAGTTATGATACCAAATGCAGCAATATCTTGTTTTAAACCAATCATTTAAAATTTCTGAGTGTTCCAAGCCATCATTGGTTGTCAATCCTCCAAGTATATATTTCGATCCAAGATTATATGATTTCAATTATTATTATTTTTTATATTTAAGACGTTAACATTTTTGAAAAAAATAACTTTGAATTACTGAAAAATTTAACACAATTTACATATTTTCTGAATACTTAAATGAAAATAAATATTTGTTTCGGAAAAAATAGTCCAAAATAAACACATTGGGATGTAAACAAAGATTTGTTTAGAACAACATCTTCCCAATTATATAATTTTTGTGTGTACCAAATATTATATGTTTAGAGTGTATCCTAAAGATATATATGTTTCAAGCCGAATATGTTTGGGACAATATACTACAGAAGCGATTTTTGTTCAGCGTGTATCAAATAATTCGATTGAGCCATCTAAATTAAGGTCCCACAAAATTAATGATATAAAAACCTAAAAATTATATTTCTTATAACATTAAGAGATCTTAGGTAGAGTAGGATTTGGTAATAATTTTTGTATAAATGGTGATCGAAATACTTTTTTTGATATATATTTATACACGGGGCAAAATCGCCTTTTTTGATATGTTTGAATCGAAAGAAAATATATTTGAAACACAAATTTTGAAATATTATATATTTCTGAGCAAATAAATTTTATTTGAAAATCAATAAAATATATTTGGAACGCATATATTAATATATTACAACAAAATTTATTTGCAAACTAAATTTCTCAAAAAAATATGTGTTTAAATACCAATAAAATTATTGTTTAGGAATTTCTCCAAATATATTTTATTTAAAAAAATTTTCAAAACATTTACTGACTATTTCGAATTTCAGTTTTAATTTTTTCTTGTTTTCGAATTGTACCTCCCAGTTATGATACCATATTAACTTCCGTTTTAAATAATTCATTTAAATTTTCTGAGTATACCAAGCCATCATTAGTTGTCAACCCTTCAGTAATTTATTTTGATCCAAGATTTCAATTATTATTATTTTACAAACATTTAACATTTCTAAAAAATTCACTTTGAATTACAGAAAAATTTAATACAATTTACGAATTTTTCAAATACTTAAATGCAAATAAATATTTGTTTCGGAAATAATAGTCCCAAATAATAACCTATTGGGATGCAAACAAAGATTTGTTTAGAAGGACATCTTCCCAAATATATAATTTTTGTATGTACCAAATACTATATGTTTAGAGTGTACTCTAAACATATATATGTTTCAAGCCGAATATGTTTGGGACAATATACTACAGAAGCGATTTTTTTTCAGCGTGTAAAATTATATATATAATTATTTCAAAAATGTTTGGTTCGTGGACTGTTTCTGGGACTTACCCACATACTTTCACAATAGTGAGAATATAAAAACATGATTTTTGAAATTCTCTTACATATACCAAATGTGTTACAATTCCGAAATGTATCCAAAGATTTATTTTAAAATGGGCTTTGTTCGTTTCTTTGGCTTTCAAAAAATGAAATAAACGGGCCTGTTCTGAAATCACGCGATTTCATATCACGGTGATTTAGTATTATCAACGATTTTAAAATCACTCTTGGAGGGTTCGAAAATCGTCCAATTTTGGTACAGTTGCTTTAAATTGAGTGTTGTTTACTTTAAACAATAAATCGTACCATTTCCGACCACCAATAATGATTTTAAAATCGATGGTGTTTTGAAATCACCATGATATCAAATCGTGTGATTACAGAACAGGCCCGAAAATATTTTTTCTATTTTTTTCCGTGTCAAGAAAAAACGCTTTTATTAAAAAAAAAATACTAAACCGCTTTTTCTACGTGAAAGAGATATTTCCAATATTTGTAGCTATCATAAAAGCCTTAAATTCAACGCTTAATCCGGCCCTATAGGGCATATACTTCAACAAATACATTCTAAATATGTACTAAAGGTACCTTCAATGAAAATTAAAATTATAAACAAATTTAAAAAAAATAACTACGATAAACCATTTTTTGGTTTTGATATTATATAACAGTATGCTTCAACCAACACAAAAAAAAGTTTTTCGTTTCGAACACAAAAACATTTTTTTGCTGCATAGTTTTATTTTGGACCAATTGTAAATTAATGGCAAATTATAAATTTTTCAGCCCAAAAGGTAAGAATTAGTTTTTCGTTCTCGCCAAGAAGCCAAATCGAGTGGGACGGGTAAACTGATATTGTCAAACTACACCACAATCGGTTGATGGCTATTCTATGGCTTAAAAAATAATATCTGTCGGGACCCGTCGATGGGGACTGTATGACTGAAACAATATCCAGCTTTCTAAACAAAACCAAAAGAAATATGTTGCCAATGGAAATCTACTCTATACCACTGTGCTACGTCATTGGTTGAGGCGCTTAGAAATGCACACCCCGTATAATAGGCAAAATCCAAATAACTGCAACAACATCAAAAGCAATAGCAGTAGCAGAACCAAAGCACCAAAAAGAAAGGACAAAGGCAATACACGTGAGTCGGTTTATGATGCCGTTTGATGATGCCTCAGTGAACTTTCGATTTAGCATTTTCTCGTAGTTTCTGTCGTTTCGTGTGTTTTTCTTCTGTTTTCGTCATCTATTCTCATTTACATGCCCATTTCTAATCCCTCAGCATATGCAACATGCACGCACGAACTGACAAATACGCGCGCGCTCACACATACTTATATATGAACATACAAACATGTGCACCCATATCCACCCACACTCCAAATTACTCATACGCCACGACTCACTCTCCTTTCTATTGACATTTCATTGTGAGTTTTTCCCTTTTTTTTAGGCAACACAGGGCGGATGGATGCAGCGGACCGAGGAGATGGTTTCAGGCTATGGGTGGATAGTTTTTGTGCTGCTACGTTATGTTACGAAATGAAAATGAAAACAAATTTGATTCAGACTCTGGATGTGATCCGATCCTGGTGGCCAATAAAAATTGTTTTGCCGCCACAATGACTGGCTGCAATGAAGTCATTCAGCAGTGGCACGAGGCACGTCTGGCGTCGTCGCTGCGAGTGCGAGAGAGTGAGTGCAGTAGTTGTGAGAAACGAACACACACACACTCATTCGCACATTGAAAAAGTGATAAGTTCAATAACAAGGCGGTCGGTCAATTGAAGCAAAAAAAAAGAAGAAACAAATTGGAATATGCGACAGTGATTGGGGAAAAACATACCCACTTGTAAAGGCAAAAATATTGGCCAATTTGTAAAAGTGTGGCCTGCGATAGTAATGTACGAGGATGGTGTAATGTGTCTGGTAAGACTAGGAAATACACATTTGAACAAATTGAAAGAATGTATATAAGAAATTAGAATGTTTAATTGAAAAAAAAAACACAAATTGCAGATGAGTAAACAAACAGAATTACACCCGCATTTTGTATGAAATATAATAGAGAATTTGGTACTTTGTGTGGAAGAATGGTGAAATGTTTTCTTTGAGCAGGGGCCTAATCACGGCATTCGTTATCGACAAGTTTCGATCGTAATCTTTAAGTTTTGGATCACCGCAACCGTTATCGAGAAAAAATTTGCGGGAAATTTCTCGACGACAAAATTGTCATCGAAAACTATTTTTTTTTTGCTTTTGAGTGGAATTTTGAGTTTTTAAAGTGGAATTTTGACGTTTCTAAAACCAAATGTATGTTTTCTATTCCATTTTAGTATAAAATATGTTTTATTAACTAATGTTAGCAGAATTAATAATTTTATGACCGAGCATTGGCAAAAACCTCCTAAAAATTATTCACAAATGCAACTTTTAATAAAAAGTATTCTCTCGTTGGTTGTTTTGAACAATAATTCCATGCATTGTCATTAGTTATTTTAAACAAGATAATCATTTCCAATATTTCGTAATCACTACCGGAGAAGATTTTGTGTGGCATCAAGGTTTAATATTGCTAGAACGGACGTTGACGAATGGCCGGAGAAATTAATTTCAGATAAAACACAGTTAAATGCTTCTTTTGAAATTTAAAACGCCTTTTAAATCTGTAAAAACTTAATTTTTAATCACAATTTATTTTTTGGAAATATGTATTTAAACGACTTCAGACAATGACGAATGATTACTTTTGTTCCTTTTTTCTATTCGAATAGGCTCAGACTTGCATTCCTCCTCTGAATCGGAAGAGGAGGAGTACAATATAACATTGGATCTATTTAAAGTTTAAAATAAACTTCATTATAATTATATTTAATCTTTTTTCGTCAAGTTGTTCGCTTCGCCGCTCACAACTTGTTTTTATTTTTGTTCTTCTTCTTTTTCACTATTTGACATTGCCATTCCACACAAAATGATAACAACAACTCAAAATTGTCGATCGATTCCCGTGATCCAAAAAAGTCGTTGCTGCGATAACTTTTTCGACACGAGAACGATTTCGGTAACGGATGCCGTGATTAGGCCCCAGAGTATGATAGCCGAGGCACCGCACAGTGGGATGCCTTCATATATTTTTGAGCAAATAATATAAGGAGAGGTCCTAGATCATTAAATGTTGGCACCGATTAATATATGTACATATTGAAGTCAGAATATTTAATATCGACCTATGTAGTTTATTTATGGCTAAAATGATTATAAGCAGTTTAAATAGGTGAAATAAGATCTTGCTATAATTTTTTTTAAAAACATTTTTTTTTAAATTTTTATGGGCATTTTACTTTTTGAAACAAGTAAAAGCGTTAAGTTCGGCCATGCCGAATCTTATATACCCGACACCATGCATAGCATGTGTCCTCACAAAATAACTCAAACCTAAAGAAAAGAACACCAAAAAAAATGGTAGATGAGAACAGTAGGAATCACAACAAGTTGGATGCTATATATGGGAGCTATATCCAAATATGGACCGAAATTGCCCATTTTCAATCCCAAGTTACCTGCAGCTATAAGAAGAACCTATACCAAATTTCAGCCACCTAGCTCAAGTATTATAGATTGTAGCGTGATTACAACAGACGGACGGACGGACAGACGGACATGGCTAAATCGTCTTAGAATTTTACGACGATTAACAATATATGTATATACTTTATGGGGTCTCAGATCAATATTTAGAGGTGTTATAAACGGAGATCAAAATCGGCCACGCCTACCGTCCATACAATCCAAATCGATTTTTCTCATAAAATGTTTCCTATTCAAGCAAAAGTCTTCAAATAATACATACACTTCTTAGCATAAGCAAAAGATGCATGCCAACTTTCATCAAAATCGGCCACGTCCACCTCCTACCGTCCATACAATCCAAATCGATTTTTTCTCATAAAAATTCAGAATCCTTTTTCAGAAAATGTATTAGTTTTTCATCGAACGGTGAATTTTTTGCGCAAACTTAATGAATAGTATCACGTCCTTCAATTCGTTGCCGACAAAAGGACTAGCTCGACCGAGCCAACTTCTGTTTATTCTAAGGAAAACTGCAAACGCAAAATTTAATAAAGCCATTTTAGTTATTTCATATCTACTAAACTAAATATGCAAGCCAAATAAAATCACATTTAAATTTTAGCTGTGAAATAATTTTACACCTCAAAATAAGAAGAAATTTGATGGACATGTTATCGATATCTTGTTTAGTTATTGAGTTATCGTAGTTTAAAGTTTGAAAATCTATTTCCGATGAGATGAAATCGAATATTAGAAACAAAATCGATAACTTTCTTAGTTATCGATCACTGTCTTAGCAATCGACAACTTCCATAGTTATCGATTATGGAAAATCAATCAAAATTACGAGATAAAAATTAAAAGCAAAATTAAAAATTTCATGTGTAAAGGATCTTCCAATAAGAAGTTTCATTTTGATATTTAAAAAATCATGCCATTAATAATGGAAAAACAATATCAGTCAAATGGCCGCCACGCCAACGCTTGCAGGACCAAATTCTTTTCATGAAATTTTCCATCACAAAATCGCGCATTTGCTGCTGTATGTCCTCGACAACTGCAATAATTCCATCTATGAGGTCCTGTATCAATTGTGGGTCATTGGCATATACCTTTTCTTAAACGTAGTCTATAGGTGTTAAATAACAAGATATCGCTGGCCAATTATGATAGCCTCTTCGAGATATCACACGGCCAGGAAACTTTTCACGCAAAATAGGTCGGTATGGGGGTCTTCAGGTTAGAGTTTCTGTGTAAACTAAAGCCTGAAGGCCTAAGCTTTTATGCAAAATACGGTGTAATGTCGTTTTAATAAAGCCAAATTCCAAATTTGGGATTTTCTCAAGACTATGGGCTACAACAGCAACATTCTCAGCTGTTCTTGAGCGACGTCCGCGAGTTCGATTCTTCGCATCATTAATCTGTACCAACAACTCAATTTTTTTCCCTTCAAACCCATATGATTACATATGTACTTATAGAGTGTGTCAAGAAAATGTGTTTACATCGCAAAAAAGTAAAATGAAATAAAAATAAAGGGTAGTTTTTTACCCTCAAAAAATCAAATGTCAAAACACTTTCGTGAGATACTGTAAGTGTGCGAAAGTTTCAGGCGATCTCAATGTTCTAGTACCAGACTTCGATTGTATAACGATTGATTTATAACAACAATTTACCTAATTTATTATACTTTCAGTTTGTTCGCATCTTTCCGTTGGTATTGAATTTTCCAATTCAGAAAAAAACTCAACAAAAAAAGTTCACATTCATTGATATGGTCAGTTCGATGCCTTCTTCAAAGAACCATCGCAATATCAGAAAAGGACGAAACTATTTTTCCCTTGGAGGGAGGGAAAAACAGAAAACAGATGTAAACAGTTGAAGTTGGAGCAACCACACGAGCGACAAAATCGAAACGAAACAAAACAAAACTGGACTGAACTGAACTGAATTTTTATTGTTTTCGTGTTGCAGAGAAAAAATGCAGATGCATTTAATAAAAACATATAGAGCCAATACAATGGCCCGTCTCTCTCTCACTCTTCTCCGATGTCGTACCCATGCACAAAGGTGGAGAGGGACGGGAGAAAGGACACCGACATTCACAGAGCCAACCAGACTTTACACACTCATGCATTGCGGACAACCAACACACAGACATTCATTCTCTCATATGTCCTTAAAGTCGATACATCGTAACCCAACCATTATAAATTGTGAATTGATATACCCGTGTTGTACAACAAAATATTTTGTGTTGTGTTGTGTTTCGTTTTGTTTTGTTTGCAAAAGCGATTGAACTGCAAGAGTCCGGAGGACTTTTTGTTTGCCTTGTTTGTCGTTTCGTTTCATTTCAATTTTCCTCTGGATGATTGCTTCGTCTTTTGTTTGCTCGCCACTAAAAGCTGCGGAGAGGAGAGTGCATGAGGCAGGAGAAACAAAAATCAAGTTTTCCACTTTTATTTTTTAATTGAGTGAGAAATTGGGAAGAAACTTTGTGCAAGGTATAAGTGAATAATCGAAGGAAATTCGTAGTATCCTTGTGAAAACAAAACTAGAAGATGTTTTTTGGGACAACCTCTTAAGAGAAAAATAAAACTTTAAACATTGCTATTTGATATTTGAAAGGCAATTGGAGGTGTTGTTACTTAGGATGTACATATGTACTCGTACATATACCAAAAAAGATCACTTATAATTTCATCACTTATAATTTTCAGTGTTGTTCTATATTAACTAAAGAAAGCTATAAAAAACATAAGCATTAGTGTTCGTCTTATGTAAGCACATTTAATAAATATGTATGTACAATAAGAGACAATTTCTTAGAAATTTCATTCTTCTAGAAAATTTAGTTGATATTGTATTTTTCTTATAAATTTGTTCGAAACTGCATTTTCCAGAAATTTTCTTTTATTGACATTTAATATAATCAGTTAATACGGGCAGTGGCCGGTAGTCAGGGGTCATCGTCCTCTAAATGGATAGCCCTTAAAGGTTGATGTGCCGATAAATGGTCGAAGATTAAAGGCCACTAACGGCATTAATGGTTGTAAAACGGAAGTTTTCTACAGGGTTTTCCAACAAGAGGCGTTATTTTGTAGCTGTATTTCGGTAGCTGTCACTTTTGAAGCTTTTATTCTTTGATATTTGACAAGTAGAAACTACGCCATTACTAACCAGTAAGGAAAGGCTAAAGTCGGACGGGGCTGACTATATAATACCCTACACCACTCTCGTAATATTGAATAGCTCTGAAATATAAATTTTGTAATTCATGTATAAATTATTTATTCTAAATTTCAAAACGATTGGATGTAATACAGCTTCTATAGAACTAAAGGGCCAAATCGGACGAAACATATATATGGGAGCTATAGCTAAATCTTAACCGATTTTCTTCAAATTCGGCAATATTGGTTCATGGATCAAGAAACTCTATTATTATAAATTTCAAAACGATTGGATGTAAAATACAGCTTCTATAGGACTAAAGGGCCAAATCGGACGAAAGGTATATATGGGAGCTATATCTAAATCTGAACCGCTTTCAACCAAATTCAATAGGGATCTTTACAGCTGCGAAATACTCTAAACTGCAAAATTTCAGAACGATCGGAGTGAAATTGCGACCTGTAGTCGACGAAAAACTTTACATGGACAGACGGACGAACAGACATGGTTAAATAGACTCAGCTAGTGATTCTGAGTCGATCGGTATACTTTAAGGTGGGTCTAGCTGTGTTATTTTCAGGTGTTAGAAACATCTGCCGTGAAACAAACTTATGATACCCTGTACCACAGTGTGGTGTAGGGTATAAAAATGGAACGATAAACGATCATCGAACGATACAAAACGATCAAAAAACGATACGAACGATACAAATTCATCTTGACTGATGAGGGCCATTTCCACCTAGGTGGCTACGTCAACAAGCAAAATTGTCGCATCTGGGGCTCGGAAACCCCAAGAGTTATTGTTGAGAGGCCTCTCCATCTTCAACGTGTGAGTGTTTGGTACGGTTTATGGTCCTACGGGGTCATTGGACCTTACTTTTTCAAAAATGAGGTTGGATCAACAGTTACGGTGAATGGATTGCGCTATCGAGAGATGATTACTGATTTTTTATGGTCGGATTTGGATGGTATTGATCTGGACAACGTTTACTTTCAACAAGACAGCGCTACGTGCCACACAAGCAACGAAACCATTGCTCTGTTACGGGAAAAGTTGCCGGACCGTGTTATCTCTCGAAGAGGTGATCACAATTGGCCACCGAGATCTTGTGATTTAACACCTTGCGACTTCTTCCTTTGGGGCTACGTGAAAGATAAGGTCTACGCCAACAGCCCAGCGTCGATTCAAGACCTCAAAGATAGAATTCGTAAGGCTATCGAAGACATTTGCGATTTGGTTATGGAAAAGTTCATGAAAAGGATATGATCCTGTAAACTTGGTCGTGGCGGCCATTTGGCTGATGTCGTTTTTCACTATTAACGGCATGCTTTGAATACCAAAATAACACCTCTTGTTGGAAACCCCTTTACAAAAAAACGGCATTTCATCAAAAATTTCTAGAAAAATGCAGATTTAACGAAATTGTGTAGAATAACTAAATTAAAAAATGCAATTTCAACAACATTTTCTTTAAAACAATGAAAATTCGACGAACTTTTGTATGATTGAAAGGGTTGGGAATCCCTGCTTTAGAGGCTATCCTTTAACTCATCCCAAATCTTGTACAGAGGATCATTTCCATTTTTAGGTAGGTCAAGTGAAATGAAAATATAGAAGATTCATTCGTACAATCGATTCAATGTACAGACGGAGCACTGTGGTTCAGAATTGAATTTTACTGGCCAAAAGTCAAATTTTTTGTCATTAGATCAAAATATTTATTATTGTGGGCTTGGTGTGCTGCTGAAAACAAATATTTTATGTAATTTTGAAAAAAAAAGTAATTTCTGTACAAGGAAATTGTTATTTCTCGCAAACTATTATCGATAGAGAAATAATTGTTGTTACGTAGGTTGAGAAATTGCCAAAAGTATTACTGTACTGTTTGCAGGTGTTTTATTTTTGTCAAATTGGAATTTTAGTGGAATGAAACTTTTTAGCATCAAGATACTTCAAGAAGATTTTGGTACCAGAAGAAATGTGAAAGTGTCCTCTTTAAGCCTATATATACTTTTGTACCTGCCCCGACCAGCCTGTAGAACACATTTTTTAATTTTAATGAAATTACTCGGGAAAAAATTGATTTTTCTTTTTATCCCCTCACCTTAGAGAGGACGGTAAATATCATTACGAACCAAAAGTGTAACACATCGAAGGAGTGACATAAGACCCTAAGTATGTTTGGCGGATACCCGTTTTGGCTCATTTTAAGTCGAATGAGAAATGTCCGTCCGTCTGTCTGTCTGCTGGCTGGTGCGCACGATAACTCTCGAAAGGAGTAACCGATTTACTTTAAATTTGGTATGTGGTAATATTTTCTTCTATCTCCGGCTAAGTTCGAAGATGGGCCATATTGCTCCACTTCTTCTAGTACCTCCCCCACAAAGGGTTCACATTTGAAATATTGATTATTCAATAACTTTTATACTACTTATTTGAATCCTCTGAAATTCTACACATAGTATTACTTTATTAGTCACTATTACCTCGAGAAAAATAGGCGAAGTTGCCACGCCCCATTTGGTACTTCCCACACAAATGGACATTTTTGAACCAAAAGTTAAAAGCTTATAACTTTATTACCAGTGCATATAAGTCTTGACATTTTGTACAGTGTAATGGTTTAATAGTACCTAAAATACAGTGACAAATGGGCATTATTGCCACGATCCTTTTGGTACCTCCCACACAAATGGACCATTTTGTACCAAAAGTAAACTGCTTTTAACTTTAATATCTGTACATACTTTAAAGTAATTAAATGCAATTTTAATTGATAATAATTTAATTAAAACAAAAAAATAAATAAATCTTTATATATAAAATCCTTTGTACGTTTGTTAGTAACGCATGATCTCCGAAACCATAAAAGCGAATGGGCTGAAAATTTAACAATATATTCGGTTTGGGGTCATTTGTGTTTTAGAATTATTTCCACAGCAATAAATTGCAGAGTGGTCAAGTTATTTGCAAAATTCGTATTTCCAGAGCGATTTGGCTGAAATTTAATGTGTATGTGTGGTTTGTCTTGATAATAGTTTGTATGTATGTCTCCGGTAGATGGCGCTGTCAATATATATTTTTGATGATTTTTTCCTGAAACTCGGGATGTGTGATTTTTTAATGAAATATCAATGAATAACCAACCAATACATCCCAAACAGGACGGGCAGGACAACGTCTGCTTGGGTCAGCTAGTTTACTAATATTTTTTTGGGACTCAAGGTGAGGAGATTCTTAACTTAACTTTCTTACTTGTTTTCTAATTCAGTTCTCATTACATATTGCTTTTTGGAAAAATTATTTAATATTTGTGAACGTAACATACGTTTTACAGATGGAATAAGTCAAATTATTTGTGAAGTCTCGGTTTAGAAATTTCCATTAAAATTGTTCATAATTCCAAGAATATAAATTTAAAAATTTTAGATAAATCTAAGTAATTGGACACAGCGCCTTTCTTTAGCTTGAACTTCTGAAAAAAGTTTGTAATATAGACCACTGCTCTAAAACTCTGCAACAGACTCAAACGAAAGCAATCTAGTCTCGCTGAGACCTAATATTTTGTGTCCTGTAAATTTTTTGGCTCGAACTATCCCTTTTTTAGGATTTACTTAACGAAAAAAAAATTTGTCTCCGTTTTTCCTTTATCCATTGTCTGACCACAATCACCAAACACATGTCTGTAGAGATGCCCGTAGTTTTGTATCCAATAAGGGTAAAAATGAGTTTCTTGATTTTATGATTTATATAATTAACAACAACTTTAACTGTTTTCGCAAGTTTCTTATAAAAAACTCAGAAGAAATTAAAAATTAAATATTCAGAAGCGAATGATATACAAATGTTGAAAAACTAATTGGTTTTTTTAATCAAAAATCCAGAAACAGGGTTGCCGCTGACTTTTTTCGAAGGGAATCACAAAAAGAATCAAAAGGAGAATCGAACTTTTTACAATTCATTTAATTAAAAAGAACAACTACTGAAATAAGGTACAACGTAAAACAAATTTTCAATGTTAACAAAAACAAACAATATTCATGAAAATGCATAGAAGATAAGTATATAAAAATCGCACAAGCTCTTATTTTTTGGAGATAGTTTTTCGGTATTTTTCAATCAGTTCTGGACGTCGATTATGTTAAGAGCCAATATAATTTCATTTCATCAAGTTTGTTTGTACTTTCAGTCTATTTGTTAATTTATTTTTCATTAAAATTAACTTTGAAACAGTTCTTTTAGCGCTGGGCACTGCTTATAAATTTAGAAACAATTTTTCATATTCCCTACTTTAAACCATAATGGATCAGCGTCTATAACTTCAAACCCTTTTTTATGGAATCTTTCCTTTATTAAAGTTTGTAATGATTGGAATTCACTTATGAGTTCATCAGGTTCTCTGATAATATGACTACATGTAATATGTTTTTCTAGATTATTTAATATCTTCTCTTGAAATATTTTACTGTTTTTATTGCGATTTCTGCTCCATAACCTATATATTTTGAATATATCATCTGATATAATTTATTTTAAAAATCAATCGCTTCAAGAAAATTCTTAAAAATTTGAGAAAGTATGTTTTTACAGATGGAATTGAGAAAGTATGTTTTTTACAGATAAATTATTTGTGAAGTCTCGCTTTGAATTTCAATTAGTGAAGCACATTACCGCAAAATTCTTTTGAAAAATTCAAAAGGAATCTAAAAGAAACATTTTTTGCAAAAAGAATCAAATTTGGAATCAAAATTGAAAAGAATCAGAAAAGAATCAAGGAAGGAAAAAAGAATCATTTTGATTCTTTAGAATCATCAACGGCAACACTGTCCAGAACGTGTTTCCTAATAAAAGAGTGGGAAATAAAACTCACTAGAGAACCAATAACCAATACATATATCGTAGGTCCATTCCGTCAAATTGTTTGTACTCGGAACCACTTCATTGATCGGCTAGGTCAGAATGACAAATACCCATTCTTACTCATCCCCACAGAGATTCGTCACCGCAGCTCGCGCAATAGTAATTTCTAAACCTGACAACTGTGACGTCCACTAAGACGGCGACCCGATAACAATAGCTTGGTGCTGGAGTATTTCAAGATTACAGCAAGTGCAAGGCAAGATCCCAGTTCATAACTAGTGACAATCTGCCATTTATTCCTATAAATGATATCTCAAGGAAGAGCTTGCAAGCAGCTACAGACAAGCCCAGGCATTCCAGTTCTGCTGGAGCATGTGGGTCAGTCCTTAGCCGCATCAGGTGGATTTTAAACCGCTCTGTCATCATTCAGGAAAACACAGTCCAAGAATTTAACGGCAACATTGCTATCAGAGAATATATTTATTCCAATATTTATCATAGAAACACGAACGGAGACAAATCATACATTATGCCAACAGAATCTTCTAAGCGAGCTTTACTAAATATATATGTTAGATGATAGATCTCGTCACTAATAACTTGTTCAATGTAATTGTGGTTCGTTTAGTAAAATCTCCCACAAGAACCTTTTCACCACATGTGACCCAGCCAAAACAAAATCAAGCTCTAACAAATATAATTTCCATCATAGCCAAGTCAACGATTTGATAAAAATCTGGTGGGATTAAGGTAGGTAGATACACAATCATATATACATACATATCCACCCATGTCAATTTAAAAACTCTAAATTCTCCTTATATTTCAATTGCCCTAACCTTTTGGGATGCTACATTCCCAAATGCAAACCTTTTTTCCATCTAATCCCTTAATTGACTGAGGACATATCAATAAATAAAAGTGTTAAGTGCCATTCTCACGTTTTACTTTCCATCCGGATAGCTGTTGGGGAAAACATTATTCTATCCTAATTGTCCCAACAATCATAACCATTCAGAGCTTAAATTTACATTTCCCGTTTTATTCAAACATTTCACCCGGAATTGAAATTTAACTGACTCGAAAAATTTAATATACTCGAAAAATAAATGGAATTAACTCGAAGGCATTTAGTTCCAACTCATCAATTATGTTAAGTAATGTTAATGAACCCATTGAGCCGTCGAAATCCCCTCTCAAAGGGATCGACAAACAATTTCAATTGTAAATACTCGTTGCGCGTATTCCGTCGCGAAGATGTTTTGGTAGGAAAGCATATCGCTAAGCATTTTATGTCCAACATGGTGCGTTGCACTGATTGAACGATAAAAACAAAATGTAAAAAAGGAACAGTTGCTTCTTTCTTAATTATTAAACATTTCGGAATGAAAACGCACATAAAAAGTGCCATAATAATTTGCGTTTGTTACACCAATAAATAAAGTAACTCCTACAAGATGCTGCTACTGCTGCTGGATTCTACTCCTGCCCACATCTGCAACCTTGAACATAACGGAACACAGAGCTCGTATCATTGGATGCTATTAAAGCAACACCGAAACTGGTGGCAGCAACAGCATTTGAGCATATCATGAATCACATGAACCACGTCAAACAAACATCACAATACGTTCCTGATAGTCCGCAGCGGCAGGGAAGGAGAAGCAATGTGAGATGTTGCGAGGGGGCGGTTGTGTAGAAAATAACAAAAGTACCACAACATAAAACGTATTAGCAGTCATAAGAAAATACGAGTATGCGACGCATTCATGTCAAATAACTCTAATAGTAAAAGGTAAATTGTTCGAAATCAGAGTCAGTGTAGGTGGCAACAGAGAAGGCAGAGTTGCATTAGTGGTAAAACGTTTAACAATGTTAGAATGAAGCACATTTTCCCAGACAAACAAATGAAGGACAATACAAGAAAGTGAGGCAAATGTCGAGACTGTTCAAAAAAGTGGTAAAGTCCATTATCAACAACACTAGGGAAACTACTGCAGAATACACCACATGCGTCATGTAAGATATGTAAGAGGTAAGTTCGGACTTTATTTATCCGGAAATTCACGAAAATCCCAGCGGGTGGCAAGTCTAATGGCGATATATTTTCTGCAAAAAAGTGCAATATTTCCGTTGTCCTTTTCCCGAAATGTGGAGTTTTATACCATATTTTGGAATTTTGTTTATTTCGAGGGACTGCATATGTTCCACCCAAAAGGGCAAATATTTTTCAGAATTTCGATCCGAGGGGCAACATTTTTTTCAGAATCGACATAACAATAAGAGGAGAATCATGATCACCTAATCGGAGATTTATCACGAAGGCGCTGGGCCCCGACGGATTATTTATGCCAATGTTGAAGCACTTTTATGCAAAAGAACCTTACAAATGTTCTCAATTTCCTTTCTATAAGAACACTGATGTGTTCCTCTATACTAGAGTTTACCACTGAGTTCTTCCTTTATTTTAGAGTCGACCACTGAGATCTTCCTATATATCAGAGACGACCACTGAGGACTTCCTCTATTTTAGAGTCGACCGCTGAGGTCTTCCTCTATACTAGAGTCGACCGCTGAGGTCTTCCTCTATACTAGAGTCGACCGCTGAGGTCTTCCTCTATACTAGAGTCGACCGCTGAGGTCTTCCTCTATACTAGAGTCGACCGCTGAGGTCTTCCTCTATACTAGAGTCGACCGCTGAGGTCTTCCTCTATACTAGAGTCGACCGCTGAGGTCTTCATCTATACTAGACTCGACCGCTGAGGTCTTCCTCTATACTAGAGTCGACCGCTGAGGTCTTCCTCTATACTAGAGTCGATCACTGAGGTCTTCCTATATACTAGAGTCGACCACTGAGGTCTTACTCTATACTAGAGTCGACCACTGAGGTCTTCCTCTATACTACAGTCGACCACTGAGGTCTTCCTCTATACTGGAGTCGACCACTGAGGTCTTCCTCTATACTGGAGTCGACCACTGAGGTCTTCCTCTATACTGGAGTCGACCACTGAGGTCTTCCTCTATACTAGAGTCGACCACTGAGGTCTTCCTCTATACTAGAGTCGACCACTGAGGTCTTCCTCTATACTAGAGTCGACCGCTGAGGTCTTCCTCTATACTAGGGTCGACCACTGAGGTCTTCCTCTATACTAGAGTCGACCACTGAGGTCTTCCTCTATACTAGAGTCGACCACTGAGGTCTTCCTCTATACTAGAGTCGACCACTGAGGTCTTCCTCTATACTAGAGTCGACCACTGAGGTCTTCCTCTATACTAGAGTCGACCACTGAGGTTGTTGTTGTAGTAGCAGCTTGGAGACGCTGAGTTGATAATCCTTAAGTCTATTTCTATTACAGACTTCGTTCCGGCATATATCCGATTATCGCGGGAAACTTATGTTGTTTTCATCCACTCAATGTTGTCCGGTTGTAAATTTAACATTCGTCGGTTAATATCAGGGAATGGATGTTATTTGAGTGTTGCCGTTTCTATTCTCCACTAGAAGCGCTGCATTTCTGTTAATAGTCGCCATGGTGTTATGTCTATTTTTAGCTTCCCTGTTGACTTGTGTGATCAGATGTTGTTGTAGTGGTAGTGCGACCGGTGAGTTATTTTTAGCTGCAGAAATTCGAATTATGATGAAAACATGAAATATTGATGTTAAATTTTTCCGGTGCCATGGCTGGGAGTTGAACCCAGCACCTTTGGGATCCAAGTCTAACGCACTAACGACTAAGCTACCGAAGGCCACTGAGGTCTTCCTCTATACTAGAGTCGACCACTGAGGTCTTCCTCTATACTAGAGTCGACCACTGAGGTCTTCCTCTATACTAGAGTCGACCACTGAGGTCTTCCTCTATACTAGAGTCGACCAGTGAGGTCTTCCTCTATACTAGAGTCGACCAGTGAGGTCTTCGTCTATACTAGAGTCGACCACTGAGGTCTTCCTCTATACTAGAGTCGACCAGTGAGGTCTTCCTCTATACTAGAGTCGACCACTGAAATCGTTCTCTATACTAAAGTGGACCACTGAGTTATTCGTCTATACTAGAGTTGATCACTGAGGTCTTCCTCTATACTAGAGTCGACCACTGAGGTCTTCCTCTATACTAGAATCGACCACTGAGGTCTTCCTCTATACTAGAGTCGACCACTGAGATCGTTCTCTATACTAAAGTTGACCACTGAGTTATTCGTCTATACTAGATGTATTCTTCTATACTAAAGTTGACCACTAAGTTATTCGTCTATACTAGATATATTCTTCTATACTAGAGTTTTCCACTGATGTATTCTTCTATATTAGAGCTAATCACTGATATCTTCCCTTCAGACTTTTTGCTCCCGAAGGTATATCATCGTTGAAGCCCAGCTATATATATTCCCAAAGGCCCTGCAGATTGTAGATTAAGGCCACCATAACCCGAACTTTGAATATGATGACAGAAACCATGAAAATAGGTACATAATAGGTCTATAATAAGAACGGAAACAAAACGGGCATATAGCGAGTATAGGTACAAAGCAAACATGACAGTAAAAAGCAGCTAGTGAAGAGCGACATAACAAGTGACCGAGTGTTCAAGCCAATAACTTGAGGAAGCATAGGCTAAGTCAGCAACAAAATCAACAACGATTACTTTTCGCTAAAACAAGCAGAACAAATGTGAGGGGTTAGAACCAGGGTAAGGATATACCCGCCCCTATTATTATGTTAAAAATAAAAATATATATTTTATTTGAGTTAATAACATCTTTTTTGCTACTTTGATGAGACCTGAATTAAACTTATAAAGTGGGATCTGTTATGAAAATTTAACCAAAATAAAAAAATATGAATTTCAAAAACATCCCATACCCTGGATGGGAACATACTAGAGCAGCTTAAAAGTACTGCCGCCTACAAAAAAAACGGGAAGGCATGGGGTTTGAGGTAAGGCTATGTTGTGGGGGGGGTGTGCGGTTAAGTCAATTTTTATTACTGTAATATCTAAAGCCATTACAGAGGCCGCTACACATGTAAGAAATACGTAATGCGTAAATGTATGTAATTCGCTGATGCCATCCATTCAACCATACACCAACAGAAGAGCAAGACAATCTACTTAAGAACAACCATCAGAGCAACAATAACGACAGAAAAAAGACAAACGAGACTAAGGAGGTGATGGCAGAGGAGGCACAAAAACAAAAGCCTATCAAACAAAAACCTATCAAGAAAAGATATCTCAACAAATTAGTTGATTGCCACGTGATTCGTTATATAGACAGTTGATTCTGTTATTAAATATGTTTGCCGGCAAAGGGGGAGGCAGCAAGAGAAAGGCTGACAGGTTGTGTGAGAGAGAGAGAGAGAGAGGCCGTACGAAACAGCAACGAGATATGCATGAATAAACGAACCCCCATGCAAGTTTGAGGTGTTTATCCAAACATCCACTGCACACACACACAACCATATAAAATCGCGGGCACGGTTCAATTGACCTTGTGGTAAAAGCCATTAGCATGTGTTGGCAACGCAACTAAGTGAGGGCAAACCATCACCCAAATCAAATATGAAACCACCAGGACAGAGGAGAGATATGCCGAGGAAAAGAGTGAAGGCACTCCATGTAACACGTTCTCTGTTTTGTTGCTTTCGTCAGCCGGTAGCAGCTACAAACTGCTAGATGGCTGCAGAAAACTGACCAGAGAACAATAAAAACACAAAGCTGACTGCGTAATTGAGTAATTATCGTAAAGGTTAAATGAGCAGAAATTAAAATGGAATACAAACGCCACTTGTTATCTGTACGTGATGCATCTAAATCAAACGTTAATGAATCTAATCAAACCTATGTATATCTTCGTTCGAAAACAGAGCAAGTGATTTTTCGGTTAATTTTGTATAAGATTTCGACAGAAAAAGTTGTTAACTTCGTGGATAATCAAGATGGCTTTGAAAACTGCTATGTAAGAATTCTGCTATAGGGTAATTCCAAAGGCAGTCGACTGACTTTTAAACACGACCCCCATCCGAATTTGATAAAATTTGCTACACGTAATCTCTTAGTGAGCATAATTTGTATGATGTCTATGTTCAGCGTATTGTATTGTAATCGAAAGAACGTAAAATAATGATTCAAAAATATAGCACAGTACAGCATTTTTCAACTAATTGATTTGGGACTCAATTCTGAAAATTGGACTTGAAAGTAGCCGCAAAAATAAGAACTTCTGCATCATTCGTTTAGTCAAGTTGTCTCAATTTAATGGCCATACGAATTTTTTTTCTCAAGGTGGATTTTTATTTTTTTTCTGTTTACCGTATATGTATACGGAATATTTCTTTTGGGTCTGAAGCAAAGTTGTTTTATATGTATACGTATTTTTTAATATTTTACTGACCGATATTTTATGACTGTGCCCATTTTTGCGATTTTGAAGGCACAGGTTTGTTCCGCACTTTTTTCTCCTATTCAATATCTACAACTTTGCTTCAGACACAAAAGAGATAACCGTACGGTTTACCGAGAAAAAAATATAGAAAAAGTGCTAAAAATCCACCTTGAGCAAAAAAATCGTTTGACCATTAAATTATTAATTGAGCCAATTTGACTAAACGAATGAAGTTCCAATTCTCAGAATTGAGTCCCAAAATCATGTGGGGACAAAAAATGGAGACATAGAATAAAAAAATAAAAATTTTATCTTTATAATCGGAGTTAAAACGAATTACCCTACCAATATCTCGAAAACTAGATGAGATAGGAACAAAATTATTGCAGTGAAACCCATATTATCAATTCCTAACTCAATAAACATAAAAATGGCGTACGGACCAAAATAGCATTAAGCCAACGATTTAATACGGGCAGTGGTCCTTAATCCGCTAAACATTTTAACGTCTTTATTTCGTTTTTAAGTCCCCTAATCTACAATCACAAAATCCGGTCTGATTTAAAGGTCAATGACGGGATTAATGGCAACTGACCGGATTAAAGGTCGATGACCAAAGCCCTATAGGAAATTTGAGTACTTTTTTTGGCCAAAATTCAAAATAAAAATTTTACCAGAATTAATTTTTTTCTTTAACCTTTAACTGTGGAGGTGGTGGTAAATTTTACCCTCTCTTGACGATTTTTTTATGTATTTAAAAAAGGTTGTGATAAAAGTCCCAATTTTTTGTCGAGCATAATAAAAATTAATATTCTTTTTTTGCTTATTTTAATAAAAGATATTGTAATTTATTTCTTAGCAACAAATAAAAACCAAAAAAAAAGTTGTACTTAAAATATTTAATAAAATTAAAGTTGGCATTTACCCCACCTCCAAAACTAGTCATAAATTTTCACCTCACAAGTTAAAGGTTAATATGAAAAGAAATCACCAATGTAAACATCCCTTTTTTTAATTTTTTGCCAACATTGACTTACCGCTTCTTTATCAGCTGTTTTGTGTGGGTTTTCTAAGTGACTTATTAAATAACAATTAAGTGCAGTAATTTTTGTGGTAATTTCAAGTTAAAATTAAAATTTAATGTTAATAATTCACAGTTTTTAAAAAAAAAAAAAAGTGGCAAATAATGTCAAATGTAAGTAATTTATTAATATATATAGCGATATTTTCGCGAACTCGTATATCGGTTAAATTTAAGTGACCTTAAGATGAGCTAATGAAATTATAAATTGGAATTATGTTTAGACTTACACAAAAATGCTAGCAATTGCTAGACATAACATCATAACAGTTCCATAGGAAAATCATTCACCTTCCAATTCTCATGTATTTCACCAGCGAATCTGTGCAAACTTTTTTAAAAAATTAATTTTTGTAGGTGTCAAATTTAGTATTATCCCAAAAAAGTTTTTTGAAAATCAAATTTTTGAATAAAATCCTATTTAACACATAGCGTTTTTTTTTACTTCTTTAAATTGTTAAAAAAAAAGTTCTACTGGTAACTTCGAAAGTTGATGTACTTATAAGGGGTGATCCATTTCGAGGTTCCCTACTTTTTTTAAGAAAAAAAATGGCACGGCGACCGTTATCGCCATTGACGGTTACGTTCTCACCAGCATCATTTTTGAAGAAATATGGACCGATGATTCCGGTACGTCGGATCGGGAATCGGTCAATGGCAAAAAGATAGCTCTTAACGAGAGTTATAATGGGTGTCAAGGTCGTGTGTCGACTGGGAAATGTTTTTTTTTTGATTTAAAAAAAATGGACTTAGCGCAATTGGCGAACGATTATTTTGATAATAAAACTGAATAATTTGTAAACGTTGTTCAGGCGTAAGACTTTCCATGATGAAATGTCAGACAATACTTAACAAAAATAACATGACAGCATGACACGACTCACACGTGATCTGTCAAAAAAAGGCTATTGAAAAAAGTATCTCCAATTAGATTACCCTATACAATCGAAAACAATTTTTTTTTAGTATATGAAAAAATTTTCCTTATCCCAAAAATCATTCAAATCGGTTCAGGCGTTTGGCGGTAATAAATTTTGGCCAAAAAAGAGGTAAAATTTCCTATATTGCGATGGTCGGATTAATGTCCCAGATCACAGATTAAGGCTCACTGACGGGATTAAAGTGACTTTTTAAAAAGAAAATTTTCCGATATCGATGCAATTTTCTAAAAAAAATTAATTTGGATGACATTTTCAAGAAAAATTGATTTTTAACAAAAATTTTTAATTTCATGAAATTTTGTAGAGAAAAAGCAATTTAACAAAATTTTGTTGGGAAATGAAATTCCATGATTTTTCTAAAAAAAATCAATTTCAACAAAATTTTGTAGAAAAATTAAATTTCGACGAAATTTTTAAAAAAAATGCAATTTTAAAAGACCAAAAATTTTTATTCGAAAACGCGTACTAATGTAGCGTTTGTCACGCAGGATTTTCCCATATTTCATAAACAATTCAAGGCAAAATAAATTCTAAGAAACCAATTTCGTCTTATTTTACTAAAAAAAATTTCCCATACTTTTGGGTAAAAACTCATATATTAATAAGTTTCCATGCGTTATGTGACACTTTTATTGAGTTTTACAACTTTTGATCACTTTGTTATCGAAGTGTTTTTTGTTGTCCACAACGAAAAGGCCGCACCAAAAAGAATGAGAATGAGATGAAAGAAAATACTTGAGAAATGAAAATGACCCGATGATAAATTATTTGTTTTCAACCAAAGAAGTACAACAAAAGTCTTAAATATTTACAACAATTTTTTTTTTTTTTTTTTTTTTTTTTTCATATATATTTATTTGCAATCTATTTTACAATAATAAGCAAATTTGATAAGTTCTAGAAAATGACATTAGCCATTGTTTCCAATAGGAACTATGGCCTTAAAAATATATATACATATGTACAATATATAGATGACAATTTGTTGTTAAGTAACTTATTTTAAATTTACAACAATTTAAGTGAGAAAAAAGATTAATTTGTTTCTAATAGCTTAGGGCGGGAGATTTTAAAACAATAAACATCGAATTGACCCCTTCCTTCTCTCCCTCTCTGCTTCACTATCCACTCTTTTGTCTAATGATAAAATGGTAAGCATTAAAGTAACCTTTTTTAAACAAAACTGAACAAAAAACAAATGTAAATTCTCGGGCGATTTGTAAACATTCTTAAGACCTTTTTTTCTTGTACATATTTCTTTAAGATTGATTTATATTGCTTATGAAAATCGGTTGAAAAGAAACCGAAAACCGGCCACGCACAAACAACAACCAGCCAAATTGAAAAGAATATATTTATTGCTATTCTCTACACTGAAAAGAAAATAAAGACGTTCTCCTTTGGCTATAAATTGATGATTAAATTGTCTTTAATATAAGTATGAAATGTCCTGATCTTAAAGTTTTATTGTCTTTGGTTTTTCTATCAATGTCATTGTATTTTATATTTGAATACTTTCCCGTTTTTTCAGTGTATTTGACTGTTGTCGATAATAATGAAACAAACCTACGCCAAGTAACACCACTTTAACAATACCACAATTCTACTGTATTTGAAATGAAATAATTATTTTGTATTTCGTTTCGTTGTATCAGTTAACAACTAAGAACAGCCGGTAGGGATGGAGGGAGAGAGCGAAGCGTTGAGAGGAGAGCATTGCAATTGAACTGTAAATGTCAGAATTCATGAGAAATTAATACAGATTTTGTGGTGATGTTAGTTTCTATCTTTAGTTTTTACTGCAGTCTACCCGACCCGTTTCAAAAGCAATCGAGTTTATCTGATTTTCAACATTCAACTCATATCGCAATCTATTTCATATAATTAAAGGTGGAATTTCAAAATCCCTTACGTATTTACGTGGTAACCCTATGAGAATATCGGAAGTGTGTTTTTTTTATTTTTTGCCTGGAGTAGATAGATCAATCAATCAAACTAACTGTATCGTCTAGTGCTTCGAGCAAACCGGTGTCATACCGCTCAACCACCGAAATATTATACATTGACTTCAAGGTAAACATTCGAGTTTATTACCCAATTATCACCTATCAACAAACACGTGGATCAATCAACACTTTATGCGCGTACATCATATTTAAATTTGCAGCAAACATCGGTAGACAGATTTCGCACCTCGATTCATTATACTAGGCAACAAAATAAACAAATAAGAACATATCTGTCGAGTAAACCGCGTAATATGGAATATGGGAAAGTCCCAAAAACAGTTCACCAACGAACAATTTTTAAAATTGATTCAGTTTTTTTTTATTTTTATAATTTTATAAATATATATAAAAATATGTATTTCGAAGAACATTAATAAGTACAAAAATGATTACCAAATCCTATCCTACCTCAGATCTCTTAAAGTTATAAAAGATTCATAAATTCATTTATAGACATAACATATTTATTAATAAATGTTATTAAAAAATAATAATAAAATATTTTGTAAAATAAACACAAAATTTTCTTTTTAAAATGAACGTGGCGTGCGTCACAAAGGTTTCACAGCTTTTTATAAAAAACGACAAAATGGTTTGGTCGCAAATAAGTTATTTTAGATTTCTTTTAGGTATTCGATTTTGTATGCTTCATTATGCAAAATTAGCTATAAATTACAAAACCAAACTTCAACTTTCAATGTTACCTCTACTTTTTGTAGCGTGCGCACAAAAGTTTGTGATCATTTGAAAGAACAACAAATTGAATAAAAGTTATAAACCGATAACTTTTTGTGAAAAGTGGTCCATTTTTATGGGAGGTACCAAAAGGGGAGTGGCAATAACCCCTATTTTTCACCGGACTGTAAGTGCTATAAAAACATTACACTGCACAAAATTTTAAGGATTTGTATGGAATGGAATAAAAGTTATAAGCCGTTAACTTTTTGTGCAAAATGGTCCATTTGTATGGGAGGTATCAAAAGGAAAATGGCAAATTCGCCCATTTTTCTCAAGAGGATAGCGACCAAGAAAATAATACTGTGTGGAATCTTGAATGATTCTGATAAGTAGTATAGGAATTATTTAAGAATCAATATTTCACTAAATGTTGACCCTATGTGGTGGAGGTACTCAAAGGAGTGGACCAACAACATGTTCGATCTTTGATATTAGCCTGAGATAGAAAAAATTTCGATGTCGAACGTTAACGTTCGCATGACTGAAAAAAAAAGGATTTGCGGCCTACAAAAAGCCATTAGAACGGCAAAGCGAACGAAAACATTCTTGCTTATTCCTGTTTGTTGGTCGCAAATCAGCTGTTTTTCGCATAGAAGTCATGCGACCGTTAAAGTTCGACATGGTGAAACATACTGCAAAACTTGAACGAATGAATGGAACATTTGTTCTAGTCGTAATAATAAGACTCTTAGTTGCTATTTTGACAAAGTCCGCGTTCAATATCGCTAATAATTCAATCATTATGGACAGCACCAAATGTTCTTCAAGATGTCATCAGTAAACTGAAGCAGAGCGTACAACTAATTAATCCCGGATCGTATCGTAATGTCACTAATTACCTTACGTAAAACGCTACTAATTCTGATAACCAGCTGATTCTTCAATTACATTACGATTTTCACTAATTCCAGGACCCATATTTCCAAATAATAACTGAATATTGTAATTCAAACTAAATGGTGAGATGAAAATACCTCACATCCGATAATGGAGAATACAACAAAAAAAAACATAGCAGATCCAATAACACTTCCCATAATAGGACCAAAACGAGTGGCTGGCCGGTTGGTTGGATATGAATGAGATGCGGATGAAAATGAAATGAAATGTTTCATAACAGTCGTATTCGTGATGATGCAGCGCTAAAGGTGGAGGTGATGTTGGGGGCGTCTGTGGGTTGCTGGTGCTGTTACGCTTGCTGGCTGCGAAACGAATGAATGGATGGATGAATGAACTAACAAACCAAATATACGTTTTTGCACATTCATAATACCATTTGCAGAGTGGCTGTCCGCAATTCGCAAATCGCAAAAAATAATAAAAAGACCAAAAGAAGAATAGCGAAAAAAGAAATACTTTCACTTAATAAAGAAGACCAAAAACGTTAGTCAGTCCATTCAATTCGTTCATTCAACGAAAGTGTGAGAAGTAGTGTTGGGGGACAGGGCCGCCGCCTTCCACAGGAAGGCAGCAAAACCAGAAGAAATTTCTTGACAAGCACGTGGAATTATGTTTAGCTTTTGTGCGTGAGCTTCAATTGATGAAGTGCCTGTGTGTGTGTGTGAGGGACCGGTGAATACTTTGAACAGAATGAGCAAAAGTTTAATTCTCTGAAAGTAGAAGTAGAAGCAAAGACAACAAATCAAACGGCCGAACGACCAAACAGCCAATTAATAATTCGCAATGCGTATTTAATGAAACGAAAGCGAAAACCTAAGTAATCCATAACGACGCGACGACGTAGTAACATATGTTCTACGAGACTAGACGTTCGTTGGCCTGTGTTGGTTGTTGTGTTGTGCCCCCATAACATAATTAATAATGGCAAAAAGCAATATTCGACCGACTTTTCTATTCAAATTGAAAACGTTTACTTTTGGACTTCATTTCTTCAGACTCTTCTTCCTGCCGACATAATTAATGGGAAACTTATTATTATTATTAGTATTTAGTTCAACGCACACCTCATGACACACTCTCGAGTTCTGAGCACTTCATCATAGTGTCATCTCAGTCTGTGTCGTCATAGGCATAACACGAATCGAATGAGACTACGAGAACAACTAAGAAAACATTATCGACAAAATGGGTAAAGTTTAGTCAAGTAGGCTTGACTTGACTCTGATTAGCTGCCTCATTGAACTAATTCATGTGTGTGCGGGTGGAGGAGGATGGGGAGATCACAACAAGAGTACGCAGGAAGAGAACAAACAAAACTACCGCAAACGTTGGTTGTAGGTCATTGAAGATACTTATGAGGAGAATATTGAGGGGGAATATACACTCAACAAATTAAATTCCATATTAAAGATGATGCAATTTATTGGTAGTTCTAATAGGGGCATTAAACTGGACTAAAATAAGCTATTTCAGTTGTGTTAACGATGTATGAAATAATAAAATAAGCCTTCTCACAGTGGGCCAATGCATACTATTTTCTAGTGCCCTAAACACGAAAAGAATTTTTTAAAAAAAATTATTATAATTTTTAACTCCGATTTTTTTTGATTCCTATATTTTGAAATGCAAGTGCTTCAAATGCGTGATAAACTTTAAATTATGCAAATTACTTCAAATGATGAAAGTAGCACTTTCAGGTAGAAAAAGAAGTTTAGTGACAGTCGTTAAAGCAATTAGAAAAGCTTTGATTTTTTCAACAACAAAAAAATATATTTTTTCTGGTAGGAAAAAAACCATAAAAAATTGTCAACAAATTCTACTGTCCCTTTTTATTGATAGCTGGCAACCTAGCGAAGAAAACAATGCCTATTTAAAAAATCTATAGAAATTATACCCCTTTAGATAATTTAAGATAATTTTAGCATAATCATGTTTTTATACCACCATTATTGTAATCGAGGATATATGTACTGGGTGATCTAAGTAGAGATACTTTTTTCAAAAGCCTTTTTTTAACAGATCACGTGTGAGTCGTGACATGCTGTCATGACATTAAGTATTGTTTGGCATTTCATCATGGAAAGACTTACGCCTGAACAACGTTTACAAATTATTCAGTTTTATTATCAAAATAATCGTTCGCCAATTGCGCCAATTAAATCCAAAAAAAAAACGCTTTCCAGTCGACCCACGACCTTGACACCCATGAGCAATATTTTAGCTCTCGCCATTGACCGATTCCCGATCCGACGTACCGGAATCATCGGTCCATATTTCTTCAAAAATGATGCCGGTGAGAACGTCACCGTCAATGGCGACCGTTATCGTGCCATGATAACCGACCATTTGATGCCTGAAATTGAAGCTCGTAATCTCGGCGACATTTGGTTTCAACAAGACGGCGCCACTTCCCACACATCGCATCAATAAATGGATTTATTGAGAGAACACTTCGGTGAGCAGATAATTTCACCTTTTGGGCCTGTCAATTGGCACCAAGATCGTGTGTTACCAGTCTAAATGCTCGAACGAGTCATCGAAAATTGGGCTCAACGGATGGACCATCTGAGACGTAGCCGCGGCCAACATTTGATAGACATAATCTTCAAAAAATAAATGCCAAAGAATGTTCTTCAAATGATAACAAACATTCCCTATTCAATTTTAATTTTTTGTGTTTTTTCTTTAAAAAAGTAGGGAACCTCGAAATGGATTACCCTATATATCAGCTGATGCGAGCCAAAAGTGTAACACATCGAGACCCCAAGAATACTTGACGGGAATCCGTTTTGGACCATTCTAAGCCATTTGCGCAATGTCTGTCCGTCTGTCTGACTGGTGCGCACGACAATTTTCGATAGGAGTAACCGAATGACCTCAATTTTAGTATGTGTTAATATTTAGTTCTATCTCAGGCCAATGGCGATTTCGTTTCTGCAAAAAAGTGGAACATTTTCGTTGCATTTTTCCCGAAAACTGAACCAATTTTTTTATACCACATTTTGGAATTTTTAAATTTTGTAATTCGAGGACTAAATCTTTTCCACATAAAAAAGGACAAATATTTGTCAGAATTTCTCGTCGACGGGGAAATTTTTTTTCAGAATCAATATCATCATAAGATGAAAGATAGGCCATGTTGGTCCACTCCTTCGGGTACCTCCCAAAATTTTGTGAAAAATTGATTCTTTAAAAACTTCTTCACTACTAATCAGAATCTTTCACAATTCCACACATAGTATTAGTTTCTTGGTAGCTATCACCTTGAGAATAGTGGGCAAAGTTGCCACGCCCCTTTTGGTAGCCCCCATACAAATGGACCAATTTAAACCAAAAGTAATAAAACATTGATTCCAGTCCTTAAAAAAAGTATTTGAAATTTTGTGCAGTGTACTGCTTTTACAGTACCTACAGTCCCGTGAAAAATGGGCTTTGTTATCGGGCCCCTTTTTGTGCCTCCAATACAAATGGTCAATTTTTCGACAAAAAGCTAACGGTTTATAACTTTGATTCCTGCGCAAACAAACATTTGTACAGCGTAATGATTTTATAGTACCCATAGTCTATTGAAAAATGGGCGTTATTGCCATAGCTTTAACTCCCAAACAAAATAAAAAAATATGAAAAATTATTTTTTTAATTTCACTTACTTTATAAATTCGTCATAATTTATAAATTTTTCCAGAGTTTTTTTCAAATAGACATTGTTTTCTTCTTTATTATTCTAGCATTCAAAGAATGGAACATTTTTACCGTTTTATTTAATATTTTTTATTTGATATTAAAATATTACCTCATAAATAATGTACAGAAATAGTGTTCAAAGATTCAAACGATCGGTGCAGTAGTTTTGAAGTTATAATTAAAACGCACGACTTTAAAAATGTGCTTTGTGGGAAAACGCTTTAAAGTTTTTCTGATATACAGGGTGGAGCGCGGAAATTTGCTTTTTTGCACTGCAGGCTGTGGCGGCACTGTTGGTCGAAGAGAGTGTGCGTGGCTTATAGTGGCTGGCGGGAGATTTGTATTCGTCTGCCTTTCAGTTACCATCCTGTATTGGACACGTGAGGAGAGGTCATTTTGTGTTGAAGCATATTTTTCAAATACGCACTCTCTCGGGGTGCTGTGAACTGGCCGGCACGCTCACCCATGCAATTTTTTCCATGCGAAGGTGTATGTCAACCGTCCCAACACCTTGGAAGACCTAATTAACAGTATTGAGGCAGAAATTGGCAGAATACCAGTCGACATGCTTGTTAGAGTTCATAAAAACTTCAGAAAACGTATGTAGCAGTGTGTGGATAGCGAAAGTCGACATTTGCCAGATGTACTATTTAAAACCATGTAATTTAAAAAATCCCTTACTGTTTAATATTATAATTAAAATATAAAATAAATTTTTCTAAAGTTCATAACTTTTTTATTTCATACCCAAATAAGCAAATTACCGCGCTCCACCCTCTTCTAAGTCACGAATGAGGCGCAGTTGCTTAGAGTGCTGTATCATCCTTCCGATTCGTCTCAAATTTCCACACAGTATTTGTAAAAGGACCTCCATTCAAAAAATTAAGTAAAAAAATTTCCCAAAAAAAAGTTTACAAACGTTCCAAAATCACAAACGATCTGCAACTATAAGAAGTATTTCTACCCAATTTGATCAACCTAGCTCTATTATTACGGACTGCAGCGTGATATTAACAGACAGACAAACAGGCAGACGGACATGGCTAAATCGTCTTAGAATTTCACGACTATAAAGAATATATATATAGTTTATGGGGTCGCACATTAATATTTCAAAGTATTGCAAACGGAATGAATATATACCCTCCACCATAGGATGGTGGAGGGTATAAAAACAAGAATTTAAAAAACTTCACTATAATTTTTTTTGTTTCATAAAATAGTATGTCTCAATCTATAAAAAAGGATTTTGGGTCTCAGACACAACAAAATTTTTGTTGCAAATTGTTGCCAAAAAAGTTGTATTAAATCTAAAAAAAATTGCAGGGAACCGCTCTATACCAAGCGATACTTATGGTACAGTGTGTGTTAAGGTAGACCTCTTTTTTCCGTTGAACAATCTAACGACTGTAAATTCTAAACTATTTGAACGATTTCCATGACATTTTCCATTATATCGCTCTCGCGAAAATATGCTGAATGAAAAATATGATATTTCTTTTTTTTTGACTCGGACTTCTTTTGATTTAATATTTTCATCTATGGTATTAGTAACATATGTATATTGCAAAATCTGCCAAGAATAAATTTCAAAAGGGTTTCTTTTCATCGACTAATTTTTTTAATATACATTAAAATGCACATTCAGCTTTAATGAATATTCTTCCAAAAGTTATCTTCAACTTAAAAAAAATCCTCATAAATACATATATTATTTTAACTGATTATTTTTACAACCATAATTTATAATTTGGGGTTTAATTTCGTTTGTTTTTTTTTGCATTCTTATTTTTAATACTTTGTAATCTCTCTTAAATGTAAGAATGTATAAATAAATAATAAACAAAAACGGAAAACCGTAAACTTGTATTTGATGACTAACAAATGAAAAACAAATATCTGACTGACTCTGGAGCCGAGCACGACTAACGACTAATTAATGAAAGATAAACGCCAAAAACAATATATGAAAATAACAACATAAACAAACGTGAAATAAGCAAATTGTTAATTCTCTGAAGTCAACGCGACGACGAAAGTAGCTTAAGTAATTAATACAGAAATCAGTCGAGTCGAATAAATGTGGGTTAGTAGTGAGTGGAGTATTGTAAGAAAGGGGCTAAGTGTTTTCGCAATAGAAAGAATGAAAAAATAGATTTTATTTTAGAATAAACACTTCAGGTAATTGCATTTTTTATACCCTCCACCATAGGATGGGAGGTATATTCATTTTGTCACTCCGTTTGTAACACCTCTAAATATTGATCTGAGACCCCATAAAGTATATATATTCTTAACCGTCGTAAAATTCTAAGACGATTTAGCCATGTCCGTCTGTCCGTCCGTCCGTCCGTCTGTGGTAATCACGCTACAGTCCGCAATAATAGAGCTAGGTTGATCAAATTTGGTACAAATACTTCTTATAGTTGCAGGTTGTTTGGGATTGCAAATGGGCCATATCGGTCAATGTTTTGATATAGCCCCCATACATATATACATAGCATCTAACTTGTTGTGATTCCTACTGTTCTCACCTACTATATTTTTTTGTGTTTTCGGTGTTATTTTCTTTAGGTTTGAGTTATTTTGTGAGGTCACATGCTATCCATGGTGGAGGGTATATAAGATTCGGCATGGTCGAACTTAACGCTTTTACTTGTTTTTGATTAGAATGATTAGATAGAAAAATACAGATCATTAATAAATAATGCAATAGTTTATCTGCATATAACGGGTTTTCCAACAAGAGGTGTTATTTTGGTATTCAAAAAAAAATGAAATTTTTTGAGATAAATGATCGGATGTTTATTTCATAATAAAGCGGAAGGTATGCCGTTAATAATGAAAAACAACATCAGCCAAATGGCCACCATGACCACGCTTACAGGACCATATCCTTTTCACGAAATTTTCCATAACCAAATCGCAAAGTGGCTGCCCTATGTCCTCGATAGCCTCACGAATTCTTTCGTTGAGGTCTTGAATCGACGCTGGGCTGTTGGCGTAGACCTTATCTTTCACGTGGCCCCAAAGGAAGAAGTCGCAAGGTGTTAGTTAAATCACAAGATCTCGGTGGCCAATTGTGATCACCTCTTCGAGAGATAACACGGTCCGGAAACTTTTCCCGTAACAGAGCAATGGTTTCGTTGCTTGTGTGGCACGTAGCGCCGTCTTGTTGAAAGTAAACGTTGTCCAGATCAATACTCTTTCGATAGGGCAATCCATTCACATTCCATACACATTTTCGAAAACGTAAGGTCCAATGACCCCGCCGGACCATAAACCGCACCAAACAGTCACACGTTGAGGATGGAGAGGCTTCTCAACAGTAACTCTTGGGTTTTCCGAGCCCCAGGTGCGACAATTTTGCTTGTTGACGTAGCCACCGAGCTGGAAATGGGTCTCATCAGTCAAGATGATTTTTCGATGGAATTCCGGATCATTTTCATGCATTTCAAGGACCCAAACAGCAAAGACACGACGTTGCACAGTGGGCTAAAATGGACATAATTCTGCCATTTCAAAACCACTTATCGTATGGCGATGAAATAGGCGTGTACGAGTATACAAGAGGTGTTAGAGGATGGATTGCCAATAAAATTTACAATATCACGAAAAAAAGAATCGATAAGAAATGTCAAGAAATAAGAAAGTTATGGCCCTGAAATGTCAAATTTTTGAAAAAATTTCATTTTTGGAGATTTTTTGGCGAAAAAAGTCCAATTCGTATTTAGGTCTTGTAGAAAAAGTTTGTTACACAAAGTATATCAGATTTAAACCCATTTTAAAGGAGACGTTTCACAGAATCTGTTAGAGAAAAGCCGAAGCCAAAATTTTAATTGGTGTGGTTTGGTTTTGGTTTGGACCTTTTTTACATAAATTTCAAAAGTTTGACCGATTTTCTCCAATCGCAAAGCTAAATTGCGAATCCCGAGCGCAAAGGGAATCCCGAGCGCGGCTTTTCATATCGAAGATATAGGACTGAAAGTAAAAAAGTAATTTTTGATGTATTTTTTGGGAATTGAGGGATTTTCCATTAGAAATTTCCACATGTTGCGTTTGATTATTATTTCTAATATCAAAATAAAGAACTCTAAAAATATTTCATCGAAATATATACATTTTTAAGAATTTTATATCGTATTTACGTTTTTGTCTATATGCAAAATATTTTTTAAATTTTTCCCTACCTTCTTGTACTTATTGGTTATTATATCAGTCAATATGCACTGAATTCTTGTAGATCACATGTTTTTATCAAAAACTAATAAAATTTAGTAAGATTTACCTTTCAGAAAATATTGTTTATGGCACTATTTCTAGGAAACCCTCAATCATTGACAGGTATAAAAATATTTTTTATTCATCTCCACGTAGATGATGTTCCAGCTCCTTAGTTTCCTTCTCAATATGATCAACCAGGTTTTGTGTGTTGCTGAATTGTGTATCGTTCCATTTTTAGTAATGGCGTAGTTTCTACTTGTCAAATGTCAAAGAATAAAGGCTTCAAAAGTGACAGCTACCGAAATACCGGGGGATTCAAAATAACACCTCTTGTTGGAAAACCCTGTACATACTTATACAAATATGTAGGTTCAAATTGCATTCCCACATACACCTTCATACCTTTTTTAAGAAAACATACAACCAGAGTGGCAACAATAAAGCACAAACCTCGTGGAACTTATACAATCACCCCTATAAGCTAATCAATCCTAACCGACAACCGGCGAATCTACCATCAACTACCAACTGCCTCCAGAACAAATGTTTTAAACGTTTACGTCTCCACATACAAAACTGACACATGAGCATTTAATGTTACCATCCGATATGTACATTCTGCAACAATACCAATATAACGATTCAGCACTTGTTTTCTACCTGTATAGCACTACAACCAACACGGAACAAAATCTTCAAAACACCAGATGCATTTGAACTTTTACAGAAACCGACAACAGGTAATACATATTATTAAAATAAATGAGTACATTTATAAAACACATAAACATACATAATAAAATACGAATAAGGAATTTAACTAACTAATTAAGATAGTCTAACTTTTTGAATGAATCATTGACCGATAGCCTAAGATGCTAGTGCCTTTTGCATCAAGTTTATTATAATTTTTAATTGTAATAAATAAATTTAGGTTCAATATTAAAAAAGTGTAATTGGATTAACAAATTTGGTAATTTAATTAACAGTTTCTTTTGCTAATATTTACTTATTTTAAACTATACAATTATAATGCATTTTTCAATGTTTGAGTTGTTTTCAGGCAGGTCTAATGTAATTCGAAATAAAAATGGTCTTGCTAAAATTTCACGCAAAACAGTTAGCTCTAAGACGATTCCCAAGAAAGTCGTCTTTTATCATTAATGTATTTATTCGGCTATTGGTACGACCTATATTTCATATCAAATATTCTTTGAGTCGGGTAAAAACGTTTCCAAATAAAATTGCGGCAGAGATTTTGCTGTCGATTTGGATATATGACAATATAGTTCTGTCTATAAGGTGGTTTCTTTGAATTGACCCTAGTTCTCACGATATACCGTTATATGCAAAAATATAGAGGTTGCACAATATTTTAGCGTAACTCGAGAACCGATTTTCCGAATTTGTTAATTCTTAAAATATAGGCTGATTTTGTTCGACTTTAGGATAAAATAATAAAAATATTTTCGAAGTTCTTATACTGTTTTACGTTACAAATTATTAAAAAATAAAAAAAAATAAGACTTTTCGCAATACCTTGTAAGATATCTTACACAAGGTATTGCGAATACCGTTAAACGGTTATCGAGTTAAGCTAAAATATGTGGTTCACACCTCTTTTTTGCATATAACGGTTTATCGCGAGAATCGGAGTCTATTCAATGAAGCCATATTACCAAATCGAAGTCAAATTTCATGCTGCCGCAAAAAACATGTTATCTAGTTGAACTGTGTTATCAGCCTAATTTTTTCAGCTACAAAATTCTACAATTACTTAAATCGGTTGAAGATTTCTCGAAGTAGCAAACTTAAGACATGCCTCAAAGCAGCAAATCTTCATTATTGGCAATTCAGAAAAGTTTTTCTTTACATTCCTAATTTTGTATCCAGTCCAAGAGAAAGTTTTTATGTTAGGGATCCATCACCCAGCAAGAATTTCCATTATATAGCCGATATGCATATGTATACAAATTCTATATGAAAAAAATTTGGGCACTTTTTTCATATTTCGTTTGCCAGATAGTGTAAGTGTACTCAAATCAAAATTTTGCAAGATTACAGTGTAAAAGTTAAAAAACGAATATATTTGGTATTTTATTTTAACTTTTTAATTTATTCATCGTTTTTCTGCGAAATGGCCTCACTTTATTCGCAACCCAGATTTCTACGTCTATCTAAGAGCTTTTTCGAAGAGGACCTTATTTTCCTGGCCAAAAGGACTTTTAGAAAAACAAAATAAATAAAGTAGAATTTTTTAAAATTTTTGTAGATTTTTTGATTTTCAAAATCTTATTTTTTTACTTTATTATGTTCGCATAACCAATTGTTTGCTTTTAATTTATTGTATAGATTGTAAGGGGTGGGCCATTTAAAATGTTAAACGGATATAAAAAAGTACTGTTATTTTTTTCAAATTTCTAGTATTATTGGATATGTTGAACTTTGCAATTTAATAATGGAACACAATACCATTCAGTCATATGACCGACCCCTAATTCTTGACTATATTTTCGATTGTTTCGGGTCGAATATCTTCAATGGCAACTTCGATTTCATGTTTCAGCTCTGGAAGCTTTGCGTATCATTTATCCTTAATAGCGCCCCACAGAAAATAATTCAAAGGGCTCAAATCACAAGTCAAAGTAATCAGTACTTCAAATTTTAAATGGCTTACCCTTTATTTCTTCTTTCTAAACAATATTCAAAACAATAAGCGTAACTCTGTCAAATCTTATTGTGGTTTAGCTTCTGGAAAAAGTGCAGCTTTTTTTTCTTCACCCTTTTCCCGATAACTGAATTTTTCCAAGACATTTTGGAAATTTGAGAAATGGGATTCAATTTGAGGGACTTCCTACATCATGCTGAATTCGTGACGCGTTATCTTCGTAGCGCCCTTCAATTATTTGCTTGCATTGTTAACTTTTTACATAAAACGGCACCTTTATGTGGGAGGTACCAGAAGTTTTTTCTTGGATGTGATGGAGCTACTAAAATGGGAAAGCGACAGATAAACTATTCAGAAAATTCGAATAAGTAGTATAATTTTTATACCCTCCACCATAGGATGTAGGATATATTCATTTTGTCACTCCGTTTGTAACACCTCTAAATATTGATCTGAGACCCCATAAAGTATATATATTCTTAATCGTCGTAAAATTCTAAGACGATTTAGCCATGTCCGTCTGTCCGTCCGTCTGTGGTAATCACGCTACAGTCCGCAATAATAGAGCTAGGTTGACCAAATTTAGTACAAATACTTCTTATAGTTGCATGTTGTTTGGGATTGCAAATGGGCCATATCGGTCAATGTTTTGGTATAGCTCCCATATATAGTATGTTACTTATTGTGATTCCTACTGTTCTCATCTACTATACATATACTACATTTTTATGGATGGTGGGTATGTATATTCATTTTGTCACTCCGTTTGTAATAAAGTATATATATTCTTAATCGTCGTAAATTTCTAAGACGATTTAGCCATGTCCGTCCGTCCGTCTGTTGTAATCACGCTACAATCTATAGTACTTGAGCTAGGTGGGTGAAATTTGGTATAGATACCTCTTATAGCTGCAGGTAACTTGGGATTGAAAATGGGCGATATATAGCTCCCATATATAGCATCTAACTTGTTGTTATTCCTACTGTTCTCATCTACTATTTTTTTTGTGTGTTTTCGGTGTTATTTTCTTTAGGTTTGAGTTATTCTGAGAGGTCACATGCTATCCATGGTGGAGGGTATATAAGATTCGGCATGGCCGAACTTAACACTTTTACTTGTTTTTACTAAATTTATATCCTTTGTGGGAAGGTACTGCAAGGAGTGGGCCAATATGACCCATCTTTAAAGTTATCCTGAGATAGAAAACAACATTACCATCGAGCGCTGCAGCTAAAGAGACAGGCGGACGAACATTGCTTTTTCTAAGAGTACTTAAAATGACCCAAAATCGGATACCCGCGAACATACTTAGCAGCAAATTATATACATACATACATAGCTATGTATACTTTTGGTCACTAAAGTGAGGGTATAACAAATAAAATTAAAACAATTATTTTTTTTTTTAATATTTTTCGTATTCAAAATTCTGAACCATAACCATGTTTCAATATTTGTAATATGCTCTATTTTATAATTAATTTCCAAAGTACATACAAAAAAAAACAAGAAAAAGGTGCAAAATTAAAAACTTGCAAAATCGAAACAATAAACCGGTCAATTTGGTTTGGCACGTAACCATCGTTTGTCTCTTCCTCTAGTTCAGGTTGCAGTTGTGGTTTTTTTATTTTTGGGGAAGTTATAAACTGCAACTGACGGCGGTCGATTTGGGAGGGGGAATTTGAGGGAAACATATTCGGATATTCTTTGTGGAAGGCACAAAAAATACAATAGATGAGAACAAAACAGACAAAGCACGCAACACACAAACTCACACACACTTTCATTAATTCCATTTATTAATTTAGTTGGTCGGTCGATTGTTGTTGGTTTGTACATAAGTATATATGTACGTACGTACCATCGATGGGATGAGTAGGTTGGATGGGTTTGTTGGTTTATTACTGACCTGTTATGATTTTATCTTTTTTTCGTGTGGTGTTCTGTTCTTCGTGTCGCTGTTTTGTGTTTGGCTTTTTCCTCTCTTTCACAGACTGACTGACACTGTCTGTTTCAGTTTGGGGCTCTGTTCTGTGCCTCTCTTTGTAGGCCTCTTCTTTTGTCGCGTGAATGACACTTTGCACTTTGCTTTTGTTGTTATTGCTGTTGCCACTGCTGATGTTCAGTTCGTTTTATTTTGCTGCATGCTGCTGGATGTTGATTGTGTTGGTGTTGTTGTTGCAGGTTTTTTTTGCAAGTTTTTATTCGAACAAACACGGCATATTCACATACACTAACAATCGCAAACCTTTACTTAAATGCACCAAAATGACATAAAGTCAACAACAACAAATAGCACACACAACTCAAAAGCGATATGAACTTATGAGTAACAACAGCAGCAACAACAATTACAATGAGCCGCACATACAACCGAACGTGTTAGAGTATGACAATGCAAAAGCAGACAACAAAAAATAATACCAGAGGAAGAAACTTTGAAAACAACAACAAGTACAAAAAAATCATCAACGTCGTCGTCGTCGTCGCCGTCGTCCAAACTAAAGCAACACAATAAAAACTAAAAGAAATATGCCAACAACAACAATAAAATAATGTCACTGGCATTATTGGTTGGGAAGAATGAAAACCGAAAATTTAGAAATTAAACGAACGAGAATTTAATAAAAATTTCTATTTGTATTTATTCTGTTTGTAATTGAGGACGAGAGACTTTAATTTAAGCACATCTTTAAAAGATTTCTTCTTGGTCGTCGTCGTCAACACTTATTATTATATTATTTCATTGTTATGATTTTTTTGAAATGGTTTTCTTTTGCTCACCACAACTAATACTACTACAACTACAACGTTTCGATTATTACCTTTTTTCTCGTTTGCTTGTCGCTTTTCTTGCTTTGCTATTGTGAGAAACAACAAAAAAACACAAAACAACTTAAAAAATTTATAATGATGACTCGTTTTTTACGGTTTCTTCTTTTAGTCGATTTTTTCTCTTTTGGGGTTTTGTATTGAACAAGATACGACGACGTCAAGCAATTGACGTTGACGTTAGCGCGACAGAGATCCACCGAACAAGTTGAAAAACTCACGCGTTTTATTGAGATTTCAAAAGAATGTTGCACTATTATTCACTGCTGCTGCACTTGCACATTGCATTTAATTTTTGGGCCACTGTTATTAACACTTTGTTTAAATTCTGTTCTTCATTTGTTTTCAAAAATATCTTTTTCACTTCACTTCACACGAGAATGAGGTTATTTTTTTTTCTTTTGTATAAATTCCTTGGGAAAGTATAGTTTGTTTTATTGGTGTTATCTATTTTAAAACTTTTCGATTAACTGGAAACTGAGAAACTGAAACTTTCGCGAAATACTGCCGAGCGCGCGAGGATTCGTCCATTCGTCTTATCCGCTGTAAATGAAATAATGAAATGGTTGGAACTTTGCTTCTCCGTCATAATCGGCCTGCTGATGATCATCATTTACGTTTCCTTCGCCTTTTCGTTCTTTGAAAGAGAGGCATGTCATTGCGTCTCTTTTCAACGAAGAAACGAACAAAAGCAAATGAGCGTTCTCGAAGTAAACAACAAAAGGGAAAAGACGTTGTAGCTTCTCTCATTCGCATGTACGAGTTTATTTTTGCCCTACATATTACAATTTTGCGAAATACGAAGTGGATTTTATTGTAGATTTTGATGAGAGTACGAGTGGAACCTTTAGTCGGGGATGAAAAAGTCGATACTTTGGAACACAGGTGGAAAAAGCGGCACAATTGTACCATTTCTGGTACCATTCAATTCTTAGTGACACGGTGGTACAAATAAAGGAAACAACCACCTTTAACAGATAAAAATGTAGCTGAAATGTATCTTTTATAGGATACTAATATAGAATTTTCGGTCGGGTAAACCGACTTAGTGGCCTGCAGATGATCAAATTTGCTTGTCAAAAAACTTAACAATGTTAGTGACACATGAGTGTATGCGTCGTAGGTGTGGCACACATACACCAGTTTGATGTCAAGCAATGCGAGGCACTTTACGAATCCCATCACCTTCAGTCGTAAAATTATTCGTGAATTTATTTATTTTTTTTGTTTTAATTATATTATTATCAACGGCTCAGAATTTTGAATAACGACCTATGATGTTCAATTAGCGTAAAAAAATTACAAAAAGTTGCTAAATGGTAATAAATACAAGATCTCGCTATCATTTATTTTTTGCAAACTCAAATTTCCAAACATTTTATGGGAATTTTAAATTTTAAAAAAGGGTTTTACGGATATTGCAATAGCTCTTGAACGGCTGAACCCATTTTTACAAAGTCTACGCTGTTTTGAAGGGAACACAACGAGCATGTTTCTGTAAAGAAAAGTTATTAAAACAAATCATATTTTTTTAAGTTTGAATTTAAAAAATGTCTTCCCTTCAATTTTTTTCAAATTCACACAGAATATATTATAATATTGGATTTTTGTAGCCTAAATATTTGTAAAAGTTATGGACGAAATACCAAGATTGGTTTTGTTATTTTGGACATTTTTCTTGTTTTTCGGAAAGTAGTATTACTTCTAAGCGAAAATGGTACTAATTTGAATTAACTTAAGGAAAATAATTGTCAAAGAATTTTTCTTCTTTTTTCGTGAATTTTTTTTTGAGGATATATTAAATGAATTTGCACAATAATTCCGCTTATAGCTGTTTTGGAAGATATTTTTAGAGAATAGTAAAAACGATGCGCTATTTCAAAAGAATACTTTAAATTAGTGAAAGTGGTCTACAAAATATTAAAAAATCTTACAGTTCATATTCTTCTGATATACTTAAATAAAAATTGGAAAATAAACACATTTTAAGAAAATGCGATCTCCCGCACCTAATACATACCCTCGACATACATATATTGTATTCAAATTATTTGTGATAGAAATGGATAAAATAAAATAGTACTGAAACGGTCGGGGGGTACGTTGGTATTTTTGAAAGTGGAAAAGTACTGAAAAAATAATACTAGACTTAAATTTCCATCCCTGCAAACGATTTCACATGCGATTTTGAACAAAATAAAGGATCAAATGCAAATTATTTCTCGAAAGTCACAAGACATATCATTTAGATGTGAATGCACCCTAATGGGACTTCGTTGTCATGTTGAAAAATTTCCATTGACTATTTTTTTACAGCCTTTAGTAAGATTCAGCTTTTGACATTTCCAACAGGACATTTTCCCCCGCCACCTTAATAATATAGATTAAACTTTTTGTAATAAGTTGGAAAAAATTATTTGTTTCATTTTCGATATCGGGTGACCTTTCTGTAAAATTTGACTTCTTAAAATTCTGAAAATTGGTAACTGGTATTTCTTCACACGAACGACTTTAGTCATAGGTCCATGTTTTTATATAGCCTTTATACAAAGGTCCCTCTAGATTTGTCTTCGTAACGCCATAAAAACCTCAAATTTCAACGAATTGAGCTGAAATTTGATATAATGAATTTATATGTACCCGAAATGATTTATATGCGATCCATGGTGGAGGGTATATAAGATTCGACATGATCGATTTTAATCCGTCTTTACTTGTTTTATTTAAAAATAGTCATGGAAAAAATGTCACGTTCGACCCAACTTCAAAATTAAATTAAAAATACTACCCAAGATATTTCTACCAAACAAAGAGGATTCAAAAACTTTATTATTTTTTAACATTTTAAAATTTTCATCTTTAACATATTCTTGGTGATTTCGCTGAATCTCATGTTTTTAAAGATGTTCACTAAAACTACTTCCATTTTTGTCGCGTTCGAACTGCTCTTTTTTAGTCCTTATTTTCTATTCAATATTTCGCCTGAAAAGGACTAAAGCACCAATGATAATACTATTACCGATCTATAAGATTATGTAAAAAATTAATCTATAATACCTTTTTATCACCTTGAATGTGTACAACGGTCACGTTCGACACCGTGGAATTGCCCATATATGGAAATATGTTATTTTTATTGAAATATTTTTATGATTAACAAAGAGAATTTAAAAACTAGTGATTTAACACAAATGTCATTGCTACTTATGTCATTTTAAATTATACGGTATAACTCGAAATCAATGAAAAATTAAAAATGAAATTCAAAAAATCTGCAACGTTTAGAAAATCTTTTTTAAACAAAATATATTTGAAAAAATCCTAAACATTATATAATTTGTATATAATCACATCTTATTTGAGAAAATTAGTTTGCAAACATATTTTGTTGTAATATATGCGTTCCAAATAAATTTTGATTTTTAAATAACATTTATTTGCTTAAAAATAAATGGTATTTAAACATTTGTGTTTTTTTCTTCCGATTCGAATATATCAAAAAAGGCGATTTTGCTCCGTGTAGATTTTAGATTTTCGTAATTCTCCATTAGATCCGTATCTAACAAAGTGGTATGCAATATTGGGAGACGATGTTTTACCATTGAAAATGTTTTGTGATTGAAGTTATAACGCCATTTTTGTTGCCCTATTGACACTTGTAGTATCACAAACTATCATTTTAATCGACGACCATAGGTTGAACTTAGTTAACGTGTCCTTGATGCCATTAAGGCATTAAATATTGTTAACGCATTTCCGTTTTCATGTACTAACACTGCTAATTTAATCTCTATAAGTGAATTTTTAATGACTACTACCTGAATTTCCTTTTTACTATTTTTTTTTACCATCGAAATGTTAGCACCAATCCTGATTTTTTTATATTTTCTTATAAAGAAGTTCTCGTTGTTCCGATGATTTCTTTACAGCTTTCTAAATTCCGGCTTGAAAATGATTTTGCCAGACTTAGCGTAATGTTGGCAAATTGTAGGAGATTTTCTTGTGCTATCTATTGCTTCTGTTACTAATTTAACTGCAGTAACAGCTTTTTTCACGATAGAGAAAAAGTGACACCATATTTCCTAAATTTGTTCATACCCTACACGGCTTAGCGGTGGTATTTTTGATATTTGCAAAAATTGCAAAAAGTTATATGCCTAATGTATATATTGGTCAGACCAAAATAGGCTATTTTTCTAGCCCCTTCAATTGACAGATTCTTTCGAACACAAATTCCCCATAACTTCTGTAGCAAACAGCAAATTTTGACGAGTTTTCAATAAATTGAACCAAAAAGAAAAACAATATGTCGAGATTTGTGGACCATTGGTATAGTTAGAGACTCCATGAGTGAACTTTAATTCTATAAACATTATTTTATTTAAATAATTGTTTTTTAATGAAAAACGTACCTTTCTAGGTAAAAACAGCACGTTTAGTACTTTTTCATAAATTAAATTTTCCATCACTGCATTACATCGGGTATCTCTTTTTCTCATTCGTTTTCATGTGGATTGTGTTGAGTAAGCAGTGGAACCTAAGTGCGAAGTGAGAGAGTTTAAAAAGGGATATGAGAGAGAGAGAGAAAGAGAGATGACCCAGAGATGTACATTGTGATTTTACTTTTGTACTTTTCTTGTGATGAAATTTTTGTTTTCCGGTATTCATGGCACTAAAACTGGAAAACTTCCAGTTTTCTTATTGGAAGATAAACAGACATTATGTTTCGGTTTACACGACGTAATTTTAGTCACGAGAATTCGGTGTTTTAGACGAGGGAGAGGTGGGAACAAGTTTGTGTTTATCATTAGCATTTTTCTGCCGATTATTTTTATACAGGAATTTATATATGGGCATTTCCAACGAGATGTCAACCACAGCCAAAAAATTGGATGTCTATAAAAGTATGTTGTTTTACAATTTTTTTATAGGGAATCTATCGAATTTAACTAATTTTCCAAAAACTACATTTATTCATAACACATTTTAAAATATTTGAGTGCAAATTCGAATAATTTCAAAATTTATGTTTTAAACATTTGTATTGCATGTTATGTTCTGATTAATGGTCTCTCTTTTAAATCTTGATTTATATTTAAGGGATATAAGAAAAAAATTTTTGTTGTGGAAATAAATATATTGAATATATTCAAAATCATGCATAAAAAGTACAAAAATAAACATCAAAAGAGCGATGGAATAAAATGTCGCATGCCAAATGTCGCGTGCGAATGTGATTAAAATTAAATAAAAAATAAACTACTTAATATTTTAGATACATGAATCCATGACATTTTAACTAATATTAAATACATTAAAATATTCCTTCAGGTTTCAGTGTTTGATTGGTTTGTTTTGAAAGCGACTTCTGTTTTTGTCGCGTGCGAATGGCTTGGTTTTTTGTAATTATCTTGAAAACGAACAATTGGCCAAAATCAACCTTAGCACCAATTATAGTGCTAATCAAGAACTATAAGTTTCGCTTATTGTCAAAATTAAATAATGTTTTGGCATATGTTATTTTCACTTTGAATGTGTACGAGTGTCGTATTCTACATTGGAGAAATGCCCATATATCTTCTTCTTCTTCTTTCGTGCTGACATTTACAATGAAATGTCAGATGGTGAAAAAGATGGCATGAGACACTTAGTCTATATCGCCATCTTTGTCTTGTTTCCCTTATGTCTTGTATTCCTCAGTTTTGTTTTGATTATGTGTTGATAAAATTCATGGTTTTGCAAACGGATCAAATGCAAACATATGTGGGTGTATCGTTGTGTTGTCGTGTAATTGTATCAATGTGTTCCATCAATAATCAATCTATGCAACGTTGAAAATGGCGTGTATATTCATATTTTAATTTCAGCTCTGTTGAGAAATTTGTGTAGTATCTTGAAAGCATCAATATTCCTAGTCCGAAGAATATCGGTGATGTTCCTGGAGGCAATCCCTATGTGATATAGTTCCTTAAAGAAATCCAAACGGAATCTCCCGTTGATTAGCCTGCATGTGAAAATGACGTGGTCGATGGTTTGGGGAAAACCGCAATCGCAGAGTCTTGTACTTGAAAGGTTAATGGTGTATAAGTGAGTCCTAAGTTGGTGGTGGCCGAAACGAAGTCTGTTGATTATGGTGATGGTATGCCTCTGTAGGGAAGTGTCCTTGAACCACGATGGAGTATTCACCCTTGGTTCTAGGTGGAAGAGTGCCCTACCATAGGGGCTGCCGTTCCATTTGGCCTGCCATGATGATATAACCGATGTTTTGTCCTCTTGACTGAGGTCATTGTGAAATATCTCGCCAGATATTATGTCCGAATCGGCAGTGTTAGCTATGCGGTCCGCAATCTCATTCCCCTCGATACCGCAATGGCTTGGGATCCACAAGAAGTGGACAGTTTTACCATTTTGGTATAGTCGATGTAAAATTCCTCTTATCTGGAAAATCAAAGGGTGGTGGTGGTTTTTGCATGTCGATTTAATAGACGAAAGAACCGATCGGCTGTCGGACAGAATCAAGAATTTATCCTCGTCAGACTCGGCAATTAATTCTAGGGACTCAACAATGGCGTAGGCCTCAGCTGAGAAAATAGAGCAATTATGATGAAGTTGAAATGACGCCTCAATCTCCATGTCTGAGTACCAAAATGCAGATGTCGTGTGGTCATTGGTCTTGGAGCCATCCGTAAAAATTTTTTGAAAGTGTTGCCATCTACCTTCTATCGAGTGATTAAATTTCTCCATAATAATAGAATTAGACGTTTTGTTCTTGGCAACTTTAAGAAATTCCACAACGATTCTATGTTGAGTGGCCCCAAATGATATCTGGTGTTTTGGATGAGGGGTGAATGCAGTGATGTTCCGAATCCGCAGTTTATTTCGTACCATATTCATCCATTTGGAATCGGTGGCGCCGCTGATATCGAAAAATGCCCTTATATTGCCAATTGCCTCGTGCCCGGGCTGAGAGCAAAGTCTGTTGGCAAAGCGTTGACCTATGTATTCAAATCTTTCTGGAAGAGGCATTACATTGGCCGTCTGTTCTAGGCTAAGAACGTGTGTGGAACACATGGCTCCAAGACAAATTCGTAGGCATTTATACTGTATCCTCTGTAGTGTCAATAAGACGTTATCATTACAGTCAAGAAGGATAAAGCCCATATACTCGATTTTCGGTCTGATAACGGCAGTGTAAATACGAAGAAGATTTTGGGGGTCTGAGCCCCATGATACGCCACATAGTGCTCTGAGAATGTTAATGAAATTGGAGCAATTAATTTTGATGTTCTTGATATGTTGTTGGTTGTCCAGATTTCTATGTATTGTGTAGCCAAGGAAATTAAATGATTCCACGAATTCAATTGGTGTCCCACCGACACAAACATTACTTGGAGTTCCATATCTTTTCCTCTTCTTGTGGAAGATGATGGCCTTTGATTTGGATGGGGCTAAAGTAAGGTGGATGGAATTCAAGTTTCTTGTCAGGGTGTCCAGATTTCGTTGTACATCCCCAAGGGCAGTACTGAGATCCGAATGTGAAGTGTAAATCACAACATCATCAGCGTAAGCTAATGAATTGATGTCAAGATCATCAAGGATATCGTTGATATATATGTTGAACAGGAGGGGGCTTAAAACAGAACCCTGCGGGGTCCCGGTAAAAGATCGTCTGTAATGAGTACTATCCTCTGATTGTATTACGTAATCCTTGAACAAAAGCAGATTGTGCAAAATAGTGCGAGTGTGGTGTGAGATGCCAATATATTCCATTTTCTCGAGAAGGATGTTCACATTGACGCCCTCGAATGCGTTTTGAATATCCACAAAAACTGCAACAGTGAATTTGTTATCTTCTATATTTGTCTTAATGTGCGTCCAGAGGATAACTATGTTATCGGCTGTACCTCGTCCAGTACGGAAGCCGTTCTGATGGGGGTTCAGTTTCTGGCTTTGTTCGAGGAAATGTTCCATCCTCGCCTTAATCATTTTCTCGAATAGTCTTCTGGTGCATGATATCAAGGCAATCGATCTATATGAAGTTGGTTCCTGAGGAGGTCTTCCCCTTTTCAAAATGGGCACAATCTTAAATTGTCTCCAATTCGTGGGTATGTTACCAGATCGCCAGACGTAATTAAACATCTGAAGAATTTCAAATCTGTGCCTAGAGCTGAGGGATCTAATGTGACCAATTCGTATTCCATCCATACCAGGGGCAGTATTCCTTGAGGTCATGATCGCCGTGTCCAGTTCATTATAAGTGAAAGGAGCATCATACGTAAATCCCGACGGACTGTCCATCACCAATGGTCCCTCGGTGGGACCGTGAGGACCAGTTATGGTGTCCATGAAGGTGACTAAAGTCCGTTCACTGATGAGTTGTCGAGTAGTATTCCATCCCTTAAATTGTTTAACCTTCTTCCATAAGTCCGCCGCAGTAGTATCGCAGTTGATCTCTTCACAATAATTCCTCCAACCTATATTCCTCTGTGCACGGATGGTGTAAAAGTAGTCCTTTCGTGATTTTTCGAGTATCTTGAGATTTTCGCGTGACGGTCTCTTATTGAATCTCATGGTCGCAAGTCTCTGCAAAGCCGCAGCCCTATTGCATTCGGCATTCCACCATGCACTGTGATTACCCTTCGTCCTTCGTTTGTATGTCCTTTTGCAACGCTCAAAGAAGAGCTCGGAAAAGACTTCACATTTCTCATTTTCGGGGCATTCAAGAAATCGACTGTCCCTAAATATATTAAAGACGGTCTTGTTCAACTCAGATTTGTCAATACTTTTGGGAACGAAGGTAATCCTTGATCTCAGTCGATCTGCATGAACGGCCTGGATGTCAATCTCGATGCAACAATGTGTACTGCCCATAGTCTCGTTGAGGGTCTTCCATGTCATGATACCAGCAATGTCATTAGAAGTCATGGTCAAGTCAACAGAAGAGTGACCCCTCGATCCAAAAAATGTCCTTGACCCATCGTTGAGGATAGTAAGACCGCAATCGTCGACAAACCGGACAATTTCGTTTCCCTTACGATCATTGCCAGGATTACCCCATTGAACGTGGTGGGCGTTGAAATCGCCACATATAATGATATGCTCAAAATTCGGGTATCTGTCAATGGTATCCTTAATGTCCTCACCAGAATATTGAACATTCGGTGGTATGTAAAATGACATAATCATTATTGGTCCCATACCAGAATGTATTTCACAAGCAACGTGCTCAATCCCATTATCACCATGCAGGGATGGGAGAGTCTTATATTTTAATGTTGATCTAATCAAAATGGCCACGCCTCCGCCTCTGGTGGCAGATTGACGATCCCTTCTAATCACATCAAAATTTTGAATTCTGCAAGGATCTGCTGTTTGTAGAAAAGTTTCGCTTATGCATGCTATAGTAAAGTTATTGTCGTTTAAAAATCTGGAGATTTGATGTTGTCTAGGTCTGATGCTTGTGGAGTTAAATTGTAGTATTTTTATGTTCATTGTTTACCAATGAGTTGGAAGATGTTGTAGAAGATTTTTGTGAATTGAAGTGAAATTGTTCAAAGTGATGATTATCAGATGTAAATGATTTTTTACAGGAAACAGGTGGTGTATCCAAAGATATGTCCGATCCAAGGCTACTTAGGTCCTCGGATCCAATCCCCTTGACCACGACATCGGGGCAAACATCTTCAGCAAACGTTGAATGGGTAAAATCCATGAAAGGTGAACATACATACCAGCTTTAGAGCCCATATCGAGCTCCTGAGTCTCGACCGAGTGAATATTCCCCATCGGGGTAGCATTTCCAGCGCTATTACTCGAAATTTTGACTGCTTGAGCCGTATGTGTGACAGGAGTCGTAGTTTCGACCGCTTGGGTCGTATGAGTGATTGGTGTTGTGGTTTTGACCGCTTGGGTCGTAAGTGTGATTGGTGATCTGGTTTTGACTGCTTGATTTGTCTGTATGTTTTGTGCAGTATTTATGGCTGGATACTGTGTATCGTCAACGCGACATCTTTTCTTCGGAATCGATGGGAAGTCCCTTGCCTCAAAATTAAAGGTAGAAGGGGGACTAGTCGGAACCTCCGTCTTCCTGGGAGCCATCGAGTCGGCTCTACACTGATTGGCCTTTCTCAATTCAATTCGTTTTTCGCAATTCTGGGCCGTGGCCTCATGAAATTGCTTACAATTGACACATTTAGGTACTTCCGTGCAGACGCCTGGGTGAATCTTACCACAGTTGTGGCAAATTCTCTTCAATCTGCTGCAAACTCTCTCCGTGTGATTGAAACGCCAGCACTTCTTACACTGGATCACGGTATCAACATATGGTTTAACGGCGAAGATCACACCACACAATACCACATGTGATGGAAGCGTCCTGCCAGTCACAGTTACAGAAATGTTATCCAATTTCTCAACTCCGTTTTTCCACTTTCTGGTGAAGCGTCTTATTTCAGTTATATCGGCGTAATCTGGGAGGGGTATGTACTCAGGAGAGTGTCTAAATTCCAGGTTTTCAAAAATGAACTGTTCACTGAAATCTTCCTCGGCGGGAATGTTCACCACTCCTCGTGCTTCGCATAGTTCCGTTGGAATGAATACTCTATACTGGGATCTCAAAGCCTTATCAGATGCTATGGCGTTGGCCACCTCACGATTCTGGGTCATAATCTTCAATTTCCTCTTGGAGATGAAGTAGATATCAATGTCGGCGTGCTCACCATACAGTCTCTTGCTAAACTTGGCAAGTTTGATGGGTGGGTCGCCCAAAAGCGGTTGTACAAAAACTGCATACTCAGCCTCATGATGATAGAACTTCCTAATCCTTGGGAGGAGAATCCTCTCTTCTCCGGAATCAGCCGCTCTCGTCACCACATCAGCTTCAGGCCAAACCATGTTAAATGTATATAATCACAATGGCTTGGGTCAAAAATGTCAACTTTCCAAAGTCTTCGTAGAAAAATTTTACTTTTAAATCGATTCGCAGAAAAAACACGTGTTTTCAAAGTCCCGGTTTAAAACGGAATCCCAATGCCCATATATAAAATTGCTTCATGTCAAGCGGCACTATCGGATCAACAGGGATGGAAGAGGTAGTGAGTACATTTTTTCGTAAAAATTGTCCTTATTGAAAGCTGGAGTACTGACATCTGTGTTTCGCGTGAATATTTCGTGAATGGTAACACTTAGCTCATGTCTGATTTGACAGATAATTAGTTTTATCCTTCTGCTGAACGAATATGGTTGTGTATACGCTTGAACAAAGCTGGGAAATATTGCGACATTACTTTGAAAATTTTGATTTTCAATTTTTTTTCATTTTTGATTTTTTCATTTTGATCTTGGCGGGTATGTAAACAAGCAAAATTGTCGCATTTGGGGCACAGAAAACCCGCACGCATAGAATGAAAAGCCGATACACCCAAAACGAGTCACTGTTTGGTGCGGATTTTGGTCCAGAGACATAATTGGGCCATTTTTGTTCGAAAATGAGCAAGGAGTGGCCGTTACAGTCAATGGCGATCGTTATCGGGCCATGTTGAACGAATTTTTGTTCACAAAAATTTAAAAGGAGGATATTGGCAACATTTGGTTTTAATAGGACGGCGCTATGTGCCACACAACCGAAGCTACACTCGATGTTTTGCGCCCTGTTTTTGAAGATCGCATTATCAACCGCAGAGCTGATGTCGTTTGGCCACCTCGAAGCTGCGATTTGACACCGTTGGACTATTATTTGTGGGGTGCCCTCAAAGATAAGTGTTACGCCGACAAGCCAGAGACAATTGACGCTTTAAAGGACAATATTCCCTTTATAAAAATACCACGGGGCATAGAAAGTGCACCGGAGGTGCAGGTATTGTTCCTTTAACAAAAGGACTTTATTTCCATGTAAATTTTAACAACGAAAAAAAAATAAAAATTTCAACGAATATAAATGATTTCATATCTCATAAAGCATGCCTTAAGCTGATGTGTATTTTGGTCCAATTAGTTTCTATTTTCTCAACATTTCAAATTTCAGCAAACTGTTCAAATATATGCCTAACTTTGGACAGGCATTTGATCATATAAATATTATGATACTTTGTTTATATTTTGCATACCGAATAATGGATATGTGCTTAACAGATTGGCATAACCATTTTTTCTATATTACATGAGTCATAAAATTAGAATTTGGCCGCATTTTTCAATTTGCGTCCATAGTCTGGCGTTAAGAGGTCAAATCCGTCAGATGCTATGTATGGCGGCTGACCGATTAAGAATACATATACTTTATGGGGTCTTTGATCAATATTTCGAGGTGTTACAAACGGAGTGACTGAATAAATTGTACCCCCATCCTATGGTGCAGTGGATCCAGTAGTCCCCTAGATTCTAATAAAATGTTTGGCCTGGGTCCCCAAAATCAATATTATACTCACACGAAAGGAAATTGCGAATAGAGTCCAAATTAGTTTGTATATAAACATTCAAAAAGTGAATCGAGGACCCGGTGTCCAATAAAATGTGAGTCCTCAAAATCAATGTTATTATAAAAAAAGGAAAAGTCCAATAGACACCCACTATTGCGATAAAAGAGAAAAAATATTATCCGATAAGCCCTAGGGGTTGTCAAGACGAAACGAAAAAGACGAAAAAATATTGAAAAAATTTGACAAAGCAAATTTTACAAAATGCAAAGGTATGTTGATTTAAATTATTTTTAATGAAAGGTGTGCGCCACCACAGGTCCAGAATATATAAATTATACTCAAGATTTTTCTAATATAATATGCAAAAAAAATCCACAGCTGGCCCCAGTGACATGCAGGGAAACATTTTTCAATTACAAATTAAAATGATAATATTTTCTAAAAAGCATGGTTTTTTGGAGAAAAATTTAACGGCGATTCTTGATTAACATTACAATCTTCTGTAATAATTTTTATTCAAAAGTTGCTTTACAGAAATATAATACAGAAGAATAAATGAATCTTTTACAAAAAAAATCGCGCGATTTTTTTAAATTTGTTTACAAAATATTGCGCGATTTTTGACAATAACCTCCACTAGATAATACCTGGGTCACGGGTCTTCTCTTTCGTTTGAACATAATATTGATTTTCTGCAAGCGGGCATTCCATTATGTTGAGCCGTAGGGGTCTTCTGGATCTACTTTTTATATTTTTTCTCCATATTACGTCTCTATTCGTCCTGTCCTTTCGTTTGCGTATAATATTGACTATGTCGGGGACCGGGTCTATTTTGACACCAATTTCATTTAGAAGAAGGTAAATTTTTATTTGCCCCATGGTTTATCTTTTATCGTTCACCAGATACCAGCCTTTGAAATTTATTTATTTGTTTTTGATAGTTGATCTTTTGTATCTTAAGTTTTTTGTTATTTTTTTTTTATTTCTTCCCTTCCCTAGTGTAGTAATACAGGGTTTTCCAACAAGAGGCGTTATTTTGAATCACCCGGTATTTCGGTAGCTGTCACTTTTGAAGCTTTTATTATTTGACAAGTAGAAACTACGCCATTACTAAAAATGGAACGATACACGATTCAACAACGCATTGAAATTATTAAAATTCGAAAATCATCGACAAATCATCTTGATTGATGATAGCCACCATTTCACCTCGGTGGCTATGTCAACAAGCAAAATTGTCGCATCTGGGGCTCGGAAAACCCAAGAGTTATTGTTGAGAAGCCTCTCCATCCTCAAGGTGTGACTGTTTGGTGCGGTTTATGGTCCGGCGGGGTCATTGGACCTTACTTTTTCGAAAATGAGGTTGGATCAACAGTTACGGTGAACGGATTGCGCTATCGGGAGAGGCTTAATGATTTTTTATGGTCGGAGTTAGATGGTATTAATCTGGACAACGTTTACTTTCAACAAGACGGCGCTACATGCCACACAAGCAACGAAACCATTGCTCTGTTACGGGAAAAGTTTCCGGACCGTGTTATCTCTCGAAGAGGTGATCACAATTGGCCACCGAGATCTTGTGATTTAACACCTTGCGACTTCTTCCTTTGGGGCAACGTGAAAGATAAGGTCACGCCAACATCCCAGCGTCGATTCAAGACCACAAAGATAGAATTCGTAAGGATATACAGGAAGGAATGTCTTCTTAAATTATATTGTCTTTGGATTGGATCAACAACTTCTTTACCCGACGGCGGCTGAAGCTGCCGTCCGTTTACGTGACTATTTTTGTTGTGAATGGCTGAGTCATATGGCACGTTTTTGAAGTTTTGGGTAATTGCTCCAGCGGGTAACGTTACGGCGGCGCTAAAGTTAGGTAATGGCCGGCCTTGAGTTAGGCAAACGTAACGCAAATAACGTTACAACAGGGTAAAGAAGTTGTTGATCCAATCCAAAGACAATATAATTTAAGAAGACATTCCTTCCTGTAGCGAGTAATTGTCAGTTACGAACGAATAGGAATTTGATTCCAACGAGTGAGGTTTTTCGCGAATTTTCAGACCGTTTTTCCCGAATTTTTTGTAATTGTCACAATTAAAAAATTAATATTAATCGATAAGTGCAAAAAAAGTTCAATCAATGTTCGCGGAATGCTGTTTTTTTCGCGTGTTACAATTCATTCCTATTCGTTCGTAACTGATAGATTTTGACGTTTCGGCCTGAAGGAACGTCTTCTTATATTCTATTTGCTTTTAACTAATCTGTCATAGGGAAATCAGTGTAAGCGATAAACAAAAGATTAGTAAATGTTTAAAAGCTGCATATCGTTCCGCATTTTTGAATAATTTAACCATTGGGCTTTCTAAAATAAAACACGTACTTTTTTTTTGGACAAACATTATAGAAATGTGTGGCGAAAATTAACACGAATAGAACCGGTTTATTTTATTTAACTATGATAAAGGGTTTTCCAACAAGAGGTTTTATTTTGGTATTCAATGAAAAATGCCATTTTTTGAGATAAATGATCGGATGAAAAACAACATCAGCCAAATGGCCACCACGTCCACGCTTACAGGACCATATCCTTTTCATGAACTTTTCCATAACCAAATCGCAAAGTGGCTGCCCTATGTCCTCGATATCCTTACGAATTCTATCTTGTGGTCTTGAATCGACGCTGGGCTGTTGGCGTGACCTTATATTTCACGTTGCCCCAAAGGAAGAAGTCGCAAGGTGTTAAATCACAAGATCTCGGTGGCCAATTGTGATCACCTCTTCGAGAGATAACACGGTCCGGAAACTTTTCCCGTAGCAGAGCAATGGTTTCGTTGCTTGTGTGGCATGTAGCGCCGTCTTGTTGAAAGTAAACGTTGTCCAGATTAATACCATCTAACTCCGACCATAAAAAATCATTAAGCCTCTCCCGATAGCGCAATCCGTTCACCGTAACTGTTGATCCAACCTCATTTTCGAAAAAGTAAGGTCCAATGACCCCGCCGGACCATAAACCGCACCAAACAGTCACACCTTGAGGATGGAGAGGCTTCTCAACAATAACTCTTGGGTTTTCCGAGCCCCAGATGCGACAATTTTGCTTGTTGACATAGCCACCGAGGTGAAATGGTGGCTATCATCAATCAAGATGATTTGTCGATGATTTTCGAATTTTAATAATTTCAATGCGTTGTTGAATCGTGTATCGTTCCATTTTTAGTAATGGCGTAGTTTCTACTTGTCAAATAATAAAAGCTTCAAAAGTGACAGCTACCGAAATACCGGGTGATTCAAAATAACGCCGCTTGTTGGAAAACCCTGTATTACTACACTAGGGAAGGGAAGAAATAAAAAAAAAAAATAACAAAAAACTTAAGATACAAAAGATCAACTATCAAAAACAAATAAATAAATTTCAAAGGCTGGTATCTGGTGAACGATAAAAGATAAACCATGGGGCAAATAAAAATTTACCTTCTTCTAAATGAAATTGGTGTCAAAATAGACCCGGTCCCCGACATAGTCAATATTATACGCAAACGAAAGGACAGGACGAATAGAGACGTAATATGGAGAAAAAATATAAAAAGTAGATCCAGAAGACCCCTACGGCTCAACATAATGGAATGCCCGCTTGCAGAAAATCAATATTATGTTCAAACGAAAGAGAAGACCCGTGACCCAGGTATTATCTAGTGGAGGTTATTGTCAAAAATCGCGCAATATTTTGTAAACAAATTTAAAAAAATCGCGCGATTTTTTTTGTAAAAGATTCATTTGTTCTTCTGTATTATATTTCTGCAAAGCAACTTTTGAATAAAAATTATTAGAGAAGATTGTAATGTTAATCAAGAATCGCCGTTAAATTTTTCTCCAAAAAACCATGCTTTTTAGAAAATATTATCATTTTAATTTGTAATTGAAAAATGTTTCCCTGCACTCAAAGTATTTTGTGAGTATCGTTAGCAAAAATTTTTGTTGTTTCAACAGTCTGTGTCTGCTGAAAAAGGGAAAGCAGACTTCGTCTGTTATTTTAGCAACCCTATGGTTGTTATTTTAGGGCCTTATTCATAAAAAGTTAAAGAAGGTTTGAAGAACGCTTTAGCAGTGTTAAAGCGTTCTTCAAACCTTCATTAAATTTTTATGAATAAGGGCCTTAGCACATAAATTTGCCTGCTACTGCAGCAAACTAGAACAGTCATTTTAGCAAACAATTTTGCTATTATTTAACAGAAAAAAGCGGCTGGGAGAACAAACTATTTTTGTTATTCTAGCATACGTTTCTTTCTTTTTTATTTTAATAAAAGAAATACAAATTTTATATTTTCCTGATATTTGAGAAGAGTATATCAACCAGGACTCCAACCTGAAGTTATTCAGCCCATGTATTGATAAGCGTTTCGAACTGTGAAATCTGTATGTATGCTGGATCTAAAAATATAAATGAAAAATAAATCATTTAATAAAATTGAATAGCAATAGGAGTATCTACAAACAATACTTACCGGTAACTGGCATTACCAATTATCTTCTTTTTGTCCGAAGGATAAATATAAAGAACATAAATCGTACAACTTCGACGCGAACTCTCAATATTGGCCAATGTGTTGGGTTTACCCTATAGACACGGTATCTAATTGTACATGTTCAGAGCCATATCATTGGGCAAAATGATCTTATCCATGGATTACATCCAAATTAGACTAAATTATCCTGAGTTTTTTTGGAGCCAAAAGGTTGCTTCGTGATTCGGATATTAGCGACCATCGTTGGAACATATAGAGTAAATAATCAATGTTGCCATTTCGGTAAACAAATCACAAAAAGGAAAAAAAATACTTACGAGTTGTTGCAGGTATTATCATTAGGGTCACACTTCCAAGAGTTGTATGCGATTTGGAAAAATAGACAAGGAAATAAATGGTTAATCCATCCATGACACAAGTTATCTGAATTTATACATTGTAGTTGCTACGAAATTTCAGATCATCTTTTATACCCGTATTTTAATAGGACACTGCTTGGTGAGAATCTTAAAAACAAACAGAAATAAGTCTTATAATCATAGTACATTTAATTTTCAATTTGTGTACGCTTACCTGTTGCGTCTTGATTAATTGATAACATGGTCCTTTATGTGCATTTGTGTACGCTTGATAAAAAAATATAAATCATTTAGAAAATTAAATAGGAGCATCTACACACAATACTTACCGGTCACTGGCATTACAACTATCTTTTTTTTTGTCCGAATGGTAACAATAAAGAACATACATCGTACGACCTTTGGTTATATTTGTTGTTCTCCAAGACCGTATGATGATCAGTGACTCCTACGCGTTAGCCAATTGGGTTCACCCTATATACACGGTAATTGTACATGTCGAGAGCCATAGAGCTTGCTGAGAATCATGAAAACAACCAGAAATAAGACTTACACAATCATAGAGAAATTTGCAATTTGTGTACGCTTACCTGTTGCAACTTGATTAATTGATCCTCCAAGGCATGCACAATTTCGCCTTTTTTTCTTTAGCCATTTGTAAGTGTTGTCGAAGCTGTCCCGGAACCGTTTTACGTATTAAAATCATATGCATTATCTTCGCGGAATGCTTTTTTAATGCGAATTAACAAACAGAACGAAAATTTCAATCCAATTCAATTTGTTCGGCGTAAAATATTTTATTCTTCAAAGGGTGTTACTAAATAGCCGGCGTCGGCGCACGATGTCTGTCAAAGAGGCAATCTTGAATGCTAGTGAAAGCGTATTACGTCTGTCAATATTTTTTGATAAGCGAAATAAACATTTTATATGAGATTTTGTTATCTGCACAAATATGAATATATGTGTAACTTATCGCAAGCACATTTTAATGGAAAAAATTGGTTTCAGTGGTAAGGAATATAAATTAAACGCCGCTTTTTTAATTTTCTTTTTTCCGTCATAAAGCATGTCTATGTCCCGATTCACACGGGGCAATTCGGTGTTTGTTGGAAACAAAGGCAGCAAAGTGCGAATGAAAAATACAAAACGGATTGCCAGTACAAGAAACTACTTTCCCCATTGTCCAGATTCACACTCGGCAACTTTTCCCAAGCAAGTGTCAAAGTTTGATGGAGAGAGAGGCGGGCGGAAAGAGCTCTCTCCTACAAAATTTGACACTTGCTTGGAAAAGTTGCCGAGTGTGAATCTGGACAATGGGGAAAGTAGTTTCTGAATCTGAACATTATCTTCCGTATGCCTCTATGTCCAGATTCACACCCGGCAACTTTTTCCAAGCAAGTGTCAAAGTTTGACAGAGAGAGACGCCGAATTACCGGGTGTGTTGAGGTGTCTATGTTCGTCCCAATTTACACGAGGCAATTTTATCAGCGGTGTAATGGTGTTTGTAGGGGAGGCAGTTGGTTCAATCTCGTACTCGATTGAACGTTTTGTTTTTTATTCGAACTTTGAAACAACAACAATACACACAGGAATAGCCGTGGAAACCGTATAAAAATCGTCTTTGCACAGAATGATACAATCTTGCGAAATTTTCTCTTAATACTCACCCTAAGCCTTTAGGAATTCTCTCGTTTTTTAACTTTTTTTGCATACACAATACTTAGTCCTAGATCACACGAGGCAATTTCTTCCAAGCGGAAAGTGCTCTGTATCTTTCCTACAAACTTTGACACTTGCTTGAAATAAAATTGCCTTGTGTGAATCAGACTTTATAAACATTTTTACAAATCGCATATAAAATATTAATGTTTAGCTTTGGTTTCATTCAAATATAAAAATTAGAAACTAAAATCTAAACACAATAGATTAATTTTAATTGTATGTCCGGAACTAAGATTTTGAAATCGTCAAATCATATTCGTTATCGATTTGTGTTTTACTTTTTGCAGTTTTAATCGACTCCTATTTCCAATATTTTTAAAATCCAATGAAAAAATAAAAATATTGAGAACCGTAACTCGAAAACAGATATCGCCGAATAATTATTTAATTTTTTTTAAATATACTTTTCTTATCTCACGAATGACCTTAACCTTTTTCAGTGGTAGTTGAACTTTATCATGTAAATTATTGCAACTTTTGTCTTATTTTCACATATTTTGATTAACAGCAAAAATTTTCAGCAAACTGCAAATTTTTCAGCTTTGCTAATGCAAAACTGCAAACTTTTTGCTATTACAGCAGAAAATGTGCTGTATTAGCAGAAAAAATGGTTGCTAAAAATTAGCAGACGTTGTTTGTTATTAACAGCAAACAAATTTTTTTGGGTGTGCATGTCACTGGGGCCAGCTGTGGATTTTTTTGCATATTATATTAGAAAAATCTTGAGTATAATATATATATTCTGGACCTGTGGCGCCCATTTTATTGGGTCATATGGACCTGTGGTGGCGCACACCTTTCATTAAAAATAATTTAAATCAACATACCTTTGCATTTTGTAAAATTTGCCTTGTCAAATTTTTTCAATATTTTTTCGTCTTTTTCGTTTCGTCTTGACAACCCCTAGGGCTTATCGGATAATATTTTTTCTCTTTTATCGCAATAGTGGGTGTCTATTGGACTTTTCCTTTTTTTATAATAACATTGATTTTGAGTACTCACATTTTATTGGACACCGGGTCCTCGATTCACTTGTTGAATGTTTATATACAAACTAATTTGGACTCTATTCGCAATTTCCTTTCGTGTGAGTATAATATTGATTTTGGGGACCCAGGCCAAACATTTTATTAGAATCTAGGGGACTACTGGATCCACTGCACCATAGGATGGGGGTACAATTTATTCAGTCACTCCGTTTGTAACACCTCGAAATATTGATCAACGACCCCATAAAGTATATAAAGGGTGTCCCAAGAAGAGCGCAATTTTTTAATTACTGATGCAGCAATTGAATTGTTTCTCTGGCTGTATGACATGTGGCGCCGTCTTGTTGGAACCACATGCCCTCCACATTCATTTCTTCAATTCTAGGCAAGAAAAAACTGGTTATCATTTCACGATACCGAACACCATTGACTGTTTGCGCTTGACCTGCCTCAAAGGTCCAATGATTCCTCCAGCCCAAAAACCACATCACACAGTGACACGTTGAGGATGCATTTGCTTCTCGTGAATCACTCGAGGATTTTCCGCACCCCAAATGCGACAATTCTGCCTATTGACGAAGCCATCAAGATGAAAATGGGCCTCGTCACTGAAGATGATTTTATCGGCAAAATCAGCATTTTCATGTTGTCTCTCAAACACCCAATTAACGAACTCCCTTCGCTGTCCTTCTCCATTTTTACTAACCTCGTACCTTCTACTAACAAACAATAACAATTATTCAAATGTCAAACAATGACACTTCGAATGTTGCGAGATTTAAAAATTGCGTTCTTCTTGGGACACCCTTTATATTCTTAATCGGTCAGCCGCCATACATAGCATCTGACGGATTTGACCTCTTAACGCCACACTATGGACGCAAATTGAAAAATGCGGCCAAATTCTAATTTTATGACTCATGTATAAGAAGACGTTCCTTCAGGCCGAAACGTCAAAATCTATCAGTTACGAACGAATAGGAATGAATTGTAACACGCGAAAAAAACAGTATTCCGCGAACATTGATTGAACTTTTTTTGCACTTATCGATTAATATTAATTTTTTAATTGTGACAATTACAAAAAATTCGGGAAAAACGATCTGAAAATTCGCGAAAAACCTCACTCGTTGGAATCAAATTCCTATTCGTTCGTAACTGACAATTACTCGCTACAGGAAGGAATGTCTTCTTAAATTATATTGTCTTTGGATTGGATCAACAACTTCTTTACCCTGTTGTAACGTTATTTGCGTTACGTTTGCCCAACTCAAGGCCGGGTTAGGCAAACTTAACGGTAATTTAACTTTAGCGCCGCCGTAACGTTACCCGCTGGAGCAATTACCCAAAACTTCAAAAACGTGCCATATGACTCAGCCATTCACAACAAAAATAGTCACGTAAACGGACGGCAGCTTCAGCCGTCCGTTTACGTGTCGTTTTCTAATCGTTTACACTGATTTCCAAATAGCGATGGAATCAGCTGATTCGTTACGCTACGCGGGCGTTACGGTTACGTTTGCCTAACCCAGCCTTTAGTCTTAAGCTACGGGGAAATTTTCACTACAAAATTTCCAGATTTCCCCAGCAAAAGATGTTGTTGGGTGACATGGTTATACTCAAATACCAATTACTTTTACAATACTAATTCGCAGCAGATGTTCCGAAAAAACAATTTTACTGTGAAAATTGAATACTGCGGGACGGGAATAGGAATAGAAGCACAATAAAAAATAATTATTTGTTAAAACGAAAATATTGCTCTTTTTATCATGACTTCTCAGGAGTTGATTAACGAGGTAAGTGATAGTGATGGACTGGGCAGGTGTAATATGTATGTATTTGACTTCTATAAATTGAATAAATTTCTTCGGCAGATCAAACAAAATGTTAGCGAGAAATTTACAGAGTTAAAGTCAGCATTGATGATGCGTGAGAAGTTGTTGCTACGACAACTGGATGTTATAAACACCACCAGTAAACAACAACTACAACAGCAGGAGGACTCTGAAAAACTCACTCCCGGAATAGAGTTCTTTGGAGACAATGAAAAAGAGCTGCTGGCCAGAATACGGAATTTTGGTCGCTTCCAATTGACCAATATCAACCTCGCCCTGCAGAACCAGAATGAGGACTACATAAAACCGTCCGATGACCATTTAACCATGTTCAAGGGTTTGAATCAGAGTGTCATGGAGGGCAACGAAGAGGATGAAAGTATTGTTGTTGACTTTTCCCACCAGAAAACGCTAATGGAGCGCAATGCCAAACTGGTGAATGAGAGTATAATCAATATAACACTGAAAGAGGCCAAGGAATTGATTAAACAGGCTAAAGCGAAGAGAGAAAATCCAGTGCCTCCACTGAATCTCGAAGAACTGGATGACGAGGTGGAATCATCGATTGCTGATGTTGTCTCCAGTTTGGAGGCAAACTCTGAGCACTACTCAAACAATAACAAGTATTCTCAAACGCAGCAGACTTCGAAGCAAAGACGTTTTAAGCCAAAAATCACAATCAACAACTGCAATGGTACTATCAATCTAAGGAACATTGCCTCCTTGACCATTAATTGTTCCACAGAGGAAAATATTCAAGCTCAAATTCCTGTGAAGTATCCTCAGAATCAGGCACAAGGAAATGGTGATGAGGAAATGGACGAACCCTCCTCCTCCGCCAGGAGCAAAGATAAAAAAGGTTCCAAATCGAAAACTCTAGTAGAATCACTGGTCTCATCGAGCTCTAATACCGATGAATGTACTTCGCCCTCGTCCACCAGTCAAGCGACCACTCCCAATAGCTTATCCAACTATTCCAGCAACAATAGTTCTCGTTCGCAATCAAAAAAACAAAAATCGAAAAAATCCCACTCGAAAAACGACAAAGTCTCCAACCCGTTGGAGAATAAACCCTTGTCAAGCACCTCTACCAATCATGAGTACCCCGCTGTGGACTCCTCAACTCCCAATGAGGTCACATGCGATTTCTACAATCGTCTATTGAACGAAATTAAAAGATCCATAAATCAGCAACAGAAAACCAGAACAAAATGTTCATCTACAGACTCCCGTCACCAGACTGCCGCCGATTCCACGTCCCAGACATCAACGTATAGCGACTACACGGGCGATAATAACAACGGCAATAGCCGTAGATTGATTTTGAAGAATTTCGAAAATCTTAAAATTATTCTGGAGGCCAATAGCAGTGGGGACGAAGAATCATTTCATCCGGTGCAGATTGAACAATGGTTGGCTGAGATAATATCGGAGACTGATTTAGAACCAATGCAAAACACCGATATTCTGGAACATTCCAAAATTAACAATGAATCACAAGAAACATAAAGAAGTCCAGCAGAACAACACGCACACACTGTCTAACTTTGGGATTTTACCACCAATAGCTAATAGCTGATATGTATATTTTAAGATTATCAATGTCGTAACGTTTCAAATGGAAATCCTCGTCCCCCAGCCATTGTTCCGCAATATTTGAGATATGTCTGATGGAAGGCTTACTAGCCAAAGCATATTCAAAATCGTAGTTTTTGTTTTCAAAATATGTATGAAACTATCATTTCATTATGATCTCAAGAGTTTTGATGAAAATTGTATATTCGTATACACAATGAAATGTTCTGGTAAAAAACAAACTAATTTTGTTGAATGTGTTACAGGGGTATACAAAACACTTCTACGGAATGTTCCATCATTCCTATTTCTAACAAAACGAAAACGAATGAAACGAATACGATCATTTTCGAAATGTTTTTTTTAGTATTTTTACCATCATGTATGTAATGTGCTGCTCATTTTTTATTTAATTTACAAGTATTTTAAAAAATTTTAAAGACTGTTTTAACAAGTTTTAGTTATTTTTTTAACTTTTCGTATTAAATCTTAGTTGGTTTTCAATTTTTTAAAAGCAACTAACATTCAAGGTATTACTTCGAATTTTAATTTTAAGCATTATCCACACATCTTAGCCACACATTATTGTACAAAAAAATCAAATTCAAACGAAAGTTCAACAACATCACACAAATAGATTCACCTTTCGCACAAATCGTTTTTATAGGTAAATGAAGTAAAAAAAACAAAACAACTAATAATTACCTAAATATAAATGTTCAAATTCGCCCATTACACAGTATTACAAAAAAAAAGAAAGTTATCTCATTGTGAGACTCTCACATTCTTTGATGATTCCCATGCATTCATTTAATGTACTTAAAATTCATTGTTTAGACAAATATTCCTGTGTATTATTAAAAAAAATCTCGTTATAAGGGTATTATTTTAAAGGGTTTCTTTTGTTTTTACACTAAACCACCAACTGAAGAAGAAAACAATAAAAAAGATAAGCGTATTAAAAAATGTACGAAGAAATGGCAATATTATTTAAAAGAAGAACAGGACAAACGTGTGTCTTTAGAAAGACAAAGTTGTGAATGGGGCATTCACTCACCGTCGCCGAAGTTTTTGTCCATTTGTTGGAGTTGTCTGTCGGGCAAACGAATTGACCATCAAATTTTTGGGCAAATGGAGTAACGATATTTCGGTCGATATTTAATTCGCGATAAGTGGTATTATTTCCAAATAGTTATCTATTAGTTTGTGTCAACATTTCTGTTCAGTAAGGTTAGGCAAGTCATCAGGAATCGTTTAACGCCAGAACAACGCTTCGAAATTGTGGAAATTTATTTTGGAAAAAATAAATCTGTTCTGAATTGTGTTTAGTGATGAAGTTCATTTATGGTTAAATGGCTACGGCAATAAGCAAAATTGTAGTATTTGGAGCAAAGGCAATCCTTAAGATGAATTTTTGTTTCCAAAAATTAAGCAGCTCAACTTTCCATAAAGCGCGAATAATAATCGATGATGGCATTTTCTGGTGTTTCCCCTATATCGGTACTAAAGGCTCAAAATTCCTTTTGCAGTTTATCTTGCAACACCTCACAACGTATAAAAATTGTGAAGGTTTAGTATACATATTTTAGCTTTTCGATTGGAGAAAATGTGGTTAGTTTGCAATTTGCGTAAAAAATAGTTTAAGCGTAGCAACAATACCAGTGATAACATTAATTTCTGTTTAATAATTGTAGAACATCCCTGATGAAGCAATTCAAGGAAATTGCGAAATATCGGAAAAATAACATTTAAATTTGAATAAAAACAAGTAAGAAAGTTTCAGTCGGGTAAACCGACTAAGGTATACCCTCACTTTGTGAGTAATATAATATATAACATTACACCAATAAATCTGTCAATTTGTGTGGGAGGTACCAGAAGGGGTTTTCCAAATACACATATTTTTCGGTAAACAGTACATTCTTAAATACATTGCATTGTGCTGAACTATAAGCGTTTATGTGCACTGGTATATTAAAGTTACGAGCTATGTAATTTTGGTATGATTTGGTCATTTTGTGTGGGAGGTACAAAAAGGGGCGGGGTGATAACGCCCACTTTTTACAGGACTATAGGCACTATAACAGCATTACACTGTACAAAATTTCAAGTATTTGTATGCACTGGTATTAAAGTTACAAGCCGTTTACTTTTGGTACGAAACGGTCCATTTGTGTGGGATGTACCAAAAGGGGCTGTACAATAATGCCCATTTTTTACCGGACTATAGGCGCTACAAAAACATTATACTGTAGAAAATTTCAAGCATTTTTATGCACTTGTATTAACGTTATAAGCAGTTAAATTTTGATGCAAAATGGTCCATTTGTGTGGGAGGTACCAAAAGGGGCATGCCAACTTCACTCATTTTTCTCGAGTTAATAGCGACTAATATATTAATATTATGTGCAGAATTTCAAAAGATTCGAATAAGTAGTATAGAAGTTATTAAAGAATCAATATTTCACTAAATGTTAACCCTTTGTGTGGGAGGTACCAGAAGGAGTAGACCAATATGGCCCATCTTCGAACTCATCCGGAGATAGATCAAAATATTACCACATACCAAATTTGAAGTCAATCGGTTAATCCTTTCGAGAGTTATCGTGCGCACCAGCAAGCAGACACACAGACAGACAGGCAGACAGACAGACAGACAGACAGACGGACGGACATTGCTCATTCGACTTAAAATGACCCAAAACGGATTTCCTCCGAACATACTTAGGGTCTTAGATCACTCCTTCGATGTGTTACACTTTTTTCCGTAGCAAATGATATATACCCTCGTCACACTAAAGTGAGGGTATAATGATATCCTAAAATTTATCTCGAGCTTGACTATTACTTAAAACAATTTGAATGTTTGTTATTGTTTCAGAAATTTTCATGTGAAAGAAATTGGTATATACATAGGTATTTTGCCCTGATATTAACAAAATACTAGGGCAAGGTCGGGAAGAAATGAAACATTGACCCGAGTCGGCCAACTTTGAGGCCCTGTAGCTCCGCCCCTGTTTACGGTAGCGGGTCCATATTTAAGATCTCTAATACCTCTTATACAAGCGTGCCAGGCTTTGTCGCAACCGGTTTTCTGATTAAGAAACTGAATTGTTTTCCTTTTTTAATTCCTGCCATTGTAAAAGCCGTTATCATTTTGCTGCTTTCAAAGAGCTTTATCTTACCGTCTGACGATCTTACACAACGCTCTGAGGTTTTATTTTTCAGTCGGGGACTTGGGTGAATTTAAATAATTAATAAAAAATCCCAGGGCATTAATCATATGAACGAATAGTAAAATCCATTTTGAGTAGATTAACTCAGTTTGGAGTTTCCTCTGCTGTTTTTAGTAATGCAGGTTTATAACCAACAAAAAAATTAACCTTGGCATAATATTTGATACAATACAACGGTGATAATTGTTTGCGATTAATTAAAAATTTGCCGTGTCACGAGACCTTTTTCTGGACAAGATAAACAATAAAAATGTGAATAAAAATCTGATGATTTCATTGTTATATTTAAATCTACATATTTTGATAAAACTTTGGAATGATAATTTCATATAAATTTGTAAACATTTGGCAAGCCATTTAATGTGTAGAATTTCACGACAAATATGGAAATTATGTTTTCTACTGTGTAACAAAATATAAAAATGTTAGTTGAGTGCATGAAATCTACAACGAAACACAACTTTGGGGAATAAAATTAAAAATAGTAAAACCAAATGGAACGGAAACTTCGCTTTCATACATTCAAATAGATATCGCTCACTCACTTCAAGAGTGGCATAACTCAAAATTTAAAATTTTTGAGGTTGCCTTACAAAAATTCGAATTTTGTAAATGTTCATAAATTAATTTCGGCGAAATTTGGTCTATAAGTGAACAACCATATTTCGGATTATTTAAGCGTATTTAAACATCTTATTTCATGTTACTTATCTTTTTATACGGACTTAAAGTTACACATCTCGGCAATTTTCAATTTTGAGTTATGTCACTCTTGAAGTGAGTGAGCGATATGTACATATGTATGCATGTAATAGTTTTGAAAACCACTTTAAAAAAATTGTTCATAAATATACAAAACCACAAACAAACAGTCGGTGAGAGTTAGGTTTTTGTCTTTTGGCGATAAGACCATAAGACAACCATGACTCTCAGAAATCAATTGTGTGTGGTAAAACAGTACTGGCAAAAATTATGTTTACACATATTTGAAGTAATAATTTGCAATTCATTTTCAAGAAAGCCGATCATTTCGATATCGATTTTATATTGTCAATAATAAATGAATGGTTTTCTTGCTACAATTTTTTTACTTCTACGTGATGCCTGTTATTCGAACATTTATTGATAGGAAATTTTGACAGTGTTATTTCTGAAGTAAAGTGCATGAAAAGTTTCCTAGTCTTCTTATATGGAAGGGGAGATAATTGGTGACCTCGATTAATTTAAAACAAAGATGTCGGAGGGATTTTATATGCATTCTTTTTGAAAAATTTATATGTAATTTTTTTATTTTTATAAATACGAATTTTGTGACAGCAAAACAAAACTTAAATCTTATTTCACTAGGCTACGAACAGCTTACATGGAAAGTTGTACATCCATTTCCATTACATTGTATCTATGCTAAGTTCCTTTCTTTTCTCATAAATATGAAATCGTTGAGGAACTTAATTTTAACATTTAGTAAGTACACTTAATTATTTCAATGGAGTTGTGTCGCCACTCCTTTCGGTGGTGTTGTTGTATATCATTTCTCCTCCAGTAAAATATCCAAAAGTTGCGGCGTGAAATATGTTATAATGCAATCGGCTCCCGCACGACGAAAACCTTTCATGGATTCCATTAAGGCCTGCTTTAGATCGAAAGCACCATGTTCAGCAGCATAGTAAATCATAGCATATTCCCCAGACACCTGATAAACGTACAGAGGATGACTGGGAAATGTGTCTTTGGTCTGGCGCAGTATATCCAGGTATGGCATACCAGGTTTTACCATTAACATATCGGCTCCCTCCACTACATCTCTTTGCACGGCACGCATGGCCAATCCTTTGGAGCCACTGGGCAATTGATAACATCTGCGATCACCAAAGGCAGGAGCACTTTGAGCTGCATCTCTGAATGGTCCATAGAAATTCGAGGCAAATTTTGCCGAGTACGACAGAAGTGATACGCGATTTTCCAATTTGGCTGCTATAAGACCCTCCTTAATGGCCTTAATGCGATTGTCCATCATGTCCGAGGGAGCTACAATATGAGCACCGGCCTTGCCATAGGCCACAGCCACCTCAGCTAAGCGTTTTATGCTATCTTCGTTGCGCAATCCCGATTCATCTAAAATTCCACAGTGGCCGTGAGACATATAGGGACAGAGACAAACATCACAAGCTATCAGCAAGTCAGGGAACCACTTCCTCAGCAAAGGTAGAGCTCTAACCACAGGGTTTTCTTTGGAATCGGCATTGGTAGCATTATCGTCTTTCATTGCACAATCAACCACCCCGAATAGCAGCACCGAGCTCAGTCCTTTGGCCACCAGTGGTTCTAAATGCTCCTTCAGTTTGTTCGCACCCATTCTGGCCTGTCCCGGCATGCTGGCAATCGGTTGATAGGCATCATCGTCGCACACCAAAAACACCGGGTACATCAAGTTGTGAGGCGTGATCTCACATCCAGCCTCTTGGAGCAAACGCAAGGTAGGATGATGAATTCCACTGTGAAGTTTCTTATCCATTGTAAGTTAGATGAAGGAAGTAATCGTGGTGGTGTCGTAATCAAGTGGAATTATTAATTCTAATTTATATTGTCTCGTATTGATTAAGTAATTGAATATCAGTCATGCAGTTGTATTCGTCGCCAGTCTTCAGTTTTTATTTTTACTTTAAGTTGATTTGCACTTTTGTCCAAACACCACTTCACGTCTCGCTCCCCCCGGTAGGCCTCGATTGCTCTTTCGCGTGTTAAATTTCAATTTCGTTTTTATTTATTTAATCGTTTCTGTCGCAATAATCAAACACCGCAGTCGTTTCACCAAATTCACTTCACCGTGGTTGTGTTGGTTGTGTTTGTGTACACACTCTTGAGATGGTCGATTCTTGAATGAAATGCGTGCTCGCGCTCTTTACCTGTTATACGTACGTCTGACCTGCCTCCTGTTTTCGTTCCCATCGCTGTCTCCAAGTACACCAGTACATGCACATGGTCTCTGAAAATTGTTGATTAGATACTCTTTCTTTTATTTGTTGTTGTTTAGCATTTGGTGAACTCTTATCATATGTTTTGAGCAACCATATGTTTAATGGTGGAAATCTGTTTATTCACCATGACAAGTAGATAGATTACACCTTATCGGCGCACTATGGGCGGAAATCGAAAATTGTGGCCAAAATTCAAATTTTATGGCATATTGAAAAAAGGATTATGACAATCTGTTGAGCACATATTCAGTATATTGTATCCAAAATATAAACAAAATATCTTAATATGTAGATAATGCCCAAAGTTAGGCATATATTTGAATCTGCATTGATATTAATTAGTTTGCTGACATTTGAAAAGTTAAAAATGAAAAACAAATTGATTTTGGTCCAATTAACTTCAACTTCAACATCAACTTAAACCATGCTTTATGAGGTATGAAATCATATATAGTCGCTTGAAATATTTATTTGTAATCGTTGATAAAATTTACATGGAAATACAATCCTTTTGTTGGCAGACAAATTTTATTTTTCTTACTTTTTTTCTTTATTTTTGTGTATAAGGCGTATTTTTAACGGCTTCAAATGAAGAGATATTTCAAAGCAAAAAAACATTTTTTTTGTTTTTCAAAAAAAATATCCACAGTAAATGGAATACAACTTTTTTGGATCACGTGGGATCACTACCATATAGCATAGAGGTGACTTAGGAATGAATCCAACGGTATCTAGTTTATCTGCGACTTTTTGCGATTATGGCAGATTTTTGTACTTTGATTATGTGCTTTTTTTTCTTTAAATATAGAAAATATGTGTGGGAGCTATATCAATCTATGAACCGATTTTCCCGAAACATATGGACCGATCTTCTTGGTTAAAAAAATAACATTTGCGAAATTTCGGTAAAATCGGATAATAATTACGAACGGTAATGAACGGACGAGGATAAATGGATTAACACGCGGCTGCAAGTTTTATCAAGTACGATTAAAAATAGAGATCTTATTAATATTATAAGGATTATAGTAATTTGTATACTTCACTTTTTCTACAAAACCTATAAAAATGTAGTGACAATAAAATATATACGCTTCCGCAGTTTGTGTGTATTAGGGTGGACCGATTATTTTTTGTTTTTAATTTAACTTTTCTTTTATTATCAGTTTCGACCAATTGCGTAAAGTGCATTATGGTAAAATTTCAGCTTTCAAAAATATTGTAGCCCACAATTTTATCCTATTTAAGTTGTCCTAGTTTCAATTTTAAAAGCATGACAGGTTTTGTAGACTTTTATCGCAATGTTGACAAAAATATTTTTGAACTTCAATGGTCTGTATAAAAAGTCGCTTTTGAAGCCCCACTGTGCGATAAATGGTAACAGTAAGAAAAATCTGGCTACACCAAATTATTCTCCAAAGAATTCTCTTGAAGATGGTCCAAACCGTAGGACTCTTTCTCTAACGGTATGGTCGTGAGATAAAAAATACTGCTATGCGCGCGTATTCACCCATTTTTTCCCATTGTGCGACGCAAAACAGTGCTATGAGAATTGCCACCGGATGTGTCCAGATGTCGAGTGTGGACCATCTACTGGAGGAGACAAAGATGCAGTCGGTAGAACAACATAATGTGTTGCTTGCTAGACAAAATCTTCTGGCCTACCATCCGCCTGGTCATCCAAACCATCACATTGTGATGCAGGATCCACCTCCACGACACATCCGGAAGGACATCAGGCGCTACGGCCCGGACAACCGATCGTCAATCGCAGTAGGCCTGAAACAGCTGCACACGATGGCGGTAACGCAAGCCGTCGCAAGTTACATCCTCAATAATGTCCTTCAAAGTCATCCTCCGGCAATCTCAGATAGTGAGAGTCTTTTGTCCAGATCATCTTAGCTCAACTCAGATCTGGATGGAGCAATATTCTAAACTCCTATCGAGCTAGAATAATCCCGGGCACTGAAGACCAATGCCCAAGCTGCCGACAAAGCCCGCACAATGCAGCACATCTGTTTGCATGCGTCCTCTTGAACTTTGGGTCAATCCGGTGGAAGCGCAAATTTCCTGCAACTTTCACAATCCCACATCACCTCATAACATCACATAACACCATCATCCCACACATCAACATCCATCATCCCACACATCAACACACCCCTCATCCAACATATCTCACACACCATATAATAACTAACTATAATATCTTGAATAGGGAAAAACAGTTGGAAACAGAAGACCTGTTACAACAAAATTTTTTAGAGTCTTTGTTGGAGTGTTCTGTAATATTCTGTAAAGACACAGCTCAACTCCTTGTATAGCTATTTCACGGATGCTACTCCGATCATTCAGCGAGGTTTAGCTGTGATTATTCAGTCAAAAATACAGCTCTAAGGGCATAGCTTCTCCTTTATTTTGTTTTTGACATGGAAATCTATTCCGAAGCCTTCCGTATTAAAATTGTGCCTGAATTAACTAATAATGTGTTCACGCAGCAAACTTTGCTTACCCATATGTTTGAACCGTTTTTACATGGAAAGGAGAAAAACAAGCCTAACTTCAATTAAAAATGAATTGTTAAAGAAAATAGCTTCCTCACGCGCCTCCTTAATGTATACGATTTTTCTAGTCGGGTGGGGCAGACTATACGCTGCACCTCCCTAACAATGCGCAAAGCACATTGCGATAATAAATTGGTTCGTTTCAGTTAACGAAGTACGTAGCTGCACCTCTTCATCAAGGCTTACTCCAAAAAGAATTGAAGATGTTGATCACAATAAAAAAGATCTGAAAAGATAATCTTAAAGCGCACAGTATACTTTCATAAATCTAGAATCGTAATTAACAAATAGATGAGACTATACATAATCTAAACCGATTTTTATCAACTTGGATCCAAAACCTCATTTCTGCCAAATTATATAAAGATCGGAAGTAAAATACAGTACATACATACTTATATACAGGAACATATATATGTGGTTTTATCTAAATCTTATCTTAGCAGTATTCGAATGAATTATATAAACTTCTTTTTGCCAAATTTTGTAATGCTCGGAAGTTAATGTACAACTTCTATAGTACTTTGATACCAAATTGGGAGGAACATATATATCGAGCTATATCTAAATCTGAACCGATGTTGGCAGTATTTATTCACGTAATCAGAAACCTCATTCTGCCGAATATTGTTCTGATCGGATATAAAATACAGTTTCTACAGTCCGTACATGTCAAATCGGGAGTAACATATACATATTGCGTACGGATTTTGGAAGAAGAGAAGCACCGTCAGCTCCGTATGTTCGTTATCTTGTGAAAAAGTGAAAGAAACTGGCATCCTCATCGATAAACCAAAGCGTGAAAAGCCAAAAACACTGCGTACACCCGAGAATATTGCTGCTGTGGCAGAAAGTGTGCGTGAAGCGCCATCAACATCAATTCACCGTCGTTCTCAACAATTGAACATTTCGGAGATATCATTGAGACGAATTTAGCATAAAGACCTTGGAATGACGCCATACAAAGTCCAATTGGTTCAGGAGTTGAAGCCAACTGACCATCGAATGCGTTTTCAGTAGTTTTTTTTTATAGCATTTTCAAAAAAAAACTAGTAAGAAAGTTTCAGTCGGGTAAACCGACTAAGGTATACCCTCACTTTGTGAGTAATGTAATATTGAATCTTACACAAATTATTCTGTCAATTTTTTTGGGAGGTACCAGAAGGGGTTTAAGAAATACACCTATATTTCGCTGAACAGTAGATACTTTAAATACATTGCACTGTGCCGAATTGTAACCGTTTATATGGACTGGTATATTAACGTTGAGATATTAAATTGTGGTATAATTTGGCCATTTTGTGTGGGAGGTACAAAAAGGGGCGTGGTGGTAACGCTCAATTTTCACTGGACTATAGGCATTATAAAAGCATTACACTGTACCAAATTTCAAGTAATTGTATACACTGATATTAATGTTATAAACTGTTAACTTTTGGTGCAAAATGGTACCTTTGTGTGGGAGGTCAAAAAGGGGCGTGGAAATAGCGTCCATTTTTCACAGTGCAAAAGACACTAAATCGAAATTTAACACGAAGAAAGAGCAATCGAGGCCGGTAGGCCTCGATTGCTCTTTCGCGTGTTAAATTTCAATTTCGTTTTTATTTATTTAATCGTTTCTGTCGCAATAATCAAACACCGCAGTCGTTTCACCAAATTCACTTCACCGTGGTTGTGTTGGTTGTGTTTGTGTACACACTCTTGAGATGGTCGATTCTTGAATGAAATGCGTGCTCGCGCTCTTTACCTGTTATACGTACGTCTGACCTGCCTCCTGTTTTCGTTCCCATCGCTGTCTCCAAGTACACCAGTACATGCACATGGTCTCTGAAAATTGTTGATTAGATACTCTTTCTTTTATTTGTTGTTGTTTAGCATTTGGTGAACTCTTATCATATGTTTTGAGCAACCATATGTTTAATGGTGGAAATCTGTTTATTCACCATGACAAGTAGATAGATTACACCTTATCGGCGCACTATGGGCGGAAATCGAAAATTGTGGCCAAAATTCAAATTTTATGGCATATTGAAAAAAGGATTATGACAATCTGTTGAGCACATATTCAGTATATTGTATCCAAAATATAAACAAAATATCTTAATATGTAGATGATGCCCAAAGTTAGGCATATATTTGAATCTGCATTGATATTAATTAGTTTGCTGACATTTGAAAAGTTAAAAATGAAAAACAAATTGATTTTGGTCCAATTAACTTCAACTTCAACATCAACTTAAACCATGCTTTATGAGGTATGAAATCATATATAGTCGCTTGAAATATTTATTTGTAATCGTTGATAAAATTTACATGGAAATACAATCCTTTTGTTGGCAGACAAATTTTATTTTTCTTACTTTTTTTCTTTATTTTTGTGTATAAGGCGTATTTTTAACGGCTTCAAATGAAGAGATATTTCAAAGCAAAAAAACATTTTTTTTGTTTTTCAAAAAAAATATCCACAGTAAATGGAATACAACTTTTTTGGATCACGTGGGATCACTACCATATAGCATAGAGGTGACTTAGGAATGAATCCAACGGTATCTAGTTTATCTGCGACTTTTTGCGATTATGGCAGATTTTTGTACTTTGATTATGTGCTTTTTTTTCTTTAAATATAGAAAATATGTGTGGGAGCTATATCAATCTATGAACCGATTTTCCCGAAACATATGGACCGATCTTCTTGGTTAAAAAAATAACATTTGCGAAATTTCGGTAAAATCGGATAATAATTACGAACGGTAATGAACGGACGAGGATAAATGGATTAACACGCGGCTGCAAGTTTTATCAAGTACGATTAAAAATAGAGATCTTATTAATATTATAAGGATTATAGTAATTTGTATACTTCACTTTTTCTACAAAACCTATAAAAATGTAGTGACAATAAAATATATACGCTTCCGCAGTTTGTGTGTATTAGGGTGGACCGATTATTTTTTGTTTTTAATTTAACTTTTCTTTTATTATCAGTTTCGACCAATTGCGTAAAGTGCATTATGGTAAAATTTCAGCTTTCAAAAATATTGTAGCCCACAATTTTATCCTATTTAAGTTGTCCTAGTTTCAATTTTAAAAGCATGACAGGTTTTGTAGACTTTTATCGCAATGTTGACAAAAATATTTTTGAACTTCAATGGTCTGTATAAAAAGTCGCTTTTGAAGCCCCACTGTGCGATAAATGGTAACAGTAAGAAAAATCTGGCTACACCAAATTATTCTCCAAAGAATTCTCTTGAAGATGGTCCAAACCGTAGGACTCTTTCTCTAACGGTATGGTCGTGAGATAAAAAATACTGCTATGCGCGCGTATTCACCCATTTTTTCCCATTGTGCGACGCAAAAAAAGTGCTATGAGAATTGCCACCGGATGTGTCCAGATGTCGAGTGTGGACCATCTACTGGAGGAGACAAAGATGCAGTCGGTAGAACAACATAATGTGTTGCTTGCTAGACAAAATCTTCTGGCCTACCATCCGCCTGGTCATCCAAACCATCACATTGTGATGCAGGATCCACCTCCACGACACATCCGGAAGGACATCAGGCGCTACGGCCCGGACAACCGATCGTCAATCGCAGTAGGCCTGAAACAGCTGCACACGATGGCGGTAACGCAAGCCGTCGCAAGTTACATCCTCAATAATGTCCTTCAAAGTCATCCTCCGGCAATCTCAGATAGTGAGAGTCTTTTGTCCAGATCATCTTAGCTCAACTCAGATCTGGATGGAGCAATATTCTAAACTCCTATCGAGCTAGAATAATCCCGGGCACTGAAGACCAATGCCCAAGCTGCCGACAAAGCCCGCACAATGCAGCACATCTGTTTGCATGCGTCCTCTTGAACTTTGGGTCAATCCGGTGGAAGCGCAAATTTCCTGCAACTTTCACAATCCCACATCACCTCATAACATCACATAACACCATCATCCCACACATCAACATCCATCATCCCACACATCAACACACCCCTCATCCAACATATCTCACACACCATATAATAACTAACTATAATATCTTGAATAGGGAAAAACAGTTGGAAACAGAAGACCTGTTACAACAAAATTTTTTAGAGTCTTTGTTGGAGTGTTCTGTAATATTCTGTAAAGACACAGCTCAACTCCTTGTATAGCTATTTCACGGATGCTACTCCGATCATTCAGCGAGGTTTAGCTGTGATTATTCAGTCAAAAATACAGCTCTAAGGGCATAGCTTCTCCTTTATTTTGTTTTTGACATGGAAATCTATTCCGAAGCCTTCCGTATTAAAATTGTGCCTGAATTAACTAATAATGTGTTCACGCAGCAAACTTTGCTTACCCATATGTTTGAACCGTTTTTACATGGAAAGGAGAAAAACAAGCCTAACTTCAATTAAAAATGAATTGTTAAAGAAAATAGCTTCCTCACGCGCCTCCTTAATGTATACGATTTTTCTAGTCGGGTGGGGCAGACTATACGCTGCACCTCCCTAACAATGCGCAAAGCACATTGCGATAATAAATTGGTTCGTTTCAGTTAACGAAGTACGTAGCTGCACCTCTTCATCAAGGCTTACTCCAAAAAGAATTGAAGATGTTGATCACAATAAAAAAGATCTGAAAAGATAATCTTAAAGCGCACAGTATACTTTCATAAATCTAGAATCGTAATTAACAAATAGATGAGACTATACATAATCTAAACCGATTTTTATCAACTTGGATCCAAAACCTCATTTCTGCCAAATTATATAAAGATCGGAAGTAAAATACAGTACATACATACTTATATACAGGAACATATATATGTGGTTTTATCTAAATCTTATCTTAGCAGTATTCGAATGAATTATATAAACTTCTTTTTGCCAAATTTTGTAATGCTCGGAAGTTAATGTACAACTTCTATAGTACTTTGATACCAAATTGGGAGGAACATATATATCGAGCTATATCTAAATCTGAACCGATGTTGGCAGTATTTATTCACGTAATCAGAAACCTCATTCTGCCGAATATTGTTCTGATCGGATATAAAATACAGTTTCTACAGTCCGTACATGTCAAATCGGGAGTAACATATACATATATGGGTGCTATATCTAATTCTCAACCGATATAATTTTGATCAATAACTATGCCAAGTTCTATAATAAGGTGTCCTTAAATATAAAGGGTCCGCCATCTAACGTTTTTTTCAACTAGTGCTTATTTCGTGAATGGTAACACTTAGCTCATGTCTGATTTGACAGATAATTAGTTTCATCCTTCCGCTGAACGAATATGTATATATTGCGAATATTGCGACATTACTATGAAAATCATGGTAATGTTGCAGAATGTGTGCGAAAATTGCGTACGGATTTTGGAAGAAGAGAAGCACCGTCAGCTCCGTATGTTCGTTATCTTGTGAAAAAGTGAAAGAAACTGGCATCCTCATCGATAAACCAAAGCGTGAAAAGCCAAAAACACTGCGTACACCCGAGAATATTGCTGCTGTGGCAGAAAGTGTGCGTGAAGCGCCATCAACATCAATTCACCGTCGTTCTCAACAATTGAACATTTCGGAGATATCATTGAGACGAATTTAGCATAAAGACCTTGGAATGACGCCATACAAAGTCCAATTGGTTCAGGAGTTGAAGCCAACTGACCATCGAATGCGTTTTCAGTAGTTTTTTTTTATAGCATTTTCAAAAAAAAACTAGTAAGAAAGTTTCAGTCGGGTAAACCGACTAAGGTATACCCTCACTTTGTGAGTAATGTAATATTGAATCTTACACAAATTATTCTGTCAATTTTTTTGGGAGGTACCAGAAGGGGTTTAAGAAATACACCTATATTTCGCTGAACAGTAGATACTTTAAATACATTGCACTGTGCCGAATTGTAACCGTTTATATGGACTGGTATATTAACGTTGAGATATTAAATTGTGGTATAATTTGGCCATTTTGTGTGGGAGGTACAAAAAGGGGCGTGGTGGTAACGCTCAATTTTCACTGGACTATAGGCATTATAAAAGCATTACACTGTACCAAATTTCAAGTAATTGTATACACTGATATTAATGTTATAAACTGTTAACTTTTGGTGCAAAATGGTACCTTTGTGTGGGAGGTCAAAAAGGGGCGTGGAAATAGCGTCCATTTTTCACAGTGCAAAAGACACTAAATCGAAATTTAACACGAAGAAAGAGCAATCGAGGCCGGTAGGCCTCGATTGCTCTTTCGCGTGTTAAATTTCAATTTCGTTTTTATTTATTTAATCGTTTCTGTCGCAATAATCAAACACCGCAGTCGTTTCACCAAATTCACTTCACCGTGGTTGTGTTGGTTGTGTTTGTGTACACACTCTTGAGATGGTCGATTCTTGAATGAAATGCGTGCTCGCGCTCTTTACCTGTTATACGTACGTCTGACCTGCCTCCTGTTTTCGTTCCCATCGCTGTCTCCAAGTACACCAGTACATGACATGGTCTCTGAAAATTGTTGATTAGATACTCTTTCTTTTATTTGTTGTTGTTTAGCATTTGGTGAACTCTTATCATATGTTTTGAGCAACCATATGTTTAATGGTGGAAATCTGTTTATTCACCATGACAAGTAGATAGATTACACCTTATCGGCGCACTATGGGCGGAAATCGAAAATTGTGGCCAAAATTCAAATTTTATGGCATATTGAAAAAAGGATTATGACAATCTGTTGAGCACATATTCAGTATATTGTATCCAAAATATAAACAAAATATCTTAATATGTAGATGATGCCCAAAGTTAGGCATATATTTGAATCTGCATTGATATTAATTAGTTTGCTGACATTTGAAAAGTTAAAAATGAAAAACAAATTGATTTTGGTCCAATTAACTTCAACTTCAACATCAACTTAAACCATGCTTTATGAGGTATGAAATCATATATAGTCGCTTGAAATATTTATTTGTAATCGTTGATAAAATTTACATGGAAATACAATCCTTTTGTTGGCAGACAAATTTTATTTTTCTTACTTTTTTTCTTTATTTTTGTGTATAAGGCGTATTTTTAACGGCTTCAAATGAAGAGATATTTCAAAGCAAAAAAACATTTTTTTTGTTTTTCAAAAAAAATATCCACAGTAAATGGAATACAACTTTTTTGGATCACGTGGGATCACTACCATATAGCATAGAGGTGACTTAGGAATGAATCCAACGGTATCTAGTTTATCTGCGACTTTTTGCGATTATGGCAGATTTTTGTACTTTGATTATGTGCTTTTTTTTCTTTAAATATAGAAAATATGTGTGGGAGCTATATCAATCTATGAACCGATTTTCCCGAAACATATGGACCGATCTTCTTGGTTAAAAAAATAACATTTGCGAAATTTCGGTAAAATCGGATAATAATTACGAACGGTAATGAACGGACGAGGATAAATGGATTAACACGCGGCTGCAAGTTTTATCAAGTACGATTAAAAATAGAGATCTTATTAATATTATAAGGATTATAGTAATTTGTATACTTCACTTTTTCTACAAAACCTATAAAAATGTAGTGACAATAAAATATATACGCTTCCGCAGTTTGTGTGTATTAGGGTGGACCGATTATTTTTTGTTTTTAATTTAACTTTTCTTTTATTATCAGTTTCGACCAATTGCGTAAAGTGCATTATGGTAAAATTTCAGCTTTCAAAAATATTGTAGCCCACAATTTTATCCTATTTAAGTTGTCCTAGTTTCAATTTTAAAAGCATGACAGGTTTTGTAGACTTTTATCGCAATGTTGACAAAAATATTTTTGAACTTCAATGGTCTGTATAAAAAGTCGCTTTTGAAGCCCCACTGTGCGATAAATGGTAACAGTAAGAAAAATCTGGCTACACCAAATTATTCTCCAAAGAATTCTCTTGAAGATGGTCCAAACCGTAGGACTCTTTCTCTAACGGTATGGTCGTGAGATAAAAAATACTGCTATGCGCGCGTATTCACCCATTTTTTCCCATTGTGCGACGCAAAAAAAGTGCTATGAGAATTGCCACCGGATGTGTCCAGATGTCGAGTGTGGACCATCTACTGGAGGAGACAAAGATGCAGTCGGTAGAACAACATAATGTGTTGCTTGCTAGACAAAATCTTCTGGCCTACCATCCGCCTGGTCATCCAAACCATCACATTGTGATGCAGGATCCACCTCCACGACACATCCGGAAGGACATCAGGCGCTACGGCCCGGACAACCGATCGTCAATCGCAGTAGGCCTGAAACAGCTGCACACGATGGCGGTAACGCAAGCCGTCGCAAGTTACATCCTCAATAATGTCCTTCAAAGTCATCCTCCGGCAATCTCAGATAGTGAGAGTCTTTTGTCCAGATCATCTTAGCTCAACTCAGATCTGGATGGAGCAATATTCTAAACTCCTATCGAGCTAGAATAATCCCGGGCACTGAAGACCAATGCCCAAGCTGCCGACAAAGCCCGCACAATGCAGCACATCTGTTTGCATGCGTCCTCTTGAACTTTGGGTCAATCCGGTGGAAGCGCAAATTTCCTGCAACTTTCACAATCCCACATCACCTCATAACATCACATAACACCATCATCCCACACATCAACATCCATCATCCCACACATCAACACACCCCTCATCCAACATATCTCACACACCATATAATAACTAACTATAATATCTTGAATAGGGAAAAACAGTTGGAAACAGAAGACCTGTTACAACAAAATTTTTTAGAGTCTTTGTTGGAGTGTTCTGTAATATTCTGTAAAGACACAGCTCAACTCCTTGTATAGCTATTTCACGGATGCTACTCCGATCATTCAGCGAGGTTTAGCTGTGATTATTCAGTCAAAAATACAGCTCTAAGGGCATAGCTTCTCCTTTATTTTGTTTTTGACATGGAAATCTATTCCGAAGCCTTCCGTATTAAAATTGTGCCTGAATTAACTAATAATGTGTTCACGCAGCAAACTTTGCTTACCCATATGTTTGAACCGTTTTTACATGGAAAGGAGAAAAACAAGCCTAACTTCAATTAAAAATGAATTGTTAAAGAAAATAGCTTCCTCACGCGCCTCCTTAATGTATACGATTTTTCTAGTCGGGTGGGGCAGACTATACGCTGCACCTCCCTAACAATGCGCAAAGCACATTGCGATAATAAATTGGTTCGTTTCAGTTAACGAAGTACGTAGCTGCACCTCTTCATCAAGGCTTACTCCAAAAAGAATTGAAGATGTTGATCACAATAAAAAAGATCTGAAAAGATAATCTTAAAGCGCACAGTATACTTTCATAAATCTAGAATCGTAATTAACAAATAGATGAGACTATACATAATCTAAACCGATTTTTATCAACTTGGATCCAAAACCTCATTTCTGCCAAATTATATAAAGATCGGAAGTAAAATACAGTACATACATACTTATATACAGGAACATATATATGTGGTTTTATCTAAATCTTATCTTAGCAGTATTCGAATGAATTATATAAACTTCTTTTTGCCAAATTTTGTAATGCTCGGAAGTTAATGTACAACTTCTATAGTACTTTGATACCAAATTGGGAGGAACATATATATCGAGCTATATCTAAATCTGAACCGATGTTGGCAGTATTTATTCACGTAATCAGAAACCTCATTCTGCCGAATATTGTTCTGATCGGATATAAAATACAGTTTCTACAGTCCGTACATGTCAAATCGGGAGTAACATATACATATATGGGTGCTATATCTAATTCTCAACCGATATAATTTTGATCAATAACTATGCCAAGTTCTATAATAAGGTGTCCTTAAATATAAAGGGTCCGCCATCTAACGTTTTTTTCAACTAGTGCTTATTTCGTGAATGGTAACACTTAGCTCATGTCTGATTTGACAGATAATTAGTTTCATCCTTCCGCTGAACGAATATGTATATATTGCGAATATTGCGACATTACTATGAAAATCATGGTAATGTTGCAGAATGTGTGCGAAAATTGCGTACGGATTTTGGAAGAAGAGAAGCACCGTCAGCTCCGTATGTTCGTTATCTTGTGAAAAAGTGAAAGAAACTGGCATCCTCATCGATAAACCAAAGCGTGAAAAGCCAAAAACACTGCGTACACCCGAGAATATTGCTGCTGTGGCAGAAAGTGTGCGTGAAGCGCCATCAACATCAATTCACCGTCGTTCTCAACAATTGAACATTTCGGAGATATCATTGAGACGAATTTAGCATAAAGACCTTGGAATGACGCCATACAAAGTCCAATTGGTTCAGGAGTTGAAGCCAACTGACCATCGAATGCGTTTTCAGTAGTTTTTTTTTATAGCATTTTCAAAAAAAAAATAGTAAGAAAGTTTCAGTCGGGTAAACCGACTAAGGTATACCCTCACTTTGTGAGTAATGTAATATTGAATCTTACACAAATTATTCTGTCAATTTTTTTGGGAGGTACCAGAAGGGGTTTAAGAAATACACCTATATTTCGCTGAACAGTAGATACTTTAAATACATTGCACTGTGCCGAATTGTAACCGTTTATATGGACTGGTATATTAACGTTGAGATATTAAATTGTGGTATAATTTGGCCATTTTGTGTGGGAGGTACAAAAAGGGGCGTGGTGGTAACGCTCAATTTTCACTGGACTATAGGCATTATAAAAGCATTACACTGTACCAAATTTCAAGTAATTGTATACACTGATATTAATGTTATAAACTGTTAACTTTTGGTGCAAAATGGTACCTTTGTGTGGGAGGTCAAAAAGGGGCGTGGAAATAGCGTCCATTTTTCACAGTGCAAAAGACACTAAATCGAAATTTAACACGAAGAAAGAGCAATCGAGGCCGGTAGGCCTCGATTGCTCTTTCGCGTGTTAAATTTCAATTTCGTTTTTATTTATTTAATCGTTTCTGTCGCAATAATCAAACACCGCAGTCGTTTCACCAAATTCACTTCACCGTGGTTGTGTTGGTTGTGTTTGTGTACACACTCTTGAGATGGTCGATTCTTGAATGAAATGCGTGCTCGCGCTCTTTACCTGTTATACGTACGTCTGACCTGCCTCCTGTTTTCGTTCCCATCGCTGTCTCCAAGTACACCAGTACATGCACATGGTCTCTGAAAATTGTTGATTAGATACTCTTTCTTTTATTTGTTGTTGTTTAGCATTTGGTGAACTCTTATCATATGTTTTGAGCAACCATATGTTTAATGGTGGAAATCTGTTTATTCACCATGACAAGTAGATAGATTACACCTTATCGGCGCACTATGGGCGGAAATCGAAAATTGTGGCCAAAATTCAAATTTTATGGCATATTGAAAAAAGGATTATGACAATCTGTTGAGCACATATTCAGTATATTGTATCCAAAATATAAACAAAATATCTTAATATGTAGATAATGCCCAAAGTTAGGCATATATTTGAATCTGCATTGATATTAATTAGTTTGCTGACATTTGAAAAGTTAAAAATGAAAAACAAATTGATTTTGGTCCAATTAACTTCAACTTCAACATCAACTTAAACCATGCTTTATGAGGTATGAAATCATATATAGTCGCTTGAAATATTTATTTGTAATCGTTGATAAAATTTACATGGAAATACAATCCTTTTGTTGGCAGACAAATTTTATTTTTCTTACTTTTTTTCTTTATTTTTGTGTATAAGGCGTATTTTTAACGGCTTCAAATGAAGAGATATTTCAAAGCAAAAAAACATTTTTTTTGTTTTTCAAAAAAAATATCCACAGTAAATGGAATACAACTTTTTTGGATCACGTGGGATCACTACCATATAGCATAGAGGTGACTTAGGAATGAATCCAACGGTATCTAGTTTATCTGCGACTTTTTGCGATTATGGCAGATTTTTGTACTTTGATTATGTGCTTTTTTTTCTTTAAATATAGAAAATATGTGTGGGAGCTATATCAATCTATGAACCGATTTTCCCGAAACATATGGACCGATCTTCTTGGTTAAAAAAATAACATTTGCGAAATTTCGGTAAAATCGGATAATAATTACGAACGGTAATGAACGGACGAGGATAAATGGATTAACACGCGGCTGCAAGTTTTATCAAGTACGATTAAAAATAGAGATCTTATTAATATTATAAGGATTATAGTAATTTGTATACTTCACTTTTTCTACAAAACCTATAAAAATGTAGTGACAATAAAATATATACGCTTCCGCAGTTTGTGTGTATTAGGGTGGACCGATTATTTTTTGTTTTTAATTTAACTTTTCTTTTATTATCAGTTTCGACCAATTGCGTAAAGTGCATTATGGTAAAATTTCAGCTTTCAAAAATATTGTAGCCCACAATTTTATCCTATTTAAGTTGTCCTAGTTTCAATTTTAAAAGCATGACAGGTTTTGTAGACTTTTATCGCAATGTTGACAAAAATATTTTTGAACTTCAATGGTCTGTATAAAAAGTCGCTTTTGAAGCCCCACTGTGCGATAAATGGTAACAGTAAGAAAAATCTGGCTACACCAAATTATTCTCCAAAGAATTCTCTTGAAGATGGTCCAAACCGTAGGACTCTTTCTCTAACGGTATGGTCGTGAGATAAAAAATACTGCTATGCGCGCGTATTCACCCATTTTTTCCCATTGTGCGACGCAAAAAAAGTGCTATGAGAATTGCCACCGGATGTGTCCAGATGTCGAGTGTGGACCATCTACTGGAGGAGACAAAGATGCAGTCGGTAGAACAACATAATGTGTTGCTTGCTAGACAAAATCTTCTGGCCTACCATCCGCCTGGTCATCCAAACCATCACATTGTGATGCAGGATCCACCTCCACGACACATCCGGAAGGACATCAGGCGCTACGGCCCGGACAACCGATCGTCAATCGCAGTAGGCCTGAAACAGCTGCACACGATGGCGGTAACGCAAGCCGTCGCAAGTTACATCCTCAATAATGTCCTTCAAAGTCATCCTCCGGCAATCTCAGATAGTGAGAGTCTTTTGTCCAGATCATCTTAGCTCAACTCAGATCTGGATGGAGCAATATTCTAAACTCCTATCGAGCTAGAATAATCCCGGGCACTGAAGACCAATGCCCAAGCTGCCGACAAAGCCCGCACAATGCAGCACATCTGTTTGCATGCGTCCTCTTGAACTTTGGGTCAATCCGGTGGAAGCGCAAATTTCCTGCAACTTTCACAATCCCACATCACCTCATAACATCACATAACACCATCATCCCACACATCAACATCCATCATCCCACACATCAACACACCCCTCATCCAACATATCTCACACACCATATAATAACTAACTATAATATCTTGAATAGGGAAAAACAGTTGGAAACAGAAGACCTGTTACAACAAAATTTTTTAGAGTCTTTGTTGGAGTGTTCTGTAATATTCTGTAAAGACACAGCTCAACTCCTTGTATAGCTATTTCACGGATGCTACTCCGATCATTCAGCGAGGTTTAGCTGTGATTATTCAGTCAAAAATACAGCTCTAAGGGCATAGCTTCTCCTTTATTTTGTTTTTGACATGGAAATCTATTCCGAAGCCTTCCGTATTAAAATTGTGCCTGAATTAAGTAATAATGTGTTCACGCAGCAAACTTTGCTTACCCATATGTTTGAACCGTTTTTACATGGAAAGGAGAAAAACAAGCCTAACTTCAATTAAAAATGAATTGTTAAAGAAAATAGCTTCCTCACGCGCCTCCTTAATGTATACGATTTTTCTAGTCGGGTGGGGCAGACTATACGCTGCACCTCCCTAACAATGCGCAAAGCACATTGCGATAATAAATTGGTTCGTTTCAGTTAACGAAGTACGTAGCTGCACCTCTTCATCAAGGCTTACTCCAAAAAGAATTGAAGATGTTGATCACAATAAAAAAGATCTGAAAAGATAATCTTAAAGCGCACAGTATACTTTCATAAATCTAGAATCGTAATTAACAAATAGATGAGACTATACATAATCTAAACCGATTTTTATCAACTTGGATCCAAAACCTCATTTCTGCCAAATTATATAAAGATCGGAAGTAAAATACAGTACATACATACTTATATACAGGAACATATATATGTGGTTTTATCTAAATCTTATCTTAGCAGTATTCGAATGAATTATATAAACTTCTTTTTGCCAAATTTTGTAATGCTCGGAAGTTAATGTACAACTTCTATAGTACTTTGATACCAAATTGGGAGGAACATATATATCGAGCTATATCTAAATCTGAACCGATGTTGGCAGTATTTATTCACGTAATCAGAAACCTCATTCTGCCGAATATTGTTCTGATCGGATATAAAATACAGTTTCTACAGTCCGTACATGTCAAATCGGGAGTAACATATACATATATGGGTGCTATATCTAATTCTCAACCGATATAATTTTGATCAATAACTATGCCAAGTTCTATAATAAGGTGTCCTTAAATATAAAGGGTCCGCCATCTAACGTTTTTTTCAACTAGTGCTTATTTCGTGAATGGTAACACTTAGCTCATGTCTGATTTGACAGATAATTAGTTTCATCCTTCCGCTGAACGAATATGTATATATTGCGAATATTGCGACATTACTATGAAAATCATGGTAATGTTGCAGAATGTGTGCGAAAATTGCGTACGGATTTTGGAAGAAGAGAAGCACCGTCAGCTCCGTATGTTCGTTATCTTGTGAAAAAGTGAAAGAAACTGGCATCCTCATCGATAAACCAAAGCGTGAAAAGCCAAAAACACTGCGTACACCCGAGAATATTGCTGCTGTGGCAGAAAGTGTGCGTGAAGCGCCATCAACATCAATTCACCGTCGTTCTCAACAATTGAACATTTCGGAGATATCATTGAGACGAATTTAGCATAAAGACCTTGGAATGACGCCATACAAAGTCCAATTGGTTCAGGAGTTGAAGCCAACTGACCATCGAATGCGTTTTCAGTAGTTTTTTTTTATAGCATTTTCAAAAAAAAAATAGTAAGAAAGTTTCAGTCGGGTAAACCGACTAAGGTATACCCTCACTTTGTGAGTAATGTAATATTGAATCTTACACAAATTATTCTGTCAATTTTTTTGGGAGGTACCAGAAGGGGTTTAAGAAATACACCTATATTTCGCTGAACAGTAGATACTTTAAATACATTGCACTGTGCCGAATTGTAACCGTTTATATGGACTGGTATATTAACGTTGAGATATTAAATTGTGGTATAATTTGGCCATTTTGTGTGGGAGGTACAAAAAGGGGCGTGGTGGTAACGCTCAATTTTCACTGGACTATAGGCATTATAAAAGCATTACACTGTACCAAATTTCAAGTAATTGTATACACTGATATTAATGTTATAAACTGTTAACTTTTGGTGCAAAATGGTACCTTTGTGTGGGAGGTCAAAAAGGGGCGTGGAAATAGCGTCCATTTTTCACAGTGCAAAAGACACTATAAAAGCATTACACTGTAAAAAATTTCAAGTATTTTTATACACTGGTATTAATGTTATAAGCTGTTATCTTTTGGTGCAAAATGGTACATTTGTGTGGGAAGTACCAAAAGGGGCGTAGCAACATGGTGTAAGAGGTACCAAAAGGGGCGTGAATATGACGCCCATTTTTCACTGGACTGTAGGCACTATGAAAGCATTACACTGTACAAAATTTCAAGTATTTTTATGCACTGGTATTAATGTTATAAGCTGTTAACTTTTGGTGCAAAATGGTGCATTTGTGTGGGAAGTACCAAAAGGGGCGTAGCAACATGGCCCATTTTTCTCGAGTTGATAGCGACTAATAAACTAATGCTATGTGTGGAATTTCAGAAGATTCGAATAAGTAGTATAGCAGTTATTAAAGATTCAATATTTCACAACATTTTAACACTTTGTGGGGGAGGTACTAGAAGGAGTGGACCAATATGGCCCATCTTCGAACTTAGCCGGAGATAGAAAAAAATATTACCACGTACCAAATTTGAAGTCAATCGGTTACTCCTTTCGAGAGTTATCGTGCGCACCAGCCAGCAGACACACAGACAGACAGACAGATAGACAGACGGACGGACATTGCTCATTCGTCTTAACATGACCCAAAACGAATATCCGCCGAACATACTTAGGGTCTTAGATCACTCCTTCGATGTGTTACACTCTTTTTCGTAGCAAATGATACCCTCGTCACACTAAAGTGAGGGTATAAAAAAGTTATTTGGCGGACCCTTTACATTCCACTAGAATCAGTTCTCTAAAATCGTTACATAGAATTATGAAATTGTCAAATGCTTTTCTATTCTGAAAGAAAATTTCAAATGGTTGCAAAATGAACACATTTTCAGGAAATAAATATGTATAACAAGATTAACTTCCACACCCAATACGCATAATTTTACCTTTGATAGAAAAACTAACGAGGTGTTTGTGTTTTAGGAAATAAAATAGCGTTTTATTTTTATAGAATTCAAAATTGGCTTTCTATAAGGACATATATTGGATTAATTCTGAAGACTAAGTAGATAGGGGAAAATGGTACCAAAATGATCGTGGGGGTACTTCGGTACTTTTGAAATTGGAAAAGTACTAAGAATCTTCTTTCTGCTAAATTTCGTAATGATCGGATATAAAATACAACTTCTATAGCGATTTGATGTCACATCGGGCGGAACATATCTATTCAATAGGGTTAGGGTTCCTTAGGCTAACCAAGATATAAGTGCCAAATTTCATCGCGATAAGACAATCATTTTGAGCTGTACCTTGATTACAAGAATACTTACACAGACAGACGGACAGAGCTAAATCGACTCAGAAAGTGATTCTAAGTCGATCAGCATAATAATAAACGATGGGTCTATCTCATCTCCTTAACCCCCATTAACACAATACAAAATAACCGAGCGTTAGTGCTAACGAAAGTTAAATTGTATGGAAATTGACAGCTATAACCCATAGTTAGCTCTAAAACGTAGTTTATTTTTTATTGTTAACGGCCCTTAGGTGTTACAAACAAATGCCCTGTACCACAGTGTGGTGTCGGGTATAATTAATAAATATGTGTATATCAGCAAAAGTGAAATTATCTAAGAAATAAATTATACCAAATGTATCGTATTTTGGATAATTATAAAAACACTGAATCAAACTCAATTAATTTCTAAGCAGTCTCAGTTTGGTCGACTAATTTTGGAATTTCCCATATACTCGTATGTATACAGATAAACTCACCACACGACGGCGGAAGGTTAATTCAGGTAAAAAACAGCAACAAAAAGAAGAAGCAGACATTTGTTTGTTTACATTCTCGAAAGAAAAAGCTATAGATTAGAGGATAATTTACCATTTACGGATTTCCGTGAAATTTGCAATGCAAACAAAACCCACATTAAAATTGCACAAAAGTGAAGTGTTCCTATATTTTAGTGTTTATGTAGTTTATATTGGCTACGAGTTGTGGGCGTTGGTCAAAGCCCGGCATAAAATTCTGGCAATAGCTCAATATGAATTCCCTCAAGGATGGTCGGTGCTCAAATCACACAAAGATGACACAAATGATGAACTCTACGCTTTCACGGAGTACATTAAACAGTACTGGTATTGGTACTTATTTCATTTGGCTGCCAGTAGCATCATTAGGCGCTATAGACCGAAATGGCAAAGCGTGACAAATACCATAGTTTGCAGTATCGTTTTGGTGTGTACTATGAAATTCATATCGATAGCTTTAATAAGCTGCCTCATAGTTTCCTACTACCTAATAGCAAGAAAGCATTCAAAGATTTGTGTATGGCTACTCTCAGTTGGCTGGATGATTGTGATGATCTTTATGAAGTCGAACAAAACTCTACAAGAATCCATGGGTTACATGGAATTTCATCATGTTATGGTCTCCCTGTGCTGGTGTATTCTGCGGGGATGCAGCTATAGTTTGCAATTAGCAAAGTCCTTTAGAGACGGAGAAACTGATCTGGAGAGGAGATATGCATTGTCCCACTTCCTGGGCTACAGTTTGTATTTTCCCTGTTTTACTCTGGGACCTTTTATGGGATATCATCGATATGCGACTCTATTATTGCCAAAGGATAGTACAGAGGCAATGGCAGGTTGTACCAGATTAACATTATTCCTGTGGCAAATTGCACGAGTGGCTTTTTGGTGGCTAGTGTTGGAAATCGCTGTGCACTACATTTATGTACATTATATGGCTCTGGATATTGAAGCTATCAAAGTGCTGGATACCAAATTCGGTCTATATGCCGTGGGATATTTTATGGGACAATTCTTCTTCATGCACTACATGTAAGATTCTTCTCTTTACTATTATTATTTATTTTCATCATAGATTATAAAAAATAATACATTTTTCTAATGTAGTATAGTGTATGGTCTGGGTATAGCATTTGCCCAATACGATGGCCTAAATCCTCCACGAAAACCTCGCTGCATTGGATTGGTTCACAACTATTCCGATATGTGGAAATATTTTGATGAGGGCCTCTATGAGTTCCTCTTTACCCATATTTATGCCGAGCTCTGCCACAAATATTCCTCTCCTCTGAGGAAAATTCTATCTACTGCAGCTACTTTTTCATTTGTCTTCCTGTGGCATGGTCATTATTGGTATGTCTTCGTTTGGAGTGTTTTGAATTTTTGCTGTTTGGTATTGGAGAAAGTGGTGAAGACATTGACCTCATCGCCCAAGTATAATGAGCTAATGAAGCAGCAAGTTGGACTAAGCGATAGTGGTCTACAGCGTTTTAATGCCTTCCTGGGTTCTCAGATATTCATACCCGCCGCCTTTTCCAATTGTTACTTTATAAGTGGCTTAGATGTTGGAAATTACCTAATGCGTGAGGCATATTTGGGCGGTTGGTGGAACTACTTGACATTAACTTTTTGTACTTATTGTTTTTTTCAGTGTTGTGAGATTATAATGCACAAAAGGTTTAAATAATCGAATGTTAATACATTGTAAATTATGTAAATAAATTACAGTTAAGAAATACATTTTTTACCAACAAATGTAATAATAATTAATAGTGTTTTAATTCACATGTTGCAATTAGAACGAAAAGGTAATGTTCTATTCGAGAATGTGTAGTCCACTTTAATTACTAAAAAACATTAGCCGAGAGTAGTCGAATCTAGTTTGGAGGAAGATCTCAGTGGTCGACCCTAGTGTAGAGAAATGCCACAGTGGTCGACTCTAGTATAGAGATAGGCTACAGTGGTCGACTCCAGGATAGAGGAAGACGTCAGTGATCGACTCCAGAATAGAGGAAGACCTCAGTGGTCGACTCTGGTATAGAGAAAGGCTACAGTGGTCGACTATAATATAGAGAAAGACCGCAGTGGTCGACTACAGTATAGAGGAAGACCTCAGTGGTCGACTACAGTATAGAGGAAGACCTCAGTGGTCGACTACAGTATAGAGAAAGGCTACAGTGGTCGACTATAATATAGAGAAAGACCGCAGTGGTCGACTACAGTTTAGAGGAAGACCTCAGTGGTCGACCTTAGTATGGAGAAAGACCTCTGTTATCGTCTCCAGTATAGAGTAATACCTCAGAAATCGACTCTAGTATAGGGAAAGACCTCAGTGGTCGACTCTAGTATAGGGACAGACCTCAGTGGTCGACTCTAGTATAGGGAAAGACCTCAGTGGTCGACTCTAGTAAAAGGAAACTCTCAGTTATCGACTCTAGAATTGAGTCGGTCCTCGGCGATCGGCTCTAGTATAGAGAAATGTCTCAGTGGTCGACTCTAGTATTAAGAAAGTCCTAAGTGGTCGACTCTAGTATTAAGAAAGTCCTCAGTGGTCGACTCTAGTATTAAGAAAGTCCTCAGTGGTCGACTCTAGTATAGGGGAAGACCCAAGTCGTCGATTCTAGTATAGATGAATACCTCAGTGCTCAACTCTAGCACACTATGCAACATAACAAAAATATCAGAATTAGAAAATATAATTTTAGTGGAGGAGGTTGTATATCGTTTGCTACGGGCCAAAAATGTAACACATCGAAGGTGTGACCAAATATACCTTAAGTATATTCAGCGGAAATCTGTTTTACGATATGTTAAGTCATTTCGGCAATGTCTGCCCCTCGGTCTGTCTGTCTGGCTGGTACGCACGATAACTTTTGTATTGTCGTTTCTTGAGATATGCTACAACTAGATTATTAAAATTCACCCATTTTGATTTATTTAAAGTTATCAACAGAAATAACATTATTATTGTTATTTGATAACTTGGTAGATTGTTTTTTAAATTTGTTTTTCTAAAATTAAAATTTTCATGGAAGTTGCCTTTGTCTTGAATTATATTATAAGCTCGATAAAGCCGGGATAACATTTAAATTAAAGGAAATTGTGAGGGCAGAAATTGTAGTGCAGAAAACCAAAATAAAAAATATGAACAATTATTTTTTGAGTTTCCGTTACTTTTCCAAATTGGTCATAATTTCTTCATAGATTTTTTTCAAATAGCCATTGTTTTTTCGCTAGGATGTTAGCTTTATACTTACAAGAAAGTGGCGACATTACAAATTCTACTGGGGTCGGCCTTTGTAGGAAGTCCGCCAGATCATGCCAGCACCGATGTTCGCAAGTTTATCAAACAGGTTGGTTCCGATCAGGGGCAACTGAGGCCGTGGCATCACTAGGGACATCTATTGGTGTATGAGAGCTGGTAACTAGCATCTCATCTTAAAACGCTAAAACTCATGAATATTATATAAAATATATCCTAATTAAAGATATCCCTAATGGAATGTTCAAACCTCCACGCCTTACGAACTCTTACTTTCATAAAATCTCTTTCAACAAAAGTAGTTATGTGTATGAAATAAAGAAATTTCAATAAATAAATTCCATAATAAAAATAGCTATTTGTAGTTTTTTAGAAAATCATTTAACCACGCGAAAACGGCATGAAATAATGGACCTTTTTTTGGTAAATTTATGAGAAAATCATATTACAATTATCGCGAAATGAGAGTTTTTTTGCTCTCCTGAAATATTAGAAAAAAACACAACTAATTTTGCCACGACGGCGACGTGGCCAATTTCACCAAGCAATTGAAATTCGCCACCGTTTTTTGTATTTTTTCTATTGCATTGAAATAGACAGAATGTACCTGAAACATATGGCCTCAAACCAGAAGCAATTCTGACCGACTATCTACAAAAATATGAAGATCTGTCAGATATTGGCTTTCGGCATATTGCTGAAATGGCTATAACATTGTAATTTATCTAACGATTTTCGATATATGGGTAATTCCACAAAAAGGTCCACCGTAATCAAAAAAATTAAAGCTAATAAAATCGCATTAAGGTAATTTATTAGTATACAAAAATATTCAAATTTTAATTAAATGGAGAAATTTCGAATGTATTTACACAATATTTTAAGAAAAAAACAATTGCGTAGTGGCAAATTGTAGTGTTGGTTCATTTACGCATTTTTATTGCCTTTTTTTTTAAATTAACCTCGTAAATAGAGGCTTATGTAAAAAGAGGCTTATTATAAATAATCTTCCTAAGAGCAATATTAATCATAAATAAAAGAGTCGAGGCAAAAAAAAAGGGTAATAACGGTAATTTTTGGCTTATCTCTACTACAAATTCTATTGTCACGTTCGACACCGAAAAGAAGCATTAGTTGTCAGTAGACCAGAAATATTCAAAGCAAGTACATCAAACTATTGGTAGAAATATAATTTGTATAAAATACAAACATTCAAAAAAAATCAGTTTAAAAAATTATATAGAATTTTTTTGTATCCGTTTGAAGTTTGTCACGTTCGGCACCGTAAGTGAAAAAAAAATAACTTCACGACACTCAATTTTATTTCATCTAGTATTTAAGCTATAATAATTGAGCTAGATGACTGAAATTTGGTATATAATCTTCTTAAAGCTACAGGTAACTTGGGATTGAAAATGGACACTATCGGTCCATTTTTTCATGTAGCCCCCATATATAGCATCTCCCCGATTTGACCTCTTAACGTCATAGAGACCACAAAACTGATCGGGCTGAAAATTGGTAACTGGTGTTTATATATATCCGAAATCCTTCACACGAACAATGGTAGTCATAGGTCCATGTTTTTATACAGCCCTTATACAAAGGTCCTTCTGGATTTGTCTTCGATACGGCATAAAAACCTCGAATTTCAATGAATTGGTCTGAAATTTGGTATAATGAGTTTATTTGTACCCGAAACCATTCATATGCGATCCATGGTAGAGGGTATATAAGATTCGGCATTACCGAACTTAATCCGTCTTTACTTGTTTTATTTAAAAATAGTCATGGAAAAAATGTCACGTTCGAAGCAACTTATAAATTAAATTAAAAAAAAACTACCCAAGATATTTCTATTAAATAAAGAGGATTCAACAACTTCATTATTTTTTAACATTTTAAAATTTTCATCTTTATCATATTCTTTGTAATTTCGCTGAATCTCGTGTTTTTAAAGATGTTCACGAAAATAATAATAATTATAATTCTTCTATTTGCATTCGATTAGCGTTTTTTTATGTTGGCACACGTGCATCGAACATACGTTCTTATGGCGAATTCTTTTCTGCAAAAAATTGCAACATTTTCATTGCCCTTTTTCCGAAAACGGCACTTTTGTGATACTTTTTTGAAATTTGGTAATTAAGTTACTCGAATTTAGTACAACTAAAATTTCAGAAAAGCAATATTATAGTGCAGTTTTCGGAAAAAGGGCAATGCAAGTGTTGCACTTTTTTGCAGAAAAGAATTCGCCATTAGTTGAGTTTGTTTATGTTCAGTCTAGTTTGTTTTTGAGAGACATATGAGTTAGACGTATTTTGGGAACAAGCACAGAGGGCCAAATCTGGTGAATACGGCAAAATTTAACAATTTTTGAACGAACTTCGCTGCCACTGGCTTTGTTTAACTCCGCGCCAGAGTGGCGGGAGTTAAAAAAAGTAAAACGCAAAATTTATTTTTTATTTCAACTATTTTGATTTTATTTTGGCCGTGAGCCGTATGTTTTGCGGGTGAGTTTACAACTAACTTTTAAAAAACGGCGGCGTTACCATCACCATGACGGCGTTAGCAGCAATGCATTTCAGCTGCATCGTTGTTGAAGTGAAGGTAGGGGCGCTGCTGTTGAAGAACAGCTGTTGTCACTTCAACAGGCTTAATGCCCAAAATGTACGAAAAAGTTTTATGCCATGAGTCAACCGATATGCCGGCATCCGCCGCAACTTCTCTAATAGTGATTCGACGATTCTCTATAACAATATTCTTCACTTTCTCAAAATTTTTGATGTGATGGATCTTTCAGACGACGCTCGTCTTCTCGACCTTCTTTGAAAACTTGTACCACTTGCAAACATTTTTCTGACTCAGAGTACAATCACCATGTGTCACTCTCAACATTTCAAGTGCTTTTGAGCACTATATTCCATTTTTATCGTCTCACCTTATAGAGGAGGGTATATATCATTTACTACGAGCCAAAGTGTAATACATCGAAGGAGTGACCTAAGACCCTAAGTATGTTCGGCGGATATCCGTTTTGGGTCATTTTAAGTCGAATGAGCAATGTCCGTCCGTTCGTCTGTCTGTCCGCTGGCTGGTGCGCACGATAACTCTCGAAAGGAGTAACCGATTGACTTCAAATTTGGAAGTGGTAATATTTTCTTCTATCTCCGGCTAAGTTCGAAGACGGGCCATATTAGTCCTCCCTTTCTAGTACCTCCCCCACAAACGGTTAACATTTAGTGAAATATTGATTATTTAATAATTAGATCCTCTGAAATTCTACACATAGTATAGTTTATTAGTCACTATTACCTCGAGAGAAATGGGCGAAGATGCCACGCCCCCTTTGGTACCTCCCACACAAATGGGCAATTTTGAACCAAAAGTTAATAGCTTATAAGTTTATTACCAGTACATAAGAAGACTTCAAATTTTGTACAGTGTAATGGTTTAATAGTACCTACAATACAGTGAAAAATGGGCATTATTGCCACGATCCTTTTGGTACCTCCCACACAAATGGACATTTTTCTACCAAAAGTTAACAGCTTTTAACTTTGCATGCAAATACAGTTGAACTTCGATTAACCGTGATGCTGAGTGGTTGATTTTTTACCTCTATTAACCGTGATTTACATCTATTATCCATGATGCTGAGTGGTTGATTTTTTACCTCTATTATCCGTGATGCACATGTCCATATGACTGCTTGTTTGTTTTTCTTCGCATAATACTCACACATCTCTCATATTAAAATTCGGTGATTCCCCTTTTTCATGAAAGTGTAATTTTCATATCAAATTTCATATGTATTCATTCATCAGTGTGAAATTTGATCTGTCAAGACGTGTTTTCCTTACATCATGCCACCGTCAAAAACTAAATCGAAAAGAGCAAGAAAGGTTCTTTCAATTAAAGAAAAAATGGAGCTGATTAATGAATACTCAAAACGTAAAGTACCTTTTAAAATGTTGTCTGAAAAATATGGAGTTGGCATTCAAACTGTATCCGATTTAATAAAAAACAAAGATCGGATTTTAAAATTTTGCTCCGACACTGATTCAATGCTTGGCCTTATATACACTAAAAACATCCGAAAATCCAAAAGTTGATTTCGCAACATATGAATGGTTTCGGCAAGAAAGTTTTAAGGGAACTCCAATTTCAGGTAAGTTAACTGAAATCGAGATATTGTATGAACATAAACTGAAATTTGCTTCTGAACTTCAGGCGAAATGATTGTCGAAAAGGCAAAAATGTTCCATTTGAAGTTAAACATGAATTCAGAGTGCACTTATTCATTTGGTTGGTTGGATAAATTCAAACAACGTCATGGAATCCGTCGACTGAAATCTACGGGAGAAAAGGAGTGTGCTGATTATGAGTCTGCTACGATGTTTGTGGACGACTTGGATGAAATCATTAAAAACGAACAACTTACAACTGAACAGATCTACAATGCAGACGAAACCAGTCTATTTTGGAGGTGTTTGCCTCTGAGTTCTTTGGCTAGTGGTAATGAATATTCTATTGAAGGGTACAAGGAATCCAAGGAGAGAATCACAGTGCTAGTTTGTTCAAATGCTGCAGGAACTCACAAGTGTAAATTGATGATAATAGGAAAAAGTGCCCATCCAAGAGCTTTAAAAAACGTTGAACACCTTCCTGTGATTTATAAATCTAATAAGAAAGCTTGGGTAACACAACAGCTATTTCTGGAGTGGTTTAATCAAAATTTTGTACCAGAAGCAAAGGAACATCAACGGCGCATCGGTCTCAAAAATAACTGTAAAATACTTTTACTATTAGACAACTGTCCAGCACACCCAGATGCTATGATATCTGAAAAAGTTACAGTAAAATTTCTCCCACCGAATTGCACGTCCTTGATTCAGCCTATGGATCAAGGAGTAATTCGTAGCTTCAAATGTCACTACCGTAAACTGATCGTTCAAAAACTTGTTGGTGCTAATGACAGACGTGAGTTCGTTAAATCTTTGAATATTAAGACAGCTTTGTGGACAGCCGCAGCTTCGTGGGACTCTGTAACTCCAAAAGTTTTAAAAAGAGTTTGGAATAACTTACTATCTCATAATGAAGATGCTCCAAATAGCCTTGTTGAGATACAAACAGATATAACCATACCGTCTGGATGTACGATTGATGCTGTCGAAAAGTGGATGGTGTGCGACTCTGATGTCGCTCCGTTTGCTATTATATCTGAAGACGAAATCGTAGACATGGTTACCCAAAGCCAAGAAGATGATGGAGGAAATGCGGACGAAACGCTTACATTGGCTCAGGCAATAGAGGCTAGTAGTATTTTGTTAGGTTTTTTAGAAAACTTTAATTGTCCAAGTAGTATTTCAGAACCAGATAAAATGCAAATATATCGCATACAAACTCATTTGTTGGAAGAACAATCAAAAGCTAAAAACATAAGACAGACTTCCATAAAAGATTTTTTTAAATAAATTTATGTATTCCTAGAGATATGATAAGTTGTTTATAGACGCAGATTTACAAACTTTTGTCAAAAATAAATAAAAATAATAAAATTTATACATGTAAAATTTTACCTCTTTTAACCGTGATTTTCGGTTATCCGTGAATAGCCCGGTCCCGAACATCACGGTTAATCGAAGTTCAACTGTACTTGAAATTTCGTACAGTGGAATGCTTTTATAGTACCTAGATATAGCCTAGAGAAAAGTGGCCGTAATTGACACGCCCCTTTTGGCACCTCCCACATAAATGGACCATTCTACACCAAAAGTTAACAGCTTATAACTCTAATACCAGTGCATATAAATACTTGAAAATGTGTACAGTGTAATGCTTTTATAGTACCTAGAGTCCAGAGAAAATTTACCGCTATTGGGACGCCTCTTTTGGTACCTCTCACACAAATGGACAATTTTGTACCAAAAGTAAACAGCTTTTAACTTTAATACCAATACATACTTTAAAGTTACTAATTGCAATTTAAATTGATAATAATTTAAATAAAAACAAAAAAAAAAATACTAACATTTTTTTGCGACTCATGGTGAGGATCGGTTTACCCGACTGAACTTTCTTACTTACACACAATTTCATACAAATTCTTTGATCCATTTTTTTCTACAGTACAAAATCGTATCTCTCACAAACAAACTAGACTAAACACAAACAAACTCACCTAAGAACATATCGCACCAGTTCAACAAAAGGGTAACAACTTAAAATTCAGTAGAGGTCAAACACTGTATCTGTTAATACCATTGATATATGTATTACAAAAAAAGAATATGTCATTGCAAGAAAATATCACTGAAAAAAAAGATAACGTTATTTTCTTATTTTGTTGTTTCGTATAGAAAAACAACATCTTTTTTGAGTTATTACTCTTTTCCTGAAAAAGTTTGTATATAAATAGTGGTATTATTATGAGTCGTACCTCTTTAACTTAAAAATCTTACTCGTATTATAAGTTGAAAAGGAGACAACTAACAATATTACTCTTTAGATGATAAATCAAAGGTCCCATTCGCTAGGAGACAATTCAAAATGTAACTGAAAACTCAGAGAGGGAATGAAAAAGGAGAATAATCAATGAACATTTTTTGTAGTGGGTAAAGATGGCCACTGTACGTTGTTTTTGTTTTTGGCAAAAAAAAGCAAAATTTAAAAATTTTAAGATGGTACCCTTTTGTTGAACAGGTGCGCTATTTACCTCGAAAAATTTCAAAATTCACCTTTTCTATTGAACAGATCTCGTATATCAAATTCGTAAGGTCGATAACATCGTATTATCAGAATAAAAACACTATTTTCACAATATTCTGCGTACGACTATTTTTTATTATCTTTTTTGGTTTTGTTTCTAATACATGTCTTAAATAAAACATAGTAATTTAATTAAAATTATGTTCGTCATTTTCCACTTAAATCATTTGCTTAATTTCTCTTTTCGGTTACATGTTTCACAGGAACAACATAAAATCAATTTCTAAATAATATGATGATCATTATATATACGAGTATGTATGTATGTACGAGGAGTTATACTACGTAATGTATGTATGTGTAAGTACAATTCTAACGATACTATACTCAACTTTGGATTTCTTTTCCTCTACACTATAGAGATGAGGAATGAAAAACAAACACAAAGAGGTGAGCAATAATTGTATCTAAAGGAACTAAATATAAATTACAACGCACTCCTCCTCTCTTCTCATTTATTTATTAAAAATAATGATTCTTAATGAAGAAAAATGAAGTGTGGCCGTTGTTGTTGAGGGGAGGGGGTTCTTTGTATGATGAGGCAATGAAAATGAAGCTGTCGCGTGTTTGTTTGTTGTTTAATCACATGTTAACTAAATGCTAACTTAAAATAATTACATGTTGATCTTAAATATTTGGTATTAATTATTATATAAACGAATTGACACTCAAAAAAGGACGAAAGTAAGCCTAAATACTTGTTTTTAAACAAACATTTGTCCCGCCTACAGGAAGGTGACTAAGATACCGATGTGTGATAGAGGAAACGCCGCCTGTATTTCGTCGTTTGCCAAATATCATTTGTGAACGGGGGACTAGCCGGTGGCAAGTAGGTGCTGCTGCCAAGGTTTGTGTTGTGTGCTCGTGGTCTATGTGTTGCAAAGGAAGCCTCGTTATTTTGGTTAGTGTTTATTGTTGAATTTAGTCGTCGCTGTTGTTGTGAGTAGTGTTGCATTTCATATTTCGCCTCGTCACCTCGTCAAGCCAAGGAGACTTGATAGAATAGCCATTCTTCCATAAATGAGGGCACAAATGCCTTAGAAGTGGTGAATTTTACCTTGGGTTTCAAAAGACCCAATTGTTCCTCGAACAGCTCCAAAGATTCCAAGCAGCTGGTACCATTGCCGTGGGTCAGATATTTGCCATCGGGTTTCAAAATCTTAAATGAATGCTCCAAAATTGTGCGTATAAAGTCCCAGCACTCGCCAATGGGAGCTCCAGAAATGGGGATATCGGTCAAATCACCAAAAACATAATCGAATTTCCGTCCTTCGGCTATGAATTTCTTCATGTACTCAACACAATCGCCCACAACGATTTCGTAGTTGTCACCCTTGCGTTTCTCTAAAACGTCACCGCAAATGCTGTTCAGATGTTTGTTACAGGCCTGCATTACCAATTCATCAATTTCGAGCATAACAACAAATTTGGGCTTCTCCTTAAGCAACTCGTAGAGCAGGGCACCATCTCCGCCGCCCAAAATACAAATCTCCTTGCCCTCATAGTTTTCAATGCCACGGCCCATCAATGTTTCGGTGTAAATCAAATCCGACTCGGCGATATCTTGAGGAAGCAAAAGAATTATTTAATTAATTAGTTGCTTTGTACAATCTCGAATTCAATCCCGTTTAAGCTTTATATTGCTGAGATATATTTTTTTATATATATGTATGTATTTGGATTCTTCACTTACTTTGCAATTCATCCAGTATCAACATATTTCCCAAAGTTTTCGAATGTAAAATTTGGATCTTCTGGAATGGTGATCGTGCCTCATAGATCAGGGAATCAATGTCATATTCGATAATGCGTTCATCTACAAACAGGAGACAGGAGAAGGGGAAAACAGAATTCCATAATATTTACATAGAGAATTATGAACTTATGTAGAGAGGTCTTGTACCGCTATGAATGTTATGAACAATTATAATTCTTTTATGTGAGATTTTTACAAGATGTATTTACACAAATGAGTAGATGTGTATGTGTGTGTGCGCGCGAATGAGAGGGGTGTAGGTTGTAACTACCTATGTTATTATGAATGGTTGTACTAAGGGGTAATCATCACCACATGGTTCAAGGTGTTCAAAAAGAAGATGATGAGTGTTTGTTGTTTGTGTGTCTCTGTGAATTAGTTTTTTGTTTTCTTCATATACCAACACATATTCATTAATTCTCATCACATTTATCCATATATAGTATCCTTAAGTACAATTACAAATATACATGCAATGCCAACACATTTACACTTAAAGGTTATTAAGAAAAAGAAAGCTGTTAAAATGTTTACGACAAAAACCAACGGAGGAACTATATTTAAAATTATTATGAGAAATGTTAATAAAAGGATGGATGAGAATAGTTTTTAGACATGCGGATAGTAATAAGTCATGGCAAAATATTTTTGGGAGCTTAGGCATTGCAGATAAATTACATTACCAGATGTAAGTAGTACATATTTGTACTTTTGAAGTCAAAGAAAGTAACTTTGAGAATCTAGCACTCAATATTGGAAATGTTGAGTCCAATATGACGTAGTAACGGGTCTTCTAATAAGAGGTTTCATTTTGATTCGAATGAATCGGTAATTTTGTGTGTTTGAAAAAATGAAAAAATTCATACGACTGCCAAATTTGGTATTTGAATTAATTGTGTAAGAACTATAGAAAATATACCCATTCGTTCTGACATCTTCCACACAAAATACCGATTTCCATAATATAGGTAAGATTAGTAAGCATAGTATGTAGTTAAAATAGGTAAATTATAAATAATACAGCTAAAAATGTTTTTCTGCGGCGCAGGTTTTGTAGTAGATTTGTATATATACGATAATACAATTCTCATCCTAAAATGCGGTCTACAACTTGTTAAGGTATGTATTGATTTTATGTTAGGTTAAGAGCGGCAGCCTGTCCATTGTGTTACCACAGGGACGTAGGGGAAAACATATGTTATCCCTAGTTCCCCCCTCTATATCTAAGAAAGCTACCATAGTTTATCCTTAACAGAGAGGAGTCCTTCAATAAAGCTGACTAGATCATGCGGTTTCGGTGGATTTTTCCCTTGCTCTATGCACGTTGTTGGTTGGACAGTAGACTGTGATCAATCTATTAATCTCTCCAGGGTTTAAAGAAGAAATTACGATAGGATAATTGACCGGAATGGGATAGCTCTTTCGCTTTTGGGATGAAGACATCCTTGGTTTCCCTCCATTTTGTTGGTATGTAGGCTTGACTGATGCAACTTGTGTATATCTCTCAGAGCTGGGAGCAATTGCATCAGCCACTACCTGTAGCACCGCCGGCGAGACTTTGTCTGATCCTGGCGACTTAAAAGGTTTAAAGTTTTTGATTGCCCAAAGAATTCTGGATTCGGTTACAATCTCGCAGACGACCTCTTGATGGCTGCACTTCAAGGGAATCCCCAATTGAAGTATTCAATACCTCTCCATAGTTGCCCGGAAATGTGTATGCTGGAGCATTCCCATCAATTCCTCATTGAAAGTAGTCCAAGAACTATCATCTTTCCTGATGTACTCAATAGTTTAAGGTGCGAGGTCGTTGTTTGCCCCTGGCTTTAGTTTCGGACATGCGGCTTGTAGAGAGCGATTAAGAGTTGCCGTGACTCGTTCCACCGTTTTTTCTATATCCCCGATAGTTTGCATCCTCACCTTAGGTCTTATAGGAATAGACCTGTGGAGTACTTGTCCAAAATTTTAAATGTGCCATATTAACGGAGGCCAAACAAATAGGAAGTTTACTAACTTTACAACATTTTCATCATGGTAAAGTTCACTTACGTGCAACGTTTGGAAATCATTAAAAATTACTATCGAAATTCTGAGCCGCTTACTCCAATTTTCGGCAGTAATAGTCGATAAATATAAAATAAAGTGATGTTAGTTACTACGCTTATAACTCGAGAACGCCTGGACCGATTTCGGTGATTAGCACCAATTCGGACAGGTCTCCGGCCAAATAAGAAGAATACACAAGAAAATTTTGGAAAAAAGTCGGAAAATTGGGAAAATCGAAAATTGCTATTTCTTGCGAGATTCCTACTGTTCCTATCTACTACTCTCTTTTTGAATCCAATTTTTTTTTATTAATTTTCTATTAAACAAAAAAGTTTTCTATTAAACATATGTACGAGTATGTGCTATTTTTCTTGCTGCAATTCATTCGAGTTTTGCGTATTGTTACACTGATTTCGCGTATCACATCGACAAACGGTACAAGCATTACGATCAATTAAAATTCAACGCGATATTTATCAGTTCGAAAATTTTTTCAGATAATAAGTTTGAGTATAAGAGGTAAGGTTATCTTATTGGATTGCGGGCACTGCAAAATCATAATTTCGGATGAATGCACGATGGCGCATAAACGAGCTCTGGAGGCAGTTGACCGAACGATGAAGGATTTACGACGTGATTTGAGACAATTTGGTGAGTCTATGATATTGCTCTCCGGAGATTTTCGTCAAACGCTTCCCGTCATCCCGAAATCTACTGCCGATGAAATTAATGCATGCCTGAAATCGTGGTCTTTGTGGCGGCATGTCAAGAAGTTGAAATTGACCACGAACATGAGAGTCGCGTTGCAGAACGACTCATCGGCTCTTGAACGACTCATCGGCTCGAAACAACTGTTGGCGCTTGGCAATGGCCAAATTACTATTGATGTTTCCACTGCATTGATATTGTTCCCGGCAAATTTTTGCGAGTTCACATCGTCGAACGAGGAACTCATGACCAAAGTGTTTCCAAATCTCGATTAGATTAGTGAACGGGCAATATTAGCAGCGAAGAATAAGGACGTCGATAGCATGAATTTTATTATTCAAAGTAAAATCGAACTCGCTTGATGTGCCAGGAGCTCCGCCGCATAATTTACAGCTGAAGGAGGAATCGATCATAATCATGTTGCGGAATCTGAATCATCCGAAATTGTGCATAGTTCGCGGTTGTCCATTATGAAACTGATGGACAATGTGATTCAGGCGACGATCATCAAGGGAAAATTCAAAGGAGAGGAAGTCCTTATCCCACGAATTCCGATTATTCCAACTGATCTTTCATTCCAATTCAAGCGGATTCAGTTCCCTGTACGATTGGCTTTTACGATGACAATCAATAAATCTCAAGACAAATCGTAGGAAGTCTGTGGAATTAATCTCGAATTTCCCTGTTTTTCGCACGGTCATCTGTACGTTGCCTGTCTTCTGTCTTCGTTGTTTGTTGTTTATCACATCGCTCTCTACTGATTTCGATTCCTTTTAAACAAATCGCATTAAAATTTTAACTATCTGTGTTTTATTATCACTCTGGAGTTTATCTGAAGGCGTTAAATTGGGGCGAGGCGAAGTTCGCCGGGTCCGCTAGTAGTCGATAAATTTGAATCCAAATTTTCACTTTTGGATGTTCCGGCGCCAAAGAGACGCCGTACCGCTCGAAGCGACGAAAATATCGCAGCCATAAGTGTATCCGTTCAAAATTCACCAAATCAGTCGATGATTGAATTTGTAGTAAAATACAGGAAAAGGTAAAAAAACTGATAATGATCAGAATTTCGTTACATAAAAGTCGTTACATAAAAGTCTAAAAAACTTAAAATAACAAACAATTTTTTTCTCAAGTCCAACTGAATTTAATATGTCCTACTTAATTACGGAACATGTTCAAATGAATTGGCCTTAAAAAATAAGCTTATTTAAACCGTTTAGCGAGATTTGGCTCCGAATTTGTGAGGCGATAAGCCGAAAGTAACCCCCAATCCAATACTTTTAATATTCTCGTGACTGTATTTTGTTTACATCCGTAATTTTTTTATTTATTATTATGACAAACTATTTATAGCTATAAAAAAATAATAGATGCTATTACTGTGTATTCATATTATCTCGATTATTTGTAACTGTTAAATTGGTCCCATATTGGTGTTGATACAACTAAATAAAGGTAATATAAATTTGGTAATACTCGTACATGAAAAAAGTTAAAAAAGTCGACATGGAAAAGTCGACTTTTTAGTCCAAATGTCAAGAGCTCGAATCGTCTAATTTGGCTTGAGGGTAGCCATTGGAACGTAGACTAGACACAATGAGTTTTTTAGGCAAAAATGGCGGAAAAATGATTAATATTGTGCAGTGGGACGAAACAATATTATATATGGTACAGATGGGCAAAAAGTGCTAAATATGGTACAGTGGGGGAAAACATTTAAATTTGTGCAGTGGGTCAAGGATGTGTTAAATATTGCACAGTGGGTGCGAAAAGGGTTAAATATGGTACAGTTGGGGAAATATTTTAAATTTGTGCAGTGGGACAAAAATGTGTTTAACATTGTGGGGCAACATGGGTTAAATATAGTTAAGTATGGTACAGTGATGGAAAAATTAAATATTGTGCAGTTGGAAAAAGCCGTGTTTAATATGGTACAGTGGGGCAAAAAGTGTTAAATATGGTACAGTTGGGAAAAAAAATAAATTTGTGCAGTGGGTCAAAAATATGGCACAGTGGGGCAAAAAGGGTTAAATATGATACAGTAGTGCAAAAATGATAAAATATGGCAAAAAGGGTTAAATGTGGTAGAGTAGGGCTAAGGGTGCGAATTTAGCTTTTGGAATATACAGTATGTTTTTCTCTTAATACATAATTATAGTGGTACTGTGATGCAAAAACGATTAAATGGTGTACAGTACAGTTGTGGTTTAATGGCATTTAGAGGCACATTACGGAAAAGGGATAAATACTGTAACAATATAACTTTTGGAATATAAATAGAAAATTGTAGGGGATTTTTCGTATTTTTGTGTAGAAAAGGTTCGGAATTTACTTAATTTTCGTCATATGAAATAATCATGTGTATTTGAAAGAAAGAAATGTAACTATTATACGATACCTTAAAGCGAAAGAGATTTACAAAAATGTACATGTTCCGATATTTTGAATATGTGATACAGTTCTTGGTATAAATTAAATTATTAATTTCGAATTTATAATCTGAACATAGAGCGTTACAGTGACTAGGAACGATACGTTGTGATGGTGCACTTTTGTATACTCTATACTTCGAATGGTTAAAAGCTTGCATGAACAATTTTTTTTTTTAATTTAAAAATCGAAGAATTCCAATGACATTATTTCAATAGGCTGCTTTTATGTGGCAATCGGAATATTGGATTTCGTTGACTGGAGACGTGAACATCACCACTTTTCTTTAAGATGTATGTGTTTGCGATATACGCTGAATCTCCTTCGTTTTGCTCATGACAAGACATGACAAGTAAATATGTAAAGAAAGGCCAAAAAATCCTGGAACTAATTTCAAATAGTTTTTGAATATAACATTTCCTACAAATGGGAGCTGGAATTTGCATGGGGACGGATGACCATAGAGTTCGACGTAATACCCTCTTAAAGTGTCTATTTTTGTTGTTGTTGTAGCAGCTTGGAGACGCTGAGTTGATAATCCTTAAGTCTATTTCTATTACAGACTTCGTTCCGGCATATATCCGATTGTTTTCATCCACTCAACGTTGTCCGGTTGTAAATTAACATTCGTCTGTTAATATCAGGGAATGGATGTTATTTGAGTGTTGTCGTTTCTATTCTCCACTAGAAGCGCTGCATTTCTGTTAATAGTCGTCATGGTGTTAATTCTATTTTTAGCTTCCCTGTTGACTTGTGTGATCAGATGTTGTTGTAGTGGTAGTGCGACCGGTGAGTTATTTTTAGCTGCAGAAACTCGAATTATGATGAAAACATGAAATATTGATGTTAACTTTTTCCGGTGCCATGGCTGGGAGTTGAACCGAGCACCTTCGGGATCCAAGTCTAACGCACTAACCACTAAGCTACCGAAGGCCACGCCTAATTTTGTTGTTTATATCGTCGCTTGTATGACCAACAGACGGAACTCACATTTTTAAAATTGTTCAGGAGAACAGATGTTCCGTTTTTAAGACAATGTTTCTTCTGCCCCACCACTTAATTCCAGTTTATATAAATACTTGACATTTTACGTTCCCATGGTATATTAAAAAATAGGCGTTATTGTTATTACATTGTTTTCAAATGGGCACTCTATTCGTTAGGATATTAAAATGCCATTCCAAGACATCACGTTTTCATTATATATTTATAATCGGGATATAATTAATTATACTTTTATATTCATCCTAATAATTTATTTTTTAATCATTAGTATACGGAATCTATATACAGGGTGGCTGATGAAAGCTGCTACCAAAAAAAATTTAATAACTTTTTTTCTATTTAATGAATCTGGTTAATTTTTTTTTATTTTGCAGATTGATTTTTAGATTTAACAAAAATGGATAACTGGGACACTGAAACAAGAATTTGGATTGTCCGCCGCTATTACGCACTAAAGTCCGTAGTTTCGGTTCAAGGAGAGTATAGGGGCACGTTTGGCGGCAATCCTCCGAGCAGATGGACAATTTTTCCGAGCATGGGACAGTCAACAGAAGACCTTACCATCGAAACCCTTCAGTTCGGACGGAGGAAACAATCGCTGCTGTAGCTGATGCCATACAACACAATCCAAGAGTTTCGACAAGAACCTTATCTGCTCAAATGGGTATAAGCAGACAGTCATTGCAATCAATTATGCACAAAGATTTGGAGTTATTCCCATATAAAATTCAAATGGCCAACAAAGTGAACTCAGCAACAACTTTTTGGTAAGATGCCGCACATGCATCAACGAGCAAGGGGGGGCATTTAAATTCCATTATTTTATAAAACTAATTAAGGTATATTTAATTAAATTTAATGAGCTTTAACACGAATAGAAGAAAACTGAATTCCAAAAAAAAGTTATTTGAGTTTCTTAATGTAGCAATATTCATAGCCACCCTGTATATATATAAATGTATGTGTTTGTTGTTACGTATGGACTCCAAAATAGATGGATCAATATTGATGAAGTTTTCAGGGAATCTTCAGATTATCCTAGCGGGTGACATAGGCTATATTAGTTATTAATTGAGGAGGCGTGGCCCCGCCCAAATAAGCCAATTTGTAGTTATTATTTTCTTAGTGATTCCTACTGTTCCTACGTACGAATGGATTATCGAGATTCCTACTGTCTTTATCTGATGATTGGGGCTGGACCGTGATCCCGTTTCGACCGCAATCGGTCCAAAAATGGGCAACGAGTGGGTTCCAGCAAGTACTCCATAACTTTTTGCTATAATGAACAAACATTTCGGGAAAACGAAATGTTAAGTGACATATTGCACTTACGTCTCTTGGTGAAAATATTTTTTGGCATTGTGTCAGATACGTCTAAAATCATTTACCGTTTTTTGAGAAAACGGTTATATATATGCACAAAATGTATACACACGTTGTACTTTGACTAGACAAATCGAATTTCTGAAAAATGGTCAGTTACGTCGGTTGGTCATCCAAGCGACGATATGTGCCTCGTCGTCTGTGTCCCCTTCGGATTTGTCTCATTTTTTTTATGAACAATCGAACATCTCGATAAAATAATAAAAATATTTTATTTGCGAATTTTAAGACGTTTTAATAAAAAAAAACGCAATTTCTTGAAAGATAACGTCGAATTCAATATCCACCATTTCGGATAAATGGTTATCGAGTTATGCTAAGGTATGTATGTGGTTCAACCTTACTATTTTTGCATATCACGGTTTATCGCGAGATCTAGTCAATTCAAGGAAATCACCTTTTAGACTGAGAACTGTATTAAATTATATATACACAAATTGACTGCAAAACCTTCCGCTACAAAAATTAAATAATGATTTAGCATTACATGTTACAAATATATTACAAATGTTCTAAGCACAATATATACACTTAAAAATTTTGAAACTACATTTTAATGAAACTACATTTTAATGAGGATAAAATATAAAAACAGGAATTTGCTTAAGCATTAGTACTCTTTACCTAAATTTCAAATTTGCCAATGAAATAGTAAACTTCTAATGAACTTCTTTTTAAATACTCATTGTTTTAAAGGAATGAAAGCATTTAAGCATATGTAGTTAATTGCGCCATTATAAAATAAAATATATGTATGTAGTGGACAAATAGACACAAAGCCAAACAGTTAGTTAAATAGAAAACAAAACAGAATGCTATGCTATACAATTAAAAGTACCAAAAACGAGTAAAGTACAAAATTAAGAAAAATATGTTTTCATTACCTGATGATGGGAAATATCTAGCAACGTCGCCACGTTTCAGTGGGGGCAATACTTGTCCAGAATAGACTTTCAATTGCTTGGCAATGTTATTTTCAAGACGTTTTGATGTCTTTGGTTTTATTGTATTTTTTGGATATCGATCGATGATATATTGAAAATGTTTCAAATCAATAAGTAGTGGTTGAGGTGGTGGTCAAAGGTGGTGTACATTAGATTTTTTTGGTTTAAATCGATTTGAAAGTGGCAACAATAATGATTTGGTTGATTGATGGTGAGAACAACAGCGAGAATAAAAAAGGATAGATTTCAATTTTAAAATTTGTTTGGAAAAGAAAAATAATATGTATACATAATACTTTGGTAATAATACATTATTATAAAAAAAGTAAATAAAAGTAATTGTGTAAATACAACAACAATAAATATACAGAAATCAAAATAATTCTACAAAAAGGGACACAAAAGACAAATAACAACTACAAATCGAAGAAGGTTGGTTGGCTACAATGAACTATGATAAATTCGATTGGTGGCCTCTTTAGTTACAACTCTTTTTTGTTTTGTTCTTGAGATAACCGCCCATGTGATGGCAATCGCATATCGCCTAAAATTGGCGATTGTGATTTCAAGTCGCAAAATTCTTGTTCTGAATTCTTTTTTACCACAACAATTTGGGTTTATTAATATCAAATTATTAATTACAGTGATAAATAACTACATCCATGTGTGCATTTTATTAAAATTTAATTTCGGAGACCATTAAAATTGAAGGGGAAATTTTTGCGTTTTGCGATTTGAACTCACGCGATTGTCATCACATGGGCGAACATGCAATTCAAAACAAAACTCTTTTTGATAATAAATAAATAAAGACATAAAAGAGGAAATTCTAATATTTTGTCTAATAGCCACAGCAAAGGAAGGATCTTTACAATTGTTTTCCAACTACAAAACGATTGAAAGAAGATTGCTTGATAGGGTTTTTAATACAATCGATCTGTATAAAGCTTAAGGATTTTTTTGGTGAATTTTAAAAGGAGAAACTAGCATTAAAACAGCAAACAAAAGGAATATGAATGAAGGAGAAACAGTTGTAACAAATACAAAAAATGATTATTAACTGATTGCAAAATAAACTGTATCAAATTTATAAAATTTCACTTGGGTTCTATCGTTTTCGGTTTTTCTTTTGAGTGTCTTTTTTAATATTGAAAATTTGCTTGACGAATGATGCGACAGTGATGAACAAACAAATTGATAAATTGATTATGATCATTTGTTGTTGTTTTTATTTGATTGGATAGAGAAATTAAATAAATTCCTTTGGGATAGAAATCATCATTACTAATTATGCTAACCTGAAGTTGTCATGTAAATATCAATATATCCACCACGTTTAATAGGCGGCAAATATTTGGAATTATCTGAATTTAATTTTTGTTGTAATATTAATTCCAAAGCTCGCATGGTCTGTAATACATTTGAGACACATACATTTATATTTTATGTACAAACAAAATGTTTAGTTTAGATTCTCTATTAGAACAAAAAATAACGATAAAGACAAAGCAAATAAAATTGTATTAAAAAAAATTATGTAGATAAACAACAAACACACGTTTTTCAAACGAAAGCAGAAGAAATAAATCATCAACAAACAAAAGATTGCAAGAAAAATGTTTTAGCTAGAAATATAGTATTTTATTTTATTAATTTAATATAAAAGAAAAATAAAACACACAAACAAGTGAAACTGACGGCGAATATTCATTTGATTAATGTAATAATAGGCATGTAGATGTAGGGTATGTATGTAGGCAGTGGTATTTTATGAATACAACCAACACAGACGAAGAAAGGTTCATTATACCTTTAAAATTTGGGACAATAATTTTATTCGACATACACTGGGTAACAACATATTTAATGCAGAGTATTTTTTAGCTTTATATAGCGTTTTTATTTCCTATGCAATTTAGTAAAAGTTTGTTTTTAAATAAATTAAGTGTCCGTACTATACTGAGCAGAGGTGCATCAAATAAGCTGAAACCCACTTTAAAAAAGCTAACAAAAATATGGTGGAAATACTAACATAGGCCACTGCAGTTAACATTTAGTGGTAAGTGATCATAACAAGTATTTAATATACTTCAAAGATTTAGGACTTATTATGCAATAATCAAAAAGTTTCGAAAGAAGAATTCCATTAAGAAAAATATGCGTTTTTGCTTTACAAACATTCCTTATATTCGTATTCCCTTACCAAAGAGTAATAATAGCGTTATTCACTCCATCATTGACTCGAGTAGACAGTTATTCCTTCTAAAACTTTGCGCAGCTGTTTTATTTTATTTTGTTAATTTTTTAACTAGTTCATCATCACTAGCTAGTCATATATTAATATTATATAATTATATGTATATAATATATAAATATATATGTACTGGCGACATATTCATTAATCAGTTTAATTTATTTCATTTCGTAAATTTTTTATTCACCAGAGTAGTCATAAATTCATAATTCAAAATTCAAAATTCAAATTCTCATCATTTCATGTTATTTAATACAACAGAGTAGTCTTCAAATCCATATTATTAAATGTTTAGAGTACGTTTTTTTATCCCAGAATGTTTGTTTATCCCATGTGATGTTAGTTGTTTATATTCCGTTTACATTTTTAATTTATAAGTTTATTGTTAGTTACATTAAGGTAGTAGCCTCATATTATTTTTTTACCTTTTAGTTACTTTATACATACGCTTTAATATTTCTTCGTTTTTGTAGTATTTATAACCATATATGGCCAACGGCTCGGTTTTATATTGAATAATAATAAATAAATAAATAAAAAATAAAATAATGCGTAAAAAGGTTGTGGAATGAACCACAAAGGGTTGTAGAAGAACTGTATGCCATAACATACGAAATTAGGTCCTTAAAGACACAAACCTCCTGTTTTTGTAAAACGTTTTCGTTCGGTTACGACGAAATGTCAAATTTCAATTAACGATAACTCGAAATCTATAAAACACATGCATGAAATATTTTCAGTACGAACTATTTTCCAGCTTTCCTATAGTACATGACGAAAGACTTCTGTGGCTTATATACTTCGCGTATCAGTTGACTGATTTTAAGTGATTCGTCGTAGACGAACGAAAAAGTTTTACAAAAACTGGGGATAAATTACAGTCAGATAGTATTTAAAGCTATTTAAATTATATGAAAATAATTCTAGTCTAGTGAACCGAATGATATTAATACAAACAGCCAGAAAAGTACAAACAACTTTGGAATGTCCCGAATTTGTCAGGTACACTCTACATATATGAATATATTTATATAAACACATATTTCTTTAGACAAATTTATAGAAAGCGAAATATCAAGTGTTTGCTTTTTTAGATTAATATAGTTTTTGCTTTTGTTTTTATGGGGAAGACTTTTCACTCTCAGCACATGTCTCTGGTGTGTCTATTTGTTTGCATTTGAATAGGATTATTTTTAGAACATTTTTCTGTGCAGCCAAACAGACTGTTGGGGGAAATAAAAAAATATAATCTCCGTTTTTGAAAACAATAAATGTTTTTTTTACAACATAAATAAATGAATTAGGCTGTGGAATAATAAAGATTTGCGCAATTGTATTACACGTTTTTAAAATAGTCTATTAATAATAGACATTTAATGAATACAAAAACTGCAAGAAATCAAATTAATCATAATAACAGTAAATCTTTCGTCTATTCTTAAAAATTCAAACACGAGATAATAATTAAAATACCTGTCGCAAGAATTTTAAATAAAAACACATAAAACGTGTAAATTAATTCTTTTCTGGCATATAGCACAATCAATTTGTCTGCAACTGAAATTTGTTATTGCTGTTGATTATAAAACAGCTGTATTATACTTTCATTATTATTGGCCGTTGGGTCAACCATGACAACAATAGCTATGTATAAACAATGGACATAACAAAATTATTTGTTTCATTTTCCTTAATATTTTGATTGGAATGACGACAATAAATTTGAATAAAAGGTAAAAATTAGCAGGAAATACATCTTAACATCCAACAGTTAGACATTCAAGATTTTCCTATTTACTTATTAAAATGTCTAATTTTTACTTCCTGCCTTAGTTCAGTACAACAGAATAAATGACTTGAATAGTCAATCAAATATATTTATTGCTAATACACGTGTTAAAATTAACTTAAATATTCTGAAGTATTTATGAAATGTTTATCACATTTTCCCTCTAGATTTTTCCCGCCATTTTACACATGTTTTTACATGTTCTCTGCTATACGTGTAATTTAATTCTTTTCTGGCATATAGCACAATCAATTTGTCTGCAACTGAAATTTGTTATTGCTGTTGATTATAAAACAGCTGTATTATACTTTCATTATTATTGGCCGTTGGGTCAACCATGACAACAATAGCTATGTATAAACAATGGACATAACAAAATTATTTGTTTCATTTTCCTTAATATTTTGATTGGAATGACGACAATAAATTTGAATAAAAGGTAAAAATTAGCAGGAAATACATCTTAACATCCAACAGTTAGACATTCAAGATTTTCCTATTTACTTATTAAAATGTCTAATTTTTACTTCCTGCCTTAGTTCAGTACAACAGAATAAATGACTTGAATAGTCAATCAAATATATTTATTGCTAATACACGTGTTAAAATTAACTTAAATATTCTGAAGTATTTATGAAATGTTTATCACATTTTCCCTCTAGATTTTTCCCGCCATTTTACACATGTTTTTACATGTTCTCTGCTATACAGCGAAATCACGTTTTTCATATGTTCATTGACATACGCAACCGATCGCCGGGCCGGTTTAATTTGTTTATATAAAGACGATAAGAAACATAAACAAAGCAAATGCTTTTTTCAAATCATGCAATTCATTAATTCATTCAGACACGACGATTAAAGCAAAAAAAGTAATAAAAACGTTATCAATAGATTTTTTTCTTAAAAAACGAACTTCATTTTCCTTATGCAACAATAAATTGAGGTTTATAAACGACAATAATTACGATTTTGTTTGAATTCCCCGGGGTTAAAAAGAATATGAAAATAATATAAACTTGACCGTGGTTTAAAGAAATTTTAAAATTTTATGTATTATCATTGAAATTTTTTTAACAGTACGTGAACTTTGTCATAAGTTTGATGGCATCTGTTTTTTGGAATGGGACAGAAAATAAAGGTATTTTTGGAAGAAATCCAAATATTTCTATGAATATAAGGCATGTGATGGAGAGATTTTGATAAAATTTCTTAACAAATTTTCTCGCATTTCTTTCTTTCAAGACGACTAAAGGAGCTTATTTTTTAAAGAAAATGGAAAATTTAATGCAGCTTAAAAACGATTTTATAGAAATCGTTTACCATCCATCGACTGCATTTAACTTTTTTCTCACCAACGAGGTCTGTTTAAAAAAATTGAATTTAAATTATGATTCCCTATGAGGTTTTGATCTGTAATTGATGTTATTTTAATATTTATTGATTGTGGAGTTATGCTGAAGTTCAAAGGGTAAAAAGACCCTCAAATTAAGTAGTCTTGCTTTTAACCTACGGATCACTTGTTTTTAGTTATATTTATATGAGTTATTTCACATTTATATAGAGGAAATACTTTCGAATGAGGCCTCTCTTAAGTCAAACGCATGCCGCCGTGTTTATTCTTCTCTCGATTATTGAATTTGTTTTTAGTTGTTTTTTATTATTAGCCATATTGTTTTTTTTCTGTTTTTTGAGAGATATAAAGGTTAGACCTGTCTGTTCGACACCGCACTGCAGTGCGGGGTTTTTGCCTTTGTGCATTTATTTGTAAGGCCAAATAAGAGAAAAAATTGACCCATTGTTTGTTATACCGATCACGAATCACTTTTTGAGTCGATTTAGCAATGTTATGAAGCGATATTTACGAAAATTATATAAAGGCATTTCTTATGATGATTTCGTTTCTGAAAACAGTACATTTTCGTTTTTGAAATTTTGTAATATAAGCTATTTTTAATTTGAGGGACTACATCAGTTCCACCTAAAAATGTCAAATTTTTCAGAATTTTGTGTCGACGATGCAAAATTTTTTCAAAGTCGGCATCATTATTAGTTTAGGTACGATCCCTATTGAAAAGGCCCTCACACAATGGCTTCTTGACACTCTGAAGAACCCATTTTTAAATTGATCTGGCATCTATATTTTATATTGCACATAATCGTCCCTAGTAATGGGGGACTTCGGTCCATGTTCATATATGGTCCCTACCGATGTCACTTCTTGACGATCTAGAGAACACATTTTTCAAACAATCTGGCTGATATTTAAGACCTTATATCACATACTCGTACATTGCACTTAATCGTCCCTAGTGAAAATGGGGAACATCGGTCCATGTTTTGCTATTTTGACAAAAAGAAAGCTAGCGCAATTGACGAAAACGGATCCTTAAGACTTTTTAAATTGGAAAACAAATGTTCTCAATTTAGTTTTGCATGAACAGAAATAGAAAAATAAATATTTAAATAAAAAACAAATATAGGAATAAAATTGTCTGAATTATTGGCTCTAGGTCTAACTTCCAGTTTGAATTTTAGGAGGCAGTTAGCTTTTTCGTTTTCATCAACTTTCCGATAAATGGACGTCCAGTAAGAGGTTAAATTTTGGTATTTAAAAAATACTTTTTAAGGGAAATCGTCCGGGTGTTTATTTTATTGTAAGGATTACGGTATGCCATTAATAATGGAAAACAATATCCGCAAACGTTTGCAGCTAGATATTCTTGCACAATTGCGGCTGTATGTCGTCGACAATTGCACGAATTCTATCTTTGTGTTCTTGATTGTGTGCTATTATCATAAATAGACCATATCTGTCACGTAGCCTCAAAGAAAAACTCACAAGATCTAGGTGTCCACTGTGATCGTCTCCTCGAGAAATCACACGGTCAGGATATTTTACACGGAAAAGAACAATGGTATCGTTGCTTGTGTGACAGGTAGTGCCGTTTGTTGAAAATAAACGTTGTTCAATTCCAAAACCGAATTAGAATTTAGAAGAGTTCAAGAAATTTGATTTGACCCCTTTGATTGCAGAGATGCAACGAAGTTAGATACGTTGAGGAAGTTGAAAAGGAAACGCTGTCAAGAACAATAATAATAAGTTCGAGGGTCATTTTTGTTAGATCAAAGTTTTAAAACATTTTGTATTCTGATATTATTATAAGGTCTGGCTACAAATAAGCAAAAAATGTGTGAACCACGACCGCGGTTTGGGAGGGACCCCCAATTTATTTACTTGATGTGGTTTTCAGAGATTTTTTTCCTTTCTATAATCCCGAGGAATTTCCTTTTCGTTTTGATATACCATTCATTGGTGTACTATCATGTCCAATTGGTCTCGTTCGGAAAAGATTTTTCTTTTGCACACTGTTATTATTTCAATTGACGTCTCTGCAGGAGTAATATAAAGGGGAATTCATCCCTTTCTATTCCTCCTGTATCACCCTCCCATGAACTTACGAATTGCCGCAACTACCGTTGCCTCGTGTGAATCGGGACTAAAATAATTAAGTGAAAACAACACCGGTTTATCTTGGCCATAGAACACGTCAATACAATTCTTGAATCCTTATAACACATTTAATTTATTGCATAAAGCCAGATCCAAATGTTGATTAATTAGAACACCAGAATCCAAAACAAAACATTCCTTTCACTTTAGTTTGGGTTCACATTTGTTTCCTATTAATCTGACCCTGACCAACATAACAAATGCAACAAAAAAGTCCAAGGTCAGCACGCGTTCGTTTCCAAGTTTGCATCAATGACCGGTAAGTGTGCAAGTAAAAAAAAAAATACGACAAAAATGGAACCAAAGTTGAAGGCAACAGCAGTATTATTGGCCAAGGGGTCGGTTGGTGGTGGTGAGTATTTGTGAAACATCCTCACTTCATTTGACACCCTTTTTTGCGACCATTCTCCCTACACACATGATACCACCCCACCACAGAGGGCAGGTGTGAAGACAAGAAAATGAAGAAGAGAAACAAACCAAACTAAAGACCGACCCCACAAGGAGGCCGAGTGAAGGTCAGGGGACAGCAAAAAAAAATGGACCGACAAGAAACAAGGAAATGAAATGTATTACCAGACAGCAAAAAAGTGAGGACAGATGAGTGAATAAAATCAATTTTGATAATAAAAATACCAAATTAAGAAATGTATGAATAAAAATAATGGCATGCAGACAGACATGTATGAAAAATAAATTAAACACAACTTTTAACAAAATAAAAAAAAAAACAAAAACACGAGCAACAACGCAAAAACTTACATCGAACGACATGAGCTGCTCCTTCTTCTCCTCCAAGTAGTACTCCACATTAATGGTGACCAGCCCCTGACCAAATATACGCACGGTCACAATAGTCTCCTTGTTTTCGGCCAAAACTGCGAAGTATCCATCGTCCATAGGCATTTGATATTGGCATTGTATTTGCGGAAAAATGTGTTCAAGCTCGTGGCGTAATACCTTAGCGATTTCCTGTCGCTCTTTGGGGTCTGATGTTCTGATTGGATCTACCGTAAAGTCAAACAAAACGGTTTGCGCGGCCATTGTTAGATATATTTCACAGGATTTCTGTCAGTATTCAATTAAAATTTCCAATTGAAAATCTCCCGTTCTTTCTATTTCAATCGTGATACCAGCGCCAATACTAAGCTCTTCACCACCAAAGCAGACAATGGAGCCGATGATATGTATGCGCAACGTCGACGTCAAGAAAACGTCAGGCATTGTAGACAATAAACACAAACGAAAACGCTGGCGTTTGTCGCTCTTCGGGTTATGTGAGGTTTACATTTTATGAACAGAGTGTTTGCATGTTTACTTGCGAGCTCTTTATGAGAATTCCGCAATAACTCGAGATATACGTTTCATAATTCTTCGCCTAAATTCCGCATGGAAATGATATTATTTTGTATTCGAGTTGAAATAAGTTTTGATTGAACATTTAATACAACCTAAATAAAAAGCGTTCTTTGTGACTGAATAAAATTCTGTTATACGAATATGTTTTTGAAAAATTATATTTAGGCTGCCTGTGAAATTGAATCTTTTTATTTGACAGAACAAAGATCTGATACAAATTCCATTGCGATTGTCGTATTTTTGGATATTTCAGACAATAAACTGAAAAATTTTAATATTTTGTTTGGTGAGTAATAAAATTTTATATTTCAGGTTGTGTGTTAAAACAGTTTTTAGTTTAAAACTCGTATGTTTACATGAACATTTAAAAAATATTCAAATAACTAACATTAAAAAAATATTGTATTCATCTTTTAAGAAAATCCATGGATAAATAAATTCCTGTTAACTTTTTCTAGGCAAGAGTATGCTATCCGGTACGAAAATTAAAATAACATTTATATAAATAAATAAATAATATATAATAACATTTTTCGAAAAATATAAATATTTCGACAACGTTCAAGTTATCGAAATGTACAAAGCCTGCTATGTGGAGCATAGTGTTTTTATTTTTATTCTATGTTTATGTGGACGACATTTGGACAGGGTTTATGATTTTCTCCTCTAGGGTATATCGAAAGGTGGTTACGCGTATCAAAGTGTCGTTGTGGGCTGGACATCTGCCGGGATTCTGGTCTCAGGGGCATGTGCCAGGGATGTAACGAATATTCGCATTCGCATATACCAACGCGTATTATTCGCATCATTTTAGCATTCGCTTTCAGTATTCGCTTCCATTTGTTAAAAATGTTAAAACTCCTTATTCCTTCACACAATTTGAAGATATTAATACCAATGAAAACCTCTGCCACTTCTCTTCAAAACAAAAAATGTTTGTCCTTGTAGTAACAGGAGGTAAACATGTGGAAAACATTTATAGTTGCCGATGTAGTAATAAGACGTTCGTATTTACATTTAACAACTATCCAATTATATTTATTACTATTAAAACTAGTTCACAAAATCTTACGAAGTATTACTAGAAATGCTACCGCTGACGGCGAAAACTACTCGTGGAATCAGCTGTTGTTTTCTCCTCCTCTGGTTCGTTACAACCTTGCCAGATTGTTTGTCATTCGAACACGACGGTCTTGGTGCTGCCACAGCCACTCCCTCTCCAGTGACCAAGTCAGGATCCGATACCCGATCCGCTTGGAACGATATTCTCTTAGTTGGTGTGTTCCGCACAATTGGAAGTTCGGTGGACTGTGTACTCTGAGTTGATGTTGATGAGTCTTGAGAGAATGTCTGAGGACTCGGTAGAGGTGTTGCTGTTGTTTGAGGACTCGGTAGAGGTGTTTGTGTTGTTTGAGGATGTTCAGGCTCAGTATTATTGATGACGAAAGCTGGCTTGAGTCGATCTACCGATATGTTCACGTCCTTGTTCTTAATTCGTATCGTATATAACCGATCTGAAATTCGTTGGACTATCTCAAACGGTCCAGTGTAAGGTGGTTCAAGTGGTCCTCGTACTGCGTCCGTCCGAAGAAAAACGTGAGTGCAATCATCGAGGTTCTTGAAAATAAACATTTTGTTTTTGTTGTGGTGAGACACTGGAATTGGTCGCAGGAAGTTGAAGTATTCACGAAGTTTCCTTAAAAATTCAGATGAATTGGCAGGAATTTCTGATTCGGTGAAGAATTCTTGAGGTAACCGTAAGTGCCCACCATAAAGAAGATCCGAAGGCGAAGCTTGAAGATCCTCTTTGACAGCTGTCCTTAATCCGAACAAAACAGTTGGAAGTATATCGACCCACGATACTTGTGAATGACACATTAAAGCTGCTTTGAAAGATCTGTGCCATCTCTCAATCATTCCATTCGATTGTGGATGATAAGCAGTTGTTCGAGTACGTCTCGAACCTATTAAATTCGCTAGGGCCTTGAATAACGCGGACTCGAATTGTGTGCCCTGGTCTGTCGTAATTGTCTTAGGACAACCAAGGCGTGAAATCCAGTTGGACCAAAATGCAGTCGCGACCGTCTGGGCCGACATGTCCTTCAGAGGAACAGCTTCAGGCCATCGTGAAAATCGATCGATCATGGTGAGACAATATCTATAACCCTGTACTAACGGCATTATCACGATGTCCAAATGAACATGATCGAAACGATTGTCTGGGACATCTATCTTGTCTGGAGTAAGGCGGTTGTGTCTGGTTATTTTTGCTCTTTGGCACGATATGCAATTCCGAGACCAATTTAGGATTTGTTTCTTCATTCCAGGCCATACGTATTTCTCACGTATCTGTTGAAGACTAGCACGACCGCCAGGATGTGAAAGATTATGAATTGAATTGAAGATTTGTTGACGTAGTGACTCAGGAACATACATGCGAACATATCCTGTGGATACGTCACAGTATACTGATGTCGTATCAAAATGTACTATTTGAAGTCTTAAAGAATTTGCGCCATCCAAAATAGTTTTCAACTCTTCGTCCATCTCTTGAGCTGATTGGAGTTCCATTAGAGTGACTGATGTTGGCATTGAAATTGCGTTAAGGCGGGAAAGTGCATCCGCCACTGCGTTTTCAGAACCCGACAAGTACAAAATTTCTGTCGTGAATTGCGAAATGAAATCAAGGTGCCTCAATTGTCGAGGCGAGGCTTTTTCTGGTTTTTGCGAAAATGCATAGACGAGCGGTTTGTGATCGGTCCGAACTATGAAATGTCTTGCCTCCAGCAAATGGCGAAAATATCTTATAGCCTCGTAGATAGCAAGCAACTCTCTGTCATATGTGCTATAATTTCTCTCTGCCGCAGATAATTTTCGAGAGAAAAATCCGAGTGGCTGCCAAACTCCATTTGCTTTTTGTTCCAATACGGCTCCAATGGCAATGTCTGATGCGTCGGTTGTAAGGGCCAAATCTGAATTGGGTGCTGGATGAGCTAGCATAGTTACTTCACGAAAGCTGCGTTTACAAGATGCAAAGGCATTTTCAGCTTCAAGTGTCCAAGGAACCTTCCTCTTATCATTTTTCTTGGAGTCCTTAAGGAATTCATTGAGTGGTGCCTGTAGCTGAGCGGCATGTGGAATGCAACGACGATAAAAATTGACGACACCGAGGAATCTGCGAAGCTCGCAAATAGTTTCAGGTTTGGTGTAATTTTCAATAGCGGCAACACGATCTGTTGGAGGTGTACAACCGTTGCCGCTGATGATGTAACCAAGAAACTGTACTTCAGATTGTCCAAATTTACATTTATTGACGTTGATTGTTAGACCGTATTGTCGAAGGCGGTCAAAAATCTGCCGTAAATGTATTTGGTGTTCCTCAATAGACTCAGACATAACAATCATATCGTCAATATAACAATAAACAAAATCAAGACCTCTCAAAACGGAGTCCATAAACCTCTGAAAGGTTTGTGTGGCGTTTCTCAACCCGAATGGCATATATAAAAATTCCACAAGTCCAAAAGGGGTGCACACTGCCGTCTTTTGTATGTCTTCTGCAGCCATTGGTATTTGGTAATAAGCCTTAACAAGGTCGAGTGTAGAAAAAACTGACTTACCATATAATTTCTCACAAAAATCGTTGATGTTGGCAATTGGGTATCGGTCAGGTACAGTTTTGGAATTCAGTTTTCGGTAATCCCCACACGCTCGCCAACCACCATCTTTTTTCGACACCATATGAAGCGGGCTAGCCCACGGACTTTTGGAGGGACGACATATACCATTGTCCAATAGGAAGTCAATTTCCGCTTTAGCAGCTGCAAGTTTCTCTCCAGAAAGTCTTCGTGGACGGTCTGCTACGGCATTTCCGATTGTTTCGATGTTATGAACAATAATTGCATCACTCGTTGATTTACGCGTCAAAGTAGTAGTTGTGATGTCAATAAACTCTTTCAGTAATTCATGGAATGGACCCGTCGAAGGCGATAATGTTGAAATACTAAAATCGTTGGTTTTACGAATTTCACCACGGCTTGTTAAATTTGTCGTATTATCGATGAGGCATTTCCGTTTTAAGTCAATCATCAAATTATAATGAATTAAAAAGTCTGCCCCCAAAATGGGCGACTGGACATCGGCAATGGTAAACAACCACTTGAGATCACGACGTAGACCTAGGTCTAATTTAAGAACACAATTACCATAAGTTCGTATTTCACTGCTGTTTGCAGCAAGAAGTCTCATGCCGGACGGCTTCAGAGTTGTTCTGATTAAGGATGGGGGTACAACTGACACCACCGATCCTGAATCAATTAAAAATCGAGACTTTGTAGATGTGTCGTAGATATGTAGACGATTCTCCTTTACTAGGTTGTCATTGCCGCTATCGCCATTCGTGTTAACTGACGACAGCCCTATTAATTTTCTCGAACTAGTGTTGTAGCGGGGACAATCCGGTTTACAATGTTTGGCAGAATCTCCAAACTGTTGATGATACCTGCAAAGCAATTTGTTGGTAGGAGGTCTATTATTTGAACGTAATTGACTGTGAGATCCGGATCGATGATGATCGTTTCTGCTTTTATTGCTCGCTTGAAAGGTGTCCACTTTAGCAGAAAGATCCGTTAAAGTCTTGCAAATATCAGCTAAAGATACAGGCGAATTAATTGCGTCAATAGAAATGTTGGTATCAGAATGTGGTGGTGCCTCGAAGACAGCACACACAGTATTTCCTATAGCATCCAACATTTTTTCTGCGTTTTTAGCCAGTTTGTCTAAGTCCTCCCCTTCCCACACAGTTAATAGAGGGCGAATCGAATCTGGCATTTGCCAGAGAAATAGTGTCCGAATAATCGTTTAATTTCCTTTACCAGGTGCCAAACGTCTCATGTGGGATAGCATTTCCGAAGGCTTCATACCTGTTGTCTCACTACCTCGCAATAAACGTCGCAATTTAGACTCGGAAGACTCAGAAAATTTCGAAATCAGTCTCTCCTTCAATGTAGAATATTTGTCGTCATTCGGCGGATTTGTTATGAGGTCTTCAACCGACAAGAGTATGTCGTCTTCAAGGCGCACAGAAACAACATCAAATTTGCCCGCATCCGTTGAAACACCGCAGAGAGAAAATGAACGTTCAACCTGAGCAAAAAATAATTCCGGATTTTGTCTGTTGAATTTTGGAATATGCACTTTATGCAGGTTCGATCGCTGTCCTTCATATGCGTTCACTGATGACTGTCGAAGATAGTGTACTTCACGTTGTAGCGCCTCTATTTGCTGAATTAAATTTTCCATTTCCGACATGTTTATACTGCTACTGTCGAAAAATTCCATATCGGAGCGATTCCTCGTTGTAATTAGAGTATTATCGTTGCCTCAAGTTGTGTCTGGAATGCATAAGCAAAAACGTAGACTATTTTGGCAAAATGATGCATGAAAAAACGTTGAAAATTTTAAAAGCGCTGCTGCTGCACTGCTATCAAGTTTTTTCGCTGCTCTGCTTCCAAGAAGTTTTTGTAGCAATGTAAAAAAAATACCACTTCAGATTGTGCGTGAAAAGCGGGGTCACCAATATAGTTGCCGATGTAGTAATAAGACGTTCGTATTTACATTTAACAACTATCCAATTATATTTATTACTATTAAAACTAGTTCACAAAATCTTACGAAGTATTACTAGAAATGCTACCGCTGACGGCGAAAACTACTCGTGGAATCAGCTGTTGTTTTCTCCTCCTCTGGTTCGTTACAACCTTGCCAGATTGTTTGTCATTCGAACACGACGGTCTTGGTGCTGCCACAGCCACTCCCTCTCCAGTGACCAAGTCAGGATCCGATACCCGATCCGCTTGGAACGATATTCTCTTAGTTGGTGTGTTCCGCACAATTGGAAGTTCGGTGGACTGTGTACTCTGAGTTGATGTTGATGAGTCTTGAGAGAATGTCTGAGGACTCGGTAGAGGTGTTGCTGTTGTTTGAGGACTCGGTAGAGGTGTTTGTGTTGTTTGAGGATGTTCAGGCTCAGTATTATTGATGACGAAAGCTGGCTTGAGTCGATCTACCGATATGTTCACGTCCTTGTTCTTAATTCGTATCGTATATAACCGATCTGAAATTCGTTGGACTATCTCAAACGGTCCAGTGTAAGGTGGTTCAAGTGGTCCTCGTACTGCGTCCGTCCGAAGAAAAACGTGAGTGCAATCATCGAGGTTCTTGAAAATAAACATTTTGTTTTTGTTGTGGTGAGACACTGGAATTGGTCGCAGGAAGTTGAAGTATTCACGAAGTTTCCTTAAAAATTCAGATGAATTGGCAGGAATTTCTGATTCGGTGAAGAATTCTTGAGGTAACCGTAAGTGCCCACCATAAAGAAGATCCGAAGGCGAAGCTTGAAGATCCTCTTTGACAGCTGTCCTTAATCCGAACAAAACAGTTGGAAGTATATCGACCCACGATACTTGTGAATGACACATTAAAGCTGCTTTGAAAGATCTGTGCCATCTCTCAATCATTCCATTCGATTGTGGATGATAAGCAGTTGTTCGAGTACGTCTCGAACCTATTAAATTCGCTAGGGCCTTGAATAACGCGGACTCGAATTGTGTGCCCTGGTCTGTCGTAATTGTCTTAGGACAACCAAGGCGTGAAATCCAGTTGGACCAAAATGCAGTCGCGACCGTCTGGGCCGACATGTCCTTCAGAGGAACAGCTTCAGGCCATCGTGAAAATCGATCGATCATGGTGAGACAATATCTATAACCCTGTACTAACGGCATTATCACGATGTCCAAATGAACATGATCGAAACGATTGTCTGGGACATCTATCTTGTCTGGAGTAAGGCGGTTGTGTCTGGTTATTTTTGCTCTTTGGCACGATATGCAATTCCGAGACCAATTTAGGATTTGTTTCTTCATTCCAGGCCATACGTATTTCTCACGTATCTGTTGAAGACTAGCACGACCGCCAGGATGTGAAAGATTATGAATTGAATTGAAGATTTGTTGACGTAGTGACTCAGGAACATACATGCGAACATATCCTGTGGATACGTCACAGTATACTGATGTCGTATCAAAATGTACTATTTGAAGTCTTAAAGAATTTGCGCCATCCAAAATAGTTTTCAACTCTTCGTCCATCTCTTGAGCTGATTGGAGTTCCATTAGAGTGACTGATGTTGGCATTGAAATTGCGTTAAGGCGGGAAAGTGCATCCGCCACTGCGTTTTCAGAACCCGACAAGTACAAAATTTCTGTCGTGAATTGCGAAATGAAATCAAGGTGCCTCAATTGTCGAGGCGAGGCTTTTTCTGGTTTTTGCGAAAATGCATAGACGAGCGGTTTGTGATCGGTCCGAACTATGAAATGTCTTGCCTCCAGCAAATGGCGAAAATATCTTATAGCCTCGTAGATAGCAAGCAACTCTCTGTCATATGTGCTATAATTTCTCTCTGCCGCAGATAATTTTCGAGAGAAAAATCCGAGTGGCTGCCAAACTCCATTTGCTTTTTGTTCCAATACGGCTCCAATGGCAATGTCTGATGCGTCGGTTGTAAGGGCCAAATCTGAATTGGGTGCTGGATGAGCTAGCATAGTTACTTCACGAAAGCTGCGTTTACAAGATGCAAAGGCATTTTCAGCTTCAAGTGTCCAAGGAACCTTCCTCTTATCATTTTTCTTGGAGTCCTTAAGGAATTCATTGAGTGGTGCCTGTAGCTGAGCGGCATGTGGAATGCAACGACGATAAAAATTGACGACACCGAGGAATCTGCGAAGCTCGCAAATAGTTTCAGGTTTGGTGTAATTTTCAATAGCGGCAACACGATCTGTTGGAGGTGTACAACCGTTGCCGCTGATGATGTAACCAAGAAACTGTACTTCAGATTGTCCAAATTTACATTTATTGACGTTGATTGTTAGACCGTATTGTCGAAGGCGGTCAAAAATCTGCCGTAAATGTATTTGGTGTTCCTCAATAGACTCAGACATAACAATCATATCGTCAATATAACAATAAACAAAATCAAGACCTCTCAAAACGGAGTCCATAAACCTCTGAAAGGTTTGTGTGGCGTTTCTCAACCCGAATGGCATATATAAAAATTCCACAAGTCCAAAAGGGGTGCACACTGCCGTCTTTTGTATGTCTTCTGCAGCCATTGGTATTTGGTAATAAGCCTTAACAAGGTCGAGTGTAGAAAAAACTGACTTACCATATAATTTCTCACAAAAATCGTTGATGTTGGCAATTGGGTATCGGTCAGGTACAGTTTTGGAATTCAGTTTTCGGTAATCCCCACACGCTCGCCAACCACCATCTTTTTTCGACACCATATGAAGCGGGCTAGCCCACGGACTTTTGGAGGGACGACATATACCATTGTCCAATAGGAAGTCAATTTCCGCTTTAGCAGCTGCAAGTTTCTCTCCAGAAAGTCTTCGTGGACGGTCTGCTACGGCATTTCCGATTGTTTCGATGTTATGAACAATAATTGCATCACTCGTTGATTTACGCGTCAAAGTAGTAGTTGTGATGTCAATAAACTCTTTCAGTAATTCATGGAATGGACCCGTCGAAGGCGATAATGTTGAAATACTAAAATCGTTGGTTTTACGAATTTCACCACGGCTTGTTAAATTTGTCGTATTATCGATGAGGCATTTCCGTTTTAAGTCAATCATCAAATTATAATGAATTAAAAAGTCTGCCCCCAAAATGGGCGACTGGACATCGGCAATGGTAAACAACCACTTGAGATCACGACGTAGACCTAGGTCTAATTTAAGAACACAATTACCATAAGTTCGTATTTCACTGCTGTTTGCAGCAAGAAGTCTCATGCCGGACGGCTTCAGAGTTGTTCTGATTAAGGATGGGGGTACAACTGACACCACCGATCCTGAATCAATTAAAAATCGAGACTTTGTAGATGTGTCGTAGATATGTAGACGATTCTCCTTTACTAGGTTGTCATTGCCGCTATCGCCATTCGTGTTAACTGACGACAGCCCTATTAATTTTCTCGAACTAGTGTTGTAGCGGGGACAATCCGGTTTACAATGTTTGGCAGAATCTCCAAACTGTTGATGATACCTGCAAAGCAATTTGTTGGTAGGAGGTCTATTATTTGAACGTAATTGACTGTGAGATCCGGATCGATGATGATCGTTTCTGCTTTTATTGCTCGCTTGAAAGGTGTCCACTTTAGCAGAAAGATCCGTTAAAGTCTTGCAAATATCAGCTAAAGATACAGGCGAATTAATTGCGTCAATAGAAATGTTGGTATCAGAATGTGGTGGTGCCTCGAAGACAGCACACACAGTATTTCCTATAGCATCCAACATTTTTTCTGCGTTTTTAGCCAGTTTGTCTAAGTCCTCCCCTTCCCACACAGTTAATAGAGGGCGAATCGAATCTGGCATTTGCCAGAGAAATAGTGTCCGAATAATCGTTTAATTTCCTTTACCAGGTGCCAAACGTCTCATGTGGGATAGCATTTCCGAAGGCTTCATACCTGTTGTCTCACTACCTCGCAATAAACGTCGCAATTTAGACTCGGAAGACTCAGAAAATTTCGAAATCAGTCTCTCCTTCAATGTAGAATATTTGTCGTCATTCGGCGGATTTGTTATGAGGTCTTCAACCGACAAGAGTATGTCGTCTTCAAGGCGCACAGAAACAACATCAAATTTGCCCGCATCCGTTGAAACACCGCAGAGAGAAAATGAACGTTCAACCTGAGCAAAAAATAATTCCGGATTTTGTCTGTTGAATTTTGGAATATGCACTTTATGCAGGTTCGATCGCTGTCCTTCATATGCGTTCACTGATGACTGTCGAAGATAGTGTACTTCACGTTGTAGCGCCTCTATTTGCTGAATTAAATTTTCCATTTCCGACATGTTTATACTGCTACTGTCGAAAAATTCCATATCGGAGCGATTCCTCGTTGTAATTAGAGTATTATCGTTGCCTCAAGTTGTGTCTGGAATGCATAAGCAAAAACGTAGACTATTTTGGCAAAATGATGCATGAAAAAACGTTGAAAATTTTAAAAGCGCTGCTGCTGCACTGCTATCAAGTTTTTTCGCTGCTCTGCTTCCAAGAAGTTTTTGTAGCAATGTAAAAAAAATACCACTTCAGATTGTGCGTGAAAAGCGGGGTCACCAATATAGTTGCCGATGTAGTAATAAGACGTTCGTATTTACATTTAACAACTATCCAATTATATTTATTACTATTAAAACTAGTTCACAAAATCTTACGAAGTATTACTAGAAATGCTACCGCTGACGGCGAAAACTACTCGTGGAATCAGCTGTTGTTTTCTCCTCCTCTGGTTCGTTACAACCTTGCCAGATTGTTTGTCATTCGAACACGACGGTCTTGGTGCTGCCACACATTCTTAATACTTGAATATCCTGGAAAAGTATCAATTCAGTTCCTTAAATTTGTTGGTACTAAAGGGTCAAACTATTATTCGCATTCGCTTTCGCAAAAATGCATATCTTACTATTCGCTTTCGCATTCGCAAGAAATATATTTCAATATTCGCATTCGCAAGAAATATATTTTATATGGCAGTGATTATTCATATGGCAGTGATTATTCTTAAATCAAAAAACGTCTCTCTGATTTTAGCTCTCATGAGTAAAATACGTTTAAGTTATATCTGAAACTGCATCGATATCATCAAATTAGTTCTTGGATAACAAAATCCATGCTAAATTTCGGATGTAAAATATAGCTTTTATACCAAATCGGGAGGAACATATATACATAGGTGATATATCTAAATCTGAAGCGATTTTCACCAATTTCAATAGGCAACGTCCTTGAGACAAATTTTGTACTGATTGGTGATAGTGATTCTTTGTTGCTAGGTATATTATTATTTGTTCCTCTACTTTCAGGTTTTCTAAACAAATGCGCAAAGCCCTGTGTTCTCAATGGGTAGGAACATATTATCTAATTCTGAACCGATAATCTCTAAATTAAGCAATATTCGTACCTAAATTGATAAACATCTTTCTTGGAAAATGTTAATGGTCGGAAGTAAGGTAAGGAGGAACATATACATATATGGAGGTTATATATAAATCTGAACCGATTTTCCCTGAATACTCATTAACGTAAAAAGACCTCTTTCTGTCGAATTTCGTACTGATCAGATATAAAATACAGTCTCTGTGCTTACATAGCAAATCGGGGGTAACATATATATGGGGGCTATATCTAAATCTGAACCGATTTTCTCCGAATTTGGCAGTATTCCTTCATGTAGAAAGAAACCTCTTTTTGCCGAATTTCGCACTGATCGGATATAAAATAACATTTTACAGCGCTTACATGTCAAATCGGGGGTAACTTGTATATGGGGGATAAATCTAAATCTGAACCGATTTCTTCCAAATTTAACAGTGTTCATTCATATAATAAGAAACCTCTTTCTGCCGAATTTCATACTGATCGGATATAAAATAACATATTTACAACGCTTACATGTCATATTGGGGGTAACTTATATATTGGGGCTATATCTAAATATAAACCGATTTCCTCCAAATTTAACAGTGTTCATTTATATAATAAGAAACCTCTTTCTGCCGAATTTCATACTGATCGGATATAAAATACGGTTTCTACAGCGCTTACATGTAAAATCGGGTGAAACATATATATGGGGGCTATATCTAAATCTGAACGGATTTTGTCCGAATTTGGTAGTGTTCATTCACCTAACAAGAAAACTCTCTCTGCCGAATTTCGTACAGATCGGATATAAATTACGGTTTCTATAGCGCTAACATGTCAAATCGGATGAAACATATATATGGGGACTATATCTAAATCTGAACCGATTTTCCCCGAATGTAGCAGTGTTCATTCATGTAATAAGGGAACTCTCTCTGCCAAATTTCGTACTGATCTGATATAAAATACAGTTTCTACAGCGCTTACATGTTAAATCGGGGGTAACATATATATGGGGGCTATATCTAAATCTGAACCGATTTTGACCAATAGGGATCGTCCTTGGGCCAAAAAAGAGCACTGTGCTAAATTTCATCACAATCGGACCATAAATACGACCTGCACTTTGATTACAAGAATACATGGACAGACGGACAGACAGACAGACGGACATGGCTAAATCGACTCAAAAATTGATTCTATGACGATCGGTATAATAAACTATGGTTCTATTTCTTCTCTTTTTGGGCGTTACAAACAAATGCACAAAGTCATAATACCCTGTACCACAGTGTGGTGTAGGGTATAAAAAGCAAGTAAGATCACTGCGAGGCGGCAGAAATGAAGTATACAATTTGATAGTGGAAAAAATTGCTCATCATTCTTTTTGAGATTATAGGACTATGAATTCTTATGAATTTCTAAATTTTTGACTCAACTATTGGTACTAGAAACATTGTACTGCAACACATTTCAAGTAGAGAGTAATTTTTAAGAGCTTTCGGATTTGATAAAAAAAAACACATAAAATTTAGAGAAATCTATGAAATCTTTATTTCAGTCGATTGAACGGTCTATATAATTCAATGTTTAAAGATGATTTCATGTAAATGTTGACCGCGGCTGCACTTAAAATGGTTCAGTAAACTGTTCGCCGAACTCAAAATTCAGTAAAAATAAATAAAATTCAATAATCTGCAAACATTGTTCGTTTGAAAGTCGATTCATGGTTAAATTATAGACCAAACAGAACATGTTTGATAGTAACATGTTACACGAAAACAGTTGAGCTGCTAAAAACAGTGTTGCCAAATAAAAAGTTGCTAAAAAATCACCCATTATTTATGTTGTAATTTATGTAAAGTTGGTAAAAGGTGTGTAGCAATTAAGCCCACATTTCGCTGAACTGTAGGCACTCTAAAATTAAAGTAATGTACAAATTTCGCTATTGATCGACGAACGGTGCTGAAGTGATTTAAAATGTCCTGAAGCGAATTTTCGCAACATACATAGGACCTTATGCTACTCCTTAATATCAAGAAAATGGTGTAAAGTATAAAATGTCCTTATTTTAAATATTAGGACGACTTTGTCGCCAAATTTTTAAAAGTATGTCAATACTTTTTTCAGTGTATCCTCGTTCATATAAATGATGGTATATATATTATGCATAAATAAACTCTTTCTACTAATTTAACGGAACAGTATGCCTCAATCATTGAAATTATTTTTTAGTTGCTAGACACAAAAATGTATTTTTTTAATCTAGTCTACTTTAGTACAAAGCAAACAGCTTTGGTTAAATTGCCAACAATAAAGTTTGCCGACTATTGACTAAAACTGTCATTGACATTTCCAATTATTTAAGTGAATACCCTTACTGCAATGAAAACCGTTAAATATACTCCCCTGAGCGTAACGGCTTTAAGGGTCCTCTCTCTACAGAAAACCCCAACAATTCGCCCACTTTTTTCCTCTCTTTAACCAATCGCCCAATTAAGGGAAAGAAATAGGCAGTTTTGTCAAGTGCTTTTATTACGAGTATTTTGAAACTGCCAGTCTTGTTTATCCTCGCTCGCTACGGTACGACGTCGACAAAAGAGAGAATGAATGAGTAAACGAATTTGTGATTTTTTTATTCGGGGGGTTCGTTATTCTGTTGTCTCTCGATGACAAAGTAGTTGCGGAAAAATTTTCAGTGAACAAACACGGTCCGAGCACCACCAGCGAACAGATACAGTACAACAGTAGTGACCATTAAAAATTAAGAAGAAAACACAAACAAAAATTATAATCAAAGAAAACAATTTAAATTGAAAAAAATTAAAAATGCTGCCATTAATGAAGAATTACATAAACAATAACATAAAAAACATAAAATGAAATTTTAATTTTACAAATTCAATGAAAAATCAATAGTTCTCATTCAAGAAGTTTGTGTGGGGGGTATAAAAGCAAAGAAAAAAATTGTTGGTAATAAAGTGAACAGCAGATCGTCATTCGCACACAACAAAAATAAGAAGAAATCTGTGTTATGCGTCCGTCCGTTTATTCGTTCGTCCGTCCGTCCGTCTGACTATCTGTCTCTGCCTTCTGTACACATGAACCTGAACTTGAAGGAAGGAAACACGATGTGAAAAGTGTGTGCGTGCCTGCGTGTGTGTAAGTGTTTGAGTGTGTCATATATTACTCTTTTTAAAACAAAGTGCGTCTGCAAAATATTTGCGGGGGCGGCAAAATGTAGTGGAAATATGAAAAGAGCTGACAAAACAAAAAAGAGAACAAGGCCAACATCACTTTTTAGTCGAAAAAAATTAAATAAAAGCAAAAATCATTACGAAAATAAAAACTACAAAAATTGTGAAATTAAATGTAAAGAAAATTTATTAAATATGTGAAAAAGTGGTGGGTTTGTGTTTATAATTAACCCTCCGAGTAGAGCAACGGAAAGCGGGGGTTAGCCTCATGTCTCTGTGTTGTTTTATGATAATGTTGGCGCCAATAATTATGATTTCCTAGTTGCCAAAAAAGCATTCGTCCAACCCGTCGTCGTCGTAAACCAGCCAACCAACCGAGCCACCCCTCGCTATAAATCACCACTTCAAACGCATTTGTTTCCACTTTCACCCATGTGAGTCAACTGGGTTTGGTTGCTGTTCCTTGGTCGGTCGGCCGTTTACAATCCGAAACTCCATGAGCGGCGCCGTCCCCACCACCACCGCCAACACTACCACAATCACATCACATGCTAACAAACATAGCAGTATATACTTATGTATGTTCATACATACTCCTATCATTGCATAGCAACTAATGTAACTCCGTTAATATGTCATGATGTTTGGCCTCTTTTGTACAAAGGAATGGAGTCAAATATTATGTTGAGCTTTTAAGTCGGTTTGGTATGTATGTATGTATTCTTATAATTATATATGGACTACCTTCACACGTACATGCATATGTATTTATATGAAGATATGTATGCCGAATATATGTTCCAAGTCAAGCCATGAATCGTCCTAGTCCACACAACAGCAATGCTGTTGGCGTGTTGCACTCGTATAGTTACTGCGATATGTGCTTTGTGTGTGTGGGCAGTATGTACGCCCAGTTCATGCGGTGGAGGAGGTGGTGATTCATTGTTCCTTTTCCTTGGCCAACAGCGGGTTGGAATAATTATCGTAAACAATTTAAACTTATCACAAGTATTTCGTTTTTTATACCCTCCACAATAGGATGGGGGTATATTCATTTTGTCACTCCGCTTGTAACACCTCTAAATACACTATGCAACAAAACATTTTTTTTTTGTCCGAGACCTAAAATTTTTTTTTAAATTTTAATGGAAAGTACCTTTAGTATTTGAACCATATTTTTTGAAGTATAATCTAGATAAAGTCGATGCACCATTTAAATAAAAGGAAATTGTGAGGGCTAAAATTAATGTAGAAATTGAAGTTTAGTAACTGTCGTTAAAACACGATTTTTCTGTCACGAAAAAAAACCATAAAAATAGAAAAACAAATCGCAAAAAAATGTTTGTTCCATTTTTTGAAAGGTAGCATCCAAACGGAGAAAACGGTGTCTATTTGATAAATTATGACCCTATTGTAAAAATAGGTAAATTAAAAAAAATAATTTTTCATATTTTTTATTTCGGCAATTTTGTTTGGGAGGTACCAAAAGGGGTGTGGCAATAACACCCACTTTTTTAATATACTATGGGTACTAACTATAAAAACATAACACTGTACAATTTTAAGCATTTGTATGAACTGGAATCAAAGTTATAAGCCATTAACTTATTGTGCAAAACGGTCCATTTGTATGGGAGGTACCAAAAGGGGCGCGGAAACATCGCCCATTTTTCTAAAGATTATAGCGAGTAATAAACTAACACTATGTGTGGAATTGTAAACGATTCTGGGTAGTAGTATATAAGTCTTAGGATAATAAATATTTCACAAAATTTTGACCTTTCGTGGGGGAGGTACTCGAAGGAGTGGACCAATATAGTCCATCTTTGACCTTAGCCTGGGATAGAAAAAAATATTGACACATACCAAATTTTAAGTCAATCAGTTCACCCTGTGGAAAGTTATCATAAAATGACTTAAAATTGCCCAAAACGGATTTCCGTCAAATATTCTTGGGTCTCTTAGGTCACTCCATCGATGTATTACACTTTTGGTTAGCAGCATATAAAAACCCTTTGTTTGTATAAAAACCCTTTGTTTGTACAAAAACCGAATTTTGTTGAAAATCTACATTTATTTTCTTCATTTCATTTATTTATTATTGTAATATAAATAAGCCAATATGGCCAATAATCTTATATTAACTTTATACAAATTTCAATTATATAGTTAAGTTATACACTCAGTAATCCATATCAGAGTGATTTAATGGTAAACGTACAAGATATAGCTACTCACAAATCGATGTATATACATGTATATTAAAAAAGATAATAATAATAAATTAAAGTAAAATTAAAAATAATTAACCTATGTGCGTACTTTGAATGTGCGCAAACATAACACTCACTATTGTAGAAAAATGTACACCCCAAATTTCACTAGTTAAAAAATCGTACTAGTAAAACCAGGGAGTAAACTGAAAGAGAGTCCAAATAAAATTATATTTCTTTGCTAGATTTTATTCGGAGATTACCGAGTAAAAGTAGCACCAAGTGTGAGGTATAAAGTTCTTAAGTTATAGTAAGACATGACATTCATAGAAAGACAATATATTACAATGAAAATTATAGCTCCCCAGCCATTAAAAACAAAATAAATAATTAAGAAATAATTTGCCCTGTTAAAGTAGATAGCACAGACAAGTATTAGAGGCCAACAATCAAGTAATCAAGGCATTTACAGCTGAATACTTGTGGAGTAAACGAAAAGTTACGCAAATACAACGGAAAATTGTTCCATAACCTAGCAACCCTTACCACAAACGATCTTTCACCAATTGTTGAAATAAATCTATGTAGCAAAAGCTGAGTATTACGGGTAGATCTACAAAAATTAAACATACAACGCAGTGAAGGTGAACTATTCGATGTTATCGTTTTATAAAAACATTGTAGGATACTTATTGAACGGCAAACCTAAAAATTGAACGACATATGAAGATATATGATCATATCTACGCAAGTTATAAACATAACGAACAATGGAATTAACAATTTTCTCAATTCTCGACAATTGAACCGCAGAAGTACCAGATATAACCTCAAGACAATAGTTGACATGTGACATCAACAAAGACGACGCTACTCTTAATCTAACATAACATGGTAAAAACGAATCAAGGCAGTATAATCTACGTAGCTGAAATCTAACACGCGCGAGTAGCACGTCAATATGAGCATTAAAGTCGAGTCTACTATCAATTACTACACCAAGACATTTCATCTCATCAACAATTTCCACGGACATAGAATTGCCTTCGTTAGGAGGCAAGCTTTCAATATGAAAAAAAACGTTTTTTTGCGAATTTTATTCTATTTTTTATTTTTTGAGCCAGAAGAAAACATTTTTTTTTTGAAAAAAAAAATCAAATTTTTTCTAATTGTTTTAACGACAGTTACTAAACTTCTGTTTCCACATGAAAGTGTCATTACATACTAACATTTGTAGTCCTCACAATACGAGTATCCTTTAATAAAAAAGAAAAAGTTATGCGCAGCCCTTCGAAAAAAAAATTGTTGCATAGTGATATTGATCTAAGACCCCACAAAGTATATAATAAAATTCTAAGGCGATTTAGCCATGTCCGTCCGTCCGTCTGTTGTAATCACGCTGCAGTCTACAATAATTGAGCTAGATGACTTAAATCTGATATAGATGCTTCTTATACTACAGGTAATTTGGGAGTGAAAATAATTGATTGAAAACAAACAACGGTAGTCATAGGTCCCCATACTTCGTATCTCCACTAAAACAAATTTCAACGAATTGGGCTGAAATTTGGTATAATTAGTTTATTTGTACCCTAAACCATTCACATGCTATCCATCTGGGAGGGTGTATAAGATTCGATATGGCCGAAAATAATCCGTTTTTACTTGCTACAAAATAATACTCGTAGTAAGACTCTGCAATTTGTCATTATGAACAAAAAAAATTATGGATAATGTTTGAATACCCGACACCATTGTCATACATTATATTATAATATTGTGCATCTGTTTGTAACGCCCAAAAGTAACACATATTTTTCTGATCAAAGTGCAACTCGTAAATATGATGCCATCTTTACGAAAATGGGTACATAGCTATTTCTTTGACTTGGAGCGATCCTTATTGGAAATGGCACGTGTTTATAACACACAGATTTGATTTCTTGACGCTCTGGAGATATTTTTCGGCAGATTTAGATGAAATTTGAATATTTTATTTTTGTATTGCACTAAATTGTCGGGCGGAATGTAGATGGGCTCCATGAAAATATCCCAATATTTGTATGAATATGGGCCCCAAAAAATTACTTGCCATACAACAAACATTTTTTTGGGGACTAATTTAATTTTTTGACTTCTTTTTGGGGCTCATTTTCATCCATGAAAATCGGAGCATCTACGCGTAAAAGCTTTACTCCGCGTAACCAACTTTGGATCATGTCCGTAGGAGATCGTCTTAAACAATCGGCAGAAGGCCGACCACACTAAAAGAGAATTTGTTTTGGAAAAACTAAAAACTTTTAGTATTTTGGGGTGCATTTTCACTTCCTGTATTCTTGCACAAATTTGATTTCTTAACGCTCTGGAGATATTTTTCAGCAGATTTAGATGAAATTTGAGTATTTTATTTTTGTATTGCACTAAATTGTCGGGCGGAATGTAGATGGGCTCCATGAAAATATCCGAATATTTGTATGAATATGGGCCCCAAAAAATTACTTGCCATACAACAAACATTTTTTTTGGGGACTAATTTAATTTTTTGACCGCTTTTTGGGGCTCATTTTCATCCATGGATTTAGAAGAACGTCTTAAACAATCGGCAGAAGGCCGACCACACTGAAAGAGAATTTGTTTTGGAAAAATTAGTTCGCAGTCGCACATTATTATGTACTATTCATTTTACAAAGACAGCATCATTTAGTATTTTGGGGTGCATTTTCATTCCATGTATTCTTGCTGGGACTTAATTTCCTAATACATTTTTGTAACGAAAATAGGCCACAATTGTGAGATAAACTTTCATTATAAATTTGGGATGTATTTTCCTGGGGCCCAACTTCCGGCCGACAAAAAGGCTTCACTAACGGCAAGTCGGTTTGTATATATTCCCCCATATAAAGGTTCTTTTCGATTAGATTTCTTGAAGCTCTAGGAACCAAGTTTTTAAACGTTCAATGCTGATGTCGCTATACAACAAAAAACATGTAAAGACGGAATGGTTACGGGCAAAATAAACCCATAATATCAAATTTCAGCTCAATTTTCCTGTGGCTATAATAGGTATCTGTTCCAAACTTTCGTTATCTAGCAAAACTTTCTAACAATTTACTTTGCAAGAATCGTCTTTATATATCGATACCTCCATTCTAAAACATGCTAAGTCGACTTAGCATAGTTTTAGGGAGATTGCATTTTTAATTTCTAAATATTCCAAATTATATTATATAGTCAAAATTTGGTGTTTATCCGTTAACCCAATCAAAAGTTATTCACAAAACAGTACAGGTCATCGCGTCTCCTGAAAACCTACCTTTTTGCACTTAGCATAGTTTAGAATGTAGGTATCGATATGAGCAATACTTAATAAATGCATCGAGTTGTTCTACAATTATATCTTAAACATTTATATTAGGTACATTTTTCGAATTCAACATAACATTTAAGTACGGAAAAGAAAATTTTAAACTAGAATTCGACAGACGTTGTACACTTTCATTGGTATTAAGCATCTATAAAAAAACATTATATTACAAAAAATCGTTTATCTAAAGTAATATGAATTCCAATAACACCGTGAGGTATGAGTTATATATTTGCAATTTATATTACTCATACAACACATTGTATTTTATTACCGGTAAATTTATATTGAACCGCTATTAAATAGTAAAATGTGTATCTGATTTTAAAAATTACATTGAAAAAACCCATTGAGATATACTCGTATTGTTCCCTAAAATCAAAAAGGATTTTAGTTTTAATTTAAGTTTCCTTTATTACGTTGACTAAAATTCCGGAAGGAGACGCCCAATGTGACCATATTAAGCTATGTACACACGGTGGTCAGATCTTATAATGTTATCAACTCTGTCAAAGTGATGCCAATGTACTGACAATAACAGATTGTTAGCAAAAGGTGATTGTCAGTTCAGACGATTGCAAGAAATCCTTATAATTTCATATATTTACAATATATTTTGTAAATATTTATATCGATGGCTTAATATAAAAAGGGCGTATCTTGATCTTTGTCATAATTGCATTTTCCGTTTATTCTGCTAGAAATCTGTCAAATGCACGTTAGTTTTTTAAAAATTTTCGGTGTTTATAGTTGCAAATAGAAGATTTATAGGTATTGTAAAAGCCCCAAAAGTCTAGTCAAACAATTTCTGAGTTTTTCGTGCCCCTATTAAGGAACAACAAAATCGAGATGCGCCCTTTTTATATTAAGCCATAGATATGCAGGATTGCCAATAAATATATTTTATATACAGTGGTGTCAATAAAATGTTTCTCTGACAAAGGCGCCATTCATAACCTTCGCACATCTTACAATGTATTTATTGACGATACATTTTCTGCAAGACAAAAATTTTAAGTTCACACGGTTGTAAGTTCACAGGGTTTCATTTTTTGACATTTTGCTGACAATATTGTAAGATATGACCACGTTTACGAATAGTTTAAAAAATCACTTGTTTGGTTGACCTGTAAAAAATTATTAATAATTAAAAAAAAATAACTAGGACAATTCCTTTTTCTAGAAGTACAATAATTTAAAGTAAAATTGGTGTTAGGTAATTGTAATAACCTCGCTTTAGTGAAGGATGGGCCATTTGCCATCAGCAATGTCCGTCTGGTTGTTGCGCACGATAAGTCACGAAACAAATTTAGTGAAATATTGATTCTCGAACAGCTTCTATACTTCTTATTTGAATCTTCTGTCGCTATCACCTTGAGAAAACAGGGCGAAGTTGCCACCCTTTTATCGGCGGCGGCTTGTGGATGAAATTATTGGTCACCGGCTTTATACATAAGTAGAATTTCCACGAATATATTAAGCTGAATCAAGTCGAATCAGTACAAAGCATTTTCTCATTAAATTAAACCATTTTCAAATTAAGTGAATGCTTTCAAAAAAGCTAATGAAACCATTTTACGATTAAAAGAAATTTTTTTCAAATTAATGAAAATCTTTACACATTAAATTATTTCCAATTGAAAGTAAAATTTTTATGATAAAAAAGAAACGATCCGTATTCGAAAAAAAAATTTAATAGATTTCTGCGTCATTTTCTTGCTTTGTTAAAAAATTTGTGTAAAATATCGGTGTATTTGGTATTTTTCTTTCGCATGCTTGGAAAAAATTGTATCGTGTGAATCTGGACTTTAATTGAAAAAAATTTGCGTGTCGCAAAACATTTTTTCGGCGACATAGCCTGAGGTAGAAAAAACATATCACATATAAAATTTGAAGTCATATCAAGTCAAATATACATAGGGTCTATGATCTCTCATTTTGGCGAGTATCAAATGATATATACCCTCCTCCATAAAGTGACGCTATAATAAGTATGCATTGCCATAACACTGTGTGGTATGAGTTATATACACCTTTTATTGATCATACAACAGGTATTTTGATCATACAACACAATGAACCTTATTACAGGTATATTTATTATTTCACTAGAATTAATAATTTTTGTTGCAAATTGAACGTTTATTTTATTTCGAAGACTGATTAACCCCTTACTAAACATTTACTAACTATGCCAGACACTTGTTCGTCCCTGAAACAATAGAAATGTTTGTTTTAAAATTTGGCAGTTGTATTCAATCTTTTGCATCACCCTATTGTTATACCAGTCGCCGCATTGTACTTCCTTAAGAGTGGCTGTTATGTACTTAATGGTCTACATTCATACATATGTACGAGTATGTGTATATGTGAGAATACCTCTTGGATTTGTCATGGATTTTCCACACAAGAGTCGTCGTCGTCGTCACGAACATTGTGTTGCATTTGATTTCACATATGTATATTAAATAATAACAATAATAATAATATCTGCCAATGGTCAATATTGATTTAGTTTCTCTTGCTCGTTTCGCGATTGTAGATTTCAATAAAATTAATGCATATGTCATCATAACGTGCACCCATGTGCACAAAATCGAAGGAATATAAACAAACCAGCCGGCAACAATTGATGAGTGTGGGGAAAACCAAAGATACGTACATTTGTATGTGTGCACTTCTACATACGGTTTATGAGAGGTGAGTGTTATTGTTATTGCAAAGGAAAGCCGAAAAAGACTAATGTCTTTGATTTTGTTTCCATTTTCAGGTACAACAATAATCGACCAGACATTGGAATGATTGAAAACAGTTTTTAAGATATGCATGAGTACTCACTCGTATGTATATGTCTACATACATACCTAAATACATAAATAAAATCTTTAACGAAAGATCCGGCATGTGATGTGATTGAGTAGAATAACGTAATAAATTCAATTGGTGAATTCTTTGCTAAATCACCAGTCCTCAGTCGGCGCAACATTGGAATTTCGCAATTAAAATAGAAAGAAAATAGAGACAGTTGCAAAACGAAAGACAAAAGAAGAAGAATGCCCTAGACAAAAAAGGGGTAATACGTCATCGATTTCAAAATTGTGACTGTGACCAAGTGAATCGCTGCCAACATCTGTTTTGTTTTTGGGCCAGACGGATAGGAAATATCACAGCAAATCAAAATAACAACAGCCGTGAATGCAGAAGAAGCAGCAACAGCAGTAGCAGCAGCAAACAACTAAAATATCAAGTCATCAACTCACATGAGTTTGAATGCTCCCTCACCCCTCACCCCCACCTCTCTCCGATCCATCGCACAATCTTCAAAAGAATTTTATGTGAAACATCATATAACGTGCTGCATATTATATACAAAGATGATTATATATATATACTGGCACTTTATATACATTTGCAGGTAAGTACATGTAAATATACATATATATGTATATAACTTAATATCTAACAGTGACTCACAGTAGACAATTTCTTTTAAGCCAAGTTAAAGTTTATAAAAGAAACATTAGTTAACAGCCACACGGGGCCTAGAATCGCCCTTGATATGCTTGAATCGAAAGAAAATATATTTGGAACACACATATTATATATTTCTGAACAAATAAATTTTATTTGAACATCAATAACATATATTTGGAACGCATATGTTAATATATTACCACAAAATATATTTGCAAACTCAATTTCTCAAATAAAATATGAGTTTAAGTACAAATAAAATTATTGTTTAGGAATTTCTCCAAATATATTTTATTTAAAAAAGTTTTTCAAATCTTTTGCGGACCTTTTTGAATTTCAATTTAAAATTTTTCTTGGTTCCGAAATGATACCATATATAGCATTGACTTCTGTTTTAAATCAATCATTTAAAATTTCTGAGTATTCCAAGCCATCGTTAGTTGTCAATCCTCCAAGTAATTTATTTTGATCCAAGATTATAGGATATCAATTACTATTTATTATTTTTAAGAACATTACAAATTTCTAAAAAATTTCTTTGCGTTACTGAACAACGCAACACAATTTAGGTATTTTCTGAGTACTTAAATCCAAATGAATATTTATTTCGGAAGTAATAGTCCCAAATAAGAACATATTGGGATGCAAACAAAGATTTGTTTAGAACAACATCTTCCTAAATATATAATTTTTGCGTTTAACAAATATTATATGTTTAGAGTGTATCCTAAACATATATATCGATGGTTTAATTCGCAAAGCGACTACATATATCAAAAAACTCAATTTTTCAGGAGAGCAAAAATACTGTTGAATTTTATTATTTCGCGATAATTTTAATATGATTTGAATTAGGAATTCGAATTTATTTATTATATACGTTCGTATACATAATTCATATCACATAAAAATTATCGCGAAATAATAAAGCTCAACGGTTTTTTGATCTCCTGAAAAATTGCGTTTTTAATATACACGCTGAAAAAAATCTCTTCTGTAGTATTTATATTGTCCCAAACATATTCAGCTTGAAACATATATATGTTTTATGTACACTTTATATATGTAATATTTGCCACAAACAAATATTATATATTTGGGTAGATATTTTCTAAACAAATAGTTGTTTCCATTCAATTATTTTTTACTTGGAACTACATATTATTTCCGAAAAAAAATTATTTGCATTTAAGTATTAAAAAAATATACCGATACATTAAATTTAATGGAATTTTTAAGTTTTTCTTTCATAACTAATAGTTAAATATTTAGATATTAATAATGAACGCTTAAACCAAAAGTTAATACCAATTTTTACTGTGAGACAGACCTCAAAATCAAGAAAAAATAAAACTGAAATTCGAAAACTTCATCAAAGTTTTTAATTATTTTAAATAAAATAAATTTGGAGAAATTTCTAAACAATATTTTTATTTGTTTGTAAACACATACAATTATTTGAAAACGTTAGTTTGCAAATATATGTTGTTGCAATATATTAACATATGCGCTCCAAATAAATTTTAAGGATAAATAAAATTTATTTTGTTTAGAAATATCTAATATTTAAAAATTTATGTTCCAAATATATTTTCTTTCTATTCAAACATATCTAAAACGGCGATTTTGCCATCTGGCTACACGGGGCATCGATATATTTCAAGCCGAACATGTTTTGGGCAATATACTACAGAACAGTTTTTTTCAGCGTGCATTTTTTCTAAAAAAATTGGCCGAGATTTTTTTCCAATTTTTTTCCACCATGGATCGCATGTATGTAAATGGTTACAGGTACTAATAAACTCATTATACCAAATTTCAGCCCAATTCGTTGAAATTTGAGGTTTTTGTGGCGTTACGAAGTCAAATCTAGAGGGACATTTGTATGGGGGCTATATCAAAACATGGACCTATGACCACCGTTGTTCGTGGAAGGATTCCGGGTATATATAAACCCAGTTACCAAGTTTCAGCCCGATCAGTTGACATTTGTGGACTCTATGACGTTAGGAAGTTAAATCGGGGAGATGCTATATATAGTGGGGCTTTATCCAAAAATGGGCTGATATTGCTTGATATTTTCAAAACTTTAGGAAAAACACTTCACTAAAATTTAAAAATAAATAACATTCTAAAAATAAACAAGTAAAACCGTTAAGTTCGGCCATGTCGAATCTTATATACCCTCCACCATGGATTACATTCAATTTTATTACTGGAAAAACCTTTAGATATGGAGCAAATCATAAAACGATCCTTTTTGTTTAGGTAAATTATTTTGAAAAAAACTGAGAGTGTACAAGAAGACCGTGGAGAGTCGATTCGGCGCTGTTCGCAGCAACTCGGACTGACGTATGTAGCAACTTGGCGCATTTTGCGTCGAGATCTTAAATGGAAAGCATACAAAATACAGCTTGTGCAAGAACTGAAGCCGCCCGACCTTCCCAAGCGACATCGCTTCGCTCTATGGGCTCTTGAAAAGTTCCAAGAAGATCCGACGTTTTCGAGTCAAATTTTGTTCAGCGATGAGGCCCATTTCTGGCTCAATGGGTATGTAAACAAGCAAAATTGCCGCATTTGGGACGAAGAGCAACCTGAAGAGATTCAAGAGCTGCCACTTCATCCAGAAAAAACAACGGTTTGGTGTGGTTTGTGGGCCGGTGGAATCGTCGGTCCACCATCGATATTTCTTCAAAAATGATGCCGGTGAGAACGTAACCGTCAATGGCGACCGTTATCGTGCCATGATAACCGACTATTTGATGCCTGAAATTGAAGCTCGTGATCTCGGCGACATTTGGTTTCAACAAGACGGCGCCACTTCCCACACATCGCATCAATCAATGGATTTATTGAGAGAACACTTCAGTGAGCAGATAATTTCACATTTTGGGCCGGTCGATTGGTCACCAAGATCGTGTGATATCACACCATTAGACTTTTTCCTGTGGAGATATGTAAAGTCTAAAGTTTATGCGGACAAACCCGCTTCGATTCAGGCCTTGGACATTTATAGGTGGACTATAACAAAATATGAACTGATTTCAAAAATGTTTACTGCGATGAATTCTTGTCTTAATTAAATACAGACTGCAAAGATTCAGTTAAAATGCTTAGAAAATATGGAATTTATGGCTTAAATACATATATTTTGAAGCGACCACTATAAGGTGACTATAACAGAATATGAACCGATTTATAAAATTTAGGATGTGATGAAATCTTGTCAAAAATTCTTGTCAACTGCAAAGTTTCTGCTAATTTGCTTTAAAAATGTGGTATTTGTGGCTCAAAACCCGTGTTTTGAAGCGACCTCTATAGGGGAGCTATATCAAAACATTGACCGAAATGGCCCATTTGCAATCCCAAACAACCTGCAACTATAAGAAATATTTTACCAAATTTGATTAAATATTTAGAGGTGTTACAAACAGAGTGACAAAATGAATATACCCCCCATCCTATGGTGGAGGGTATAAAAATAAAAACTACTCTACATTTACCACCTTCTCACACATCGCATCAATCAATGGATTTATTGAGAGAACACGAGAGAACACTTCGGTGAGCAGATAATTTCACGTTTTCGATTGGCCACAAAGATTGTGTGATATCACACCGTTAGACATTTTCCTATGTAAAGTCTAATATGTAAAGTCTAAAGTTTATGCGGACAAACCCGCTTCGATTCAGGCCTTTGAGCAAAACATTACGCGTGTCACTCGCAAGTTACCAGTCGAAATGCTCGAACGAGTCATCGAAAATTGGTCTTGTTGAAACCAAATGTCGTCGAGATCACGAGCTTCAATTTCAGGCATCAATTAGTCTGTTATCATGGCACGATAGGGGCCGCCATTGACGGTTACGTTCTCACCGGCATCATTTTTGAAGAAATGTGGACCGATGATCCGGTACTTCGGATCAGGAATCGGTCAATGGCAAAAATATAGCTCTTAACGAAAGCTAAAATATTGCTCATGGGTGTCAAGGTCGTGGGTCGACTGGAAAGTGTTTTTTTTTTTATTAAAAAAAATGGACTTAGCGCAATTGGCGAACGATTTTTTTGATAATAAAACTGAATAATTTGTAAACGTTGTTCAGTCGTAAGTCTTTCCATGATGAAATGCCAAACAATACTTAACAAAAATAAAATGACAGCACTCACACGTGATCTGTCAAAAATAGGCTATTGAAAAAAGTATCTCTAATATTTGTTCTAACTCAGGTTAAGGGCCAGTTAGTTTACCTGTCCCTATCGGCGAAGTTGTCACCCCCCTTTTGACAGTTTAAGAGTTTATGAACTGACTTTAATACCAGATCACACAAATACTTCAAAATCAATTCAAAATTGTATATTTCATAACTTTAATACCAGTGAACATAAATACTTAAAATTCGGTACAGTGCAATGTCATTAAAGTATCTAACGTCCATCGAAAAATTGGCGTCAATCCCTTTCTGGTACCCGCATATAAATTGACAGATTATTTATAAAATAACTCCTGTATCAAAACCATCTAAATGTTTTCATAGTCTGTATTTTAGACAACATTTGCTATTTCTATGGACTGAAAAAAATTTGTCTACCTTTCTGACACAAAATACCATATTACATTACTCACAAAGTGAGTATACATTGGATGGTTTACTCGACTGAAACTTGTTACTTGTTTTATTGACCACAGTTAAAAAGTTTCAATTAAATTAAAATGAATTCTCATACCAATAAATTGTTTTTGTATCTTACTATTATTATTGTTTAAGAAAAATGAATTAAGAACTATCGCTATGAATTTCCCCTGTATCCTTTCTTTCCTTGTAACTGTCGCCTAGATGGCAACTCTTTATCCATTCCTTGCCATGAAGGCAAAAGCTATAACTTAAATGGATAAAGAGCTGCCATCTTTTCTGTTCATTTCAATGTAATTTGGATGAATTGCCAGAAATCAAGAGTTTTGTCTATTTCGCTCTACACCGCAGTTTTCACTTTTGCGGCAACTACTGAAGCGGTAAGCAGCAGCAGCAACGACTAATAAATCTGTTCAATTAATCTGAACGGTGCCTTTTTCTTTTATTTCATAACTTGTTTCATCCGTCCATACAATTTCGTTGGAATTTATCCTGAGTATTAATATATATACAGTCCACTCCACAGAAGGACTTCATCAAATTGTTCAATTAATATTTTTTTAATAAACCCGGTATTTCTCAAAATTCAAATGGAAATGCCCTAGGTTCAAGTGTTATGTGCTACGGATCTGAAATTTTGCTCTTAGGTTTTTTTAAGAGGAACTGCATAAATATCTGTACTCGATGTTACTTCCATAACATGGACCTGCCAACTATTTCACACAGTAGTTAAAAAAATGCATATAGATAGAGGTGTCCTAAAGTGAATTCACATGTAGTGTACGAATTTCAATATTTGTATTCTTCTATCTGTTCTGGAACACCGAAAAGCCTAACCGGTGGCCGTGGTTGACCTGCTGACAGGAATATATTTTGTAAATGTCGTAAGATTCTCAAACGGTTTACACTGAACAAAACATTGTTCTAATTTTAAAGAACGATATTTCATAATTAACTTTCATACTTTCTTTAATAATAAGTAAATTATCTTTATTGTGTGTATCTTTATTTTGAGAATTTTACGACATATGTATGTAATACTACATATGTTTAACATATATGTATTACTTTGATCCACTGTAAATAGAAAATTCTTATCTCTCTCTATTTCAGATATACTGAAGAGCATAATCAAAATCGGCAATTATTAGAATAATACGAAGACGAGTAACCGAGCAGCGTGTTTAGATAAATGACCAATTAGCATAAGAATAATCTCTAACAATACAACACAAACAACAACAATAACAACAGTAACAAGAATTACAATTACATCAGCAACGACGACAACAACAAACAAAAAGCGGCAGCAGCAGCAACAACAACAACAGAGCATTCATTTCAGAAGACGAAACGACAAATTATCAACACAAATTGTCACGCAAATCGAAGCTAGAAAAAACGGTACAAACAGAAAAAAAACACAAAAAAACAAATCACAGACCTCGACATTAGAATATTCAAAATTGTGCTCCACCTCATTCACAAATGCCAATGCTGGGGCATTGTGCACTGTGTGCACTTTAAGATTTTGTCTTGTTTTGGGGCATTCTCGTCGTCGTCGTCGCGTTGTAGCCGTTGTCGCCAACGCCGCGTTTCACAAAACAACTCAAGCTAAATAAGACAAAAAAAAAATCAGAAAAACAACCGAGAAAAATATTAAATTGCATATTACGTCGGGGAAAAAATAATAATAATATTTTATTAGTGAAATTTATTTGAATTGAAATTCATTACATAAAAAAGTGTCAGTTACAAGTGTCGAAAAAAATAAACGTAAAGAACTTCAGCTATCCGCTTGAATAAAGTGATATTAATATTTAAAGAAAATATAGTAAACTATTCAACAAAGAAGTGATATAATTTTAGAAAACAAATGCTATATTCATTATTGTCTTATTATTCTCTTGCGCAAAATCAATCAATCAATCAAGTCCACAACTGGGGTCCATTGACATAGATCACAGATTATAATTCACAAGCCTCGGAATATACGTATATTAATGCAACTAAAGTGATATGTGATAATTGTTAATACAGAAGGTCAACATAAATAATACACCTGGAAGTGTGCAATGCTATCAACTTTAAAACTACGCTGTAAGGTATGTTTAAAACCCTAAATTGTAAATAGTTAATAACACCGAAAAATCAAATATCATAGGGACCTATAACATCCCAGCAAAAAAAGAGCATCCAAAGAAGCAATAAAAATCCCCAACTTATGATCCGGAAGTTGTTCTAATTTGGATTTTCACCAATGAATTTAACAAGGGGTTGTCGCGCCGGGGAAGTACTTCTTTGTCACCACTTTTGCACAACTCTTTTAAAGCATTGTAAGATTTGCTTTTTTGGTGTTGTATTTATTTGATGAATGTATGTCGTTCTTATTAACATCTTTGGGTCCAGAGATTTCATATTTTAAAGGAATACAAATGTTGACATAGGGAAGGGAACGTATAAATAATATACTATTGGCCAAAGAGATTAACGATCATATATACATATGTATGTTTGTTTAGGACATTTGAAGATGTCTGTAATCTGTATGGTGTAGATGGCTCTTGAAAAGTGTGACCGAATAGTGTAATTAACATTCTCACAAAAAAAAGTTTTCCGTAGCCCCGGTTCAGAGAATAGTAAAGTACCACAGTGTGGTACAGTATGTATGGTATGGTATATTTAATTACCATAATTTCTTTTAAAATTATTTAATTATAACCTACACCACACTGTGGTACAATTTATTATGATTTTATGCATTTGTTTCTAACACCAAAAATGAGAAGAGATATATAGAACCATCGTTTATTCTACCGATCGACTTAGAATCACTTTCTGAACCGATTTAGCTATGTAAGTTTGTGCATGCGTTCTTGTAATCTATGTGCAGGTCACAAATATAGTCCGATCTCAAAGAAAATTTGTACATATCTTTATTTTGGGACAAGACAATTCGTATTGAAATTGAAAGACAATCCGTATTTCTTTCGTCTACGGCGAAGAGATCAAAAATCTCTTAACTATTTGAATATCAGTTTAGAAACAGATATCGTAATATATATGAATGTACCTTCGATTTAGCATATACCCTCTATAGAAGATATAATTTCCTTTCGATGTTCATGAAATTTGGTTACGTCTTTTTTTCTTGAATAAAATCGTGATTTTTGACGAAAAACGAATTTTAATTTTTTGAGGGTTACGCTCTTGGGCGTTTCTGGTGACGCTATATTAACATTTTTGGAAAGTATAAAGTGTTGTTCATAAATTCAGTTTTTATCGCAATCCAATGTACTACAACTCCAAAATTTAACATATTTCGAAGAAAATCAGCAAACTTTGAAATGACTTTATGTTATTTTAATCGGCTATGAAAAAGTCGACTTGTAGGTCCGATTTATCGACCAAGTCGACTGAAACGAAATTTAATTGATGAAAAAGTCGACTAGCTTCCAGAACCATTCACTAACTCTGATATAGCCGCCATATAAATATATATTTCTTCCCTTTAGCACTATAGACGCAGTATTTTACATATATATCATAGCCCTCATACATATGTTCCTTCCGATCTGGACTTTTATCACTTCACAAGATTAATTTTACATCCAATCGTTTTAAAATTATGCATTCTTGGGTTAATAATTTATATTCCGAAATTACATTTTGGTTAGTTATTTAGAAGAACTTCATTAAATGCCGAAAAAATGTTCATACTTATGAATTGGAAGTACTTATAATGTTATTCTTTTGGAAGTACTTCTTTTATTTTTTGCTGGGATAATTTTAAAAAACCAACTGGCCTAGCTGATATTTTTCTGCCCTTCCCAGTAGATAGAGCAAAGTAGCCAGAACTCCTACAGTAAATGCAGATAACAATATGTTACAAAAAACTTTTTTTGTGTCCTAAATCTAAAAACCTTTTGTGCGTAAAAACTTTTTTATGGTGAAATTTTTTTTCTTACATTCCAATCATAAAAAAATCATATGGCATAGACCCCTATAAAATAATTTAAAACCAGTAAGGAAAGGCAGAAAGTCGGGCGGGGCCGACTATATAATACCCTACACCTCCCTAACAATGCGATAAGGGTAGAAACATATTATCTAATTCTGATCGGACATAAAATACAATTTTTACAGCGTTTACATGTCAAATCGGGGATAACGTATATATGATTTCTTCCAAATTTAAAAGTGTTCATTTATATAATAGGAAACCTTTTTCTGCCGAATTTCATACTGATCGGATATAAAATACAGTTTTTACAGCGCTTACATGTCAAATCGGGGGTAACATATATATGGGGGCTATATCGAAATCTGAACCGATTTTCTCCGAATTTAGCAGTATTCCTTCATGTAATAAGAAACCTCTTACTGCCGAATTTCGCACTGATCGGATATAAAATATCATTTTTACAGAACTTACATGTCAAGTCGGGGGTAACGTATATATGAGGGATATATCTAAATCTGAACCGATTTCTTCCAAATTTAAAAGCGTTCATTCATATAATAGGAAACCTCTTTCTGCCGAATTTCATACTGATCGGATATAAAATACAGTTTTTACAGCGCTTACATATCAAATCAGGGGTAACATATATATGGGGGCTATATCTAAATCTGAACCGATTTTCTCCGAATTTGGCAGTATTCCTTCATGTAATAAGAAACCTCTTTTTGCCTAAATTCGCGCTGATCGGATATAAAATACAGTTTCTACAGCGGTTACACGTCAAATCGGGGGTTACATATATATGGGGGTTATATCCAAATCTGAACCGATTTTAGCAGTATTCCTTCATGTAATAAGAGACCTCTTTTTGCAGAATTTCGCACTGATCGGATATAAAATAACATTTTTACAGCGCTTACATGTCAAATGGGGGGTAACTTATATATGGGGGCTATATCTAAATCTGAACCGATTCTAACCAAATTCAATAGTGATCGTCCTTGGGCCAAACAAAAGATATGTGTAAAGTTTCATCGAGATCGGACCATAATTGCGACCTGTACTTTGATTACAAGAATACATCGACAGACGGACATGGCTAAATCGACTCAAAAATTGATTCTATGACGATCGGTATAATAAACTATGGTTCTATTTCTTCTCTTTTTGGGCGTTACAAACAAATGCACAAAGTCATAATACCTTGTACCACAGTGTGGTGTAGGGTATAAAAACAAACTCGCCCAGCAGACCTTATTCTGCCCTTCCCAGTAGCCAGAACTCCTACAATAACTGCAGGTAACACTATGAAACAAACATTTGATTTGTGTCCGAGGCCTAAAAATTTGATTGTGTAGATTTGTTATGGAAGTTTTTTTTTTTAATTCAAATTTTCGTGGATCCCATATGGGGGATTTCAATCCCGGGATTCGGATTTTTCAGGATCGGGATTTCCCGTTTGACATCACTATTTAGGGCGTCTAATAGAAATACGGTGTGTATTTTTTAAAAAAAATTGAATTTTAAAAAAAATATTAAGAAATGCCCATATATATATACTTATATATATTTTTGGTCTCATTCGATAACCGCATAAGTCGACTTAAGAACGATTTGAGTTATATATGCTATCATATTCTACTAACAAAACTCTATATTTACTGAAAATCTCCATGTCAGTAACATTGTTTTTAAACAGATATTGACAAAAACAGATAATTACAAAATAATAAAAAATACTTTTCTGTCGCTATATAAGTTGTATTTTACATGTGAAATTGATCTAAGAATAAACATTGTAAAATTTGAAGAAAATCGGCTCAGATTTAGAAAGACCCTATATACGTTCCTTCCGATTTTTCACGATTCTTCTCTTTTTAAATTTTTATTTATCTTTATTTTGGGCCAAGTTTTCCTCTGAAATATAGTTCAAGTTCAAAGATGGACTTTTTACTCTAGATCAAAGTAATAAGTCTATGGGACAGCCATTTTTATACCCTCACTTTAGGTATATATCATTTGCGACGGACCAAAAGTGCAACACATCGAAGGAGTGGCCTAAGACGCCAAGTATGTTCGGTGGAAATCCGTTTTATGGTCTTTTAAGTCATTATTAGTAGATTAATGTCCGTCCGTCTGTCTGTCTGGCTGGTTGGAGAGAATGATAACTCTCGATAGGAGTAATAGATTGACTTCAAATTTAGTATGTGATAATATTTTTTCTGTCCCAGATGATTTGAAGATGGGCCATATTGGTTCACTTCTTCTAGTACCTCCCTCTCAAAGGGCTAGCATTAAGTGAAATATTGATTCTCTAATAACTTCTACGAGTATACCTCTTATCCGAATATCTTTTAATTACACACATAGTAATTATCTGTCGCTATCAGCTTGAGAAAAATGAGTGAAGTAGCCTGCCCCCTTTGGTACTTCCAAAACAAAGGGACTATTTTATATAAAAAGTTTTCTGCAAATAATTTCAATACCATCGCATAAAAATACTTGAGATTTTGTGCAGTCTAATGCTTCCATAGTTCCTTCAGTCCAAAGTTGGCTATGCGGAGTAAAGGTTTTAAATCCACAGATGAAAATGGGCCCCAAAAAAGTTGTTGTTACGTAATTTTTTGGGGTCCATATTCATACAATTATTGGGCTGTATTTTCATCGGACCCATCATCATTCCGCCGTCCTAAACATAAAAATAATTTTTAAAAAATGGTATTGTAAATTTTTTTTTATGAAATTCCGATTTTCTTGAGGTAGTTGCCTTTGGTATTTGGACCATTTTTTTGAAGGATAAGCTCGATAAAGCCTTTAATAAAACAAAATTATGATGTCTAAAACCTTTGGATTCTCTAACTTCTACAAAAGGACAACATTTCTATATTTACGAGTATACATATATTTCAAATAGTATCTACAACTTTGTTTCATACACAAAAGAGATATTCCCTACGGTATACCAAGATATAACCGTGTTAAAATATAGAAATGTGCTAAAAATCTGCCTTGAGCAAAAAAAAATCGTATGGCCATTAAATTATTAATTGAGCTAACTTGACTAATCGAATGATGCAGAAGCTCTTATTTTTGGGCCTACTTTCACTTTCAATTCTCAGAATTCAGTCCCAAAATCATGTGTTGTAATGTGTTAAGGTGCTAGCTAGCTTTCAAAAATTGGAACAAACATGTTTTTGGCGATTTTTTTATTTTTTCTAATTATATTAACGACTTCTTTTTAACGTCAAACTGATGTTTTCAACATTTCCATAAATAATTTTCATAAATTTAAAAGGTAGCACTACTTTATCGAGATTATACATCATAAAATATGATCAAAATGACTTGATTTTAGACCCATAGTTTCTTCGGAGAATTTTCTTAGAATTTAATATAGATTACGTTTTTGCTATACGATTTTATATTTTTTTTTCATCCATACAAATCAACCCGCCCTAATGTATACATATGTAGAGATGGAGCAGACATGTTCACCGGTCCGATCTCATCCATTATTTTTCTGCGAGATATTCTCTGAGATATTCCATCCTTAAAAAGGTATATGTACATACACACACTTACTTGTTCTCGAGTAACCAAATTTCGTTCCTATGGAACCTTTGTGGATCTTTGTATGGGGGCTATATCAAAACATGGACCGATGACTACCGTTGTTCGTGTGAAGGATTCCGGGTATAAATAAACTCTAGCTACCTACCAATTTTCAGCACGATCAGTTGCAATTTGTGGTCTCTGTGGTCTCTCAGATATAAGAAGTATATGTACCAAATTTCAGCCACCTAGCTCAAGTATTATAGATTGTAGGTTGTTTACAACAGACGGACAGACGGACACTGCTGAATCGTCTTATAATTTTACGACGATCAATAATATATATACTTTATGGAGTCTCAGATCAATATTTAGTGGTGTTACAAACGGAGTGACAAAATGAATATACCCCCCATCTTATGGTGGAGATATTTAACATTTAAATATTGCCACACCCACTTATTCTACCCACTTATTCTACAGATATTTATTCCAATACCTTACAGTAAACATTTCGTTCTTCTACGGTCAATAGTTTCTGAGATATGAAATTTTAAAATAAAGCTACGCCCTCTTTTCGCCAATAATCCGATCCCGCTAATTTTTCGTAAAATTTTAGACAAATATTCCGCTAACGTATGTACAAAATTTCGTTCTTCTACGATCAACACTTTCTAATATATTTAAATTTAAAATAATGCTACGCCCACTTTTTCATTTTTTAAGAACCATAAAAGGAAGCGGATTCGCTGACAATTCGTTCATGTCCCAAGACAATATACTCATACAAAGACAAGGCTCCAGTACGGGTTTACGTCCTTTTTTATTTTTTTAAGAACCATAAAAGAAACCAGTAGTAGTCAAGTGGTTCTTGCATGATGCCGTCACCAAGAAATTTTCCACGTTTTTATATATACATATAGGGATACAATTTGACTAAACCTCATCTGCATGCACAATAAAAACAAACGAAAAATTTTGAGTAGAAAATATGTAAACAGATAACAGTGGAACTTATAAGATTTTGACAGAGAAAAACTTTAAAATTGTTGATTTTTCAACGTACATTTTTTCTTCATATTAGTAGTATTTTAGGGAACTTCTTTACAATGTAACGAAAAACCTAAAAATCAAAAAATCCGTCCTTCCGTCTCTCATTTTTTGTGTTGCAGCATTGGTTGGGAAAAAGAGAGAAATAATGCTCTTAACCAGATTTTTTGTACTCAAACCAAATTACCTATTTCAAAAAATGTTTTGAATCATTTATAAACTTAAGATGAAATTACCTTCACGGATATGATGTTTTATATCCAAATTTTATTACTAAATATTAGTACTATATTTACGAGACATTTATATTTAAAAAAATATTTGCCAAAACTTGTGATAACAAATTTCCCATTACTTTTTCTAGATAAGAAATGCAACAATACCCAACAATTGAGCACAAAAATAATTTTGAAATAACTCGTTCCTGACAGAATGCAAGCAATTATTAACTCAAACTCTCGCCTAAAAGTATGCACAAATTGTTAATTGTTTTATTGTTTTATTTGTTTATTGTTTTATTTTATTACTAAATATTAGTACTATATTTACGAGACATTTATATTTAAAAATATATTTGCCAAGACTTTTAATAACAAATTTTCCATTCCTTTTTTTTTAGATAAGGAACGCAACAATACCCTACAATTAAGCACAAAAACAATTTTGAAATAACTCGTTCCTGAAAGAATGCAACAAATTATTAACTCTAACTCTCGCCTCAAAGTATGTTCAAATTCTAAATTGTTTTAATCTATATAAAAAAAAAGCAAACAAGCAAATATGCAACGTGGCAGCAGTGAAGAACGCATAACCAGCGCAAATTCCAGTCCCCGTCATTCGAATAAATCATCGGGTTCTGGTCTCTTTGGTCTGCTGAACAAACGCTCGACCAAAGTTGAACCGCATCCCACGGTGGAGGTGGAACACAACAATAGACAACCGGCCAGCAGTGGGAGTAATCACATCCCTTTGAATAGCTCGCTCGACAGCAGTTCGCATGATACCTCTTTTGCCAAGTGCACTTCTGACAAGAAGTCACCACTGATGATGAATGATGTTAATCATGTGGCCGGAAAATCGAAGAGTCATACCTTGCCCAACAGTGTGACCCCGGGGGATATGATGAAAGATGCGGTGAACATAGAGAAATCGCACAGCAGTGGCATCATCAATTTGCACCGCAAAGTGAAGACAGGGAAAAATAAAAATCACCTCCATCGTCACAGCACAGATGGTTCGCAAAGTGATGGCGGTGGCGTGGGGGCCAGCCATGGGGATGTGGTGTTGAGAAAGGCACCCAAGCATCGTTCGCCCAATCACAATCGTTTTAGTCACCAGTTCAGTTTGTGTTGCAAGGCTGAGAAAAAACCAGCCACTCCCCCGGTGACGGTGCGTTATAATTCAATTCCAGACGCTGCTCAAGTGGTCAAGCGGCGGGACAATATGTCCTTAAGTTGGACAACAGCGGACAATGCTTCGTTGTCGCTGAACTCGGCCATAATGAACGCCAACTGCAGCTTACAACCTCCAGGGAATAGTTTGGCAACGAGCTTAAATCTTACAGAATGTGCCAGTGCTCCCCAAAGTCCGGTAACGGGAAAACCTATGACATTTCCTACAACGGCAGATAATTCCTATGGCTCACCTTCCAACTCTTCCCTACGCAGTAACCTAAGTGATACTCCCAATGGTGCGGCGGCAAACGGGCCCATACGACCCATAGCCGTAACGGCTTGTCGATCACGCTTAAGACTTAAACTTTATCCTCCCGGTAAGGAATTGCCACCATTCGCCGCGGAATTCCCCCCAGTGGAGGATAGTACAGCTTCGGCTATAAAAAGGGCCACTACACCACAGCACATGTCATCACCAAACATTGCCACACAACCGGAACCAACATTTGCCAATCAGGAAGCGGATTCACAGACAATGCGTTTCATGTCCCACGACAATATACTCATACAAAGGCAAGGCTCCAGTACGGGTTTGGCGCGGCAGGCGTTAATGGCAGCTCAAGTATTAAGTTTAATACCAACAGAAAAGGTCAGAGAAAGGTAAGTAGGAGAACATCGCACCATTTGGGAGATGCGTGTTTTAATGATTATGTGTTTTAGGAGTTTTTTGGATGGCCGTATGGGTTCCTCTTCTCTGCTGGGTCCCAGTGAATTAAACCGAATCTTGCCCACCAAAGAAGTAACAATATTTGTAGGCACCTGGAACATGAATGGACAAAGTCCACCTAAGTAAGTTTTTACCGAAGCATACTTTTAGGATTGCAACTAATAATTCGTGTTCTTAATATCCTAGAGAAATGAATGACTTTGTCCTGCCACCCAATGTGGAGCATGTTCCCGACATTGTGGCCATTGGTACGCAGGAGTCTAGCCCCGATCGTTTTGAATGGGAAGTAACTATTCAAGAAACTCTCGGTCCTTCGCATGTCCTATTTCATTCAACCACTTTGGGTACCCTTCATTTGGCCGTATACATGAGACGTGATCTAATCTGGTATTGTTCAGCGCCCGAGGATGCCAATTTGTCAGTTAGAACCGGTTCAGCATTTCGCACGAAGGGAGCGGTGGCCATATCGTTTTGCTTGTTTGGCACCTCAATGCTTTTCGTTACCTCGCATTTAACGGCTCACCAGCAAAAGGTGAAGGAGCGTGTCTCGGATGTGAAGAGGATAATACATGCTCTAGACTTGCCAAAGAATTTAAACTTAAGACACAAGAACAAAGACGTTACCCAGAATTTTGACAATGTATTTTGGTGTGGAGATCTCAATTTTCGTTTGGGTGAGCCCCGAGAGAAATTGCTCGAATGGATACAGAATACGAAGTTTCCCTTGCCATCTCATTTGCCACACGGCTATATGCACACGGATCAATTGTCATCGGTATTGGCGGATGGAGCAGCATTTCGGGGGTTCATGGAGGCCAATATAACGTTCCCACCCACCTATAAGGTATGTAGGGCAAATTTGGACATTTTTTGAATGTATGTATGTAAATTTATTCTCTTTGGCAGTATGATCCTGGTACCCAACATTTCGATACATCTTCCAAGCAAAGGGCTCCCGCCTATACCGATCGTATTCTCTACAAGTATCGCCAAGCTCAGGGTTTAATGATGCGACGTCAAAGTTCTGTACCTGGTATGCCTTCAACCTCGCAGCCCCATGTGGAGTGTTTGCTGTATGATTCGGTACCGTCCATTATAACCTCCGATCACAAACCGGTGTGGGCACTATTTAAAACGTTAATAAGAGCGGGTACAGATTCGTAAGTTTATACCAGCCCTCAATTTGCTGAGATTTTGATTTACATAGCCTTTGTATTTTTAGCATTCCATTGGCAGCTGGTCTCTTCTGTCGTGATATTTATCTGGAGGGTATGAAACGTAGACTAAATAATCAATATAGCGACTCCTCAGCGGTCTGTTCTATACAGTAAGGACACGCACTGTTGAACGTACGCACACTCTATAAACGTACATTTTACAAATGGTGTTTGTTTTAGAATTATAGGATTAATCTTACAAAACAATAGAGGCTCGAAATTTTTATGGAATAGACTTCTTGGAGAGATCAGGCAAATATATCATTTTATTTAGAGGGCAACATCTTAAATTCAATTTGAAATAAGAGTATGGATCTACTTCTCATAGATATTTTATTTGTTTTTCATCGAAGGTCCTATTGTTATTGCAGAAAGGAATTTGGTTTTTTGTAATTGATCAATATTGGTTATATATATTCTGTAAAATATTTTTTTAGACTGGGATTAAAAATTTTGAGGAATTAAAAAAATTTGTAAAAATACGAAAATACCCAAATCAGACGCATCATTTTTTTCTTAGATATTTTTGGTATTTGCCTAATCCTTCAGTAAAATTGCAAAGATATTATAATATATATTGTAAAAATAGCAATACTTAGTAGTTCTATAAGTAGATATTGTTAATGCATAGTATTAAAATGAGCTTGAAGGCATTCTAATTTGAATGAAGATATTTATGAATGTCATGGTAACTATGAGACCCTACGTTTTAATCCAAATCTGCTGCACATACAGCACTAATCCATACATATGAATAAGCAAAACCTATGATGATTTGGTACTAATGAGCTTATAGACGAATTAGGAGTAGAGTATGTCAACATGTCACTGACAACCCTAACTATTCCCAAAATGTGGAAAATTGGCTGGATGGGTCCCTGTACTCAAGCCGGGATATTTACGTGATTATTCTCAACAATTATGTTAATGCTTGAAGGAGAATCAGGACGTTTTGGTGCTCAAATGCCAGGAAGCTTCTGTTCAATCTTGACAGAATTTGCATCTCAAGTGCCTGACATACCATGCCGTCACGAACAACGTGGATACCTGCGAGAGCAAATTCTGATGCTAAAACTCGTTGAAGAAGTGGTATTAGAGTATTTTAACCAATCCGTCACACGTCACTGACGGACCTAATGCCCTCAGGTCTTTAAAATAGAGAGGTTGGTGTTTCAACTCAAACCAGGCAAAATCGAGAGCTAAGAAGCATCTTAAAGACCACCGGAATTGGTGTTGGTGTTTAGCTGCTGGTTGGCTTGGCCACGCTTCTGTATACGGCATATATCGTAGCTATTACGAAAAATGTGGATACTTGCGTTATCCCAACGCAGATGCTAACGTTTGTTTGAGAATCAGTATCATTCTACTAAAACCCTCCAACCTTTCGATGGCGAATCTAGAAGATTCTATCGTATATAACTATGGAAGTAGGTTGGTACCTGCCCTCAAGGCATGTAAAACTGAGAGCTAGGAAGAATCTTAAAGAAAAACGCAATCCATATTTGTGCCCAGCTACGCTTGTAAGAGTCTGCTCATACTTGGTAGATTTTGCGTCTCAACTGTCTATAAGCCAGATACCCTTTGACCTAGACCCTTACTAACAGCTGCGAATCAAAATGGATTCTGTAAAATGCATCGGATGAAAGCAGTTGAAAACAGTGATTACCGTCTTTATCGTAAATTAAAGCCACTGCCCTAACAGGAGAATACCTTGTGAACGGACCGTCATTTGGGGAATTTAGGAGCGGGAGATCAAAGATGCGTAGAGTTTTATTTATAAGGTATTCCACAGGGTGGGGTTTTATTTCTCCCTTGTCCTATTCAGCTTCATGCATGAAGTTTAGAAACAGGGCATTAAAGACGTTTAGAATCCAACAAGATATTCGTCTACTTTTGTAAACTCCGACCACTTGCATCTGTGGCAAATATCTCATATGTAGATTGCTTAACCTCGATTCTTGCAGTATGGCATTGAAAATCTATGCAGAACATTATAATAGCCTTTCAACATCTGACGAGAGAGTTGCACAAGTACTATTCTGCAGTACTTAAAAACGTAGATTCTATCCGATTCTCTTTGGTCTGGTGTTTTAGCATACTAGTGTGCAATCACACAATGTTTGCCGTTCGAGACACGATGCATTAGTTCCCTACATTTGTGCAGTATTCCCATGATTCAAAATTCATTTTTGTTTTAGATTACTGTTCTGATAATTAAAGTCTGGTAGAAAAACAAGGAAAATTGTCACCTGTTCTTTCCCACCTAAAATAATAAATTCCATCATAAAGTCTATAATTCAGTCGGTTACCTCGACTAAGATTTTCTTAGTAGAGAATATTTATATAATACAAAAAATTACACTGTCCAACTAATGAAGACTTTTTGATTGGAACAGAATAGCGACCCCATAATTCTGAACGGGGAATGTTGAGTAGATCATTTTTGTAGAATAAACTTATGGTCCAGTTGGTCTGAATTTTTCTTACAGTGCATTAAAGTTTTAATTTTTTGGTCAGAATTGTATTATTCTGTTCCAAAAATGCTGTTGGACAGTGTTATTTTTAAACTTCGTGTATGCCATGTTCTCCAAAATGACTGAACCAATAGATTTTTTATTCGTACAACATTTTCCTCTAGCCAAGTGTAAGGTTCATAGCAACTTATGTCCGGTAGGTGGTGGTTAAGATGTGTCAAGTTATGATAAAATTTTTCGCTTGTGGTTGAAAATGTCTTGTATTCATAAAATAAATTGATATAGTTTCAAGAAAAAATATCAAAAGTTGGACCCGATACTGCAGTAGAGTTATTTGTAGGCAATATATTGAATAACAAAAATACGCAAATTGTATGCCGTTATTCTAGAGTACTTGAACCATTGTTCTATGTACGGAAAAATGCAGAACAACGTCTGCAAGTCCAGTTAGTATTAAAAAAAAATCAATAAATCAAAAATAAATTCAAATGAAAATGCAGATGAGCTCTTAAATATGTATAGGTAACTAAACAAACAAATTAATCGTTTCAAAGCTAAGCTTGCCTTACAACTAGAAATGTATCATCTATATAAAATAAAACTCGTACATTGTGCCTCTTGGAACTAGTCACTGGCCTATACCTAAGCGTTCAAAGAAATGTAATTTTTGTTGAAATGTTAAATGTTTATTTTTGAGAATAATTTGGAACATTTAACAATATTACATTTGAATAATTTATTTACAGAGTCTCAGAATACTCTTAAATTTTGGTATGCAATTTTTTGTAAAATTCAAATTTAAATCGAGATATCCTGCTCCAATGAAAAATAAGATTCTAATATTAAAGACAATGCTTTTGATATGGCGCCCACGACAATGAAATATTAAGATAAGGACATTTCATACTTAAATTTGTAATAATTTAACTGATATTAAGAAACTTGACATAATATTTAGAACATTCATATTTTAATTCTGGAATGTACTAATTTTAAAAATGTTTTTTCTTTGGCCATTTGTACTAATTTTAAAGATGTGTTTTATATTATTAAAAATATTTCTCTGAGTAGATGTTTGAGTTCTAGTAATGCCGAAAACATGCTGTTTTTTGGATCTCTAATAACTTTAGTTTATTATCAGTTCATATTTGTATCCACACGGAAAACTTTGTCCTAATTTAAAAAATTGTATTCCAAAAGCATTTTTTATCAGTGTACAAACTAATATGAACTGATATTAGAACTGAAACTAAAGTTATTGGATATCCATCTATGGAGACAGAATGTTTTTTGGGCATAACTAAATCTCTAACATCAGCACAAAGAAAAACGCTTATTAATTTAAAAAAACTCTTTAAAATAAGTACCCATCATTCTTGAAATAAAGCAAATATTCGTAATATTAAGAAGATTGTCTTCATTTGAAGTATAAAATCTCCTTATTTAAAAATTACGACGTTTTTTAAATTATGAAATTTTTTCTCTGTGCACCGACTCCCCTTTATAACCAAAAATTTGTTATGATCCCAAACTTTTTTTTTGAATATTTTTCTTGAGGCCCTAAAGTCACATATTGTAACTTTTAAATCTAATATTGATTAAAAATTTCTATTCTGTTTATTTTTCCGCGTATTTTCCTATATTATTTTATATTTTCTATTGCAAACAAAAAATGTTTAAAAAATTACAGTTTCGATTGTGGTATACATATGTCATACTTTCTACAACAAAAGAAATTGTGTAAAAAATGATTTTTTAAAAACGTTTATATTGTGATATATGTCGTTGTGGTGTCTTTAAAATGCCACAATTTCTAAATCGGTTAATATGTTTTAGATTAGCATAGACTTTACGTAAAACCAAAAAAAAGAATTTTTTCAGCTTTCAAAACCCATAAAAATGTATATTTTTTTAAATGACAATTAATATCAATTGAAATTCTGAGATTGCATTGAAAGCAAAAAAACAATTGAATATATTTTTTTATGGAAACAAGTCAATTGAATTTAACCAAAATATATATAAATAAATATTTTACATTAAATGGAACACAATTTGAAAATTGCAAAAATTCTATTTGAAATTTCTTTCTGTCTAAAAACTTTATTAAATGTTTCTAAATGACAAGATATAGTAATCATTTAATTTTTTGAAAAGAAAATTACAAAATTGTATGGTTATTTAAGGTTTTAAAAAATTGAGAAAATTTAAATTTTTGTGTTTTAGGAAATTTTTAATTGCTCCTGAACGGCTGAACCGGGTTTTGCAAAATATACCACGATTTGAAAGAGAACAAAAAAGACAATTTTAACGGATTTTTTTCTTTAAAAAATTGTTAAATATTCAATTTAAAAATAATTGCCACCCTTTCTAATCTCGAAATTGTGAGAATTTTTTTACATATTGAAAAAAAATCCATAAAAAACGTAAAGACGTAACGTTTGTAAAAATCAGGTCAACCGTTCAAGAGCAATAAAAATATCGTAAAAAGGAAAAATGAATTTTTCTCAATTTTTTTAAATTTAAAAATTTTGAAACCATAAAATTGAGAAACATTTTTTAAAAAAAAAAATAAATTATAGTGATACATATTTTTCCATCTAACAACTTTTAAAAAGTTTTTAGGCAAAAATAAATTTTATAGGTCAATATTAAAATTTCTGATCCAAATTCAAAAATTCTAATTTAAGTTCAGATCATTTCATTCGAAATTTAAAAAAATAAATTTAATATGAGTTTAGCTTTCTGAATTACAATTAGCAATTGAACTACACAATTTTCAATTGTAATTCGGAAAAAAATCAATTCAATTTCAAATAATTTCATTTGAGAATCCAAAAAATTCTATTTGATGTTAAACAAGTCAATTGATGTTCACAATACATTATTTAAATTTAAAATACATAAATTGAGATTCAAAATAAGTCAAATGGAATTCAAAAAACACAATTTTAAATGCAAAATGTTTCATTTGATTTAACAAAATAATTTATATCCAAATATTCAATTCGAAATTAAAAAAACAAGTAAGAAACGGGTAGACCGACTAATGAATCCCCTCTCAAAAAAATATCAGTAAATTTTTTTTTATTATTTATTTATTTATTTATTTATATGAATTACAATACAAAGTAAATTTATATTCTAATTTTAAGGCCCAGGGAAAGGCCGGGTTACAAAGACCATATGGCTAAATGTTTGCAGCGACAGACCAGAGCCTCTGGTGGGAATCGAACCCACGACCCCCAAACTCATAGGCGAGAACGCTACCAACTCTCCTACTGGGGCGCTCCAAATTTATTATACCCTCACTTTAGTGTGACAAGGGTATATATCATTTGCTACGGAAAAAAGTGTAACACATCGAAGGAGTGACGTAAGACCCCAAGTATGTTCGGCGGAAATCCGTTTTGGGTCATTTTAAGTCGAATGAGCAATGTCCGTCTGTCTGTCTGCTGGCTGGTGCGCACGATAACTCTCGAAAGGAGTAACCGATTGACTTCAAATTTCGTATGTGGTAATATTTTTTTCTATCTCCGGCTAAGTTCGAAGATGGGCCATATTGGCCCACTCCTTCTGGTACCTCCCCCACAAAGGGTTAAAATGTTGTGAAATATTGATTCTTTAATAACTGCTATTATACGTATTCGAATCTTCTGAAATTCCACACATAGTATTAGTTTGTTAGTCGCTATCAACTCGAGGAAAATGGGCGAAATTGCCACGCCCCTTTTGCTACCTCCTACACAAATGCACCATTTTTCACTAAAAGTTAAAAGCTTATAACATTAATACCAGTGTTTAGAAATACTTGAAATTTTGTACAGTGTAATGCTTTTATAGTGCCTACAGTCCAGTGAAAAATGGGCGTTATTGCCGCGCCCCTTTTGGTACCTCCCACACAAATGCACCATTTTGCACCAAAAGTTAACAGCTTATAACATTAATACCAGTGTATAAAAATACTTGAAATTTTGTACAGCGTAATGTTTTTATAGTGCCTACAGTCCATTAAAAAATGGGCGTTATTGTCACGCCCCTTTTGGTACCTCTCCCACAAAGGTACCATTTTGCACCAAAAGTTAACAGTTTATAACATTAATATCACTGTATACAATTACTTGAAATTTTGTACAGTGTAATGCTTTTATAATGCCTATAGTCCAGTGAAAAATGAGCGTTATCCCCACGTCCCTTTTTGTACCTCCCACACAAAATGGCCAAATTATACCACAATTTAATATCTCAACGTTAATATACCAGTCCATATAAACGGTTACAATTCGGCACAGTGCAATGTATTTTAAGTATCTACTGTTCAGCGAAATATAGGTGTATTTCTTAAACCCCTTCTGGTACCTCCCACAAAAATTGACAGAATAATTTGTGTAATATTCAATATTACATTACTCACAAAGTGAGGGTATACCTTAGTCGGTTTACCCGACTGAAACTTTCTTACCTGTTTTTTGTTTTATTTAAATAATTATCAATATAAATTGCATTCAATAACTTTCAAGTATGTACTGGTATTAAAGTTAAATAGAAGAAAAGATAGAAGAAAATATACTACATTTGAAGTCAATCGGTTACTCCTTTCGAGAGTTATCGTGCGCACCAGCCAGCAGAGAGACAGACGGACAGACATTGCCTATTCGACTTAAAATGACCCAAAACGGATATCCGCCGAACATACTTAGGGTCTTAGGTCACTCCTTCGATGTGATACACTTTTGGTTCGTAGCAAATGATATATACCCTCCTCTCTAAGGTGAGGGGATAAATATGTGGATATCAAATATTCTCAACTGCAATTGAAATCTAAAAGAATATTTTTGTAATTAAAATTTTTCTAATTGTAATTTATAATAAAAAAAAACTTTTCAGATTATTTTTTTTTAATTATTAATTAAATTGACCTATTTTGCATTCCAAATGTTTTTTTTTTATTTAATTTTTTTTTAATTAGGTGTTTTGAATTTCTACCGCTATATTTTGAATTTAATTTATGTGTTTCGAATTCCAATTGATGCCTTTTGCATTTCATTGGCCTATTTTAAATTTCAATAACGTTTTTGAATTTCAACTAAAATCTATTGAATTTTAAATGGAACATTTTGAGTTCGAAATTAATTTTTTTTAATTTGAAGTGACTTCTTTTTCATTTCTTTTAATCTAAATTGTCGTATCTTTAATTTGAATTAATGCCTTTTGAATTTGAAAAGAAAATTAAAAAATGGTAGTTTAAATTAAAAATATATTTGAAATTCCAAATAAATCACGTGATATCTAAAATACTTTGATTTAAACTTGAAATACATAAATTGAAATTCAAAAGAAGTCAATTAAAATTCAAAAAACCTCTATTTCGAAATCAAAATAAAATCAAAATTTTCCATTCGAAATTCAAAAATATTTGATATATAATAAATATAATGTAATGTAATAAATATGTAAACATTTTTGGATTTGAAATTAAAAAAATTATATTTGAAATTCAAATAATTTTAATTGTAATTTATAAAAGTAAATCACATTTTAAATTGTTTTTTTTTTTAATTTCAGTTGATTTGTTTTGCACTTCAAATGATTTTTTTTAATTTACAAAATGTTTTTCTTTTGATTTTGTGTTTTAAATTTCAATCGGTATATTTTGGATTTCAATTTATGTGTATTGAATTCCAATTGATGCATTTTGCATTTCATTGACCTATTTTAAATTTCAATAATGTTTTTTGAATTTCAACTGAAATCTTTTGAATTTCTTCGTATCTTGAATTGAATAACTAAATGACTTCAATTTTAAGGGGAAATTCAATAAAGGGAATTTGAAATTAATAAATTCTATTTGAAATTCAGAAAAAATTATGTGATATCCAAAATACTTAGATTTCAATTTGAAATACATAACTTGAAATTAAAAAAAGCCAACCGAAATTAAAACCCGTAAGGAAAGGCAGAAAGTCGGGCGGGGCCGACCTTCACCTCCCTATATAATACCCTACACCTCCCTATAAAGGTAATTGCGATAATAATTTGGAATAAATTAAGCAATATTCGTTCCCAAATTGAGAAACATCTTTCTGGACAATTTTAATGATCAGAAGTAAAGTACAACTTCAATAGCGCTTTGATACCAAATCAGGAGGAACATATATATGGAGGTTATATATAAATTTGAACTGATTTTCCCTGACTACTCATTCATGTAAAAAGACCTCTTTCTGTCGAATTTCGTACTGATCGGATACAAAATACAGTCTCTACAGCGCTTACATATTAAATCGGAGGTAACATATATATGGGGGCTATATCTAAATTTGAACCGATTTTTTCCGAATTTGGCAGTATTCCTTCATGTAGAAAGAAACCTTATTCTGCCGAATTTCGCACTGATCGGATATAAAATAAAATTTTTGCAGCGCTTACATGTAAAATCGGGGGTAACGTATATATGGGGGCTACATCTAAATCTGAACCGATTTCTTCCAAATTTAACTGTGTTCATTCATATAATAAGAAACCTCTTTCTGCCGAATTTCATACTGATCGGATATAAAATACAGTTTTTACAGCGCTTACATGTCAAATCGGGGGTAACATATATATGGGGCCTATATCTAAATCTGAACCGATTTTAACCAAATGCAATAGGGATTGTCCTTGGGCCAAAAAATGATATGTGTAAAGTTTCATCGAGATCGGACTATAATTGCGACCTGTACTTTGATTACAAGAATACATCTACAGATAGACGGACAGACAGACAGTCGGACGGAAGGACAGACAGACGGGCATAGCTAAATCGACTCAGAAAGTTATTACAAGTCGATCGGTATAATAAACAATGGGTCTATCTCTTCTCCTTTTGGGTGTTACAAACAAATGCACAAAGTCATAATACAGTGTGGTGTAGGGTATAAAAATCAATTTCTTATTGAAAATATTCCATTTAAATTTAAAAAAGATGTACAAAATATTCCATTCGAAAAAAATATTTGTTTAATATAATAAATATATAAATATGGGCATTGAAAATTAAAAAAAATATATGTGATTTAAATAATTCTAATTGTAATTTACAAAATGAAAATACATTTTAAATAATTTTTTAATTTCAATTGACTTATTTTGCAATTCAAGTGCTTTTTCTTAATTTCAATAGATTTTGTATTTTGAAAATAATTTCAATTTCGAATTTTGTCGTATCTCGAATTGAATTAATGCCTTTTGAATTTAAAGCGGAAATTCAATAAAGGGAATTGAAAATTATAAAAATCTTCAGTTTTGATTATTGTTCGGCTTGAGGTCCTTTTTTTTTGTAATTAAAAAAGCGATTTGATCTTTTTTTTTTAATTATTTATTTTTATTTTCCTATATTTCGACTAACTTCGTTAGTCATCATCAGGGAGTTTTAATCTAATACAAAAACGGATTCAAAAAACATAATTATTTAAACATTAATATTTTTTTAACATACAATTTTAAATATCGCTTTTAAACAGTTCGACTTGCTTTCTTGAAATTACTTGTCAACTAAAATTTTTTCCGTCCGTGCTTATTTATTATATGTCTATACATCTGAGAGCATTTATCTGTGTCTGTCTTATAGTTAAGTCTCTTCTCTGTCGGGATATTTGTTATAAAGAGCATCTCTAATGTGTATCGTCTGTATGGATTTTTCACTTCTATTAATACATCTACATTATTGAAGTGAGGTTTGTGTCCAGTTAGTGTGCAATGAGCTGCCAAAGCCGTCTTCTGCTCCGATGGTTTTTCCATAGCCTTTTGGTCCGATTTATGTGACGATAATCTAGTTTTTTTTTAAATTCAGAATAAATGACGTGATACCCAAAATACGTCGATGAAATTAAAAAAGTGCAATGAAATTCAAAAAAACTCAATTTAAAATCCAAAATTTTCCATTTGAATTTAAGAAAAATATTTGATATTCAAAATATTCCATTTGAAATATAAAAAAATATTTGTAAATATACAAATATTTGCATTAGAAATTTAAAAATATATTTTGTAATTCAAATAATACTACATAATTGTAATTTATAAAAGGAAATACATTTTAAATATTTTTTTTGGAATTTCAACCGATATATTTTGATTTTTTATTTATGGTTATAGAATTCCAATAAATTTGAATTGTATTGACCTATTTTAAATTTCAAAAATATTTTTTTGAATTTTAACTAAAAGTCTTTGAATTTCAACTAAAATCTTTTGAATTTCAAATGAAATATTTTTTGAATTTGAAATTGATTTTTTGAAAATTGAATTGACATGTTTTAAATTTTAATTCATGTGTTTTGAATCTCAATTGTTGCATTTTGAATTAGTCTCTCGAAAGAATTTTTTAATTTCATTAAATTTTTTGGAATTTCTAATAGAATATTTGAATATTTAATTCATATTAGACGAGAATCACGAATCATACTTAAGAATTGTGTAGCAACGATGGGTAAACTGCTTACAATGTTGAATTACAAAATTCAGACCCACAACACCTATTTGACACAAAATATTTTAACAACAATTACAATTTCTTTGAACGCCTAATCAACTCAATTTTCATAAGGAAATTATATGAAGTCATACCTAAAAGTAATCGAATTATTATAATAATCTACTGTAATAAATTATATGCCTTACATTAAGAAAACCATTTCATACTTCTCGAATAGCTTTTCTAAACTATTAGTATTTAAAGAATACAAAAAAATATTTATTATAAATAAAATAACGTTAAAAATTAACAAAAACACAAATTAAAGAAAGACATAGCTTTTAGTTGTAACAGAAATTAGTAATACTTAAATACATTAATTAATTTAGCATAAATATCTATTAGATAAATTTATAGCGCCTAATTACCTAATTACTTATACACATATATAGTTTTTCAAAAATATGTTTCCGTTTAAAGTTTATGTTTATTATTGGAAGAAGAATAAACGATATGAATAAATGCTAATTTATCTGTTAGAGCAATTATAAAATATGGAATATTTCAAATGATTTCAATTAAATATGAATAAATATGAAAAAAGAGGCTTCGGGTGAACTTTTATTGTTCTATATATTTAAGAAAAATAATCGATATAGTTTATTTGTATATTTTGGGTGCTTTGTTGTTTTATTCTATTTACACTTTATTATTACAAATATATGTTGCTGCATATTTTAATTGTTATCATTTGTGATTGTTTATTTTTTATGCAATTTTAATTAATAAATTTATACATACAAACAAAAAAGATTCTTTGAGCTTTTTTTTTGGTTTTTGCATTTTATTTTATCTGATGAATACGATATATTCAGAATAAGGTTATTACATATATTCAGAATAATAAGAGATACCTATTGAAAATAGTGTTCTTCGGGAACTATAATTTGGAATTCTCTGGGTTATATTTGCCAGTTACAAATTGAACATAATATGTATAATAGGGCGGGTTGATTTTTTTTCTTTTAAATCGTATAGCAAAAACGTAAACTACATAAAATTCTAAGAAAATTCTCCGAAGAAACCATGTATCCAAAATAAAATCATAATCCGCGCCTCTCGACTTGAAAATTTATATGCCCGCCTTTGCCAAAAAAAATAAATGTTAGAAAAAATAGCTTTTTCCAAAAAGTAATCGAGTTTTCTGAATAAAATTGTTTAGCAATGTAGTTTTTTTGCACTTTATATCTTTTCTACACTCAAAATTTTTTTCATTAAAAAAAATATTCACCCAAGTAAAAAATTATTAAAAAAAAATATAAAATGATTTGTCCATTTTGTGTGGGAGGTACCAAAAGGGGCGTGGCAACTTCGCCCATTTTTCACTGGATTGTAGGTACTATGAAACCATTGCACTGTACACAATTTCAAGACTTTTTGTGCATAGATATTCAAGTTATAAGCTGTTAACTTTTGGAGCAAAATGGTCCATTTGTGTGGAAGGTACCAAAAGGGGCGAGGTAACTTCGCCCATTTTTCTTGAGGTGATAGTGACCAATAAAATAATATTATGTGTAGAATTTCAGAGGATTCAAATCAGTAGTATAGAAGTTATTAAATAATCAATAACTCACTTAATATTAACACTTTGTGGGGGAGGTACTAGAAGGGGTGGGCAAATATGGCCCATCTTCGAACTTAGCCAGAGATAGAAACAAATATTACCACATACCAAATTTTAAGTCAATCGGTTACTCCTTTCGAGAGTAATCGTGCGCACCAGCTAGCAGACAGACTGACAGACGGACGGACATTGCTCATTTGACTTAAAACGACCTAAAACGGATATTCGCCAAACATACTTAAAATCTTATGTCACTCCTTCGATGTGTTACACTTTTGGCTCGTAGCAAAGTGAGTGAGTGTATAATAAAACATAATATATTTCAAGAAATGAAAATAATTTAAGCGAAAGAGGAAAAAAATTTCAAGTCGAGAGGCGCGGATTAGGTTTTGATTTTAGACCCAGGGTTTCTTCGGAGGATTTTCTTAGAATTTAATGTAGATTACGTTTTTGCTATACGATTTTTAATTTTTTTTTCATCCATACAAATCAACCCGCCCTAATGTATAACCTTTCCTTATTTGGTAGAATGTATTTATCATTTGCTTCTGCACAAAAATTTGACCCCTCGATGTAGTCGCCTAATTGTCCTACTACTAACCGAGGTCTAGAAAATTCTTTTCACACCTAAGACTGATCTCGTAATGTTACCGAGATATCTGCAATTAATTATTTTAACATCATATAGTAAATTTTATTCCCAACTCAGAAAAGTTAACGCGTAAGAAATCTGTGCATATTCTGCTCCAATATTCACAAAATGCTAGGAAAAGGTCGGGAAAAAATGAAACAAAAAATTTCAATTGCAAATATCTCGGTAACTATATGAGCTAACTTCTGTAGGCCTCGGCTAGTAGAATGCACGAAAAAAAAGATTTTTGGAATCAAACGAGGATTGCACGATTTCGAGAGTGGGTCTCACGACTTCAGTAAAGGATCGCACAGGTGCGAGAATTAAATCAAATTTCTAATTAAGGATGTTAGTTAGACTGGACTACTTGGTGATATTATTTGTTATGAAGTGAAGTAAATAAAACTAATTTATTTTTTTCGTTTAAACGTCTCATGTCCGCCTGGATTAGTTCCCACTGTCATCAGAAGACTATATATAACCTCTGTTCTGCGTCAAGTTATCTCATTACTCATAGGGTAGCAGGGAATTTTTGGAACCAGTGTACTACCGAAACTTGACTGACGGGGGTTTCTGATTTCCGTTGTGCAAAAGTACTGCTTTCAAACTTTCTTTACTGCTGTCAACAAATAACCGCCCTTCCTTTGAATTATCGAACAATCCGGGAATGTCCTTGCAAAAGAAAATGTTATCCACAGTTGTATAAAATTGTTTGTAATATGATATGTTAACATCTGGGGCCAAAATGTTGTACTGTTTCATCCGAGATGCAAGTAGTTCTGCCTTATCTTTGGTCAGTTCCAAATCTCTCACCAGATCATTGAGTTAAAAGCGATGACTTCTGACTCAAACTTGAATCGCTCAGAGTTGAGTACTCAGTTGAACTTGATGATGTTTCCGTAATTAGGTTGTTAGCTATACTTGGACACTTGGGAATTGGTATTGTTTCCGAATGTGCAACTGGCAAAGTGACAGATTTTACTTCAGCGTAATTCCAGCGAATGCTCTTTCCTACTCCAATCTGTTTACTTAGACAAAAATAGCAGCCCGTATCGTGAATGAATGGTTGTCTTCAAATAATTGGCATTCCAAATTGCACGTGATGTCTAAAATTAAAACGTTTTATTCCACAAAACATTGTAATACATTAATTGTAAAGTACTTACAGCATGCTTCCATTATTCCATCGAGTAAGATTCACATGGCACGAATTACACAAAATACTAGGTGTCCACGGTTCGTTCATATTTTTAACTCGTATACCAACATATTGCACATTTATGTCTTCTATTATTTTACTAAACGATTCGTTTTTTTAATTACATATTTTTCGAAGATGTTGCAGAAATTGTCGGGATCATTTACACATTGAAAAGTTGTTTTGCCTTTTACTCATACTTCGAAATATAACTTTGTAACATTTTTCAGAAAATCGACTTATCTCTTTAAGGCGCTGAATTACACTAATTTATGAATAAGAAATTTCATTCATAAATTCCGAATTTAAGGTTCATAAGTTGCAGTACCAGCAGCTGACATATACTTTGCTTCGAACGTAGAAACCCAATATTTTCAATACTGCCGCGTACTACTTTGTATTGCGTAGATATAATTTTACTACCTGTGTATACGACTGGGATGTCCATGCCCCTAAAAGGCTTAACGGCCATAAAACCTCGTCCTCTCTATAATTTTATAATGTCTCATATCAATCCTCATAAAATAAAATGCAAGTGCAATGTCTATTATATGTCTCTCTCACATATGGCGAATTCAATATAAGCAAAAAAAAAAACAATTTAAAACGAAAAAATATGAAACAAGATTTTTTGGAATTTCCCTAACATTTACAAAAAATTTTGGCTTTTTCTATTTTTTATGGTTTATTTTTGTACCAGGAAAAAGTGTTTTTATAAAAAAGAGTAATTTTTTCTCATTTTTTTACTAAACAAAAGATTCTACGCTATATTTGCAGCATTTGTGGCCCTCATAATTCCCTTTAATTTAACGCATAACACGGCTCAGGCTTATACTTGAAAAATTATGGTCCAAATACAAAATGTACTCTCCATGAAAGCTGGAATTTAAAAAAAAAATTTACCATAAAACACACATATTTTTTCGTGTTAGTGACACCAAATTGCACCAGAAACTGTTGTCCACATCCCTTGGACAAAATGTTTGTTGCATAGTGTAATTAATAAATAAAGAGGTAAATATTTCAGCATATCTTAAGACTAACATGTATAACTTCAACCGATCAATATAAAGTATTGCAACTGAATAAGGCAGTTTAGAGTTGTCTTTATCGTCTTTGGTGTTTATTGATTTGTATATTCGCTCGTGAATTCTAGGACTCTCTAGAGTGTATCTCTTGTTCTCTGTTTTCTCTCTGTTAAGTATTTTTACATTTTTCAAGTCTGTCATATGACCGCACTCTTTTACATGTTTAATATTTAAATTCGTTATTTATTTGAAAGTGAATGTTTTGTCTAACGGGAGTTTCAAGATTTTCTGCTATCGATTATTTGTAATATATGTATATGGCTATCGATACGCCTGAGTAATCGTCATAATAATAATCGCCGTCATGCGCCATATTAGCATAAGTATATTTTACACACAACGCTATCTTTTAGTCATTAGCGAAACAATTTACTCTTGTAAACATTAATTCCAGATACAATTGGTTGGTGTCCTTGCTAAAAGAAATTTCGAAAGAGGGAAAAGATATGGCAACACGACCATAAAGAACTTAGTGCAAGAAATCCTGTTGCAGGATAATATGTTGTGTACAATATACCTACCTCTACACCCACATGTATTTTTATGCATGTAAACTCATGATTACTTTCCTTGTACATATTTACATATCCTCACACAGCCATACAAAGATATCTACATACGTATATACTCACTTACTGTTTGCAACTTTCTTTGACTAAATGTTAATCACGAATCATCATAGCCGATGAAATTATTACAGGGAGTAAATATCCTTCATCATTACTCCCTTAGAACCATTTGAAGAAATATTGGATAGTTTTAGTAGTTACATATGTAAATTAATATGAATGTCAACGTCCCCATAGGGAAATTTAAAAAAGTCGAATAAAATAAATTGTGTGAACTATTTAAAAATTATTCGAAAATTGGTATTAATACCAATAAGTACATTATACTGCGACTTCCCAATGTAAAATACTTTTTTACCAAAAAAATTTTTTCTGCAATAATAAAATTATTGCAGAAAAAATTATTAATTTAATAATCATATGTTCTTGACATGAACAATATGATAATATGGTTACCTCTACTGCCAATACAATGATTGGCAGAACAATAAAATTTGTGTCCAATAAATAATTTTAACATAATATTGTTAGGACGCTAACCTATTATGGTCAAAACACATTAATTCAAAAATATTGTTACGACGAGATCATATTGTGGGCACGGAAAGAAATTGTGTGTTCCAACTTTTGAAAGAAATCTAAATTTGAAGAAAATTTATTTACAAATCGTCAGCTCAATGCTATTTTGTTCCATACATATTGTATGATCGGAGAAAAACGCAATTTACTGTTTGAGTAAAAACGGGACTGAAGAGTTACACACTTTTTATTTCATAGGGTTCCCAACAGTGTTTGTATGATTCTCATGCATTTCTATGCCATTACATCCAAAAATAAGCAAGTTATAACAATTTTTGTACTTGGCATTTTGGTCCATATCCACTTTTATTTTAATATTTTTTCGTATTTGTATTACATGGACCACAAAAAGGGTCGGTATGGAAGGACACTAATTTACATATTGTGATCGAAAGAACGTAAAATACTGAGTGAAAAATATAGGGCGATAGAAAATTTGAGACATAGAACAAAAATATCGAAATTATTTCCCGTTATTCAAATAAAACAAATTTACCCTACCAATATCTCGAAAACTAGGCGATATTATATTCATTCATTCATTCATATATTCATTCATATTATCAACTCCTAACTCAAAAAACACAAAAATGGCGTATGGACCAAAATAGCATTAAGCCAACGAAATGTAGAAATTATAGCACTTTTGGTATAAATAAGAGAATTTCAACATAATTCGGTTTTTATACCCCCACTATTGCGAACAAGGATATGTATCAGATGCTAAGGGCCAAATGTGTAACACATCGATGGAGTGACCTAAGAGACCCCAAGAATAATTTGCGGAAATCCGTTTTGGGCAATTTTAAGTCATTTTAGCAATGTCCGCCAGCCTGCCCGTCTATCTGTCTGGTTGGTGCGCACGATAACTTTCGACAGGTTTAACCGATTGACTTAAAATTGTTGGTACCTCTCATACAAATGGAGCATTTTGCACAAACACATTTTTTGCGATTTTTTCTATTTTTTATGCTTTTTTTCATGCCAGCAAAAAACGATTTTTTTTGAAAAAATCAATTTGTTTCTAATTGTTTTAACGACAGTTACTAAACTTTCGTTTCTACGTGAAAGTGGAGTTTTCAGCCCTTATAATTTTCTTTAATTTAAGTGGAATCCCGGCTCCTTCGATACTGTACTTCCAAAACTTATGGTCCAAACACTACGCAACTTCCATGAAAATTGGAATTTTAGAAAATAATTTTTCAAAAAACTTTACGATAAAAAAAATTAGTTTTTGTTTCATAAAATAGTATGCCTCAATCAATACAAAAAAAGTTTTTAGGTCTCGGAAACAAAAAATTTTTTTTGTGGCATAGTGTTTTTAGTTCACACTTCGCTCTCCGGAATGGACCGTATCAAAAAATCCATTATATTTAAGTCGAGGAAAACTTTGTCGAATAGTCAACATTGCAGTTTTCTAAACAATGTCTTTAAACATTTCTTTTTTCAATAAAATTTCTTAAAAATTCCACTTTTCTAGAAAATTATGTTGAGATTGCGTTCTTTCTGACGAATTTTAATTATCAATTTTTTCGGAGCAAAATTTCGTCTAAAAAATTCTTCGAATTTTAATTTTTCAAGAAAATTTCGTTAAAAGAGCATTTTTCCTTAAAATTTCTACGAAATTGGATTTTTTCAAAAAACATTTACCTCATTGGCCTTTGTGATGACCGTATCAAAGGTCGATGACCGATGGCAGGTTTAATGGCCACTGATAGGATTAATAAGTCGATGACCACGGATTAAAGGCCACTGATGGGATTTAAGGGTGCTAACCGGAAATTTTCTAGAAAAAAAACATTTTAACGAAATTTTCAAGAAAATTTGAATATCAACAACATTTTCTAGGGACAGAAATTTTGAAAGAATTTCAACAAAATTTTCTAGAGAAAGCAATTTTGAAGGAATTTCAACGAAATTTTGTAAAAATTTGCAATTTACATTTTTTTTAGAAAAATGCAATTACAACTAAGTTATATAGAAAAATTTAATAAAAAAACAAAATCTTGCAGAGAAAGACGATTTCAACGATTTTTCTAGAAAATGCAATTTCAATGAAATTTTGTAGAAAAATTTAATTTGAACCAAATTTGGTTAAAAAATGCAATTTAAACAAAATGTTCTGGAAAAACGCAATTTCGGTAATATTTTCAATTAAAATAAGATTCAATATATTTTTCCATGTAAAATACTTGCTTTCTATCACTGTAAAGAAATCATTTTTACGAATTTTTTAAATTTCATGTCAAGTGAGTGATTTTTTAAAAACGATATCATAGTCATATTGAATAGTACCTATGACACAAAATATTAACGAGATCGGTTAAGGACTGTCCGAATTTTATTTTGCGATTTTTTTATTTTTTTAAAAAAATAGAATCAAAAACACTTTGGGCAAAATTTTCGAAATACAATAGCTAATCTAAAAAGTCTGGCAACTCTCGTAGTGCAAACAACACAAATCACAGTGCTCCGTAATTTTCGTTAAAAAACGTCCTTAATATATAAACAGAAATCGTTTTGGTGTTCAAATACATTATTGGCCAAGTCACTGTATCGTAAGCTAAACGAACATTATCGAATATGCCACAAACAAGTCGCCGAAGCATAAAAACAAAAAAGATCATTTGCGGGCAATGTAAATTAGAAGCAAAAGAAGATGAAGAAGAGACCATTCAGTGTGATAAATGTTTAATAACATACCATGCTCTCTGTACTAAACTGAACAAACGTCAGTATAAACGATTGATGGAGAATGAGAACGAAGAGTTTGTTTGTCATGTGTGTGATGAAAGTGGTGGAGACGTACAACGAGAGCTGAGTGAAATAAAAAAACAACTAACACAACTGGATAAACTAAATCAGCTGGACGCAATGCAACAGTCGATGACGTTTATGTCACAACAGTTCGACGATATATTAAAAGGTATTGCAGAAAACAAGAAACAGCTGGATGCCGTGGTAAAGGAGAATGGAGTGTTAAAAAGAGAAGTTGATGAATTAAAGAAGACCGTTAAATATTTAAATGATAACCGTGTACGAAATGATTGTTTGTTCACTGGTGTTGAAATTTGTGGAGGTGCGGTAGAATCCGTAATTAAATTAATGGAAAGCGTTGATGTAACATTGAATGCAAACGAGTTCGAAGATGCATATGTCATTGGTAAAAATAAAAATGCTGCTAAAAATTCTATTGTTGCCAAATTTACTACAAAATCGTCTAAACAGAAAATTATGTCAGCAAAATCAAAACTAAATCAAAAAGAAGAAACAAAAAATGTGTTTATCAATGATTTTCTTGGAAAAGAGACACTTGAATTGCTAAATCATGCCAAATCTCTGAAAACTGTTGGTTATCGAAGAGTTTATGCATCAAATGGAAAAGTTTTTGTTAAAATGGGCGAGCTATCTAAGCCCAGAGTTATTCACAGTGCTGATGAAGTGGACAAACTCTTATTAGAATCCACTCGAGTAAGAAAGAGTTTCCAGCGAACTGTAAGAGCCGATATTTCGGAAGAAAGTGATGAAGATGCCACATAAATATATTTTAAATAATAGCCTTAATAATGCATCTTGAATATTATTTTACCTTTAATTATGAATAAATATTTTAAATCATTAAATTCATTTGGATTATATTTAAAAGAAGAAACTGATTTTCAAAAATTATGTATTTTATCGATAAATATTAGAAGCGTTTCATCAATTGCAAAATTTAACAAATTTAAAAACATAGTTGCACATTTACCTATATTACCAGCAATCATTTGTATACAAGAATCGTGGTTTCAACGAAATTTGTTACAGTTGTACAACTTACCAGGTTATAACAATGTCCACTGCTGTAGAGAGGATAACTATGGAGGGTGTTCCATGTACATTAGAGAAACGATGGAGTATACAGTAGACTTATGTGAGAGTGTGAACTTTATTGAAACTATTGCTATCACGCTTTGTAACCAAAAACTTTCTGGAAAGTCGTTGAAAATTATGACTTATTATAGGTCGCCAAAATGTACATCAATGAATTTCTACAGTCACATTGATTGTTTAACGCATCGTTTTGGTAGATTCCCCTGCATATTTGTTGGAGACTCGAACATAAACTTTTTGGATGAATCAATGTCCCAGGAGTTAAATTCAATCATTGAATCATATGACTTTAAAAATTGTCATACATTCATAACAAGACCTAGAAGCGGAACGTCAATTGATACTGTTTTCAGTAATATTTATGATAAGCTTAAAATTGATTCGATTGAATGTAAACTATCGGACCACAACATGATTTTCTGCAGAATTGAATCCCAATATCAGGCACATGACTTTCAGGAAAATGTCTATACTTATTATGATTATGACTTAGTAAAGCAACATTTTCGACAGAATTTACAGTTACCACAATTATCCGGAAACCCTTCAAGTGACACCTTAAAATTTGTAACTTGTCTATCAAATGCTATTTCTCATGGGACAACGGAGATAAAGAAAAGATCTTTACTTAAGTACCAAGTTGCACCATGGTTAAATGTTAATCTACAATCTTTGATCCAACTTAAAAATAAACTCCTAAAACTGAGAAGAAAATCTAGAATGATTGACGTGGATATTCGCTTAAAGAGATTAAGTAAAGTTATTAAAATTGCTTCTAAAGAAGCTATGAATGATTATTATATAGACAAATTATCAAAAATACAACACGATCCGAAAAAATGTTGGCGATTTTTGAACCAAACTTTAGGCAGGAAGAGGAAATCTGATATAGTCTTAAAAGATGTCAGTGGGGAAATGATACGGCTTGATAAAGATAAAGCTGAAAGATTAAACCAATATTTTATAAATTCGGTTCATGAGCTTAGGCGCCACTTTGACCGCAGTGAAGATGAAAGTTGGTATGCTTTTCGAACTCTTAGACGCCATCAAAATTTTTTCAGATTGGAGGAAACTAATGAAACACAGATCGCTGACCTGATCTCAGGTATGGATGTGAATAAAGCATCAGGTTCTGACAAAATTTCAACAAAAATAATTTTGAAATGTTCCAGTGAATTGTTGCCGTACCTCGTTTGTTTATTTAATAGTTCAGTAAATAACTCTGTTTTTCCTGATATTCTTAAAATACAGAAAATTATCCCGATACCAAAAGAGTCCCATTCGATATCTGTGGAAAACTATCGACCCATATCAATATTGTCCACAATTGATAAAATATTTGAGAAGATATTATATCAACAGTTTTCATCATTTCTGGAAAGTGAGCATTTATTATCGGATAATCAGTATGGATTCAGAAAAGGCTGTGGAACTGATGAAGCTGTAGTTAATGTGGTGAACTATATATGTGATAACTTGGATAGGGGTTACTGTGGAGTAGGTGGAATGTTTTACGATTTCACGAAAGCCTTTGACTTGGTGGATCATGGAATTCTGATTGAGAAATTATCTTTTTATGGTTGTTCTGGAAGAGAGCTTGCATATTTCAAAAGTTATCTTGTTAACAGAAAGCAGTACGTTCAAGTCGCCTCGTGCAGGAGTTCGACAGAAATTGTAAAATCTGGGGTCCCCCAGGGTAGTGTTTTAGGCCCTCTTCTGTTCAGGATATATCTGAATGATATAAACAACATTGGGCAAAAAGGAAAGATTTTCTTGTATGCGGATGACTTATGCATCCTTTACCCCTATCATCAAGAAACACTATTAAAAAGCAATATTTCTCATGATTCGCTGTTAATCTCAAAATATGCTAAATTAAACAAATTGGTTCTTAACGCTGGGAAAACAAAATTTATTCGTTTTAAGCCGCAACAGTGTAACATTAATAACGGTGGCATAGATCTGAATGGAGAATTGATCCCAGAAGTCACCACAGTCAAATACTTAGGCGCATATCTACAGAGTAATCTTTTATGGCATAGTCACATTGAACACCTCAAATCTAAAGTATCGCCAATTACTGGTATTTTATACAAATTAAGGAACAAACTAAACGAAAGGACAAAAATGATGATATTTGAATCATTAATACAAAGTAAATTAAGGTATCTGTCTCAAGTTTATGCACATAGAAGGAATGCCGCTTTAAAGTCTTTACAAGTAATTCAAAACAAAGCAATAAAAAATATATTTAAGCTCCCTATGACGTACTCGACTTTGTCATTATACAAGGAAGTAGCTGTAACAGTATTACCTATTTATGGAATACACATGATGCAACTGTTAACATATGTTTACAAGGTTGTACATAATATTGGATACCATACCATAAGTTTGGAAAGAAGACAGAACAACTTCAACACTAGACATGGAGCCGATATACGCGTGTGCAGATGCCGTTTAGAAATCACCAAGCAAAGAATTGATTATAAAGGTTGTGTGGATTATAATAACTTGCCAACAATAGTTAAAAATTCAGAAACCATTTCCGTCTTTAAGGCTAGATTAAAGAATCATTTGTTACGCAATATTGAAACGCTTCTTTTATAAACATTACAGTATAAACTTTATAGTCATTGTAAATTATTGTTGATGGTTTTGTTAAATCAAACTGTAAATTGAACAGAAGAAATATGTTGCCAGTCAGCCTCAAAAATGCCCACGCGGCGCTGAGGCATATATATGTATATATATTTAAATCTATTGTAAATAATTGTAATATTTGAATTTTTTTTACAAATAAACTGAAATAAAAATTTAAAAAAAAAAAAAAAAAAAAAAAAAAAAAAAAATTATACCCTCACTTTAGTGTGACGAGGGTATATATCATTTGCTAAGGAAAAAAGTGTAACACGTCGAAGGAGTGACCTAAGACCCCAAGTATGTTCGGAGGAAATCCGTTTTGGGTCATTTTAAGTCGAATGAGCAATGTCCGTCCGTCTGTCTGTCTGTCTGTCTGTCTGCTGGCTGGTGCGCACGATAACTCTCGAAAGGAGTAACCGATTGACCTCAAATTTGGTATGTGATAATATTTTTTTTCTATCTCCGGCTAAGTTTGAAGATGGGCCATATTGGTCCACTCCTTCTAGTACCTCCCCCACAAAGGGTTAAAATGTTGTGAAATATTCATTATTTAATAACTGCTATACTACTTATTCGAATCTTTTGAAATTCCACACATAGTATTAGCTTATTAGTCGCTATAAACTCGAGAAAAATGGGCGAAGTAGCCACGTCCCTTTTGGTACCTCCCACACAAATGCACAATTTTGCACCAAAAGTTAACAGCTTATAACATTAATAACAGTGTATAAAAATACTTGAAATTTTGTACAGTGTAATGTTTTTATAGTGTCTAAAACCCTGTGAAAAATGGGCGTTATTGCCACGCCCCTTTTGGTACCTCCCACACAAAATGCCCAAATCATAGCACAATTTAATGTCTCATAACGTTTATACCAGTGCACATAAATGCTTATAAGTCGGCACAGTGCAATGAATTTAAAGTATCTAATGTTCAGCGAAAAAAGGTGTATTTGATAAACCCCTTCTGGGACTTCCCACACAAATTGACAGAATAATTCGAGTAATATTCAATATCACATTACTCACAAAGTGAGGGTATACCTTAGTCGGTTTACCCGACTGAAACTTTCTTACTTGTTTTTTAGCTAATTATTTATGGATGGGAAAAAGGATCGTTTGACCAAAATATCAATATTCAATACACTCCAACTCGGACAGACCTTAGCCGATCTCGTTGAAATATTGTGTCTAACTACTATCCAATAGGACAAATCTTGGTGTAAGTTACTTCCTGATCAGAAGACATCGCTTTTAAAAATGTACTCACTTGACATGAAATCCCCCATACGTATACGTCTTACAATTGATCATCATTAACCATACGCACGATTGGCCGCTTCGTCTCAGCTCTTGTGACTTTAGTAGACTTTTCAACTTGACCTTTTAATTATTGTAATATAAAATATTTTAAAGACAGTCTTCTGCTACTGCCACAAACTTTACAAAACACTTGATTTTCCTACAAGGATCAGAGATTAAATACGCCACATTAAAAGTGTAAATGTGTACTACAAAAGGAACTACATGACAGAAATGACAAGAAAGAAAAAAAAAACGGAAGAAAAACAATCAAATAAAATCGAATTCTTCTTCCGTTTGTGTTTGTTTTGCATAAAGTCGTTTCTTCATATTATTGCGGTGCGGTTCAATTCGGTTCTCAACATTCTTTTTTGTTCTTTGTCGTTGTCGCCGACGTCGTCGTGGAGTAGAACTGAATGAACATCGAACGGTGAATTGTGAACAGTGGCAGTGAAGAGAGTTGTGAGTTGAATTGAGTAGAGCAGTGCAGAGTTCGTTTTCCATATACGAGTACATATGAACATGCATGCATCTTCTATACTCAAAACACACATCCATCCATATATATTAACATATATGCGAGGAGAGTATCTGTGTTGTGGCAGTGGGTTTTTCACTTCATTATTCATGTCTGCCACGTTACTCTTTTGCTGTGCATTACAATTTTACGTTTATAAATTATTCGGCAACACTCAACATTTTTTGCCACAGAGACATTTGCACGTCCCACTTACTCTCTTATGTTTGTAAGTCTATAGGTGTGTGTGCACACATACATACCAATGTAAGTAAGTACATACTACTTTTTTCGGTGGTCTCCGTATCATCATTCCAAATCCTTTACATATTCTACAGTAAAACACAGTGGCAAACCCGCTTAGTTTTCTCCAAACCAAGCCTTTACTCTCAGATCCGAACCCAAACTTAAGACAAGACCCCAACCAACATATGTATGTGTGGTGGTTAGGGCTGTTCTTTCTTAGGTTTGTTCATCGCGTATGCACACGAATGGAGGAAAAGTGCATTCATTTTGCTTTTATTTCTTTTTTTTTTTGGCAATGTTGTTTGTGTTTTTTGTTCTTTTGCAATGCGGAAATGTTTTGAATTTCTCTTGAATTCAAAGGAAATGGTAAAGAATAAAATTTGCGATGGCACTATAAATGTTTCCTTGAGTTCCGTTAGAGTTAGAAATGGTAAGCTGTTAATACAGGGTAGCTCAATTGTCACCATGCTGTGGAATGTTGAAGATATTGTAGGTTAAGTTAGGTTGAAGAGAGGAGATGTTTTAACGTCTAATGTCCATGGAAATACACTTCAGCCAGTGGTTTGGCCTGTTGTGCGCTTCATATAGAGAGATGTTCTAAATTAATGTTATAAAAAAAATTAAATTGTTAAGTACTATATCTGACCGTTCTCCTTGTTTATACCAAGCGACTAGTCGGCCGGGGATGTTTTTTTTGACAAATCGTGCGATTTTTTTCGGATAATGTAAAACCCACATACCCTACATCCACTAGGAAACCCCCAAAAGCCTATCAAAAGAACTGATAAATGGTTATAATATAGTTTTTAATATAGTTTTTAACCCTTTTAAGGATATCAGAAAATCTAAGAAATTGGATATGAAATTAAAAGTAAACTTGGCAATGTTAATATTAAAACCAGTAAGGAAGGACAGAAAGTATATTTACTTTTATTATTATTGACCGTTGGTACAACCATGACAACAATAGCTTTCATATGTATAAACAATGGGCATCACAAAATTAGTAAAGGAGGACAGAAAGTCGGGCGGGGCCGACTGTATAATACCCTACACCTTCCCAACAATGCGAAAATGGGCATTGCAATTAGAATTTGGCAGTGTTCATACATGTAATAAGAAAAGCGCTTACATGTCAAATCGGGTGAAACATATATATGGGGGCTATATCTGAATCTGAAAGGATCTTCCCAGAGTTTGGTAGTGTTCATTTATGTAATAGGAAAGTTCTCTCTGCCGAATTTCGTACTGATTGGATATAAAATACGGTTTATACAGCGCTTACATGTCAAATCGGGTGAAACATATATATGGGGGCTATATATAAATCTGAACGAATTTTCTCCGAATTAGTTAGTGTTCATTAGACCGGGACACCAACAAAATTTATCAAAAGCGAGGCGGAATATTAAAGCTCAACGGGAGACAATTGCAAAAACATTTTTTAAAAAATTTTCCGAGCCCGCGAAATCGGCCCATTACACTATGCATTTGTCCAAGGGACGTGGATAACAGTTTCTGATGCAATTTGGTGTCACAAACACGAAAAAAAATATTAAAAACATTTTTTATGGTAAATTTTTTTTTTAATTTTTTTTTTAATTCCAGCTTTCATGGAAAGTACATTTATTATGATTGAGACGTGTTATACGTTAAATTAAAGGGAATTATGAGGGCTACATATGCTGCACATATCACCTTCACGTAGAATCTTTGGTTTAGTAACAGTCGTCAAAAATATGAGAAAAAAAATGATTTCTTTTTAAAAAACACTTTTTCCTGATACAAAAAAAAACATAAAAAATAGAAAAAAAAGTCCAAAAAATATTTTATCACTTTTTTAAAAAGCCAGCATGCTAACAAAGAAAACACTGTCTATTTGAAAAAATCCATGGATAGATGTAAAAGTTATGAGCCATTTTGTAAATTTTAGGGAAATTTAAAAAAATCGTGTTTCATATTTTTTCGTTTTTAAATTATGTTTTTTTTGTTTATATTGAATTTACAATATGTGAGAGAGACATATAAGAGAAATTGCATTTTATTTTATGAGGATTGATGTCAGGCATTATAAAATTATATAGAGGACGAGGTTTTATGGCCGTTCGTAACCCTCCATAAAACATTATATGCAATGTGAGAGCTATATTGGATGAGATCCGCTCAGGTAGATGCGGTTTCCATTCAGTAACGCCTTTTAAGGGGCATGGACATCCCAGTCGTATATACAGGAAAATCATATGTACGCAATACAAAGTAGTACGCGGCAGTCGAACCAATTTTTTCGTCATATAGTAAATTTTATTGTCCATCCACTGTTCTGGATTTGTGAGAGTGCGACGAATATTCTGTGAAAATCGAGGGGGATCAATTTTTTCTGCAAAGGTTTTTCAAAAAACTTTCGTAAATTTTTTTTCCAAAAATTTCTCAAACAAAATTTACGGAAAATGGCGCATTGTGCTCTCTTTAAAACAAAGTAAACTTTGCAAAAATCGCTTCAGCCGTTCGAGAGCAATTACAAATTTCGTAAAACACAAACCAATTTTTTTATTTTTTTAAAAATTAAAATGCTAATAAAAATTGTTCCAACATTTTTTTTTTAAAAATTATGAAAAAATCTTATTTTTCATATTTGTAACTGCTTGTAAACATTTTAGCCAAAAATAAACTACATAGGTTAATATTAAATATTCTATTTTGTTAATTTTCTATCAATTGTTAGAATCAATAACTCTTCTCACAAATGTTGGTAGGTTAACCTAAAAGTTAAATCCATTATATAAATTTATATACATTATTTATTATTTTAATCAATATCCATATTTTGTTTATTATACTTCCGAAAAACACAACCGTACACTAAGGAATTCACATCAGCAATGCATTTAACTTCCGAAAAACAGAACTGTACACTAAACAATTCACATCAGCAATGCATTTAAGCTCAGAAAAGGCTTCGAAACTGATTTCTCGCATTAATTCTGCTGTGCTCTAGGCTCTGCTCAGCTCTCACTATGCCATGCTCACGCACATGTGTACTAATTTATATACATTCAGTTTTATTGCTTTGCTTCTTCGGATTTGAGCGCCCACTCTGTCAGCACCCTTACTCTGGCTCTATGTATATGAGGAGAATATGGAGTGCACCATATGTTATGACTATTTTTATTTTGTCTAATTAAAATTGCTCATACTCCTCCATGAGCAGATATTTGAGTTATGTCTGCCTGGTGGATCATATGCACGATAACTCTCGAAAGGATTGGCAGAAAAAAAGAAGTCGAGACTGGAAACTCGGTACAACGTTTCAAACCATATTTTACCAAACCTATTTATGGTCTTAAGCCACACTTAGCATATGATATTGATATTTGTAATGTAATTACGAAACATCTCAATAAATGTGGTATAAATAAATCATTATAAATTGTATATTATCATTTGCCACACCTTTTGTTATCTGCAAAAGCGTGGAAAACTTACATATTCGTATACGAGTAGAAGTAGTAGTACTTCCATCCATTACCAATCCACATAAATATCCCAAATGGGTTTGAGACCTTATGGTCTCAGCGATAATTTTAAAAGTTCTGTTTCGGTTTCGCGGTTTCAATAAAACGGCACAACTCACGTTCACAAAGACGCGTTTCATAACATTGACCTTTCATTTGGCGTTCGTTTTTTCTGTTCTGTGCGATGGAGAATGGCAATGGTTGGGATGAACTTAATTCTTACCTGTCTGTAAACTTTATAATCGAAGAAATAATCGTGGATTTGTGTAAATGGTGGTTGCTTTTTCTTCTTCTTGTGGTGGGAATGCAACACGGCATGCATAAATTTCTTGTTTTTTTTGTAGTTTTATCTTACCTAGAATTTTCTGGTTAATATATCCCGAGGAGATATATTTATATTGGAGATTCGTTAACGGAATTTAAATTTCTCTAAAGCAGCTAAAATCTTCGTTAAGGAATATTTCTTTGGTGTACATGAATGTAAAATATATTTTGTAAAAAATATAATAATGGACTGAGAGAATTTTAATTTACCACAACGTTAAAAACAAATAAGAGAAGATATTCATAAGATATTCAGAGAAATATAATATGCAATTTGTATTTTGTATAGGTGGTGCCACAACATGATCCTGTTGTCCAATCGTTACGAAACTATAGTCAGTACCAAAGTAGTCTAAAATACTGAATTTAAAGACATTAAGTTAATTAGGATAGAAGTAATAGTAGTCTAAAATACTGAATTTGAAGACGGCTAATGCCGACGTCATCGTACCTCATGTGTTTGTATGTGTTGTTGTTATTTATTGTTGGTCTGTGCTTTTGTTATTCAGCACAGACCAACAATAAATAACAACAACACATACAAACACATGAGGTACGATGACGTCGGCATTAGCCGTTGACAAAACTACATTTGTTTTCGTGGTTCGCGATGCGAACCCAAGCAAAAAACAAAAATGTATTGGTATGAGAGCTTTAGTATGTTGACTTAGTTCGGCAAAATACGGGTTTGGTTAGCAGTTCTTGTTAAATTCAATTTACTGCTTCCTCAAGTATTTCAGCTGATTTAAGTTAAAGACATACACTATTGCTACTGAATTCTGAAGATGATAGAGTGGTGTCTATCGAAACTGCAGTCAATTCTACCAAGCAATTAAAACTCTCTACCAATTTTGGTATTTTCATTGAAAAGTGGAAAGTAAGTTCTATTACTCCAGTTTTTAAATCAGGGTCTAAGGATAATATTTCTAATTATAGACCAATCTCTAAATTAAGTAATATTTCAAAACTATTCGAACATATAATGTTTTATAAAATGTACTTTGCTACAAAAAATATCATATCTCCATTTCAACATGGCTTTATTCGAGGACGTTCTACTGTTACTAATCTCGCAATTTTCTCGCATTATTGTATTTCTAACTTTGAATTAGGCTTTCAAGTTGATGCGGTTTACACTGATCTTTCAAAAGCATTTGATAAAGTCTCTCATTCAAATCTACTTAAGAAATTATATAAAATTGGGTTTCATTCCGTTTTCTTAAAATGGATTGAATCTTATTTATCTAATAGGAGTTGCTATGTAGTTATTGAATCTTCTAAATCTTATGCTTATAAAGCTACATCTGGTGTGCCACAAGGTAGTATTCTTGGTCCCTTACTTTTTGTATTATTCATTAACGATATATCATCTTCTGTTAAATTTTGTAAGATTTTACTGTATGCTGATGACTTAAAAATCTTTCTGCGTCTTAATTCGATTGCTGATGCGTTTCGTCTTCAAAGTGATTTGAATTCTATCTCCCAATGGTGTTCTGAAAATTCATTAGAAATAAATGTGTCTAAGTGCAGTAAAGTCTCATTTGGTAGGTGTTTAAATCGTATCTGTTTTGATTATGTTATCAATTCACTCAGAATTGAAAGTTCAAATGAAGTTTTGGATTTAGGTGTTATTTTTGACGAAAAATTTACTTTTGTCAGCCATTTGAATCGTATTATCCCTAAAGCTTATTCATTACTTGCGTTTTTAAAGAGAAATTGCAAGCAATTTCAGGATCCATATACTTTTAAGCTTATTTTCACGTCTTTAGTACGCTCAAAGCTGGAATATGCTTCTTTTATCTGGAGTCCCTTCTGTTCTAAGTACATTACTAGAATTGAGAATGTACAAAAAGGATTTATAAAGTTTGCTCTTCACTCTATACATTTTACACTGCCTGAGCCCAAATATATTGAAAAATGCAGATTAATATCGTTAAAAACACTTGAAAGCAGAAGACAGGTTTTGTCTCTCCTTTTTATTTTCAAAATTGTTAATGGTGTAGTCGATTGTTCTGAATTACTCAAACTTTTGCCTTTTAATGTTCCTTCTCGTACTTTGAGACGTAATAATTTGTTTTATGTGCCGTTCCACAGAACGAGTTATTCTTACCATGAACCTATCTCGAGGGCTTTAAATGAGTTTAACCGCATAAATTGTGTGGATTTGGATATAAATTCTAGTTTGGCAATGTTTTCAAATGTATTAGATTTAATTTATTTTTAGATATAAGTCGTAGTCTGTAAGGAATACTGTAATTCCATTGACTGTAAATAAATGAAATGAAAATGAAATGAAAAATTTTTGTATTTGTTTCTATTACTATCTTGGAATAGACAGAAAGTAAATGGAACATATGGTCTCAAACCAAATAAATTCTGACTGAATAACAAAAGCACAGACCAACAATAAATAACAACAACACATACAAACACATGAGGTACGCTGACGTCGGCATTAGCCGTTGACAAAACTACATTTGTTTTCGTGGTTCGCGATGCGAACCCAAGCAAAAAACAAAAATGTATTGGTATGAGAGCTTTAGTATGTTGACTTAGTTCGGCAAAATACGGGTTTGGTTAGCAGTTCTTGTTAAATTCAATTTACTGCTTCCTCAAGTATTTCAGCTGATTTAAGTTAAAGACATACACTATTGCTACTGAATTCTGAAGATGATAGAGTGGTGTCTATCGAAACTGCAGTCAATTCTACCAAGCAATTAAAACTCTCTACCAATTTTTGTATTTGTTTCTATTACTATCGTGGAATAGACAGAAAGTAAATGGAACATATGGTCTCAAACCAAATAAATTCTGACTGAATAACAAAAGCACAGACCAACAATAAATAACAACAACACATACAAACACATGAGGTACGATGACGTCGGCATTAGCCGTTGACAAAACTACATTTGTTTTCGTGGTTCGCGATGCGAACCCAAGCAAAAAACAAAAATGTATTGGTATGAGAGTTTTAGTATGTTGACTTAGTTCGGCAAAATACGGGTTTGGTTAGCAGTTCTTGTTAAATTCAATTTACTGCTTCCTCAAGTATTTCAGCTGATTTAAGTTAAAGACATACACTATTGCTACTGAATTCTGAAGATGATAGAGTGGTGTCTATCGAAACTGCAGTCAATTCTACCAAGCAATTAAAACTCTCTACCAATTTTTGTATTTGTTTCTATTACTATCTTGGAATAGACAGAAAGTAAATGGAACATATGGTCTCAAACCAAATAAATTCTGACTGAATAACAAAAGCACAGACCAACAATAAATAACAACAACACATACAAACACATGAGGTACGATGACGTCGGCATTAGCCGTTGACAAAACTACATTTGTTTTCGTGGTTCGCGATGCGAACCCAAGCAAAAAACAAAAATGTATTGGTATGAGAGCTTTAGTATGTTGACTTAGTTCGGCAAAATACGGGTTTGGTTAGCAGTTCTTGTTAAATTCAATTTACTGCTTCCTCAAGTATTTCAGCTGATTTAAGTTAAAGACATACACTATTGCTACTGAATTCTGAAGATGATAGAGTGGTGTCTATCGAAACTGCAGTCAATTCTACCAAGCAATTAAAACTCTCTACCAATTTTTGTATTTGTTTCTATTACTATCTTGGAATAGACAGAAAGTAAATGGAGCATATGGTCTCAAACCAAATAAATTCTGACTGAATAACAAAAGTACAGACCAACAATAAATAACAACAACACATACAAACACATGAGGTACGATGACGTCGGCATTAGCCGTTGACAAAACTACATTTGTTTTCGTGGTTCGCGATGCGAACCCAAGCAAAAAACAAAAATGTATTGGTATGAGAGTTTTAGTATGTTGACTTAGTTCGGCAAAATACGGGTTTGGTTAGCAGTTCTTGTTAAATTCAATTTACTGCTTCCTCAAGTATTTCAGCTGATTTAAGTTAAAGACATACACTATTGCTACTGAATTCTGAAGATGATAGAGTGGTGTCTATCGAAACTGCAGTCAATTCTACCAAGCAATTAAAACTCTCTACCAATTTTTGTATTTGTTTCTATTACTATCTTGGAATAGACAGAAAGTAAATGGAACATATGGTCTCAAACCAAATAAATTCTGACTGAATAACAAAAGCACAGACCAACAATAAATAACAACAACACATACAAACACATGAGGTACGATGACGTCGGCATTAGCCGTTGACAAAACTACATTTGTTTTCGTGGTTCGCGATGCGAACCCAAGCAAAAAACAAAAATGTATTGGTATGAGAGTTTTAGTATGTTGACTTAGTTCGGCAAAATACGGGTTTGGTTAGCAGTTCTTGTTAAATTCAATTTACTGCTTCCTCAAGTATTTCAGCTGATTTAAGTTAAAGACATACACTATTGCTACTGAATTCTGAAGATGATAGAGTGGTGTCTATCGAAACTGCAGTCAATTCTACCAAGCAATTAAAACTCTCTACCAATTTTTGTATTTGTTTCTATTACTATCTTGGAATAGACAGAAAGTAAATGGAACATATGGTCTCAAACCAAATAAATTCTGACTGAATAACAAAAGCACAGACCAACAATAAATAACAACAACAAATACATTTTATTTGAAAATCAAAAAATTATGAGTGGATCGCATATATTAATATATTACTGAGTATTTCAAGACATAATTTCTTGCTAATTCTTCAAGTAATTTATTGTTATCCAAGATTACTCGATTTCATTTCAACATCTGAAAAATTAATTTTGAATTGCTGAAAAATTTAATACAATTACGGTATCAATTTATTTTCTGAAAATTTAAGAAAATGTTAGGATGGAAACAAACATTTATTCAGAACAATATCTTCCCAAATATGAAAATTTTGTGTGTATAAAATATTATATTTATTTTATATTTATTATTATTTAGAGCGTACTTAAAACATATGTATGTTTCAAGCCGAATATGTTTGGATTTTTTCAGCGTGTAATTATTTTAAAATATTTATCATCACAAAATTGGCTATACATAAAACAAGTAAGAAAGTTTCAGTCGGGTAAACCGAATAAGGTAACTAACTTTGTGAGTAATGTAATAAGTAGGTATGGTACTTTAAGTGGAAGTTGCCAGAACGTTGAAAAGAACTTATTGAATTTTTTGTCAGTCTATATGTAGTTATTGGATATGTTGTCTAAAATACAAAATTTGAAAGCATTTAGATGAAAGCTGCAAAAGTTATGGGAATGTTGTGTTCGAATGAATCAGTAAATATTTGTGGGGCACTAGCAGTCGAATACGCCTATTTTTCTCTGAACAGTAGATACTTCAAAGACATTCCACTGTACCGAATTGTAAGTGTTAATGTGCACTGGCATTAACAATATGAGCCATTAAGTTTTGGTAAGATTTGTCCTATTGCGTGGGAGGTACCAAACGGGGCGGGGCCCCGTTTTTCTCAAGCTAACAGATAAACTATTAGTATGTGTGGAGTTACAGAAGATTTTGATAGTTATGAGATAATCAATATTTCACAAAATTTTAACCCTTTGTGAGAAATATGGCCCATTTTCGAACTTAGCCTGAGATAGAAAAAATGACAAAATTTTAAGTCAATAGGTTACTCCTTTCGAGTGTTATCGTGCACTCGAGCCAGAAAGACGGAAGGACATTGCTCAAATGACTTAAAAATCCTAAAACGGATTTCCACCGTTCTAGTCATTTCAAATTTGGCTCAAAAAAAGTCTTATGGTTTTCGGATTAAAAATGTCCAATCGGTTATAAGGTTTATATAGCCTCCATACTAAGGTCCCACGCTATTAAAGTTCCTGATGATATAGAAGCCTCAATATCCAACCAATGGGTCTGAAATTAGGTAATTAGTATTTAGTTTGATTTGGAACTATTCACACGAATATTGGTCATTATAATATGCCAATGTTCTGATATAGCCCTTTGTAAAGGCCCTAGACAAAATTATGGTTAGCGCCATAGAAACAATTTCATTACATTTTATTAATAAAACTGATTCTCCATACACTGAAAAATTTTTTCATTAGATCTGAGAAACATTCTTCGTTATAAAGGGTCCGCAATCTAATGTTTTTTTTCAACTAGTGCTTATTTCGTGAATGGTAACACTTAGCTCATGTCTGATTTGACAGATAATTAGTTTTATCCTTCCGCTGAACGAATATGGTTGTGTATACGCTTGAACAACGCTGGGAAATATTGCGACATTACTTTGAAAATCATGGTAATGTTGCAGAACGATTTTGCCAAAAAAATCATCTTTTCAGATGAAGCTCATTTTGATCTTGGCGGGTATGTAAACAAGCAAAATTGTCGCATTTGGGGCACAGAAAACCCGCACGCATACATTGAAAAGCCGATACACTGTTTGGTGCGGATTTTGGTCCAGAGGCATAATTGGGTCATTTTTCTTCGAAAATGAGCAAGGAGTGGCCGTTACAGTCAATGGTGATCGTTATCGGGCCATGTTGAACGAATTTTTGTTCATAAAAATTGAAGAGGAGGATATTGGCAACATTTGGTTTCAACAGGACGGCGCTACGTGCCACACAGCCGAAGCTACACTCGATGTTTTGCGCCCTGTTTTTGAAGATCGCATTATCAGCCGCAGAGCTGATGTCGTTTGGCCACCTCGGAGCTGCGATTTGACACCGTTGGACTATTATTTGTGGGGTGCCCTCAAAGATAAGTGTTACGCCGACAAGCCAGAGACAATTGACGCTTTAAAGGACAATATTCGTAAAGCCATTGGTGAAATACACCTGCACACAATCGATAATGTGCTTAAAAATTGGACCGATCGTGTAGGCTACTGCATGGCCAGCCGAGGCAGCCATTTGAATGAAATTATTTTCCATTATTAAGCGGAAGGATTGTACTTTCAAATAAAAAAAGAAATTTGAGAAAATATTCAATAGTTTTAAACGTTAAAAAACGTCAAAATACTTGACAAGGAGAAAAAGGCAAATAAGAGGTACACACTAGAAAGCTTAAGAATACAACAACGAATTGACAGATCAATAAATACAAAGGAGGATAAAGACAATACAAAGCTGCAATACTCGGTTGCAATTAGCTAACGTAGTTTTTGGTGATATTAGCATAAGTTTTAACTGTGATATTTTCAATTATTTATTATTATCTATTATATTAATTAATGTGTTGTGAAGTCCCGTTTTTTAATTTTAATAAATAATGACGAAATAATATTAAATGTAAGTTAAAATCAAGTGCAATATTAAGATGTAAATTTTACATAAAAAAAATCTTACCAACAGAATTTGCAAATAAAAAACATCACTCCTGATGAAGTTGGAAATAAACCAACGAAACGTTGAGTGCAACATGATATAAATTAGTTTTATTTATATTCAAAAAAAAGCATCTGACCAAAAAAGCCCGACAACAACATTACCACAAAAAAGAAAATCAGAAAGGTTAGTTATCTCGGTGCTTATTTTGAAGTGGAAAAGAACGAATTAAAAGACACTCTTGGAGATTTATTTCTTTCAAAACTACCCTTATCCTTAACAAATTGTCACCAAGCATCCCGCCTAAACGGCTGAACCGATTTTCTTGAAACTTGGTGGACAGATAGACTAATGCCTGGGAAGTGCCATAGGCTACTTTGATTTTCGATTTTCCGCCAAGTGATTTTCGACCACATGACCACAGAGGCTCCTGTTAAAGCTAGAGAGCTGAAATTTTGCACACACATATACTGGAGTGTTGTATAAACTACGGACTACTCGCTTAATCATATTTCGGCCAATGGTCAGTTGTAGCGTTATCAAAGACTTGCGTTTTGTTTTTGTCGTTTCGGAATTCTCTTATAAGATACAAAGTTAAAACTTTGTATATATGAAGTACTATAAACCGCAAATATATGCGCGAAATTATTTTGAATTATCTGAATGTGGTCAGTTTAACTGTGACCCGAAAAATTTTCATTATTTCTCTGATTTTAAAAGTTCCTTAAGAGCCAATGATTTACAAATTTATATGTACAGACTGATCTCAATCGACATGCGAAAACAACAATTCGATGTCCAGTCTTAGGTCAAACCGGACATAAAACCGCGTCTTAAAATTTTTAAAGCCTTTTTAAAATATATCGCTCACCACTTACTGTGGTAACCTATCTAACATTGCCAATTCGGTCATTTCTCCGTCTGTGGTCGGTTTAGCAGTGACCAAATCAATTTCCACACTTTCTGTACTTTAATAGTCCTTTAAGAGCTATAATCCTAATAATTTATGTTTGTATACTGATCTCCAAGGGATGCGATTTTACACCAAGCAACTTTTGACCGCTTGACCATTACGGACCCTTAAAAGAAGTAGGAAGCTTTAAATTTTGATTTGGTATAGACTTGAGTGTTGTATACCCTTTGGACTATGCACACAGTAGTTTTTGACACGTAGTCAGTTGTCGCCCTATCAAAATTTTAAATATTTTTTTGTAGGTATTTCAGAAGCGCCTAAAATGATACACAGATAAAATAATATGTAGTACTATACCCGAGAAATTGAATTCTACGATTGTGGTCAGTTAAGCAATGACCAAAACCATTTTCAATCTTTACTGGCTTTCAAGATTCTTTAAGAGTTTTTCATTCTTTCAATACATTAAAAATCCCATAAATTGCACTCTCATAGACATGAGTGTTGTATAAACCACGGGCTACTCACGTAGACATTTTTCGGCCAGTGGTCAGTTATAGCGCTATCAATTGTTTTTGTCCTTTCTGAAGCCTCTTATGAGACACAAAGTTAAAAGTTTGTAAATATAATAATTTTGAATTCTCTGACTGTGGTCAGTGAAGAAGTGGCCAAAACGATGTTCACTATTTTACAGATTGTAAAACTTCTAACCCCTGTTCAAAATATATCTCCCACCACTTAATGTGGTAAGATATATGTACATATATAACGTTGTCAATTCGGTCAAATCTCAGACGGTGGCCAGTGTAGCAGTGACCAATGCAATTTCCACTCTTTCTGTATTTTAAAGGGCCCAAAATGGCAATGTTATTACTAATTCAAGCGCCGCTTGACCGTTGCGGCTCATATAACAGGTAGAAAGCTAGAAACTCCAGTGTGGTATAGCCTACGGACTATTAACATAGTCGTTTTTTGGCCAGTGGTCAACTCTCGCGCTTAAATTATACAAAGATAAAATAATATGTAGTATACACAGGAAAAAAAAACAATTTTGAATTCTAAGATTTTTTCATTCTTCCAATAAAAATCCCATAAAGATCTGTGGAGCTGCACATATGTATACATATGTGCATAAAACGATCAAGAGGTACACAAAAACGGAGACAAAATGTTTAAAAGTCTTTTCGAAATATATCGCTCGCTATATACACCGGTAATATTTAAACAAAAATGTATACGAGTATATCGAAATTTGAAACATACATGGCATATTATGCATTTGTTTCTCAGCCACTAATTTGGTGACCTCTTGACCACTGACCCCATAAAAGTATTAATTTGAAAGTTTGCACACATATCGTACATTTGAGGTTGTGCTTTCATATTTACAGAATTTTTTACTGTTGTCGGTGAATTTGTTTGAGTTTTTGAGAGCATCTGGAGTTTGATAGACTTTCAAGCAGACTGATCCTGGATGTTAAACAAATTTGTAATGATCGGCGTATGATCAAATATTCGAAGGTATTTGTAAACCAAAGATTTTAAATACGTATTTTTACATAAATTTTGCTACAGCCAACATTGTTTTTAGTTTTTGGTTCCTTATTTTTTATTCAAAATCAAAAATAATACTAATGTTTGGATCACTGTTTTCAAAGGCAACCCGGGCATCGCCGGGTATTTAAATGCTAGTATTATCATATGTTAAAAGACATACAAATCGTCTATATTTTCAGTCGATATCTTTGACAAAAATATTCCTTGTGGAAAATTACTATACATCCTTTGCAAACGTTTTCTTATGAGAAATATGCAGATATACGAGTAACGGGTTTTCCAATAGGGATGATATGATTTTGAAGTGACGTTTCGGCCATTCGTAATATTTCATGATCTGTCATTTGTTTTTTATTGTATTCAGTAGTGTTTACAATTTCATCAGGGAGAGATATACGCAAGTACAACGTTTACAAATTATTCAGTTTTATTATCAAAATAATCGTTCTCTAATTAAAACTTTTCGTACGCTAAATTAATTTTTTTTAATAAAAAAAAACACTTTCCAGTCGACCTTTTGAATTTCCTTAACAATAAGATTTTTTTTTTAAAGAAATCATATCACTCTTATTGGAAAACCCTGTATTTGGAGTGTACCCTAAAAATATATGTGTTTCAAGCAGAATATTTTTAGGACAAAAATACTACAGAAGCGATTTGTTTCAGCGTGTATGACACGTAGCCGTCTTTCGATACATCGCAGAGGAGAAAATCTACAATCCGGCCACACGTTGAAACTTTGGCCCGCGTAAGCTTCTTTGGACCTACCCCGGAGAAGAAAATCTGTAATCTCGGCGAAGGATTACATTATTGGGTCTTATTTCGATTATTGGGACTTATTTCATTGGAAGTAATTTCACTTTTTTTACTTCAGTATGATTCGGATTTATGCTGTAATTTATACCAAAGACAACTTGAAAATATTCTAGTGCATATCATAATTAAGTTAATATCATTTAAGTATGAACAAATTTTATTTTAAAGACCCAACAATTTTAAGATCAGAGACATTTTTCAATTTATATTGATGTTGTCTCTTATAAATTTTGTTAGTAATGCACAAAATGCAATTAAAAATTTTCGAAACAAAAGCAAGTAGCTATACATTTTTATTATGTTATTAATTGTAGTGGTTAAATTCCATTTTATTCTTTTATCTTAAAATCTTCGGTAGTATCCTTCAATAGCTTTACATCTATACTCGTAGTTGAAGCATACGTCCATTCCTTCATTGTGGATAGAAACTCCAATACTCCTTTTTTTGGTGCAAAGGGATAAAATAATATTTTTCATATTGATCAAAGTCCACGCAATAACAGGATGACGATGTCACCATATGCTATCATATTTTTTCATATTAATTTTTGTTTCTTTGCCTTACTTTGTTTCAGTTTTGCTAAAGGCTAAAACTCCTGCCAACAAGTGATTCGTTGTGTTATCCCTTCACTCTACCGTTCGCTTCAAACAACGCTGAAGCTGCGATTCATCGTCTTTCGTACTCTTTTGATGACTTTGATTGTTGATGTTCGCCAAAGGATACGAAAGCGAGTTATTTGATGTTTCTTTAACATCAAAAGCCACAAAATGATTTTTTAATCATCCTAAGGCCGAATTGAATTTCTGCAACACCAATACGGAAGGAATCAAGAGGGGCGGCCGGTACAATTAAGCGAGTGTGGGCGTTAAGGTACATATGCTAAATGCCAACAATAATATTTTATGAAAGGATTCAACTCTGCTGTGAGATATGGCAGGGCAAAGGTCACTCCGCTTTTGCATTTTTCAGTAATAGAGGGCCGTGACCGTTCAATCGAATACTTCAATAATAATATTCATGGTATTTATTAGGTTGAAATGATTTGGGTTTTTTTCCCTTGGAAAATAATAAATTTGATCAAATTTATTAGCAAATACAACAAAGTTTTTAGAAATTGCATTCTTGTACAAAGTTAAATCGAAATTGTATTTTTATAGAAAATTTCTATGAAATTTTATTTCCATGACATTTTCGTCGGAATTGCTTTCTTTTACAAAATTTCGATTAAAATTTTTTTTAAAAAAAATTGTGTCGAAATTTCATCTTTTCTCGAAAATGCCATATTGTTTCTTTTTAATTTTGTAATTTTTCAAGAGAATTTCTTTAAACTTGTATTTCTGTATAAAATTAAAATAAATTGCATTTTTCTATAAAATTTCTTTGAAATTTTATTTCCCCTAGAAATTTTCGCTGAAATTGCATTCTTTTACAAAATCTCTATAAAATTAATTTTTTTTTAGAAAGTTTAGTTTTTCTCAAAATTCCAGCACTTTTTTCCAATTTCGTAATTTTTGTACAAAATTTCTTTAAAATTGTATTTCAGCATAAAATTGCGTTGAAAAGTTTAATCGAAATTGATTTTTTTTTAGAAAATTTCTCCAAAATTGCATTTTTCTATAAAAATTCATTTCCCTAGAAATTTTCGTTGAAATTACATTCTTCTAAAAAGTTTCGTTATAATTTATTTGTTAGGCAATTTCGGAATTTGGAATTGCAACTTTTCTCGAAAATTCCGTTTCCCTTTCTTAATTTTGTAATTTTACTACAAAATGTCTTTAAAATTGTATTTCTGTACAAAAATATGTTTTTCATTTAATTTCCTTTTTTTTACATAATTTCATAATTTTTTTCTAGAAAATTTCATTATTTTTTTATTGCAGTTGCATTTTTTCATTTCCCTAGAAATTTTCGTTGAAATTACATTCTTCTAAAAAGTTTCGTTATAATTACTTTGTTAGGCAATTTTGTTGGAATTGCAACTTTTCTCGAAAATTCCGTTTCCTTTTCTTAATTTTGTAATTTTACTACAAAATGTCTTTAAAATTGTATTTCTGTACAAAAATATGTTTTTCATTTAATTTCCTTTTTTTTACATAATTTCATAATTTTTTTCTGGAAAATTTCATTATTTTTTTATTGCAGTTGTATTTTTTAATTGTATTTTTATACCAAATTTGGTTTAAATTGTACTTTTCTAGAACATTTTATCAAAATTTAAAAGAAAATTTGTTGAAGTTCCCTCTTTTCCAGAAAATTATATAAAAAGCTTCGACCATTTTTACTTCACTTTTTATTAGTTCTAGAATATTTCTAGATGGGCATTAAAATACTTTATTTCATATTTTACATCCTACGTTTCGTTGGGATTTTTTTTCTACAAAAATTCATTGAAATCTCATTTTTTACAAAATTTAATCAGTATTGCATTTTTCAGAAAATTTCATAATTTTTTGTTGGAATTATATTTTTCTGGAAAATTTTGTTAAAGTATCATTTGGCAGTTATGTAAAAATTTGGTTGGAATTGCATTTTTCCTGAAAATTTTATCAAACCTTAATTTTGCTTCTAAATTTAATCTTTCTGCAAAATTTCGCTGAAATGTAATTTTTATAGAAAATTTTGTTGAAATTGCATTTTTCTACCAAATTGATTTTTTTACAAAATTTAAGCTATCAGTTTTGACTTTTTTTCAGAAAATTTCATAATTTTTTTTTAAATTAAACTTTTCTAGAAATTTTTGTTAAAATATCATTTGTCTATAACAATTTTATAAAAAAATTGGTTGATGAAATTGTATTTTCCAAAAAGTTTTATTAAAATTTAATTTTTCTAGAAAATTTCGTTGAATAAAATTATATAAAATATTTTATTTTTCTAGAAATATTCGTTAAAATTTATTTTTTCACCAAATTTCGTTGAAATTAATTTTTTTTACACAATTTACTTTTTATTTTTTTTTTACAAAATTTCATCTGTATTGCATTTTTTCTAGAAAATTTCATAATTTTTTGTTAATTTGCATTTTTCCAGAGAATTCTGTTAAAATATAATTTGTAAAGGGTCCGCCATCTAACGTTTTTTTCAACTAGTGCTTATTTCGTGAATGGTAACACTTAGCTCATGTCTGATTTGACAGATAATTAGTTTTATCCTTCCGCTGAACGAATATGTGTATATTGCGAATATTGCGACATTACTTTCAAAATCATGGTAATGTTGCAGAATGTGTGCGAAAATTGCGTTCGGGTTTTGGAAGAAGAGAAGCACCGTCAGCTCCGTATGTTCGTTATCTTGTGAAAAAAGTGAAAGAAACTTGCGTCCTCATCGATAAACCAAAGCGTGAAAAGCCAAAAACAGTGCGTACACCCGAGAATATTGCTGCTGTGGCAAAAAGTGTGCGTGAAGCGCCATCAACATCAATTCACCGTCGTTCTCAACAATTGAACATTTCGGAGGCATCATTGAGACGAATTTTGCATAAAGACCTTGGTATGACGCCATACAAAGTCCAATTGGTTCAGGAGTTGAAGCCAACTGACCATCCAATGCGTTTTCAGTAGTTTTTTTTATAGCATTTTCAAAAAAAAAGTTATTTGGCGGACCCTTTATAAAACATTTTTTTTAAATTACTTTTTTACAAAATTTTATCGACATTGAATTTTTTTAGAAAATTTATCAAAATATAATTTTTCTAAAAAATTTCTTTGAAATTTCATTTTTTCTAGAAAATTATACCAAAATCTTTATACAAATTTCGTTGAAATTAATTAAATTCTGCCAACAATGAAATTCCGTTTTTCTTTAAAATTCTGTTGAAATTTGTTGAATTTTTCTACAAAAAGTGAATTTTTCTAAAAAAAATTCTTGGAAATTAAATTCTTCTAGAAAATACCATATGTAAAAAATTTCATCGAAATTTTTCTTCAAAATTCATCGGTCTATTTTTTTTATAAAATTTAGTTTTTCCAGAAAAATCGTTGAAATTGCATTTCTTTAGAAAAAAATTAAACCTTGATTGAATTTTCTTTAAAAAATGAAATTTCACGGATTTTTTTTAGAATTACTAAGAAAAATGCAATTACAAAATATATAAAAAAATAAATTTTGACGAAATATTGTAATGCAATCAGTATTGACGAAAATTTCATAAAAAATGCAACTGCAAGAAAATTTTGTTGAAAAAAGCTATTTCAACAAAATTTTGTAGAAAAATTAAATTTTGATGATTTTTTAAGAATATGTAATTTCAACGACATTTTTGAAGAAAAATTCAGTTTAGAAAAATTTTTTGCAATTCGATGAAATTTTGCAAAAAAATTAATTTTACCGTAATTTCAAGATATTTTTAAGAAAAATTAAATTTCGACTAAATTCAAAAAAAATGTATTTTTAATGTGTTTTAAAAAGTTGTAATTTCAACAGTATTTTCCAGAAAAAATCAATTTTAGCAAAATTTTGTAGAAAAATTAAATTTTGATGAAATTTTCTAGAAAAGTGCAATTTAGACGAAATTTTGTAGAATAACTCAGTTCAATGAAATTGTAGAGAAATTCCAAAATGTGTAAAAGAGAAATTTCCAAGCAAAATGCAATTTCAACGATATTTTGTAGATAAGTTACTTCAAAGAAATGTTCTACAAAAATTTCAAGAAATTTGCAAAATAATACATTTCAACGCAATTTTCTAGAAAAATGCAATCTGAAAAAAAATTTTTAGAACGTCTAAATTTCAAAGCAATTTTCTAATGCCATTTCAAAGATATTTGTTGAAATTTTGTAGAAAAAAGCAATTTCTACAAAATTTTCTAGAAAAATTAAATTTTGATGATTATTTCAGAAAATGCAATTAATGATATTTTTGAAAAAAAAAACAGATTAGAAGATTTTTTTTTAGAAAATTGCAAATTAATGCAATTTTGCGAAAAAAATAATTAAATTTACATTAATAAATTTCGACTAAATTCAAAAAATGTTCTTTAGATAAACGCAATTTCAAAGTGCATTTTAAAATTTTGTAACTTCAACTGAATTTTTTAGCACAATTTTCTAGCAAAATTATTTTTTTATGAAATGTTCTATAAAAATGCAATTTGAACGAAATTTTGTAGAACAACTCAATTTTAATGAAATTTTCCGGAAAAATAATTATTTCAAAGAAATTGAAAAGAGAAATTTTCAAGAAAAATGCAATTTCAACGAAATTTTTAAATAATGCTATTTCAAATTAATTTTCTAGAAAAATGTAATTTCAAAGAATTTTGTAAAATAATATATTTCAACGTATTTTCTAGAAAAATGCAATTTCAACAACGTTTTTTTAGAACAGCTAAATTTTTAAAGAAAATAAAAAAAATAATTTCACCGAAAATTTCCAAAGAAAAGCATTTATAAAGAAATATATAATAAAGGGTCCGCCAAATAACTTTTTTTTTGAAAATGCTATAGCTTAGCGAAGCGAAAACGCATTGGATGGTCAGTTGGCTTCAACTCCTGGACCAATTGGACTTTGTATGGCGTCATACCAAGGACTTTATGCAAAATTCGGTTCAATGATGTCTCCGAAATGTTCAATTGTTGAGAACGCACACTTTTTGCCACAGCAGCAATATTCTCGGGTGTACAGTGCCAGTTTCTTTCACTTTTTTCACAAGATAACGAACATACGGAGCTGACGGTGCTTCTCTTCTTCCAAAATCCGTACGCAATTTTCGCACACATTCTGCAACATTACCATGATTTTCAAAGTTATGTCGCAATATTTCCCAGCGTTGTTCAAGCGTTCAGCACTACATAGTTGAAAAAAAAAACGTTAGATGGCGGACCCTGTATAATATATTAAAATTACATTTCGACGAAATTGAAAAAAGAAGAACGCAATTTCAAGGAAATTTCAACAAAAATTACTAGGCAATTTAAATTTTATAGAAAAATGAAATTTTGATGAAATATTCTGGAAAAATTTGCTTTCGAAGAAATTTGTCATAAAAATGTAATTTCGATTAAGGTTTTTACAAGAGTGCAATTTCGTCAAAATTTGCAATAAAAACGCCTATGCTGGAAAAATTAATTGTTGGCGTATTTTTTAAAAAAAGTACTGTTTCCATATTTTTCTTTAAAAGTACAATTTAATGAAATTTTCTTTAAATGTGAAATTTGAAAGGCTTCCCAAACGGGGGCCGCGGAAATTTCTGATAATGCCTTATAGACGCAGTCAAATACAAAAGCATACCAAAAATGCACAAATCGGCTAGTACTACTCACTCAATTTTTGTTGCATCGATACATGAAGTCAATGTTCTGCAATTCTTTAGGATTTAGGATGCATTTGATTTCTTAATTAAAAGGACTATTAGACATTTTAGAAAGTCAATCTGTTCTATAAATTTCTCATAAGATCAAAAATATTATAAAATTTAGAATTACCACTTCTTATTTTCATATTTGCCCGCTTCATTTTCGAAACAGCCTATTACACTGACATTGTAAGTGTATGCGTATTGCATGACACTTGGTTGGTATCCATCCATAAATTGTTTAAATCAATAAACACGCGCGTGCACCTATACACGCATTTATATACGAGTGTGCACATACTCACACAAAGAGACAAATAGACAGACAGACATTTGGACACATACACACACACACCCACGCACCTGCAGATATTCAATTGCAATTATGCAATTTGTTAGCCTTTACACGATGTAAACCTGGGGTGTATTTTAATTGATTTATGCAACAACGTTTGGGTTGTCCTTGTTTGTCCTTTTGGTTTTATTTTAACACGATTTCGATTCTCCAGCGGTCGCAATGGAATTTAATATGAGCCGGGTTAGTGAAGGCGACGTGTGCTAGTGGGGGGATTCCGTTTAGTTGGCATTAAGGACTTTAAAAGGGATTTGTTTTAAACGTTTTTAAAGCCTTTCAACGAAACCCTTGCAGTGTACAACTTACACACGGCTTTATGGGGACTATGGCAAATCTGGTGAGGTTTTAGGTTCCCCCACTCACACATTCGTATGAGTATTATTATCATATTCTCAAGTTTCTGCTTAAACTTTAAGTGTTTTACTCGGTTGCCCAGAAGAGATTTTCCTTTGTGACGTTGTTGTTTTGTTTTGTTTTATTTGCTCATAAATGTCTTTGCCTGTTCACAAAGAAGAAGGACATCTCTTCTTTTTGTAGTCAGTCTTCTGGTAATAGTAGTCCTCATCATCGTCGTAGTCGTCGTCGTCGTTTAGGAAAACGCAAATAAACATCAGTTATTTTCTTGGCAACTTCAGAAAACATCTGAGTAAACGTTTTTCAAAGAAGCTGAAATTGCTTTTCAATGAAGACTTTTTACATATTGGGACAAGGTCGACTCTACAATATCCTGCAGCTGTACGAAAGCGTAATGGGATGTGTAGCAATAGCCTTGTTTGAAAATTCTGTCAGCTATAGTTTTAATCGAAATTTCAACAATAAAACTTGAAGTGAATGTGAAATTTGAAATGGAAGGTTATGCTTTTAGGATATGCGAAATGCTAAAACCAACTATAGTTGGTTTCAAAGTAAAAGGGGAAGATTTTTAATCTGATATTAGAAAAAAATCATTTTAGACAACTAAAATGTGTCTTTCAGTCAGTTTATTTTCAGATCCAACGAACAATTTTGACAACTGAATGGACTTGTTTCAGAGGAATGCTTTTGTAGTACATACTCTCCTGTTTGCATCCTTTCCCCAACATAAGGCAAACCAATATAGCTCCTTGTGAGTGAAATTCAAACTTCATGATATGAATATCCTCAATTATCAGACCAGACATAGGGTGCTGGAGCAGAATGCATCATCGTTGGGTTAACAGGTTACAATCAGCTTCTGTTTCTCGTACACGCACTGTCTGTTGCATCTGTTCCCGATGTATCTGTACGAACATGTTCATATGAAAAATACATTATGTACTTATGGACATAAGAGTGTCCCAACACTCTAACTCTTTTTGTGATTTAAACTTTGTAAGGCTGACTTCCATTAAACAACATGCCAAAAACACAGCATAGGTACACATAGCGAAATATAATAAATCTCGCAAAATTAATAAAATATCGTTTAAAATATAGGGTTTTCCAATAAGAGTGATATGATTTCTTTGAAAAAAACACACTTATTGTTAAGGAAATTTAAAAGTTTTTTATTTAATGTGAAGTACAATCGATACAATTATGTTCTAAATAAAACGTCATTCAAATGGCCTCCACGACTTCTTCTGCAGGAACGAATTCGATGAACCAAATTTTCGAGCACTTTTTTAACTAAATCAAGCGTATCTCATGAATGGCACGTTCAATATTGACTTGTAAAGCTTGAAGAGAGTCTGGTTTATTTCGTAAGACCAATGACTTCAAATAGCCCCACAAGAACTAGTCTAATGGTGTTAAATCACAACTTCTTGGAGGCCATTCAATATCACAATTTCTTGAAATAATCGAATCTCCAAACTTTTCTCGCAACAATTCAATTGTTTCATTTGCTGTGTGGCACGTAGCCACAATCGGTCAATGGCAAAAAGATAGCTCTTAACGAGAGCTAAAATATTGCTCATGGGTGTCAAGGTCGTAGGTCGACTGGAAAGTGTTTTTTTGGATTTAAAAAAAATGGACTTAGCATCATTTTCAAATGTGAACGGAAAGTTTATTTTTGCTCTAGCTCCTTAACGGTACGTCGGATCGGGAATAGGTCAATGGCAAAAAGATAGCTCTTAACGAGAGCTAAAATATTGCTCATGGGTGTCAAGGTCGTAGGACGACTGGAAAGCGTTTTTTTGGATTTAAAAAAAATGGACTTTGCATCATTTTCAAATGTGAACGGAAAGTTTATTTTTGCTTTAGCTCCTTAACGGTACGTCGGATCGGGAATCGGTCAATGGCAAAATGATAACTCTTAACTAGAGTTAAAATATTGCTCATGGGTGTCAAGGTCGTAGGTCGACTGGAAAGTTTGTTTTGGAAATAAAAAAAATTGACTTAGCGCACGAAAAGTTGCAATTGGAGAACGATTATTTTGATAATAAAACTGAATAATTTGTAAACGTTGTTCTTGCGTCGTATATCTCCATGATGAAATTGTAAACACTACTGAATACAATGAAAAACAAATGACAGATCATGACATATTACAAATGGCCGAAACGTCACTTCAAAATCATATCATCCCTATTGTAAAACCCGTTACTACATGCTCCCTTATTAACCTGCAGGAAAGTTGACAGTGTTTTTAGCTGAATACCATCTTTCTAATATAGCAATTTCAATCTTTTCAATTCGATAGATTAAACAAACAGTTGCATGTTGGTCCTGATGGTCGTTGTTGGGATTTCTTCAATATTGTCAGAAAAAGTACAATTTTCGTTAAATTTCTAATTACACTTACATTTTTATTAAAAATATTTAATAATGCAGACCACCCTAATATACTTGTGCCTCTGTGCGTTTGTATGCATTTATAGACATAGATGCTTCTTCTGCTATTGTACAGTGCACAGCGATGCAGTGCAGTGGGTGCACTCATGCATGAGCCTTATGAATATGTATGTATGGCTGGACATGGACTACGGAACAGAAGATACCCGGAGGCTATGAGCAGCAGTTGTGAAAAGGACACTCTCCCACACACACAATAAGCAAAGAAAAAGAAGAAATGTGCCAAGAATCAGAAATAATTTTTTGTGTGTTATGTCAAGTATGAAACAAAATTGGTTTTAATTTTGACAACATTGCCGTTGCGATTATGTTGTGCTCCAACACTGGAGTCCAGCAGAGACAGAGGCAGCAGGATCTCCAAGAAGCGAAGATGAGAAAGAGGAACAAGATGAAGTGGGCAAATTGGGTGTTCGAAAGAATACTGACCATGGCCGCTTCTCTTCAACTCTATGGCGTTGGCAAAGTTTCGCCTGTATCTTGTAAAAAGTATTGGTTACCAACTATACTTTGTTCTGTTGCTGTGCATGTTATTGTTTGTTTTCTTGGTGCAATTCTTTCGAGTTCCAGCATATTCTTCTTTTCCTTTTTTTCCTCCGTTTGAGAGGGGTATAATAAATATTTTTCCTGTTAGACAATAAGTTTTTCTTTTTAGCGTGTTTCGGTTATAATCGAGCGAGCAATGTTTGTTTGTGGAGGAGCACAACTGAGTGTCTGTCGGTCGGTCTGTCGGTCGCTTGAGTGGAACTTGAGGACTACTACATATACCGCTATGTGTGTGTCTGTTAAAGTTATTGGGGAAACCATATTTCATAATTCTGGTTGTAAACATGGCATTTAATATGTGTTGCAACATTCTAGCATTGTGGAGTTGGAACAACTTAGCAAGTTTCTACGTTGCCTCTACCGGGAGAAAAGATATGAAGTTTTGTTTCATGTGAAAGTTTTCTATCGAATATAGTTCAGTGTGTGTTCATATTGTTTATTTTGTTAATGATCTAAGTCACATATATACATAAAGTAGTACGAGTTAGCGGTATACCTCATTAGAGTATGTGTGTCGGATTAGGGTAAGAATTTTTAATATTAACATATACATTTTATTTTAGACTTAAACGTTTATAAAAGGTTACCAAATTGAAAAATAAAATCATGTTTAAATTTATTTTTGAAGAACAAATGATGTTTGGGGAATTGAAATTTTAAAAAATTTTCCAATTTATAAAGGGTGGTTATATTTTAAGGGCCGATGTTGATTTTGAATAAAACACAAATTATTTAGGAAATTATTGTCATTTCTTTTTATTATGATAATATTGGTATGGTTCAATTATGTATGGAACAAAATATCGGCCAAATGGCCGCCGCGACCTCGGCGGCACACCTCCATCCGATGGTCCAAATTTTCGATGACGCTGAGGCATAATTGAGGTTCTATGCCGTTAATGTGCCGAATTATCTCATCCTTTAGCTCTTGAATTGTTGCTGGCTTATCGACGTACACCTTTTCTTTCAAATAACCCCAAAGAAAGAAGTTCAATGGTGTCAAATCACATTATCTTGGCGGCCAATTGACATCGCCACGACGTGAGATAACACGACCATTGAATTTGTTGCGAAAAAAGGGCCATTGTTTCGTTAGCTGTGTGACAAGTAGCACCGTCCTGTTGAAACCACATATTGTCCACATCCATATCTTCCAATTCGAGCCATAAAATGTTCGTTATCATCTCACGATAGTGAACACCATTCACAGTATGGCCCGATAACGTCGCCAGCCCATAAGCCGTACCAAACGAACTGGAACATGCACAGGTGTTTTCACCCGGTTTGCTGAAATTTGCGCACAATTCTCCCGATTGTGGACACATTTGGTCGATTATGCTGATCAAAAAAACATCACGATATGCTTTTTGAATTGAACGCCCATTTGCCTAAAAGGATTAAAAAACTTTAACGCGCTGCTCGATTGTGTATCTTTCAATGGTTCAAATTGAGTTAATCTGAATTTGAGAAACGTCATATGAAATGCAGGTTCACATTCAACATCGGCCCTTACAATTTAACCACCCATTGCTTTTGGATATTTATACTCTACCCAATAATATGGTACAGGTTATTACAACGTTGTGCATTTGTTTATAACACCTAAAAGGAGATGAGATAGACCTATCATTTATTATATCGATCGACTCAGAATAATATTCTAAGTCGATTTAGCTATGTCCGCCTTTCCATCTGTCCATGTTAGTTAGCAATATTTTGATGTGAAATGATTTACAATATGAAAGTTGTTCTATTCAAAGTTAACTGGAAATTCAAATTTTGTAAAGAACAAAAAACCATTTATGTTTAGACATATAATCTGTATCGCATAAACATACAGGGTCTCCCATATTCGACGGACCCATCTGGCAACGCCATAACTTTTGACAGAGATGTCAGATCGCTTAATGACATACCGCGTTTGAAGCGTCCGTCCAAGCAGATTTTTACCATGGAACAATACACGCCACGCGAGCGCTCTGAAATAGTTGAAATTTACTTTCAACAGAAGAAGTCAATTGTGAAAACTCAACGTGCTTTTAAAATATTAAAAAATGTGAGAAGTGCGCCTTCTAAGGTGAGGCTCTTTCTAATCCGAAGAGGCCAAATAAAAGTCGACCAAGGCGATCGGCCGAGAATATCGCTGCCGTACGAGCCAGTGTTGAGAGGTCCCCAAGAACATCCCAAAAACGCCGTTCTCAGCAGTTGGGCATGGCTCGGTCCACTTTACAACAGATTATTCGCGTTGATTTGCATTTGTTCCCGTACAAAATTCAATTGACGCAAAGATTGTTGCCTGCGGACAAGCCTCGTCGATTGGAATGGGCCCAACGAGTCCGTGGGTCCGTCGAATATGGGCAACCCTGTATAGGGAATTTCATGTATGGTTAGTGAATTTTATAAAGCGAGGTAAGAGATAAGAGAATTTCAAAAAATCTTTTTTTTTAATTTCTGTTTAAATAGCGATTTCATTTGTTACTTTTATTTATATTATGTGCATTTGAGTTTATTTACATGTACAAGTTTCATTAAGGTAAGTACACACGATTTGCAGATCGGACAACGTTGCCAGAAAAATGGCGGAAAAATGCAACCCTGTGAATTTACTGAACACACAATTTTTGTTTTGCAACGTTAGCAGAAAAGTCATTGCGAGATAATTTGCAGATTGTTATATGTGCGAAGTTTATGCATGTGACAACGGCGCTGTCTATAATGTATTTTTATTGGCAATCCTGCATATAAATATTTACAACATATATTGTAAATATATAAAATTGCAATGTTTTCTTGCAATCATCTGAACTGTCAATTAACCTTTGCCTAACAATCTGTCATTGTCCGTATATTTGCAGCACTTTAGCAGGGTTGATAACGTTTGCCGATCTGGCAATCGTCTATACTCAGCTTTAGAAGTAATTGTGAGTTTTTTGTTGACGTTTGTAGATTTCGGAATCGGTTTCTCTAATGAGGAACCAAATATAATCTCCCATAATTCTTTCATCCCAGTGCCCTTGGTAACGCCGCTCGATGAACTTCATTACTTGGTGAAACCTTTCCCCATGTTCGTCGCTTACGTCGCCAAGATCTCGGGGAAAAAGTTTAAATGAGAATGCAAGAAACGAATGTCGAGGGACATATTTACACCTGTTGGAATTCATAAAGCGAAAAATAAGTTGGAAGAATACATACATATGTGTTATATAAATAAATATAGAATAATATATTTCTTACCAATTTTTTCATAATTTTTAACAAATCATTAATCATTGTTTAATACTGCGGGCTTTTATTGGATCCAAGGAAATTTAAAACTACAAGCTTAAACGACCTCCATGCAGCAATATCATCCGACGTCAAATATGATTCGAAATTTACATCTTCCATCAGTTTCTTTATTTTAGGCCCATCAAAAACGCCTTCTTCGATTTTTTGAAAAGAAAGACTTTTAAATAAACTTTTTAAATATGAGAGTGAATTGCCATCTTTCCTTAAGGCTTTTACAAAATTTTTAAAGAGCCCCAGCTTAATATGCAGTGGTAACAAAATAATGTTTTCTTTTTGGACGAGAGGTGTGTATTTTATGTTTTTTTCACCCAATGTAATGTCTTTTTTGTTGGCCATTTCTTTCTTCTATAACGATCTTCGCGAGCTCGGCTATCCCAGAGGCATAAAAAAACAGCAATATTTTGTATATCCGCATTGCATTCCACATAACATCCCAACTACTTTTAAATCGCAACAAATTTTCCAGTCATGTTGTTCATATTTTATGTATTTTATGAATTTAGCCATTGTTTCGTATGATTCCTTAGTGTTGACGGCATGAGGAATAGGAATCGACGGTTTCTGATTTCCGTTGTGCAGAAGACTGCTTTAAAACTTTCTTTACAGCTGTCAACAAATAACCATTTCTTTGAATTGTACGTTTGATTAAGTTCCTCGAACAATCCGGCAATGTCCTTGCAAAAGCATCTGTTCTCCACAGTTGTATACAATTGTTTGTAAGGTATATCACGGACTCTATAAGATGATATGTTAACATCTGGGGCCAAAATATTGTAATATCGGAGATGCAAATCTCTCACTAGATCATTGAGTTGAAACTGGGTTAAAAGCGATGACTTCTGACTCAAACTTGAATCGCTCAGAGTTGAGTACTCAGTTGAACTTGATTATGTTTCCTTAATTAGGCTGTTAGCTATACATACTTGGACACTTGGGAATTGGTATTGTTTCCGAATGTGTAACTGGCAAAGTGAAAGATTTTACTTCAGCGTAATTCCAGCGAATGCTCCTTCCTACTCCAATATGTTTACTTAGACAAAAATAGCAGTCCGTATCGTGAATGAATGGTTGTCTCCAAATCATTGGCATTCCAAATTACACGTGATGTCTAAAATTAAAACGTTTTATTTCACACAACATTGTAATACATTAATTGTAAAGTACTTACCGCAGATTTACATGGGACGAATTACACAAAATACTAGGTGTCCACTAGGCCGGGTCGATTTGTGGGGAGGCAAAAAAAAGTCGCCATTGCTCAGTGAAAATCGTATTCTAGGGATCAAAATAAGAAACTTTGCCGAATGAACCATACCTCTAAAACGAATTCTGATGTCCCGGAATTTGGGTCGAACTTTTGGGTAGGGGCAAATTTTGAAAAATCCCACTTTGACCCATTTAGAGTGCTCCAATCGAGTCCAAACGTATGACCGACCCCCACTAACTTTGGAGGCCCGACCCACCCATGCCAGTGGCGCACCCCCTGGGGGTTCCATACATTTGGACTCGATTGGAGCACTCTAAATGGGTCAAAGTGGGATTTTTTCCGGGACACCAGAATTCGTTTTAGAGGTATGGTTCCTTCGGCAAAGTTTCTTATTTTGATCCCTAGAATAAAATTTTCGCTGAGCAATGGGCGATTTTTAAATCGACCCGCCCTAGTGTCCACGGTTCGTTCATATTTTCAATTCGTATACCAAAATATTGCACATATATTCCTTCTATTATTTTACTAAACTCACATCGATTTTTTTAATTACATGTTTTCCGCAGATGTATCAGAAATTGTCGGTATCATTTACACATTGAAAAGTTCTTTGCCTTTTACTCATACTTCGAAATATAACTTTATTATATTTTTCAGAAAATCGACTTATCTCTTTAAGGCGCTGAATTACACTAATTTATTAATAAGTAATTTCATTCATAAATTCCGGATTTAAGGTTCATAAGTTGCAGTACCTGTAGCTGACATATAGTTTGCTTCGAACGTAGAAACCAAATACATATAATTTTACTACCTGTATATACTACTGGGATGTCCATTAAACCTCTGCATCAAGACATTCATTTCTTCATCTACAGTAGTGTACACTACTTCACTGCACACTGAAACATTGTATTTTTTACTCGATTGACACTACCATAGAATGATCGAAAAAAACAACAAACACTTCACACTGTTTGATGTTTACAATCTAGTCGTGTACTCTGCTCGTTCGGTTGTTGTATTCTATATACTCGTTTCAATTCGTCGAACGATGAGTATAATGAAGCGAGTACACTGCTGTTTTCTATTTCTTCAGTATGTACACTAGTGTATTTACCCCTCAAAATCAACAAATTTCTAAGGTGATCCGTCGCTCTTTGTTGTTGCGTTTCTCTTTACAATGACACTGAGTACAGTAGTGCAGTGTACACTGAAATCGAGTATTTTTGGTTTGGTGCACAGTGCTTGAATGAGTGTACTTCTCCATTGTCTTGTTACTTATTTGTTTTGAAACCTGTTTGGCGGTTACTGTTCTCTTCACTCATTCATTTGTTTTGTAAAAATAGAGTGTGTGGCAGTAAGTATTTGATAAACAACTGAATGTCTTGAAAGGCCATTCAAGACATTCATTGCAGAGGTTTAATGTCCATGCCCCTAAAAGGCGCAATTGAATGGAAATCTCATAAATAAAAAAACAACAAATATTGTTGAATTACCCTCTCTCTACCTGAGCCGATCTCATCCAATATAGCCCTCACATTGCATATCATGTTCTATGGAGGGTTAGGAACGGCCATAAAACCTCGTCCTCTCTTTAATTTTATAATGTCTGACATCAATCCTCATAAAATAAAATGCAAGTGCAATGTCTCTTTTCTGTCTCTCTCACATAAACGAGAAAATATGAAAGAAGATTTTTTGAATTTTCCTAACATTTACAAAATGGCTCATAACCTTTACATCTGTCCATAGATTTTCTTCAAATAGACAGTGTTTTCTTCGTTCTGGCTTTTTAAAAATGAGATAAAATATTCTTTTTTTTTTCGATTTTTTCTATTTTTTATGGTCTGTTTTTGTATCAGGAAAAAGTGTTTAAAAAAAATTATTTTTTCTCATATTTTTGACGACTGTTACTAAACCCATATGTTGCCCGCATAATTCCCTTTAAGTTGAGGCATAATACGTCTCAATCAGGCTTATACTTGAAAAATTATGGTCCAAATACTGAATGTAATTTCCATGAAAGCCGGAATTTAAAAAAAAAAATTACCATAAAATTTTTTTTAAATATTTTTATCGTGTTTGCGACTCCTAATTGCACCAGAAACTGTTATTCACATCCCTTATACAAACATTTTGTTGCATAGTGTTATTTGAATTTCAAAAATTAGAAAATAAAAGGTCAACAATACAAAAACCAAACAAAAAACAAAATGGTTTAAAATTCCACGACAAAACATATTGGACTATGCATTTCTACAAAGATTTTGTGGTAAACCATTTATTATCATGGACGGTGTTGCTTCTTTTTGCATGGAATCAATAAGATTGCTTGTTACTTTGTATCTATGGAGTTCCAAGCATCTGGAATAGCCTGAAATAGCTTATTTTTATCACCACCTACGCTTTCTCGATTTATCTCTATGTTGACATTTTCCCGAAGATTTTCAATTTGATTCAAGTCTACGGTTGAGCTGGCCTCTCCATAACGTTAACCCCTTCCTTTGTAACTCAATTATTGAATCATTTCACAATAATATTCTTATGGTTGTCGTGAAATTGCTCAGCATAGGGAAACATGGCATTCACCAATATTTCGCAGTACATAAATCTGTACAAAACTCCATTTATTGTATAGAGGAGTCCAACCACGTCACCGAAAAGGATCCCCAGACCATTACACTGCCGCCTCCATGATTTACATACCCTTTATAGTATAAAGGGTTCAATATTTTATTAACAGGTGGGTAATTCCAAAGCACATCGACCAACATAAAAAATGACCCCCTCGGATTTAAAAGATATTCTGCTCACGTGTTCTCCTAGTGTGTGGGAATTATATGGCGTTTTTATTTTGTCGGATTTCGTTGAGGTTCCTGTGATATAGAGGTCCAAAGTTGCCTACCTCAAGGATTTTTCTCAAAACCTCCCTTTCTTGAAATGCTCATATCTTCTTAACCACTTGACGTAAAACTCTTAAAAACTGAGCAAAAAATAAGTATGTCCTTTTTGAGGTAGGACATGAAAATACAAAAAAACATTTTTAATCCTTGAATATCCTGAAAAACTATCAATTGATATCCATAATTTTTTTCGTACAAAAAGGTGCAACTATAATGTACGGACTGTAAAAATCTTAAGTTGGAACCGCAATGGACTCGAGAGTTATACCCATTTTATTTATGCTATTCAAATTTTTTCCCATATTTCTTACAAAAACGGTTGTTGTTACAATTTTTATTTTCGTTTAACTTTTGAACGTGTCGTTAAATGTACGTGCTGTTACTGCAATGCGCATTGGACGGGGACAGATACGTCGCGGACCAGTCAAGTCTGTTACATATTCTAGATTTGTAAACAAAAATAAATTTTATTTTAATTTAGAAAGTCGCGATTATTTTTAATGGTTTCTTTGATGATATTAAAAAGAATTGTATGCACTTTTTTATAATATTATTTGTGTAGTGTATAAGTATTGAATTCGTTGGATAAAGAAAAGTATTTAGTTTTGGCCGTCCCGATGCAGACAGGCTCGACCTTGTAACGACGAGTTTCCTCCGGTTGCTGGGATATGTTCGCGGGGATGGGTTCGTCACAGAAATTTATATTTACAGCGACAGAGAGTAATAAGACGGTAGATTTTCTTGTACAAATAATTCCAGATCCGTTATATTTATTGAAATATTATATCCTAAAGCTTATGTTACTTAATTTACCGCTTATGCTATTCCTTGTTCTGTGGTTCAAAAGGGGTCTTATGCGGGGTGCGCTGGGTCTCTGTGGTTACTGCTGGTTCTCGGTGGATGGTGAAGCTGGCGTATCGGGTATCCGCTCTCGTGGTAGGTTATCCTATGGGGTGACTTGGATGTCCACCGACACTCCAAGTCTCGCGACTACAAAATATCTAGCTACGGGAACCTCGAGTATTCTCCGGTTTCATCGCGTTTGATTCACTCTTTTACTATTGGAGATCACGCGACTGTCCAATTTTTACTCGCACGTGGTTTAATCTACATCTCGGTGATCACGACGACCTTCCAATTTTATTCCCGCACGGGTTTGTTCTGAATATTGGTGATCGCGACGACCTTCCAATTTTATTCACTCGAGATTTTGTTCTGAATATGGGTGATCACGCCGACCATCCAACATTACTAGGCTCACGGTTTCCTCTGAATATGGGTGATTACGTCGACCTCCCAAGTTTATACACACATACGGTTTGCTCTGGATATTGGTGATCACGTCGACCGTCCAATATTGTTCACTCACGGTTTGCTCTGGATATTGGTGATCACGCCGACCATCCAATATTATTCACTCACGGTCTGCTCTGGATATTGGTGATCACGCCGACCATCCAATATTATTCACTCACGGTTTGCTCTGGATATTGGTGATCACACCGGGGAGGTCGATCACGTCGACCTCCCAGGTTTTATTCGCGCACGTACTGTTGTTCACTGTTGGAGATCACGGTGACCTGCCAATTTTATTCGCGCACGTATTGTTGTTCACTATTGGAGATTTGATTGATCCACTCGCGCACGATTTGTTATCCGCTGTGTCCGTTGTAATTTTCGTAATCCTGGGGCCTGATACTTACTTGTTGCCTGCTACTAACCAACTGAACGAGTCTCTGCATGTGCTCCCTTTTATATCCTCTGCCGCGTCGCCGCGGTCTACACGTAGGCTGGGGTGACGCCGCATCCTAACGGGACCTTGTTTACTACTCACGGTATCCACGTGGAGTGATGTTTTGTATAGACTGTACTTGTTTCCAACGGTACTTTGTTTACCACTTAGAGCTTCCACGTGGTTCGGTGTTTTGGCGAGACTGTACTTATGTACTAAGTTAGTTTATACAAGCTGTACTTATTACACATGTTCCTAACTCAGAATAATAATTCATTTGTACTTATAATTACCAAAATAAAAACAATATAAAACCAATGGTAAAATTAACAAAGAAAATATTCAAAAATAACAAAATATTTTTTTCCAAAATAACGTTTTTAATATTTACAATTTTTGATCTCAAACCACTTTTCGTAATTGTACTTGGTATGTAAATTGGTGGAAATCCCAGAATTTATAAACACTTATTTAAATGATGCAAAGCCTCTTTCTTTTTTGCCTGCTATCTTGCACTTATTTTTGCATTTGTATTTATATTTGTATTCATTTTGCGAACAAATTCTGGAACAGGCCTCAAATTTGATTGGTTGCAATTTGTATACTTTAAACCCATGGATTTACAACAATCTGCCGATATACGGGACATTATATTTCAGTTTTTTGTACGTTAAGTTCATATAACTAATAAGATGACAGTATATGTACATATATGACATAGTGCAGAAAATCAAGAAGAAATATTAAGTAAATCTTACTCAAAAATAATTAAAGTTTTGAAGCATAAACTGACACATACGCGATAACCAAATCCACCTGTATTCATGTTCTATGAACAGAAGTGGTCAATTTCCTCCATAGGTGTTTCATATTTTGGAAATTGCACATCTGACATGAATGTGTATGAATTGCTTAAAAGAACTTGACCGCTGCGTAACCTATCGGTTCACCGCCCAATGAGCATTGCAGTAACAGCATGATGCATATACGGGTATGACGAATACATATATCACGTAAATTTAACGACAAGTTCAAAAGTAAAACGAAAATAAAAAATTTAACAAGAAACGTGTAAGAAATATGGGAAAAAATTAGAATAGCATAAATACAATAGGTATAACTCTCGAGTCCATTGCGGTTCCAACTTAAGATTTTTACAGTCCGTACCTTATAGTTGCTCCTTTTTGTACGAAAAAAATTAAGGAAATCAATTGATAATTTTTTCAGGATATTCAAGGATTAAAAATGTTTTTTATATTTTCATGTCCTAACTCCAGAAGGACATACTTATTTTTTGCTCAGTTTTCAAGAGGAGTAGAAGGGCTTTATATTGATGTCAATATCGCGAATTTACGTCAAGTGATTAAGAAGATATGAACATTTGATGAAAGGGAGGTTTTAAGGAAAATCCTTGAGGTAGGCAACTTTGGACCTCTATATCATAATTCCCACACTCTAGGAGAACAAGTGTGCAGAATATCTTTTAAATCCGTGGGAGTCATTTTTGAAAAGTGATTTTTTTGGTCGAAGTGCTTTGGAATTACACAGGTTAAAAAGTTATATTGACTTCAAAATAGCTAAATTTGTAAAAAAATATGTTTATATGACCAATTTGGCACCCCATACAATCTAAACTGCTTTGAATTTGGTCATAACTCCGTATTGTCTTGTTGTATACGCGTGCAAAATTTTATACAAATCTAAATTCATAAATATTCAGAGTGTTTCGGTTTCCTTTGGAATTACTTTCCATATATTTAGGCACTTTTTTTGGAATGATTTTTAAAATCATCCATTTTTATGTCATGAATTTTTAAATAGTATTGACACATCCTTCAAAATTTTCTCATTTTTGATTCAGATATCGCAAATAGATTCATATTTTGCATATTTTTTGCATATTCAAATATGCACAAAATGCAAATATGCACAAAAAATGAAAAATATGCACCTGTTTTTCGATTTGAAAACGAATTTTGGTCTAATCAGAATTTTTCTATCAAACCTCAAAAAAAATATGTTGAATAATCGCCGATTAGAGTACTTATCGTCAGAGACTATAATAATGAGAGACAACATAATTTATGATGTCTTCGATGATATTGATGATAACGGTGGGGAACGGGAGATATGATGCTTGATTAAAAAGATTCGATGATCAAACGAAGATAACCCAAACAAAAACCAAAGAACGAGTTTGTAATTTGACATTTCAGATTTTCTTTTAGTTTTGTAGTTTTGAATTGTAGTTAGTACATGTTATTTAGTAATTCACAATAGAAAGTACTTCGAAATTTTAAAACTATCACTAGAATTTTTAACGTTAAATTTGAAATATTAACTTTAATTTAATTTTTAATTCTATTTTATAATAAGGTCTGAACCTAGTTTAGACATATGCAATTGCATATAATCCGAGGTCTAGTGATAACACGATGGACCGTATAGTCACAGTGAGACTGTTATACAGGATGCAACTCTTAACCTAATCTATCCTAGCAATAACACGTTGTATACCCTCATCTAATACAGTGATATAAAATATCGTTTCATTTTCATCTATAACCGACTTATTCCACTTTCAAAATAATCAATTCATATGTGTGTCCTTGTAAAGTTTTGCAGGTAATCATGTTGTTCATATTTTTTCATTGATAAGCTTTCGAGGTGGTGGAGTCAAGGCTATCTATCGCCTTCCGGGGCAATGGACAGCACAAGTCGCAATTTATAGGAATTGTTTGGAATATTAAATAACTTGAAAATATGCAAGGCGGTAATTGTATTACCAAAGAATCTCTGTCACAATCTGACGTTGAGTCATTCAATGGCGATTAACTTAATGACGGTTAAACTCGTAGTCTCAAATGGTGCCGTCCATGTGAATTTACCTGAATGTTTTGAGAAATTTAAATTTTAAATTCGATTTTGTTAGGTTTGTGCATTAAAATAAGGCTTCAAAGAGCTCAAAAGAGGGGGAGAAAAAGTGGGCGAATTAAATTCTTCTATTTTTGGCGGAAAGACAATTAGAGGGTACAAAATGACATTTTAATTAAATAAGAAAAATGCAAATGATTTAAATTTTAATTCAATGTGTACAGTTTTGTTATCTCTTATCTCTCTGGATGAGAACGGGGGTGAGAGAGGCCGGATGAAGATGATGCTGACTTTTCGTCCTGTGATGGTGTTCAGTGCCGTTTGCCAAAAGTATGGAGCGGTATGATGCTGTGCAATATTATTGTAATGGGATGTCCTGTGTCCTGAGCTCGCGCGGTGCTCATTGCTTGATGCCCGTTGCTCAGTGTTTTTGTAGCTGTTTGAGTTTCAGTCGGTTGTGTGTGTGTGTGTTTTCTTTGTTTTTTCCGCCGTCAGTGAATGGACTGAAGTGAATGACTCGGTTTCATTTGGATTTTTGTCAAGTGTGTTTGGGTATGCACAGTGATGGGGGTGTGGGTGGGCAAGCATGGCAAGGATATCCGCGGTATGCTTCGCGAAACATCAAAAAATAAATGAACGGGCGTACGAACCGGAGTGTAAATGAAATCACGCTGAAAGGTACATAAAATTAATTAACAGCGGGAAGCAACAGAAACAACAGAGACATAGATGGTGGACCTGGAATGGGTCCAGGGACTGGGACGGGGACGAGGACAACTGCAAACAAAAGACCCACTAACCAAAAGCCAAAATTCACTACCAGTTCCAGTCACTCGTCCATCGGAAGTTAGTTAGAGAGTAGTCGTCGTCAGTTATCCGGACTTGGTTTTGTGTTGGACTGTGTCTGTTTTGTTTTCTTTTTTCTTTCTTTCGGAGAACTGAAAACTTGTTGCGGTTGCTTAGAGACACCTGTCGTGAGGAGGAGAAGGAGTTAGAGGAGGAATGGGAACTCATCGACCGGCTTAAGTTATTTTCAATGGAATAAATGTATAATCAAAGTATTACAGCATCAGGTTGTTTATGTATCGCAGCGAAGGTATTTGCATATATTTTTGCTCAACATCTTAGTTCCTGACTTGAATTTAAGCAAGTTCAAAAATTTACAGTCAGATTCAGAGGAGAGAGATTTTGAAGGAAATTACTTAATTAAAGACTTACTTAGTAAAGGAACCTTTTATATAAAACAAAATTGGATGTTGCGGCCTTTGTAGAGGGACTACATCAAAACGTGGATGGTTATAGGTAAAATAAATGCAAATAGTGAAATTGCAGCCTTATGTGATTGGTATTGGATGGACAAAATAAGAAGATAATTAGGTCGGCCTTTTTATGGATTTTATGTTAATACATATACATGATCAATGATCAATTCTAAGTAAAATTTAACTCAGTTTGCCAAAATTTCCCAGAAAACGTTAAAATTTATGTTATATATCAGAAGTGGTATTTGGTAAAAATAAAAACTAAATGTGGGAGGTTTTCGTAAAAATAAAAAATAAATGTGAGTGGTTTTTGGTAAAAATAAATACCAAAACAAACATAAATGTTGAGAATCGTTCGCTTCGTAGGAAATGATAGAAAAAATTTTAATTTATCAGCCAGAAAAAAGTGATCACAAAATGTAGTCATTTTTGCTCCAGAAAGCTTATTCTAGTCCTTTAAAATTTGGTTGGAAAAATTCTAAATTTGTTCCCAAAAGTAAAGAATCAAAATATTTTGTTCTTTTTGCTCCAGAACACTTATTTAAGAAGTTATAACTAGTTAAAATTAAAATAACCACTACAAAAATTAGGTAATTAAAAAACTGTATTATTATATTTATTTAAGGAGTTATAGTCATTTTATGTTTGGCTAGGGAGATTTAAAATTCACCAAAAATTAATTAATCCAAAAGTCGTCATCAGAGGACCGTGGGAATTACGCCTATTTTTAACTGGACTGTAGGTACTATAAAAGCAGTACACTGCACACAATTTCAAGTATTTTTATACAATGGAATTAAAGTTATAAGCCGTTAACTTTTTGTGCAAAATACTCCATTTGGGAGGGAGGTACCAAAAAGGGAGTGACTAACAAACTAATGCCATGTGTGAAATTTCAGAAGATTCGAGTAAGTATAGGGTGATCCAAGTAGAGATACTTTTGTCAATAGCATTTTTTTGACAGATCACGTGTGAGTCGTGTCATGCTGTCATGTTATTTTTGTTATGTATTGTTTGGCATTTCATCATGGAAAGACTTACGCCTGAACAACGTTTACGCGTGTCATTCGCCAGTTACCAGTCGAAATGCTCGAACAAGTCATCGAAAATTGGATTCAACGTATGGACCATCTGAGACGTAGCCGCGGCCAACATTAGATAGGCCTAATCTTCAAAAAATAAATGCCAAATAATGTTCTTTCAAATGATAATAAGCATTCCCCATTCAATTTGAATTTTCTGTGTTTTTTTTCTTTAAAAAAGTAGGGAACCTCGAAATGGATTACGCTATAGTATAGAAGGTATTAAAGAATCAATATTTCACTAAAAGTTAACTCTTTGTGGGGGAGGTACTAGAAGGGGTGTTCCAATATGGCCCATCTTCGAACTTAGCCGGAGATAGAGTAAACTATTACGGTATACCAAATTTGAAGTCAATCGGTTACTCCTCACGAGAGTTATCGTGCGCACCAGCCAGCAGACAGACACACATACAGTAGGCACACATACAGATAGACATACAGACGGACGGACGGACATTGCTCAAATGACTTAAAATGGCCCAAAACGGATTTCCGCCGAACATACTTAGGGTTTTAGGTCACTCCTTCGATGTGTTACACTTTTGGCTCGTAGCTAATGTTATATGTATACCCTCCTCTCTAAGGTGAGGGGATAACAAGTAAGAAAGTTTCAGTCGGTTAAAACGGACTAAGGTATACCCTCAGTTTGTGAGTAATGTAATATATAACATTACACTAATTAATCTGTCAATTTGTATGGGAGGTACCAGAAGGGGTTTAAAAAAATACACATATTTTTCGGTAAACAGTGTTTTCTTTAAATGCATTGCACTGTTCCAAACTATAAGCGTTTATGTGCACTGATATATTAACGTTACGAGCTGTTCAATTTTGGTATGATTTGGTAATTTTGTGTGGGAGATTCAAAAAGGGGAATGGTGATAACGCCCACTTTTCACAGGACCGTAGGCACTATAACAGCATTACACTGTACAAAATTTCAGGTATTTGTATGCACTGGTATTAAAGTTATAAGCCGTTAACTTTTGGTATAAAACGGTCCATTTGTGTGGGACTTACCAAAAGGGGCTGTACACTAATGTTCACTTTTTACCGGACTATATGCGCTACAAAAACATTATACTGTACAAAATTTCAAGTATTTTTATGCGCTTGTATTAAAGTTATAAGCAGTTCAATTTTGATGCAAAATGATATATTTGTGTGGGAGGTACCAAAAGAGGCGTGGCAACTTCGCCCATTTTTCTCGAGGTGACAGCGACAAATAAAAAAATATAATGTGTGAAATTTCAGAAGATTCTATTAAGTAGTATAGATGTTATTAAAGAATCAATATTTCACAACATTTTAACCCTTTGTGGGGGAGGTACTAGAAGGAGTGGACCAATATGACCCATCTTCGAACTTAGCCGGAGATAGAAACAAATATTACCACATACCAAATTTGAAGTCAATCGGTTACTCCTTTCGAGAGTTATCGTGCGCACCAGCCAGCAGACAGACAGACGGAAGGACATTTCTGATTCGACTTAAAATTGCCCAAAACGAATATCCGCCGAACATACTTAGGGTCTTAGATCACTCATTCGATGTGTCACAATTTTGGCCGTAGCAAATGATATATACCCTCCTCTCTAAGGTGAGGAGATAAAAACGTATAAAATATAATTATATTAATCTTAAAGAAAGCTTCCTAGAGAATGATTTAGAGAAAAATCATGTCAAATATGCCCACTAGTATTGTTGCCACGTTTCTCTAACTTACACTATTTTTACGAAGATTTCGAAACTATGCCACATTTTCTCCAATCGCAAAGCTAGAATATTAAAACCTTCACAGTTTTTGGTTATGAGGTGTTCTAAATTAAACTACAAAAGGAATTTGGAGCTTGGCTTTTTGTACTTTTAGATCAAGAAATCGAATTTTTGGGGATTTTTTTAATTTTATTTTAGAAATATAAGGATTCGCATATTACTACCGATTTGTAATGTCAAGACCTACAAAATACTTCGCTGAAACATATTAATTTTTACATATTTTATGGCCTGATTATATTTCAGTCTGCATTTTAAAATTGTTTGGTTTTTTGTTTTTATCCTGACCCTGCCCTGCCTACCATTTTATTAATATCAGTGCAGAATATACCCCGATCTCCATCACAACAACTTTTCTGAATTGACAACGAAATTTGCTAAATGATGATTTATATTTTAAAAAAATAGGTAATCTTTTGCGAAAAGTTATATGTAGTATTCTGGAGATTAGGAAAGTTATAAAAATAAAGTATACAATATTTTTACTCATCGTAAAGGAATCTTCTTGAAGAATTTTCTCGAAAAAAGAAAGGGTCAAAAATATTTATTAATATTGTTGCCACGCTTCTTCAAATTATTTTTTTTTTCAAAATATAAAAAAATGGCCACATTTTCGACAATCGTAATCCTAGAGTATGAAAACCTGTACCATTTGCATATGGGCAAATCTTGTGTTGAGGACGTTACATTTGTATGCATTTTATAGTACTATTAATCCCGCTGGCGTCCTGAATTCAATATTTTCTTATAACCTTCAACAACAACAATAATTATTTTAGAGTACTTTGAAATGACATTTATTCAAAAATATTTATCTAAATATTTTTGAGGAATGCAATATTCATGGCGAAAGTGCGTTGTGGACGTTACACAAAATTTGAGTATGTTTATTGGTTAAAGTTGAGTTGTTTTAGCAAATTTTGCATAGTAATCAGAAAAATCGAAATACATAAAAGAAAGAGGAATATTTAAGGATATTAAAATAGCTTTCATTATAATTACACATTTCTTGGTTCATCTTGGTTTGTTTGGGAAGTTAAACAACAATTGCAATACGTAAAAACAACAATATTCTGTAGACAGAAATAGCTGTGTTTGCTATTTCAGTGGTGGGATCATTAGAATGGACCGCAAAATAATGTTTGACTTCAAACCAGGGGAATTTTTACTGTTGTCCTCGGTTAATAGAATGTACACAAAAAGATTATTCGAAGCAGACAAAGATACACACCCGTAAACACTTTGTACACCCGGGATGGCCATTTCGTTCAGTAGATCACCAGTTCAAATAAGCCGCTATTAAAGGAATCTGATTGGAATATGAATGGAAGAGTTGGAAACAATAATACAAAGGCGTTTGTATAGGTAGAATCATACATTAATGATGACATAAAAATGAAAACAACACATAACAGCAGAGAAGAGAGAACGAAATGAAACGAAATGGTTGAAGAAAGAAACATAGTGAACTACTGATCTGAAATTAACGAGTTGTGTGAACTAGTTCGTTCAGTTCAGTATAGTGACCCGTTCAGTTGAACTAGTTCGTGCACGAACTACACAACTCTACATTTTAATGTAGCTTAACTTCCATGTTATTTGGTAAAGGTAATTTTTGCTGGGTTGCAACAAAAAAAATGTAGCATATCGAAAGAGTGGCCTAAGATCCACAATTTTTTTTGAAAAATTAGTTTCAGAAAATTGTAAGACATTTGAGCTATATTCGTCCGCCCGTTTCGCTTATTTCGAATGTGGTAATATTTTTGTTTGCAAACTTCTGGTACCATTATATTGTAAACTTTTTGAGAAATTTGAAATATTTTTAACTATTATACTACTTTACCGAGTGCTCGGTAGCCTTTCATAAGTTAACAGTTTTGATGTCTAGTCCACCACACAGGTTTTGAACTCTTCGCCCTTCCATTTTTTGAAGCTTCCACGGAAAGCAATAAATTGTATCAAAAAGTAACAGTTCGCAACCATTGCGTATAAATATTTGCAATTCGATGCATTGATTTTGAAGTATCTACAGTTCATTAGAAAATTTGCGAATTTATCAGGACTCTTTAGGTATCTACCACACTAATGGACAAATTCATATGGAATTCGTTTACCGATTGTTGCAATGACTTCAAATTCGGCATTTTTGATTACTTTTGAAATTACTATAGTCAGGCTAAAAATTTACACAATTTCTCCACATTTTCATACATCTCTCACACTATGAAATCAAATTTCATATTATATTTCCCCAAAGTTGAGTATATATTTCAGTCAAATTACTCGACTGAGATTTTGAAATATAATAGTAATTGGTTTTATTAAAGTAGAAGACCTCATAACAATTCTTGGTATTCAACAGTTTAATTTTTCTACAAAAAATAATGGTTTAATAAGACATACATTTTCACAAAACCTTCCCAAATGTTTCTTGTCTCTTTGAGATTTCGTACCATTCTTGTGGTTAACACTGTACCCTGGAAATGTGAACACGGTTAACACAATAGGATCTTAATTATAGTAAAAAGCCCAATAATTGTTATTGTTGTTAGTGTTGTTGATACTTAAGTGTCTTCCCCTAAGGTTTGTGTTAATGAATTCTTTTCATGTGATTTTCATTTGAACATCATTTTGATATTTCCTAACAATAGCTGTGGGTGCAAATCATCCGCATCCGGATTCACATTCTTAACATCGACATCATCACATAAATTCCCACAGTTGATGTGAAACAATATGATGTGGATCGGAGGAGACGAGAGGCATCCCCCTGCTGCAGATGCAAACTGATGCTGAGCGATGTTTCCTTTCCCCTGCAATAAAAACATAACGATTTTGATTGAGAAGGATGTGATGAGTGATTTTTAATAAACACATGTGTTTTTGTGTTCAATGGAGAAGTAGGAGGAGGAGCAGCAGGGACTGAAGCCACAAACAGGGAGAATGTAATAGTCCAACATATCGCTGCTGAATATATCCCATTCACTGCTATGTATTCCCGATAGCACCTCTACGCCATGCCATAACTGAAAAATATCTGAGGAAGCATTACATTTAAAATCTGCTGTGGCATGTGCTTGCATAGCTTCCATTGACGGCAGGCCATCCTCTCGAATGGGATGGCTCGTATAGATTTCCTTGTCATTTCTTTTTGTAATGAAATGGGCGGGTTGTGTGGTTGGCACCGCGTTTCTTCTTTCCCGAGCTATTTAGTATGTAGAGTGTGTAGAACATGACTTTTCTTGTATTTTATTACTTGTAGTTAGTAATATGTATCTGGGCATCTTTGCTTAAGCAACAGAGTGTGTGTGTGTGTGTGTGTGAATTTGAACGTTTGTGTGTGTTTACAAGCAGTTTGGTACACCATTACACTGACATTGATATTCATAGAGTTATATGTTCGAATATTACTATAGTAGGGATGTCAAAAAAGGAAATACTACAAGGAGATTCTGAATTCTCGTATTGTACTTCTTTAGGAGATTGAATAGGTCAAAATGTGAATTGGCACAAATAAAAATTGTACACACTTTGGAAAATTGTTGCTCTTTCATAATATAACCCCGAAGAAATGTCGTTACGGTGTGTCGAATTCAATTCACAGTTTTTCTCATACACATCTACACCACTTTCATCTGTAATAGGAAAAAAATCATTTGAAATTCGAAGATTCCATTTGAAATTCGAAAAACATCAATTGAATTTCAAATATTCCATTCATAAAAGTCAATTGAAATTCGAAGATATCGTGGATATCCATCCATGCAGCGCATAGAAGTTACGCAGATGTAAAGCGATTTCTTGTTCTTCCTTCACTGCTGATATTCTCCTTCTTCATTTATCTTGTGATGGGATCTTAAGAGACACCGGCCATATTGCGGTATGATAGGGATGTCGAAATTAGGAGATAACTATCACTGAATCGAAGATTCCATATGAAATTCGAAAAATGTATCTTTTAAAATTCGAAACACATCAATTGAAATTCGAATCACATAATTTAAAATTGGAAACAAATCAATTGAAATTTGAACACATCAATTGAAATTCGAAACACATCATTTAAAATTCGAAATACATCAATTGAAACACATCATTTGAAATTCAAAACATCATTTGAAATTCGAAATACATAAATTGAAATTCGAAACACATAAATTGAAATTCAAAAAACATAATAGGAAGTTCGAAAAATATCAATTGAAATTCGAAACACATCGAATTTCAATTGGTGTACAGGGTTGCCCATATTCGACGGACCCACGGACTCGTTGGGCCCATTCCAATCGACGAGGCTTGTCCGCAGGCAACAATATTTGCGTCAATTGAATTTTGTACGGGAACAAATGCAAATCAACGCGAATAATCCGTTGTAAAGTGGACCGAGCCATGCCCAACTGCTGAGAACGGCGTTTTTGGGATGTTCTTGGGGACCTCTCAACACTGGCTCGTACGGCAGCGATATTCTCGGCCGATCGCCTTGGTCGACTTTTATTTGGCCTCTTCGGATTAGAAAGAGCCTCACCAGTCGAAAATTTTTCGTATAAACGCTTAATGGTGTTCTTAGAAGGCGCACTTCTCACATTTTTTAATATTTTAAAAGCACGTTGACTTGACTTCTTCTGTTGAATGTAAATTTCAACTATTTCAGAGCGCTCGCGTGGCGTGTATTGTTCCATGGTAAAAATCTGCTTGGACTGACGCTTCAAACGCGGTATGTCATTAAGCGATCTGACATCTCTGTCAAAAGTTATGGCGTTGCCAGATGGGTCCGTCGAATATGGGAGACCCTGTATTACGAATTTCAAATGGAAAAATTCGAATTTCAATTGATGTATTTCGATTTTCAAATGATGCTTTTCGAATTTCAATTGATGTATTTCGAATTTTAAATAATGTGTTTCGAATTTCAATTGATGTGTTTCGAATTTCAATTGATTTGTTTCGAATTTTAAATTATGTGATTCGAATTTCAATTGAATCGAATTTTAAAAGATACATTTTTCGAATTTCATATGGAATCTTCGATTCAGTGATAGTTATCTCCTAATTTCGACATCCCTATCATACCGCAATATGGCCGGTGTCTCTTAAGATCCCATCACAAGATAAACGAAGAAGGGGAATATCAGCAGTGAAGGAAGAACAAGAAATCGCTTTACATCTGCGTAACTTCTATGCGCTGCATGGATGGATATCCACGAGCAGAAGAGTTTAGAATTTGTATTTTATTACTTTTGGGTTAAAAAAAGGACGTGCATGAAATTTGGAATTAGCCTTTGTCAGTGACTTACATTCGCTTGGAGGTCGTGGATCGTTGGAGGTGACCATGCGGGCGGGCCATTCACAGCAGCCATCCCAGTACGAGTGAGTACCCGGCAGTGTGTACACATACCGCACAGGTCAAAAGTTGATTTATGGCTACAAATTGTTACAGTGAAAATATACAAAATGTATTACGATTTGCTATACCACGCAACACAAACAGACAGACCGACAAACGACGAACAACCATTCATACCAATATCCCTCAATATACGACGGAAGGATTCATGTATTTCAATAAATTTCTGCATGACCGCTTTTTTCCTTTGAATTTATATTAGTATTGATGTTGTTGTCGTTGTTCGGCAGTTGGCTACCATACAAGAGTGAGAGAGAGAGAGGCAGCGTGTATAGAAAACAGTTTACACACATGTGTTGGCTTAAGGCCAATGCCAAAAGGCTTTTTAGCCATATTCAATGGTTAATTGAATACATTTGCATGATTTGGCTTATTTCCAGGCCAATGATGGGCTTTTTACATACACCCGACTCGTTTCGACCGGTAGCGGAGAGGAACAAACATCAAAGAAAATGTTTACATCTCTCAACAGAACAACATTTGTTGTTTTTATTACAATGGTTTTTGGCTTCGCTTTCCCTCGCTCGGGTGCTACTGCTGATATGTATCTAATACTCCTCTCACACCCACACACACATTCACACAGAGAGCGATAGATGGTTAAATGTCTTGTGTATGGATACTTCTGCGCCTAATAGAAATATGATTACTATAATATTTGTATTTTGTTGTCGTTTCGATTGTGACAGAATACAAATGACAAGATATGGAGCCTGTCAATCACCTGTTTGTTGAATTTCGACGCATTTGATCCACTTGTGGTATGCAACAAAATAGTTTTTTTTGTGTCCAGAGCCTAAAAACTTTTTTTGTGTAGGTTGAGGGATATAAATCTATTAAAAAGCCATTTTTTATGGTAAAGTTTTTCTTTTATTTTATTTAAAATTCCAATTTTCATTGAATGTACCTTTAGCATTTTTTATACCCTACACCACACTGTGGTACAGGGTATTATGACTTTGTGCATTTGTTTGTAACACCCAAAAGGTGTTTATTATACCGATCGACTTGTAATCACTTTCTGAGTCGATTTAGCTATGTCCGTCTGTCTGTCTGTAGGTGTATTCTTGTAATCAAAGTACAGGTCGCAAATATGGTCCGATCTCAACGAAACTTTGCATAGGCCCGTGATTACAAGTCGAGGCCCAAGGACGACCCCTATTGAATTTGGTTAAAATCGGTTCAGATTTAGATATAGCCCCCATATACATGTTACCCCCGATTTGACATGTAAGCGCTGTAGAAACTGTATTTTATATCCGGTCAGTACGAAATTCGGCAGAAAGAGGTTTCTTATTACATGAAGGAATACTGCTAAATTCGGAGAAAATCGGTTCAGATTTAGATATAGCCCCCATATATATGTTACCCCCGATTTGAAATTCAAGCGCTGTAGAAACTGTATTTTAAATCCGATCACAGCGAAATTCGGCAGGGAGAGGTTTCTTATTACATGAAGGAATACTGCCAAATTCGGAGAAAATCGGTTCAGATTTAGATATAGCCACCATATATTATATGTTAGCCCCGATTTGACATCTAAGCGCTGTAGAGACTGTATTTTATATCCGATCAGTACGATATTCGACAGAAAGACGTTTCTATTTTACATGAATGTGTATTCAGGGAAAATCGATTCATATTTATATATAACCTCCATATATATGTTCCTCCTAATTTGGTTACAAAGCGCTGCAGAAGTTGTACTTTACTTCCGATCATTACAAAATTCTCCAGAAAGATGTTTCTCAATTTAGGAACGAATATTGCTTAATTTAGCGATTAGTATCGGTTCAGAATTATATATATCCACATATGTATATATGTTCTTACCAATGACCCTTATCGCATTGTAAGGGAGATGTAGGGTATTATATAGTCGGTCCCGCCCGACTTTCTGCCTTTCCTTACTAGTTTATTATTGAATTACAACACTGATAGTGCCGTGATATGCGCCAAATTTAAGGTAATTATGAGGGCTATAAATAATTAGGGGAATATATTTTTCACGTAGAAACAGTAGTTTAGTATAAGTCTTTACAAAATTTGAAAATTTTTTGATTTTTTAAAAACAATCGTTTTTTGGGCTCGTAGAAGACCATAAAAATAGAAAAAAATTGCAAAAAATATTCTATTCCATTTTTCAATAGCGAGCGTCCTAATGAAGAAAACAACTTCAGCTTGAAATTAGTGGATAAATGAAGACATTTTAATCCTTTTGTTAGAAGTAAGAGAATTTCAACAAAATCATGTTTTATACCCTATCTATTGTGAACGACGCACAGTGGTTCAGAATCAAAATCCATCGGCCAAAATTCAATAACTTTTGTTACTAGAACAAAAGTTATTAAATTTTGGCCGATGGATTTTGATTATGAACCACTGTGCGTCGGTATATATCATTTGCTACGGACCAAAAGTGTAACACATCGAACGAGTGACCTAAGAGACCCCAAGAATATTTTGCGGAAATCCGTTTCGGACCATTTTAAGTTATGTGAGCAATGTCCGTCCGTCTGTGTGCTGGCTGGTGCGCACGATAACTCTCGATAGGAGAAACGGATTGACATCGAATTTGGTACATAATAATATTTGTTCTATATTAGGCCAAGATCGAAGATGGACCATGTTGGTCCACTCCCTCTAGTAACTCTCCCACAAAAAGTCAAACATCTAGTGAAAAATTGATTCTTTAATATCTTCTAAATTACTTATCAGAATCTTTGCAACATAGTAATAGTTTATTAGTAGCTATCACAATAATTAGCGAAGTTGCCACGCCTCTTTTGGTACCTCGCACACAAATGGTCTATTTTGCACAAAAAGCTAACGGCTTATAACTTTGATTCTACATAGTCCATACATACAAATACTTGATGGTGTGCCCAGTGTAATGATTTTATAGTAACCATAGTTCATTGAAAAATGGGTGTTATTGACACACCGCTTTTGGTGCCTGTCAAACTAAATAGGTAAAATAAAACATATGAAAATTATTTCTTTTGGAATGGTATTGTATTGGAATGGTATTGTATTTGGAATGGTATTGTTGTATTGGTATTGTTGGGAATTGGTATTGTTTCCGAATGTGCAACTGGCAAAGTGACACATTTTACTTCAGCGTAATTCCAGCGAATGCTCATTCCTATTCCAATCTGTTTACTTAGCCAAAAATAGCAGTCCGTATCGTGAATGTATGTTGTGTCCAAATCATTGGCATTACAAATTGCACGTGATGCCTAAAATTACAACGTTTTATTCCACAAAACATTATAATACATTAATTGTAAAGTACTTACCTCATGCTTCCACTACTCCATCGAGTCAGATACATGGCACGAATTACACAAAATACTAGGTTTTTTGAGATAAATGATCGGATGTTTATTTCATAATAAAGAGGAAGGTATGCCGTTAATAATGAAAAACAACATCAGCCAAATGGCCACCACGACCACGCTTAGATGACCATATCCTTTTCATGAAATTTTTCATAACCAAATCGCAAAGTGGCTGCCCTATGTCCTCGATAGCCTCACGAATTCTATATTTGAGGTCTTCAATCGACGCTGGGCTGTTGGCGTAGACCTCATATTTTACGTGGCCCCAAAGGAAGAACTCGCAAGGTGTTATATCACAAGATCTCGGTGGCCAATTGTGATCACCTCTTCGAGAGATAACACGGTCCGGAAACTTTTCCCGTAACAGAGTAATGTTTTCGTTGCTTGTGTGGCACGTAGCGCCGTCTCGTTGAATGTTAACGTTGTCCAGATCAATACCATCCAACTCCGACCATAAAAAATCATTAATCATCTCTCGATAGCGCAATCCATTCACCTTAACTGATGATCCAACCTCATTTTCGAAAAAGTAAGGTCCAATGACCCCGCCGGACCATAAACCGCACCAAAAATTCACACATTGAGGATGGAGAGGCTTCTCAACAATAACTCTTGGGTTTTCCGAGCCCCAGATGCGACAATTTTGCTTGTTGACGTAGCCACCGAGTTGGAAATGGGCCTCATCAGTCAAGATGATTTTTCGATGATTTTCGATTTTTCGAATTTTAATAATTTCAATAAATTGAATCATATATCGTTCCATTTTAGTAATTGCGTAGTTTCTACTTGTCAAATCTCAAAGAATAAAAGCTTCAAAAGTGACAGCTACCGAAATACCGGGTGATTCAAAATAACACGTCTTGTTGGAAAACCCTTTACCTTACACACAAATAGACCATTTTGCACCAAAATTTAACAGCTTATAACTTTAATACAAGTGCATAAAAATACTTGAAATTTTGTACAGTGTAATGCTTTTATAGTATCTAGAGTCCGGAGAAAAGTGGCCGTTATTGGAGAAAAGTGGCCGTTATATTAGACTTCATATAGAAAAATTAGAATTCGGGAATTTTTGTAGTGATATTCTTACACTAAGATATTTTGAAATATTTTCGTATGAGTTTCGCGAATTGTGAAGTCGGCATTGACATACGGTAATTATGTGCTCATTCGGGCTAACTGATATTATATGAATTCACTTAAAACAATAAAATAGCTTAAGAGGGAAACTAATAATGAATGATTTTATTTTTAGTTTAAGTAAATTTAGCAATTTGCACAATCATCAAAATAAAATCACAGCCTTCCGATTTCGGAATAGAGCGTTAAAAATCCTTTAAATTCATATAAACATCACCCATATTAGTACCGTACACTGGGTGTGCCTTGACGATCATTGCCGAGACAAAAGTGTCCCGTTCTTAAGAAGAACATTTTTTGGAAATTAAGCAAATCATGGAACTATATGTTTATTTTTTGTTTTAAAAAATTTTAAAAAATCGGACACTGTAATTGTTTAACAACATTTTTCCGAAACAAGCCCTCTATGGCTTAACCAAAAAAGATGTTTTAGGACGAACTCTATATGAAGACTATATCAAAACATAGACTAATATGGTAAATATTCATTGTGAGAGCTGTATGAGAGCTACATCAAAACACATCTAGTTAAATTAGTTTTGCAGAATTTATGAAGATGTGAAGCACAAACTTCAAACTTCAAGAATTACATTCTAACCATCTGGAAAACTTTGGTATTTAGGAATTAACCTAGCTGTATTATTACGGACTGATTTCAACAGACAAACAGTAGGTATTCTGGACTTAGTTGAGTTCCTGCCGTTAGGCTCAACTCCTCCGTGCTCTAAACACCTGGGTGAGTACATACTTACCTCGACCAACGCCTCCACACACAATTCCGTGTATCTGGACACTTTAGCTCTCCTCCTTGGTTAGGAGAGGAGGCTATCTAAAACTCCTTGCCATTCAACCGGGTCATGGCTCCCGGTTGGTTTGTAACTCCACATCCGAGAATATTCTGTCCCAACGATTTTGGCTTCAACCACAGCCACCACGTTGCACCCAATAGGGTCCTCACCAAAAGTCAGGCCGGAACCTGCGTTCCGAGGGTTTTCCTGACTCCCGTGGTACCAGATTAAGTGCCCAGTTCAGCCTGCGTAGCCGAAGATTCTACCATTTAGACTCTAGAAAATCTGTGACTGGTGACCAGTCTGGGATAACTGTTCAGTCCCCATCCTGGTAATATATGGGAAGTATAGGATTCGTAGATCCCCCACAGACAGACGGACATGGCTAAATACTGATCTGCGACGTCTTTATAGGATCGCAGATTCATATTTCAAGGTGTTGCAAACGAAGGTTGTACAAAAATGTGCACGCAAGTATGTATAACGAAGGTTTGGAAAGCTATAGCGTTGGTTCCATTAGGATCACATCAACGACACCTACATATATGGATTTGTAAGGTACTTCAATCTGCTATAATCGTTTTTTGGTTTTATTTTAATATATTGCGGGCCGCGCTGACCGCGGTCAAAAGACAACATCACTTTTTGTATTTGCGGAAAGATCTCACATGAGCAATGCTCAAGAAAAATTCTTCTGTCTTTTGATTTAATAGATTGGCTACAACTTATAAAGTAATGGATGAAGATATATGTATATATTTCTAGGAATTTTTTCCACATTTTTGAAATATATGCGCTTATAACTTTTACAGTTTTTAGATAATTACAAAATTTTTTGGGAAAAAACTTTTATGTTTGTGGTTTATCTAATTCAATGAAAGTTTGTATCGAAATCTGTACACAAAACGAGAAAAGTTGTTGATTTTTTGTAATTACACAGAGGCGAATTTTAATAATATCTTTTCGCGAAAGAACCCCTACATGCAAGTTTCTTCCAATTTAAGTGTTATAGAAGTCAACACGTTCAACCGATATTTATGAAGATTCGGATTTAGAGGTGGCTGCAGTATAAACGTTCAAAGACACATTCTCCGTTGAGGGTAACTAAAATAATATTTCAATTGTTGAATATTTATTTTCTCTGCAATGCATTGCAATTTCATTGCAATGAAAGAAACACTTTCATTATATTTAGAAGTTCGTTCAGTAAAATCGATCCAACGTACGGTTTCGTTGTATGAACCCGAATCGTTATACGTATTTACGAATGCTCATCCTCATAATTTGCATACATTAATATAGGATTTCGTAATATTAACAAAAATCTTCGTCGTATTAAAGAAACAAATTCCACAAAGGCGATTGGTAAATTTCTGCGACGAGTTTTTCTTTTATGCGACAAATTCTGAAGAAAATTGTTCATGGATTCTGTGTCTCTGCCGACTATTCGCCAACACTTGTTTGATATATTGTTTAAGGCTTGACCCTATGTTAGTGTTGTCTTTATCTACTATATTATATTATTATATTACATACTTACATATTATTTTATATTACATACTTTTATTGGTCTCAATCGAACTAACCTTTTAACATTAAGTTAATAAAATGTCTACTGCAGCCAAAAGATGTGGGTTTTGTGGAAAGGACAAAAGCCATGCAAATACCAATAAACCAAATATAGAAAATGTCACAAATTCAATTGCAATGTTTTCATGTGTTAAAATATTAATATGTCAAATGCCAATATGAGTTGGGTTCAGAATTTAAATTCAATCTCTGCAACAAGAATGACATGCTCTGACGTGGTCGCCCGCCCCCTCTCTCTCTCATATGAATATTCCCAAAGCATATATTTATAAATAGCCAGATTATCCTGATTCATAGACACCTGGTCGAGCATCTTTTATTCACATTGACATTTAGTGCGAAATAATCAACGTTGTAACAAAACAGCGGCAAAAAGACAAACATACATTACATATGTATGCATATCTTTGCATATCCGTACACTTGTAAACCCTTTTAGCCACATATGGAAATTACCCCTGTTGGCAATGCAACACATGCAATATATGCATTTGTTCCATTACATCATCAACCTTCCCCTTCTCCCCCCTCTTCATGCCCATCCTGCACTCTGACACAGAGGAGTGCAATTTTGCCTCTTAATGCACTTATGTCAAGTATACTTACAAGTTTCCCCAACAGTGTGCACATTACGAGGAAATTATGTGGGCTTAAACCGCCGAACTCTTGGCGCTTTCCCGCCTCGTGACTCCTAGCCCTCGGCATCTCAAGCATGCAGAAGCAGAAGCGCGGGGGGCATTAGGATTTCCTTCGTTCCTTTTCATCCTTAAAGTGGTGCATGTGGAGATGAGAACGATGAAAAGGATGACGATGACGACGACGACGTCGTTGGTTGAGGATTGCCGTATGCAAAACACTTTGTGCACCATCAAAGATCAACAAGGTGTAAATGCGTTTGAAAACATTGTTGGCCCATTTTGCCCCCGCCGACCCCACCGCTCCCACTGCCATTCGCCACATAGACAACGGCAACGCAGATAAATGCGTTCAACAGGGCTCTTAGCATTTGGGTGAAATTATTTCAGGTGCTGCTGTTCCACTCAACTTTTCACTTTTCCGCATTCCAAGCGCATAGACAAAGGCGCGGTACGGAGCATGGAGCACGGGCAGCGGGCCACGGTATGGCGTGATCAAATTAAAATTTCCACATGAAAGTTTGCTTAGCAAATTACTTTTTATTTAAGTTTCTTTGCTCGTTTTACTCCAGATATTCACTGAAACTTGATTGGAGAGAGAGACCAAATAAAGATGTATTAACTATAAGAAGCATATCTTTTTTTGGTCCTGCTGCCGCTGCTACAGCTTCTGCTCCATCTCCTTCTCCAGCATCTGCTGTTGCTCGTTGTTCCCTATTTTGCGTTTCGTCGTTTCGTCCTATTTGTTCATTATTCTAATTTGCTCCAACAAATCTTCCCTGTCATGCTTAATGGTTGTGAAAAGATTTATAGCGCCTAATATGCGAACCTTTGCTAGATTGGACATGATATCAATCAAAGTAAAGGATGAGTCTCATACGGTTTAGTGTTACCAACGCCAAGCTAAACCAAGCCATGCCTAGCCAAGTCAAGCCACGCCATACCATAGCACATTGGCTGTACGAGTATGTTCTCCTTGGTCAGCACATGTTGAAGACAGACACAACAGTTTGAAATTAAAAACGAATACGAAAAAAAAACTACATGGAAAATGTCCTCATCTCCGCTTCCGCATAAAATATAAGGACTGTGCCAGGAATGAATTGTACAATACGTTCTTCAGAAATATATGGCGCTAAGGCAAAATGTAGATGTCACTGAGGCTATAGGCTGTAACACTCAATTTTAACTATTCTTTATTTACTTAAAATTTCTGTATTCAGTAAGAACTAGATGTCACATTGAGGCCATAGAGTGTAGCTCCTTAATTGGGACTAGTCTTTGGCTAAAAATGCCAAAAGAAATTTTCAAAAAAGCTTCAACACAAATATCGGGTGAAATCATGTTTCAGAGCCAACCATATATGTTTTTATAGAGCCGTCATATACCAGTATATATTTATAGCCGTTTAATTTGACCCAAAATCATTCATGCGACCACATTCGTTCACATTTTTTTGATAGTCCCATCAAATTTGACTTTTTAGCACTTTAGAAACCACAAATACCAATCAATTGGGCTAAATTTCGACAATTTGTATTTTATTATACACAGAACCATCTCATGAAACAATCTACAACCAATTTTATTTATTTCAATGATATCCATTGTACTTGTTAATTTTTCTAACATTTCTAATTTTAAAAAGATAAATGGGAGTATAAATTACGAGTATATGTCGAATAATTATAAAACGAAGAATTATTTGAAACATTTTTTTTAATTTTAATGGATACTACCTTTAGTATTTGGAGCATTTGATTTTTATTTAAGTATAGCCAGATATAGCCTTGATGTCCATTGAATTAAAGAAAGGTGCTAATTGCTACAACTGTTGGCAATATCACTTTCGCGTGTAGATAGGGTTTAGTAACTGTCGTTAAAAAAATAGAACACATTCGTTTTATTTAAAAAAAATCGTTTTTTGATGGCGCGAAGAAATCATAAAAAATACGAAATATTTGTTTGTTCCAATTTTTGAAAGCTACCATCCTAACGAAGAGTATACATTATAACCCATATTGTAAAAGTAAGGAAAATGAATATTTTTATTTCGTTTGGGAGGTACCAAAAGGGGCGTGGCAATAACGCCAATTTTTTAATAAACTATGGGTACTATTTATAAACGCATTACACTGTACACAACTATAAGTGTTTGTATGTGCTGGAATCAAAGTTATAAGCCGTTAAATTTTTGTGAAAAAAGGCCTATTTGTGTGGGAGGTACCAAATGGGTCACGGCAATAGCGGCAATTTTTTACAAGACATTATGTTGTTAAGGCAAGGAAAATTAATATTTTTATACTTTTTTTATTAATATATATTATATATTATATATTATATATTATATATTATATATTATATATTATATATTATATATTATATATTATATATTATATATTATATATTATATATTATATATTATATATTATATATTATATATTATATATTATATATTATATATTATATATTATATATTATATATTATATATTATATATTATATATTATATATTATATATTATATATTATATATTATATATTATATATTATATATTATATATTATATATTACTAGCTGAGCCCGGTGCGCTTCGCTGCCCATGTCAAAATTCGCGCTGTAGAAACTGTATTTTATATCCGATCAGTACGAAATTCGGCAGAAAGAGGTTTGTTATTACATGAAGGAATACTGCCAAATTCGGAGAAAATCGGTTCAGATTTAGATATAGTCCCCATATATATGTTACCCCCGATTTGAAATTCAAGCGCTGTAGAAACTGTATTTTATATCCGATCAGTAAGAAATTCGGCAGAAAGAGGTTTCTTATTACATGAAGGAATGCCGCAAAATTCGGAGAAAATCAGTTCAGATTTAGATATAGCCCCCATATATATATGTTACCCCCAATTTGACATGTAAGCGCTGTAGAGACTGTGTTTTATATCCGATCAGTACGAAATTCGACAGAAACAGGTTTCTATTTTACATGAATGAGTATTCTAGGAAAATCGATTCAGATTTATATATAACCTCCATATATATGTTCCTCCAGATTTGGTTACAAAGCGCTATAGAAGTTGTACTTTACTTCCGATCATTACAAAGTTCTCCAGAAAGATTTTTCTCAATTTAGGAACGAATATTGCTTAATTTTGCGATTATCGGTTCAAAATACATTTACCAATTATTCCAAATTATTATCGCAATGACCCTTATCGCATTGTTAGGGAGGTGTAGGGTATTATATAGTCGGCCCCGCCCGACTTTCTGCCTTTCCTTACTGGTATTAGTAATAAATTCACTGAATGAAAAAATACCGAATTCAGTGGAAAGTCCAGAAAATAGAAATGTATACTTATAAAATTTCCAAATTCTTGTTTTGATATTGCATCACATTATCATATTGCGATTGTATTGGAGTGAGCAGCTGTAATTATCGCATACCGAGCATTTTTGTTCATGTATTTCCTATATAATACTTGCAAGATATATCAAAATATGGGCTGGGCCACGCCCACTGGTCCTATTCCGCCCATTTGAAAGCCAATCACGTAGACTGCTACCAGATACATATACGCAAAATTTCAACACTCTCGCTAACAAAATGAGCAAGATAATTCAATTTCAAAATTTGGCTTATATGGGCGGTGGCCCGCCCATTGGTCAGATCCCGCCAATTTTTGGACCAATCACGTGGACTGTCACCAGATACATATCTACAACATGACAGCACTCTAGATCGAAAATTGTGCAAGTTATATCAATTTCAAAATTTGGCTTATAAGGGCGGGGCCACGCCCATTGGTCCGATCCCGCCCATTTTGTGACCAATTACGTAGAATGCCATCAGATACATATACACAACATTGCAGCACTCCCGATAGCAAATTGTGCAAAATATCTCAATTTCAAAATTTGGCTTATATGGGCGGGGCCACGCCCATTGGTCCGGTCCCGCCCATTTTTTCACCAATTACGTAGAATGCCACCAGATACATATACGCAACGTTGCAGCACTCCCGCTAGCAAATTGTGCAAGATATCAAAATTTTGTCTATGTGGGCGGGGCCACGCCCATTGGTCCGATCCCGCCCATTTTTGGACCAATCACGTAGACTGCCACCGTTTACATATACACAAAATTCCAGCACTCTCGCTAACAAATTGTGCAAAATATCTCAATTTCAAAATTTGGCTTCTATGGGCGGGGCCACGCCCATTGGTCCGATTCCGCCCATTTTTGGTAATTTCACATAATCTGCCATTAAATGCATACAAACAAAATTTCAGCACTATACCTATAATAGGAGCAGAAATATCGGATTTTTAACCTGCGATTTGTATGGGAGGTACCACGCCCCTTTGTCCAATTAATTTTTTTTTCTATATAAACCATCTCGTGAAAATTTAGAATCGAATAAAAAAAAAATCATCCAAATCGCTCCAGCCGTTCTGACGTGATGCCATTACACAGATGGACCGTTTCATTTTTATATATATAGATATATTATATATTATATATTATATATTATATATTATATATTATATATTATATATTATATATTATATATTATATATTATATATTATATATTATATATTATATATTATATATTATATATTATATATTATATATTATATATTATATATTATATATTATATATTATATATTATATATTATATATTATATATTATATATTATATATTATATATTATATATTATATATTATATATTATATATTATATATTATATATTATATATTATATATTAATATACCCCCCATCCTATGGTGGAGGATAGGATGGGGGGTATATTAATTTTGTCACTCCGTTTGTAACACCTCTAAATATTGATCGGAGACCCCATAAAGTATATATATTCTTAATCGTCGTAAAATTCTAAGACGATTTAGCCATGTCCGTCTGTCCGTCCGTCTGTGGTAATCACGCTACAGTCCGCAATAATAGAGCTAGGTTGATCAAATTTGGTACAAATACTTCTTATACAGGGTGGCTGATATGTATTGCAACCAACTTCAGGTTGCTATCATTTCTAAACCGCTAGTCTGATAGCTGACAGATTTATTTCAGTGACAGTTCATTTTATTGTTTACAAGCTTACAAAAGCATTTTGATCTATTGCATTCAGAAAAAAGTTATTCGTGATGGAATTCAAGCGTGATAGTGTGATTGCTTTATATTTGGGTGGAAAAACACAAGTGGCTATCGTTAGAGCCCTCCAGCATTTAAATGTGAATAAATCTTTTGTTTCTCGTACCATTGCTCGTTACCGTGATACTGGCAGTGTTGCATCGCGTCCAAAAAGTGGACGAAAAAAAACGGTAACAACACCAGAAATGTTCCGAAAAGTGAATGCCAGATTTGATCGAAATCCACGCCGCAGTGGTAGAAAAATTGCTCGTGAGCTGAACATATCGCGAGAACGATTACAACACATATTAAAAAATGAGCTTGGACTAAAGGCATTGAAATTCCAAAAAGTGCAAGAGCTCACCGATGCACAAAAAAAAGTTAGACTGGAAAGAGCCAAGGAGTTGCTTCGCTTGCACGAAAGTGGCCAGTTACCGAATTTGGTTTTCTCCGATGAGCAGCCATTCCAAATTGAGCAGTTTGTGAACAAACAAAATGATCGGGTTTACTTGCCAAAGAGGTCAGCTGAAAATGTACACCTTCGATTGGCCACCAGAACTCAAGCGCCGCCGATGGTAATGGTGTGGGCCGCCGTAACGGCCGATGGTCGCTCCCCGCTCTTATTCATCGACCATGGGGTCAAAATAAATGGCGAATATTATCGGGAAAATGTCCTAAAGACAGAATTGAAGCCTTGGGCAGAAAAACATTTCGGCCGCAGACCATGGACATTCCAACTGGACTCAGCACCATCGCACTCAGCACGCGTCAACCAAGAATGGCTTAAAAAGGAGGTTCCTCGCTTAATTTCTACCGCACAATGGCCACCAAGATCTCCGGATCTCAATCCGTTGGACTTTTGCGCCTGGGGCATTTTAGAGAGTAAGGTTCGCACTAAAAAATACCAAAGTATCATTCATCTCAAGACGGCGCTTCGCCGGGAATGGGCCAAAATACCGCAGAGCCACTTCCGTGCAGCGTGTGATGGCTTTGTCGGCCGTTTGAAGGCCATAATTAGTGCCAAAGGTGCCCAATTCGAACAAATCTAAACTGTTTCTAAAATTTTATGTTATTTCCGACATTTTTTGCTTTTGAACAATTAAATTTAAAAAAATATAGCGCTTTACTTTGTTGCATTACATATCAGCCAACCTGTAGTTGCAGGTTGTTTGGGATTGCAAATGGGCCATATCGGTCCATATTTAGATATAGCTCTGTTCTCATCTACTATTTTTTGTGTGTTTTCGGTGTTATTTTCTTTAGGTTTGAGTTATTTTGTGAGGTCACATGCTATCCATGGTGGAGGGTATATAAGATTTGGCATGGCCGAACTTAACGCTTTTACTTGTTATCTTTGTTTGGGAATTACCAAAAGGGGTGCGGCAATAACGCCAATTTTTCAATAAACTATGGGTACTATAAACGCATTACACTGTACAACATTTCTGAAATAAATGTTATAAGAAGTTAAATTTTTGTGAAAAATGGTTCATTTGTAAGCGATCACGATACTAATACTCTGTGTGACAGTGTGAAAGATTTTGATAAGTAGTATAGATGCTATTAAAGAAACAATATTTCACTAATTTTGAGCCTTTGTGGGAAAGGTACTAGAGGAGGAGATTCTTCTACTTCTACCAAAATTTCTATATTTATCCATGGATTAGGTTACGATGCTAGCTTTCAAAAATTTGAACAACATTTTTTTGGCGATGTTTCCAATTTTAATTTATCCTTATTGATTCAGGAATGATTTTAAAAAATTCAAAATTGTGTAGTTTTTATCTTTTTCTCATATGATTTTTTATCCTATCAGCAGTTTCAAAGATATCTTAGAAGATATGGCGAAAATATCTAATTCTTTTGAGAAAATTTAAATATTTTTTTCATTATTTGTTAAATTTTTAGTATTTTATCGTAAAGTCTAATCGGTCATGAATCAAATGGGACTATTCCGAAGAAAATTGATGCATAATTCAACAAGTTGTAGCTAATTTATGATTTTGGGACTCAATTCTGAGAATTGGACCTGAAAGTTGGCTCAATTAATAACACAGTGCAACAACCAAAATGGGAATGGAATGAAACCAATTGCAAATGAATGTTGACATTATCCCTAACAAAACCCTCAAGGGTTTTTATCAGTTCAGTGCTAGATTTTTTTTTACACGCATTTGAAGTAGGTAATTTTGAACCGCTTTTTCAATGAAAATCGACAAGAAGTAGCACCATTTGCATGTCAGCGCCATCTATCGTGAGTTGTAGGTAATACATGATTTTCCCGACCCTAAAAACCGTAAGATACCAAAACTTTACATGGTAATAAAAATAAATAATCATTATTTTATCAAATTTTCAATGATCTTTTCTTATTAGACAGCGTTCCAAAATCACCAACTTCAAATGCGTGTAAAAAACATCTCGCACTGACCTGAAAAAAACCCTTGAGGGTTTTGTTATGGATAATGTCAACTTTCATTTGCAATTGGTCTCATCCCATTCCCATTCGGAAAGTTCGATTTTGTATCACAGTGTAATTAATTAATGGCCATACAAATTTGTTCGCTTAGTGTGGATTTTTTGCACTTTTCTATATTTTTTTCTCGGTATACCGCACGGAATATCTGTTTTGTGTCTGCAGCAAAGTTCTAGATATTGAATAGGAGAAAAAATGCGAAACAAACCTACCCGAAAAAAGTGCATCCAGTGCCTTAAAAATCAATCTGTCAGTAAAATATAGAAAAAATGCGTATTCGTTATACTAAAACGTATACTCGTACACGCTGAAAAAAAATCGCTTCTGTAGTATATTGTCCCAAACATATTCGGCTTGAAACATATATATATTCAGGGTACACTCTAAACATATAGTATTTGGTATATACAAAAATTATATACTTGGGAAGATGTCGTTCTAAACAAATCTTTGTTTACATCCCAATATGTTATTATTTGGGACTATTATTTCCGAAACAAATATTTATTTGCATTTAAGTATTCGGAAAATACATAAATTGTGTTAAATTTTTCAGTAATTCAAAGTTAATTTTTTAGAAATGTTAAATGTTCGTAAAATAATAATAATTGAAATCGTATAATCTTGGATTAAAATAAATTACTTAGAGGATTGACAACTAATGATGGCTTGGAATACTCAGAAAATTTAAATGATCGATTTAAAACGGAAGTTAATATGGGATCAAAACTGGGAGGTCTAATTCGAAAACAAGGAAAAATTAAAACTGAATTTCGAAAGTCAGTAAATGTTTTGAAAATTTTTTTAAATAAAATATATTTGGAAAAATTCCTAAACAATAATTTTATTTGTATTTAAACACATATTTTATTTGAGAAATTTAGTTTGCAAATAAATTTTGTTGTAATATATTAATATATGCGTTCCAAATACATTTTATTGATTTTCAAATAAAATTTATTTGCTCAGAAATATATAATATTTAAAAATTTGTGTTCCAAATATATTTTCTTTCGATTCAAACATATCAAAAAAGGTGATTTTGCCCCGTGTAAGTATAAAACAGAACATTATAAAATAGAACAGAAAATTGTTGCGAAAATTATGGCACTGGATGCACATTTTTCGGTTAGGTTTGTTCCGCATCTTTTTTCTCCTATTCAATATCTACAACAATTTTACCTGATATCTACAAAATTGCATCAATTTACCAAAAAATAACAATTTATTGCTTAAATAACGTGAAATTAAAAACGTTTTTACAAAAAAAAATAAAAAAGTGTGAATTTCCACTAAGATTTTGTGGAAAAACCTTTAGTATCAATCGCTTCTCCTTGTATGGAAGCAATACGATTGTCGTTATCTTCGTATCTATGGAGTTCCAAGCATCTGGAATGGGCTGAAATAGCTTATTTTGTATCTCCACCTACTCTTTATCGATTTATCTTTTTGTTTACAATTTCCCAATGATTTTGAATGGGATTCAAGTGTGAGGTGTGAACTGACCTCTCCATAACGTTGACGCCTTACTTTCTAAACCAATCTTCCAATCATTTCGCGGTATTCTTTGGGTCGTTGTTATGTTGAAATTGCCATAATAGATCCATATTCCACTCAGGATAAGGAAACATGACATTCTCCATAGAGGGGTCCAACCCCGTTACATTCCCGCCTCCATATTTGACAGATCCTTTATAGTACAAAGGATCCCATCTTTCATTAACAGGAATGCATATTCGAATGCATATTCGAATGCATACGAATATGATGACTAGACTTGAAGTTATCGATGTGCAAAAAAATCATTAACTTCAATATTTAATTTTTCAAATTAAATATTTTTGTTCAGAAATTCCAAAATTAGGCTGTGGAACACAAGAAAACCACAAAAAAAGTTTCTGTCAACGGATTCTGATAGAGGGGGTAAAAAAGAATATACGTGTATCGGCGTTTGATTTTAGAGGGGGGTCTATATTTTCCCATTTTACACATTGTTATGATGAATCGGTATATGAAACCGTGTGATCCCTAAATTTTTATGTTTAGGATGTCCTCAGAAGCATTACTTAGAACTCTTTGAGGAATTTTTTTGTTGCATATTTGAAACCTTAGCTCCTCAATGTAGGGATTGTTTAGTCTCTTTTGTGAAAAAGGGAAAAATCACCCCTACAACATTTCAAACATATCAAATCAAAAGTCAACATCTGAAACGCTTAAATTTAACATTCGAAACTATTTTTATACCCTACACCACACTGTGGTACAGGGTATTATAACTTTGTGCATTTGTTTGTAACACCCAAAAGGAGAAGAAATAGACCCATCGTTTATTATACCGATCGACTTAGAATCACTTTCTGAGTCGATTTAGCTATGTCCGTCTGTCTGTCCGTCTGTCTGTCTGTCTGTCTGTCTGTCTGTCTGTCCGTCTGTCCGTCTGTCTGTCTGTGCATGTATTCTTGTAATCAAAGTACAGGTCGCAATTATGGTCCGATCTCGACGAAACTTTACACATATCTTTTTTTTTGGCCCAAGGACGATCCCTATTGAATTTGGTTAAAATCGGTTCCGATTTAGATATAGCCCCCATATATATGTTAGCCCCGATTTGACATGTAAGCGCTGTAAAAACTTTATTTTATATCCGATCAGTGCAAAATTTGGCAGAAAGAGGTTTCTTATTACATGAAGGAATACTGCTAAACTCGGAGAAAATCGGTTCAGATTCAGATATAGCCCCCATATATATGTTACCCCCGATTTGACATGTAAGCGCTGTAAAAACTTTATTTTATATCCGATCAGTGCAAAATTTGGCAGAAAGAGGTTTCTTATTACATGAAGGAATACTGCTAAATTCGGAGAAAATCGGTTCAGATTTAGATATAGCCCCCATATATGCGTTACCCCCGATTTGACTTGTAGGCGCTGTAGAGACTGTATTTTATATGCGATCAGAAGGAGGTCTTTTTACATGAATGAGTATTCAGGGAAGATCGGTTCAGATTTATATTGATTGTTCCTCCTGATTTGGTATCAAACCGCTATAGAAGTTGTATTTTACTTCCGATCATTAAAATTTTCCAGAAAGGTGTTTCTCAATTTAGGAACGAATATTGCTTAATTTAGCGATTATCGTTTCAGAATTAGATAATATGTTTCTATCCATTTACCAATTATTACAAATTATTATGGCAATGACCCTTATGGCATTGTTAGGGAGGTGTAGGGTATTATATAGTCGGCCCGCCCGACTTTCTGCCTTTCCTTACTGGTTTTTTCTTTATTTATTCCTCGAAAGAACATAGGGCTTCAACAAGATATTTCCAACTTAATCTATTACATGAAATAATTTTAGCTTCTTCCCATGATTTGTCTATTGCTGCTAGCTCTTTTCTTACTGTTCTGCGCCAAGTATTTTTGGGTCTTCCTCGTTGTCTACTTCCTTGTGGGTTCCATTCCATGGCCATCCTGGTTACGCTTTCAACTGGCTTTCTCAAGGTATGACCTATCCATTTCCACTTTCTGCGTTTTATTTGTATGTGGGTGGGTTCCTCCCGGGTCAAGCTCCAGAGATTTTCATTTGTTATGGTGTTAGGCCAAAATATTCCACATATTATGCGTAGACTTTTATTTATAAAAACTTGTAGTCGTTGTTTTATCGACTCGTTGGTCAACCATGTCTCATTTCCGTACAATAGAGTAGATTTAACACATGCGTTAAAAATGCGCATTTTGGTATTCCTTGTGATATGTGGTGCGCGCCATATATTTTTGAGTCTGCCGAAAGCACTTCTAGCCTTATTAAGCCTTTTTACGACATCTTCATTAACCCCTCCGTTCACCGACATTGTGCTTCCTAGGTAGCAGAAGCTTTCAACGTATTCTATTCGTTGGTTTTCGATAGAAATATATATATTCGAAACTATAATCTTGCATAATTCACAACATAGATTTATATATATCTTGTATATGGCTCGATATCTAAATGTGAACCGATTTTTCAAGTTTGACACTGTTCGTTCTTAGATCAAGAAACTCCCCTCTGCCAAATCATAACGACCGGATGTTAAATAAAGTTCCAATTGCCCTTTGATGCGATGTTGGGAGGAATATATGAATTGGGGATATATGTTAATCTGAACCGATGCCTTTCAAATTTGATAGTGTTCACTCTTGGATCAATTACTCAGATGTAAATTCCGACTCTACAGCGCTTAGGTCCCACATCGGAAATAAATATGTATGAGGGCTATATCTAAATATAACCCGATTTTCGGTTCTTGATTTGAAAAAGTTGTATCTGCCAGATTTCAGCTGTATGGGTACAGAACGTTGTACATTGATTACAACGTTTAAATGGACATCAGACGGGCGGACAGACAACGCTAGATCGATCATCTAGTGAATGTTACTTTTTACTTACTTCTCTTTTAGGTCTCAATGAATATATAGACATACGATGTATATTAAAAAAATATCGCTAATTTTTCATTGCCGCGGGCTACGTATATTTGATTTTACATATTTACATTGGTACTCATGTCCCTTACTTATGCTGACAAGGTCGGCCATTTTGAATGTTCAGTTAATTTTTGACAGCTGGTGTGCTTGTATGTTTTTATACCCTACACCACACTGTGGTACAGGGTATTATAACTTTGTGCATTTGTTTGTAACACCCAAAAGGAGAAGAAATAGACCCATCGTTTATTATACCGATCGACTTAGAATCACTTTCTGAGTTGATTTAGCTATGTCCGTCTGTCTGTCTGTCCGTCTGTCCGTCTGTGCATGTATTCTTGTAATCAAAGTACAGGTCGCAATTATGGTCCGATATCGACGAAACTTTACACATATCTTTTTTTGGGCCCAAGGACGATCCCTATTGAATTTGGTTAAAATCGGTTCAGATTTAGATATAGCCCCCATATATATGTTAGCCCCGATTTGACATTTAAGCACTGTAAAAACTTCATTTTATATCCGATCAGTATGAAATTCGGCAGAAAGAGGTTTCTTATTATATGGATGAACACTGTTAAATTTGGAAGAAATCGGTTCAGATTTAGATATAGCCCCCATATATACGTTACCCCCAATTTGACATATAAGCGCTGTAAAAATGTTATTTTATATCCGATCAGTGCGAAATTCGGCAAAGAGAGGTTTCTTATTACATGAAGGAATACTGCTAAATTCGGAGAAAATCGGATCAGATTTAGATATAGCCCCCATATATATGTTATCCCCGATTTGACATGTAAGCGCTGTAAAAACTGTATTTTATATCCGATCAGTGCGAAATTCGGCAGAAAGAGGTTTCTTATTACATGAAGGAATACTGCCAAATTCGGAGAAAATCGGTTCGGATTTAGATATAGCCCCCATATATATGGTACCCCCGATTTCACATGTAAGCGCTGTAAAAACTGTATTTTATATCCAATCAGTATGAAATTCGTCAGAAAGAGGTTTCCTATTATATGAATGAACACTTTTAAATTTGGAAGAAATCGGTTCAGATTTAGATATAGCCCCCATATATACGTTACCCCCGATTTGACACGTGAGCGCTGTAAAAATTTTATTTTATATCCGATCAGTGCGAAAGTCGGCAAAAAGAGGTTTCTTTCTACATGAAGGAATACTGCCAAATTCGGAGAAACTCGGTTTAGATTTAGATATAACTCCCATATATATGTTAACCCCGATTTGATCTGTACGCGCTGTAAAAACAGTATTTTATATCCGATCAGTGCGAAATTCGGCAGAAGGAGATTTAGATATAGCTCCCATATATATGTTACCCCCGATTTGACATGTAAGCGCTGTAGAGACTGTATTTTATATTCGATCAGTACGAAATTCGACAGAAGGAGGTCTTTTTACATGAATAAGTATTCAGGGAAGATGGGTTCAGATTTATATTAAAGCTCCATATATATGTTCCTCCTGATTTGGTATCAAACCGCTATAGAAATTGTATTTTACTTCCGATCATTAAAATTTTCCAGAAAGATGTTTCTCACTTTAGGAACGAATATTGCTTAATTTAGCGATTATCGTTTCAGAATTAGATAATATGTTTCTACCCATTTACCAATTATTCCAAATTATTATGGCAATAACCCTTATAGCATTGTTAGGGAGGTGTAGGGTATTATATAGTCGGCCCCGCCCGACTTCCTGCCTTTCCTTACTGGTTTTAACATAAATTTGCTATGTTCCAATAATCAGAGCCACAGACTAAACGATACTTTTGCAGAAATGAATATAGCTTCCTGCCACAATCTTGTAAACAGTCCGCTAAGCCAATCTTGTTTGGATTGTATCTTCAGCAATTTATTAGAAATCTCTTCGGTAAATTTGGGTGAGAATAATATTACAGATCACAATATGATTATTTGCCAGTTGAACCTTACTATGCATTATACAGAATCCGTGTTATATAAAAAAAATGCAGAATCGATTACGAAAATTTTGGAAGATTTATTGATACGAATCTTGTAGTATCTGATGGAAGTAACTCATCAGAGTTGTGTAGAAATCTTATAAATACATTTTCATTAGCACTGCAATAATGTTCCACAACAACTATAAAACAAATGAATATAAAACGTGAAATGAATCCGTGGATGACAGATGCATTAGAATCTTCAATTGTATACAAACAAAAGATAGTAAGCCAAAGAAGAAAGAGACGAAATGACAAAGATATAGCGGCTAGGCTTAAACGTATAAGCAAAGCATTTTAACTTATCGACTGATCGTGAAAAAGCCATATTTTTTTAATAAGTATTTTTCTGAAGTTATTGCGAAAATGCGTGCTGATAGACAGTTTTGTACATCTAATGATATCAACATATTTCATTCCCTGCAGCCAATCAATAATTCCTTTGGCGTAGAACCCGTGAATTCTGAGAAGGTAGAAGATATCATGGACAATTTGGAAATGAATAAAGCTCCAGGTTTCGATAAAATCACGACGAAATTGCTGCTAACAAGAAAATATTCCATAGCCCAACTACTCACGTCAATTTTTAATATGATGATAAATGAGTCTATTTATCCAGAAATACGAAAAATGCAAAAAATAACCCCGATTCCTAAGCTTAAAGGGGTAAATAAGGTACAAAATTTTCGGCCAATCACCACTATGTCTATTATAGACAAGATAATTGAAAAAATTATTTTTGAGCAACTAACAGAGTATATAGAAAGTAACAACATATTATATGAACGCCAATATGGTTTTAAAAAGGGGAGTGGAACGGATGAAGCTGTCGTTAATGTATTGGAGTGCATCTGCAGCGGGTTAGATACTGGCCACAGAGGAGTTGCAGGAGTATTTTTATACCCTACACCACACTGTGGTACAGGGTATTATAACTTTGTGCATTTGTTTGTAACACCCAAAAGGAGAAGAAATAGACCCATCGTTTATTATACCGATCGACTCAGAATCACTTTCTGAGTTGATTTAGCTATGTCCGTCTGTCTGTCCGTCTGTCTGTCCGTCTGTGCATGTATTCTTGTAATCAAAGTACAGGTCGCAATTATGGTCCGATCTCGACGAAACTTTACACATATCTTTTTTTGGCCCAAGGACGATCCCTATTGAATTTGGTTAAAATCGGTTCAGATTTAGATATAGCCCCATATATACGTTACCCCCGATTTGACATGTAAGCGCTGTAAAAATGTTTTTTTATATCCGATCTGAGCGAAATTCGACAAAGAGAGGTTTCTTATTACATGAAGGAATACTGCTAAATTCGGAGAAAATCGGTTCAGATTTAGATATATCCCCCATATATATGTTACCCCCAATTTGACATGTAAGCGCTGTAAAAACTGTATTTTATATCCGATCAGTACGAAATTCGACAGAAGGAGGTCTTTTTACATGAATGAGTATTCAGGGAAGATCGGTTCAGATTTATATTAAAGCTCCATGTATATGTTCCTCCTGATTTGGTATAAAACCGTTATAGAAGTTGTATTTTACTTCCGATCATTAAAATTTTCCAGAAAGATGTTTCTCAATTTAGGAACGAATATTGCTTAATTTAGCGATTATCGTTTCAGAATTAGATAATATGTTTCTACCCATTTACCAATTATTCCAAATTATTATGGCAATGACCCTTATCGCATTGTTAGGGAGGTGTAGGGTATTATATAGTCGGCCCCGCCCGACTAAAAACGGCATCGAAGGAGGAGCTGAACAAGATCACAAAAAATTATTATTTGAAGTGCTTCGAGGATTGGAAAAAACGTTGGCAGAAGTGTATTATATCCGAGGGGAATTACTTTGAAGGGGACAAATTAGATATTCATGAATAAATAAATACTTTTTGAAAAAATACAAAATTCACGGTAGTTTTTGAACAGACCGAGTATAGAGTTTGAAACTCATTTTTTTGTTTGTTTAAATTTGTAGTTATATGTATTCGCCAGTGTGAATGTTTATAGTAAAAGTTAAACGAAGTACTCATATTTGGTACAGTCCTTAGCTACGGAAGCAACACATCAAATTTTGTTTAATATATACATCTATTTTTATTTGTTTCTTTTGTTTGTTGTTGCAAGTATAGATTTGCCAAAAAATCTCCCATTTTGTAATATTAATGTTGTTCTTTGAATAATTCTAAACAAATGTTAGGCAAAAATGATGTCGTCAGTTATGCCAAAAATCGATTTTGATTTTATTCCAAAAACAAAATCGTTGTACGATTACCTAACGGGAGCTAGTAGTACTTCAGACGAAGTACTTTCCAATATTATCAGCAGATGTTTACAAATTGCTTTATAATGTGATTGAAGCCAAAGTCAAAGCCAAAACCAATTTGAAATCACTTGTTTTGACTTTTATTTAAATTGTTAACTGATTCAAATGCCAAGAAACAGAGATTGAGTAGCGACAAAATATTATGGAGAAATCTATGTGTTTTTTTCTTGGATGTTTGTACAAAGAAGATATGTTGTAAAGGCAACTAGGTAATATACATTGGGAAAATATGTATTTATTTACTTGTTGACGATTTTATTAGATTTGTTGATGGCTACCAAAGCAAAACACAAATTATACTTTTGTTTTTATTATTTATTACACAGTGCTACAGTCAAAAATAACTTCTGATGTAACATAGTGTAGGTTGTAGGTCACATTGAGTACAAATGAACAACTTTTTTAGGTTAGGTTAGGTTGAAGAGAGGAGACGTTTAAACGTCTCATGTCCATGGACATACACTTAAGCCAGTGGTTCGGCCTGTTGTGCGCTCCTTATTTATGATCTTTTTATACCTCACGAGTTACAGAAAATCGGTACTAGACACGAATTTTCTCAGTATCTTCCAGTCATATTCTCTGAGATGAGTCAAGTCTGGTAATATGTCGGACCCGAAATGTTGGGATCTTGCACAACTTTTTTAAGTATTGTATACCTTGAAAATCTCATTTTAGCGTTAAAAACTGCTATTTTTGACTCCTTGTACAAATCGTTTGATTAGACTAATATTTTTAAAACGGGTTTTGAAAGAGGAGTTATAGACGTTTAAAAATATGTGCATATCATGGTACCTTAAATAAAAATGAACAGAGTTACAGGCGAGTAAACTTGCATTTTTTTATAAATTTTCCCATATTGAAGTTATTGATATTTCCTACAATATTTCGACTGCCATATCTGTGTTCTAAATATAAGTCTTCTGAAAGAAAAATCTCAATATCGTTCACAGAAAAAAAGTTATGACGGTTCGAGTAAACCCCATTTTTCAAAATATGCAAAACTTCAACATCAAAGGGTTGTCACTGTTTCCAATTAAAAAAGCAAAAACACACATGTTACACAAATGGGTTACATAATATCGTGCGATACCAAACGCGTTCACCAAATTTCATAAAATTCGGAAGACCTTCGAAAATTTCTCGTTCATTTAAGACTGAATTCCTCACATGTAACAACTCCATATAAAAGCGCTATCAAAATGAAATTTTTTTAAATATTAGCATAACTCACGCAATTTCCCACCAAAAAATGAGCATCCAAAGAAGCAATAAAAATCCCCAACTTATGATCCGGAAGTTGTTCTAATTTGGATTTTCACCAATGAATTTAACAAGGGGTTGTCGCGCCGGGGAAGTACTTCTTTGTCACCACTTTTGCGTAACTCCTTTTAAAGCACTGTAAGATTTGCTTTTTTTATGTTGTATTTATTTGATGAATGTATGTCGTTCTTATTAACATCTTTGGGTCCAGAGATCTCATAATTTAAAAGGAATACAAATGTTGACATAGGGAAGGGAACGTATAAATAATATACTATTGGCCAAAGAGATAAACGAGATAATAAGTAAGTTTAGGACATTTGAAGATGTTTGTAATCTGTATGATGTAGCTTGAAAAGTGTGACCGAATGACCCCATAGTGTAACTTCTAGTAACATTTTCGCAAATGATCAACATTCTCACCAATAAAAAAGTATTTTTATTTTACACTGTAATACATAGCACATTTGTGCGGCGCTATGTATTTTCCGTAGCCCCGGTTCAGAGAGTAGTAAAGTACCACAGTGTGGTACAGAAAGTATGGTAGGGTATATTTAATTACCATAATTTCTTTTAAAATTATTTAATTATAACCTACATCACACTGTGGTACAATTTATTATAATTTTATGCATTTGTTTCTAACACCCAAAATGAGAAGAGATATATAGAACCATCGTTTATTATACCGATCGACGTAGAATCACTTTCTGAACCGATGTAGCTATGTCAGTCTGGGCATGCATTCTTGTAATCAATGTGCTGGTCACAAATATAGTCGGATCTCAAAGAAATTTTGCACATATCTTTATTTTGAGACAAGACAATTCGTATAAAAATTGAAAGACAATCCGTATTTAGATATAGGGCCTGTTTCTGTAACTTATTTTCTTTCGTCTACGGCGAACGATCAAAAATCTCTCAACTATTTGATATCAGTTTAGAACCAGATATCTTAAAATGTATGAATGTTCCTTCGATTTAGCTTATTCCCTCTTCTATAAGATATAATTTCCTTTCGATATTCATGAAATTTGGTAAAGAGTGAACAATATCTGTGTGAACAATATCGGTTCAAATTTACATATAGCCCCACATAGTCGCATGTATGTGTTCCTTCCGATTTGGCATCTAAGCTAAATATAAGTCATATTTTAGTCAAATGTACTATAGTTTGCACAAAGAATTTATTAATCAGAGAAACCACTAGCAAGGTTGGAAAAATGTGTTTTCATGTTTTACTTCAGATCATTATTAAATTTGGCAAAGATTAGTTTATAGAATCATGCACACTGCGAAATTTAATAAAAAAGTGGATACCATTCAGATAAAGGCCAAATTTAAATACAGAATAGAATTTTGCATCTAAAATAGCTGTCAAACACGATTGACAAAAATCAAAACAGCAACAAGAGAACAACTTCGAAGGTTAAATATATGCATACAGTACGTTTTGTTTAATACAATGTGGGTTACGCCTTTTGTGCTTTACCAAAAACGAGCACTTGATGTTACGTCTTTTTTTCTTCAATAAAATCGTGATTTTTGGACGAAAAACTAATTTTCCTTTTTTGAGGGTTACACTCATGGGCATTTCTGATGACGATATATCAACATTTTTGGAAAGTATAAAGTGTTATTAATAAATTCAGTTTTTATCGCAATCCAATGTACTACAATTCCACAATTTAACATATTTCGAAGAAAATCAGTACTTTGAAATGACTTTAGGTCCGATTAATCGACCTAGTCGACTGAATCGAAATTTGGTTGATGAAGTCGACTAGCTTCCAGAATCATTCACTAATTCTGATATAGCCGCCATATAAATATATATATCTTCCCTTTAGCACTATAGAAGCAGTATTTTACATATATTTCATAGCCCTCATATATATGTTCCTTCCGATCGGGACTTTTATCTCTTCAGAAGCTTTATTTTACATCCAATCGTTTTGAAATTATGCATACTAGGGTTAATAATTTATATTCCGAAATTACATTTTTGTTAGTTATTTAGAAGAACTTCACTAAATGTCGAAAAAAAGTTAATACTTATGATTTGGAAGTACTTATAATGTTATTCTTTTGGAAGTACTTCTTTTATTTTTTGCTGGGTTATCTCCGATTGTTGTTAAACCACACTTAATTTAATTATGAATAAACACATTTTCAGAATACTATGTAAAAATAGTACCATTGGTTATAAAATATTGCAATGCGTCACGATCAAAGTTGAAAAATTGAGAAAATTTATAAAAAATCAAGTTAACTCTCCTGTAACTCTGTTATTTTTTATTTACATAAAGTACCATAATATGCACATATTTTTAAAGGTATATATCTGATCTTTCAAAACCCGTCTAATCAATCGATTTGTACAACGAGTCACAAATATTGGGTTTTTAATGGTAACATAAGATTTTGAGGGAATACAACACTTACACATAGTTTTGTTCAGTTTTACTCGATGGCACCAGCGATTTGTTCAATTTTTGTGTGTTAAAAAATCGTAATTTTTGAGTTTTTTAAAGAGATTCCAATAAAATCAACAAAAGTTAATTAAACAGTAGTACTCATTTAAATCAAACTTAAGGTTAATATCAGAAATATGTTATTTAGTGAACGTCCTGCTTATTAGGTCGCTAATATATGAGCGTGTCTGAGATACCTACAGGAGGATTTGGTCAAAGAAAAGTTAATTAAACAGTAGTACTCATTTAAATCAAACTTTAGGTTAATATCAAAAATATGTTATTTAGTGAAGGTCCTGCTTATTAGGTCGCTCATATACTTATCCTGTTATACTTATCCTGTTTCCGTACAGGAAACAGGATAAGTATATATATATATATATTTTTGTTTACTTCACGTTTTTCTCTCGGCCTACACTAATTTCCAAAATGTCTACTAATGTATTTGTTAGGATAATATAAATATTTACTTTATCTGAAATATTTGTGGCTCAGAATTCTAAACAAACCTAAACGTTCAATTAAAAACAATAACATTTTCATATAACTATTTATTGTTGTCGATTGTCAGACACAAATGTAAATAATTCCACTGAAAACTGACTTCGATATTTTTTCCAATAATTTATTCATAGAACAATTTCTCAGTATTTAATAATTAATGTTACATTTGTTTGTGGAGAATTTTAAGCTTTAATGTCATTGTTTATTGTTGTGGAATGAATATTCTGTAGTCACAGTACATGTGCAAATATGACTTTGGTACGCTCAGAAAAAATAGAAACTAAATTCAATGAAACATAATATGGAATTTTGCATATTTTGTACACTCAAAGATTAAAATATTTCCACATGAACTTTCATCGTTCGCTGAACAAACTTATAAATTTTCTAAAAACGAAATATGAAATTTATGAGAAAAACAATTTTGATTTGAATAGTATGGGCGGTGGGCAAGAGGCGGGCCGATTTGATGAAACGTGGCATGCATATTTTGTTCATTCTAGGAAGTGTATGTACCAAATGTTAAGCCTTTTGCTTTGATAGGGAACATTTTGTGAGAAAATGTTGTTTAGATTGTATGGACGGTGGGCAGCGGGCAGGTCGTCTAACTTATCGTGTCTGTCATGATGGGCCACTGCTTATTGGACGGTAAGCCGAGAGATTGAATGTCTTGCGGAATTACTTTTGCTGAAGCTGGGGAGACGAAGAGTAAGCTACCCTGGGATCTCATTTGTTTGGGGACTTAGATAACCCGGGGACTTAGATAACTCTGACATATATGTAGGTTGGCACTATTAATGTAAATCTTATTTGTATTAAAAATAAAGTTATTAGCTGTTAATTACCCCCTCACCTTAGAGAGGAGGGTATATATCATTTGCTACGAACCAAAAGTGTAACACATCGAAGGAGTGACCTAAGACCCTAAGTATGTTCGGCGGAAATTCGACTTGCTTAATTTTAAGTCATTTGAGCAATGTCCGTCCGTTCTGTCTGCTGGCTGGTGCGCACAATAACTCTCGAAAGGTGTAACCGATTTACTTCAAATTTGGAATGCCGTTTCTCTATCTCCGGCTAAGTTCGAAGATGGGCCATATTGGTCTACTCCTTCTAGTACCTTCCCCACAAATCCTCTAAAATTCCACACTTAATATTTGCCTATTAGTCGCTTACACCTCAAGAAAAATGGGCGAAGTTGACACGCCCCTTTTGGTACCTCCCACACAAATGGACCATTTGCACCAAAAGTTAACTGCTTATAGCTTTAATATCAGTTTATAGAAATACTTGAAATTTTGAACACGTAATTTTGTTTCGGATATTCCTGTGTGAATTGTTGTTGTTTCAAAGTGCGAGTGAAAAACACAAAACGTTAAGGATGATAAGCCCGAGTACGGGAGAATTTTTTTCCCCTCTTGCCGAATTCCTCTCTCTACAAAACGCCGATAATCTGCTGAACATTCAGCCAGTGTAAATCGGGATTTAAAGAACCTAATGTTTACCGATTAATAGGCGTATTTATTAAACCCCTTCTGATACCTTCCACACAAGTTAACAGATTAATTCGTGTAATACTATATTCTAAATCACTCACAAAGTGAGGGTATACCTTAGTCGGTTTACCCGACTGAAACTTTCTTACTTGTTAGTATAATTTGTTACCATTGCCAGAGGTAACAATCCTGTCGAGATGTAGAGGCTTAAATGTCTGTCCCTTGTTTTCAGAATTAACATCAACTCTTGACACCCCTTTCGGGCTCATCTGCGACTGTTAATCTCGGAATTGGCAGTGGCTGATCAGCGTTTCGACTGCGGCCATCAGACCGTTGTTGTTGACGGAATGTTAGTTTACCGACGAATTTATACAAACAGAACAACAGCTACAGGAAATATTAAAGCAACATAATGAACTGCAGCAGCATTCGTCCGCAATGGGCGATGAGAGCCCATTTCTGGGTCTCAGCCAGGAAAGCGCCCCCTCTGGTTTCTTAGATGGCATAACCCTATCGGATGAAGAAATAGATATCACAGTGGTATCTGTCGCAACAGGTAAGTTTTCAGCCATGGTTGTGAGACATGGTTTTCTTAGACATGGTTGTGAGTCTGTTGATGCCCACAGGGCCGGACATAGCCGTTACGACAACCCTTATCCGTCAGGATGCCTTGGATATGGTTAACAACAGCTGTAATCTAACATCGGAAAAGGGTAAAGATAATTCCAGAGCGCAGAAAGCCAGATATGACTATATGACAGCCTACTTACACAAATTCGGACAGGACGATGCTCGTCTCTTTGGTAAAGAAATATCATGTATCAAGCTGAACTGAAAATCCGAGAAGTGGTATGAAAGGGAGCACCAACCTAAAGAAGGATATTCCCATCCCCATTCCGGTGGGGAAAAGGACACAAATCCCACACATCCATCACCATAGAGTAGGAAAACCTTATGTTCTTGGTCGAAGAAGGCTGGTGAATAGTTGCCCCCACCCATTCCATCAATGTCGGTACAACAGCAGACTACCTCAATTCACAATCCTGTGGAACGAGTCAGATCTACCGATGAACCTCAGCCTGGTGCGAAGAAGCATGCAGCTGTGGCCCAGAAAGCATTGGGGAAGACTGTAACCTCATACCTGGTGGAAAGTATGATCGAAGAAAGTTATTTCCAAAGAGATATATTTGGGCTGAAACCATCGAACCTGTTATTTAGCCAACATGTAATGGATCTACCGATTTGACTTCTTTTAATTCTAGAATTAACTCCAAAGTGAGAACATCCAATCTCCATCATTAATGTAAAAAGGCCAATGAAACAACAAGGCCAATGAATCAAATTCGCAAGTATTTAGCATTCCAAATTTTTTTTAATTTTTCGTGTGTTAAAAATGAACCATTAGGTTTGGGACTATTCTGAAAACGCCGTTTTTCTAACCACATATATTCTTTTGTGAAATATTCAAAAGCCATGATTAGTCGTTTAGTATTTCTGATGACGATTATGCTCTACAAATCATAATTAAAACCAGTAAGGAAAGGCTAAAGTCGGGCGGTGCCGACTATATAATACCCTACACCACTCTCGTAATATTGAATAACTCTGATATATAAATTTTGTAATTCATGTATAAATTGTTTACATAAATTTACTTTTGGGACATTTTATACTTAAATAATACCCTGTACCACAGTGTGGTGTTAGGTATAACAACGATTGGATCTAAAGAGCCAAATCGGATGAAACATATATATGGGAGCTATAGCTAATAACCGATTTTCTTCAAATTCGGTAGTGTTGGTTCATGGATCAAGAAACTCTACCATTCTAAATTTCAACACGATTGGCCGTAAAATACAGCTTTTATAGGACTAAAGGGCCAAATCGGACGAAACATATATATGGGAGCTATAGCTAAATCTTAACCGATTTTCTTCAAATTCGGCAATGTTGGTTCATGGATCAAGAAACTCTACCATTCTAAATTTCAAAACGATCGGATGTAAAATACAGCTTCTATAGGACTAAAGGACCAAATCGGACGAAACATATATATGGGAGCTATAGCTAAATCTTAACCGATTTTCTTCAAATTTGGCAATGTTGGTTCATGGATCAAGAAACTCTACCATTCTAAATTTCAAAACGATCGGATGTAAAATACAACTTCTATAGAACTAAAGGACCAAATCGGACGAAAGATATATATGGGAGCTATATCTAAATCTGCACCGATTTTCTTCAAATTCGGCAGTGTTGGTTCATGGATCAAGAAACTCTACCATTCTAAATTTCAAAACGATCGGATGTAAAATACAGCTTCTAATGGTCTAAAGGACCAAATCGGACGAAAGATATATATGGGAGCTATATCTAAATCTGAACCGATTTTCTTTAAGTTCGGCAATGTTGGTTCATGGATCAAGAAACTCTACCATTCTAAATTTCAAAACGATCGGATGTAAAATACAGCTTCTATAGGACTAAAGGGCCAAATCGGACGAAACATATATATGGGAGCTATAGCTAAATCTTAACCGATTTTCTTCAAATTCAGCAATGTTGGTTCATGGATCAAGAAACTCTACCATTCTAAATTTCAAAACGATCGGATGTAAAATACAGCTTCTATAGGACTAAAGGGCCAAATCGGACGAAAGATATATATGGGAGCTATATCTAAATCTGAAGCGATTTCAACCAAATTCAATAGCGATCTTAACAGCCGCGAAATACTCTAAACTGCAAAATTTCAGAACGATTGGGGTGAAATTGCGACCTGTAGTCGACGAACAACTTTACATGGACGGACGGACGGACGGACGGACATCGTTAAATCGACTCAGCTAGTGATTCTGAGTCGATCGGTATACTTTAAGGTGGGTCTAGCTGTGTTATTTTAAGGTGTTACAAACCACAGTGTGGTGTAGGGTATAAAAAGGTCTAGCAAAATTGTCAGCATTAATTTTTGATAAAAATAATTCGCGCCCTTTTTTGTTTAGCTAACTAAACAAATATAAACTTTCTTTGAGACTCCCTATATAAAGCCTCAAAAATAATTTATAATTTATAGTAAAATGGTATACATCGGCCAACGTTTTTATATATATCATATACAAAGGTCCCTCCCGCTTTTACTTTTGTTACCTTCTGGGAGATACAAGTTAAATAGCATTAAGTAGTTATGTTATACGTTTAGCTCCGCCCAACTTTTGTCTTTCCTTACCTGTTATTTTAATTTTCTTTAAAGTCTAACCATTTTTAAATCCTTTACTGCGTAATGCGCATACATCGCAAGTACCCACAATACCATTCTCTCTAACACTACATATTTTATGTTAACTTTTAAAGGATTTAGATTTCGAAAACGTATTTTTTTCTGTTGTCATAAAAGGTGATTGTGGGATTTTGTGTTTTCTGTTGTTGGGGGCAAGTGTAAATGTCAGTTGTTTCCCAAGAACCGCGACGGTTTACGGGGGGTTTAAACGGAAATTGTTTTCCAATTTTTTGTCACTACATTTTCCATTTTAAAAATAAATCACGAAGGACTTAGACTTTTTATGTCATCAGTTGGACTGGTGGCAGCCAAAACTGTGAAATAATTTTTGAGTGCCAACACTAAAACAACAAAAAAAGAGCGTAAAAACGTTGCAAAAAACTATACTCACACAGTAGAAATTCAATATTATTTCAGGCACCATTCGTGGTGGCTCACGTACCGCATAATCTTGTAAAAATTGTTGAAACTAATCCTTTTGTGCCGTTCCATGTCACACATAAGCCAAATGTGCGAGCCACAAAAATACCCGTTTGCCTTTGTCCCCCCCTACGCATTACCCCCCACCACAATAGCGCCTAATGCCATTCACAGTCTGAAATCTGGCATAACGTTGCATATAACCTCATGTTATGGTTTGGTCCTTTTATAGTGTACGAGTATTTATTTATGTGTATATGTATGTATAGACAGATGTGTGCGTTTGTATTTATCAACGTCTGTCGGATTTATTTTTAATTTCATTTTGTATATCTTGACAGTTGGTGACATAAACATGCATTTTTGTTTTCGTCTTCTTCTTCTTGGGATGTGTCCTTGTAGATGTTATTTTGTATGTGTGTGTGTGTGTGAATATAACTCATACGGTACGTAATATATCATTTTTCCATCACTCATACCACTTGTAGGTACCTGGGCGGTAAGGACATCTTAGAAGGATTTATGTACATATGTACATTAAATTGGGTTGAGTTCGACTTAATGTGTTAGGCTTCGGAAAATGCATTACCTTTTTATAAGAAAATTTAGGAAATTATTACTAGGGATTCATAATAAAAACTCCTTTATTTGAGCTGCATATTGACCACAAAGACTCAATTCTTTGCGGAAATACATTGGACATCGAAACTTGAATAAACAGTAGAGATATAACAGTTACCTCGCAAAAATTGGTATTCTCGGAAGCCTTCAACAACTTTGGTCAAAAATCAAATGAGGAAACAAAAACCGTCAAAATCACTTTACGAAATCGTCAGCACAAAACTCGAACAGTTGCATACAGATTATGAACTTTTTAGATGAAGAAAATGTTTCAGATAGAGTTATGTACTAATAACAACTTTCATGATATTTTTGCAGTAGGCATTTTCTTCAGAAATCTGCATACTAAAATCCACATACAAGTACATCCCAGTGCACTTAAATATAATGCATTGAGGACCGTTCTCATTATTATATGTACATACAAATTAGTGGACTTAAAAAATAATTGTTAAAAACTGTAGACTATGTCTCCGTCACGTTCTATTTGTTTGCGAAACCAGACCTATGGTATGAAAATGTTAGGGTTGGAACTTTAGGTGACTAACATTTGGCAGAAACATTTCTTATACATATGACTTGCTTAAAATGCTCGATATAGTTCTCATAGAAGAGACCGATTGTATTTTGTACGTCATAGAAGCAAAAACAAGTAAACTCTCCCGAGTATGTATCTTAACTCCTGATATTTTTCCTGTTACGCCATTGAATACGATGTGTTTCTGAGGATATAAAAGATTCGGTCCGAAGAAATACACCACATTTTACTCCTTGATAAGGATTATTACATAACATGAATAAGTAACTCGTCATATCAAAAATTTATTTTTTTTTAATTTAGAAAATGGGAACTTTAATTGTTGAAAGTTTTTTGTTAAAACCTTTTTTTTTTGTTTAGAATGAGGCATACTATTAAAACCAAAATTAAAACATTTTTTTGGTAAAGTTTTTTTTTAGTTTTTTTCTAAAATTCCATGATGGCTAGAAGTGCATAAAACTCGCTTTCACATAGAAGTTTAGTAACTATAGTTCAAATAATTAGAAAATGTTAGATATTTTTCTACAAAAAATTTTCTAAAAAAATACAAAACAATTAGAAAACAAGTAAAATTGTTAAGTTCGGCCATGCCGAATCTTTTATACCCTCCACCATGGATAGCATGTGACCACAATAACTCAAACCTAAAGAAAATAACACCGAAAAACACAAAAAAACAGTAGGAATCACAACAAGTTAGATGCTATATATGGGAGCTACGAGGTATGTTCAAAAAATATCAAAAATATTTTTAATTTCCGCGGGCTACGTGTATTTGATTTTTGATATTTTTGTAGCGTTATGTTGGTACTCATGTCCCTTACTTATGCTGACAAGGTCGGCCATTTTGAATGTTTAGTTAATTTTTGACAGCTGTTGTGCTTGGATGTGTTTTAACTTGTCTTCGATTTTTATCTATTTCAGAAAATGGATCAAATGATCTGCATCAAATTTTGTGTGAAAAACAAAATAAAGTGCGCTGACTGACGCATTCTGAATGTTGACTGTGGCATATGGTGAAGCTACCTTGGACCAAATCAACGTTTATCGGTGGTACAAAATGTTCTTAGAAGGCCGAGAAGATGCGAAGGACGAACAGTGTGTCGGACGCTCGGTTTTCACAGTTTTCTTTGATTGCAGGGGCGTGGTGCATTATGAATTCTTGCCACAGGGTAGTACGGTCAATATAGAATATTACCTGCAAGTTATACGCAAATTGCGAGAAGCAATCCGCCAAAAACGCCCGGATTTGTGGAAGAACAAAAACTGGCTTTTGCACCATGATAGCGCCCCTGCACACACGTCGTTGCTTGTGTGCGAATATTTGGCCAAAAACAACACAGTAATGGTGCCGCAGCCACCGTATTCCCCTGACCTAGCCCCCCGTGACTATTTTTTCTTCCCAAAACTTAGAAGGCCCATGAAAGAACGACGCTACGCCACGATTGAGGATATAAAGACGGAATCGAAGGAGGAGCTGAACATGATCACAAGAAATGATTATTTGAAGTGCTTGGAGGATTTGAAAAAGCATTGGCAGAAGTGTATTATATCCGAGGGGAAATACTTTGAAGGGGACAAACTAGATATTCATGAATAAATAAATATTTTTTTGAAAAAATACAAAATTCGCGATATTTTTTGAACATACCTCGTATATCTAAATATGGACCGATATCGCCCATTTTCAATCCCAAATTACCTGCAGCTAAGGGAAGAGAACTTCGAGTAATAAACTTGGAAAATTGGAAACCTTTCGAAGCCACGAAAAATGAGTTGAAGCACTGGGCAGTGAGGGCTCACAAAACTGTGTGGAATAGCGCAACAGTAGGAGCAACTACAAAGATACTATGGGGTGACCCAAATGAAAAGAAAACAAGGAGTCTTCTGAAACTAAACAAGATTGATATTAGTAAGATGATGAGTGTTCTAACGGGACACTCAAGCTTACAAGCACATCTTCATCGCATAGGATTAGCAGGAAACGACGAATGCAGGGCATTCAGGGAAAACATAGAAACGATGGAACATTTCCTGTGTCACTGCCCGGCTTTCACATATTACCAGACTTGACTCATCTCAGAGAATATGACTGGAAGATACTGAGAAAATTCGTGTCTAGTACCGATTTTCTGTAACTCGTGAAGTATAAAAAGATCATAAATAAGGAGCGCACAACAGACCGAACCACTGGCTTAAGTGTATGCCCATGGACATGAGACGTTTAAACGTCTCCTCTCTTCAACCTGACCTAACCTAACTACCTGCATTTTTTTAAAAGCTGTCATCCTAACGAATAAAACAATGCCTATTTGCAAAAAGTATTTTGATGAATGTATAACTTATGATCCATATTCTCATATAGAGAAATTACAAAAAAAATATTTTTTCATATTTATACCCTACACCACACTGCGTATTATAACTTTGTGCATTTGTTTGTAACACTCAAAAGGAGAAGAAATAGACCCATCGTTTATTATACCGATCGTCTTAAAATCACTTTCTGAGTTGATTTAGGTATGTCCGTCTGTCTGTACATGCGATCTCGACGAAATTGTACACATATTTTTTTTTGCCCAACGAAAATCCCTACTGAATTTTGTTAAATTCGGTTCAGATTTACATATAGTTCCCATATATATACCTCCGATTTGGCATATATGCATTGTATAACATTTTTGATCCGACTTGTACAAAAATTGGCGCAGAGTAGTCTCGTGCACTTAAAGAGAATACAAAATTTGGGGAAGGTCGGTTCATATTTAGATATATGTTCCCCCGATTTCACATGTAAGCGCTGTAGAAACTGTATTTTATATCCGATCAGTACGAAATTTGGCAGAAAGATTTATTACATAAAATAATAGATACCGCCAAATTCGGGGAAAATCGGTTCAGATTTAGATATAGCCTCCATACATATGTTACACCCGATTTGACATGTAAGCGGCTAAGAGACTATATTTTATATCCGATCAGTACGAAATTCGACAAAAAGAGGTTTATTACATGAATGAGCATTCAGGGAAAATCGGTTCAGATTAACATATAACCTCCTTATACTGGGTTTTCCAATAAGAGTGATATGATTTCATTGAAAAAAACACACTTTTTGTTAAGTTTTTTATTTATTGTAAAGTACAATCGATACAATTAAGTACTAAATAAAACGTCATTCAAATGGCCTCCACGACTTCTTCTGCAGGAACGATTTCGATGAACCCAATTTTCGAGCACTTTTTCCACTAAATCAAGTCGTATGTCATGAATGGCACGTTCAATATTGACTTGAAAAGCTTGAAGAGAGTCTGGTTTATTTCGAAAGACCAATGACTTCAAATAACCCCACAAGAAATAGTCTAATGGTGTTAAATCACAACTTCTTGGAGGGCATTCAATATCACAATTTCTTGAAATAATCGAATCTCCAAACGCAACAATTCAATTGTTTCATTTGCTGTGTGGCACGTAGCCACAATGGGTCGGATGAAATTGAAAACACTACTAAATACAATGAAAAACAAATGACAGATCATGACATATTATCCCTATTGGAAAACCCGTTCCTTCTTAAAGATGGATGTTTCTCAATTTAGGAAGAAATATTAATTAATTAAGCGATAATTGGCTGCGATTTATATATACACGGAGGAAAATTGCCTTTTTTGATATGTTTGAATTAAAAGAAAATATAGTTGTAACCAAATTTTTTAAATATTATATATTTTTCAACAAATATATTTTATTTGAAAATCCAAAAATTTTGTTTCGAACGCATATATTAATTTATTACAACAAAATATATTTGCGAACTGACTGTAACAAATAAAATATGTGTTTAGACACAAACAAAGATATTGTTTAAGAATTCTTCCAAATTTCGTGTTATACTCGTACTTTATAGTTAAAAATGTCGTAAGCGTTTGTTTTACAGCACTAATTTTTAATTTATAAATAGTCCAATTGTCAATCCATCAATGCTATTTTTCGTTACCAAAGATTATACGATTTAAATTTTAATAGAATTTTACAAACATATAAAATTTAAAAAAAATTGAACCTTTAATTTCTACAAAAAACTAAATTAAAGCATCTATACATTGCCAAAATATTTAAATACAAATTAATCATTGTTTCGGAAATATTATTTCCATATAAAAAAATATAAGGATGAAAACATAATTTTGTTTAGACCAACATCCTCCCAAACATATAATATTTGTGAGTGTCAAATATTATATATTTGGACTGTACCCTAAACATATGTATGTTTCCAGCAGAATATGTTTGGAACAATATACTACAGAAGCGATTTTTTCAGCGTGTAGCCACATATATATCAAACTATTATCGCAATGACCCTTATCGCATTGTTAGGGAGGTGTAGGGTATTATATAGTCGGCCCCGCCTGACTTGCTCCCATTCCTTACTGGTTTTTATTTTGCCAATTTAGTCTGGGAGGTATCAAAAAGGGCGCGGCAACAAAGCCCATTTTTAAATATACTATGGGTACTATGAAGTGGGTAGTCAAGTGTTTGTATGTGCAGGAATCAAAGTTATAAGCCGTTAACTTTTTGTGCAAAATGGTGCATTTATATGGAAGGGACCAAACGGGCCGTGGTAATAACGCCCACTTTACACGGGATTATAGGTACTGTAAATGTAGTGCATTTCACAAAATGTCAAGTATTTGTATGGACTGGAATCAAAGTTATAAACACTTAACGTTTTGTGCAAATGGTCGATTTGTATGGAAGATACCAAAAGGAGCGTGGCAACTTCGCCCATTTCTCTCAAGATGACTGCGACCAAGAAACTTATACTATGTGTGGAATTGTGAAGGTTCTGAGTAGTAGTATATAAGTTATGAGATGATGAATATCTCACTAAATGTTGACCCTTTGTGGGGAAGGTACTCGAAAGAGTGGACCAATATAGTCCATCTTTGACTTTAGCCTGAGATAGAAAAACACGTTCGAATCGAATTTGAGGTCAATCGTGCGCACCAAACTGACAGACAGAGGGACTGCCTGACGTACATTGCTTAAATGACTTAAAATGGCTCAAAACGGATTTACCCTCCGCCAAATATTCTTGAAGTCTCTTAGGTCACTTCATCGATGTGTTAGACTTTTGGGCCGCAGCATCTGATGAAGGGTATATCCCTTGTTCACAATAGTGGGCGTATACAGGGCCGACTATGTTAAAATTATCTTATTTATACTTAAACTGCTATAATTTCTACATTTATTCATAGATTTTCTTTAAATAGGCATTGTTTTCTTTTTTCTATTTATTATGTTTTATTCGTGCCAGCAAAAATTTTTTTTCAAAAAAAAAGAAATAAAATTTTTTATAATTATTTTGAAAACAGTTACTAAACTTCTGTTTCCACGTGAAAGTGTCTTTACTAACATTTGTATTTCTTATAATTTCCTCTTAATTTAAAGTTTATACCGGTTTTATCTAGTATATACTTAAAAATATATGACCCAAAAGCTAAAGGCACCTTCCAAGTGGGAATTTTAAAGATTTTTTAAACAACAAAATTTACGTTGCTTGCTTGCAACTGTTGATAACGAGTGTCACGGCTCAGAAATCATGATCCAGTATATGTGCTGCCAATTTTGAATACATATTTATACACCGCCATGTATAAAATACTTGTTTCTATATAATAATATAGAAACAAAATGGTCTTGAAGCCGGGAGAGTATCCTAGTTAGAATCACAAAAATTTTCCATAAACATTTTTTATACCCGACAACACACGGTGGTATAAGATATTATGACTTTGTGCATTTGTGTGTTACGCCTAAAAAGAAAGAGATAGACCCATTGTTTCTTATACCGATGAACGTAGAATCACTTTCTGAATCGATTAAGGAATGTATGTCTGTCCATGTATTCTTGTGATCAAAGTGCAGGTCGCAAATATGAAGCGATCTTTACGAAAATTGTTACAGAGGCATTTCTTAGCCTACGGACGATCTATATTAAAATTGGGGCATATCCGTTCATGTCTTGGTATAGCCCCCCATATAAAGATCCCCACCGATGTCACTTCATGACACTATAGAATCAATTGATCTGGCTGAAATGTAAGAATTTACACTTTATATTGGACCTAATGGTCCCTAGAAAAAATGGGACACGTCCGTGTTTTGGTATAGCCCCCATATAAAGGCCCACACCGATATCAGTTCTTGATACTCTACAGAACACATTTTTCAATTGATCTGGCTGAAATTTAAGCATTTATACTTTATATTGCACTTAATCGTTCCTAGTGAAAGTGGGGAACAACTTTCCATACTTTGAAATTGCTCCCATATAAGGGATCCTTCCGATTAGACTTCTTTGCGTTCTAGGGGACGTATATTTTAACCTCATATTCAATTGAATCTCTTAAAAATGTAAAAATGGTGTATATCGGTCCATGTTGCCCCTTATGAAGGTCACTCTTTTTAACATATGTGCCTGGAATTTAGAATTCTACTCTATTTATCCTGCAATTGTTCATAGTAACAATGGTTCTCCATAACTTTGTTGGCAAACTATGGCGGAGGGTATTATACTGTCGGCCCCGCCCGACTTTAGTCTTTCCTTACTAATTTTAATATATTTTTTATTATTCTTGATGTTAGTTTTTGGTATTCGACCTTTTTTCTTACGTGTTTTTGTTCTTGTTTTTTAAAAAATCAAGCTCGAGGTTTTTGTTGTTTTGTTTATTTATTTATTATTTTATTCGATATTTCGATCTTCTTTGAAGATCATTTTCAGGAATTCTACAATTTTATTGAAAAACAAGAAAATTTTTATATAAATAGTATTTATTTTATTTATTTGTAAGTTGTGAAGTGTCGTATTTATATGTTTGCAATAACTTTTTTTATGTGTAGGACACCTTATTTCACCAGAAAAAGATATGCACAACCCTTCGACAAAAATGTTGTTGCATAGTGTAATTTAATAACAAAAATATTTACGAATATATTTAGAGACTGATGGTAAGCAGATTCGTAAGACGGTTTACCAGACTGAACTTTCCGACTTGTTTTTATAACTTTCTGTATAAGTATATCTCCAAAATATTACATATACCTTTTCGAAAAAAATTAAAAAAACATTTTTTTTTTAAATTTAAATTGACGCTATAGAACTTTTGTCTTTCGGAATTTTGTTGCCAATTCCGAAAAGATGAGGTGATAGAAAGTCGACTTAGCATGATTTATAATGGAGGTATCGATATAGAAAATTTTGCTGCCAATTCAGAAAAGTTAATGTGAAGGAAAACGGTACATATTCTGTTCCGATATTCACAAAATACTAAAACAGTGTCGTAAAAAGAGAAAAATCCAATTTTGTTAATGATGTTTACGTATAAACCCACTTTAATGTACCCGAGTATGTGTGTGTGAATTTAAAAACATGTACATAGGAAATGTGCGTAAAAACTATAACACAAGGCCAGATGTATAATTAAAAACAACCAGGAGTGTATCGTGTTATATTGAAATACTTTTAGAGTAAAGTTCATTAGGTCAAGAAATTCCTAGAGTATTACAGGAATATTTAATAGGACTCCTTCCTTCCACGTGTTTCTGTAACTCTTTTCTCGGGGAGGGGGGGGATATATAAATTTAATATGCCAAACATAAGGAATTAAATCAAATATCGGTTACTTTTCAAAGTCGATGAGGCATATATTGGCTTTGTTGAAATTTCCAAATAAAGGGTGTACAATTTTGGGCTTCTTCTGCAAGTGGACTGTAATTTGTTTTCAATAAAACTCCCAAAATTGCAATGATTTTGGCCGTTTTATAAATACATGGAAATACAGAGAAAATAAGAAGGCAAAGAGTTTCAGTTTCAGTGAGAATTCAGTTCAGTTTTATTAGAGAGATCCGGTCTTACCGCTTTCGTTGCTGCTGCACAAGTGGATTTGTGCTGCCCAACGAAAAAACGACGGAGACGCAGTTCAGGGTTTTAGGGAAATTCAGCAACACAGTAACTGGAATCAGAAAATACGATGGAAACTCTTTATCCAATGAGTGAAAGCTTTTCAGAAGAAACAATCACTGGATAAAGAGTTGCCATATGTACAGACTAGACTAAATCTAAAAAGGAATTCAAATATTGATGGTCACAGTGACCGTTACTTAAGCGTATAAATCAACAAACTATATTTAGGAGTTCAGTTCAAAATTCAGTTAGTCTTAAAATTAAATACAATGGTTGAACACGGTTCAACATGCCGCCGCCCTTGCAGTATTGCAACGTTAATAATGGCAAGCCCCGGAGATGACCCATCCAAAGAGAGTGCTTTGGGCGATCGGCATGGTCGAAGAGGTTTGTATGAGGCCGGCTCGCAGAACACGGCATATTTGATCATTGCCCAACATGACCTCAATGTCGGCAGGCTGGAAAAAATGTGGATCGGCCAGGTCGTCGAGGTGACTATAGACGGATTCGAGCTTTTTCTCCGTGGTGATCGCTGGTAACGTGGAGTTGAGCTGCGTTTTCACCATCCCTGTGATCTGTATTTTTGCCGCCAAGTCATGGTAAGACTGGAGATTCACGGTGCAAAATTCCTTGCCATCCTTATTCGTAGTCTGGAGCTCCAGTCTTTCTACCAAACTCTTCAGGATCACGGTATGTGTCACACCCGAATTAAAAAGGAGCCGCGTCTTCTCAGGTCCCGTGGAGGTTAGGACCCGCGCTAAAGCAGTAGGCATGAAAATATGCGTCCGTGGGCGGATGCTCAGGCGCTCGCTCACGGAAGATGGCTTGCGGCTAGATGATGTCGTAGAGCTGGATGCAGCGGATCCTCGACGTTTCGAGTGTTGGCGCGTATTTCCGTCACTGCTTGGAGCGAACCGATCGAAACGTTTCCGTTCTGCGGCTGCGGACGTGGTGGGAGGAGAGTGGTGACGGTGATGATGTGGGCAACAGGTCGGACTTGGCTCTGGTGAAGGTTCCTTCTTAACCGTGGATGGCTTAAGGGGAGCCTTGCGCTTATGACCGTCAGTGTGAAGGTAGGTGTGATGGTTGCTGTTGCAAACCATGCAAGTCTTCCGGGATGGGCACCAATTTCGATTGTGGGAAGCGCACAAGCAGTTGAAGCAGTACCCCTTTTCTTTTGCTGCATCCCGGCGTTCTTGGACCGACATATTTTTGAATTTGGTGCAGTTGCTCAAGAAGTGCCTTTCTTGGCATACGCGACACTTAGGGAGGCTATGAGAGTTGCTAGAAAGTAAGTTTAATTAAATATGTGAACGATAAGTATGGAAAAGCGATTATGCGTTTGGAAGAATACAGAGCTTAACGAGAGGCCTAATTATTGTACCGTTCTGAGTTCGGATTTCAGCAACACGAACTCGAGAATCAGTACCAGAGAAAACTTTAATAACCCGACCTAGTCGCCATTCAGTTGGTGGCATGTTGTCCTCCCGTACAATGACAAAATCGTCTTCCTTCAGATTTTGTTGCGCAGATTTCCATTTATATCTTCGTTGGAGGTCACAGATATATTCCGATTTCCATCGTTTGGCGAAATGAAATTGGATTAACTTCAGTCGTTGCCATTTATTAATTAGCGACAGATTGTCCGAGAATTCTTCTGGTATGCTGACTAAAGCAGCTCCTTTCAAAAGATGTCCTGGAGTTAACGGGTTTAATTCTGTGGGATCTTCGCTCATGGGAGAAAGAGGTCGAGAGTTAAGCACACTTTCTATCCGGACCAACAAGGTTGAAAACTCTTCAAATGTAAATTTAAGGTTGCCCGCGACCTTCTTCAGATGAGTCTTCATGCTTTTAACACCAGCTTCCCATATACCACCCATGTGTGGAGCATTCGGTGGAATGAAATGCCAAGTGAATCCATGCAAATTGTGCTTTTCGACTAGAGATTTCTCAGCTAGTTTTAAGAAGTTTTTGTATTCAGTAATCAGGGATCGACTGGCTCCTACAAAGTTTGTCCCATTGTCTGAGAATACTTTGTTTGGAAGCCCCCGTCGACCAACGAATCTATCGAATGTAGCCAGAAATGCTTCAGTCGATAATTCGGAGCAAACTTCTAAGTGGATGGCTCGGGTAGAAAGACAGACAAATACCGCAGCATAGCCTTTCAGTAGCTTCGCATTTCGCAGCCGAGAGGATTTCAGATCAAATGGTCCGGCGAAATCAATCCCTGTGTGGGTAAATGGTAGCGAAAAATTGCATCTTTCCGGGGGGAGAGCTGCCATTATCTGATTCCTGACTCGGTGTTTGTAAATTGCACAGGTTTTGCAATTTCTTACACAGTTGCGGACAGCGTTTTTTAAGCGAATCACATAAAATTCTTGTCGAATAGCGCGAAGCATACTTTGATGTTCGGCATGTAACAACATTTTATGGGTATATTCGATGAAGAGTTTACAGAATCGTGAGTTTTCAGGTAGAATTATGGGGTGTCGTTCCTTGTAGCTCATATCAGAATTAGCCAGACGGCCGTTTACACGAAGTAATTTATTCTCGTCGAGAAATGGATTAAGTGTTAAAAGTCTGCTTTTCGAACTGATTGCCTGGTTTGCTTCAAGAGCCTGGTGTTCAGCGTGGTAATGGGAAGATTGAGCTATTTTTATTAGACGTTGTTTAACAAATAAGATTTCTTGAGCAGTTATAAAGTTCTTTTGCACGTCACCGCATGGGAGTTTCTGACTTTTCTTAATGAAACGAAACATGTAGCATAAGACTCGCAACGCACGATCAAATGACGAGAATCGGTCTAGAACGTCTTCCAGTTGAAGCTGAGTCTGAAAAGTGGTAACCTTTTTCTCAATCGAAGGATCCTTGATAATCGATTGCTTGGGCCAGAATTCAGCAGATTTTACAAGCCATTTCGGTCCATGCCACCAGAGGTCACTCGAGTCCAGTTCTGATGCTGAACATCCTCGTGTTCCGATATCCGCCGGGTTTTCTGCAGTTGGGACGTGTTTCCAGTTCACGTTACCTACATTATCCAATATTTCAGATACTTTATTGGCTACGAATGTTTTCCAGTGAAACGGCGGTTTACTGAGCCATGCCAAGGTGATGGTGGAGTCAGACCATAAAAACATTTCGGGAAAAACCAAATTTAGGTTTTGACGAACCGATTTCAGTAGACGGGATAACAACGCGGCCCCACACAACTCCAATCTAGGTAGACTGACCGTCTTCAACGGAGCCACTTTGCTTTTAGATACCAGCAAGTGTGAGGAAGTTACATTTTCGGAAGAATTTGACCGAATGTACAGACAAGCACAATACGCCTTCTCAGATGCGTCGCAAAAACCGTGAATTTGAACATGAGTATCAGCCGTATACTGTACCCATCGTGGAATTTTGATGTTTTCAATTTCGTGAAAATTAGAAACAAACAAATTCCATTTTTCGAGAGATTGCGGCTTGATTTCTTCGTCCCAGTCAGTACCATCTATCCACAGTTGTTGCATCAAAACCTTCGCCACTACGATAATTGGGGCTAGCCAGCCCGCTGGGTCGAATATCTTTGCCACTATTGACAAAATTTTTCGTTTCGTTATCGGTGTGGATGGTACAGCAATATTTGCCACCTTATAGAAAAATTCATCATTCATCGCATTCCAGCGAATACCTAGTGTCTTGGTCTCACTGGCATCCTCCAGTTTCAGAAAATCTTCATCGAGAAGATCCTCCGGGGGCATGTGTTGAAGTATTTGAGTGTGGTTCGCAGTAAGTTTTTTCAGAGGAAAACCAGCAGATTTTAGCAAATCAATCAGTTCTAGCAAATGTGATCTCGCTGCAGTAACAGAATGTCCACCAGATAATACATCATCAACGTAAATTTGATTCTCCAGAATGCCTGCTGCGTTTGGGTGAGTCGTCTTTCCGTCCTCACTTAACTGCAATAAGGTTCTTATCGCAAGATATGGTGCACAATTCACCCCAAAAGTTACAGTTTTCAGGCAAAAATCGTCAACCTCACGGTTAGGAGCCATCCTAAAAAGGATTCTCTGAAACTGCCGATCTTCTTCATGTACCCAGATTTGGCGATACATCTTCTGTATGTCTCCGTTAAAGACGTACTTGAAGAAACGCCATCGCAGAATTACATTCATCAGGTCATTTTGTAATGTAGGGCCAGTATACAGCACGTCATTTAACGAGAATCCACTGCTAGTTTTTTTAGATGCATTGAAGACTACGCGAACTTTTGTGGATTTGCTTTCTGGTTTGATCACAGCATGATGAGGCAGATAAAATGAGGTAAAAGAAGAATCTTCAACGAGTTCAGTCTGGGTACTGGGTTCCATGTGATCCAGTTTCAAGTACTCGGACAGCACATTTGAATATTCCGAAGCTAGTTCGGTGTTATTCTTTATGGTTTTCTCCATCCTAAGAAATTGGCCCAGAGCAGATCTTCTTGACGAACCAAGATGGGTGTCCTGAGGCAAATTTTGTTTGAACGGCAACCTGACGGTGTATTTCCCGTCACAGTGACGACTAGTTGTAGCCTTGTAAAATGCTTCGCACCAGAGATCTTCCTCAGATTGACTTTTGTGGGCAGGTATTTCCTCCAGTTCCCAAAACTTCCTTACTTCATCGTTCAATGAATCAGGAGTTGCGACCCAAGACGCGAACGAGGTTACGGATCGAATAGATGGTGGACCACTGATCAGCCAACCGAACTCAGTCTCTTGAGCCAAAAGACTTCCGCAGACTTTCTTTTGAACTCCAGATTTCAGAATCATCGGTAGTACATCACTCCCCAAGAGCATGTCGATCTGCGCGGGTTTGAAAAAGTTTGGATCTGCTAGATCCAGACGATCTAGGTTTGACCAGTCCGAAATATTTGTTGGGAATGCAGGCATCAAGTGATTGAGACTTGATATTACGATTGCATTCATATCAAGTTTAAAATCAGATTTTCTAGCTTTCAGAGTCAACCGGCAGGATCTGGTGGCATTTTCCAGAACTGTACCACCAAGTCCTGAAATCCTCGTGAAGGATTTTGTCGTTGAGATAGAAAACTGATTTACTATCCTATTAGATATGAATGTCTGCTGGGAACCCTGGTCAACGAAAATTCTAATGGTGAATGTGATTCCGCGGTGTTCAATGTCAACCAAGGCAGTCGGCAGGACCGTCCCTTCTCCGGAATCAGAAAAGTAGTTTTGGACGTTAGGTCTAGCAGCATTAGCGGTAGCTGACGTGGTCGGCTGTTCATCATATTGCGTATCAATATGAAATGATGCTGCATGGGATTGCAATTCCCGCCGATTCTGCGAAGAGCCTGGGCCGCTTGACCCCGAAGTTACATCCTGACGTCCAGCGTGACCAGATTCAGGATGTAAAATCGTATGATGAGGCTGTTGACATTTTTGGCATAATCTCTCGCTTTGACAATTTTGTGTACCATGTCCGTAGGACAAACAGTTTTCACAAACTTTGTTAGCAGAGATGAATTTTCGTTGTTCAGTCAGTGACCAGGTTCTGAATTTATGACAATTCCGTAATGCATGGTTCTGACGGCAGACTTTGCATGGTCGAAAGTTGGCTTCAGATTTAGTATGGTAATTTTGTGACTTCTGAGGGGGTGCAGAGGTTGCTGGTTTTCTCATATCAGATATAGATTCCAACATGTTCAGCCTTTTCGATATAAAATCGTCAAGTTGATCCCAGGTCGGTAACTGTTTGTGATCATCTAGTGAATTCTCCCAGGCAGTTAACGTCTCTTCTGGCAACTTTGAAGAAACCCAATATACCAAGAATGGATCCCAGGCAATGACGGCTATGTTGTACGTTCGCAGAACAGACAGACAATTGTTAATGGTATATTGCAAGTTTCTCAAAGATTTTCCTCTCTCAGAATGTACAGTTTCAATTTCGAAAATTTTTCTCAATTGATGGTTTATGAGAATACGTTTATTTTCATAACGTTGTCGTAGAGATTCCCAGGCTAGCTCAAAGTTATCATCAGTCAGAGCAAATTGTTTAACAATTTGACTAGCTTCCCCTCGGGTTTTCGCTCTCAGGTGGAACAGTTTCTGGGCAGGAGACAATTTGGGATGTTTGGCATAAATGGCAGAGAACATGTCTCGAAAACTTGGCCATTTATCATAACCGCCACTGAATAGCTCAGTATCGCAAGGCGGAACCTTCAACGAAAAACCTTCATCACCAATCATGGAATCTGGTTTTTCCTTTGGGGTGGACCTCTCAGACTTTCCTTTCTCAATGTGTACCAAGTCCAGAATTGCGGCCTTGCAATTCTTGTAAGACTTGCATGATTCCGAAAAGATGGTATGAATTGACTTGCGTGAGTCCTCAGTACTCGCCACGTCATCTGAAGTCATCTCAGATTCGTAAATATTGACCAGTTGGCGCCAACGCCTTTCCAAATCATCGAGCTCAACCTGCAAGCTCGATGCAGTATGCTCTTCGAGTGGAATCTCATTGAAGTTAGAGCAGAACAGATCAACTTGATTTGAGAAAAATACGAATTTTTTCGAACTCATTTTGATATGTCACGACGGGAAAGAAAAGAAAAAACAAAAAAAACAAAGACTTATGTGACTGGACTTCCAGATATTCCCACGGAAAAGTCAGGTGAAGAAATTGACGAAGAGCACCAAAAAATATTCACAGAGTAATATTTTGGGCTTCGCTGTACAAGAAAAAATAAGATTTCGTAAAATATATACGATGCAGATTTTACGGGCAGGAATTGCTGGTCGTTTTCGAGCTATTCTCTATTCCGATATTGTAACCAGTACACAATATTGCGAGATAACTCTGAACAAAACTGAAACCAATGCACAAGAGAATTTGAGAAGAGTGTTAAGGAAAGGAAGCAATGCTTTCTGTCGAACTTTAATGTTGAATTTCTATTTAAAGTGGCCACAAATTGGACTTCTTAAGCAGAAATTATAATCGGAATGAAAAGTGATGATATGAGAACGAATCTTTCAAATATCCAATCGTATTTTGTCTGTTACTTTTAGATTAAAGCTTTGATACCCAGCCAGACGATGAATCAAATTGGTGTACTTACACAAAATAGTGCAAAATCAGCTTTTGGACTTGGGGACAGAGAGTTTCTCTCGCCTGTACAAACGACCCTCGTACGTAAAGAATTGTTTATGCCCAGCTGATTTGTGGTAGCCAAAAATGACAAACTGTCCTCAGTACAATTTTCTTCAAAAATGGTATGATTTTTGTACAAAAATCATTATTGGGCAGTAGTAGTCTGCTCGGGTTGAAATTAAAAAAGATGGAAATTGCCCAGCAATATGTTGTTATTCTCTTGATTATTATTTTTTTTTGAATAAATTTATTAGGTATAGGTAAGTGCAGTTTAGGTATTCTTGATTTAGAATAAATTTAAGTCAAAGTTTTCCAAATTTCAGTTTAAATTTGTCCTGATTTGACTTGCTCTGTGCAATCAAACATGTCAAAAAAAAAACTTGGTTTGGTTATAGTACACTAATGTGTTGATCTTCACATCAGTCCTTGTGAAATATTATCCCAGATATGATTGAAGCCTAGAAAATCGATATTACGAGACATTACCCAGTCTCCTACCGAAATCTCATGGATAAAAAACTTCTAAAATGACAGTGTGTTATTTGTTGTGCCTACTCCTCCTTTCGCCTTCAGTACTGATAAAGGATAAAATCAGATCTGGGAGCGAACCAAACTAAAATATATCTACAAATATTCTATATTTGAAACGAACTTTAGCTAGATATACCTGGTTTTGGTAGAGACCGAATTTTCCTTTATGGACTTCGAACAAAACTACCAGAAGTTCCTATTTGACTTCAATTTTGTTCCGATAGAAAGTTTTTTTCTTTCTTTATTTGTACGAATATTTCTTTCGGTTTTAGTTTGTGAACATTTGTTCTTTTTTTTTTTTTTTTTTTTTTTGCAGGCACAGCGATAGATGGAGACCAGAGAGTAATGCAATAAAGAAATTAAAAATAAACAGTATGTGAAGTAAATCTTCCAATTTCTCGTATTGTACTCCTTAAACGTTTACCCCAGAATCGGACGCACACAACAAGAAAAAAAACTATTTTTTTTAGTATTATTCAGACGCTGAAGAAAATTCGATTCTGAAGTCTTTTGTCCCAAAACTGTTCTGCTTGACACATATATATTTAGGGCACACTCGAAAATAAATTATACTTGGCACAACCACATAATATATATTTGGGATATGCCGTTCTGAACAATTGCTCGTTTCTCTCCAAATATGTTTAACTGGCACTATTAATTCCGAAAACGATTGGTCTATCTATTCTTTATGTATTCTGACAACGTTCGGTGAAGTGCGTTGTAAGTCAAAAACTTCAGTAATCCAACGTTTTTCTTTTACTGCCTCCGGTTTTTTTTTTGTTAGCCGAAATGTTTTATTAAATCGTGCAGTTTTCCATAAACAGCAAATAGTCTCTAGTATAAATCAGTAATATACAGATTACAATGTAAAAATCGTAGATAATTCAGCACATTTTCGATCCTCTATACATAAATTATTTTTGGTCAAATTCCAAAAAAATTGTTTTGTTTTATTATATTATTGTGTTTCTCAAATATGTGTCGTTGCAACAAATTAACGTACGCATCCCATGTAGATTGTTGATTTTAAAAATGTATTTGTTCAAAAGATGTGTAATACTTTTACGTTGGTGTTCCGAAAGTATTAAAGAAAAAGAAACGATGCAAATATTAACCTTGGGCACGCCGGGTACACAACACTAACCAATTTGGTTTGAACTCCTCTTATCAATCTCAAGAAACTCCAGTCAGTTGTCAATGGATATAATTATTGTCTTAGGCCATTAACGATAAATAAATGAACTAAGAACTAACTATCGGATATAGTTGTCACATTCCGTTGATGGGTATTAGAGACACAAGAAGAGATTTTCCTTTTAAGAATGCGTAGTATTTTTTTGTGGTATATTTATTTATTTTTTCATTCCTCAATTACGGCTTGTCGCCACTGTCCCATACCAAGAAATAATAACCAAGCACCAGTGCTTCCGTTGGTGATTCTCGACTGATTACTTTTGATTTTGAGCTCTTTTTCTCGAGAATGTTTTATGGAGTGACCCAGTTGTAAAATTCTTTTATTCCGATTTCATTTAATGTACCAGATATTACTAATTATTGCATAAAAAGTTTCCAATTACGAATATGCAACAGCAGAGTCAATCCGTCGTAAAGAATGGATGTTTATTTTAAATTGGTTAATTCATTTTAATTTTGATACTGCATGAAATTATTGTCTTTCACATCGACACAGTAAATTCATGAAGGATTTATTTTTATTTAAATTCACCATAAAATTTAGTTCTTGTGTATGGTAAAAAGTTTGTAATTAATTAATTAATTTTATTTATTACTTTAATTAATGTATATTGATTTCATATATTTATATAAATATTATTATGGACTGTAGATCCATAGGTCGCTGGTTCATATCCGGCTCGAAGGACCATGTACAATTTTGGGCTTCTTCTGCAAGTGGACTGTAATTTGTTTTCAATAAAACTCCCAAAATTGCAATGATTTTGGCCGTTTTATAAATACATGGAAATACAGAGAAAATAAGAAGGCAAAGAGTTTCAGTTTCAGTGAGAATTCAGTTCAGTTTTATTAGAGAGATCCGGTCTTACCGCTTTCGTTGCTGCTGCACAAGTGGATTTGTGCTGCCCAACGAAAAAACGACGGAGACGCAGTTCAGGGTTTTAGGGAAATTCAGCAACACAGTAACTGGAATCAGAAAATACGATGGAAACTCTTTATCCAATGAGTGAAAGCTTTTCAGAAGAAACAATCACTGGATAAAGAGTTGCCATATGTACAGACTAGACTAAATCTAAAAAGGAATTCAAATATTGATGGTCACAGTGACCGTTACTTAAGCGTATAAATCAACAAACTATATTTAGGAGTTCAGTTCAAAATTCAGTTAGTCTTAAAATTAAATACAATGGTTGAACACGGTTCAACAAAGGGTTTTCCAACAAGAGGTGTTATTTTGGTATTCAAAGAAAAATGCAATTTTTTGAGATAAATGATCGGATGTTTATTTCATAATAAAGAGAAGGGTATGCCGTTAATAATGAAAAACAACATCAGCCAAATGGCCACCACGACCACGCTTGCAGGACCATATCCTTTTCATGAAATTTTCCATAACCAAATCGCAAAGTGGCTGCCCTATGTCCTCGATAGCCTCACGAATTCTATCTTTGAGGTATTGAATCGACGCTGGGCTGTTGGCGTAGACCTTATCTTTCACGTGGCCCCAACGGAAGATGTCGCAAGGTGTTAAATCACAAGATCTCGGTGGCCAATTGTGATCACCTCTTCGAGAGATAACACCGTCCGGAAACTTTTCGCGTAACAGAGCAATGGTTTCGTTGCTTGTGTGGCATGTAGCGCCGTCTTGTTGAAAGTAAACGCTGTCCAGATCAATACCATCCAACTCCGACCATAAAAAATCATTAATCATCTCTCGATAGCGCAATCCATTCACCGTTACTGTTGATCCAACCTCATTTTCGAAAAAGTAAGGTCCAATGACCCCGCCGGACCATAAACCGCACCAAACAGTCCCACGTTGAGGATGGAGAGGCTTCTCAACAATAACTCTTGGGTTTTCCGAGCCCCAGATGCGACAATTTTGCTTGTTGGCGTAGCCACCGAGGTGGAAATGGGCCTCATCATTCAAGATGATTTTCGATCTTTCGAATTTTAATAATTTCAGTGCGTTGTTGAATCGTGTATCATTTCATTTTTAGTAATGGCGTAGTTTCTACTTGTCAAATGTCAAAGAATAAAAGCTTCAAAAGTGACAGCTACCGAAATACCGGGTGATTCAAAATAACACCTCTTGCTGGAAAACCCGTATATGTTATGTTAATGGTGTATGTTGGTGTAGGGGTGCAAAAGGGGATTCGTGTGGTAATGAAAATAGAAGAAATAAAACGCAATAGATTTTTAGTAATTTTAAATATAAATATGGGGGGATCTTTATTTGTTGTGTTTTCAAATAAACAAGGATTTATTACCGTGTATGAGGTTGGAGACAATGCCTGTGTGCGCGAGCGTAGAGCGAAACGACAAGTGGTGAACGCAGAGACTCGTTACAGGTGTTCGACTACCATAGATTTTGCGAATACAAAGAGAGAGAGAGAGAAAGACCCGAAGATGAGCAAGGCAGCCACACAACAACCACCACCCATAGGCAATCCGCACTCTACACATCCGTACTAAGCGAATTAGGTCTCCGAAGAGAGGTGTAGAGGAGATTCCAGTGATGTCAATACGCAACAGGTATTGATCAGGCTCGGGAAGTTGAGACAATGCTGCGTACGTGAACATTGCCGGCCACCTTGCAACATCCGACGATGTTGTAATATAAAGGAATGGAAATAATCTACAACTACAACTAGGATTAAATAAGTACATAATAAGGAACGCAAATTCAGTTACAAGTGATCATTTAAAAATTCAATACGTATTTCAAGGCTAAATTAAGAATTCACAAATTTATTAATATTGACGAGTTCAATAAATTAAAATTTCAAAATTAGTTTGAGTTCATAAGGACTTCGACAAAAGTGAAGTTTGATGGCGCGATCATTATTAGCTGAATAGATTCAGAAACTAGATGCAAACTTCAAGATTTGAAGTGTTTCAAAAAAAAGGATTCGAGTTCGTATAAAGACGAGAGCAACAAATTCTAAGGATAATTCCAATTTCATTTATAATCGTACATTTACGCGTTATAAACGTTTGCAAAAAGCGAATGGTATGTCAGAAATGTGACCAACAATATTCTGTTGTCGGGTTGAAATGATAACATATTCCACACGAATTCATATAGATGGTGCGACGAAAAGTACATACGAAGGTTGAGACTAGCAAGTTATAAACCAAAGCCTACGTGAAATTCGAAATTCGACTACCAGTCCACAGCTGTGCTTGTAGCATGAATTTCACGAAAGGCGGGTGGTAGCGAACCAGTTAGGATGTAACCAAAAATTGTGTTCTGAGCCAGTGACTCGAGAACAATCCGCGGTGGTTCACACAAAAGAATTCGCGGATAAAAATCCGCGCCAAGGAGCAAATCTACAGGACCGTCATCGAATGAATCTGCCAATCCAAGACTGGGGAGACGAGATCTAAGGTTGGTAGCAACAGAAGGTGATGGCAAGTTGCCAGAAATGTTCGGAAGAACTAGGGCTACCGTTTCTAAGACGAGCGATGGACCTATAGGTGAGGAGATTTCAAGAGAGCAAATTTCTCTTGAATTCCCAAGTAGAGTATAGTTTACGCCTGAAACACTAGCGTTCGTAGAACGCATTGAAATTCCCAATCGTTTTCGAAAGCGGTCCGTAATTAAGGACGTCTCGGAAGATGGGTAAATGAGAGCTCGAACAGGGTACGTAATACCCCGGTGAATGATATTTACGGTGGCGGTCCCCAAGAGCACATTCCTATCCTGGGTGGTATGAAATACGTGGCGATTCATAACGGTGAGATTATCCGCATTTGAAGTGGAAGCTACATTATCTAGATTTTGATTAGGAGAGGTACCACTAACAACAGGGGTTGGCGACGAGACAGTTGAGGAGGTAGAGCTAGACGACGAACCAGTTGAAGAGGCAGAACGATGACGGCGCTGTAGGAGGGTGTGATGCCTTCCATTACACACATTACAATTATGAGTGCTAGAGCAGTCTTTAACGGAATGACCCCGTGAAAAACAATTAAGACAAAGACCTTGTTTCTTAACTTCAGCAAATTTCTTATCGAAGGGAAACTTCTTGAACCGAGGACATGACAGTATAGGGCGGATTTCATTGGGGCAAAAACTACAACAATTTTTGTAGGAAGATTTCGAATTTCCTAGAGCCGTCGTATTTGTAAAATCCGTACTGATTTTTCGAGACTTGGGGACTTTTGATGAATCGATGCCTTTGATGTCGCGAAGACACAACAGAGTTTGAACTCTTTCCGTAAGAAAAGAATCTAATGCCTCCCAGGAGGATAACGACGACTTGTCCCTGATACTCTGTTCCCATAGAGTAAGGGTGAGCTTTGGCAATCTCTGGATACAAAGAAATACTAATATAGGGTCCCAGTGGACCGTGACAATGTCATATACGGCCATTGCCGATAGACAACCGTTGATACCACGCTGCAAAGTCTTCAAGCCAGAACTTGTCTCACTTTCTAATATCGGAAGGTCAAATAGAAGCTTGAGGTGATTATTCACCAGGATACGCTCGTTATCATATGTATCCTTCAAAGCTTTCCAAGCTAGATCGAAGCTTCGATGGGTGAGGGGAAATTTCTCAACATTTTCTCTGGCCTCACCGCACGTTTTCCGACGCAAATGACAAAGCCTTTCGATATCGCTTTCGAAAAACCGCCGTAAATAAGTCCCGAAATGTGGGCCACGAAAGAAAATTGCCCTCAAAAACGTCAGTGTCACAAGGTGGGGTCGAATGAATTATGCCCGCGTGCCTAGCACTATTTCTTAGATCTAAATTGTTCGAAGTATCGGCTTGAGTACCGATTTCACGAGACGTGTGGGTGGAGGTACTCATATTGTTCAACTGGTCAGTATTGCGCGTATCCCCGAAAGGTTGTTGTGCCAATGAAACCACTGAACCACTCATAGTCGAACTCAGGGATGTTCTACGAGAGCGTTTGAACATCGACAACTTTCTCTTTATAGCGGCGAGGCATTGTATGTACGTCTGATAAGACACGTCGTACTTGGTGTTCGCCAAGTCCATATCATCTTTCCCCGCGTCAGGAGATGATTGCAAATAGTCCAGACATTTCTGAAACATTTCTCGAGTTTTAGACCACATATTATCTAACTCTGTACTACGAACCTCAAGATCATAAACATCGAGGTCTTCTTCCTTCAGAATACGGAAAGACGAATCAAATTTCAGTACAGCGCTGATGAAAAAATCAAGGGGGGTAAGCGGCATTTTGAAGAAGATAAGTAAAAAGTTAACTAATTAAAATTCCCAAGAAATGTTAAACCAATTTCAGAATAACACACGAAATTGAAAATTCAAACCTGTCGCGAAGGCCCTAAAAATGAAATGGTTGTAAATTTTTCAAAAAAATCTATGAAATGGGAAGCGGAAAACGAAATCAAATCAAAATGACCAAACGCTCCAAAATAGCAAACAACAAAAGTAAATTTGAGCACAATCAAAAATTTCCGAGAAAGTCAAAAAGAATATTTTTTTTAAAACTTATATGAGACGAGTTGACCGAGTGTAGGGTGCACTACTGCCGAATCGCGACTTAGAAAATTAAAATGCAAAAACAACACGTTCAAATAGCAAAAAAAATTTCAAATATATTTTTTTCCAATCAAAAAAATAAAGACAATGTTCTTTTACGTGTATGTGTCAGCAGGCTGTAGGGTGTACATGTATGTATACGATCGCTGGTAAACAAATAAACGAAATGCAATTGGTGGTGTTCTTATATACTTCGGTTATTGACCGATGCTTCAAATTGGCGCTTAGATGATTACAAACTGCGGACTGCAACGACGTTGTTGCTGTAATCTCAACCAAAGCAGTGGCGATTGAACGAAGAGAAAAATGAAAAAAACAAAAAAACGAAAATACCAAAGCAACACCTCTGAATAAAAGGACGATATACACAGTGTATAGGATCGTTAGAAACAATTTGCCAATATCCAATCGAATTCCGACGAATAAATCGATTGATTTGCAACGAAAATTAATTATTTTTATTTATAACACTATACGAACACCGATAAATGAGAACGATAGTGGACTGTATTTTAAACGACACGCTCGGTAGGGTGTTTCGAAAACGACCAGTATCACAGAAAAACAATTTATTTTATTTTCTTGTACTTGTTCTTGTTATTGAAAAACAAAAACGAAAACGCGGTGCTCACTTTTTAACTGAGTTTACGTACCTGATAATGAAGATGACGATGATTAGGATGATCATGAAGTTATTGCGATGTGTTGGTTTAGCGATGATAGGAATGGGGGGTGTGTGATGTCCGTATGCCGACGAATCCCTTCAAAACGAAAAAAAACCACACGATTAACGATGCTAATTCCAATCCGGCTCGAAGGACCAAAATGTTGGTGAAGGGGTGCAAAAGGGGGATTCGTGTGGTAATGAAAATAGAAGAAATAAAACGCAATCGATTTTTAGTAATTTTAAATATAAATATGGGGGGATCTTTATTTGTTGTGTTTTCAAATAAACAAGGATTTATTACCGTGTATGAGGTTGGAGACAATGCCTGTGTGCGCGAGCGTAGAGCGAAACGACAAGTGGTGAACGCAGAGGCTCGTTACAAGTGTTCGACTACCATAGATTTTGCGAATACAAAGAGAGAGAAAGACCGGAAGATGAGCAAGGCAGCCACACAACAACCACCACCCATAGGCAATCCGCACTCTACACATCCATACTAAGCGAATTAGGTATCCGAAGAGAGGTGTAGAGGAGATTCCCGTGATGTCAATACGAGTACGTGAACAGTATATTTAGTATCTTTATTCAGCTTATATTCAGACTTTAAACCCGTCAAGATCTTTTCAATAGTTTCATTCTTCCAAAATATTTATTTAAAGGCAATTATTCAAAATAGTATACTGTGCTCTTTTTAAATTGATAATTCACCACTGCTAAAATAAAACTATACTTGAGGAAAAAAAGAAAACGTCCATACGTCCACAATTGTAAATCTGTTTCAGTTTATTTTGGCAAAATATATTGTTTATTGCAAAGTCAGAGAATTATCTATTAGAAGGATCTCAAAAGTATTATGAGTTTTTCTTTACATTGTGTTTCAGGGAAATAAACTTAAAATGCAAGCTGAAATAAGACTAACTATAAAAAGATGCATATGTATTTTCTGACTGGCAATTACAGATAAAATGTTTCTAAGACTATTACTGTGATTTTCCTTAAATTTTATTTCTATTTCCAAGTCATCGTCATATTCTAGCAAGAAGATAGTAACATTAATGAAATAAAATTCTTTTAAATCGCATTCCCCATAGTAAGAATATCTTACGTTATCTTACTAAATGGAATCGTTATTGCAAAGTCTGCAACAAGTTTTATTTCAATTAATTATATTAACTGACAAACTTTATTCAAATTCTTTTTCGGAGGAAAAGTAATTCGATAACGTTACAGTTAATGTATGTTCTGTCGTTCTCGTTCTCGTTCTGATTCGGCAATTCATGTCTCAGTGAATATATGTATGCAGATACTTATGTTCGAGAATATTCATTCATTTGCTTTAATGAATTGAAAGTGGTGGGGTTTTTACTGCAAATTATGCATTATTTCTGCCAGCCAAATTTGTAAGAGTGTCTCCTTACATCTTCCATCAAAGTCATCATCATTCCAGGAACATTGGCGACAAGATGCAGGAGGAAAAGGACGAGTACAAAAACAACGATGACATAGTCTAGTCTCGAACCATGCTTTGTATGGAGCTAGAGCAGGAGTAGCAGACAACATCAGTAATGAAAAGCATAGTGATTACATTAAAACTATTTGTGAAGTTACAAAATAAAATATAAAAAAACAAAGCCACTATCTTAAACGCAATGCCGTGCAGCAGTATTTTCGCATACCCAAATCATCATCTCTCGCATAGCGGAGCTGTGGAACTGTTGAACAGCGTGCCGTGGCGTGGCGCCGCTCACAGCTCCTGAGTAAATGTAGACGAAGTACATAATAATCTTTTATAACTCAAATAAAAAGTAAAAGTCAAGCGTGAATTGCAAGTAAACTTTTGCTAAAAACATTTCTTCTTCTGTTGCTTTCAGTGGCTCCTGCGCGCTTTGGCTGCGACTACAACTTCAGCTCCTGTAGACGATGTAAAGTACTTTTCCACTTTTATATGCTGCTATTTAGAGAAGAACTTTGTTCGTTCGTGCATCCCTAGAACGATTCGAACTGAGGTTGAAAACCTGGAGAACCGGTTAGCTATTCAATCCATAAATAATCTTAACAAAATTATATCGAATTTGCCCAAACTGTATATAAAGTAGGAAAATGTAAACCGTCTAAGGTATACCATCACTTTGTGAATAATGTTATACTCGTATGGATCTCTGTGTGTGGGATCCACTTAAGTGGAGGAGGGCAAAAATACTAGAATACGGCGAAAGTTAAACAATACTTGAATACAGTGAAAGCCATGCCTCCACCATAGGATGGGGGTATATTCATTTTGTCATTCCGTTTATAACACCTCTAAATATTGATCTGAGACCCCATAAAGTATAAATATTCTTATTCGTCGTAAAGACGATTTAGCCATGTCCGTCCGTCTGTTGTAATCACGCTACAGTCCGTAATAATAGAGCTAGGTTGATCAAATTTGGTAGAAATATTTCTTATAGTTGCAGGTTGTTTGGGATCACAAATGGGCCATATCAGCCAATGTTTTGATATGGATCCCCTATAGAGTTCGCTCCAAAATACGGATTTTGAGCAATAGATACCACATTTTTAAGGCATTTTTGCTGAAACTTTTGAGTTAGTATTCCATTTTGACTAGAATTCATCGCAGTCAAAATTTTGCAAATCAGTCACCCTATAGAGGTCGCTCCAAAATATACGCATTTAAGCTATAAATACCATATTTTCTAAGCATTTTAATTGAATCTTTGCAGTTTGTATTTAAATAAGACAAGAATTCATCGCAGTAAGCATTTTTAAATCAGTTCATATTTTATTATATTCCACCTATAGATGTCGCTCCCAAAAAGCTTATTTAAGCCATAAACACCACATTTTCTAAGAAATGTTGCAGAAACTTTGCAGTTTATATTATATTTTGGCAAGAATTCATCCCGGTAAAATATATACAAATCAAATTTTATTTTGTTGTAGTCCCCGTGTAGATGTAGCTCTCATAAAAAATATTTTAAACCATAAATACCACATTTTCAGGTGAAGAGTTTGGCTAATGAATTTGCGGCCTAAAAATTGGGGCGTTCGTTTTTTAAATAATTTACTTAAACAAAAAGGATCGTTTCATGATTTGCTCCATATCCAAATATTTTTCCAGTAATACAAATTGAATGCAATCCATGGTGGAGGGTATATACACGGGGCAAAATCGCCTTTTTTGATATGTTTGAATCGAAAGAAAATATTTTCGGGCAAATAAATTTTATTTGAAAATCAATAAAATATATTTAGAACCCATATGTTAATATATTAAAATAATATATATTTGCGAACTAATTTTCTCAAATAAAATTATTGTTTATGAATATTTCCAAATATATTTTATTAAAAAAAAAGATTTTCAAAACTTTGCTGCTTTTTCGAATTATAGTTTTAATTTTTTCCTTGTTTTCGAATTATGCATTCCTATTAAAAATGACATACTTACATTAATTACTATTTGAAACCACTTATTTTTATTTTCTAAGTATTCCAAGTCATTATTTTCAATTATAAAGAAATTTTACTAACATTAAAAATTTCTAAAAATTACCTTTAAAACAAGCAAATAGATCTTTGTTTGTTTGTAAAAACCAGTAAGGAAAGGCTAAAGTCGGGCGGGGCCGACTATATAATACCCTACACTACTCTCGTAATTTCAGAGTTATTCAATATAACTCTGAAATATAAATTTTGCAATTCATGTATAAATTGTTTACACAAATTTACTTTTGGGACATTTTATACTTAAATCAGAGTAAAGAGCCAAATCGGATGGAACATACATATGGGAGCTATAGCTAAATCTTAACCGATTCTTCAAATTCGGCAATGTTGGTTTATGGATAAAGAAACTCTACCATTCTAAATCCATTCGATTGGATGTAAAATACAGCTTCTATAGAACTAAAGGGCCAAATCGGACGAAACATATATGTGGGAGCTATAGCTAAATCTTAACCGATTTTCTTCAAATTCGGTAGTGTTGGTTCATGGATCAAGAAACTCTACCATTCTAAATTTCAAAACCAGTAAGGAAAGGCTAAAGTCGGGCGGGGCCGACTATATAATACCCTACACCACTCTCGTAATATTGAATAACTCTGATATATAAATTTTGTAATACATGTATAAATTGTTTACATAAATTTACTTTTGGCACATTTTATACTTAAATAATACCCTGTACCACAGTGTGGTGTAGGGTATAAAAACGATTGGAGCTAAAGTGCCAAATCGGATGAAACATATATATGGGAGCTATAGCTAAATCTTTACCGATTTTCTTCAAATTCGGCAATGTTGGTTCATGAATCAAGAAACTCTACCATTCTAAATTTCAAAACGATTGGATGTAAAATACAGCTTTTATAGGACTAAAGGGCCAAATCGGACGAAACATATATATGGGACCTATAGCTAAATCTTAACCGATTTTCTTCAAATTCGGTAGTGTTGGTTCATGGATCAAGAAACTCTACCATTCTAAATTTCAAAACAATCGGATGTAAAATACAGGTTCTATAGGACTAAAGGGCCAAATCGGACGAAAGATATATATGGGAGCTATATCTAAATCTGAACCGATTTCAACCAAATTCAATAGCGATCTTAACAGCTGCGAAATACTCTAAACTGCAAAATTTAAGAACGATCGGAGTGAAATTGCGACCTGTAGTCGACGAACAACTTTACATGGATAGACGGACGGACGGACGGACGGACAGACATCGTTAAATCGACTCAGCTAGTGATTATGAGTTGATCGGTATACTTTAAGGTGGGTCTAGCTGTGTTATTTTCAGGTGTTACAAACATCTGCCGTGAAACAAACTTATAATACCCTGTACCACAGTGTGGTGTAGGGTATAATGATTGGATGTAAAATACAGCTTCTACAGGACTATAGGGCCAAATCGGACGAAAGATATATATGGGAGCTATATCTAAATCTGAACCGTTTTCAACCAAATTCAATAGGGATCTTTACAGCTGCGAAATACTCTAAACTTCAAAATTTCAGAACGATCGGAGTGAAATTGCGACCTGTAGTCGACGAACATCTTTACATGGACAGACGGACGAACGGACGGACGGACAGACAAATTAAATCGACTCAGCTAGTGATTCTGAGGTGGGTCTAGCTGTGTTATTTTCAGGTGTTACAAACATCTGCCATGAAACAAACTTATAATACCCTGTACCACAGTGTGGTGTAGGGTATAAATATTAGGATGTAAACATAGTTTTGTTTAGAACAACATCCTCCCAAACATATAATATTTGTTTGTGTCAAATATTATATATTTGGAGTGCACCCTAAAAATATTTATGTTTCAAGCAGAATATGTTTGGGACAATATACTACAGAGCTGATTTTTTTTCAGCGTGTAAGGCATGGCCGAACTTAACGCTTTCACTTGTTATTTTTCTTTTTGAATAAAATGAAAAAACAAAATATTGAAGCTATACATACAAAATATATAGAATATTAAAAATAAGTAAAATTTTAGTTTACACCTACATGCTGAAAAAAAATTGCTTCTGTAGTATATTGTCCCAAACATATTCGGCTTGAAATAAACATATGTTTAGGGTACACTCGAAATATATAATATTTTACACACACAAATATTATATGCTTGAGAGGATATTGTTCTAAACAAAAATATGCTCCCATTCAAATATTTTTTATTTGGAACTAGTATTTCCGAAACAAGGATTCTTTTGTAATTATTTATTTTGGTAATGTATTAAATGCCTTAACTCAAAGACAAGTTTTCTGTTTTTCAGATTTTCAAAGAGCAATTTTTTTTATAAATTTTATATGTTTGTAAAATTTAATCAAAACTTAAATCGAACAATCTTTCGTAAATATAAACGACATTGATGGGTTGACAAAAAGTGATGAATAGGAATATTTATAAATAAGGAAATTTTTAGCTATAAAGTTTAAAACGAAAACTAGGAAAAACTAACTAAAAATCGAAAAAGTCAGTAATGTTTTAAAAATCTTTTTAAATAAAACATATTTGGAAATCTTTTTAAACAATAACTTTGTTTGTGTGTAAACACATATTTTATTTGTGAAATTCAGTTTGCAAATAAATTATGTTCTAATATATTAATATATGCGTTCCAAACAAAATTTCTTGATTTTCAAATAAAATTTATTTGTTAACAAATATATAATATTTAAAAAATCGTTTCCAAGTATATTTTCTTTGGTTTCAAACATATCAAAAACGACGATTTTCCTCCGTGTAATAATACAAATTTTTTGATAATATTAAGGAAAATTATTCCGAAAGTACGATTAACTTCAAATGACCAAAACGAAATTGGTTCTGTTTTAAAGAAAAAACTGTGCTTTTTCCAATGGTATTAATATTTGTGAGATACTCATTCGAGAAATATTAATGGTACAATTTTAGCGCGATGCATCACGTGAGGCACGGTATTGTGTCCTATCTGATTACAATATAGTATGGCTGAACTCGGACTGAACAGATTTAGTAGTCTGATCGAGACAATATTTTATACACAGATACATACAAAGATACATAGAAAGATTAAGTCAATGGAGAGATATGTTTATATTTTTGAAGGTATTGCACAAATTCTCAATTCTTAGGTTTTTAGAGGGAAAACCGAGTTTTTGACTCATTTCAAGGATTACCATTCACACCATCACTACTCGGTCAGCATCCCATCAAACGGCATTTAAAGATGAGTGCGCGACCGTAAAATCACTTGAAAAGAAGAGTAAGAAGAAGAACCCTAAGAGAGAATGGGAGAAAAAGTTTTTGGTGGAATTGCGAGAAAAGAAGGCTTAATTTAATGTTGTGTCAAGTGCGTGTAAACGCATCTTGACATTCAACACGAAAATGGCTTAAACGCTTCACAATGTGCCATTTGCTGTGAACCAACATAGATTGTTGACTTAAATGCAATTAAATCATGGAAAGAAACTTTCTTCTTTCTATTATTGCCGCTGTTGTTGTTGTTGGTTGGCGCACTTAGCCAGAGATGAATGTGTTTAGTTTATAGTCGTCACATTTATCCATTCATTCCGTCCGTTCGTCTGTCTGTCTGTCTGACTGCCTCGCAGTCACCCATTCTTTCATTCATTCATTCACTTATTAAGCTCCTTCGGCCTCTCCTCTGCTCGTTTCCCCGTTTTATGCCAACTTCATTCATTGGACAAACTTTATGAAATATTTAATAATTTAGTGGCTTTTCTGTGTGAGAATCTAAACAGAGTTTGAAATGTCCATTGCTTCTGGCGAGGGTTGGGGGAGCAAAGAGTTTTTTTATTTAGTGCAAAGATCCTTTTGTCAAAGGATGCTTGTATAAGCTTTGCTGGGTTTTGGGTGACGAGGATATAGTCGCATTTAGGGAGGGGCGGGGCGAAAGGAGTGGTTCTATAAACACACTATTACCACTTTCGTGGTTTTATGGTCAGAATAGACTTTTGTTGGAGGAAAACTTTTCTTAATTTTTTTTGTGTGCTTTTGTACCACAGTCCACAGGATGCTCACATTATCGATGTTTATACGAGGGCACAGTGTTACGCCGAAAATGATCAGATCTTAAGACTTCTAATATATACACGCTGAAAAAAAATCGCTTCTGTAGTATATTGTCCCAAACATATTCAGCTTGAATTATACATATGTTTAGGGTACACTCCAAATATATAATATTTGACATACCCAAATATTATATGTTTGGGAGGATATTGATTGTTCTAAACAAAAATATGTTCCCATTATAATATTTTTTTATTTGGAACTAGTATTTTGTATGTATGTATTTTGGCAATGTATCAATGCCTTAATTTAAAGACAAGTTTTCTGTTGTTCAGATGTTTAAAGATCATTTTTTATAAATTTTATATGTTTGTAAAATTTAATTAAAACTTAAATCGTATAATCATTCGCAAATATAAATTTCATTGATGCATTGACAAATAGTGATGAATTGGAATACTTATAAATTAAAATTTATTGATTTAAAACAACAGTCAATGCGCAAATATAGATTGTTCTAATATATTAATATATGCGTTCCAAACAAAGTTTCTTGATTTTCGAATAAAATTTGTTTGTTAACAAATATATAATATTTAAAAAATTCGTTTCCAAATATATTTTCTTTCAATTCAAACATATCAAAAATGCCGATTTTCCTCCGTGTACTAAGTATGGGGCTGCTTTTAGGAGAATGAATTACCTGCAATTTCGTAGATACAAATTTATGTTTTTTCCACTCACTTGAAAAATAAAAAGGTATTTTTAAATACCTTAACAATAAAACAAATAAAATTGATAATAAGAAATTTAATTAAAGTAGACATCAAAACATTGTTTGTAAGACATACTGATTTTGCATCTAGTTCAACTCTGACTAATTAAGCCTTCGTTTCTCAGTGTAGGGTATTAGATAGACACTACACGTTGGCATAGGATATTATGACTTTTTGAATTTGTTCGAATCGCCCAATAAGTGAAGAGACGGACCTACAGTTTATCATACGAAGCAAAAGGGAATCGCTTTTTCTGTCGATTTAGCCATGTCCGTCTATGTATATCTATATTTTTGCTATCAATATGCAGATTGCACTTTACAGAAATTTGCGTAGAGACTTTTCTTGGTCTGGGGCGCACAGTGGGAGAAATTAAAAAAGTGCGATTGGCGAATTTAAGTGTTAAATTGTGGCCCCTGGTATACAGGGGCAGCCAACATTTTGAATTACCTTCACTGAAAATATTTTCTTCGTACTATATACGAAACATTCTTCATACTATATTCTTCATACATTCTTCATATTATTTACGAAGATTTTCGTAAATTTCATGCATATTATGAAGAAGGGGTTTCTTAAGAAATCGTCATAAAAGTTTCGTAAAATTATGTTCATTAATTTTATGAAAAGATTCTTATTTTGTATGAAATGACGTCTTAACAATTTCGTAATTTTTATGAGAATAACATATTTTTTAAAGTTTAAGGGTGTACTTTATTCTTATTCGTTCTTATATCCGTGTCGATTTCCAACAATTTCAAAAGCGTTCGACCTTGCGACAAAAAAGAAGATCTATGCCAAATTTTGTACCTACACGGGGCACAATCGCCTTTTTTGATATGTTTGAATCGAAAGAAAATATATTTGGAACACAAATTTTTAAATATTATATATTTCTTAGCAAATAAATTTTATTTGAAAATCAATAAAATATATTTGGAACGCATATATTAATATATTACAACAAATTATATTTGCATACTAAATTTCTCAAATAAAATATGTGTTTAAATACAAATAAAATTATTATTTAGGAATTTTTCCAAATATATTTTATTTAAAAAATATTTCCAAAACTTTTGCTGAGTTTTTCATATTTCAGTTAAAATTTTTCTTGGGTTTCGAATTGTACCTCCCAGTTATGATACCATATGCAGCATTACCTTCTGTTTTAAATCAATCATTTCAAATTTCTGAGTATTCCAAGCCATCATTATTTGTCATTGTACTGTATGACATTTCAAGTATTTGTATGTACTGGTATTAAAGTTATAAGCTGCTAACTTTTGGTACAAAATTGTCCATTTGTGTGGGAGGTACCAAAAGGAGCGTAGCAATATTGCCCATTTTTTGAGGTAATAGTGACTAATAAACTAATACTATGTGTAGAATTTCAAAGAATTCAAATAAGTAGTATATAAGTTATTAAATAATCAATATTTCACTAAATGTTAACCCTTTGTGAAGGAGGTACTAGAAGGACTGGACCAATATGGCCCATATTCGAACTTAGCCGGAGATAGAAAAAAATATTACCACATACCAAATTTGAAGTCAATCGGTCACTTCTATCGCAAGTTATCGTGCGCACCAGCCAGCAGACAGACAGACAGACGGACGGACGGACGCACATTGCTCATTCGACTTAAAATGATCCAAAACGGATATCCGCCGAACATACATAGGGTCTTAGGTCACTCCTTCGATGTGTTACACTTTTGGCTCGTAGCAAATGATATATACCCTCCTCTCTAAGGTGAGGGGATAAAAATATTAAACCAAACAACAAACGAGTACGAACGGGTCTTAATTGGTCGCTCGGCAAGCGTTCGTTTGGCAAATACATTACTTGATGTGATAATTTTAGATTTGAAATAGCAGAAGTAAGGAATACTTCTTGTTCTTTGCTTTAATCCTTTCCTGATAAGAGAGTGCTGCGATTCGAACCGAATTAGAAGCAAAAATGGTCTAAACCCAGAAGAAAATTTATAGACAACTAGCATTTAAATACCCGGCGATGCCCGGGTTGCCTTTGAAAACAATGATCCAAACATTAGTATTATTTTTGATTTTGAATAAAAAATAAGGACCCAAAAACTAAAAAAAATGTTGGCTATAGCAAAATTTATGTAAAAATACGTATTTAAAATCTTTGGTTTACAAATACCTTCGAATATTTGATCATACGCCGATCATTAAAAATTTGTTTAACATCCAGGATCAGTCTGCTTGGAAGTCTATCTAACTCCAGATGCTCTCAAAAACTCAAACAAATTCACTGACAACAGTAAAAATATGAAAGCACAACCTCAAATGTACGATATGTGCACGGGGCAAAATTGCCTTTTTTGATATGTTTTTACAAATTTTTAATTTTACATTTCTGAGCAAATAAATTTTGTTTGAAAGTCAATTAAATATATTTAGAACGAATATATATATATTTCAACAAAATATATTTACAAACTAATTTTCACAAATAAAATATGTGTTTAAATGCAAATAAAATGATTGTTTAAGAATTTCTCCAAATAAATTCTATTTAAAAACATTTTTCAAAACGTTTGCTGAGTTTTTCGAATTTCAGTAAATTTCTGAGTATTCCAAGTCATCATTTGTTGTTAATCTTCCAAATAATTTATTTTGATCCAAGATTATACGATTTAATTTATTATCATTTATTTGTTTACGAACATTTGTCTACAAAATTAACTTTGAGTTGATGAAAAATTTAACACAATTGGGGTATCGATGTATTTTCAGAATATTTAAATACAAATAAATATTTGTTTCGGAAATAATATTCCCAAACAAAAAACATACTGGAATGTAAACAAAGATTTGTGTAGAACAACATCATCTCTATATATCATATATATATGTTTCAAGCCGATTATGTTTGGGACAATATACTACAGAAGCGATTTTTTGTCAGCGTGTGTGCAAACTTTCAAATTAATACTTTTATGGGGTCAGTGGTCAAGAGGTCACCAAATAAGTGGCTGAGAAACAAATGCATAATATGCTATGTATGTTTCAAATTTCGATATACTCGTATACACGGAGAAAAAAACAGGAAACAAAATATGTTTGGGATCAAAATTTGAATAAAATATACTTTGGAGCAAATATTTTATATTTACATACCGGAAAAAAAGTTGGAATATCTCTCTTATCAACGTTATTTTTTTCGGAGTTGTGGTGCAAATCATCTTTAAAAACGGGGAAATATTTAAATCGGCTACCGAATTTGTTTTCCTACCTACAGGAAAAAAGTAATTTTTCCCAAATATAATATGTTTCCAGAAAATATACTACAGAAGCGATTTTTTTTCTTAGGGTACATTTTTGTTTAAATATTACCGGTGTATATAGCGAGCGATATATTTCGAAAAGACTGTTAAACATTATGTCTCCGTTTTTGTGTACCTCGTGTCCTCAGACCGGACGACGCATTTCCTTGAAGATCGTTTTATGGGATTTTTATTGGAAGAATGAAAAAATCTTAAAGAATTTTGAAATGTAGTGGAAGAATGAAAATTGCTTTGGTCACTACTGACAACAATCTTAGAATTCAAAATTGTTTTTTTTCCTGTGTATACTACATATTATTTTATCTTTGTATAATTAAAGCGCGAGAGTTGACCACTGGCCAAAAAACGACTATGTTAATAGACCGTAGGCTATATGAGCCGCAACGGTCAAGCGGCCAAAAGTCGCTTGAATTAGTATTAACATTGCCATTTTGGGCCCTGTAAAGTACAGAAAGAGTGGAAATTGCATTGGTCACTGCTACACTGGCCACAGTCTGAGAATTTACCGAATTGACAACGTTATATATGTATATCTTACCACATTAAGGGGTGGGAGATATATTTTGAACAGAGGTTAGAAGTTTTACAATCTGTAAAATAGTGAACATTGTTTTGGCCACTTCTTCACTGACCACAGTCAGAGAATTCAAAATTATTATATTTACAAAGTTTTAACTTTGTGTCCTATAAGAGGCTTCAGAAAGGACAAAAACAATTGATAGCGCTATAACTGACCACTGGCAGAAAAATGTCTACGTGAGTAGCCCGTGGTTTATACAACACTCATGTCTATGTATGAGAGTGCAATTTATGGGATTTTTAATGTATTGAAAGAATGAAAAACTCTTAAAGAATCTTGAAATCCAGTAAAGATTGAAAATGGTTTTGGTCATTGCTTAACTGATCACAATCGTAGAATTCAAAATTGCATTTCTCGGGTATAGTACGCCATATTATTTTATCTGTGTATCATTTTAGACGCTTCTGAAATACAAAAAAAATTTTAAAATTTTGATAGCGCGACAACTGACTACGTGTCCAAAACGACTGTGTGAATAGTCCGAAGGGTATACAAAGCAAATTTAAAGCTTCCTACTTCTTAAAGGTACCGTAATGGTCAAGCGGTCAAAAGTCGCTTGGTGTAAAATCGCATCCATTGGAGATCAGTATACACACAAAAATTATTAGGATTATAGCTCTTAAGGACTATTAAAGTATAGAAAGTGTAGAAATTGATTTAGTCACTGCTAAACTGACCACAGTCGGAGAAGTGACCGAATTGACAATGTTAGATAGGTTACCACAGTAAGTGGTGAGCGATATATTTTGAAAAGGCTTTAAAAATTTTAAGACGCGGTTTTATGTCCGGTTTGACCTCAGACTGGACATCGAATTGTTGTTTTCTCATCTCCATTGAGATCAGTCTGTACATATAAATTTGTAAATCATTGGCTCTTAAGGAACTTTTAAAATCAGAGAAATAATGAAAATTGTTCGGGTCACAGTTAAACTGACCACATTCAGATAATTCAAAATAATTTTTCGCGCATATATTTGCGGTTTATAGTACTTCATATATACAAAGTTTTAACTTTGTATCTTATCAGAGGATTCCGAAACGACAAAAACAAAACGCAAGTTTTTGATAGCGCTACAGCTGACCACTGGCCGAAATATGATTAAGCGAGTAGTCCGTGGTTTATACAACACTCCAGTCTATGTGTGTGCAAAATTTCTCTCTCGCTTTAACAGGAGCCTCTGTGGTCAAGTGGTCGAAAATCACTTGGCGGAAAATCGAAAAATCAAAGTTGCATATGGCACACACAGGTATTGGTCTATCTGTCCACCAAGTTTCAAGAAAATCGGTTCAGCCGTTTAGGCGTGATGCTGGAACAAACAAACAATCAAACAGACAAACAAACGATTTTATAATATTAATAATAGGATTTTAATATAGTGTAGGTGGGGGGCATAAAAATGTGAAATAATTCCATAAATGATATATACCCTCGTCACACTAAAGTGAGGGTATACAAATATGAAACAATTTCATAAAAAATACTCGTATGAAAAAATTTCATAAAAAATATTAAATAATTTCATAAACAAGTAAGAAAGTTTCAGTCGGGTAAGCCGACTAAGGTATACCCTCACTTTGTGAGTAATGTAATATGGAATAATAATCGAATTATTCAGTCAATGTGTGTGTATTTGTTAAATACCTTCTGGTCCTATTTTTCGCTGAATAGCAGATTATTTAATTAAATACATTGCACTGCGCCGAATTATAAGCGTTTATTTGCTCTGGTATATTAACGTTATGATATATTAAATTTTGGTATGATTTGGCCCTTTTGTGTGGGAGGTACAAAAAGGGGCGTGGCAATAGCGCCCATTTTGCACAGTGCAAAAGACACTATAAAAGCATTACACTGTACAAAATTTCAAGTGCTTTTATACACTGGTATTAATGTTATAAGCTGTTATCTTTTGGTGCAAAATGGTACCTTTGTGTAAGAGGTACCAAAAGGGGCGTGAATATGACACCCATTTTTCACTGGACTGTAGGCACTATGAAAGCATTACACTGTACAAAATTTCAAGTATTTTTAGGCACTGTTAACTTTTGGTGCAAAATGGTGCATTTGTGTGGGAGGTACCAAAAGGGGCGTAGCAACATGGCCCATTTTTCTCAAGTTGATAGCGACTAATAAACTAATGCTATGTGTGGAATTTCAGAAGATTCGAATAAGTAGTATAGCAGTTATTAAAGATTCAATATTTCACAACATTTTAACACTTTGTGGGGGAGGTACTAGAAGGAGTGGACCAATATGGCCCATCTTCGAACTTAGCCGGAGATAGAAAAAAATATTACCACGTACCAAATTTGAAGTCAATCGGTTACTCCTTTCGAGAGTTATCGTGCGCACCAGCCAGCAGACAGACAGACAGATAGACAGACAGACAGACAGACAGACAGACAGACAGACAGACAGACGGACGGACATTGCCCATTCGACTTAAAATGACCCGAACATACTTAGGGTCTTAGATCACTCCTTCGATGTGTTACACTTTTTGTCGTTGCAATTGATATATACGCTCGTCACACTAAAGTGAGGGTATAAATATGAAATAATTTCATAAAAAATTGTTGTTGTTTTTGTTTTCTGTAAAACAGAAAAACAAACCTTCTTTGAAAAAGAAGGATACAAAAATGTGTGAAATGTATTAAGGATGGTCACAAATACTCTGTCAATAATTGGCACAATATGAGAGCAGCTCAATATGAAATAATTGAGATCTGATTTCAAAGTCCCATATCTCCAAAACATTGCAGACAGTATTTTCTCAACCTTAATACATCCCCACTCTTCTTGTTCGGTTATTTGTGCGTCCCTGCAATTTGCGGGACATTTCACACATTTCTTCTTATTGAAAGAAGGTTTGTTTTTCTGTTTTACAGAAAACAAAAACAACGATCTCGAACTCAATAGTCAAAAACAAAGCTATGAAAAGTCATAACAGATCGAATAACAAAAACAAAAAACAATATGAAATAAATTCATAAAAAATATGAAATAATTTGGAATGGTTTCATAAAAAATATGAAATATTGTCATAATAAATATGAAATAGTTTCATAAAAAATATTAAATAGTTTCATAAAAAATATGAAATAGTTTTATAAAAAATATGAAATAGTTTTATTAAAAATATGAAATTGTTTTATAAAAAATATGAAATAGTAGTGAAACATTTCTTTGGCTGAAAAAATGAGACAGATTTCGTAAAATATTTAAGAAAAATGAAAAAAAAAACGGGTTTTTACTTTGAAATATCTCTTCACTGGAAGACGTTAAAAATACGTCTTATACACAAAAATTAAGATGAATATAACCTTACTATATGCTGCAAGTCCTATCACATTTCACCAATAAAAGCGAATCTACAAGCATTTTAGTATATGCATTTTATCATCGCAATGTTATTTGCATTTATTAGTAAAAAATCAAACTTTGAATGGTCATAACTCGAAATCTCCTGGAGATATTTTCATAAAATTTGAAGGTATTTTCATTAAATGTTATTCACAATAAAATGACACTCCCAAAAAATTGATTTTTGAAAGATGTTTTCAAAGTCCTATGCGAGCATAATTCATCATATTTTCCCATTGTGCGTCGTAGAGCTAAACTACCGAGATTTTGTTATCACTTATTTCTAGGCCAAAATTTTGAATTTCCATATACGGGGCAAAATCGCCTTTTTTGAAATGTTTGAATCGAAAGAAAATATATTTGGAATACAAATTTTTAAATATTATTTATTTCAGAGCAAATAAATTTTATTTGAAAATCAATAAAATATATTTGGAACTCATATTTTAATATGTTACAACATATAATATTTGCAAACTAAGTTTTTCAAATAAAAGATGTATTTGAATACAAATAAAATGATTCTTTAGGAATTTCTCCAATATATTTTATTTAAAAAAAAAATCGAATCTTTTGTTGAATTTTTCGAATTTCAGTTTTAATTTTTTTTGGTTTCGAATTAAACTCCCAGTTATGATACCAAATGCAGCAGTAACTTCTGTTTTAAATCAATCGTTTAAAAATTCTGAGTATTCCAAGCCATCATTAGTTGCCAATCCAATTCAATTGTCAATCGATGTCAATTATTATTATTTATTATTTTTAAGTCATTACAAATTTCTAAAAAATTAACTTTGAATTACTGAAATATTAAACACAATTTAGGTATTTTCTGAATACTTAAATGCAAATAAAAATATGCTTCGGAAAAAAAATTGTCCAAAGTAAACACATATTGCGATGTACACAAAGATTTGTTTAGAACAACATCTTCCCAAATTTACATTTTTTGTGTGTACCAAATACTATATGTTTAGAGTGTACCCTAAACATATATATGTTTCATGCCGAATATGTTTGGGACAATATACTACAGAAGCAATTTTTTTTCAGCGTGTAGCAAAACTTAAATTAAACATCGTAGCAAAAGTTAAAAAGGCAATATATCGACAATTACGCGTCGTAGAGCACTTATTTGTTGCCCAAAAAATAATTAATAAAGCGTCGTAGAACTAAAAGAACGAAATTTTGTAATCACTTATTTTTTGGCCAAATTTTAATAAGTTTTGCATTTCCTATACGAAACTTAAAATGTCAATATACCGTTAATTAAGCGTCGTAGAGCTAAAGTAAAGAAATTTAGTAATAACTTATTTGTAGGTAATCACTATGTATCGTAAATTAAGCGTCGTGGGACGTTTGTAATTTAAAATGAGTTATATCGGTTCAACTTTTGCCATTTCTCCATCTCTCCTCTCTGATCAGATATGTACATTTCATATTGCATGAAACGATTTCTAGAAAAATCTGACTTAAAAACGTTTCCGATACCATATTGTTTAACCGATCTAGCTGTCACTAAGATATTATAATTTATTTTGCATACATTAATTTGTAATATATCCCCATCATGTCAAATTAGTGAATTTTTAAAACCGATGTCTTCTGATCGGGGTGAAACTTGCAACAAGTTTAGTCCTATTTTGATAGGAGTTATGACACAAAATGTCAACCACATATTCTAAGGACTGTCCGAGTAAGAGGGTGTTCATTTATGACATTATGGTCAAACGGTCCTGTTTTCGCATCCATATAACTAATCACCTATTGTATTTAGCAAATTTTGTCCGAAGATAGAGTTTTCTTCATTCTTTTAAAAAAACAAAATCGGAAAAATATTTTTTGTGATTTTTTTTCGAAATTACAAATTGTTTTTTGCATTTCTGTCAATAACTATATTTTTAATTTTTTTGCTCAAACAAATCAGAACACAATCAGATACTGCTTTCAAAATCCGAAACATTAATATTTGAATATATTTTTTCTCGTAAAATACACTAATAGGCTTTTAACCTATTTTCATATCTGATCACTGTACTGTGCTGTGGTGTCGCATGAAAAGCGAAAGTTTCATTGTTGGCTGTTGGTAATAATTAAAATAATGGCTTGTTTAAAAAGTTTGCGTGTAAAACAAACTGTACGAACGTTGTTTCCAATGTTGATTGTGATTATATTTAATACTTTTTCGGCGTGGTTGGGTTTGTGTGTCTGTGTCATTATAGTTAACAATGATTATCGCGATTGTATTTCGTGTCATTTTGTGGCTTTTGTTAAGCATTTGATTATGTCTGTCAGTCGGTCCCTGAGTCAGCTAACTAAACAACAGTGTCTTTAGATTTAAGATTTTTTGCTCTAAAGGGCAATTTTTGCTTAATTTAAAGCCTTATGTTGCCTTTTCTTTTTTTGTTTACAAACCCTCAATGAATTTATTGTTATTGAGAGGATAAAGACTTGAAGCACAACACGCACATTGCAGACACTACCTCCAAAAAATATACTTACATACTTATTTAGCTAGCTTCCATGAGCAGAGTATAAGGTGTTAAACCGCAAATCTTCAATTAATTATTAATGATTCAATTCACTTTAGAATATCCAACGAACGAACCAACCAACCGTCAACCCGAAAACAACATTGACTAACATCGTGTTTTTTTTTTGGTTGGCCTCAGAGGATGGCTTCGTCTGCGTATTGAATTCTGTGGAGGAGCTGGAAGATCTCTTGGAAGAAATAACGGGCATCATAAATTCCTTGGCGTACATATGGTGCCCTTAAAGTACTTTAACGTATGGATGTCCTTCGGTGTGTGTGTGTTATTTTGTAAGGCTGAGTGTGGGTTGCCTTCATAAATGCGGATTTTTTTCCTTGTCAGCTTCCGCGGTCTTTTTCGATTTTTTTTGGCTGCTTGTAAAGTGTGGTGTATTGTAATTTGACATGTCAAAGAAAATCACACAAAGGTGCCTCTCAAAAATCATATTTTTTGCGATTTCAAAGAAAGTATTAATCGGTCGAATGTCGACCGAATAAAAATGATGTTTTGCCAATTACGATTTTTTAGCGTTTCCCGGGTTTCGAATGTAACCTTCGAATGTAACCTCAGATTAAAAAGAAATAATGAAAACATCACAACTGTTTACACTATATGCGCGTAAACTTTCAGCTAAATATCTCTTAAAGGGTTATCAGTGGTCAAGGACTGTCAAATGGCGTGGCGGAGAATCAAATGCTATCTATGCGAAGAAATCGGATTAGCCCGAGTTGATTTGATACTTTTGATAAGGCTCATATTGACCACAACCTAAAATTTGCTATAAATTTGTGAGAGATATATTTCAATTAGACTTATTAAAAAATAACACTCATTTGTTTGTCCGGTTTGACTTCTTACTGAACATCGAATAGCTGCTTTAGCAGATAATACACATATATTTGTAGCTTCATAGCTCTTAAAGGGCTTTTAAAAGTTCTGCATTACACTGATCACACACAATCATAGAATTCAAAATTGATTTCCTGTGTATATTTGAAGTGTACGAGTATAGTTCTTCATATTTTACCATAGTAAGTGCTGAGTGAAATCTTTTGAAAAGACGTTAAAATTTTTAAAATGTGGTTTTATGTCCGGTTTGACCTCAGGATAGACGTCGAAATCCAATAGCAGTTTTCACATCTCCTTAGTGGTAAGAATTGTAATGTCCAAAGGTGATTTATTTATTTACTGACAGAGTCCCAATTTAATTCAATAAGGGATTTATTTATGTGATGACAAAATCGCCATACATTTAAGAAACGACCAAAACACCATTTATTTATATAATGTTAAAAGCGATCTATTTTCGACAGACTCATTATCCTCATCAGCTGTTGTAACCAGTAATGGAACGGAGGATGTGGGGAAGATGACAAAAAAAATTAATGTTATAGAGAACCAAGGAGACAGGGAGCCATTGAATGCTAGCTAACAGTCGGGCGGGGGGTTCGGTTCTACCTGAAACTCTAATTCCCACAATCCAGGACATAAACAAAAATTGTTATAGACTCCCTATAATGACATAATATGCCTAAAAGGTTAAACTCTAAAATTCTATATGGGCCGGACTAACCATACAAAAAAAACAATGCCCCATGATGGCTAGAGATTTCTTACGAAATCATATATATTTACGGAAAGTGTGAACGGTAGTTGTCGTCAAAATATTGAGGAGGTTCCTGCTGTTATTGAACCCTAGGCCTCTGAACCCTTCCCAACCTTGGTATTAGTGGCCTTATGTTAATAATACCCCGAAAGCAGATCACTTACCCTATCTTTACATCACCATCGCAAGAAAAAGCTAATAGTTTAAAGATTCATGTTTTCAAAGGAAGGTTTATAATTAACGAAATTCATTTTCTAAGCCTTATGAACAGATATGCTAGAGTGGATCTTCAATCCATTATGTAACACAAGGAAATAAAAATAACTTAGGTTTCTAATTACAGCAAACATTGAAAGCTCAATTTTGTTAAAAAAAAAAAAACAACAAAGATGTTATATAATTTTGAAATCTCAGACTTAAACAAAATTATGATTGAACGTTCATTGTTACTGTTTTAATATTAAATGAAAAGTTAAATTTAAGGAATGGAATGAAAGGTTAAATAACTAGAATGAAAAACTACGAACATTTTGGGTCAAAAGTTCTCATATGCAAAATTTTTATTTTACTACCAAAATTGGAATTATATTTTATACTCTCTTTACTCTTACCACTTACATTTGTTAGAGCCAAATTGCTCTTGACCAGGTTAGTTGGATGATGAACGTGTCGAGGCCTCGATGAACATGCTTTTACTTTTCCTGTTGTCTGGTAAGTTGCTACTATATGGTGAAAGAACGAAATAATTAAAAATTTTGCATATGGTAATAGGACAAATTTAAATGTTAAATATGAGCGATACTTAGGCTTGTTTTAAATTATACTATCTTAAAAATTCTAGATTTTGCCGAGGCGAGGATTCGAGCTTGTGTCGTCGAAGATACTTCTGGGTAGCTGCGATAGAGACCGCCTTACTCGCTGGGCCACGCCCGTTCTTGTTCAGACAGAGACTAATGGAGATGGTATATTGTACGGGTGTGTTGAGTGGATGTTAATGCTGGGCCTGTAATCATAGCTTAGACCTACTATGAATAGATTCGTCTGGCTGGCTCGAGGTAATGTGTAGTTATGCGTTGACGTTGGTGGTTGGGATTTCCCCAATCATAGCAAAGCCGTGCTATTAATAGATTTGCGAGTCTGGCTCGAGTCTATTACCCATGTATGGATTATTCGAATGCTGAGTACTGGTAGCCGCACTGCTCATTGGCAGCCTAATTCGCACACTCCAATGAAGTTGTTCAGGTACACCGAGATGATTAGGACCAAGAAGCACCAAGATATCCACTCTCTTTTGTTCTGACAAGGGGAAATGTCTTCCGCTGGTAACAAAATTCAATAATGCACGGGTAGAAAAAAAATACTCCTCATTCACGGGTAGTTTTTCCCGTAAATGAGGAAACAACGATTTTGGAAATTTTGATACCACTTTTTACACGGAAAAATCTATGTGAGGAAGAATGGGGTGTTCACACAAGTGTTATAGCTTATATTACCACAAGATCTTACCTTCCAAAAGCTAGTGTGGTTTAATTGAGACTTCAAACCAAAAGGATTTTTGCTACCACTACCACGATTGCTGCACAATTTTTGATAAATTTACTTTAGGTTTCTTTTATTTTCTTTTTGGAATAAACTCAAAAATGTCGTTAGGAAGCTGTATTTATAAAACTCTTCGAGGCCATTAACCCAATTTGTTTCACTTATGTTAACTGATGAATACGATATTGTGGGATTTTCATCATTCAGGAATCGAGTGAACGTTCCGCGTTATAATTTATTGAATTAACAAAACTTCACTTGTTCTTTTATCGTGTGCGGATGTGATTGTCTCTGGGTATCAGCAGCAAAAGGAAGACCAGTGGTTGAAGTGACAGCAGCTAAGCTGTTGTCAACCAAAGCGTCGTTTCTCACCACTAGCATTGGGCATTGGAAAAGACTTGACGAAAGCCGATGCGTGGGAGAGTCAAAGCTCCAGTCTAAAAATAGAATAAGCCTGGATGCTGATTGGTCAGTGGCATCACGTCATTTATAGTATAATACAAAGGGAGGTAGCTTGTTGAATCATATTAGTTCTTGGACAACCCAAAAAGAGGTTGCACTAGTTGGCAATACTATTTTCTCTTCGGTAAATGCATTTGCCCCCATCAAGGCAAAGCTAAATAAACGAGAGTTAGAGCTAACAAAATAGTATAGAAGTTGACAGCTATAACCCCTAATTAGCTTTAAAACGTAGTTTTTGGTAATGGCCCTTAAAGAGAAAAGCCCTAAAATAATTCGTTTTCTTTAAATCTAAAGATTTATTAAACCAACAAAAAAAGAAGAAAACTGGAAAAAAAAAATTTTTTACCCGAACAAGAATTCGAACCTGGGTTTACCGGACTGCGAAGCGGACGTGCTTCCACCGTACCACGTCAGGCCAGGATGAACCAACGCTATTTATGAGTTTGTTGGAGATGCTTATGCATTGATTTATGAAGGGAATTTTAAGATTGTACGCAGAGGTAGCTTTAATCGCAATATATTTTCTGCAAAGAACCTAATGCTGCAGATTGTTCAAAAACATAGATAACATGAACAGTGTTCACCACAGAATGTACATACAGTTTTACATTATTAGCTCTTACGGAACTTTCAAAAGCAGTGTAATAATGGAAACTGTTTTGATCACTGCTACACTGACCACTGTCTATGAATTGAAAATTATTTTTCGCGTACATACTCGTATGTGCCCTGTGTAGTACTTCATATTTACAAAATTTTAGCTTTGTATTCAACTTTAGTCCCAAAAATATTCATATTTTTTTATTTTTATACCCGCCACCATATTCATTCTGTCACTTCGTTTGTAACACCTCTTAATATTGATCTGAGACCCCATAAAGAATATATATATTCTTAATCGTCGTAAAATTCTAAGACGATTTAGCCAAGTCCGTCTGTCCGTCCGTCCATCTGTTGTAATCATGCAACAGTCCGTACGAGTAATAATACTGCTAGGTTGATCAAATTTGGTAGAAATATTTCTTATAGTTGCAGGTTGTTTGGGATTGCAAATGGGCCATATCGGTCCATGTTTTGATATTGCTCCCCTATAGAGGTTGCCCCAAAATGCGGGTTTTGAGCTATATATGCAACATCTTTAAAGCTATTTCGTAGAAACTTTGCAGTTTGTATTCTATTTTGACAAGAATTCATGACAGCAAAAATTTTACAAATCGGTTCATATTTTGTTATAGTCACCCTATAGAGGTCGCTCCAAAATATACGTATTTAAGCCATAAATACCATATTTTCTAAGCATTTTAACTGAATCTTTGCAGTTTGTATTTAATTAAGACAAGAATTCATCGCAGTAAAAATGTTTAAGTCAGTTCATATTTTGTTATAGTCCACTTCAGATGTCGCTCCCAAAAACGGCTTATTTAAGCCACAAACACCACATTTTCTACGAAATTTAGCTGAAGCTTTATAGTTTGTATTCTATTTTGGCCAGAATTCATCTCAATATAATATATACAAATCAAATATTATTTTGTTGTTATTTTAAGCCATTAATATCACATTTTTCAGGTGAAGAGTTTGGCTAATAAATTTGCGGCCTTAAATTTGGCTACAAATTGCAGAGTTCCCTTTTTATACCCTACACCACACTGTGGTACAGGGTATTATAAGTTTGTTTCACGGCAGATGTTTGTAACACCTGAAAATAACCCACCTTAAAGTATACCGATCGACTCAGAATCACTAGCTGAGTCGATTTAACGATGTCTGTCTGTCCGTCCGTCCGTTCGTCCGTCTGTCCATGTAAAGTTGTTCGTCGACTAAAGGTCGCAATTTCACTCCTATCGTTCTGAAATTTTGCAGTTTAGAGTATTTCGCGGCTGTTAAGATCGCTATTGAATTTGGTTGAAATCGGTTAAGATTTAGATATAGCTCCCATATATATGTTTCGTCCGATTTTGCTCTTTAGTCCTGAAGAAGCTGTATTTTACATCCAATCATTTTGAAATTTAGAATGGTAGAGTTTCTTGATCCATGAACCAACATTGCCGAATTTGAAGAAAATCGGTTAAGATTTAGCTATAGGTCCCATATATATGTTTCGTCCGATTTGGCCCTTTAGTTCTATAGAAGCTATATTTTACATCCAATCGTTTTGAAATTTAGAATGGTAGAGTTTCTTGATCCATGAACCAACACTACCGAATTTGAAGAAAATCGGTTAAGATTTACTTATAGCTCCCATATATATGTTTCGTCCGATTTGGCCATTTATTCCTATAAAAGCTGTATTTTACATCCAATCGTTTTGAAATTTAGAATGGTAGAGTTTCTTGATCCATGAACCAACATTGCCGAATTTGAAGAAAATCGGTTAAGATTTAGCTATAGCTCCCATATATATGTTTCATCCGATTTGGCTCTTTAGATCCAATCGTTTTTATACCCTACACCACACTGTGGTACAGTTTATTATTTAAGTATAAAATGTCCCAAAAGTAAATTTATGTAAACAATTTATACATGAATTACAAAATTCATATATCAGAGTTATTCAATATTACGAGAGTGGTGTTGGGTATTATATAGTCGGCACCGCCCGACTTTAGCCTTTCCTTACTGGTTTAATAATTTACTTAAACAAAACATGATTGGTCCATATCCAAAGATTTTCCCTGTAATAAAATTGAATGTAATCCATGGTGGATGGTATCTATATAAGATTCGGCATGGCCGAACTTAACGCTTTTACTTGTTTTATGTTTTTTAGTACTCCTGAAGTAGCAGTTTTTGTGATTTTTCCGATAACTCGTTCAGAAGTTATCGACATTTAAAATATTTAAAAAAGAAGTAAGAAAGTTTCAGTCGGTTAAACCGACTAAGGTATACCCTCAATTTGTGAGTAATGTAATATGAAACATTATACTAATTAATCTGTCAATTTGTGTCGGAGGTACCAGAAGGGGTATACGAATACACCTATTTTTCGGTAAACGGTAGATTCTTCAAATAAAGGGTTTTCCAACAAGAGGTGTAATTTTGTTATTCAAAGAAAAATGACATTTTTGAGATAAATGATCGGATGTTTATTTCATAATAAACAGGAAGGTATGCCGTTAATAATGAAAAACAACTTCAGCCAAATGGCCACCACGACCACGCTTACAGGACCATATACTTTTCATGAAATTGTCCATAACCAATTCGTAAAGTGGCTGCCCTGTGTCCTCGATAGTATCACGAATTCTATATTTGAGGTCTTGAATCGACGCTGGGCTGTTGGCGTAGACCTTATCTTTCACGTGGCCCCAAAGGAAGACGTCGCAAGGTGTTAATTAACACGATGTCTGTGGCCAATTGTGATCACCTCTTCGAGAGATAACACGGTCCGGAAACTTTTCCCGTAACAAAAATCATTAATCATCTCTCGATAGCGCAATTAGTGTGATTTTGCTTTTACTGTGACGAGGGTATATATCATTTGCTACGAGCCAAAAGTTTAACACATCGAAGGAGTGACCTAAGACCTTAAGTATGTTCGGCGGAAATCCGTTTTGGGTCATTTTAAGTCATTTGAGCAATGTCCGTCTGTCCGTCTGTCTGCGTGCCTGTCTGCTGGCTGGTGCGCACGATACATCTCGAAAGGAGTAATCGATTGACTTCAAATTTGGTATGCGGTAATATTTTTGTCTATTTCCGACTAAGTTCGAAGATGGGCCATATTGGTCGACTCCTTCTATTACCTCCCCCACAAAGGGTTAACTTTTAGTGAAATATTAATTCTTAAATACATTCTAGTCTACTTACTCGAATCTTCTGAAATTTCACACATAGTATTAGTTTGTTAGTCACTAACACGTCAAGGAAAATGGGCGAAGTGACCACTCCTTTTTTGGTACCTCCCACACAAATGGACCATTTTGCAGCAAAAGTTAACTGCTTATGGTTTTTATCAGTTCATATAAATACTTGAAATTTTGTACAGTGTAATGATTTTATAGTACCTAGAGTCCACAGAAAAGTGGACGTTATTGGTAAGTACCTCCCACACAAATTTTAATTGATAATAATTTAATTAAAACAAACAAAATACATTTATCATTTTTTTGGGGACTCAAGGTGAGGGGATTCATAAGACGGTTTACCAGACTGAACTTTCTTACTTGTTTAAATATAGTTATTTTTGTCGGAAGATTTTCAGGGGTATGGGGATCAGCGGGGGTGGCGGGTGTTTTAGAAGAAATACTTCCTGAAGTGTCTCCTTTATTTTGTTAGTTGGTGTGGAACATATATTCCGAATACTTCAAGCCAAATACACAGTGGTTAGCACCAACGTATTTTAAACATTTTAAAAAATATAAATGATTTTAGGCCCACTTCCATCCAAGGTTTATATGTTAGAGGATTAATAGAAGTATAAGATATAAAAAAATCGCGAAAATCGGAGAGTACAAGCAATTTAAAAAAATGACATTTAAATTTCAAAATTTAAAAATTGCAAACAATTTTTTTTTAATATTTCAGCATTTCAAAAAAAAAGGATTTTTTTAATCGGACAATAACTTAAGTAGTTAATACCAAAAACCCGATATACTGAGTCATATCTTAACGATTTTTTAAATATCGATAACTTAGTTATAGTAAAAATCTCAAATAATTCCACAAAGCGTTTCTTCAGGAGTTCAGGTTTTTTGATCATTTCATTCATCATTTTGAAAATATGATTTCGAATTAGACGACAAAGACAAAAGTTACACTTAAACATTTTAAACACACGATGTGGCCAATTTTAAGACCCTGTAGCTCCGCCCTTGTGTTCTACAGAGGGTCCACTTATGGTGATTTCGTTTGTGCAAACAAACACATTTTAGGTTCGTTTGTAAAAATGGTGCAGCCGTATGAATGGGTTTTGATTTCGTTTGTAACATTATTACACTCCGCAAATGCGAAAATATCGCATTTTCCACACTCAGCCCAGTCCACGGTGTGGAGTGTTGCACCGTTAGAAAGCAGACTTGAGAACCAAACCTAAATGAAAGCATACATTCTTAATACACTACCAAATGGTTGCTCCATAATGTAGGTATGTGTTTTACTCACCGCACGTTTTTTGTTCTATTGTTCAGATGCAAAAAGCGAAATTAGCATAGGGTGACATTATTTTTCAGAAACGAAATCACCATTAAATTTTCTAATTCATCTTCTACAAAGTGTTGCCAAGTGTTGTTGCAAATGGTCCGGTTAGGAAACGGTGGAATTATATCCCGTTTTTAATTACTCCCACTGTACGTTGTGGCTCACACTCAAAATCCCATATTTCATTTAGTTTACTGTATATTTCTCATCATCGCCATTAACATATTTTACTAAATAGTATAATTGTAATTTTTTTATTTTATAAATAATGTCGTCCGTTATGAACGTCTGACGTCTCACATGAGACACCCTAATGCGCCTCCTACTTGTAATATCCTGTACGTATATATAAGTATAATAAAAATGTGAGACGCCGCGCCCCTTTTTCTTTGTTGGCAGGCCGTCGTATTCATATACTCGTATGAGAGTGTGAATGAACGAGTGACTACGAGTATTTGTTATTTATTTTTATTTGTTATTCTTGGCGTTCAACTTGAGTGTTACTAATTTTTTATGAAAATATGCTTTTATATTCACATTCGAATAATATACGAGTATGTACGTACGTATAAGGATGCGCTCATAAACATTATTCACATGTTATTTCCTTTGCTTGTGGCAGTGTGGGTATGCGTATAATAACTGTGTCACTGGTTGACTGACAGACAGTCCGACTGACTATTGATGCCTAACAGTGGGAAATAATGTGGTTTTATTATGTTGGCAATGATAAATGAATGGTTGGGAATTCAAATCGATTTTCATGCAATATAAGTACTTGAATATATTTCGCATTTTGTATGTAAGTATGAGTACTATAATGGTAACATGCTGTGGACAGTAAAGATCTCGAATATTATTATCGATGAATAATAATCGACTTGATAATTATTATAAAATTGCTGGTGTTATTACCATAAACAAGTAAAATAAATTCAATCGAGTAAAACAATTAAAATTTTGGATGCCTTGAGGGAAGATACGTATGTGATAAGACTGGTATTTGATTGTAATAAGAAGGTTCTGAATAAGTATTAGGGAAATACACACATTCTTATAGAACGTTCAAGATGAATTAATTCGAGGCCCTTTTGTAATCGTCTCATCATTTTGTCTCCTTATCATCAGAGGTATATACATAGATATACTGAGAAAATTTTGTTTGTTAGTAAAACAAAAAACAACTTCTGTAATTCAAAGAATGTCATGTAGTTTTTCAGCTAAACAAACTTCTTAAAGCTGAAGAACATTTTCATTATTCCAATGTTACAACACGATGCTTAGGAGTTCGAAATCACTGTAGAAGTTTTGACAAAATATAAAATAAACAAGCCCTACTCACTTTGTGACTTTATAAAATGATGCTAAATGGAAAAATAAGATATTTTTATCAGTTATTTTTTGAAAAAAAAAAGTTTTTAAAATTTTATGGGGATCTGAAGTAAAAAAAATCTAACTTACACAGAATATGCACCAGATTCTCGTAAATTCAAAACAGTAATTGGATTTTTGCACGGAAAAAACAGGAAACAAAATATGTTTGGGATCAAAATATAAATAAAATATACTTTGGTGCAAATATTTTATATTTACATACCGGAAAAAAAGTTTGAATATCTCTCATATCAATGTTATTTTTTCGGAATTTTGGTGCAAATTATCTTAAAAAACTGGGAAATATTAGTAATATATAAAATATTAATAATATATAAGTTTTTCCAAATATAATATGTTTCCACAAAATATACTACAGAAGCGATTTTTTTTCTTAGGGTGGGGTTTCAAAATTTGGCATGTTTCTCCTGTAAAACACGCCAATAATCCAATTCTGTTTTGGATTTTTGAGATTCTGAGTTCTGTAAAAAAATTCTTTAACAAATTAATAAATTTAAAAACACATACAAAATGTCCCGTTATGTTCCTTTTTAAACGACGTAAACTTTGTAAAAATCGGTTTAGCCGTTCAAGAGCAATTGTAATTTTCGTAAAATACAAAAATTGATTTTTCTCAATTTTTTAAATCCCCATCAAATTTTGAAAAAATCCAACCAACTTTTTATAAACTTTTTAGGCAAAAATAACACCCTCGCGTTAATATTCCGGTTAATGATGGACCACTACTTCATTCATATGACTGACGCGACTGGCCTTGCAGTAGCACCCATGTTTTATAAACATTTTCGATTGTGTGGCCCACTATGGCTGCATTTTCGTATTGGATGTCATGAATAGTCTTTGGCTGCGAGGAGGCGTTAGTTCAAAAATGGGCAACCCGTTATATGTACCTTCGTTATATGTACCTTCGACACATAAAAACTGTAAAATCCACATCTTTTCACCAATTTGTATGAAATTTACCAAAAACAAGTAAGAAAGTTTCAGTCGGGTAAACCGACTAAGGTGTACCCTCACTTTGTGAGTAATGTAATATTGAATATTACTCGAATTTATCTGTCAATTTGTGTGGGAGGTACCAGAAGGGGTTTATCAAATACACCTTTTTTTCGCTGAACATTAGATACTTTAAATTCATTGCACTGTGCCGACTTATAAGCATTTATGTGCACTAGTATAAACGTTATGAGACATTAAATTGTGATATGATTTGGGCATTTTGTGTGGGAGGTACAAAAAGGGGCGTGGCAATAACGCCCATTTTTCACAGGGCTATAGACACTATAAAAGCATTACACTGTACAAAATTTCAAGTATTTGTATACACTGGTTTTAATGTTATAAGCTGTTAACTTTTGGTGCAAAAAGGTACCTTTGTGTGGGAGGTACCAAAAGGGGCGTGGCAACAACACCCATTTTTCCCTGGACTGTAGGCAATATAAAAGCATAATACTGTACAAAATTTCAAGTATTTTATACACTGTTATTAATGTTATAAGCTGTTAACTTTTGGTGCAAAATGGTGCATTTGTGTGGGAGGTACCAAAAGGGACGTGGCGACTTCGCCCATTTTTTTCGAGTTGATAGCGACTAATATGCTAATACTCTTTGTGGAATTTCAAAATATTCGAATAAGTAGTATAGCAGTTATTAAAGAATCAATATTTCACAACATTTTAACCCTTTGTGGGGGAGGTACTAGAAGGAGTGGACCTATATGGCCCATCTTCGAACTTAGCCGGAGATAGAAAAAAATATTACCACATACCAAATTTGAGGTCAATCGGTTACTCCTTTCGAGAGTTATCGTGCGCACCAGCCAGCAGACAGACAGACGGACGGACATTGCTCATTCGACTTAAAATGACCCAAAACGGATTTCCTCCGAACATACTTGGAGTCTTAGGTCACTCCTTCGACGTGTTACACTTTTTTCCGTAGCAAATGATATATACCCTCGTCACACTAAAGTGAGGGTATAAAAATATGTCCGTTGTTTCAGGAATAGCTACCAAATGTGAAGGAAATCGGCTCAGATTTAAATGTAGCCTCCATATATATTTTCTGTCCGGTTTGTCATTTAAGCGCCATAGAAGCTACATTTCAGATCATTATGAAAAGTTACAGGGAAGAGTTTTTTTGACACGCAAAAATACCCTACAAAATCAGAAGGAAATCGGTTCAGATTTACATGTAGCCTCCAGCTACATTTTACATCTTTATTGACTCGAGTATACCCTACCAAATCTTAAGGAAATCGGTTCAGATTTATATATATACGAACATTGGTAGAGCGAAGTCTCTTGAGACACGAATAAATGCTACTAAATTAAAAAAAAATGGTTCAGATTTAGATGTAGCCTCCATATATAAATATTCCTTTTGATTGTATATCTATGCTCTATAGATGTGAGATTTTTGAACCGATGTATACGAAATTCTATAAAAGAAAACCCTTTAGAAAAACAGAGATGGCACAAAACAGGGTAAACCGACTTACGAATCGCCTCACCTTCAGTCCCAAAAGATATTTATACCCTACACCACACTGTGGTACAGGGTATTATAAGTTTGTTTCACGGCAGATGTATGTAACACCTGAAAATAACACAGCTAGACCCACCTTAAAGTATACCGATCGACTCAGAATCACTAGCTGAGTCGATTTAACCATTTCTGTCCGTCCGTCCGTCCGTCTGTCCATGTAAAGTTGTTCGTCGACTACAGGTCGCAATTTCACTCCGATCGTTCTGAAATTTTGCAGTTTAGAGTATTTCGTAGCTGTAAAGATCCCTATTGAATTAGGCTGAAATCGGTTCAGATTTAGATATAGCTCCCATATATATCTTTCGTCCGATTTGGCTCTTTAGTCCTATAAAAGCTATATTTTACATCCAATCGTTTTGAAATTTAGATGGTAGAGTTTCTTGATCCATGAACCAACACTACCGAATTTGAAGAAAATCGGTTAAGATTTAGCTATAGCTCCCATATATATGTTTCGTCCGATTTGGCCCTTTAGTTCTATAGAAGCTGTATTTTACATCCAATCATTTTGAAATTTAGAATGGTAGAGTTTTTTGATCCATGAACCAACATTGCCGAATTTGAAGAAAATTCGTTATGATTTAGCTATAGCTCCTATATATATGTTTCGTCCGATTTGGCCCTTTAGTTCTATAGAAGCTGTATTTTACATCCAATCGTTTTGAAATTTAGAATGGTAGAGTTTCTTGATCCATGGACTAACATTGCCGAATATGAAGAAAATCGGTTAAGATTTAGCTATAGCTCCCATATATGTGTTTCATCCGATTTGGTTCTTTAGATCCAATCGTTTTTATACCCTACACCACACTGTGGTACAGGGAATTATTTAAGTATAAAATGTCCCAATAGTAAATTTATGTAAACAATTTATACATTAATTACAAAATTTATATTTCAGAGTTATTCAATATCACGAGAGTGGTGTAGGGTATTATATAGTCTGCCCCGCCCGAATTTAGCCTTTCCTTACTGGTCGTAAATGTATGTATTTTTTGTTTTAATTAAATTATTATCAATCTAATAACTTAAAAGAATGCACTGGTTAAAGTTCTAAGTTGTTCACTTTTGGTGCAAAATAGTCCAGTTGTGTGGGAGGTACCAAAATGGGTGTGGAGATAATTCCCACATTTTACCGGACTGTAGGAACTAAAAAAGCATTACACTGCACAAAATTATATGTACTGGTATTACATACAGATATAAACAGTTAAATTTGTGTACAATATGGCCCCTTTTTGTGGGAGGTACCAATAGGTGTGGCAACACTTCGCCCATTTTTCTCAAGGTGATAGCGACGGGTAAACTATTACTTTGTGAGGAAGAACAGATGTTTCGGATAAGTAGTAAGGGTTTTCCTACAAGAGGTGTTATTTTGGTATTCAAAGAAAAATTCAATGTTTTGAGATAAATGATCGGATGTTTATTTCATAATAAAGAGGAGGGTATGCCGTTAATAATGAAAAAGTAAAAGCGTTAAGTTCGGCCATGCCGAATCTTATATACCCTCCACCATGGATAGCATGAAAACTCAAACATACAAAATAACTCAAATATAGTAAATGAGAACAGTAGGAAACATATAGTAGATGAGAACAGTAGGAATAACAACAAGTTGGATGATATATATGGGAGCTATATCTAAATATGGACCGATATCGCCCATTTGCAATCCCAAACAACCTGCAACTATAAGAAATATTTGTACCAAATTTGATCACCCTAGCTTTATTATTGTGGACTGTAGCGTGATTTCCACAGACGGACGGACAGACGGACATGGCTAAAGTCATCTATCGTCTCTGTCATATGGTAGTGATCCCACGTGATCCAAAAAAAGTTGTATTCCATTTAGTGTGTATTATTTTTTTGAAAAACAAAAAAAACTGTATTTTTACTTGGAAATATCTCTTAATTTTAAGAAGTTAAAAATACGTCTTATACACAAGAATTAAGATTAATATAACCTTATTATATGTTACAAGTCCGGTCGCATTTCACAAACAAACGAGAATTCTACAATCATTTTAGTATAGACATTTTATCATCGCATTTTTATTTGCATTTATTACTAAAAAAATCTTTGAACTCGGAATCGCCTAGAGATATTTCATAAAATTTGAAGGTATTTTCATTAAATGTTATCCACAATAAAACAACAATCCCAAAAAACAGATTTTTGAAAGTTGTTTTCAAAGTCCTATGCGCGCATATTTCATCACATTTTCCCACCGTGCGCCGTACCGCTCGAAGCGACGAAAATATCGAAATAAGTCAAATTTTTGGAGAGCGAATAATTTCCAGAAATTCGGAAATTATTTGGCCAGCGCGATCGCCAGATTTGACAGCACCCGACTATTTTCTTTGGGTTTATTTGAAGGAGCGAGTGTATGTGAACAAACCAGGGACAATCCTTGAACTCAAGGCAAACATTGTTGCAGAAAATCGAACGCTACAGCCACAAGTTTTGAAAGGTGTTATGGAAAATGCTCTAAAAAGAGTCCATCAGTGCGAAGCTGAAAACGGTAGAATTTTACGACGATTAAGAATATATATACTTTATGGGGTCTCAGATCAATATTTAGAGGTGTTACAAACGGAGTGACAAAATGAATATACCCCCATCCTATGGTGGAGGGTGTAAAAACAACATCAGCCAAATGGCCACCACGACCACGCTTACAGGACCATATCCTTTTGATGAAATTTTCCATAAACAGATCGCAAAGTGGCTGCCCTATGTCCTCTATAGCCTCACGAATTCTATCTTTGAAGTCTTGAATCGACGCTGGGCTGTTGGCGTAGACCTTATCTTAGACGTGGCACCAAAGGAAGAAGTCGCAAGGTGTTAAATCACAAGATCTCGGTGGCCAATTGTGATGACCTCTTCGAGAGATAACACTGTCCGAGAGCAATGGTTTCGTGGCTTGTGTGGCACGTAGCGCCGTCTTCATGAAAGCAAACGTTGTCCAGATCAATACCATCCAACTCTAACCATAAAAAATCATTAATCATCTCTCGATAGCGGAATCCATCCACCGTAACTGTTGATCCAACCTCATTTTCGAAAAAGTAAGGTCCAATGACCCCGCCGTACCACAAACCGCACCAAACAGTCACACGTTGAGGATGGAGAAGCTTCTCAGCAATAACTCTTGGATTTTCCGAGCCCCAGATGCGACAATTTTGCTTTTTGACGTAGCCACCGAAGTGGAAATCGTCCTCATCAGTCAAAATGATTTTGTATCGTTCGTATCGTTTTTTTGTTCGATCGTTTTGTATCGTTCAATGATCGCGTATCGTTCCATGTTTATACCCTACACCACACTGTGGTACAGGGTATTATAAGTTTGTTTCACGGCAGATGTTTGTAACACCTGAAAATAACACAGCTAGACCCACCTTAAAGTATACCGATCGACTCAGAATCACTAGCTGAGTCGGTTTAACGTCCGTCCGTCCGTCTTTCCATGTAAAGTTGTTCGTCGACTACAGGTCGCAATTTCACTCCGATCGTTCTGAAATTTTGCAGTTTAGAGTATTTCGCGGCTGTTAAGATCGCTATTGAATTTGGTTGAAATCGGTTCAGATTTAGATATAGCTGCCATATATATGTTTCGTCCGATTTGGCCCTTTAGTCCTGTAGAAGCTGTATTTTACATCCAATCATTTTGAAATTTAGAATGGTAGAGTTTCTTGATCCATGAACCAACACTACCGAATTTGAAGAAAATCGGTTAAGATTTAGCTGTAGCTCCCATATATATGTTTCGTCCGATTTGGCCCTTTAGTCCTATAAAAGCTGTATTTTACATCCAATCGTTTTGACATTTAGAATGGTAGAGTTTCTTTATTCATGAACCAACATTGCCGAATTTGAAGAAAATCGGTAAAGATTTAGCTATAGCTCCCATATATATGTTTCATCCGATTTGGCTCTTTAGATCCAATCGTTTTTATACCCTACACCACACTGTGGTACAGTGTATTATTTAAGAATAAAATGTTCCAAAAGTAAATTTATGTAAACAATTTATACATGAATTACAAAATTTATATATCAGAGTTATTCAATATTACGAGAGTGGTGTAGGGTATTATATAGTCGGCACCGCCCGACTTTAGCCTTTCCTTACTGTTTAGTAATGGCGTAGTTTCTACTTGTCAAATGTCAAAGAATAAAAGCTTCAAAATTGACAGCTACAGATATACCGGGTGATTCAAAATAACACCTCTTGTTGGAAAACCCGTATATAGGTTACACTATGCAACAACATTTTTGCCCAAGGGATGTGGATAACAGTTTTTGGTGCAATTAGGTGTCACAAACACGAACAAAATATAAATTTATGGTAAATTTTTTTTTAAAACATATTTTTTTAAATTCCAGCTTTCATGGAAAGTACATTTAGTATTTGGACCATATTTTAGTATAATTATGGTCCAAGGTATAAGCCTTATTGAGCCGTGTTATGCGATACATCTAAGGGAGGGCTACAAATGCCGCAAATATCGCTTTTACGTAGAGTCTTTGGTTTAGTAACAGTCGTCAAAAATATAAGAAAAAAATGACTTTTTTTTTATAAAAACACTTTTTCCTGGTATAAAAAAAAAACATAAAAAATAGAAAAAAAAGTCGAAAAAATTATTTTATGACATTTTTGAAAAGCCAGCATGCTCTATGGATAGTTGTAAATGTTATGAGCCATTTTGTAAATGTAAGGGAAAACAATCTTGTTTCATATTTTTTTCTTTTAAATGATGTTTTTTTTTGCTTATATTGAATTCGCCATATGTGAGAGAGTCATATAAGAGACATTGCACTTGCGTTTTATTTTATAAGTATTGATGTCAGACAAGGTTTTATGATAAAACATGATATGCAATGTGAGAGCTATATTGGATGAGATCCGCTCAGATAGAGGGTCATTCAACAATATTTGTGGTTTTTTATTCATGAGGTTTCAATTCAGTTACGCCCTTTAGGGGCATGGACATCCCAGTCGTATATACAGGTAGTAACATTACATATACGTAATACAAAGTAGTTCGCGGCTGTCTTGAAAATATTGGGTGTCTACTTTCCAAGCAAACTATACGTCAGCTACAGGTACTGCAACATATGAACCTTAAACCCGGAATTTATGAATGAAATTTCTTATTAATAAATTAATAAATTCAGCGCCTTAAAGAGATAAGTCGATTTTCTGAAAAAGATTACAAAGTTATATTTCGAAGTTAGTGAAAAAGTCAAAGAACTTTTCAATGTCTAAATGTTCCCGACAATCTCAGCTACATCTTCGGAAAATATGTAATTAAAAAAATCGACGTGCGCTTAGTAAAATAATAGAAGAAATATATGTGCAATATTTTGGTATACGAGTTAAAAATATGAACGAACCGTGGACACCTAGTATTTTGTGTAATTCGTGCCAAGTAAATCTTACCCGATGGACTAGTGGAAGAATACAGGTAAATACTTTAAAATTAATGTATTACAATGTTTTGTGGAATAAAACATTTTAATTTTAGACACCACGTGCAATTTGAAATGCCAATGATTTGGAGACAACCATTTTTGTCTAAGTAAACAGATTGGAGTAGGATGGAGCATTCGCTGGAATTACGCTGAAGTAAAATCTGCCACTTTGCCAGTTGCACATTCGTAAACAATACCAATTCCCAAGTGTCAAAGTATAGCTAACAGCCTAATTCGGAAACATCATCAAGTTCAACTGAGTACTCAACTCTGAGCGATTCAAGTTTAAGTCAGAAGTCATCGCTTTTAACACAGTTTCAACTCATTGATCTAGTGAGAGATTTGGAACAGATCAAAGATAAGGCACAACTACTTGCGTCTCGGATGAAACAGTATACTATTTTGGCCCCAGATTTTAACATATCATATTATAGAGCCCGTTATATACCTTACAAACAATTTTATACAACTGTGTTCGAGGTTCCTAATCAAACATACAATTCAAAGGAATGTCGTTTATTTGTTGACAGCAGTAAAGAAAGTTTGAAAGCCGTACTTTAACACAACGGAAATCAGAAACCGTCGATTCCCATTGTTCATATTGTCAACGCTAAGGAATCATACGAAACAATGGCTAAATTGATAAAATACATAAAATATGAACATGACTGGAAAATTTGTTGCTATTTAAAGTAGTTGGTATTTATGCCTCTCGGCTAGCCGTGCTCGCGAAGATCATTACAGAAGACAGAAATGGCCAACAAGAAAACACATTACATTGGTTGAAAACAACATAAAATACACACCTCTCGTCCAAAAAAAAAAATATTTTGTCAACACTGCATATTAAGCTGGGGCTCTTTAAAAATTTTGTAAAAGCCTTAAGGAAAGATGGCACTTCACTCTCATAATTAAAAAGTTTATTTAAAAGTCTTTTTTTTTTCAAAAAATCGAAGAAGGAGTTTTTGATGGGCCTAACGTAAGGAAACTGATGAAAGATGTGAATTTCGAATCATATTTGACTTCGGATGAAATTGCAGCATGGTGGTCGTTTAAGCTTGTAGTTTCCCGCAATATGAAACAATGATTAATGATTTGTTGAAAGATTATGAAAAATTGGTTAGAAATATATTTTTTTATATTTATGTATATAACACATATGTATATATTCCAACAGGTGTAAATATGTCCCCCAAAATTAATTTCTTGCATTCTCAACTAAACGTTTTCCCCGAGAATCTTGGCGACGTAAGGGACGAACATGGCGAAAGGTTTCACCAAGAGTTGAAGTCCATCGAGCGGCGTTACCAAGGGCACTGGGATGAAAGAATGATGGGAGATTATATTTGGTTCCACATTAGAGAAACCGATTCCGAAATCTACAAATGTCAACAAAGAACTCACATTTACTTCTAATGAAACTTGTGCATGCAAATAAACTCAAATGTACATAATATAAATAAAAGTAATAAATAAAATCGATATTTAAACAGAAATTAAAAAAAAGATTTTTTGAAATTCTCTCACGTCTACCAAAAGGGGCTATAATTTCTACATTTACCCATAGATTTTTTTCAAATAGGCATTATTTGCTGGGATGCAAACTTTAAAAAATAAAATAAAATATTTTTTTTTGTCCCAGGATTTTTTTTTTGAAAAAAAATCCACTTTTTCCAATTTGTTATTCCAAGAGTTATTTCCAACATTGGTAGCCCAAATTAATAGCTTCAATTTAACGTATAAGTCATTTTAACGTATAAGTCGTATAAGCTGATCGGGGATATACTAAGGGTACACTGAAAAAAAAAATAGTAATAAAACTAATGATGACACATTCTTATATTAAGTATCCTACCTCGGCATCAATTCAATGACAATTTTCATTAAAATAATGAAAATTTACACGTTTTTTACGAAATTTTCCTTAATATAAAGTTTTTTGAATTTGAATTAATGACTATCTAATCATTAGTTTTGTATACGCGCTTCTTTAAATGTACGCATTTAAATTAAAGAAGAAAATCATTATTTTTGTGCCAATCCGCATTATTTTAAGTAATATTTCAATACTTTTAAGGATTTTCTATATTAACACTATGACGTAGACATGTCATAGTTTTAATGCCGAATCGGACTTAATTAAGAGTATGAGATATTTGAGTAATAAATTTAAGGCTATTCTCCCCTTAAAGGAAAGGCTGTCTTTGTAATAAAATGTATGACTATCGTCATTATTTTTAAGAATACATACGAGAGAATTATACAATCTCTCCCTCCCTATCTCGCTCGGAGAATCAGTTTTGTTTGGTAATGTGTGAATCAATAATTTTTATGGAATGTTAGAAGAGAAAATAGAGAACAGTTCTGTTGTTCGTTTTCTTTTAAATCGTCAGTTATTTACAAGCGATGGAAGGAAGCGGTTGTCTGTTTTCGGGACGCGGATTGTGAACAAATGTGGTTGCTGTGAATATGTAAGTATACGTGCATACATACGTGCATATTGCACCGAAAATAATTTTAATATGGGCTGTTAACAGTTATTTTTGCTAAAGCATAGGAACAACAACAAATGAAACCGTCGTGTACATGTCTGTATGCATGTGGTTATGCTGTCGACGTCACCATCGATCTCTGTGACAAGGGAGTGCGTGTGTCATAGTTATTTTTGCTGTATGTTATTTATGGCGATGCATATGCGTTTTTGAAGGAGATCTTGTTTGTAAGTCCTGTGAAGAGATTTGTGCCAAATGGATGACAAAAATGTGAGTAATAGATTTTGTAATACTGAAGGAGACAATGGGAAAATGTTTAATTACGTGAAAAATAATATTATTATCCTGAAATAAACATCTCATTGGCAATTACAAAATTAACAAAACACATTTTAATTGAAAGTATTTATTTATTAAAAATACCAGCGCATAATGCAGAAATGTAAAATTATTTGTGGCAATATAGAAATTTATTATTAATAATATGTTATACATATAACTATCTTTTTTAATTTTTTTAGTAAAATAATTTTAGAATGGGTCTTTTGTGAGAAGAGTGGCAAATTTTACAAAATATTTCAACGTAAGTATTATATATGAACGGCTGAAATATTTCTCTTAGTTTTCAGCGTTTTCCAATTGTGATATGATAAAATTTATTTGCATTTTTTTTGTTTATAGATAATTTTATTTGATTTATTTTCAGAAAAAATTTAATTATTTTAATTTTAGATCACGCAATATTTGAAGATAAATGTGATGGATATATGAAAAATGCAGTGCTGAATGCCATTTATAAATTACAACAAATAAGTGAGATTTGGAAACAATATTTGTAAGTATTATGTATTTCTGAACAAATATATTTTATTTGAAAATCAAGAAATTTAATTTGGAACGTATGTATTAATGTATTAGAACAAAATATATTTGCGAACTGACGTTCACATATAAAATACGTGTTTTCACACAAACAAAGTTATTGTTAAAAAGTTTTCCAAATATAATTTATTTAAAAAGATGTTTTCCTTTTTTGAATTTTAGTTTAAATTTTTCCTTGATTTCGTGTTCATAATTGCTTCATAATTAAACCTGCTGTTAGATTAGGCCCGTTTGGTCTAATTTTTGTATCGTTTCCTGTATAAACGGTAATATATGTATGTATAAATATTGCCTTATAATTTAGTCCAAGGGATATTTTTGTTTTACTAAAATCAAAATAATAAGCGTTTTTGCTCAAAAATAATTGTAAATAAGCTGCTTTCTTTTCATGAAGTATTGAATAAAAATAAATATAAAATATTGTCTTCCATATTCATTTTATATGAAAAATGTAATGTTGACCAAATTGACTCTTAATCTAGGATTCGTACAGATTTGCTCATCTAACACCAGGGTTAAGAATGTCATAAGCAGCATTAGCTTTAGATAACTCAATTTGTATGAAAAATGTCAATTTCGCCACTTTCAAAACAGTCAGTTTCTATTATTAATAATATCTTACATAAATATTTCTTTTAACTTTTAGTACAGCAAATTTTGTATGGATCTATTATGAGAATTTGTATCGTAGAAGAGTGACTAAATATTTCAGTGTAAGTAAGGATATTCCAAAGATTTTAATTTATCTCTTATTTTTCAACATTTTGTGACAGTTATATGATAAAATTTATTTTAATACTTTATAGTATATAAATCATTCTGTTTGATTTCTATTCAAATTATTTTTATTTCAGTTCGCGCAATTGAACTTTATTTGGATATATGAAAAATGCAGTGGGGAATTAAAAATTTACAAATTGCAGGAAATGAGTGAGCATACAAACTATGTATATGATATAATAATATAATATTTGTTTTATATAATTTCTGTTTAAATTCCAGCCAAATTCTAGGTTAAAAATCATTAAGGTCGGTTCCGATAAAAATTGTTCATGGACAACAAATAGAGAAACGAATCCCGCTATAGGATCGATACATAACAATACAATATTCGAATAAAAGTCAAACTTCATAGTGTGTTGGCCGATTTGTTTTAAATTATAAAATGTTGTTTTAAATTATAAAATGTTCTAGGTTATCCGTAATATGTATTATATTTTTTTATATTTTCCAATATAAAAAAATATAACAAATAAAATATTTATTTAGAAAGATAAATAAAATATTTATTTACAAAGATAAAGTTATTGAATTTTCTATGAATAGTAAATGATTTCAAAGAAAATGATTCATTTAAAAGAGTAACATTATAATCAATATAATGCAACGAATTTTCCATACATATTTAAAAAAACTGTATTTAAATTCATGTATGCCTTAAATTAATTACCAGTATATTCTTATATCAAGGACATTTTAAATTTTATTACGATAATGTTTTAAATTATATGATATTTTACTAAAAATAAGCACGCGCCATACTTAAATTTACGCAGAAATGTGCTTATTTTAAGACCAAAGTTAATTAGTTTTATTACCCAATATTCTTAATTCTATGAAATGCATCCTCAAAACAAATACTATTCACGTCTTTAAATTAACTATAAAACCTTCTTATTTTTATAGCGATTGTCTTTGGCTCGAAATCATTGCCGAAATCTTAAACTTTACGAAAAATTCATTGATTTTCAGTACGCTTTTTTTTTAGTGTACCTTCGACGATAATAGTATTTTAATAAAAAAATTTAAAAAAAAAATTATCCATACAAAAATTGTTGGTTTTGATTTGATATAACAGTATGCCACAATCTATACAAAAAAAATAATTCTTAGGACACACACATTTTTTTTTGTTGCATAGTGTTATTAGAGAATCAATATTTCACTAAATTTTAACCTTTTGTGAGGAAGGTACTAGATGGAGTGGACCAATATTGCCCATCTCCGAACGTAGCTAGAGATAGAAAATATTATTACGTACCAAATTTGAATTCAATCCGTTACTCCTTTCGAGAGTTATCGTGCGCTGCAGACAGACAGACGGACGTACATTGCTCAAATGACTTCAAATGTCCGTAGGGGGTAAAAAACGGTTCAGAGTTAGATATAACTCCCATATATATGTGTATTCCGATTTGGCATATAAGCTCTATAGAAGCAGCATTTGAAATCCGGTAATTATGATACTTAGCGGAGAAGAGTTTATTGATTCAAGGAAGAACATTATCGAATTTGTAGAAAGTTGATACAGATTTAGATATTGCCCCTATATTTATACGCCATACATACCGAGTTGTCATTTAACATTTCTCAACACATATTCATCCATATTTGCATATACCAGTTTCATGTACCAAGAACATTTCTCTGAACTGTTCCGTTGAAAATTTAGCAGATAACAGTTTCATGAACCAAGAACAAAACCTTGTCAAATCGGTTCATGTCTAGATAAAGCCTTCGTATTCGATTTTGAATCTAAGCGCTTTAAAATAAATTTTTTTTGACCAGGTCATCATCTTCACAATATGTCTTCCTATTCTGCTCTGGGAGGATGGTGTAGGGTATATAGTCGGCTCCGGCAGACTTTAGCCCTTTATTAATGGGTTTAAAATGATTCTTGTGCATCCAGAATGGACCATATTGAAAAATCCATTGGGGTTAAGTCTGAACAATATAGTGGGCATTGTTGTAAAAATTGAGCTGGGCACTTTTTCTTGTAAACAAACATTATATTTCATGGGTTGGTGTAGAGTTTTGTTGAAACGTCCAATGATGTCTACGAATTTCAGAGGTGCCAAAGGTGACGGATCAGCGAAATCTTATATTGATTTGCCTTTATAACCTTTTCAATGGAAAAAGAGAGGTGAGCGTCCTGTGGCAGTTATCGTGGCCCAAACCGTCATACACTCTAATTTAGATAGTTTACATATTGCCCAACCGTAATACCATTTCATTAGATGCGCCGTTTCGCACTGGTCAGTAAAACACTATTTTCGCAATTATTTACAATGCAATATGAACACATTTTCCCCGATTAAACATCACATTGTTAACTCGACAATAGTTTTATGCTGTGCTGTAACCCTTTTGTCCATAATCGTATCAGTCGTCCATCAGTTATGCGAGTGTTTACAATAAAATATCACATTGTTGGTATTGTGGGCAATAATCGCATTATGACCTGATGCTCTGAATTCAATGGCCATTACTTCATTTCCCCAATAAGCGTAGCAATATTTCAGAGTAACTGAACCGTTGTCCGAATGGTTTGTGGCCAAATGTGATTTAAAACTGAGAAATGTGATTGTTTTCCATAACAAAACCCGAATGCCGTCATTTCAGGTATTTAGTCATAATTAACAGCAAAAGAATATGCCTGGCAGGACACACGGCTGGAGATAAAAAAAAAACTGGTGTCAATGATCTCTGGTCAATAGCTGGACACAAATTTAATCCCAGGGAAAGCGGAGGGAGTGAATGAGCTGTTTCCATGTCACGTGTCTATTGGCATCCCATCGGCCTTTGCGTCGAGTTCTATAAAACTTGTGTACGTTTTTTTCGATCTCTGAAGATTATCTGCGATTTTACCAGGGCTTTTGTTTTTATAGCATTGGATGTTCTGCGTTTTCTCTTTTTTCTATGTCTTCTTCATTTTACGTGGAATAGGAAAACAAGAAAAATGGCTAAACTTGCATTTGCGTGGTTTGACTAACATTTTAAGTGCATAAATATTTAATAAGACTGCCTCTCCAACCGACCCCTATTCGGAGCCTCATCCGTGTGAATGTAATGATCAGAAGTTTTTGTTGTGGATTGGTGCTGCTGCCTTTACTGGGTATTGCGGGGGAGTTGTTGTTGGAGCGCAATGGCATTAGGTCGAAATCCATTCTTAACTTGTGTCATTTGTATGGAATCAATGGCAATGGCAACAAAGGACGAGTAGCAATAAAAAACAAAAAATCGAAAAAGAGAAACAAACAAAGTGCCATTCTGCATAGCTCGTTGTTGGATTCGTTGTTGGAAATTACTTGAATATAAAATGTGTTGGCCTGGCTTATGTAAAACCGGATTTGGGAGATGTTCTCAAAAGGACTTTTGCCTCCGTGTTTTTCCATTTATCGGTCCTTGTTAGCGCTGATGGTTCTGACGCTGATGCGGATGTTGAGTTTTCCGCTTAAGCAGCCGAGGTATTTGTGGTTGTCGGCTGATGTTATTCTTTGGGTTGTATTTCTTTTTGTTTCGTTTGCGGCTTGTTCCCTTCCGGACCAACAATAAAACTGAAGAAAACCCCTTCTTGAAGATGAATGTTCGAATGTTCTTTCTTTCGTCGTGAAGAGTGAAATACATTTCTTTAATAAACACCATAAAACAAGAAGTGAAATGATTATTGGTTGTGGTTTGTAGCTCCTGCTCCTGATGCCACGGCTGCTGCTACTGCTCTTGCTTCTGTTGCTGCCAAATACGTTTATCTCTTACAACAACAAAAACAATGGAAAGAATACCAACCGCAGTAGCATCATCAACGTCAACAACAAGAACAAAAACAATATGGAATGCATTTAATAAATATTTAAGTGAACACCATAAAAAAGGACAACTTAATGTGAGAATGACTGAACACTAAAGGTTATAATTATGTAAACACTTGCCACTTGTACATTCCTGTACTTCGAGAACAAAATGTATGTATAAAAATTAAATAATTTGACGAAAATTTCATTATCTACTGCGAATTTCTTTTCATGGCAAAAAACCAACTCTTTCATTAACTCAACGTGTCTCAAGCTGGCAAAAGATTGCTTAGGCTGATGCTTATGGGGTTTGGTTCAGAATCTTCGCTTCTATTCAACTACGAATATATCAAAATCGAATATAATTCCAGTATTTTTCTAATTCTATCCAGACCCCAAGTATGTTCGGAGGAAATCCGTTTTGGGTCATTTTAAGTCGAATGAGCAATGTCCGTCTGTCTGTCTGTCTGTCTGTCTGCTGGCTGGTGCGCACGATAACTCTCGAAAGGAGTAACCGATTGACCTCAAATTTGGTATGTGGTAATATTTTTTCTATCTCCGGCTAAGTTCGAAGATGGGCCATATTGGTCCACTCCTTCTAGTACCTCCCCCACAAAGCGTTAAAATGTTGTGAAATATTGATTCTTTAATAACTGCTATACTACTTATTCGAATCTTTTGAAATTCTACACATAGTATTAGCTTATTAGTCGTTATCAACTCGAGAAAAATGGGCGAAGTCGCCACGTCCCTTTTGGTACCTCCCACACAAATGCACCATTTTGCACCAAAAGTTAACAGCTTATAACATTAATAACAGTGTATAAAAATACTTGAAATTTTGTACAGTATTATGCTTTTATATTGCCTACAGTCTAGGGATAAATGGGTGTTGTTGTCACGCCCCTTTTGGTACCTCCCACACAAAGGTGTATTTGATAAACCCCTTCTGGTACCTCCCACACAAATTGACAGAATAATTCGAGTAATATTCAATATTACATTACTCACAAAGTGAGGGTATACCTTAGTCGGTTTACCCGACTGAAACTTTCTTACTTGTTTAAATGCCTATGACTTCAGCTAGTTTAAGAACCTTCAACCGTTCAACCATTATGTGGATTTTTTTTTAACCATTTCTGGCGTGGACTCCTCAATTAAAAATACCACTACGGTGTTCGTCTTGGCAGCTCGTACGGCCCCGTTTAAACTCTGCCACCCAATATTTTATAGTTGTAAACAAGTTCACTGAAATCCTTTACTTTTGAGTGCTCAAAAAAAACTAAACAACTTGGCGCCTTGAAACTCAAAATATATGTTTTAGAAGGTTGCCACTTTTGACGAAAGCATTTTCTTTTTCAAACGGCTAATTTTGGGACTGACCTCGTATTCTTGTAATCAAAGTACAGGGCGCAATTATGGCCGATCAACGAAGCATATCTTTTAGCCCAAGGACTTTCCCTACCTCCGATTGGCATATAAGTATAAAAATCTGTATAAAAATTGACAGAGAGAAGTCTCTTGATACACATATAGACAATAGTAATTTTGAGGAAAATCGGTTGCGATTTAGATAAAGCCTCCATAGATATTGTGTATAGAAAAGTGTAATGTTGTCCACGAAAAATTAAGAATTGGACTTACCTTCTTGATGTTAATTATTTCTTAATGAAAAAATGTCATTGGTGAAATATAGTAGAGTGGCTTCATTTGTGAGGACGATATATTATCGCGTTGTTCGTTTGTTTTAAGTATATTCGCAAAATATTTCGTTTCTGCTATCGCGAAATAAGGGGCTATTTACGGTTTAAATAGCCTCTAAAAATCAGATTCTCTCTAAATAAAATTGTAAATTTTTATAACTTTTAGGAATTGACCACTGGAAAAATTTTTAGCTTTTGAGGTTGAAACAAGTAGAAAAATGTCAGTCGGGTAAACCGACAAAGGTATACCCTCACTTTGTGAGCAATGTAAATATGCACTGGTATGTAATAATTTTTTGCGTTATTTAATTTTTTTATGTCTTGGCTTTTTTGTATGGGAGGTCCTAAAACGGGTGTGCTGATACCCATTTTTAACAGGACTGTTTTTAAACACTCACTTTAGTGATACGAAGGTATACAGGGTGGCTGATATGTATTGCAACCAACTTCAGGTTGCTATCATTTCAAAACCGCTAGTCTGATAGCTGACAGATTTATTTCAGTGACAGTTCATTTTATTGTTTACAAGCTTACAAAAGCATTTTGATCTTTGGATTCAGAAAAAAAGTTATTCGTGATGGAATTCAAGCGTGATAGCGTAGTTGCTTTATATTTGGGTGGAAAAACACAAGTGGCTATCGTTAGAGCCCTCCAGTATTTAAATGTGAATAAATCTATTGTTTCTCGTACCATTGCTCGTTACCGTGATACTGGCAGTGTTGCATCGCGTCCAAAGGTGGACGAAAAAAACCGGTAACAACACCAGAAATGATCCGAAAAGTGAAGGCCAGATTTGATCGAAATCCACGCCGCAGTGGTAGAAAAATTGCTCGTGAGCTGAACATATCGCGAGAACGGATACAACACATATTAAAAAATGAGCTTGGACTAAAGCCATTGAAGTTCCAAAAAGTGCAAGAGCTCACCGATGCACAAAAAAAAGTTAGACTGGAAAGGAGTTGCTTCGCTTGCACGAAAGTGGCCAGTTACCGAATTTGGTTTTCTCCGATGAGAAGCCATTCCAAATTGAGCAGTTTGTGAACAAACAAAATGATCGGGTTTAATTGCCAAAGAGGTCACCTGAAAATTTACACCTTCGATTGGCCACCAGAACTCAAGCGCCGCCGATGGCAATGGTGTGGGCCGCCGTAACGGCCAATGGTCGCTCCCCGCTCGTATTCATCGACCATGGGGTCAAAATAAATGCCGAATATTACCGGGAAAATGTCCTAAAGACAGTATTGAAGCCCTGGGCAGACAAACATTTCGGCCGCAGACCATGGACATTCCAACAGGACTCAGCACCATCGCACTCAGCACGCGTCAACCAAGAATGGCTTAAAAAGGAGTTTCCTCGCTTCATTTCTACCGCACAATGGCCACCAAGATCTCCGGATCTGAATCCGTTGGACTTTTGCGCCTGGGGCACTTTAGAGAGTAAGGTTCGCACTAAAAAATACCAAAGTATCGATCATCTCAAGACGGCGCTTCGCCGGGAATGGGCCAAAATACCGCAGAGCCACTTTCGTGCAGCGTGTGATGGCTTTGTCGGCCGTTTGAAGGCCATAATTCGTGCCAAAGGTGGCCAATTCGAACAAATCTAAACTGTTTCTAAAATTTTATGTTATTTCCGAATTTTTTTGCTTTTAAACAATAAAATTAAAAAAAAAATAAAAAAAATGTAGCGCTTTACTTTGTTGCATTACATATCAGCCACCCTGTATATCATTTGCTACGGCCAAAAGAATAACACATGGAAGGAGTGATCTAAGACCCTAAGTATATTCGGCGGATATTCGTTTTGAGCCATTTTAAGTCGAATAAGAAATGTCCGTCCGTCTGTCTGCTGACTGGTGCGCACGATAACTCTCGAAAGGAGTCACCGATTGACTTAAAATTTGGTATACGGTAATATTTTTTTCTATCTCCGGCTAAGTTCGAAGATGGGCAATATTGGTCCACTCCTTCTGGTATCTCCCACACAAATGGTTAACATTTAGAGAAATATTGTTTCTTTAATAACTTCTGTGCTACTTACTCGAATCTTCTGAAATGTCAGACATATTATTAGTTTATTAGTCGCTAACACGTCAAGAAAAATGGGCGAAGTTACCACCCCCCTTTTGGAACCTCTCACACGAATGGACCATTTTACACCAAAAGTTAACTGCTTATAGCTTTAATACCAGTGCATACAAATGCTTCAAATTTTGTACAGTGTTATGATGTTATAGTACCTAGAATTCAGAGAAAAGTGGGCATTATCGGCACGCCCCTTTTGGTACCTCCCAAACAAATGAACCATTTTGCATCAAAATTGGACTGCTTATAACTTTAATACAAGTGCATACAAATACTTGAAATTTTGTACAGTATAATGTTTTTATAGCGACTATAGTCCGGTAAAAATAGGATTTATTGTACGGCCCCTTTTGGTACCTCCCCTACAAATGGACCGTTTTATTTATAACTTTAATACCAGTGCATAATAGTAATCGAAATTTCGTACAGTGTATGCTGTTATAGAGCCTACAGTCCTGGGAAAGGTGGGCGTTATCACCACGCCCCTTTTTGTACCTTTTTTCTCTGTCTCCGGCTAAGTTCGAAGATGGATGATATTGGGCCACACCTTCTAGTACCTCCCCCACAAAGGGTCAACATTTAGTGGAATTTTGATTCTTTAATAACTTTTATATTTCTTATCGGAATCTTCGAACATATAGTAATAGTGTTTTAGTCGCTATGATCTCGCAAAATGGGCGAAATGATTCAATTTAAGTTTCCTTTATTTGTTATAAAGTTGGTTGATTCCTTTTTAAAAAAATATAAATTTTTGTCTATGTTTCAATGATCGATTTTCCGATTTGATTGAAATACCTGCCGGTGTTCCACAAGGTTCCGTATTAGGACCAATTTTATATGCAAACTTTTGTTCTGACATTCCAAGCCTTAATAACTGTTATGCGCTTCATATGCAGATGATACATGTATGTATATTTTCCTCCCACGAGTTTGGTGACATTATAGTATGTACATATATATCTTCGAAGTTCTCTGAATGTACTTGTATATTATTTTCTTAAATGGAAAATTTCAATTAACGAGGGAAAGTCCCAAGCTGTATTTTTTACGAGAAAACGCAATACTTGTTTCTACCATCATACTCAAATGGAATTGAATGGCATATCGATACAATGGAGTGACCAGGTCTGGGCATAATTCTAGATAAAACCAGTAAGGAAAGGCTAAAATCGGGCGGTGCCGACTATATAATACCCTACACCACTCTCGTAGTATTGAATAACTCTGATATATAAATTTTGTAATTCATGTATAAATTGTTTACATAAATTTATTTTGGGACATTTTATACTTAAATAATACCCTGTACCACAGTGTGGTGTAGGGTATAAAAACGATATAGCTTCTATAGAACTTAATGGCCAAATCGGACGAAACATATATATGGGAGCTATAGCTAAATCTTAACCGATTTTCTTCAAATTCGGCAGTGTTGGTTTATGGATCAAGAAACTCTACCATTCAGGACTAAAGAGCAAAATCGGACGAAACATATATATGGGAGCTATAGCTAAATCTTAACCGATTTTCTTCAAATTCGGTAGTGTTGGTTCATGGATCAAGAAACTCTACCATTCTAAATTTCAAAATGATTGGATGTAAAATACAGCTTCTTCAGGACTAAAGAGCAAAATCGGACGAAACATATATATGGGAGCTATAGCTAAATCTTAACTGATTTTCTTTAAATTCGGTAATGTTGGTTCATGGATCAAGAAACTCTACCATTCTAAATTTCAAAACGATTGGATGTAAAATACAGCTTTTATAGGACTAAAGAGCAAAATCGGACGAAACATATATATTGGGAGCTATAGCTAAATCTTAACCGTTTTTCTTCAAATTCGGCAATATTGGTTCATGGATCAAGAAACTCTACCATTCTAAATTTCAAAACGACCGGATGTAAAATACAGCTTCTATAGGACTAAAAGGCCAAATCGGACGAAACATATATATGGGAGCTATAGCTAAATCTGAACCGATTTCAACCAAATTCAATAGCGATCTTAGCAGCCGAAATACTCTAAACTGCAAAATTTCAGAACGATCGGAGTGAAATTGCGACCTGTAGTCGACGAACAACTTTACATGGACAGACGGACGGACGGACGGACGGACGGACATCGTTAAATCGACTCAGCTAGTGATTCTGAGTCGATCGGTATACTTTAAGGTGGGTCTAGCTGTGTTATTTTCAGGTGTTACAAACATCTGCCGTGAAACAAACTTATAATGCCCTGTACCACAGTGTGGTGTAGGGTATAAAAACTTAACACAGCTCGAAACATGTTATATCCTTTCGTAAAAAGAGGTTCAAACTTAAGTGCCGAAAACAAAACATTGATCATTATTATGTATGGATGTCCAATATGAGGAAAAATATACAAATAATTGAATTATATAAAAATTTTAATAATGATGTACAATCTACCATGGCATTACTCTACAAAAGACTTGCACAATTATATACAGATGGTCGTGATAATATCAATATTATAACTGATAAATTCAAATATTTATGTAGTTTTTCAAATAATACATTAATAAAACAGCTATATTAATTGCCTCATTAAATTACTGCTTGTTACTGCTAAATTAAAAACACATATAAATAATTATATCAGAAGTTATGAAAAAAATGTCTTCTGAACATTATAACCCTCATTTAATTTATACAAAATTATTTTCATAAAATAAAAAAAAAATATTTCTAGATGAAAAGCCAATTAGCTAAAACTCTGTAAATTGTGTGATAACCTAGGTTTAAGTATTAGAATGGTTTTAATAAAAAATAAATAACATTGATTCCAGTCCATACAAATACTTGAAATTCTGTGCAGTGTAATGTTTTTATAGTACCCATAGTCGATTGAAGAATATGCCTTATTGACACGCCCCTTTTGGTATCTTCACAACAAAATAGCTAATATGTAAAATATGAAAAATATTGTTTTTTTTTACATTATAATTTTCTTTACAAAAAATGGCCCAAATACTATAAGCCTATTCAGGGAAAATTGGAATTAAAAAACAAGTGAAGACGGATTAAGTTCGGCCATGTCGAATCTTATATACCTTCACCATGGATCCTATAGGAATGATTTTGGATACAAATAAACTCATTACACTAAATTTCAGCCCAATTCGTTGAAATTTGAGGTTTTTGTGGCGTTACGAATTCAAATCTAGAGAGATCTTTGTAGGGGGACTATGGACCTATGACTGCCGGTGTTCGTGTGAAGGATTCTGGGTATAAATAAACCCCCGTTGCCAATTTTCAGACCGATCAGTTGAAATTTGAGGTCTCTGTGGCGTTAAGAAATCAAATCGAGGAGATGTTACATATGGGAGCTATATCAAAAAATGGTCCATTTTCAATCCCATCATAACTGCAGGTATATGAAGTATATGTACCAAATTTCAGCCACCTAGCTTAAGTATTATACAGGGTGGCGCAGAATGAGCTACATGGTTTAAATGGTTTATAACATTTTTATTTATGCGATTATTATATATATATTTTTAAATACAGTACAGTTTGAAAAATTAAGTACGGTTGGAAATATTATATCCTATAAGTGATGTCCATTTTCTGCTTCGTTCTTTGTAGCATATTTTCCATAACTTTTCGCAAAATTTCGGAAAAATTAAATTTTTTTGTACGTTGTTCGATTCATAATTAATTCCCCAAGTCTCCTTCACAAAATGCTGAAAAAAAAACAATAATTAAAAAATGAGCGCCCAGTAGGTGAATTGGTAGCGTGATCGTCTATGAATTTGGGGGTCGTAGGTTCGATTCCCACTAGAGGCTCTGATCTGTCGCAGCAAACTCTAGCCACATGGTCTTTGTAACCCGGCTTTTCCTTGGACCGTACAATTAGGATATAAATTTATTTTGTAATTCATAGAAATAAATAATTAAAAAAGTTATAAAGAGTTCAAACCATATAGCTCATTCTGCGCCACCCTGTATTATAACGTTTTAAAGAAGTGGGAGATATGAAACGAACGAAAAATTTCGGTAAAATTAAATTATTTTTGTACGTTGTTCCATTCATAATTAATTCTCCAAATCTCCCTTACAAAATGTTGAAAAAAAAAATAAAGAAAGAATAATAATTAAAAAAGTTATAAAGAATTCAAACCATATAGCTCATTCTGCGCCACCCTGTAGATTAAAGCGTGATTCCAAAAGACGGACAGACGGACATGGCTAAATCGTCATAGAATTTTACGACGTATAGTATAGCGTGATCCTTTTCGAGGTTCCCTACTTTTATAAAGAAAAAAACACAGAAAATTCAAATTGAATGGGGAATGTTTATTATCATTTGAAAGAAAATTCTTTGGCATTTATTTTTTGAAGATTATGTCTATCAAAGGTTGGCCGCGGCTACGTCTCAGATGATCCATCCGTTGAGTCCAATTTTGGATGACTCGTTCGAGCATTTCGACTGGTAACTGGCGAATGACACGCGTGATGTTTTGCTCCAAGGCCTGAATCGAAGCGGGTTTGTCCGCATAAACTTTAGACTTTACATATCCCCATAGGAAAAAGTCTAACGGTGTGATATCACACGATCTTGGTGGCCAATCGACCGGCCCAAAACGTGAAATTATCTGCTCATCGAAATGTTCTCTCAATAAATCCATTGATTGATGCGATGTGTGGGAAGTGGCGCCGTCTTGTTGAAACCAAATGTCGCCGAGATCACGAGCTTCAATTTCAGCCATCAAATAGTCGGTTAACACGGCACGATAACGGTCGCCATTGACGGTTACGTTTCAACGGCATCATTTTTGAAGAAATATGGAAAGATGATTCCGGTACGTCGGATCGGGAATCGGTCAATGGCAAAAAGATAGCTCTTAACGAGAGCTAAAATATTGTTAATGGGTGTGTTTTTTCTGGATATAAAAAAAAATGGACTTAGCGCAATTGGCGAACGATTATTTTGATAATAAAACTGAATAATTTGTAAACGTTGTTCAGGCTTAAGTTTTTCCATGATGAAATGCCAAACAATACTTAACAAAAATAACATGACAGCATGTCACGACTCCCACGTGATTTGTCAAAAAAGGCTACTGAAAAAGTATCTCTATTGGATCACCCGTTATATATACTTTATGGGGTCTCAGATCAATATTTAGTGGTGTTACAGACGGAGTGACAAAATTAATATACCCCCATCCTATAATGGAGGGTATAAAAAAATATCTAATATATTTTAATCGTTTTTCGTGTTTAGATTTCAAAAATAGTTTGATCGCAATATCTGTGGTCACAAGGCATAACAACATAACTCGAGTTATGCTCAAATTGCGTTTTCGATGCCACAATGTTCCCCATATTCGATTACATATTGTGACAAATTTTGGTGATAATACCTTGTTCAGTTGTTTAGATATAAGGCAAGACTTATTAGCATAACTCGCTGTATCACTACATTTCATAACGTACATAACAGCATATCTCACATTTTTTCCTTTGAAAACTATACTTGTGTTTTTATTCCCCAGTTGTCTTTGGACTATTGAAGATGTAAATTGTATGAAGTCGTAACATCATATCTGAGATGTGTTATAAGTCCGCGTTGAACTAAGTCCTAGCACAAAAGCATAACTCAACTTATGCTGTTATTCCAAAATCTAATATTGACTACTGAATGTTGTAAATTTCGAAATCGTCCTTTGATTTATCAGCATAAGTCGATATATTCTGCAATATATAATAAAATTAATTTTGTAATAACGACACAACTCGAGTTGTGTGTTTTGTAACTTAATATATTTAAAAAGGGAATAACAGCATAAAACAGTTTTTAGCCTAAAACATTTATAATTAAAATAATTATATAAATGTGTTCGTATTAATTAATTTCACTTCCAAGTCCTGAGAAATTGCGGGCGTAAAATTCAAAGTAAGTTTATAAATATTTTTGCTATATCGATGCAAACCTTTAAAATGCTCTCCTGAAAACTTGCAAAAACACACATATGCTGTTATGCCTTGTGACCACAGATATAGACATTTATTTCATTCACAAATTATACGAATTTTGATAATATTTGTTATGCCTTCTTTGAGAAGTCGACGTTTGTTCTTCGGGTTTTTTTTTGCGCAGAAGATTTCTTTTTAATTTTGTCTTAGAGTGAATTTCGTGTTTCCCCATTGTCATCTAAATACTACTTCGAAAATCCATTATATCTATCGGAGAAGCTTTAGGTAATTTGTATGCTCCTTTTCAAATAGGTTTTCCGGCACTTTTCCTTCTAAGTGGATTCTTCAAATCACATATTACTTAAAATCGGTGGTCCTATATGTCACCTTAAAACAACTAACAATGCATTATTATCTCATCTCTGGTGGAGGCTATTATAGAATTATCTCCTCATATAACAAATATTCATTTTTGGAGTCTATAACTCAAAGATAACCAGTTTATATACAAATACATATATATGTACCTCCGATTTTGGTTGGAGTAATGTATTATATATTTGCTTCAGCCCGACGTTAACCTTTCGTCACATGTATAAATCAAATCTTAAAGCACGTAACTACTGTAGTAGTATACACACTTATGCCCAACAGTGTTTGCAATATCTGCAGGATAAGTATTTAAGTGGTAACGAATGAATGAGTGTGTAAGTGACTTTGAGTGTGTGTGTGTGGGTATGTGTGCGAGTGTTCGATTTCGAATTTTTCCGCATGATAGCCATAAATATTTGCATATTTGAAAACACGCTTTTTATAACTTTTTATAGTGGTGATTGAACTTTACATGGATTTACATAATAAAGGCTTACTTGTGTAAGCACACAGCCACACACACACACACACACTCTGAGACAGACATGCACATGTTCTGTGCGTGTGTGTGTGTGTGCATTCCTCCTCCTCATCCTCCTCCGACCCCTAATACTAGTAGTCATCATTGATGCCGTAACTAGCCGCATGATACATATGGCTTATTTTATATCCGAAGGGTTCTTTCTCTCTGTGTTATTCCATTATCGAGAATTACCATTCACAAAGGTTTTGAATTTCAAATGAAAGGGGTCGCATAAGAGTGGCAATGGCAAGATGAGAATGGCATAAGAATGACGATGAAGTAAGAAAATGGGAGCAGAGCCTAGCTAGCTACAGAACTGCCATTGGAGATCGAGAGTTGTTATGGGAGGGGTAGAGAGGGAATGGCAAAGACCGTTTAATTTACATTAAATCCATAATTCATTTCTAATGCCGCCGCCACGTGAATTCTCATCGTTGGCTGCTCAAATGATTGCCAAAAGTTTCACAATTAATCTTCAATTGAAACATTTCTTTTGTGCGATTTCATAAGAGGATATGCCCACATAAGAGTCCTTAGTCTTTAGTCCTTCTCGAGTCACATTCGAATAGACAAACACACACACACACATGTGAGAACAAACACTGCCAATTCAAAGTGATATTTGAATATGTCTTCTAGAAGTTATTGGAATCATTAAGGAGATTTTCCCGGTCTTAATTTTCAAAATTGCTTTCACATTTCAATACCGCGTTTCAGCTATGGCATGAAAAGGAACGCGGCAAAGCGGCGTAGAGAACTAAGACAAGAAAAATGTAATTTCCATAAGAAGGGTAATTTGTCTTGGCAATTGAGATTATTCATTATTAACAAAAAGAAAGTAAAAAAAAATCGAACGTTGCAAATATATTGCCTTACACCCACTCCAGCTAGAGTGAATTCAGTTCAACTTCATGTAATAATATAAATCGAATGCGGATATGTACATTTGAGAAGTTGGAATTATTAATGACTTGCCGGATTTTGTTTTTGTAATCTGCAACAATTTTATTAAAAAGGATATGAGGAAAACAGAAGTATGGAAGTAGGTCATGGAATTATTTATATCGGCTAGAAAAAGATGGAGTGCATATTAACTTTTAAGTTATTTTACTTATCTGAAATTAAATTACATAAATTAAACAAAGAAGGTATTTAGTGACGATAACAGATGTGTCTTGATGTAGAATGCGAAATCGAAGTTGTCTGAGTACATTTTGCAGTATGTCTTGGCATGGCTTGGCTTGAGACACTGTACAACAAAATGACCCGTTGGCGTATGACTAAGGTGACCATTAATTCCATGAAGAAATAGTGTACACATTTTTATGATTTGCTTTAATTTTATGTAAAACAAAATAAAACTCATTTATTGTAGACATTACATAGGAAGGAACTAAAAAATTCATATAAATAACACTATGCAACAAAAAAAATTTGTTTGTGTCCTAGACTAAAAATTATTTTCTTTTGTATAGATTGTGGCATACTGTTATATAAAATCAAACCCAAAAATTTTTTATGGATAAATTGTTTTTTAAAAAAAAATTTTTTAAAAATGCTATTATCGTCGAAGGTAGCCTTAGTATTTGCACCTTAATTATTGGAGTATATGCCTGATCAGGTCGACTTTTACGTTAAATTGAAGCTATTAATGTGGACTACCAATGCTGGAAATATCTCTTTCACTTTGAAACAGTAATTCAACAAATTTGAAAAAGTAGATTTTTTTCAAAAAAAATCCTGGGACGAAAAAAAAGTATAAAAAAATTCCAAAAACAATATTTTATTTGATTTTTAATAGTTTAGCGAAGAAAATAATGCCTATTTGAAAAAAATCTATGGATAAATGTAGAAATTTTAGAGGTAAGAGAATTTCAAAAAATCTTTTCTTTAATTTCTGTTTAAATAGCGATTTTATTTGTTAATTTTATTTATATTATGTACATTTAAGTTTATTTACATGTTGAGGTTTCATTAGAAGTAATTGTGAGTTCTTTGTTGACGTTTGTAGATATCGGAAGCGGTTTCTCTAATGAGGAATCAAATATAATCTCCCATCATTCTTTCATCCCAGTGCCCTAGGTAACGCCGCTCGATGGACTTCATTTCTTGGTGAAATCTTTCGCCATGTTACGTCGCCGAGATTCTCGGGGAAAAAGTTTGAATGAGAATGCAAGAAATGAATTTTGAGGGACATATTTACACATGTTGGAATACATAAGGCGAAAAATAAGTTAGAAGAATACATAAATATGTGTTATATACATAAATATAGGAAAATATATTTCTAACCAATTTTTTCATAATTTTTCAACAAATCATTAATCGATGTTTCATATTGCGGGCTTTTATTGGATCCAAGGAAATTTGAAACTACAAGCTTAAACGACCTCCATGCTGCAATTTCATCCGACGTCAAAAATGATTCAAAATGTACATCTTTCATCAGTTTCATTACTTTAGGCCCATCAAAAACGTCTTCTTCGATTTTTTGAAAAGAAAGATTTTAATTAAACTTTTTAAATATGAGAGTGAGTTGCCATCTTTCCTCAAGGCTTTTACAAAAGTTTTAAAGAGCCCCAGCTTAATATGCTTTCAAATCGCAACAAATTTTCCAGTCATGTTGTTCATATTTTATGTATTTCATCAATTTAGCCATTGTTTCGTAGGATTCCTTAGTGTTGTCAGCATGAGCAATGGCAATCGACAGTTTCTGATTTCCGTTGTGCAAAAGTACTGTTTTCAAACGTTCTTTACTGCTGTCAACAAATAACCGCCATTCCTTTGAATTGTATGTTTGATTAAGTTCCTCGAACAATCCGGGAATGTCCTTGGAAAAGCATGTGTTATCCACAGTTGTATAAAATTATTTGTAATGTATATCACGGACTCTGTAATATGATATGTTAACATCTGGGGCCAAAAAATTGTACTGTTTCATCCGAGATGCAAGTAGTTCTGCCTTATCTTTGGTCAGTTCCAAATCTCTCACTAGATCATTGAGTTGAAACTGAGTTAAAAGCGATGACTTCTGACTCAAGCTTGAATCGCTCAGAGTTGAGTACTCAGTTGAGCTTGATGATGTTTCCGTTATAAGGCTGTTAGCTACACTTCCTACTCCAATCTATTAACTAAGACTAAAATAGCAGTCCGTATCGTGAATGAATGGTTGTGTCCAAATCATTGGCATTCCAAATTGCACGTGATGTCTAAAATTAAAACGTTTTATTCCACAAAACATTGTAATACATTAATTGTAAAATACTTACGGCATGCTTTCACTAGTCCATCGAGTAAGATTTACATGGCACGAATTACACAAAATACTAGGTGTCCACGGTTCGTTCATATTTTTAACTCGTATACCAAAATATTGCACATATATTTCTTCTATTAGTTTACTAAACGCACGTCGATTTTTATACCCTACACCACACTGCGGTACAGGGTATTATAACTTTGTGCATTTGTTTGTAACACCCAAATGGAGAAGAAATAGACCCATCGTTTATTATACCGATCGACTTAGAATTACTTTCTGAGTTGATTTAGCTATGTCCGTCTGTCCGTCTGTCCGTCTGTCCGTCTGTCCGTCTGTCTATGTATGTATTCTTGTAATCAAAGTACAGGTCGCAATTATGGTCCGATCTCGACGAAACTTTACACATATGTTTTATTTGGCCCAAGGACGATCCCTATTGAATTTGGTTAAAATCGGTTCAGATTTAGATATAGCCCCCATATATATGTTACCCAAGATTTGACATGTAAGCGCTGTATAAACTTTATATTATATCCGATCAGTATGAAATTCGGCAGAAAGGGGTTTCTTAACATATGAATGAACACTGTTAAATTTGGAATAAATCGGTTCAGATTTAGATATAGCCTCATATATACGTTACCCCCGATTTGAAGTGTATGCGCTGTAAAAATGTTATTTTATATCAGATCAGTATGAAATTCGGCAGAAAGAGGTTGCTTATAAAATGAATGAACACTGTTAAATTTGGAAGAACTCGGTTCAGATTTAGATATAGCCCCATATATATGTTACCCCCGATTCGACATGTAAGCGCTGTAGATATTGTATTTTATATCCGATCAGTACGAAATTCGACAGAAAGATGTCTTATTACATGAATGAGTATTCAGGGAAAATCGGTTCAGATTTATATATAACATCCGTACATATGTTCCTCCTGATTTGGTATCAAAGCGCTATAGAAGTTGTACTTTACTTCCGATCATTAAAATTTTCCAGAAATATGTTTCTCAATTTAGGAACGAATATTACTTAATTTAGCGATTATCGGTTCAGAATTAGATAATATGTTCCTACCCATTTACCAATTATTCCAAATTATTATCGCAATGACCCTTATCGCATTATTAGGGAGGTGTAGGGTATTATATAGTCGGCCCCGCCCGACTTTCTGCCTTTCCTTACTGGTTTCAATATCTAACAATATTTGGACTTCAGAAAAAATCTCAATTTATTACTCTTATTATGTATTACTCTTAATTATAAAATAAAATTTGTAAATCGAGACTGTACGGAATTTAAAACATTTTTAACAAATAGAAATTATGTTTTACAAAAAATACATTTAGAAGAGTAATATCAGAAGTAAAATATCGGTATTTTGTAAATTACAATATGCAACAAAAATTTTGTCCAAGGAATGTGGATAACAGTTTCTGGTGTATTTTGGTGTCACAAACACGAAAAAAATATTAAAATGAATAAGTGATGTTTTTGCTTATATTGAATTCGCCATATGTGAGAGAGTCATATGAGAGACATTGCACTTGCGATTTGTTGTATAAGTATTGATGTCAGACATTATAAAATCATTAGAGCTATACTGGATGAGATCCGCTCAGGTAGAGGGTCATTCAACAATATTCGTGGTTTTTTATTTATGAGGTTTCCATTCAGTTACGCTATTTAGGGGCATTGACATCCCAGTAGTATATACAGGTAGTAAAATTATATGTACGCAATACAAAGTAGTACGCGGCAGTCTTGAAAATATTGGGTTTCTACGTTCGAAGCAGCTACAGGTACTGCAGCTTATGTACCTTAAACCCGGAATTTATGAATGAAATTTCTTTTAAATAAATTAGTGTAATTTGGCGCCTTAAAGACATAAGTCGATTTTCTCAAAAATATTATATGTAAAGTTATATTTATATTATATGATCCCGACAATTTCTGCTACATCTGCGGAAAGCATGTAAATAAAACCAGTAAGGAAAGGCAGAAAGTCGGGCGGGGCCGACTATATAATACCCTACACCTCCCTAATAATGCGATAAGGGTCATTGCGATAATAATTTGGAATAATTGGTAAATGGGTAGGAACATATTATCTAATTCTGAACCGATAATCGCTAAATTAAGTAATATTCGTTCCTAAATTGAGAAACATATTTCTGGAAAATTTTAATGATCGGAAGTAAAGTACAACTTCTATAGCGCTTTGATACCAAATCAGGAGGAACATATGTACGGATGTTATATATAAATCTGAACCGATTTTCCCTGAATACTCATTCATGTAATAAGACATCTTTCTGTCGAATTTCGTACTGATCGGATATAAAATACAATATCTACAGCGCTTACATGTCGAATCGGGGGTAACATATATATGGGGCTATATCTAAATCTGAACCGATTTTCTCCGAATTTGGCAGTATTTCTTCATGTAGAAGGAAACCTCTTTTTGCCGAAGTTTGCACTGATCGGATATAAAATAACATTTTTACAGCGCTTACATGTGAAATCGGGGGTAAGGTTTATATGGGGGCTATATCTAAATCTGAACCGATTTCTTCCAAATTTAACAGTGTTCATTCATTTTATAAGCAACCTCTTTCTGCCGAATTTCATACTGATCTGATATAAAATAACATTTTTACAACGCTTACACTTCAAATCGGGGGTAACGTATATATGGGGGCTATATCTAAATCTGAACCGAGTTCTTCCAAATTTAACAGTGTTCATTCATTTTATAAGCAACCTCTTTCTGCCGAATTTCATACTGATCTGATATAAAATAACATTTTTACAGCGCATACACTTCAAATCGGGGGTAACGTATATATGAGGCTATATCTAAATCTGAACCGATTTATTCCAAATTTAACAGTGTTCATTCATATGTTAAGAAACCCCTTTCTGCCGAATTTCATACTGATCGGATATAATATAAAGTTTATACAGCGCTTACATGTCAAATCTTGGGTAACATATATATGGGGGCTATATCTAAATCTGAACCGATTTTAACCAAATTCAATAGGGATCGTCCTTGGGCCAAATAAAACATATGTGTAAAGTTTCGTCGAGATCGGACTATAATTGCGACCTGTACTTTGATTACAAGAATACATACACAGACAGACGGACAGACGGACAGACGGACAGACGGACATAGCTAAATCAACTCAGAAAGTAATTCTAAGTCGATCGGTATAATAAACGATGGGTCTATTTCTTCTCCATTTGGGTGTTACAAACAAATGCACAAAGTTATAATACCCTGTACCGCAGTGTGGTGTAGGGTATAAAAACAACACTTGTCGTTGCTGCATTTGACGCTACTAATTTCAGAATGTTTTTATAAGGAACATTTTCATTATTGAATCTAAACATTTTAACCCACCTTGTGTCAGGATTTGTTTCGGATTTTTTGCATGTTTGCCTTTTTCCTGCGTTTGCATAACTTTTTATAAAAGATAATACATTAAATATGTCAAAAAACTGGAAAAAAAGTTGCCCCGTCACTTCACTTTTTCAAAAAAAAGTACTGGAAAAAATTTTTTTTCTCAAAAAATTTTAAGAAACTTTGTTCAGCATATTCTTAGCTACATTTTTGCCAAATATACTTAAGCGGTATTACCAAGTCTGAAACAGTTGTTGGACAAAAGCTGATTACAGTTTTTTCAAGGGGGCCCACTGATTTCCAGAAACTTTGGAGGCACATAAACAAAAATTGGTCACCAATTTCACCAAAACGAAAGTATAAGGTTATACTACCCTTTGATAGCAGAATCAAACCTATACTGTCAAGTACGCGTATTTTTCAAAAAGTGTTCATTTGTTGTATAGTGTAATCGAAGGTACACATCAATTTTTTACTTTTTAACCGAGTTATGCGAAATTTTTAAAATATATCCTCCATGGTAATGACGGAGGAGTATTATATCCGAGGATCCTAGATCTGATGAAATATTTAGATAGAACACCTCAAAATAAGAAGAAAAATTAACGGGAAATTTATCGATAACTGGCTTAGTTATCGAGTTATCTGACGATAACATTTAAAAAAATCGACAAAAAAATTGAATTTTTTGATAAAATGAAGTCAATAATAGGGAACAAAATTCTATATTACACTAGTTACTGTAACATAAATAAATATGAAGAAAAACTAAGGGGGGTGTTATCGATATCTTGCTTAGTTTTCGAGTTATCGGACGATAAAGTCCGAAAAAATTTTTTTTCCTTCCAATGGGCACAACATCGAAAATTAGAAAAAAATCGATAACTTTTTAGTTATTGATATCTGCCTCCGTAATGGATAACTTCGATTCCTAGCTATGACACCGAGTAGCAATCTTTGGACACACCCCAGAGGAGATAATGTTTAACGACTGCGAAGGCTGGCCACGCTGCATACTTTCGTCCGCGTAGCCGTCTTTAGGCATAACTCTCGAGGCCGTCTTTGGACATAACTTTCGGTAACTCGAAAGTTATCGAAAACTTTTACCCGACTTTTTGGCTTTTTCCATTTAAATTTTTTTTTTTTTGTATTATTTCTTTATTTGCAATCTATTTACAATATAAATATTAAGCAAATTTAATAATTATTTTAATAATGACAGAGAGTTTAAGTTCAATTGAGCTTAAACAAGATCGAAGTTGATACATTCATAGATTAAATTAAACAAATAAATAAAATTACATTTGAATTTATCTAAAAGGGAGATCAAGTATGTGGGTTCGTTTGAGTCTTCTTGTTTCATCACTATCATCTAATAAAGTTATCGCTAATACATTTGGATGTGTACTAAGTCTGTTGAGGTAGTTAGTAGAATATCTCTTGATTTCTTCTCTTATTGTAGGAATCTTTAGATCGTTGTGTATGTTTTTATTATTAACGAACCAAGGAGCATTGACCAATAATCTTAGGGTTTTAGACTGATACCTCTGCAATATTTCAATGTTCGAATTACTCGCTGTTCCCCAAAGTTGGATGCCATATGTCCATACAGGTTTTAGAACTGTTTTGTAAATCAGTATTTTGTTTTCTAAAGAAAGTTTTGATTTATATCCAAGCATCCAAAATAATTTTTTAGTCTTCAGGTCCAGTTGTTTACGCTTGTTTTTAATATGTTCTTGCCATGTCATACGTTGATCTATCTGAAGTCCCAAATATCTAACGCTTTCAGATTTCGGTATTGTAACTCCATCTAAAAACACAGGAGGGCAATCATTTTTCCTGAGACTATATGTAACATGTGTGGATTTATTGGCATTGACTTTTATATTCCACTTTTTTAACCAACTCTGCATCCTATAAAGATGTCTTTGTACCAAATCGGATGCCTCAGTATCGGATATACTCGATGCTAAAATCGCAGTGTCGTCTGCGTATGTGGCAATTGTTACGTCACTTCCTGTTGGCATATCGGATGTAAATAATGTATATAGTACCGGGCCCAAAACGCTTCCTTGTGGGACACCAGACTTTATTACTCCAATATTAGAAATTTCATCATTTAAATTTACATAAAATCTTCTATCTTGAAGATAAGATTTAATAATCAAATAGTAAGGGGCTGGAAGCATTCGTTTCAATTTGTATAGTAGTCCCTCATGCCATACTCTGTCAAATGCCTGTTTTATATCTAGGAACACACCACAGCAATAACGCTTATTTTCTAACGTCTCTCTTATCACTTTTATAACCCTGTGGCATTGCTCCGGTGTTCCGTGGCTATGTCGAAATCCAAACTGATGCTCTGGCAACGCATTTAAAGATTCAAGTATAGGGAAAAGTCTTTTCTGAAATAATCTTTCAAATAATTTTGAAAGTATTGGTAATAAGCTAATTGGCCTGTAAGAAGAAATCTCATTCTCGGGCTTGTTAGGTTTTAACACCATGATTATTTTGGCGTATTTCCACTGAGTGGGAAAGTAAGAAAGTCTTAATATTGTATTGAAAAGAACTGTGATGTATATTATTGCTTTCTCAGGTAAACATTTTAATACTTTCGCGTCGATGTTATCGTACCCAGGCGATTTCTTGCAGTTCATCAACTTCAATTCTTTTTTTATCTCACGAACTCTGAATGGCTTAATTGGTTTTGACATCTGACATGCAACATCAAGAAAATCAATTATTTCTTTCTCATCAGAAATAGAACATGTCGAAAACGGGGAGAATGTATCTTCCAAGAATAATTTAAAAGCTTCAACCTTACTTTTATCCGATCTGCACCAAGATCCAGCCGAATCCTTAATTGGAATATTTCTTTTTTGAGGTCTTTTGATGTACTTTGTTGCATTCCACAAGTTATGATCGTTTTTTCCTGTTGGGCTCAGATTACTCAAATAATTGCCCATATATTCATTTTTGATTTCCTTAAGACGTTGGTTGAGATTTCTCGATGCTCGGTTAAAATTTGTTTTGTGTAGAGGTTGCCTTGTTCTTTGCCATATTTTTCTTAGGCGACGTTTAATTTTTATGAAATTTTTAACGTCCATCGTTACCTTAATACTCGAAGTGACTACCCTTTCTTCCGGTGTAGCTCTAAATGCTGCTTCGTGAATTAATCTTGTAAAAGACTCAACAGCATCATCCAATTCAACACTAGTTTTTATTTGAATATTTAGACTCAAATTATAATCGATGAAATTTTTGAAACAATTAATATCAGTTTGAGGCGAAAATAATCTTAGTGATTTGTTTCTTAGGCTATGGGTGGTTTTGTAGTTAATTATAATGGGACTATGATCCGAGCTGAGATCATCGCTGCCTGTGATGTCGAAACATGTGTTGGAAATACCGGAAAACACAACAAAATCGAGTAAATCCGGGATTTTAGCGGGATCGCTGGGCCAGTAAGTAGGTGTTCCTGTAGATAGTGTATGATAGTTGTTCTTTATAACACACTTGTACAACTCTTTTCCTTTGGGATTTGCTAAGCGCGAACCCCACCAAGGGTGTTTGGCATTAAAATCCCCACCGACAATAAATTTGTTGCTCAGTTTTTTAAAAAATTTTTCAAACTCGTCGCATTTCACACTAAATCTTGGAGGGAAATATATTGCATATATAGATACATTACTGTTATCGCATTTAAACTTAACGCCCGCCGCTTGCAAGAATTTTTCTGAAATTTGTTCCTCTATTTCATAATTAATGTTATTTTTTATCAAGATGGCTGAACCTGCATGTGCTTTGTTATCTGGATGGTTAGCTGTTATTATGTCAAATCCAGGTATACGACAGAATGATTTGTTAGTCAAGTGGGTTTCTGATACTAATAGTATATCTATGTGATTATGTTTAAGAAAAACTTCAAGTTCGTTTAAATGGTTGGAAATTCCATTGGCATTCCATACTGCTATTACAAGATCTAATTGCATAGCTTGTTCATTATTAATGACATCATATTGATTAATGTATTTGTTAACTCAATTTGTTTGTTGAGCATACTTTCAATCTTCTGCAGAAGATTGTTATGATTAGGTTCATTAATAGAACCTTTTATTGCTTCAGAGTATGTCATGTTAGGTAAATTTTGATGACTGCGAAAGTCGTTGTTATTTACAGCATTGTAGCTTACATGTATGTTATTGTTTCTGTTACCACTCGTTCTCTTCTTTAGCATATTCTGATATACCATACAACCTTTGTAGTTTGCTGTATGACTCTCTGAACAATTAACACATTTAGGAGGGACAGAGTGTATTTTTGTGCATTCTCTGGTTGGATGTTCTAAACCACATTTCACGCATCTGAAAGATTTTTTACAATAGGACTTCGTGTGTCCAAATTCTTGGCATCGGAAGCACTGGACAACATCATCAAAATGTTGAGGGGGTTCAAGATAATTGCATTATCGAACGATTTCAAAGTATATATTTCGTGATTGTTTTGGCTGGGATCTAAATCGACAAAAAACATTGGTAATGGGAACTTAGAGCGGCGACTGATGACATTCCTAACACTTCGTACTTGGTGTCCTAACGTAAGTAATTTTGCCTTGATATCTGAGATTGGGGTAGAATGGTGAAGGCCCTTGATTACAACTCTGAATGCTCTTTCCTGTTTAAGTTGATATGTGTGGTACGATTTTTTCGACTCTTCAAGTAACTTAATAACCTTGCGATATGATTCTGTTGTTTTTATAATTACCCTGACTTGACCATCCCTTAAAGCTTTAAACGAGAATAGATTTTTATCAATAATTTTGCACAAACTAGTCACCATCTTTCCTATGTCGTCCACATCCGGGATGAAAATTGGTGGTGGTTTAGGTGGATCTGGTGGGTTTGTTGCTTTATTGTTATCGTCTTCATCTTTTCCATTAGTAGCAAGGCTTTCAAATCGATTTTTGGACGTCGAGGGTTCATCATCATGATTAAATCGTTTTGGTTGGAAGATTTTTGGGGATCCAGTATGTTTCCTCTTCGTTGATACATGCTGCCAGTTGTCATCGTCATCATCAGTTGTGCTTTCTTCACTTAAATGTACACTATCGTTTAACATACTAACAATGCAAATATTTTTGCTATGTATGAAACGATATTTGTGTAATGTTCGTTCACTGAACCGTTTTTTGTCGCTAATACGTTTGTTTGTCACACAATTTGAAAACGTATTGACAATGTTGTTGTTGTAATGTTGTTTTGAAAGAAAACGAAAGAATTGTTTAGCGCAGAGTACGTGTTGTCGCGATCACTGTCGAAACGAAACTTCCATTTAAATGAATTCAAAATAAGAAAAGTAAAAAAAATGTTTTTCAATTTCTATAACTAATGTAGTTATCGAAAAATTGGATTGATTTTTCATGTAGTCATAAAAAATATTGTTCACGAAAAAAATTTTTGATTGAAAAATCTTTTTCTTTTATTTTTTCAAATTGTATCGCCCGATAACTCGAAAACTAAGCAAGTTATCGATAAATTGCCCGTCAATTTTTGTGCTTATTTTGAGGTGTTCTATCCAAATATGTCATAAGATCGAGGATCCTGGTGGTCGCTCTTTATAGTTTCCCTGTTTATCGTCATTCCCCTGGCGTATTTTGACAGGGGAATGCAAGTAACTGCAAGGTAGTTTTCGAACAAATTGATTGTTTTTTTCGGTGTTTTTCTTCATTTATCGGTAAATAGGACAGTTCACAAAAAATATTATTGTTTTTTTAACATATTTTTAATGTAATTTTACCAGAAAGAATCATTTGTTTGGTCAATTTTTTCAAAGTTTACTGTCCGATAACTCGAAAACTAAACAAGATATCGATAAATTATTGTCAATTTTTCGTCTTATTTTGAGGTGTTCTATCCAAATATGTCATAAGATCGAGGATCCTGATGGTCGTCCTTTATAGTTCCCTTATTAATCGTTATCCCCCTGTAATTTTTTTGACAGGGGAATGACGATTGACTACAAATGTTTCCATTATCTCTGTTTTAATATTTGCATTTCAAAAATTTGCATGGATCGGAACTTGGTTTTCAGAACGAAGTTAAAAAGCACACAAAATTATAAAAAGTATTGTAAATAAAAGCAGCACAGGGGAATGACGCACGTGAGCGTGAAAGCTCATTTCGGAAGACAAAGCGCGACGTACATCATTTTACTAATATTGTTGGCGAAAATCCAACCACAAGTTTATGTAGTAAATTTAATACTCTTTATAGTTTGAATTATTGGAATTCCAGAATGGCATTTGAATTTTTCGAAATATAAGATGTGACAGGGGAATGACGCATATCTACAGGGACAAAAAATAATCATCCATAAAAATAGTAATTGATACAAAATTATAAACAATAATAGAAAGCCTAAATCATAAAATACTATATTTTTCATTGAACCAATTTTATTAAATAAATATTAACTATTTTTGTCAAAAACCTTGAACAAATTTGATGAAAGTAGAGTTAGGGACAGCCAGGGGAATGACTTTTGAGCACTTTGGTAGACATTTTTTTTCATTAAAATTTTTCTTCAAGGGTATATTTTAGGGTATTTATAAAGCTTTGTAATAAAGTAAATTTCAAAGTGATATATATATTATTTTTCCTAATTTAACCCTTAAATGCCCGAGGTGGCCGATTTTTGTGGAAAAAATATTTATTTATTTATTTATTTATATGAATTACAATACAAAGTAAATTTATATTCTAATTTTAAGGTCCAGGGAAAGGCCGGGTTAAAAAGACCATATGGCTTAATGTTTTTTGCAGCGACAGACCAGAGCCTCTGGTGGGAATCGAACCCACGACCCCCAAACTCATAGGCGAGTACGCTACCAACTCGCCTACTGGAGCGCTCGAAAAAATATATTATGTGTAAATTAGTGAAAAAACAAGAACTACATTTTTATTTTGTATCTTAAAAGGCATTGACCCACAGCTAAAATTCCTATAAAAATACTCCAAAATGAACGATTTTGTTTACGAACATTTTATAAATTCATTTATTTAAAAATGTTCAAATATATTTTTGTTAACATATTATTGTTTAAAATAATTTATTAAATATTATTATTTAAAATACATTGAAAACTAAAACTAGAGAACATAAATAAAATGGAAATAAAAAATATACATTTTGTAAATTAATTTGTATACCATAAAAATAATACAATAAATTACCTTTTTACGAATTTTGGTAGTTATAAAAACAATTTTTTTCTGCAGTTAAACACAAATTCACTTTGCATTTAGTACAATACATCCTTGTTTCTCTAGACAAAGACAGTTCGGAAATTTTCATCTACCCTTCTTATCAATCGCTGTCCAATGATTAATTTTATCCAATCTGGCGTCCTTCGGTGGTGGTATATGAGCGTTTGGTTTTTACGTTTTTCTTGAATATCTGCTTCAATACGTGGACGTCCGCGAGCAGGAGGTTGTGACGATTTTAGGGAGAATAATGTATCAGCTATCTCTAATTTAAAATCAATCAATCGCACGGCCTTGAACCCTTGCCGATTTTTATGTATTCTTTTGTACAACAACCAGGTCCAAAAGGTCATAGAACACTCTATTTGTCCACTTACGGCTTTTCATAGTTATCTTATGGCGGCCCATGGAGCTATCCATCAAATCGACACCGCCCATGTGGCGATTATAGTCTTTTATAATTTGAGGGCAAGGAATCATTTTGACAGTTTTGTTCTTTTTGTCAAATCTCTTTATGGTTAATGGTTCTATCGTTTGTTTTCCAGAACTTTCACATATCGGATTTACTCCGACATAGGTAGAAAGTCGATTTACAATTTTATTGTCCTTCCAAGACAGTGACGCTACATCTATTCCATGAATATTACATATAAACTCTTGACTGGTACCACGCTCGAACTTTTGCATTATCTTTTCTTCTGGAAGATCACAGTTTTTGATTCTGTTACGTAGAATGGTACCAACTGAAAGTATGCCTATTGTTCGCAAATATACTACTAATGGTACCGTTGTATAATAGTTGTCAAAATATACTATATAATTTTGGAATCTTGGTACTTCTCTAAGCAGCCGGACCACTATATTAGCCGAAGGTTGAAGGTCAGGTTCACCTTGAGCTGGTTTTTCCGGCGCTCCATTATTTATTTCAAATTTGTACGCATATCCCGTTGTGTCGCACATAACAAAAAGCTTGAAGCCCCATTTTTTAGGTTTGTTGAGGAAATACTGTTTCATATAACTCCCAATTTTGGTAGAACACATCTGCTCGTCAACACAAAGTTTACCTAATTTTGGCACACTTCCAAATGTGGTATTGAGAGTGTCAACAACAGGTCTGATTAAATGAAGGCCGTCTCGATTATGATCATCAATGGGTGGCTGATTAGTTTTATCAATAAAATGAATGAATTCCCTTATTTTTTCGAAACGCCAAACGTTCATTTGATTTTTCACCACATTTACGGAATGGTTATTTTTATCAGACCAATAATCTCTAATGTTTGGAAGATTATGATACGTCATGTAAAAAGGTATTCCAATGTATTTTCGTAGTTCAAGTATATCAAAACGAAATGACTCGTTAAGTTCAGCATATCTTATTGTTTCGTCAACTATATGTTGTTCCAAAGACTCAGTAAACAAATAGCACCAAACTTGATATGGTGTTTCCAAATCCATTAAAATTTGTGGTAAACTGTTATCACCTCTAAATCTAACTTGTTGGTCATTAAACTGTATATTGCCTTTCTTCCAAATAATCCTCTCGAATTCAGAAGATTTACCATTCATTTTTACATTACGGAATTCTGAGAGGACTTTATTCCAAGTATTTGAAAATATTGTATCTGGGACATTACTGGATGAAGTATACGGCTCAGAATTAAGCTGCTCGAAATTTTCTGATTCTAATTCAATCAAATCTCCCTGATCGGTATAATCATTGATAATTTTGAGAAAGAAATCTTGAACAGATGTATTTAGGTCAATCTCATTCTGATTGATATGCTCATCTTCATCAACAATGATCTCCATATATCCCACACTTTGAGAGGCAACCCCGTCTCTTTTCCCTCCTCATCATTTAAATCATCGCTGTTGTACTCAATGCCATCGATGCTATCGTCACCTACATCTTCACTATTACAAAGTAATTCGCAGACGTCATCATCATTCATCATAACTCTTCCAACACGGATATATCCTGCCATCGTCAATCAAAGCGTTTTTATGAATTAATTTTATTTACAAATTATATTTAAAACAACAACAGCCATCTACATTATTCCAAAGCTCCAAACAAGTGAACTTGCTCTCACAAACAATAAAACATAAATTGAAATATAGGAAAAACGGCGTGGTAACAGAAATCAAAAATATGCAGTGAGTGCTGACTGTATCTTTAAAGATACAACCAGTAAAAGTTACCCTGTGGGGGGACCAAATAAATTGAAATATAGGAAAAACGGCGTGGTAACAGAAATCAAAAATATGCAGTGAGTGCTGACTGTATCTTTAAAGATACAACCAGTAAAAGTTACCCTGTGGGGGGACCAATGCATGGAATTGTTTGAATCACTTAATATCATTACAGAATATATTTTACATGCAACACGTATTCTTTAAAATTCAAAAATAATAACCTGTTCTTAGATATTACACTGCGAAAAATCACGTTTATTTAATTTTAACCAAAATAAGTTTTTTGACTTTTTATATAATTAGTTTCTTACCTATTACAGATAAATGTAAAAAATATTTTTTTTATGTACAATTACAATATTCTAGATAACATAGATTCACTTTATAAAAAAAATATCTAAATCCGTGGCCACAGGATTTTTTTAATGTTTGTATCTTTAAAGATACACGGGACATTTAAGGGTTAAATACACAAGGACAGCAACTTATCCGAAATCACCCATATAAAGTGTACTGTTCACTACAATAGTGAACGGAAGGTCACCGTACGTATGACCAATATTGGCTAACCAATGATTACTCATACGCCACATATTCTCTTGAACATTCAAGTGAAGATAATACAGAATTAAATGCAAACAAGTTGTTAACTGTTTATGGACAGTGTTAGAATTGCTAATAAACCGACTTAAGAACCCCCTCACCAGCAGTCCCAAAAAATGTTCGTAAATATATTTATTTTTTTGTTTTAAGGGGGGTCGATTTGAGTCGATTTTTTCTCGCAAAAATCGCATTTTTCACTTCAAAGTGTTCCCAAAATTTTAAAAATTTTAAATTCGATAAAAACTCGACAGCTTTACCTGGCTATAACGATTATCTAACTAAATAAAATTATTTTTTTAATATCAGATGATCCGGTATCGAGTTATGAGGGGCACAGCAATTCAACTTTTTTTCGAGACGCTTCCGCAAAAATGCTGTCGTTGCCACATTTCTTAATATTTGTTTATATATTAAAGTATATTGTGTAAAATCTTACACAATATACTTTGCAGGAACCATATAAATAGATCCCAATTTGTTGGGAATGATAATTTTTGTCTCCATTTTAATAAATCGTAAAAAGCACCATTACAATTTTAAGGGCGGGGATAAAATGATTTGTAGAAATGTTGCCCCAAAACTTAACACAAATACCCAAAAACAGTAAAATTCCAGTTAAACCCCTTTCTATACCCTCACTTAAGTGAAACGAGCGTATATATCATTTGCTACGGACCAAAAGTGTTACGCATCGAAGGAGTGACCTAAGACCCTAAGTATGTTCGGCGGATATTCGTTTTGGGTCGTTTTTAGTCGAATGAGCAATGTCCGTCCGTCTGTCGGTCTGTGTGTCTGTCTGTCTGCTGGCTGGTGCGCACGATAACTCTCGAAAGAAGTAACCGATTGACTTCAAATTTCGTGTGTGGTAATATTTTTTTCTATCTCCGGCTAAGTTCGAAGATGGGCCATATTGGTCCACTCCTTCTGGTACATCCCCCACAAAGGGTTAAAATGTTGTGAAATTTTGATTCTTTACTAACTGCTATTATACGTATTCGAATCTTCTGAAATTTCACACATAGTATTAGTTTGTTAGTCGCTATCAACTCGAGGAAAATGGGCGAAATTGCCTTTTGGTACCTCCCACACAAATGCACCATTTTGCACTAAAAGTTAAAAGCTTATAACATTAATACCAGTGTTTAGAAATACTTGAAATTTTGTACAGTGTAATGCTTTTATAGTGTCTACAGTCCAGTGAAAAATGGGGGTTATTGCCGCGCCCCTTTTGGTACCTCCCACACAAATGCACCATTTTGCACCAAAAGTTAACAGTTTATAACATTAATATCAGTGTATACAATTACTTGAAATTTTGTACAGTGCTTTTATAATGCCTATAGTCCAGTGAAAAATGAGCATTATCACCACGCTCCTTTTTGTACCTCCCACACAAAATGCCCAAATTATACAACAATTTAATATCTCTACGTTAACATACCAGTCCATATAAACAGTTACAATTCGGCACAGTGCAATGTATTTAAAGTATCTACAGGTGTATTTCTTAAACCCAATATTTCCCACAAAAATTGACATAATAATTTGTATAATATTCAATATTACATTACTCACAAAGTGAGGGTATACCTTAGTCGGTTTACCCGACTGCAACTTTCATACTTTTTTAAACCCCTTTTGGTACCTCCCACACAAATTGACAGAATAATTCGTGTAATATTCAATATTATATTTTACTCACAAAGTCAGGTATACCTTAGTCGGTTTACCCGACTGAAACTTCATTACTTATTACTGGTATCGCTATTACTTCGACCACTGGATGGTAACATTGCTGCACGAATCCAATATCCATTTGACTGTTTAGGAAACCCGTTATTTCGAAAAAATTCAACTTTGTTGTACAGTGCAGTATGAGCAAAGTTTTTCCATTGTTTTGTCAATTTCAATACAAAATGCCAGATTTCATACTGTTTGGCATACGAGTATTTCTTTTAGACTACTCAACTGAAATTTTCATACTGGTGAATTCACATAATTTTTATGAGGACACAATTTTAAATATATGAGTCTATTTTATCCTAAAAATCTACTGTTTTTTCAGAACATACCACCTTTAACTACAACTAAGGACAACGACAATATGAAATTCCTTTGTGTGTAACAAAATTGTTTGCTCGTTCTTTGTATTACATCGAAAAACAATGTTAATAAAGCAAATTATTACATTGTGTTCCAAGTACATCGTCGTATACTCTAGTGGAACGTGACCAAATCTCTGTTCACGTAGACATATGTCGGTACACAATGAAAGCGACAAAGGACAATTGTGGTCCTTGTCATTGAGTTTTTACTCTCTCAATGACAGAGGCGGTGACCATTCGACCATTCTTCGTATGAGAATAATTTGAAATTTCCTGTCATTTGTCCATTGATTGTGTTGATGATGTCTGTGGTTAACAAAAATGCTCAATGCAATTATCAAGAAACATTTTGGGCACTCACACACACACAAGACATATGTATACATACATATGAGTACGTATGGCTGTACATGTCGAGTATGCTATGCATGTGATAAAATAAATAATTATAATTATCAAAAACTTTTGCCTCAAATTGCTCTTGATGTAATAAGTTGTTATTTTTGTGCAGTAATTTATACTGACCCTGTGGCATTGTAACATGTAATACAAATTTGGTTCTAGGATAAGTTAGGAAATGGCAGATTGTGAGGTGGAATGGGAATATGGTTGGTTTGCCAGAGGTAACATCAGGGGAAACCGAAGAATTGTATTCAATTCTGATAAGCAGTTTCCTAAGGGTAAAATTTTTGCATAATTATATGTTTTTCAATTATTCAAATAAAGTAGTTGCGTCAATTATAACTTACACTTTAATGTTTTTATTACACTGGTTTGTACACTAAATCTTTGTCGAAATGATGTATGTAAAATTTGTTGGGGTAGTTTGGTATCCTAAACGCAAAAAAAATACTAGTATTATATAAAATTGTTTTTTGTAAAATTCCAATTTTCATGAAGGTGACTATAGTATTTGGACCATATTTTTTTAAAGTATAAGCCGGATAGAGCCGGGATACGTATTAACCTTTAGGTAATAAGGGCTACAAATGTTATATATTTTACTTTTATGTCAAACTTTTATTATAGTAACAGTCATAAAGAATGAAAGACAATTTTTTTGCTTTTATTTCATATTTTAAAAGCCAGCATGCTAGCAAAGATGACAAAGTTTATTTGAAACAAGTAAAGACGGACTAAATTCGCCCATGCCGAATCGTATATGCCCTCCAATGATTTCGGGTACACGGGGCAAAATTGCCGTTTTTGATATGTTTCAATAGAAAACAATGTAATTGGAACGGAGATGTTTAAATATTTTATATTTATGAATAAATACATTTTATTTGAAAATCGTTAAAATTTATTTGGAGCGCATTATTAATATTTTACCACAAAATATATTTGCAAACTAAATTTCTCAAACAAAATATGTGTTTACAAACAAATTTAATTATTCCTTAGAAATTTCTTCTAATATTTCTTTTACAAAATAATTCAAAACATTGCTGAATTTTTAGTATTTCAGTTTTAATTTGTATTGATTGCGAGACATAAGTCTTACCGTTAAATCTTGCATTAATTTTTTTAAGGGGGTGGGGTAACGTTTCTAAACTTGTTTTTGGAATTTTTTAACATTTTATTTTCTGAATTGATAACTTATATTCTAAGATATTGTGTGAAAATTTCAGATGAATCAGAGCAAAACTATCGAAGATACAGCCGTCTAAGCAACAGCGCCTCATACATGACTCAGTACATCAGAAAAACTTCCAAGCGTTTTTCCCACAATCCATGTTTTCAAAATTGATGTCCATCATAACTTCAGAACTACTACACCGATCGTTTTGAAATATTGGACACCTATTCTATTACGAGGTAACGCTGGTGAGTTATTGCAATGTTGTTAATATTTTTTATTCCATAATAACAAATTGGCCGATTTTTTTTTTGCAAAAATCGCGTTTTTCTCTTCAAAGTGTTTCCAAAAATTTAAAAATCGAAATTTCGAAAAACGCTCCCGGCGCTACCGGAGGAAAATGATTACCTGACGAAATAATTTTTGTCTTTTGATTGAGATAATACTACATCACCGAGTTATGATGGACATCGCAATTCAACTTTTTCCGAGACCCTTCCGAATAATTGCTGACGTTGGCATATTTTTTATTATTTCTTCATGGAATTTTTACACAACATACTTCGAAAGTTATATACCATCGGTTTTAATTAAAAGATGTACCTTTTTTCCACGAATTATCGTTACCATTTCAGCCAATTCGGTGAAATTTGAGTTTTTTGTGGCGTTACGAAGTCAAATCTAGAGAGACCTTTTTATGGTGCTATGATCAGCCCGATCAGTTGAAATTTGTGATCTGTATGCCGTTAAGAAGTCAAATCAGGGAGATGCTACATACGGTGGCTATATCAAAAATATACCTATACTGCCCATTTTCAATCCCAAGTTACCTGCAGCTGTAATAGAAATCTATACCAAATGTCAGTTATCTAGCTCAATTATTGCAGACTGTAGCGTGATTACAACAGACGAACATGGCAAAATTTATGGCATTTACTGGTTGAAAATGATAATAAACACGAGTTATGTTAACTTCCAAAGCGCCAATCTTAGCTGGGTTATTCCTGAAGAACTCAGACTTTACATATCCCCAGAGAATATAGTGATATCACACGATCTAGGTGGCAATTTACCGTAGCAAATGTGCTCACCAAAATGATTTCACAACAAGGTCATTGTTTCATGCGCTGTATGGCTCGTAGCGCCGTCTTGTTGTAACCAGAGCTCACCAAGACCATGCGCTTGAGTTTCAGGAAGCACATAGTCCGTTAACATGGTGCGATAACGGTTACCATTGACGGTAACATTCTGATTTCTTCATTTTTGAAGAAATATGGATCAATGATTCCACCAGTTCATAGACCACACCATACCTTTGTTATTAATGGATGTAAGGGTAGCTCTTGGGACTCTTCGGATTGCTCATCAGCCCTAATACCGTAATTTTGTTTATTAACATATCAATTGAGCCAGAAATGTGGTTCATCATTGAACAAAATTTCACGATAAAACACCGGATTTTCATTGAGTGTTTCCGGAGCCCATTCACTGAATCCGGAGACGCTGTTGTAGTGTGAGTCTTTCCATGAAGTCTTGCCAAACAATACTGAACAAAAATATACTCGTATAACTCGTTCACAATAGTGTGGGTATAATATCATGATTTTGTTGAAATTCTCTTAATTCTACCAAAAGGGCTATACTTGCTACATTTATCCATAGATTTTCTAGTTCACTAGTTTTAAAAGGGTTGACAAAATATCTTTATACCTTCACTTTAGTGTGACGAAGGTACCTATCATTTGCTACGGACCAAAAGTGTAACACATCAGAGGAGTGATCTAAGACCCCAAGTATGTTCAGCGGATATCCATTTTAGGACATTTTAAGTCATTGAGCAATGTTGGTCTGTCTGTTGATCTGTCTGACTGGAGCGCATAACACTCGAAAGGAGTAACGGAATGGCCAAATTATCCCATTCATTCATTCATTTATTTCCAAATCATTGATTTACAAAGTTTCTTTTACTTAAATTCTATGTCTTAAGCCTAGGGCCTTATTTCTAATACACTTTCGTGCCATCCTAGAAATACTTCAGTTATATAATATAAAATAAGACATATGGTAAGGCCAGCCCATCTTAACACTCATATAAAATCTGGGATCACCCAACTCTCAAAATAATACCCCCCGTGGAAAAGGAAGCGAAACACGGGGATCGCGCCAAATTATTCCAAAATTGAATAACATTAATATACCAGTGAACATCAGCTTACAATTCGGTACAGTGCAATGTATTTGAAGTATCTACTGTTCATAGAAAAAATAGGTGTATATGTTAAACCTTTCTTATACCTCCCAAGTCCCACAAGTTGACTGCACTGAAAAAAAATTTGTCATAAAATTAAAGAATTTCTCCAAAGACGTCCATAGTCTTCAAAATAACTAAATTTTGTACTTAAAACTAAGAAAATGTACTTAAAATTAAGTAAATTACTTAATATTAATGACATTATCTATATATTAAGTACAAAATGTACATATTTTAAAAACTAGTGACGTCTTTGGAGCCATTCTTTAATTTTATGACAATTTTCTTTTTAAGTGTGATTAATTCGTGTAATATTCCATACTACAATTCTCACAAAGTGAGGATCGGTTTACCCGACTGAAACTTTCTTACTTGTTTCCTAATTCTTTTATATTTTTACGGTTTTTGTAGTGCAGCAGAAAACATTTTTTGAAGTACAAAATTGTTATACCCTACACCACACTGTGGTACAGGGTATTATAACTTTGTGCATTTGTTTGTAACACCCAAAAGGAGAAGAAATAGACCCATCGTTTATTATACCGATCGACTTAGAATCACTTTCTGAGTTGATTTAGCTATGTCCGTCTGTCTGTCCGTCTGTAATCAAAATACAGGTCGCAATTATGGTCCGATCTCGACGAAACTTTACACATATCATTTGTTTGGCCCAAGGACGATCCCTATTGAATTTGGTTAAAATCGGTTCAGATTTAGATATAGCCCCCATATATATGTTAGCCCGGATTTGGCATGTAAGCGCTGTAATAACTTTATTTTATATCCGATCAGTATGAAATTCGGCAGAAAGAGGGTTCTTATTATATCGGTTCAGATTTAGATATAGCCCCCATATATATGTTACCCCCGATTTGACCTGTAAGCGGTGTAAAAACTGTATTTTATATCCGATCAGTACGAAATTCGTCAGAAGGAGGTCTTTTTACATAAATAAGTATTCAGGGAAGATCGGTTCAGATTTATATTAAAGCTCCATATATATGTTCCTCCTTATTTGGTATCAAACCGCTATAGAAGTTGTATTTTACTTCCGATCATTAAAATTCTCCAGAAAGATGTTTCTCACTTCAGGAACGAATATTGCTTAATTTAGCAATTATCGTTTCAGAATTAGATAATACGTTTCTACCCATTTACCAATTATTCCAAATTATTATGGCAATGACCCTTATCGCATTGTTAGGGAGGTGTAGGGTATTATATAGTCGGCCCCGCCCGACTTTCTGCCTTTCCTTACTGGTTATTGTTTATTTTTATTCTTTTAAATATGGGATCTATGAAGCCCATATTTATAAGAATATGGTACAAATACTAAAGGCATCTACTAAGAACATCGGAATAATCATTATTATACCCTACACCACACTGTGGAACAGGGTATTATAACTTTGTCCATTTGTTTGTAACACCCAAAAGGAGAAGAAAAAACCCATCGTTTATTAAACCGATCGATTTAGAATCACTTTCTGAATTGATTTAGATATGTCCGTCTGTCTGTGCATGTATTCTTGTAATCAAAGTACAGGTCGTAATTATGGTCCGATCTCGACGAAACTTTACACATATATTTTTTGGCCCAAGAACGATCCCTATTGAATTTAGTTAAAATCGGTTTAGATTTAGATATAGCCTCCATATATATGTTGCCCACGATTTGACATGTAAGCGCTGTAGAAACTGTATTTTATATCCGATCAGTACGAAATTCGGCAGAAAGAGGTTTCTTATTACATGAAGGAATACTGCCAAATTCGGAGAAAATCGTTTCAGATTTAGATATTTCCCCCATATATATGTTAGCCACGATTTGACATATAAGCGCTGTAGAAAGTGTATTTTACATCCGATCAGTACGAAATTTAACAGAAAGAGGTTTCTATATTACATGAAAAATCAGGGAAAATCGATTCAGATTTGTATATAACCTGCATATATATGTTCCTCTTGATTTGACTACAAAGCGCAATGACCCTTATCGCATTGTTAGGGAGGTGTAGGGTATTATATAGTCGGCCCCGCCCGACTTTCTGCCTTTCCTTAATGGTTCCTGTTAATTTTGTTTTGTTAACAGGTTTTGGAAAAACGAAAGGACCGATAGACGAACATGATTAAATCAACCCAGATAGTATTTCTGTGTCGATCGGTATCTTTTCTCTGAACTAGTGCACAAAAGCCATAATACCATGTACTATAGTGTGATGTAAGTCAAAATTATAGACATTTTGTTTAAAAAATTTAATTTATTCATAACCAATTGGATATTTCCCTCCTTTTAGAAGAAATTCTAAATGCTGTGTGCTTGAAGTACCTACAGCTCAGCCTAAAAATATTTGTCAAGCTCTATTTGTCAAGCTACACCCTAATTATTAAATTAAAACTAAATACATTTCCCCGTAACTTGCTTAGCAACCGACATAACATCTACGTATTATGTATTTTAGAGTCCTCTTTTTCAATGATTATAAAATAAACTATTTAATAAATGGGAGTATACTGCAGGCTATTTACAGGACTGGAATTTTCTGAAGCGTTTTTTAATTCTTGGTATTAAACACACTACTAATAAGGATGGATACGTTAAATTCCACAATTTTAATTAATAACTCTTATATAATACAATTTTAATCTCATCGCAAATAATCTCATCGCATTTGGCTTTGTCCCTTCCGAAGGTTCAATCAGTGAAACGAGTATAAGGATTTATTTTTATCCAAAAAAAAAAATAAACGTCATCACCAACGACGGTTTTGTCAAATCTGAGTTTATTCAGTTTTATTTTCTGTCCAAATCGTACATTTGACATATATGACTGTGTTATTGCTTATTTCAAGTACTACACAATCGATAAAAATATAAACCGCGAATGGTGACGCATGAATAAATCCAAAGAAATTATTGTTCTGTTCAAAATAATTGTCGTATCTTCATCAATGTCACAAACATTCATAAATAAATTCATTCCGATTCAATTGGAGTTGAACAATGAGACGAACTGAGAGCTGAAATGAACGGAGCTGAATTGACTGCTTGAGTATGGGTCCAAGCACTCGGGCATATAGTACATAATATTTCAATTAAATCATCTCATTGTAAATTTATTACCTCAATCATTGGCATTACTTGGCCATTGTCGTGGTCGTATTCATAGTACTTTTGTCTAATCTCTGTCTGTCTTTGCTGGCTTTATCAATGGCTAATTGTGGCCTGTAATGAAGTGGGTTGCCTCAGATCCTGTGGTCACACACACACACACACATTCCGAAACCCATCCGCCCTTTTTGTGGTATGTGTTTGTGGTGGTGTTGCTGGTGATGGTCAGACGGACAGAACTGCAAGATGGCATTGTCCTTAAGCGAAGACAACATTCTTGTCAAATGTCTCACGTTTGTGGGTACCATTACCATCACAATCACCACAACCACCATAAGCACCAGTACAGCTTAAAGTTAAGAAATATTTTATTTGTAATCCTCCCATATCCGACAAATCCCTAAATGCGTGCAATCACCTGCACGCAAAAGTCATAAAATGGATTTTAAACTTGAACATGCCGCATACAAATTACGCAAAGGCAAAGGACATTATTCCCTTTACTCTCCCCGACTCCCGACTCCCAGCTTGAAGTCACTTTGGATGGAAATATGAACCGGTTAAAGTGTTCATGGAATCGAAGTAAGAGGCACTACTCCAACCATACACATCAAGCTTTTACACACACACACACACAAGTAGCAGATGGAAGGTACATATCTTGGAGATCATAGCAAGCAGTTGAGTCTTCAAAGGCTGGCGTTGTTGGTGTCCTTCCTCATGGTCTGCATTGTCGACTCTTATTGTCAAGGATACTGCCACAAACAGCTACAATAGCAGCAGCAGAATCAGCTCCTGTAACCACAGTCGCAAGCAGCATAACATCCTTCCAACCATAATCGTAGATAAAGTACGTTATTATTGCATCTCAAGTTTGAACATGTACTCGTCGTACTTCGACTTCAAACGTGGACTCCGACTCGTACTTCCACTTGTACTTGTACATGACATAAGATTTGCAAAATGCCAAACAAATGCAGTTGACATTTTGATATCAACAGTATTGAACAGCCATCTAAATGAGTATGTATGAGAAGACATTTCCAGACCGTCCAGGTCCAACAATTTAAGAATGTAAATAGTATACTCTCAACAGAAAAATGGGGCGAAGGAAAATGAAGCAACGTTTCTGGCAAGTAGTAGCATTTCATGCAAGTAGTGCACACGGCTCATAACCGATTGCGACATAACTTTGCCTGCTGAAAGACGAGGTACTCGTTTTAGATAAGGAATTTTTATTTATACAAAGACTAGGTCTGATTAGGTTAATGCTTGAGAAATAAAAAATATAAAATAATTGAAGACTGGACCAATATAACTACTATGTGGTATACGGGGGCGGAGCTACAGGGCCTCAAAGTTGGCCACCTCAGGTGAACAAAATGTTTAAGCGCGTGTTTTTTCGTCAGATTCATAAAATCTTTTTGTATGTACTAACTCAGAACAGAACAGACTTTTTACTGTTCTGTTCTGAGTTAGACTTTTTACTGAGAGTAATCTCGTATAGGTACAGAACAGGGATGTAACAAATATTCGCATCCGCATATGCGAATTATTCGCATCATTTGTAACATTTGCTTCGCCATTCGCAAAAACCAACTTTGGAATACTCGATTTCGCAAAAATATATGTCAGTATTCGCTTCCATTTGTTAAAAATGTCATATCTTCTTAACCGCTTTACATATTTTGAAGTTATTGATACAAATGAAAGCCTTTGCTACTTCTCTTCAAAACATTGTGTTAACAGGCGGTCAAAATATATAATCCTTAATACTTGAATATCCTGAAAAAGTACCAATTCAAGTCATTAATTTTGTTTTTACTAAAGTTTCAAACTACTATGAACTGACCATGAACAACTCGAAATGTATTCTCGATGGAACCAAAAGATTAACAATTATAATATTGAGTCAATATTATAATTGTTCTTGTATTAATTAATACCCGGCTTTGTCTGGGCTGTCTTTTAACACTGTGATTCAAATTTCGTAAGCTTGGAGATATTCTAATAAAACTAGGATTATAAGACAACATCAAAACAGCATAATTTTAAAGCTGATCCAAATTCTAGTATTTACATCCTTAGCTCTGGCTACCACAAAAATTAATTTTGTAATATTTATTATTCTGAGTTACTTGCCATGCCCCTTTTGGTACCATGCCCCTTTTGATACCTCCAAATGGCAATTTTGAACCAAATGTTAGAAGCCTATAACTTTATTAGCAGTGTATACAAAGACTTGAAATTTTGTACAGTGTAATAGTTTAATAGTACAGGGTTTTCCAACAAGAGGCGTTATTTTGAATCACCCGGTATTTCGGTAGCTGTCACTTTTGAAGCTATTATTCTTTGACATTTGACAAGTAGAAACTACGTCATTACTAACCAGTAAGGAAAGGCAGAAAGTCGGGCGGGGCCGACTATAAAATACCCTACACCTCCCTAACAATGCGATAAGTGTAGAAACATATTATCTAATTCTGATCGGACATAAAATAACATTTTTACAGCGTTTACATGTCAAATCGGGCATAACGTATATATGGCGGCTATATCTAAATCTAAGCCGATTTTCTCCGAATTTCGCAGTATTCCTTCATGTAATAAGAGACCTCTTTTTGCCGAATTTCGCACTGATCGGATATAAAATAACATTTTTACAGCGCTTACATGTCAAATCGGGGGTAACTTATATACAGGGTGGCTGATATGTAATGCAACAAAGTAAAGCGCTCTATTTTTTAATATTTTTTTAAATTTTATTGTTCAAAAGCAAAAACTGTTGGAAATAACATAAAATTTTAGAAACAGTTTAGATTTGTTCGAATTGGCCACCTGTGGCACGAATTATGGCCTTCAAACGGCCGACAAAGCCATCACACGCTGCACGAAAGTGGCTCTGCGGTATTTCGGCCCATTCCCGGCGAAGCGCCGTCTTGAGATGATCGATACTTTGGTAATTTTTAGTGCGAACCTTACTCTCTAAAATGCCCCAGGCGCAAAAGTCCAACGGATTGAGATCCGGAGATCTTGGTGCCCATTGTGCGGTAGAAATGAAGCGAGGAACCTCTTTTTTAAGCCATTCTTGGTTGACGCGTGCTGAGTGCGACGGTGCTGAGTCCTTTTGGAATGTCCATGGTCTGCGGCCGAAATGTTTGTCTGCCCAGGGCTTCAATACTGTCTTTAGGACATTTTGCCGATAATATTCGGCATTTATTTTGACCCTATGGTCGATGAATACGAGCGGGGAGCGACCATCGGCCGTTACGGCGGCCCACACCATTACCATCGGCGGCGCTTGAGTTCTGCTGGCCAATCGAAGGTGTAAATTTTCAGCTGACCTCTTTGGCAAGTAAACCCGATCATTTTGTTTGTTCAAAAACTTCTCAATTTGGAATGGCTTCTCATCGGAGAAAACCAAATTCGGTAACTGACAACTTTCGTGCAAGCGAAGCAACTCCTTGGCTCTTTCCAGTCTAACTTTTTTTTGTGCATCGGTGAGCTCTTGCACTTTTTGGAACTTCAATGGCTTTAATCCAAGCTCATTTTTTAATATGTGTTGTATCCGTTCTCGCGATATGTTCAGCTCACGAGCAATTTTTCTACCACTGCGGCGTGGATTTCGATCAAATCTGGCCTTCACTTTTTGGATCATATCTGGTGTTGTTACCGTTTTTTTCGTCCACTTTTTGGACGCGATGCAACACTGCCATTATCACGGTAACGAGCAATGGTACGAGAAACAAAAGATTTATTCACATTTAAATGCTGGAGGGCTCTAACGATAGCCACTTGTGTTTTTCCACCCAAATATAAAGCAATCACACTATCACGCTTGAATTCCATCACGAATCTGAAACCTGAAGTTTGTTGCAATACATATCAGCCACCCTGTATGGGGGCTATATCTAAATCTGAACCGATTTCTTCCAAATTTAACAGTGTTCATTCATGTTATAAGAAACCACTTTTTAAAGTTTTACATGTCAAATCAAGGCTAACATTTATATGGGGGCTATATCTAAATCTGAACCGATTCTAACCAAATTCAATAGTTCTAACCAAATTAAGTAGTCCTTGCGACCTGTAATTTGATTACAAGAATATATGGACAGACAGGCGGACATGGCTAAATCGACTCAAAAATTGATTATATGATCGGTATAATAAACTATGGTTATATTTCTTCTCTTTTTGGGCGTTACAAACAAATGCACAAAGTCATAATACCCTGTACCACAACGCATTGAAATTATTAAAATTCGAAAAATCGAAAATCATCGAAAAATCATCTTGACTGATGGGCCCATTTCCACCTCGGTGGCTACGTCAACAAGCAAAATTGTCGCTTCTGGGGCTCGGAAAACCCAAGAGTTATTGTTGCGGTTTATGGTACGGCGGGGTCATTGGACCTTAATTATTCGAAAATCAGTTACGGTGAATGAATGACTGTTTGGTGTGGTTTATGGTCCGGCGGGGTCATTGGACCTTACTTTTTCGAAAATGAGGTTGGATCAACAGTTACGGTGAATGAATTGCGCTATCGAGAGATGATTAATGATTTTTTTATGGTCGGAGTTGGATGGTATTGATCTGGGCAACGTTTACTTTCAACAAGACGGTGCTACGTGCCACACAAGCAACGAAAGCATTGCTCTGTTACGGGAAAAGTTTCCGGACGGTGTTATCTCTCGAAGAGGTGATCACAATTGGCCACCGAGATCTTGTGATTTAACACCTTGCGACTTCTTCCTTTAGGGCCACGTGAAAGATAAGGTCTACGCCAACAGCCCAGCGTCGATTCAAGGCCTCAAAGATAGAATACGTGAGGCTATCGAGGACATAGGGCAGCCACTTTGCGATTTGGTTATGGAAAATTTCATGAGAAAGATATGGTCCTGTAAGTGTGGTGTGATGACCATTTAGCTGATGTTGTTTTTCATTATTAACGGCATACCTTCCTCTTTATTATAAAATGGCATTTTTCTTTGAATACCAAAATAACACATATATGTTTATTTGATGTAGGGCTAAGAGTCGAATTTTTAAAGAAAAGCAATTTAAAATTTTAAAATTTTATGATAGTTTCAGTGGCCAAAAAGTCTGATATTCTATTTGATCACATCTGGTCGGTGCGACCATAACTCTAAAACCAAAAATTTAGGCAGTTATAATAGATGTCTTTGGTTCTCAAATAATTTTGTCTGTTTGACCACAGGCCGATCATTAAATTACTATTTGTTTGCATTAGCATGACGCACAGTGGTACAAGTAGTTTTTATAAGTAAAATAAGGCAAAAACAAATTTGGACCAATTCCGTCAAAGGACACGCCCACCTCCCACATATCCTGAAATGCAAAAAATGCAATATTTTCTAATACTGCCCACGGAATTCAACCAAATTGTTCTCAATATACTTCTAATTTATATTACATTAAATCATGTGATCGATAAAATTGCAGCAATGATTAAATTATCGTTAAAATATCCTTTTTGAGTAGTTGCTAGTATTTTTGATTCTTAATATATTTTTTTAGATATAACCAAAGTTTCTCGAAAAATAACAAATTTAAATATTTATTTTAGGCAAATTCACAAATATTCGCAGCTGGAATTTATTTACTTTAAAACTACTACATTATAGCTAAAAATAAAAAAAATATCGTTGGTGCACTGTCGTTATAAATTGTCTTTTCGGTACACTTAAAAAGCAAGCGTGTTTTTCTGTTTTATTATTATAACGTTACTTTCTATATGAGTTATATTTGTACCAAAAAATTATTTTGTCGTATTGCAGAAACATTTTTGTACAAGAAGAAGATACACGTTTTGCAATTATTTAGGAATAAATATTAATTTGAACCCTTAAAAGATCATACAAATTTTAAATTATTTGATGTGATAAATATATGTACAGGGTGGCTGATATGTATTGCAACCAACTTCAGGTTGCTATCATTTCTAAACCGCTAGTCTGATAGCTGACAGATTTATTTCAGTGACAGTTCATTTTATTGTTTACAAGCTTACAAAAGCATTTTGATCTGTTGCATTCAGAAAAAAGTTATTCGTGATGGAATTCAAGCGTGATAGTGTGATTGCTTTATATTTGGGTGGAAAAACACAAGTGGCTATCGTTAGAGCCCTCCAGCATTTAAATGTGAATAAATCTTTTGTTTCTCTTACCATTGCTCGTTACCGTGATACTGGCAGTGTTGCATCGCGTCCAAAAAGTGGACGAAAAAAAACGGTAACAACACCAGAAATGATCCGAAAAGTGAAGGCCAGATTTGATCGAAATCCACGCCGCAGTGGTAGAAAAATTGCTCGTGAGCTGAACATATCGCGAGAACGGATACAACACATATTAAAAAACAAGTAAGAAAGTTTCAGTCGGGTAAACCGACTAAGGTATACCCTCACTTTGTGAGTAATGTAATATTGAATATTACTCGAATTATTCTGTCAATTTGTGTGGGAGGTACCAGAAGTTTATCAAATACACCTATTTTTCGCTGAACATTAGATACTTTAAATTCATTGCACTGTGTCGAATTATAAGCATTTATGTGCACTGGTAAAAACGTTATGAGATATTAAATTGTGGTATGATTTGGCATTTTGTGGGGGAGGTACAAAAAGGGGTGTGGCGATAACGCCCATTTTTCACAGGGCTATAGGCACTATAAAAACATTACACTGTACAAAATTTCAAGTATTTTTATACACTGGTTTTAATGTTATAAGCTGTTAACTTTTGGTGCAAAAAGGTACCTTTGTGTGGGAGGTACCAAAAGGGGCGTGGCAACAACACCCATTTTTCCCTGGACTGTAGGCAATATAAAAGCATAATACTGCACACAATTTCAAGTATTTTTATACACTGTTATTAATGTTATAAACTGTTGAATTTTTGTGCAAAATGGTGCCTTTGTGTGGGAGGTACCAAAAGGGACGTGGCGACATCGCCCATTTTTCTCGAGTTGATAGCGACTAATAAGCTAATACTATGTGTGGAATTTAAAAAGATTCGAATAAGTAGTATAGCAGTTATTAAAGAATCAATATTTCACAACATTTTAACCATTTGTGGGGGAGGTACTAGAAGGAGTGGACCAATTTGAGGTCAATCGGTTACTCCTTTCGAGAGTTATCGTGCGCACCAGCCAGCAGACACACAGACAGACAGACAGACAGACAGACGGACGGACGGACGGACATTGCTCATTCGACTTAAAATTACCCAAAACGGATTTCCTCCGAACATACTTGGGGTCTTAGGTCACTCCTTCGATGTGTTACACTTTTTTCCGTAGCAAATGATATATACCCTCGTATCACTAAAGTGAGGGTATAATGAGCTTGGACTAAAGCCATTGAAGTTCCAAAAAGTGCAAGAGCTCACCGATGCACAAAAAAAGTTAGACTGGAAAGAGCCAAGGAGTTGCTTCGCTTGCACGAAAGTGGCCAGTTACCGAATTTGGTTTTCTCCGATGAGAAGCCATTCCAAATTGAGCAGTTTGTGAACAAACAAAATGATCGGGTTTACTTGCCAAAGAGGTCAGCTGAAAATGTACACCTTCGATTGGCCACCAGAACTCAAGCGCCGCCGATGGTCGCTCCCCGCTCTTATTCATCGACCATGGGATCAAAATAAATGCCGAATATTATCGGGAAAATCTCCTAAAGACAGTACCATGGACATTCCAACAGGACTCAGCACGCGTCAACCAAGAATGGCTTAAAAAGGAGATTCCTCGCTTCATTTCTACCGCACAATGGCCACCAAGAAAAGGGGAAAATACGCGCGCATAGTAGTATTTTCTATCTCATGACTATACCGTTAGAGATAGAGTCTTACGGTTTGGACTATCTTCAAGAGAATTCTTTGGAGAGGAAATTTGTGTACCATGAATTAATTGTACTGTTACCATGTATCACACAGTGGAGCTACAAAAACGGCTTTGTGGAAATTAGTGTAAAAATCAGAATATCGTACCAACTTCAGTGATCTTGATTGTAAATTAAAGCTGACAAAATTTAGTTAAAAATCTATTTGAGTTACTTGATTGTGTGTTGCTGCGTTTTAAATATATATACCATTGAAGTTCAAATATATGTTTGTGAACATTGCGTTAAAAGTCTATAAAACCGGGTAATGCTTTTGTATTTGAAACCAAAACAACATAAATAGGATAAAATCGCCGTCTGCAATATTTTTGAAAGCGGAAGTGTTGCACTAATGCACTTACACAATGCGTCGTCGACTGTTAATAAAAGAAAAGTTTAATTAAAAACAAAAAATAATCGGTCCACCCTAATATACATTAACTGCAGAAGCGTTTAACTACATTTTTATACTTTTTGTAGAAGAAGTAAACTGTAAAAATTACACATATAATCCTAATAATATTATTAGGATCGCTTTTGTTGTTCATAGGACACTACAGACATGTACCGGTCGTATTTATTTTCCGATTTTGCCGAAATTTCGTGAAAGTTATTTTTTGGACAAAGAAAGTCGGTCCATATATTTCGTGAAAATCGGTTCATAGATAGATGTAGGTCGCACACATATTTTCTATATGTATTTGAAGTAAAAAAAGCACATATTTAAAGTACAAAAATCTGCCATAATCGCAAAGAGTCGCAGATAAACTAGGTACTGTTGGATACACCACTAAGTCAGCTATCTTCTCTATGTCATATTGTAGTGATCCCACGTGATCCAAAAAAGTTGTATTCCATTTACTGTGTATATTTTTTTTGAAAAACAAAAAAAAACTGTATATTTACTTGGAAATATCTCTTCATTTAAAGACGTTAAAAATACGTCTTATACACAAAAATTAAGATGAATATAAGCTTATTATATGTTACAAGTCCGGTCGCATTTCACCAACAAACGAGAATTCTACAAGCATTTTAGTATATACATTTTATCATCGCATTTTTATTTGCATTTATTAGTAAAAAAAACAATCTTTGAATGGTTATAACTCGGAATCGCTTAGAGATATTTTCATAAAATGTTAAGGTATTTTCATTAAACGTTATCCACAATAAAACAACAATCCCAAAAAAACTGATTTTTGAAAGCTGCTTTCAAAGTCCTATGCGCGCATATTTCATCACATTTTCCCATCGTGCGGCGCTTTGCCGGGAATGGGCCAAAATACCGCAGAGCCACTTTCGTGCAGCGTGTGATGGCTTTGTCGGCCGTTTGAAGGCCATAATTCATCCTAAGGTGGCCAATTCGAACAAATCTAAACTGTTTCTAAAATTTTATGTTATTTCCGACATTTTTTGCTTTTGAACAATAAAATTTAAAAAAAACCAGTAAGGAAAGGCTAAAGTCGGGCGGTTCCGACTATATAATACCCTACACCACTCTCGTAATATTGAATAACTCTGATATATACATTTTGTAATTCATGTATAAATTGTTTACATAAATTTACTTTTGGGACATTTTATACTTAAATAATACCCTGTACCTCAGTGGTGTAGGGTATAAAAACGATTGGATCTAAAGAGCCTAATCGGATGAAACATATATATGGGAGTTATAGCTAAATCTTTACCGATTTTCTTCAAATTCGGCAATGTTGGTTCATGGATCAAGAAACTCTACCATTCTAAATTTCAAAACGATTGGATGTAAAATACAGCTTCTACAGGACTAAAGGGCCAAATCGGACGAAACATATTTATGGGACCTATAGCTAAATCTTAACCGATTTTCTTCAAATTCGGTAGTGTTGGTTCATGGATCAATAAACTCTACCATTCTAAATTTCAAAACGATTGGATGTAAAATACACCTTCTATGGAACTAAAGGGCCAAATCGGACGAAACATATATATGGGAGCTATAGCTAAATCTTAACCGATTTTCTTCAAATTCGGCAATGTTGGTTCATGGATCAAGAAACTCTACCATTCTAAATTTCAAAACGATTGGATGTAAAATACAGCTTTTATAGGACTAAAGGGCCAAATCGGAAGAAACATATATCTGGGAGCTATAGCTAAATCTTAACCGATTTTCTTCACATTCAGCAGTGTTGGTTCATGGATAAAGAAACTCTACCATTCTAAATTTCAAAATTATTGGATGTAAAATACAGCTTCTACAGGACTAAAGGGCCAAATCGGACGAAACATGTATATGGGAGCTATAGCTAAATCTTAACCGATTTTCTTCAAATTCGGTAGTGTTGGTTCATGGATCAAGAAACTCTACCATTCTAAATTTCAAAACGATTGGATACAGCTTTTATAGGACTAAAGGACCAAATCGGAAGAAACATATATATGGGAGCTATAGCTAAATCTTAACCGATTTTCTTCACATTCAGCAGTGTTGGTTCATGGATAAAGAAACTCTACCATTCTAAATTTCAAAATTATTGGATGTAAAATACAGCTTTTACAGGACTAAAGGGCCAAATCGGACGAAACATGTATATGGGAGCTATAGCTAAATCTTAACCGATTTTCTTCAAATTCGGCAATGTTGGTTCATGGATCAAGAAACTCTACCATTCTAAATTTCAAAACGATTGGATGTAAAATACAGCTTTTATAGGACTAAAGGGCCAAATCGGAAGAAACATATATATGGGAGCTATAGCTAAATCTTAACCGATTTTCTTCACATTCGGCAGTGTTGGTTCATGGATCAAGAAACTCTACCATTCTAAATTTCAAAATTATTGGATGTAAAATACAGCTTCTACAGGACTAAAGGGCCAAATCGGACGAAACATGTATATGGGAGCTATAGCTAAATCTTAACCGATTTTCTTCAAATTCGGTAGTGTTGGTTCGTGGATCAAGAAACTCTACCATTCTAAATTTCAAAACGATTGGATGTAAAATACAGCTTTTATAGGACTAAAGGGCCAAATCGGAAGAAACATATATATGGGAGCTATAGCTAAATCTTAACCGATTTTCTTCACATTCGGCAGTGTTGGTTCATGGATCAAGAAACTCTACCATTCTAAATTTCAAAATTATTGGATGTAAAATACAGCTTCTACAGGACTAAAGGGCCAAATCGGACGAAACATGTATATGGGAGCTATAGCTAAATCTTAACCGATTTTCTTCAAATTCGGTAGTGTTGGTTCATGGATCAAGAAACTCTACCATTCTAAATTTCAAAACGATTGGATGTAAAATACAGCTTTTATAGGACTAAAGGGCCAAATCGGAAGAAACATATATATGGGAGCTATAGATAAATCTTAACCGATTTTCTTCAAATTCGGCAATGTTGGTTCATGGATCAAGAAACTCTACCATTCTAAATTTCAAAACGATCGGATGTAAAATACAGCTTCTATAGGACTAAAGAGCCAAATCGGACGAAAGATATATATGGGAGCTATATCTAAATCTGAACCGATTTCAACCAAATTCAATAGCGATCTTAAGAGCCGCGAAATACTCTAAACTGCAAAATTTCAGAACGAACGGAGTGAAATTGCGACCTGTAGTCGACGAACAACTTTACATGGACAGACGGACGGACAGACGGACATGCTTAAATCGACTCAGCAAGTGATTCTGAGTCGATCGGTATACTTTAAGGTGGGTCTAGCTGTGTTATTTTCAGGTGTTACAAACATCTGCCGTGAAACAAACTTATAATACCCTGTACCACAAAGTGGTGTAGGGTATAATTAAAAAAATATAGCGCTTTACTTTGTTGCATTACATATCAGCCACCCTGTAGGTACACAACTTCAACATTGAAGCCCCATATCTCTGAAATGGCTGAATGTATCTAAAAAATATGTTGTGTGCTTTCTAATCTAACTTTTTTTCATCGATTTGTGCAAATGAATTTAAAAATTTCATCATCGACTGTCGGTACTTTTGGCAAGGCTCACGACACTGTGTGGCGTCTACAGGGCTGGACCTATTTTCTTAAAAGTTGGTTGACTGGTACGTCAATTCATTGAGTTTGCATCTCCTTGAAGATCTGCATATACACATTAATTTATTGATACTTAGCTCCTATGTAACTTTTGAAAGATTGAAAATAGTTGTGGTCACTACTGCGCTGACCACAGTTCAAATCGTGTAAATGTGAATAGCATATACCAGCCACACCCTTAGTTGTATATATGCAAACTTTCAGATTAGTACTTTTACATTGGGCCTGTGGTGAAGAGGTCGCCTAACACTTGGAGAAACAAATACTTAATATGATACGTATGTTCCAAATTTCGATATAATCTGTTAAGTCAAGATAATGGAAATTTCAAATTTTAAAATCTGATCGCGTGCATACATATTGACCACACCCAAAAATTAGCTAAATTTTTGTTGAGTATATTACCACTGTAATTGGAGAGCGATATATTTCGAAAAATCTTTTAAAAAAAATTTGCTCGCGGTTTTTGTGCCCATCTTGTCCTCAGGCCAAACGGTACATTTCCTACAAGATCGGCATATGTGTGGATACATATCTCTTTCTTAGCTCTCGTAAAATCTAACAGAATTTTGAAATGCAGTGCAAATATGCCTCGGCCACTGCTAAACTGACCACAAAAAGGGCTTTGGTCACTGCTAAACTGACCACAAAAGGGGCAAAAATCGACTATGTGGATAGTTCGTAGGTTATACAACACTTGAGTCTAACATAAGCAAAAGTTCTAGCTTTCTACCTCTTATAGGGGCCGCAACGGTCAAGTGGTCAAAAGTCTGTTGGTGTAAAATCTCATCCTTTGGAGTATGTGTACATAAATTAGTAAGATCATAGCTCACAAGGGACTTTTAAAGTACAAAAAGAGTGGAAGAGTTGCTTTGGTCACTGCTACACTAACCACAGCACAGTGTGTAATTTGAGCAATCTAGGTGGACAAAAGTATTTTTTTTTGTTTTTTTGTATAGAAAAAGTATATTAAATTAATATTAACCTTAGTATTAGTTAAAAAAACTAAAAACATTAAAAAAATTGAGTGAAAACACCACGTCATGGAAATTTTTTAATGAGCATTTTTCTAGTTGTTGTAGCGTATTCTTCAACTTTGATTGACTTGTATAAAATTAATTGATTGCACAATAATTTACAACGTCTAATGTATATATTAACGATGTATTAGCTTTTTCGCCGCACTGTGTTTCAGTTCATAGATCAACCAAAGTTTTTAAGGTATTTCCAGGGCCATTCTTAAATTAAGGCAAATATTTTAAAATTTTATGATGAACAAGATATTTTTTTGTTTTTTTTTTTTGTAGTATACACACTATATTTTAAAACCTGAAAGTTTGGACGAGGTGTTTTGAGGTGAAATGTTGTTATGTCCTTTTCTTTATAACGAATTGAATTTTAAAGGGAGCTCAAATACTCACTGTTTAAAATCAACAAAATAGCTCTAATTAAAATGATTCTAAGTAATTAAATGTATAATATTTATTAAAATAGAAAAAATTTTTAAATTTCCAGCATTTTTTTTCAATCGAGCTAAGAAAAATTTTCTCACACGTCACTGATCACAAACTAAAATGTATAAATTCCCACATTCCTTTTCTACCTACGGGGTGGCTGATGAAAGCTGCTACCAAAAAAAATTTAATAACTTTTTTTCTACTTAATGAATCTGGTTAATTTTTTTATTTTGCAGATTGATTTTTAGATTTAACAAAAATGGATAACTGGGACACTGAAACAAGAATTTGGATTGTCCGCCGCTATTACGAACTGAAGTCCGTAGTTTCGGTTCAAAGAGAGTATAGGGCACGTTTAGCGGCAATCCTCCGCGCAGATGGACCATAAATAGACTTGTTAAACATTTTTCCGAGCATGGGACAGTCAACAGAAGACCTTACCATCGAAACCCTTCAGTTCGGACGGAGGAAACAATCGCTGCTGTAGCTGATGCCATACAAAACAATCCAAGAGTTTCGACAAGAACCTTATCTGCTCAAATGGGTATAAGCAGACAGTCATTGCAGTCAATTATGCACAAAGATTTGGAGTTATTCCCATATAAAATTCAAATGGCCAACAAAGTGAACTCAGCAGACTTCCCGATTCGCTTGGAATTTTGCCAGAAGATGCTTCAAATGGTGGAAGAGTACGGAAACATGTTGAACTGTCTTTTCATGTCTGACGATTTAAACGGCAACATAAACAAACAAAATTGTCGAATATGGAGTGCTTCCAACCCACAGATACTCCATGAGACGGAATTGCATCCACTTCGTGTCACAGTGTGGTGTGCAGTTTCATCACGCTGCATTGTCGGGTCCTAGTTCTTCGAAGAAAACGGTCACACCGTTACAGTTACTGGAGGCCGTTACTTGAGCATGTTGAGAGAGTTTTTCTATCCAGAATTACGCCGAATGAGAATTCCTTTCAACTCTGTGTGGTTTCAGCAAGATGGTGCAACTCCTCACACAGCCCGGCCTGTTATGACAGAATTGGGGCGAAAATTTCCCAATAAGCTGATATCCAGAAACTCCACATTCCGTTGGCCCCCAGGTCGCCTGACCTTACTGCACCTGACTTTTTCTTGTGGGGTTATTGCAAACAGGAAGTCTCAACTCTCCAAGCAGTAATGAACAACTTTTTGGTAAGCAACGAGCAGGGGGGCATTTAAATTCCATTATTTTTAAAACTAATTAAGCTATATTTAATTAAATTTAATGAGCTTTAACATGAATAATAGAAAACTGAATTTCATACACTGAAAAAAAGTTATTTGAGTTTCTTAATGTAGCAATATTCATCAGCCAACCTGTACGACAATATCTCACATTCATTTACCGTTATCTTAATAACAGTAAGTTATTGTGTTTTCTTATAATTATTTGTGTAATAGTCGACCTCTTTTTAATGACATATATAAAGATTGTGATATTCAGTCAACATTTTTTTCGACTTTTGTCCACCTAGATTGATGAAATAACACACTGTGCACAGTGAGAATTGATCGAATTGACAATGTTAGATATATTACAACAGTTAGTGGTGAGCGATATATTTTGAAACGGCTTTAGAAATTTTAAGTCACGGTTTTATGTCCGCTTTCACCTCAGGCTGGACATCGAATTATTGTTTTCGCATCTCTATTGCGATCAGTAATAAATGTAAATATATATTTTTAGATTATTATCTCTTAAAGAACTTGTAAAATCAGTGAACCAGAACTGACAAAACAATGACTACATGAGTAGCCAGTGGTTTATAAAACACTCCTGTCTATGCGTGTACAAAATTTCAGCTTCCTAGCTCTAACGGGAGCCTTAGCGGTCAATTGGTCGAAAACCACTTGGCGGAAAATCGAAGTAATTTCCGGGTATTTGGCCTATATGTTCGCCAAGTTTCAAGAAAATCGGTTCAGCCGTTTAAGTGTGATGCGAAAACAGGCAAAAAAAAACGATTTTATAATATTAAATAATATAATAATAACATAATATAATAGGTGACGCTATATTCGTGTTATTAACAATTTCCACATTTATGGACCAACATGACGGAACCCCTTTGATCTGCAATTTAAATAAAACTTTCGTACTTGTTATAAAATTCAAAAGTCTTTATTTGTAAAATGTCTGTTTTTGATTCATTTACTTTGGAATTAATTACCCATTTGTTTTCATAAAATTTAAAATGTTTATGTGATATACTGAAAATTTACAAAATTAAAAATTACAAAGTTAAAAAATTTTTAATTTGTTAAAATTTCGAGTGCGTCCCCTGTAAACATCATACTCCAACTTGCACTAATCGATAGACCTGGACCGTTCTAACAAAACTCAATATTTATACACACATAGTTAAAATGTCGTTTGTATGCAACGAATCTAAATTTATATGGTAAAATGTTCTAATGCTAAATGCTCTATGGCTGAATGATGTTGTCCTACACCAGTATTAATGTCTTATGTCCTCTCTGCCCCCCAACCCCACTTTAGGGTGCCGAGGGAAAAACACAATCTAACGTTTAAGGGATAAGTGCTGAAATGTCCAAATGTAATTCATTCTAAGTATTTGAGTATGTTTATTAGACCGGGCCGATTTGTAAGGACAAAAATTTGCCGATATTGTGCCATCGATTTTTCGATAGCTTTTGGCATGAGGAAACAAAAGTTCCACTACGACATATCCAAAAAATCATTTTCGAGGCGCCAAAATTTCAATTGTTTGACTTTTTCTCAACTTTTATTTGTAAGGTTTTTTTAGTAGGTAATAAAAAAATGGACTGATTTGATTTTTTTTAAATATTACATTTCCAAGGTGAAATTGTACGCTAAAAACGATGGCCATAGCAGTTTTGCCAAAAAAATGTTTTTCTTTAGGTTTTGAACGAGTTTTTGTCGAAAAATCAATTTTTTTAAGCATTAATTTTTAAGGTTTTTTTAGTAGGTATGTTAAAAAAAAATTCGCCGATTTCAAATTCTTTAAATATATCCCATCCAAGGTAAAATTGTGCGCTTAAAACGATGGCGATATCATTTTTTCGTAAATTTTTTTTTTTTGGATTTTGGACGATTTTTTGTCGAAAAATCTTTTTTTTTGGTAAGTTGCATACGTTGGAAGTACTTATGCTATTTTGCGGAACCAATGACGACGTAAATCGAGGGATTACTGTATTTATACTAAAATCAGTTCTCCACAGGTATCGTCAGCAGCCCTGAAGGTTTCACAGCAACTAGTTTTCGTATATAACACTGTTATTGCTTTTTTGTTTTGTTTCTTATTTCCCAATTTTTTTATATTCTTTTCCAGTTTCTCCCGCTGTGCGACTTTAGTGACAGTGTGAATATCAAGTTTATCTGTGGACTTTAAACCAAAAAGGTGGAAAATATTAATTGTTTAATAAATATAAATACATAAAATAAAAATTCATCAGAAAATTTAGAACACAATATGGAAGAAGAGGGAGAACCACCAGGACAGGCCTTTACATAATGTGCTACTATTCGGTGCACCAAGCGAACTAGATGGAATTTCTTTGCCAACTTCTTTCGATATTTTGAAATATTACTTTTTTTTGGGCGACCAGTGGAAAAAAGGAAATAAAATGTTCTCGTACAAGTCATTCACACCAAAAGTTGTCGATAAACTTTTAGAAATTAAATACACAAAAAAATTAAATACACTAATTGACAATTATAAGTATTTGAATAAATGCGGAAAAAATTATCACAAATTTAAACTATTCGTTGATGGTACAAATGAATATATTCTACATCGCAGAATGCAAATGCTCACTAAAATCAAATCGTTGCAACTGTGGTAAAATTCCAGATGACCTCAAGGACTTCATGTTTGATCAGCACAATGAAAGAAAATTAACTATTCCTGTTGTTGAGGATCCTACAGAAACAGAAGTGTCTACAATCGCACCAAGACTTGAATCATCTGTTGATGAAACATATCTACCAACTCCTTCAGAATTGCAAGATGATATTGCAATGAAAATGGCTGATACATCGGTCGAATCACGTTATTCTCCAAGATACAGTATACCAAAATTTGCAATGATTTGTGACAGATTTGGCGTGTCATGAAACATATCTACCAACTCCTTCAGAATTGCAAGATGATATTGCAATGAAAATGGCTGATACATCGGTCGAATCACGTTATTCTCCAAGATACAGTATACCAAAATTTGCAATGATTTGTGACAGATTTTTTGCAATGATTGTGACAGAGTGGCATCTTGCCTAACATCAGCTTTGTTTGAAGACATTGCATTTAAAGATGAGCGTGGTCAAACCGTTGTCTGTGACAAAAACAAAATAGAGAGAGAAAGAGCTAAAGTTAGAACGGAAGTTATCCGCCAACGCCAAAAAGGGTGTTTGGAAGCTTTTTCATTTGACGGTCGGAAAAACGACGCATTGACTCGAGAAAAAATTGATGAAGTTTACCATTCGAGAATGCAGAAAGAATCGCATTTAGTTGTCTTTCATGAGTCAAATTCCAAATTACTTGGTTATGTTAACTTGGAAGGCAAAGGTGAAAGTGCTGAAGTGAAACAAGCAGCTTTAAATGCATTTTTCCAAGCAAAGGAACATCCTCTTGATAAATTAATTGTCATTTGCTCTGACGGCGAAATTACAAATACTGGTACGGAGAGAGGTATACTGCGACGATTTGAATTGCAGCTGAAGAGACCATTACACTGGTGGATTTGTTTACTACATTTCAATGAGTTGCCGTTTCGAAGTTTGTGGAATACATTGGAAAAATCACAAACGACTGGACCAAGAACAGCAACTGGAGTGTTAGCAGAAGAGATTCAAGATTGCCATGCCCTACAGGTACTTATCAAAATTTTTTTTTAAAAAAATCCAGGTTGTTCCGAATTTTGAAGCAATCCCACTTGAAAACATGCCTCCACCGTTGGATGAAGATCAACAGAAAGAACTTTCAACGGATGTGAAGTATCTATACCAAACTGCTAATGCTGTCTCGAATGGTCGCGTTGCAACTCAACTAGCAAATATTAAACCGGGTCCTGTATCACATGCTAGATGGCTCACAAAAGCCAATAGAATACTTCGTATTTACGTTGCAACAAGCAAGCCGTCCGAAAATTTGAAAATTTTGGCAAGATACATAATTCACGTGTACGTTCCCATGTATTTTAACATCAAATATTATGGGTCGGTTGTGTATGGTAGTGTTTTGGTTGGAAAATTCATACGGTGGACGCAATATTTGCCAAAAAATTTACGTTCGGAGGTAAACACCGTAATTGAAAATAATTCATATGCCCATTGTGAAAATGTTTTGCTCAGCATGCTCTTCGACGATCGACAACATATTCGGAAGTATGCACTGGAAAAAATTTTACATTTTCGTAACGACCTATATGAACCGTCTAATATTCGTACCTACGTAAAACCGAAAATTAATTTTGATGCCACTGATTACGTTCATATGATTGATTTGGACAACGATGAAAACCTGTCAGAACCACCATTCACAAGAAGCATACCATATGAACATTTGAAAACTTATTTTGATGATGACGAAAATGAAGATCCACCGCTAGACGATCCGAAGATTCCATGCCATATTCAAGGTACCGAGCGGTACGTTGAACTCCTAACCAGCGTAGCTAAACGTGCAATTCAAGCCGAAGTAAAATGAGTCGAATGGAATCCAAGCAAAATTTGCAAGGAAATATCTGAATTTTAAAATAAATTCCCATATTTTTCGCTTATAAAAAATCAATAAAATTGTTAAAAACTATTTTTATTTTAACAACCATAACAGCAATTATAATTATAATGTTGGAAATTGACAATGATGTCTTTTAATAATAAATTAACACTCATACAAAACATCAATTAAATCCAAAGTTAAAAAATCTTCATTTAAATCCAATGTTAAAAATCTTTTATTCATCAAATTCATCAACATACATAAGATGAAATAATTTTGTTCATCATCATCAAATAATTTTATCCATCACACATATCTATACGTATTTGATACATGAGAAATTAAAACAAGTAAGAAAGTTTCAGTCGGGTAAACCGACTAAGGTATACCCTCACTTTGTGAGTAATGTAATATTGAATATTACACAAATTATTCTGTCAATTTTTTGGGTTTAAGAAATACACCTATATTTCGCTGAACAGTAGATACTTTAAATACATTGCACTGTGCCGAATTGTAACCGTTTATATGGACTGGTATATTAACGTTGAGATATTAAATTGTGGTATAATTTGGCCATTTTGTGTGGGAGGTACAAAAAGGGGCGTGGTGATAACGCTCATTTTTCACTGGACTATAGGCATTATAAAAGCATTACACTGTACAAAATTTCAAGTAATTGTATACACTGATATTAATGTTATAAACTGTTAACTTTTGGTGCAAAATGGTACCTTTGTGGGAGAGGTACCAAAAGAGCGTGACAATAACGCCCATTTTTCAATGGACTGTAGGCACTATAAAAACATTACGCTGTACTAAATTTCAAGTATTTGTATACACTGGTATTAATGTTATAAGCTGTTAACTTTTGGTGCAAAATGGTGCATTTGTGTGGGAGGTACCAAAAGGTGCGCGGCAATAACGCCCATTTTTCACTGGACTGTAGGTATTTCTAAACACTGGTATTAAAGTTATAAGCTTTTAACTTTTAGTGCAAAATGGTGCATTTGTGTGGGATGTACAAAAAGGGGAGTGGCACTTTCGCCCATTTTCCTCGAGTTGATAGCGACTAACAAACTAATACTATGTGCGGAATTTCAGAAGATTCGAATACGTATAATAGCAGTTATTAAAGAATCAATATTTCACAACATTTTAACCCTTTGTGGGGGAGGTACCAGAAGGAGTGGACTAATATGGCCCATCTTCGAACTTAGCCGGAGATAGAAAAAAGTATTACCACATACGAAATTTGAAGTCAATCGGTTACTCCTTTCGAGAGTTATCGTGCGCACCAGCCAGCAGACACACAGACAGACAGACAGACAGACAGACAGACGGACGGACATTGCTCATTCGACTTAAAATGACCCAAAACGGATCTCCGCCGAACATACTTGGGGTCTTATGTCATTCCTTCGATGTGTTACACTTTTTTCCGTAGCAAATGATATATACCCTCGTCACACTAAAGTGAGGGTATAAAAAGAAATTGGTTTGGAGCCTTAAAAATAACAAAAAAGAGTAAAAAATCGAGAAAACAAACGATTTTTCGACAAAAAATCGTCCAAAATCCAAAAAAAAACAGTTTTTACGAAAAAATTATATCGCCATTGTTTTGGATGGGATATATTTCAAGAATTTGAAATCGGCGAATTTTACTAAAAAACTTTAAAAATTAATTCTTAAAAAATTGATTTTTCGACAAAAACTCGTTCAAAACATTTTTTTGGGCAAAACTGCTATCGCCATCGTTTTTAGCGTACAATTTCACCTTGGAAATGTAATATTAAAAAAAATTAAATCAGTCCATTTTCTTATTATCTACTAAAAAACCTTAAAAATAAAAGTTGAGAAAAAGTCAAACAATTGAAATTTTGGCGCCTCGAAAATGATTTTTTGGATATGTCGTAGTGGAACTTTTGTTTCCTCATGCCAAAAGCTATCGAAAAATCGATGGCACAATATCGATTGCTAAATCGGCCCACCCTATTGTATATGCACGTGTATGTGTGTTGGTTTCCATTTAAGTGACGCACTTAAAGGACACACGATTGTGCCGAGGCATATGTGAATATCGTATCGATTGGACATATTATACTCGCACAAATGTCTATTCGGTTAACTTAAGTTCACCACGTCCTCCTTCATACGGTGGCGGAGGTGGGGTGGCTAATGATGCCACCACAGATTGTTGATAGAATTATACAAGATCAAAATAATGTTTTGACACAATATTCCATTTTTTGCGAAATCCAAAAAAAGGATAAAATAAAACAAGTTATTTTTTATTTTGTGAAAATGTATCTTTGTATGAGTGTATGTGTGTGTCAAATAAGAATATGCAAATATGTTTCCTTTTTTGCGAAGGAAAACGATGAAAAAATAAATACATAGTAAATGGAAAATCAACATGTGAAGAAATTGAAGGAAAGGAATCAGTATTAGCATAATTTTATGACAACCATTTTTATCATAGTACATTTCTTTTCAACAGGGATGGGACTTGTTTGCAAGTAGGAGTATTTTATCTTTAAGAAGTGGAAGAAGAGAGGGGCATTATCTGAGAAAGTGATAAGAATATTTATTTTTTTCAGGTAAAATGTGTACAAGCAGAAATTAAAAATATTAAAAAATTGGTTAAATTATATTTGAAGTTTGGTAACCAATATTCTCCGACAATATGATTGGAAATGTTTTCGCAAATATTGCCAAAATTAGACAGTAAATGACATTTTCAAGCAAAAAACAAAAATGTATTGGCATGAGAGTTTTAGTATGTTAACTTAGTTCGGCAAAATACGGGTTTGGTTAGTAGTTCTTGTTGCATTCAATTTACTACTTCCATAAGTATTTCAGATGATTTAAGTTAAAGACATACACTATTGCTATTGAATTCTGAAGATGATAAAGTGGTGTCTATCGAAACTGCAGTAAAGTCTACCAAGCAATTAAAACTCTCTTCCAATTTTTGTATTTGTTTCTATTACTTTTTTGAATAGACAGAGTGTAACTGAAACATATGGTCTTAAACCAAATAAATTCTGACTGAATTTTCAAGAACTAAAATATAATGTTCTTTTTATTTACAACTATTTCAGTATTATTTCCCGTGCCATTGTTGAAGAAGTCCCAGCTTTGGACTTCTTCCACTTTTACAAATATATACATATGAAAAATCACAAAAACCATGGGGTTTTATTTTTTGCACATTTCGTTATTTTCATTTGTAAGAACCGAAACGAAACGCAATGAAAAACGAATATTGTGAAATTATTTTTATTGTTGCTATGACAACAGAAGTTACACATCCAGCGATAGCAGCAGCAGCAGCAACAGCAAAAACAACAACAATGACAAGCACAACAATCATAACACAAATAAGCAACAATCAAAACGAATCCTCTGAACTCATAAACAAAGCATAAAATGTCAACAAATCCTTTAAGGGCTAATAAATATGAAACGTCAGCATTCCAATGGTCCGCACAAAACCCCTTTCACCCCTCAGTTCAACAATCCCAACGCTGTGAAAAATTCCAATTTATCCTTTTCTCAGACGCATACTCATCCTTCTCCTCATCCTGCTCATTTTGTCAACAACACGGGGCAAAGGGTTTTCAGGACTCAAGTGCTGGGCAGCGAAATCACCCGCCATAATCAATGTGCCAAGTCTGGCCGAGCACAAAACCATGATAAACGAGTGAAAATGCAATTGTTGACTGCGGCAGTTTCGATTTCATTTTGAAACATAATTAATTATTAAATTAACAAGCCGGAGCCACAGTTGTGTTTCGGTGTGCGTGAGCGTCATGTGAATGTGAGCGTGTGCTCGTATGTTTGTTGTGAGATCCTGCATTCAGCAGCCATCGATAAAGGCCAACGTGAACATTATCCTTTGTGCACGTTGTTGTCCCCACTCGGACATTATTGAATAATATCCAAGCAATTTCGGTCCACACTCGTTGCACTACAACTATCGGAATTGTGGGTCGACTGTGGATGTGAATGCGTAATCGGGAGTGGAAGTGAATCTCTGTGCACATGTGTGGGTATGAGCGTGATAATGACTGTAAACAGGTATGAGCGATAACTACGCCTGTGGCGGTGTCTGACTGCATTTATAATGATTTCATTCGATGGAATGTTCATCTGGAAAAGCACTTCTGATCAGTCCAGTTGAGAAATTATTCTCTAATAATTTAAACAATGTGAATATAGAAATATTAATGATATTTCCCCAGCAAATATAATGTTGGCGATACGGAATCATTATCAGAAAGTGTTTAATTGATTTGGCTTGTCGAATCTGTAGAGCAAGAAAGTAACTTTCAAAAGCGTCCTCTTTCTAAAAATAAGGTGAACGCTTTATCGGTACGACAATACTACTTTTGTGCATTATTTTGCAGCTTTTTACCAAAATGTATAACGCAAGCGAACTATAGCTCTAAATTCTGGAATTTTGATTGAAGCAACAGAGTCTGAAATTGATTTCCGCCAAAAAGAATAAACACGGTCTTTCAAGCTGAAGTTCGAACTGTTTCAGTAACACGAAAAGAACAGAAGGTTTTAATATATTCACAGTTAGCAAATGACAACTAAAGCAAAGCATCCGAAAAGGTTAAATCTAGAACTGTGTTGGACTTACAGTCGATTAACGAGCATCAACTTATCGATACCTCCATTCTAAAACATGCTAAGTCGACTAAGCATGTTTTTAGGGAGATTGCATTTTTAATTTCTAAGTATTCAAAATTATATTCAGTTACAATTTGGTGTTCATCCGTCAACCCAATCAAAATTTATTCACAAAACTATACAGGTCATTCGATTTGCATTACAAAAGGAATTCCACACAAATTAAAAAAAATCATCAAATGTTGATCGCCTCTCCTGAAAAACTACCTTTTTGCACTTAGCATAGTTTAGAATGGAGGTATCGATATGTTGAGCTGCTTACTTTTGGCTGCGAGGACCTGATTCCCTCCCCTGAAGGTGGTGACAAAATCGTGCAGTTTACCGTCAGATTTTTCATTTGTCGTCAGATTTTTCATTTGATTGTTATTTATTTTTTGAAGCTTTATTTCAATTGGCCTCATTAAAAAGAATAACCCTTAGACCAATGCCTGGATTCGTAGCTTCGGTGGACATTTTAACGATGTCATATTTCAAACAAAAGATCTTCTCGTTAATATAGCTCGTTTTATTCCATTTCAACGTCGTGCAGCCCTTGTAAAAAAGACCTTTAATATATTGGCAGTGTTCATACATGTAATAAGAAAACTCTCTCTGTTGAATTTCGTAAGGATCGGATATAAAATACGAGTTTTACAGCGCTTAGATATCAAATCGGATGAAACATATATATGAGGGGCTATATCTAAATCTGAACGGATTTTCTTCGAATTTGGAAGCGTTCATTCACGTTATAAGAAAACTCTCTCTGCCGAATTTCAAACAGATCGGGTGTAAAATACGGTTTCTACAGCGCTTACATGTCAAATCGGGTGTAAATATATACGGGGGCTATATCTAAATCTGAACCGATTTCCCCCGAATTTGGCAGTTTTCATTCATTTAATAGAAGAACTCTCTCTGCCAGATAGGAGGTACATATATATGGGAGCTATATGTAAATCTGAACCGATTTTAAATTCAAATAGGGATCGTCCTTGGGCCTAAAGAAAGATATGTGCAAAGTTTCGTTGAGATCGGACCATAACTGCAACCTGTACTTTGATTACAAGAATGCATCTACAGACAGACTCAGAATTATTACAAGTCGATCGGTATAATAAACAATGGGTCTATCTCTTCTCCTTTTGGGTTTGCACAATGTAATAATACCCTGTACCACAGTGTGGTGTAGGGTATAAAAGCACAAGAGGTATAATATTTCACAGAGGTGGACGATTGTGCCACAACTTTGGACGTAAGCTAACTGGCTCTATCTCACGAATGACTTGCTCGATATTGGCCTGAACCGTCAATGGATTTTTCGTTTGACATTGGTTCATCACGGTAACCCACAAAAAAGTCTAACTGTGAAAGGAATTAAAAAAAGTGAAATCATTTTGCCGTTTCGTAACCAGACAACCGATTGCCGCAAAACTTGGCATGCTTGTAGAAGAGCGATTAGAGAACTTAAGTTTTAAGCTTGGGACCCCATCGTATACATGAGCGGAGAAACTTTTGGTTGAAAAAAAAGTTGTCTTTAGATATTCTCACTGAGACAAAAGTTATGGCTATTGGAAGTTATATGCACTTTCCAAAAAATATTCTTTGTCAAAATTACCAAAAAATACCAAAACAGAAAAAAATATATTTTGGAGACTATAACTGCGAATGGCAGTAACTTTTGTCTCAGTGGGTGTATCTAATGGCAACTTGTTTTTTAATTTTTTTATAAAAAATGGTCCATGTGTACTAGGGCGGGTCGATTTAAAATTCGCCCATTGCTCAGTGAAAATCGTATTCTAGGGATCAAAATAAGAAACTTTGCCGAAGGAACCATACCTCTAAAACGAATTCTGATGTCCCGGAAAAAATACCACTTTGACCCATTTAGAGTGCTCCAATCGAGTCGAAATGTATTGAACCCCCAGGGGGTGTACCACTGGAATGGGTGGGTCGGGCCTCCAAAGTTAGTGGGGGTCGGTCATACATTTGGACTCGATTGGAGCACTCTAAATGGGTCAAAGTGGGATTTTTCAAAATTTGCCCCTACCCAAAAGTTCGTCCCGAATTCCGGGACATTATGATTCGTTTTAGAGGTATGGTTCCTTCGGCAAAGTTTCTTATTTTGATCCCTAGAATACGATTTTCACTGAGCAATGGCGCCTTTTTTTGCCTCCCCACAAATCGACACATTGTGTACTCTACCGATGGTGTAAATTATGGAGTGGGCACAACTTTGGTTCAGAAGTTACATTATAATAACTGAACATCTTCACTAAATTACAAAGAAAACATATTGGAAAAAAAATCAACAAACTAAATATATTTCAAAACACATACAAATATTTTTTCTTTGTAATTTGGTGAAGATTTTCAGCTATTATAAGGTAACTTCTGAACGAAAGATGTGCCCACTCCAAAATTTACACCATCGGTAGAGTACATATGAAAAATTTTTAACAAAAAATGTAAGGAAAAACCAGAAAGAAAAGGCAAAAAGTCGGGCGGGGCCGACTATATAATACCCTACACCTCCCTAACAATGCGATAAGGGTCATTGCGATAATAATTTGGAATAATTGGTAAATGGGTAGGAACATATTATATAATGCTGAACCAATAATCGCTAAATTAAGCAATTTTCGTTCGTACTGATCGGATACCAAATACAGTCCCTACAGTGCTTACATGTCAAATCGGGGGAAACATATACATATATGGGGGATATACCTAAAACTGAACGGATTTTCTCCGAATTTGGCAGTATTCCTTCGAGTAATATGAAACCTCTTTCTGCCGAATTTCATACTGATCGGATATAAAATAATATTTTTACAGCGTTTACATGGCAAATCGTGGGTAACGTATATATGGGGGCTATATCTAAATCTGAACCGATTTCTTCCAGATTTAACAGTGTTCATTCATATAATAAGAAACCTTCTTCTGCTTAATTTCATACTGATCGGATATAAAATAAAGTTTTTACAGCGCTTACATGTCAAATCGGGGCTGACATATATATAGGGGCTATATCTAAATCTGAACCGATTTTTACCAAATTCAATAGGGATCGTCCTTGGGCCAAAGAAAAGATATGTGTAAAGTTTCGTCGAGATCGGACTATAATTGCGACCTGTACTTTGATTACAAGAATATATGCACAGACAGACAGACAGACGGACAGACAGACGGACATAGCTAATTCAACTCAGAAAGTGATTCTAAGTCCATCGGTATAATAAATGCACAAAGTTATAATACCCTGTACCACAGTGTGGTGTAGGGTATAAAAAATAGATCGATTCTGAGATATTGCAATAAACTGTTTTAGAAAAAGTTAGTATTTTTTATGTAAAGTACCTGAAAAACGCTTTAAGAAATGATATTTTCTATTTTCAATTTCCTGTGCTTTGTAGCATTAAAATTAGCATCACAAAACCTAAGGAAAAAATCAATTTTTATGAACTTTGACTTAGCCCCCTGCCTCAAATTTTCATTTAATTTTTTTAATATGGTGGGTCATTACTCCCACGTACTGGGGCAACATTTTCTGAGAATTTGAGAATGATATAATTTTTGACCTGTCGCACTTGAGAAAGAACTACCCATATATATAATCCCATAATTCCCAGAATAATATGCGAAATACCAAAAAATGGGATTTTTAGGATTTTCCCTATATGCATATACATAACTATATATATATATTCTTTTATATATATTCTTATATTCTTTCCCTATATAACAGGTTTTCCATTAAGGACATACCATTAACTTTGCCATCGGAGAAGTTTCGGCGTTTCAAATGATCAGTGGATTTAGTTCTTGAGTCCGTTTGGTGTTATAAGGATGAAGGCAAAGATGTTTTCGCAAAATACGCTACAGTGTGGTTGGAGAAATGCCCAATTCCTGAGAACGACGTGGAATACACTGATTTAGTTAATTTTGAACGGATACACTTACGGCTGCGATATTTTCGAGCGGACGCCGCGGCGTCTCTTGGCACCGGAGTAAAAATTTGGATTCAAATTTATCCACTATAGCACGCACAGCCTCTCGGGTGGGACGATTATTATATACGGCCGAAAATTGGCTAACGTTTTGACACTGAAAGATCGTTAAAAATGTTTGAGGGTGCGTTTTAGCACCTCCCTTAAATAAATTAGTGAAATATTGATTTTTTTTTTAATTTCCTATACTTTTACAATATGGGTTATAATTTATACATAGATTGTTTATAAATAGACATTGTTTTCTTCGTTAGGGGGCTAAAATCCGGAACAAACAATTTTTTGGCGAATTTTTATGGTTTTATCGTGCCAGCAAAATGCCTTTCCAAACCTTTTTCAAACCATTTTTTTTTACAAAATGACAATTTGGGTTTGTTGAACTGGACACTTTGGAATGTAATACCCATATGTTGAGCCTACTTCAACATTTCCATAGAATGAATTCGTTTGGAATTCAATGAGTTCTGGAGGAGGTGGTGGTGGCCAGAGCCGTTGTCAATTTGTGTGCCATGACACTTCACGGAAATCATTTAAATTATTAATTATGATAATTTATGGAAAAAGATTTCTGCAAATGTTTCATTATTTAATAAAAATTTAAATTGTACAAATAAGAGAGGGACAGAGAAGGAATGTAAGGGATGGATGAATGGATTGGGCTTTCCTCGTCCTTACTGCTATGGTTGATGATGATGCTGATGTTAATGTTGACGATATCCTTGTTGTACATTTAGATGTCATAGAAATGGAGAAATGTAGAGATAGAGGAAAAACCGGACAAGACGAAAAGGGGGGAACGGTAAGGACTATTTTACATTTGTTATAATTCGTTTCCATTTGGAAAGAAAGCAAGAAACGTCTTGTTGTAGATTTATTCGGTTGGTTGGACGTTTTCGATGTTGTTTGAATGTTTGGATGGCTGGTTTGGTTTGCAAGACCTTTTTGTTGAAATGCTTTGGGTGTTAAATCCCTTGAAATCTCCTCAAAATGTTTATGGTTTTCACATATTTCTGTGTTAAATACATTTTGATGCAATAATCCTTTTGTTACCGAGGACTGTGGCAAGAAAAAAGTAGTGGTATAATAACCACATTTTAGGCTCTTCTGATGTGGGTTAAAACTACAGCAATGGCAACAGCCCCAACAACACCAGCAGCAACAATGACAGCATTTCCAGTTTCCAAGACTGTGAGAAACAAATGACCTTTATTACTGGATAGAAATGAAAAATCTTTTTCCTTTTTCCATAAAGTTGAGAAAAGGGCCCCAAACCATCAGCGTAAAACGAGTATATCGTATACATTTAGACGAAAGAGAGTTCGTGTCCTGACATGTGAGTGAGTGTTTATCTGTGTGTGTGTCTGCTAAACGCTGAAGGATTTTCCTATTTAAAAATTCTGACACATTTTGTGGTAACATAAGGTCCGACAATATACAAAATGTATATGTTATTTCACTTCAGCAAAAGGTTTCCACCAACACAAACATACATATAAAGACATAAGGATCGAGTCCATTTGCTACAGCTCTTTGCTTACGTTGAACGATACATTCTGCTTCTTGTGCCATGGATTTGTTGTTTCTCATTTTTCTTTCTTTTTTGGGTTTTTTCCTTCATTCTTTCTTCATCAGTTGGGTCTGGTTTTTGTGCCGAGGAGTTTTTGAAATAACATAGTTTATGTTACTTAAACTGTTTGTCAATTTTTTGCGTAAAACATTTGTAAATGGCACTCAATCCTTCGGATATCATACGGTGTCTTTAGTCAAACACATTGAAATGATTTCCAGAACAGAAGGACTAAATTGCGGGAAACAAGAACAAATAGATGACAAAAAATACATTGTATGGGAAAATAAACAATTTTTATTGGATAAGGCTGGTCGTTTTCATGGAATTATATATTTGCAAGTTATGAATTATGAAATTTATTTGATTAGGAGAATATACTGATGGAAGGCTAATTTGAAAAGTTTTATAGATATTTTTTGATCTGGAATTTGTAAGAGATGTAAAAAATAAATTATAATAATTTCCGTTTTTATAAAACGTCTACAAGAATTAGTTACATTATGTGACAAAATTATACTATGCATTATGCAGACAATAAACAAATAAGAAAGTTTAGTCAAGTAAAACGACTAATGAGTCCCCTCACCTTGAGTCTCAAAAAAATATTAGTAAATTTATTTATTTTTTTGTTTTATTTAAATAATTATCAATTTAAATTGAATTTAATAGCTTTATAGTAAGTACACTGTACATTGTACAGGTATTAAAGTTAAAAGCTGTTTATTTTGGTACAAAATGGTCTATTTGTGTTGGAGGTACCAAAAGGAGCGTCCGAGTAACGGTCACTTTTCTCTGGACTCTAGGTACTATAAAAGCATTACACAAAATTTCAAGTATTTGTATGCACTGGTATTAAAGTTAATAGCTGTTAACTTAAGATCCATTTGTGTGGGAGGTACCAAAAGGGGCGGGCCAATAACGCCAATTTTTCTCTGGACTCTACGTACTATAAAAGCATTACACTGTTCCAAATTTCAAGTATGTGTATGCACTGGTAACTTTAGGTCAAAATGGTCCTTTTGTGTGGGAGGTACCAGAAGGGGCGTGGAAACTTCGCCCATTTTTCTCGAGGTGATAGTGACTAATAAACTAATATTATGTGTAGAATTTCAGAGGATTTAAATAAGTAGTAGAGAAGTTATTAACTAATCAATATTTCGCTAAATGTTAATCCTTTGTGGGGGAGGTACTAAAAGGAGTGGATCAATATGGCCCATCTTCGAACTTAGCCGGAGATAGAAGAAAATATTACCACATACCAAATTTAAAGTTAATCGGTTACTCCTTTCGAGAGTTATCGTGCACACCAGCCAGCAGACAGACAGACAGACGGACGGTCATTGCTCATTCGACTTAAAATGACCCAAAACGGATATCCGCCGTGGGTCTTAGGCAACTCCTTCGATGTGTTACACTTTTGGTTCGTAGAAAATGATATATACCCTCCTATCTAAGGTGAGAGGATAAAAACGGTTGACGCCTTTCGTGATTTTTTTGGTCAGCATAATCGACCAAATGTGGATTCGTGGAATCGTTAACAAGCAGAATTGCCGCATTTGTGCAAATGAGAATCCTCGAGTGATTGTTAGAAAGCCGATGCATTCTCAAAGAGTGATTCTTTTGGTGCGGTTAATGGGCTGGCGGCGTCATCGTGCCGTACTGCTCCGAAAATGAGATCGTAAATGGTGATAAGGGACTTCTTGCGGCCAGAAATTGAGGATGTGGACCTGGTCGATATATGGTTTCAACAGGGTGGTGCCACTTGCCACGCAGCCAAAGAAAAATGGCTCTTTTGCGCGAGAAATTCAAAGGCCGTGAACTCTCACGTCGTACAGTGCTCCTACCCCACACTAGAATTGTCCGTCTGTCCATGTATTCTTGCAGGTCGTCAATATAAGGCAATCTTCACGACAATAGGTATAGAGGCATTTCTTAGACTAGGGACGATCGCTATTGAAAATGGGACATATCGGTCCGTGTTTTGATATAGCCCCCATATAAAGGTCCCCACAGATGTCACTTCTTTACCCTCTATAGAACAAATTTTTCAATTGATCGGACTGAAATTTAAGAATTTATACTTTATATTGGACCTATGGGACCCTAGTCAAAATGGGGTACATGGGTTTATGTTTTGGTACACGGGGCAAAATCGCCTTTTTTGATATGTTTGAATCGAAAGAAAATATATTTGGAACACAAATTTTTAAATATTAAATATTTCTTAGCAAATAAATTTTATTTGAAAATCAATAAAATATATTTGGAACGCATATATTAATATATTACAACAAATTATATTTGCAAACTAAATTTCTCAAATAAAATATGTGTTTAAATACAAATAAAATTATTATTTAGGAATTTTTCCAAATATATTTTATTTAAAAAATATTTCCAAAACTTTTGCTGAGTTTTTCATATTTCAGTTTAAATTTTTCTTGGGTTTCGAATTGTACCTCCCAGTTATGATACCATATGCAGCATTACCTTCTGTTTTAAATCAATCATTTCAAATTTCTGAGTATTCCAAGCCATCATTAGTCGTCAATCCTCTAAGTACTTTATATTGATCCAAGATTATATGATTTCAATTATTATTTTTTACGAACATTAAAAATTCCTAAAAATTTAACTTTGAATTACTGAAAAATTTGAGACAATTAATGTATTTTATGAATACTTAAATGCAAATAAATATTTGTTTCGGAAATAATGGTCCCAAATAAAAACATATTGGAATGTAAACAAATATTTGTTTAGAACAACATCTTCCCAAATACACAATTTTTGTGTGTACCAAATATTACATGCTTAGAGTCTACCCCAAACATATATATGTTTCAAGCCGAATATGTTTGGGACAATATACTACAGAAGCCATTTTTTTCAGCGTGTATAGCCCCCAGGCAATGAAGCCGACCAAAATTTTCGGCGGCGGCGGCGCTTGGAAAAAGGCAGATCGGCGGCGGCGGCTGATCGGCTTAGCCGATCAAATTTCAGCAATCGGCTGAGCCAAAAAAGTCCCAACAAAGGATGGCGCACGAATGTCAATCTTAGGCAAAAATGGCTCTTTAAGATATTTACAATTAGATGAAAAAACCTAAAATTAACACGAAAAGTTAAGAAAGTTTTGATTAATGTCGAAAATCGATTCAATAAGTCTCTACTTATTAGTCTTTGTTGGGAAAGAGAATTTATTGTGACTGTTGTTTTCTCTCTAAAACGACGTAGACTTTGTAAAAATTGGTTCGGCCTCTCAAGAGCTATTGTAAATTCTGTAAAAACCTAAAAACGCATTTTTAAATTTTAAATCCGATATATTATGGATTTCTTTAAATAAATGATAGCGAGATCAAGTTAGAAACTTTTTATAAATTTCTATGCAAAAATGAACTTCGTTAAAATTTCTGACCCTATTGTATTACTTAGTAGTAACTTTCTTAATTTTCATGGTTGCATAAAAGAAATCTTTTTGACTAACTAAATAATGTTCGGCGGCTGAGTTTCAGCCGATGTGAGCCGCTAATATCGGCGGCGGCGCCGGCTGGAAAGAAATGACCGGCTGTGGTGCGCCGCCGATTTGCGCCGCGTCGGCTTCATAGTCTGATAGCCCCTATATGAAGGTCCCTACCGAAGACACTTCTTGGCGCTCTAGAGAATACATTTTTCAATAGATCTGACTGACATTTAAAAATTTATTCTTTATATTGCACTGTATCGCCTGCAGTGAAGATATAAAGGTCCCTTCCGATTAAACTTCTTGGCGTTCTAGGGGACGATTTTTTTAAACTAAGTAAAAAACTGACATTTTAGGCCCTTTTTCAAACATTAATATAAACCAGTAAGGAAAGGCAGAAAGTCGGGCGGGGCCGACTATATAATACCCTACACCTCCCTAACAATGCGATAAGGGTCACTGCGATAAGAATTTGGAATAATTGGTAAATGGGAATTATCTAATTCTGAACCGATAATCGCAAAATTAAGCAATATTCGTTCCTAAATTGAGAAACATCTTTCTGGAAAATTTGAATGATCGGAAGTAAAGTACAGCTTCTATAGCGATTTGATACCAAATCAGGAGGAACATATATATGGAGGTTATATAAAGGGTCCGCCAAATTATCGAGTGTAGCTTCGGCTGTGTGGCACGTAGCGCCGTCCTGTTGAAACCAAATGTTGTCAATATCCTCCTCTTCAATTTTTGTGAACAAAAATTCGTTCAACATGGCCCGACAACGATCGCCATTGACTGTAACGGCCACTCCTTGCTCATGGCATAATTATGCCTCTGGACCAAAATCCGCACCAAACAGTGACTCGTTTTGGGTGTATCGGCTTCTCAATGTATGCGTGCGGGTTTTCTGTGCCCCAAATGCGACAATTTTGCTTGTTTACATACCCGCCAAGATCAAAATGAGCTTCATCTCAATAGATGATTTTTTTTTTGGCAAAATCGGCATCTTCTGTAATTCGATCGCAGCGCAGATTCCCAGCGTTGTTCAAGCGTATACACAACCATATTCGTTCAGCGGAAGGATAAAACTAATTATCTGTCAAATTAGACATGAGCTAAGTGTTACCATTCATGAAATAAGCACTAGTTGAAAAAAAAACGTTAGATCGCGGACCCTTTATAAATCTGAACCGATTTCCCTGAATACTCATTCTGTCGAATTTCGTACTGATCGGATATAAAATACAGTCTCTACAGCGCTTACATGTCAAATCGGGGATAACGTACATATATATGGGGGCTATATCTAAAGCTGAACCGATTTCTTCCAAATTTAAAAGTGTTCATTCATATAATAGGAAACCTCTTTCTCAGGAATTTCATACTGATCGGATATAAAATACAGTTTTTACAGCGCTTACATGTCAAATCGGGGGTAAAGTATATTTGGGGGCTATCTCTAAATCTGAACCGATTTCATCCAAATTTAAAAGTGTTCATTCATGTAATAAGAAACCTCTATCTGCCGAATTTCGCACTGATCGGATATAAAATACGGTTTCTACAGCGCTTACATGTAAAATCGGGTGAAACATATATATGGGGGCTATATTTAAATCTGAACGGATTTTCTCCGAATTTGGCAGTGTTCATTCACGTAACAAGAAAACTCGCTCTGCCGAATTTCGTACAGATCGGATATAAAATACGGTTTCTATAGCGCTAACATGTCAAATCGGGTGAAACATATACATGGGGACTATATCTAAATCTGAACCAATTTCCCCCGAATTGAGTAGTGTTCATTCGTGTAATAAGGGAACTCTCTCTGCCAAATTTCGTACTGATCTGATATAAAATACAGTTTCTACAGCGCTTACATGTCAAATCGGGGGTAACATATATATGGGGGCTATATCTCAATCTGAACCGATTTTGACCAATTTCAATAGGGATCGTCCTTGGGCCTAAAAAGAGATACGACCTGCACTTTGATTACAAGATTACATGGACAGACGGACAGACAGACAGACGGACACGGCTAAATCGGCTCAAAAATTTATTCTATGACGATCGGTATAATAAACTATGGTTCTATTTCTTTTCTTTTTGGGCGTTACAAACAAATGCACAAAATCATAATACCCTGTACCACAGTGTGGTGTAGGGTATAAAAAGATTTGGAAAGAAGCAAATAAGATTTAGAGTTTTTCTGATGGATTAATGTTCAAGCTAAATTATTATGAAAACAAATTTCACCGAATTTTATACGGTTTTTATTTTTTTGCCTTTAAAAATTGTTAATTTTTCAAATATTAATATTCAAAAATAAAATATATACAAATTAATTAAAAAATAATTTTTTAAGATTTAAAAAAAAATCAAAATTTGTACCACTCCTCAGCTATTCCAAAAATATAAGAACATGGAATTTTGTTAACTAATGTTTTTTTCAACAATATTTTCCTTAAACTACTTTCGAACGAAACTAAAAAAATCATTTATTTTACTTTCACTTTGAATTTCACTGTAGCTCAAAGAACCGTTTCTATGAAAACATTTCTGCGAATTTTTTTTAGATGGACTAATACCTTTAAAATTATACCAAACAAAATTAATTCGAAGCAAATCAGTTTCTGATTTTTGTCCATGAAACGGAGCAGTGTCCGTCATGGCGATGTTAATTGGTCGCCACGATCATGTGATTTGACACCGCTGTGTGATCATGTCATTTGACTTCTTTCTTTGGGGATATTTAAAAGAAAAAGTGTAAGTCAATAAGCCAAGAATAACTCAAGAGCTAAAGGAGGCGATAATTCGGCACATTAACGACATTGAACCTCCATTATGTCTCAGAGTCATTGAAAACATAGACCATCGGATATAAGTATGTCACCGAAGCCGTGGCGAGCATTTGGCCGATATTTTGTTTCACATATAATTGTCATAGATCCTTTGATCATAATAAAAAAATATTAAGATAATTCTCTGAAAACTTTTTGTTTTATTTACAATTAACATCGTGCGTACTGGTTGGACCATCCTTTACATTCAATTCTATAACCAGATCAGTCTTTGAAGTGGATGGGAGGAACATACTACAAAATAAGCCATTTTAGCATCTAAATTTTATTTGGGCAGAATTTGTATTGTACGTATAAATATAACGGGTTTTCTAATAGGGATGATACGATTTTGAGGCCCCGGGTTCGATCCCCGGCATCTCCACCAATGGAATTACCCCTTCCTTCCAACGAAGACACTCCTGGAATATTCGAAAAGCAAACTGGGATAAATTTAACTGCAACTTAAATAAGCCTTTTGACAATTTTAATAACGTTGATGAAATAGAACGTTATATCACCAACGAGATTTAAAACTCGGCCCAAAAAGCTGTTCCTTATAAAAAATTAGATTGTAATAGAAAAGAAGTACCTTGGTGGAACAATACTATAAAATTACTAATAAAGGAAAGGAGAAAACTTTTGAAGAATTTTAAAAGAAATGTGAATTCAGAGAACTTAGCAAAATTTCTACGAGTTAAATCCAAAGTAAGAACAGAAATTAGAGAAAGTCGTAGGAAATCATGGATGGAATTCTGTGAGAGCATAAACTTGCGGACATCATCCTCAGATGTGTACACACTAATAACAGATAAAAAAGATATCGCTAATATATTGGCAAAGAAATTTTCAAAGAACTCATCATCAGAAAATTATACAACTAAATTTAGAACATTTGCAGGAACTAAAAATGTATCTATAAGCAAGTCAAATAATGGGGAAGTCTATAATATTAAATTCTCATTAATTGAATTAAAATCGGCTCTAGGATCATCCAAGGGAACATCTCCCGGACCAGATAACATTAGATATGAAATGTTACAACATTTGAATCATAGTTCGAAACAATATCTGTTAAACTTTTATAACCTATTATGGACAACAAATGTTTTTCCAAGCAATTGGAAAAAAAGCACTAGTGATACCTATTCTTAAACCGGGAAAAGATGCCACAAACAAGAATAATTATAGACCAATATCCCTCACCAATTGTCTGTGCAAAGTGTTTGAGAGAATGGTAAACAAAAGACTCGTATGGTACTTAGAAAAGAATAATATAATTAATATTAATCAATCAGGATTCCGCCAAAATAGAGGTACCATTGATAACTTAGCAATATTTCATTCAGATATAATGGAAAGTTTTTCATCCAAAAAAGATTTAATTGCAGTATTTTTCGATATACGTAAGGCGTATGATTGCGTTTGGAGAAATTTAATATTTGAAAAACTTAATTCTTCGGGAATCAGTGGTAATATGTCAGCCTTCATTTTAAATTTCTTGAAAGACAGAACATTTTGTTGCTTGATAGGCAATACATACTCAGACTCTTATACCCTAGAAAATGGAGTACCGCAAGGATCAGTTCTTAGTGTAAATCTATTCCTTATGGCAATCGATTCAGTATTTAAAAACATTACTAGAGATGTAAAATCATTAGCCTACGCAGATGATCTTGTTATTTATTGTTCTGGAAAAAAGAAGACGACAATAATAAATAAAATCCAGAAAACAATAAATAAACTCGTGTCGTGGAATGATATCAGTGGATTTCAGTTTAACGAAGAAAAAACTGTAGCTATAACATTTTCTAGACGCAGAAACAGTACAGACGAGAATATATGTTTAAAACTGGCAGATAAAAATATTAAATTTGTAGATAAATATAAATTCTTAGGTGTTATATTCGATATAAAAATTAGTTTTCAACATCATATTGAACACATTAAAGCAAAAGCAAACTCTAAACTAAATATAATAAAAATACTGAGATGCTCTCAGTTCGGATCGGACCAAAAAACACTTCTTAAAATACTTAATTCTATAGTACTACCTACTATTGATGATGCCTCCATCATATATTCATCAGCTTCAGAATCTTGTTTAAAATCTCTTAATTCCATTTTAAATACGGGTATAAGACTCTCTATTGGAGCTTTTAAAACTAGTCCAGCTAATAGCTTACACGTAATATCTTATAGTCTTCCACTACACCTTAGAAGATTACAACATCTTTTAAACTACACGCTGAAGATATTATCATTAAAAGACCACCCTTTTCATATATAGATGATAACAAAGTACCTTAAAATAGCCCAACTGAATTCAAAATCAAAATCTTCAAGAAACCACCCGCTGTATTTAAGAGCCAATGAAGAATTATTAAACATAACATCGAAATATATTCTTGACACTGAGAAAATAGAATCCGTAACAATTTCGAAGATAGCTCCATGGACATTCTCGGACGTAAAGGTCAACTTTTCACTTGCCTATTGCAATAAAAATGAAATGACACCGACAGAAATTCAAAAACGTTTCTTAGAAGTTGTAAATACTAAATATAAAGAACATGCGTTATATTATACTGATGGTTCTGTAATGAATGAACGAGCTGGGTTGGCAGTTATTGGAGAAAATATGACAATTTATAAACGTATACCCAACTACTCCTCTATATACACATGTGAATTATCTGCAATTAAAATTTGCTTAGATGCTCTCAGTTACAATTATTTCGGCCAGAAAATACTTATTCTATCTGACAGCAAAAGTTATTTGATGGGAATATGCGACTCATTCAGTAAAAATAATATTATTCAAGAAATAAAAGCAATTTTATCAAAAATTGCAAATAATAATATAGAATTTATGTGGGTTCCAAGCCACCTCAATATTCGCGGAAATGATATGGTAGATCAAATTGCAAAAGATGCTTTAAAAACGATGTTGATTCTAGTGCCTGTTTTCATTATGGTGATTATAGGGCCCAATCAAGAAATGTTTACATGACCTATGGAATGACCTATGGACAAATGAAAATCAAACAAAATTATATATTGTTCAAGACCATATTCCACATAAATATTTCCAGCCTGCGCTACCAAAAACAGATTTAATAAAACTAAAAAGACTTAAAATTGGTCACTGCCTCATAACACACAAATATCTTATTGTAAGATCATCCCCTCCTCAATGTGAATGTGGTAAAATATTATCAATATATCATATTTTTAATGAATGCAGGAAATATGAAGATAAAAAAATTAAGTACAAAATTAAAGATATCAAATGCTTATCTAACGAACGCGAATTCTATAACATAAAAAATTTTCTTACGGAAATCAATATATACAATTCCATTTAAATTTAGATCAACTTTTGTAAAGTATTTTTATTATTTTATACAACCTTATGTAAACATATACTAACATAGATTATCTGTATACAATCTTTCAGGGTCTATATAACCTTATTGTGTTGGGACCCTTACAAAATATAAATAAATAAATAAATAAATATGATTTTGAAGTGACGTTTCGGCCATTTGTAATATGTCATGATCTGTCATTTGTTTTTCATTGTATTCAGTAGTGTTTACAATTTCATCATGGAGAGATATACGCAAGAACAAAGTTTACAAATTATTCAGTTTTATTATCAAAATAATCGTTCTCCAATTCCTACTTTTCGTGCGCTAAGCCGATTTTTTTTTAAATTAAAAAAAAAAACACTTTCCAGTCGACCTACGACCTTGACTCCTATGAGCTCTCGTTAAAAGCTATCTTTTCGCCATTGACCGATTGTGGCTACGACCCACAGAGCAAATGAAACAATTGAATTGTTGCGAGAAAAGTTAGGAGATTCGATTATTTCAAGAAATTGTGATATTGAATGGCCTCCAAGAAGTTGTGATTTAACACCATTAGACTATTTCTTTTGGGGTTATTTGAAGTCATTGGTCTTTCGAAATAAACCAGACTCTCTTCAAGCTTTACAATCAATATTATCGATTGTACTTCACATTAAATAAAAATCTCTTGAATTTCCTTAAAAATAAGTGTGTTTTCTTTTCAAAGAAATCATATCACTCTTATTGGAAAGCCCTATATATTATTACATCATAATACCCTGGAAAATGTGGTATTTATGGCTTAAATATGCATATTTGAGAGCGACCTCTATATGAGGACTTTAACCAAAAATCAATTGATTTGGGAAATCTTTGTTGTGGCGAATTCATGTCAAAATAGAATAAAAAGTGATAAGTTCAACCTAATTGATTAAAAAAAAGTGTTTTTACGCCTTAAAGAGACATATTTAGGAGCGACATCTGTAGGGGAGATATATCAAAAGATCAATATTATTCATTCTAATACACATGTTCAGTAGTCACTTAATTTGGAATTGTTCAACCTACTTGCTTATGATTACCAAAACAAAATAAAAAGAATTGTCCTCTTCCGCTTTTTACCACTATACCATCTACAGGGTGACGCAAAATGGCCGAAGGGGCTTGAGTTTATTATAACTTTTTATGTAAGACATAATTATTATTTCTTTTAAATACAGTATATTAATAGAAAATATTTTTATTTTTTGTGACACGTTGTTCAATTGTGTACTTTTGCATTTTTAATTCTCCTAGTCTTTTTTACAAAATATTGGCAAGAAATAAAAAATATAATTAACAAGTATATATATAGAGGAAAAAATATTATTCATTATTAACTGTATTTAAAAAAAATATAATTATGTCTTAAATATAAAGTTACAATGAACTCAAACCCATTCGGTCAATTTGGACCACCCTGTAGAAATAAATTTGAGTCAAAAATGTGATGCGTTTTTAATTCTTATTTCACCAAATTCTCAATTAGTTGACCAATGAATATTACATTTTTAAATTTTCAAAATAAGTACAGTAGACCCCCGAGTACTGTGCAATTCTGGAATACCAACACAAATGTGAATATGATTTAAAAATGTTAAATTTTACAATAAACTCAGTCCTTCCTTATTTCGTTTTTTTTGAAGAGAATTGAAGTTTTGATTATTTGAGTTCGAGTTCATGTCGTTTGTTGTCTAGGCATAGGTATGGTCGTCTAGGTATAGTCCAAAAATAACGCCGAATTCAAATTAATTAATTTTACATTAAGCATATTTTTTTTCAAAAGGTCATCTGTAATTGCAGAATAGCGATACACCAACACAAACGTCTCAATACTTATTTATGCATGTATGAACGTAAGTACACTTACTCTTACATAGAGATAGTCAACCGCTTCACTTTATTCCTTCGAAAAAATCGAATACTAATACTCAGTTGCAAACGCTGTTGTTGTTGCTGTTGGAGCCGAAGCTTGATGGTGTTTTTTCTAATATCAATACACAGTTGCAAACGGTGTTGTTGTTGCTGTTGGAGCCGAAGCTTGATGGTGTTTTTGTGTTGGGTTGCCTTCCGAATAATGGTGTTAAGGTATTTGTGGCATGTTCCACTTGTGGCATGGGATTTGATACCTTTTTTGTCCGCAGAGCAGCAGGATAATGGTATCATCTTACAGCGACGACGACTACGGGGACGATGCCGGTGAGGATGAGAACGGGGACAAGGAGAACGAGTGCACATCATTGCGTAGTATCGTAGAAAGAGAATCTGCAAAATTGGTTTTCTATCAGTTGCTCGAGAGGGAGTGACTTGAGTGGGTGCTTTGGCATTGGGTTTGGAATTGAAAATGGATTGGATGATTGGAGTGGAATGTTGCCTTGAGGGAATTACCAAATATTTTTGGTTAATTTGTCAATGAGTGTTCCTTAAGTGTTTTCTTCCAAGCGAACAAGGATAAGAAAGTGAAAATGTAAAAGAAGAGAATGATTTTAGATGAGTGTACGTTAGGTTGCGCCGAAGACAGGATTCTCACATGTTCGTATGCATTTTAAAACTTTAAAATCATTGCTGCAATATGTATCAGTAAAATAAATTTGACAAATTTAGGAGGATTGGTGAATAGACTCACTTTTTATTGAAACAAATGAGCTACAAAATGTTTGCAGCGTACAAGGCTTTGTGTGAGTTGGTTATTAAGTTATGAAGTATTCAACATGACGGCCTTAATTTGGATTCTAGGAAAAAAGTTTCAAATTTAGGCTTTAGTTTTATTGGAGTATGTTCTTTAGGAAATTACCGCACAATTATGAAAACAACATACATAAAAAACAAGTACGAAAATATTGGGAGATACTAAAGGGGTGTGTCAATAACCCCCACTTTTCTCTTAATTGAAGGCACTGTAAAAGTAAAGCCCTATATGTGTTGCATTTTTTAAAGCTAGCATCCTAATGATGAAAACAGTGCCCATTTGAAAAAAAAATCTATTATTAAATGTAGAAATTATAGAGAATTATATAGATCAAAGATTGACCATGTTGAACCACTCCTTTGAGTACCTACCTCACAAAGGGATATACATATATAAATCTGAACCGATTTTTTAAAATTCGGCTGTGCTCGTCTTTGATAAAGAGACTCCTCTACGCAATATTTCAAAACGACTAAATGGAAATCCAATATTTATATCGTTTATATGTCAAAACGGAAGGATCATATAGATATAAATATATTGGGGCACATAGTACTTATATTATCGAAAATCTGAGCAATTTATGTATGTATAGAGGCTATATCTAAATCTGAACCGATTTTCACCAATTTAGATAGGGATCGTCCTTGAGCAAAATAAGAATTTCTTGTAAAATTTCGTAGTTATCAGACCATAATTGTGACCTGTACATTGATTATACGAATAAATCTACTGACAGACGGACATAGCTAAACCGATTCAGAAAATGATTTTACGTCGATCGATATAGTAAACAATATGTCTTCTTCTTCTCCTTTCGGGTGTTACAAAAAAGTGCACAAACTAATAACACCCTGGTCCACAGTGTGTTGTAGGGTATACATACTCATAGTTATTGTATATATGTATAATAATGCACAACGTTTACAGGACAAGCCTCGTCGATTGGAATGGGCCCAAAAAAAACATGGGTCCGTCGAATATGGGCAACCCTGTACATATCCTCACTTGACTTTATAAAAAGTAACGCTTAATAAACTTGAATGTATTGGTATTCATTCGTTTCAAAGACACGGGCACATTATATTCTTAGAATGCTATGCCATCGATATTTTCTGCGCATAAGTTTCCTTGGAAATGGAATGTAGTTAAAAAAATATAGAATCTTGTTAGTAAAGGTAAACATAAACTAATAAGGCAAAATCAGTGACTTGGAGCGACGCAGCTGTATCTCCTTTATTTCTTTGCTGAGTTGCAATTTATGTTTATTGCTTATTTTGTTGACTTGGCAAATAACGCATAGATATTAATATCGAAACAAGTAAGAAAGTTTCAGTCGGGTAAACCGACTAAGGTATACCCTCACTTTGTGAGTAATGTAATATTGAATATTACTCGAATTATTCTGTCAATTTGTGTGGGAGGTACCAGAAGGGGTTTATCAAATACACCTATTTTTCGCTGAACATTAGATACTTTAAATTCATTGCACTGTGCCGAATTATAAGCATTTTTGTGCACTGGTAAAAACGTTATGAGATATTAAATTGTGGTATGATTTGGGCATTTTGTGTGGGAGGTACAAAAAGGGGCGTGGCGATAACGCCCATTTTTCACAGGGCTATAGGCACTATAAAAACATTACACTGTACAAAATTTCAAGTATTTTTATACACTGGTTTTAATGTTATAAGCTGTTAACTTTTGGTGCAAAAAGGTACCTTTGTGTGGGAGGTACCAAAAGGGGCGTGGCAACAACACCCATTTTTCCCTGGACTGTAGGCAATATAAAAGTATAACACTGTACATTAATGTTATAAGCTGTTAACTTTTGGTGCAAAATGGTGCATTTGTGTGGGAGGTACCAAAAGGGGCGTAGCAACATGGATTCGAACAAGTAGTATAGCAGTTATTAAAGATTCAATATTTCACAACATTTTAACACTCTTCGAACTTAGCCGGAGATAGAAAAAAATATTACCACGTACCAAATTTGAAGTCAATCGGTTACTCATTTCGAGAGTTATCGTGCGCACCAGCCAGCAGACACACAGACAGACAGATAGACAGACAGACGGACGGACATTGCTCATTCGCCTTAAAATGACCCAAAACGAATATCCGCCGAACATACTTAGGGTCTTAGATCACTCCTTCGATGTGTTACACTTTTTTTCGTAGCAAATGATATATACCCTCGTCACACTAAAGTGAGGGTATAAAAATTCCAATTACTTAAATTTTGGAGTATATTATATGAGCTGTCGATAAAACTATGCAACAAAATTTTTGTCCAAGGGATGTGGATAACAGTTTCTGGTGCAATTAGGTGTCACAAAGACGAATAAAATGTTAAAAAAAATTTATGGTAATTTTTTTTTTTAATTTTTTTTTAAATACCAGACCATAATTTTTCAAGTATAAGCCTGATTGAGCCGTGTTATATTATGAGCTCTATATATGCTGCAAATATTGATTTTGCGTAGAATCCTTGGTTTAGTAACAGTCGTCAAAAATATGAGAAAAAATGTTTTTTTTTAAATAAAACACTTTTTCCTGGTACAAAAAAACCATAAAAAATAGAAATAAATCGAAAAAAATATTTTTTAAAAAGCCAGCATGCTAACGAAGAAAACACTGTATATTTGAAAAAAAAATCTATGGATAGATGTAAAAGTTATGAGCCATTTTGTAAATGTTAGGGAAATTCAAAAAATCTTCTTTCATATTTTTTCGTTTTAAAATGATGTTCCTGCTTATACTGAATTCGCCATATGTGAGAGAGACATATAAGAGATTTTATGAGGATTTACGTCAGACATTATAAAATTATAGAGATGACGGGGTTTTATGGCCGTTCGTAACCCTCCATAAAACATGATATACAATTTGAGAGCTATATTGGATGAGATCCGCACAGACAGAGGATCATTCAACAATTTTTGTGGTTTTTTATTTATGAGGTTTCCATTCGGTTGCGCCTTTTAGGGTCATGGACATCCCAGTAGTATATACAGGTGTAAAATTATATGTATTGGGTTTCTACGTTCGAAGCAAACTATATGTCAGCTACAGGTACTGCAACTTATGAGTAAAAGACAAAGAACTTTTCACTGTGTAAATGATCCCGACAATTTCTGCTACATCTGCGAAAAATATGTAATTAAAAAAATCGACGTGAGATTAGTAAAATAATAGAATAAATATATGTGCAAGATTAGGAACTGACCAAAGATAAGGCAGAACTACTTGCATCTCGGATGAAACAGTACAATATTTTCGCCCGTATTATAGAGTCCGTGATATACCTTAACAAAAATTTTATACAACTGTGGATAACATATGCTTTTGCAAGGACATTCCCGGATTGTTCGAGGAACTTAATCAAACATACAATTCAAAGGAATGGCGGTTATTTGTTGACAGCAGTAAAGAAAGTTTGAAAACAGTACTTTTGCACAACGGAAATCAGAAACCGTCCATTCCCATTGCTCATGCCGTCAACACTTAGGAATCAAACGAAACAATGGCTAAATTGATAAAATACATAAAATATGAACAACATGACTGGAAAATTTGTTGCGATTTAAAAGTAGTTGGGATGTTATGTGGAATGCAAGGCGGATTGAACAAATATTGCTGCTTTTTATGCCTCTGGGAGCCGAGCTCGCGAAGATCAGTACAGAAGAAAGAAATGGCCAACAAGAAAAGACATTACATTGGGTGAAAACAACATAAAATACACAGCTCTCGTCCAAAAAGAAAACATTATTTTGCCACCAATGCATATTAAGCTGGGGCTCCTTAAAATTTTTGTAAAAGCCTTAAGGAAAGATGGCAATTCACTCTCATATTTAAAAAGTTTATTTAAAAGTCTTTCTTTTCAAAAAATCGAAGAAGGCGTTTTTGATTTAAATTTCGAATCATATTTGACGTCGGATAAAAATTGCAGCATGGAGGTCGTTTAAGCTTGTAGTTTCAAATTTCCTTGGATCCAATAAAAGCCCGCAATATGAAACAATGATTAATGATTTGTTAAAAAATTATGAAAAAATTGGTAAGAAATATATTTTTTCTATATTTATGTATGTATATAACACATATGTATGTATTCTTCTAACTTATTTTTCGCTTTATGTATTCCAACAGGTGTAAATATGTCCCTCAAAATGCATTTCTTGCATTCTCATTTAACCTTTTTCCTCGAGAATCTTGGCGACGTAAGCTACGAACATGGGGAAAGGTTTCACCAAGAATTGAAGTCCATCGAGTGGCGTTACCAAGGGCACTGGTATGAAAGAATGATCGGAGATTATATTTGGTTCCTGATTAGAGAAACCGATTCCGAAATCTACAAACGTCAACAAACTTGTACATGTATATAAACTCAAATGCACATAATATAAATAAAAGTAACAAATAAAATTGCTATTTAAAAAAAAAAGATTTTTTGAAATTCTCTTACCTCTACCAAAAGGGCTATAATTTCTACATTAATCCATAGACTTTTTTCTAATAAGAATTTTTTTCTTCGCTAGGAAGAAAACTTTTAAAAAATAAAATAAAATATTTTTTTCCATTTTTAATTTTTTTTGTCCCAGGAATTTTTTTTTTGAAAAATCTACTTTTTCCAATTTGTTTAATGACTGTTACTAAACCACTGTTTATAAGTGAAAGAGATATTTCCGACATTGGTAGCCCACATTAATAGCTTCAATTAAACGTGTAAGTCGACCTGATCAGGCATATACTCCAAAAATTATAGTAAATACTAAGGCTAATAAAAAATTAAAAAAAAATTATCCATAAACAAATTTTTGGTTTTGATTTTATATAACTGTATTCCACAATCTATACAAAAAAATAATTTTTAGGTCTAGGACAGTGTTATAAGAATGAATCTACTGACAGACGGACATAGCTAAACCAACTCAGAAAATGATTCTATGTCGATCGGTATAGTAAACAATAGGTCCATATCTCCTACTTTTGGGTGTTACAAAAAAATGCACAAACTCGTAACACCTTGGACCACAGTGTGGTGTAGGGTTTAAATACTCATAGTTACTGTATATATGCATATTAATACGCAACGTTTACATATCCTCACATAAGTGTGTAAAAAGTAACATTTAATAAACTCGAATACATATTGGTATTCTGGTATTCTTTCGTTTCAAAGGCACGGGGCACATTATATTCTTAGAATGCTATGCCATCGATATTTTCTGCGCATACGTTTCCTTGGAAATGGAATGTAGTTAAAAATATAGATTCTTGTTAGTAAATGTAATCATAACCTAATAAGGAAAAATCAGTGACTTCGAGCGACGCAGCTCCATCTCCTTTATTTGTTCGATGAAAAAATTGCAATTTATGTTTTGTTAGAGCGAAAACCTTTTTATATTAATGTGCCTTTCAGTTTTAAGGAAACAAACGTCTTCACAGTTCAAGTGTTTTATTGAGAGTAAATCAAAAGTAAAAAGTAAAAGTTCATCAAAGCATAAAACAAAGAGTAAAGAAAATAATCAGGGTTGCAATATGTGCATTGATAACTAAATCTATTAGAGTTGTATTTTAAACAGTGTTGTAATTCAAAGTCCAATACTCCTCCTCAATGCATATATTATTTCTCAGATTACAGATCAGATTACATACTTAAACCTAATAATTTAGAAAATTTCTCGTGACTTAATCTAGGAAGATTCTTAGTTAGTACATCCGCTATCATATCGTTAGTATTACAATATTTCAAACTAATTAATCCATCCTTATATAAATCACGAACATGGTGATACTTAATGTCTATATGCTTGCTGCGAGCATGGTATACGGGATTCTTCACCAGTTGTAATGCGCCTTGATTGTCGCCTTGGATTTCTATGACGTCACCATTATGTATTTGAATTTCATTAAGTAGCTTGCTGATGTATGTCGCCTCCTTAGCCGCTGAAGAAAGTGCCATGTACTCAGCTTCCGTACTCGATAACGCCACTGATTGTTGTTTGCGGCTCTCCCAAGAGATTGCTCCTCCTGCCAAAATGAAAGAGTAGCCTGTATACGACTTGCGATCAACAGCATCGCCTCCCCAATCTGCGTCAACGTAGCATTTAATTGGCTCGCCCGTCTTTATGTACTTAAGTTGCATATGCTTTGTTTTGCTTAAATATTTAAGTACCCTTTTCGCTGCAGTAAAATGTTCTAAGTGTGGGTCACTGTTCCTCTGAGACAACTTTGATATTGAATGCATAATATCAGGCCTAGTACATATACCAATATACATAAGAGAGCCAATTAACGATTGATATTCAAATTGACTAACTCTTTTGCAATTCTCGTCTTTACATGCGACTTGAAAATTTGGCTCCAACGGTGTTGCAACTGTACGACAGTTTTCCATGCCATATCTTCTTAAAATTTCTTCAATATTTGCTTGTTGACTAATAGCAATGGAACCTGTTGGGCCGTCTCTTTCTATCTCCATATTCAAAAAATGATTTACTGGACCTTTGTCCACAACTTGTATTCTATGGGAAATTTCTCTCTTTATGCAATTCAATTTATTTATATCGGAACAACCAATAAGCATGTCGTCGACATATACTGCTATTATACAAATGTCGTCTCCATCCCTCTTTATATACAAGCAAGGCTCGCTTATACACTCAGAAAACCCAATTTCATTTAAAATATAATTTAACTTACGGTTCCACAGACGTCCAGATTGTTTGAGTCCGTACAAAGCCTTTTTCAATTTTAAAACGTGATTCGGTTTTTGTTGATTTAGAAATTTCTCCGGCTGCTTGATGTAAACATCTTCCTCCAAATCGCTGTTTAGGTATGCAGTCGAAACGTCCATTTGATGAAGATGTAGTTCATATTCCGCTGCCAACGCAAAAATTAATCGCAGCGTCTCATACCTCACCACCGGGGAAAAAGTTTCTTCATAATTTACTCCATGTACTTGCGCACACCCCTTAGCAACCAATCTTGCTTTAAACCGTTCGATGTCACCGTTTTTATTTCTCTTTAATGCGAACACCCATCTGCAACCGATCGCCTTCTGCCCTTCTGGTAATTCTGCCAGAGTCCATGTCTCATTGCTTAGCAACGCTCGATGTTCACTTTCCATGGCATCCCACCAAAATTGGGAATGCTCACTTGACAACGCATCATCCACCGTTTCGGGAACAATAACTTTCTCAGAACACATGAAATTTATTGTGTTGTATATTTTCTTGGGTCTGCCGGGAGCGCCACTGCGAATAATTCTTGGTCGTCCAGGGCCTCTCTTTTCTGCTGCCTCTCCGACCACGACATCATCATCATATTCACCAGCAGATTCGTAGTCGCTCTCTTCATTTGCAATATTTTCTATTTGCTCTGTCTGTTTCGGCAATAAGTCTATGTCAACACTTTCTTTCTTCTCAGCTTCGACGAAGTATACGTCTCTGCTTACGATGACTTTTCTTGTCTCTTTCTCATAGAGTCTATAGGCCTTGGAAGTATCAGAATATCCAACCATAATGTACTCTTTGCCTCTTGGTCTGAACTTACTGTGCTGCTTCTTATCGAGAGCTATGGCCACCCCTCCAAATGTTCTGAAGTGTTTAACGACTGGTTTTCGATTAAACCAAACTTCATAAGGTGTTGTATCATCCAATGCCTTCGTTGGTGCTCTGTTGCGTAAATACGCTGCTGTGTTAACCGCCTCAGCCCAAAGATTTTGCGATAGGCCACCATCCACCAACATGCACCGCGCCATCTCCACCAACGTTCGATTAAATCTTTCGGCTATGCCGTTTTGTTGTGGTGTATACGGTACGGTTAATTGTCGAACAATTCCACTTTCTTTCAAGAATTTGTCAAAGGCATTATTCACATACTCCGTGCCGTTGTCGCTACGCAATGTCTTTATTTTGCTTCCAACTTGACACTCCACCATATTCTTAAATTCTTTGAATTTGCTAAGCACCTCGTTTTTTCCTCTCAAAAAGTACACAAATACATATCGACTCTTATCGTCGATGAAGGTCAGCATATATTTTGCACCACCACTTGACACTGTACTTATAGTGCCGCAGACGTCGCTGTGTACAATTTCCAATAAGTCGTTTGCCCTGCTCTCTGAGTTTTGAAATGGTCTCACGCAGCATTTGCTCTGTAAACACACAGTACAGTCGACTTTGTCTGGCACGTTCTCTTGCATACCAACCACCATTCGTTTGTTCACAAGTTGTCGCAAGCTCGCAAAATTCATGTGTCCATATCTCTTGTGCCACTTCATTGCCTCATCAGTCGTCCTCATTGAAAATACCGTAGCTTTGTCGTCTGTCCCATACAAAAACAAATTCCCAAATTTATTTGCTACAATCAAGTTGTTACCTGCCTTGCTTATGACTGCCTCTTCGTTGCTGAATTTCACAATACACCCGTTGCTAACAGCCTTTCCAACAGAGATGAAGTTGCATTGGAGACATGCAACATACAAAACATCCCTCAACGTGATGTCAATCTCTTTGATGTATACTTCTCCTCTGCCGTTGGATTGAATTCTGTTGTTGCCTGCAAGTATGATCTCCTCCGAATGTTCTTTGAACTTGTTGAACATGTCTCGGTCGCAGCACAAGTGCGCAGAAGCACCACTGTCTACACACCACACATTTCGCTGCAAAGTGTTTTCGTTGGTTGCTGCGAATGCTCTGTGAGTTCGATCATGCTGCTCTCTCTTTGGCTCTTCTTTCATATTCTTCTCTCTGCATTGCGCTCAGCGTTACCAGATGATAAGTTTAAACTTATTTTTCAAGTTTTTTCTAGTGAAAAATAGTACTTTTAAGTTTTTTCTTCCAAAAATAAGTTTTTTTTTAAATTCTGTAAATATTTAATATTATATTATTATCTTAGAAAAACATAAAACATTTACAAGGCCAAAATGCACCATGAAGTTGCAGGAAAATTCAAATTTCATTCTGATTTCCCTTTATTTCATTTAAATTTCTTGAACTATTTATCTAAGTACAATTTAAAACCTAATCTATGTATATTAAGGGTTTCAAAAATAGAAGCCTTCCAATTTAATTTAAGATTGAATTGCTACTATTTTTCAATTTTTTAAATAAAATAGATATAATAAGTTTTTTTGTTGCAAAATAAGTTTTTTTTTTGAAAATTTTAAGTTTTTTTCAAAAAATATCTGGCAACGCTGATTGCGCTGCATAGTGACCAGGCCGTCCGCAGTTAAAACATTTGAAATTAGTTTTCTTGCGAGTACCGTTGTTGCCTTCTCTATTGTTGTTGTTGCTGCCTTTGTTGGCGTTGTTTCGTTGCTTATAGTTGTTGTCGCGTGCCATAAAAACTTGCACGCTATTGTCTGCATTTGCGGCATCATTGTTGCTTACCTTTCTTCGCTCACCCTCCTCACCTAGTTTAACCTTCAATGTTGATAGCTTTGGTAGCTCATCCCTTGATTCAAGAGCCACCACCAGGTTGTCGTAAGATCTTGGAAGACTTGCTAGAAGCATTATCACGTACTGTTCCTCCTGTAGGGCGATTCCAATTTCTGCCAATTTCTCCACAATTGAAACGAAATTACATATGTATTGTTGAACACACTCATCTTCGGACATACGCATTTGCAGCAGTTGCTTGAACAGCGTTACATTCCGCACCGGTCCCTTTGGCTGGTGTACTTCTTTTAATGTGTTCCATGTTTCCGCAGAAGTCTTGCAATTCTTGATGTGTGCTATTTGCATAGGCGTTGCGCTCAATATTATAGTTGCTGTAGCTTTTTTATCTTTCGTTACCCATGCTGCTACCTCGGCTGTGTTTGTCTCGGTTGGTTCGGGCTTCACTGTTTGGCCAGACACCACCGACCACAAATCTTGATGGACAAGAACACTTCTCACTTGTAGGCTCCAGGAATCATAGTTGGAGTCATCCAGCTTCGTTATACTGTACAAGGAATTCATTTTTCACAAATAACTTTACTTTTTACACTTTGTGTCACTGGGCTCATAACCTGTTAGAGCGAAAACCTTTTTATATTAATGTGCCTTTCAGTTTTAAGGAAACAAACGTCTTCACAGTTCAAGTGTTTTATTGAGAGTAAATCAAAAGTAAAAAGTAAAAGTTCATCAAAGCATAAAACAAAGAGTAAAGAAAATAATCAGGGTTGCAATATGTGCATTGATAACTAAATCTATTAGAGTTGTATTTTAAACAGTGTTGTAATTCAAAGTCCAATATGTTTATTGCTTATTTTGTTGACTTGGCAAATAACGCATAATTTTATGAATATCGAAAAAATACCAAGTACTTAAATTTTGAGGTATTATGTCAAAATTCATGTTTCAGGATTGTAGGATCTTGTAGGCCCAACTTCGGAAACAGTAGCGCATAAATCGGCCTTATTTATAGACTTAGTCTACAGAGAAAGTATCTATTTATAGCATTTGCCACTGTATCTAAAGACAGGCTTTAGATTATCTTTATTATATATGTATATTAGTGGAAGTGGTTAATTTTCTTTTTAAGGGGAACAGAGCTACATCATAAAAGTGTATTAATACAATGTATAGGTATAAGTAATGACAAAATTTCAAGGTTTGAGTAATTCCATGTGAAGTCCACACACAAATTTTGGCTCTTTTCTCAGATTTTGATAAAATTTTCCGTATATGTTCTTTGAGGGGTGCAGGATTAGAATCCGGGGGGTTTTTAATTGAAAAAAATGTGTTATGGATGTATTAATTTTTTTTTAAATTCTCTAACATTTGACTGAGAAGATTTTTTTTTGTATTTAAATGTATAAATAGCAGATCATGCCCATGTAAAATTGTACAAATTTAAAAAAAAAATTAATAGAATTACAATTAATACAACTTACTGGAGGTATTAATGACAGTATAATCACTATGCAAAAAAAAAATTAAATGTAAACAGTAGATACTGTAACAAATTGTAGCAATTTTGGTATGAATCGCCGACTTTTTGTGGGAGGTTTCAAAAGGGTCGTGGTAATAAAGCCAATTTTTTACCGGTCTATAAAAGCATTACAAATTTTCAAATATTTAAAAGCACTGGTATTAAAGTTATCAGCAGTTAACTGTTTGTACAATAAAAGCTTTTAGAGAATTAATATTTCACTAAATTTGAACCCTTTGTGAGGGAGGTACTAGAAGGAGTGGACCAATATGGCCCATCTTCCAACTTAGCCTGAGATAGAAAAAAATATGTTACATACCTAATTTGATGTCAATCCGTTACTCATTTCGAGAACTATCGTGCGCTCCAGCCAGACAGACAGACGAATGGATGAACATTGCTCAAATGACTTAAAATGATATATACCCTCCTGACACTAAGGTGAGGGTATAAAAATAGTAAATTTTTTTAAGAACACGATCTATTAGTTGGCCATAAAAAAGGAAACAAACATTTTCACCCAGTTTAGGACTGGGTGAAAATGTTTGTTTCCTTTTTTACAAGATTTTACTAAAAAATTTACCAAAATTTAAATTCCTGATTCTTGTTCTGCACACTTCAAAGTACGTATGTGGAAAATTTCATCACAATCGGAGAAAAGAGTCAACATTTGTGTGATTAATTCACATGGAATTACACAGAAATCGAAAAAAAATATCAAATGTCTTTTTCATCTTAATTTTTTTCTCAAGAAGATGCAGAGTCCCCATCATGAAGCATTCTAGAGGTATTATTCACAATATAGTCTACAATGCAGAAAAATAAAATCAAAAAAATAAAAGATGTATTTGTTCTTAAATTTTAGTTTTATTAAATGTCTTTTTAATTTTTTTTTAAAGTATCGTACAATTTTTTTTAGAGCACAATATGTTATATATCAATTAAAAAAATTTCTTTTCGGTCAAATGTTAATGAATTTTAAAAAAAAATTTTCATACGGCCACAACTAATTTTTTTTATTTTTTTTAAATACTCTGATTCTTGTTCTGCTCCAACGATATGTCAACCACAGCCAACAAATTGAAAGTCTATAAAAATATGTTGTTTTACTATTTTTTTTTATAAAGAATCTATCAAATTTAACTAATTTTCCCAAAACCTACATTTATTTATAACACATTTTAAAATATTTGAGTGCAAATTCGAATAATTGCAAAATGTATGTTTTAAACATTTGTATTGCATGTTAATGTTTTGATTAATGGTCTCTTTTTTAAATTTCGATTTATATTAAGGAATATAAGAACATGTAAGACAGTTCAGTCGGGTTAACCGACTTATGAAACCCCTCACCTTGAGTCCCAAAAAAAATTAGTAAATTTATTTAGTTTTATGTTTTAATTAAATTATTATCAATTTACATTTCATTTAATAACTTTAAAGTAATAAAGTTATAAGCCGTTAACTTTTAGTGTAAAATGGTCCATTTGTGTGGGAGGTACCAAAAGGGGCGTGCCATTTACGGAAACTTTTGTCTAGATTCTAGGTACTAAAAAAGCACTGCACTGTGCGAAATTTCAAGTATTTTTAAGGACTGGTATTAAAGTTATAAGCTGGTAACTTTGGTACAAAATGGTACATTTGTGTAGGAGGTACCAAAAGGAGCGTGGCAATAATGTAAATTTTTCACTGTATTGTAGGTACTATTAAACCATTACACTGTACAAAATTTCAGGTCTTTGTATGCACTGGTAATAAAGTTATAAGCTAATAACTTTTGGTACAAAATGACCCATTTGTGCGGGAGGTACCAAAAGGAGCGTGGCAATAATGCCCATTTTTCACTGTATTGTAGGTACTATTAAACCATTACACTGTACTTAATTTCAGGTCTTTGCATGCACTGGTAATAAAGTTATAAGCTCGTAATTTTTGGTACAAAATGGCCCATTTGTGTGGGAGGTACCAAAAGGAGCGTGACATCTTCGCCCATTTTTCTCGAGGTAATAGTGACTATTAAACATAGCCGGAGATAGAAGAAAATATTACCACATACTAAATTTGAAGTCAATCGGTTACACTTTTCGAGAGTTATCGTGCGCACCAGCCAGCAGACAGACAGACAGACGGACATTGCTCATTCGACCTAAAATACTTAGGGTCTTAGGTCACTCCTTCGATGTGTTACACTTTTGGCTCGTAGCAAATGATATATACCCTCCTCTCTATGGTGAGGAGATAAAAATAATTTTTGTTGTGAAAATAAATTTCTTGAATATATAAAAAAATCATCTATAATCAACCTTTGGATGTCTAGTTGCATAAAAAGTAAAAAAAAAGTAAACATAAAAAACGATGGAATAAAATTTCGCATGCGTGCGAATGTGGTCAGAATTTAATAACAAATAAACTACTTATTTTTTTTGATAAAGACATAAAATAAAAGATACATGAATCCACGACATTTAAAAATTAGTCGAATTAAAATATTCCTTCAGGTTTCATTGTTTGATTGGTTTGCTTTGAAAGCGACTTCTGTTTTGGTCGCGTGCGAATGTCTTGGTTTTTTGTAATTATATTGAAACCAAGAATTGGCCAAAATCAACCTTAGCAGCAATTATAGCGCTAATCAAAAGAAAAATAAATTTAGTCTTTTGTCAAAATGAAATAATGTTTTGGCATATGTTTTTTGCACTTTGAATGCGTAGGAATGTCGCATTCGATATTAGAGAAATGTCCAAATCTGGAAAATGTCATTAAATTCGGAGAAAAGAGCCACAATTTGTGTGATCCCTTCATATGGAATTACTCGTTTGTACAACGAAATCATTGAATATTGATTTTATATACCTCTCATAACTTTAAAAAATAACGTCTTTATACTATATTAAAAAACGCAGCCGAAACTTAAACTATGGATGGACATTCTAAATTTTCAACAATTATTCTCATTACACCCTTACGTATATGCCTCAATGGAGGGAATCGATGATGTTATGTCTGTCACTTACTCGTCGAGAAAGACAAAACGCAAAAAAGAAGAGAACTCCAAAAACCGTATCACAATCAGCGAATCTCAGTCATTGCCTTGTACTTACTTTTACCAAAAGAAAGATATATTTTATCTGCTAATACGATTGTAATGTAAGTGAAACATCTTAAAGCCAATGAATTTGTTCGCCTGTCGAAAATTACAACAATATTTTGATTATTGCTTTTGCCTCTGTTGCCTTTTTGCTGTTTGCTTTACTTACATTCCTTTGGCACCACCACCACAACCAATAGCCCAGAGTTAGGAATACCCAGAGTTAGGAATAAGGACTCAGAGGGGGAGAACGGAGGAGAGAGGGAGAGTTTTTTCTTGTTGACACAATAAATTACTTCGGCGAGGAGAATTTGAAATGGTAGGATTTATTAAAGATATCCTGTTGACACTTTAATTGAATTGCAATACCTACTGAGCCTGGCGGGAGATCAAATGGGCGACTTTCTCTGTTCGAACAAACACCACAAGATTTAGAAAGGAAACCATTTTAGGTTGGTTTCATAGGATACCTTGAGTTTAAAAGAAAGTGATTTAATCGTTTTGGGTTGAAAAGTATTGAAAGTGTTAAGTTATATTTGACCTATAAAAAATGTGATTTATATTTTATTGAACTACGTACTATTTGAGACTTCTTCATTTTGATCAATTTAATCCGATGACAAAATTTAATGTTGAAAAATTAAATTAATTATAAAACACTTGTTAATTTGTTCGAAACACATAGTTAAGTTTTAAAAATAATATGAAATGTTTTCTTAGGTACTGCAGTGCGTATGTTTGTTATTTCAGCACACGTAACTTCAGCATCTATCATGCGCACCCAGGTACCATGTACCAGGTACAAGGAAGACAACTTTTGGAGTTTTCATTAAGTTAAATTTCTTTGAGTTAATGCCAAGAAACATACGGCGCAAGTAATGGGATTTTTCACATTTTGTGTGGCAGGATGAAAAATACATTTTGTAGTTTAATTGACTAAAGCAGTGTTGCCAGAAATGACGATTTATCGTCATTTTGACGATTTTCAGAGCCATAAATAGGACACGAGGATTTTACGATTTTTCCCCGAGATGACTTGAATGATTTTTTATGATATAAAAAAAGTAAGGAAAACTTCACAAATTGTTCTTTTATTAAAGATTTATTTATAATTCTTTCGGTATACATTTACACTCCCATTTATCTTTTTAAAATAAAAATCAGAAATCTTAGAAAATGTCTCAAATATTATGGACCGCACTCAATAACATAACAAGAAAAATCTCTAAAGTTTTGTTAAGTTGTAAAATTGGCAGGGGAAATTACAGTGAAATTTTTTAGGTAAAGTAAGGGCTACGCCAAAACGTAAACCTAGGTCATTATTCCAACGAATCGTTCCAGCTAAAATTAATCACATACTCGTATATAATTTTTAAGCCAATTTGGAAGGAATTTTTTCTTTGGGGCTATGTAGTCTAATCGGTTTTGACAGTTGTATGGGGCTATGCCGAAATATGGTCCAATGGGGTCACTTGCTTCTTGAAATGGTTCTGGGTTAATAAAATACAAATTCTGGAATTTTAGCCCAATCGATTGGTATTTGTTGTTTCTAACGCCCAAAAAAGTCACATCGCGTGGGAGCTATACCAAAATGTTGACCAATGAGGTCAGTACTCGTATGAATGATTATGGGTAAAAGTAAACACAAATAACCAAATTTCAGTCTCCCTTTGAGTTGTTCAAGATAATATTAAATTGACAAAATTCAGTCTAATCGGTTAATACTAGTGATTTCTAATGCGTCAAGAAGTTGAATCTTATGGAACCTTCGTGTGGGGGCTGTATAAAACAATGGATCTACACTGGACCTTGTTGACGTGAAAGGTAACATTAATTTGTTAAAGAGGAGATAAAAACTGAATCGCCAAACAAGCAAAACAAAACACGTCTAACTGTTATGTGTCTCACAAACAAACTAAACTAAACACAAACAAGCTCAACGAAAAACATAGTTCCAGATAAGTGTTCTAAAATTGAAAAACGCTTTATAAAACTTTTAGTGTCTATGTCGATCAAATTTATATTCTTGCTCCAAAGAATAAATAATATAGTTATGGGCAAATATCAAAATTTTTTAATTTTGAAGTAATTTTTTTTTCAAGATTTTTTTGGCGATCACATCAACGGCTTTTACAACAGACGAAGATAAAAATATAAACATAAAAACCGTTGTTGTGAATAAATTTCATCAAAGGCCGCGTAAGTTATGGCGGTTCCAAACTTAAATTTAAAACCAGTAAGGAAAGACAGAAAGTCGGGCGGGGCCGACTATATAATACCCTACACCTACCTACCAATGGGAAAATGGGCATTGCGATAAGAATTTGGCAGTGTTCATACATGTAATAAGCAAACTCTCTCTGCCGATTTTCGTACTGATCGGATATAAAACACGGTTTCTACAGTGCTTACATGTCAAATCGGGTGTAACATATATATTGGGACTATGTTTAAATCTGAACCGATTTTCCCCGAATTTGGCAGTGTTCATACATGTAATAAGAAAACTCTCTCTGTTAAATTTCGTACTGATCGGATATAAAACACGATTTCTACAGCGCTTAAATATTAAATCGGGTGGAACATATATATGGGGGCTATATCAAAATTTGAACCGATTTTCCCCGAATTGCGCAGTGTTTTTTCATGTAATAAGAGAACTTTCTCTGCCGAATTTCGTACAGGTCGGATGTAAAATACGGTTTCTACAGCGCTTTCATGTCAAATCGGGTGAAACATATATATGGGGACTATATCTAAATCTGAACGGATTTTCTCTAAATTTGGTAGTGTTCATTCACGTAATAATAAAACTCTCTCTGCCGAATTTCATAAAGATCGGATGTAAAATGTGGTTTCTACAGCGCTTACATGTCAAATCGGGTGAAACATATATATGGGGATTATATCCAAATCTGAACCGATTTTAACCAATTTCAATAGGGATCGTCCTTGGGACAAAAAAGATCACTATGCTAAATTTCATCATAATCGGACCATAAATACGACCTGCACTTTGATTACAAGAATACATGGACAGACAGACGGACAGACGGACATGGCTAAATCGACTCAGAAAGTGATTCTGAGTCGATCGGTATAATAAACAATGGGTCTATCTCTTCTCCTTTTAGGTGTTACAAACAAATGCACAAAGTCATAATACCCTGTACCACAGTGTGGTGTATGGTATAAAAAATTTTATAAAATGCAATTTTCAGCGGAATTCGGAAAACTAAAATTGCAATTATAGAACATTAGCATTTCTATCAGCCTATGACTAAATATTCGCTGTAGCTTCATTATTCGGATAAATATAGCGAATCAAAATAATTTTTAATTGAAAAATTATGTAATATATCGAATACCGCGAAATATGAAAATCGGAAAAATATAAGTCTAATTTTCGCGATTATATGAGGCAATTTTCTGTGGCCTACAAAAGGAATGAGGATAATACATATCGCTATTAGTTCAAAAGTTATCTTTGTTTCAAAATTCGAAGTTCACATCATATGTGTTTTATTTTAATAAACAAATTTTATGATTTCATCGTTATCATACTAACATTACTTTTGTGGAAATATAATTTTTGTAATGTGCTTAATTTGCACAATCATCAAAATAAAATGACGGCTCTCCGATTTCGGGATAGAGCTTTAAAAATCCTTTTATTTCATATACACTTCCGCCATAAATGTACCCCGCACTGGGTGTGCCTTGACGATCATTGCTGAGATAAAAGTGTCACGTTCTTCGCGTACAAGACTACAATCTTCAAATAAGTATCCATGATTGACAGCAGTACGCCCAAAAAACATAGAAATGAATTTCAGAAGTTTAAACTATTAAAAATGCCAAGGACAAAATTTGCAATTTTTGCAAAAATTGAAAAAAGTGAATAAAATTTCAGCGATTCATTATTTTGTTATGGCCCCCTGATTTTTGGATTCACCAGTTCAAAAGCCATCTGGGATAATTAATTCAGCTCAACCTATACATAACTGTCGATGTGCTTCGCGAAATTCACTATCAAACAAGTAAGAAAGTTTCAGTCGGGTAAACCGACTAAGGTATACCCTCACTTTGTGAGTAATGTAATATTGAATATAATACTACATATATTATAATATTACACAAATTATTCTGTCAATTTTTGTGGGAGGTACCAGAAGGGGTTTAAGAAATACACCTATATTTCGCTGAACAGTAGATACTTTAAATACATTGCACTGTGCCGAATTGTAACCGTTTATATGGACTGGTATATTAACGTTGATATATTAAATTGTGGTATAATTTGGCCATTTTGTGTGGGAGGTACAAAAAGGGGCGTGGTGATAACGCAAATTTTTCACTGGACTATAGGCATTATAAAAGCATTACACTGTACAAAATTTCAAGTAATTGTACACTGATATTAATGTTATGTGGGCGGTACCAAAAGGGGCGCGGCAATTACGCCCATTTTTCACTGGACTGTAGGCACTATAAAAGCATTACACTGTACAAAATTTCAAGTATTTCTAAACACTGTTATTAATGTTATAAGCTTTTAACTTTTAGTGCAAAATGGTGCATTTGTATGGGAGGTACCACAAGGGGCGTAGCAACATGGCCCATTTTCATCGAGATGATAGCGACTAACAAACGTATACTATGTGTGGAATTTCAGAAGATTCGAATACGTATAATAGCATCGAGATGATAGCGACTAACAAACGTATACTATGTGTGGAATTTCAGAAGATTCGAATACGTATAATAGCAGTTATTAAAGAATCAATATTTCACAACATTTTAACCCTTTGTGGGGGAGGTACCAGAAGGAGTGGACCAATATGGCCCATCTTCGAACTTAGCCGGAGATAGAAAAAAATATTACCACATACGAAATTTGAAGTCAAATATAGGAAAGGAGAATATCTTTGGTCCAACAGTCGGAAAATTTAGCCTCCACGAGGAAACATCCGATAACGGAATGAGGCTTACAGACTTCGCCGCGGCAAAAAACATGGTAGTTAGCAGCACCAGATTTCGACATCTCGATATACATAAGGCCACGTGGCTGTCGCCAGATCAAAACACGAGAAACCAGATTGATCATGTTGTGATAGATGGAAGGCATTCATCCAGTGTGTTAGACGTACGATCGATCCGAGGTGCAAACATCGATTCGGATCACTACCTTGTTGCAGCAAAGGTACGAACCCGCCTAAATGTGGCGAGAAACGTACGATCTGACACAGCGCGGAAACTGGACGTCGGAAAGCTGCAGACACAACAGACAGCAACGGCATACTCCACTCGACTGACCCAATTGCTTGCAGAAAGCACTCCTTGTCCCGATAATATTGCTGCGCAATGGCAAAACATTGCACACTCTATGGAAAACGCCGCAAAATCCGTACTTGGGTACCAGAAGCCTCCCCTAAGGAACCCATGGTACGACCAAGAGTGTCGCAATGCTACTGAAGCGAAGAATGCGGCATACAGGGCAACTCTGCAGTCAGTGGCAACGCGCCAAGCAATGGAGAGGTATCGGGAGAAAAGGAGAGAGGAGAAGCGTCTATTCCGCAGGAAAAAGAGAGAAATGGAAAGGCGTGAGTGTGAGAGAATCGAGATGCACAGGAGTCAGAATGAAGTCCGAAAATTCTACCAAAGAGTGAAACACCAGACAGAGGGCTTTGGTACAGGCACATCCTCCTGCAAAGACAAAGAAGGTAATCTGGTGACAGAGGCAGATAATGTGCTGAGGATATGGAAAGAACATTTTTCCCAACTGTTGGTATCCGATAGTAGCGGCGACGAAGATGCCCCAGAACCAATCCCAGACGACGGTATTGAGTGTATACCGCCTAGCCAGAATGAGGTCAGAATAGCTGTATCCCGGCTGAAGAATAATAAGGCAGCAGGAGCCGATGGATTGCCAGCTGAACTATTTAAGACCGGTGGTGACATGCTGATAAGGCGTATGCATCAGCTTGTCTGTAGAATCTGGGTAGAAGAACGCATACCCGATGATTGGAACCTCAGCATATTATGTCCCGTGCACAAAAAAGGAGACAAGACAGTATGTGCCAATTACAGAGGAATAAGTCTCCTTCCCATCGCATACAAAATACTGTCCAGCGTAGTGTGTGAGAGATTAAAAACTAAAGTCAATGAGATAATTGGGCCATATCAATGCGGCTTTAGACCTGGCAAGTCCACCATAGACCAGATATTCACACTACGCCAAATCCTGGAAAAGACCCAAGAAAAACAAATCGACACTTACCATCTATTTGTCGACTACAAGGCCGCTTTCGACAGCCCTATACGACCAAAGGTGTTTCAAGCCATGTCTGAGTTTGGTATCCCTACAAAACTAATACGGCTTTGCAGGATGACATTAACTGATACGCGATCCTCAGTTAAAATAGGAAAGAACCTCTCCGAGCCGTTCAGTACCAAACGAGGTTTCAGACAAGGAGATAGTCTGTCGTGTGACCTTTTTAACATCCTGCTGGAAAAGGTTATGCGAGACGCAGATGTGAATAGGACTGGCACGCTATTCACGAAACAACACATGCTGCTCGCCTATGCCGACGATATCGACATCATGGGTCGAACATTGCGAGCAGTAACTGCCACCTTTGAAAAAATCGAAAAGGAATCTGCCAAAGTGGGTCTGGCAGTAAACGCCGATAAAACCAAGTTGATGGTATCTACCACCAAAACTTCCAGCAGACTCGGACGAACAGTGGAAGTTAAAAACCACAACTTTGAGATTGTCAGCGACTTTATCTACCTCGGTACCGCCATAAACAAAACAAACAACATCAGTTTTGAGATAAAACGAAGAACAATCCTGGCTAATAGATGCTACTTCGGACTAAGTAAGCAGTTCAAGAACAAAGCCATCTCTCGACAAACAAAAATCACACTCTACAAGTCGCTGATACTACCCGTGCTGTTATATGGTTCTGAAGCATGGGTACTTGCGAAAGCAGACGAGGCAGTACTTGGAGTATTCGAGAGAAAAATTCTTCGTAAAATCTATGGACCAATCTGCGTTGACGGAGAATATCGGTGTCGTATGAACCACGAGCTGTACGAGCTATTTGCCGACATTGACATAGTTAAGCGTATTAAATTACAGAGATTACGTAGGTCATGTGGTGAGAATGAATGAAGATGCTCCAGCAAGAAAGTCATTTCAATACGAACCTGATGACGGTTCACGCAGAAGGGGAAGGCCAAAACTCCGATGGAAAGATCAGGTGGAGGAAGACATCTCGAAACTTGGTGTCACAAATTGGAGAAGAAGCGCAGAAGATCGAAGCGCTTGGAAATCTATTCTACGTTCGGCTTCAGGAACTAATGTTCTGTAATAGCCGATTAAGTAAGTAAGTATTTATTTGGGAAGATATTGGCTTATTCGTTCTAGTACCTCCACACAAGAGATTTCAATAAATATTGCTTCTTGATCGCTATTAACTCTAGAGAAATTGTGAAAATTAAAATAGGTAATAATTAAAAAAAAAACAGTAAGGAAAGACAGAAAGTCAGGCGGGATCCACTATATAATACAAACACACCTCCCTAACAACGCAAAAATGTGTATTGCAATAATAATTTGGAATAATTGGCTTCGTTTCAAGTCAAATGGGCAGTATTCTTTCATAGTTCAGGAATCGAAAGGCACAAATAGATGTGACTATACATCAGGGATGTAACGAATATTCGCATTCGCATATCGAATGCGAATTATTCGCTTCATTTTGGACTTTCGCATTCCCAAAAACCCACTTTGGAATATTCGCTTTCGCATTCTCATTCGCAAAATGCAAATTTAAAATATTCGTTTCGAATTCGCTTTCGCTGAAATGAATTTCAGTATTAGCTTTCTCAATCTCAAAAAAAGTAGACTGTTTAAACAAAAAAAAATAATTTTTTTACGTCAGTGTTTAACTACGCTGCCGAAGTGTTTCCAGAGAACAGTTCTTTAACGCAGCCGGACTTATATATATTCCTCTACAATAGAATATTGAAAAAAAAACAGTGAAGTTACTTTTGGTTATATATAACTTGACTCTACTTAACTTTGAGTACTGAATTTTTCGAAAGTTAATAAATACTAGTTACATACGTAGAACCAAATATCCATGAACACCACACAAAGAGAAGAGATAGACGCATCGTTTCTTATAGCGATCGACTTAGAATCATTTCCTGATACGATTTAACCATGTCCGTCTGTAGAGGCATCCTTGTAATAAAAGTCCTGATCGTATTTATGGACTGATAGTGTTGAAATATAAAATAGCTGCTTTTGGCCCAATTGAAATTGGTAATCGGTTCAGGTTTAAATATAGCCCTCATTGATATATTCCTTAGTATTTGGCATCAGAGCACTATAGGGTCTGTATTTTAAATCCGATCATTACAGAAATTATAAGTGATGTACCTCGACCCACGAATAGATGCTACGAACGTTGAAAGAAATCGGTTCAGGTATACGTGTAGCACCCATATATACACGCTGAAAAAAAATCGCTTCTGTAGTATATTGTCCCAAAAATATTCGGCTTGAAACATATATATGTTTAGGGTACACTCTAAACATATAGTATTTGGTACACACAAACAAATTTATATTTGGGAAGATGTTGTTCTAAACAAATCTTTGTTTACATCGCAATATGTGTTTACTTTGGACGATTTTTTTCTGAAGCAAATAGTTATTTGCATTTAAGTATTCAGAAAAAAACCTAAATTGTGTTTAATATTTCAGTAATTCAAACCTAATTTTTTAGAAAATTTTCAGTCGTAAAAATTGAAATCGTATAATCTTTGATCGAAACATATTACTTGGAGGATTGACAACTAATGATGGCTTAGAATACTCAGAAATTTTAAATGATTGATTTAAAACAGAAGTTACTGCTGCATTTTGTATTATAAATGGGTGTTCAATTCGAAACCAAAAAAAATTAAAACTGAAATTCGAAAAATTCAACAAAAGTTTCGAAAATATTTTTTAAATAAAATATGTTTGGAGAAATTCCTAAACAATAATTTTATTTGTATTCAAACACATATTTTATTTAAGAAACTTAGTTTGCAAATATTATATGTTGTAACATATTAATATATGAGTTCCAAATATATTTTATTGATTTTCAAATAAAATTTATTTGCTCAGAAATACATAATATTTAAAAATTTGTGTTCCAAATATATTTCCTTTCGATTCAAACATATCAAAAAAGGCGATTTTGCCCCGTGTATGTTTCTTTCGATTTGATATAGAGCATTACCAAATTTGAATTATGAAATGTTGAAGATAAAAAAACACTTATGTAGACACAAATTCTTCGCTTTCGTAAACCAATTTTTGATATTCGCAAGCAAAAGAAAAATATTTGCTATCGCATTCGCGTTCGCAAAAATGCATATTTCAATATTCTCTATCGCATTCGCAAGAACAAACAAATTTATATTCGCTTTCGCAAGAAATATATTTCAATATTCGCTTTCGCTAAAGCCACTTTCGTTACATCCCTTCTATACATAATCTAAACAGATTTTCATCAACTTGGATCAAAAACCTCATTTCTGCCAAATTATGTACTTATATATAAAGATCGGAAGTAAAATACAGTTTCAATTGCGCTTAAATACTAAGTAGGCAGGAACATATATATGGGAGCTATATCTAAATCTGAACCGATATCCGCCAAATTTAGCAGAATTCGTTCCTAAATTAAGAAACTTCTTTCTGTCAAATTTTGTAATGATCGGCAGTAAAGTAAAAATTCTATAGCGCTTTAATACCAAATCGGGAGTAACTTATATATGAGGGCTACATCTTAATCTGAACCGATCTTCCACGAATTTGGCAGTGCTCATTCATGTATTGTTCGGATATGAAATACAGTTTCTATAGCGCTTACATGTGAAATCGGGTGTAACATATATATAGGGGCAATATCTAAATCTGAACCGATTTTCCAAAAACTTGGCAGTGTTCATTCATGTAATAAGAAAGCTCTTTCTGCCGAATTTCGTACAGATCGGGTATAAAATACAGTTTATACAGCGTTTACAAGTCAAATAGGGCGCAACATATATATATAGGGGCTATATCTAAATCTGAACCGATTTTCCGATTTTCAAAATGAGTATTATATCTAAGGGCATCAAGAGACTTCTCTGTGTCAATTTTTATACGGATCGGATAAAAAATGTTGTTTATACAGAGGTACATATACATGGGAAGTACTTATATGAAGCATTATTTGTCAGGAAGCCACTGCATTCTATTGACCACAACTGCAGATGTAGGCATTTTAATTTTGTATATTTTAATAAATATGCTCCTATTCTTCGCCATTTATGTCAAATTTGGTGAACGACATTCGATTAGTTTTCTTTAATTCTACTTTGATACTTTGAATAATCCTCCTCAAACATTCAAAAATCTTCAGATAACCTAAGTTCTTCTCAACATATTTCTTGAACATTGTTAAAATATCTGCCTAACAATCAGACCTACTGCATTTTCTGTGGCTTAGGCCACAATTGCATTCAGTGCTTCATATAGCAGTTGTCGCTGCAACTAAATGTTATTTGTTTTAAACAGTTAATCGATTCTGCTTTGAGAGCCATTAACAGCTATTATTCTATTCTCTGACAAAATGAAGACTCTTCACGCCGACAAGTGATGTTTTTGCAAAACAATGCAATAAATTGCAATTTTCAGTTCAGCAATAAGAACTCCTCCGCACGCATGCAATTATTTTGTATACATACTGCAAACATATGTATTTATCCACTCATGAGAGTGTGGCTGTTTATAGGAATATGTACATATGTATGCAACGTAACAATTTTGTACATTAAATCCGTTCTTTCAGTGCAACATCTTCCGTTTCCGCCGTGTCTGGAGTACAAACAAACGTACAACAGTTCCACAGCATTGCGAACAATAATTGTTGTACATAAATTCGTTGAATGTTAACAACAATGTACAAGGATTTGTACATGGGATTGTCTGTCCGTGATCACACGTACACAGGCACACACATACACATATGTATGCAGGCACTCGTATTCGCACATTCAATTCACACTTGTACGGCGACACACACACACATACATACAGAGACTCTCAATCAACTGTGGGTTGCCACTGCTGCAGCCACTGCGGCATTGACGACGACGACTGCGACTGCTATATTTACATTATAAATTAAACATTTATCTCTGTCGATATTTACTTAAGTTAATTGAATTTTCCGTAACGAAATGGGAAAAATGTTTCAAAATATTTTCAATATGATAATTGGAAAGTGTTTCTCTTTCTGTCACATGCAAATACTCGTACATGTTCTCATTATCCCCTTTCTCGTTTGCTCTCGCTGCGGATCTATTGCCAAACAAATGGATTGTGAAATGAAATATATGCGAAATTTGGTAAAATTGTCATTTATAAATGCATTCAACTACATATGTACATATCTTTGCATGTACCCAGCTAGCCAGCCATCCATTCATATTCATTCAATAAATTCCCCAAAGTTAATTAAAAACAATCGACAATGGCTTAACAAGGATCAAATTACTTATGTGGAAACATGACAGCCATGTCCTTGGTTCAGCGAGACTGAACGAACGAATAGGCGACCGAACGATGGAAGACTTGAATGCATCATTCTTTGATCCCATTAATTCTTCCAAACACAAACACACAGAGATACACTTAGCTACGCATACCTTTTGCGTATTGGCTTTAAGGGCTATCACATGCAGCATCGAATGAGTCAGTTAGTCCGTGTAGGAGAGACCGGGTGAGTGATGTTATTAATTTATGCTCTTTCTCTTGTTTGTCAGTTTCTTTGGCGAGTTAAAGTGACTCCCATTTACGGTTTTGACAACCTTAATTAAAGTTCTTTTTACATATTTTGTAGCCATTTTCCGACACTTTTTGTTATCGTAACTGAAAGTGAGAGTCTGCATTGGATTGTGTGTGTGTGTATGCGTAAGTTCGTTCGTTCGTTAGTTCGTTTGTACATTAACAAGTTTTGCCTTTAACGCCTCTGCACACATTTGCCTTTCACAGCGTAGAGAGTGTAACAGAGAGTGCAGCTGAGCAATTTGCCTTCACACAAACAACTTCATTAAGTTAAAACATATCCGTGTCGGAGTGTGTATGTATGTATGCGTGTGGCTAAATGTGCCATGGCTTCGTTCGAGTGTAGGAGTATTGGTGTAAATATAGTTTTTATGCTCAGCACAAAATAACTATGCGAAAGTATTCGCAGCGCCAGCCTTCGTCGATGTGTTGCACTATCTAAGCATATACGAGTACTCGTACAGAGAAACAACAACAATTGCTGCTGCAGCAGTGGCTGATGGACTGTAAGTGACTGATGGCAATGTTTTTATAGCCTCGAGTTTATCGGATACCAAGGAATGTACGTTAAGTTAACCACTTCGTTTGTAATACTTATCTGTTTTTTCGAAGAAAAATACATATATGGGTAGTTTTTTTTCTAGAGTCACAGGTCAAAAAGCTAATTTTATTGATACAGAAATTGAAAATTGATAGAAATATAGATCTTAAACAATTTATTTCGGCCACTTTTCACGGAAATAAAAGTATAAGTTGCGATTCAAAGAATCGATTTAATTCTTTTTCCTTAAATTTTTTATAAAGTGAGAAATTTTCAATCGGGTAAACCGATTAAGGTATACCCTCACTTTGTGAGTAATAAAATATATAACATTACATTATCTGTCATAATCACTTTAAGTAATTAGAGCAATGTCCGTCCGTCCGTTTGTCTGTCTGCTGGATGGTGCGCACGATAACTCACGAAAGGAGTAACCGATTGATTTCAAATTAGGTATGTGGTATTGGTTTTTTCTATCTCCGGCTAAGTTCGAAGATGGGCCATATTGGTCCACTCCTTCTAGTACCTCCCCCACAGAGGGTAAAATTTAATGAAATATTGATTGTCTAATTACTTCTATACCACTTAATCGAATCTTTAAAATTATATACATATTATTAGTTTACACTATACAATTGTTTTTTGTTTCTGACATCTAAAAACTTTTTTTTGTAAAGATTGTGGCGTACTATTTTATGAAACCAGAACAAACCTTTTTTTGTATCGTAAAGTTTTTTTACAATTTTTTTCTAAAATTCCAATTTTATGGAAGTTAATGAAAGTATTTGTACAATATTTTTTGAAGTATTAGCTCGATAAAGCAAATTTTGAGGAGCAAACAAATATTTTTTCGAATTTTCTTGCCAGAAAAAAAAGATTTTTTTTGACAAAATCAAATTGTTTCTAATGGTTTTAACGACAGTTACTAAAGTCCTGTTTTTACGTGAAAAAAAAGATTTTTTTTGAAAAAAAATCATATTGTTTTTAATTGTTTTAACGACAGTTACTAAAGTTCTGTTTCTACGTGAAATTGTCGTAGAAACAGGACAGTTACTGTCATTTGTATTCCTCATACGTTCCTTTCATTTAAAGCGTATCCCGGCTTTGTCGATCCATCCAAATACTATCCAGAAAATGGAAATTTTAAAGAAAAATGTTTTAAAATAAATTTAGGCATACATTTTTTTTTTAAATATTTATTCGTGTTTATGACACATAATACACCAGAAAATGTTATGCACAGCCCTTCGACAAACATTTTGTTGCTTGTTGTTAGTAATCGCTACCATAACGAGAAAAATGGGCGAATTTACCACTCCCTGTTTGTAGCTCCCACACAAATGGACCATTTTGCACCAAAAATGTGCATATTATAACTCAAATATCAGTGAATAAAAAGGTGGATTATTGACACGCCCGTTTTGGTACCTCCCATACAAATGATTTGCACCAAAAGTCAACAGCTTATAACTTTAATAGCAGTGTATATAAATACTTGAAATTGTGCACAGTGTAATGGTTTTATAGCACCTACAGTCCAACGAGAAATGGGCGTTATTGCCAAAATGGGAGTTACCACAACATTCGTTTTAGTACACCTCACACAAAAATACCCAAGACATACCAATAGCTCATAGTATTAGTCATAATATTTAATATCTACCTAACGTGGTTTCCAACAAGAGGTGTTATTTTGAATCACCCGGAATTTCGGTAGCTGTCACCTTTGAAGCTTTTATTCTTTGACATTTGACAAGTAGAAACTACGCCATTACTAAAAATGGAACGATATACGATTCAACAACGCATTAAAATTATTAAAATTCGAAAAATCATTTTGACTGATGAGGCCCATTTCCATTTGTGAGAGTGCGACGAATATTCTGTGAAAATCGGGCAATTTTTTCTACAAAGGTTTTTTGAAAAAAACTTTCGTAAACAAATTTTTTAAAAAATTTAAATTTTTTTTTTTCGAATATGGCGCATTGTTTCCTCTTTAAAACAAAGTAAACGTTGCAAAAATCGGTTCAGCCGTTCGAGAGCAATTACAAATTTCGTAGAAAACAGAAGCTCATTTATTTAATTTATTCAAAATTTAAAATGTCCAAAAAATTAAAAAAAATGATAGGCAGATCTTGTTTAACCTATTTGTAACTGCTTATAAAACCCTCACAAAGTGAGGGTATACCTCTGTCGGTTTACATGACTGAAATTTCTTACTTGTTTCATTTAAGTTTTTCTTTGTGTGAATATATTTTGTTGTTAAATTTAAGTTGCAAATACTCATAGTTGTTGCACATACACACATGCAGCCACATCTACATAGGTTTATAAAAAGTAACGTTTAATTTACTCAAATGCGGTGGTATTCTTTCGATCCAAGGACACAGGACACATTAAATTCTTAGAATGACATGCCAGCGATAGCTTCTGTGTATAAGTTTCCTTGGAAATGGAATGTAGTTAAAAATGTGAGTCTTGTTAGTAGATGCAAACATAAACTAATAAGGCAAAATCAGTGCCTTGAAGCAAAACATTTGCATATCTCAAAGGAAAATTTGCAATTTATTTTTATTGATTATTTTGCTGCATTTGCATATGCAAGCGAATAAATATTATTATTAAACAAATATTCATTTATTAAAGTTCGGGGTTATGTGCTTAGTTTAATGTATGACATCTGAGCAGTTGATAATTACAATTAATTAATACGAAAACGGTTGATGTTATTCGACTAAGAGCATTGCAATTATGTAGGCTAAGTTTGATTAATCGAGGTTTTCATTTTCTAGATGCAATTTGCATACACAATACTGTTGGTTTCCTCTTTTGGTTTTATTAATATTTTGAATATACATAATAAAATACGAATATTAAAATATTCCTAGCCCTTTTAATGATATCGAGATTTCTTAATATATATTTGTTCATGATATTTATTCGCCACAATTTTTGGATTATTAGAGGGCGATTTGTTGACATTACGCATTGTTATGTGAAAATAGATTTTTCTTTGCGGTCAGGCTATCTGTCGACCGATGTCCGCTTATGCTTTGTCGGTAATTTTCAACTATTTCCTTTTTCAATTTCTCTTTATCTCTCCCTCTATGTTTGACCCGACCAGGAAGTAAGTCGGCCGCGTGGAAACTTCTTATTTGCCCTTTGCTTTTTGTGTCCTCTCCAAAAGCAAATAAGCGAAGCTATACCCCATTTCTCAAGTGAATAAGACATCCTTTAAACACATACGCGCACTCATATTGCCAGGATATCGCCAGCAATGAGTGGTTATATTTGCATAACTGGAAATGAAGAAGGTCGTTTAGAGTAGTATGAGAAAGTTGTGGGAGCAGGAGTAGAACTAAGGACAGGAAGGAGGATGCTCCACTCTCTGTCTATTCGTTCGTCATTTGTTGTTTGCAAATTGTTTACAAAACAAATTGTTTTATTTGTTTGTTATGACACCTGTGGGGAATTGTATTCTCTGTCGTTTTTTGCTGCCGCTACGGTTTCTGTTGTTGCTGTCGATATTGTTGGTTGGCTGGGTTTATTTATTTAAAAAAAGCATCACTCATACCCCGCCTCCCGCCTGACAGCCTTTCATTTTCCACTGTCGCTTTTGTATATCCTTCTCCTTATGTTCTGTAATTGTTAATAACCATTGCTATTAGGAATTTCCTGTTCCATTGGGGGATTCCCTAACGGAAGGATATAAGCAACTGTAGCAAAAGTATTCCTTTTTTCATTGTCCTTGTCGTTGACGTTGTTGTTGCCATTGTTGATTTAACAGTCTTTATGGCTTTGAGTGGTACTTTGTTTATGGGATAAGACATGAATGAGACAGCATATCTCTCGAGATGCTTAGCACATGTTTGGGCATTTGTAAAACAAGTCTACAGCATTTTTGTGATGTTTTTGATGAGTATATATTTTAGAGTGTAAAGGCACTAAGTCAAATACTTCAATTTTACAGGAGAAACAAAATACAGGTTTTTACAATAAGAGTGATATGATTTATTTGAAAAAACACACTTATTGTTAAGGAAATTCGAAAGTTTTTTATTTAATGTGAAGTACAATCGATACAATTAAGTTCTAAATAAAACGTCATTCAAATGGACTCCACGGCTTATTCTGCAGGAACGAATTCGATGAACCCAATTTTCGAGCACTTTTTAGGCTAAATCAAGTCGTATGTCATGAATGGCACGTTCAATATTGACTGGTAAAGCATGAAGAGAGTCTGGTTTATTTCGAAAGACCTATGCCTTTAAATTACCCCACAAGAAATAGTCTAATGGTGTTAAATCATAGCTTCTTGGTGGCCATTCAATATCGAAATTTCGTGAAATTTTCAAACTTTTCTCGCAACAATTCAATTGTTTCATTTGCTGTGTGACACGTAGCCACAATCGGTCAATGGCAAAAAGATAGCTCTTAACAAGACCTAAAATATTGTTCATGGGTGTGAAGGTGGTAGGTCGACTGGAAAGTGTAACACATCGAAGGAGTGACCTAAGACCCCAAGTATGTTCGGAGGAAATCCGTTTTGGGTCATTTTAAGTCGAATGAGCAATGTCCGTCCGTCCGTGCATCAAAAGTTAACAGCTTATAACATTAAAACCAGTGTATAAAAATACTTGAAATTTTGTACAGTGTAATGTTTTTATAGTGCCTATAGCCTTGTGAAAAATGGGCGTTATCGCCACGCCCCTTTTTGTATCTCCCACAAAAATGGCCGAATGATACCACAATTTAATATATCATAACGTTTATACCAGTGCACATAAACTTTTATATTTAATTCGGCACAGTGCAATGCATTTAAAGTATCTAATGCTCAGCGAAAAAAAGGTGTATTTGTTAAACCCCTTCTGGTACCTCCCACACAAATTGACAGAATAATTAGAGTAATATTCAATATTACATTACTCACAAAGTGAGGGTATACCTTAGTCGGTTTACCCGACTGAAACTTTCTTACTTGTTTTCCTAGCAAATCATATATACCCTCGTCACTCTAAAGTTAGGGCATAAAAAAGGCAGACATTTTACCTTTTGATGGAGATTAAATTATTATAATTATTGAGCAATATCGAGGAAAAAATGAGACAATTGTAATATACTCTCCTACATGTCCTTTTTGTGAGTAAAATGGGCCAAAATATTGTACAATCTCTTAGAAATTAACAAAAGACGAATTTTTGGAGTTCGTAAATTTTTGGGTAAATACGAGTAGAGGTCAAAACGAATCCGACAATTTTACACTCTCCCGAAAACGATATAATAATGGCTTTCTATATATTCGAATTTTTGGTGGCAAAAAAGGGACAAAGAAGTATCAAACTAAAATATAATGGATAGCCGGAACTCCAACTTTTTTGATATAAAAGTATGATTTTTCCAAAATGGTACATTTGATTAAAAATCATGATTAAAAAACCGTAAAGATAAAGCAGTAAGGAATGGCTAATGTCACCAATTTTCTATTTGTAAGTCTCTGCCTCTGTAGCCCAATTGGCCCAAGCATCAATAAACTCTACCATGCTAAATTTCAAAACAATTAGATATAAAATACAGATTCTATAGGGCTAAAAGGTCAAATCGTACGAAACATATATATGGGGCCTATAGCTGAATCGGAACCGATTTTCTACTTATTCGGCAATATTGGTCAATGGTTCAAGTAACTCTACCATGCTAATTTTAAAATGATTGAATGTAAAATACAGATTCTAAAGGGCCCAATGGGACAAAAATATATATGGGAGTTATATCTAAATCAGAACCGATTTTCTTAAAATTGAGTATTGTTGGTTCCTGGATCAAGAAACTCTACTTTACTTAATTTGAAAACAATTGGATGTAAAATACAGCTTCTATAGGGATTAAGGGGCCTAATCGGACGAAACATATTTATGGGAGCTATATCGAAAACTGGACCGATTTCAACTAATTTCAATAGGATTCTTTCCACGTACGAAAGACTCCTAACTGCAAAATTTCAGAACGATCGGAGTGAACATGCGACCTGTACTCAACGAAAAACATAAGAAGGATCGATGGACTCAGCTAGTGATTCTGAGTCGACCGGTATACTTTAAGGTGCTACCCAGCAAAATCTTGGTAAGTACCTGTCATTATTCCCTGCATTACCAAATAATGACATCTCATTATTCGCTGCATTACTTTCGGCTTATTAATAATGACTTACCAATAATAACAGTAATAAGTGATTTTTTGTTATCAAAATCATTTTGGCAAATTTTAATATAATGTAATTTTGGCTATATGTGGGTTATTGTACAAGATTTATATGTTTTCAAACTTGTTTTCAAATAACACGTGCAGATTTGAATGAAAATACCATAATTATTTACGTATATCTTATGATGTTAGACCATTGAAGAATTTTTCACATGGGGGTTTCGGTTCAGAAATTCGAATCTGGCAAGAGGAAATTGTTTGTTAGCGCGACAATATGCAAAAAATCACTTTAAAAGGCCGTTTCTACATATCTAAAACTTATTTTATAACTTATTGGTAATGCATTTATCAAGTACTTAAAATCGTGAAAATATAAGCACATATTTATCTGGTATGCCTATGCTACAAATAAATACTTATTATGCTACTTTATTGTATGTTTTTAGGAAGTACTTACCTCTAATGACATCCTGATGTTAAAATAATGAGAAAAGTGGCCAAATAATAAGTACTTACCATTGTTGAACTTTGCTTACTCGTCGGATTATTTGGTAATGAGAAATGTTGCTGGGTATAAACATCTGCCACGAAACAAACTTATAATACCATGTACCACTGAGTGGTGTAGGTTAAGAAACTAAAAAATATAAAATTTTTGAAAATCCGGTCTATAGTCACCATACTGTCAAATAGAAAAAATAATTTAATATCGCTGTTTACGGATAACACAAGCATTTACAGCCCAAAAATATAAACAATATTATCTGTTAGTAGGGAAATTAATAACTCATTTTTATATCACACTATGGTACAAAAAAAACTATTTATTCAAAAATTATTTAGCATTTATAGTTTAGTCCCTAGTGAAAATGGGGCACATCCGGACATGTTTTGATATAACGCGAACATAAAAGTCACAGTTTAATTGATGTGCACGAAATATAGATATTTACCCTATTTAATCAGCAACAATTCGTAGTAATAGTGGTTAGATAGGTCCTTACTGTTTCTCCATGTATTGGTTATATATACCGTCAGCTCCGCTCGACTTTAGTCTTTCCTTACTGGTTTTATTATTTGAAATCAATGCAACAATATGGAGGTAAACATCAACCAAAAAGATTAATTAGGTTTTCTGATATAGCTCAGTCCTTTAAAAAAGAATATTGAAATATAATTTTTATATCACATTTTTGTATTCTTAAAGATATATAGAAGATAGTTATACAAGTAAACTCGCCGTTTCTCCATTTTCTGATTAACTATAATTGTCCCCTCACCTTAGAGAGGAGGGTATATATCATTTGCTACGAACCAAAAGTGTAACACATCGAAAGAGTGATCTAAGACCCTAAGTATGTTCGGCGGATATCCGTTTTGGGTCATTTTAAGTCGAATGAGCAATGTCCGTCCGTCTATCTGTCTGTCTGCTGGCTGGTGCGCACGATAACTCTCGAAAGGAGTAACCGATTGACTTAAAATTTGGTATGTGAAGATGGGCCATATTGGTCCACTCCTTCCAGTACCTCCCCCACAAAGCTTAATATTTAGTACTACTTATTTGAATTCTCTGAAATTCTACACATAGTATTAGCTTCTTAATCACTATTACCTCGTACCTCACACACAAATGAACAATTTTGAACCAAATGTTAATAGCTTATAACTCTATTACCTGTGCATAAAAAGACTTGACATTTTGTACAGTGTAATGGTTTAATAGTAACTACAATACAGGTAAAAATTTGATTTATTGCTACGCTCCTTTTAGTACCTCACACACAAACGGACCATTTTGTACCAGAAGTAAACAGCTTTTAAGTTTAATACCATTACATAGTATAAAGTTATTAAATGCAATTTAAATTGATATTAATTTAAATAAAACAAAAAAAATAAATAAATTTACTTATATATTTTTGAGAATCAAGATGAGGGGATTCATTAGTCGGTTTACCCGACTGAACATTCTTACTTGTTACTTATGTTGTTTAAGGTTTTTGTTCGATTGAGGAGGCATACATTTCTTTTCTTGATATTTTACAAATTTTTAAATAAAACAAGTAAGAAAGTTCTGTCGAATAAACCGACTAATGAATCCCCTCACCTTGAGTCTCAAAAAATATTAGTAAATTTATTTATTTTTATTTAAATTATTATCAATTTAAATTGCATTTAATAATTTTAAAGTATGTACTGGTATTAAAGTTAAGAGCTGTTTACTTTTGGTACAAAATTGTCCATTTGTGTGAGAGGTACCAAAAGGGGCGTCCCAATAACGGTCACTTTTCTCTGTGCTCTAGGTACTATAAAAGCATTATATTGTGCAAAATTTCAAGTATTTATATGCATTGGTATTAAATATATAAGTTGTTAATTTTTGGTACAACAGGTCCATTTGTGTGGGAGGTACCAAACGGGGGGGGGGGGGGGTGGAACAACGCCCATTTTTCTCTGGACTCTATGTACTATAAAAGCATTACAATCTACAACATTTCTAATCTTTGTATGCACTAGTAATAAAGTTATAAGCTATTGACTTTTGGTTGAAGCTTGTCCATTTGTGCGGGAGGTACCAAAAGGGGCGTGGCAACTTCGCCCATTTTTCTCGAGGTAATAGTGACTAATAAACTAAGACTATGTATAGAATTTCAGAGGATTCCAATAAGTAGTATAGAAGTTATTAAATAATCAATATTGCACTAAATGTTAACCCTTTGTGGGGGAGGTACTAGAATGAGTGGACCAATATAGCCCATCTTCGAACTTAGCCGGAGATAGAAGAAAATATTACCACATAGCAAATTTGAAGTCAATTGGGTACTCCTTTCGAGAGTTATCGTGCACACCAGCCAGCATTCGACTTAAAATGACCCAAAACGGATATCCGCCTAACATACTTTGGGTCTTAGGTCACTCCTTCGATTTGTTACACTTTTGGCCCGTAACAAATGATATATACCCTCGTATCACTAGTGAATTATTGTTAAATTTTTCAGTAATTCAAGTTAAATTTTTAATGTTAGTAAAAATGATAAATAATAATAATTGAAACCGGTCAAGTGGATGACTTGAAATACTCAAAAATTTGAAATGATTGATTTAAAGCAGAAGTCAATGCTGCAAATGGTATCATAACTGGGAGGTACAATTTGAAACCAAGGAAAAATTAAAACTGGAATTCGAAAAATCAACAAAAGGTTTGGAATTCTTTTTTAAATAAAATAATTTAGAAAAATTCCTAAACAATAGTTTTTTTTTTGTAAATAAACACATATTTTTTTGAGAAATTTAGTTTGCAACTATATTTTGTTGTAATATATTAAGATATGCGTTCCAAATATATTTTATTGATTTTAAAATAAAAATTAATTGCTTAGAAATAAATAATATTTAAAAATGTGTGTTCCAAATCAATTTTTTTCGATTCAAACATATCAACAAAGGCGATTTTGCCCCGTGTAGGGTTTTAGGTAACTCCTTCGTTGTGTTACACTTTGTTCGTAGCAAACTATATATATAGCCCCAAGGCACTAAAGTGAGGCTATAAATAAGAATCTTATTTAATGTTGGTTTCTAGAAAAACTATTTTAGTTAAGTGCATCAACAACACACATTTGTATACTAGTGTAAGCAGCATCATACACCGTGGGCCATAAGAGAGTATTGAACTGATGAAATTCACAATGAATTCATTGAACTGTTACAGTTTTCATTCGGTATTTCCTCCGGACTCAATTTCCAAATGTTTAATGTTCTTATTTCAGTAGTTTCATCACTTGTTGTTGTTGCCTTCTCTCTTCTTTTAAGCTAACGATACAAGGCATTGAGGGCGAACACCGAAAGTAATGAGAGGTGTTAAATAATGCGTTGGTTTTTTCCGTTTTTGGTATTTCTGTTAGTGCTGCTGCTGTTGTTCTTGGTGTGGCTGTGGCAAATGATGCTACAACTCCAGCCACAAAAGTACGCACCGCCAAACCCTTCGATTTTCATTCGCATTCATTTGTGGTCGCTCATCTCCCGACAGAAGTTCCTCCATCATTTTTAAACTCAAGCCTCCAACACACAGACGCATAGACACCCCGCACACACAATCACAAACAGAGAAACGATGATATGTTGTAAAAAGTTGATTTCCCTAGTGAACAGTTTATTTGTAAAATGAAGAAGAAACAACGAAAAAATAAACGCAACACAACACAGCAGTAGGAAAAAAGATATCCTCGCAAATAAATAAAAAACAGAGAGAAAAACTTTTGGAAAATACTAGTCGAGTTGAGTTGGTTCGAGTTGAGTCGAGTCGACGAACAACAACAGGCGGAATGGGCATTTGTTATGCATGAATTCAATTTTTATTTCGGTGAATATCGTTCGATATGTCAGTATGTGGCATTTACGAGTATACGAGTATATGTATGAGTTTGTAGGTACCTATGTAGGTACATGTGTTGTTCATCATATGAATTCCGAATTCCATTTATTTATTGAATAATGTTAAATAAAATATATACAGATGTTCGTACGATTTTCTGTCGGTCGGTTTTTCTGTCTCTGTTTAAAATACCAATCGCTTAACAATTGCCAAATTGAAATATCGTTGCAGTGGGACACCAATTCAATTCTAAGGGGGTTTGTCGTCGAAGAAATGTACAATTTGGAAAGTTTTTGAATTATCAATGTGTTTTACAGGATATTGATTGTTCTGTTTTAATTTCGATTGAAAATCGAGTTGTTTTACATTAAAACTTTTGTATTAATAAACAATGAAATTGTATATTAAATTATTACTTTATTTCCTTTTTTCTTAGTAGTATCATGCAAAGTTGTTTATGGCATCTGCCAGAAAAAAAGAAATCTTTATTTGGTAATTGTAAGAGTCGCCAGAACCGCGGAGATGACCTGTTCATTCCTTGAAAGACTACATACATTAGACGAGTAATTAAAAATTAAAATTTTTAATTTTAAAAATTTCGGAGCAGTATACATTTGTCAATTTATGTTGGGATATAAAAGTAGGCTTGAAAAATGCCCCATATTTTGCGGTGAACAGTTGCTGCTTCAACAGGTAAAAAAGTTCAGTCGGGTAAACCGACTTACGAATCCGCTCCCTTTGATTCCCAAAAAATATTTAAATTTTATTTTTTGTTTTAATTAAATTATTGTCAATTTAAATTCACTTAATAACTTTATAGTATGCACTGGTATTAAAATTACAATCTGTTATCTTTTGGTGTAAAATAGTACATTTGTGGGGAGGTACCAAAAGAGGTGTACAAATGACGCCCATTTTGCTTCTAGATTCTAGGTAGTATAAAAGCATTACACTGTACAAAATTTCAAGTACTGGTATTAAAGATATATCGTAAGCTGTTAATTTTTTGTACGTAATGGTCTATTTGTGTGGGAGGTACCCAAAGGGGCGTGACAGTAACGCCCATATTTCACTGACCAGTAGGTACTCCAAAAGTATTTCTCTCGCTACTTCGGCCATTTTTCTTGAGGTGATAGCGACTCATAAATTAATACTATATGTGGAAATTTCCAAAGATTCTAATAAGCAGTATAGAAGTTATTAAAAAATAAATATTTCAATAAATGTTAACCCTCTGTGGGGGAGGTACTAGAAGGAGTGGACCAATATGGCCCATTTTCGAATTTAGCCTGAGATTGAGAACAATATTACCGCATACCAAATTTGAAGTTAATCGGTTACTCTTTTTGGAGAGTTATCGTTCTATATCGCTTTGATACAAAATCGGGAGGAACATTTAAGTATATGGGGCTATATCTAAACCTGAACCGATTTTCCACAAATTTGGCAGTGTTCATTCGTGAACTGAGAAACTTATTTTTGTCAATATAAAACCAGTAAGGAAAGGCAGAAAGTCGGGAGGGGCCGACTATATAATACCCTACACCTCCCTAAAAATTCGAAAAGGGACACTGCGAAAATAATTTGGCATATGTGGTTTCTTTTCAGTTAACAAAGTACTTAGCTCCACCAGTACAACTTCTATAGCGCTTACATGTCAAATCGTTAGTAACATATATATGGGGAGAGCGCCCCAGTAGGTGAGTTGGTAGCATGCTCGCCTATGAGTTTGGGGGTCGTGGGTTCGATTCCCACTAGAAACTCTGGTCTGTCGCTGCACAAGGTCTTTATAACTAGCCAAATGGTCTTTGCAAACTCTAGCCACATGGTCATTGCTTACAATTAAAATATACATAAATTTACTTTGTATTGTAATTCATATAAATAAGTACATATGGGGACTATATCTAAATCTGAACCGATTTTCCCCAAATTTTGCAGTGTTCATTCATGAAATAAGAAGCATCTTTCTGCCTAATTTCATACTGATTAAATATAAAATAAAGTTTCTACAGCGCCTACATGTCAAATCATTAGTAACATATATATGGGGACTATATCCAAATCTGAATTGAATTTCCCCTAATTTAGCAGTGTACTTATCCCATATAACCGATAACCGATTTTCACAAATCGCACAATAAATACGATCTGCACTCTAAAAATAACCATACATATACAGACGTCCGTCTGTCCGGCACAAGGGTGTGGTTTATTCGACTTAGGAAGTGATTCCAAGTCGATAGGTAATAAGAGATGGGTCTACCTCTTCTCCTTTTGAGTGTTACAAATGCACAAACTCATAATACCCTGGACCACTGTGTGGTGTAGGGTATAAAAAAGTTTCTACATTAAATTTTAAATCGAGAGTATCATATCTTCCCGAAATTTATCGATTTTCCCGAAATTTATCAATATTCGTTCCCAAAATAAGTATCTCCTTTCTTCTAAATTTTGCAAGGATCAATTAAATTTTAAAAAAAATCGAGGTAAATGATTTTTTGCAAATTGTATATGTTTGTTAAATTATATTATAATTTAAATTCTATAATCTTGAGATTGAGAAAAAAATTGAGAAAAAGCTACAATTTGAAATATTTTTAAGTTAAAAATTATCTTTGTAAAATAAAAGTTAATTCTGCTTATGATATTTTTAAAACGAATCAAAAAACCAGTAAGGAAAGGCTAACGTCGGGCGGGGCCGACTATATAATACCCCACACCACTCTCGAAATATTGAATAACTCTGATATATAAATTTTGTAATTCATGTATAAATTGTTTACATAATTTTCTTCAAATTCAACAATGTTGGTTCATGGATCAAGAAACTCTACCATTCTAAATTTCAAAACGATTGGATGTAAAATACAGCTTCTATAGAACTAAAGGGCCAAATCGGACGAAACATATATATGGGAGCTATAGCTAAATCTTAACCGATTTTCTTTAAATTCGGTAGTGTTGGTTAATGGATCAAGAAACTCTACCATTCTAAATTTCAAAATGATTGGATGTAAAATACAGCTTCTATAGGACTAAAGGGACAAATCGGACGAAATATATATATGGGAGCTATATCTAAATCTGAACCGATTTTCTTCTAATTCGGCAATGTTGGTTCATTGATCAGGAAACTCTACGATTCTAAATTTCAAAATGATTGGATGTAAAATACAGCTTCTACAGGACTAAAGGGCCAAATCGGACGGAACATATATATGGGAGCTATAGCTAAATCTTAACCCATTTTCTTTAAATTCGGCAACGCTGGTTCATGGATCAAGAAACTCTACCATTCTAAATTTCAAAACGATTGGATGTAAAATACAGCTTTTATAGGACTAAATGGCCAAATCGGACGAAACATATATATGGGAGCTATATCTAAATCTTAACCGATTTTCTTCAAATTCGGCAATGTTGATTCGTGGATCAATAAACTCTACCATTCCAAATTTCACAACGATCGGATGTAAAATACAGCTTCTATAGGACTAAAGGGCCAAATCGGACGAAGCATATATATGGGAGCTATAGCTAAATCTTAACCGATTTTCTTTAAATTCGGTAGTGTTGGTTAATGGATCAAGAAACTCTACCATTCTAAATTTCAAAATGATTGGATGTAAAATACAGCTTCTATAGGACTAAAGGGACAAATCGGACGAAATATATATATGGGAGCTATATCTAAATCTGAACCGATTTTCTTCAAATTCGGCAATGTTGGTTCATTGATCAGGAAACTCTACGATTCTAAATTTCAAAATGATTGGATGTAAAATACAGATTCTACAGGACTAAAGGGCCAAATCGGACGGAACATATATATGGGAGCTATAGCTAAATCTTAACCCATTTCCTTTAAATTCGGCAACGCTGGTTCATGGATCAAGAAAATCTACCATTCTAAATTTCAAAACGATTGGATGTAAAATACAGCTTTTATAGGACTAAATGGCCAAATCGGACGAAACATATATATGGGAGCTATAGCTAAATCTTAACCGATTTTCTTTAAATTCGGTAGTGTTGGTTAATGGATCAAGAAACTCTACCATTCTAAATTTCAAAATGATTGGATGTAAAATACAGCTTCTATAGGACTAAAGGGACAAATCGGACGAAATATATATATGGGAGCTATATCTAAATCTGAACCGATTTTCTTCTAATTCGGCAATGTTGGTTCATTGATCAGGAAACTCTACGATTCTAAATTTCAAAATGATTGGATGTAAAATACAGCTTCTACAGGACTAAAGGGCCAAATCGGACGGAACATATATATGGGAGCTATAGCTAAATCTTAACCCATTTCCTTTAAATTCGGCAACGCTGGTTCATGGATCAAGAAAATCTACCATTCTAAATTTCAAAACGATTGGATGTAAAATACAGCTTTTATAGGACTAAATGGCCAAATCGGACAAAATATATATATTGGAGCTATAGCTAAATCTTAACCGATTTTCTTTAAATTCGGTAGTGTTGGTTCATGGATCAATAAACTCTACCATTCCAAATTTCACAACGATCGGATGTAAAATACAGCTTCTATAGGACTAAAGGGCCAAATCGGACGAAACATATATATGGGAGCTATAGCTAAATCTTAACCGATTTTCTTTAAATTCGGTAGTGTTGGTTAATGGATCAAGAAACTCTACCATTCTAAATTTCAAAATGATTGGATGTAAAATACAGCTTCTATAGGACTAAAGGGACAAATCGGACGAAATATATATATGGGAGATATATCTAAATCTGAACCGATTTTCTTCTAATTCGGCAATGTTGGTTCATTGATCAGGAAACTCTACGATTCTAAATTTCAAAATGATTGGATGTAAAATACGGCTTCTACAGGACTAAAGGGCCAAATCGGACGGAACATATATATGGGAGCTATAGCTAAATCTTAACCCATTTTCTTTAAATTCGGCAACGCTGGTTCATGGATCAAGAAACTCTACCATTCTAAATTTCAAAACGATTGGATGTAAAATACAGCTTTTATAGGACTAAATGGCCAAATCGGACGAAACATATATATGGGAGCTATATCTAAATCTTAACCGATTTTCTTCAAATTCGGCAATGTTGATTCGTGGATCAATAAACTCTACCATTCCAAATTTCACAACGATCGGATGTAAAATACAGCTTCTATAGGACTAAAGGGCCAAATCGGACGAAACATATATATGGGAGCTATAGCTAAATCTTCACCGATTTTTTTCAAATCTGGCAATGTTGGTTCATGGATCAAGAAACTCTACCATTCTAAATTTCAAAACGATTGGATGTAAAATACAGCTTCTATAGGACTAAAGGGCCAAATCGGACGAAACATATATATGGGAGCTATATCTAAATCAGAACCGAATTCAACCAAATTCAATAGCGATCTTGACAGCCGCGAAATACTCTAAACTGCAAAATTTCAGAACGATCGGAGTGAAATTGCGACCTGTAGTCGACGAACAACTTTACATGGACGGACGGACGGACATCGTTAAATCGACTCAGCTAGTGATTCTGAGTCGATCGGTATACTTTAAGGTGGGTCTAGCTCTGTTGTTTTCAGGTGTTACAAACATCTGCCGTGAAACAAACTTATAATACCCTGTACCACAGTGTGGTGTAGGGTATAAAAAACTAAACTGAACATTTAAAGTTTGTTTTTTTTTATAACCTACAAAACACTGTGGTACAGGGTATTATTTTAAATGTATAATTGTTTTGGAAAACTTATTGTTTTTTGTTATTCGATCTGTTATGACTTTTCATTGTTTTGTTTTAGACTATCAAATCAGAAGGAACGTACATAGGAAGGAACTGATTTCTTTCCTAGTTGACAGTTTTTTTGTAGACCAATTAACTCCTTTCTGCAAATGTTGGCAATGCTTAGATGCAAAATACGATTTCTATATCGATTAGAGGCCAAATCGCAGATAAATTTCAAATTCAAAAATTTCTCGAAAAAAAGGTGATATCAATATGAAGTCATTTTCGTTAAAAGACGCCTATTTACTGAGATACAACCATTCGAATTTTTGTTAAGCCAATTCTCTCAAAAATGAGTAATATCAAAATTGTTCGCAGATAAATTTCAAATTTCAAAATTTCACCGAAAAATAAGTGATAAATTTCAAATTCAAAAACTTCACCGAAAAATAAGTGATATCAAAATGAAGTAATTTTCGTTAAAAGACGCTTATTTACTGAGATATAATTATTAGAATTTTTGTTAAGCCAATTCTCTCAAAAATGAGTAATATCATAATTTCGTCCTTTTCGCTGTAGTACGGATATTTTGCTAAGGAAATTCCACATTTTCTCTCAGAAATAAGTGATATCAAAATTTCTTCGTGTTCGGTTATTGGACGGTTTATAAAGTAATTCACAAATTTAAACATAAAATTAGTCGTATCAAAATTTTATCATTTTCGCTGTGGGACACTTATTTACCGAGATATGATCATTTTAAGTTAAGGAAATTCAAAAGTTTTAATAAAAATATGTCATATCAAAATTAAGTACTTTTAGCTGTAGGATGCATATTTACTGAGAAAAATTCTTTGGAAACTAAGTCATATCAAAATTTAGTCCTTTTCGCTGTATGACGCATATTTACCATCTATTTTAAATTTTGTTAAAGAATTTCCAAAATTTCACTGAACAATAAGTCATATTAAAATTTAGTCCTTTTCGCTGTAGGACGCTTATTTACATTATCAAACACACACATAGATTAGGCTCGATAAGTTGGATACTCGTATGTGTAAATATTGTACAGGGTCCACCAAATAACTTTTTTTTTGAAAACATTGCGCAAAACATCGAGTGTAGCTTCGGCTGTGTGGCACGTAGCGCCGTCCTGTTGAAACCAAATGTTGCCAATATCCTCCTCTTCAATTTTTGTGAACAAAAATTCGTTCAACATGGCCCGATAACGATCGCCATTGACTGTTACGGCCACTCCTTGCTCATTTTCGAAGAAAATGGCGCACTTATGCCTCTGGACCAAAATCCGCACCAAACAGTGACTCGTTTTCGGTGTATCGGCTTTTCAATGTATGCGTGCGGGTTTTCTGTGCCCAAAATGCGACAATTTTGCTTGTTTACGTACCCGCCAAGTTCAAAATGAGCTTCACCTGAAAAGATGATTTTTTTTGGCAAAATCGGCATCTTCTGTAAGTCGATCGCATTCAAGCGCATTTTTCAAAGTTCAAGCGTATACACAACCATATTCGTTCAGCGGAAGGATAATACTAATTATCTGTCAAATCAGACATGAGCTAAGTGTTACCATTCACGAAATAATAGAAATAATAGAAGTGAGTTAATAATTCTTCTTATTTGGTTGAAAGAACTATGCCTTTTTTACCGAATAATCACGGCTAAACCTCGCATCGGGGAAATAGATATACGAGGAGATATACCAGTTGCTTCACCGTTTTTAAAAAAACTTAGCATGTTATAAAACACAGATAAGAGGCAATGATGGTCTATAGCCAGGAGAATATCCTAATGAAAAATCAAAATATATTTGTAGAAATTCCTGAACAGTTATTTTATTTGTATATGATAACATATTTTATTTGAGAAAATTAGTTTGCAAATATATCGTGTTTACCAATAGGGATTATATGATTTTGAAGTGACGTTTCGGCCATTTGTAATATGCCATGATCTGTCATTTGTTTTTCATTGTATTCAGTAGTGTTTACAATTTCATCATGGAGATATATACGCAAGAACAACGTTTACAAATTATTCAGTTTTATTATTAAAATAATCCTTCTCCAATTGCAACTTTTCGTGCGCTAAGTCCATTTTTTTTTAATAAAAACAAAAACACTTTCCAGTCGACCTACGACCTTGACACCTATGAGCACTATTTTAGCTCTCATTAAGAGCTATCCTTTTGCCATTGACCGATTGTGGCTACGTGCCACACAGCAAATGAAACAATTGAATTATTGCGGGAAAAGTTTGGAGATTCGATTATTTCAAGAAATTGTGATTTTGAATGGCCTCCAAGAAGTTGTGATTTAACACCATTACACTATTTCTTGTGCGGTTATTTGAAGTCGTTGGTCTTTCGAAATAAACCAGACTCTCTTCAAGCTTGAACGGTCCATTCATGACATACGACTTAATTTAGTGGAAAAAGTGCTCGAAAAATTGGTTCATCGAAATCGTTCCTGCAGAAGAAGTTGTGGAGGCCATTTGAATGAAGTTTTATTTAGAACTTAATTGTATCGATTGTACTTTACATTAAATAAAAAACTTTTGAATTTCCTTAACAATAAATATGTTTCTTTGTTTCAAAGAAATCACATCACTCTTATTGGAAACCCCTTTATAATACAAAGATAAGAGGCAAAGATGGTCTATAGCCATATCCCGGTGAAAGATCCAAATATATATGTGTAGAACTTCCTAAACAATAATTTTATTTGTAAATGATAACATATTTTATTTCAAAAAATTAGTTTGCAAATATATTTTGTTAATATACGCGTTCCAAATAAATTTTATTGGTATTTAAACGAAATGTATTTGCCCAGGAATATATAATACTTATTTGAAAATTTGTGTTCCAAATAATTTTTTTTGATACAAACATATGAAACAGGTAAGAAAGTTTCAGTCGGATAAACCGACTACGTTGTATACCGTCTTTTACACGAATTAAACCGTCAATTTGTATGGGAGGTACCAGAGGAGTTTAGCAAATACTACTATTTTTTGCTAAACAGTAAATTCTTCAAATATATTGCACTGTACCGAATTGTAAGCGTTTATGTGCACTGGTATATTAATGTTATGATATTTTCAATTTTGGTATTATTTGGCCATTTTGATATTATTTGGCCAATTTCAAGTATTTTTATGCACTGGTATTAAAGTTATAAGCTGTTAAATTTTGGTGCAAAATGTCCCATTTGTGTGGAAGGTACCAAAAGGGGCGTGGCAACTTCGCTCATTTTTCACTGAATTGTAGGTACTATAAAACAATTACTCTGTACAAAATTTTAAGTATTTTTATGTACTGGTATTAAAGTTATAAGCTGTTAAATTTTGGTGCAAAATGTTCCATTTGTGTGGGAGGTACCAAAAGGTGCGCGACAACTTCGCCCATTTTTCTCGAGGTGATAGTGACTAATAAACTAATATTATGTGTACAATTTCAGAGGATTGAAATATGTATTATAGAAGTTATTAAATAATTAATAATTCATTAAATATTAACCCTTTGTGGGGGAGGTACTAGAAGGAGTAGACCAATATGGTCCATCTTCGAACTTAGCCGGAGATAGAAAAAAATATTACCACATACCAAATTTGAAGTCAATCGGTTACTGCTTTCGTGAAAATGATATATACCCTCGTATCACTAAAGTGAGAATATAAAAGGGTATTTTTCCCCGTATATTACCAATTTTTTCGGTTTACTCGACTGACATTTTCTTATTTGTTATACGTACATTTAAATTCTATCTAGAAATGTATATAATATTGCTATGTTACGCTTAATGTGTGTCGAATTTACATACATATATGTTACATTAATAATATTCCACAAATAAAACCATAAATTGTTAACCAAAAATGCTTTGAAACAAATGTTTTTATATGAATGTTTGTATTAGGGTCTCCTTGTTACCGTGGACTACGTCCATTTTGTGGTCTACATAATCGTCGACTAAAATGAGCGACTAATGTGACTAACAGGGGATGGTTTCTCACAGAGATGCTGCTACTATTGAGGAGGGTCCGAATGTCAATCATGGTTGTCGTGATCATAATAGAGTCATGACAACCATGGACATGATTACAGTAATAATACAATTATTGTTTTTGTACGACAATGGCTGTGCGACTATAATTTTCCCTTGGTGCATTTTTTACATTCTGTCACTACACGGGGCAAAACCGCTTTTTTGATATGTTTGAATCGAAAAAGAAAATATATTTGGAACACAAATTTTTAAATATTACATTTTATTTGAAAATCCATTAAATTTATTTGGAACGCATATATTAATATATTACAAAAAAATATATTTGCAAACAAATTTTCTCAAATAAAATATGTGTTTACAAATAAAATTGTTGTTTAGGAATTTCTCCAAATACATATTTTTTAAAAAGCTCTTCAGAACATTGTAGATTTTTGGAATTTCATTGATTTCGAGTTATACCTTAAAGCACTAATTTTATATTCATGTTTATTCCAAGTCTTAATTTGTAGTCAATTAATCGAGCAATTAATTATAATGGAATTTTACAAACATTTAATATTTCTGAAAAAAATGATCGTTGAACTACTGAAAAACAGAAAACTGCCTTTAAATTAAGGTATTAAAATATTTTCTGGATACTTAAATGCAAATACATATTTGTTTTGTAAATAATAGTTCAAATAAAATATATTAGGATGGAAACAAAGATTTATGTAGAACAACATTTTCCCAAATATATGATATTGTGCCAAATATGTAATATAGTGCCAAATATAATATACTGCGAGTGTACGCTAAACATTTATATATTACAAGCATAATATGTTTGGGCAATATACTACAGAAGCGTTTTGTCAGCGTGTAGCATTACCTTATCTTTATTTTATATAACATTTAAAAAAGACTGTCCTTATATTTTATGTTGAAATGCCACTTTAACTACTTATTCATAATTAACTCAAATCTATTATTCATAATTAACAAACAATCGCCGATTAAACAAAATGTATTTTAGTGACCTTTCTTGTTAACTCTTATCTTTCCTTTCCACCCCAATATACATACATTACTCGTATATATTTATGTATTTCCATTCTATCGAAATATCAGAGCTCATTATTATTGTTTTTTATACCCTACACCACACTGTGGTACAGGGTATTATAACTTTGTGCATTTGTTTGTAACACCCAAAAGGAGAAGAAATAGACCCATCGTTTATTATACCGATCGACTTAGAATCACTTTCTGAGTTGATTTAGCTATGTCCGTCTGTCCGTCTGTGCATGTATTCTTGTAATCAAAGTACAGGTCGCAATTATGGTCCGATCTCGACGAAACTTTACACATATCTTTTTTTTTGCCCAAGGACGATCCAGATTTAGATATAGCCCCCATATATATGTTACCCCGATTTGACATGTAAGCGCTGTAAAAACTTTATTTTATATCCGATCAGTATGAAATTCGGCAAAGAGAGGTTTCTTATTACATGAAGGAATACTGCTAAATTCGGAGAAAATCGGTTCAGATTTAGATATAGCCCCCATATATATATTACCCCCGATTTGACATGTAAGAGCTGTAAAAACTGTATTTTTAATCCGATCAGTGCGAAATTCGGTAGAAAGAGGTTCCTTATTACATGAAGGAATACTGCCAAATTCGGAGAAAATCGGTTCGGATTTAGATGTAGCCCCCATATATATGTTACCCCCGATTTCACATGTAAGCGCTGTAAAAACTGTATTTTACATCCGATCAGTATGAAATTCGTCAGAAAGAGGTTTCCTATTATATGGATGAACACTTTTAAATTTGGAAGAAATCGGTTCAGATTTAGATATAGCCCTCATATATACGTTACCCCCGATTTGACATGTAAGCGCTGTAAAAATGTTATTTTATATCCGATCAGTGCGAAGTTCGGCAAAGAGAGGTTTCTTATTACATGAAGGAATACTGCCAAATTCGGAGAGACTCGGTTTAGATTTAGATATAACACCCATATATATGTTACCCCCGATTTGACCTATAAGCGCTGTAAAAACTGTATTTTATATCCGATCAGTGCGAAATTTGGCAGAAAGAGGTTTCTTATTACATGAAGGAATACTGCCAAATTCGGTTCAGACTGGGTTCAGATTTAGATATAGCTCCCATATATATGTTACCCCCGATTTGACATGTAAGCGCTGTAGAGACTGTATTTTATATCCGATCAGTACGAAATTCGACAGAAGGAGGTCTTTTTACATGAATAAGTATTCAGGGAAGATCGGTTCATATTTATATTAAAGCTCCATATATATGTTCCTCCTGATTTGGTATCAAACCGCTATAGAAGTTGTATTTTACTTCCGATCATTAAAATTTTCCAGAAAGATGTTTCTCAATTTAGAGGTAGTGTAGGGTATTATATAGTCGGCTCCGCCCGACTTTCTGCCTTTCCTTACTGGTTTTTGTTTGCCGTTGCAGAGGAATCAAAAATACATTATTGCTTTTCTGTTGATATCTCATTTTATTGATAATAGCATTAACTTTATTGCTTTATAATGTTTGAATGCAAACATTCATTCACATACAAATACATACACACATGCATACGGACACTCAAGCAATTTATATAATAGAATGCATTTTTAAATCAATTAGCGTAAACATATACATACAGCTGCTATCAAAATAATAGTAGAGTCAAGAACGGAAATTGAAACAATCAAAAAACCAGTAAGGAAAGGCAGAAAGTCGGGCGGGGCCGACTATATAATACCCTACACCTGCCTAACAATGCGATAAAAGTCATTGCGTTAATAATTTGGAATAATTGAAAATCGGCAGCAACATATTATCTAATTCTGAGCCGATAATCGCTAAATTAACCAATATTTTTTCCTAAATTGAGAAACATCTTTCCGGAAAATATTAATTAGCGGAAGTAAAGTACAACTTCTATAGCGCTTTGATAACAAATCAGTAGGAACATATATATGGAGGTTATATATAAATCTGAACCGATTTTCCCTGAATACTCATTCTGTAGAATTTCGTACTGATCGGATATAAAATAGAGTCTCTACAGCGCTTACATGTCAAATCGGTGGTAACATATATATGGGGGCTATATCTACATCTGAACCGATTTTCTCCGAATTTGGCAGTATTCCTTCGAGTAATAAGAAACCTCTTTCTGCCGAATTTCGCACTGATCGGATATAAAATACAGTTTCTACAGCATTTACATGTCAAATCGGGAGTAACATATATATGGGGGCTATATCTAAATCTGAACCGATTTCCCACAAATTTTGCAGTGTTAATTCATGTAATGAGAAACCTCTTCTGACAATTTTTTTTACTGATCGGATTTAAAATACAGTTCTACAGCGTTTACATGTCAAATCGGGGGTAACATATATATGTGGGCTATATCTAAATCTCAACCGATTTCCCTCAAATTTGGTAGTATTAATTCATGTAATAAGAACCTCTTTCTGCCGAATTTCGTACTGATCGGATTAAAAATACACTTTTTACAGCGCTTACATGTAAAATCGGGGGAAACATATATATGGGGGCTTTATCTAAATCTGAACCGATTTCCCTCAAATTTGGGAGAATTATTTCATGTAATAAAAAACCTCTTTCAGACGAATTTCGTACTTATCGGATTAAAAATACACTTTTTACAGCGCTTACATGTAAAATCGGGGTTAACATATATATGGGGGCTATATCTAAATCTGAGCCGATTTTCTCCGTATTTGGCAGTATTCCTTCATGTAATAAGAGACCTCTTTCTGCTGAATTTCATACTGATCGGATATAACATAAAGTTTTTACAGCGCTTACATGTCAAATCGGAGCTAACATATATATGGGGGCTATATCCAAATCTGAACCGATTTTAACCAAATTTAATAGTGTTCATCCATATAATAAGAAACCTCTTTCTGCCGAATTTCATACTGATCGGATATAAAATAAAGTTTTTACAGCGCTTATATGTCAAATCGGGGCTACCATATATATGGGGGCTATATCTAAATCTGAACCGATTTTAACCAAATTCAATAGGGATCGTCCTTGGGCAAAAAAAAAGATATGTGTAAAGTTTCGTCGAGATCGGACCATAATTGCGACCTGTACTTTGATTACAAGAATACATGCACAGACAGACGGACAGACGGACAGACAGACAGACGGACATAGCTAAATCAACTTAGAAAGTGATTCTAAGTCGATCGGTATAATAAACGATGGGTCTAGTTTACGAGTACTATTTATACCCTACACCACACTGTGGTACAGGGTATTATAACTTTGTGCATTTGTTTGTAACACCCAAAAGGAGAAGAAATAGACCCATCGTTTATTATACCGATCGACTTAGAATCACTTTCTGAGTTGATTTAGCTATGTCCGTCTGTCTGTCTGTCCGTCTGTCCGTCTGTCCGTCTGTCTGTGCATGTATTCTTGTAATCAAAGTAAAGGTCGCAATTATGGTCCGATCTCGACGAAACTTTACACATATCTTTTTTTTTGCCCAAGGACGATCCCTATTGAATTTGGTTGAAATCGGTTCAGATTTAGATATAGCCCCCATATATATGTTACCCCGATTTGACATGTAAGCGCTGTAAAAACTTTATTTTATATCCGATCAGTATGAAATTCGGCAAAGAGAGGTTTCTTATTACATGAAGGAATACTGCTAAATTCGGAGAAAATCGGTTCAGATTTAGATATAGCCCCCATATATATATTACCCCCGATTTGACATGTAAGAGCTGTAAAAACTGTATTTTTAATCCGATCAGTGCGAAATTCGGTAGAAAGAGGTTCCTTATTACATGAAGGAATACTGCCAAATTCGGAGAAAATCGGTTCGGATTTAGATGTAGCCCCCATATATATGTTACCCCCGATTTCACATGTAAGCGCTGTAAAAACTGTATTTTACATCCGATCAGTATGAAATTCGTCAGAAAGAGGTTTCCTATTATATGGATGAACACTTTTAAATTTGGAAGAAATCGGTTCAGATTTAGATATAGCCCTCATATATACGTTACCCCCGATTTGACATGTAAGCGCTGTAAAAATGTTATTTTATATCCGATCAGTGCGAAATTCGGCAAAGAGAGGTTTCTTATTACATGAAGGAATACTGCCAAATTCGGAGAGACTCGGTTTAGATTTAGATATAACACCCATATATATGTTACCCCCGATTTGACCTATAAGCGCTGTAAAAACTGTATTTTATATCCGATCAGTGCGAAATTTGGCAGAAAGAGGTTTCTTATTACATGAAGGAATACTGCCAAATTCGGTTCAGACTGGGTTCAGATTTAGATATAGCTCCCATATATATGTTACCCCCGATTTGACATGTAAGCGCTGTAGAGACTGTATTTTATATCCGATCAGTACGAAATTCGACAGAAGGAGGTCTTTTTACATGACTAAGTATTCAGGGAAGATCGGTTCATATTTATATTAAAGCTCCATATATATGTTCCTCCTGATTTGGTATCAAACCGCTATAGAAGTTGTATTTTACTTCCGATCATTAAAATTTTCCAGAAAGATGTTTCTCAATTTAGAGGTAGTGTAGGGTATTATATAGTCGGCTCCGCCCGACTTTCTGCCTTTCCTTACTGGTTTTCACTATATTATTTTTATGTAGTTCCTAGTATCTGGTTGCATGTCCTTTATTCCCTATAATCGCTGAACGATGAGGCAGGATTGAGTCCGCCAGCCATTTCCATGCTTCAGCTGGAATTGACCTCCACACAACATTCACAAGGTCCCAAATCTGGGAGTTGTTCGTTGGTTGATAATGAGCCACTACCTTCTTAACATAACACTAAAGATTTTCTAATAGACTAAGGTTAAGTGACTGAGGGGGCCAATCCATGACTTGAATCTTGTTCAACTGAAACCACTCTTTTGGTATTTGCTGGTATGCTCTGGTTCGTTGTCCCGCTGGTAGCCTAAATTAGTGGCATTTAATCACTGGCGTATGGAAGCATCATTTTCTGCAATATTTTAATATAAAGGTGCCGATCCATAGCCCCCTTTATCCAGAAAATGGGTCCAAGGCCGTAGTGCGAAAAGCACACCCAAATCATGATACTGGACCCTCGATGTTTAATGGTTAAAATCGGTTCAGATTTACATATAGCTCCCATATATAAATATGTACCTCCGATTTGGCATATATGCACTGTATAAGCAACATTTTGTAACCGATTTGTACAAAAATTGACAGAGAGTAGTTTCGTGATACACTTAGATACAATACAAAATTTGGGGGAAATCGGTTCAGATTTATATATAGCCCCCATATATATGTTAGCACCGATTTGACATTCAAGCGCTGTAGAGACTGTATTTTATATCCGATCAGTACGAAATTCGACAGAAAGAGGTTTCTATTTTACATGAATGAGTATTCAGGGAAAATCGATTCAGATTTATATATAAGCTCCATATATATGTTCCTCCTGATTTGGTTACAAAGCGCTATAGAAGTTGTACTTTACTTCCGATCATTACAAAATTCTCCAGAAAGATGTTTCTCAATTTAGGAACGAATATTTTAGCGATTATCGGTTCAGAATTAGATATATCCGCATATATATGTTCTTACCCATTTACCAATTATTCCAAATTATTATCGCAATAACCCTTATCGCATTGTTAGGGGGTGTAGGGTATTATATAGTCGGCCCCGGTTGTAAAGTTATCTTAATAGCATTGTGTATAGCATTTCGTTAAACAACAAACAATATTTTGGATTTCTACGAATAAATTTTTAACGATATGTTAGCACATACTACTATTATTTTGACTGATGAAAAAACCACTTCTTATGACAAAAGGTCGAGCTATTACAACATAAACAAAACTTATCAATTACAACGGCTTGGTACAAAGAAAGCACGAAAAATATGACATGTAAAATAAATACTACATCTAGCGCCAATTTAAAATCTGCACTACTATTATTTTGAGCGCAACTGTATATGTATACTCATACATAAGAGGGTGAGTTTTTACTGGCGCTCATGTGAGTGAGAGAGAGTGTTTAGCTGTGTTTATTTTATGCGTCAGCTAATTTCGATTGGAGTCAGCTGCAGTATTTTATTTCCGCTCGAACGGGCGCAATCGCAACTGTAACATAATCAACTAAACCGCATATGTGTAAATTTAATAAGGTCAATGTTTAAAATTAGAAGTCAATTTTTAACTAGAGACTAAACATAAAGATTTCGCTTATGACAAGTTAAAGTGTTATTTATAAAATATCAGGGATTTGAGAGAGAAGGGAAGCGGAATGTGGTCACTCCACATTACGCAAAGAGATTGCGCACCTGTTCAGTACGAGGGTAACAACTTTAAAAGTGAAAAAAGTCAGTAGAGACCAAAACTGAAGTCTCTACTGATTCAGAAGATTCGAATAAGTAGTATAGAAGTTATTAAGGTATCAATTTTTCACTAAATGTTAACCCTTTATGGGAGATGTACTAGAAGAAGTTGACCAATATCGCTTCTTCGAACTTAGCCTGAGATGGAGAAAAATATTACCGTATACCAAATTTGAAGTCAATCGGTTGCACCTTTCGAGAGTTATCGTGCGTTTCAACCAGCAGACAGACAGACGGGCGAACTTTTGGTTCGTAGAAAATGATATATACCTCCTCCGTAAGGTGAGGGGATAAAAATATGTTACAAATTGTTGATAGTTTTTTTGTATATTTCAACAAGTAATAAAGTTCAGTTACTGGGGTTACTGGACTGTAGGTACTATAAAAGCATTACGCTGTACAAAATTTCTAGTATTTGTGTACACTATTTTTAAAGTTATATGCTGTTAACTTTTGATGCAAAATGGTAGGAAGTACCAAAAGGGGCGTGCCAATAACGCCAAATTTTCTCTGGACTCTAGGTGCTACACTGTACAGAATTTCAAGCATTTGTATGCACTGGTATTAATGTTATGAGCTGTTTACTTTTTATACAAAATACTCAATTTGTGTGAGAGGTACCAAAAGGGCGTGCCAATAACGCCCACTTTTCACTAGACTCTAGGTTCTATAAAAGAATTATACTGTACAAAATCGCAAGGATTTTTTATGCAATATTATTAAAGTTATAACCCGTTAACTTTTGGTACAAAATGGTCAATTTGTGTGGGAGGTACCAAAAGGGGCGTGCCAAACTTACCCATTATTCTCGAGGTGATAACTGCTAATAAACTAATACTATGTGTGGAATTTTAGAAGATTGGAATAAGTAGCATATATATAAGTTATTAAAGAATCAATTTTTCTCTAAATGTTAACCCTTTGTGAGGAAGGTTCTAGAATTAATGGACCAATATGGCCTATCTTCAAATTTTGCCTGAAGATGGAGAACATTTTTACCGCATACCAAATTTTAAGTCAGTGGGTTACTCCTTTCGAGAGTTATCGTGGGCACCAGCCAGCACACAGGCAGACAGACGGACGGACACTGTTCAAATGACTTAAAATGATCCAAAGCGGACCGATAGTGTAAATTTTGGAGTGAGGACGACTTTGGTTCAGAAGTTACATTATAAAAACTGAAAATCTTCACCAAATTACAAAGAAAACAGATTTGAAAAAAAAAACAAGTAAAAGCGTTAAGTTCGGCCATGCAGAATCTTATATACCCTCCACCATGGATAGCATGTGACCACACAAAATAACTCAAACCTCAATAACGCCGAAAAACAAAAAAATATAGTAGATGAGAACAGTAGGAACAAGTTAGATGATATATATATGAGAGCTATATCTAAATATGGACCGATATCGCCCATTTTCAATCCCAAGTTACCTGCAGCTATAAGAAGTATTTCGCGACCTAAGAGTGTAAAGGCGCTAAGTCCAATATTTAAAATTTCACAGGAGAGACAAAATACTTACTGCATATGAATGTTTTTATAAAGGGTATACGGACTTAGCGCCTTTACGAGTCAGCTTTTAAAGATGACAAAGCGTGATTTTTTTGGCGTTTTGTTTTCAAATCGATGTATTTCCAACTTATCTCACGTTCCGCTTCAAAAAATACATTTTGGCAAAAAGTGGACTTAGCGCCTTTTCACTCTTAGGTCGCGATTTATACCAAATTTCAGCCACCAAGCTCTTACGGACTGTAGCGTGATTACAACAGAGGACATGGCTAAATCGTCTTAGAATTTTACGACGATTAAGAATATATATACTTTATGGGGTCTCAGATCAATATTTAGAGGTTACAAACGGAGTGACAAAATGAATATACCCCCATCCTATGGTGGAGGGTATAAAAATTAACAAACAAAATATAGTTGAAAACACATACAAATATTTTTTCTTTATAATTTTGTGGAGATATGAGTATTCAGTTATTATAATGTAACTTCTGAACCAAAGTCCTATTCCAAAATTTACACCTTCGGTAGAGTACATATGGATCATTTTTTTATAAAAAATTTAAGGAAAAAATCTTATTCTGAGATATCGCAATTCATATTATTATTTCCATAGTTTTGTTTTTGATTATTGAGTGCGAGATCGTTGTTATCCCCTCACCTTAGAGAGGAGGGTATATACCATTTGCTACGAAAAGAGTTACACATCGAAGGAGTGACCTTAGATCCTGAGTATGTTCGGCGGATATCCGTTGTGGGCCATTTTTTGTCGAGTGAGCAATGTCCGTCCGTCTGTCTATCTGTCTGTCTGCTGGCTGGATCGCACGATAACTCTCGAAAGGTGTAACCGATTGACTTCAAATTTGGTATGCAGTAATATTTTCTTCTATCTCCGGCTAAGTTCGAAGATGGGTCATATTGGTCCACTCCTTCTAGTACCTCCCTCACAAAGGGTTAACATTTAGTGAAATATTGATTATTTAATAACTTCTATACTACTTATTTGAATCCTCTGAAATTCTACACATAGTATTAGTCACTATTACCTCGAGAAAAATAGGCGAAGTTGCCAAGCCACTTTTGGTACCTCCCACACAAATGGGCAATTTCGAACCAAAAGTTAATAGCTTATAACTTTACTTTAATAGTACCTACAATACAGTGTAAAATGGGCATTATTGCCACCCTACTTTTTGGTACCTCCCACACAAATGGACCATTTTGTTTAAAAATAATACCAGTGCATAAAATACTTGACATTTTGTACAGTTTAATGCTTTTATAGTACCTAGAGACCAGAGAAAAGTGACCGTTATTGGGACGCCCCTGTTGGTATCTCTCACACAAATGGACCATTTTGTACCAAAAGTAAACAGATTCACACATTTCTTATTCTTCTTTTTCAAAGAAGGTTTGTTTTTCTGTTTAACAGAAAACAAAACCAACGATCTCGAACTCAATAGTCAAAAACAAAACTATGAAAAGTCATAACAGATCGAATAACAAAAACAAAAAACAATGATTTTTATTTTATGGTTTTTCTCACTGTGGAGTTGAGCTGAAGATCAAAGAATTCCTTCAAAGTGAAGGAAGGTATTTTTTGAATAGTCAAGTGAAAAAGAAAACGACCTTGAAATCCAACATCAACCAATGCATGACGTTTCGTTGGTGGTTAGTCAACTCTTCGGATGCAGTAATGTTGTTTTTGGCCTGCGGTCAACATGTCATTACTTCTACTTATACGAAAGTTATTCCAAATTTACATATAGGAATTGTTTTTCAAGTATAGGAATTGTTTTTTTTATTTCCGCAAAAATTGACCGAAATAAATTGTTTAAAATAAAATTAATATTTTTTATGAAAAGTGCACCGAAACCCCTTTTAGAAACATTATTTTCATTTGATTTCATTTCATTTGTAATATGCCAACGTTTACAAATTATTCAGTTTTATTATCAAAATAATCGTTCTCCAATTGCAACTTTTCGTGCGCTAGGTCCAAATAAACTTTCCAAAATAAACTTTCCGTTCACATTTGAAAATTATGTTAAGTCAATTTTTTAAATAAAAAAGACTTTTTCCAGTTGACCTACGACCTTGACAAAATAAACTTTCCGTTCACATTTGAAAATTATGTTAAGTCAATTTTTTAAATAAAAAAAGACACTTTCCAGTTGACCTACGACCTTGACACCCATGAGCAATATTTTAGCTCTAGTTAAGAGTTATATTTTTGACATTGACCGATTGTGGCTACGTGTCACACAGCAAATGAAACAAATGAATTGTTTGCAGAAAAGTTTGGAAAATTAACCAGACTCTCTTCAAGCTTTACAAGTCAATACTGAACGTGCCATTCATGACATACGACTTGATTTAGTGGAAAAAGTGCTCGAAAGTTGGGTTCATCGAATTCGTTCCTGCAGAAGAAGTCGTGGAGGCCATTTAAGAGACGTTTTACTCAGAACTTAATTGTATCGATTATACTTCACATTAAATAAAAAACTTTTGAATTTCCTTAACAATAATTGTGTTTTTTTCAAAGAAATCATATCATTCTTATTGGAAAACCATTAAAATTAAATCAAAGCTGTTTACTTTTGGTACAAAATGCTCCATTTGTGTGAGAGCTACCAAAAGGGGCGTGCCAATTACGGCCACTTTTCTCTAGACTCTAGTTACTATAGAAAAATTTCACTGTACGAAATATCAAGTATTTGTATGCACTGGTACTAAAGTTAAAAGCTGTTTACTTTTGATATAGAAAGGCCCATTTGTGTGGTAGGTACCAAAAGGGACGGGCCAATACCGCCCATTTTTCTCTGGACTGTAGGTACTATAAAAGCATTACACTGTACAAAATTTCAAGTGTTTGTATGCACTGGTATTAAAGTTATAAGCTGGTAACTTTTGGTACAAATTGTCCATTCGTGTGGGAGGTACCAAAAGGAGCGTGGCATTAATGCCCATTTTTCACTGTATTGTAGGTACTAGTAAACCATTATATTTTAAAAAATTTCAAGTCTTTGTATGCACTGGTAATAATGTTATAAGCTATTAACTTTTAGTTCAAAACTGTCCATTTATGTGGGAGGAACCAAAAGGGGCGTGACAACTTCGCCCATTTTTCTCGAGGTAATAGTGACTAATAAAGTATTGCTATGCAAAGCATTTCAGATGATTCAAATAAGTCGTATAAATGTTATTAAATAATCAATATTTCCCTAAATGTTAACCCTTTGTGGGGGAGGTACCAGAAGGAGTAGACCAATATGGCCCATCTTCGAACTTAGCCGGAGATAGAAGAAAATATTACCACATACCAAATTCGAAGTCAATCGGTTACTCCTTTTGAGAGTTATCGTGCGCACCAGCCAGCAGATCCTCTTTACCAAAACGGTTATAATTTCGACATTTATTCATAGATATTTTCAAGTTAACATTGTTTGCTTCGTTAGGGTGTTTTTTTTTCTTCTATTTTTTATAGTTTTATCATGCCAGCAAACAACTTTTTTTAATAAGATCAAATTTTTTCTAATTTTTTGACGACTCGTTCTAAAGCACTGTTTCTCCGTGAAATATATATTTCTAACACTTCCCAGCAAAATCTTGGTAAGAACATGCTATTACCACCGGGATAACCAGGTAATGATATCTCATTGTCGCCAGCATTACTTTCGGTAAATAAATAACGACTAACAAAATAATGACAAAAATAAGTTATTACTAGTAATCTAATTTGAACTAAAAAAACTTTTCTTCAAATGGTTTACGATATATCGATATCTCTATTCTAAAACATGCTAAGTCGAGTAAGCATGCTGTTAGGGAGATAACATTTTTAATTTCTAAATATTTCAAATTATACTCAGTCAAAATTTGGTGTTTATCCGTTAACCAAATCAAAAGTTATTCACAAAACAGTACAGGTCGCTCGATTTGCCGAGCGTGTACTAACCAAGATATTGATGTGTTATATTTATGTTCTTGATTATTAAGCGAATATGAATATGAATCGCGACGTAGGCCAGTGATTATGATGCTAAACTAAGAAACCATGAGGTCGCGAGTTTAATCCCATCTCCCGGTAAATGACATTTTTCTGTATATGACAACAGCAATCGATTATTACTCTCCTCCAAATTTTACACTCTTTCCAATGTTACGCTCTTCCCAATTATTCGCTCTTCTACTTTCTCACCAATAGCAAAGCAATAGCAAATCGGAAATATCCACTACCACCACCACACAAACACATTATTACACATCCACGCTTACTTTTTGGATAATTGTAAGCGTGGGGTTAAGTGGTTATTTTTCAGCATCTGGTATGTTTGAGTGGAAGCACTTTCCTCCAATGACATGCGTGTGTAAAAATAATTCGAAGGGAGGCCAAATTATAAGAAGTTACTAGTTTTGAGTTTGGCTTACCCGTCAGGTTATTTGGTAATGAGATATTTTGCTGGGTTGTAGCCTTCGTAGTTGCCTTATACTCAAGGCATATTCCGACTCTATCGGACAAATACTTCAAAAATTTTGTCAAAATACTAAAGAAAATTGAAATTTAAAAAAAAACTTTTATATGAAAATTTTTTGGTTTCGATTTTATGAAACCACAAAAAGAGTTTTTAAGCGTCGGGACAAAAAAATTGTCTTTGTTGCCTACTAATATCACTCTTCACAAGTATGGCTTTTCATCGAAGAGAGATATAGCGTTTTGGCAGTATTACTTATGCTGTTTAAACGTACCTTACTCAGTTGCATCTAATTAACGAAAAGTTTCAGTAATGCTGTCTTTGTGACATGCACAAGAACGCAAACAGTGGGTGTACAGTAGGCCGGGTCGATTTGTGGGGAGGCAAAAAAGTCGCCATTGTTCAGTGAAAATCGTATTCTAGGGATCAAAATAAGAAACTTTGCCGAAGGAACCATACCTCTACAACGAATTCTGATGTCCCGGAATTTGGGTCGAACTTTTGGGTAGGGGCAAATTTTGAAAAATCCCACTTTGACACATTTCGAGTGCTCCAATCGAGTCCAAATGTATGACCGACCCCCACTAACTTTGGAGGCCCGACCCACCCATGCCAGTGGCACACCCCCTGGAACCCCTGGGGGTTCCATACATTTGGACTCGATTGGAGCACTCTAAATGGGTCAAAGTGGGATTTTTTCCGTGACATCAGAATTCGTTTTAGAGGTATGGTTCCTTCGGCAAAGTTTCTTATTTTGATCCCTAGAATACGATTTTCACTGAGCAATGGGCGATTTTTAAATCGACCCGCCCTATTGTACAGCCTTTCAGAATATTATTTTGCTGGTTATTGGCTATACATTTGTCGTTGGTTGAGTTCGCCGAGCCGTAACTTTAGGTTATGTTAAGATATCCATCGAGAAAATGTATCAAAAGAAATAAATCCTCCCAGATTTAGCACAGGAAACCTGTCAACAAAATTTCTAAAAATAATATGATGGCACCTATTTCCTAATCCACTGTCGCTTGCCATTCCTTTTGTAGTACTGCTCAAATGTCTAAAGCTGCTTATATTGATTTCAAAATATAAATAAAGCTATAAATTATTGACCATTGAATTCAATTGAAATTCTTGAATATCCCTCATCATATTCCAGGCCACTTTCCATTTTCACTGAAATGAATGAATGAATATATCGTTCAAACTTGTGCAATTTTAAATTGCTTTCAAATGACATAGTGACAGGTTGTCACAGCTTATGATATGGGAATTTTTGTAGGAAAATGACAATAACAACAGCAACGCAAATGCATACTACTTTCTCCAATTAAATGGCCAACTAAAAAAAAACAATTGAATTTCAGCTCGATGTTGATTTATCACATGAGAAACAAAAAAAGGAAAGGGACTAATAAAATGGAAAGGGACTAATAAAATCACTAAAAGACAAAGGGATTTAGGATTTAGCCAGCTTGACTTTTATTAAAGGATATACGGACAAAGTATATAGCTTTCAGAGGAATATTCATGTACGGTTATTGTTAGCTCTTCCGGAATGAGCTGAAAAAGCTAAACGCTTTCATTGACATTTTTGTAAAATATTTATTATGAGAAAATAATAAAAAAAATTCAATTACCGTTAAAAAGAAGAGGGGGCGAGAGAGAGAGAGATTTACATGCACCCAGTGACATTTCTGTCAATGGCGAAATTGGCGAACGACCGGAAGTCAACGAGGACATGGAGGACTTGTGGACGAAAGCCTGAAAATGGCGACTCCATAACTCAGGCCATGTGGAAAGTTGCACAGTGGGGGAATTTTGAAAAAAAAAAATGCGAATACGTCTACCTCTACGGGAACCTATCAAAATTTATAGAGGCGGTATCTTCGAGCTAAAGGTTTAAACGCGAACCTTCTCACAATTGGGCACATTCTCGTATGCAGAAAAAACAAGTAAGAAAATGTTAGTCGAGATAACCGGTTAGGGTATACCCTCACATTGTTAGTAATTCCATAACAAAGATAAACAATTAAAAAATTGCGTTTATTGTGTAGGAAATGGAAGTTAAGTTCCTTAGTTTTTTATTCCTAAATATAAATGTGTACTTTAGTACGAGATCAGTAAAACTATTTATAATAAAATACGTAAGAGTTAAAAATGTAATAATCGATTTTTTAAAGAAATATATCAATTATTTCATCGATTTTGACTTCATCTTTGTATATAGACATCAAAGCCAGATAAGATAGCCTTTCTCCTTCCATTCTGTTCCGGAGATAAGTTTTTATTCTTCTTAACGTCGAGAAACTTCGCTCAGCAGATGCCGTTGTCACAGGTATTGTGGCCAGTATCTGCAAAAGGGTAAAAACGCTTGGGAACATGTCCTCATCACAAACTGAAATAGCATCTAATGCATTTGATGGCTTATCATTCTTCTGCTTCCAATAATCAATCCATATACTTATTTCAGCTAAAACAGATTTTGCTGAATATTTTAAATCGTTTTTGTAAAAAAGTGTGACTTCTTCGAAATCTTCCTTTATTAGATTTACAACTCGTATCGGAACGATATTAAACAGACTTGTAATTATAGCTTCATGTTCGGAAAATCTATTATTTAAATGTGATATTACTTCGTCCAGATATGGTATGAACAATCTTGTCCTAAAATACGTCTTGGCATCTGAACCAGGAATATTAGCCCTATACTTTTGAGTGCCTACTCTTCTAGGTAGTGCAGCTTCTCTTCCAAAACTTCTTGCAAGTTGTGTGGATTCTTCAAACAGTTTATCACACTCCGCATCTGAATTTCTACGCATGTCACTTAATTTAGTCGTTGCCGATGTTATGATTTCGTAAGCCTTTATTATATCTATGCAAAATATATTCACAAAATATGCAAAAAATATGCAAAAAAAAAAAAATGCAAAATATTCCAAATTTGTTGGCGATATACGAATCGAAAATGCAAAATATCAGAAGGATATGTCAATACTATTTAAAAAATCGTGTCACAAAAATGAAAAATTGGTGATTTCAAAAATCATCCGAAAAAATTGCCTAAATATATGAAAGGTAATTCCAAATGAAACCGACCCACTCTGAATATTTACATATGTAGATTTGGATGCAATTTTGCACGCGTATATTAAAAGACAATGCGGAATTAAAGTCTTTTACCATTTGACCAATTTCATAATGGTTTAGATTTTATAGGGGGCCAAATTTGGATATCTAAAATTTTTTTTTACAAATTTATCTATTTTGAAGTCGACATAACTTTTGAACGGAATATCAGATTTGAATGATATAATTACCATTTAAGAGATTTTAACATCCTCTCAAAGAATTATGTATTTAGTAACACATTTTTGTGTATTAAGGACGAAAATATCTTAAAAGATTTTAACATCCTCTCAAGAAATTATATATTAAGTAACACATTTTTGTGAAAATATCTTTAAACCTTGATTATCCTGAAAAGCGTATCTTAAATTTTTTTATTGTTATATTTTTCAAAGTTACCCAGATATTTTCCCAAAAAAATTAAACATTTCAGCATTGGTCTCCAAGGGTTACAAATAAAATATGAATTAATTAATATCTGTCAGTTCGACTGTATGGTGCTAAAGACAACTCAGGAAAGGAGTGACATAATGACGTAAAATTTCGTACGTATATGGGGTAGTTCTTTCTCAAGTGCCACAGGTCACAAACTAGATCTTTCTTAAATTCTCAGAAAATGTTTCCCTAGTATGTGGGAGCAATGACACACAAGAAGAAGAAGAAATAGACCCATCGTTTATTATACCGATCGACTTAGAATCACTTTCTGAGTTGATTTAGCTATGTCCGTCTGTCTGTCCGTCTGTCCGTCTGTGCATGTATTCTTGTAATCAAAGTACAGGTCGCAATTATGGTCCGATCTCGACGAAACTTTACACATATATTTTTTGGCCCAAGGACGATCCCTATTGAATTTGGTTAAAAGCGGTTCAGATTTAGATATAGCCCCCATATATATGTTAGCCCCGATTTGACATGTAAGCGCTGTAAAAACTCTATTTTATATCCGATCAGTATTAAATTCGGCAGAAAGAGGTTTCTTATTACATGAAGGAATACTGCCAAATTCGGAGGAAATCGGTTCGGATTTAGATATAGCCCCCATATATATGTTATCCCCGATTTCACATGTAACCGCTGTAAAAACTGTATTTTACATCCGATCAGTATGAAATTCGTCAGAAAGAGGTTTACTATTATATGAATGAACACTTTTAAATTTGGAAGAAATCGGTTCAGATTTAGATATAGCCCCCATATATACGTTACCCCCGATTTGACATGTGAGCGCTGTAAAAATGTTATTTTATATCTGATCAGTGCCAAAGTCTGCAAAAAGAGGTTTCTTTCTACACGAAGGAATACTGCCAAATTCGGAGAAACTCTGTTTAGATTTAGATATAGCACCCATATATATGTTACCCCCGATTTGACCTGTAAGCGCTGTAAAAACTGTATTTTATATCCGATCTGTGCGAAATTCGGCAGAAAGAGGTTTCTTATTACATGAAGGAATACTGCCAAATTCGGAGAAAATCGGTTTAGATTTAGATATAGCTCCCATATATATGTTACCCCCGATTTGACATGTAAGCGCTGTAGACACTGTATTTTATATCCGGTCAGTACGAAATTCGACAGAAAGAGGTCTTTTTACATGAATGAGTATTCAGGGAAGATCGGTTCAGATTTATATTAAAGCTCCATATATATGTAGGTTCCTCTTGATTTGGTATCAAACCGCTATAGAAGTTGTATTTTACTTCCGATCATTAAAATTTTCCAGAAAGATCTTTCTCAATTTAGGAACGAATAGTGCTTAATTTAGCGATTAACGAAAAGCGATTATCGTTTCCATTTACCAATTATTCCAAATTATTATGGCAATGACCCTTATCGCATTGTTAGGGAGGTGTAGGGTATTATATAGTCGGCCCCTCCCGACTTTCTGCCTTTCCTTACTGGTTTTTTTTATAAAAATGGACTATGTGAACTCTACCGATGGTGTAAATTTTGGAGTGGTCACAACTTTGGTTCGGAAGTTCAATTAATAACTGAAAATCTCTACCAAATTTCAAAGAAAAAATATTTGAAAAAAATCAACAAACAAAATATAGTAGAAAACACATACAAATATTTTTTTCTTTGTAATTTGGTGAAGATTTTCAGTTATTATAATGTAACTTCTGAACCAAAGTCTTCCCCACTCCAAAATGTACACCATTGGTAGAGTACATATGGACAATTTTTTATAAAAAATTTAAGGAAAAAAAATTAATCGATTCAGAGATATCTCCATTGATATTTTTAACTAGCTGGACCCGGTCCACTTCGTTGCCCCAGACTTCAGATTTCCGATCCCGTTCATTTTTGGACTAATTACGTAGACTGACACCAAATATATACACAGAGCCGAAAATACAATGATTTTTTTAACCATGTGTCTGGTTAAATTTTTCATGGTAAATGTTTGATTACGAAGACAAAAATAACCTTATATAAGTTCAAATGTACATGAAAAATGGTTAAGTTAACATTATATATGGTTGGTTTTTTTGAAAGAGAGGCAGAAAAATGTGCGAGATAAACAACAATTCGGCTCTGTTGTGGTCGACGTTTTTCAACTGCTTTGTGTTAGACGAAGTTGAGTATTAAGTTAAACGAAGTTGAAACGAATGCGACTGTCGTCATAAGAGAATTTATCTCGCTCATTGAAAACACCACCAAATGCCAGCTTCGGTGCTTGATCGAGTGCGGGAGTTCAGTTGGTGTTGAATAGTCGTTGGGACTGTTGTCGGAAGCTGTTGGTATAGAGGTAAGTAGTAAAACATTTTGTAAAGAACTACATTCATAAGTATGTATGTACATATGTGTATTTAAAAAGTGAAATAATAAAATATGTGTGTTAAAAATGTTAATAGTGTTTTGTGCCTGTTTAATTATAGTAAAGGCGAATGTAATATTAATATTATTTTTTGTGATTATGCCATTAAAATTGTGAAATTCAGTGGTTAAGAGTGGAAAAAAATATGTACACGCTGTCGCATTAACTGAGCATGAAAAAACAACAATGTATGTACGTAAGTATATGCAGCAGCAAGCAAACATACGGAGAGAAGTGATGTGTACGTGTGGGTATGTGTTCATCTTGTCTTTTCGTTTGAACACTTGTGGCTGCTACGCCGTACATACATACGTTAGTTTTTTTTGTTGTGCGATGTTGATACTGTTAAATGTACATACATACATATGTTGTTAGAAGTGCTTTCGTAATACCTACATACATACATATAAACGATGTTTTTGTTTTTTTCTTTTCAGTTGTTTCTTTTTCTGTGGCTTGCGGCTGCTTGTGCTGGGAGTCCGGCCTTGAATCTGTTGGTAAGTTGTGCCAATACTAGAAACTGTTGATAAGCTGTATCAATACTAGTTGTAGTGTGCGAAGTAATTACAGGAAAAGTGGTATGCATGCATACATTTGTTTATAATTTGCAACGGGCCAAAAGTGTAACACATTGAAGGAGTGATCTAAGACCATAAGTATGTTCAGCGCATATTAGTTTTGGGTCATTTTAAGTCGAATGAGATATGTCCGTCCGTCTGTCTGCTGGCTAGTGCGCACGATAACTCTCGAAAAGAGTAACCGATTCACTTCAAATTTGGTATACGGTAATATTTTTTCTATCTCCGGTTAAGTTCAAAGATGGGCCATATTGGTCCATTCCTTCTGGTACCTCCCACACAAAGGGTTAACATTTAGTGAAATATTGATTCTTTAATAACAACTATACCTTGGTCGGTTTACCCGACTGAAACTTTCTTACTTGTTTTTAATATACAATTCAGTGCACTTCCTTGAAGTATCATCCATTGACTTACCCAATCCTTGATTTTTATATCTATTCCGATTATGATTTTGGTGGGACATCGGCTTTCTATCAGATTGCCTTTGTTATTAATCTCCTCTCTCCTATAAGTTTGCCGTAAGATCGGACTAAGCGCAGTACCCCAAACTAAGTGCCTAACCGTCCTGGGCCCTTAATAATCGAAAGATTCAGGGAGTTTACGTGGACGGCACCTTTTGAGCGGGTACTGATCACATGTTGGTCAAGCACAGAAACGTAGGCACTTAACTTATAGTCACAGAGCAGATTTTTCTATCAGATCAGCCCATCGGGTAATGCTTATGCTCTTTGAACTACAGAATTTAGGTAAAAAGCCAAAAGATCTTCTTAGAATTGCACCCTTTTTTACATTTATACTTATATTTTCTAACCTTTTTCTTTTTTTTCTATTCAGGTGTTTCTTATACATATATATATTAACATATATTTTGTAAATAAAATAAAAAATAAAAATGCGAAAGTTAAATTTTTCTTGTTTTAATTGATATAAATATTAAAAATTATTGAAACAACTATGTTTCTGGTTACATGAAGTAACCACTAAATAGTTAAATTAACAATAAAAAAGGTTTCAATAACAATCTTCATAGTTAATAATATTAACAATTTCATTGTTAAATTGAACATGCATTGTTTCAATAAATTAACTATGAAATGTTAATATTAACAATTTTCATGGTTAAAAAATTCAAAAATGCATTGCTAAAGTAACAATTATTATTATAATATTAACAATTTCCATGGTTAAAAAATTCAACCATGGAATAGTTAAATTAAATATTATTATTGTTAAATACCAGTCAACAAGAAAATGTTCAAATTAACCGTATATAACGTAGACTCCAAATCATGTTTATTTATGGTTAAGTTAACCTTATATAAGGTTAATTTTTGGCTCAGTGTATGCACATAATTACATTGATCTCTCTAACAAATTGCTCAAGATATATCAAACACAAAATTTAATTGGCTTATATGGACGGGGCCACTCCCATTTGTCCGACCCCGCCCATTTTTGGACCAAGCACGTAGACTGCCACCTAATATATATGCACAAAATTAGAGTAATCTCGCTAATAATTTGTGCGAGTTATGTCAATTTCAAAATTGGGTTTATTTTGGCGGGGCCACGCCGATTGGTCCAATCCCGCCCATTTTTACACCAACCAATTAGACTACCACCTAATACATATGCAAAAATTACAGCACTCTCGCTAACAAATTGTGCAAGATATGTCAATTTAAAATCTTTGTTTATATGGGCGGGGCCACGCCCATTCGCCCAATTCCGCCTATATTTGGACAAATCACGAAGACTACCTCCAGATACATGGCACAAAATTACAGCACTCTCGCTAACAAATAGTGTAAGATATCTCAATTTAAAAATTTGGCTTATATGGGCGGGGCCACGCCCATTGGCCGATCCCGCCCATTTTTGGACCAATTGAGTAGACTACCACCTAATACATATGCATAACATTACAGCACTCTCGCTAACAAATTGTGCAATATATATCAATTTAAAAATTTGGTTTATAAGGGCGGGGCCACGCCCATTGGTCCAATCCCGCCCATTTTTGGACCAATCACGAATACTGCCACCAGATACATATGCACAAAATTACAGCTCTCTCGCTAACAAATTGTGCAAGATATCTCGATTTCAAAATTTGGCTTAAAGGGGTGGAGCAACGCCCAGTAGTCCGACCCCGCCTATTTTTGGACCAATCACGTAAGTCGCCAACAGATATATATAAACAAAATTACAGCTCTCTCGCTAACAAATTGTGCAAGATATCTCAAATTCAAAATTTGGCTTATATGGGCGGGGCCATGCCCATTGGTCCGATCCCGCCCATTTTTGGACCAATTAAGTAGACTACCACCTAATACGTATGCACAATATTACAGCACCCTCGCTCACAAATTGTGCAATATATGTCAATTTAAAAATTTGGTTTATAAGGGCGGGGCCACGCCCATTGGTCCTATCCCGCCCATTTTCGGACGAATCGCGTAGACTGCCGCCAGATATACAAGTACAACATTACAGCACTCCAGTTAAAAAATTGTGCATGATATCTCAATTTCAAAATTTGGCTTATATGGGCGGGGCCACGCCCATTCGTCTGATTCCGCCCCTTTTAGGACCAATCACGTAGGTCGCCAACATATATATTTACCCAAAATTACAGCTCTCTCGCTAACAAATTATGCAAGATATCTAAAATTCAAAACTTGGCTTATATGGGCGGGGCCACGCCCATTGGTCCGATTCCGTCCAATCACTTAGAGTGCCACCAGATACATATGCACAAAATTACAGCTCTCTCGCTAACAAATTGTGCAAGATATCTCAAATTCAAAACTTGGCTTATATGGGCGGGGCCACGCCCATCGGTAGAATGGTAGAGTTTCTTCATCCATGAACCAACATTGCCGAATTTGAAGAAAATCGGTTGAGATTTAGCTATAGCTCCCATATATATGTTTCGTCCGATTTTGCTCTTTAGTCCTGTAGAAGCTGTATTTTACATCCAATCGTTTTTATACCCTACACCACACTGTGGTACAGGGTATGATTTAAGTATAAAATGTCCCAAAAGTAAATTTATGTAAACAATTTATACATGAATTACAAAATTTATATATCAGAGTTATTCAATATTACGAGAGTGGTGTAGGGTATTATATAGTCGGCCCCGCCCGACTTTAGCCTTTCCTTACTGTTTTTTTTAATTCTTAACATAAATATTGTGACGTCCCGTTCTGCGGATTTTTTTCTTCCTTTTTATTCAAATAATCTACAAAATATATTAACAAACTTGCATGTTAATTTCAGAAATTTTACATGGAATTAATATGAAAAAATCTCAATAACCGTTCTACGAATTTTTGAGTTAATATGTGACATTTTGCATCGAAAACGCATGGGAAAATTTTCAATAAACGGCGTACAAATTTGATTTTGAAGAGTTTTGTTTTTGGAGAAATGTAATTTCTGATCTACTTTGAGATCCTGTCGCTCCATTTGTATGATATGATACAGAAGACCCTTAATTTTCAACACAGATTTATTTCCAAAATGTTCATAATTCCGCCACTGTGCATTGCTGGCCTTTAAATGGATGCGCCACAGCGCCAAAGGGATTCAGTTGCAGGCAGAGGGCCATCAAGGCGAGTCCAACAAAAAAAAAAAAAACAACTTAAGTAGGAAAGGAAGGAAACCAGCCAAGGAAGCGTGAAACGTGACGTGAGACTTGCTCTCTCTCTCGAAATATATGATGTTTCAAACAAAGTATAAATATTTTAATAACAAAATAAAAATGTTGCTGTTAATATTAATGTGGGCATTAATGTGGCAGCCCAGTGTTTATGGTAAATCATCATCGTCAACATATGATGAAGATTCGAATGGTGTTGCCGTTTATGCGTCCGGAGCAGGTCCTGCCAATGATGCCGATGATGGCTTTGATGCCAACCACAATATGATAGAGGAGGATACGGATACAACGGCAAAAAGCAGGACACTGACAATGAAAACCACCACCACTGACACGGCATATGAAAACAACAGTAACAATGCTGCGATTTATGGTCATATTAATGAAAACGATAATAATTCCAATAAATTACAACAAAACATATCGGGTGAAGGCAACCAGAGGCAGCCCTCTGTGAAAGGGCAGATATCCGAGCATCCACCACCAGTGGAGCAAGTCACTGTGGCCAAAGATCAATTAAATGAAACGAACTACGAAATCACCCCGGGAGACCGAAACAGGGACTCGCAATGCAAGGACCTACTCAATGAGAATAGCGGCTTAAACGACTCTGCCTCGACAATGGACTGTGATGACAAAGTAAATGTTAATCATAATATTACAAAGGTCACAAAGGATGCAGGACATGCAGATATGAATAATGAAGAAACCGATGAAGAAGTCGAAAAGGCAGAAAAAGATTTAACCTCATTTCTTCAAGCCCAATTAATTCGCCAGTTTGCTTTGCAGTACAAGAAGATATCGCGTATGACATTATTCTCTTGCCAAATGCCAACTTGTCAGGATAATGCATGTGAAGATAATAACAATAATAATAATGATAATATGCCAAGACACACTCGGCGCAATAAGCAGACGGTGAAGTTATTGGAACAATTATTTTCACAGGACTCCAATCAACTTAACACTGGTGGTCTCCTGCTGAAAATCGTTCAAATTGATCATTTAATTCCCAAAAGTGGTGCAAACTACAATCCCATAAGGCAGCGAGGTCGTGTAGAGCGGACAGATAGTCGCAATGCGGGAGGTTCCACCGGGCGCACTACGCTCTCCAATCCAAATTGGTTGGATCAAATCTTACGTGCTGAATATTTAAGTCAAATTGTTGTGGTTGATCTATCTTGCGGATTGGCCAGTCGTCGTCTTCTGGAAATGGTGAGTTCCTTCGTAGCCTTTCTTATATATACAAATGGCCTCATTCTTTTGAATCATCAGTAGTCCAGTTACAGTGAATTTAGTCCAATCATAATTATACCCTCACTTTAGTGTGACGAGGGTATATATCATTTGCTACGGAAAAAAGTGTAACACATCGAAGGAGTGATCTAAGACCCTAAGTATGTTCGGAGGAAATCCGTTTTGGGTCATTTTAAGTCGAATGAGCAATGTCCGTCCGTCTGTCTGTCTGTCTGTCTGCCTGTCTGTCTGTCTGTCTGTGTGTCTGCTGGCTGGTGCGCACGATAACTCTCGAAAGGAGTAACCGATTGACTTCAAATTTGGTATGTGGTAATATTTTGATCTATCTCCGGATGAGTTTGAAGATGGGCCATATTGGTCTACTCCTTCTGGTACCTCCCACACAAAGGGTTAAAATTTACTGAAATATTGATTCTTTAATAACTTCTATACTACTTATTCGAATCTTTTGAAATTCTGCACATAATATTAGTATATTAGTCGCTATTAACTCGAGAAAAATGGGTGAAGTTGGCATGTCCGTTTTGGTACCTCCCACACAAATGGACCATTTTGCATCAAAATTTAACTGCTTATAACTTTAATACAAGTGCATAAAAATGCTTGAAATTTTCTACAGTATAATGTTTTTGTAGCGCCTATAGTCCGGTAAAAAAATGGGCATTATTGTACAGCCCCTTTTGGTACCTCCCACACAAATGGACCGTTTCGTACCAAAAGTAAACGGCTTGTAACTTTAATACCAGTGCATACAAATACTTGAAATTTTGTACAGTGTAATGCTGTTATAGTGCATATTGTCCTGTAAAAAGTGGGCGTTATCACCCCGCCTCTTTTTGTACCTCCCACACAAAATGACCAAATCATACCAAAATTACATAGCTCGTAACTTTAATATACCAGTGCACATAAACGCTTATAGTTCAGCACAATGCAATGTATTTAAGAATGTACTGTTTACCGAAAAATATGTGTATTTGGAAAACCCCTTCTGGTACCTCCCACACAAATTGACAGATTTATTGGCGTATTGTTATATATTACATTACTCACAAAGTGAGGGTATACCTTAGTCGGTTTACCCGACTGAAACTTTCTTACTTGTTTTTATTTTACCATAGCTGAATTTTAGTAAAAACATAGCATTTATCACATAATAATATTTACAAGTTATGACAAACTAAAGTCTGTGGAGTCGACTAAAGAATACCTGATTCCAGTCTGTTGGTAATGAACTAGCATGAATTTGAGTTTTAATATAAGAAATCTTGTCTCATTAAAATTTCCTATAAATCGGCTAGAAAATATGACTTCTCCAGGGCCTATATCTAAATGTGATCCGATTTCTTCAAATCCAGCAGAGGTGGTTCTTTCAAGTAACGCTTGCAGCCGAGTCGGGAGATACAGGGAAAGGTCGTAGTAAAACTGCTTACTCAATTTATAATTTCGCGATAGCTTTTCTTTTTCAGAGGACTTTTAAAAATTCAAGGACAACAATTTTCAAATAATTTATCTCACACCCATTACAATACGAATAACATCGATGTGTATGTATATCAAATGAATGAGGAAAAATTCTAATATTCATTAACATTTTAGGTATAATTTTCTAAGAACAAGGAATATTAGAAATGTTCTTTAAAGATTTATTTTTGAAATTCCGCAAAAGTTTTGGGTAGACAAAACTGAAAAACAAATATTAAAGAACAACAATTATGCACAAAAAATAATTCAGACTTTGTGATACCGCTTGACTATATTTGGCAATAATGTTTTTCAGTAACAATGTTTGGCAAAATTTTAGCCAACGTAAATCACAACAACTTTTGTGAATATATCAATACAATATGAACGTGTCACACTAAATAGCTCAAAAAACAAGTATTTAGTATTTCACTATTATGTAACAACATTTTTTTGGTGTATTATTGAGGCCAATATTTTTGTGGAGCATATTAACCCTCTAGCTTCCCCATATAACTGTAATTTTTGGCTCTATTTTAACAAATTGTAAAAAATACCCCTTAAAATGTGGAGAGCGGGGATGAAATGTTCTACCCTTCACCATGGATTGCATACAATTTAATGACTGTAAAAATCTTTGAATATGGAGCGAATCATGAAACGACCCTTTTTGTTTAAGTAAATTATTAAAAAAACGAACGCTGCAATTTTTAGGCCGCAAACTCTTCACCAGAAAAATGTGGTATTTATGGCTTAAAATAGCTTTTTGGGAGCTACATCTACACGGGGACTACAACAAAATAAAATTTTATTTGTATACATTTTATTGAGATGAATTCTTGCCAAAATAGGATATAAACTGCAAAGTTTCAGCTAAATTTCTTAGAAAATGTGGTGGTTATGGCTTAGATATGCCTTTTTGGGAGCGACATCTATAGGAGGACTATAATAAAATATGAACTGATTTAAAAAAAATGTACTGCAATGAATTCGTGTCTTAATTAAATACAAACTGCAAAGTTTCAGTGAAAATGCTTAGAAAATATGTTATTTATGGCTTAAATACGTATATTTTGGAGCGACCTCTATAGGGAGTGTACAAAATATGAACCGATTTGTAAATTGCTGTGAAGAATTCTTGTCAAAATATAATACAAACTGCAAAGTTTCTGCTTTAAAAATGTGGTATCTATGGCTCAAAAACAGTATTTTGGAGAGACCTCTATAGGGGAGCTATATCAAAACATTGATCGATATGGCCCATTTGCAATCCCAAACAACCTGCAACTATAAGAAATATTTATACAAAATTTGATCAACATAGTTACTGTAGCGTGATTAAAACAGACAGACATGGCTAAATCGTCTTAGAATTTTATGTCGATTAAGAATATATATACATACTTTATGGGGTCTCAGATCAATATTTAGGGGTGTTACTAACGGAGTGACAAAATGAATATACCCCCATCCTATGGTGGTGGGTATAAAAATATTGGTCATACATTTTTACTATATGTGTCAGAAAACACCAAAGCTCAAAACTTAACACAAACACCAAAAAAAGGTCACGAGCCAAAAATGTGACACATCGAAAGAGTGACCTGAGACCCTAAGTATGTTCGGCGCAAATCCGTTTTATGGCATTTTAAGCCATTGGATGTCCGTTCGTCTGTCTGGCTGGAGCGCACGATAACTTTCGAAAGGAGTAACGGATGGACTTCAAATTTGGTCAAAGTTCGAAAATGGGCCATATTGGTCTACTCCTTCTAGTACCTCCCCCACAAAGGGTTAATATTTAGCGAAATATTGATTCTCTAATAACATCAATATACTGGAAAACATTGTACTAACTTCCTTATTTCATGATATGTCCTTTCACAGGACTTTAAAAATTACAAGGGTACAAATTTTGATCTTTACACCTACTGCAATGTGAATAACATCAATATAAACGGGGCAAAATCACTTTTTTGATATGTTTGAATAAAGATATTTGGAACACAAATTTAGAAATATATACGAGTTACGAGTATATATTTTTGAGAAAAACTATTTTATTTAATAATTTTCTAAAATAAAATATGCTTTTACAAATAAAATTTTCTTAGGGAATTTCTCGAAATATATTTTATGTAAAAATACTTTCAAAACTTTGCTGACTTTTTTGAACTTATGTTTTGATTTTTCCTTAGATTCGAACAATTCCTTTTGTTGCAAAGAAATCACTTTAAATTTCTGAATATTTCAAGACATCGTTTGTTCATGTTATCCAAAATTATACAATTTCGGTTGTAAAGTATTTTTACAAACATTAAAAATTTGTCAAAAAGGACAATGAATTGCTGACAAACTTAACACAATTAATGTATCTGTTCAAAGGTGACACCGCACTTTTGAACATCAGTGTGAGATGTCCACTGCTGCGCGGCATTATATGTGTAGGTGTATAAATGCGAATGCATTTATATGCCCATACATGCGTAACCTATGCACTCATCACTCTAAAGCACTCATTACACGCACTCATTACTCTAATTTCCCTTTTGCTTATTTGTTTGTTTACTTGTCGCTTGCCATCTGTAGCTTAACGAAAGTCGTTAAGTGAGCTTAGAAGAGATAGATGACAAGCACAAGTAATCAGTCTTTTACCGATCCTCGAAATAAACTCGTGCGCCTCTCCCCCGTAATAAGTGATAAAAGTGTTAGAAAAAATACAAGTGCTAACCTCTGAATTAAACATTAAAGAAGACCATTTTGTTAAACCATTTTTAAATAAATAAAACCAAACACATATAACTTCACAGTTAATAAATAAACAAAAATCATTAAAATTGTTAATATACAAATAAACACCACATTAATCACATTGTCACACACACACTCGTACATTTTTACACATATCGAATTAAAACATTGAATTAAACAAAATTGCAATAAAACCCTAAAACCTGAAATTTAAACTGTAACCAATTGAAGTTTTTATTTTGGAAGGCAACAAACAAAACCTTAGCTTCACGAATAAACATTTGGTCCTATGCGAACCGGATAAAAAAGTGTGTTTTTTTAAATAATTAAAAAACAAAAAATTAAACAGTGTATACAAAAAAGTGATTCGAAAAAATATTTAAAAACACCGTGAGCATTGGGCAAGACCGGTTAATATAAACAAAAAATCGGTTCGGCGCGAATTAAACAAAAAAAATCAAAGTGACTCAAGAAAAAAGTGACCCACAAAACCAGTGACCCAAACATTAAAAGTGACCGAACACAACCTAAACAACATCACGCTTGAACCCCTAGAAGGAAGGAAGAACCAGCGACACACTCCAACAACACCAGGTACCCCAAATACATAAAAGGATCAAAGTGAGTACCCAAAAAAGTTGTACAAGTAGCGTTTGTTACATAGGGTGCCAAAACCATTTTTTTTCGAACTCCGCCATATTGATATATGAAGGAGATTTTGGCGGGTCTGGCCCTATGTACGACGCTGGCTTGGTTTTTGCCTTTTACATATATACAAAAACAACTGAATACTTAACTGCAGTTAGCTTGCACTTATATACATATATACTTATATACTTTGATATACATACTTACATAAGTGCAGTTAGCTTGCAGTTACATACCTACACACTGCTGCACATACATACCCTTCTACATATATACTAACCTCTTGCATAACCTACATGCATTCTAACCTCTGAAAGTTTTTTGACGATTTTTTCGGTAACAACGCGCGACTTTACTGTTTTCTAGTTATCGAAACTTTAGGAAAATAGCGACCCAACCTTTTTGAAAACCCTTCGATAATTTGTTCAAATAATTTATTACGCATTCTGATGAATTTTTCTGAAAGCCAGCGGCTAGTCGAGTCGATTTATGCCATCAAGTTATTTTTAAGATAAGATTATTAAGATAAGAGTATTAAGATACGATTATTAAGATAAGATTATTAAGATTTGTTTCGGACGCGCGGACGGACAAACATTGACTTATTCCGAAAACCTCAGCAAGAATTCCAGATAATTTTGTGCTGAATAACGCGTGGACGGACAACTTTCTTGCGAAACAAAAGAGCGAAAATTTCTTGAATTTTTTCGGCTGCTTAAATGGCGGTTATATTTATTAAGCTTACTTTTATTCTTATTACTATTATTATTAGCTGCTTAAAAGAAAAAAAGGAAAGATTTTTATTGGCTCGACTCATCCGCTGACTGGCTTGAGAACCCTACAAATTACTTCGTGATTTTTGGGTACTTTAAACATCAAGTTTGCAACTTAGAAAAAAAAATATTTTTTTTGCCTTCTTTATATACGATTTTCTGAGGGAGAAATCGACCGTATGATATTAGCTGATGCTTTGGAGACGCTAAAATCAATCCCAATCAATAAATTAAAAAGAAAAAATAAATTTATTTTTTTTGCTTTAGAAAATACGTGTTCCAACTTTTTGAACGACCCTCGTATTGCCTTAGATTCAATAGAAAAACCCTTTTGAAAAATGTCAAAAAATTTACGATTTTTTAATCTCTTTTACCATTAATATGTGTTTCCAACCGATTTGAAGCGAAAATCTTGATATATTTGATAAAAAAGTTCCTGTGCCGACACTTTCAACTCGATGCATACCAGACAATAAGTAGCGGATTTTTTTTCGTTGGTTTCTCGTTGTCTTTTCATTCGTTTTCACTTCTTGCCTTGATTAGGGAACCCAAAGGTTAATGTACCACTGGTTTTTTTTGTGAAGTAGAAAAAAAGGGAGAAGTAGGAAAACATAATTTCAGCCGTAAAGAAAGGAATGAAAGAACATATGGTTTGATGGTTGATGGGTTCGGACGGACATTTCGGCAAAAGCTAAACAGAACTAACACAATAATTTACATTTATTGAAATTTATTTTTATTATTGGAAATTACACATTAATAGCAAAATAAATGTGCACAAAAATTTATTAAGTGGTAATTTTTTGGAAATTGCACTTTACTACGAAAAATAAATTGACTCAAAAATTTATTAAGTGCTAATTTTTGTAAATTACACTTTGCTACGAAAAATTAATTTGCTCGGAAATTTATTAAATGCTAATTTTTGGAAATTACACTTTGCTACGAAAAATAAATTTGCTCAGAAATTTATTAAATGCTATTTTTTGGAAATTACATTTTACTACGAAAAATAAATTTGCTCGAAAAATTTATTAAGTGATAGTTTCTTGGAAGAAACACCTTTCTACAAAATTTGGGATTTTTTTTTTGAAAAAAAAAAACAATTTCTTACGAAGTTTGTTTTTTTTGTTTGTTATAATTTTGCAAAAAAAAAACACTTTCCTACAAAATTTGTCGTTTAATTCGATCGAATTTTTTCTGATAGAAGATTCACCTTCCTACGGGTTTTTTGTTTTGTTAAAGAAGAGTTGATTGGTAATTTTTTGAGAGTACACTAGCCGACAAAGAATTACTTTCGTCCAAATTTTTATTTATATAATTTTTTTTCTCCAAAAGACCCAAGTCTATAAAAATTATTATCGCTAAAATTTCTTACTTTTCGCACAAACGACACAAGTTCAAAATAAACTGCCATTATTTATATCTATTCGTGAAAAAAAAACAAAGTCGGACTGTAAAAGATTGGCCCCCTTTCAACAAATATTAACGTTTTTCTGAAATTATTTTGCAAATATTGGCAAAGTAAATTTTTACAGAAATTGTTAAGAGAAAATCTCAATTTTAAAAGTTTCTTGAAATTTTAGCCAGTTTAAAATTTGACAAAGAAAATATTTAAGAAGGAGGAAATATGGATAAAGTTTTACGTGATAAATTTGTAAATTGCGTAAATGACCTGATAGACTTTGAGAGTGGTTACTCTGCTACTAGCACCGATGATAATATTCACTCATTAGAAGTGACACGTGTAGAATTGAACTCTGTTTGGGATCAAGTGAAAAGGGCCTATTTAGATTGTAGAGACCGTGTTCCCGAAAAAGATGAGGCCCCAATCGATAAATCAAAGTTGAGGACCCATTATAAAGAGGCATTAGAGACATACAAACGATGTTTAAGCGCAGTAAATGGAGAAATTTTAGCACTAACCGACGAAAGGCAGCAGGAAAAATTCGAACGTGAATCGGAGACCCGAAAGAAGGAAACAGTTGAGCCAAACAACCATATATCGTTACGTTTACCACCATGCGACACCGACACATTTCATGGAGGATACAGCGCTTGGCCTACTTTTCGGGATTTGTTTTCGGCCTTGTACAGAAATAATTCTAGACTTAGTAAAGTAGAAAAACTTTTCCATCTAAAACAAAAAGCCGCGGGGGAGGCACGGGAAATTATTAGTAACGTACCACTAACAAATGAAGGTTTTGATCTAGCATGGAAGAACTTAGAAACCAGATACGAGAATAAACGAATGCAAGTAAATGAACAACTAAAGACTCTACTTAGTTTACCACAAGTTTCGGCAGATTCAGGATCTTCGATCCAAAAACTTCAACGCACTATTGATGGTTGCGTTCAGACACTAGAAACACTCAAGGTAGATGTAAAGGGGTGGGACCCAATTTTAGTTTACCTCACTTCTACGAAACTGCCGAGAAATTTCTTAGAAGAATTTGAAAACGGTTTGGAAGACTGTTCCATACTGCCGTCTTGGAAAGATTTGAATGAATTTTTGACACACAAGTTCAAAACTTTAGAATCTGTAGGAAATATTAAGCCCCATTTCTCCAAAAATAATCAGCCTAGACCCGATTATAGTAGGAAGGAAAATAGGGTTAAGTCATTTCAAACCAATGTTGCGCAACAGACTCAAAGTTCGCAAAGAAGATTCAACAATAGCAACAGATTTAGCACATCTACGCAACCTAGTAGTCGTACAAATGGACCGAGTTGCCAAATTTGCAAGGCAAACCATTTGTTACGAAATTGTCCACAATTCCTTGAGAAAAACGTGAATGATCGCATTCACTTAGTAAAACTTCACAATCTTTGTTACAACTGCATCACTTCGGATCATGGTGTAAGAGATTGTAAGAGTCGTTTCACGTGTAGGGAATGTAATCAAAGACATCACACTTTGTTACATAAGGGTAACGAGGCCCGACCTACAAATTCACAACCGGTTAGAGATGACGTACGACCTAGTACCAGTGCGGCAGCTCTAACCACCCTAGTACAATCCACTCCTAGTTTACAGTCCACACCTAGTTTTCAAACTCCTAGTATAACGACTCTAACTCTCAAGGAAAATTCACAACTTAGCCAGCAGCAATCGAAGGAAACACTACTCTTCACAGCGATTGTTCAAATTTAATCTAGAGGGCAGCGATATGACGCACGAGCGATTATCGACCCTGGATCTCAATCAACATTTATTTCAGAGAAGATTACAAACCAATTGAAGCTTCCAACTAGGAAGAATCTTGTTCATGTTACCGGTTTAAGTGAAACCGTTTCAGAAACTTCAACAAAAGCTTGTCTTTTTAACCTTTGTTCTCGTACAAACCCTAGTTTTGAATTAGAAGTTTGGGCACCCGTTTTGAAGTCCCTTCCTTCTAATTTGCCGTCGCGCACCCTAGATAAAAATCAACATAGAGAAACAACCCCACTCGAGTTAGCAGATCCTCGTTTTTACGAAAGCCGACCCATAGATCTTCTGATAGGTTTAGACATAGGACCCTTAATTTACACAGTAGGAGCTCCAATGAAATCTATAGGATCTTTACTAGCGCAAAGCACCGTTTTTGGCTGGATAGTGGGCGGATCCCTTGAAAAATCAAACACAAATGATAGGAAAATTTCACTTTACAATACAGTTTCGATAGAGAAAATTCTCACACGTTTTTGGGAGGTGGAGGAGACCCCAAAAAAAGTTTTGAGGTCAGCAGAAGACACCTTTTGCGAAACAAATTTCAAAAATACAACGCGAAGAAATGAAGATGGACGATATATTGTCACGATGCCGTTCAAATCTTGTGCTGAACTTGGAGCATCTCGAAATATCGCAATGGCGCAATTCTATCGAATGGAAACAAAGATGCAAAAAACGCCCGAAATCAAATCTCAATACGACGCAGCGATAATGGAATATTTGGAACTTGGACACATGCGGAAACTGAGACCCCAGGAAATCGAGAAGACCCCTCACTACTATTTGCCACATCATGCAGTTATTAAACCAGATAGGGTTACTATTAAACTTAGGGTAGTTTTCAATGCGTCAAGTCCCACATCAAATAGGAAAAGTCTTAATGACATTTTACATCCAGGGCCTATTCTTCAACAGGATTTAGTATTGCAGATTTTAAAATGGAGGTTTTTTAAATACGTATTTAACGCGGACGTTACCAAAATGTATCGTCAAGTACAAATCGACCCAAGTCAGGCCCCATTTCAAAGAATTCTTTTTAGAAGATCAGCAAATGACCCAGTTGAAGACTTTGAACTTTCGACAGTCACTTTCGGAATTAATTGCGCCCCATTTCTAGCTCTTAGGACCCTAATTCAATTGGCAGAAGATGTTAAAGAAACATACCCATTAGGTTCTGAAATTATAAAACAAAATTTATATGTCGACGACGTTTTAGCTGGAGGTCACACTGTAGAAGAATCCCTTAAGTCTATGAAAGAATTAGTAGCAGCCATGGACTCAGCAGGTTTTGAATTGAGAAAATGGAGCTCAAACGACCCCAATCTACTTCGCGATCTGCCACCTGACTCACTCTTGCCGGTCAATTGGTTGGAGATTTCGGAAGGAACTTCAACGAAGACTCTAGGTATACGATGGAACATTTCGGCTGATAACTTTACGTTCACCTCACCACCCACGGAAGAAAGGGAATTATGCACCAAACGAGAAGTCCTTTCAACAATTGCCAAATTTTTTGACCCATGTGGATGGTTGGCTCCAGTAATCATCGTAGCAAAGCTTATCATGCAACAAGTCTGGCTGGATAAAGTAGATTGGGACGACGCGTTGAAGCCCATCACTCGAATGAATTGGAAGAATTTCATTAAAAATTGTCCTTCAATAGATTCAGTTGCAGTACCCAGGTGGATCAGATTCAAACCCTCAAGTAAAATTGAAGTACATGGTTTTTGTGACGCTTCAGAAAGCGCTCACGCCGCGACTCTTTATGTTAGAGTAGAACATTTAGATCAAACAGTCGACACGTTTCTTTTGGCAGCGAAAACTCGAGTAGCACCCATCAAAAAAATATCTCTGCCTAGATTAGAATTATGCGGAGCCGTTCTCTTAGCAAAATTAACCACAGCGGTGGTTCCCAACTTACAAATTGAAAATATTTCAACACACTTTTGGACCGACTCAACGATCGTGCTAGCATGGCTCAAAAAACCACCGTGTTCATGGAGTGCCTTTGTAGGAAATAGAATTTCAGATATTTTAGATAATGTAGGCAACGAAAATTGGAAGCACATAGATTCAGAAAGCAACCCAGCTGATGTAGCCAGTCGAGGATGTTCGCCAAATGATTTGCAGTCACATCATTTGTGGTGGACTGGACCCCAGTGGCTGAAGTTTCCAAAAGACCGATGGCCTAGACACGACATTATGAGCGACACAGAGTTAGAAGCAAAGGCAGTTAAAGTTTTCGCGACCGCAACAGTTGAAGATCCTTTGGATAGATTTTCTTCTCTATCTAGGGCATACAAAGTCTTAGCATTTGCGATTCGTTTTTGGCGAAATACCGGCGTCAATCGGACCCGACTTAGAATTTCTTCAGCAGAAATCACCCACGGTGAAATCCAAGATATCAAAGATCGTCTTATTGTTTTAACACAAAAACATTATTTCGCAGAGGAGTATTTAGCGTTAACCCAAAAGAAAAGACTCTCACCGAGTAGCAGTCTTTTATCTCTCAATCCATTCATTGATTCAAAAGGAATCATTAGGGCAAATGACCGCCTTGTTCAGTCCCCAGCACTTACATATAACGAGCGCCATCCCATTCTTATCCCATACGAATCGAGATTAGCTCTTTTGTTAGTAGAATTTATTCACAAAATTACCATGCATGGCGGAAATCAACTCATGACTCGAGTAATCAGGTCTGAATTTTGGATATTTAAATTGAAGCCCTTAATCAAGAAGGTAATTCATAATTGTCGAACTTGTGTTTTGTATAAACACCAGACTCAAACGCAAATTATGGCCTCACTTCCGCCCCAGCGAACTATGCTGACTCGACCTTTTACCAACACAGGAGTAGATTTTGCAGGACCCTTCAACATAAAGAATTTTACAGGAAGAGCTTGTTTAATAACAAAGGGTTATGTTTGCGTCTTCGTTTGCTTTTCCACAAAAGCAATTCACTTAGAACCCACTAGTGATCTGTCAACTCAGTCCTTTTTAGCCGCTTTATCGCGTTTTATCGGGCGACGTGGATGCCCAGCAAAGGTTTACTCTGATAATGGTACCAATTTTGTAGGAGCAGCCGAATTGATAAAGAAAGATAGGCGAGAATTTATGGAAACTCTGAAAAGAGACGCAACCCAAAACAACATTTATCAAAATTTAGAATGGAGTTTTATTCCTCCAGGTGTCCTTCATATGGGCGGATTATGGGAGGCGGGAGTTAAATCATTCAAAACACATCTACGAAAATTTATACCGCAAATGAATTTTACCTTTGAGGAATTCTCGACCATTTTAGCGAGAATTGAAGCCTGTCTTAATTCTCGACCCCTAAGTCCAGCCAGCGACGACCCTTCCGACTTACATCCTCTCACCCCAGCTCATTTTCTGATTGGTACTTCAATTTTGACCCCAACTGAACCCGATGTTTCTGACGATAACATCACCCTTGCCAATAGATGGAAGCGATTAAAAATTATTTCTCAATATTTTTGCCAAAGATGGAAAACTGAGTATTTGAATGAGCTGCAACGTCGATATAAGTGGAAGTACCAAACAGAAAATTTGAAAGAAGATGATTTGGTTGTAATTAAAGATGAGAGATTGGCCCCGACTGAATGGAAATTAGGTCGTATAGAAAGAACTTACCTTGGAACTGATCTGAACATTAGGGTCGTAGATATTCGGACAGCACACGGAGTAGTTAGTAGACCGATAACGAGAATCGTCAAACTGTTTTCAGATTGACTTACAATTTATTTTTATGTAGAAGAACTTGGTACTCACATCTCTTCTATTATAGATAAGGTTTCTCAGTTGCCTAGTCCAACCCAGCGTCGTGACTCATCCAACTCACGAAGTACCGTTATACAACACGAGGAGAGCTCATATACCCTGAAGACAGATGCTGTGGTATCCAGTACCCTACAACTTCGACCCTACTAAGACCCGCCATCGCATTTCCATCAACATTTATTGTTCAAGCCTTGGATCCGGGACAGGCCCCAAAACTGGATGGGGCTTTCATCCACGGAAGCCACATGAGCTGCAGTTCTAGATTAAGCTAGTCTAAGATAGAATAATCTACACTATATCACGGGGGGGGGGGGAGAATGTTCAAAGGTGACACCGCACTTTTGAACATCAGTGTGAGATGTCCACTGCTGCGCGGCATTATATGTGTTACATGCGTAACCTATGCACTCATCACTCTAAAGCACTCATTACGCGCACTCATTACTCTAATTTCCCTTTTGCTTATTTGTTTGTTTACTTGTCGCTTGCCATCTGTAGCTTAACGAAAGTCGTTAAGTGAGCTTAGAAGAGATAGATGGCAAGCACAAGATCCTCGAAATAAACTCGTGCGCCTCTCCCCCGTAATAAGTGATAAAAGTGTTAGAAAAAAATACAAGTGCTAACCTCTGAATTAAACATTAAAGAAGACCATTTTGTTAAACCATTTTTAAATAAATAAAACTAAACACATATAACTTCACAGTTAATAAATAAACAAAAATCATTAAAATTGTTAATATACAAATAAACACCACATTAATCACATTGTCACACACACACTCGTACATTTTTACACATATCGAATTAAAACATTGAATTAAACAAAATTGCAATAAAACCCTAAAACCTGAAATTTAAACTGTAACCAATTGAAGTTTTTATTTTGGAAGGCAACAAACAAAACCTTAGCTTCACGAATAAACAGTATCGATACATTTTCTGGATACTTATAATAGTCCCATATACAACATGTTGGAAACAGCTGTGGAAAATAGTCATTTATATACTCTGAACTTACACCTAGTATATATAGAGAAAGTTATGCTTAAGTACAACGAAGACAGATTACCGAAAAAATTGACTACAATTCTTTTACAAAAAGAAGCTTTTTGGGTACCGAAAATAAAAACATTATCCAGAAATCTCAACGTAAATTGGCCAAATAGGGTAGTTGAGAATGAATGGGCGTTATGTAGAGAAACATATTAGGATGAAAACAAAGATTTGTTTAGAACAACATCTTCCCAAATAGAAAACATTTGTCGGTACCAAAAAATATATATTTAGAGTTGGGACAATATAAAATATCAATAGAAAGGTGAGCATTTCTGCTATTCATTAAAGTTTTTCGACAAATTTTCGAAGGACAAGGGAAATTAAATATGTCTTTTTGAACGTTTATCCTTAAAAGTTTTGGGTTCAACAGTTTCATTAAACAAAAATACAAATGTATAGAAAATAATTTCTGAAATAAAATCGCTTGTGTACACTGATAGAAAAACCGTTAATCACCATGACGAATCAGTTTCGTCAATATATCTTCGTACTGGTGACGAAAAGTTTCGTACATGCGATGTTTTTGTACGTCAATAGCACAAACGCGATCATCAACCCATGTTTTTGGTGGTTTCAAAATTTGTTGAGGGTTTCATTACCACGACGAAAAGATTTATTTGACCATTTTTCTTAAAATATATTGAAACGAAGCAATCAATTTATAGTGCTTAAATGTATTGTTCTATATGCGCTCTGATTATCTTAGTTAAATAATTTGTTGTAAAAGTTTAATTTAATTTGTAAAAGCGTTAAGTTCGGCCATGCCGAATCTTATATAGCCTCCACCATGGATTGCATACAATTTTATTACTGGAAACATCTTTGGATCTGGAGCAAATCATGAAACAATCCTTTTTGTTTAAGTAAATCATTAAAAAACGAACGCTGCAATTTTAAGGCCGCATATTCAAAATTCAAAATTCATATTCAAAAATGGTGTTTGTGGCTTGAAATTGTTTTTTTGAGAGCTACATCTACAGGGGGACTACAACAAAATAAAATTTTATTTGTATAAATTATATTGCAAAGTTTCAGCTCAAATAAGCCTTTTTGGGAGCGACATCTATAGGTAGACTATAACAAAATATGAACTGATTTTACAAATTTTTACTACAATTAATTCTTGTCTTAATTAAATACAAACTGCAAAGATTCTGTTAAAATGCTTAGAAAATATGGTATTTATGGCTTAAATGCGAATATTTTGCAGCGACCTCCGTAGTGTGACTATAACAAGGTATGAACCGATTTGTAAAATTATAGCTGTGTGGTATCTATGGCTCAAAACCCATATTTTGTAGCGACCTATATAGGATAGCTATTTCAAAACATTGACCGATATGGCCCATTTTGCAATCCCAAGCAACCTGCACCTATAAGAAATATTTCTACGAAATTTGATCAACCTAGCTCAATTATTACGGACTGTTGCGGATTACAAAAGACGGACATGGCTAAATCGTCGTAACATTTTACGACGATTAAAAATACATATACTTAATGGGGTCTCAGATCAATATTTAAAGGTGTTACAAACGGAGTGACAAAACGAATATACCACCCATCCTATGTGGAGGGTATACAAATCTAATAATGGGGATGAATGGAGTTCGTCGTGGTGATGAATGGGATTCGTCGTGTTGATGAATGGAGTTCGTCGTGGTGATGAATGGGATTCGACTGTTCGCAAATACATTACTTGATGAGATTATTTTTGATTTAAATATCAGAAATAATGAATACTTTTCGTTCGTTTGCTTTAGGTCTTTCCTGATAAGAACTGCGTTTCGAACCGAATAATCACAACTGAACCTGGAAAAGCAGTCAAGCAATTCTATTTTCTATACCGTTTTAAATGGGCTGAAACCAGAAGAATATTTATTGAAATTTTTAAACTAAAATAGAATAAAGAACTCGATTCATCGTAGGGATGAAACGTGATTATCCTGAGGACGAAAGTTTTTGGAAACAGACATTCGTCATGGTGACGAACAAATTCATGAAGAGGAATACTCCGTACATAAGCTGACTTTTGATGAAAAAATAATCGTGATGATGTACAAATTCGTCGTCATGACGAAGTTTTTTCTTTCAGTGTAGTATATTGTCACAAACATATTCGGCTTGAATCATATATATGTTTATGGTATACTCTAAATATATAATATTTGGAACACACAATTATTATATATTTGGGAAAATGTTGGTCTAAACAAATCTTTGTTTCCATCCTAATATATGTATATATATATGGGAATTTTTTGATATTAATTAATAACCAATAAATAGTCAAGCTCGAGGTCATAATTTAATTGTTATTAAAACATTTTATTTAATTTCCAATATTTCGCAATTACTTTAAATAGCTTCATCAGGGAAAAACAGCAACACAATTTAAAAACGTGTTCTACTGTAATTTCACTACCATCGTCTATGGTTGATATTGCACTGGGAATATTATTTTCGAAACAATGATTTATTTGCATCTAAACATACCGATTCCTTAATTGTGTTAAGTTTTTCAGCAATTCAAAGTTAGTTTTTACATTTTTTATGTTTCTAAAAATTTTTGTTTTGTTTTATTCGATCTGCTTTCATAGTGCATATTTTGTTTTTGCACTTACATAGTTAGGCTCAAGATCGTTTTTGTTGTTTTCAGTATATTAAAACAACTTTTTTAAAAATTAAAGAAGATGTATAGTAAAATGTATTGGGGGTGGTTGTAATTTTTGGACAGATAGATCTGTTTCGGAAGCCACCAAACTCCCATTGTCAATATCCTTATTACAACGATTATTTCAGTCGATCATTAAAAAATATTTTATAATTGAAATCGTATAACCTTGGAAAACAATAAATTTACAACTAATGAGGACTTAGAATATTTAGAACTTTAAAATGAGTCCTTTAAACAGAAATTAATGTTGGTAATCATCGTATTTATTGTGAATAATTATTAAAAAATGAATACAAAATGTCTAAATTTTTAAAATATAAAAATTTGCCTAAAAACTGAAACATTGTTTTTTTCCATTTGTAGCTACTTTTACAGACAATTTTATATTTAATTATTTTACATATAAACACATATGTTATGCTTGCACTCTTTCTACAAAAATTCTCTATTACAATCAATTATGAAGAGAAAAATGCAAGGAGACCAAAAAAAAGATCGATTAACGATTAATTTAACGGTTAACACAGATGGAAAAATCGTGCGTTCGCGACCGGCACCTAAGCCAATTAGAAAAAAAACCAATAGAGATAATTTATTGTGTAAATACTCGATATAAAGCTACATTAATCCTCTTTTAAAATAAATTAATAGCTTTAGAATATTCCGTTCCTTTTCGCAGATTTTTGCATGTTACTAGATTCAGCCAAAGTTGACTTCTATTTCGCGTACGTTCGTGACCACATGTTTATTGCTATCATTATGAAAACTAAAACTCGATGAAACCCATCTTTTGCACCTAACATAGAGCTACCAATATGCTATCAAATCACCAAAAAAAAATGCTGGGAACATTTTTGTTTTCTATATTTTTTGTACATCAAAAGCGTACGAACGTACGTTCGTGACCCGCGGAAATGCCCATATGCCATTTATAATTGGGAAGTACAATTCAAGTAAAAATTAAAACTGAAGTTCGAAAATTCAGTAATGTTTTGAGAAATTCCTGAAGAATAATTTTATTTGTATTTAAACACATATTTTATTTGAGAAAATGGCGGCCGGAAGTTGGACCCCAAGAAAATGCACCCCAAATTGAAAATGAAAGTGCGCCCTAAATTTGGGGCCTATTTTCGTTAGAAAAACTGATTTAGGAAATTACATCCCAATCAAGAAAACAGCATGAAATGACAATAAACCCCAAAAACACTAAGAAATTTTCTCTTCCTAAATCTGGGGAGTACGCATATTAATACACGTATACAAACATATTTTCTAATTATAAATCTATTCCTGTGCGGTCGGCCTACGGCCTGCGGCCTCTGTTTAAGACTTTCTCCTATGGACAGGATCCAATGTTGGCAACGTGGAGCAAATCTTTTATGCGTAGCCTCTCCTGTTTCTAAATTAATAGATGAAAATAAGCCCCAAAAAGCAGACAAGAAATGAAAGTAAACCCCAAAAAGCAGTCAAAAAATGAAATTAAGCCCCAAATAAAATTGTTGTTGTTTGATATGTTATTTTTTGGGGCCCATATTCATAAAAATAGTGGGGTGTATTTTCCTGGGGCCCAATTTCATTCCGCCTGAGAAAATTAGTTTATAAATATATTTTGCTGTGATATATTAATATATGCGTTCCAAATAAATTTTATTGATTTTCAAATAAAATTTGTTTGCTCAAAAATATATATTTTGTATATATTTAAACATATCAAAAAAGGCGATTTTGCCCCGTGTATAAATTTTGAATGTTGAAGTTATTCACATTGTAATAGGTCAGGCTAAAAATGGGTTATTTGTCTCTATTCATGCCCAGAACCCTTCACAACGAACAACGGTAGTCATAGATCCATGTTTCGATATAGCCTCCATACAAAAGTCCTTCTAGATTTGATTTCTTAACGCAAGAACAACAACAAATTTCAACGAATTGGGCTGAAATTTGGTATAATGAGTTAAATTGCACCCGAAACCATTCACATGCGATCCATGGTGGAGGGTATATAAGATTCGGCATGGCCGAACCTAATTCGTCTTTACTTGTTTTTACTGTACTGTGAACTACAATCCATGATGGAGGGTACATGTAGAACTTATCGCCGCTTACTTTTTTAATTTCTTAGGGAATCACTTTCAATCCATATATTTTTGCAATCAAAGTGCAGCTGTCAAAAAAAATGTGAAGATATAGACTATTAGGACCAAGCTTGGATCCCACTGAAAACGGGATACGTTTTTATTCCGCCCAAAACAGCTTCTAGTACAAATCGAATTGGCGTATTCGCAAGTTGGTCCGACTGGCTTCACTTTCCATACGTTTTGTCATTGTATTAGTAGAGACTTAATCAAGTGGTCTATAAAATAATTGGTTTATTTCGTTGTATTCACATGCTTTTGTTTAGTACTTTATCGCATTAAATATTAAAGTATATTCTAATGCTTGTACGAGTATGAATGAATGTACCATTGAAAGTGCGGATATTAAGTGACCTGTCCTTCAAATGCCACAATTTCCTTAAAAGTGTCCATGAATTTCGTGAAATGTCAGGAAATTCAAATAGCCAAAATTTGTATTCCGCACATATTCACTCACAAACAAAGCAACAAGTGTCGCAACTGCATAGACATTAAGGATATCCACAGACGCAGAGACAGACATATATACGCGTACTCACACTCACATAAATACATACATTCAGAGTCATGCATTCAAAATTTCCCATTTTATCGTGACTCCTGACTCGCTACCCGTGTCTCATGGCTTTAAATGTTTGCTAACTAGTCTATAGACAGAACCAACTATTTTCACATACATATACATGCACAAATACATATACTCGTACAGTACAATCAAACACGCATTCATTCATTGAGATATAATAGACATGAAATATTAATGTTCGTTGTTAGTTGGTGTACGTTCACGTTCTTGTGTCTTTGAAAAACGGAAACGGATATCAAACGTTTATGTTGTGCCGTCCTAATGATGTTTCTCTTCCGTTGTATTACATTTTTTTGCGAAATTCTCTTCTTTCTTTTCCCCTCCGTCGTCGGTTTTTGTGTGCTGTCGATTCTGTTTGTTTTGCTCTTCGACGTGTCTGGATGAATGAATCGATACATTTGGCCAAGTCTGACGACGACGATGCCATCCGTGCGATGGATGATGCGATGGCTGGTTGCAATGGTATGGGCTGTACTGGACTGGGCTGCAATGGGAGGGACTGCACGGAACATCATCATCAACAGGCCTCCAATAAGGCTCTCTTTAACTCTGTGTATCACTGGTTGTTGATGGAGGATTATGTATTTAATCGACAAACTGAAATCGATGATGCGGATGATATGAAAAACAAGATGAACAGTGGCTGTAGCAGTGGCAGTATCAGTACCAGCAGCCCCAACAGGAGCTCCTCAAGCGGCAGTAGAAGTGACAGCAGCAATGAAAGGAAAGGCAACAGTACCACCGACAAGGAAGTTGTCAACGACAGCTACAGCAATAGCAACAGCAACAGCAAGTCAGAAATGCTGGTAAAAGAATTATTCTTCTCCTCCTCAACATCGGATGCTGTTGGCGCCTCCGCATCCGGTTCGGGCAAGCTAAATAAAAACCAGTCTTATTCTGAGTGTGCTGCGCCAAATGCGACAACAAGTGGTGGCCAGGCGAGGAGGAAGATGGAAAACACTTCCGATACGAGAGGTAGTGGTACTGGTAGTGACAGTGCCAGTACCAGTACTAGTGGTGTTGGAGGAGCAGATGAGGATGACATGGAGATTATTGAAAAGTTTCTTGGAAAACTCAACATCAATATAAATACAGAGTTAATATTGGCAAAACGACGTATGCGTAGCATTGTATCAGCAGCTACGCCAACATCAACACCAACAGCAGAAACAGGAACATCCACCTCAGACTTGGCGGCAGCTGCAACTGTTCCACTTCCACAGCCGGTTGAAGGTGCTGGAGCTGGCCCCAACTCTTCTAGCTTGCAAGAACAATCATCCATTATGATGCCGTCAGTAGCAAACCCGACAGTCGCCTCCGGCCCTGCTGGTGATTATAATACACTTCAAAAGATGGATTACTACATATTATACGATATTTGGTATGTTTGGCTGGTTGTTGCCATATTCGTTATTCATTCATTCATTGCTGGTATCTAAGTGTGAGTGTGTGTGTGTGGCTGACTATGAGCATGAGTGTAGGAGTATATGGGTAAAAACAAACAAGTAAACTTTTTTATTAGACATCCTTGTTGCACAGAATGTTTAAACAGTAAAAACACATATTTGTTTGTTTTTTTATTCCAAAGAGTTCATTTTCCTCTATTTCTACAGTTGCCCTTTATTCTAACTCGTAGTTATGGATAGTGATAGATTTAAAAGTTAAAACGAAATCTAAAAAATTTCAGTCACAAGGAAAACATGGGTATTATTCAATTCCTCTTGTAATCTTTTAATTGAAAGTAAAACAAGTTAAACCGGCGGTTAATAACGAAAATTCGGTGCTCGAACGAGTCACCGAAAATTGGACTCATCGGATGGACCATCTGAGACGTAGCCGCGGCCAACATTTGATAGACATAACCTTCAAAATATAAATGCCAAATAATGTTCTTTCAAATGATAATAAACATTCCCCATTCAATATGAATTTTCTGTGTTTTTTTCTTTAAAAAAGTAGGGAACCTCGAAATGGATCACGCTATATATATACAATTGTTGCGTGACAGACGGATTATCGCCCAAACCATTTCCCATTTTCCATTTTTTAATATTTCTTAGTAGTAGTAGTAGTAGTAGTAGTAACCTTTATTTATATACATAGTTTCTAAAAAAATTTTTTAGTACAATTTTGATTAAACAATAAATAATAAATTAAAGGATATAATGTACAAAACGTTTGACAATGGCATTAAGGCCGTCTGTCATATTATTAGACGTGTTATATATATATATTTTTTATTTAATTATACTCATTCATTAAAAAATTTCTATAGTTCAAAGCTTCTTCTACATATAAGCTTACATTTATCCAATTATCATATCTTTCTCCTTTTAAAATTTCTATTAATTCTTCCTGATTAATGTTGGATTTTCCTAAATGTCTGATTCTGAATTCTCTAAGTATTGGGCACTTAGCCATAAAGTGCAATAAATTTTCGTCTTCTTCCGTGTTAAATAGCGTACACTTTTTATCGCGTTGAGCTCTGAAGTTATTAGCTTTCAGGCCTAGCAAATCGCACCTGGTTTTGAAAAATTGTTGTAATTAATTTTTGATCATTCTCTTCGTTTATATAATGGTTTCCAATATTGTATTTTAGGACTTTATAAAATCGTGACTCACTGCTGATTGCCTTGTTTTCCATCTCACAAACACTTTTCTGCTTAAGATTTTGCAGTAGCATAGCTCCTCTATTTCGCCAATCACATTCCGTCGTTTCAGCGTCAAAATTTAAATTAAAAACATTCGCCAAATTATTCATGTTCCTGGCCCAGTATATGTTTTTAGACAAAATTTCCAACGATAGTTTGTGTGGCAATCTATTCGAGTGCATTTTGAAAATTGTTTTATAAATATAATCCATATGAAGTTCTAGACAATAAAAGTGGATATCTTCAGCATTGGTTTCTAAGTTTACAGCATAGTTCGGTGTAAAGTCTGGTAATTTTAGAACACGTTTTATAAAGTACCTCTGTAGCTTATCCACTTCCTCAAATTGGCTAAAACCCCATACCTGTGCCCCATAGGTTTGTATGGATCTGCATACAGCTTGGTATAGTTTTCACTTTGATGATAGTGTCACGTCGTTTTTATTTAAAAATGTGTTCCATGTAGCATTTATACTGTGTTTTGCTGAGTTATTTCGTTTAACGACATGATTATGGAATGATAACTTTGGAGTCATTATAACTCCAAGATAGCAATATTCATTTACTATCCGAATTTTTTCGCTTCTGTACTTCCATTCCTCCTGTCCTGACAGTCTTCCTCCTTTCCTAAATACCAGCATTTCCGATTTGTTCATGTTTACTTCCATTCCCCATAGATTGCAGTATCGTTCTAGGTTGTCGATCATGTGTTGCATAACAACAATGTTATCTGCTAGTATCACCAGATCATCTGCATACATTAATAATCTAATATTAATTTCTCCAATGTTTAGTCCGCCACCAAGAGAGTCATGTAGGTCATTCAGATACAGGGTAAATAGTAACGGCGATAGTAAACATCCTTGTTTTACTCCCGAAAATGTTTGAAAAGATTCTGAGACCTCCTTGCCAGTCCATACTGCAGCTATGGTATGACTGTAAATGGCTTCAATCAAGTTTGTGATTTTGGTTGAAATTCTCAGCAAATTCAGCTTGTATAGTAATCTTCTCCTTGGTACATTATCAAATGCTGCTTTGAAGTCTACGAAAAAAGCATACACTTTTTTGTTTTCTTCGAATTTTAAGTTGACAATCGCTGCTAGGTTGTATATATTATCAATTGTACTATAATTTCGCCTAAACCCGGATTGATATTCATTTATGACATCATGCCTTTGTAGCCAGTTCACAAGCCTTTCATTGATAATTCCCATAAAGATTTTCGATATACAGTTTGTAAATGATATACCTCTATAGTTACTGGGTATATTTACATCTCCCTTTTTATGAATAGGGAAAATAATAGATTCCCCAAATGATTCATCAACTATTCCAGATTCGAAAATAGCATTGTATGTTTTTGCAATTTGAACGAGAAAGTCATTTGAAGCATTCTTGAAAAACTCGTATGGCACTCTGTCCTTTCCTGGAGCCTTGTTTGCTTTCATTCTCTTAAGAGTTTGTTTAATCTCTGTAACCGTTATTGGTTCATCGAGATCCAAATCGTGGTTGAATATGGGGGCATATTGCATATTTCTAGTATACTGCACAGGGTTCAGTAATACTTCGAAATACTCCTTAAACTCACTCGGGGTTATATCTGCACCACAGACGTAAGATTGGCCTCTGATTTCCTTCACCAATTTCCACCAGTCTTTAGAGTTTCTTACGTGATTAATTTTTACTTCTAATTGTTGATAGTATTAATATTTTCTTGCTTTGCAGATTTGCTCATACATTTTTTTCGCCTTAATGTAGTTTTCCTTGTTTGACTGGCTGCTTCTCTTTCTGTAGGTATTCAGCATTTTGAAGGTATTTGCTCTGGCCTTTTAACATTTAAAATTATACCAGAGACTTTTAAATTCTATTTCCTTAACTCTATGTTGGGAATTTACTGCCGACACTTTTTTTATAGCCACCAAATTATTTAACGTAAATGTACCTGTTCCACTTTCTCTCAAATTTCTATCAATATTGCGCTGATATATTTCTTTTGTAGAATCTCTCCATTTGAGTTTTGGCAGCAGGTTCATATTTTCTATTTGTCTTCGTTGTTCTCCCATGTTTATGCTAATTTTCATCGGCATATGGTCGGACCATATTTTTGACTCTATTTGAAATAACTCAACATTCTTTAGGAATGAGGTTGAAATAGTGCAAATATCATTTACTGAGCTTCCGACTGCATTTATAAATGTATATTTTCCTTTTTCGTCACCCAGTGTACGGCCATTCAAAATTATCTGTCCATAATTATTACAAAATTCTACAAGTCGCTTGCCCTTTGCGTTCACAACTTGGTCCTCTGACTCTCGGATTTCTAGGCCTGACGGAAAGTCGATGTTGTTTATATCATCCAATTCTTGTTGTATATTTCCGATTCTTGCATTCATGTCTCCTAAAAGCACTACGTTTGTTTCATTTTTTGTATAAAAATATTCTTTAATTTTTTGAAATTCTTCCTCCCAATTTGCACCTCGTATATACACTGGGATTATGCTGAACCTAGTATCATTCAATTGTATTTTTACAACATCCACTTCTTCTATAGACTGGAATGAGTATTTTAAACCATACTGTTGTAAGTCCTTTCGTATGCCATAAAGGCATCCTCCACTTGCCCTGCCATGCACACTCAGTCGTTTTGCATATCTCCAGTATAACGAAAAATTGTTAAAGTATTTTTTCCATCTTTCAGTATTTTCACTCATTACACTGTGCGACACAACTTCCCTCCCAAGAACGAGGAATGAAACTATAGCCCAACAGTAGATAAGCTGCATACTCAGTTTTTTATTTCGTGATCGTTTGTCCTTTTTACAGGACTGTTTTCAAGGAAAACAATTTTAAAATATTTTTATTTGCACTTACAACAATGCGAATTGATAAATATGGGTATCAAATGAAAGGGGAGAATTCCCGCTATTTAATAAAATTTTTGTAAAAAAATTCCAAAGACGAAGGCTACAAAAAATGTCCTTTTAAACTTTAATCCTTTAATATCCTTCAAAGTTATGCAATTAAAAATCGTACAAAAATACATGTTACAGAACTCTAACTGACACAACACATATTAAAATTTCAGCTTTCTATCTTTAACGGCTAAGGAATAACAAATATTTGAATTTCAGAGCCTATACTCGTATAACATATTTAGGACACCGATACGTATTGTCTCTGGCCTGTTGAGAAAAGGGCATTTGTATGTTTCCAGAGCGTAGTAGAGAATTTCCTAGGGAACAAAAAATATGAAAATTATGAAGACATTGTTCGCAACATGCTGGAAAGTTTCCGAGAAATGGGTGTTAACATGTCGCTAAAAATACACTTTATTGCGAGCCATCTCGATTTCTTCCCCGACAATTTGGGAAATTTCAGCGACGAACACGGTGAACGGAGACCTCGCCACCATTGAAAAGCGATTTAGTGGAAAAAATGATTGTCATATGCTGTTGGAATACCTGTGGTTTATACGTCGCGATTCAGATTACCAACAATAACGGCAATGCAAAAGAGTTCATTTCAACCAACTGAAAGAATATTATTTAACATAAACATTTAAAATATATAAAACACATACAATATATCGCACCTGTTCCACAAAAAGGTAACAACTCAAAATTAAAAAAATGTCAGTAGAGGCCAAAAACTGTTTCCGTTAATATTTATTTATTTATATGAATTACAATACAAAGTAAATTTATATTCTAATTTTAAGGTCCAGGGAAAGGCCGGGTTACAAAGACCATATGGCTGAATTTTGCAGCGACGGACCAGAGCCTCTGGTGGGAATCGAACCCACGACCCCCAAACTCATAGGCGAGTACGCTACCAACTCGCCTACTGGGGCGCTCTTTCCGTTAATATTAATGGTATATTACAAAAAAAATAATATGTCGTTGGAATAAAATATCATAGAAAAAAATAATAACACTATTTTCCTTTTTATTTTTTTTTATTGATTTTAGAATAAGAACAACTTTTTGGAGTTGTTACTCTTTTCATGAAAAAAGTTTGTATATAAATAGTGGTATTATTTTGAGTTGTACCTTTTAACTGAAAAATCGTATTCGGATTATAAGTTGAAAAGGTCACAACTAAAAATATTACTCTTTAGATGATAAATCAACGGTCCCATTTGCTTCAACACTTGAAGACAATTCAAAATGTAACTGAACATTTTTTGCAGTGGGTAGAAATTGCCATTGTACGTTGTTTTCTTGCAAAAAAGCAAAATTTAAAAATTTTGAGTTGTTACCCTTTTGTGGAACAGGTGCGATATGTAAACATGAAAAATATTAATATATTGAATAAACGCACGTAGCATATTGTCTTTGTACGGTGCACGTGTATTTTCCTTTCTGTTTTAAATACTTCGCGTTTTCTTTACGATATTTGTTATTTGATATTTTTCTTAAGATTGCAAATTTAAAAAAAATCCCATTCCTTAACTCACACTGATAGAAGGCTGATTTTGTTTGATGAAATTGTTCTATTCACAACTTTAAAGGATATTAATGGATAACAATTAAAAGGACATTTTTAAACATTACTCGTCCTTGGAAAATTTTTCCTAAAATTTTAGTGAATAGCAGGAATTTTCCCCTTTCATTTGATAACAATATTGATGTTATTCACATTTTAAAATGTGTAAACAAGTTATATCAAAATTGTTAACCTTGTAATTTTAAAAGTCCTGTGAAAAGGACAAACGATCACGAAATAAGGAAGTTAGTACGTTATTCTCCTACTAGTGCCCTATTTTTTTAATTTTATATAGTGCCTTTCGTGGGAGGGAATAAAATATTTTTTTTGTATCGGTGTCCTAAACATGCTATATAGGCTGTGAAATTCAAATAATTGTTATTCCTTAACCGTTAAAGATAGAAGGCTGAAATTGTAATATGTGTTGTGTCAGTTAGAGTTCCGTAACATGTATTTTTTTACGATTTTTAATTGCACAACTTTGAAGGATATTAAAGGATTAAAGTTTAAAAGGACATTTTTTGTAGCCTTCGTCCTTGGAATTTTTTCCAAAAATTTTATTAAATAGCGGGAATTCTCCTCTTTTATTGGATACCCATATTTATCAATTCGCATTGTTGTAAGTGCAAATAAAAACATTTTAAAATTGTTATCCTTGAAATTTTCAAAATCCTGTAAAAAGGACAAACGATCACGAAATAAAAAACTGAGTATGCAGTTTATCTACTGTTGGCCTATAGTTTTATTTCTACACAGTCCCGTTCTTGGGAGGGAAAAAAGTTCGAATTTGTCGCACGGTGTTATATCGTCGGCTTAATGCTATTTTGTTCCATACGCCATTTTTTATGAACGGAGAAAAACGCAATTTATTGTTTGAGTAAAAACGGGACTGAAGAGTTACACACTTTTTATTTCATAGGGTTCCCAACAGTGTTTGTATGATTCTCATGCATTTCTATGCCATTACATCCAAAAATAAGCAAGTTATAACAATTTTTGTACTTGGCATTTTGGTCCATATCCTCTTTTATTTTAATATTTTTTCGTATTTGTATTACATGGACCACAAAAAGGGTCGGTATGGAAGGACACTAATTTACATATTGTGATCGAAAGAACGTAAAATACTGAGTGAAAAATATAGGGCGATAGAAAAATTGAGACATCGAACAAAAATATCGAAATTATTTCCCGTTATTCAGAGTAAAACAAATTTACCCTACCAATATCTCGAAAACTAGGCGAGATAGGAAAAAAAATGATTGCAGATTCTGAAAGAGCATGCTTGGAACCCATATTATCAACTCCTAACTCAAAAAACACAAAAATGGCGTATGGACCAAAATAGCATTAAGCCGACGATATGTGTTTCAATTAATACAAATATTTCTTGTGCTTTAATATACTCAAAGAAATCAGGAAACAGACATTTATTACCCAAACCATTAATGTTATAAGAGACATTTATTAATATTTTTTTATTTTGTTTGTGAGAGTTATTATTATGATTTGTATCTAGTTTTTTGTATCTAAGTTTTTTTGATTTTAATTTAGCCGACGGTTGGTTATAATCTAAACATAAATTCGCAACAGTCTCACCATAAATATCTTTTAAGGCATCTTCGCCATCTTTCCTTCCACATATCAGAACTTTGTTTTTATTCCATTGGAAACGTTTACCATCTACAACAAGTTTATCGCCAATTACACCTATTTTCTTACTCTTGTTGATCTGTAGTATGTCTTTTTTCAATATCAACATAATATTTTTACTCTCTCTTCTTTCTTCCGATAGCTCTTTCTCAACATATATCGCGGATCCTGCTAAATTTTTGGTATGTCTTAGGACCTCGTCTACATTCGTTACGGACTTAAATTCCACCAAGACAGTTATTTTGCCATTGCTTTCAAACAGTTTTCGCGATTGTTCAATTTAAACTAAAATCTTTATTTAAACTTTAAATCTTCTTTAGTTGGTAAGATGCTAAGTTTTTCATCCAAAAGAGAAGACATTGCGGTTTGCATCATGCTCATAAGATCTGTGATGGGCATCTTTCCAACCTCGCCTTGATTTTCTGGTGTTAATTCCTTGTGCCTCCTTTTGGTACTTTGACTTTGTGCACTAACTGTGCCAACTCTAGACGGAGTCGAAAATTCTTCATTTTGCAGCATACTTCTAGGGTTTCTGAATATTCAGCAAGGGTTGTATTCGATATAACAGTTTGTTTGGTGGTTTTATAGTCCGGCTACACCGAATGTGAATAGTATAACACTTATTTCAAATTATATTATGTGGCAACTTCAGAGTAGCACAAAACCCATTATTTGGCAGAGCGAGACGTTTGTTTGTTTACAATTGTATATTTATTTCTTTGAGTGACTTCGCGGACGTTCACTTTCCAATAGTTTTTCTTAAATTTGCAGATTTTCCGGATAAGAAAATTTAAAAATTGTCACCAAAGCAAGCGTTTGAGAAACCAACGTCAATTCCGATACACAACCGTACTATACCCGGCGGACTTCACTGGATTTCAATAAGCACAAGTAGCTCTACACAATATTTTTGGGGGATTGTTTTGGAGCGTAAGTGAAACACGTCTTTTTACTTGAGCTGTTCTTTTCTATTTCTTAGTACACCTAAGGAAACGCTTTGTAGAAGTTTAGGAGATTTTTCCGATATTTTATATCCGATCAGTAAGAAATTCGACAGAAAGAGGCCTTTTTACATGAATGAGTTTTTAGGGAAAATAGGTTCAGATTTATATATAACCTCCATATATATGTTCCTCCTGATTTGGTATCAAAGCGCTATAGAAGTTGTACTTTACTTCCTATCATTACAAAATTTTCCAGAAACATGTTCCTCAATTTAAGGAACGAATGTGCTTAATTAAACGATTATCGGCTTTGAATCAGATATAACCAAATATATATGTTCCTATCCATTTACCAGTTATTCCGAATTATTATCGCAATGACCCTTATCGCATTGTTAGGATGGTCTAGGGTATTATATAGTCGGCCCCGCCCGACTTTCTGCTTTTCCTTACTGGTTTTAATGTATCGCATTGAAATGGTCCTTTCAAAAGCAAACAATAAATTCGATATATTAAAAAACCGTTGAATTGCCGTAAAAGTGTATTACGGGCACCTAGAATGACTTATTACAAGGAATCTTTTTTTTTTTGAATACTTCACCTAAAAAATACATCGATTTCTACTACTTTTCGCACAAATTGGAGAATACAAAAAATTACATTTAAATTGTATAACTGACTAAACGCACACACAAAAAAAAATTATTCTTTTTTTTATTTTTTTTTTCTGAAAAGTACCGATAAATCCCAACATTTCAAAAAAGATTTTTGAAATCTAAATGTAATTGTTAGTAATCTCTCATTTTCGCGATTTTTTTATATTTTAAACCTTCATTGATTCTCTAACATATAAGCTTTGGATGGAAGTGGGCCAAAAATTATTTATATATTTTGTTTATTTCTTAAATTGTTTTTAAAAAATGTCGCCAAAATTCGCTTTTCAAAAAAATTTAAGTCTTCGGATCAGATGTTCCACGACAAAGATCAATATAAAGGAGACACTTCAGGAAGTATTTTTTCCAAAACCCCTGATAATCTCCCTACAAAAATAACTGTATTTTAAAAGTAGTACAAATCGATGGTTGTTTGGGTGATGTATTAGGAATTAATAAAAGTTTCGCGAAAATAGGAGAGTACAAACAATGTAAAAAATTACATTTAAATTTCAAAAATTAAAAATCGCACAAAAAAATATTTTAACATTTGGTTTATTTTTTTCAAAAAAGTATCGAAAAATAACAACATTTCATAAAAAGGATTTTTCAAATCGCACCATAACTTAAGAAGTTATGACCAAAATCTCCATAAACAGAGTGATATATTAACGATTTTTTAAATATCGATAACTTCCGAAAGCGTTATCGGAAAAGTATTTTAAAAAAATCCACAAATCCTTTTTTCAGGTGTTCTAAAAAATATAATAAAATGGGAAAAAACAAAACTGAAATTTTTTAACCCTCGATTTATCGTGGAATTCCCCAGATATTGTGAAATAATCAATATTTTACTAAATGTTAACCCTTTGTGTGAGATGTACTTGAAGGATTGATCCTATCTGGCCCATCTTCGAACTTAGCCTGAGATAGAAAAAAATATTATTATGTAACAAATTTGAAATCAATCCGTTACTCCTTTGCGCTCCAGCCAGACAGACAGACAGAAAGACAAACAGACGGACGAACGGACATTGCTCAAATGACGCGAAATGTCCTAAAACGGATTTCCGCCGAACATACATAGGGTCATAGGCCACTCCTTTAATGTGTTACACTTTTGGCTCGTAGCAAATGAGATATACCCTTCCCCCCTGTATGGTGAAGGAATAATATATAAATTTTGAAGTCAATCCGTTACTCCTTTTAAGAGTTATCGTGCGCAGCACCATAACTGGACGGACGGCTAAAACGGATTTCCGCAGAACATACTTAGGGTATTAGGTCACTCCGTCGATGTGTTAAACTTTTGGCTCGTAGCAAATGATTTTATACCGACGACTAAACTGAGGGTATGTAAATACCATTTCATTTTTTATATTTTCGACAAAATAGTCTTCTAAAATATAGTTCAAGTTTAACATTGCCTTTTAGTCTTTCTCAAGAAATAATTAAATGTTTATGACATGTTGAAACTAGTATTTCATAAAATTGCATTTATTTGTTCTGTGCAAAAGGAAATAAATGTAAAAAATATTTCCTTGATGTCGCGCAAGGACGATCTTCGGGAAAGTCGATAATATTGACTTTTTTATAAATTTTGTATAAAGTGTTTACATTTGATGTTGGATTTTGCTGTTGATACTAAAGCTGATAAGACATTAGAATAACTAATAATACAGTTTTAAGTAAATGGGTCATAACCTACTGCTATTTCTGCAGTGTTGCATTTAAAAACCTTGAAGTTTGTAAGAAAAAAACTTGCTATTATTTTGACCATGGCGACAAATTAAATTATTTCTTATTTTTAGCAGTAAGCTGACATCAACATCGCAAATATCTATCATTTACTTATAGTTTTGATTTCATGATGCAATGAAATAAATATTTAGTTCCATAAAGCTGAGACCTAATTTTCACAAAATGTGTATTTAACTTATCTGTACTTACAACTACTAAAAATTAGGTAGCTTTATATCCGATGAACAGTTTTTATCTCTGCTTATATCAAAAAAATAATATATATAAATGGTACATTGTTGAATTTGTTGTGCTAGGGAACGTGTGAGTGTGTCATATATGCCAGAAATCACGTATACGTCACGGGTTATGATTAACCTGCTGACATTTTATTCATTCAAATAAAAATATATAATTTATACATTTAGGAATCCTGGACGTCAATATGGTGGTGATTTAAACTCATCCGAAGTGGGACATTTCGCTATGGATCAGGGATTGCAATTAGCCGATTGGTTTCAGGGTTCCTCATTCATAATGCGACGATTGAATATGCAAATGGCTCGTATTCGCTGTCTTGTAGTGGTAAGTATGTGTGCACATGTGTATGTGTGTGTGTGACAAATCCTCTCCAATTACTATGTTTTATCTTGTCTCACTAATGTCCCCATTCTTCAATCACAGGTAACCCATAAAAACAGTTCGGAGTCGTTGCATGACTACCTCACCATTCACAGTGACACTCATTTGGATTCAATGAATCGATTTAATTTCGCATTGTTATCACACGTTCGTGATTTATTCAATTTCAGGTTTGTTCTTTTTGTTGGTGTTTCTTGGTTGGTTATCCTTTTAGCTGTTCTTCGGTTCAACATCAACATCAGCAACACCAAATCCAACACCACCACCTCGTCAATCACATTATCCTGAATCACAAATACATTGAATAATTTGATCATCATTTAGTTCACCTTATACGAATGAGGATGAGACATATACACACACATACATATAGATTCATTCGTCTTTTCGTATCTATGTCCGTGTGTTTGTGTGCGTGTGTGAACAAAGAAAAACAAAAACCTCAATTTAAAAGTCATCAATTATACTTTTCACAATATTATGTACGTTGTATTTCTTCAATACAAAGCGTATGCTCCTGTTCCTGCTCTTGCTCCAGCTCCAAACATATCGATAAACCATAGTCCTGCATTTGAAACAGAAGTGGTAGCAGCAGTAGCAGCAGCATCGACAGCGGTATGAAGTACAAAACCCAAAAACCACAACAATTTTCACACATTTCGTTTAGTGAAAACAATTCCTACCCTACCCCCTCCTTATGCTCATTTTAGGGGTTTACCAAGCGATGTTAAGGTCGAATCCCTGGTTATGCATTTTTGTTCCTGAAGGATATTAGGAAAGCATAGACTGTAGGTGGCATTGCTTTGAGATATCCCACCCGCAGGGCATTAAATCCTCTTCGAGTGGTATTGTTGTGTTAACTCTGCTGCTGCTACTTCCACTACTGCTGTTTCAGTTTCTTTGTCGGGCATTTGGGAGCATTTCAATTCATTTATTATTATGGGCGAATGTTTTTCTTGTGTTTTTTTATTCTTGCTTACTACTACTGCTCGCTCTTTGGATGTTTTTGTGCAGTTTCATTTTGTCGAAAACCTCCACCTGGGGTTATTTGAAGAACGGAAAATTTGATGGAATGATTGGTGCATTGGTGCGCAAGCAAGCGGATATTGGTGGATCACCGATATTCTTTCGCATCGAACGTGCCAAAGTGATTGATTACACGACCAGGACTTGGGTGGCCAGGTAAGGGATAGCATGATTTCATAAGCTGCTCTTCAATAAAACTCACGGTTAAAGACCTTTTGTTCGATAGAAGTGTAGTAATTCATTTAACAATAATATGGACTGCTGAGGTTGACAATTATATTTAAATACTTGTATATTGGTTCAAAGCTGTGCTGAGTTCTTAAGTTGCACGAAATAATTTTCCGATTTTAGAATTCAAAATTTAAATTATTTTAAACTTTTTTCTCTTAAGAATAGGGTCTTCAAACATTATAACATTTCCTACAAATGTGGACTGAAATTTGCATGTAACCGATGTCCATTGACTTCGACCTGGCAGCAATTTTAAGTAGCAAATTTTGTTGATGGTTGTTTATATTTTCAAACTGCATTCTGATTGTAAGGATATTAAGATGACACTCCAAGAGACGGACGGACTTCGCTCAATCATAAATGCATATTTTTATCCCCTCACCTTAGAGATGAGGGTATATATCATTTGCTACGAGCCAAAAGCGTAATACATCGGAGGAGTGACCTAAGACCCTAATATGTTCGCGGAAATCCGTTTTGGGTCATTTAAAGTCATTTGAGCAATGTCCGTCCGTCCGTCTGTCTGTGTGTCTGTCTGCTGGCTGGTGTGCACGATAACTCTCGAAAGGAGTAACTGCTTGAGTTAAAACTTGGTATGCGGTAATATTTTTCTCTATCTCCGGCTAAGTTCGAAGATGGGCCGTAATGGCCCACTCCTTCTGGAACCTCCCCCGCAAAGGGTTAACTTTTAGTGAAATATTGATTCTTTAATACCTTCTATACTACTTACTCGAATCTTTTGAAATTTCACACATAGTATTAGTTTGTTAGTCGCTAACACGTCAAGAAAAATGGTCGAAGTGGCCACTCCCTTTTTGGTACCTCCCCCACAAATGGACCATTTTGCACCAAAACTTAACTGCTTATGGTTTTAATATCAGTTCATACAAATACTTACTGTAATGCTTTTATAGTACCTAGAGTCCAGAAAAAAGTGGGCGTTATTGGCACGCCCCTTTTGGTACATCCCGCACAAATGGACCATTTTGTACCATAAGTTTCCAGCTTATTACTTTAATACCAGTGCATACAAATACTTGAAATTTTGTACGGTATAATGCTTTTATAGTACCTAGAGTCCAGAGAAAAATGGTCGTTATTAGCACACCGCTTTTGGTACCTTTTTCTTTTGTACCAAAAGTTAACAGCTATTAACTTAATACCAGGGCATACAAATACTTGAAATTTCGTACAGTGTAATGCTTTTATAGTAACCAGAGTCTAGAGAAAAGTGGCCGTTATTGGCACGCTCCTTTTGGTACCTCCCACACAAATGGACTATTGTATACCAAAAGTAAATAGTTTTTATCTTTAATACCTGTAAATACTTTAAAGTTATTAAATGCAATTGAAATTGATAATAATTTAATTAAAACAAAAAAAATTTCGGATATTTTTTTGGCCGCAAGTCGGTTTACCCGACTGAACTTTCTTACTTGTTTATTCATCATTAGTCTATGGAATACAATATAATCAATAAAGAATACAAGAAACGTTTTTGATAAATGCAATATTATGTGAAATATTCCACTTACATCTCTTGGTTACATTTTTTGTCATTGTGTCAGATACATCGAAAATGTTTACTGTTTTTTGATATAACAGTAATAGTTACATGCACAAAATTTACGCACACGTTGAACTATGACTTGGTAAGTCCAAAGGTATCAGCTTAAAGGTTCCTTAAGTTTGCATATAAATACAAATCAAAGAAATAGTATACCATAAAAAACCCCAAAGCCTGTAAAACAATAAACAATTAAATTGTGTTGCAAAGTAATATTCCATTTCAGTTAAAGCATTTTACGGAAGCATTCATAAATAGCTAGAAATACAAGTTACAAAGAAATATCATATGATATTAAAACAAGTATGCAATATGCGCTCCATTTTGAGGACACCACACCACACTGTGGTCCAGGGTGTTATGGCTTTGTGGTAGTTCCAAAATAAATTAATAGAAAAACTTAAATATTTTAGTTCTTCAAAATTCATTGTAAATTCTGTGGTACAGAACTCCAAAGTTACGTATCTCATGGATTTTTCTAAAAATTACCATTTGCTAAAATTGTCATATCTTCTTAAGGGGGCACATTTTTTGATATTTTGTGACGAAACGGTTAAAAATTTTTGATTGAAACCGATGGTACATTAAAGTAGAACTTTCAAAGTTTATTATGTACTATTTACATAAAAAAAAATATTAAAAAACATGTCATCGACATCATTTATGCGGAAGCGTCTCGAAAAAAGTTGAATTGTGGTGCTCCCCATGACTCGATACCAGATCATCTGAAATAAAAAACCAGTAAGGAAAGGCTAAAGTCGGGCGGGCCGACTATATAATACGTAGGGTATTATATAGTCGGCCCACTCTCGTAATATTGAATAACTCTGAAATATAAATTTTGTAATTCATGTATAAATTGTTTACATAAATTTACTTTTGAGTCATTTTATACTTAAATAATACCATGTACCACAGTGTGGTGTAGGGTATAAAAATTGGATGTAAAATACAGCTTCTACAGGACTAAAGAGCCAAATCGGATGAAACATATATATGGGAGCTATAGCTAAATCTTAACCGATTTTCTTCAAATTCGGCAATGTTGGTTCATGGATCAAGAAACTCTACCATTCTAAATTTCAAAAGGATTGGATGTAAAATACAGCTTCTATAGAACTAAAGGGCCAAATCGGACGAAATATATATATGGGAGCTATAGCTAAATCTTAACCGATTTTCTTCAAATTCGGCAATGTTGGTTCATGGATCAAGAAACTCTACCATTCTAAATTTCAAAACGATCGGATGTAAAATACAGCTTCTATAGGACTAAAGGGCCAAATCGGACGAAACATATATATGGGAGCTATAACTAAATCTTAACCGATTTTCTTCAAATTCGGCAATGTTGGTTTATGGATCAAGAAACTCTACCATTCTAAATTTCAAAACACTTGGATGTAAAATACAGCTTCTACAGGACTAAAGAGCCAAATCGGATGAAACATATATATGGGAGCTATAGCTAAATCTTAACCGATTTTCTTCAAATTCGGCAATGTTGGTTCATGGATCAAGAAACTCTACCATTCTAAATTTCAAAACGATTGGATGTAAAATACAGCTTTTATAGACTAAAGGGCCAAATCGGACGAAACATATATATGGGAGTTATAGCTAATTCTTAACCGATTTTCTTCAAATTCGGTAGTGTTGGTTCATGGATCAATAAACTCTACCATTCTAAATTTCAAAAGGATTGGATGTAAAATACAGCTTCTATAGAACTAAAGGGCCAAATCGGACGAAACATATATATGGGAGTTATAGCTAAATCTTAACCGATTTTCTTCAAATTCGGTAGTGTTGGTTCATGGATCAAGGAACTCTACCATTCTAAATTTCAAAGTGATTGGATGTAAAATACAGCTTCTTCAGGACTAAAGAGCAAAATCGGAAGAAACATATATATAGGAGCTATAGCTAAATCTTAACCGATTTTTTTCAAATTCGGCAATGTTGGTTCATGGATCAAGAAACTCTACCATTCTAAATTTCAAAGCGATTGGATGTAAAATACAGCTTTTATAGGACTAAATGGCCAAATCGGTCGAAACATATATATGGGAGCTATAGCTAAATCTTAACCGATTTTCTTCAAATTCGGCAATGTTGGTTCATGGATCAAGAAACTCTACCATTCTAAATTTCAAAACGATCGGATGTAAAATACAGCTTCTATAGGACTAAAGGGCCAAATCGGACGAAACATATATATGGGAGCTATAGCTAAATCTTAACCGATTTTCTTCAAATTCGGCAATGTTGGTTCATGGATCAAGAAACTCTACCATTCTAAAATCAAAACACTTGGATGTAAAATACAGCTTCTATAGGACTAAAGGGCCAAATCGGACGATAGATATATATGGGAGCTATATCTAAATCTGAACCGATTTCAACCAAATTCAATAGCGATCTTAATAGCCGCGAAATACTCTAAACTGCAAAATTTCAGAACGATCGGAGTGAAATTGCGACCTGTAGTCGACGAACAACTTTACATGGACGGACGGACAGACATCGTTAAATCGACTCAGCTAGTGATTCTGAGTCGATCGGTATACTTTAAGGTGGGTCTAGCTGTGTTATTTTCAGGTGTTACAAACATCTGCCGTGAAACAAACTTATAATACCCTGTACCACAGTGTGGTGTAGGGTATAAAAAATACATTTATTTAGTTAAATAATAGTTATAGCCAGGTAACGCTGTCGAATTTTTTTTCGAAATTTAATTTTTAAATTTTTGGGGACACTTTGAAATGAAAATCCGAAGTTTAGAGAAAAAATCGAATAATTGGTTATTGTTAAATAAAAAATTTACAAATTAAAAAAAAACTCGGCAGCGTTATGTAAAGAAACCTCGTTAATTTTGTAATAGTGTTAACAATTTCATAATTATCGGTTCAGTAGTTTCTGAGTTATGAGGGTCACCGTCTTTAAAGATATGGGTGGTAGGAAAAACGCTTTAAAGTTTTTCTGATGTACTGAGTCACATATAAGGCGCGGTTGCTTAGGCTGTTGTGTCTTCGTTGGTTTTGCTCCGATTCCCAAATTTTCCCACAATATTCTTGAAAGGTTCTGTATTCCGAAAAAAATTAAAAAAAAATTGCCAACAAAGTGACTCTATGGTGACTCTATTTGAACATTTTATAAATTACTGGGCCAAAAACCTGTCATAACAAATTAATTATATCTGGAGATAGAAAAAAGGGCAATTTGAAACATTAAATATATTTTAAAATACCAACATAAAAAAAGAAAAAATTAGAAACAAATTTCTCTTTAAATTTGTTTTATTTTTTTCCATTAAAATTTCAAATATTTATTAACATTTTGCAAAATGTCCCATACTGATGACTATTAGCGATAAAAAAAAAATATTTTTTTAATAAACCTCATATTTCTCATATTTCTCAAAATTCGCAAATTTGAAATTTTCAAAATCTTCATAGTAGACCTGTTTTTAAATTGTTTTCAAAATAATTTGGATTATTTCTTGACAACACTTAATAAGGGGGTTTCCAATAAGAGTGAAAAACACACTTATTGTTAAGGAAATTCAAAAGTTTTTTATTTAATGTGAAGTACAATCGATAGAATTAAGTTCTAACTGAAACGACATTCAAATGGCCTCCACGACTTCTGCTGCAGGAACGAATTCGATGAACCCAATTTTCGAGCACTTTTTCCACTAAATAAAGTCGTATGTCGTGAATGGCAAGTTAAATATTGACTTGTAAAGCTTGAAGAGAGTCTGGTTTATTTCGAAAGACCAATGACTTCAAATAACCCCACAAGATATAGTATAATGGTGTTAAATCACAACTTCTTGGGGGTCATTCAATATCACAATTTCTTGAAATAATCGAATCTCCAAACTTTTCTCGCAACAATTCAATTGTTTCATTTGCTGTGTGGCACGTGGCCACAATCGGTCAATGGCAGAAAGATAACTCTTAACGAGAGCTAACATATTGTTCGTGGGTGTCAAGGTCGTAGGTCGACTGGAAAGTGTTTTTGTGGATTTAAAAAAACCAACGATTATTTTGATAATAAAACTGAATAATTTGTAAACGTTGTTCTTGCATATATGCATATAAAAATGGCTTCGGGAATAAAAAAGTTCGGATATTTTATTTTCGAGTTATGTGAAAAAATATTTTAAATAAAACTAATTAAACAAAAAAAGTGAACCTATAAATATGCTCAGATATATTCTCAGACCTCCATTCGAAACAATACTAAATGCAAAAACGTAGTTTTGCAGGAAAGGCAATCAAAGTTTGATGATTTTTTTTTTAAATTTGAGTGGAATTCCTTTGTAGTGCAAATCAAATGAACTGTACTGTTTTGTGAATAACTTCTGACAAACAGCAAATTTTGACTGAATATAATTTGGTATATTTAAAAATTAACAATGCAATCTCACTAAAAACATGCTAAGTCGACTTAGCATGTTTTAGAATGGAGTTATCGATATATCATTTGCTACGGGACGTTTTAACTAATAAAATCTTGAAAGAAATAAATGACTGACTTCAGTTTTCGTATTTTGTGATATTTTGGTCTTCCCAAGATTTTCTAATGAACACTTCATTTACTGCAGTTTCTATACCTAAAATATAAAAATGTATTTTTATAGGATTAAAGCGCTTTAAAAACCATGAACATTTTGCTTTGGCTGTACGCACTTTTATTCAAAAACAAAAAAGTTAAGTCTTCATTAGAAAATGACGTTGTACATCGGCGACATCTATAAGGCAATGTAGTACTCGTCGAGACATTGATGTATCGCATGTGAGAATTGAGCTACAAACAAAAAGGTTACAATAACAAAGTAATTTTGGGCCGATTTCGCGGGCTCGGAAAAAATGTAAAAAAATGGTTTTGCGACTGTCTCGAAGTCAGGTTTATTATTCAGCCTCGCTTTTGATAACTTTTTTTGGTGACCCGATACGATAAGAAACGATTTTGGGCCGATTTCAAGGGCTCGGAAAAATTTAAAAAAATATTTTTGCAATTGTAAGCTTTTATATTCCGCCTTGCATTTGATAACTTTTTTTGGTGACCCGGTTTAATATATATAACCCTGTATACCAGGCCACAAATATATATTCGGTAATGAAGAAGCTCAAGCTAGTGCCATTTACTCGAGTAATGTTGAGGATGATGTATACCCTATCCCCTCACCACAGAGAAGAGGGTATATATCAATAAATTATCCAAAACGGATATCCGTTTTGGGTAATTTAAAGTCATTTGAGCAATGTCCGTCCGTCCGTCCGTCTGTCTGTCTGTCTGTCTGTCTGTGTGTCTGTCTGCTGGCTGGTGCGCACGATAACTCTCGAAAGGAGTAACCGATTGACTTCAAATTTGGTATGTGGTAATATTTTTTTCTATCTCTGGCTAAGTTCGAAGATGGGCCATATTGGTCCACTAATTCTAGTACCTCTCCCACAAAGGGTAACATTTAGTGAAATATTGATTATTTAATAACGTCTATACTACGTACTCGAATCTTCCGAAATTCCACACATTGTATGTATTAGGTTATCAGTTGCTTACACCTCAAGAATAATGGGCGAAGTTAAAACGCCCCTTTTGGTACCCCCACACAAATGGACCATTTTGCACCAAAAGTTAACAGCTTATAACTTTAATACCAGTACATAAAATACTTGAAATTTTGTACAGTGTAATGTTTTTATAGTACCTACATTCCGGTAAAAAATGGACATTATTGCACGGCACCTTTTGGTACCTCCCACACAAATGGACCGTTTTACACAAAAAACAAGTAAGAAAGTTTCAGTCGGGTAAACCGACTAAGGTATACCCTCACTTTGTGAGTAATGTAAAATTGAATATTACACAAATTATTCTGTAAATTTTTGTGGTAGGTACCAGAAGGGGTTTAAGAAATACACCTATATTTCGCTGAACAGTAGATACTTTAAATTCATTGCACTGTGCCGAATTGTAACCGTTTATATGGACTGGTATATTAACGTTGAGATATTAAATTGTGGTATAATTTGGCCATTTTGTGTGGGAGGTACAAAAAGAGGCGTGGTGATAACGCTCATTTTTCACTGGACTATAGGCATTATAAAAGCATTACACTGTACAAAATTTCAAGTAATTATATACACTGATATTAATGTTATAAACTGTTAACTTTTGGTGCAAAATGGTGCATTTGTGTGGGAGGTACCAAAAGGGGAGCGGCAATAACGCCCATTTTTCACTGGACTGTAAGCTTTTAACTTTTAGTGCAAAATGGTGCATTTGTGTGGGAGATACCAAAACGGTCGTGGCAATTTCGCCCATTTTCCTCGAGTTGATAGCGACTAACAAACTAATACTATGTGTGGAATTTCAGATGATTCGAATACGTATAATAGCAGTTATTAAAGAATCAATATTTTACAACATTTTGTGGGGGAGGTACCAGAAGGAGTGGACCAATATGACCCATCTTCGAACTTAGCCGGAGATAGAAAAAAATATTACCACATACGAAATTTGTATTCAATCGGTTACTCCTTTCGAGAGTTATCGTGCGCACCAGCCAGCAGACAGACAGACACACAGACAGACAGACAGACAGACGGACGGACATTGCTCATTCGACTTAAAATGACCCAAAACGGATTTCCGCGAACATACTTGGGGTCTTAGGTCACTCCTTCGATGTGTTACACTTTTTTCCGTAGCAAATGATATATACCCTCGTCACACTAAAGTGAGGGTATAATTAAAAGCTTATAATGTTAATATCTATGCATACAAATACGTAAAATTTTTGTACCGTGTAATTCTGTTATAGTGTCTACAGATCAGTGAAAAATGGACGTTATTGTCCCGCCCCTTTTGGTACCTTCTACACAAATGAACCATTCTGCACAGAAAGTTAACAGCTTTTCGTACAGACTGTAGGTAATATAAATATTTTTATAGTACCTACAGTCCACTGAAAAATGGGCATCATTGACACGCCCCTTCTGACACTTCCCACACAAATAGATGATATTAATGCAATTTAAATTGAATAATTCATGGGACTCAAGGTGAGGGGATTCTTAAGTCGGTTTATCCGACTGAACTTTCTTACTTGTTTATTATAGCCCCCACATACGAGTAAATGTAGATTCTTGTCGATTAAAAACGTTATACTCTAGAAGTCGCCTAACACAATAGGTCTTGAATAAAACGAATAATATGGATCACAGTAGTGGTTATCATGTAGTCGGCCTATTCCGACTTTGAAATTTTCTTACTGGTTTTTGTTTAAACTTGTTTTTGAGAAATTTGCATCACATCGGTCTAATTTAATGAAAGCATACAAAAAGCTAACGTGTTTTTTTCATATAAAAAAATTTGATGTACAAACGTTGTGCACTGAATGATTTCCCCATAAACGGGTTTAAGGTTCTTCATAGTAAAATTTCAAGGCTGAAAAGGTTTGTTATGCGTAGCCGGCATCAGACATACTCCAGAGGAGAAAATCTTAAATCCCAATTGGAAACATATTGGAATCAAACCAAATTTGGTAAAATTTTTGGAATATTAGTGTTAATAGTATTGAATTCCTTACAAAATTTTAGAAGAAAACTGGACACAATGCCCAATGGGATTTATGACCGTTTAAACGCCAAAAATGTCATTGTGGTCGTGGGCGTTATGACCTGGCACCGATAAGATCTGAACGTATGCCATATTTCAGCACTACATGTCAATCGGCTGAATTTATGCCGAAAAATGTGAACTGGTAAACTATATGTCCTGTGGCAGATATTTGTTTGGTATCCAAAAATATTTTTGGGATATGTATTCAAAAGTGATGTAAATTTACAATAAAATTATTAAAATATTTTATTTTTAATTTTTTAATACAAAATTTTGGGTGAAAAATGCAGTTTTTACAAAACTTGTATATGTTTTCGAAGCTATGGAATAGACTAAACATATTTATTAGAAAAAGTTGTAGAATATATTAAATTACCGTCTTTTGTTTTCGAAGCTATGGAATAGACTAAACATATTTATTAGAAAAAGTTGTAGAATATATTCAATTACCGTCTTTTAAATATTTTTGAACAAATTAGTTAGATTTAACTTTGAGGGGAAAAAACACAATATTTTTAAACTTTGATATTTTAATATGTACAGTCTGACCTCGGTAAACGCAACTAATAGAAATCGAGGTAGTTGCAGAAACCGAGGTAGTTGCGAAAACCGAGTCAAAAAATTATCGAGGCAGAGCCACTGCTTGATTGATGGAACAAGTCAATTTTATTTATTTAAAAATATATTTAAGTTGTATCCTGTAACAGAAATTATAAATTTGAAATTTAATAGAAGTTCATATGTTGAAATCAATTAGTTTGTTTTACTATTTTTTTTAAGAAATCGGAAATTTCTCTCTTGCAAATTACATTTCTTAAAACAAAAGTTTTGATTTTGATGTCAGCCTTCACTTCCGATCAAAGGCGCTATGAGGCTTTTTTTGTAGTAATGTTTCGTTAATTTTACTACATTTTGGGTCACTTGCGGAATAATACCGGCACAGTTTGCTGGACAATACATGACAGAAATCATTCCATCGTCCCTTGAAAGCAGGCATGTAACGAATATTCGCATTCGCATATGCGAACGCGAATTATTCGCATCATTTTAACATTCGCTATCGCATTCGCAAAAACCGTCTTTGGATTATTCGCATTCGCAAAATTATATTTCAATATTCGCTTCCATCTGTTAAAAGTGTTAAATCTCCTTATTCCCTTCACACACTTTGAAGATATTAATTCCAATGAAAACATCTGCCACTTCTCTTCAAAACAGTTGAAGAAATATGTTTGTCCTTGTGGTAACAGGAGGTAAAACTATGGAAAACATTCTTAATACTTGAATATCCTGGAAAAGTATCAATTCAGTTCCTTAAATTTATTGGTACTAAAGGGTCAAACTATTATTCGCTTTCGCAAAAATGCATATTTCACTATTCGCTTTCGCATTCGCAAGAAATATATTTTAATATTCGCTTTCGCATTCGCTAAAGTCACTTTCGTTACTTCCTTGATAGTTCTCCATCTTTGGGACGACGAAGTGCTTTATTGAAGAGTAATAACGCTGTTTTATGTGTTCTCTTGATAAAAGAAAGGATGGGACCTGACCTGGTGTTAACTCGGAATTGCTTTATATTGCCCTAAATCCATCCTGGAGAAAATGGGGCACATCGATCCACACTTAAACAAAGCTTTGCCATTTTGGGATATTCACAAATTCTAGGGTTCAGATTCCTCATTGGAAACAACATTTTTTAATGCGATTTGTTTTTTGATTCACATATGGACATTATATTCACCGCAAATCGATTTGACGGAGCTCGCATTCTCAAGTTTATCAAGAATTTCGCCCTTGGTAACCAGTGACATTCATTACATACATATATTTTTTCCTTCGAAGAAGCAACTACACACTGGTTTCAAACAAAAAAAGAAGACATAGCCAACTGGACCAACAATTTAAGAATGTGAGTTGCGTTGATTGAGTTTGCCTTTTTGAAAAGTTGCGTTAATTGGGTCGGCAAAGTAAATTATTTGCCTGTTGCAATAATCGAGGAGTTGCGTTCATCGAGGGTTGCGTAAACCGAGGTCAGACTGTAGTACTTCAACATATGTAGCGTTGAGCGGAAACAAATTTTTGTTGTTGAATAGTATTATTACAGAAACAGATGTTGTTATTTCAAATATACATTACATTAGTACCAACTATTCTGTTGGTACCACTATGTGTCATAATTCTAAGCGTACATGTCCCGCTATCCCACTGCAGGCCATGTTTCATATTTCGTCACCCGCGGAGTACGAAAAAGGATCGCATCGTATTTCTGCAACCCTTTTCAAATGATGTCTGGATTTTGTTGGCTGGCTGTGGTGTGGCGACTATTCTCCTCCTATGGGTTCTAACAACACTTGAGCCCGAAGGTCGGCCAGTTTCAGGTGAACTATGAATTATTTTGTGCTGCACAAGGACAAAATTTAGTTGAAATAAATCATTACGTTTGACGTTTAGCGGCAGTGATACCGGCCAACGTGTTTCCCGGGGGAAGTTTCAAAAGACGTTTGGTACGCTGGAGCGGTTTACTCTGTGGCTATGATATGCGAGATGATAATTCGGCCACACAACGAGTGGGTTTGTTTTTGGAATCAATACTATTCTATGTGGGTTCCATATGCCAGCAGGGTAAGATTTTATACAGCGTTGTAGCTTGTAGAGAAGTGTTTTGAAATATTTGTATTTCTTTTACAGGTTTGAGTTTTTCCACCAGTTCGTTTGCGGGTCGCTGCATTGTAATCACTTCGTTATTGTTTTCATTCGCAATTTATCAATTCTATTCGGCCAGTATTGTGGGAACTTTGCTTATGGAGAAACCGAAAACTATACGAAGTCTTCGTGACTTAATACACTCGTCGCTGGAAATTGGCATTGAGGATATTGTCTATAATCGTGATTACTTTTTGGTAAACCCTTTAATTGATTCAGAGCAGTATAACACTATTATTATCTATTATTATTTAAAGCGCACCAAAGATCCTGATGCCCAGGAGTTGTATGCCAAGAAGGTCACTAGTATGCCAGCGTCGGATGGCGCTAGTTTTGTGGATGCACCACCCGACAATGTTGTATTGCCCACTCCGGCTTCACAAATACCTCTGACTGATGCCCAAAAGGCCAAAGCCTATCGTGACATTTTACATAGCCATGAGACTGGGGCTCATGCCAAAAGTAATGATGCCTCCAATTGGTATGAACCCGAATTTGGGGTGGCCAAAATTAAGAAAGGACGTAAGTGCCCACATTTTGGAAAAACATAAAAATAACATTTACTGACTGTTGCAGATTTTGCTTTTCACGTTGATGTTGCCACGGCCTACAAAATTATTTCCGATACATTTTCGGAAAAGGAAATCTGCGATTTGACGGAAATACAATTATTTCCGCCGCAGAAAATGGTTAGCATTGTACAGAAAGGATCGCCGCTACGCAAACCTATAACATATGGGTAAAGTACCTTCAAAGTAGGCGTATTGCGCACATTTATTCAAATATGTTATTCCCGTAGATTGCGTCGTGTCACTGAAATTGGCTTAACAGATTATGAGCGTAAAATCTGGCATTCGCCAAAGCCTCGATGTGTTAAACAGTTACATACTGATGATCTTCGGGTAATCATTAAATGAAATATGATTTCGAGGGTATATCACATAGGAAGTTATGGCGTTAAGAAGTCAAATCGGAAGGTACCCTTGTATGGGGGCTATATGCATCAAAACGTTGTTCGTGTGAATAATTCCTGGTATAAAAAACTAAAATGACCAAGTTTTAGCCCGATCAGTAAAAAGGTCTGGTCTGTAAAGCGTTCAGAAGTCAAACCGGGGAGTGGCTATATAGAGTAAGGACGAACATTGCCCATTTTTAATCCCAAGATACCTGCAGATATTATCTTTAGAATCTAATTAAGCTCCAGCTCAATTGTTGTAGATTGTAGCTAAATTACAACATCCGCACATGGCTAAATCGCCTCATCCTCACTTTAGTGGATTGTAGCTAAATTACAACATCCGCACATGGCTAAATCGCCTCATCCTCACTTTAGTGGATGAGGGTATATATCCTTTGCTAAGGACTAAAAGTGTAACATATCGAAGCAGTGGCTTAAGATCCTAAGTATGATATGCGGAAATCCGTTTTAGGACATTTGAGCAATGTCCTTGCAGCCGTATGTCTGTCCGTCTGGCTGGAGTGCGATAAATCTGGAAAGGAGTAACAAATTGACTTAAAATTTAATAAGTGATAATCATTTTTTTTATATCAGGCTAAGTTTGAAGATCGGTCCGCTTCTTTTAGTACCTCCTAACAAATGGTTAAAATTAAGTGAAATATCGATTATCCAATAACGTTTATAAACTATCCCTATCACTGCGAGAAAAATGGGAGAATTGCCACCTCCACATAATTATATTTCTTTGCACTTATTACAATGTGATTTGATAAATATTCGTACACGGAGGAAAAAAACGGCCTCTGTAACATATTGTCCCAAACATATTTTGCAGGCAACATATATATGTTTGGAGCAGCTCCCAAACATATTATGTTTGGGGTAGCAGTAATGTTCGCAAACATTTATATGATTGTATGCAAACGTATATATGATTGTATGTAATCATATATATGCTTATGTCCAAACATATATATAATCATATATATGATTGTATTTAATCATATATATGATTGTAATAAAACCACCATAAAACCACATTTACTAAAAATCCTGACAACCCTGTTTGGCTAAAGAGACACAAGATCTCTTCTACTCTTTTCGCTCCATCATGAAACTATAACGGTTCACAGCAACAAGTAACCTAATGTAAATCGTCACTCACTACGTCATATACAGAAATACATACAATAACAACAAACAGTAATACACACTTTGCTTCTGAAAAGTAGTTCATTTTCTGAAAACTACTAAATTTTGAGTTGTGTCTCTTTAAAAGAATTTGTGTAATGTGCAGAGCAAGGCAAAACTACAATGCACCCTTCACTACTGTACCCGGGGTCATTTCAGATGAAAACAATTTGTTAGTGCGGGAGTGTGTTTGTTCAAAGAACATGATAAGCAAACATACATACGTACATACATATGTATGTTGGCAAAATAATTTATGTGGGGCAATAAAATGGCGTCAGTATTATAGAACGTTTTGTAAATAAAAAGTTTTGAAGTAACATACATTCCTTTAAAAAAAAATAATTTTGCACCAAAACAATTGTGTTTTTTAATGAATAACCTCTATACATCTTTGATATCATATTCTTTCTTTTATTTTGAATTTGTTGTACGTGTTAAAACTACAACTAATTTCTTTTGAATTCGACATTCACCACACATATTCAATAAAAAACCCGACCTTAAGCTCGACCGGGCGAGTAAGCATCATCAAATAATAATAATACCCTTTGGTGTCGGTGCCATTCCTCCTCATACACACGGTTACCATATACACGCTGAAAAAATCGCTTCTGTAGTATATTGTCCCAAATATATTCGGCTTGAAACATATATATGTTTAGGGTACACTCTAAACATATAGTATTTGGTACACACAAACAAATTTATATTTGGGAAGATGTTGTTCTAAACAAATCTTTGTTTACATCGCAATATGTGTTTACTTTGGACGATTTTTTTCCGAAGCAAATAATTATTTGCATTTAAGTATTCAGAAAATACCTAAATTGTGTTTAATATTTCAGTAATTCAAACCTAATTTTTTAGAAAATTTTCAGTCGTAAAAATTTAAATCGTATAATCTTCGATCGAAACATATTACTTGGAGGATTGACAACTAATGATGGCATAGAATGCTCAGAAATTTTAAATGATTGATTTAAAACAGAAGTTACTGCTGCATTTTGTATTATAACTGGGTGTTCAATTCGAAACCAAAAAAAATTTAAACTGAAATTCGAAAAATTCAACAAAAGTTTCGAAAATATTTTTTAAATAAAATATGTTTGGAGAAATTCCTAAACAATAATTTTATTTGTATTCAAACACATATTTTATTTGAGAAACTTAGTTTGCAAATATTATATGTTGTAACATATTAATATATGTGTTCCAAATATATTTTATTGATTTTCAAATAAAATTTATTTGCTCAGAAATACATAATATTTAAAAATTTGTGTTCCAAATATATTTCCTTTCGATTCAAACATATCAAAAAAGGCGATTTTGCCCCGTGTACATATTACCCTTCTTTGCACAAAATTATGAGTCATATAATTGCTCTCTCTGAGAGTAATACTCTCTAAAACTCTTAAAAATATGTTCTAATATATTATTTTGCCAAAAATATGTTAGGACACAATCATATCGTTTTTTAATATGCTAGAATTTTGCCCCGAACATATTATGATTGTGTGCAAACATAATATGTTTACCCACAAACATATATATGATTGTGCCCGTCCCAAACATATATATGATTGCATCCAAACATATTTTTAACATATTTTTTTCTCCGTGTATGAAATGAAAAGGGAGAATTTCTGATATTCATAAAAATTTTTGGAATAATTTTCCAAGGACGAAGGAAATTAAAAATGTCTTTTTAATTATTTATTCTGGAATATCCATCAGAGTTGTGGGTCTAAAATCTGATACGTGCTGACACAACACTTCTATATAGTCCAGTTATTTGTCGCACGGTGCTATAGACTGAAAAAAATGAACATTTTCAACGCTGTGGCATCCCCAATATATAAATTTTATGGGGTGCCTAATCAATATTTCAAGGTGTTACAAACGTTGTGACAATATGTGTATGCCACCCCTTATGGTGGAGGGCATACAAATTACCTGATATTGTCCACTTTCGATCCCAAGTTACCTGCAGCTATAAAAAGTATATGTACCACATTTCAGTCAACTGGCCGTTTCGGAGTCCATACGTTACATACATACACACAGAAAGTGAGAAAAATCACCACATCTCGACCAAACGAAAATATTTTTAAACAATTTTTTTTAAAAACCATCCTCATTGCTTGTTCTACAAAATGTATTCAGACATTTTTTATTTTATGCAGCCGTTGTCGAGTTATGAAGTGACAATCAAAATGTACACTTCTTTTTATATATATGTATAGATGACATATATTTTTTTGCATTTCAATCCGGCCTATTGAAAATTTTAGAACAAGATTTAAATATATCTCGAGATTGACACCATTGGACTATTTATTGGAAGACAATTTGCATAAAATAGAACGTGTATTTTTTTTAAATTAATTTTAATATATTAAAAGAATCTTAAATGTGCTTTCTGTTATCTCGGCGGCACACCTCCATCCGATGATCCAAATTTTCGATGACGCTGAGGCATAATTGAGGTTCTATGCCGTTAATGTGCTGAATTATCTCATCATTTAGCTCTTGAATTGTTGCTGGCTTATCGACGTACACCTTTTCATTCAAATAACCCCAAAGAAAGAAGTCCAACGGTGTCAAATCACATGATCTTGGCGGCCAATTGACATCGCCATGACGTGAGAAAACACGGCCATTGAATTTGTTGCGCAAAAGAGCCATTGTTTCGTTAGATGTGTGGCAAGTAGAACCGTCCTGTTGAAACCACATATTGTTCACATCCATATCTTCTAATTCGGGCCATAACAAGTTCGTTGTCATCCCACGATAGCGAACATCATTCACATTAACTACCTGTCCGGCCTCATTTCGAAGAAGTATGGACCGATGATGTCGCCAGCAGGCAATGAAGCCGACCAAAATTTTCGGCGGCGGCGGCGCTTGGAAAAATACCGATTGACGGCGGCGGCTGATCGACTTAACCGATCAAATTTCAACAATCGGCTGAGCCGATAAAGTTCCAACAAACGATGGCGCACGAATGTCAATCTCAGGCAAATATGGCTCTTTAAGATATTTACAATTAGACGAAAAAACCTAAAATGAACACAAAAATTTAAGAAAAGTTAAGGAAGTTTTGATGTAATGTCGAAAATCGATTCAATAAGTCTCTACTTATTAGTCTTTGTTGGGAAAGAGAATTTATTGTGAATGACATAGTGACTGTTGTTTTCTCTCTAAAACGACGTAGACTTTGTAAAAATTGGTTCGGCCTCTCAAGAGCTATTGTAAATCCGTAAAAACCTAAAAACGCATTTTTAAATTCTGAGTTTCAGCCGATGTGAGCCGCTGAAATCGGCGGCGGCGCCGGCTGGAAAAAAATGGCCGGCTGTGGCGCGCCGCCGATTTGCGCCGCGTCGGCTTCATAGTCTGGTCGCCAGCCCATAAGCCGCACCAAACGAACTGGGCGAGCATACACATGTGCACAGTGGTTGGGCTTGTATGGAGCCGCGGCCATAAATACTTCTAGTTGTTATATCGTTATGAAATTTTCACCAAAATTGTAGAAAAATATTTTAAATTTGTAATAAAAAAATTGGCCATATCGCACGACTATATCCTATAGCTACCATAGCAAATATCGGACCAAATTTGAATAACTTTATTTTTTCGGCTTGAAACTTTTTTATTTTTTTATTATTACATTAAAAATAATATTTTTACGGAAAAATAATAATAATTTTACACCAAATTTAGGTCATCTAGTAGGTCATATCGCTCACTCACTTCAAGAGTGACATAACTCAAAATTGAAAATTGCCAAGATGTTTAACTTTAAGTCCGTATAAAAAGATAAATTACATTAAATAATATGTTAAAAAACGCTTCAATAATCTGAAATATGGTTGTTTACTTATATACCAAATTTCGCTGAGATTACTTTGTGGACATTTGCAAAATTCGCATTTTTGTAAGGCAACCTCAAAAATTTTAAATGTTGAGTTATGTCACTCTTGAAGTGAGTGAGCGATATGATAATGTTGATAATACTGACTTTTTTGAACGTGGGAGCTTTCTTTGGCCAGTAATAAATGGATCTGAGCTCAAAAGCAATCTATTTATCAACTCCGTATTTGTTGTAATCCGTGAGGTCTTTCGCGTGTTCTGCCTCCTAAACATTGTAATGCCCATATTTTTAGACTTTAGACGGTTTTTGAAAGCTCAGAAATTCTTCGTCGCTTTGTTCTCTTTGATAACTCATTAAAATCTACTTTCGGACGTCCACCTTGGGCACCTTTTCCCATTTCTTGAGACTTACTAGGAATACGTTTGATTGAAATTGTTTCCTTTTCACTAAGCCAATTCGATTTAAATTGAAGAACTGATGCCTTTTTGTGTTTATACTGAATCCACAATGCAGTAATTTTTTACATATATAGTCAATACATGTCGTTAGCTCGGTCATCTCGGGCGTTGTGACGATATTTTCAATATTGCTTTGCACAGCATTGATCGCCTTTTGTAATTTTTCTGCATTGGTGCCGATTTCTGTACACCAACAACTGAGTATGTACAAGCGAGTAAACACACACTGATAGGAGTCATCTACCAAGATTAAATTAAAAAAAAGATAACGCAATCAAAATTAAAATTTGAACTTATTAAGAACACAAAAACATAGCACAACTACAATGCAAAACAGCTGGTTTGCAAGGCAAATTTTACTTTGAAGAAAAAAGATGGTCTTAGTATATCCTTGATTCTGCACACATCTGCAAATATCTGCAGCTAACTTTAACTTTTTTATTACCTTAAAAAACTCACAAATACACTGAAATAAAAAATAATGGGGGGATCTTGGGGGAACGCAGCTAAAACTTTAAGTAAACATAATAAACACTCACAGAAAATGTACAAAAAACTGAATAAACTAAAGCATTAATTTCAAAATAACTACAACACAAGATAGTTTTTATTAATATTGTAACATAAAATAAATATCTTTAACTTCAAAATACATTTCAAATAATTTAAATTCGGAGACGTAATTATTTGACTGACCACTTTGAAGTTCGCTTTGTGTTGAGAAATATTCGGGATGCGTGCAGCTGCGCTTTGCAAATCAACACGTGTTCACATCTTAAATTCTATGTTCCGTTAGATTTCCAGAAAAAAACGGTTTGCCATGAAAGAGTTTGGACAGTTTAGAGACAATTTGGATACTTTTCGCAAATTTTTGTTGTTATGATTTTTTGGAATTTTGGCCTATGGGCGCAACCACTGTGATGTGTTTTCACATCTCTTACAGACCCGGTTTGCTGAAATTTGGGCTCAGTTCTCCCGATTGTGGACACATTTGGTCGATTATGCTGATCAAAAAACATCACGAAGTGCACGAAATGCATTTTGATTTGAACGCCCATTTTCGTAAGAGGCTTAAAAAACGTTAACGCGTTGGTCGATTGTCTATCTTTCCATGGTTCAAATTGAGTTAGTCTGAAATTGAGAAATGTCAAATGAAATGCGGAAAAAAACTTGACTTTTAGGTGTGGTTCACATTCAACATCGGCCCTTACAATTTAACCACCCTTTAATTTAATTCAGTTCATCTCAAGCCTTGAATGTTTCTATATTCACTGAAATTTTTTGCATTCTAGTTTAATTAACTCTCTTTTTTTAATGGTGAATCGAGTACAGCAGAATGTTTACGTCACTTTAAAAAAAACACAGTTCAAATTTACATTATATTATGTATTTGTATAAGTTGCCGTGTAACTTTGCTAAGTAAGCGTAAAGAGCTACATTTACAACTGTGGTGTCTTTTGTTCGTAGAATATTTTTCCATATTGAAAGGACTTTTTTGAAAAAGGGCCAAATTGACCCATTAAGAAGGGAGCTAGAAGTTTAAGATCTTCCAAACAAATGATCCTCATAAAATTCCACTATGTAACTCTGACAATAAAAAATCTTTCAGACATTAAGTTACAGCATATTTTTCATTTAGTATAATGCTCCCTGCGACCAAAAAATTAAAACTTGGACCCACTGTAAAAAAACTCAAACCAGCTGGACCATAAGTTTATTCTACAAAAATAATCTACTCAGCAGGCCCTTTCAGAATTATAGAGTCGCTCTTCTGCTCCAATTATTCCATAGATATCACGACTTTAAATTTACATTATAGTATTTTTTTTGTATAAGTTGGCGTGTAATTTTGCCAATTAAGCGTAAAGAGCGATATTTACAACTTTGTTGTGTTTGTCGACCACCACTGAAATTTCCCGGACAAATTTTTCGTAGAATATTTTAATCTTTAAATAAGATATTTCTCAGACATTAACTTAAAGTATTTTTTCATTTAATATAATGCTACCTTCGACCAAATAATGAAAACTGTTACTTTAATATTTTAATCTTTAAATATCTTTTTGAAAGGACTTTTTTTTTGGAAAAAAAAGGGTCATATAAACCCATTAATAGGGGAGCTAGGGGGTTAAGATTTTCCACAAAAACGATCCTCATAAAATTCTATATATAACTCTGACAATAAGAAATTTCTCAGACATTAACTTACAGTATTTTTTCATTTAATATTGGGCTACCTTCGACCAAAAAATGAAAACTTTTGCCCACTGTAAAAAAAAACTCAGACCAACTGGACCATAAGTTTATTCTACAAAAATTGTCTACTCAATATGCCCTTTCAAAATTATAGGTTCGCTATTCTGTTCCACTCAAAAAGTCTTAATTTGTTGGACAGTGTAATAAATAAAATTAATTAGAAAAAAGAAAATGTTTCATATAGTTTTTGTATTTTATAGTTCTCTAAAATAAAGTTCAAGTGATGTCTGACAGATTACCCTTTTAGTCTATCTCAAGATATAATTATATCTTTATGAAAAGTTTCGCCTAGTATTTTCTAAAATTCGCAATGGGTCGAATTGAAACGCCAAAAAATCAGTTGTTGTGACGCGCATTATTTTCATGTCTTATTTACCTAATACTGAATTAAAATTCACTCTAATGCCTTATGCAGGATTATAATCAACTAGCTGACCTCAGCAGACCTTGTCCTGCCCATGCTATAATTCATTGATATTTCATTCAAAAATGCCTACATCCCGAGTTTCAGGAAAAAATAGTCAAAACATGTATATTGACCATATGTCCACTACAGCGCCATCTACCGGTTAGAATCTTACGCACCAACTATTATCAAGACAAACCACACATACATTTTAAATATCAGTCAAATCGCTCTGGAAATGCGCATTTTGCAAATAACTTGACCTATTCGCAATTTATCGCGGTGAAAATAATTCTACAACACAAATGACCCCAAACTGAATATATTGTTAAATTTTCAGCCCATTCGCTTTTATGGTTTCGGAGATCATGCGTTACTAACAAACGTACAAAGGATTTTTTGTATAAGGAAGATAAAGATTAAAAACCCAACATCAACTTTAAGCATATCTTTTAGGAAAACCTATGAAAAATTAAAAATTTTTCGCTACCGGAACGAAATTTTTAAGATTTGTGTCCTTTTGGTACAGAACTGTTGGCGTTATGTCACAACTTTTGTTTGCTATTTAAAAGTGATTACATGTATTTTTTGCGTTCCAATCGGGTCTATTGACCATTTTAGAACAAGGTTTAAATATATCTCGAGATTGGCACCTTTGAACTATTTATTAGAAGATAATTTGCCTAAAATAAAAGATGTATTTTTTTAATTAATTTTATAATATTAAAATAAATCTTAAATTTGTTTTTTGATTTTTATTAAGAGTATAAATATTTGCAAACATATTGTTAAATGTCCCATTTTGATATCTTTTACCGAGACCTGTGGTTTTTATTCTTTCAAAATATTTTTGTTGGGTTCTTAACAATACTTAACATAATCATTATACCAAATTTCACTAAAATCTGTGACATGAGCCAAAAATACTTTGAACACATAACGCGGGAATTCTCGTACCACTAAAAAGTAGAAACATAATTTACCCATATCTCCAGTAGTAATCATATAAATGTTTTCATGTTCTGTATTTTGAACAAGTTTGTCAATGACTATAGTGTGGTCAAGAATGAGCAAAATACGTGTGTCTCCATTGTTCTGGCATCTCTCGCAGAAAGTACCAGACTTCATGTTAGAATGCTCACAAACTTATTGTAGACTTTTGTCGGTTTGTTAGACTGAATTTTCTCAAACGTTTTTGTTTTATTTTTAACCTTAATTCTTCTTAAGTTGTTGAAAAATATATTGAACAACATGCCACTTTTTTATAAAATTATTTTTTGTTTCACAATGAAATAATAATCTCCATGACATCATACAGCTTTTGGGTGCCCCTTTCTAAGGGCTATTTTTCGTGCAACCTTTGGTACCCCCATGCAAAATGCATATTCATACAAATACCAATGATCTTAATATGTCAAAATGTTCGATATCTATCAATGAATGAGCAAAATTTTGCTATTAGTTTTGTCATCTCTCATACGAAATACCAAATTTGATAGTTTAAGTCGAATGCAGTTTTCTTAGTTGTAGTAGTCTTGACAATTTGCCCTTTAGACTTACACAAAAAATGAACTTCTGCATCATTCGTTTAGTCAAGTTGGCTCAATAATTAATTTAATGGCCATACGATTATTTTTTGCTCAAGGTGGATTTTTAGCACTTTTTCTATATCTTTTTCTTGGTATAGCGTACGGAACATCTCTTTTGTGTCTGAAGCAAAGTTTTAGCTATTGAATAGGAGAAAAAAATGCGGAACATAACTACCCGAAAAAAGTGCATCTAGTGCCTTAAAAATTGCAAAAATACGCACAGCACATTTTTGCGATTTGGTTTCTTCCGATTTTTTTCTCATATTTAATATCTACAACTTTGCTTCAGACAGAAAAGATATGTTCCGTACGGTATACCGAAAAAAATAGAAAAGTGCTAAAAGTACACCTTGACCAAAAAAGAATCGTATGGCCATTAAATTATGGCCAACTTGACTAAACGAATAATGCAGAAGTTCTTATTTTTGGCCAACTTGACTAAACGAATAACGCAGAAGTTCTTATTTTTGGGCCTACTTTCTCGTCCAATTCTCAGAATTGAGTCCCAAATCAATGAGCTGAAAAATGATAACTGTGTTGAATGCGTTTTTTCGCCTATATATTAATAGTGAACAAACTTTGATATGTTACACCCTGTGAGAATGTACACTTACAATTTTGTATCCTCATGCAAATAGTACCAATTTAATTTTAATTATGCCTGAGGCTTCTTCCTAAGGAAAAAGACATCCATCCATTATGAAAGTTAAGAATATATTTGAAAATCCCTAGATTGACTACTCCCAGATTATTTACTAATTCCATAATGTGGACCACTTACTTTGTGATATACCCACGCATTTAGTTGGAAAACATTAAACAAAAACGCAAATAAATATCCTTAGGTCGATATGCAAACGTTTACATCGGCTATGTTTGTGCTGATATTTGGTTTCCTGGTCAGTGGATTGATACTATCCTTGGAGATAGTCCATCATCGAATGTGGCAGAAGTATACAACAACAACAACAACAATGGCAGCAGCAGCAATGGCAACCTACTAAAATCAAAATCATCTACAAAGAAATATACATTTTGCAAATTCTACACAAATACTGTCTTAGCGCATCACCTTTGATCTTCGTTCTTCATCCGAGATATGTTTGCCTACCTTTGACTATCGCCCGGCCTTCCCCCCAGCGTGCTCTGTGCAAGGTCCTTGTTAAAAGGCAATTTATATCCTCCTCAATATGTTAATCGTTTTTGGTATTCCGTTTGTTTGCTAATATTATTCTCTTTGTTTGCCTCGGACGTTTGTTCGCTCTCTTGTACGTTTGTTTGTTAGTTTTTAATACTTTTATTCAATGCTAAGAACCATTCAATATATTAGCGTATTGTTAAATATTTATGAAAAAAGGACTCTCAATGGCTCTTAGCCAAACAAACACACACAGACGGACACACATACACTAACATTGGCAACTGCCCTATTCCCAGAAAAGAACTCGGCGTTTTCGTCCCTTCGCCGTTGTTGTTGCATACAGCACCAATACTAATACACATTTGGATTTGGAACAAAACGGTCGATGCTATTGCCGATGCCACTACCGATGCTGTTGGGTTTATGCTTTTAACTTGGCCAAAAGGCGAAAGCGGGACGCAGCGGAGCAAAGCCATATCTTTATGAATGAACGAATAAATAATGCACAAAAAATAAAATAAAACAAAATAAAAATACAGCAGTAGCAAACAAACAAAGGCGAAGAAAAAAATGAAACGAACTTTTCTAAATAATGTTACACCAGGGAGAAGGGAAAATGTAGAATTTATGAAAATTTTAATAAAAACCATTATAGTAAAACGACCGCTGTGTTTTCTCTCTCTCTCTCTCTACGAGTTCCGCTGTTCTTCAGTTCCATTCAGTTCATTTTTGGTTCGATTCGGTTCTTGAATTGCTCCGCTGATCCATGGAACAACGAATTTGTTGCGGCAGTTGTTGTTGTGCCTGCCTCTATTGTCTGAATATAAAACAAAATAATGAAGATTATAAAAGAAGATATTTTAATAATAAATAAAATGAAAAATTTGCATGCAACTACAGACGATATGTTGTTTGTGTTTTAATTTTTTTTTTCAAAAAACAAAACATATCATCAGCCGCCAATGGCATGACCATAAATATTATTTTTTCCTTTCCTCATACGGACGGACAGACATGCAGACAGACATAATGGTGCTTACATGTGCCGTGCTGTGTTGTTTAACATTGCGAACATCGAACATTTTTGTTGTCACAACAAACATAACAAATAAAAAATACACATAACTTTATTAACACTTTGTGTACTACAAGTTCAGATCGATGACATGTGTCACGCAATCAGCCATCAGGAGTCAGTAGTTTAAGTTACACTGAAAAAAAACAGTAGAGTTTCAGAAAGCATTTTTATGTAGCAAGCTATTTGTTAATGAGGAATAAATAGTGTTCTAAAGTGATGTTTATGTATCGATACGTAAGTATAATTGTATACATTGTTATAGAAATCAAAAATTAATGAAAGTCTTATGATTTGGAATTATATAAAAATAAACATCGATTTTTAATATCGAGAATAAAACAAATAAAAACGGTGTTACATTCGGCCAAGCTGAATTTTATGAAGGGGTTTCCAACAAGAGGTGTTATTTTGGTATTCAAAGAAAAAATGTCATTTGTTGAGATAAATGATCGGATGTTTATTTCATAATAAAGAGGAATTAATGCCGTTAATAATGAGAAACAACACCAGCCAAATGGCCACCACGACCACGCTTACAGGGCCATATCATTTTCATGAAATTTTCCATAACCAAATCGCAAAGTGGCTGCCCTATGTCCTCGATAGCCTCACGAATTCTATCTTTGAGGTCTTGAATCGACGCTGGGCTGTTGGAGTAGACCTTATCTTTCACGTGGTCCCAAAAGGAAGATGTCGCAAGGTGTTAAATCACAAGATCTCGGTGGCCAATTGTGATCACCTCTTCGAGAGATAACACGGTCCGGAAAATTTTCCCGTAACAGAGCAATGGTTTCGTTGCTTGTGTGGCACGTATCGCCGTCTTGTTGAAAGTAAACGTTGTCCAGATCAATACCATCCAACTCCGACCATAAAAAATCATTAATCATCTCTCGATAGCGCAATCCATTCACAGTAACTGTTGATCCAACTTCATTTTCGAAAAGGTAATGTCCAATGGCCCCGCCGGACCATAAACCGCACCAAACAGTCACACGTTGAGGATGGAGAAGCTTCTCAACAAAAACTCTTGAGTTTTCCAAGCCCCAGATGCGACAATTTTGCTTGTTGACGTAGCCACCGAGGTGGAAATGGGCCTCATCTTTCAAGATGATTTTGTATCATTTTTAGTAATGGCGTCAAATGTCAAAGAATAAAAGCTTCAAAAGTGACAGATACCGAAATACCGGGTGATTCAAAATAACACCTCTTGTTGGAAAACCCTGTATGTATATGTCGAATCTGTTATACCCTCCACCATGGATTGCATTCAATTCTATTACTGGAGAAATCTTTGGATATGGAGCAAATCATGAAACGATCCTTTTTGTTTAAGCAAATTATTATAAAAAACAGTAAGGAAAGACAGAAAGTCGGGTGGAGCCGACTATATAATACCCTACACCTCCCTAACAATGCGAAAATGGGGATTGCGATAAGAATTTGGCGGTGCTCATACATGTAATAAGAAAACTCTCTCTGCCGAATTTCATACTGATCGGATATAAAATACGGTTTCTACAGCGCTTATATATCTAAATCTGAACTGAATTTCCCCGAGTTTGGCTGAGTTCATTCATGTAATAAGAGAACTCTCTCTGCCGAATTTCGTACTGATCTGATACAAAATAAAGTTTCTACAGCGCTTACATGTCAAATCGGGTGTAACATATATATAGGGGCTATATCTAAATCTGAACCGATTTTGACTGATTTCAATAGGGATCGTCCGTGGGCCAGAAAAGAGCACTGTGCTAAATTTCATCACAATCGGACATAAATACGACCTGCACTATGATTACAACGATACATCTACAAAAGGACAGACGGACGGACGGACGGACATCTTAAAATCGACTCAGGAAGTGATTCCAAGTCGATCGGTATAATTAACGATGGGTCTATCTCTTCTCCTTCTGGGTGTTACAAACAAATACAGAAACTCATAATACCCTGTACCACAGTGTGGTGTAGGGTATAAATACGCTCTCTAGTGCGTAAATATGTCATATCAAAAGGGATCTTCGTATGCTATATCAAAGAATGGACCGATATGCCCCATTTTAAATAGGGATCGTCCCTGGGTTAAGAAATATCTCTGTACCAATTTTTTTTTGCTGCGATGAATTCTTGTCTTCATTAAATACATACTGCAAAGATTCAGTCAAAATGCTTAGAAAATGTGATATTTATGGCTTAAATACGTATATTTTAGAGCGACCTCTATAGGGTGACTACAACAAAATATGAACCGATTTGTAAAATTTTTGCAGTGATGAATTCTTGTCAAAATAAAAAGCAAACTGCAAAGTTTTTGCTAAATTGCTTTAAAAATGTGGTATCTATGGCTCAAAAACCGTATTTTGGAGCGACCTCTATAGGGGAGCTATATCAAGACATTGACCGATATGGCCCATTTGCAATCCCAAACAACCTGAATCTATAAGAAATATTTCTACCAGATTGATTAACCTAGCTCTATTATTACGGACTGTAGCGTGATTACAACAGACGGACATGGCTAAATCGTCTTAGAATTTTACGACTACTGAAATTCTAAGACATTACAACCACCCCATCATATGTCACTTACTTCTTCTTTAATTTTTAACAAAGTAGTTTTCATATACTGAAAACAACAATAACGATCTTGAGTCTAAGTGCAAAAACAAAATATGTTCTATGAAAGCAGATCGAATAAAACAAAAAACAAAACTATTAAGAATATATATACTTTATGGGGTCTCAGATCAATATTTAGAGGTGTTACAAACGGAGTGACAACATTAATATACCCCCATCCTATGGTGGAGGGTATAGAAATAGAACAATATTGCCCATTTTCTGTCCCATGTTACCTGCAGATATAAGAAGTATCTGTACTTGTTTTAATAGGGAAGTGATTTACTTCCAAAACTTGAAATTTTATGGTAAAAGAGAGTCGGTCGCGTTTCTATTTTTAATAAAGTGTGAAATCGGCATTTTTGTCACATAATTAATACCATATGCCAAAAACGCGAATATGTATTGCACTTTTTATTCTATATTCGGATTTAGAACATCGAAATCCTTCGAGATCGGGTCCGATATCACTGGCTACAATTGGATTTGACAAGTAGGCCAGTTTAAAATACCCACCGTCGATTTTTTCGAAATTTTGTTATCTGGTATATCGGGCTAAATTGGCATTTTATTAATCGTGTTTCTGGTCCACATCTTAAGGTAAACTCACTTTATAATATGAAAGAAACCATAAAAAATAGTAATTTTGACATTTAAAATTTCCACAGCTTTTGCTGGGGTTGTCATCCCATTACGAAAATTTGTATTGATATAGTTAACAGAATGGGCTTTATTTTTGTAGTTTAAGGATATAGAATCCCATTGGTGGAACACAACTAAAATCGGGTGAAAAACATACGTTGCAAAAGACATTATTATCTGTCGGAAAACAATTTAAAAAGGTGGGCGTTTTTGACGTTTTTTTCTCATCTACTTTGTGGGGTCCCTGATCAACACTAGAGGTGTTACAAACGTAGTGACTACATCCTATGGATGGCGCGTCATGCCACAAACCCTAGGCTACTATCAATCTTTTGCGCGCCAACATTAGTAATCGTTCAGTTATTTTATGCTAACGATAAATTAACGATTCAGCCCCTTAAGGCGAATATGGAGCGAGTCGTTTTTAAGATATAATTCGAAACAGTCACCAATGTTTTGCAAAATTTTGTTGAACATATGCGTTACTGTATAACCAACCGAGGTATGCCACATGATTGAAATCGTGCTTCTTAAGTACTTGTAATATTTGCTCTTTCGAATAAACCAATAATATGCTGATTTTTTTATTTTTTGAAAAAGAAACATGGATTAGGATCACTCTTTAAGTGTTTATTTCTTAAAACTCGATGATTGCTACAAATGTAGTCATCCGACCGCCTACGTAAGTTTACAATTCCGAGCAAATGAAGGTTAAAATAAATTTTTTTGAACTCAAAAAACAAATAAATGATAAGACATAATTCCATGTTAGTTTCACATTTCGTCGGCTTATTGCTATTTCGGTTGATAGCATTATAGAAATCGAGTAGATAGTTGATTCGAGTTGATAGTGTGAGTTTTAGGCATGCTCTTTCAGAATCTGCAATATTTTTCCCTATCTCGTCTAGTTTTCGAGATATTGGGAGGGTAAATCGGTTTAATTCCGATTTACGGGAAATAATTTTGATGATTTTGTTCTGTCTTCATTTTTCTATCGAGCCCTATCTTTTTGATTCATTATTTTACGTTCTTTCGATCACAATATGTAAAATACTCTCCTTCCATACCGACCCCCTTCGTGGTCCATGTAATACATATTAGAAAAAATATTTTAAAAACCAGTAAGGAAAGGCTAAAGTCCGGCGGGGCCGACTATATAATACCCTACACCACTCTCGTAATATTGAATAACTCTGAAATATAAATTTTGTAATTCATGTATAAATTGTTTGCATAAATTTACTTTTGAGTCATTTTATACTTAAATAATACCCTGTACCACAGTGTGGTGTAGGGTATAAAAACGATTGGATGTAAAAAACAGCTTCTACAGGACTAAAGAGCCAAATCGGATGAAACATATATATGGGAGCTATAGCTAAATCTTAACCGATTTTCTTCAAATTCGGCAATGTTGGTTCGTGGATCAAGAATCTCTACCATTCTAAATTTCAAAACGATTGGATGTAAAATACAGCTTCTGTAGAACTAAAGGGCCAAATCGGACGAAACATATATATGGGAGCTATAGCTAAATCTTAACCGATTTTCTTCAAATTTGGTAGTGTTGGTTCATGGATCAAGAACCTCTACCATTCTAAATTTCAAAACGATTGGATGTAAAATACATCTTTTATAGGACTAAAGGGCCAAATCGGACGAAACATATATATGGGAGCTATAGCTAAATCTTAACCGATTTTCTTCAAATTCGGTAGTGTTGGTTCATGGATCAAGAAAATCTACCATTCTAAATTTCAAAATGATTGGATGTAAAATACAGCTTCTACAGGACTAAAGAGCAAAATCGGACGAAACATATATATGGGAGGTATAGCTAAATCTTAACCGATTTTCTTCAAATTCGGCAATGTTGGTTCATGGATCAAGAAACTCTACCATTCTAAATTTCAAAACGATCGGATGTAAAATACAGCTTCTATAGGACTAAAGGGCCAAATCGGACGAAACATATATATGGGAGCTATAGCTAAATCTTAATCGATTTTCTTCAAATTCGGCAATATTGGTTCATGGATCAAGAAACTCTACCATTCTAAATTTCAAAACGATTGGATGTCAAATACAGCTTCTATAGGACTAAAGGGCCAAATCGGACGATAGATATATATGGGAGCTATATCTAAATCTGAACCGATTTCAACCAAATTCAATATCGATCTTAATAGCTGCGAAATACTCTAAACTGCAAAATTTCAGAACGATCGGAGTGAAATTGCGACCTGTAGTCGACGAACAACTTTACATGGACAGACGGACGGACGGACGTATACCGATCGACTCAGCTAGTGGTTCTGAGTCGATCGGTATACTTTAAGGTGGGTCTAGCTGTGTTATTTTCAGGTGTTACAAACATCTGCCGTGAAACAAACTTATAATACCCTGTACCACAGTGTGGTGTAGGGTATAAATATCGGATATTGTCCAAAATTGCATGTAAAAAATTGTTGTATCTATTTTTGAACGTAATGACATAGAAATGTATGAGAATCCTATGAACACTGTGGGAAATAAAAAGTTTGTTACATTTTAGCTCCGTTTTTACTCAAACCTTAAAATGTATTTTTCTCCGATCATATAAAATGGCGTATGGAACAAAATAGCATTAAACAGATGTTTTGTCAACTAATTTAACTCGAAGTAAAAACGTCTAAGAAAGTTTCAGTCGGGTAAACCGACTAAGTTATACCCTCACTTTGTGAATAATGTAATATGGAAAATTAATATGGCAATTTGTGTGGGAGGTACCATTGCTCGGGTTTAACAAATAACCCGAGCAAGATGTGTTTAGTATATCGTCATTGGAAACGAAATAGGGCGAACCAATTAAAAACCAACAAAATTGAGAACCAATTAAAAACCAACAAAATTGAGTTATTGACAGGTAATTGTTCCTAGTTTTTAGCGCCCTATTATCAAAAATGGCGAATTTATTAACGAAATGCAAAAGGGCTTATTTTTTCACACTTCAAAATTATTATTTCGCACAATTTGCAAAAAAAAAGTTCTAAATCTTGCTTGTGTAAATTAATAATGATGAAGGGCCTTTTTTCGTTTCAGATGATGATATGTTATTTTATTAATGACTTACAAAATTGTAATTATTAAAAAAAAGTACAGTACTATGCTTACTGAAATGTAGTAAAGTCTTTCTAATCGTCTAACTAATCTCAGAATCTACGCCATCTACTGGCGATTGGTGTAGAGACAACTGTGTCGAACTGGCAACCCTTACCGGTCACATGGGTGATGAAAATGGTGAATTTAAGTCTCGCTTGGAGCTTTGGCTGTGTGACTTGTACGCTTTCTTCGTAGGTATATAATTCCCATATGCAAATTTCTTTGTAGATTGGTATATATAAAAGTGATGATCGCCACAACTACCAGCTCACACTGTGTCATGTATACGACCCTCTGATGATATCCCCGCACAGGATTAAAATACGTATAAGGGTATGTGTTTACATGGCTTCCAAAGCGCAGTGTCTTATCTTTTCCAATACACCACAAAAAACCTGTCTTTCGAAAGGAAGAGTTGATCGAAAAAGCTGAACAATTCGAATGTGAAAACGTTCAATAAATCTAATAAAATTAAAATTTAAATCGATCATTAACAAAAAACTTCTAAAAACATTCAAATCAATAGTTATTTTCATATGTTAACAATTACATTATTTCCGGTGTATCGCACAAGTTTGGCAAAAGGTGTTGAGTTCTATGCTAGACAGGCGACAACATGTCCCTATGAAGTACTTGAGGTGTTATCAATGTGGCAGGCAAACAGTGCTAGTATATCTGTCCCATCAGTCGTTCAATAAAAAACTCTGTCATTTGGTTGTCGACTGATTTTTAATAGAAAAAGTCGAGATGTTTATTTATTCTCGGATATGTACGTATTCGGTTGTACTCGTACGCTAAGCCATCAGCTAATGTTGGACACTTAATTAAAGCGTGCAATCCACGCTGCCACATTGAGCTCTTTTCAGGGCGGGCAGTTCCATGTCAAATTTCGGCTCGAATGGCACGAGGCCCTGCGGTGGCATTAGACTACATCACGAGTACAAAACGTTTTAACACTTTCGGTTATTACGCTGACAATTAAGTGATTTATGAATGACTGCATAAATGCGACTAAAGGAATAAATGACTGAATGAATGCCCGCCATGAAAGCGTTGAGTGGATTGGCGCACAGTTTACCCTTTCACGACAACTTTACTCCTGGAATGTTTTAAATGTTAATTGAGTTGTGTACGAGTACGAGTATGTTTGAATATCTGCCTGCCTCCTCTGAAAGCTTCTCTGTCTGCCAGGCAGGCAGGCAGGCAGACAGCCAGCCTGCCCGCTTAAATGCGTGTGGTTGTACATTCGCACCACACTTTGTGGCTTGCCACATAGTCAAATAAATGGAGGAATTCAAACTGAAATGAGTTCGGGAGTCGGGAAATATTGTCACAAGAAGTTCCGCGAGGCATGCCATGAATAGTTTGTCGTGCTACAAACAATTAGCGGAATGTTTAGTTTGCTGCCTTCTGCTTTCACCAAACGTTTTTGCTGGCTCTTTGAGCATGAATTTAGCTGACGCTTTATTTGTAAAATGTTCGTGGTTTTCGTATTTTTTGGAGCGAGATTTAAATGAGTTTTTAAGTGCTGAACAATATTTTTTGTGCTGTCGTCATACATAGTTCATGGATCACGCAATTGAAAATGACTCGAGATATGCGTCTTGTAATGTATTTTTCAGGAATTTTTCTTTTTTGAGAAAATGCATCGTTTTTCCTTGCAGGCAATGATTTTCTGAGTTGCATTCTTGGCTTTTATTTATAAAATAAATTTAATAGTTAGTCTTAAGACGGTCATAAGAGTAATTCATATTTTTATAAAAACATTTTCGCTTGTAAGTACCTAGCAAATTTCAATAAAATTCAATACATTCAATTGTATTGCACCCAGCCGAATTTGAAATAAAACGCTTCAGGTTAAAAAACAAGTAAGAAAGTTTCAGTCGGGTAAACCGACTATGGAATACACTCACTTTGTGAGTAATGAAATGTTGAATATTCCATGAATTATTCTATTAGTTTGTATGGGAGGTACCAGAACGGGTTTAACAAATACACCTATTTTTCGCCGAACGGTAGATATTTTAAATACATTGCACTGTGCCGAATTATAACAGTATATGTGTACTGGTATATTAACGTTATGAGATATTAAATTTTGGTATTCTTTGGCCATTTTGTGTGGGAGGTACAAAAAGGGGCGTGGTGATAACGCCCATTTTTCGCAGGTCTATTGACACTACAAAAGAATTACACTGTACAATATTTCAAGAATTTTTATACACTGGTATTAATGTTATAAGCTGGTAACTTTTGGTACACAATTGTACATTTGTGTGGACAAAAGGGACGTGGCAATAACGCTCATTTTTCACTGGACTGTAGGCACAAAATTGTACAAAATTGCAAGTATTTGTATACACTGGTATTAATGTTATAGGCTGTTAACTTTTGATTCAAAATGATGCATTTGTGTGGGATGGACTAATAAACTAATACTATGTGTGGAATTTCGGAAGATTCGAATAAGAAGTATAACAGTTTTTAAAGAATCAATATTTCACAACATGTTAACCCTTTGTGGGGGAGGTACTAGAATGAGTAGGTCATTATGGCTCATCTTCAAACTTAGCCGGAGATAGAAAAAAATATTACCACATACCAAATTTGAAGTCAATCGGTTACTCCTTTCGAGAGTTATCGTGCGCACCAGCCAGCAGACAGACAGACAGACGGACGGACATTTCTCGTTCGAGTTAAATTGACTCAAAACGAATATCCGCCGAACATACTTAGGGTCTTAGATCACTCCGTCGATGTGTTACACTTTTGGCCGTAGCTATATCATTTGCTAACATTTTTATACCCTCACTTTAGTGATACGAGGGTATCTTTCATAAATATAGCAAAAGTGTAACACTTCGAAGGAGTGATCTCAGACCCTAAGAATGTTCGGCGGATATTCGTTTTGGGTAATTTTAAGTCGAATGAGAAATGTCCGTCCGTCTGTCTTTCTGCCTGCTGGCTGGTACGCACGATAACTCTCGCAAGGTGTAACCGATTGACTTCAAATTTGGTATATGTAGTGTAATATTTTTTCTATCTCCGGCTAAGTTCGAAGATGAGCCATATTGGTCCACACCTTCTGGTACCTCCCACACAAAGGGTTAATATTTAGTGAAATATTTATTCTTTAATAACTTCTATACTACTTATTAGAATCTTCTGAAATTCCAAACATTGTATTATTTTATTAGTCGCTATCACCTCGAGAAAAATGGGCGAAGTTACCACGTTCCTTTTGGCACCTCCCACACAAATGGACCATTTTGCATCAAAATTGAACTGCGTATAACATTAATAGCAGTGCATAAAAATACTTGAAATTTTATACAGCATGATTTTTTGAAGCGCATATATCCAATAAAAAATAGGCTTTATTTTACAGCTCCTTTTGGTACCTCCCACACAAATGGACCGTTTTACTCCAAAAGTTAACGGCTTATAACTGTAATACCAGTGCATACAAAGACTTGAAATTTTGTACAGTGTACTGCTGTTATAGTGCCTACAAGCCTGTAAAGTATTGTTCAGTCAGGTGACTTTAGAATTCCCTCACCTTCAGTCCCAAAAAAATATTCATAATTTTTATATTTTTTTGTTTTATTTAATTTATTATCAATTTAAATTGATTTAATACATTTAAAGTATGTACTGGAATTAAAGTTATAAGCTGTTAACTTTTGGTGCAAAACGGTCTATTTGTGTGGGAAGTACCAAAAGGGGTGTACCAATAACACTCTTTTTTGTTTTATGTTGTGAACTTTTAACTTTTGGGTCAAAATAGTCCATTTATGTGGGAGGTACCAAAAGGGGCGTGCCAATAAAGTACACTTTTGACTGGGCTCTAGGTACTATAAAACATTATTTGATTTGGGTCTTTTTAAGTCGTTTGAGCATTGTCCGTCTGTCTGTCTGTCTGCTGGCTGGTGCGTACGATAACTCTCGAAAGGAGTAACCGATTGACTTCAAATTTGGTATGCGGTAATATTTTTATCTATCTCCGGATGAGTTCGAAGATGGGCCATATTGGTCTACTCCTTCTGGTACCTCCCTCACAAAGGTTTAAAATTTTGTGAAATATTGATTCTTTTATAACTTCTATACTACTTATTCGAATCTTCTGAAATTCTACACATGATATTAGAACATTAGTCGCTAATACCTCGAGAAAAATGGGTGAAGTTAGCATGCCCCTTTTGGTACCTCCCATGCAAATGGACCATTTTGCATCAAAATGTAACTGCTTATATCTTTAATACAAGTGCATAAAAATGCTTGAAATTTTCTACAGTATAATGATTTGGTAGCACCTATAGTCCGGTGAAAAATGGACATTATTGTACAGCCCCTTTTGGTACATCCCACACAAATGGACCGTTTCGTACCAAAGTAAACCGCTTGTAACTTTAATACCAGTGCATATAAATACTTCAAATTTTGTACAGTGTAATGCTGTGATAGTGCCTATAGTCCTGGATCCGGGCGTTATCACCACACCCCTTTTTGTACCTCCCACACAAAATGACCAAATCATACCAAAATTGAATATTTTGTAACGTTAATATACCAGTGCACATAAACGCTTATAGTTCAGCACAGTGCAATGTATTTAAATAATCTTCTGCTTACCGAAAAATAGGCGTATTTGTTAAACCCATTCTGGTACCTCCCACACAAATTGACAGATTAATTAGTGTAATGTTATATATTACAATACTCACAAAGTGAGGTTATATCTTAGTCGATTTACCCGACTGAAACTTTCTTACTTGTTTTTAATATATTTTTATATCAAGTCAGCAAGTGTTGCCAACCCACCCAAGAATGTATCTTTATTCAAGATTATATGATTTCATTTATAAAAGAATTTCACGAACATTTCAAATTTCTGAAAGAAAAATAAACGTTGAATTCCCGAAAGTTTTAAAACTTGTCTTTAGATTAAGGTATTGAAATATTTTATATTTTATTTGTTTGGTAAATAATAGGCCCAAAATAAACAATTTTAGGACGGAGACACAGATTAGTTTAGAACAACATCTTGCCAAATATATAATATTTGTAGGTTTCAATTATATTAATATTTAGAGCGTACCATAAACATTTGTATATTTCAAGCAGAATATGTTTGGGACAATGCTCGTATACTACAGAATCGACTTTTTTCAGCGTGTACGCGTATGGAAGTTCTTAATTCTTTTTGCGATTTTTAAAGTAATTGGAAGAATGAAAATTGAGTTGGGAATTGATCATGTTAGATATGTTATGACAATTAGAGGTGAGCGACAAATTTCGAAAATTATTGCAAAATATTAAAATGCGGTTTTATGTACGGGTTGACCTCAGGCTAAGGCTGAACGTCGCATAGTTGTTTTCCATCTACTTTGAGGTCAGTATGTACATCTATATACATATTTATTTGCACTTAAGAATCTTTTAAAGGTAGTGAACTATTGAAAATTGTTCTTGTCACTGCTACACTGAGCACTACTAAATTTCACGACAATTGGTGCAATAGTTCTCCACATATTTCGTTTGCAATCTTAAATTAATAAGGTTTTAGCTTCGAATTTCATAAGATACTTCTGAAAGGACAAAAACATCATCAAATTTTTTGATAGCGCTAGAACTGATCACAGACTAAAACATTTATACGTGAGTCGCCCATGGCTTACACAACACTCGTGCCTACGAGTGCGCAAAATTTCAGCTTTCTACCTTCTATAGGAGTCTCACAAGTGGTCGAAAATCACCAACGCACATACATAGCCCACATATGCATACATACAAATTATGCCATTGACGTAACCTTTCATAGGAAATTTACAGAAACAAAATCGGTTCACTCATTACAGAGAACATCAATTACAAGGAAAATCGAACTTATTTATATATATACGAGTATATATATATATGTTTGGTGGAAATGCATTTTAGCACATGTTAAGTCATTTGAGTTATGACTTACTTACTTATTTGCCTCTGCCGCCTATCTATTTGTTTGGCCGATTGACTTAGAATAAAAGAATAATAATAGCCACAATTTATATTGCAAACACTTTAGAGGAATGTTATGCATTCCGAATTTGCACCGCTCTTATAGAAAAATGTCAGAAAGTGTTATGAACTCTACTAACAAAGCCACAGTCATTGATTACGGATTCAGATTTCAGTTCAATTAAACAAGGACAATTGCAGCAGCACCTTTCGCTTTCGCTGCGAAAGCCTATCGGGAAACTCAATCACACAAACACATACGCACAATTGGAGGGGGGTCATAAAAATTAAATGAGCCCACTTTATTCATATGTAAGTACGAGTGTGTAGGTATGAACTTTTCAGTAGACCAGTCACCTATGCTCTACACCATTATACTACATGGTGTGTGTGTTTGCCTGAATATGTGCCACATGAGCATATCCTGTGCGGCTGCCAACATGCTTGACTGGTATAACTTTAGCCGTAATACAAACATAACAAAGCGAATCGCGTTCGTTACTCGTAAATGCCTCGCTTTTTATGATTATCATTATGATTGTTGCAAATGTTATGATTAATAAGTAACCGTTTTTAACAGAGCGAACGAACATTAATGTGTTTACATATCCGAGTCACAGTCACTACCGCCTTTGTTGTCGTTACCGCCAATGCCAAAGCAATGCCCCCTTGTCGTCGTCGTCGTCATAGTTATCCTCCTGCCCGCAGAGAGAGACCTCGACTCAACGACATACAAAATCAGCCATTCAAAAAGATTCATCGTTATGAACATGGCGAAGGCATGATGCCAAGTGGCAATTGCTGCTTGTTCTACAATTTGTTACAGTTAAGTGCTCTTGTTTTCTTCTATGTTCTCCCACAGACACACAAATATACACACACACACTCGCGCTCACAAACAAACACATATTCTTAGATACACGTGACATCTCTCTGTAGCCTTCACTCAAGGTTGTGGTGCATGTTTGGCTTGTCACCGGCTTTGAAACGAATTTATTATAAAAAAGAAGCAAGAAAAGAACAAGCCTTATTATTGATATTGTCAGAATAAAGATATAAAATCTTTCTTTTTAATAATAAATAGAATTAGTAGAATTAATTCTTTCTTTTATAAATGTTAAATGTGTGAAAGTATATCTACATTAGAATTTTAATTTATGATGAAACAAAATATGCAGCTAACTTCTGTGGACATTCTTGACAAAAGCGTAGCGGCTATACATATTGAAAATGATAAGCAAATACAGATTTATATGATTGAACAAAGGGGTGTGGCATCGCCCATACATTTCAAAATTGAAAATGTGATTTTTAGAGTGCAAAGCGAGGGTCTCGAAATTGAGCATGAGCGTCCTTGTATTAGTAAGCATATTCGATGCAAACTTTTTTATGGTAAGTATAGCTGGCGTGCACCGCCCATGCAACCTGGAATGTAAAATTGTAATATTCCAGGGAGAGCTTTGCATACATGCAAAGACAAGAATTCGTTTCTGTGAAACGAAATATTAGACAACTACAATTCTTGTTTGCAGGAACTGAAATTTCATTTGTGGTGACAGAAATTTATTTGCGTAAACAATTATTTGTTCTGACCAAAAGAAATTTCGCCTAAAATTTCGTTTCGCATAAACGATTTTTTTCTTTGCGTGTATTTGCGCGAGTGGTCTTAGTAATATTGTGCGTGATTGAAAAAATTATGGTAGGGATCGGGTTAGCAGGTGCGAGTCGCCCAATATGGAGTCGGCAGGCGTGGGTTCCCCTTACTACTTTATTATTGAAAACGGAATATCTCGATAATCATTGCACATATTTTCATTAACTTTTGTATGGAAGCATTGTACTGTTGTACTGTACTACTGGCGACGCAACATAAAATGGCCGGTTTGGAGTCATTCTACATGGTCTCGCCCATTCGATTCCATTACTGAAAACGTAGAATATAGTCATCAGAAACGAGAAAGGTCATATCATCATAATTGAAAATTTTACAGGATTAAACGGGGTTTTCGGGATAATACCTAAACATAATGATGCATATATAATTGCCCACAAACATGATTTATAACCTATTTATGAAAAATGCGTGAAATAGGAATTTTTAACCCAGAAAAAAAGAAATAATTTGTTGTTAGGCCCTTTTGAATTTCGTTAATAAATTCGTCATTTTTTACAGTAGTGTCAGGATGTCTATTTTGATGCAGTGTCAAAAACTGAATTTCCATTTTTCTTGTTACTACGCTCTTTTTCGTTACTTATGACGATATGGAGAACGATTGCCAGAATCGCCTTGAAATTTGTCATGTATGCATTTTTGAGAAATACGAGAGATTCAACAAAAATAATATAACCTTTCCCGAAACGACCTTAAGCCGACTATTTTTTCTAGGCGATATGACCACCTTTTAAATGGACTTAAGGCCCGTTAACTTATCGACCTTAAAGCCCAAATTTTTGTATTTAAAATACAAGACTATTTACTATGCGTAGCTGGCTTTGGACATACCTCAGAGATTAAAATCTTTAATCACGACCGGAGGGCGGCCACAAAGTAAAATTTGGATATATTTCGAAATGTTCAAGTTAATGGAATTGAAGTGTCAAAAAAACAAGTAAGAAAGTTTCAGTCGGGTAAACCGACTAAGGTATACCCTCACTTTGTGAGTAATGTAATATATAACATTACACCAATAAATCTGTCAATTTGTGTGGGAGGTACCAGAAGGGGTTTTCCAAAAACACGTATTTTTCGGTAAATACATTGCATTGTGCTGAACAATAAGCGTTTATGTGCACTGGTATATTAAAGTTACGAGCTATGTAATTTTGGTCATTTTGTGTGGGAGGTACAAAAAGGGGCGGGGTGATAACGCCCACTTTTTACAGGACTATAGGCACTATAGGCACTATAACAGCATTACACTGTACAAAATTTCAAGTATTTGTATGCACTGGTATTAAAGTTACAAGCCGTTTACTTTTGGTACGAAATGGTCCATTTGTGTGGGAGGTACCAAAAGGGGCATGCCAACTTCACCCATTTTTCTCGAGTTAATAGCGACTAATATACTAATATTATGTGCAGAATTTCAAAAGATTCGAGTAAGTAGTATAGAAGTTATCAAAGAATCAATATTTCACTAAATTTTAACCCTTTGTGTGGGAGGTACCAGAAGGAGTAGACCAATATGGCCCATCTTCGAACTCATCCGGAGATAGATCAAAATATTACCACATACCAAATTTGAAGTCAATCGGTTACTCCTTTCGAGAGTTATCGTGCGCACCAGCCAGCAGACACACAGACACACAGACAGACAGGCAGACAGACAGACAGACAGACAGACAGACAGACAGACAGACAGACAGACGGACGGACATTGCTCATTCGACTTAAAATGACCCAAAACGGATTTCCTCCGAACATACTTAGGGTCTTAGATCACTCCTTCGATGTGTTACACTTTTTTCCGTAGCAAATGATATATACCCTCGTCACACTAAAGTGAGGGTATAATGATGGAAAGAAAATTAACGTAACGCCCAATAGGGCTTTATGGCAGATTCAGTGGATTCATACCAGAGGACGTGGCCCCGCAATTACGAATCCGTTATTGAAAACGAAATAGCTGTAGAGGCACTACTCTGATCGACTGGTAATTTTGACAGGGGATGCATTGGAGAGCAATGAGAGTGGCCCAATAGAAAATGGACAACATCGTATCAGACGACATGACCCGCTAATACATTACTGAAAACAAAATATATCAATAACCATTGCAAGAATTGTCTTTTATTGTATGCACTGCTGTGATAGGAGTGTACGCCACTCTCCAAATGCTTAGGTGTTATTTTCGTATTTTTTTTTTGGGACAGCTTAAATTGCACTATAAAACGTGAGATTTTAAATTCGAAGTATTCTACGAATCATTTTCACTTCCCTAGTGCAGATTTGTTCTGGGTCATATATAATTGCCCACAAACATGATTTGGTCACACATTTTAAAACAATTTTTGATTCCTCCGCAACATTTTTTTTAGAAAATGGCAAAAAAAACTATAACCGTGTTAATTTTAGTAAAAATCTGTACAAAGATGTCCGTACCAAAATCGAATTAAATATATTTTAGAATAAAATTTCGACAATGAGGCTTAACTTTTAGATGTAATTTTCGACCTTTTTTTAGAAAAAAGTAAAAAAAAATCGTACAAGAGGTCATAGTAAGAACTTTCAAATATCCTACAAACATGTTCCGTCACACATTTCACTGTGGGTCTCGAAGACGCCTTAATTATATATCCAAATTTTATAGTTCAATTTGATTTTTGTTCTTAAAATACAATAAGATCTCTTTTTGGAACAAAGCAAGAAAAAAGTTTTGGGTTGAACATTGGCGTAGCAATGGATTTCTGCTAGGGTGGGCTATAGCCCCAAGAAGAAAATTTTGTTTTTATGCTTTATATTTATTCACGGATGAAATTGTCAACGAAAAGTAAGAAATTAATTCATATTGAAATCAGATTTATTACAACCTTTCTATGATAAATTAATATGTTACATAAACATGAATTCGGTCTTTTAAAACAACAATTGTTTAAAAACAATTAATACTAATCATTTTATTAATTAATTAAAGAGGAATTAAATATTTTATAATGAACATAAAAAATAGTAGTATGGAATAAAATATAATAAGAATAAAAAATTAATTATTCTACTCTTTTAAAAAAAAGAATATCACTAACAATTTTACTATTTCGTTTTTGATACATATTTAAAATGGTCAAATTTCAAAATGGATCTTGGATCATTGTAGATCTTAGTCATGTTTTAATTCAACATTTTATGTATTTCAATAAACTATTTCTTTCTTTGATTGGCTTATTGTCGTATGAGTCTTGAAGATATTTTTAGCACAATAGTTTCTACAATTAGCGATTCCTTATCAATTTGCAGGTTACTTCTATAATCATCAATAAATTCAGAAGTTCCATTCAAAGCTTAAATCTGTTCTCCAATATTAAAATGCTATCGTATCATCTGGCAAATCTACATATTGGCCTTTAACTAATGTTGAATTAACCGAAACAAATTTGGTAAGCGTTTTGTTGGCAGCTCAGCTGTTTTCGTGTAACAAGTTAATGTCAAACATGTTCAGTTTGCTCTATAATATAACCATGAATCGACTTACAAACGAACAACGCTTGCAGATTATTTAAGTTTATTTCACTTTGGGGGCGGTCAATTGGCCGCATAGATCGTGCGATTTAACGCCTTTAGATTATTTGTTGTTGGGCTACGTTAAGGCCCATGTCTGTAGGGAAAAATCCGCAACGGTTGACGCACTGGAAGCCAATATTGAAGAATTTATTCGTGAGATACCGGCCGATGTGTTGGAGAGAGTATGCCAAAATTGGACCCAGCGTATGAACCATTTGAGGCGCAGCCGCGGTCAACATTTACATGAAATCATCTTTAAACATTGGATTATATAGACCGTTCTCGACTCAAACAAAAATTTCATACATTTCTCTAAATTTTATGTATTTTCTTTTAATCAAATCCGAAAGCTCTTAACAAATCTCTCGATAGTTGCCGTAACCGTTCAGTATGCCTCTCCAAGCCTTGCATTTGTTGTTTGAAAATATTTGCTTAAATTATTTATGTTTTGTAGAGCAGTGTTAAATACACGAAGATTTATAACGGATTCAGGTTTAGTGATTATATTTAATAAACCCAAAGCATCCACTGTATTTTTGTGTCGTGATGCACTTGCTTCCTACTCTATACTATTTTTTAGTTTTACTAAGACTTCGAACTTCCAAATATTTTATTTGTAGAACATTGCATAATCTTTTGAAATCCATATGATTTCCAGGTTTGGAAATATGCACAGCATTGACAAGTTTTGAGGATGATTGTATGTTCGAATAGGAGTCGACAATTACCCAATTTTAATTTGTATGCCTCGCAGAGATTTAAAACACATTACATTTGCACCATTATAAGACTTCCAATTATTGAAACATTTCCCATAATATTTTTCCAAAAAAAATCAGTTTAAGTAAAGAATTGGCATATCTGCTTACATAACTAGGTACGAAACCTAAGAATCGTTCTTCTACTTCCAAATTGATTGCAAACCTTTGAGTTTTTAGATTTATTACAGAATTTGCAAAAATTCATATTATTTCTGTTATTAGTAACTGTAAAATTGATAGATGATTGGAATTGATAAAATTAAAAAATCCAACTGAAATATCTGTGTGGTGGGCTACAAAACTTCTGGGGTGGTGCTAGACCACCCAGCCACCCCCTTCCTACGCTTATGGGGTTGAACGATTTATCTAGCAAATAATATACCTCATTGAGTATAACAAATCCCAAAGGTCAGACTTAAGTAATAGATCATAATTTTAAAACAAGTGGACCTAAACATTTATTGCTGCAATCAAAAGAATAGCAGCGCCACTGTACTAAAAATGTTGACAAAGAAAATATTTTTCAGCGAGAACTTTATAAATTTTTATATAGAGGTCAGTGTGTAGATCTTAATTAAACATCAACTAATACTATAACCGATTTTAATTGTTAGATTGGATCGCAAGAACCATGTTCGGCCAGAATAATAACAGTGCAAAATAAACGCTCTTTTAAATACATTTACCTCGAATATATGTATTTTTAACGCAGGTCCACATTAATTTGGAATATACATATGTGTTATCCCCTCACCATAGAGAGGAGGGTATATATTATTTGCTACGAGCCAAAAGTGTAACACATCGAAGGAGTGACCTAAGACCCTAAGTATGTTCGGCGGAAATCCGTTTTGGGTAATTTTAAGTCATTTGAGCAATGTCCGTCCGTCCGTCCGTCTGTCTGTCTGTGTGTGTCTGTCTGCTGGCTGGTGCGCACGATAACTCTCGAAAGGAGTAACCGATTGACTTCAAACTTGGTATGCGGTGATATTTTTCTCTATCTCCGGCTAAGTTCGAAGATGGGCCATATTGGTCTACTTCTAGTACCCCCCCCACAAAGGGTTACATTTTAGTGTAATATTGATTCTTTAATACTGTAACGGACAAAATGTTATTTTATCCGCACATAGTCATTTATTACCACTGTGCATTGGCATTTTTCTCTGAGTTAGCCACCACGATCCCCCATTGACGTCATCAATCGCAATAGCAAGTGCATCCACCATCACCACTGTGCTAAGCCATCACAGCGAACACACGCACGCACCCACATACATATTGACAGCCACAGCCACTCAGAATGAATATATGGCTATGCTTATACTTTCTTGTTTCGGGTGTAACATGAAAGTAAATTAAAATACACGCTGTGCATATAATTCTCGTTGACTCTGTATAGCGAGTGGTATAAGGTGTTGACATTTTTCAGTCAATGGTGTGGATCAACGGAGCTACCAACCAAGTTGAATGTTGGTTGTCCTTGAATACGCCCGCAAACGCTCGCATACGCGATTAGCTCGCATACGCGGTTCGCTCGCATACGCGATTCGCTCGCATACGCGGTTCGCCCGCATACGCGGTTCGCCCGCATACTCGGTTCGCCCGCATACGCGGTTCGCCCGCATACGCGATTCGCTCGCATACGCGGTTCGCCCGCATACGCGATTCGCTCGCATACGCGATTCGCTCGCATCCACAAATGCCCTTTACTACTTGCCACTAAATAAAAGCCTCTGTCCCATTAACAGATCGTCGCCGCTGCCCAATACCACTCTGTTATACCGAAGGTCTGGTCCACGCCACATCATCCGCCAACCGTACATGTGTCAGGACTAAAGTGTCCACCGAAAACCAGTTTATCGCAGCAGAAACCGCCGACCGCCTGTGCGTTAGAGCTGGGTCATCCGTCAAGCGCCTGTGTGAGGCGTCCGTCAAGTGCCCGTGTGAGGCGTCCGTCAAGCGCCCGTGTGAGGCGTACGTCAAGCGCCCGTGTGAGGCGTCCGTCAGCTCCTGTGTGAGGCGTCCGTCAAGCGCCTGTGTGAGGCGTCCGTCAAGCGCCCGTGTGAGGCGTCCGTCAGCGCCTGTGTGACAATTAAAGGCATTTGATAGCCTTTGATAGAAGCAGAGATAAATGCAGAAGAACAAACAGTAATACAACCCCATAGCGATACCCAGACCATGACGTCAAGTACCCAGAAGCGACAGGAGATTTCGGACCATGAGATAATGAGTTTGGTCCAGAGATGGGATATAAAATTTTCGGGAGATGCCGACCTGCTTGAGTTTCTTGAACGCTCGGAAGAGTTTGCTGAAGCATTCCAAAGGATCGTCTTCTTCCCACACTTCTTGGCATTCTGAAAGGAAGTGCACTGAAGTGGTTCGCTTTTTGTGGGTATGCTTTTCTGTTCATATTGTGCCAAAGAAGGTATATTAACACGTCAGTGTTCCTGTCGAGACACTTCCAATAGCCAACGTGAAGATGTGCCTCAGTGTCGCTATTTCATTACAGTTATAGGGCTGCAGGCCATAGACATGGATCGACAAGTACAAATGGCGGATCAGCGACTCGCCTCATGCTCCGATTTGTATGACTTAAATGTGGATTTTAATGAGAAATCAACACCGCTGAGAGTAGCTGTAATTCCATCACTGGCGGAGACAATGATCCTTGGCATGGATTTCTTAAATCAACGAAACATCACACTGTACATCGACGACACAGCCCTAACCACAAAAACGATTACAATAAATTTGCACATCCTCTTAACAATATGACTTCGCGTGATTTCATGGCTACCGAACAAAAGGGGAAATCGGAGTTACATCTACAGGAACACCATTCCCGATTTGAGAAATGTAGATCCCTTAGACAAGCTGATGAACACCGCATTGCACCCCGCAATAACAGATCGTCCGAACAAAGGCATTTTCCACGCAAGTCAACTACGATGACAGTAACTAACGTACAAAAAGATAATCTGCCCGCTGAAGGACCCACTGAACGATCTTTCATACCAAACAGTTTGTCAAAAGTCGTAACCGGTCCAAAGGCACTGATGGTAGGCAACAAAGTCTGTCGAAGGAAGAAGATTGAACTATCAATCGCAGCAAAAATTGAAGAACCGCGCACCGTATCCCAGATCATAGATCCAAACATTGTCAAACTGGATAATAGATCAGGTAGAATAATTGACCCAAACGCATATGACCGAAAACCGAAGCCTGATAAGAGAGAAATTCTAAAATTTAAGTATAAACAATAAAATAAAGGTAAAATAAGAGGAAAAGAAGCTGTAGGACAGAAACAAAAAAAAAATACAAAAAAAAAAGATTACGAATATTTTTAAGCCTGCTTACTAATATATACATTAATACATATAGTATTCTCCGGAGAGTAAAGATATGGACGGTAGTGAGGGCCTCTAGGTCAGGACTCGCCCAATAATAAAAGAAAAAAAAACCTTTGGTTTTTCTTTCATTAAGTAGGGAGGGAATGTAACGGACAAAATGTTATTTTATCCGCACATAGTCATTTATTACCACTGTGCATTGGCATTTTTCTCTGAGTTAGCCACCACGATCCCCCATTGACGTCATCAAAAGCAATAGCAAGAGCATCCACCATCACCACTGTGCTAAGCCATCACAGCGAACACACGCACGCACCCACATACAACCATTGACAGCCACAGCCACTCAGAATGAATATATGACTATGCTTATACTTTCTTGTTTCGGGTGTAACATGAAAGTAAATTAAAATACACGCTGTGCATATAATTCTCGTTGACTCTGTATAGCCAGTGGTATAAGGTGTTGACATTTTTCAGTCAATGGTGTGGATCAACGGAGCTACCAACCAAGTTGAAAGATAAGTGGCATAGTCCGCAGTCCGAATACTTAACCCGAAGCAACAAAGATCCGCCCAATAGTCATTTCCAGGACTAGTAGTCGTAGAAAAGTCCTTCTCAGGACTAGTAGTTGTAGCTCTGTCCTTTTCCACACAAATGGACAATTTTGTACCAAAAGTTACCAGCTTATAACTTTAATACCAGTGTATACAAATACTTGAAATTTTGTACATGATAATGCTTTTTTATTTAGTACCTAGAGTACAGAGAAAAATTGCCATTATTGACACTCCCCTTTTGGTACCTCCCACACAAATATACCTTTGTAGCAAAAGTTAACAGCTTTTAACTTTAATACCAGTGCATACAAATACTTGAAATTTCGTACAGTGTAAGTCTTTTATAGTACCTAGAGTCTAGAGAAAAGTGGCCGTTATTGGCACGCCGCTTTTGGTACCACCCACACAAATGGACGATTTTGTACCAAAAGTAAACAGTTTTTATCTTTAATACCAGTACATACTTTAAAGTTATTAAATGCAATTGATTATCAATTTCATTAAAACAAAAAAAAAAACTTATGAATATTTATTTGGGACTCAAGGTGAGGGGTTTCATAAGTCGGTTTACCCGACTGAACTTTCTTATTTGTTATTATACAGATCGCCTTAGAATCACTTTCCAAGTCATTGGGTCACAAATATGCTTTAATAACTATGAAATTTTGCAAGAACTTCTTTTTCGACTCAATAACGATCCCTATTTGAATTGTTGAACATCGCTTCAGTATTATATAGATAGCCCCCCATATACATATACATTCATTTCGATTATTGTCTCAGCGTTAAGGAAGCTGAATTTTATATTCGTTTATTATGCAAGTATGTAATGAGAAGTTTCCTAATCCAATGCACTGCCAAATTTGAAAAAATCGCCTAATTATTAAGTATAGGTCCTCTATATCGTCGACTTAGTGCTATTTTGGTGCATACGCCATTTTTGTATTTTTGTGTGAGGAGTTGACATTATGGGTTTCAAGCATGCCCTTTCAAAATTTCCTATCTCGTCTAGATTACGAGATATTGGTGGTCTAATCGTAAATCGATTTAACTTCGATTAACAAGAAATAATTTAATTTTTTTTTGTTCGAAAACAATTGCAAATTCCGTAAAAACCAAAAACTCATTCTTAATTTTTTTTAAAATTTCAAAAGCTTACGAAATTTTTGATTTTTTTTTTGAAAAATGATGATATGGTGATTTTATTTTAACATTTTGTAACTGTTTATAAACTTTTTAGCAAAAAATAAACTTCATAGGTTGTTATTAAATATTCTGACCCATATATGGGAGATCAATGAATCAGTGCAAAGGATTTAAGCAAAACTCACTTAGTTTAATGATGTATAAATGCATATCGATACCTCCATTCTAAACTATGCTAAGTGCAAAAAGGTAGTTAGTTCTGTAGAGGCGATCAATGTTGTATGATTTTTTTAATTTTGTGTGGAATTCCTTTATAATGCAAATCGAATGACCTGTACTGTTTTGTGAATAACTTTTGATTAGGTTGACAAATAAACACCAAATTTTGACTGAATATAATTTGGAACATTTAGAAATTAAAAATGCAATCTCCCTAAAACTATGCTAAGTCGACTTAGCATGTTTTAGAATGGAGGTATCGATATATCAGAATTTGCAAACTTTATCACCGCAAGGCAACGCGATCTGTTTTTGGTCAACTAATGAGTGTAGAGAGAACACAGTGTGATGTTGATTTTACGCAATATTTCTGAAATGTCCTGGTTGTTTTTGTGGATTTTTACACCCGGCACCACACTGTGACTATTATGACTTTGTGCATTTGTTTGTAACGCTTAAAAACAAAGAGATTGACCCATAGTTTATTATACCTCTCGGCATATAATCACTTTCGGAGTCGATTAAGCCATGTCCGTCTGTCTGTCCGCCTGTCTGTCGGTCAGTCTGTCCGGTCTGTATGTCTGTCCGTCCGTCTGTCTGTCCATCTGTCTGGCTGTCCGTCTGTCTGTCCATTTGTCTGTCTTTTTGTCCATGTATTATTTTTATCAAAGTGCAGGTCGTAAACATAAATCAATTTTTACGAAAATTGGTACAGTAGCATTTCTTAGACTAGAGACGATTCCTATTGAAAATGAGGCAATAGTCCCCATATAAAGGTCGCCACCAATGTCGTTTCTTGATACTCTAGAAAACACATTTGTAAATGGATCTGACTGAAATTTAATAATTTACACTTTATATTGAACCTAATCGTCACTAGTATAAATGGGGCACATCAGTCCATGTTTTGGTATATCCTCTACAGGGTGGCTGATACGTATTGCAACCAACTTCAGGTTGCTATCATTTCTAAACCGCTAGTCTGATAGCTGACGGATTTATTTCAGTGACAGTTCATTTTATTGTTTACAAGCTTACAAAAGCATTTTGATCTATTGCATTCAGAAAAAAGTTATTCGTGATGGAATTCAAGCGTGATAGTGTGATTGATTTATAGTTGGGTGGAAAAACACAAGTGGCTATCGTTAGAGCCCTCCAGCATTTAAATGTGAATAAATCTTTTGTTTCTCGTACCATTGCTCGTTACCGTGATACTGGCAGTGTTGCATCGCGTCCAAAAAGTTGACGAAAAAAAAACGGTAACAACACCAGAAATGATCCAAAAAGTGAAGGCCAGATTTGATCGAAATCCACGCCACAGTGGTAGAAAAATTGCTCGTGAGCTGAACATATCGCGAGAACGGATACAACACATATTAAAAAATGAGCTTGGACTAAAGCCATTGAAGTTCCAAAAAGTGCAAGAGGTCACTGATGCACAAAAAAAAGTTAGACTGGAAAGAGCCAAGGAGTTGCTTCGCTTACACGAAAGTGGCCAGTTACCGAATTTGGTTTTCTCCGATGAGAAGCCATTCCAAATTGTGCAGTTTGTGAACAAACAAAATGATCGGGTTTACTTGCCAAAGAGGTCAGCTGACAATTTACACCTTCGATTGGCCACCAGAACTCAAGCGCCGCCGATGGTAATGGTGTGGGCCGCCGTAACGGCCGATGGTCGCTCCCCGCTCGTATTCATCGACCATGGGGTCGAAATAAATGCCGAATATTATCGGGAAAATGTCCTAAAGACAGTATTGAAGCCCTGGGCAGACAAACATTTCGGCCGAAGACCATGGACATTCCAACAGGACTCAGCACCATCGCACTCAGCACGCGTCAACCAAGAATGGCTTAAAAAGGAGGTTCCTCGCTTCATTTCTACCGCACAATCGCCACCAAGATCTCCGTATCTCAATCCGTTGGACTTTTGCGCCTGGGACATTTTAGAGAGTAAGGTTCGCACTAAAAAATACCAAAATACCGCAGAGCCACTTTCGTGCAGCGTGTGATGGCTTTGAAGGCCATAATTCGTGCCAAAGGTGGCCAATTCGAACAAATCTAAACTGTTTCTAAAATTTTATGTTATTTCCGACATTTTTTGCTTTTGAACAATAAAATTTAAAAAATATAGCGCTTTACTTTGTTGCATTACATATCAGCCACCCTGTATATAAAGGTCCCTGCCGATGCCACTTCTCGACGTTCTAGAGAACGGATTCTTCAATTGATCTGACTGAAATTTGAGAATTCGCACTTAACATTGGACCTAATCGTCCCTAGTAAAAATGGGGAACATCGATCCATGTTTTGGTATATCCCCCATATATAGGTCCCCGCCGACGCCACTTCCTGACGCTCCATTTCCGCTTTATATATTTCCTAATCGTCCATAGTAAAATTGGGTACATCGGTCCATGTTTTGGTATAGCCCCCGTATAGAGATCCCCACTGATGCCACTTCTTGACGCTATAGAGAACGGATTCTTCAATTTTTTAACATATGTGCCTGGAATTTAGAAATGTACTATATTTAACATGCAACTGTTAATATTAATAATGGTTATCCGTGCATTTATTGGCAAACAATGGTGGAGGGTATTATACAGTCCGGCCCGCCCGGCTTTAGTCCTTTCTAATTGGTTTTTTGTGTTTTTGATCTAACTAGAATATTGTCGAGCTGAAACCGTGTAATAAAATACGATTACACTATCCAGACCATTCCTTTAAAATTAATTTAATTTAGCTTGTAGAGCATCCAGCGATTCGACCTTCACCAAACAATTCGCTGATGGAATTATTTTTAGCTACACTTACTACCACCGTTTGGCTGTCCTTTAAAGTTGGTAGACACATTTTTCTTTGTGGTTGTGATGCGATGTTGTCTTGGTTGTTGCCGTAGTGGCTGCGGCTACTCTTCCTTGGCCGCGGCCTGCCTTAAAGTCAAAGATTGCTGTGTTGTATCAGTAATGGATAAGAAATGTGGTTCAAAGTTCATGTTCTCAGTCGGTTACTAATGTGTTGTGGCTTTCACCCACTGCCTCATATATACATATATATGTATGTATGTATGTATATACATGTATTTGTCTGTAAATATCTATGTACTTAGTAAGTTACAATGTATTTTACGTATCTCGGTCAATAGTCATTTTAGACTTATCAGTCGCAAGAAATAATGGATAAAGGACAAGAAAATAGCAATAACAACAATAACAGCAACAGCAACACAATGAAAAACGGCCAAGAAATAATAGCAATTTAAGGATGTCGATTTGAAAGAAACAATAACAGCAGAACGTTAAAGAGAGAGGGGACATTTGTTTGTTTTGTTTGGTGTCATTTGCCTTTGGAACATTATCATCAAGGACTTCTTGCAGTTGTTGCTCCTTGTCGCTGTCGTTAGCCGTTACATAACATTTTGTCGGTGGTCGGTCATATTTTGCGAGTTGTTGCCAGTAAATGATTTTGGCCATTTGGTCCTGCCGCCAACACTATCGTCCTTGTCCTCGTCATCCTCCTTAGTGATGTCGTTGCGGTTGTGTAAGGGTAGTTAGGCTCATTTTCATCATTTGCAACGACTCTATCATTAGTCAGGGGTTGTTCCTGCTATTGCCACTGTCACTGCCCTTGTTCTTGTTGTTGTGGACTCGTTTCTAAATCATATGGAAATAATTTAATAATTGTCTGCTAATTACAGTATCTTACTAACTATGTATACCAAAAGTCCAGTCCAGTTCAGGCTAGTCATCATCATCATTATCATCTTCCTTTCCTTTCATTTCACTTTACTTACACACTTTGGTTTTTGTTTGTTTTGATAGCACGAAGAGAAACTCAGCAATAACAACAACAACCAAACAACCTATAATTTGTGGAATTGTTGAGATTTCTTAATTGCAGGTTTACTTTACTGCCAGCTCCATACTGACCTGACCTGGCCTGGCTTGGTCATAGCCATGGCCATAACGCCACAGCTACTGTATGGTTCTGCCATTCCATGGCATAGAATGTAAATGATGATGTTGACATCACAAATTATAGGTTTTCATACTGAAATACATTAGAAAGCAATTGTGACGTTGCGTGTAAATACGTGCGTAAGTGCGTAAAGTAGTAATAATGTGGTCTAGAAACCAGCAAAAACCTAAAGCCTAAGTGGCTTTGTATGTCTGGGCAGAGCGACAGAAGGAGAAAGGAGCATGTAAATTAATTTATTCCTTTGCCCCCCGAAAACAAATATTGGTTTTCTTCGTCTCATTCTGTACACCACTAAACAAACAAGAAGTCATTTGAATTCTTATTTGTATAAATCCTTTGGCATGTTGTTGTAGAGATTGCCAGGACAATTCCATAATTTTATTCTTAGGAAATATCAGAGGAAAATGTTATGTCGATGGTGTGATAATGACAGTAGAACTGTTATAACTTATAGACATTTTTTATGGATATAAAGTCAAATTTATTAATACTTAAAATGCAGGTTAACAAAGCAAATACATACTAAAGCAAGACGGAAACACAGAGTCAATATCCAAATTGATTTTAAATACGGCAGCGTTCGTTCATTGATCAAGGACCTCCTCTCCGCCAAATATCGTATTGACCGATGTGTAATAGAGCTTCTATAGAGAAGAATTGTTCACTTGCATCGAAATTAAGGAGATATTAATTTAGTAAACATTTACTAGAAAATGTTAATATTAAATTTTTCCTAGAACTCATTGTACGTAAAATTTGGCAGTTTTACCTACTACGGTATACACACACTTTGTGAGTAATGTGATAATAAACTAATACGCAAAGAAAAACAATATAAAATATCAAATCTCTTTGTTCTTCCACTTTTTGAAAGCTAGCATCATAACGACGAAATAATGCATATTTGAAAAATTTGGGTAAATGTATAAATTATGGCCCATATTGTAAAAATAGGGCAAATTCAAAAAATCATTTTTCATATTTATTATTTTGGCTATTTTGTTACGGAGGTAACAAAAGGAAAGTGGCTACTATGAAAACATTAAACTGTACATAATTTAAATTGATTATAAGTGCAGGAATCGAAGTTATAAGCCGTTATTATCCCCTCACTTTAGAGAGGAGGGTATATATCATTTGCCTCGAGCCAAAAGTGTAACACATCGAAGGAGTGACCTAAGACCCCAAGTATGTTCGGTGGATATCCGTTTTGGGTCATTTTAAGTCATTTGAGCAATGTCCGTCCGTCTGTACGTCTGTCTGCTGGCTGGTGCGAACGATAACTCTCGAAACGAGTAATCGATTGACTTTAAATTTGGTATTGTGGTAATATTTTCTTCTATTTCCGGCTAAGTTCGAAAATGGGCCATATTGGTCCACTCCTTCTAGTACCTCCCCACAAAGGGTTAACATTTAGTAAAATATTGATTATTTAATAACTCCTATACTACTTATTTGAATCCTCTGAAATTCTACAGCTTTGAACCAGTACATACTTTAAATTTATTAAATGCAATTGAAATTGATAATAATTTAAATAAAACAAAAAATAAATAAATTTACTAGTAGTTATTGAGACTCAAGGTGAGGGGATTCATTAATCGGTTTACCCGACTGAACTTTCTTTTTTTTTGTGCAAAATGTTCCATTTGTATGGGTGGTACCAAAAGGGGCGTGGCAACTTCACCAATTTTGTTCTCAAGATAACACTAATAATACTATTTGTGAAATAGTGAAAGATTCTGAGTATTAGTACACGATATTATTATATAACGATATTATGTTATGCAATAATACCTTACCTTTTCAGCAAGAATCTAAATTATTTAGCTTTATACTTAGAGATGAGGAGTATGTTTTTGACTTTGCTTCAGCACTTCCTCCAAAACATTTTTGGACCGCAAATGTTTTACTTCCTCCAGTTAATTTCTCTCTAGAACTGGGTAAACAAATTTGAGTTAAAAACCGGTAAGGAAGTGCGAAATATAACATCCAAACCTTAAAGAGCAGAATAAGAATTAGTGTAAAGTTTTAACGATATTGTTTTTCTAATGATAATGATCTGTGGAAAACGTTGTATTTTGTAGCGCTTAGATTCAAAATCGGAATATAGGTATGTATATACGAGATATATCTAAATCTCGACCGATTTTCTTTAAACTATTTGTTGAATCTTTTAAAGATCTGCTAAGAAATATGAATTTTATAGCCCTTAGATACAAAATCGAGATAAAGTGTATGTATGTGAGCTACATCTATCACCACCACTGAAATGCGGACCACTGAAATAAGTTTGTGAGGTCGCTATATAGAAATCTGAACGGATTTTCTGCAAGCCCGACCCCGGGTTAGCAAATTCGATCTCCCAAATTTCGGAATAAATTGATGTAAAATAGAGATTCTATAGCGCTAAGAGACAAATCGGATGAAACATGTATATGGGAGCTATATGTAAATTTTAGCTGATTTGTTCGGAAATCAGAGGTATCTCTGTTTGGTCCACATTTGTTAAAATGAAGCTTCTATAGCGCTTACATCTAAATCTGAACAGATTTTAAAATCTTTCTTCCAGGCGTGAACAAATTCTTTGTGCCAAATTTCATCAAGATCGGAGTGAAATTCCGACTTGTACTTTACGAACAACATAAGATTTACAGACGGACGGACATGGCTAAATCGAATCAGCTAGTGATTCCTAGTAGATGTGTACTAAACAAGCTTATAATACCCTGGACAACAGTTTCTTAATTTCACTTACCTCTTTATCCACCGTTATGTTGTCACTTGTCTCTTAAATTAACCACTCTTTATATTCGTTTAATATAAATTAAAAACGCGTTTGTTTGCGACGAAAAGTGCACGACAAATTATTTTTATTTTGAAATTTTTAATAACATTTGTATGTATGTATTGTGTGTATACATTTTAACAACAAACTCAAAATACGAAAAATATTACAAGAAATAAGTAAGACTTTGACAAATTTATCATTTGATTAGTTTAGGAATAATTTTGAAAATTATTTTCCAAATTTCATTAACAATATTTGTTGAACTTCTGAAATTTTACCATACAGATACATTTGTTGAAATTTTTAAACTGTCAGTTTTTTCTGTGTATAGAAGTTATGAGATAATAAATATTTGCAATATAGTACATCTGTGATCTTAGCCTGAGATAGAAAAATATTAACACATACCAAACTTGAAGTCAATCGGTGACTTCTGTCGAAAATTATCGTTTGCACCAGGCAGACAGACAGACGGACATTTCTCAAATTGGATAAAATGGTCCAAAACGTATTTCCGCCAAATATTTTCTGGGGGTCTCTTAGGTCACTCCTTCGAAGTATTACACCTTTGGCTCGTAGTTAATGATATATACCCTATTCTGAAAGGCGAGGGGGTAATGAAAATCTCATGTATTTAGTACCAGTGTTCATTTAATTTAAATTTTCTATTTTAATACCCGTCACCACAATGTGGCAGTGGGTATAATGACCTTGTGTATTTGTTTGTAGAGCCTAAAAAACGAAATGGACCCATACTGTACTTATGTTATTCCGATCGACATAGTATCACTATTTGAGTCGATTTAGCCATGTCCGTCTGACTGTCTGTAATCTTGTGATCAAAGTGCAGGTGACAAATGTGAAGGGATCTTTACGAAAATTGTTGTACAGGTATTTTTTTTTATTAAAAATGGGGCATATCGGTTCATGTTTTTATATAGCCCCCATATAAAGGTCCCCACCGATGTCAGTCCTTGACACTCCAGAGAACAAATTTTTCAATTGATCTGGCTGAAATTTATGCATTTATACTTAATATTGGACCTAATCGTCCCCAGTAAAAATGGGTCACATCGGATCATGTTGCCCCCAATGTTTATTTTTGAGACTGTAGCGAACATATTTCTCTATTAATCTAGTTGAAATGTAAGAATTTATACTTTATATAGCAATTAACTGTCCCATGTTTTGATAAAGCTCCCTTTCGATTGGACTTATTGACGGTCTAGGGAACGCATTTTTCAACCCATTATGCTTAAGTTCAAGCATTTGTACTTTATATTGCATTAAATCGGCTCTAGTGAAAATGGAGTATATTGGTGTCTTTTGTTCTCCCTTAATTTATTGGAAAACAATGGTGGATGGTGTTATACGGTCGGCCCCGCCATATATTAGTCTTTCCTTATTATTATACCCTACACCACACTGTGGTACAGGGTATTATAAGTTTGTTTCACGGCAGATGTTTGTAACACCTGAAAATAACACAGCTAGACCCACCTTAAAGTATACCGATCGACTCAGAATCACTAGCTGAGTCGATTTAACCATGTCCGTCCGTCTGTCCATGTAAAGTTGTTCGTCGACTACAGGTCGCAATTTCACTCCGATCGTTCTGAAATTTTGCAGTTTAGAGTATTTCGCAGCTGTTAAGATCGATATTGAATTTGGAGAAAATCGGTTAAGATTTAGCTATAGCTCCCATATATAAGTTTCGTCCGATTTTGCTCTTTAGTCCTGTAGAAGCTGTATTTTACATTAAATCATTTTGAAATTTAGAATGGTAGAGTTTCTTGATCCATGAACCAACACTACCGAATTTGAAGAAAATCGGTTAAGATTTAGCTATAGCTCCCATATATATGTTTCGTCCGATTTGGCCCTTTAGTTCTATAGAAGCTATATTTTACATCCAATCGTTTTGAAATCTAGAATGGTAGAGTTTCTTGATCCATGAAACAACATTGCCGAATTTGAAGAAAATCGGTAAAGATTTAGCTACAGCTCCCATATATATGTTTCATCCGATTTGGCTCTTTAGATCCAATCGTTTTTATACCCTACACCACACTGTGGTACAGGGTATTATTTAAGTATAAAATGACCCAAAAGTAAATTTATGTAAACAATTTATACATGAATTACAAAATTTATATATCAGAGATATTCAATATTAAGAGAGTGGTGTAGGGTATTATATAGTCGGCCCGCCCGACTTTAGCCTTTCCTTACTGGTTTTTTTATGATTTTGAGTTCCTATATGTCAGAAATAATGGGCGTAATTTCCACACCCCTTTTGGTGTCTCCCACAAATAGCAACCAAATCATACCAAAATTAAATATCTCGCAACTTCAATATGTACTTGAAATTAGGTAAAACTGTTCCGCGTTAAATGGCAAACATTTTCTATATTTCTAACAAAGTTAGGGTATACCTTAGTCAGTTTAAACGACTGAAATTATTTTATTTGTTAATCCTTCTGTTTGTATGGATATATTCTTCGTGGGCACATTCAGGAAAAAGGATATGCAAACCTTTCATGATTTACAGTAAAATGAATGATTTACTGACAATATAATTTGTATTGATTACAAATTGCTTAAAATGTGGCCTAACTTTTCCAACACTATATATGTATTTTTACTGCAATATGGGCCGTCTGTGTTGCTGATCGTCTTGAAAGCACTACATGTAAAAGTTTTTTAACAAATGTTAATGTCAATACTCCACTAATTATGCATTGTAATAGTATCCTCCTATATTCACTTCTCGCAATTTATGAGATAAATTCTTCCAGTTATCCTTTTAGTTATAAGTATGCAAATGTATTATGAAATCCAATAAAACAGTACCCTTTGCATTGGTAAAGCTCAAAGTTGTAGGGAAGATGTTATATGCCATTATCATAAACTCCCATCAGCTGTCATAAATGTCGAAGGCAAATACCGTTTTATACATAAATGAGCGCAAGAAATCCATCTACTTCGTTCTGTATCTCATGAAGTACTAGTGATATGATAAAATTGAAGAACACTAATACCCGTTAAAGGAATATACGAAGTTATCAAGACTCTCTTCATTTCTGCAATGTAAGTTAACAGTAGCCGAGAGAGTTTTTAAATAAACCTACAGAGAAGTGTTTCGTTAAGTTCTCTCACCACTTACTTCGTCACTGACGGGTAAATTGAGAAAATGTTGACCTACCCTAACATAGTAGCAATAGTGAATGTCAGGATGCACACATCTAAGAGGCAAATGCAACGTTGACAAAGTATCATGTTATCAACATTGCAGTTCCATCAACATGATGTGGCAAATGTTACTCACCACATTTCTAACATTCCGTGAGAGGGGCACAGGTGGTAATGCGCATGTTTGCATATACGTCATATACACGTTTACACGTGTCACTTGTGTTACACAGCAGCAGTTTGGCCAAGTACTCCTTTTCCCTTTCAGCCTAACTTCAACTGGAAGAGAAATTACTCTGTGGCGCTAAAGTCCCAAAGAAAGCGCACAAACGGAGAACAAGAAAATGTGGCAGCAGAAGAGGAAACCGAAAAGGAAAAAGTGGTCTACAACAATGAATGTGTTACACACGACTTAACGCAAAGCTCCGAAGGCAACAAGAACATAAGTGAAATATTATAGCCGGGGAATAAGCATAAATCTCATTGGCTGGTTAGAAAAAAGCCAAGACTTGGCAGAAACTCAACAACACGGCGCATCTAACATGTGATTAGTTATTTACAAATTTTATTCACATTTGACGGCGGCGGAGACCTTATGATTGGCATTTGCTGCCTACCCCACATCCTTTTTGACATGGAAACCCACACGAACATGCATACCCGGGTATACTCATACTCACCCGCACACACACACACATACACACGAAATAGTGACTATAAGAAAAACACGTCTGTGTTATTCTTTACTATACAACCGGTAAGGATGTGATTCGACATCGTACATGGCCTTAATACATGACCCATTTCCGTGAATTTCAAAACAAACAGAATCTAATTCATTACGAAAATTTCATTTAACAACAATAACGACAACAAATAAATGTCCTTGTAACGGAAATGAATTACGATTACGACTTCCTCTTGTGATCTCTTTAAGAATGGTTTTAATCATTATGTTGACAATACGGTATCGCGCACAGTGCTACGATGCAGGAGGATACGCTGAGAAAATTATGCATAATTTTCAATTACTTACAGAAAAATATATGTAACGAATAAGTAAGGAATTTTCGGTCGAGTAAACCGACTAACACTTTTTGAGAAGTATAATATGAAATTTTATACTTTCTGTGGCAGATGAATGGGGGAAACTTGTACTCATACTTTGTCAGACTATAGACATTGGAAAAGTTATCTTAAGTGCATCATATATATTAAGACGTTTAGGTGACTACTGTAGAAAACGTGGGGGAATTATTTTTTCATTTAGTTTGGGGGTACCAGAAGCAGCTAGACAAATACGACCACTTTGTGTTAACCAGCATCTACGATTACTTCAAAATATTGCACAGTACCGATTATTGTAATCTTTTTAAAGTTATGAAATATTAAATGTTGACGTAATTTGGCATATTTGGACGTGGCAATATCCCCCATTGGATCGAGTGAATAACGATTAGGAAATTATTGGTTTGTTTGAAATTGAAGAAAATTAACTTAAGTATATGTGGTATTTCATTTTAAGCGAGTCAATTTTTAAAAACTATGTCTTCTGGTGGGGAGGAAACTTGCACCAACTTTAGTCCTATTGGAAAGTAGTTATCACACAGAATTTATTACTGTCTGAATTGGAGGGTGTTGAATTTTGAAATTTTGGTCAAATGGCCCTTTTTTCCCATCCATATAATTAATTAACTTTTGTATTGCCCAAAGTGTTTCCGAAAGTTTTCTGTTTAATCTCATGAAGAAAAGAAAAAACCGCAAAAATATTTTTTGCGAACTTGTTTTGGCATTTTTGTAAAAACCCATATTTTAATTGTGATTTTTTTGCTCAAAAGAAAGCTTAGGCCATTTCCTTTAAGAGCTTTGTAGTCTATTAGTGGGATGGGATCTGTTTATCTATCAAATATAGAGATAAACATATAAAAATTGAGGTTCGACCATATTTTTATACCCTACACCACACTGTGGTACAGGGTATTATGACTTTGTGCATTCGATTCACTTTCTGAGTCGATTTAGCTATGTCCGTCTGTCTGTCTGTCTGTCCGTCTGTCTGTCCGTCTGTAGATGTATTCTTGTAATCAAAGTACAGGTCGCAATTATGGTCCGATATCAACGAAACTTTGCACATGTCTTTCTTTAGTCCCAGGGACGTTCCCTATTGGTTAAAATCGGGTCAGATTTACATATAGCTCCCATATACAGGGTTGCCCATATTCGACGGACCCACGGACTCGTTGGGCCCATTCCAATCGACGAGGCTTGTCCACAGGCAACAATCTTTGCGTCAATTGAATTTTGTACGGGAACAAATGCAAATCAACGCGAATAATCCGTTGTAAAGTGGACTGAGCCATGCCCAACTGCTGAGAACGGCGTTTTTGGGATGTTCTTGGGGACCTCTCAACACTGGCTCGTACGGCAGCGATATTCTCGGCCGATCGCCTTGGTCGACATTTATTTGGCCTCCTCGGATTAGAAAGAGCCTCACCAGTCGAAAATTTTTCGTATAAACGCTTAATGGTGTTCTTAGAAGGCGCACTTCTCACATTTTTTAATATTTTAAAAGCACGTTGACTTGACTTCTTCTGTTGAATGTAAATTTCAACTATTTCAGAGCGCTCGCGTGGCGTGTATTGTTCCATGGTAAAAATCTGCTTGGACTGACGCTTCAAACGCGGTATGCCATTAAGCGATCTGACATCTCTGTCAAAAGTTATGGCGTTGCCAGATGGGTCCGTCGAATATGGGAGACCCTGTATATGTACCTCCGATTTTGAATATATGCACTGTATAAGCAACATTTTTGAACCGATTTGTACAAAAATTGACAGAGAGTAGTCTCGTGATACACTTACAGACAATACCAAATTTGGCGGAAATCGGTTCAGATTTAGATATATCCCCCATATATATGTTACCCCCGATTTGACATGTAAGCGCTGTAGAGACTGTATTTTATATCCGATCAGTATAAAATTCGACAGAAAGAGGTATATATTTTACATGAATGAGTATTCAGGGAAAAATCGGTTCAGATTTACATATAACCTCCATATATGTATATGTTTCTCCTGATTTGAAACGAATATTGCTTAATTTTGCGATTATCGGTTATGAATTAGATATATCCACATATATATGTTCTTAACCATTTACCAATTATTCCAAATTATTATCGCAATGACCCTTATCGCATTGTTAGGGAGGTATAGGGTATTATATAGTTGGCCCCGCCTGACTTTTTGCTTTTCCTTACTGGTTTATCATAACTTCGTCCCATCAGCGGTATCAAAGATATATTACAAGATATCTCGAAAAAATGCAGTTTGCATACCCTCACTTTAGTGATACGAGGGTATATATCATTTGCTACGGACCAAAAGTGTAACACATCGAAGGAGTGGCCTAAGACCCTAAGTATGTTCGGCGGATATTCGTTTTGGGTCATTTTAAGTCGAATGAGCAATGTCCGTCCGTCTGTCGGTCTGTCTGTCTGTCTGCTGGCTGGTGCGCACGATAACTCTCGAAAGGAGTAACCGATTAACTTCAAATTTGGTATGCGATATTTTTTATACCTCCGGCTAAGTTCGAAGTTGGGATTTATTTTTAGATATTGAAGAAAAAGCTATCGGAAGCACTCTGGGCAAATTTTTCTAAACACAATAGCTAATTATTTACATGGACGGGAAAAAAGGACTTTTTGACCTATATTTCAAAATTCAACACCCTCAAACTTAACCGATCTCGCTGAAATTTTGTGTCATAACTACTATCCAATAGGATTAAACTTGGTGCAAGTTTCACCCCGAAGACATCGCTTTAATAAATTGACTCACATGACATGACTCACTTCATATACTTGTACATTTTAAGGGATTACAAATTTCACAATATTATAACGGTTTTTGGGGGAGGTTATAGACTTCGAACTCAGAGGAAAGTAGTACCATATATAATACAAAACATGATGCCAACCAGTCACTTCCAGACAGACTGGAGTCGTACAGTGGGAGGAATTAACGAAAATGGTGAACAATTGCACCGTTTTGTAACAAAACAAGTGATTGCGACACCAGTTGGCATGATTGTAAAGGAGGTATTCGATAACACAATGCATCAAATGAACACTTTTTGAAAAATACAAGAACATGACAGTATAGGTTCGATTCTACTATCAAAGGGTAGTATAACCCTATACTCGGTTTAGGTAAATTCGTGATCAATTTTTTTTATGGACATCAAAAGTTTCTGAAAATCAGTGGACCCCCCCGAAAAAGGCCTTCAGCTTTTGTACGACAACTAATTCAGACTTGTTGGCAAAAATGTAACTAACTAAGTCTGTTACATTTTATGCGAAAACAAATTTTCCTGCACTTTTTTTTGAAAATGTGAAGGAAAAAATAAGTTTTTCACTTCTTCACCATAACTTACAGGGACTCGTAATTTTTCACTAACAATATTTAGCAAAATTTTAGCCACGGTAAGTCTGAACAACTTTTGTGAGCATATCATTACAATCTGAACGTTTCTAGGCAACCTAAATAGCCTAAAGATCCCTGTAATTATTAAAAAAATTTAAAAAACCTTTTTCCCTTCCCTTTTACAAAAAAGTGGGGACATTTTTTTCGCATAAAATGTTAACGAACTTTGTTCAGCATATTTTTAGCTACATTATTGCAAAATAATTTTACCAAGTCTAAATTAGTTGTCGGAAAATCCTGATGGCACCTCTTTCGAGGGGCCCACTGGTCCTCAAAAACTTTTGAGGCACATAAAAAAATTGGTCACCAATTTCGCCAAACCGAATATAGGGTTAGTCTACCCTTTGGTAGTTGAATCGAACCTATACTGTCATATATATATTATATATTATTTTTCACTATATTTTTCACTGTTACACAGTGTAATTTGAGTTTAAAAGTAGATTTTGAAGGAAATTTAAATAATTGATTTAAAAAAATATATATTTTTTAAATTTTGTGAAATTTTCTCAATACCTGATTTTCATAAAACTCAAAATGAATATTAGTAGACTCCTCAAGAATCCAAAAAAACTCTAGCTGACCTAAAATTTTGTTTTTTTTGTTGGTACAGATGTACCCAAAATGTAAATTTTGACTTCAATTGTCATTTGACATATTTGTGTGCTCGATGATTTTCTGCCAATTTTTTTAATAAAAATAAAAAACATTTCTAGCCTAAATTATTTGAAAGAATATACATATTCTTACTAATATCTCATGTATGAGGACATAAAACGTTTAAATAAATTACATTTACATTTTACAAAACCCGGTGTTATAACACACTACGTCTATTAATAGTGTAATCAAGTACCACTCTAATGTATTGTTCTACATATTATATAACAATATTTTTTGTTGTTTTCTTTGAGTTTTCATATACATAGCTTTGCTTTAAAATATATATTCTCCCATTTGTTTTATACGATTAAACAAATATTAAGTGATTTATTTATTTTTTATCCACATCCTTGAAAATAATAACTAGCAAAATTCTTTTAAATCTAGGATTATCCGAACATGAACTTTTATAAATAATAGTTTAAAAATATTTGTCCATAGTTTGCAAATAGTTTGAGGTATTTATGAAACAAATGGTGTACGAGTATGTGACAGTGAATGTGCCAGATATTGATTTAAGTACTTTATGATAGACAATGTGTCCAATGGAATTAGTTTATTTGGATTGTCAGTTATGAGATAAGCTAACAATTTATTCGGATTCTACATGATCTAATCGGGTGAACTGACCCTCACTTCGAGAGTAATGTAATGTGGAAAATGATAGCTTGCATGGTAGCCCCAGAGAGGTGGACACATTTTTTTCAGTCTATAGTCATAACAAAATATAGTCATAACAAGTAAGAAAGTTTCAGTCGGGTAAACCGACTAAGGTATACCCTCACTTTGTGAGTAATGTAATATTAAATATTACTCGAATTATTCTGTCAATTTGTGTGGGAGGTACCAGAAGGGGTTTATCAAATACACCTATTTTTCGCTGAACATTAGATACTTTAAATTCATTGCACTGTGCCGAATTATAAGCATTTATGTGCACTGGTAAAAACGTTATGAGATATTAAATTGTGGTATGATTTGGGCATTTTGTGTGGGAGGTACAAAAAGGGGCGTGGCGATAACGCCCACTTTTCACAGGGCTATAGACACTATAAAAACATTACACTGTACAAAATTTCAAGTTTTTTTATACACTGTTATTAATGTTATAAGCTGTTAACTTTTGGTGCAAAATGGTGCATTTGTGTGGGAGGTACCAAAAGGGGCGTAGCAACATGGCCCATTTTTCTCGAGTTGATAGCGACTAATAAACTAATGCTATGTGTGGAATTTCAGAAGATTCGAATAAGTAGTATAGCAGTTATTAAAGATTCAATATTTCACAACATTTTAACACTTTGTGGGGGAGGTACTAGAAGGAGTGGACCAATATGGCCCATCTTCGAACTTAGCCGGAGATAGAAAAAAATATTACCACGTACCAAATTTGAAGTCAATCGGTTACTCCTTTCGAGAGTTATCGTGCGCACCAGCCAGCAGACACACAGACAGACAGACAGACAGACAGACAGACAGACGGACGGACATTGCTCATTCGTCTTAAAATGACCCAAAACGAATATCCGCCGAACATACTTAGGGTCTTAGATCACTCCTTCGATGTGTTACACTTTTTTTCGTAGCAAATGATATATACCCTCGTCACACTAAAGTGAGGGTATAAAAACAGAACAAGAAAATATTCCGATGATTACTACTGAAATTATGGGTTTTGTTGGAATCTCAGGCGAAGATAGAAAAAATATTATCACATACCAAATTTAAGATCTATCCGTTATTTTATCCGAGAGTAATCATGCGCACCATCCAGACAGATAGACTGACGTACGGATTTTGTTCAAATGTCTTAAAATGTCCTAAAACGAATTTCCGCCGAACATACTTCTGGTCTTAGGCCATTCCTTCGATGTGTAAACTTTTAGCCCGTAGCACATGATGTAATCCCTCCACTCAAGTAAGGGTATAAAAATGGGTGAAGTTTCCACGTCCCTTTTGGTACCTCCGACAGTTATTTTACAAAAAGTTAATAGCTTAAAACACTCATACCGTTGCATACAATTATTGGCAATGTTTTGCGATGTTCGAAGATGGGCCATATTAGTCTACACCTTATATAGGGTGATCCAGTTCGGGGTTCCCTACTTTTTTAAAGAAAAAAACACAGAAAATTCAAATTGAATGGGGAATGTTTATTATCATTTGAAAGAACATTCTTTGGCATTTATTTTTTGAAGATTATGTCTATCAAATGTTGGCCGCGCCTACGTCTCAGATGGTCCATCCTTTGAGACCAATTTTCGATGACTCGTTCGACCATTTCGACTGGTAGCTGGCGAATGACACGCGTGATGTTTTGATCCAAAGCCTGAATCGAAGCGGGTTTGTCCGCATAAACTTTAAAATATTGCTCATGGGTGTCAAGGTCGTGGGTCGACTGAAAGTGTTTTTTGGATTTAAAAAATGGACTTATGGCAATTGGAGAACGATTATTTTGATAATAAAACTGAATAATTTGTAAACGTTGTTCAGGCGAAAAAATAAAGTGACAGCATGACACGACTCACACGAGATCTGCCAAAAAAGGCTATTGAAAAAGTATCTCTACTTAGATCACCCTTTAGTACCCCCCTCACAAAGGATTTAGATTTAGTGCAATATTGATTCACTAATAACTTCTATACTACATCAAGGAATCCTCTGTTATTTCAAAAATAGTAATAGTTTAGTTTCACCTTGGGACGTGGGCCCGTCCCTCTTGGTACTTCCCACACATAGGAATCGGTTTTTATAAAAATTAACTGCTTATAACTTCAATACCAGTGCATATACATACTTGACATGTTGTGCAGGGTAATACTTTTTTAGTTCCTACAGTCCGGTATAAATGGGCATTGTTAATACGCCCCTTTCGGTACCTCCCACACGAAATTGCGAAATCATACCAAATTTTAGAGGCTCATAACGTAATACCAGTGCACATTAACACACACAATTCGGTAAAGTGAAATGTCTTTAAAGTATCTACTGTTAAGGGAAAAATAAGGGTATTCGCTAAGCCACTTCTGGTACTCCCATTAGATGCAATACAATGTCTTTGAAGTATCTACTGTTTACTGAAACATAGGCGTATTCGTTAAGCCACTTCTGGTACCCCCATTAGGATTAGGTTTAAGTTAGGGTGGCACCTAGTTTTGACATCTCACATAGACCAACGTGGGTCCCCAGATGGCCCTCATCGAAACGTCAATAATACGAATATCGGCACCGGAAAGATCTGTCGGAAATCCGAGAATGGCCGACCCCAGTTAATACAGACGTCTTTTTTTAATGAGGGACAGTAGCAAAGTAGGTGTTCAAGGCTCTCCAATTCTCCCTCATCACCAAAGCTTCTACATAAGATACTGGACTCAATTCTTAACCTTCTGGCGTGTTCGCCGATCTGGCAGTGTCCTGTCAGAACTGTTAATAACGTAGGCAGTCTTTTTCGTCTCTAGTGTGAGGAGATTTTTTTTATCTTCTCGGTTCGTATCTTGGCCAGATTTGTCGAACAAGCCTACAGGTGCCGATTTCAGTTCATCTTTCCTTGGACTGTTTCATTGCATCTTGCCTAAGCAAAGGCTTGCATGTGGACAGTGACGCACCAATTCATATGTGCAAATTCCTTTAGAATTTGTAATGTCATCCCTTTCCTAGCAAGTTTGTCAGCTTTGCAGTTCCTCGGGATATCCATATGCCCAGGGGTATGTTAAACTACTCAGCCATCTCGTCATTATATCTACGGCAATGGCTGTTTGTGAATTTAGGGATGTGGCATCCTGGAAATTGATGGAAGCTTGACTGAGTCATATTTGCCACTACGTTGCGACTCACCCACGTGGCGTCTTCGCTTATTGCCATTATTTCGGCTTGATATACACATCAGGCATTTGGTACTCTGTAAGTTATATCAAGAGTTCTTTACAGTGCAATCCTAAGCCAAACCTATCATCAAGTTCGAACAGTTTGTGTAGAAGTGGAGATTTTTTTCTATTTCCTTGTGTTCTGCCAACCTATTCCTCTCTTAGCATCGAAATTACTTTCAAAGATGAACACCTTTGGTATGTACTACACTCGGTCGATTATACCGATATCCTCATGTGGTCGTAGTTCTTATACCTCCACATTGATAAACAGTTTAATCGCAATGCCGCTCTGGTGGCATCTTCTCTCGCCTCATGTCAATATTATTGACAGTAAATGGAATGGGCTTGTAGAGACAGGCGGATTCTGTAGACTTTCCCTTGTTTTAGGCGTGTTGGTGACAGAAGTTTTGAATCCATTTTTGCTCTAATGAAAGAATCTTGAATCCATACAAATAGGCATATTCATTCGAACACAAGGTTCCCATAACTTCTGCAGCAATCATCTAAAATTTATCATATTTTGTATTCTAAACAACATTTCCAACGACTATATACTGATAAAGAACGAACAATTTTATTTAACATTCTGACATTTTACACCCTTAGAACCAGATTAAAAATGTCCTACTTGTTCTCATGTCGATACACGCTGAAAAAAACGCTTCTGTAGTATGTTGTCCCAAACATATTCTGCTTGAAATATACTAGTGTACAGAGTACACTCTACATTCATTTTTTTGACACACACAAATATTATACAGGATTTTCCAACAAGAGGTGTTATTTTGAATCACCCGCTATTTCGGTAGCTGTCACTTTTGAAGCTTTTATTCTTTGACATTTGACAAGTAGAAACTACGCCATTACTACAAATTGAACGATACATGTTCATCGAACGATATAAAACGATCAAAAAACGATCGAACAAAAAACGATACGAACGATACAAAATCATCTTGACTGATGAGGCCCATTTTCACCTCGGTTGCTACGTCAACTAGGAAAATTGTCGTATCTGGGGCTCGGAAAGCCCAAGAGTTATTGTTGAGAAGCCTCTCCATCCTCAAAGTGTGACTGTTTGGTGCGGTTTATGGTCCGGCGGAGTTATGGACCTTACTTTTTCGAAAATGAGGTTGGATCAACAGTTACGGTGGATGGATTGCGCTATCGAGAGATGGTTAATGATTTTTTATGGTCGGAGTTTGATGGTATTGATCTGGACTTTCAACAAGATGGCGCTACGTGCTCTGTTACGGGAAATGTTTCCGGGCCGTGTTATCTCTCGAAGAGGTGATCACAATTGGCCACCGAAATCTTCTGATTTAACACCTTGGGACTTCTTCCTTCGGGGCCACGTGAAAGATATGGTCTACGCCAACAGCCCAGCGTCGATTCAAGACCTCAAAGATATAATTCGTGTGGCTATCGAGGACATAGCAGCCACTTTGCGATTTGGTTATGGAAAATTTCATGAAAAGGATATGCTCCTGTTGTTTTTCATTATTAACGGCATACCTTCCTCTTTATTATGAAACAAACATCCGATCATTTATATCAAAAAATTTCATTTTTCTTTGAATACCAAAATAACACCTCTTGTTGGAAACCCCTTTATGTTTTGGAAGATGTTATTTTAAACAAATCTTTGTTTCCATCATAAGCATTTTTATTTGTGTATATTATTTACGAAACAAAAATTTATTTACATTTAAGTATACAGAAAATATTTCAATACCTCATTTTTAAGACAAGTTTTATGTTTTTCAATTTTTCAAGAAATATTAAATGTTCGTAAAATTCCATTATAATTGAAATCGTATAACCTTGCATAACCTTGAAATAGAAATTACAAATTAGTAGTTTAAAACAAAAGTTATTGCTACTAATGTCATTTTAAATAATAGGGTATAACTCAAAATCGATGAAAAATTAAAAATTAAATTCGAAAAATCTGCAAATTTTTAAAACAAAATATGTTTGGACAAACTCCTAAACATTAATTTTTTTTGTATATAAACACATATTTTATTTTAGAAAATTAGTTTACAAATATATAACCGAAGCTATTATATCTTAATTTGAACCAATTTCCTTAAAATGTTGCTGCGTTTGTGCGTAGATCAAGTTACTTCCTTCTTCCAATTTCGTAACAGGGGTCTGTAAAATACAGCTTTTACAGCCCTCAGAAGCTAAATCGTTAGGAACATATATGTATGTATATGGGGCTATATCTAAATCTGAACCGATTTCCACTAAATTTAGTGTTTTTTATTAATTGGAGAAGAGACTTGTCTCTGCCAATTTTTTCCTTGATATGGTATAAAATATGGTGCCCATAGAAGCTAAATTAGAAGGAACATATATATGAGGGCTATATTTAAATCTGAACCAATTTCCACTAAAAAATTTGCCAATTTTTACCTCGTTATGGTATAAAATACACCTTCTACAGGCCTTTGAACCCAAATCGGGAGAAAATATATATGGCGGCTATAGCTAAACCTTAACCGATTTTCCCAGTTAGGGATCATCCTTGGGCCAAAAAAGGTAACTGTTCTAAATGTCATCACGATTGCACCATAAATACGACCTGCAATTTGATTACAACGATACATCTGCAGACGGACGGACATAGATAAATCGATTCGGGAAGTGAATCGGTAGAATAAACAATGAGTTTATCTCTTCTTCTTTTGGGTGTTACAAACAAATGCTCAAACCCATAATACCCTGGACCAGAGTGCGGTGAAGGATATACAAAAATATTAAGGTACTGCTCGGTTACTGCTTTCAAGAGTTATAGTACATACCAGACAGGCAGATGGACGGATATTGCTTAAATGACTTAAAATGTACTAAACCGGATTTCTGCCGTGCATACCTGGGGTCTAAGGTCACTACTTCTATGTGTTACACTTTTGGATCGTATATACATATACGAGTACCCGTCTCCCCCATAGTGAGGGTATTTTTATACCCACCACCATAGGATGGGGGTATATTCATTTTGTCACTCCGTTTGTAACACCTCTAAATATTGATCTGAGACCCCATAAAGTATATATATTCTTAATCGTCGTAAAATTCTAAGACGATTTAGCCATGTCCGTCCGTCTGTGGTAACCACGCTACAGTCCGCAATAATAGAGCTAGGTTGATCAAATTTGGTACAAATACTTCTTATAGTTGCAGGTTGTTTAGGATTGCAAATGGGCCATATCGGTCGATATTTAGATATAGCTCCCATATATAGCATCTAACTTGTTGTGATTCCTACTCATCTCATCATGATTCCTTCTCATCTACTATATTTTTTGTATTTTCGGTGTTATTTTCTTTAGGTTTGAGTTATTTTGTGAGGTCACATGCTATCCATGGTGGAGGGTACATAAGATTCGGCATGGCCGAATTTAACGCTTTTACTTATTTTTCCTTTATTTATTCCGCGTGGGAACATAGGGTTTCTACAAAGTTATTATATCTTGTTCTATTTTCTCGATATCGCTATGTATGGGTCGCCGCCATGTATTTTTTCGTCGTCCTCTTCTTCGGCTGCCCGTTGGATTCCGTTCCAGAGAGTGTCTTTTGATACTTCCAGGTTGTTTACGTAGGGTGTGCCCAATCCATCTCCACTTCCTTTTTATTAATTGGCTACTTACAGGAGTCTCGTTTGTTGTTCTATGTAATTCCTTATTTGTAATGGTGTTTGGGGGTAAAAAACCCTTAATGTACGAGTATATTGATTTAGTTTTGAAGGAACAATATTTATTGGTGGTCATTCTAGTCCGATTTGATAGAGAATGACTCGTATATGCATAAAACTTGAAGCATTATTACCTACACACTTTTAAGTACCATGTGTGACATATTAGTGAGGTTAATATAGGTGGTAATATATCGATCCCTTAATATTGCGAAAAATTGGTTCATGTTGCAGAACTGTTAAATTTTAATATTTTTGGTAAGTACTCTTATAAACTTTCCAGATCCAGATTTCGAGGTCAATTGGTATTCTTAAAAACTTCGCATGTAACACAATTTAAGACTTAAAAGGTCCAATCATCTATAAAAGCTGTAGAAGAAGCAGACAAACTCTGGTTGATTGCATGATACGTATCTAACTACATGTCTGGTACGTATGTCACTATCGATGAAATCAAAACAATCTGCAATTGTTATTCAATTGTTGTGAATTGCAAAGCAATTCCAGATAAAATGCATTCCTTTGTAGATCTGTAGAATGGCACAACAAGAAGCAAACAAACAACAAAAAAAGGAATAAAAGGAAGAAAAGTATAAATGCAAGGATACAAATAAAAATTTGTTTCAAAGGGAATCTCTCATAAATGCAATAACATTTCAGTTACATTTAACTCATACACATACAAACATATATGTATGTACGAATATGCAATCATTTGCCTACACATGTACAAAAACACATATAAGTATATACGATACAATACTACTAACATAAATATGTACTTACCAGAGCGTGCATAGAGATGTTGGCGAAACCATGCCAAAGTACATATGAATGTGTATATTTGCATACGACTGTATATCTAAACGTGGCACTGTCTCTCGGCATATGGGTGTGTGTATGTGTTTATATGGTGCGTCTGTATCTGTGTGTTTCGGAATAGGACGAATAATAAAATCAACAACATTTTGTATGTTTAAAGTTCAATTTTCTTAAGAAATTCTGTTGGGCATTTCTTTCAGATTCATACATATATTTATGCATTCGTTTACTACGTGTGTGTTTGCGTGCGAGCGTATGTTTTTGTGAATTTGTATATCGAACATGCAGTATTTGCATTTCTCCAGTTTTTCTCTCTAGTTTCCTTTGTATTGATGTAGTCAACGCTGCTGCTGTTGTTGCTGTACTGTGCCACACACATATGGGTGTCCCCGTGTGCATTTGGTTTGCCTGTGCATATGTGTGTCTGTGTGTATGTTTACGAAACCCTTAACAATTGCTTGTTTATAGTCTTACAAACAAGTACAGGGCATAGTTACTCGCATGTGACTGTGTACAAGTGTGTTTTGCAGTTACATCAATGTGTATGAATGCAAGTGTGTGTGTGAGTGCGTGTGCATGTGTCGGTTCGTTCTTTGTTCAAAGGCGTTCAGGTGGAAATGTTCATGTGCTGACGAGTGGCATATGGGTTGCATGCAAATAAATTGAGCCAGCATATGGATGGCAAAACATCACTTGCACACGCATACACACATGCATAAAAACGAATTTACGAGTATGTACATTTATTTGCATCTAAGGACAGTCCTTAAACATTAAAACGCTTTTCTACTTCGAAAATATTTGGAAATATCCACTTACTAAGAATACAAGAGTTGTTAAATTAAGGTATACAAATCGTCAGCAGGATATGCAAGGCAGTTATGTAACAGGTGGCGCAAAAGTAACCTTTCGATGTTTTTTGTGCCAAAGTCGCCGACCGATTATTGGTCAAATAAATAGTCAGCAATATTCCGCGTTCTGGAGCAGTGTAGCGTAACATTGTTTATTAACGTGTATTTCGCATGTAAATGTCAACATTAGGCATTAGGGGCCAATTGCAAAATTTATAGCATTTTCTGATAGGAGGTTTACTTTTGCGCCACCTTGTATTAACAAGTAACGGGTGATCCAAGTAAAGATACTTTTTTCAATAGCCTTTTTTGACAAATAACGTGTGAGTCGTGTCATGCTGTCAAGTTATTTTTGTTAACTATTGTTTGGCATTTCATCATGGAAAGACTTACGCCTGAACAACGTTTACGCGTGTCATTCGCCAGTTACCAGTCGAAATGCTCGAACGAGTCATCGAAAATTGGACTCAACGGATGGACCATCTGAGACGTAGCCGCGGCCAACATTTGATAGACGTAATCTTCAAAAAATAAATGCCAAATAATGTTCTTTCAAATGATAATAAACATTCCCCATTCAATTTGAATTTTCTGTGTTTATACCCTACACCACACTGTGGTACAGGGTATTATAACTTTGTGCATTTGTTTGTAACACCCAAAAGGAGAAGAAATAGACCCATCGTTTATTATACCGATCGACTTAGAATCACTTTCTGAGTTGATTTAGCTATGTCCGTCTGTCTGTCTGTCCGTCTGTCTGTCCGTCTGTCCGTCTGTGCATGTATTCTTGTAATCAAAGTACAGGTCGCAATTATGGTCCGATCTCGACAAAACTTTACACATATCTCTTTTTTGGCCCAAGGACGATCCCTATTGAATTTGGTTGAAATCGGTTCAGATTTAGATATAGCCCCCATATATATGTCAGCCCCGATTTGACATGTAAGCGCTGTAAAAACTTTATTTTATATCCGATCAGTATGAAATTCGGCAGAAAGAGGTTTCTTATTATATGGATGAACACTATTAAATTTGGAAGAAATCGGTTCAGATTTAGATATAGCCCCCATATATACGTTACCCCCGATTTGACATGTAAGCGCTGTAAAAACTTTATTTTATATCCGATCAGTATGAAATTCGGCAGAAAGAGGTTTCTTATTATATGGATGAACACTATTAAATTTGGAAGAAATCGGTTCAGATTTAGATATAGCCCCCATATATATGTTACCCCCGATTTGACATGTAAGCGCTGTAAAAACTGTATTTTATATCTGATCAGTGCGAAATTCGGCATAAATAGGTTTCTCTCTACATGAAGGAATACTGCCAAATTCGGAGAAACTCGGTTTAGATTTAGATATAACACCCATATATATGTTACCCCGATTTGACCTGTAAGCGCTGTAAAAACTGTATTTTATATCCGATCAGTGCGAAATTCGGCAGAAAGAGGTTTCTTATTACACGAAGGAATACTGCCAATTTCGGAGAAAATCGGTTCAGATTTAGATATAGCTCCCATATATATGTTACCCCCGATTTGACATGTAAGCGCTTTAGAGACTGTATTTTATATCCGATCAGTACGAAATTCGACAGAAGGAGGTCTTTTTCATTAATAAGTATTCAGGGAAGATCGGTTCAGATTTATATTAAAGCTCCATATATATGTTCCTCCTGATTTGGTATCAAACCGCTATAGAAATTGTAGTTAACTTCCGATCATTAAAATTTTCCAGAAAGATGTTTCTCACTTTAGGAACGAATATTGCTTAATTTAGGGATTATCGTTTCAGAATTAGATAATATGTTTCTACCCATTTACCAATTATTCCAAATTATTATGGCAATGACCCTTATCGCATTGTTAGGGAGGTGTAGGGTATTATATAGTCGGCCCCGCCCGACTTTCTGCCTTTCCTTACTGGTTTTCTTTAAAAAAGTAGGGATCCTCGAAATGGATCACCCTATATTTTCAGATTTATTTGCAGTAGATAAGTTCGTATTGAATCTGCAGAAAAAAAGCAGCATTCAAATACGTAGACTTAATCGTTGAGAAGCGTTCTATTTGTTAACGGTACCCTTCACCATGGGATGTAGGTACATTAAGTTCGACATTTCATTTGCAATAACTTCAAATAGTAATAAAGCTTCCTGTAATGTATTATATTCATGTTTGTAAAACTTATAGACTAATTAGCCATGTTCGTCGGTCCGTAGGCCAGTAAAATTCAAACTACGGCCCGTCATATTAGAAATGGACAACGTCGGCCCAGGTTTCAATATAATCCCCACATTTTAACAAATCGTAAAAAACACCCCTTAAAATGGGGAGTGCAGGAATGAAATATTCTACAAAAATGTTGGCCATTCAATTTTACTAAATGTCTCAGAACACACCAAAGCTCAAAACATACCACAAACACCAAAAAAAGGTCAAATTCCTGTTCGCGCAGCAATGTTAGTCGAACGATCTAGTTGTCGAAGCAATAACAATACCAATAAAGAATGTTGTTGACGGGAATTTGACCGCTTTTGTTTTTTGTGTTAAGTTTTGGGCTTTGGTGTGTTCTTTTTCTTTTTTAAGGGGTGTTTTTTACGATTTGTTAAAATGGCCCCAACAATTATATTTATATGGGGGAGCTAGAGGGTTAATACGTTCCACACAAATATTGGCCATAATATTTTCTATAAAGCTGCTGAACATACCCTACACCAAAAAATTTTTTTCTTACATATTAGTGAAATACTAACATTTTTGAGGTACAATGTGATCTTTTTGAGCTTTTTATGGTGCCTAGACACGTTCAGATTGTATTAATATGTTCATAAAAGTTGTTCAGATATACGTTGGCTACAATTGGGCCAAACATTGTTAGTAAAAAATTACGTGTCCCTGAATGTTATGCGGAACAATTTTACAGGAAAAATTTTTTTTTTCGCTAAAAATTTTAAGACACATTGTTCAGCATATAGTTGTTGGACAAAAGCTCATGACACCTTTTTCGAGGGGCCCACTGATTTTCAGAAACTTTGGGGGCCCATAAAAAAAATTTGTCATCAATTTCGCCAAACCGAGTATAGGGTTATACTACCCTTTGATAGTAAAATCGAACCTATACTGTCAAGTCCGTGTATTTTTCAAAAAGTGTTCATTTGTTGCATAGTGTAATTTAATGGCCATACGAATTTTTTTGCTCAAGGTGGATTTTTATCACTTTTTTCTATATCTTTTTCTCGGTATATCGTACGGAATACCTCTTTTGTGTCTGAAGCAAAGTTGTAGATATTGAATAGGAGAAAAAGTGCGGAACAAAAGTGTATTCAGTGCCTTAAAAATCGCAAAAATATTCTGTTTAATATTTTATGACTTTGTGGACATTTAAACGATTTTTAAGGCATTGGATGTATTTTTTTCTGGTAGGTTTACTATACTAATACTATTATTGTTTTACTAATATTGGTTTGACGATGATGACGAATTAAAAAGTAGAACACTCAAGCAAACTATTTAGAGTTGAATGATCAAAACTACTATTAATGTACACATTTAGTTTTAATGAAACTCTAATAACTCAGTCAATTGCAAACGGATTGCATTTTTTTCCTCGAAAAACATACTATATATGTAAATAAATTAATCGTGCGGTTATCAAACAAAATAATTTGTAAAAACATTGCCTAAACTATAAAATGAAAAAAAGTGTCTGTAGGACAAATATCTTCCTTAATCTTTAAAAAAACAGCATATGGGCATTTCCAACGAGATGTCAACCGCAGCCAAAAAAACTAAAAATCTATAAAAGAATGTTGTTTTACTATTTCAAATTTAACTATTTTTCCCAAAAACTACATTTATTCATAACACATTTTAAAATATTTGAGTGCAAATTCGAATAATTGCAAAATGTATGTTTTAAACACTTGTATAGCATGTTATTTTCTGATTAATAGTCTTTCTTTTAAATCTTGATTTACATTTACGGGATAATATATAAGAAATATAATAATAGTTTTTGTTGTGAAAATAAATATATTGAACATATTAAAAATCATTTATAATCAACCTTTGGATGTCTAGTTGCATAAAAAGTAAAAAAATAACCATAAAAAGAACGATGCAATAAAATGTCGCATGCGACATGTCGCGTGCGAATGTGATTAAAATTAAATAGAATAGAAACTACTTCATATTTTTGAATAAAATAAAAAACATTATTAAGATACATGAATCCATGAAATCAGTGTTTGATTGGTTTGCTTTGAAAGCGACTTCTGTTTTTGTCGCGTGCGAATGGCTTGGTTTTTTGTAATTATCTTGAAAACGAACAATTGGCCAATATCAGCCTTAGCACCAATTATAGTGCTTTTGTCAAAATGAAATAATGTTTTGGCATATGTTTTTTCACTTTGAATGCGTGCGAATGTCGCATTCGACATTGGATAAATGCCCATATATATTCTTCGAAAGGTCTATGTCTCTTCTTTCCAATTTCGTTTAAAGATTGAAAATAGGTTAATAATTAATATACGAATACGAGTTAACTCGTAAATTCGGATTTTGGGGGTGTCCTTGAGTTTATTTTGTCGCACTGTGTAATCAATGTTTCACTACCTTTTAATCCTATGTGAGGGAGGTACCAGAAGGAGTGGACCAATATGGCCCATCTTCGAAATTAGCCTGAGATAGAAACAAATGTGATCATATTCCAAATTTTAAACCAATCCATTACTCCTTTCGAAAGTTATCGTTCACTCAAGCTGGACAGACAGACGGACGGACATTGCCCAAACAACTTAAAATGCCCCAAAACGTACATATATATACAGGGTCACTCCTTCCATGTGTTAAATTTTTGGCCCGTAGCAAATTATATAAGACTGAATGGCAGTTCTTAATTATACTCTCATTTTGCTGAAGCAGGATAGATATAAATTAAATACGGACCAAAAATGTAACACCTCTTTTTTCCACTCTTTCTAGTAATTCTACCACAATGGGTTTAAATTTGTTGAAATATTGATTCTTTATTAAATTCTTTGATTCCACACACAGTAATGATATTTTTTGCTATTATCTTATTATTACTTACCTCTTTGATTTCACAGCAGACTTTGTGGTCCAATACCTCGAAAACAAGAGCTAACGTAGCTGATTTCGTTTAACCCACCGGATGCCCCGTTTGTCGGCTAAAAGAAGTTCTCAATTCTAGCACAGTGTTATTATCAATATACATAAATTGAATTTACTAAATTTAGAGTAGGTACTATTTGGTACTAAAATTATAAGCTGTTAACTTTTGGTGCAAAATGGTTTGGAAGGTACCAAAAGGGACGTGCCAACAACGCCCACTTTTCTGTGTACTCTAGGTACTATAAAAGCATTGCACTGTCCAAAATTTCAGAATTTCTATGTACGGATATTGAAGTTACAAGCTTTTAACTCTGTGTGCAAAATGGTCCATTTATGTGGAAGGTACCAAAAGGGGTGTGCCAATAACAGCCGCTTTTCTCCGGACTCCAGGTACTATAAAAACATTACACTATACAAAATTTAAAGTATTTGTATGAGCTGGCATTAAGCCATTTGTCTGGAAGGTACCAAAGGGTCGTGGCAACTGCGCCCATTTTTCTTGAGGTGTTAGTGACAAATAAACTAATTCTATGTGTGGAATTTCAGAAGATTCGTGTAAGCAGTGTAGACATTACTAAAGAATCAATAGTTTACTAAATGTTAACCCATTGTGGGGGAGGTACTAGAAGAAGTCGACCAATATGGCTCATCTTCGAACTTAGCCGGAGATAGAGAAAAATATTACCGCATTCCAATTTTGAAGTCAATGGGTTGACCCTTTCGAGAGTTATCGTGCGTACCAGCCAGCAGACAGACATACATATTAACGGACGGACATTGCTTAAATGACTTAAAATGACACAAATCGAATTTCCACCAAACATACATGAGGGTCTTAGGTTACACATGATATATACACTCCTCTCTAAGGTAAGGGGATACAAATTCTCATACAAATAACGGACACCCTAATGTTCAGTATCCGACAAAACATTTGCTTCATACATCAAGAATAGACCAATCTAAGTATTTTAATTTTCCCAGAATATATGCTGATGCAATGATATAATTCTTTAAACTATTTCAGGTGTAATTTCACAGTTGACATTTTACAAATATTGTTGTGTTTTTAATATTTTGTCAATATCTTCCATTATAAGATTTGTTGTGAAACTAGAAATATGATAATAACAACAATTTCCTACTACTGTTTAAGTCTTATGGTGTTTTCGTTTGTGCAAAAAAATTTAAAATTGTTTCTACATTTTACACTGAAACCGCATTTTTAGGTTCGTTTGTAAAAATGGTGCAGCCGTATGAACGGGTTTTGATTTCGTTTGTAAAATTGTTACACTCCGCAAATGCGAAAATATCGCATTTTCCACACTCAGCCCAGTCCACGGTGTGGACTGATGATTTTTGTTCGATTGTTCGCATGCAAAATTGGAAATTAGCAGTGGGTGCAGGGGGAATTTTTTAAATGTCGCAACATGATGTGGTGATATTATTTTTCAGAAACGAAATCACCATTAGTAATGGGGTGTGAGTAGTGCCATATCCGTTATAATATATTTAACTCCATATTAATTTTCAAAATGGAGAAAATTAATTTGCTACCTGTATTGTCACTATTTTAGCTAATAGTCAAATACCTCAATTTTTCGTTAAAATCACTTTTATCATAAAAAATTGGCTAAAATAGGAAAATGTCCCTCATATTGGCAACACTGTACCGTTTGGTGCAGTTCCTCTCTGTCAACATCCGTAAGTAGATGGATTAAAGATACCAATTGGGAGAAACTGGATTATGAAGACCGCCTGTTAGAAGAACTAATAGCCATATATGTCCGATTTTTTGAGCTTGGAGCTCCTGACTTTTTCAATGAGGAATAAACAGACAGTCCTTACGAGTATGTGCACACACACATGTACAATGTGCATTTGTTTCTCCATATATATTCATAAATATGTTGTGAAACTATATGAGCTCCTTACTGTTCTTAGCAGTTTGTAAGGTGACTGGGCTGATGTTGCTCCGAACATTATATACTGCAACATGGTGAGTTTTCTTCCGATAAATTGCATGAGATGAAAACAACAACAACGAAAACAACACCAACACTAACCAGCATCAGCAATGGCAAAACGGCATCTAGAGAAGAAGAACCTTTGAAACTTTGCTCCGTTGGCAAAAGTTTTCTCATGCACGACTTGACCACCATACGTGGCAGCAGGGAAGGCGATGTCCTGGCAGCAAGGACGAAGCGTTGGGATGGGATGCATATATGCAGACATACATGCCGGTAATACTAGTACAAGTATGTAGTATTGCTTAGGGATTGATGTCTAAACTCCTCTTTGAGTTCAAAACGTTTGACATGGCAGTGCATTCAGAATTACAACAGTTCAAGTAGAAAATATTGTAATTTTACGAAAATTGAATATGTACATATTGCATATGTGTGAAGGCATACACAGGCACACATACATATAAGTATATGTATGCATGAAAATATATAAGTAAAGATAAGAAAGTCTTGTTGTCGTGCTGGACGAGCAAATATGATAAATCATAAAACAATTTTCGGTCAACATTCCTGAGAAGACATTTGGCCTTTAAAGTTTCTTAGTTTCTTTTGGGGGGTAGAAGTTTAAATTTTTCCTAATGTCTTTTCTAACTTTAAGTTTATTTGATATTTTTCTATTAGCATGAAACATGTCTTAAATATCCTTAGGTCGCCAAAGGACGACAGACTTGAGGTGAGGACGGACGATTTGTTGACTGAAGCCAAGACAAGACAAGTTTTTTGTGTAATTCAATTCAAGATAAATACACAACTACACTTAAGGGTGGAAGCGACACATAAACAGACGAACAAAACGCCACTAACACTTAACGACATAAGGTGAAAAGAAGTGCCTCAAGTACACTTTGAAGAGATTTCGTCGTTTCTTTTTTTCTCTTTCAACTCAACCTCGAACCTCGTACTTCTTTATGGTTCTTCCAAGATAAGGTGAAAGAGATGGTTGTATTTGTGTAGTGGGAAGTTCAGGTCTTGCCGTTTGCCACCATTGTAGCATTTGGTGTTGCTACATTTAACCGTTTTTTTTTTCAAGACTTCATTTTTGTATGTCTGTCTGTGTGTTCGCCTGTGTGTATGTATTAGATGGGGAGGCTATAGATTGAATGATATCATCAAATACTTAGACTTTGAGAGCTTATTTCAAATGCATTTCAAATGAAGTTGTTGCTCCTGCTACTGGTGTTGCTTTTTTTCACTCTCTGCGTTTTTGTGTGTGTTTCATTCTATAATGTTCGGTTGTTCAAATGTTATTGCCGCTGTCTAATTAGTTGAGCTGGGGATAGGGATGTCGATATCAAATATATGGGATATTGTGAGATTTTGAAATTTTGACATTTTTTTCTCGTTGCAAATAGGCAGCTACGAACAATTCAGTCGAATAAACCAAATGAAGTCAAATCATTATGTCCATTCTACGTCAGATGGTATATATTCTCACATATTATATTTATTGTCAATTTGACAATTTTGTATGTCGAAACATAGAAAATTTCCATTAGACGATATTTGACCTAAAATGACGATTTTACAATATGTAAAAAAAACAAACGAAAATTTAAGAAATTTCTTTCCTTAACATTTTTTCGCAATATCTGCATTACCATTAAATTTTAGAAAAAATGTGTAGTATTATGGTATGATCCTTATCAATGAGTATAACAAGTGGAAACGGAGTAAAGTTTGACCAGGATGAATCCTGTAACTCTCGACAAGGGATCGCATTAATTGTCAAAACAAGAAAATATTAAAGAGGAAATTATACTGATAATTTTTAAGTAAAAAATTAAAGTCAAGATTTTCAACTGGAAGGACTTTGAGATTTCTTTGACGCCTTCAATTCAAATCGGATGAGAACTTTGTGTGGGGCTGTATCAAAATATGGACAAATGAGCTTTCTTGGTTAGAGGTAAAATAAAATACAAACTGTCGAATAAGGCACCAAATAGTAAAATCGGGTGAAACTTTTGTATACACCAATGAGATAAATTACTTCTGATGTAAAATTAATTAAACGATTGACGTTTGTGATTTCAAGGGCGACTATATTCAAACATAGACCTAGACGCCCCATATCAAAGGCCAAGGAACTCATATGTATAGGGAAAGTTTATTACAAATTTGAGTCTTGTAGCATTATTACTGCGAAATGTGAACAGACGAGGCTAAATATTTCTTAAATTTTAAATTTAAATTTTTCAAAGTGTTGCAAGAAAAACGACAATCTTGGTATACGCCTATGGTGAAGAGGATAATGAAAAACAGCATTGCCATCAACAAGTAAATGTGTGAAATTACCAAGGATTCGGATAGATAGCATAGACCATGGAGAATCAATATTACAGTCAATGCGAACCCTTTGCGAGGGAGGTACTACAAGGAGTGGAACAATATGGTTCATCTTCGAACTTAGGTTAGGTTAGGCTAGATTGAAGAGAGTAGGCGTTTCAACGTCCCATGTCCATGTACATACACATAAGACAGTGGTTTGCGCTCCAAAAAACTTGGCTTGAGATAGAACAAAATATTAAAACATAACAAATTTGATGTCCGTCAATTTCTCCTTTCGAGAGTTACCGTACGCGCCAGGCAGATAGACTGATGGACATTGCTCAAATGACTTAAAGCGGATTTCGGCCGTATATTGTACCACATTTCATATCATCGATTACACTATGCAACCAAATTTTTCTCGAAGGGCTGTTCATAACAATTAAGCCGTCCTAAAAAACACATAAAATATTAAACATTTTTTTATGTTAATTTTTTTAACAAATTTTTCTATAAAATTCCCTTTTTCTTGGAAAGTTACTTTAGTATTTGGACATATTTTTGCATATCCGGATGCACTTTAAATTAAAGGAAATTATGAGGACTACAAATGGTAATAATGACACTTTCATGTAAAAGCAGAAGTTTAGTAGCTGTCGTTAAAACTATTAGAATTTTTTTTGTCAAAATAAACTTTTTTGTTGTCCTGAAAAAACCCACATCATTTTAGAAAGCTAGCGTCTTGGCGAAAGAAACAATGCCTAATTGAAGAAAATCTATAAATAAATGTAAGAATTATAGCACTTTGTTTTTTAAATTTTTTCCGAATTTTCCGATTTTCGGCTCAAAATCGTTTTCTTCGTGAATCGGGTCACCAAAACAAGTTATCAAATGTGAAACGGAATATGAAAGCTTACCTCGAGTCAACCGCAAAAACATTTTTTAAATTTTTTTCCGTGCCCGCGGAATCGGCCCAAAATTGTATTTTTACCGTAACTTTTTTCGATTGTCACGTGCGATACATCAATGTGTTGGTCTCGACGAGTACTACATTGCCTCATAGATGTCGTTGATGTACAATGACATTTTCTGATGAAGGCTTAATTTTTTTGTTCTTGAATAAAAGCGCGTATACGCAAAGTGGTTTTTAAAGCGCTTTATTCCTATATAAAAATATTTTTAAATTTTAGGGGTAGAAACTGCAGTAAGTGAGGTCTTCAGTCTCGAGGTAAGCTTTCATATTCCGTGGAGCGACCTAAGAGATCCGAAAAATATTTGGCGAAAATCCATCTTGGGTCATTTTAAGTTATTGAAGTAATGTCCATCTATATGTCTGATTAGTTAAACGATAACTGTCAACAGGATTAACCGATTGACTTCAATATTTTTTCTATCTCAGGCTAAGTTCAAAGATGGACTATGTTGGTCCTCTCCTTCGAGGACCTTCCCCACGAAGGGTCAAAGTTTATTGAAATATTGATTATCTCATAACTTCTATACTACTAATCAGAATCCTTCACAACTCCACATATAGTATTAGTTTCTTTGTCGCTATCATCTTGAGAAAAATGGTCGAATGGAATATTACCACGCCCCTTTTGGTACCTCCCTTCGCATACAAACACTTGAAATTTTGTACAGTGAAAGTTTTTTTAGTACCCAAGCTAAAATGTTCAACAAAATTGTTTACCATAAAATTCTACTATAAATCTCTGTATTCACCAAAACTCAAGACTCAACTTAAATGCCAGAAATACTTCAAAATATGAAATGAATTTTTAGGTTAATTTCGTACTTTTTCCAATTGGTGCTAAAACTAAAAATGGATTTTAGGTTTGGACATAGTTCTGCCATTTATGATATGTTTTGAGTTTTGGTGTATTCATAGACTTATAGTAAAATTTTATTGCAAATATTTAATATTTTTCATAGATATAGATAGTATTATTTCATAGATAAGAATCGAAACGAACAAATATATGGTAATATACATAATCTAAACAGATTTTCATCCACTTGGATCAAAAACCTCATTTCTGTTAAAATATATAAAGATGGGACGTAAAATAATGTTTAGTACCGCTGAAATACTTAATCGGCAGAAACAAATATATATTTGGCTACATATAAATCTGAACTGATTATCCCCAATGATCGGTAATGATCGGTACCGCTTTGATAGCAAAATCGGCAGACCCCCATATACGAGTATAATCTGGACCGATTTGCCTCGAATTTGGCAGTATTCATTCATGTAATAAGAAACATCTTTCTGCGAATTTCGTACTGATCGGATATAAAATACAGTTTGTACAGAGCTTACATATCAAATCGGGGGTAACATGACTTCTTTTTGTCAATTTGTATACAGATCGGTTAAAAAATCTTGCGTATACGCCGAAACGGAAGTACATACATATCTATACCTCCATTCTAAACAATGATAAGTGCAAAAAGGCAGCTTTTCAGGAGACGCGATCAATATGACCTGTTCTGTTTTGTGAATAACTTTTAATTGGGTTGACGGACTTAGCATGTTTTAGAATGGATGAACCGATGTGGGTATGGGAGTTATATATAAATCTGAACCGATGTTAACCAAATTCAATAGGAAGCACCCTTGGGCAAAAATAAAGGTATGTGCAAGGTTTCTTTGAGATTGGTCCATAATTGCGACCTGTACTTCGATTACAAGAATACATACACAAATAGACAGACGGACATAGCTAAATCAACTCAGAAAGTGATTCTGAGCCAATCATTATAATGAACTATGGGTCTATTTATTCTCTTTTTGGGCGTTACCAACAACTGAACAGAGTCATGTTACCCTGTACAACAGTGTGGGGTGTAGAGATGTTAAACGGGATTGGTTTTCACAAATTCGGGATTTTTAAATTGCAAATCCCGGGATTTTTCGGGATCACGAACTTGTTCGATATCCCGGGATTTTCGGGGTTTTCGGGATAAATCGGGATTTTCGAGATAAATCGGGATTTCAGGATAAATCGGGATTTTCAGGATAAATCGGGATTTCGGGATAAATCGGGATTTTTCTTTCCTAATAATATGATATTTCGAAATGGAATCAAACATTTTAGATCAGTTTTAATGTAATTTGAATAAGGATAAAAAACAGCTAAGCATAAATTATCTTTTGTTGAAAAATACTATTTTTTATTGAAATATTTCAGAACATCTTAGGTTCAACTTCAGCTCGTCGTCTGAATTATTATTGACGTTATTATTTCCTATCATTAAACCACGAAAAATATTTTTTCAACTTGAGAAATCAGTTTTTATGAGAACCAAATCGATGTGTCGATCCAAATCAGATTATATTATTAGGATTTTTCATAAATTTTAACAAGTAAGAAAGTTTCAGTCGGGTAAACCGACTAAGGTATACCCTCACTTTGTGAGTAATGTTATATATAACATTACACCAATAAATCTGACAATTTGTGTGGGAGGTACCAGAAGGGGTTTTCCAAATACACATATTTTTCGGTAAACAGTACATTCTTAAATACATTGCATTGTGCTGAACTATAAGCGTTTGTGTGCACTGGTTTGGTCATTTTGTGTGGGAGGTACAAAAAGGGGCCCACTTTTTACAGGACTATAGGCACTACAACAGGATTACACTGTACAAAATTTCAAGTATTTGTATGCACTGGTATTAAAGTTACAGGCCGTTTACTTTGGTACGAAACGGGCCATTTGTGTGGGCGGTACCAAAAGGGGCTGTACAATGATGCCCATTTTTTACCGGACTATAGGCGCTACAAAAACATTATACTGTAGAAAATTTCAAGCATTTTTATGCACTTGTATTAAAGTTATAAGCAGTTAAATTTTGATGCAAAATGGTCCATTTGTGTGGGAGGTACCAAAAGGGGCATGCCAACTTCACCCATTTTTCTCGAGTTAATAGCGACTAATATACTAATATTATGTGCAGAATTTCAAAAGATTCGAATAAGTAGTATAGAAGTTATTAAAGAATCAATATTTCACTAAATTTTAACCCTTTGTGTGGGAGGTACCAGAAGGAGTAGACCAATATGGCCCATCTTCGAACTCATCCGGAGATAGATCAAAATATTACCACATACCAAATTTGAAGTCAATCGGTTACTCCTTTCGAGAGTTATCGTGCGCACCAGCCAGCAGACACACAGACAGACAGACAGACAGACAGACAGACAGACAGACAGACGGACGGACATTGCTCATTCGACTTAAAATGACCCAAAACGGATTTCCTCCGAACATACTTAGGGTCTTAGATCACTCCTTCGATGTGTTACACTTTTTTCCGTAGCAAATGATATATACCCTCGTCACACTAAAGTGAGGGTATAAAAAATAGAATACAATGCTCTTCGTTTTGTGGGACCCAAACTCCATTTGTGGTTTTGTTTTAAGTTTACTTGTTTATAATTAAATTTATGATATATTTTGTAATTCTTCTCCAAATTTCTAATTTTTTCACCGGATTTTTCCATAATTTTTGGGTAGTGATTTTGCCGATGGTTGAGTGCTCATTTTGATGACATTGGTCCAATTTCGTGTGACAACACTGTTGAAACCTCATTTTTATTACGACAAAAGTAAAAATCTGTTAAAAAGTAATGCTCCTTTTGCAGTCCAAGTGATTGGGGGGATTTTTATTAATCAATCATCTATTCCACCATCGGCAGCCCTTACCGGTGTGTAATCTTTTGACCCCCAACCTCCACCCAGCCAGGTGGTCATAATAGCTGACATCAACATTGACAGACATTATTTGCTTTGCAATGGCATTGAGTTGGGCGAGTAGTCCCAAAATTGTTCTGTTTCGGGTGCTTAATCTGTCCCGGGTACAATTTAACGGCGAGATCTTCAACGAATTTCGTTGTGGGAGTATAATCTGATGACTTTGAGCTCATCTCGTTCCGACATTGTAGTTAAATGTAATTAAAGTTCCATTTTTTTGCTGTTGCTTTGCTTTGGACGGTTTGGTTTGGTTTGCAAGCTATGCAAGAATTCTTCATAAAAATTCCTTAAATTTTATCACTCGTGAAATTAAACGCGTTTGAAAGTTTGAAGGCATAACGACAGGTAATCATTGGTAATTTGAATGAATATTTCATGGCAGCGGCGGTGTAATTAATGTGGGGTCGGCCAAATAAAATGACCGTGTCTGGCCAACTGAGCTTCATCATTTAAATAAGCATAACGAGGACGACGGCAACGATGTGGATGTGGATGTTGATGAAGCCGCTGCTAATGTTGATGAGATGAGATGTCATTGTCCTTTAAAGTATTTAATGTCTTTCAAAAGGAATGTTGCATAAATTCCAAAAACCTTCATGCATATCCTCGCCCTCTCCCAGCTGTTCCCTCGCCTCGAGTATCGATAACAAACGTAATTCCACTATTACTCTAGTTTACCTTTTGCATTTGCCATTCCTCTATTTCTCGTCAACAAAAACCACTTTTGTCATTTATAAATCATAATCAAGACACAAGAGACCATCATTGCCGTTGCTGTTATTATGGCTGCCACTGCTTCCCATTTCTTTTGACCATTCAACATTCCGATTGCCATTCCCATTCCTCATTTGGGTAGCTTCACGGGACGCCAATAATGAAAGTAAAACTAAAGCTTTTGGAAAGCAAAAGGGAATCTTTCAACAACACAAATGTCATCTTTAAAACCACTGGAGATGACAGTCCACAATATTTTCTCTGGCTACGTTGTGGATGAATGCTTTTACTGCAGTTGGAGCACTAGTCGAGAACTGGTCAAACTGACAGTGAAATGTACAATTAGATAGCAACGAAAACCATAGCGGCGAAAAAACCTTTATTCCCTTAACCAAACAGCGAACAGTAATAACTTCGCGAACGCAACGAACGTTGTTGGAACAAATAGGAAACTTTGTTATCCTTGCACATGATTCCCACGATTCCCATGATTCCCTCCACAAAGTGGGGCGAGGAAATAGAAAATGATGTACGGGAATTTATATTTGTACGTGGCACAGATCGTTCCAAGTCTTTCGATTGTGCTCTATATCTTTCAGTGTCTGATAAAGGAAATATTTTGCGTTTATCGTTTCATTTGAAACAATGCAAGTATTCCGTAATAAAACTAAGCTTAACGAATATCTTTAAACTTGATTCAAAAATAATTGAAATAATATACATCGATATATAGGGGTTTATAATGATTACGGTTTCAACCAAATATTGGAAATATCTGTGTGCGTGATGTATACAGAAAGAAAAATGCCATACTAAATTCAAGTAAAAAATTAATATTTTAAGCCGAAATCGCACATAAAAATTTAAGTACGTTCAATAAGTATATAATACTTAAAATCAAGTAAACGTTTCTTTAAAAGAGAGATTAAGCCGAATATGGCTTAAATTAAGAAGAAAAAGATTACTTTAATCTCTGAAAAGCAGAACAATTAAATTACCCTCTCTCACTCTCATTTAAATGGTTGATTTTGGCTGAAGTAACATCAAACACGAACGCATATAAATCGACGGGATGTAGTTATAAACATGCGCAACGATAACCAATTGGTTTCTCGTTCAAGAGGAGTTTGTAATTACGTTACTTGACGATTTTTATACCCTACACCACACTGTGGTACAGGGTATTATAAGTTTGTTTCACGGCAGATGTTTGTAACACCTGAAAATAACACAGCTAGATCCACCTTAAAGTATACCGATCGACTCAGAATCACTAGCTGAGTCGATCCGTCCGTCCGTCCGTCCGTCTGTCCATGTAAAGTTGTTCGTCGACTACAGGTCGCAATTTCACTCCGATCGTTCTGAAACTTTGCAGTTTACAGTATTTCGCAGCTGTAAAGATCCCTAATGAATTTGGTTGAAATCGGTTCAGATTTAGATATAGCTCCCATATATATCTTTCGTCCGATTTGGCCCTTTAGTCCTATAGAAGCTGTATTTTACATCCAATCGTTTTGAAATTTAGAATGGTACAGTTTCTTGATCCATGAACCAACATTGCCGAATTTGAAGAAAATCCGTTAAGATTTAGCTATAGCTCCCATATATATGTTTCATCCGTTTTGGCTCTTTAGTCCTGTAGAAACTGTATTTTACATCCAATCGTTTTTATACCCTACACCACACTGTGGTACAGGGTATTATTTAAGTATAAATGTCCCAAAAGTAAATTTATGTAAACAATTTATACATGATTTACAAAATTTATATTTCAGAGTTATTCAATATTACGAGAGTGGTGTAGGGTGTTATATAGTCGGCCCCGCGCGACTTTAGCCTTTCCTTATTGGTTTTTATTTAATTTTTTTGAAGTCGTTATTAATTCTTGTTCGTTTCTTTGATGCTATTCCTTATATGTTGGATATTTGAATCGAATAATTGCAGCTAAAATTCTATTTTTGCTGTCAAGCAATTGTATTTTGACATACAAATATTGCATTCTTTGCAAATTGTATAATATAAAATGGTATAGTATAAAACACACGAAGGCATAATGAATCAAGTAAGATCAGGCTTAAATCAAGTATTGGTTAGGCTTAAATCAAGAACTGATCAGGCTTAAATCAAGTATTATCTTGGTACACATGTCCAGAATATACGTAACATTGTCGGCCATTTCGCCCATATAATGTCGCACGTTGGGGTATTTGACCACCAAAACGGAGATTAATTGAAAAATTAAAATTGAGATTTCCGATTAATGTTTTATACTCGATTATTGTAGACAAAATTCTCCATCATTAGCGAAAAGAATCGATAACATATGTTGCTTGATTCAATTTTTGTGTTGTCTCAAAGTTCGTCATATTTTTCGATTTTTCCGCGTTTTTGCAAAAAGTGAATTTTTTATATTTTCAAGTGCAAGTTTTTCAATTTTTGCCATTCAAAAGCCAAATATTATTATGGATCCTTCAACTTCAGGTAATTTCGAACAAAAAAATAAGCTGCAAATCGACATTTACCCTGTACAAATATTTTTAATCATTTATGGAAAAAAGGTCTAAATTTTAGCCATTCTTGAGAAGTATGGAGAGTTTTAAAATGTTCCGGACAACTTCGTGTTCTGAAATTAATATATTTTCAAAGCTTAGGAACTGAACTAATATAATAAACAAAAACATCTTGTGCGTTTTTGCGCCAATTCGATTTTTAACAAATTTTGAAAAAAAACTCATGTCGTCCAAAGTGGGAGAAGGACCGTGGCAGTAGATTTTGTTTTGTTTTCTCTTTCGTTATCATCATCATATATTGTTGTTATTGTTATTTATGTTTGTATATTGCAATATTAGTACGCACTCTACACAAAAATAATATGTGTGTTCTGTTCATTGTGTTGTTTGGTTTATTTAAAGTGTAGGGTACGTGTATTTTGACTTCGCGCTCGTGTTCTTAGCCAATTTTGTATAACTTAATTTAAATAACAGATAATATATGTAAAATAAGTGTGTAGTGTTACTTAACTATTACATCTATTTAATTTGAATACAATTCGATGTGAGTGGTCGTGGTGGTATATTTATTTAGAACAATAACAAAGACAATGACGTGCTTTATATTTTTGTTAAGTGTTAATATATAGAATGTGTTGTTCCTCCTCGTTAATTTGGTAATTGATGCAAGAAATATCACTGTCTTTATATTTTAGGAATAAACTCAAAAAGATTAATTTCTCGGCGTATTCTTTACAGTATTATTAAAAATGCTAAGGCTTTTTTATGCATGGCCCTGAAATTGTATCTCACGCACTTCTACCAATCGGACAACTTTCAGAGGAAGCCCAAGAAGCTAGAAACAAGGACTTTAAATGCTATAGGGAGCACTTTTCACGTAAATGTAGCCGTGAGAAATCAAATGAAGAAATTTTAAACAGGTTTCTACTGAGCTCCGATCCGATCATTAGCAGCAAAATTAAATTATCAAAAAAAAAAATTCAAGCCCTACGAAAATCGGTAGTAGAATTGCTTATTCCGCCAACTATTTCAGTAAGTGCCGTTCGATCTGATGATAGTGATGATGAAACTGGAGATGGACATATTGAGGAACTAGAGGCTTGCAACTCCGACGACAGTGACTAAACTAAATAACACTTTAATGGAAAATCAGATTCCTATATTTGATATGGTTTTTAAAAATATATATAACAATGTCTACTTTTTTCAGATGATACAAACATTAATTCCAAGAAATTGTTTATAAATATGAATGAAGAATTTTTTTTCTTGGTTTGGCTATAAATAAGGTTTTCAACAAAACAGGCAAAATAAATGCATATTATTTTAAATACATGAAAGTTTGATTGTTTTCATTAAATTTGTTCATATTTATTCGAAAAACGTTAATAAAAAGTTCATTTGGGGCTTCCTTGAATTAATCTCCGTTTTAGGGGTCCAATACCCCACTGTGTGTCGGAATACTTAATTTGTCATTTCGTTGGAAATCTGAGACCCTTTAAGGGGGGTAACGTTAATTCGTGGAAAAAAGGTAATTTTTTTTGATTTTTTTGTGACGAAACGGTTAAAATTTTTGATTGAAACCAATGGAACATTAAAGTATAACTTTAAAAGTTTGTTGTGTAAAATTTTCATAAAAAAATATTAAAAAATATCGCAACGACAGCATTTATGCGGAAGCGTCTCGAAAAAAAGTTGAATTGCGGTGCCCCTCATAACTCGATGCGGGATAATCAGAATTTAAAAAATAAATTTTTTAGTTAGATAACCGCTAAAGCCTGGTAACAGTATCTCGTTTTTTTCAAAATTAAATTTTTTTAATTTTTGGGAACACTGAAGTGAAAAATGAGATTTTTGCGAGAAAAATCGACTAATTGGTTATCGTTAAATACAAAAATAACAAATTTAAAAAACCTCAAAAGTGTTACCTCGTAAATTATGTAAAGAAATAGTGTTAAATATTTCAAATGCATCGGTTCAGTAGTTTTTGTGTTATATTGACCATAAATCCACTACAACGTCATCGACTTTCGCCCTATAAGGTGGGTATAGGCATAATTTAACACGAATATAGCTAATAGTCATAGAAACCGTTTTTTACTTACCTACTGCCACAGTCAAGTCGCAATGCTACTCCTGAGTAGGGATCTCCACCCTGGAATTAAACAAAATAAAATAATCGTTTTAATTTGGAGAATAAGTAACATATAAGTTATACATTTTTAATGTCTGGTTATTAGATGGGACTAAGTTGTATGTAAAACAAAATAGAAAATTCAGTGGGGTAAAGCGACTTAAGAATCCCATAACCTTCAGTCCGAAAATATGTAAATTATGTACTGGTATTAAAGTTATAAAATGTTAACTTTTGGTGCAAAATGGTCCATTTGTGTGGGAAGTGCCAAAATGGACATGCCAATAATGCCCACTTTTCTCTGGACTTAATGTATTATATATATGTACTGTACAACATTTCACACGCTGAAAAAAAATCACCTCTGTAGTATATTGTCCCAAACATATTCAGCTTGAAACATAAATACTTTTAGGGTGCACTCCAAATATAGAATATTTGACAAATACAAATATTATATGTTTGGGACGATGTTGTTCTAAACAAAACTATGTTTACATCCTAATATTTATACCCTACACCACACTGCGGTACAGGGTATTATAAGTTTGTTTCACGGCAGATGTTTGTAACACCTGAAAATAACACAGCTAGACCCACCTTAAAGTATACCGATCGACTCAGAATCACTAGCTGAGTCGATTTAACGATGTCCGTCCGTCCGTCTGTCCATGTAAAGTTGTTCGTCGACTACAGGTCGCAATTTCACTCCGATCGTTCTGAAATTTTGCAGTTTAGAGTATTTTGCAGCTGTAAAGATCCCTACTGAATTTGGTTGAAATCGGTTCAGATTTATATATAGCTCCCATATATATATCTTTCGTCCGATTTGGACCTTTAGTCCTATAGAATCTGTATTTTACATCCAATCGTTTTGAAATTTAGAATGGTAAAGTTTCTTGATCCATGAACCAATATTGCCGAATTTGAAGAAAATCGGTTAAGATTTAGCTGTAGCTCCCATATATATGTTTCGTCCGATTTTGCTCTTTAGTCCTGTAGAAGCTTTATTTTACATCCAATCATTTTGAAATTTAGAATGGTAGAGTTTCTTGATCCATGAACCAACACTACCGAATTTGAAGAAAATCGGTTAAGAATTAGCTATAGCTCCCATATATATGTTTTGTCCGATTTGACCCTTTAGTTCCATAAAAGCTGTATTTTACATCCAATCGTTTTGAAATTTGGAATGGTAGAGTTTCTTGATCCACGAACCAACATTGCCGAATTTGAAGAAAATCGGTTGATATTTAGATATAGCTCCCATACATATCTTTCGTCCGATTTGACCCCTTAGTCCTATAGATGCTGTAGTTTACATCCAATCGTTTTGATATTTAGAATGGTAGAGTTTCTTGATCCCTGGACTAACATAGCCGAATTTGAAGAAAATCGGTCAAGATTTAGCTATAGCTCCCATATATATGTTTCATCCGATTTGGCTCTTTACTTCTGTAGAAGCTGTATTTTACATCCAATCGTTTTTATACCCTACACCACACTGTCGTACAGGGTATTATTTAAGTATAAAATGTCCCAAAAGTAAATTTATGTAAACTATTTATACATGAATTACAAAATTTATATTTCAGAGTTATTCAATATTACGAGAGTGGTGTAGGGTATTATATAGTCGATCCCGCCCGACTTTAGCCTTTTCTTACTGGTTATACCCTACACCACACTGTGGTACAGGGTATTATAACTTTGTGCATTTGTTTGTAACACCCAAAAGGAGAAGACATAGACCCATCGTTTATTATACCGATCGACTTAGAATAACTTTCTGAGTTGATTTAGCTATGTCCGTCTGTCCGTCTGTGCATGTATTCTTTTAATCAAAGTACAGGTCGCAATTATGGTCCGATCTCGACGAAACTTTACACATATCTTTTTTTTGGCCCAAGGACGATCCCTATTGAATTTGGTTAAAATCGGTTCAGATGTAGATATAGACCCCATATATATGTTAGCCCCGATTTGACATGTAAGCGCTGTAAAAACTTTATTGTATATCTGATCAGTATGAAATTCGGCAGAATGAGGTTTCTTATTATATGAATGAACACTGTTAAATTTGGAAGAAATCGGTTCAGATTTAGATATAGCCCCCATATATACGTTACCCCCGATTTGACATGTAAGCGCTGTAAAAACTGTATTTTATATCCGATCAGTGCGAAATTCGGCAAAGAGAGGTTTCTTATTACATGAAGGAATACTGCTAAATTTGGAGAAAATCGGTTCGGATTAAGATATGGTCCCCATATATATGTTACCCCCGATTTCACATGTAAGCGCTGTAAAAACTGTATTTTATATCCGATCAGTATGAAATTCGTCAGAAAGAGGTTTCCCATTATATGAATGAACACTTTTAAATTTGGAAGAAATCGGTTCGGATTAAGATATAGCCCCCATATATACGTTACCCCCGATTTGACATGTGAGCGCTGTAAAAATGTTATTTTATATCCGATCAGTGCGAAAGTCGGCAAAAAGAGGTTTCTTTCTACATGAAGGAATACTGCCAAATTCGGAGAAACTCAGTTTAGATTTAGATATAACACCCATATATATGTTACCCCCGATTTGACCTGTAAGCGGAGGTCGGAGAAAATCGGTTCAGATTTAGATATAGCTCCCATATATATGTTAACCCCCGATTTGACATGTAAGGGCTGTGAGACTGTATTTTATATGCGATCAGTACGAAATTCGACAGAAGGAGGTCTTTTTACATGAACGAGTATTCAGGGAAGATCGGTTCAGATTTATATTAAAGCTCCATATATATGTTTCTCCTGATTTGGTATCAAAACGCTATAGAAGTTGTATTTTACTTCCGATCATTAAAATTTTCCAGAAAGATGTTTCTCAATTTAGGAACAAATATTGCTTAATTTAGCGATTATCGTTTCAGAATTAGATAATATGTTTCTACCCATTTAACAATTATTCCAAATTATTATGGCAATGACCCTTATCGCATTGTTAGGGAGGTGTAGGGTATTATATAGTCGGTCCCGCCCGACTTTCTGCCTTTCCTTACTGGTTTTTATTTGGTTGAAATCGGTTCAGATTTATATATAGCTCCCATATATATATCTTTCGTCCGATTTGGACCTTTAGTCCTATAGAATCTGTATTTTACATCCAATCGTTTTGAAATTTAGAATGGTAAAGTTTCTTGATCCATGAACCAATATTGCCGAATTTGAAGAAAATCGGTTAAGATTTAGCTGTAGCTCCCATATATATGTTTCGTCCGATTTTGCTCTTTAGTCCTGTAGAAGCTTTATTTTACATCCAATCATTTTGAAATTTAGAATGGTAGAGTTTCTTGATCCATGAACCAACACTACCGAATTTGAAGAAAATCGGTTAAGAATTAGCTATAGCTCCCATATATATGTTTCGTCCGATTTGACCCTTTAGTTCCATAAAAGCTGTATTTTACATCCAATCGTTTTGAAATTTGGAATGGTAGAGTTTCTTGATCCACGAACCAACATTGCCGAATTTGAAGAAAATCGGTTGATATTTAGATATAGCTCCCATACATATCTTTCGTCCGATTTGACCCCTTAGTCCTATAGATGCTGTAGTTTACATCCAATCGTTTTGATATTTAGAATGGTAGAGTTTCTTGATCCCTGGACTAACATAGCCGAATTTGAAGAAAATCGGTCAAGATTTAGCTATAGCTCCCATATATATGTTTCATCCGATTTGGCTCTTTACTTCTGTAGAAGCTGTATTTTACATCCAATCGTTTTTATACCCTACACCACACTGTCGTACAGGGTATTATTTAAGTATAAAATGTCCCAAAAGTAAATTTATGTAAACTATTTATACATGAATTACAAAATTTATATTTCAGAGTTATTCAATATTACGAGAGTGGTGTAGGGGATTATATAGTCGATCCCGCCCGACTTTAGCCTTTTCTTACTGGTTATACCCTACACCACACTGTGGTACAGGGTATTATAACTTTGTGCATTTGTTTGTAACACCCAAAAGGAGAAGACATAGACCCATCGTTTATTATACCGATCGACTTAGAATAACTTTCTGAGTTGATTTAGCTATGTCCGTCTGTCCGTCTGTGCATGTATTCTTTTAATCAAAGTACAGGTCGCAATTATGGTCCGATCTCGACGAAACTTTACACATATCTTTTTTTTGGCCCAAGGACGATCCCTATTGAATTTGGTTAAAATCGGTTCAGATGTAGATATAGACCCCATATATATGTTAGCCCCGATTTGACATGTAAGCGCTGTAAAAACTTTATTGTATATCTGATCAGTATGAAATTCGGCAGAATGAGGTTTCTTATTATATGAATGAACACTGTTAAATTTGGAAGAAATCGGTTCAGATTTAGATATAGCCCCCATATATACGTTACCCCCGATTTGACATGTAAGCGCTGTAAAAACTGTATTTTATATCCGATCAGTGCGAAATTCGGCAAAGAGAGGTTTCTTATTACATGAAGGAATACTGCTAAATTTGGAGAAAATCGGTTCGGATTAAGATATGGTCCCCATATATATGTTACCCCCGATTTCACATGTAAGCGCTGTAAAAACTGTATTTTATATCCGATCAGTATGAAATTCGTCAGAAAGAGGTTTCCCATTATATGAATGAACACTTTTAAATTTGGAAGAAATCGGTTCGGATTAAGATATAGCCCCCATATATACGTTACCCCCGATTTGACATGTGAGCGCTGTAAAAATGTTATTTTATATCCGATCAGTGCGAAAGTCGGCAAAAAGAGGTTTCTTTCTACATGAAGGAATACTGCCAAATTCGGAGAAACTCAGTTTAGATTTAGATATAACACCCATATATATGTTACCCCCGATTTGACCTGTAAGCGGAGGTCGGAGAAAATCGGTTCAGATTTAGATATAGCTCCCATATATATGTTAACCCCCGATTTGACATGTAAGGGCTGTGAGACTGTATTTTATATCCGATCAGTACGAAATTCGACAGAAGGAGGTCTTTTTACATGAACGAGTATTCAGGGAAGATCGGTTCAGATTTATATTAAAGCTCCATATATATGTTTCTCCTGATTTGGTATCAAAACGCTATAGAAGTTGTATTTTACTTCCGATCATTAAAATTTTCCAGAAAGATGTTTCTCAATTTAGGAACGAATATTGCTTAATTTAGCGATTATCGTTTCAGAATTAGATAATATGTTTCTACCCATTTAACAATTATTCCAAATTATTATGGCAATGACCCTTATCGCATTGTTAGGGAGGTGTAGGGTATTATATAGTCGGTCCCGCCCGACTTTCTGCCTTTCCTTACTGGTTTTTATTTGGATATGTTATTTCCCAAACAAAGATCTATTTGCGTGAATACGCAATTGAAAGGTATTTTTTATAAATTTTTAATGTTAGTAAAATTTCTTTATAATTGATAATAATGACTTGGAATAGTTAGAAAATAAAAATAAGTGGTTTCAAATAGAAGTTAATGCTAAGTATGCCATTTTAAATAGGAATGCAAAATTCGAAAACAAGGAAAAAATTAAAACTAAAATTCGAAAAATTCAGCAAGTTTTGAAAATCTTTTTTTTAATAAAATATATTTGGAAAAATTCATAAGTATAATATTCATAAGTAGTATATTTATACCCTCACTTTAGTGTGACGAGGGTATATATCATGTGCTACGGAAAAAGTGTAACACATCGAAGGAATGACCTATGACCACAAGTATGTTCGGATGAAATCCGTTTTGGGTCATTTTAAGTCGAATGAGCAATGTCCGTCCGTCTGTCTGTCCGTCTGTCTGTCTGTCTGCTGGCTGGTGCGCACGATAACTCTCGAAAGGAGTAACCGATTGACTCCAAATTTGGTATGTGGAAATATTTTTGTCTATTTCCGGCTAAGTTCGAAGATGGGCCATATTGGTCCACTCCCTCTAGTACCTCCCCCACAAAGGGTTAAAATGTTGTGAAATATTGATTCTTTAATAACGGCTATACTACATATTCGAATCTTCTGAAATTCCACACATAGTATTAGCTTATTAGTCGCTATCAACTCGAGAAAAATTGGCGAAGTTGCCACGTCCCTTTTGGTACCTCCCACACAAATGCACCGTATATCGTGCGATTTAACGCCATTCACAGACATTGAATGTCGCACTGTGCGAAATGTTCAACAAGTGTCAGCTATAGTCTTAGATTTGTTTGTCTTCTCCAACAATCAGTGTTTTACGGAATCTAAAAATCTCTACCAAGGCAAAAGTTACATACGTAAGAATGACATTCGTTGTATGCAGATAAAACATATGTATGGTCAGTTATATTTTACGCAGTGGAAACCTGGAGCAAAAAATCAGCAGAAATAAAGAGGTTAGAAGCATTTGAAATATCGATGTACATAGGGAAGGAGTTGCTTAAACCCGGTTTAGAGTACATCCAACATATCGGCAGGTATCACATGAATAAATTCTTCAATATAGGCTTGTCCCTATAGACATGAGCATTAACATAGCTCTACAAAAAGCTACACTTGGTTTTTGTGGACGAATATCATTCTTACGTATGTAACTTTTCCCCTGGTAGAGCTTATTAGACTCCGTAAAACACTGATTCTTGGAGAAGACAAAAAGATCAAAGACCATAGAGGCCAATTTTTTAAACATTTGGCATAGTGTGACATTCTACGTCTGTGAATAGTCCTAGTCTACAATCGATTTCTTAACGAATTAAAAATTTATATTAGAACAGTAGTTACAGAATTTTGGAATGTAAAAACCATTTCTTATAATATTAACCATGACCCAAATATACTTTTCCTGTAAGGTCTTCTTATGTCTCTGATCTATCAATAATCAGCTATCTTTCGAGACCTTTAAAGTCAAGATAATCTAGGAGAATACCTAAAACACAAACACTTGATATTAGGTACAGTTTAATGATTTTGCGGTGCCGTTCAGAGAACAATTAGCTAATTGCCACATCCTTTTCCGTTCCTACCATACCATACAACGCTAACGAACCGAACAAAAAGTCGGTAGCCTCGTGTAGTTCCAACCTCCAAAAGGGAGATTAAAATTCAGCATGAAATTTCCTACTTCTTCGAAAATCGCTTATTTAAAGTCATCTATGATTCGACCTAGATTTGTAGCATTACACTGTAGTTACTTATTTCTGTTTGCAATTTTTTTTTGTTACAATTCTTACTTCCACGCTTTAAAGTGAGTTCAAAGAAAATAAATGTCTTGCTATTTTCTGTGTTTTGGAACAATCATTGAAGTTCTTTTTCTTATTACTAGTTCTGCGTTTGTATTGTGCACTTGGATGTAGTGCTTAATAATCAGTAATGCTTAGCCAGTATTCAGGCTATGGCCACAGATGAGCAGAGGACGAGGGTGGGAGGGATAAGAAGCAGAATGAGAACAACGCTGATGAGGACTAAGGATGACGATGATGCACTGTTGCTCTGTGGCAGACGTTGTTGATGAACACAAACATGCAGCAGATGTTGCATTGCAACTCATGGCAATCAACAACACGGAAATGTTATCTTGTTCGCCAAAAAAGAAAAACAGAACAGAAAAATAGAAAAACGCAACAAGACAACAATGAATCCGAAAACAATGCCATTTTTTCGGGCCATCGTTACAGCTTTTGCTCTTCGCTAGTGGTGGTGTTTCCTTCCTTAGTTGCGTTGCTTCCTTTTTGTGTTAACTTGTGCTCCTCCTGGTTGCACAAGTATCACCCGTCTAATCTTATTATACGCTTTCTGGGATTTTTTCAAGCAACAGCTGCTGATAGAAAAGATCCTCGCGACAGATTCTTAGGATTTCCCAAATCACCCGATCCCCGAATGTGGTGCGGACAACTGGGACGACACTGAGGGAATGGTTTACCGAGAATCTCTAATGGCATAGCTTAGTGGAAAATGGAAATTGTACTCTAGCATAGATTTCCCCATTACATCATTGCCACATCAATGCCAACAGCAATCATTGCCACAATTTGTGAGTGAATATTAACGCTTTCCCGCTTTTGCCACCCTAACCCCACTCCATCTGCACCGCACCTCATCCGTGAAGACAACAAAAGTCAATTTATTTGAATGTTGTTGTCATTTCTTATTTTCACTTGGAGCGGAGAATATTGAAGGGGGGCCGGCATACGGGCAGTGGGAGTCAAATGTCATTCACTGCTCGTTACAGTGATAGGCTTTTTTTTGCGTGTTGTGACCATTCAAGGAGTGGGATGGCCATTTAAAAAGGAAAACACTGTTGATGCGTATCTCTGGTAATAGCACTTAAGACTATTTGCTAGAAATGATGCCTTGCTTTCGGTTCCTGTGTCTTTCCTGCCGCTGCTATTAGTGGTGTTTTGATAAGAATGTTACTGGGTGTCCTACAGAGGAGTAGCAGGACATGAACGAGGACGGAAGTATTCCGTGTTGGATGTGTCGACTTGTTGCCCTCTAACAACTGCCTATTGCCAAAAGTGCCAACAGATCTCAATGTAAAATCTGATGATGCAGTAATTTAGGCAAATGCCATTTTTATCTCTTGACGAGCTGCCGTTTTGGAACTGGAACTGTAGCTGAGGTTGACAATGACGTTAACATTGCTGTGCGGTCAGGGGCATGGCATGTCTTTGTGCCACAAGTTAATGTCAATAAGATGCTGTGTAAGCAAGGCCGGAAAATTGATTAAGTTTCCTCAAATCCTGTCCCCACGCCCTGCCTACGCACTGCCCAGCTTCTAGCAAGACAAAGGCCTCAGGTGTTGTGAACATTTTCAGTTTGTTCAGAGCCTTGAAATAAAATGAGATTTTTTTGCCATTTCAAGTTTTATCTCGAAACTGTAATAACTGCAAACTTATTCCGGAAGCAGCAGCATTTTTTATTCTTGAAGTGTGGGGGTGGGGGATTTAGTTGTTTTTTTAATATAGGTCAACATCAAAGGCAAAAATATCATTTGACCACTTCACACCCACCTAGTTTCGGTCCGTCGCTCTTGCTCGTTCTCTACCAGGAAGTATTCGACAAACTGTGTCCTTGGTAATGAACTGCTAAGGAGGCGGAGCTGGCAACAAAAAAAAAAAGCCAATAAACATTTATAAGTAAACCTTTTTCCAATACATTGAACTAGCAAACGCCATGAAATGTACACATGTCCCCCCCACAAATAAATGTGTCCATATAAACATATGTGTTTTTGTGCACATTAGATAGGAGTGACTATGACATTACCTATATGACTATGATATTACCTATAACATGAGGTCAGGGAAAGCTTACATAGTACAAAATTTGGAGAAAATCAGTAGGTCCTTTCGAGGATAAATCGAAATCTGTGACATTTCAGAAAAATCGTTGGATAATGTTGCATTTATGGACTAACCAAATATCTTATAGAGCGAACTCAATACTGTTCTACAAAAAATTTGACTATAAAGTATCATTATGTATGTCAGCACACCAAAGTCCAAAACGTAACACAAACATACAAAAGTCAAATTACAGTTAAACCCCTCTGTACTGGCATATATCTTGCTTCGATCAGTGAGCCGTATGAATAACATTTCTGAACGAATATTCCAAACTATGTTTTCACAGGAATTTGGCTGTTTTTGGTGTTTGTGATCGGTTTTGGGCTTTGGTGTGTTCTGACGTGTAAAATTAAATTTTACTCGTATAGCCAAAATTTTTGTGGAACATTTCATAAGGATCACCCCATTTTTGGGGGAGTGTTTTTTAAGAATTGTTAAAATAGGCCCAAAAAATTAACGTTCTGTGGGAGTTAGAGGGTTAATATGTTCAACAAATAGCCTACACAAAACAAATATTTATTTCAGAGTTACAAAATAGTGAAATACTAACATTGTTGAGGTGCAATGTGGTCTTTGTGAGCCTTTTAGGGTGCCTAGACACGTTCAGATTGTATTGATATGTTCACAGAAGTTGTTCGTATTTACCGTGGCTACAATGGGTACAGTGGGTACTCCTACACAACCTGAAATCTCAAAATTCAATATTTCTATCATTATATCAGCCATGGTTTCGAAGTTTGGCTGTCTGGCCTTGGTATCTGTAAGGGTGATGGAGCTACAAACAGGAGCGATGGAAACATTTGGCATGACACCCCCATATAAACAAAAAATGTAGAACGCAATATTTGAAATAGTTTGCGGCGATATCTTTGCTAAAGACAGTGATAAGGGCGTGGCGCCGTCCATACAACCCGAGATGTGAAATTGAAAAATTTCCAATATCATCCCAGAACAGTTTTGAAAATTTGCAAGAAAATAGTGTCGATGGACGAAGTACTCAAAACGAAATATAGAGAGGCGTTGCCCTCATCGTCTTGAAGTTTATAGTGGATGCTGTTGATAGCACTCTACGGAATCTGATTAAAAAGCTGATGAGTGCAAGTATCAGTCCATAGGACACGCTTGCCGAAAACGAAATAACTGGAGACCATTATATCTAGATTGACGCTTGACCAAGTGTGTTTAGTATTCAAGTGCCTTCAAAGGTATCACTACATGAAATTTGGGCATTTAAGTGCAATATGGATGTTCCGAAAACACTGCCGTAATATCAAGAGTGTCAACATATCATATGGTTATATTTTACTGAAACGCATTTGAGGACAGTGAAGCGCACTGAGTCAGCTAGTAAATATATATATGAAAAAGTCAGTTTGTTTCAATATATAACCATGAATCCTTTTAAAAAAAGTAACAACGCTTGCAGATTATTTAATTTTATTTATTTTTATTGCATTTTGAGTTCGGTGGACAGTTTATTTCACGTTTGAGGCCGGTCAATTGGTCCCATATATCGTGACATTTATCGACTTTAGATTATTTTTGGTGGGGCAATGTTAAGCCTGACTTCTATAGGGACAAGCCCGCAACGGTTGACGCTCTGGAAGCCAATATTGATGAATTTATTCGCGAGATAACGGCCGATATGTTGGAGAGAGTATGCCAAAATTGAACCCAGCGCATAAACCATTTGAGCCGCAGCTGCGGACAACATTTACATGAAATCATCTTTAAACATTGAATTATATAGACCGTTCTATCGACTCAAATAAAGACCGAAATATTTTACATCGTTTAGCAAATGTTGTTATTAATTAAGAAAAGTTGATGTGAAAGAAATCTGTTTATACAGGGTTTTCCAACAAGAGGTGTTATTTTGAATCAACCGGTATTTCGGTAGCTGTCACTTTTGAAGCCTTTATTCTTTGACATTTGACAAGTAGAAACTACGCCATTACTAAAAATGGAACGATACACGATTCAACAACGCACTGAAATTGTTAAAATTCGAAAAATCGAAAATCATCGAAAAATCATATTGACTGATGAGGCCGATTTCCAACTCGGTGTATACGTCAAAAGCAAAATTGTCGCTCGGAAAGCCAAGAGTTATTGTTGAGAAGCCTCTCCATCCTCAACGTGTGACTGTTTGGTGCGGTTTATGGTCCGGCGGGGGTCATTGGACCTTACTTTTTCGCGAATGAGGTTGGATCAACAGTTACGGTGAATGGATTGCGCTATCGAGAGATGATTAATGATTTTTTATGGTCGGAGTTGGATGGTATTGATCTGGACAAGGTTTACTTTCAACAAGACGGCGCTACGTGCCACACAAGCAACGAAACCATTGCTCTGTTACGGGAAAAGTTTCCGGACCGTGTTATCTCTCGAAGAGGTGATCACAATTGGCCACCGAGATCTTGTGATTTAACACCTCCTTCCTTTGGGGCCACGTGAAAGATAAGGTCTACACCAACAGCCCAGCGTCGATTCAAGACCTCAAAGATAGAATTCGTGAGGCTATCGAGGACATAGGGCAGCCACTTTGTGATTTCCCAAAATAACTTCAAAAATCCTCAATACTGGGATTTTTGGATTTTTTAACATATATTAAAATCCTCGATTTTTAATAGTGTTTGCCTCTCTCTTTTAGCCCTCTCCTAACTAATGTTCAAACACAATACCCGCATGGACGAATAAATATGTGTGAAGATTTGTACCACTGAAGTGGTCTAAAAAATACAGACAAAATACACACTTAATAAAGCCACTAAAACAAATAAAATGAGAAGACAATTTATTGCAGATTCTGGTCATAGTCACATTCTTTGCGGAGAATTGGGTGAGGTTATTTATATTTGCGGAAGGAAATGTTGTTTCGAACAGATACTATACACGCATACACTCTCAAATACACAAACAAACTACCCACCCATTGAGATGATCAATATCTTGGATAGGAAAATCGACAAGTTTTCTGACCTTAAACCGGACCTAATGATTTGGACGGTTTGTCTACATAAAAAAAGTTTACTTTTTGTGCTGTAAACTCTTGCAGCTGTTGGACAGTAACTTAAGAAGAGACATAGATAGATACAAAAGGTTACATAGTGACAGGATTTAGTGCAGTGTTTGCATTGCACTCACGACTAGAGAAAGTATCTGAAGAAAAGATGAAATGTGGGGTGAGGTAAATGTGTGTTTAGAAATAACATAGTTCTGAGAAATTTAATACAATGTCAAATGCGAAAGATATATTTCCCTTTAAATTCTTTAAACAAAAACTTATTGGGATTAATTTATATACCCGCATGTAATTATTTACCAAAAAATACTTCACAACAGATAATTAAAAAATTTACAAGTTAATACTTAAGCGAATATGAGAGTAGACTATATAGTTAGGTATTCCATCCAAAGACTTTAAATTAGACAGATGTGCCGTCCGCCAGAAATGTCTATGAGAGTAGACTATATAGTTAGGTATTCCATCCAAAGACCGTAAATTAGACAGATGTACGCCAGAAATGTCAAAATCTATCAGTTACGAACGAATAGGAATGAACTGTCACATGCGAAAAAACTGTTTTCCGCGAACATAGTTTAACATTTTTTGCACTAATCGATTAGTATTAATTTTTTTATATCGGGAAAAACGGTCAGAAATCCGCGGAAAACCTCACTCTTTGAAGTCCTACTCGTTGAAATTTCTATTCGTTCGTACCTGAAAACTTACTCGCTCCGGGATGACATATCTTATTATTTATTATTTTTGATTCCATCATAGAAATAATTTGTGGAAAATCAATTATTTGAAATATCAATAATATTTCAATTTTGATCACTCAATAATTAAAATGTATCTCAACTGACCTGAGGAGTATAATTGGCATGTGATACGTCCCAAAATTCTAAACTTAAGCTTTTTTCAAAATTTTTGGCATAATACTGAGTTATTGTACCCCTTATGCCTCCTATGCTAGTTACCTAAAACTTCTGTAGTTGGTGGACTGTATTAGTTGTTGAAACTCCCGAATTGTAAACAGTAATATGTATATTATTTATGTAAAGAAACAGAAAGAAAGGCAAGTGTTGGTTTGTATGTTGTATGAAACAGATTTATTGTGTATAGGGTCGCTGCTGCTTACCGCTTTAGTAGGTGAATCCAAAGTGAATTTGCGGTGCAGAGCGAACAATAGAAAAACCTTAGAAGAGACAATTCAGCAAAGATACAACTGGAAACAGTAAGGAAGATGGCAGCCCTTTATCCATTTGAGTAAAAGCTTTTGCCTTCGTGGCAAGGAATGGATAAAGGGTTGCCATTTAGACGAAAAGTAACAGTGTTATAGGGTATTTAGACTTAGAATTATAGGGATTAATAACTAATTAGACTTCATTTTAATTCATTTTAATTCAGTTGATTTTAATTCATATGCAAATGTTGTTGTTGTTGAACCTGGGTTCAACATGCCGCCCGCCTTGCGAGACAGCAATCAATACTGGCATGGGCCGGAAATAGTCCATCCAAAAATCGTACTTTGTGCGATTGGCAGGCTGGAGGAGGTCTGGATGAGACCTGCACGTAGCACTCGAGGAAGGTAGTCGTTGGCCATCAAGATTTCCACATTGGATGGCCTCGAGAAGTGGGGATCGGCTAGATCTGGTATGTGGTCGTAGACTGCTTGGAGTTTCTTCTCGTTAGTCTGTCCTTCACCAGACCTACCACCTGAAGTTTCACTTCAGGGTCGTGGTAGGACTGCAGGTTGAGCGTACAGTACTCCTTATCGCTTCGTTCGGTTGTTGGAAGGTTCAGTCGTTCTACAAGGCTCTCCAGGATCAGCGTCTGTGACTCTCCAGAGCTCAACAGGATCCTTGCCATCTGGGGCCCGTTGGTGGTGAGGACTCGAGCCAGCGCTGTGGGAAGAAAGACGTGAGTCTTGGCACGACGACTGAGCCGCTCGTTGATGCGCGATGTGGAGCTGCGACTTGCGGTAGAGGTGGCTGAATTTGATCCACGCCGGGATGCTGGACGTCGTTCAGGGGACATTGACGGTGATCTGGCGGTTTCATCACGATTGGAAACATTGGGCTTGGGACGGCGGAGGCGATCTTGGACTCGGGATGGTCTCGAAGTATTCTGGGCTGATCGAGGACGGGAAGGTTTGATGTTAACTTCATCGACGTGTATCATTGTGTGATGATTCCGCTCGCACACGATACACTTGTTCCTTGAGGGACAAAAGTTTCGTGTGTGAGCGGTACATAGGCAATTGTAACAAAATCCCTTGTCCTTGATCACCTCCCGCCGTTCCGCAACAGTCATTCTCTGAAATTCAGGACATGATCGAAGGAAGTGTCTCTCCTGGCAGACACGGCACTTTGGGGTACTAGAGGCTGGGCTGAAAGGTGAATGTTTATTGAGTGATTGAACAAATTGGATGCAGATTGGCTTTATTCATTGGGAGTAGATTGGTAACAGAAATTATGCGTTTGGAAGGATGCAAAGTTTAACGAGAGGACAGAATCTTTTCCTTTGAAAACTTTTAGTACCCTACCTAAACACCATTCGCTAGGGGGAAGGTTATCTTCTTTAATTACAACAAAATCATTCTCCTTCAAATTGGTTTGAGCTGTCTTCCATTTGTACCTTTTTTGGAGCTCGCAAATATATTCGTGCTTCCAACGCTTTGCGAAATGCATTTGCAACGTTTTGAGTCGTTGCCAGCGGTTTTGCAAGGAAAGATTATCCGAATACTCCTCAGGAATGGAAAGCAACGCGGCTCCTCGTAACAGGTGTCCAGGGGTTAAAGGGATCAGCTCTGTGGGATCCTCGCTGAGAGGGGATAACGGCCGGGAATTCAGGATACTCTCGATTCTCACTAACAGAGTGGAGAATTCTTCGAAAGTAAACTTAACGTTTGAAGCAACTTTCCGTAGATGGGTCTTCATGCTCTTGACTCCTGCTTCCCACAGACCACCCATGTGTGGAGAATGAGGAGGAATGAAGTGCCATGAGAAACCATGAAGGCCGTACTTGGCAACAATCGATTTTTCTGCCGATTTGAGAAACAGTTGGTACTCCTGAGCAAGTGATCGGCTAGCGCCTACGAAGTTAGTTCCGTTGTCGGAAAAAACTTTATTTGGAAATCCTCTCCGTCCTACAAATCTGTTGAAAGTTGACAGGAACGCTTCCGTGGTTAATTCAGAACAGGCCTCTAAATGAATCGCTCTGGTTGATAAACAGACAAAAATGGCAGCATATCCTTTTTGAAGTTTAGCGTTTCTAAGTCGGGAAGTCTTCATGTCGAATGGTCCAGCAAAGTCAAGTCCGGTATTGGTAAACGGTAAGGAAAATGTACATCGTTCAGTTGGTAACGCAGCCATGATTTGATTCCACACTTGGTGTTTGTATATCGTACAGGTCCGGCAGTTCCTTACGCACTGGCGAACAACACTTTTCAACCGAATAATGTAAAATTCCTGACGAATAGCACGCAACATTATCTGATGTTCAGCATGTAGCAGTGTTTTGTGGGTAAATGCAACAAAAAGCTTGCAGAATCGAGAATTTTCTGGCAGTATTATTGGATGTCGCTCGTTGTAGCTCACATCCGAATTAGCGAGGCGACCATTAACACGCAACAGTTTATTTTCATCCATGAAGGGATTCAGAGTCAAAAGCTTACTTTTAGAATTGATGGGTTGATTCCCTTCAAGCGATTTATATTCCGCATTATAGCATGAGAGTTGGGCTAGCTGTATAAGCCGGAACTTGACAAACATGATTTCCTGGGTAGTAACAGAGTCGTTGTGTAGATTGGAAGTATCTCTTTTCTGACATTTTCTAACAAAGCGAAACATGAAACAGATAACTCGCAAAGCTCGGTCGTAAGATGAGAATCTCTCCAAGATTTCTTCATTCTGACATTGCGTTTGAAATGTAACAACTTTTTTTTCTAAGGACGATTCCTTGTAAGTAGTTTGCTTGGGCCAGCATTCGGGAGCTTTGGTAAGCCATTGTGGTCCATGCCACCAAAGGTCATTTGAGTTCAATTCCGAAGGAGAACTTCCGCGGGTACCAAGATCTGCAGGATTGTCGGCGGTTGGAACATGTCTCCAGCTGACATTGCCAACGTTATCTAATATTTCGGAAATTTTGTTCGCTACAAAGGTTTTCCAGTGGAATGGTGGCTTCTGTAACCAGGCTAGAGTTATAGTCGAGTCCGACCAAAGATAAATCTCAGAAACAGAGAAGGACAAGTTTTGACAAAACGATTTCAGCAGTCTGGATAATAGTGTTGCTCCGCATAACTCTAACTTTGGCAAGCTTATAGTCTTTAACGGTGCAACTTTGCTTTTGGAGGCTAACAAAAAAGATGAGATTACATTTTCTCGCGAAGCCGAACAGATGTACAAACAGGCACAGTATGCTTTCTCCGAAGCATCACAAAATCCATGAATTTGAATTTTGTTTTCAGGCGAATAATGAATCCAACGAGGAATTTTTATATTTTCAATTTCAGTGAACGTTGAAATGAACAGATTCCACTTTTCCAGAGAATGGGGTTTTACTTCCTCGTCCCAGTCAGTCCCGTCAATCCACAGTTGTTGCATCTGAAGTTTTGCGAGAACAATAATTGGTGACAACCAACCTGCAGGATCAAACAGTTTTGCGACAAACGACAAAATCTTTCGTTTTGTCAATGGATGATTAGGAACAGAAATATTTGTTACTTTATAGAAAAATGTATCCGTCAGGGCATTCCATCGAATCCCTAACGTTTTCGTCTCGCTAGTTCCTTCAAGTTTTAAGAAATCTTCATCTAGAAGATCCTCCGGGGGTAAATGTTGCAGTATTTGAGGATGATTCGCAGTTAACTTCTTCAGTGGGAAACCAGCAGAATTAAGTAAATCAATAAGTTCCAACAAGTAGGTTCTCGCTTCGGTTAAGGTATGTCCACCAGAAAGGATATCGTCGACGTAAATTTGCTCTTGTAGGATAGACGAAGCCATTGGGTGAGTGTGCTTGCCATCTTCACCTAATTGCAGCAATGTCCTAATCGCTAAGTATGGAGCACAATTTACTCCAAATGTAACAGTTTTTAAAGCGTAATCCTGAATTCCTTCGACGGGAGAATTACGAAACAAAATTTTTTGAAAGGGTCTGTCTTCTTCGTGGATGTGAATTTGGCGGTACATCTTTTGAATGTCCCCGTTGAACACATACTTGAAAAAACGCCATCGTAGAATGACGTTCATTAAGTCGTTCTGAAGAGTCGGTCCAATGTGTAATACGTCATTCAAAGAAACTCCGGTGGAAGTTTTCTTTGAAGCGTTGAAAACTACCCTAACTTTAGTGGATTTACTTTCGGGTCGGACAACAGCATGATGCGGTAGATAGAAGGAGCAGTATTGCGAATTTTTACAAATTTCCGTTGGCGAAGCAGCTTCCATATGATCCAATTCAAGGTATTCAGCTAAAACGTTCGAATATTCTGAAGCTAATTCCGGAGTCTTTTCCAAGGTTTTTTCCATCCTGAGAAATTGTCCCATTGCAGCTCTTCTGGATGATCCGAGCGCTACTTCAGGCGGTAGATCCTGTTTAAATGGTAGTCGGACAACATATTTGCCATCAGGATGACGAGTAGTAGTCCTTTTGTAGAAATCCTCGCACAGAATGTCGTTTTCCGAAAGGGTTTTAGAAAGCGGAACTTCCTCAAGTTCCCAGAACTTACGAATTTCCTCGTTTAAGGTGTCAGGAGTTGTTACCCATGAAGCGAATGAAGTTACAGAGCGAGTTGTCGGTGGGCCACTTATTAACCACCCAAATTCAGTTTCCTGGGCCAAAAGATTTCCAGTCAGATTCTTTTGAACCCCAGACTTCAGGATAAAAGGTAAAACGTCGCTTCCAAGCAACATGTCAATCGGAGCAGGCTTGAAAAAGTTTGGATCAGCTAAATCCAAACTGCGTAATCCAGACCAGTCAGAAATGCAAGTATGAGATGCTGGCATTAATTGGTTCAAACTTGAAACAACAATCGCAGTGAGGTTTAATCTGAAGGCGGAATTACGAGATTTCAAAGTGATGTGACATTGCTTTGACGAATTTTCGAGAATGGTTCCTCCAAGTCCAGAAATCCTCGTGAAGGACTTCTTTGTTGGGAGAGAACATTTATCAATAATTCGTCGCGAGATAAATGACTCTTGTGAACCTTGATCTACGAAGACCCTTATCGTGAATAAAGATCCTAAGTAATCTAGGTCAACTAGTGCGGTGGGTAAAACAGTTCCTTCTCCCGATTCCGCAAAGTTCGATTGGACATGGGATCTAGTATTGTAAGCGGGGGCTGACGTGGTCGGCCTGTCCTCGGATTGCGTATCGATATGAAAGGACGCTGCCTGATTATGTGGATCCCGTCGGTTATTGGCGGTGCCTGAACCCGATGGTCCGGAAGTTACATCCTGATTGCCAGCGTGACCAGAATCAGGATGTAAAAGCGTATGATGCGACTGTTGACATCGTTGACACAATTTATCACTTTGACAATTTTGAAAAACATGTCCGTAAGAGAGACAGTTTTCACAGATTTTGTTCATGTTTATAAATTTTCGCTTTTCTGAAAGCGGCCAGGATCTGAATTTAGAACAAGTTCTTAAGGCATGATTTTGGTGACAGGCTTTACAGGGCCGATAATTCTGATCGGACTTAGCATGGAAATTCTGAGCCTTATGTGTCGGTGGAGGTTGTGAAGGCTTTCGCATATCGGAAATTGATTCCAACATATTCAATCTTTTTGAAATGAAATCATCTAACTGATCCCATGTGGGCATCTGCTTGTGATCTTCGAGTGAATTTTCCCAAGCAGTCAAAGTTTCTTCGGGTAACTTTGAGGATATCCAATAAACTAAAAGAGGATCCCATGAAATAACAGAAATATTATAGGTTCTTAAGACGGACAGACAGTTGTTCATTGTGTATTGAAGATTCCTCAAAGCTTTCCCTCTCTCGGAAGCAACAGTTTCAATCTCAAAAATCTTCCGCAACTGGTGATTTATAAGAATTCTTTTGTTTTCGTAACGCTGGCGCAGAGATTCCCAGGCCAGTTGAAAATTATCATCGGTGAGAGCGAATTGTTTCACAATTTGATTCGCCTCACCTCGTGTTTTTGCTCTGAGATGAAACAGTTTTTGAGCGGGGGACAATTTTGGGTGTTTGGCATAAATTGCTGAGAACATATCCCTGAAGCTGGGCCATTTGTCATAGCCGCCACTAAAAAGTTCTGTATCACAAGGTGGTACTTTCAAGGAGAAGCCACTTTCCTCAGACAGTTTTGCTTCAGGTTTATCTTTTGGCTTAGCTTTTTCGAGCTTTTGTTTTTCAATCTGAAACAGATCTAGAATTGCCGCTTTGCAATTCTTGTAAGCCTTGCATGACTCAGAAAACCTTGAATGGATTGACCTACGAATATCATCAGTAATCTCAGGGTTCTCTGTGGTCATCTCAGTTTCGTAGACTTGAACAAGCTGACGCCAACGACGTTCTAAATCGTCAAGCTCTACTTGCAAGCTCGAGGATGTGTGCTCCTCAATTGGAATCTCGTTAAATGAAGCACAGTAAGCGACCACTTGGTCGGAAAAGAAGGTGAACTTTTGAGAAGCCATGATCAAATAGATTTCAAAACGTGTTACAGAAGAGAAGAAAGTTCCAAACCTACTTCAATTAATTTCTCAGATCCTTACACAATTAAATAACGAGTGAAGAACTCAACAACAAACGAAATACTCTCGAGTTAATATTTCGGATTGTGAATTCTTCGAAACAATAACAAACGTAGGTTTCACACAATTAACTGAAACCACATACGACTGAGGTTTACGGAAATTTCAGGAACTATTCTCTGTGCCAATATTGCGTCCAATTCACAATTGAAATACAATATTGTGAGGTAGAACTTGAATTGAGAAATATGAAAGCAGTGAACCGTTTTATTGAGAAATTTACGATTTCTGTAACAGATTAACTCAAGTAGACAATTGAGTCAATATTTGTTTTTATTCGGCACTTGAACCTTTTTGGAACTGAATAAAATGAATAACGTTTCGATTTACTTAACGTTATAGTTTGATTCAATCCCGAAGAAAATTGAATTTCCAGGAATTTGTTTGAATTTGTTTGTTTTATAAATCAGATAGTAGTAGATACTTTAATTATCACCTACTGTCAAATTATTTGCGTAAACCAGTTATTTTTGAAGAATTTTGTAATTTACTTTTAATTGGCCTACTGGCTTTAAATTACATTAATAAAATGAAATGAAAATGAAATTGATAAGATGTATTTAGAACGTGTATTATTGCTGCAGCAAAATATGTATGTGGACTAGTTTCCCCACAAACTATTTGGTAGATCCAAACAAAATTATTGTTTTGGAGCCTTCCTAAAGTATTTTTCGGACCTTCTTGAATTGTTTTCCTTCAGTTTTAATGGCTTCCTTAATTAACCAACATCTTAAGTAAAAATTCGTAATTCCGAATGATATCTTGACAAAATGTTTTGTGGTAATTTAAATAGTCGATAAAATAAAAATCGAAAAGGATTTGGTCAGTTAAGTATTCCTTTCGGCCCAATGTATGATTTCACTTGGGTATTTGTTGGTCATATGATTTGCGGGGTGTAAAAATTTCGTTTTATGTAGATCTCACTCAACAACTCAATTTCCAGGTGAATATTAACTTAAAACCCATCGATTTACGGCAGAACAATTGATATTTTTGATATGTTTCCTCTTAAAACCTGAGTTAAATAGTTATTAGTAAAATCCAGTTTGATTCAGAGTTCTGTGTAAATTCCAGTTAGACTCCGAGTTCCAAATCAGAATATTTCAAATAGATTTCAACACTTTACTAATTGCGTTTATATTTCCATAACTTTATAAGTTCACGTCGCCAACCTTAAGAAGTTATACGTTAAATTTTTTCTTCGCCTTATCCGGTGACCGTGGTATATCATTTCCATACAATCTTCATGCTTTAATGGTTTTCCGTGGATGTGGAAAAAAATCGACAATATGTATCAACGATATAATAGATACACAATATGTATTGAAAGTTTGTGACAACATGAATCTTTTGACTTTTTCTTTGTCAAAAACTTTACGAAATTTTCGGTTTTTACCACACTAATTTTTTTTGTAGATTCTTCGTATTCGTATACTTCGAAAACTTGGTAGAAAATCATCAATCTTCGATATATGTATTTCAATCCAAAAATAAAATTATGTGACTGCAAACAAATTATCCAGAATTAAAAGAAAACACGCCATATATCAACAAACCGAACATAATGGGTAAACTGAATACGTGTCATCGAATCTTTATTTATTTTTTTTTTAAATATTTTTCTCACCATTCGGGGATTCTTCTCGCCTTATTTGTTGACCCTCGTGTACAACGCTATTGGATACTACAACAACGCAACGTAAATACAACCAGATTCAATTGCCGCGTTTTTTACCTTTGCATCGCACAGATTTAAGCGATTTTTTGCAAGAATTTTTATTTATAAATGTACATATATTATTTGTTATAAATTTTGCATTTTCAGCTTATTGTAGTAAAATTTGTATATTAATGTTTAGAGTGACGAAAATATATCCGATGTATATAAATGTGTAGTATGAGAAAAAATGTGGATGATGATATACCTATCCAATAATGAAAATCTTGATAATGATGTATCCAATACAGCCGTATAAATTTTGGGGACAATAAATTTTGTTAAATCTTCAAATATATTATCCGTGAAATATATAAATGTACAACCTTTACCTATATGTGTTACAAGTGCATATTAATTAAATATTGCTTTCAATTTAGCGTTTTTGTTTTTATTGACGATTGTCGCCACTGTCAATCGTACAAGAACATAATAAAAATCAACATACACTCACTCATGTACAATCCGCCAGGCCATTACCGTTGTTCGAAATTTGACAGCACTCACTTTCATTCCCCCACGGGTGGCTAGTTTTCCCCTCTCCACGAACTGTTCACCGGGTGCCTTACTTGTCTTCTTTTTGGCTGTTTCGTCGTTTGACCTTGGCTTGCGACACTGAAGGGCTGATACAGTCAGCTAAATCTAAAGCTCATAACTTCGGGCTGATACAGTCAGCTGGAGCTCGTTACTTCGTTCCAATTGCGTTTTTCTAATAACTGTATTCCACAGTTTTAATTTTGTACGAATTTTTGGTTGGACACAGTCTCTTTATTTTGCCTAAACCTTCTTTTCCCGGTTTAAGTTTGTTTTATTTTGTTGTTGTAACACACCGTTTTCGTCTGATTTGCTTGCTTTTAACACCGACACTCACTCTGGCAAATTAGCGAACTGCTATTATTAATTTTTTTCCTTTAATATTCTTTTGCCAATTCACACATATTTTTCACAAATTAATAAACGAGACTTTGCTTCGATTAGCTTCTTTAGTTTATCACTATTTTCTTGCCTTTCGGTAGTTTTGTTTTTCGGGTTTAATTGCATCCGCACTGTGTCACTTTTACTTCAAACTGACCTCTTCAGCCACCGCAGAAATGCATTGGTACGCATGGTAAAATGCCGGCTGCTGCCGCGCATAAATCAGAGCAGCAAGATAAGCGAAGGAATGTAAAGTCCCTCGGTACACGGGCAAGTTTTTTCAGCAGATTATCGGCTAATTCTCTTTTCAACTTTTCTCTGCGTACTCGAAACGTACAGGGAGAGTTTTTCTTCCCCTCTTGACGACTGCCTCTCTCTCCTACAAAACGCCGATAATCCGCTGAACATTCAGCCAATGTAAATTCGGACTAAGTATGCCTGCGCTTACTTTGTGACGGCAAGCTGTCTGTTGTTGAAGATAAGAGACCAGAGACCTGTTGACGAGATTATGTGCGTGCGCCGCACGAGCACAGTCGCTGTAGGAAGTTAAGGCCCAACTATAATATGCATAAGCTAGCTTAAGCAACTGTGCGAATGCATGAAATCGTATGTGCCAAACTATAATGTACTTAAGTGAACTTTTCGTTAAGTTCTCTCAGTTCCCATTTGCTTAAGCAGGGTGCGAAACTTAACGCACATTCCGTACGGAATTGCTTATGCATATTATAGTTGGGCCTTTAATGTGTGTGCGCGTGAGTACCACTGCCGGGAACTCTGTTACTATGGGATGCTCAGTTTCTTTGTCGTTTCTCTTTCAAAGAGATTCAACGCCGAAGAGTGTTGTGTGGCAGAGTGTAGTTCCTATCTCTGTTTCAAATAACGCTGCAGCAGCGCCCATGTAGGAACAAAGAGATGAGAGAGCTTCTGCTGTGCTGTGTCGAGTATTGTATGTATGAAGCTGACTTAGTGTGGTGTGTGTTTGGCTTATTGGCTTCCAGAGCGACCAGAGATCTGCTGAAGAGAATTCACACTTTGCATTCAGGCAAGTATGTGAGGTAGAGATTGAGGCAGTGTTGTAAACTACGACAGTGTTGTAAACTGCGAATCTCGAAAGTACGGAGATCCAGTACAATGTTAGGGAAATATGTCGGTATGGTTTATAATGTGAGTATATTCAGTAGGACAGAGATTTTCCTTTAAGAGCGTCACTAGAATGTACCGATGACGTGGGAAGGTACTGTGTGTGAGGTGCGTGAGTACTGTGGTACTTTTTGTGCATATGGGTATGAGTATGGCTAAAATTTATATTGGTTTTGTCTCTTTTTTAAGAGGATCGTATTGAAAGAGTTATGTGTCGGAGAATTTAGTGCATATCCTATTCACAGCAATAGCTTAACCAACGTACTTGTGAGCTTTCGACTTGGGTTATTGCTGATGCAGTTATGGATTTTCTGCGACTTTGTGAATGTTATGTTCTTCGTTTTTTCTTAAATTGTTCGCTGCCAATTACATTTGCTTGTGTGTTTTTTTTTTGTTCAAACTTATTGTCCGTCTGTTATGATGTAACTACTCAGGCAGTTGTTTCCTAAGAGAGACGAGTTTCTCTGCGTATAAGAGATTTTCCCAGAGCGGAGCTTATGTAAATGATACAAATGCAGAAGTTCGAGAGACGCTCGTGAAGCGGTTTCAAAAACATATAGAGAGGAAGAGATAAAGAGTACTTTGACTGACCAGAGTACTTTGACGCGCTCTTCTGTATTATCAAAGTATGTGTTGTAAGAGTTGTAGATATGATAAATCAATGTAAGGGTGAGACGCTCGTGAAGTGTCTAACACTTTTGCAAAAAATTTAAATACATAAAAGGGCATACAACGCTACCGTACTTTTTTGACAGGTATTTCTCTTGATAAAGAGTGGAGACTCAAACATTAGAATTTTCGGTTAAAAACGAGAATGGCACAGTTCTCTGCTCTGCGAAAAGCTTTTGTCTTTATTACAAAAGAGCAAATAAAACGCAGACTTTACGCGAGCTTGCGGTTAACGCGAAAACAGAAAGGTCGATGTACTTGAGTTTGAAACAAAACAAAAAAACGAGCTTTGTATCTTTATCTATAGGTTTGACAAGGGATTATTTCTTTTCGCCTGGGTTACCAGCTATGTACGCATATGACTCCCTGCAACCAATCTGTTCAATACTCAACAAATTCCACTAACCTTTTTTCCATATTTATTGTTGTAAGTATGCAGATTATGCAACAGCAGTGGACGTGATCCAGTAAACAGTAAATTTTCTAGCTTCTTCGACGGTTCGATAGGACCATGTACAACTCCAGGAGACCTTTGATAGGAAGTGGACTGTATTAGTTGTTGAAACTCCCGAATTGTAAACAGTAATATGTATATTATTTATGTAAAGAAACAGAAAGAAAGGCAAGTGTTGGTTTGTATGTTGTATGAAACAGATTTATTGTGTATAGGGTCGCTGCTGCTTACCGCTTTAGTAGGTGAATCCAAAGTGAATTTGCGGTGCAGAGCGAACAATAGAAAAACCTTAGAAGAGACAATTCAGCAAAGATACAACTGGAAACAGTAAGGAAGATGGCAGCCCTTTATCCATTTGAGTAAAAGCTTTTGCCTTCGTGGCAAGGAATGGATAAAGGGTTGCCATTTAGACGAAAAGTAACAGTGTTATAGGGTATTTAGACTTAGAATTATAGGGATTAATAACTAATTAGACTTCATTTTAATTCATTTTAATTCAGTTGATTTTAATTCATATGCAAATGTTGTTGTTGTTGAACCTGGGTTCAACATGCCGCCCGCCTTGCGAGACAGCAATCAATACTGGCATGGGCCGGAAATAGTCCATCCAAAAATCGTACTTTGTGCGATTGGCAGGCTGGAGGAGGTCTGGATGAGACCTGCACGTAGCACTCGAGGAAGGTAGTCGTTGGCCATCAAGATTTCCACATTGGATGGCCTCGAGAAGTGGGGATCGGCTAGATCTGGTATGTGGTCGTAGACTGCTTGGAGTTTCTTCTCGTTAGTCGGTTTGGGTACGCCAGTGTTAAATCTCTCCTTCACCAGACCTACCACCTGAAGTTTCACTTCAGGGTCGTGGTAGGACTGCAGGTTGAGCGTACAGTACTCCTTATCGCTTCGTTCGGTTGTTGGAAGGTTCAGTCGTTCTACAAGGCTCTCCAGGATCAGCGTCTGTGACTCTCCAGAGCTCAACAGGATCCTTGCCATCTGGGGCCCGTTGGTGGTGAGGACTCGAGCATCCGGTTCGAAGGACCATGTACAACTCCAGGAGACCTTTGATAGGAAGTGGACTGTATTAGTTGTTGAAACTCCCGAATTGTAAACAGTAATATGTATATTATTTATGTAAAGAAACAGAAAGAAAGGCAAGTGTTGGTTTGTATGTTGTATGAAACAGATTTATTGTGTATAGGGTCGCTGCTGCTTACCGCTTTAGTAGGTGAATCCAAAGTGAATTTGCGGTGCAGAGCGAACAATAGAAAAACCTTAGAAGAGACAATTCAGCAAAGATACAACTGGAAACAGTAAGGAAGATGGCAGCCCTTTATCCATTTGAGTAAAAGCTTTTGCCTTCGTGGCAAGGAATGGATAAAGGGTTGCCATTTAGACGAAAAGTAACAGTGTTATAGGGTATTTAGACTTAGAATTATAGGGATTAATAACTAATTAGACTTCATTTTAATTCATTTTAATTCAGTTGATTTTAATTCATATGCAAATGTTCCTCCTGTGGTCTCCTGGAGTTGTACACACTCATTTTGTACCAAAAATTTATATCGCATAAATCTAACTACACTGCGCACAACCACATGCAATTATCTGCTGTACTTTCCTATTAGAGTGCTGTACTTTCCTTTTAGAGCTGCAAAATTGCAAAATAGTGAAAACAGTTGCAATCAGTGAAAAATGGTCGTAAATACCACGTCTATTTTTGGTAACTACCATACAAAGGGACCGAATCGTGCCAAAATCGGAAATACAATATTTTTATGCGTATTTCTGAGAAAAGCATACACTGCACAAAATAGAACCAAACGTGCATAAAAATTAAAATCATATCTTAAAATAGTTAAGTTTGCCTTTAAACAGACAAACTAACGCATAGGCTATCACACAAAAAGACAGTGGAGTTATTTAGAGCATATTCGTTAGACTGTACATGGAGTGAATTATCAATAACTTCACGGAATACCGATGATATCTCATGGTTTGGTTGGCTGATGGGAGTTCAGTAGTCAGCCATGGTGGCTTTTTAAGCAGTTCGACAACGGAAGGCTATAAATAAATAATAGTTCTTTTTAGAACTACCCTACGACAGCTTCGGCCGATCGTTACTACAACAGATTCGTCTGAACGTTACTGCGACGACTTCGGTCGATCGTTACTGTGACGACTCCGGTGAATCGTTACTACAATAGCTTCGGTCGATCATTACTACGACGACTTCGTAACAATGATGACCATGTAACCATGTCGATCGGCAATGACGATTGCCTGTTACACAAAATGTAAACATATGTATTAATTAGACTAGACTTGGTACAACAAGTCGGCAACCAAAACTGCGGTATCCAGATCTGCGAATGATTGAGCGTGCAGCATACAACACATATCCGACTTAATACCCGAAGCCGACAACCGAATTTACGGTATCAAGATCTACGAATGATTGAGCCAGAAGCATACGAATGCACTGCCTGTACATAAATGAGTCCAGTTACGAAACATAAACGAGTCTAGCGACGAAGCGAACCTCCAGCACGATAGCCGTACACATTCAAGCAGCCTAACTAGGTCCTGGTCTACGTTTTTTAATCCGGTCGGTGGTACCCGAACATACAACCTGTGGTAAATAACCTACGCCAAATCCACGGAATCAGAGTTCCGTTAATTCGTGCAAAAATAGCAAAATTTGTTTGGTGAAGAAATATTAATATTTATGTATTAATATGACACCTACAGAAATTATTCGGAAGGGTCTCGCAAAACAGTAGAATTGTGGTGGCCCTCATAACTCGATGCCGGATAACCCGAAATAGAAAAAAAATTATTTCGTTAGATTACACTGTGCAACAGTGAAATAATACATGGAATTGACAGTATAAGTTATATTCTACTATCAAAGGGTGGTATACGTCTATTCTCGGTTTGGCGAAAGTAATGACCAATTTTTTTATGGGCCTCAAAAGATTATGAAAATCAGTGGACCCCTCGAAAAAGGTGTCATCGGTTTTTGTCCAAAAGTTAATTCAAATTGGTAATACCTATCTATATATATAAAATTGTTGCGTGACTGGCTGACTGACTGACTGATTGACTGACTGATCATCGCCCAGGCCAAACGGCTGAAGCTAGAATCATGAAACTTGGTGGGAGGGTAGTCCTTGGGACGTAGACGAGCAATAAGGCGGGATTTTTCGAAATTCGTACTGTTAGCCGAACAATGGGGCAAAAAGGGATAAATATGGTACCTCCGCCAAATCTAAACGAAATGAGCTAGAATCTTGAAATTTGGTATGAGGGTAGCCCTTAGGAGGTAGACTCAGAAATTGGCAGGATTTTTCGAAATTTGAACATTTACGCACACAGTGGGGTAAAAAGTGATAAATGTGGTACATCGGCCAAATCCAAATGGCAAGAGCTAGAATCGTGAAATATTGTGTGATGGTAGCCCTTATGAGGTAGACTCTGAAATAGGCAGGATTTTTCGAAATTCGAACATTTATAAATGGGATAAATAAAAATGGGATAAATGTAGTACAACAGCCAAATTCAAATGGCAAGAGCTAGAATCGTGAAATTTGGTGTGAAGGTAGCTCTTATGAGGTAGACTCTGAAATTGACAGGATTTTTCGAAATTCGAACATTTACGTACACAGTGGGGTAAAAAGGGAAAAATGTGGTACAACAGCCAAATCCAAATGGCAAGACCTAGAATCGTAAAATTTGGTGTGAGAGTAGCTCTTGAGACGAAAACAAGAACAAGGAGCGATTTTTTTTAAAAAATTAGAGGCACAGTGGGACAAAAATGTATAAATATATACATATATAATATTAGAATGGTGGAAATTGAAGCGAGGGGTGTCTTTAAGACAACTGATCGGGGTATTAAGTTTTTTTTTGTATTCGTAGTTTTCGGGGCACAGTGGGGCAAAAAGTGTAAAATGTAGTACAGTGGCTTAAAAATGTCAAACATGGATCAATGGTTCCAGGGTAACTTTTGGAACATAAACTAGAGATTGGAATTGATTTTTAGTAATTCTAACTTTAAGAGGCACAGTGGGACACGACGGGTTAATTATGGAGCATGGGGAAAAAGGGAACAATCTGCCAAAATTGGAACTTAAAAATGAGATATGAAGAGGTCAAAAACGGTTAAATAGTGGAGTGGAGAAAATATGATTAAATATGTTACAGTCGGGAAAAAAGTTAAAGTACGAAAAAGGTTAAAGTACGTGGAGACACATTTTAAATACGAGTACGGTACAGTGAGACGAAAATTTGTTAAATATGGTACAGTGGGTAAACATTTTGTACAGTGAGATAAAGAGTTGAATGGGGCACAGTTGTGCAAAATGGGTTAACTATGGTACAGTGGGGTAAAAATAGTTATATGTATATGGTAAAGTGGGACAAATGGGTTAAAAATGATACAGTGGGGCAAAAAGCGTTAAATATTGAACAGTGGGGCAAAAATGTATTTACTATGATACAGTGGGGCAAAAAGGGTTAAATATGTTACAGTGTGACAAAAATGGGTAACTATACAGTACATTGGGGCATAACTGTGTAAAATATTGTACAGTGGAGCACAGAGAGTTAAATATGGTACAGTGGGGCAAAAACTGTTAATTATGGTACAGTGAGACAAAGCGTTTAATATGACACAGTGGGGCAAAAAGCTTTCACAATGGAACAGTCGGAAAAAATGTGTTAGCTATGGTACAGTGGGACACAAATGGTTAAATATGGTACAGTATGACAAAAATGGTTACAGTGGGCACAAAAAGTAAAATATGGTAACGTGTAACAAAATTGGTTAAAAATGGTACAGTGGGGCAAAAAGCGTTAACTATGGAACAGTGGGCCAAAATTTATTTACTATGATACAGTGGGGCAAAAAGGTTTAAATATGGTACAGTGTGACAAAAATGGATATCTATACAGTACAGTGGGGCATAAATGTGTTAAATATTGTACAGTGGAGCAAAGAGGGTTAAATATGGTACGGTGGGGCAAAAACTGTTAAACATGGTACAGTGAAACAAAGGGTTTAATATGACACAGTGGGGCAAAAAGGGTTAATTATAGTACAGTGGGGCACAATTAGTTGAATATGGTAACGTGGGACAAAATGGGTTAAATATGGTACAGTGGGGCAAAAAGCTTTAACTATGGAACAATGGGGAAAAAATGTGTTAGAATGGTACAGTGGGACACAAATGGTTAATTATGGTACAGTATGACAAAAATGGTTACAGTGGGCACAAATAGTAAAATATGGTAACGTGGAACAAAATGGGTTAAGTATGGTACAGTGGGGCAAAAAGCGTTTACTATGGAACAGTGGGGCAAAAATGTGTTAACTATGGTACAGTGGGGCAAAAAGGTTAAATACAGTGGACAAAATATTGTAGGACAAAAAGGTTAAATTTGGTTCAGTGGACCCAAAAGGTTAAATATAGCACAGTGGGTCAAAAAGCGTACATTTAGTACAGTGGGTAAAAATATGGATGCAGGGAGAGAGGGTAAGTTAAATATGAAATAAGAATGTTTTTTTCTAAATGTATGCTTTTAGTAGCACTGTGGTGCAAAATGGTTAAAATTATGATGCACTGCAATTATGTATCACTGTGGTGCAAAAAGGTTAAAATTATGATGCAGTTGGGGCAAGCAAAAATTGTTCAACATGTTACAGAGGGGAAAAAATGTGTTAAATATGGTTTAGAGGAGCAAAAAGGGTTAAATATTGTACGGTGAAGCAAAAAAGTTAAATACGTTAAAATGGTTAAATGTGGTAAGTGGGGAAAAAGGGAACAAAATAGTCCCAGATATGTATAAAAATTCGTACTTTAGAAGCACAGTGTAATAAAAAGTGTTTAATATGGAACAGTGGTGCAAAAGGTGTTGAATGTGGTCCCTGAGTGCAAAGGTAGCTCTTACAGCATAAACCAAAGCTAAGAAATTGTTTTTTCCAAATAGGTTCTTCTACTTTAACCGTGGGGAAAAAGTTAAATAAATGGCACAGATAGGGGACAAAAATGTTGAAATACTGTCTAAGCTTGCGAATTTGGATTTGAAATATCAATTATCATTTTAAAATATTGTACAATGGTGCAAAGTGGTTAATTATGACACACTAAAGGTTAAATGTGGTACAATGGAGCGATTTACTTTAGATTTTTAAATTCGTACCTTTATAGACACAGTGGGACAAACGTGGTTTTATATTGTACCAGGATGTGAATGTAGGTATTGGAACATAAACAAGGGGAAAGTTGCTAACGTATGAACCAAAAAAATAGTTTTTCAACGTCCAGAGGTACTGTGGGAAAAGGGATAAATATTGTACCATGATGTCAGGGTAACTCTTTGAACATAAACTAGAAATGAAACGAGGGTTCGTATTTTATATATAAAAGTAATCAAATCTTCTTCATTTTGCACCATATGTAATAATCATGTAATTTTGAAAGAAAGAGGTATAGCTATTTTACAGTACCCCAAACAGAAAATAGATAAAAGATGGGGGCTGCGAAGCGCACCGGGTAAGCTAGTTAGCTATATTTGGCAATAATGTAGCTAAGAATATGCAAAAAAAAGTTTGTTAACAATTTATGCTAAAAAAATATTTTTTCCTGCATTTTTTTTTTGAAACAGTGAAGGAAAATAGCCTTACGAATTCTATCATTGAGGTCTTGAATCGGTGTTAAAGGTGTTAAATCACAAGATCTCGGTGGCCAATTGTGATCTCCTCTTCGAGAGATAACACGGTCCGGAAACTTTTCCCGTAACAGAGCAATGGTTTCGTTGCTTGTGTGGCACGTAGCGCCGTCTTGTTGAAAGTAAACCTTGTCCAGATCAATACCATCCAACTCCGACCATAAAAAATCATTAATCATCTCTCGATAGCGCAATCCATTCACCGTAACTGTTGATCCAACCTCATTCGCGAAAAAGTAAGGTCCAATGACCCCCGCCGGACCATAAACCGCACCAAACAGTCACACGTTGAGGATGGAGAGGCTTCTCAACAATAACTCTTGGGTTTTCCGAGCCCCAGATACGACAATTTTGCTTGTTGACGTAGTTACCGAGGTGGAAATGGGCCTCATCGCTTTAGTTTTGCGAACTGTGACTGCAAGATTTTCACCATTTTTGTAGCGAATTTTAATACGTGCGTTGTTGAATCGTGTATCGTTCCATTTTTGGTAATGGCGTAGTTTCTACTTAACAAATGTCAAAGAATATAAGCTTCAAAAGTGACAGCTACCGAAATACCGGGTGATTCAAAATAACACCTCTTGTTGGAAAACCCGAAACTAAAGAAATAGTGTTTAAAATTTCAAAAGAGTCGGAGCACCCTTTTTTTTTTGTTAAAGTGGCACCGACTTTGAAAACTCATGCTTTCAAAAAGCTTTAAAGTTTTTCAGATGCACTGAATCAATTATGAGGCAAACTATTTTATAATATTAATAGGATAAGAAATTCTAAATACCGCTGTATGTAGCTCACCGTAAATGTTTTTATATATGTAGCTCACCGTACACGCCACATTTGTTGAACAATTTGGAATATTTTGATATAGACGGTATTTTTGTCTGAAATTTTGCAGTTTGTGTTTAATTAATACAGAATGGCGCAGAATTAGCTATATTGTTTAAATGGTTTATAACTTTTTTTATTTATGCGATTATTATATTTTTTTAAATACAGTATATTATTGAGGAATTTTTTGCAATTAGCTTTGAAAAATGATATCCTGTAAGTGATGTCCATTTTCTGCTTCGCACATATTTTTAGCATATTTTCCATAACTTTTCGCAAAATTTCGGAAAAATTCAATTATTTTTGTACGTTGTTCGATTCATAATTAATTCCCCAAGTCTGCTTCACAAAATGCTGAAAAAAAAGAAAGAAAGAATAATAATTAAAATAATACCCTGTACCACAGTGTGGTGTAGGGTATAAAAATGATAAAGAATTCAAACCATATAGAGTATTCTGCGCCACCCTGTATTATAACTTTTTAAAGAAGTGGGGGATATGAAACGAACGAAAAATTTCGCAACAATTCAATTATTTTTGTACGTTGTTCGATTCATAACTAATTCCCCAAGTCTCCTTCACAAAATGCTGAGAAAAATAGAGAAAGAATAATAATTAAAATGGTATAAAGAATTCAAACCATATAGCTCATTCTGCGCCACAGTCCCCATATAGACGTCACCTTTAATATCTTTAGTTAAGCCATAAATACTACATTTTCGAAATAAACTTTTCAGCTTTCGTGTTATTCATAAATGAATTTGTTATAACAAGTAAGAAAGTTCAGTCGGGTAAACCGACTTATGAATCTCCTCACCTTAAGTCCCAAACAAATATACGTAAATTTATTTTTTTTTTGGTTTGACATAAATTATTATCAATTTAAATTGCATTTAATAAGGATGTTAAGTAAAGGGTCCGCCGTCTAACGTTTTTTTTTCAACTAGTGCTTATTTCGTGAATGGTAACACTTAGCGCATGTCTGATTTGACAGATAATTAGTTTTATCCTTCCGCTGAACGAATATGGTTGAACAACGCTTGAACAACGCTGGGAGCGATCGACTTACAGAAGATGCCGATTTTGCAAAAAAAAACATATTTTTAGATGAAGCTCATTTTCATCTTAGCGGGTAGGTAAACAAGCAAAATTGTCGCATTTGGGACACAGAAAACCCGCACGCATACATTGAAAAGCCGATACACCCAAAACGAGTCACTGTTAGGTGCGGATTTTGGTCCAGAGGCATAATTGGGCCATGAAAAAGGAGAGGCCGTTACAGTCAATGGCGATCGTTATCGGGCCGTGTTGAACGAATTTTTGTTCACAAAAATTGAAGAGGAGGATATTGGCAACATTTGGTTTCAACAGGACGGCGCTACGTGCCACACAGCCGAAGCTACACTCGATGTTTTGCGCGATGTTTTCAAAAAAAAAGTTATTTGGCGGACCCTTTATGTACTGGTATTAAAGTTAAAATCTGTTAACTTTTGGTACAAAAAGGTCAATTTGTGTGGGAGGTACCAAAAGGGGCGTGCCAATAACGCCCACTTTTCTCTGGACTCTAGGTACTATAAAAACATTACACTGTACAAAATTTCAAGTATTTGTATGAACTGATATTAGAGATATAAGCAGTTAACTTTTGGTGCAAAATGGTACATTCGTGTAGGAGGTACCAAAAAGGGAGTGGCCACTTCGCCCATTTTGCTGGACGTGTTAGCGACTAATAAACTAATACTATGTGTGAAATTTCAGAAGTAGTATAGAAGGCATCAACGAGTCAATATTTCACTAAAAGATAACCCTTTGTGGGGGAGGTACCAGAAGGAGTGGACCAATATGGCCCATCTTCGATCTTAGCCGGAGATAGAGAAAAATATTAACGCATACCAAATTTAAAGTCAATTGGTTACTCCTTTCGAGAGTAATCGTGCGCAACAGCCAGCATACATACAGACGGACGGACGGACATTGCTCAAATGACTTAAAATGACCCAAAACGGATTTCCGCCGAACATACTTAGGGTCTTAGATCACTCCTTCGATGTGTTACACTTTTGGCTCTCCCTCACCCTCATCTCTAATGTGAGGGGATAAAAAATCAAATCGCTACTTTATTAGATTTTTTTGCCACCTCAAAGATTTTTTCGGTTATAGAATTGAATGCAAATCATGGTGGAGGGCATAACATATTCGGCCGGGCTGAACTTACTTTCGTTCTTACTGGTTACATTTCTATTTGTTTTCTTATATTCATAGGACATAAGACAATATTTTGAAATTTAAATTGTATAACAAAATTATAGAAAATCAAAAAGTGCCCAAAATAAACTGTGAGTCACGGTATATTAAAGATTTAAAGTGAAATAAATCGTTGCATTGCAAGTCATTCAACACAAAGCAATTGTTAACCCACATCTGAAAATTAATTAAAAATGTATGTTATAATTTACTGTATTATTATGTGAAGAAGTTACAAACATATATATACGTATGTATATGTGCAGCTACATTCACATCTCCACCTACATAATTACTCATACATACATATACAAAGTACTTTATCACCTTCATCCCAGTCAAAGGATCTACGAGAATATGTAAATTATTTCGTGTGTCTTCTTTCAATTGGCCGTACTTGTGCTGTATTTTCGAATTTTTATAAAACGAGGCACGTTACAAATTCTAAATATATTTTGATAAGTACGAGAGTATCGTATCGTTCGTGTTGTACTTGTATTTGTATACGTATGTGTTGCCTTTGTCATTGTGGCTGGCGTTGTTCGATGTTGTTTGTGTTAGAGAAACATTAATTACATTGTTAAGGTGTTAACTTCTATTTACAATTCCATTTGGGAGTATGCGATGATAACACACAAGATTTATGTCTTGTTAACATGATCTAAAACAAATTTATGTACGAGAATACAACTAAATACATAAGTAGTACTACATAATGTATGTGTAGTAGTACTAATGTATGTATCTGTGCATGAACAAATACACCAACTCATATCGTGTATATGTTGTATGGATATATGCACGAAATAAAATATTGCATATTTCATGAGCGGAGAAAGAGATTTGCCGCCTTTTTGCACTTCATCCGCTCAAATACCTTTTGCACCCCCCTCGTAGCCCCACCTTCAATTGTACTGGTGGCACAATACCAAAATAAACTCATGAACAGAGAGAAAAAACAAAGGGGGTGGATAGTGTGCGGAAAATGAGTATATTTGTGTGAGTAAAGTTTAAGTATTGGCATCGAGAATTGTTTTAATTAAACCATTACATTCATTCAGTCAAAGGTTAATGTCATTTTCTGTTGTTGTACATGCAGTTGTTGTCGTTGTTGATGATGTTGCTACTGCTGATGATGTTGTTGTTGTTGTGTTTTCGTGCATTTACTTGTCAATAAAAGCGAATGCATCGACATTGTCATTAACATAAAAATAAAGTGCATTGCACTTACACGGTTATTAAAACGAACAGTATAAACATACTTACATATGTAAGTGTGTTCATACACATACATATGTACGAGTACAACCACTGATCATACATATATACATCCATCCGTTCGTATATGCATTGTCATAAAAGCTGTAATGCAACACTACTTACATTGGTAAAAAAAAACCGGCAACCGGTTTTTGTAAATGTGTATAAAAAAATTGTTATATATTTCTAAAAAAATATATAATCCTCAATAAAATATGACTGTATACATGTGAGTATATGTGTTTCAAACGCTAATATTGTTATCGCATCATACATGAATGTTTGGAACAGATTTCATTTGGGCAATGTCCGTCTGGCTGGTGCGCTTGATAACTGTCGAAAGAAGAACGGACGGACTTCAATTTTGGTATGTGGTATTACCTCCGTCACAAAGCGTTAACAATTTGTTATTAAACCCTACACCACACTGTGGTACAGGGTATTATAAGTTTGTTTCACGGCAGATGTTTGTAACACCTGAAAATAACACAGCTAGACCCACCTTAAAGTATACCGATCGACTCAGAATCACTAGCTGAGTCGATTTAACGATGTCTGTCCGTCCGTCTGTCCATGTAAAGTTGTTCGTCGACTACAGGTCGCAATTTAACTCCGATCGTTCTGAAATTTTGCAGTTTAGAGTATTTCGCGGCTGTTAAGATCGCTATTGAATCGGTTCAGATTTAGATATAGCTCCCATATATATCTTTCGTCCGATTTGGCCCTTTAGTCCTATAGAAGCTGTGTTTTACATCCGATCGTTTTGAAATTTAGAACGGTAGAGTTTCTTGATCCATGAACCAACATTGCCGAATTTGAAGAAAATCGGTTAAGATTTAGCTATAGCTCCCATATATATGTTTCGTCCGATTTTGCTCTTTAGTCCTGTAGAAGTTTCTTGATCCATGAACAAACATTGCCGAATTTGAAGAAAATCGGTTAATTTTAGCTATTTACATCCAATCATTTTGAAATTTACAATGGTAGAGTTTTTTGATCCATGAACCAACACTACCGAATTTGAAGAAAATCGGTTAAGATTTGGCTATAGCTCCCATATATATGTTTCGTCCGATTTGGCCCTTTAGTCCTATAAAAGCTGTATTTTACATCCAATCGTTTTGAAATTTAGAATGGTAGAGTTTCTTGATTCATGAACCAACATTGCCGAATTTGAAGAAAATCGGTAAAGATTTAGCTATAGCTCCCATATATATGTTTCATCCGATTTGGCTCTTTAGATCCAATCGTTTTTATACCCTACACCACACTGTGGTACAGGGTATTATTTAAGTATAAAATGTTCCAAAAGTAAATTTATGTAAACAATTTATACATGAATTACAAAATTTATATATCAGAGTTATTCAATATTACGAGAGTGGTGTAGGGTATTATATAGTCGGCACCGCCCGACTTTAGCCTTTCCTTACTGGTTTGTTAAATATAGTTTATCTAACAACTTCTGTACTGCTTATCCGAATCCTCTGTAGTACAACACATAGTAATAGTGTATCTGTCGCTATCACCTTGAAGAAAAGTTGCCCCGCCTCTTTTGTTACCTCTCACACATAGGGACCATTCTGAACAAAAAGTTAACGGGTTATAACTTCGATTCCTGCACATACAAACACTTGACATTTTGCGCAATATAATGCTTACATAGTACCCATGGTCCATTGAACAAGTAAGAAAGTGCAGTCGGGTAAACCGACTTACGAATCCCCTCTCCTTCGGTTCCAAAAAATATTCGTAAGTTTATTTATTTTTTGTTTTAATTTAATTTTATCAATTTAGATCAAATTTAATAACATTAAAGCATACACTGGTATTAATCTTATAAACTGTTAACTTGTGGTGCAAAATAGTCCATTTGTATGGGAAGTACCAAAATAGGAGTGCCAATAACGCCCACTTTTCACTGAACCCTAGGTACTATAAAAGCATTTTATTCTACAAAAATTGAAGTATCTGTGTTCACTGGTATCAAAGTTATAAGCAGTTAACTTTTGGGGCAACATGGACCACCTGCGAGGGAGGTACCAAAAAGGCGTACCAATAGCGCCCACTTTTCACGTGGACTGTAGGTACTATAAAAGCATTACATTGTACAAAATTTAAAGTTTTTGTGGGCACTGGAACTAAAATTATAAGCAGTTAACTTTTTAGGCAAAATGGTCCACTTGTGTTGGAGATACCAAAACGGGTACCTGTAAAAGCATTACATTGTACAAAATTTCAAGTAATTATATGCACTGGTATTTGATACATAAACAGTTGAATTTTTGTACAAAAATGGTAGATTTGTGTGGGAGGTACCAAAAAGAGTCGCGACATTTCGCCCATTTTTCTCAAGGTAATAGCGACGGATAAACTATTACTATATTAGGATAATAATTACAGATAATTCGGAGAGGTAGTATAGAAGTTATAAGAGAATCACTATTTTTACTAAATTTTAAAGCTTTGTGAGGGAGGTACTAGAAGGAGTAGACCAATATGGCCCATCTTCGAACTTAGCCTGAGATAGAAAAAGATATTATCACGTACCAAATTTGAAGTCAATTTGTTACCCCTTTCGAGAGTTATCGTGCGCTCCAGACAGACAGACAGACGTACGGAAAGAGAGATGGACGGACATTGCTCAAATTATTAATGTCCTGAAATGGATTTAAGCCGAACATACTTAGGGTCTTAGGACACTCCTTTAATGTGTTACATTTTTGTCTCGAAGCAAATGACATATGCCCTCCTCCTTGTAAGGTGATGGGATAAAAATGCGCATTTCTGTCTCGCCCCTGTTGGTACCTTCCAAACAAAATGGCCAAAATAAAAACATTTTAAAAAATATTTGTTTTCATTTCCCTTAAATTTACAATATGGGTCATAATTTATGCATTTATTCATAGATTTTTCCAAATAGGCATCGTTTTCCTAGTTAGGATGATTGCTTTCAAAATATACAACACACATTTTTTTTGCGATTTTTACACCCTCTACCATAGGATGCGCGTATATTCATTTTGTCACTTCGTTTGTAATATCTCTAAATACACTATGCAACAAATGAACCCTTTTTGAAAAATACACGGACTTGACACTATAGGTTCGATTCTACTACAAAAAATTGTAAACTAGTTTTCTCAAATAAAATATGTGTTTATACACAAATAAAATTTATGTTTTGGACTTTCTCCAATTAAATTTTTTTTAAAAAAGATTTTCAAAACGTTTCGACTTTAATTTTTCATTGATTTCGAGTGATACCTTATAATTTAAAATTACAAGTCGTAATAAAATTTGCTTCAAAGCACTGATTTTAAATTTCTATTTATTCCAAGTTATCATTTGTTGTCAACTTATTATATTATTCTTATGTTGCAGGTTGTTTGGGATTTCAAATGGGCCATATCGGACAATGTTTTGATATAGCTCCCCTATAGAGTTCGCTCCAAAATACGGGGTTTGAGCCATAGATGAAACATTTTTAAAGCAATTTAGCAGAAACTTTGCAGTTTAAATTCTATTTTGACAAGAATTCATCACAGCAAAAATTTTACAAATCGGTTCATATTTTGTTATAGTCACTCTATAGAGGTCGCTCCAAAATATACGCATTTAAGCCATAAATACCACATTTTCTAAGTATTTTAAATACAACATTTTCTGAGCATGAATTTGCAGTTTGTATTTAGTTAAGACAAGAATTCATCGCAGTAAAATTTTTTTAAATCATTTCATGTATTGTTGTAGTCCACCTATAGATGTCGCTCCCAAAAAGGCTTATTTAAGCCATAAACACCACATTTTCTAAGAAATTTAGCTGAAACTTTGCAGTTTGTATTCTATTTTGGCCAGAAATAATTTCAATAAAATTTATACAAATCAAATTTTATTTTGTTGTAGTCCCCGTGTAGACGTAGCTCTCAAAAATGCTACTTTAAGCCATAAATATCCCATTTTTCTGCTGAAGGCTATATAAGATTCGGCATGGCCGAACTTAACGCTTTTACTTATTTTCGCATAAAATGTTATCAAACTTTGTTTACCATATTCTTAGCTACATTATTGTCAAATACATATAGTATAGCGGTACCAGCAAGTCTAAATTAGTTGTTGGACAAACGCTGATAACATCTTTTTCGAGGGGCCCACCGATTTTCAGAATCTTTTGAGGCCCATAAAAAAATTGGTCACTAATTTCGTCAAACCGAGTATAGGGTTATACTACACTTTGGTAGTAGAATCGAACCTATACTGTCAAGTTCGTGTATTTTTACTGTTCCACAGTGATATTGATCTGAGACCCCATAAAGTTCTATATATATTCTTAATCGTCTTAAAATCTGTCTGTCTTTCTGTCCGTCCGTCTGTTGTAATCACGCTACAATCTATAAAACTAGAGCTAAGTGACTAAAATTTGATATAGATACTTCTTACAGCTGCAGATAACTGGAGATTGAAAATATGCAATATCGGACCATATTTTAATATAGCCCCCATATATAGCATCTGTCCGTTTTTACTTCTTTACTCTATAGAGACCACAAATGTCGATTGATGGGGTTCATTTATATAGGTCCATGTTTTGATATATTCCCCATACAAAGGTTCTCTAGATTTTACTTCCTAACGCAAAAAGAACCACATATTTTGTGGCCGAAACAATTATTTGTGCCCGAAACCATTCACATGCTATCCATGGTGGAGGGTATATAAGATTCGGCATGGCCGAACTTAACGCTTTTGTTTAAATTTTTTTGTTTGTTTTTGTGCCTGCAAAAAACGGAAATACTAAAGTTGGGCGGGGCCGACTATATGACACCCTTCACTATCTTGTTAGCAGAATAAGTACACTAAGAGTCAAGTTCGCATTATAGAGACATATTTTTACATATCGTTCATTCCATATCAAACCGAACGATTTTTGGAAGAAAAAAAATCTGGTCGACATTGCCGATTATCTTGAAAACTTGTATATGAGTTTTTATGTGGAAATGAATAATGTTGTCGTTGGCGAGAAAAAGAATAAACAACTATAATAACTAAATAACGATCGAGGATGTCCTAGTTAAGACCTTCAAGAAGAGCTCTAATTTGTATAAATCTACGAACGCGTTTTTAAAATATAACAAATGCAATATTCACATCTCAGGAATTTCTTAATAAAGATTTTTTTAAAACTGACAAGGCTGAACTCCATCTTCAAATTTTCAGCGTTCATTTAGAATATATGGGGATACTAAATGGTCCGCCAAATAACTTTTTTTTTGAAATCATCTCGCAAAACATCGAGTGTAGCTTGGGCTGTCTGGCACGTAGCGCAGTCCTGTTGGCCGTTGACTGTAACGGCCACTCCTTGCTCATTTTCGAAAAAAATGGCCCAATTATGCCTCTGGACCAAAATCCGCACCAAACAGTGACTCGTTTTGGGTGTATCGGCTTTGCAATGTATGCGTGCGGGTTTTCTGTGCCCCAAACAACAATTTTGCTTGTCGCATTTTTGGCACAGAACTCGAAAAGGTACGCCCTTTAAGAATATTTTCCTATTTTCTCAGATTTCAGATGCTAATAATATCTCAAAACATTTTTTGTAATTTTTTCGCCAACTATAAAATGTTTTGTTTTGAGCAGAGATTCGATAAGCCAATTTATTTTGAAATCGGGAATTGTGACCCAAAAAAGGTGTTCGGTTTGACATGGAATAAACGATATGTGGTCGATATCTAAATGTGGACACATTTTCTCCAAATTTTGCAGCGTTCGTTCTTCGATGAATAAACTCCACTCTGCCAAAATACATAATGATCGGATGTTAAATAAAGCTTATGTATTATAGTATCAAGATATTAGACTCAGTCAAAATTTGGTATTTATCTGTCAACCCAATCAAAAGTTATTCTCAAAACAGTACATGTCCTTCGATTTGCAATATATAAAGGAATTCCACACAAATTAAAAAAATCCTCAAACTATCATCGCCTCTCCTGAAAAACAACCTTTTTGCACTTAGCCTATGTCTTTCAAATTTGACAGTGTTAATTCTTGAACCAATGAACTCTTTTATGCCTAATTTGGTAATGATTAGATATAAAATGCGATTTAACGGGTTTTCCAATAGAGATGATATGATTTTGAAGTGACGTTTCGGCCATTTGTAATATGTCATGATCTGTCATTTGTTTTTCATTGTATTCTGTAGTGTTTACAATTTCATCACGGAGAGATATACGCAAGAACAACGTTTACAAGTTATTCAGTTGTATTATCAAAATAATCGTTCTCCAATTACGGCTTTTCGTGCGCTAAGTCCATTTTTTTAAAATCCAAAAAAAAAAAACACTTTCCAGTCGACCAACGATCTTGATACCCATGAGCAATATTTTAGCTCTCGTTAAGAGCTATCTTTTTGCCATTGACCGATTGTGGCGAGAAAAGTTTGGAGATTCGATTATTTCAAGAAATTGTGATATTGAATGGCCTCCAAGAAGTTTTGATTTAACACCATTAGACTATTTCTTGTGGGGTTATTTGAAGTCATTGGTCTTTCGATATAAACCAGACTCTCTTCAAGCTTTACAAGTCAATATTGAACGTGCCATTCATGACATACGACTTGATTTGGTGGAAAAAGTGCTCGAAAATTGGGTTCGTCGAATTCGTTCCTGCAGAAGAAGTCGTGGAGGCCATTTGAATGAATGAATGGGGTAGGAGAAAATATTTCTACATGCTAAATTTGAAATCAAATCCTTTTGATAAAGTCGTAAGTCTTCCCTACCCTATAAGGTTTTAAGATTTTAGGAAATTAAATGTATCAATCGTGCCAATTTTCCATATTTGTAAGAAGTCATCTAAATATCTTCACATTCTCCATTTGAAACTAACACACAATGTACTATTTCTCACGAAGTGAGGTCAATTGTTCTCAATTTAAAATTACCTATTAATTAATCACCGAACACGCAACTAACTACAAATAAGCTGATCCTTGAAAACTCGGTTTTCACAAGTTTCGAGTACACTATGAAAACTCCTCAAGAACATATTCGTAGTATGTACAGCATATCCATTTGTATTGTATTTGCTTATACGAGTCTGTTCACGGAATGTGTAATTCCAACGCATTGACGTCTTTTGCAGCTTCCTTAAACAAAGTACCTGATTTTAAATAAACGCATGTGTCCATTATCCATCCACACATTCTCACTTGTATCTTTATAGCTCCTTTCGAGCAACACCGTTACATTCGAAAATTGGTAATTATTGAGGGGGTTTTATAGAAATCTCTGGCAGTTGAAAATATGTAAGGAAATTCAGGACATGAGTGTTTTCTGGAGAAGATATTCATATTGTTTAAATTAAAAATGTGAATTCAATCCATTTTTTTATATGTTCTTAGGAGATTTTGAGTTCTGCCAATCTTGAACGAAATGAGTGATATACCTGTCAAGCCTAGGGATATGTGTAAATAAGAATTTCGTATTTAAAATCTTCCTGGCAACAGATAAATAAATACAGTGTACGGTTTTTTGCATCGATGGCAAACTGTCAATATTATATCTCTTGTCAATGTGATTCTTATACATTCGATTAACCGAGAAAAGAAAACCCAATTCAAATTAAATGGAAATGTGAAAAATTAGTTGTAATTTAAACGTAAGGTAACACTATGTAGTAACACTATGTAACAGACATTTTGTTCAATGGAAGGAGATAATACGAGTATACATATACTTAGTGAAGGAAGGTATATTAATAGGGCGTGCCGATTTTGACTCTTTTGCGATTTTTGTGAATGTGGGGGTCCAAAAAAGAGGGTTTACTCTAATTTGAGATGTTTTTTCGTATTCATAAACATTTTGCTTGGTAGGAAGCAAGTTAAGATCTGGAGACGTACCATTTTGTATACCTGAGACGGTTAACCCGACTGAAATGTGTTACTTATCTTAAGGTCATTTCCTCTATGTCATTTTAAAGCGACCTTCTCTTCTTCGTCTATGATGATTCCAATCCAAGCCATTCTCGTGATTGGCTCTGCCGACTTCCTCAATGTGTGCCCAAACCATCTCCATTTTCTTCTCTTGATCTGTGACTCTATGGGATCTTCTTTGACAATATGCCATATACAGACATTGGTGATTTTTTCTGGCCAAAATATTCTGCAGAGCATTTGCAAGAATACGAGTATGTTTACAAAAGCTTGAAGCCATTTTGTCTGCATTTTAGACTTATATTTTAGTCTTATATAGAATGAGAAAAACATTTTGGCATCTTTTACACAAAGTACCGAATTACATATTCTCACAAGATAAATGTATACTTAAGATGGTTTACTCAATTGATTTTTTAAGTTTTTTTTTTGTTTTTTTTTTTGGTAAATTTCCAGTTAGGAATTCCAAAACATAGTGATGATAATCAAATTACTCCAATATAGTGTAATCTACCACCTCTCAGAAGTACAATCACAAAATGACCTCAAATTAACTCAATTGTTTATATTTCGTTTTAAATTCTGTCGTATTTCGAAAAACCTTATACTTATAAGGATTATGTCGAAATCGAAGTCAAGTAAACATGAGTTAAATCAGAACGACAATAATTGCGAAAATGTGAAACTTCAATTTCGTATATATACTCGTACTCTTCTTATTGCTTCCGCTGAATGCAATGGTATATTGTGTTTTATGATTACCATACATTACAGTGGGCACTTGTGCTAAAAAATATACTGAAATGGCTTTAAAGTGACTAAGGTTGACACAGATTTTTGTTCTTGTTTTTTTTTTTAAAAATCAAGCACGAGGTGTTTGTTTATTTTATTTATTATACCCTTACTTTAGTGATACGAGGGTATATATTATTTTCTACGAGCCAAAAGTGTAATACATCGAAGGAGTGATCTTAGCTCCTAAGAATGTTCGGCCGATATTCGTTTAGGGTCATTTTAAGTCGAATGAGAAATGTCCGTCTGTCTGTCTGCTGACTGGTACGCTCAATAACTCTCGAAAGAAGTAACCGATTGACTTCAAATTTGGTATACGGTAATATTTTTTTCTATCTCCGACTCGAAGATGGGCCATATTGGTCCACTCCTTCTGGTGCCTCCCACACAAAGTGTTAACATTTAGTGAAATATTGATTCTTTAATAACATCTATACTACTTAATAGAAGATTCTGAAATGAAATGGGCGAAGTTGCCACGCCCCTTTTGGTACCTCCCAAACAAATGGACCATTTGTAGAGAAAATTACTGTACTCTTTAATGTAGTTCAGAAATTTATTTTTCAAGGCAACAAAAGAAATTCGTTCAATACAATTTTCTAATAGTATATATAATTTTCAAATAGTATGTACAATTTTCATTCAAAAAGTACAAAGACGTGGGAAATATTGTTTAGGGGAAAAAGGAAGTTTCTCATAACAAATACTTTTTTGGAGATTAGATATCTAAAACGCGGAATCTTCCAGCGATAAATAGCAAAGCGGATTAACAAAGCTTTGAAATTAGCGGACAGTCATTGGCACGGATATTTATAAAGGCAGTCAGTAGCAGAAAAGTAAGAAGAGATATATGTACGTGTAGGTCCAAATGTTGCTCAATAGGCTCTTTCTCTGCAGATAGATCGACTGGGTCCGGACCTTATGAGGTCGGTCTCAAAGACCACGCAAAATTCACCAAATTATCCTAAAGGAGTTTGCGCATCTCAACGAATTTTACAAATACCTACATTTGGAATTTATCCTATGGCAATTTGGAAATTATCCTATGGCAATGACTTATCCGCAAAATTAAATAAGATGGTTCTAACATAAAATATAGAAATAATTCAAATCCTACATTTATAAGAAGCCCACATAAGTCAAAAATCCTTTATCCTTCCAGAAGGAAGATAAAGTTTTCCTAGTTAGCAATTCTTAGCCGATAAACACCAGTGTCAATTACACTTAAATACCTGGAAATCATGGAGATCAAATGGGATAAATGGGTTAAAAATGGTACAGTGGGGCAAACATGTATTTACTATGATACAGTGGGGCAAAAAGGGTTAACTATGGTACAGTGTGACAAAAATGGGTAACTATACAGTACAGTGGGGCATAACTGTGTTAAATATTGTACAGTGGAACACAGAGGGTTAAATATGGTACAGTGGGGCAAAAACTGTTAAATATGGTACAGTGAGACAAAGCGTTTAATATGACACAGTGGGGCAAAAAGGGTTAACTATGGTACATGGTAATCTTGGACAAAATGGGTTAAATATGGTACAGTGGGGCAAAAAGCTTTAACAATGGAACAGTGGGAAAAATGTGTTAGCTCTGGTACAGTGGGACACAAATGGTTAAATGTGGTACAGTATGACTAAAATGGTTACAGTGGGCACAAATAGTAAAATATGGTAACGTGTAACAAAATGGCTTAAAAATGGTACAGTGGGGCAAAAAGCGTTAACTATGAAACCGTGGGTCAAAAATTTTTTGCTATGATACAGTGGGGAAAAAAGGGTTAAATATGGTAAAGTGTCACAAAAATGGTTAACTATACAGTACAGTGGGGCATAACGGTGTTAAATATTGTACAGTGGAGCAAAGAGGGTTAAATATGGTACTGTGGGGCAAAAACTGTTAAACATGGTACAGTGAAACAAAGGCTTCAATATGACACAGTGGGGCAAAACGGTTTAACTACAGTACAGTGGGGCACAATTAGTTGAATATGATAACGTGGGACAAAATGGTTTAAATATGGTACAGTGGGGCAAAAAGCTTTAACTATGGAACAGTAGGGAAAAAATGTGTTAGAATGGTACAGTGGGACACAAATGGTTAATTATGGTACAGTATGACAAAAATGGTTACAGTGGGCACAAATAGTAAAATATGGTAACGTGGAACAAATTGGGTTGAGTATGGTACAGTGGGGCAAAAAGCGTTTACTATGGAACAGTGGGGCAAAAATGTGTTAACTATGGTACAGTGGGGGCAAAAATGGTTAAATATAGTGGACAAAATATAGTAGGACAAAAAGGTGTTAAATTTGATTCAGTGGACCCAGAAGGTTAGATATAGCACAGTGGGTCAAAAAGCGTACATTTAGTACAGTGGGTAAAAATATGGATGCAGGGAGAGAGGGTAAGTTAAATATGAAATAAGAATGTTTTTTTCTAAATGTATGCTTTTAGTAGCACTGTGGTGAAAAAAGGTTAAAATTGTGATGCACTGCAATTATGTAGCACTGTGGTGCAAAAAGGTTAAAATTATGATGCAGTTGGGGCAAGCAAAAATTGTTCAACATGTTACAGAGGGGAAAAATGTGTTAAATATGGTTTAGTGGAGCAAAAGGGTTAAATGTGGTGCGGTGAATCAAAAGAGTTAAATACGGTAAAATGGTTAATTGTGGTAAGTGGGGGAAAAAAGGGAACAAAATAGTCCCAGATATGTATAAAAATTCGTACTTTAAGGGCACAGTGTAATAAAAAGTGTTTAATATGGAACAGTGGTGCAAAAGGTGTTAAATGTGGTCCCCGAGTGCAAAGGTAGCTCTTACAGCATAACCCAAAGCTAAGAAATTGTTTTTTTCCAAATAGGTTCTTCTACTTAAACCGTGGGGAAAAAGTTAAATAAATGGCACAGATAGGGGACAAAAATGTTGAAATACGGCCTAAGCTTGCGAATTTTGATCTTGAAATATCAATTATCATAATAAAATATTGTACAATCGTGCAAAGTGGTTAATTATGACACACTAAAGGTTAAATGTGGTACAATTTAGCGATTTACTTTAGATTTTTAAATTCGTACCTTTATACGCACAGTGAGACAAACGTGGTTTTATATTGTACCAGGGTGTGAATGTAGGTATTGAAAAATAAACAAGGGGAACGTTGCTAACGTATGAACCAAAAAAAATAGTTTTTCGACGTCCATAGGTACTGTGGGAAAAGGGATAAATATTGTACCACGATGTCAGGGTAACTCTTGGAACATAAACTAGAAATGAAACGAGGGTTCGTATTTTATATATAAAAGTAATCAAATCTACTTCATTTTGCACCATATGTAATAATCATGTCATTTTGAAAGAAAGAGGTATAGCTATTTTACAGTACCCTAAACAGAAAATAGATAAAGATGGGGGCTGCGAAGCGCACCGGGTAGGCTAGTATAATATATAATATCATGAATTAATAGACTCCTAGCCTTTCATTGACATGCATAGGGCTCAACATGTAGTTAGTTTGGCCGGCATGTACAAATGTTTTATGATCCATCTCCATTTCTATCATCCTAAATCTTTATTATGTAATCAGCCGTCAGAAACCCACCCTTATACGGGTTTTTCAACAAGAGGTGTTATTTTGAATCACCCCGTATTTCGGTAGCTGTCACTTTTGAAGCTTTTATTCTTTAACATTTGACAAGTAGAAACTACGCCATGACTAAAAATGGAACGATACACGATTCAACAACGCATTGAAGTTATTAAAATTCGAAAACCATCGAAAAATCATCTTGGCTGATGAGGCCCATTTCCACATCGGTGGCTACGTCAACAAGCTAAATTGTCGCATCTGGGGCTCGGAAAACCCAATAGTTATTGTTGAGAAGCCTCTCCATCCTCAACGTGTGACTGTTTGGTGCGGTTTATGGTCCGGTGGGGTCATTGGACCTTACTTTTTCGAAAATGAGGTTGGATCAACAGTTACGGTGAATGGATTGCGCTATCGAGAGATGATTAATGATTTTTTATGGTCGGAGTTATATGGTATTGATCTGCACAACGTTTACTTTCAACAAGACGTGTCACACAAGCAACGAAACCATTGCTCTGTTATGGGAAAAGTTTCCGGACCGTGTTATCTCTCAAAGAGGTGATCACAGTTGGCCACGAGATCTTGTTATTTAACACCTTGCGACTTCTTTCTTTGGGGCCACGTGGAAGATAAAGTATACGCCAACAGCCCAGCGTCGATTCAAGACCTCAAAGATAGAATTCGTGAGGCTATCGAGGACATAGGGCAGCCACTTTGCGATTTGGTTATGGACAATTTCATGAAAAGGATATGGTCCTGTAAGCGTGGTCGTAGTGGCCATATGGCTGATGTTGTTTTTAATTATTAACGGCATACCTTCTTCTTTATTATGAAATAAATAACACCTTTTGTTGGAAAACCCTTCATTTTCCTGAGCACGGTCGAGCGTGAATCTTAGAAGGCGGTTTCGTTACACATTTTGCATCAAAATTGAACTGCTTATCACTTTAATACAAGTGCGTAAAAATACTTGAAATTTGGAAATTATAATGCGTTTGTAGCGCCTATAGTCCGGCATTATTGTAGAGGCCCTTTTGGTACCTCCCACACAAATGGATCATTTTATACCAAAAGTTAACGGCTTATAACTTTAATACCAGTTAATACAAATACTTGCAATTTTGTACAGTGTAATGCTGTTATAGTGCCTACAGTCTTCTAAAAAGAGTTAAGGTCTTACCGCTTCCGCTAATACTGCACAAGTGAAATTGTGCTGCATCACTAGAAAGCGGGATTAACTGGAAATTTAAAACTAAGATGGAAACTCTTGATCCAATAAGTGAAAGCTTTTCAGTAGAAGTAATCATTGGATAAAGAGTTGACATATGTACAGACTTTTTAAACCTAAATGGGAACTAACAGGTAAGAAAGTTCAGTCGGGTAAACCGACTTATGAATCCCCTCACCTTGAGTGCCAGAAAAATATTCGTAAATTTAACGGTCAATAGCAATAATTTGTCTCTGGACTCTATATACTGTAAAATCATTGCACCGTACAAAATGTCAAGTATTTATATTCACTGGTATTAAAATTAAAATCTGTTAACTTTTGGTACAAAATGGTCCATTTGTGTGGGAGGCACCAAAAGGGGCGTGCCAATAACGCCCACTTTTCTGTGGACTCTTGGTACTATAAAAGCATTACACTGTACAAAATTTTATGTACTTACATGAACTGGTATTAAAGATAAAAGCTGTTAACTTTTGTTAAAAACAGTTCCATTTGTGTGGGAGGTACCAAAAGGGACGTGCCAATAACGCCTATTTTTCTCTGGACTCTAGGTACTATAAAAGCATTATACTATTCAAAATTTCAAGTTTTTATATGCACTGGTATTAAAGTTATAAGCTGGTAACTTTTGGTACAAAATGTTCCATTTGTGTGGGAGGTACGAAAAGGGGCGTGCCAATAACGCCCACATTTCTCTGGGCTGTAGGCACTATAAAAGCATTACACTGTACAAAATTTCAAGTATTTGTATGAACTTATATTAAAGCCATAAGCAGTTAACTTTTGGTGCAAAATGGTACATTTGTGTGGGAGGTACCAAAAAGGGAGCGGCCACTTCGCCCATTTTTCTTGACGTGTTAGCGACTGTCAAACTAATACTATGTGTGAAATTTCAGAACATTCGAATAAGTAGCATAGTAGGTAAGAAGGAATCAATATTTCACTAAAATTTAACACTTTATGGGGGAGGTACTAGAAGGAGTGGACCAATATGGCCCATATTCGATCCGGAGATAGAGAAAAATATTACCGCATACCAAATTTGAAGTCAATCGGGTACTTCTTTCGAGAGTTATCGTGCGCACCAGCCAGCAGACAGACAGACGGACGGACGTTGCTCAAATGACTTAAAATGACCTAAAACTATTTCCGCCGAACATACTTAGGGTCTTAGGTCACTCCTTCGATGTGTTACACTTTTGGCTCGTAGCAAATGATAAATACCCTCCTCTCTAAGGTAAGGGGATAAAAAGAGAATGGTCGCGGTTAATTTAGTTTACAATCCAATTATATTCCGTAACAATATCAAGCTTAAATATTACAAAATAGTTGAACACGGTTCAACATACCATATTGCTATCTTATCCATAGATACCATACTGCTATTTTTCTTTAATTTTTACCAAGTCTATTTTATTCGAAAACGTTGAAGCAGAAAATACGTACTATTAAAAAATATGTTACCAAATTATTATTATTATTTTAATTTATTACGACTTTAAATTTACATAATATTATTTATTTGTATATGTTGGCGTGTAATATTGCTAATTATGATAACTTTGGTGTCTTTGGCGTCCCCAACTGAAATTTTCCGTCAAAATTTTCGTAGAATATTTTAATCCTCAAATGTACTTTTTGAAAGGACTTTTTTTATTTTTTTCCGGAAAAAGGGCCAAATTCACTCATTAAGAGGGGGGCTTGAGGGTTAAGATCTTCCACAAAAATTATCCTCATTAAATTTCACTATATAGCATTGGCAATGATGAATCTCTCAGACATTAACTTACAAACCTACCTTCGACCAAAAATTGAAAACTTTGACCCACTGTAAAAAAATACTCAGACCAGCTAGATCATAACTTTATTCTACAAAAATTATCAACTCAATATTCCCTTTTCCAATTATAGGGTCAAATTGCATATAATGGCTCAAAACGGATTTCCGCCAAATGTTGTTGGGGTATCTTGGCCACTCTTTCGATGTGTTACACTTTTGGCCCGCAGCAACTTATATATACGTTCAAAATAGTGGGGGTATAAAAATACTTTACCATAAACAATTTTTGGGTTTTGTTTTATAGACTAGTATAACTTAATCTATACAAAAACAGGTTTTTGCGTCTCGTGCATAAAAACCGGATTATGTAGACATTCTCTTATTTCAACCAAAAGTGCTGTAATTTCTACATTTATCCATGGGGTTTCGTCAAATACGCATTGTTTTCTTTGTTAAGATGTTAGCTTTAAAAAACTGGAATTAACCAATTTTGTAGCGATTTTAAAAATGTTTTTCCTGCAATTTTTTTTGAAAAAAAAAATCAATTTGTTTCTATTTGTTTTAACGACTGTCACTAAACTTCTGTTTCCAGAATGAAGGTGTCCTTATTAACATTTGTAGTAATCATGATTTCCCTTAATTTAAAGTGTTTCCCGTCTTTATCAAGTGTATTCTTCAAAAAATACCGACGGCACCTCCGAAAAAAATTTGTTTAAAAATTTCATAAATGTTCTTAACTATTTTGTTCGTGTTTATGAACCTATACTTCACCAGAAAATGTTTGCACAGCCATTCCATAAAAATGTTGTCCACGGGGCGTATGTTGCATGCCTGCGTGAAGTATACGTCCTATGGTACGCCGATATTTCTAATCTATTCCCAATATGCCGCTTCACACCATTAACACTAGGAAACAATACAATTTTTTGGTGTCCCTGTATTACAAATTCGTATTTATTGTGAAGATTTAGGCATACTGTTCCATGAGTTTAGTATTTAGACCATATTTTTGGTAGTATAGGTCCTATAGAGTCCGGGTACACGTTAAATTGAAGAAAATTATAATGACTATTTGAATTATGCCTTTCACGTAGAAATAGTGGTTTAGTAACAGTCGTTAAAAAATAGAAAAAAATCATTAATATAGCAACAAAGTTGCTGAACATACCATACTCCTCAGAGGTAAAGAACACATAGTTCCATATGCAGATATGCTGCACAAACAGTCCAAAAGGGCAAAACTTTAACAAACCACCGAAGTAACTTATCTCACTAATTTCCCAATAAACTCTGTGTCCGAATATCTCGAGAACAATAGCTAAACTGTAAAAACGGCTAGCATCACTGGATCTTGCATGTTCGAAATAGGTCTATCCATAGGGTTTCGTGTCTGTTAAATTGTTGCACTAGCACAGTGTAATTAGAGGTACTCCACTAAATTATTTAAATACATACTAAAAGAATCGCAGCTTATGTTTTAAACATCTAATTATTTAAAATGATGTTTATGAATACGATTTTTTAAGAATCGCTGATTAGTCCTAAAGTGTTTGTTAGCTATTGTGCATTTTAAATCAGATTAAGGATTATAGCGGATCTACTGTATTTGAATATATCTGTATATTGCATTTGCTGCATGAAACGTAGGAGAACGACATAACTTTCGCATAAAAGTATGAAATTGGATTTTACCAAAAAATTAAACATTTTTACATATATAAATACATTTCATGCAATCAGACATTTATATTTAAGTACATTTACATGGTGCACATACGTACGTACACACGCGTATAGTAAAATGCAGATGAAATGGATGCAATTCTTCATCGGCGAAAAAAAGCAATTATCATAAATATACTCAGCTCAGCTTGTTCTTTTCGCAAAAGCGAACGGCAAACGGCCACATACATAGAGACGGAAGTCGTTCAGCTTAACGCTTGGTAGGGAGAAGTCCTTGCAATGGAGACAACCGTATGCTGCACCACAACGGGCAGCATGTGTGTGCGCTTGCGTGTGTGGTTATTATGGCATGATGTTATCAACTTATCAAATGTGATTCGCAATATTTTTTATTTTTATAATTTTCGCACTGTATTTGTACATGTGGCAGATCTCTTAACATTTATTCAGAAGGAAATGAAAATGTTTTCCATGGAACAAAATGGGAAAAATAAATAAAGCGAACTTAAAAAAGAGTCATTAACGACATTAACCTTGAAATATGATTATACATTGTTCATAACATACGTATATCCTTCAACAACACTGTGTGATAAAATAAAGAAAACCTGGACATATATATACTTCATGCTGCCATAATTACAAATCCACGTATTACTAAAGCTATCATAATTATACCCCCACACTGAGGGACTGAGGGGAGTTTCTGGGCTCATTAATGCATCTGACGGGGACATGCTCCTCGATGATACGGGCGAGGAGTTCGATAACACACTTGTTGAGGTGGCAGTTAATCTGTCGGTTGCGAATGGTGGTTAGAAGTCTACAGATTAGCATCCACCACGCCAACGAAGCCTCAACGGCTCTATTACTGCAACTGTCCACAGTGGCATTAGACATCATCCTGATAAAAGAACTCTACGTAGTAGGAGGAAAGGTTTGTGGTATCAAGGCGCCCCACTTTAAGTTACTTCTGACCGACTGTGAAGGTACTCGAAGAATGTGTATTTTACTAATTCAAGTGATAAACGCCAAACAGCTGTTAGTTTATAGATAGTTATCCGTATACGAGTATACTGGATGATCTCAATTTACTTGACATATGAAGATACCGACATCTCTCTTCAGGCTTCAGGGGAGTAGTGGAAGAAGCAACGTCTGATGAGTGCGGTCTGATAAATGGCGCAGACACGAACGCTTATCATTCTATCTGGGGTAGCACAGACACAAACAGTAGAGGTGAATCACTTATTGACTTAATTCTGACTAACAACCTAGCTCTTTGTAACAAAGGCAACAAAGCGACCTTTACAAACAAAAACAGATAGGAAGTATTCGAAGTCAAGTTCGATACTGACTCGCTGTCAGATAAAAATATTGGGTGGAATTTACTGGACGACCACTCATTCTCAGATCTCCATTACATAGTGATAAAACTCGCAGATAAAGCACCTACAAATATTTATTTGCATTTAAATATTCATAAAATACATAAATTGTGTCAAATTTTTCAGTAATTCAAAGTAAAATTTTTAGAAATTTTCAATGTTCGCAAAAAAAAATAATAATTGAAATCATATAATCTTGGGTCAATATAAAGTACTTAGAGAATTGACAACTAATGATGGCTTGGAATACTCAGAAATTTTAAATGATTGATTTAAAAGGGAGGTACAATTCGAAATCAAGGAAAAATTGAAACTAAAATTTGAAAAAATCAGCAAAAGTTTTGGAAATCTTTTTTAAATAAAATATATTTGGACAAATTCCTAAATAATAATTTTATTTGTATTTAAACACATATTTTATTAGAGAAATTTAGTTTGCAAATATAATTTGTTGTAATATTTTAATATATGCGTTCCAAATATATGTTATTGATTTTCAAATAAAATTTATTTGCTCAGAAATATATAATATTTAAAAATGTGTGTTCCAAATCTATTTTCTTTCGATTCAAACATATTAAAAAAGGCGATTTTGCCCAGTGTAAACATGCCGCCCACAGAAATTGTTAGGAAGGCTAAGTGTCACAACTATAGAAAAATTAAAAAATGTCAATCCTAAACCTATGTACGAGTATGAACCGATTGTCAAAGTCGCTCTGGATAATCTGCACCTCACTACATCATTCAACAGATCATTTGCAGAAGCCTGCGCAAAAACAAAGTTGCAAGGACAGAATTAAACCTTAATGTTTGACTTCTGAGCTAAATGTTAGGAAAAATATCTGGAAGCTACTGGGGTAACTTATGACTGTGATGCCCACAAAGAGCATCTCAGATCTATAATAAGGAGCTTGGAAATGCGCAAATACTTTCTTGGTACACCTTCTGTGTAGAAGTGGTAAAGCTCTCAGACGCCGCAAGGCTGAGTAAGACTCTATCCGCCACATCCTGTATAGTTGATTACCTGAAGGATGATGCCAATACTGGACAAAAAAACAGAGATCAGTTGCGTAAAGCACCGCACGACACACATTTCCCGGGGAACTCACCATCAGAACTCGTGGAGCAACAGGTCCAACAAGAGAGTGAGTGAACTGCAAGCATCGCTAGGTTGTTGACTGAGCAATCCAGATTTTGCAGGGCGATTAACAGTTTTAAGCCCTTTAAATCACCTGGACCAGACGGCATTGCCCCAGCAGAATTACTGAGCACATTATACCCTGACTGTAGAAATTTGTGAATGCTGTATGAGCCTCTCATATTTCCCCAATCGATGGAGGGATAACAAAGTGGTATTCATACTCAAAGCGGGAAATATATTGTATACCAGGCCAAAGGACTTCATAACAATTAGCCATTCTTCCAATTAAAAGGTCGGAACACATCTAGTCTTTTCTGAAAGTGCAAAACTTCTAGGAATCATTCTAGATAGGAAACTGTTCAGACTTAACGCACTGGAACGTAAAAGGGAGACCAACGTCGCCTTATACTCCTGCAGGAAAACTGCAGGGTCGGGGTGGGGCCTCTCTCCCAAAATTGTACATTAGATCAGTTCAATAGAAAAAAATTTGAATTTTAAAATTTCGCGGGCTAAATGCTTTCGATAGGCGTTATTTTTATGTTGGCACACTTGTCTCTAGTTCAGTATGTTTGCGTTTAGTATAGTTGTTTTTGAGAGACATAGCAGTTAGACCAAAAGTTGTTTTGCTTGTCTCGGCGATTTTCTGCTGTGGAAAAAATGAATCTACGAATTTGCATCAAACTTTGTGCAAAAAAAAATTGAATTAAGAGCTCAAAAGCACTAGAAGTGTTAAGAGTGACATATGGTGATTGTACTCTGAGTCTGAAAAATGTTTACAAGTGGTACAAGCTTTTCAAAAGGTCGAGAAGATGTGAATGATGTCGCTCGTCCCGGAAGATCCATCACATAAAAAACCAATGAAATTGGTGAGAAAGTGAAGAAAATTGAGATTGAGAATCGTTGAATCACTATTAGAGAAGTTGCAGATGATGTCGGCATATCGGTTGGCTCATGTCATTAATTCTTTTCAGAAATTTTGGGCATAAAGCGTGTGGCAGCGAAGTTCGTTCCAAAATTGCTGAATTTTGAACAAAAAACCGTCGAATGGGAATCGCTCAGAATGTTGAATGAAATTAGCGACTATCCAGATTTGCTTAAAAAGGTCATAACTGGTGACGAATTATGGGTAGATTTGTTATGACATCGAAATCAAAGTCCAATCGTCCCAATGAAAGAACCGAGGAGAACCAATTACAAATTAAGCAAGAAAGTTCAGTCGGGTAAACTGAATTATGAATCCTCTCACCATGAGTCTAAAAAAATGTTCATAAATTTATTTATTTTTTGCTTTAAATAAATTATTATCAATTTAAATTGCATTTAATAACTTTAAAATATGTACTGGTATTGTTGAACCCAGTTTCAACCATTAGTTTAAGTTCAATGAATTCCAGATATTAATATTAGTTTCCTTAGTTTGTAATCCATTTTCTTTTGAATTAACTGAATTGTTATACACACTAAACTGCCCTCTGTATTAATCATTTTCTTCCAGATGGCAACCCTTTATCCATTCCCTGCCATGGAGGCAAAAGCTTTGACTCAAATGGATAAAGGGCTGCAATCTTCTCTGTACGTTCCATTGGAAATCCCAAACAAACTCTGTCTCACAATTCTTGTCTTTGCACCGCAAATTGACTTTTGCAGCGTCACTACAAGCGGTAAGCAGCGGAGTATCCTACTCAATAAACCAACCTGTAATACTAATAATCTGAAACTGTGCCTTTTTCTTTTGTGTTTATTTTCACCTGTTACATTTTCTTGGAGTTCAAAATCTCGAAAAACTTACAGTCCACTTCACAGAAGCAGCTCCTGAATTTGTTCAGGTATTAAAGATATTTAATACCTGAACAATATTTCACTAAATTTCACTAAAAGTTAACCCTTTGTGGGGGAGGTACTAGAAGGAGGGGACCAATATGGCCCATCTTCGAACTTAGCCGGAGATAGAGAAAAATATTACCGCATAACAAATTTGAAGTCAATCAGTTAATCCTTTCGAGAGTTATCGTGCGCACCAGCCAGCAGACAGACGGACAGACATGTATTAAATGACTCGGAATGACCCAAACCAAATTTCCACCAAACATTCTTGGGGTCTTAGGCCACTCCTTCGATGTGCTACACTTTCCGTTCGTAACAAATGATATATACCCTCCTCTCTATGCTGAGGGGATAAAAAGCACGCCAAGTTTGATCAAATTCCATAGTATTGCTCACTGGTTTCATCGATTGGCATAGCGTAGTGCATCAACAAGGTTATCAAGGAGCATTATCTTGAAGTTATGCGCCGTTTGCGAGAAGCAATACGAAAAAATGCCGGAAATTGCGGAACAACAATTCATGGCTTTATGCGCCATTGTCCACATGCCAGCTTTGGCTTTGGCAAGAGGCAATCAAGAAAGGCAGACAGAAACCGGCACCTGTAGGGTAGCTAGTCATATCTGGCCAATATATGGACTGAGAAGGTCAAAATCTCTCCTCGCACTAGAGAGGCAAAGGCTGTCTTCGTTAGTGTCAGTTCTGGAATAGTGTCCGGCGTATACGCCAGAAGGTTAGTTATTGAGTCCATTGATTTCTGCAGGAGCTGTGGCGATGAGGAAGAAGTGGAGAGCAGTGAACAGCTGCTTTGCTACTGTCCCTCATTAAGTAAATGACACCTGGATATACTGTGGTCGACCTTTCTAGGAAGTATTGCCGACTTTGTCGGTACCGATATTCGTAAAGAAAGTTTGAAAGCAGTACTTTTGCACAACGGAAATCAGAAACCGTCGATTTCCATTGCTCATGCCGTCAACACTAAGGAATCATACGATACAATGGCTAAATTGATAAAATACATAAAATATGAACAAATAAAGCAAAATTTTTTGCGATTTAAAAGTAGTTGGGATGTTATGTGGAATGCAAGGCGGATATACAAAATATTGCTGTTTTTTATGCCTCTGGAATAGCCGAGCTCGCGAAGATCATTACAGAAGAAAGAAATGGCCAACAAGAAAAGACATTACATTGGGTGAAAACAACATAAAATACACAACTCTCGTCCAAAAAGAAAACATTATTTTGCCACCACTGCATATTAAGCTGGGGCTCTTTAAAAATTTTGTAAAAGCCTTAAGGAAAGACGGCAATTCACTCTCATATTTAAAAGGTTTATTTAAAAGTTTTTCTTTTCAAAAAATCGAAGAAGGCGTTTTTGATGGGCCTAAAATAAGGAAACTGATGAAAGATGTAAATTTCGAATCCTATTTGGCGTCGGATGAAATTGCAGCATGTAGGTCGTTTAAGCTTGTAGTTTCACATTTCCTTGGGTCCAATAAAAGCCCGCAATATTAAACAATGATTAAAGATTTGTTATAATATTACACATACGTATGTATTCTCCTAACTTATTTTTCGCTTTATGTATTCCAACAGGTGTAAATATGTCCCTCAAAATTCATTTCTTGCATTCTCATTTAAACTTTTTCCCCGAGAATCTTGGCGACGTAAGCGACGAACATGGGGAAAGGTTTCACCAAGAAATGAAGTCCATCGAGCGGCGTTACCAAGGGCACTGGGATGAAAGAATGATGGGAGACTATATTTGGTTCCTCATTAGAGAAACCGATTCCGAAATCTACAAACGTCAACAAAGAACTCACAATTACTTCTATTGAAACTTGTTCATGTAAATAAACTCAAATGCACATAATATAAATAAAAGTAACAAATAAAATCGCTATTTAAACAGAAAATTAAAAAAAAAGATTTTTTGATATTCTCTTACCTCTACCAAAAGGCTATAATTTCTACATTTATTCATAGATTTTTTTTCAAATAGGCATTATTTTCTTCGCTAGGATGCAAACTTTTAAAAACTAGAATAAAATATTTTTTTTCGATTTTTTTCTATTTTTTATGTTTTTTGTCGTCCTAGGAAATTTTTATTTTTTTGAAAAAAATCTACTTTTTTCAATTTGTTTAAGGACTGTTACTAAACCACTGTTTTTAAGTGAAAGAGATATTTCCAACATTGGTGGCCCACATTAATAGCTTCAATTTAACGTATAAGTCGACCTGATCGGGCATATACTCCAAATATTATAGTGCACATACTAAGGGTACCTTCGACGATATTAGTATTTGCAATAAAAAAATTTTTAAAACAAAATTTATCCTAAAAAAATTTTTGGTTTTGATTTTATATAACAGTGACAATCTATACAAAAAAATAATTTTTAGGTCTAGGACACAACAAATTTTTTTTTGTTGCGTAGTGTAATTTGGCTAACACTTTATGTATAGCTCATTTAACATTTATAATCATAAATTTATCTCAAAAGAATATAGCTTTAAAAAATTGCTTATTTCTCTAAAAATTGGTTTAAAAAAACAACGAAAAAATATAGCTATTATTGAAACAAATTTATATTGTTACGGAGTGTAAAATCATGATCCTCGACACTGTGCGACTTAAAATGGTCCACAGATGTAATCAAAAATGAACTCATATCTACTTATACATATGTATGACACAACATCATTTGTCTGAAGGACTAATTAGCACTGTAATTGGGAAACATTTGTTCATGAAAAATTCGATTTCTCCGTGTTGCTCCCCCAATCAGTGTCAGTTACAAGGTATCCTGATTTCATCCATTAATAAACTTCGATTTAATAATCTGCCCTTTTCAACTTGAAGAGAATGCCAATCAATAAACGATATCAGTGAATATTTCCGTATGAATATTTTTAAGTATTTTTTTGGGGTGAATCTTTTCATTTTTTCCTTCCCAAATCTGTAAACTTGGTCATTTGCTGGGTTAAAAATTAGTTTCATTGTCTTTTGATCTTTTCTATGGCACTTTAGGTTATCGATAAGGATGTACGAGCGACAAACAAACGAACGAACGGCAGAATCGAGAAAAAATTTAAATCTTTTCCATTCAAGAATTTAACTGCTCCATTAGCAGAGGAAGAAGTAAAAATTGAAAGTTTTGATTTACAATATGGGAAAGTTTTTTTCTGACTTTTTGTGTCTTCCTTTGGTGTTCGTCCGGTTGGTTCGTTCGTTGGTTCGAGTATTCGTCTGTCTGTTCATTGATTTCGTTGCTTTTGGGTCCGGTTCATGCTCTGGCAAAAGTTTTGCAATTGTATTTTCTTGTCATTTATCAATGACTACTTGGACTTTTATGTCGTCTCGTCCTACGCCAAAGTTATTCTTAGAGTTTTGGTATCAGTTTTTTTTTGTTCGTGGTTTCTTTTTCCTCCTTAACGAATTGATATAAATTGATAGCGATTTGTTCTTTTTTCTGAGTTCTCACGCTAATGTTATGTAAATAAGAACAAAAGAGGCAATATTTGACTATATTCGTCCTTGGATTATGAATATAATACTTTTGAAAGTTAATGTTGGTGTCTTGACCATAAAGTTAACATTGAGTGTCTTGTTATTTAATGTTATCTGATGGCTTTAGTTTCATTCGAACAGTTGTGGTGTTTTGAGGCCACTTGATGGAACTGACAAATATCATTGGCATTTATAAACATTCCGAATGAAGTGGAATCATTAATTTTCCTAATTCATACTTTTATTTTTCTGATTAATTGTCTTCATATTATACTTATATACTCGTTGAAGGTTATGTCCAGAAGGGAGACTTTGATGGTATGTAATCAAGAGGTTATATTTATGGTATGTAATCAAGAGATATATTTTCAGATCCTATACATAAATTACTAAAAATTATCGTTATAAAACAGGTTTCCGTACAAATTGTTTATTATTCTTCGAAATCTACAAGTGGACAACAAACGCTGCACCATCAAAAAAACACTGCACCCTTTCCGGTTAGTACGTGAGGCATGCAGTATTATTTACTTTCTTACCAGTTAAATCAGCGCTGCTTCTTAAAGAAGATTTAGCGAATATTTCCATAACCTATGGTTTTTAGAATATTATTGGGGAAAAATATCTTCTTAAACGTAAGATTTTAATAGAACCGAGAGGAGTGCTGAGTAGCTCTGTCCGTGTTGATTTAAAGGGAAGCAAGTCCTGAAGAGTTTTAGCACTGAAATTAATAGCGATTTCTTTTCAGTAAAAGAGTGCAAAATCTTCGTTGCCTTTTTCCCAAAAACTGAACTTGTATACCACATTTTGAAATTTTGAAATAGCAGCTGAGTTTAATTCATGATACTACATCAGTTCCACCTGAAAAGGTCTATCTGTATATGGGGTTTTCATGTCAAGTGACTCTTCCGATCAGGATGAAACGGATTCACGAAATATCAACAAAATCGCTTCAGAACTATCCGAGATGGAGGGTTTTGAATTTTGGCCTTTTGGTCTATTTTAAACTTGTTTTTTGATTTTTTTTTTCAAAAACTAAATTTCATTTTTATTTTTTGTTGCTCAAACGAAAGCATTAAAGAAACCTAAATGAAGTAGCCTTAATCTTCTTCTAATATTATTTTTTCATCCCATCAGCTGTTTGCAAGACAAGATATTTGCAAAAAAACATATTTTTTCTAGAAAAAATTATTATTTTTTATTTAAAACTTCTTCATCTTCTTCAAGATATCTTCAAATATATCTTAAAAGATATTGCCAAGAAATCCAATTTTTTGGGAAAATTTTCTTTTTTCATTAAAACTTCTTAAAATCATCGTAAAGTTTTATTTTTATTATTTTGCCTTCTGATCGATCATGAATAAAGGGTTTTTCAACAGGGACGCTACAAAAGTAGACCGACAGGGACAGCAAACGACGCTATATTTTTGCCGCTCTGTTGAATTTTCTCTTCAGTAAGGATTGCCATTTCATGATGGAAAGATATAAATAAATAAAGAAGTGCCCGTAGTGTAGAGAATATTGCTGCCGCTGAGGCTTCAGTTGAAGAAAGCCCAAATGTGTCTCTCACTCGTCGTTCTCAAGCGTTAGGCATCTCTGTGATGGAATCGCTACCGTTCAATGATAACTGAATATTTTTGGCCCCAATTAGATGATATGGACTTGGAGGGCATGTGGTTCCAACAGGACGGCGCCACAAGCCACACAGCGAATGCCACAATCAATTTATTGGAAACCAAGTTTGGAGAACGTATTATCTCACGAAATGATCCAGTCGATTGGCCGCCTCCGTCGTGCGATTTGACGCCGTTAGACTATTTCCTGTGGGGCTACATCAAGTCTATCGTCTATGCCAACAAGCCAGCGACGATTGATTAACTTCGTACGAATATCGAACGTGAAATTGCAGCAGTATCGGCCGATTTATGCTTGAAAACCATCGAAAATTGGATTCAGCGTCTGGACTTCTGCAAGCGTGCCCATGGTGCCCATGCAAAATAAATCGAGTTCCATACATAATGGCATCGAACGTACTTTCACAGGAATAAAGAATTTCATTGATATCCAAAACCGTTTTTGTTTTATTTAAAAAAAACTTTTGTAGCGTTCTTATTGAAAGTCATTCCGAAGAAAACCGATGCTTAATTTAAAAAGTTGTAGCTAAAAAAATATTAGTTGTTATTCTGGGAAAATTTTCGGTTCTGGGCAATATGACATCTGCATTGGGCAATATCATTTTCAATAATAGGAACATTTTTAATTTTTTCACCAAAAAATGATATATTTTATCCCCTTACCTTAGAGAGGAGGGTATATATCATAAGTGTAACACATCGAAGGAGTGACGTAAGACACCAAGGTGGAAATTCGATTTAGGTCATTTGAAATCGTTTGAGCAATGTCCGTCCGTCTGTCTGTCGGTGTCTCTATGGCTGTCTGCTGGCTGATGCGCGCGATAACTCTCAAAAGGATCAACCGATTGACTTCAAATCTGGAATGCGGTAATATTTTACTCTATCTCATGCTAAGTTCGAAGATGAGCCATATTGGTCCGCTCCTTCTAGTACCTCCCATACAAAGGGTTAACATTTAGTGAAATATTGATTCTTTAATAACTTCTATGCTATTTACTCGAATCTTCTGAAATTCCACATATAGTATAATTTATTAGTCGCTAACACCTTAAGAAAAATTGGCGATGTTGGTACCTGCCACACAAATGGATCATTTAGCACCAAAACTTAACTGCTTATAGCATAAATATCAGTTCATACAAATACTTGAAATTCTGTACAGTGTAATGTTTTATAGTACCTAGAGTCCAGGGAAAAGTGGGCGTTATTGGCACGCCCCTTTTGGTACCTCCCTCACAAATGGACCGTTTTGCATCAAAAGTTAACAGCTTATAACTTTAATACCAGTACATACTTTAAAGTTATTAAATGCAATTTAAAGTGACAATAATTTAATTAAAACAAAAAAATAAATAAATTTACGAATATTTTTTTGGAACTCAAAGTGAGGGGATTCATAAGTCGGTTTACCCGGCTGAACTTTCTTATTTGTTTTATTCGTATTAGTGGTTGGATTGTATTGTGTTCTCTGCAAAAACCGAACTGTTCTAAGGGAAATGTGTCCACAAAATTCGCGATTTTCTCTTTAATAAGCTGATTGGCCGGTGCGAAAGCGGCTTATTGTTTTTCCTAATGGGGATAACTTTATCTTCTTAAAATACTTCAGGAAAGTAACTAAATTTTAAACAGAATTTACCAATGTGTGTTGGTAAATCCTTGATATATTTGTTGTTGATGCCGTCGATTCCAGGAGCTTTTTTGTTTCTCAAAGTTTCAATAAATTAAATATTTTAGATTAATTTATTTCGAAATGCTCTAAAATACCTTCGTTCCGTGTTTGAAGGATACCAGAAAATTTCTAACTTCCGATATAGTTGATAAATCTCCAATGTTTGAAGTCCAGAATGTTTTTGCCAATAGCTCGCATTTTTCAGAATTTGTTGTAAATAGAGAATTATTCCATTTGAGAGCGGGAATACTGCTAGATTTATTTCTCATAATTTTAGAAAGATTCCAGAAAGGAGAGGCGGAGTTTAGAAAGCATTTGATTCCAGGATGAATTTCTGAGATTTTCAATCTCACTACTAATTCTGAAATTTAGATTTTTCATTACATTGAAATTTACCATACTCGTATTTCTGTGCCTTTCTACAATCTACGATGTTTGCTTCTGAGCACAATTAATGATTTTATATATGTAAATGGTTTACTTATATTTGATTGTCGTCCCATAGGCACACTGTTACCAACGGCAGCATTTAATATCGTTTTGAAATTTGTTAACACCTGATCAATATCTGAAGTCTGAATATAATTACGAAATGTTAGGAAAAGGTGACGATTAATGTATTTAGAAAACAAGGACCAGTTAACTTTTCCATAATCGTAGATATAAGGTTCTGCGTTTAGATAATTATTCAGCGGAAATAGAAACGAACTCTGTCTGTTTCTATTTGAAGGAACACATACGAGTGTTCACTTGGGAAAATTATATAAAAGATAAAAGAACCTTGTTTCTGAAATAAAATATTTCCCCAACAGTTTGAACGTATCCAGCCCCAGAAGGGATGTCTACATTTAAAATCACCACCAAGAATGAATTTGTCACCTCTGGTGAGTTTGTTAATATCTGTTGTAAATAATTTTTTACGATTTCCGTCAGAACCCGAATGTCCGCCGGGGAAATAGCATGAGTATATGTCGAAACCGACCGACGCAATCTGTATTGGTGAAAAGTCGTATGGTAATGTTTCCAATTACACTAGTAATTAAAATAGGAAGTAGTTTGTGAGGAATATTTTTTTTCTAATTATAATAGCTACACTTTCTCCACGAATAAATTCTCCGACATTCCTATATACCAAGAAATCTTGGTGATTTAAAGATAGATTTGGTTTCAACCAACTCTCCGAAACTAAACAAATGTGTATTTAACGTGCATTAAAAAATTGAAATAATTATGTACTTTTATTTTCTGATACCTCTAGCATTCCAAATTATGATTTTGATATCGGTATTCATTACGTCAGAAATTTACAGGTTAGGGTAGTTATCACCTCAAACTGATCTGCCTTGCTTCGACAGTTCCTCAGATTAGTAATTAATTCCAATGTCAGATTTCTGATTTCTCCTGAAGAGAATAAATTTCACGTTCGAATTTGGCTACGAAAATCTTGGAGAACGTCAAGAAGATGTTGTGGGTTGTCTGGTTTGATTCAGATTATTTGGATAGCTTCCTTCATATATTGATGTTTATAATCCCGATTGCCCCGAATGGCTAGATGAAATTCGTATCCTTTAACATTTCTTAGAAGTTCTGTTTGCTTTGGTAATCATCGGAATTTGATTTGGGAGCTTCGTTAAAATTTGCACATATAATAAAAGTCTCCTCACAGTCAATAGTTTTGTGCGAACCAGCGCAATTTGCACAAAAAGTTTTGACTTGGCAGCGACTTGAGCCATGACCGTACATCTGACAGTTATAACACTGAGTTATTTTCTGAAATACCACATTTCACTTTCATATATTCCATTACAGAGTAGTTATGTCTTAATTTCTTCATTGAGATTGATTGTCTTTGGAAGTATACCACATAAATAAGAATTTCAGCCCTACCAGGACCTTTCTTCTGCACTAGTTTGACTGTGAGTTGGTTTTTGATAATAGTATATCACGCTTATCCAGATCAAATAACAAAGCCTTATATGGCTCTTCGTTTTTTGTGGCATAAGTAAATAACTCGTTCTTTGTTTTTAAAACGTTAAAAGTCAGTTTTCGAATCACAGAACAATTTTAATCCAATTTATATCTTTCTGATAGCGTAGTTCTTTATTTTACTTTGTTTGCAATGTTCATGTAACTCTATTGCCTTACATTTTAAGACAGTGATTGGGGGAATATGGACTTTGATCGTCGCCTGCGTAACTTATTCTTCCTCAATGTCATCTTCAATGGTTTGAAGTGGAGAAAAAATAGTTATTTGTGCGTGCATTGCTAGCTGCAGCATTAGTTGTTGTACGTGCACTTGTCGATGCACCATTAGTACGTTTAATGTTGTTTTTCTTATTTTGGAGTTTTATGCAATTTTTTATTGTAAAATTAGCAGTACAATTTGAAACACAATTTTAGCACTTTGTGAAGACCGACAACACATCTGTTCACGACAAGCGATGAGTTCAGTATGCTTGGTAACTATACGAGTAACTCTTAGGTGTAAAAAGTCTTTTGTAATGTAATGGACACGTTTTTCTGAATTATTTATTTATATTTTTATATCGATATTTCTCAATTTTCGTGAATTGCATCATCAGGATGTTTCTACAATAAAAACACAAAAATAAATACAAACTTAAAATTAATATCACAGATGGATTAGATAAACAAATTTAAGTCATCTTTGAGATCCACTTACACTTAAAAAATCCATACACAATTACAAGTGCAGATATAACCCAAAAAAAAATTATTGTAACAGAAAAGAAAACATTGAAAATGCCACATAGTTTAAAGGAAACCGTAAAAAGTGGATATTTATCATTTGGTTGGAAGCAAATCATTGCAAACAGCATTACAGAATTTAATTCATATTCTAGTCGCCACTTCAGCAATCCAATAACAACTCAACCATCTCATATCTGAGTATTTCTAATGTTGTCTCCATATCATTTACCTTTAAAAAACTTCACAATTATTTTAAAAACTATTTTTATCCAACTGCCTGGGCACATGAATATCTTAAAATTGTCCTTCAAAGCACACTATCTCCTATTTTCGATTCTATGGAGCAGTTTCAGTTCTTTGGGAACATTTTCGATTCAGTAGAAGCATTTTCGATTCTGTGGAACCTTTTCTCCTTTCTCTCTAACTTAACCTCTGATAGGTTAGGTTAGGTTGCAGAGGGAAGGCGTTTAAACGTCTCATGTTCATGGACATACACTTAAGCCAGTGGTTTGGTCTGTTGTGCGCTTCTTATTTATGACTTTTTGATACCTCACGAGTTAGAGAAAATCGGTACTAGACACGAATTTTCTCGGTATGACTCTGTGATGAGTCAAGTTTTTTCGGATAAGGTGGATGCATATTCGATTCTGGGGAAACGTTTCCGATTCAGCGGAACCGTCTTCCATTATAGGAAACGGTCTTCAGTTCAAAAGTATCCGGTCACTGGTGTTCTCCCCATTGCACCGATTCTGCGAACTACTAGAAGCTACAGGTACTTCAGTTGGTTTACACGAACAATTTATCTGTTGTTTTCCCTTTCAGTTGGCTGTCTTATTCCGCTCTATAATCATTATTATTTGAACTCCTGCTAATAAGGAAATTTAATTTGCAAAACCACTGCTCTTACAGCGCAATAGTTCCTCTTTCCCGTTAATTGTCAGGAGTTCGGTGGAAACTATTTATACCCTCACTTTAGTGTGACGAGGGTATATATCATTTGCTACGGAAAAAAGTGTAACACATCGAAGGAGTGATCTAAGACCCTAAGTATGTTCGGAGGAAATCCGTTTTGGGTCATTTTAAGTCGAATGAGCAATGTCCGTCCGTCTGTCTGTCTGTCTGTCTGTCTGTGTGTCTGCTGGCTGGTGCGCACGATAACTCTCGAAAGGAGTAACCGATTGACTTCAAATTTGGTATGTGGTAATATTTTGATCTATCTCCGGATGAGTTCGAAGATGGGCCATATTGGTCTACTCCTTCTGGTACCTCCCACACAAAGGGTTAAAATTTAGTGAAATATTGATTCTTTAATAACTTCTATACTACTTATTCGAATCTTTTGAAATTCTGCACATAATATTAGTATATTAGTCGGGTGAAGTTGACATTCCCCTTTTGGTACCTCCCACACAAATGGACCATTTTGCATCAAAATTTAACTGCTTATAACTTTAATACAAGTGCATAAAAATGCTTGAAATTTTCTACAATATAATGTTTTTGTAGCGCCTATAGTCCGGTCAAAAATGGGCATCATTGTACAGCCCCTTTTGGTACCGCCCACACAAATGGCCCGTTTCGTACCAAAGTAAACGGCTTGTAACTTTAATACCAGTGCATACAAATACTTGAAATTTTGTACAGTGTAATGCTGTTGTAGTGCCTATAGTCCTGTAAAAAGTGGGCGTTATCACCCCGCCCCTTTTTGTACCTCCCACACAAAATGACCAAATCATACCAAAATTACATAGCTCGTAACTTTAATATACCAGTGCACACAAACGCTTATAGTTCAGCACAATGCAATGTATTTAAGAATGTACTGTTTACCGAAAAATATGTGTATTTGGAAAACCCCTTCTGGTACCTCCCACACAAATTGACAGATTTATTGGTGTACTGTTATATACTACATTACTCACAAAGTGTGGGTATACCTTAGTCGGTTTACCCGACTGAAACTTTCTTACTTGTATTATCATCAGAAATGCACATTTATTATTCTTATCCACTGCCGTGCCAAATATTTCATTATTATTCTTTGTTGATATTTCATTTAATGAGATTGTGAATGGAAGGAAATACGCTGCTGGTCTTCGTTTTATTCAACAACTCCAGCACTCCTGTTGAATCCATTTATCCAATGTGGTTGCGGAATCAAGGAAGCGTGACGGGGGATTGTTTTTTAATCAACACAGATAATACACATGATGCCCCGGATATGCAAAATAATCAATGGACTTTTACGATGTGTCCTTAAGGAATTAATTTAATGAAAAAAACTGTCATAGTTGTGAATGTGTTTTGATTTAATTTCATTTTATGGTTGCACAAATGTTTTCTCTTCTTGCCATGTTTGTCATGTGTCTGTGTGTGTGTGTGTGTGTATGTTTGTTATCTCTGTGCCTTTTGTCATCTCGTTTGGAATAAATGTAATATTATTCATATGTATATCATCATAGTCATTCTCATCCTCATATTATCCTTGTAAAATCAGGCATTTTTATTATATTATATACGAGTATATAAATTTGTATTATTCTATTTTTGTAAAACACACACACACCCACTTACAAACATTCAGACATAGATACACCAACATTCTAGAGATATGCTCAAGTTTATATTTCTTTTTTATCCTGCGGCCAAGCGGAATCATCATATTCCTATCCCATCCCATCCAATGTTCGTGAATGTCTTCTGGCGTTAGCAGTTATATTTTAAACTCAACACTATCGCAGTTGCTGCTGTGGGGGTTGGTGGCAGCGGTGTTGGTGATGGTGTGTGAGTCCTGTCTTGTCCTCCTCTCATGTTCCACGAACAACAGCAGAAACATCAGTGGCAGCAGCAGTCATCAGAGCAACAATATCTATGATGCCAGCCCTTTGGCGGATTTCTTATGATGTTCAACATTTTGTAAAATATTTCCGTTCCTCCGCTAGCTCTACACCCCATCCCAGTTCAGTCCACCCCAAACCACCATATCCTGCTCCATCTCCCTGCTCTTATAACAAATGAAAAGTTGTCAAAAGCAGCCGCCGTCCCTGTTCTGTTATTACTGAAATGTGGAATATGGTATGAAATTCTCAAAAGCACTCCAAACTGATGGTGGGGGTTTAGTTTGCTTTTGCATTTGGTAAGATGTTCAGATTGGAAAATCGCCGTCCGGCGGCATTCATCAAAATTGGACTGACAATTTGATGGTGATTTCCCCATCATATCAATGGCAAACGCCATCCGAAATGCTAACACACAAAACTCTTTGGATACTCATTTGCCGTAAGGATAATTGGCTGACTTTTATTATTGGCAGAGGGTTTAATAGTTGGCGTTCCAACCCCCATTGCTCAGGCCCCACTATCCCTCTAACCCCTAACCCCATCATCATCAAAATCAGCAGGCATCATTACTTAATTAGGCGCAAATTATGATGATGCCCAAGGATGATTACGATGATTTTATAAGTCATCAACTAATGAAGCATGTGTTTTATGAGTTTTACCATTAAATGCACACCACAGGGTAACACACAAACTGACACATATACACACAGCATATGCCACAGGATGTGCAGGAAAGTAGCGACAAGTGTTATAAAAATTATGGAAGCCAAAGTGTTTAGTGACATCATAAAACACTGGTGATAATAGTGTTAGAATTTCTGTTCGTAGTTGTGCAAAAAGTTGGATTAGATTTGTTAACCAAAATATAATTGTGGTTGAAACACTAGCCAAACACTCATAGTCACCAGAGATGTCAATGATGTGAGTAGTAAACTTGGACTATAAGTACAGTACACAGTGGGAGGAGTTAAAAAAGGGATATAATTCGGCCGTTTCTTAACTAGACATCCGATGGCGACAAATGGCATGCTTATATGTAGAAGAGGTATTGGAGAGATCAAGTTTTAAATTGCGCCCCCTAGGGTAGACAAAGGCCAAGCTAACGTACCTCAAAGCTGGCCACCTTTTGTGAACAAAATGTTTAAGCGCGTGTAAATTTCTTCTGATTCATAAAATATTTCAAATATATAAAGAATTATTACACCCAAGAGTTATCTCGTATAGTTACCGAGTTGTCCGCAATTGAAATTTGAATTTTTAATTTTTTTCCCGACCCTGTCCTAGTATTTTGTGAATATCGCAGCAGAATATGCTCCAACTTTTTACACATTATCTTTTAATTATTAATAAAACACATTCTTGCTTCGACAACATTCTAGGATTTTTCCTTTAAGATGAATATAAACATGTTTCACTGTTTCTAAATAACTTCATCTATAACTCCAAAATACGAATCATACTTTTTCCCAAATGACAAAAAATTGAATTTTTTGAAAATGTAAATCATGATTTTTTTCATGCTTCTAAAATCAGACTATATATATATGTATTTGGGGACTATATCTACACGCTGAAAAAAAATAGTTTCTGTAGTATATTGTCCCAAACATATTCTGCTTGAAATATATAAATGTTTATGTTTAACTCGAAATATATTATTTTGTTCTAATATTTTTTATTAGGAACTATCTGTTATTTATGAAAATTTGTTTTTTTTGCATGTTACTTACATGTATTTCAATGCCTTAATTGTAAGACAAGTTTTATGCTTTTCAGTAACTCAACGCTCAATTTTTTCAGAAATTTTAAATGTTCGTAAAATTACTTTAAATTGAAATTATACATAAACAGGCAAGAAAGTTCAGTCGGGTAAACCGACGTATGAATCCCCTCGCCTTGAGTCCCAAAAAAATATTAGTACATTTATTTTTTTTTTTTGTTTTAATGATTATCAATTTAAATTACATTTAATAACTTTAAAGTATGTACTGGAATTAAAGTTATAAGTGGTTAACTTTTGAAGTAAAATGGTGCATTTGTGTGGGGGTGCCAAAAGGGGCGTGCAATTACGGCCACATTTGTACGGTGTAACGAATTTTCAAGTATTAGTATGCACTGGTATTAAAGTAAAAGCTGTTAACTTATGGTACAAAAAATTTCCATTTGTGTGGGAGGTACCAAAAGGAGCGTGCCAAAAACGTCCATTTTTCTCTGGACTCTTCACGGGGCAAAATCGCCTTTTTTGATATGTTTGAATCGAAAGAAAATATATTTGAAACACTAATTTTTAAATATTATATATTTCTTAGCAAATAAATTTTATTTGAAAATCAATAAAATATATTTGGAAAGCATATATTAATATATTACAACAAATTATATTTGCAAACTAATTTTCTCAAATAAAATATGTGTTTAAATACAAATAAAATTATTATTTCGGAATGTTTCCAATTAATTTTATTTAAAAAAGATTTCCAAAAGTTTTGCTGACTTTTTCCAATTTCAGTTTTTATTTTTCCTTGGATTCGAATTGTACCTCCCAGTTATGATACCATATGCAGCATTAACATCTGTTTTAAATCAATCATTTCAAATATCTGAGTATTCCAAGCCATCATTAGGTGTTAATCCTCTAAGTACTTTATATTGATCCAAGATTATACGATTTAAATTATTATTATTTATTATTTTTACGAACATTACAAATTTCTAAAAATGTAACAACTACTGAAAAATTTAACACAATTTATCTATTTTATGAATACTTAAATGCAAATAAATATTTGTTTCGGAAATAACAGTCGCGTGTGGGAGGTACCAAAAGGGGAGTGTCAATTACGGCCACTTTTCTCTAGACTCTAGGTACTATAAAAGCATTGTGGGAGGTACCAACAGGAGCGTGGCCACTTTTAACTGTATTGTAGGTACTATTAAGCCATTACTCTGTACAAAATTGCATGTCTTTGTATGCACTAGTAATAAAATAATAAGCTATTTACTTTTGGTTCAAAATTGTCAATTTGTGTGGGAGCTACCACAAGGGGGCATGGCAACTTCGCCCATTTTTCTCGAGGTAATAGTGACTAATAAACTAATACTATGTTTAGAATTTCAGAGTATTCAAATAAGTAGTATAGAAGTTATTAAATACTGATATATACCCTCGTATCACTAAAGTGAGGGTATAATCAATATTTCACTAAATGTTAACCCTTTGTGGGGGAGGTACTAAAAGGAGTTGACTAATATGAACCATCTTCGAACGTATCTGGAGTTAGAAGAAAATATTACCACATACCAAATTTGAAGTCAATCGGTTACTCCTTTCGAGAGTTATCGTGCGCACCAGCCAGCAGACATTGCTCATTCGACTTAAAATGACCCAAAACGGATATCCGCCGAACACACTTTTTTTTAATTTTTTTACTTTTTATAAACTTTGTTATATTCAATGCTTAATACTAATTACATACATAAATGAAAATAACAAGAATAAGAAAAAAGCATTATTTTACAATTACAAGCCTCAGCGTCTTATAGACATTGTAGAGGCAAGTTGGCAATTACTTATATACACATGATTTCATCAGCAAAAATTAATTAAATTAATTTAAAAATATATATTTATAAAAAAAGTTATATGATATATATTTGTTTACAATAGAAGTTCAACCTGTTGTAGTAAATATTTTTTTAATTCACTTTTAAATAACGAAATTCTATTTATAGCTTTTAAATTATGTGGCAGATTATTAAATTCGTGACTGCCCATGTACTCAATTCTTTGTTTAGTAAGTTCAAGTCTGCATCTAGTAACTCTAAGATTAGTGTTATTCCTGGTATTGAAAGAACTTTGGTTAATTGAAAATGTGATTGTATGGTGTCCTATACTGCGAATACATTTAAAGACATATACCAACAGCTGCATCTTGTACATACCGTAAAGTGGTAATACAGAGGGAAATACTTCTTTATACAATAAAATAGTTGAATATGTTATGGGTAGGTTTGCTACAGTTTTTAAAGCTTTACTTTGCAGTCTGTGTAAGGATCTAAATTCTCCACTCTTTCTATACCCATATAATACCGTCAAATTGTTTAAATTACTCTGAACAATTGCATGATATATCAAGAATTTTGTTTCATAATTGAACTTATTTTTAAATTTGTACAAAATCCCCACAGCTTGGGATAATTTCCTTTTCAAGAACTGTATATGTAAATCCCAAGAAAGATTGGTCTGCAAATGTATTCCTAAATACTTAAGCGAATTCATTTCACAAATTTCCTTACCATCAATAAAAATAGTAAAATTATTAATGTGATCATAATACGGCTTAAAACGGATAACTTTAGTTTTATCTGCGTTTAAAAAGAGTTTATTGATCCTGGCAAATTCACATATTAAGGCTGCATCACGTTCCATATATGCTTTAGCGACTGTCTCATGCTTGTATGGATAAATGAGGCAGATGTCATCTGCATATATAAATAGTTTACGGCTTAAATCAAGATTGGTGATATCATTAAGATATAATTTAAAAAGTAATGGTCCAAGTACACTTCCTTGGGGTACACCGTATTCAACCAGATCGTACGAGCTTTTCTGCCCATTAACATCAACATATTGTTTTCTGTTGGATACCATAATATTTCAATTTAATTGATAAAATGCTGTGATCAATCAAGTCGAAAGCCTTAGAAAAGTCATAGAAAACTCCTGCAACTCCTTTGTAACCATCATCTAAACCTTTACATATGCTATTAACCACATTTATAACAGCTTCTTCCGTTCCACAGCCTTTCCTAAACCCAAATTGAAAGTTGCTAAGTTTGTTGTTACTCTCTAAATATGTGGACATTTGGTTATGAACAATTTTCTCAAAAATATTATTAAATATTGGTAAGACAGCGATTGGTCTATATTTGTCAACTGAATTTACGTTAGATTCCTTGGGAATTGGCACCACTCTATGAATTTTTAATATATCAGGATATGTGAAATTTATTAACATATGATTGAAAATATGTACCAAATACGGCGAAAGAATATCAGCGCATTCGAATACAGTCCTGGGTGAAATATTGTCGTATCCTGGACTCTTTCTGAGAGACAAATTATAAATAATATCCCGAACTTCAGTAACTGTTGTATTCCTTAGGTATAGTGAAATGTTTTGTTGAATAAGAGTATTCATTAGATTTCAGTGATCATTGGGGTTTTGGTCAATAGACGATTTCAAATCTTTCACTGAATTTAAAAAATACTCGTTAAACATGTTAGCTTTATCAGTATCATTCTGAAGCAAGTTCCCAAACGTATCTTTAACTTTAATGGATTTTAATTATTCGCTTCTCCCAAGTGTTTTGTTCAAAAAACTCCAACATCTAGCAGGTTCATGGCGCATATTTTCTAAATTATCCGTATAATAGTTATTCATCGATATTTTGCAAGCAATTCTGATCACTTTACTAATGAATTTTAGTTGTCTTTCTATCGTACAATTGTCACGCTGTTTCCTCCGTACTCTCAAAAGCTTTTCCTTGAAATCAATTAATTTCTTCAAGTTTCCGTTAACCCACGGCGTAATTTGATGTCTTTTTGATCGCTTGCATGTTTTGCTAGTGGTAGATTCCAGTATACCATCTTTAAATAAGGCCATCAACGAATTCATATCACTTGAGGGATCTTCCGTCACAATTAGTGAAGGCAAATGTCTCTGTACATACTGAATCATATTACCCTGGTTAAAACATGAATACGTTTCATGAATAAAGCTGGAATTTTTAACGGAAATTTCAAAACTTATATGTATAAGGTTATGATCTGATAACTCACACTCCACAGAATCTATACTTAAGTTTTCCGGTATATTGCAGTAAATGTTATCGATAGATGATCTGCTTCTTGGACGGGTAATAAGGTTATGGCAGTTTTTAAAAACATAATTGCCAAGAATATTTAGGAGTTCTTGACACGAGTTTGCATTCAATATATAAATATTTGAATCTCCAACAAAAATACATGGATATCGCCCCAATTGAATTAACATTCCACCAAGAAATGATAGGAATGAATTTACATTACATTTTGGTGATCTATAGAAAGAGAGGAACTTCAAAGGCTTACCAAACCATTTCAAGTTGTGCAATGTTATAACTATTAAATCAATGAAATCTCTACTCTCACATAACTCAATTTGATAATTAATGTCTTCTCGCACATAAATCATAGTGCCACCATAACCATCAAATCTGCAACAATGTATGTCTCTGTAACCACATATATTATATATTTCTTTTAAATCTTCTTTAAACCATGTTTCCTGCACAGAAATAACACCAGGTAGTCTTGGCAAACTCGAAATTAAAGACTTGAACTTATTGAACTTGTCAATCGAAGACATACTTCTCATATTAATTGAAACAACATTAAAATTTGAACTTCCAATATCATATAAACGCGTTTGAAATTGTTTAAAATCTTGAAAATATTGATTACACTATGCAACAAATGAACACTTTTTGAAAAATACACGAACCTGACTGTATAGCTTCGATTCTACTACCAAATGGTAGTATAACCCTATACTCAGTTTGGCGAGATTGGCGACCAATTTTTTTTTATGGGCCTCGAAAGATGTGGAAAATCAGTGGACCCCTTGAAAAAAGGTGTCATCGGTTTTTAAGCAACAGCTACTTCAGACTTGGTGATAGCGCTTAACTATATTTGGCAATAATGTAGCTAAGAACACGTTGAACAAAGTCTGTTAACATTTCATGCCAAAAAAATTTTGTTTTCCTGCACTTCTTTTTGAAAAACATAGGATTAAATTTATTTTTTTTCACTTTTTTCGGCATAACTTTAAGGGATCGCTGATTTTTTACTAACAATATTTGGCAATATTGTAGCCACTGTAAATCTGAACAACTTTTGTGAACATGTCATTACAATCTGAACGTGTCTAGGCACCTTAAATAGCTCAAAAATCCACATTGTACCCCAAAAATGTAAGTATTTCACTGTTATGTAACAAAAATATATTTTTCTGGTATAGGGTATGTTCAGCAACTTTATAGAAAATATTAAGGCCAATATTTTTGTGGAACATTTTAACCCTCTAGCTCCCCCACATAACTGTAATTTTTGGTCCTTTTTTAACAAATCGTAAAAAACACCCCTTAAAAGGGGGAGGGCGGGGATGAAATGTTTTACAAAAATGTTCGCCATAAAATTTTACTATATGTGTCAGAACACACCAGAGCTCAAAACATAACACAAACACCAAAAAAGGTCAAATTCCTGATCGTGCAGCAAAGTTAGTCGTACGATCTAGTGGTTGAAGTAATGAAGATACCAGTAAAGAACGTTGTTGACTGGAATTTGACCGTTTCTTGGGTTTTTTTTGTTAAGATTTGGGTTTTGGTGTGTTCTGACACATATAGTACAATTTTATGGCGAACATTTTTGTAGAACATTTCATCCCCGTCCTCCCCCTTTTAAGGGGTGTTTTTTACGATTTGTTAAAAGGGGGCCAAAAATTACATTTATGTGGGGGAGCTAGAGGGTTAAAATGTTCCACAAAAATATTGGCCTTAATATTTTCTATAAAATTGCTGAACATACCCTATACCAGAAAAATATATTTTTGTTACATAACAGTGAAATACTTACATTTTTGGGGTACAATGTGGATTTTTGAGCTAGTTAAGGTGCCTAGACACGTTCAGATTGTAATGACATGTTCACAAAAGTTGTTCAGATTTACAGTGGCTACAATATTGCCAAATATTGTTAGTAAAAAATCAGCGATCCCTTAAAGTTATGCCGAAAAAAGTGAAAAAAAATAAATTTAATCCTATGTTTTTCAAAAAAAAGTGCAGGAAAACAAAATTTTTTTGGCATGAAATGTTAACAGACTTTGTTCAACGTGTTCTTAGCTACATTATTGCCAAATATAGTTAAGCGCTACCACCAAGTCTGAAGTAGCTGTTGCTCAAAAACCGATGATACCTTTTTCAAGGGGTCCACTGATTTTCAGAATCTTTCGAAGCCCATAAAAAAAAATTTGTCACCAATCTCGCCAAACTGAGTATAGGGTTATACTACCATTTGGTAGTAGAATCGAACCTATACCGTCAGATCCGTGTATTTTTTTCACTGTTGCACAGTGTTATTAATCATAATAGAATTATAGAAAAAAATTTAATTTGCAAATTATAAATACTTGTACAAGTTTAATATTTTATTAATTATGGTGAAACATATGCATCATCATCTTCTTCAGCTTCAGCAGAAACATTTTGGGTTCTATTTCTAAATGGCCGATGTGTTGAGGCTTCCAATAACAAATTGTTAACATCCTCTTCACTTCTGATTAACTTTGGCTTCGATAATTCACTTCTTTTAGCGAAGACTTTTCCTCCGACAGCATACACCGAACGATAACCAACTTGCTTAAGTGTTTTTGTGTAGTTCAATAGACCCATTGTCTCACGACTCAAAAAATCGTGGACCCTACACCACACTGTGGTACAGGATATTATAAGTTTGTTTCACGGCAGATGTTTGTAACACCTGAAAATAACACAGCTAGACCCACCTTAAAGTATACCGATCGACTCAGAATCACTAGCTGAGTCGATTTAACGATGTCCGTCCGTCCGTCTGTCCATGTAAAGTTGTTCGTCGACTACAGGTCGCAATTTCCCTCCGATCGTTCTGAAATTTTGCAGTTTAGAGTATTTCGCGGCTGTTAAGATCGCTATTGAATTTGGTTGAAATCGGTTCAGATTTAGATATAGCTCCCATATATATCTTTCGTCCGATTTGGCCCTTTAGTCCTATAGAAGCTGTATTTTACATCCGATCGTTTTGAAATTTAGAATGGTAGAGTTTCTTGATCCATGAACCAACATTGCCGAATTTGAAGAAAATCGGTTAAGATTTAGCTATAGCTCCCATATATATGTTTCGTCCGATTTTGCTCTTTAGTCCTGAAGAAGCTGTATTTTACATCCAATCATTTTGAAATTTACAATGGTAGAGTTTCTTGATCCATGAACCAACACTACCGAATTTGAAGAAAATCGGTTAAGATTTAGCTATAGCTCCCATATATATGTTTCGTCCGATTTGGCCCTTTAGTTCTATAGAAGCTGTATTTTACATCCAATCGTTTTGAAATTTAGAATGGTAGAGTTTCTTGATCCATGAACTAACATTGCCGAATTTGAAGAAAATGGGTTAAGACTTAGCTATAGCTCCCATATATATGTTTCGTCCGATTTTGCTCTTTAGTCCTGTAGAAGCTGTATTTTACATCCAATCATATTGAAATTTAGAATTGTAGAGTTTCTTGATCCATGAACCAACACTACCGAATTTGAAGAAAATCGGTTAAGATTTAGCTATAGCTCCCATATATATGTTTCATCCGATTTGGCTCTTTAGATCCAATCGTTTTTATACCCTACACCACACTGTGGTACAGGGTATTAGTTAAGTATGAAATGTCCCAAAAGTAAATTTATGTAAACAATTTATACATGAATTACAAAATTTATCTATCAGAGTTATTCAATATTACGAGAGTGGTGTAGGGTATTATATAGTCGGCACCGCCCGACTTTAGCCTTTCCTTACTGGTGTTCTTTTAGTGTTTTTTCATCGACATTATCTTTTCTTTTGCTTGTTTTGAAGTTGTTTTCACAACAAGTGTTTGTTTATTATTGTTTGTTGTTTGTCTCCTTTTCATGAAATATGCATCTTCATTGTTTTCTCTCTGAATTTCCACACCCGCATCTCTTGTTATTTTCAACACTGTGTCTATTGCAGAGAAATCATCTGTCTTTTTCACTCCAGTTATAACACAATCATGTTTCACTCTCTGATCATTTAGATACTTAATAGAATCTTGAAGACCTTTCACTTCTGCTTTTAATGTTTTGTTCTCTTTTTGTACAATTTCCAATTTTTTTTTGTTTTCTGTTATGCCTTTGAGAATGTCATCATATTGTTTTGACATGAACTCCATTGTCTCACGCATAGCTGAGAGTTGGTTTAGTTGCTCCAGTTTTTTCAACTCTGTTTTTATGGATGCTAACTCACTTTTAATGGTACCACTATTCTCAGTACATAGATGACAAACATAATCTTCGCTCTCATGTTTCAATAGATGAGCATACTCTCTTTTATCTAGTGTAGTACAAACTACATGGAGTATTTTACCGCACTTGTCGCACTCTATGGATTCTTCCTCTTCTTCGTTCACAGCAAGCTTACATTGTCCGCAAATAATTTGATTTGCTTTAACACTTATTCTACTCGTAGCAGGTGCTTTTGCAGTTCTCCGTTGTTTACTAAACAAAATGATATATTTTGTATCACACAACTATCTTTGTTTATATGTTTTTTTTATTGCAATAATGATATCGGTATTAAGAGCTTGACGATTTTGACGTTCACTCACTGTCAAGGTTGCCAAATCCAGTGTTCTTAGGTCACTCCTTCGATGTGTTACACTTTTGACTCGTAGCAAATGATAAAAATTTGTGGTTTAAATCAAAAGCTAGTGCTACGTATGCCAATTTAAATAGTAAAGTATAACCCGAAATCAATGACAAATTAATTCGAAAAATCTGCATTGTTTTGAAAAGCTTTTTTAATCGAAATGTATTTGGAAACATTTCTAAACAATAATTTTATTTGTATATAAAGAAATGCTTTATTTGAGAAAATTAGTTTGCAAATATATTTTGTTGTAATATATTCATATATACGTTCCAAATAAATTTAATTGATTTTCAAATAAAGTGTATTTGCTCAGCAGTATATAATATTTAAAAATTTGTGTTTCAAATACATTCTTCTTCGTACAAATATATCAAAAAATACGATTTTGATCAGTGTAAGTCTGAAATAATTTCCACATTTAGTAGTTTTCGTTCTTGGATCAAGAAACTACTCTCTGCCAACTCCGATAACACTGTGTGTGCAAAATGCACTTTAAAAATTTATCCTCTATGAAAACATTAGCCGTTTTTTCCTGTGAAATCGCGTTTTTGAGATATTTCGTCACAAAGTTTGCTGGGAAAAAAAGAGGTTAGTAAATTCAGATACAATTTTAGTATTGAAGGCTTAGGACTATGTAGATGTTCCATGTCAAATAACAAAATAAAGGAGACACTTCAAGATGTATTCCTCCCATAAAAACAACCGACAAACTCGCTCATACCCTTAACCCTGAAAATCCCCGTCCAAAAATAATGATATATCAAAAGTCGTAGAAATCGATGCAATTTGTTGGCTATGTGTACCGACACAATGATTCCTTGTAATATATCACAATTCACTTAAATGACAAACCAATGGTTTTTTATACTCTACACAACACTGTGGTACAGGGTATTATGGTATTTGTTTGTAACACCCAAAAAGAGAAGATGTATTCTTGTAATCAAAGTGCAGGTCGCAATTATTATCCGATATCAGCGAAACTTTCCACATATAATTGTTTTGGCCCAAGACGATCCCTACATAAAATCGGTTCAGATTTACATATATCTCCCAGATACATATATGTACCTCAGATTTGACATATATGCACTGTATAAGCAATATTTTTGAACCGATTTGTATAAAAATTTATAGAAAAAATTTCTTATTACACAAATGAACAGTGGCAAATTTATGATAATGATGTGGAGGTGCATTAAAATACTTTGTTAACTGAAAAGCAACCAATTATTCCAAACTATTATCGCAATGACCCTTTCGTGTGCTAGGGAGGTGTAGGGTATTATATAGTCGCGCCTAAGACATCTTGACGAATGCCTGTACTCTGACAATGGCTCTTTTGGATGCATTTCAAGTTTAAACATTATTCACCTTTACCCGACTGAAATTTTCCTACTTGTTTAATTTGTCCGAGCGCAAAAATTGATACAAAAGTACAACCCACATGGTCCAAAATCATTTTTTCGGCATAAATTCTAATAATATAGATAACGCTTCGTAGGATTGTACAATGTACATTTGGAACTATGAAAATACATAACAAGTGTACAATTTGTTTGTCTGATAGTAATATATATATATACTGGAAATCCTTGGAGAATTAAAACAGCCCGTCTCCCTTCTCACCCATTTACCATTACTCTTTAACAAACAATTACAATCAAATGTTATCATATGTCAGAAGTCCTACAAATCGTCGAAATATTTAGTTAGTGTCTCTGAGAAAAATATTCGCCGTGAAAAATGTCTATATTGAATTCATATTTATTCATTAATAAGTTTTATACTTCTTGTAAGAATCCTCTGTATTTTCACATATTGTAAAAGTGAATGAATTTCCCACAAATGAAAATTATAGTTATTTAGCTATGACCGTCTGTTCTGTCGCTTGTCAGTCTGTTTTAATAAAAGAAAAAAAAAACAATAAATAAAACAAAAACATACATAGGTCCAATAACAATAATTCTCCAGATTTGACTTAACAATGGGTCTGCATTTTTAATATCAAGCTATAAAACTTATTTTTGCCTAAAAACTTTAAAAAATATAAAAATGGATAAACAAGATATGTAACAAGATATGTATATATGTATAAATATATATATATATATATGTACAGCGCTTACTTTGGGGACAGAAAAAACACCCTTTTTTTGCGGTTAATAATGTTCAGAATTTTAAATTATAACCATGTAAACCGATTTTTCGATCTATAACTGAACGAATCGGTATATATAGAAGTTTTACGATGCCCCGTCTATTTTGAGGACGCTCGTATATCTAGTGTTTAATTTGGAACCGTGTCCCCAAATACGACACAACATATATTAAAAAAAATGTTGCCATATGTTTCCCACTTTTGGGGACGTTCACTAAAATTTTGTGAACGGCTTTGGGATTTTGTTTTTTGACAGATGGTGGAATCATGTAATCAGCTGATTGTTTTGGTGTAATATTTCATAACATTTGGCGCAATTACCAATTGAACATATAAATGTAAATTTTGCTCGAAAAATAGCTCAATCGTAATTGCGTCGGTTAGCTATGCACAACAATGTAAATTAAACATAGTGGGTTTAAAGTACTCGGGAAGAGTTTATCCCTGGCAGAAGGATGGATGGAAGAATGGTAATATTTTACTATACACCGCTTGTCTTTTCGCGACGAGATGTTCGAAGTCGATGATGTGTGTATGAATGATGTTATCCAAATTGCCGGCTTCAAACCCTCTCCCGAAGAAGGCCCTGAAAATAACTTTGAGACTTGTGTCGATGTTGTCATGAATCACAGACAGCTAGAATGTTTTTCCTTCTACTACAAAATCGGCAACACCCTCTACTTGAAGGACTACATGAAGAAGGTCTTGGTGTGTGCCGTCCGGCCACAACAGCCTGGCTCCTGACTAGTGACCACCTGCCATTTGTTGCAGAAATAGCACTCACTCGAGAAAAGCTTGCAGAATGCTACATATTTCAGTTTCCCCTGTAACATGTAAGCTAGATCCTACTCTTGCAAGTACGTTTGCTTTTTTGTTCAGTGGTATGTCCCTCTGGCCTGGCAAACAAATTAGATGAACGTTGATCTGTTCAGCCGTCTTTAAGAAATCTGCGACAGTCGAGGACAGATTTTGATTTGAGGAATAGCCTTTTCAGAGACTTTTTATCAGTCGGAAATCAGGAGAAAATGCCCATGCCGACTTTGGTCATACTATTAAAATTCAGCCATTTTGTTTCTTCTCTAGTATCTAAGATTTCTACCTTGTAAACAATAAAGTGATCAGGCAGTCTTTTGCAATTGATAACTTAAGTTCCTCAGAGAAGACACCTAAACTCACATAGCTGTTGACTTCGGAACCGTCTGTGTAGAAGTTCACATATCTCCAATGTCCATTCTTTTTATCAAAGTGTGGCTGAGACAGTGAGTAGTCAAGGAAGCGTGGAAAATCAGGCATTATGTTTGGCATGACACTATATTCGTAGTCATTTCATGACAAGAGTGAAAATTGCCTAAGTGCAATAGTAGAAGATGCACAATATTGCTTTGATATAATTTCTAGTGGCATTAAATGTATAACATTTAGGTGTCGACCTCAACGCACCATATAGAAATGAGTACTGAAAGGTATAATTCGAATCGAAAAGAAACGTAACACGGAAGTTCCTAAAACTCAGCAAAGTTTTAAAAATCTTGTTTAACAAAAATATGTACATATTTTATTTGAGAAAATTTCACAAATACATATATTTGAAATTAATTATTTGACGTATCAAAATCACCAAAGACAAATAGAATATAAGAAGATATTCCTTCCTGTAGCGAGTAATTGTCATTTACGAACGAATAGGAATTTGATTCCAACGAGTGAGGTTTTTCGCGGATTTTCAGACCCTTTTTCCCGATTTTTTTGTAATTGTCACAATTAAAAAATTAATATTAATCGATAAGTGCAAAAAAAGTTCAGTCAATGTTCGCGGAATACTGTTTTTTCGCGTGTAACAGTTCATTCCTATTCGTTCGTAACTGATAGATTTTGACGTTTCGGCCTGAAGGAATGTCTTCTTATATTCTATTTGTCTTTGATTCTACGCACAATAATATATGTACAGTTAATTTAATGATCTACAATTTCAAAGAGATTTGGAAACATATACGCCCATGTGATGACAATCGCATTTCGCCTAAAATTGGCGATTGCGATTTTAAGTCGCAAAATTGATGATCTGAATTCTTTTTTAGTACAACAATTTGGATTTATTAAAATCAAATTATTAATTACAAGGATAAATAACTAGTACATCCATGTGTGCATTTCATTAAAATTCAATTTCGAAGATCATTAACATTGAAAGACAAATTTTGTCGTTTTGCGATTTGATCTCACGCGATTGTCATCACATGGGCGATAGATTCGCGAGTTTTTTTTACATTAATTTAAAATCATTTAGTCGGTTTTATTTTTTTTGGTAGAAAAATTGTTTTTTTATACAACTCCCTTGTGGTTGTTCCGTTTTTCTTCATTAGCATGTTGTAAATAGAAAAAGAAGAGCCCTCTTTGCTTAGAATCAAAAAAATAATAAAGGCTATTTCCCATTCTTTTCATCTAGCATACAAAAAAGTATCTTGTTCGACTACGAAATATGAGCTGTAACAACAATTATCAACTCTCACACTCCATCTCATGCTCTGTATGCAACGGTTTTCGTTCGAATGGACGACTTCTACAAAACGGATTAGAGTCTACATCTCCGACTCTGATTACGGTTGGTATTGCTGTTTTCTTGTTGAGATTTTGTGTACTGTCAGTTGAATACTGAAAATCAAGGACGCCAGGAGCGATCTTCTGATTCCTCGTATTCTTCTTCATCATCGAGTCTTAGTTCGGGCCATGTGCCAGTGTATTAGCATCTGTTTCAATATTTGTTTGGCTGGGATTGGGTGACGAAATGGGCGTAGTAGCCTCCTGAGGCTGATTTTTGTAGGCATCAGTACCACTCGACTGCAATTTGCAAACGCGTATCATTGAAGGCTTTGCTACGTAGAACAGCTTGTCCAGCATTGTTTCGCATTTAATAATTGGCGTGTTTCCAGATCTATGTTGGGCTTAGTAATCTCGCCAAAGTGGTAATGAGAAAAAGACAAATTTATATCAATCAAGTTATAGGAAACAACGTATGCTTACCTTAAAATGTCCCAGCACAAAATCGGCTTCTTCACTAGCTAATCCGGTAACTACAATAAATTTCGCGAGACGATCGACACCAGCAGATCCTTCTGGGTATGAGCTCCTTCCCCTAGCCAAAGGCCGTCCGACCTGTATGTAATGTGACGACTTTCCAATACCTGGTGACCGACCAACGGGTATATTGGAAGCTGCTCAAGAACATTGCATATACTGCGATGCACTTATTCGAGTCGCTTCTTTAACTTGTTTAGCATAGCAATCCACTGGCAAATGCCTTTGTTGACGACCCCAGTCGGCGTCTTGTAGTTATAATGTTCTACAGGCGCAATAACATCCAACATAAATACCAGTGAAAGTGTCAGACGTCTGTCAGACTCAAATTCCATCCAATTGTTTTTGTGCACACAACAAGACTTTGGCAGACGTCTGACACTTTCACGGGTGTTTAATAGGTACCCTTAGTCCCGATTTACACTGGCTGAATGTTCAGCAGATTATTGGCGTTTTGTTGGATAGAGAAGTAATCGTCAAGGGGGGGGGGGGGTCGGGTGACTTTCCATGAACTTCGTGCAAGTTCAAAAGAAAATTTGATGATAAACTGTTGAAAAAACTCCCCAAGTGTAAATCTGGACTTATATTGCCCAAACATGTCTTTGCTTTTGTCGACAGACCAAACGTAACCGTAACGCCCCCGTTGCGTAACGAATCAGCAGATTCAATCTGACATGGAAATCCTGCCTCTCTCCTACAAACGTTCACACTTGCTCAGAAAAAATTGCTGAGTGTGAATCTGAACTAAACGATTAACCTGTTGTTATTTTTTTGGACGGTACGTTTATGTGCAAAAAAGTGCAACAAGTGTAAAGAATTCGAAATAAAATTGGAGTTCCAAATACAACACAAAAACAGCAATGCAGGGTAAATTATTTGGTTGTTCGTTTCCTATCGAGTGACAAATTGATGGGGAACGAAAAATAATTACCGGCAGTGTAATTGTTTGTAATCGGAACTGTACTATTTTTTTTACTTAATATTAATTTACTTACCTTTCCTCCGAAATCCCAAATCGAACTGACCTCGCACAATGTTAGACGCGGAATGAAGAAAATAATTGAAGCGCTAAAATATGACGCCGACACACAAATACACACACACAATGACACATGAATATAAGAAAGAAGAAAGGCGAGGGTTAGGCAAACGTAACAGTAACGCCACCATAGCGTAACGAATCAGCAGTTTCAATCTGACATAATCAGTGTAAACGATTAGCTCAGATTTACGCGAGGTCATTTTTTCAGCAGATTCTCCGCCAATTGCCTTTGAGTTTACAGGACGTAATTTTGTTTCGGCTATTCTTTGTAAATTGTTGTTGTCTCAAAGTGCGAATGAAAAACACAAAACGTTGAGCCCAAAAACGGGTGAGTTATCCCCTCTCACTCCAAGTCCTCATACTCCAAGTCAAGACCAACAAAACCCCGAAAATCTGATGAACATTTAGCCTGTGTAAATAGGTACAAAAATTCACACGTGAAACAACAATTCACAAAAAAACCGAAACAAAATTACGTCGTGTAAACGGAGAATCTGCTTACAAAATTAACCTCGTGTAAATCTAGTCCTAAGTCCAGATTCACACCCCAGAAATTGGCGTTATTAAAAAACGCAATTTTTTCAAAAATGTTTTCCGTTTTTATACGATACGCGCACATCAACGTCACAAAGCGAACTGAATTTTTAAATGAAGTACGACAGACATGCTATTAGACGAGTATGTTGGTACGCGACCAACATCAGAAAATCAAAATTTTTTGAAAATTAACAAACATGTCGGACGTACACGACATACATGCTATTAGACGGTGTTTTTTGGTATGCCATCATACATGTTTGCAGACATGTACGTCTGTCTAATACCGGCTTACGACAACCATAAGTCCTGGTTCACACTCCGAAATTTTTTCCAAACAAGTGTCAAAATTTGTTGGGGAGAGAGCCCTTTCCGACTGCCTCTCTCTCCAACAAAACGCCGATAATCCGCTGAACATTCGGCCGTGTAAATAAGAACTTTCAAAGGCTGGATTAGGCAAACCCAAACTTAGCGCCAGGCTGTTATCTAAAATGCCCACGTCGGCGTGCGACGTCCGTCAAAATGTTGTTGTGTATGTACAGAAAAGAAATGAGTTAAACGCTTTCACTAGTGTTTAATGGAGTTTTCTTTTGTGCCAACAAATTCTAAATTTTTTCAGCCTTTCGCCCCACAATGCCTTTTTGTGTTAGTTTGTAAAAAAAATGCTCCACTCTGAAAGGGTTTCGTTTTCTTTAGTAAAAAATGTCGCACATATACCGTGCATAAATGCAGAATTCAGCCCAGTGTTTAATCGAAGGGGTGGACGCTCCCCCACATAAAATAGGGTTTTCAGCGTCGAGCGAATAGCTTTAATACCCGCGTGTGTACGAGCGTGTTTTGCCTTTCCCATAAACTCGGGATCTTAGTACTCGATTTTTGAATCATTGAGTTCGACAGACGCCAACCGTTGGTGGACTGATATAAGGCGTAGTTAAAATATGTCCGGATTCACACTCGGAACTTTTTTCCAAGCATGTGTCAACGTTTGTTGAAGCTGATTCACACTCGGCAATTTTTTCCAAGCAAGTGTCAAAGTTTGTTGGAGAGAGAGGCAGAGAGCTCTTTCCGCCTGCCTCTCTTTCCTACAAACTTTGACACTTGCTTGGAAAAATTTTCCGGGTTTGAATAAGGACTAAATTTGTGTGGTAAAAATTTCGTCAGGATGATAATAGTCGCACAGAAAATTTTTTCCAAGCAAGTGTCAAAGTTTGTAGGAGAGAGAGGCAGAGAGCTCTTATCGCCTGCCTCTCTCTCTTACAAACTTTGACACTTGCTTGGAAAAAATTGCCTTGTGTGAAACCCGTCTAGTCTGCTTTTTGACCACTATTTTCGCATTTGCGGATTGTGATAATTTTACAAACGAAATCAAAAAACATTACGTTAAATCAAAATACGGCAGCACCATTTTTACAAACGAAATTAAAAATGCGGTTTCAATGTAAAATGTACAAAAAAATTAATATTTTTTTGCACAAACGAAATCACCATATTTCATATGGCACGTTTTTCAATTTTGGGTAATTACTCCAGCGGGCAACATAAGTCCAGATTCATACTCGGCAATTTATTCGAAGCAAGTGTCAAAGTTTGTTGGAGAGGGAGGTAGAGAGCTCTTTCCGCCCGCCTCTCTCTCGTACCAACTTTGCACTTGCTTGGAAAAAATTGCCGAGTATGAATCAGGACTTACGGCTGCGCTAAAGTTAAGTTAAGGTTTCGTATGCCTAGCCCGGCTTTGAAAAGTAATCGACAGAAACGGTTGAACCAATATAAGACGGGTTTCACACTCGGCAATTTTTTCCAAGCAAATGTCAAAGTTTGTAGGAGGGAGAGGCAGGCGGAAAGAGCTCTCTGCATCTCTCTCCTACAAACTTTGACACTTGCTTGGAAAAAATTGACTCGTGTGAATCTTCACTAAATTTAATTTAATTTTCCATAATCTGGAAAAAATTAGCAAATGTTTTTAGGATGGCTTCAATTTAACGCCCTTCATTGTTTTCTGTGCGACTATTATCATCCTGACGAAATTTTTACCACACAAATTTAGTCCTTATTCACACCCGGCAAATTTTTCCAAGCAAGTGTCAAAGTTTGTAGGAAAGAGAGGCAGGCGGAAAGAGCTCTCTGCCTCTCTCTCCTACAAACTTTGACACTTGCTTGGACAAAATTGCCGAGTATCAATCAGGACTTAAATGAAAACATACATTTTAAAGCACTACCCTGCGCAATAATTTTTGTCTGATTGTGCGCATGCGAATTTTTAAAATGTCGCAACATGATGTGGTGATATTATTTTTCAGAAACGAAATGAAATTACACATTCACAACAGAAATAGCAATTTATTTATTTTATATTTATTTAATTAGAACCAAATTTTTCATTTTATTACTTATTTATCATTTGTTTTGCATAAATGTCTTCTTTTTTGGTTGTTTTGCTGATTTTGCAAATGCACATAAACGTACCGTCCAAAAAAAATAACAGCAGGTTAATCGTTTAGTTCAGATTCACACTCAGCAATTTTTTCTGAGCAAGTGTGAACGTTTGTAGGAGAGAGAGGCAGGATTTCCATGTCAGATTGAATCTGCTGATTCGTTACGCAACGGGGGCGTTACGGTTACGTTTGGTCTGTCGACAAAAGCAAAGACATGTTTGGGCAATATAAGTCCAGATTTACACTTGGGGAGTTTTTTCAACAGTTTATCATCAAATTTTCTTTTGAACTTGCACGAAGTTCATGGAAAGTCACCCGACCCGTTGCATACAGAGCATGAGATGGAGTGTGAGAGTTGATAATTGTTGTTACAGCTCATATTTCGTAGTCGAACAAGATACTTTTTTGTATGCTAGATGAAAAGAATGTGGAAATAGCCTTTATTATTTTTTTGATTCTAAGCAAAGAGGGCTCTTCTTTTTCTATTTACAACATGCTAATGAAGAAAAACGGAACAACCACAAGGGAGTTGTATAAAAAAACAATTTTTCTACCAAAAAAAATAAAACCGACTAAATGATTTTAAATTAATGTAAAAAAAAACTCGCGAATCTATCGCCCATGTGATGACAATCGCGTGAGATCAAATCGCAAAACGACAAAATTTGTCTTTCAATGTTAATGATCTTCGAAATTGAATTTTAATGAAATGCACACATGGATGTACTAGTTATTTATCCTTGTAATTAATAATTTGATTTTAATAAATCCAAATTGTTGTACTAAAAAAGAATTCAGATCATCAATTTTGCGACTTAAAATCGCAATCGCCAATTTTAGGCGAAATGCGATTGTCATCACATGGGCGTATATGTTTCCAAATCTCTTTGAAATTGTAGATCATTAAATTAACTGTACATATATTATTGTGCGTAGAATCATTGCAGCCATTTCTACTCTACTACTACTTTTTTCATTTTAAATATTGTCAGACAAGTTTACATTTTATTTTGAAATAGCAAGAGTTGCCCGTTCTCTTAATACCGCGATTCAAATTTCGTACGTTAAGTAAGTTCCTATATTATGGAGTTGAGCGATATATTTGGAAAATGATTTCAAGATTTTGAAATGCTGTTTTATGTCCGTGTTCAGGCTGGAAATCGGATATTTATTTTCGCATTGCATTGACCACAATCTAAGGATTACAAATAGCTTTCCTCATGTATAGTACTACATATTATTTTATCTTTGTATTATTTACCATCTTTTATTGATATGTCATAATTTGAGGGGGATTTTCAGGTGTAAGGTGATTAGCGGGGGTGTCGGAGTTTTTCTGAGAAATACTTCTTGGAGTCTCCACTTTAATTATACCCTGTACCATAGATTTGGGGGTATACTAATATTGTCAATGCGTTGAAATATTGATCTGAGACCCCATAAAATAGAATATATTCTTAATAGTCTTAAAATTCTAAGAAGATTTAGATGTCCGTCTGTTGTAATCACGCTACAATCTATAAAAAATTGAGCTAGGTGGCTGAAATTTGGTACATATACTTCATATGGTTGCAGGTAATTTGGGATTGGAAATGGGCAATATCCAGTCCATATTTTGATGTAGCCCCCATATATAGCATCTGTCCGATTTGACTTTTTAACACCATAGAGACCACAAATGTCAACTGATCGGACTGAAAATTGGAAACTGGGTTTATTTATACCCGGAAACATTCACACGAACATCGGTAGCCAAAGATCTATGTTTTGATATAGCCCCCATACAAAGGTCCCTCTAGAGTTTACTTTTTAACGCAACAAACCCCACAAACTTTATCGAATAGGGCTGACATTTGGTAATATGAATTTATTTGTGCCCGAAACCATTCACATGCTATCCATTATGGAATGTATATAAGATTCGGCATGGCCGAACCTTACGCTTTTTTCCTGTTATACCCTCCACCGTAGGATGGGAGGTATATTCATTTTGCCTTTCCGTTTGTAACACCTCTAAATACTGATCTGTGACCCCATAAAGTATATATATTCTTAATCGTATTAAAATTTTAAGTCGATTTAGCCATGTCCGTCGGTTGTAACCAAACTACACTCTTTAATGCTTGACCTAGGTGTCTGAAATTTGGTATAGATACTTCTTATAGTTGCAGGTAACTTGGTATTGAAAATGGGCAATATTGGTCCATATTTTGATATAGCCCTCATATATAGTATGTCCGATTTGACTTCTTAACGCCATAAATACTACAAATGCCAACTGATCGGACTGAAAATTGGTAACTGAGGTTTATTTATACCCGGAAACCTTCACACGAACAACGGTAGCCATAGGTACACGTTTTGATGTAGCTCCCACACAATGGTCCATTCAGATTTTACTTCTTAACGCAACAAAAACCACAAATTTCAACGAAGCATGCTGAAATTTGGTAATATGACTTTATTTGTGCCCGAAAACGTTCACATGCTATCCATGGAACATCTGTTCCGAACCCTTGTATACTAAAATTGTGTCTAAAATTACTAACCTCTTGTCTACCCAGCAAAATTCGTGGATAAATACGATGTATTTAAAAAACTACTAGGTTTCTACACGCTTCGCTGCCAAAAAATACGATAATAGTAATTCACCATTTTCTTCACTGTCTCAACGTTTGCATCGGCTATTGATAGTTGAGACATCCATAGCGGGAATCGTCATATTTTCTACCTTCAGTGAAAAGCTTGTTCAAGTTATAATATTATGGTCAAAGTAGACTCGCCAAATGCCACCTAAAAAAATGTATGTGCGGCAGACAGCGAGGGTTCTCTTTGCTTTATTTTTCGCACAAAATTTAATACACATTCTTTTATAGCTAAAAGTAAATAAATACATATAACTAGTTTTTTGAAACTCCTCGGTACTGGGCACAAATGTCCTTACTATCTTCCAGTCACCCTCCGAGATGCGTCAGATCTGGTAATGTATCGGACTCGAAGTCCGGGAAACTTGCATGTGCGAAAGCTGAACATTGGCACAGATAATGTTCCAGCATTTCAGCATTTTTAATCTTTGTGGAGTACGTAAATATACCAATTCACGTAATCCGTAATAGCTTGAACTTCCACTTCAAATACTGTGTTATTCTTTTCTAAAAGACATACACACACACACAAACCACAAATTTATGGCAGTATATGTGTAACAATCGCAGATTTGTGACAGCGACAACACAAAGCCGAACAATTTTTTTTATTTTGACGCCGTCAGAGTTTCCCCATATTTGTAACCAGGTGGCAATGTAATGCCTGGGATTATCCTTATTTATATGAAGAAAAAGTACCTTAAAAGTGTATATATACACAAAATAACATCATAAGGATACTAAAGGATCAAGGAGTGTTAGAAATAACCAAGAATTAGAAATGTTGAAAAAATGTCCCCAAACTCACATGTCCTCAAAGTAAACGTAAGACCTACGAAAAGTTTTGGTACAGTCCCCAAAGTCCACAAATGTCCTCATAATAAACGGTGTATTGAAAAAATGTCCTCATAGTACACGCTGCACACATACCCAGCAAAAAAAGAGCATCCAAAGAAGCAATAAAAATCCCCAACTTATGATCCGGAAGTTGTTCTTCTTTGGATTTTCACCAATGAATTTAACAAGGGGTTGTCGCGCCGGGGAAGTACTTCTTTGTCACCACTTTTGCACAACTCTTTTAAAGCACTGTAAGATTTGCTTTTTTGGTGTTGTATTTATTTGATGAATGTATGTCGTTCTTATTAACATCATTGGGTCCAGAGATTTCATATTTTAAAGGAATACAAATGTTGACATAGGGAAGGGAACGTATAAATAATATACTATTGGCCAAAGAGATCAACGATCATATATATGTATGTATGTTTAGGACATTTGAAGATGTCTGTAATCTGTATGGTGTAGATGGCTCTTGAAAAGTGTGACCCCATAGTGTAATTAACATTCTCACAAAAAAAAAAGTTTTCCGTAGCCCCGGTTCAGAGAGTAGTAAAGTACCACAATGTGGTACAGTATGTATGGTATGGTATATTTAATGACCATAAATTCTTTTAATATTATTTAATTATAACCTACACCACACTGTGGTACAATTTATTATCATTTTATGCATTTATTTCTAACACCAAAAATGAGAAGAGATATATAGAACCATCGTTGGAATCTATGTGCAGGTCAGAAATATAGTCCGATCTCAAAGAAATTTTGTACATATCTTTATTTTGGGACAAGACAATTCGTATTGAAATTGAAAGACAATCCGTATTTCTTTCGTCTACGGCGAACGATCAAAAATCTCTCAACTATTTGAATATCAGTTTAGAACCAGATATCGTAATATATATGAATGTACCTTCGATTTAGATTATACCCTCTATAGAAGATATAATTTCCTTTCGATGTTCATGAAATTTGGTAAAGAGTGTCTTATTTTAACAGTTAATATCTGTGTGAACAATATCGGTTCAAATTTACATATAGCCCCATATACTCGCATGGATGTGTACCTTCCGATTTAGCATCTAAGCTCCATAGAAGTCATATTTTAGTCAAATGTACTATATTTTGCACAAAGGATTTTTTAATCCGAGAATAAACGGTCACTAGCAAGGTTGGAGAAATGTGTTTTCATGTTTCACATCAGAGCATTAATAAATTTGGCAGAGATTAGCTTATAGAATCACGAACACTGCGAAATTTGATAAAAAATGGATACCCTTCAGATAAAGGCCAAATTTAAATACAGACCCATATAGAATTTTGCATCTAAAATAGGTGTCAAACACGATTTACAAAAATCAAAACAGCAACAAGAGAACAACTACAAAGGTTAAATAGATGAATACAGTACGTTCTGTCTAATACAATGTGAGTTACGCCTTTTGTTCTTTAAATTTTTGAATAAAATCGTGATTTTTTGACGAAAAACGAATTTTCATTTTTTGAGGGTTACGCTCTTGGGCATTTCTGGTGACGCTATATTAACATTTTTGGAAAGTATAAAGTGTTGTTAATAAATTCAGTTTTTATCGCAATCCAATGTACTACAATTCCAAAATTTAACATATTTCGAAGAAAATCAGCATACTTTGAAATGACTTTATGTTATTTTAATCGGCTATGAAAAAGTCGACTTGTAGGTCCGATTTATCGACCTAGTCGACTGAAACGAAATTTAATTGATGAAAAAGTCGACTAGCTTCCAGAACCATTCACTAATTCCGATATAGCCGCCATATAAATATATATTTCTTCAACTTCATTAAATGCCGAAAAAATGTTCATACTTATGAATTGGAAGTACTTATAATGTTATTCTTTTGGAAGTACTTCTTTTATTTTTTGCTGGGTATATATGTATATGTATGTATTTAAATTCCTGTTGTTCCTATAACAAACATTGGGCCTCAACGATAGTTTTCCATTCTTGTTAATCTGTTGCTACGATCTTCCACTCGTTCCATGCTTTGTTGACCTATGCTGCTTCATTTAATTTTTGAAAAAAAAAAACATTTTATTGTGTTTTGACATTTTAAAAAATTGAGAAAAACTTTTTTGGTATTTACTTGCTCTCGAACGGCTGAACCGATTTTACAAAGTTTGCCTCATTTGAAAGAGAATATAAAGGGTTATTTTTGTATTTTTTTTAATATGTATTATTAAAAAAAAATTATTTTAAAAAATGTTGCTACTTTAAATTTACACAGAAGAAAATTTCCAAAATTGCCAGACCTGCCTTAGTATTTCGTCCACAACTTTTACAAATTTTGAGTCCTTAAAAGTGCAATAATTGTTTTGGATTTGTGAGAGTCTAGTGCACATCCTGCTATAGTTTACATTAAACAAATTATGCATGTTTTTAAAAAATTCCACAAAAATGGTCCGTTAAGTTCTCTATCAAACGATGATACCATTGTAAGAATCGGTTCAGCCGTCCAAGAGCAATTACAAATTTCGTAAAGCCAAACAATTCATTTTCTCGCAATTTTATATCCCCATAATAATTTGAAAAAAAAAAAAAGAAACAAGTAAAAGCATTAAGTTTGGTCATGCCGACTCTTATATACCCTCCACCATGGATAGCATGTGACCTCACAAAATAACTCAAACCTAAAGAAAATAACACCGAAAAACACAAAAAAATATAGTAGATGAGAACCGTAGGAATCACAACAAGTTAGATGCTATATATGGGAGCTATATCTAAATATGGACCGATATCGCCCATTTGCAATCCCAAACAACCTGCAACTATAAGAAATATTTGTACCAAATTTTATCAACCTATCTCTATTATTACGGACTGTAGCGTGATTACAACAGGCGGACGGACGGAAGGACTGACGGACATGGCTAAATCGCCTTAGAATTTTACGACGATTAAGAGTATATATACTTTATGGGGTCTCAGATCAATATTTAGAGGTGTTACAAACGGAGTGACAAAATGAAAACATTTAAGAAGTAAATGATAGCGATATCTCATTTTTCCATTTAGCAACATTTTCTAAAGTGACGAAATAAATTGCATTAGTTAATATTTAAAATTCTGCCCTAGTGAAATTGAAACTAAAAATTTCATGTAATTGAGTTGAAATTTGGTGATTTGAGTTTTATTTTTGTCATTCCCCCAAACAACAGTCATTCGCAGACATATCTCACTTCCCTATTTGACTTCCTGACGGCATATTATATACAAAATACCACATTTTGGTTTGAAAGTTTCGACAGTGTTTTATTTGGTTTCCATTTTCATACAGCTCTCATACAAAGTTCAACCTTTATTTGAATATTTGATACAATTTCCATGTTTCGCTACTATGCTGCTTTATTGTGCCTGACTGAAATTATCGACGTATTTAGGTACTTGTTTTTATTTTGTAAAGCTAAATAAATCCAAATTAGTAAAGAGGCTAAAATTATTAAACGAAACATATGCACGCAATTTTGTTGAAGGCATTTATATATCTCACTGCAGTAATGTACAACAAACAACAGTTTAAATAATTAATGCAGCATTAATAATATAAAGACAAACAAAAAATGCCACTGACATTGTTTGAAATATTAAATTATTATTCCTATATTAGGAATGTCATAACTATATACGGTTAAGCCTACACCAATTATCATTATCGTTTTTAAGGTACTTATAATTAAATTTTCTATGAACATCAATATATGTAAAGAGCTGAGTGCACAAGTGACCTATCCCACATGTTCACAAAAATCGAGTTACATCAATGTTCTCATATGTGTAGGTGATTTAACCATGGATCCTAGGTGTATTTAGTGGAAATTCGTTTTAGAGTTATTTAAGCCATTTGAGAGTGTCTGTCTGTATACATACACATAACTCTTGAAATTTAAAGGGTCCGCCATCTAACGTTTTTTTTTCAACTAGTGCTTATTTCGGGAATGGTAACACTTAGCTCATGTCTGATTTGACAGATAATTAGTTTTATCCTTCCGCTGAACGAATATGGTTGTGTATACGCTTGAACAACGCTGGGAGCGATCGACTTACAGAAGATGCCGATTTTGCCAAAAAATCATCTTTTCAGATGAAGCTCATTTTGATCTTGGCGGGTATGTAAACAAGCAAAATTGTCGCATTTGGGGCACAGAAAACCCGCACGCATACATTGAAAAGTCGATACACCCAAAACGAGTCACTGTTTGGTGCGGATTTTGGTCCAGAGGCATAATTGGGCCATTGGGCCATTTTTCTTCGAAAATGAGCATGGAGTGGCCGTTACAGTCAATGGCGATCGTTATCGGGCCATGTTGAATTTTTGTTCACAAAAATTGAAGAGGAGGATATTGGCAACATTTGGTTTCAACAGGACGGCGCTACGTGCCACACAGCTGAAGCTAAACTCGATGTCTTGCGCGATGTTTTAAAAAAAAAAAAGTTATTTGGCGTACCCTTTAGTTTAAAACATACATATCTGAGTCCTAATATTGTATGAGTTAGGCAACTATTGCAGATAAACGAAAATCTAATAATTGCCGCATTGGCCAAAATATATGAAATTATATCATTATATAGATTTTAAAATTAGACAAACCTTTAATTAGCTTTCACTCTGGTGCAAACAGCCAATGCTATACAAATTTTCTATACAATACTTACTCTTTAATTGATATGTAGTCCTCATGTAAGAGGGGCCATTTGGAAGTCCTTGCAAAGTAGCTCTATTATGTGTGTACTATAAATGTCTACGTACATAGGGTCTACGTAAGTCTCGTACACAGAGTTTACTACCCAATTGAAACGCATGATGAGGGCATTTGTAAATAATATCAGCAGACAAACAATCAATCAAATAGCATATGCTTAGATTTGGATGTGTTCTTTTGATGCAACTTATGTACGAGAATGTTACGTTACTAACTACGAAGAATGATTTCCTTAATAACATTGAAAATGATCTAAGTCATTTTACGGTGCAAAATAGAATGTTATAACGAATTAAAAGTTAATGTGAAAGTAATTTTTACGAAACATGTAAACATTAAATTATTTCATACACACACAAGTATGGACTTAGTAAGTTTTTTTAAGTATGCATCGATTTTTTCTGAATGGTCCCATTTTATTCGTGGTCGATCAGACTTTACGATAAAATAATAAAAATTTAATAATAGTGATTTTTTCGACGTTTTTAAGAGGGATTTTTCGCATTATCTTGTAAAATATCTTTAAAACAGCTTATGGGATGAAACAATTTATTAGAAGAAGGTGAAGACGATTTTTTAAGCTTTGCTGAACCAATTAAGTTAACAGGTTCTCGAGTTAGTAGACACTTTGGGGTAAAAACTATACTCTTATTTTTTTCTCAACTTGTTTCACCTTTTGTAAATCACCTGTAAAAGTTGAATTTTATTTTTTGTATTAAAAGTTAGTGTTTTCTTTTCGATTGGAATCACATTTTAATTAGTGAATTACAAAAGAACCAATTAAGCGGAAAACAAGTAAAAGCGTTCGGCCATGCCGAATCTTATATACCTACTACGAAAAAATCTTTGCATATGGAGACAATCATGAAAGGATCCTTTTTATACCCTCACTTTAGTGTGACGAGGGTATATATCATTTGCTACGGAAAAAAGTGTAACACGTCGAAGGAGTGACCTAAGACCCCAAGTATGTTCGGAGGAAATCCGTTTTGGGTCATTTTAAGTCGAATGAGCAATGTCCGTCCGTCTGTCTGTCTGTCTGTCTGTCTGTCTGTCTGTCTGTCTGTCTGTCTGTCTGCTGGCTGGTGCGCACGATAACTCTCGAAAGGAGTAACCGATTGACCTCAAATTTGGTATGTGGTAATATTTTTTTCTATCTCCGGCTAAGTTCGAAGATGGGCCATATTGGTCCACTCCTTCTAGTACCTCCCCCACAAAGGGTTAAAATGTTGTGAAATATTTATTCTTTAGTAACTACTATACTACTTATTCGAATCTTTTGAAATTCCACACATAGTATTAGCTTATTAGTCGTTATCAACTCGAGAAAAATGGGCGAAGTCGCCACGTCCCTTTTGGTACATCCAACACAAATGCACCATTTTGCACCAAAAGTTAGCAGCTTATAACATTAATAAGAGTGTATAAAAATACTTCAAATTTTGTACAGTATTATGCTTTTATATTGCCTACAGTCCAGGGAAAAATGGGTGTTGTTGTCACGCCCCTTTTGGTACCTCCCACACAAAGGTACCTTTTTGCACCAAAGGTTAACAGTTTATAACATTAAAACCAGTGTATAAAAATACTTGAAATTTTGTACAGTGTAATGTTTTTATAGTGTCTATAGCCCTGTGAAAAATGGGCGTTATTGCCACGCCCCGTTTTGTACCTCCCACACAAAATGGCCAAATCATACCACAATTTAATGTCTCATAACGTTTATACCAGTGCACATAAATGCTTATAAGTCTAATGTTCAGCAAAAAAAAGGTGTATTTGATAAACCCCTTCTGGTACCTCCCACACAAATTGACAGAATAATTCGAGTAATATTCAATATTACATTACTCACAAAGTGAGGGTATACCTTAGTCGGTTTACCCGACTGAAACTTTCTTACTTGTTGTTTAAGCAAATTATTAAAAAAAGCAGTAAGGAAAGTCAGAAAGTCGGGCGGGACCAACTATATAATATCCTACACCTCCCTTACAATGAGAAAATGGTCATTGCGATAAGAATTTGGCAGTGCTTATACAGGGTTGTCCATATTCGACGGACCCATCTGGCAACGCCATAACTTTTGACAGAGATGTCAGATCGCTTAATGACATACCGCGTTTGAAGCGTCAGTCCAAGCAGATTTTTACCATGGAACAATACACGCCACGCGAGCGCTCTGAAATAGTTGAAATTTACATTCAACAGAAGAAGTCAAGTCAACGTGCTTTTAAAATATTAAAAAATGTGAGAAGTGCGCCTTCTAAGAACACCATTAAGCGTTTATACGAAAAATTTTCGACTGGTGAGGCTCTTTCTAATCCGAAGAGGCCAAATAAAAGTCGACCAAGGCGATCGGCCGAGAATATCGCTGCCGTACGAGCCAGTGTTGAGAGGTCCCCAAGAACATCCCAAAAACGCCGTTCTCAGCAGTTGGGCATGGCTCGGTCCACTTTACAACGGATTATTCGCGTTGATTTGCATTTGTTCCCGTACAAAATTCAATTGACGCAAAGATTGTTGCCTGCGGACAAGCCTCGTCGATTGGAATGGGCCCAACGAGTCCGTGGGTCCGTCGAATATGGGCAACCCTGTACATGTAATAAGAAAACTCTCTCTGCCGACTACACTACGCAAAAAAAAAATTTTGTGTCCTAGACCTAAAAATTATTTTTTTATATAGATTGTGGCATACTGTTATATAAAATCAAATCCAAAAATTTTTTATGGATAAATTTTTTTTTAAAAAATTTTTTATTAAAAATACTAATGTCGTCGAAGGTACCCTTAGTATTTGCACTATAATTGGAGTATATGCCCGATCAGGTCGACTTATACGTTAAATTGAAGCTATTATTGTGGGCTACCAATGTTGGAAATGTCTCCTTCACTTAAAAACAGTGGTTTAGTAACAGTCATTAAACAAATTGGAAAAAGCAGATTTTTTTCAAAAAAAAAATACAAATTTTCTTGGACGAAAAAAAACATAAAAAATAGAAAAAAATCGAAAAAAAATATTTTATTCCATTTTTTTTAAAGTTTGCATCCTAGCGAAGAAAATAATGCCTAAAATCTATGAATAAAGGTACAAATTATAACCTTTTTGGTAGAGGTAAGAGAATTTCGAAAAAACGTTTTTTTAATTTCTGTTAAAATAGCGATTTTATTTGTTACTTTTATTTACATTATGTGCATTTGAGTTTATTTACATGTACAAGTTTCATTAGAAGTAATTGTGAGTTCTTTGTTGACGTTTGAAGATTTCGGAATCGGTTTCTCTAATGAGGAACCAAATATAATCTCCCATCATTATTTCATCCCAGTGCCCTTGGTGACGGCGCTCGATGGACTTCATTTCTTGGTAAAACCTTTCCCAATGTTCGTCGCTTACGTCGCCAAGATTCTCGGGGAAAAAGTTTAAATGAGAATGCAAGAAATGAATTTTGAGGGACATATTTACACCTGTTGGAATACATAGAGCGAAAAATAAGTTAGAAGAATGCATACATATGTGTTATATACATAAATATAGCAAAATATATTTCTTACTAATTTTTTCATAATTTTTTAACAAATCATTAATCATTGTTTCATATTTCGCTTTTATTGGATCCAAGGAAATTTGAAACTACAAGCTTAAACGACCTACTGCTGCAATTTCATCCGACGTCAAATGGGTAAAAATAAAACAAGAGTGCCAACATTTTTTGGAAGGTCAAGATTTTTTTTGAAATTTGTTAATAATCTGGTTGAGAATTTGAAAAAAATAAAACAATTTGAAGCGTTTAGCACAATTTTAATTTTTTCGCGAGATATGACCTATTAAATTTTTCCGAGTGTGTTTTTCTCTGGAAATATTGAACGGATTCGACTGAAATTTTTGCAGTTAGATCTTAAACAACTCAAATCTAAATATATCATGACTTTAATTACCAAATGACCATATGAAAACCAGTAAGGAAAGGTAGAAAGTCGGGCGGGGCCGACTATATAATACCCTACACCTCCCTAACAATGCGATAAGGGTCATTGCGATAATAATTTGGAATAATTGGTAAATAGGTAGGAACATATTATCTAATTCTAAACGGATAATCGTTAAATTTAGCAATATTCGTTCCTAAATTGGGAAACATCTTTCTTGAAAATTTAAATGATCGGAAGTAAAGTACAACTTATATAGCGCTTTGACACCAAATCAGGAGGAACATATATATATCCGATCAGACACTGATCGGATATAAAATAACATTTTTACAGGGCTTACATGTCAAATCGGGGTAACTTATATATGGGGGCTATATCTAAATCTGAACCGATTTCTTCCAAATTTAAAAGTGTTCATTCATATAATACGAAACCTTTTTCTGCCGAATTTCATACTGATCGGATATAAAATGCAGTTTTTACAGCGCTTACATATCAAATCGGGGGTAACATATATATGGGGCTATATCTAAATCTGAACTGATTTTCTCCAAATTTGGCAGTATTCCTTCATGTAATAAGAAACCTCTTTCTGCCGAATTTCATACTAATCGGATATAAAATAAAGTTTTTACAGCGCTTACGTGTCAAATCTGGGCTAACATACAATAAGAGACCTCTTTCTGCCGAATTTCGCACTGATCGGATATAAAATACAGTTTCTACAGAGCTTACATGTCAAATCGGGGTTACATATATATGGGGGCTATATCTAAATCTGAACCGTTTTACTCCGAATTTAGCAGTATTCCCTTATGTAATAAGAAACCTCTTTCTGCCGAATTTCGTACTGATCGGATATAAAATAAAGTTTTTACAGCGCTTACATGTCAAATCGGGAGTAACATATATATGGGGGCTATATCTAAATCTGAACCGATTTCGTTTCGTCGCGATCGGACCATAATTGCGACCTGTACTTTGATTACAAGAATACATGCACAGACGGACAGACAGACGGACATAGCTAAATCAACTCAGAAAGTGATTCTAAGTCGATCGGTATAATAAACGATGGGTCTATTTCTTCTCCTTTTGTGTGTTACAAACAAATGCACAAAGTTATAATACCCTGTACCTCAGTGTGGTTTAGGGTATAAATATTGCAAAATATTTTTTGCATATGCAAATAATTTCACTTTCTGGAGCAGTGATTTGAAATATTGTATGTTTAGAATGCGTCCTATTTTGACGTCCACCAGAATCAGATAAAACATAGATCGCGCTTTGTAAAAAGTTGCAGCAAATTTACGGACACTGCATTTTTGAAAATATTTTTGGTTCGTTTTAGAGGTGGTTTTTAAAGGTTTATACCTTGAAATAAAGCTTAAGGTGTTGTTTGTATTACCAGAATCGCAAATTTATACTTCCACCGCACAAATAGTCCAGTCAATAACGCATTTTCCAAAATCATTGCATTTAACACAAAAAGTTGTAAAATTGGCTCTTAGTGGGTGAAGAAAACATATATTAGGAAGCAAGGTATGAAAGTGACTTTTCTCACGTCTCTTTTGTCGTTGATTTTGTACAGATTGATTAAGAATTGACGGAGATATTGCAATTTATATATCCATAGTTTGGAGGCTCGCGACAGTGAGAACTTGATCCGCCGAAAAAAAATAATGCGTTTTTGGACTCACAACTAATGGATTTACCTATTGTGTAAATTTGACACAATTGGTAAGGTCCTTGAGGTCCCGTAATCATGAACCAAAAATATTTTCAAAAACGGCAGTGTCCGTAAATTTGCTGTAACTTTCTACAAAGCGCGATCTACCAAAATGTTTTATCTGGTTCTGGTGGACGTCAAAATAGGACGCATTCTAAACATAAAATATTTCAAATCACTGCTCCAGAAAGTGAAATTATTCGCTATGCAAAAAATATTTTGCAATATTTTTCATATGCTCATTAAAGTTCATGATATATTTAGATTTTAGGAAGTGTTTCAGACCTAACTGGAGAAACTTCAGTCGAATCCGTTCAATATTTTCAGAGAAAATTGCAGTTTTCTAAACGCACTCGGAAAAATTTAATAGGTCATATATCGCGAAATTTTTGCTAAACGGTTCAAATTATTCTATTTTTTTTCAAATTCTCAACAAGATTATTAACAAATTTCAAAAAAATCTTGACCTTCCAAAAAAGTTGACACACTTGTTTTATTTTTACCCAAATAGATTCTAAATTCACATCTTTCATCAGTTTCCTTATTTTTGGTCCATCAAAAACTCCTTCTTCGATTTTTTTTGAAAAGAAATACTTTTAAATAAACTTTTTAAATATGAGAGTGAATTGCCATCTTTCCTTAAGGCTTTTAAAGAGCCCCAGCTTAATATGCAGTTGTGGCAAAACAATGTTTTCTTTTTGGACGAGAGGTGTGTATTTTATGTTGTTTTCGCCCAATGTAATGTCATTTCTTGTTGGCCATTTCTTTCTTCTGTAATGATCTTCGCGAGCTCGGCTATCCCAGAGGCATAAAAACAGCAATATTTAGTATATCCGCCTTGCATTCCACATAACATTCCACATAACATCCCAACTACTTTTAAATCGCAACAAATTTTCCAGTCATGTTCATATTTTATGTATTTTATCAATTTAGCCATTGTTTCGTTTGATTCCTTAGTGTTGACGGCATGCGCAATGGGAATCGACGGTTTCTGATTTCCGTTGTGCAAAAGTACTGCTTTCAAACTTTTTTTTACTGCTGTCAACAAATAACCGCCATTCTTTAGAATTGTATGTTTGATTAAGTTCCTCGAACAATCCGGTAATGTTCTTGCAAAGGCATATGTTATCAGCAGTTGTATAAAATTGTTTTAAGGTATATCACGGACTCTATAATATGATATGTTAACATCTGCGGCCAAAATATTGTACTGTTTCATCCGAGATGCCTTATATTTGGTCAGTTCCAAATCTTGCACATATATTTCCTAATATTGCACATATATTTCTTCTATTATGTTACTAAACTCAAGTCGATTTTTTTTAATTACATATTTTCCGCAGATGTTGCAGAAATTGTCGGGATCATTTACACATTGAAAAGTCCTTTGCTTTTTACTCATACTTCGAATTATAACTTTATAATATTTTTCAGAAAATCGACTTATCTCTTTAAGGCCCTGAATTACACTAATTTATTAATAAGTAATTTCATTCATAAATTCCGGATTTAAGGTACATAAGTTGCAATACTTGTAGCTGACATATAGTTTGCTTCGAACGTAGAAACCCAGTACATATAATTTCACTACCTGTATATACTACTCGGATGTCCATGCCCCTAAAAGGCGCAACTGAATGGAAACCTCATAAATAAAAAACCACAAATATTGTTGAATGACCCTCTACCTGGGCGGATCTCATCCAATTAAGCTCTCACATTGCATATCATGTTTTATGAAGGGCGACGAACGGCCATAAAACCTCGTCCTCTCAATAATTTTATAATGGCAGACATCAATCCTCATAAAATAAAATGCAAGTGCAATGTCTCTCATATGTCTCTCTCACATATGGCGAATTCAATATAAGAAGAAACATCATTTAAAAACGAAAAAATATGAAACAAGATTTTTTGGATTTCCCTAACATTTACAAAATGGCTCATAACTTTTACATCTATCCATAGATTTTTTCAAATAGACAGTGTTTTCTTTGTTAGCATGCTGGCTTTTTAAAAATGTGATAAAAAATTTTAATAAAATAATAAAATTTAGATTTTTTTTTCTATTTTTTATGTTTCTTTTTTGTACCAGGAAAAAGTGTTTAAAAAAAATAATTTTTTCTCATATTTTTGACGACTGTTACTAAACAAAAGTTTCTACGTGAAAGCAATATTTGCCCTCGTAATTCCCTTTAATTTGAGGCATAACACGGCTCAATCAGGCTTATACTTGAAAAATTATGGTCCAAATACTGAATGTAATTTCCATGAAAGCTTGAATTAAAAAAAAAAAATTACCATAAAAATTTTTTAAATATTTTTTTCGAGTTTGTGACACCTAATTGCACCAGAAACTGTTATCCACATCCCTTGGACAAAAATTTTGTTGCATAGTGCTATCGTACTGATCGGATATAAAATACGGTTTATACAGCGCTTACATGTCAAATCGGGTGAAACATATATGTATATGGGGGCTTTATCTAAATCTGAGCTGAATTTCCCCGAATTTGGCAGAGTTCATTCATGTAATAAGAGAACTCTCTCTGCCAAATTTCTCTGATACAAAATACAGTTTCTACAGCACTTACATGTCGAATCGGGTATAACTAATATATGGGGCTATATCTAAATCTGAACCGATTTGATTGATTTCAATAGGGTTCGTGCTTGGGCCAAAAAAGAGCACTGTGCTTAATTTCATCACAATCGGACCATAAATACGGCCTGTACTTTGATTACAACGATACATTTACAGACGGGCGGACGGACAGACGGACATGGTTAAATCGACTCAGGAAGTGATTCCAAGTCGATCGGTATAATAAACGATGGGTCTATCTCTTCTACTTCTGGGTGTTACAAACAAATGCACAAACTCATAATACCCTGGACCACAGTATTGTGTAGGGTATAAAAACGAACGCTGAAAAATGTGGTATTTATGGCTTAAATTAGAATATTTGAGAAATATATCTACACGGGACCACAACAATATAAACAAGTAAAAGTGTTAAGTTTGGCCATGCCGAATCTTATACACCCTCCACCATGGATTGCATTCAATTTTGATTACTGGAAAAATCTTTGGATATGGAGGGAATTATGAAACGATCTTTTTTGATTATTAAAAAAAGAACGCGGCAATTTTTAGGCCTCAAATTCTTTAGCCAAACTCCTCAACCGAAAAATGTGATATTTATGAATTAGAATAGTTTTTTTTGACAGCTACGGGACTACAACAAAATAAAATTTTATTTTTATAAATTTTATTGATATGAATTCTTGCCAAAATAGAATATAAATTGCAAAGTTTCAGCAAAATTTCTTAGAAAATGTGGTGTTTATGGCATAAATAAGACTTTTTGGGAGCGATATCTGTAGGTGGACTATAACAAATTATGAACTGATTAAAAAAAATTTTACTGCGATGAATTATTGTCTTAATTAAATACAAACTGCAAATATTCAGTTAAAATGCTTAGAAAATATGGTATTTATGGCTAAATACGTATATTTTGGGGCGACCTCTATAGGCTGACTATAAAAAAATATGAACAAATTTGTAAATTTTTGCAGTGATGAATTCTTGGCAACATAGAATACTAACTGCAAAGATTCCGTAAATTGCTTTAAAAATGTGGTATTATGGCTCAAAAACTGTATTTTGGAGCGACCTCTATAGGGAAGCTATATGAAAACATTGACCGATATGGCCCATTTGCAATCCCAAACAACTGCACCTATAAGAAATATTTATACCAAATATGATTAACCTAGCTCTATTATTACGGACTGTAGTGTGATTACAACTGACGGACGGACGGAGAGACGGACATGGCTAAATCGTCTTAGAATTTTATATACTTTATGGGGTCTCAGATCAATATTTAGAGGTGTTACAAACAATGATTCCAATGGATGGGATTAGTAGATATTATTTTTTTACCAAAATGCTAATATTATAAACATTTATATGATATGAGCTGCAAACATTTGATAAAAAATTGATCTGAGACCCCATAAAGTATATGTATATATTATTAATCGTCGTAAAATTCTAAGACGATTTAGCCATCTCCGTCTGTCCGTCCGTCTTTTGTAATCACGCTACAATCTATAATACTTGGCTAGGTGGCTGAAATTTTTTACATATACTTCTTATATCTGCAGGTATGTTGGGATTGAAAATGGGCAATATCGGTCCAATTTTGGATATCTCCCCGATTTGACTTCCTAACGTCATAGAGACCACAAATGTCAACTGGTCGGGCTGAAAATTGGTAACTGGTGTTTATTTATAGCCAGTACCCTGCACACGAACAACGGTAGTCATAGGTTGATGTTTTGATACAGCCCCCAAACAAAGGTCCCTCTATTTGACTTCGTAACGCCACAAAAACCTTAAATTTCAACGAATTGGGCTGATATGTGGTTTAATGAGTTTATTAGTACCCGTAACCATTCACATGCGATCCATGGTGGAGGGTATATAAGATTCGACATGGCCGAACATAACGCTTTTACGTGTTTATTTTGTTTCCTTTACCAATCATAAACTTAAAATAATTGTTTTTTTCTTTTAACAAAAGTACTTATACTCTTTTCCAAAATAATCTCTGACCACATTAATAAACTCATGTACGTGGTAAATTCATATGTTGGGTCAGTATGAATGATTTCAATATTACCGTTTTACATGTTAAATAAATATTCGAAGCAACTACAAACTATGAAATAGGCCCGGTTAAATACCAGAATATGTGTTGGCAAAATATATACCTGTGTGTGTGTGTATCTACAGTATGGGCTGTGGTCGAATGTGAATGTGTGAATGCTTGTGCTAACAAGCCACATATGCTTGAGGCTCTGTTGTTTGGCAGGAATCAAATTATGAAGGCGTTATATGAAATTAAGTTAAGTGACCCCGCCTCCATCAAGAAAATAGCTTGTATGTGTGCGTGTGTTTCCGGTTGTTTGTTTCCTGCAGTGGGGTCAAGCTACTTGGGCAGTAAGGAATAGTGGGGGAAGTTCACATGTCTATCTATTGAAATCTAACGAATGTGATATAAGAGTCAATGAGCCAAATTTAAAATTGTAATATGTTATTAATTATTGAGTTGCCAATATTTTCACAAAAATTGCTTGTCTCTTAACTGTGTGCTCTTTTACAGACGCTATGTACTCATATCGTAAAAGTGAACCAACCATAAAAATTCAAGTGACCACGCACATTTTTATTGTTCATTCATTGCCGGTGTTTTCGTATTTCGGTTGGGGCAATTAACATGTTACAACTGTTGGCAGGTGGTGTGGTGTGGCGTCTGTGTGTGTTCAAACATTCGAGTGTAAATATTGTACATATGTCAACAGTACATACTGGTACTAGACCAGATATACATTTGTTATAACATTTCTGTATGTCGACGTGTGAGTGTATTGTGTGTTTGACAAGCAATAATATTAATTCGTTATCTACAAAATGTATGGCGGCAAAAACGGAAACTTTTGTGTGCATAAAGTTTTCATTTCATTGTAATTTAATGTGGTCTAATGTTTCAAGTTACCTCTTTGCCAAAGATTTAAATTAAAATTTGGCTTATTGCCATAAAAGCAACCACAAACTGCGAACGAAACGATGGACGGGCGGACGGTCATACTAGCTTATACGTAGAAGGCATACAGCCACTATCACCATAGCCACCACAAGCTAGGAGTAAGCGGTGCTGGTAAAAACTATAATTGCAGTAACCCAGTAAACTATGAAGGTTGTCTATATGCGCCATACCACTGGGTAACAGTGTTAGCGTTTTTAATAAACTGCAACGATTCAGTTAAAATGCTTCGAAAATGTGGTATTTATGGCTTAAATACATATATTTTGGAGCGACAACTATAGGGTGACTATAACGAAATATGAACCGATTTGTGAAATTTAGGATGTGATGAAATCTTGTCAAAATAGTATACAATGTGGTATCTATGGCTCAAAACCCGTATTTTGGGGCGACCTCTATATGGGAGCTATATCAAAACATTAACCGATATGGCCCATTTGCAATCCCAAACAACCTGCAACTACCTTGCTCTATTATTACGGACGGACAGGTGGACGGACATGGCTAGATCGTCTTAGAATTTTAAGACGATTAAAAATATTTACTTTATGGGGTTTATATCAATATTTAGAGGTGTTACGAACGGAGTAACAAATTAAATATATCCCCATCCTATGGTGGAGAGTATAAAAACAAGTAAGCGTTAAGTTCGACCATGCCAAATCTCCACCATGGATAGCAGGTGAATGGTTTCGGGCACAATTAAAGTCATATTACCAAATTTCACCCGATTCGTTGAAATTTGTGGTTTTTGTTGCGTTAAGAAATAAAATCTAAATGGGCCTTTGTATGGGGGCTATATCAAAACCGTTGTTCGTGTGTGTTGTCCGGGTATAAGTATAAGTGGTCCCTTTGTGTGAGATGTAACAAAAGGGGCGGGGCTACTTCGCCATATTTCTAAAGCCGATAGTGACAGATAAACTATTACTATGTGTAGAATTACAGAAGATTCGGATAAGTAATATAGAAGTTATTATACCCTCACTTTAGTGTGACGAGGGTATATATCATTTGCTACGGAAAAAAGTGTAACACGTCGAAGGAGTGACCTAAGACCCCAAGTATGTTCGGAGGAAATCCGTTTTGGGTCATTTTAAGTCGAATGAGCAATGTCCGTCCGTCTGTCTGTCTGTCTGTCTGTCTGTCTGTTGGCTGGTGCGCACGATAACTCTCGAAAGGAGTAACCGATTGACCTCAAATTTGGTATGTGGTAATATTTTTTTCTATCTCCGGCTAAGTTCGAAGATGGGCCATATTGGTCCACTCCTACTAGTACCTCCCCCACGAAGGGTTAAAATGTTGTGAAATATTGATTCTTTAATAACTGCTATACTACTTATTCGAATCTTTTGAAATTCCACACATAGTATTAGCTTATTAGTCGCTATCAACTCGAGAAAAATGGGCGAAGTTGCCACGTCCCTTTTGGTACCTCCCACACAAATGCACCATTTTGCAACAAAAGTTAACAGCTTATAACATTAATAACAGTGTATAAAAATACTTGATATTTTGTACAGTATTATGCTTTTATATTGCCTACAGTCCAGGGAAAAATGGGTGTTCTTGCCACGCACCTTTTGGTACCTCCCACACAAAGATACTTTTTTGCACCAAAAGTTAACAGCTTATAACATTAAAACCAGTGTATAAAAATACTTGAAATTTTGTACAGTGTAATGTTTTTATAGTGTCTATAGCCCTGTGAAAAATGGGCGTTATTGCCACGCCCCTTTTTGTACCTCCCACACAAAATGCCCAAATCATACCACAATTTAATATCTCATAACGTTTTTACCAGTACACATAAATTCTTATAAGTCGGCACAGTGCAATGAATTTAAAGTATCTAATGTTCAGCGAAAAAAAGGTGTATTTGATAAACCCCTTCTGGTATCTCCCACACAAATTGACAGAATAATTCGAGTAATATTCAATATTACATTACTCACAAAGTGAGGGTATACCTTAGTCGGTTTACCCGACTGAAACTTTCTTACTTGTTGGAGCATCAATATTTCGCTGATGCAAAAAGGTGAACACCAATTTCCCGAGTCTCCAGAATCACTCAATGAAGGCATCATATTCACTTAAGTCAAATCCACTTCAAATAATATCTAAATTAACACTATTGAACGAGTTCTGTTGTGAACTACAAATCGATATTCTGAATTCAAATTGAAACGGAGTTATTATTTTCAATACGTGAGTTCTGAATTTAAATTTGAAAATCTTAATTTATATTTCGGTTCTGCGAAACGAAATATTAGACAACTACAATTCTCGTTTACGACGACTGAAATTTCGCTTACGCGAAATAAGTTTCTGTAACAACAAATGAAATTTCAGTTCCGGCAAACGAGAATTGTAATTGTCTAATATTTCGTTTCTTTGCGTGTACGTCTGAATTTCAAATGGAAATTCTGATTTTCAATGGATGAGTTCAGAATTTCAAATCAAACCAGTAAGGAAAGGCTAAAGTCGGGCGGGGCCGACTATATAATACCCTACACCACTCTCGTAATATTGAATAACTCTGATATATATATTTTGTAATTCATGTATAAATTGTTTACATAAATTTACTTTTGGGACATTTTATACTTAAATAATACCCTGTACCACAGTGTGGTGTAGGGTATAAAAAGGATTGGATCTAAGGTGCCAAATCGGATGAAACATATATATGGGAGCTATAGCTAAATCTTTAACGATTTTCTTCAAATTCAGCAATGTTGGTTCATGGATCAAGAAACTCTACCATTCTAAATTTCAAAACGATTGGATGTAAAATACAGCTTCTATAGAACTAAAGGGCCAAATCGGACGAAACATATATATGGGAGCTATAGCTAAATCTTAACCGATTTTCTTCAAATTCGGTAGTGTTGGTTCATGGATCAAGAAACTCTACCATTCTAAATTTCAAAAGGATTGGGTGTAAAATACAGCTTCTATAGGACTAAAGGGCCAAATCGGACGAAATATATATATGGGAGCTATATCTAAATCTGAACCGATTTCAACCAAATTCAAGAGCGATCTTAACAGCTGCGAAATACTCTAAACTGCAAAATTTCAGAACGATCGGAGTGAAATTGCGACCTGTAGTCGACGAACAACTTAACATGGACAGACGGACGGACGGACGGACATGCTTATATCGACTCAGCTAGTGATTCTGAGTCGATCGGTATACTTTAAGGTGGGTCTAGCTGTGTTATGAATTTCAAAAGGAAATTTTGAATTTCAAATGACGAGTTGTGAACTACAAATTAATATTCTGTACTTAAATTGACGTGTTTCGAAATTGGAAATTGCGATTTTCATTTGATGAGTTTTGAATTCTTAAAATAGACAATCTTCATATCAATAGACGAGGTCTGAATAAAAAGTTATTGTGATAATAATTTGGAATACTTGGTTTTGTTTTAGATAAGAAACTACTTACAATACATATATATATATATATATATATATATCGGGGCTATATCTAAATCTAAACCGAGGTAAATATTTATAAGGACTTTATTTAAATTCGAATCGACTTCCCCAAATTTGGTAGCGTTCATTCATGATCTATGTAACCGATTTTTGCCAAATTTGTTACTGATCGCAATTTCTGAAGCGCACAGAAAGAAAAATGTCATACAAAATTCATGTAAAAATTCTTATTTGTAGCCGAAATCATACTTAAAATGTTCGTACTTATTTTTTCTTAAACTAAGTACACGCTGAAAAAAATCGATTGGTGTCTATCGAAACTGCAGTCAATTCTACCAAGCAATTAAAACTCTCTACCAATTTTTGTATTTGTTTCTATTACTTTCTTGGAATAGACAGAAAGTAAATGGAACATATGGTCTCAAACCAAAAAAATAAATTCTGACTGAAAATCAATTCTGTAGAATATTGTCCCAAACATATTCGGCTTGAAACATACATATATATGTTTAGGGTACAATTTGAACATATAATATTGGGTACACACAACAATTATATATTTGGAAAGACATTGTTCTAAACAAATCTTTGTTTACATAGCAATATGTTTTTATTTGGGACTATTATTTCTGAAGCAAACATTTATTTGCATTTCATTACAAAATTCTCCAGAAAGATGCATTTCGTTGTTATCGGATATAAAATACAACTTCTATGAATCTCTATACTATAGAGAATCTATAGCGTCCTTAGATATATGTGGGTCACAATATTTAATATCGACCTATGTAATATTTATGGCTAAAATGTTTATAAGCAGTTACAAATAGGTAAAATAAGATTTCGCTATTATTAAAAAAAATGTATGGGCATTTTAATTTTTGAAAACATTACAAAAAAATAGCTTTTGTGTTTTACGAAATTTGTAATTACTCTCAAACGGCTGAACTGATTTTCGCAAAGTTTACTTTGTTTTAAAGAGGACACATTTTTTTAAAAATTCTTGAAAAAAAAATTTACGGACGTTTTTTTTAAAAAACCTTTGATTAACTGAATACATATTTGCTAAAATCCCGATATCGAAAATTTCTCACATAGGCAGTTATTACTGAAAACCACCAATATATGGGCCTCATAGGGCACTCCGTAAAATTTTTAAAATTATTTAATTATACCCTCACATTAGTGTGACGAGGGTATATATCATTTGCTACGAAAAAAAGTGTAACACATCGAAGGAGTGATCTAAGACCCTAAGTATGTTCGGCGGATATTCGTTTTGGGTCATTTTATGTCGAATGAGCAATGTCCGTCCGTCTGTCTGTCTGTCTATCTGTCTGTGCGTCTGTCTGTCTGCTGGCTGGTGCGCACGATAACTCTCGAAAGGAGTAACCGATTGACTTCAAATTTGGTACGTGGTAATATTTTTTTCTATCTCCGGCTAAGTTCGAAGATGGGCCATATTGGTTCACTCCTGCTAGTACCTCCCCCACAAAGTGTTGAAATGTTGTGAAATATTGAATCTTTAATAACTGCTATACTACTTATTCGAATCTTCTGAAATTCCACACATAGCATTAGTTTATTAGTCGCTATCAACTCGAGAAAAATGGGCCATGTTGCTACGCCCCTTTTGGTACCTCTTACACAAAGGTACCATTTTGCACCAAAATATAACCGCTTATAACATTAATACCAGTGTATAAAAGCACTTGAAATTTTGTACAGTGTAATGCTTTTATAGTGTTTTTTGCACTGTGAAAAATGGGCGCTATTGCCACGCCCCTTTTTGAACCTCCCACACAAAGGTACCATTTTGCACAAAAAGTTAAGAGCTCACAGCATGAGTACCAATGCACGAAAATGCAACAACATTTTGCACAGTGTAACGCTTTTGAAGTCCCTATATCCCTGTAAAAAATGGCCGTTATCACCCCGCCCCTTTTTGTACCTCCCACACAAAATGGCCAAATCATATCTCATAACGTTAATATACCAGTCCAAAAAACGCTTATAATTCGACGCAGTGCAATGTATTTAAAGAATCTACTATTCAGAGAAAAATAGGTGTATTTGTTAAAAACATTCTGGTACCTCCCATACAAATTGACAGAATAATTCGTTTAATATTCCATATTACATTACTCACAAAGTGAGGGGTATACCTTAGTCGGTTTACCCGACTGAAACTTTCTTACTTGTTTTTATTATTAACCTGAGAATTTTTTATTCAAAAGGCTCAATCCCTTATAGCAACTGTTTTTGTTGGGTATATAACACCAACAACAACAATATCCATTAGCTTCAGCAGTACGTTACCGATTTTGTGGCCCTTCGCTGAGAATCCTGTGCTCTGCACATATTTTGCCGGGTGCACTCGTACTACATGGAGCAGTTAATGTATTTAAGCTCATTTCAAATAATACACATGTACTGTGCACGACACTGCTCCTTGTTTTTAGACACTTTTTCCGAGTGCACCAGCCAGAGTCACAGCTCCGGAAAGATTCTGTCCGGGAGTAGCTACGTTGGAAAACGATGCATTGTGCCAATGGGGAGGGTTGAACGGTGGATAGTAGTGAACACCTCAACAATGCTGTGCATGCATAACATTTGCTAATTGAATATGTACATGATCATACTTGTCGTCGTCGTCGTTGACGTCGGTGGTCCTCCCCTCATGGTCGTACTCAAAATGGTAGGCAGCAAAAGTTATTTGGCACTAGGCCAAAAACCCTTTGTTGTACTTGTTTGTTTGGCCCCCCTTTTCCGTTTTCTCGAGTTCCTTGTGGGAAACTCATATAACACAATTCACAACATTATTTTAACTAAACAATAAGTAAAACTGCAATAGTTTGTTGGCCAGATAGCCAAGAGGAGTAGGCACTCCCTCGCACCAGTCCCCCCTATAAACATTTATAGAACATTGAATAGGGTGTTCGAGAACATTGAATTTAAAAAAAAACAACTCCGGTTCTTGATATAGATTTTGGGGGAAAACAAGACATTAAATTATGTCGGTTTAAAACATGTAGCTCTGGTTACCAGCATTTAATAATATAAAAGTTTTGTAAACTATTGCCAATGATTTCTCGGGTTTTAGACTACGATCATGCCTAGAGTTAACTAGACAATTTTTGCTGTTTGATTTATAGGCAATTTCCATTTTTTTCAAAAACTTAATACATACTGTAATAAAGCATTTTGATGAAAATATTTTGTTCTTGGTTTGTTTATAACAATAATATGGAACAATATGTAAATCAAAAAGTTTACAATTGATTTGCTCATTGATTTTTATTTTCGTTCAAATTATCAGACCTTGATCTTCAAGATCAAGGACTTGTTATTCATTATAGTCAGCGGACCTAAAGTGTAACATATTGAGTTAGTGACCAAAGACCTTTAATATCTAGTACCATCTGCAATATTCTGGTTTCTTCTCTAAAATCATATCATTTCCTAACAATATGCGACTACATGTTTCCAATTGGATGGCAATTTATTATACACACACTATAGTGGGTAAGGAAACATGATTTTATGTGGTATAAAAGTATAACATTTTTTCGAGAAAATGCGAGGAATTGACACACTCCTTTCTGTACCTCTCACACAGCGGGATCATTTTGACTCCACACTAAAGGTCCATATCGTACAAAAATTTAGTAACACACCAGTAAGGAAGGACTAAAGCCAGGCGGGCCGACTAAATTATAAATGCTTAAAGTTCAGACAGATTAACTGAAAAATTTATTCTCCAGAGCGTCAAGAACTGACATCGGTGGTGATTCTATGCCGATCGGTATAATAAACATTGGGGCTATCTCTTCTCTTTTTAGGCTTTACAAAGAAATGAACAAAATCATAATATGCTGTTCAATAGAGTCGTGTCGGATATAATAACATTAATACTAGTACATAGAAAATATATAATAATTCGCTACAGTACAGTGTTTATGAAGTACCTACTATTCAGAGCTAAGTAATCGTACAACTCACACAAATTCATGCGAAAATAATTTCTATCGGAAAGAATAAAACTTCTGGGACAACTGTCTACAAATATTCATATTTATACCCTACAGCACTGTGGTACAAGGTATAATAAGTATATTTGTAAGGGCTAACTAGAGCTGAGACTCACTAGCTGATTCAATTTAATCGTGTCCCTCCTTCTGTCCCTCTTAAGTTGTTTGCAAAGCACATGTCGCGTATTCACCCAGATCTGGGACCTGGGACGAGGCGGGCCAAATGTGTAACACATCGAAGGAGTATGTTCGGCAGAAATCCATTTTAGGAAATTTTAAGGCATTTGAGCAATGTCCTTCCTTCAGTCTGTCTGGCTGGAGCACACGATAACTCTCGAAAGGGTAACGAATTGACCTGACATTTTATATGTAATAATATTTGTTTCCATGTTAAACAGTAGTACCTCCACCACAAAGGGTTACAATTTAGTGAAATATTAATTCTCAACTAGCTTCTATACTACTTATCCGAATCACATAGTAATAGTTTATCCGTGGCTATCACATTGAGAAAAATGGGTGAAGTGTACCCCCCCCCCCCTTTTGTACCACCAACACAATACCATTAATTCCAGTGTATATAAATAAATGAATTTTTGTGCTTTAATAGTACCCACAGTCCGGTAAAAAACTGGGCATTATTTCCACACCCCTATTGGTACCTCCCACACAAATGAACTGTTTTGCACCAAAGGTTAACTGCTTATAACTTTAATACCAGTGCATTCTTAAAAGTTATTAAATGCAATTTAAAATGAAAATAATTTATTTAAAACAAAAATAATAGATTACAAATATTTTTTGGGTGAGGGGATTTCTATGTCGGTTTACCCGACTGAACTTTCTTTCTTGTTATTCTCCCACCTTAGAGAGGAGGGTACATATCATTTGCTACGAGCTAAAAGTGTAACACATCGAAGGAGTGACCTAAGACACCAAGAATTTTTGGCGGAAATTCGATTTGGGTAATTTTAAGTCATTTAAGCATATGGTACCTTTTGGTACCTCCCACACAAATGGACTATTTTCCAACAAAAGATAACAGCATAATCTTTAATACCAGTACATACATTAGAGTTCTTAAATGCAATTTAATTATTTTTTTATTTATATGAATTACAATGCAAAATAAATTTATATTTGAATTTCACGGACCAGGGAAAAGTCCTGTTACAATGACCCCGTTTTGGGAATCGAACCCACGACCCCAAAACACATAGGCGAGCATACTACCTACTCACCTACTACATTTTAAATTTATAATTATTTAATTAAAACAAGTAAGAAAGTTCAGTCGGGTAAACCGACTTATGACTCCCCTTACCTTGAGTCCCAAAAAATATTAGTATATTTATTTATTATACCCTCACTTTAGTGTGACGAGGGTATATATCATTTGCTACGGAAAAAAGTGTAACACGTCGAAGGAGTGACCTAAGACCCCAAGTATGTTCGGAGGAAATCCGTTTTGGGTCATTTTAAGTCGAATGAGCAATGTCCGTCCGTCCGTCCGTCTGTCCGTCTGTCTGTCTGTCTGTCTGTCTGTCTGTCTGCTGGCTGGTGCGCACGATAACTCTCGAAAGGAGTAACCGATTGACCTCAAATTTGGTATGTGGTAATATTTTTTCTATCTCCGGCTAAGTTCGAAGATGGGCCATATTGGTCCACTCCTTCTGGTACCTCCCCCACAAAGGGTTAAAATGTTGTGAAATATTGTTTCTTTAATAACTGCTATACTACTTATTCGAATCTTTTGCAATTCCACACATAGTATAAGCTTATTAGTCGCTATCAACTCGAGAAAAATGGGCGAAGTCGCCACGCCCCTTTTGGTACCTCCCACACAAATGCACCATTTTGCACCAAAAGTTAACAGCTTATAACATTAATAACAGTGTATAAAAATACTTGAAATTTTGTACAGTATTATGCTTTTATATTGCCTACAGTCCAGGGAAAAATGGGTGTTGTTGCCACTCCCCTTTTGGTACCTCCCACACAAAGGTACCTTTTTGCACCAAAAGTTAACAGCTTATAACATTAAAACCAGTGTATAAAAATAGTTGAAATTTTGTACAGTGTAATGTTTTTATAGTGTCTATAGCCCTGTGAAAAATGGGCGTTATTGCCACGCCCCTTTTTGTACCTCCCACACAAAATGCCCAAATCATACCACAATTTAATGTCTCATAACGTTTATACCAGTGCATATAAATGCTTATAACTCGGCACAGTGCAGTGTATTTAAAGTATCTAATGTTCAGCGAAAACAAAGTGTATTTGATAAACCCCTCCTTGTACCTCCCACACAAATTGACAGAATAATTGGAGTAATATTCAATATTACATTACTCACAAAGTGAGGGTATACCTCAGTCGGTTTACCCGACTGAAACTTTCTTACTTGTTTTTTGTTTTATTTAAATTATTATCAATTTAAATTGCATTTAATAACTTTAAAGTATGTACTGGTACTTGGTGTAAAATGGTCCATATGTGTGGGGGGTACCAAAAGGGGTGTGCCAATAACGGCCATTTTTCACTGTATTGTAGGTAATATTAAACCATTACACTGTACAAAATTGCAGGTCTTTGTATGTACTGGTAATAATGTTATAAGCTATTAACTTTTGGTTCAAAATTGTCCATTTGTGTGGGAAGTACCAAAAGGGGCGTGGCATCTTCGCCCATTTTTCTCGAGGTAATAGTCACTAGTAAACTTATACTATGTGTGGAATTTCAGAGGATTCAAATAAGTAGTATAGATGTTATTAAACAAGTAAGAAAGTTTCAGTCGGGTAAACCGACTAAGGTATACCCTCACTTTGTGAGTAATATAATATATAACATTACACCAATAAATCTGTCAATTTGTGTGGGAGGTACCAGAAGGGGTTTTCCAAATACACATATTTTTCGGTAAACAGTACATTCTTAAATACATTGCATTGTGCTGAACTATAAGCGTTTATGTGCACTGGTATATTAAAGTTACGAGCTATGTAATTTTGGTATGATTTGGTCATTTTGTGTGGGAGGTACAAAAAGGGGCGGGGTGATAACGCCCACTTTTTACAGGACTATAGGCACTATAACAGCATTACACTGTACAAAATTTCAAGTATTTGTATGCACTGGTATTAAAGTTACAAGCCGTTTACTTTTGGTACGAAACGGTCCATTTGTGTGGGATGTACCAAAAGGGGCTGTACAATAATGCCCATTTGTTACCGGACTATAGGCGCTACAAAAACATTATACTGTAGAAAATTTCAAGCATTTTTATGCACTTGTATTAACGTTATAAGCAGTTAAATTTTGATGCAAAATGGTCCATTTGTGTGGGAGGTACCAAAAGGGGCATGCCAACTTCACTCATTTTTCTCGAGTTAATAGCGACTAATATACTAATATTATGTGCAGAATTTCAAAAGATTCGAATAAGTAGTATAGAAGTTATTAAAGAATCAATATTTCACTAAATGTTAACCCTTTGTGTGGGAGGTACCAGAAGGAGTAGACCAATATGGCCCATCTTCGAACTCATCCGGAGATAGATCAAAATATTACCACATACCAAATTTGAAGTCAATCGGTTAATCCTTTCGAGAGTTATCGTGCGCACCAGCCAGAAGACAGACAGACAGACAGACAGACAGACAGACGGACAGACAGACAGACAGACAGACAGACAGACGGACATTGCTCATTCGACTTAAAATGACCCAAAACGGATTTCCTCCGAACATACTTAGGGTCTTAGATCACTCCTTCGATGTGTTACACTTTTTTCCGTAGCAAATGATATATACCCTCGTCACACTAAAGTGAGGGTATAATAATCAATATTTCACTAAATGTTAACTGTTTGTGGGGGAGGTACTAGAATGAGTGGACCAATATGGCTCATCTTCGAACTTATCCGGAGATAGAAGAAAATATTGCCACATACTAAATTTTGAAGTCAATCGGTTACTCCTTGCGAGAGTTATCGTGCGCACCAGCAGACAGACAGACGGACGGACTTAAAATGACCCAAAACGGATATTTCCCCGAACATACTTAGGGTCTTAGGTCACTCCTTCGATGTGTTACACTTTGGCTCGTAGCTAATGATGTGTACCCTCCTCTCTAAGTTGAGGGGATAATAAATATGTTTATGAATATTTTTTGGACTTAAGGTGAGGGGATTTGCAAGTCGTTTTATCCGACTGAACTTTCTTACTTGTTCTTAATTTTTTAATTCCAATTTTCATGGTAGGTTCCTTTGGTATTTGGACCGTAGTTTTTAAAGTATACTCGTTAGCCCGATAGAGCAGTGATTTGAGAGTATCCTAACGAAGAAAACAATGCCTATTTGAAAAAATCAATAGATAAATGTATAAATCAATCATATTGTAAAAATAGAGGATATTCAAAAAATCTTTTTTCATATTTTTTATTTTGGCCATTTTGTTTGGGAGGTACCAAAAAGGGCGTGGCAATGAAATCAATTTTTATCCCCTCACACTAGAGATGAGGGTATATATCGTTGCTATACCCTACACCATTTGTTTGTAACACCCAAAAGGAGAAGAGATAGACCCATTGTTTATTATACCGATCGACTTGTAATCACTTTCTGAGTCGATTTAGCTATGCCCGTCTGTCTGTCCGTCTGTATGTATGTCTGTCCGTCTGTCTGTCTGTAGATGTATTCTTGTAATCAAAGTACAGGTCGCAATTATTGTCCGATCTCAACGAAACTTGGCACATATCTTTCTGTAGGCCCAAGGACGATCCCTATTGAATCCGATTCCATATATATGTACCTCCGATTTGGCATATATGCATTGTATTAGCATCATTTTTGAACCGATTTGTACACAAATTGACAGAGAGTAGTCTCGTGATACACTTAGAGACAATACAAAGTTTGGGGGAAATCGGTTCAGATTTAGATATAGCCCCCATATATATGTTACCCCCGATTTGACATCTAAGCGCTGTAGAAACTGTATTTTATATCCGATCAGTACGAAATCCGGCAGAAAGAGGTTTCTTATTACATGAAGGAATACTGCCAAATTCGGAGAAAATCGGTTCAGATTTAGATATAGCCCCCATATATATGTTACCCCCGATTTGACATCTAAGCGCCGTAGGACTGTATTTTATATCCGATCAGTAGGAATTTCAACAGAAAGAGGTTTCTATTTTACATGAAAAATCGATTCAGATTTATATATAACCTCTATATATGTATATGTTCCTCCTGATTTGGTTACAAAGCGCTATAGAAGTTGTACTTTACTTCCGATCATTACAAAATTCTCCATTTAGGAACGAATATTGCTTAATTTAGCGATTATCGGTTCAGAATATATATGTTCTTACCCATTTACCAATTATTCCAAATTATTATCGCAATGACCCTTATCGCATTGTTAGGGAGGTGTATGGTATTATATAGTCGGCCCCGCCCGACTTTCTGCCTTTCCTTACTGGTTTGATCTGTTTAAGTTTTTATTGTTTTTTAGTTCAATCGAGCTCGAAATCGTTGTTTTTGTTTTCTGAAAATTTAAAACAATTCATCTGTTAAACAAGAAGAATAAAAAAATATGTTATATGTATTATATCATAACTCTGGACAGCTTTAAAGAATCCCAAACTAAAATAGAAAAATTAAATTTTTTGAGAAAATTTTAAAAATGTTTTACTTGTTGTCGGCTTAATGCTATTTTGTTCCATACTCCATTTTGTATGATCGGAGAAAAACGCAATTTATTGCTTGAGTAAAAAAACGGGACTGAAGAGTTAAAAAGTTTTTATTTCATAGGGTTCTACACACAGTTCGTATGATTCTCAAGCGTTGCTATGCCATTACATTAAAAAACAAGCAAGTTATAACAATTTTTTATATGTCATTTTGACCCATATCTACTTTTGTTTTAATATTTTTTCGTATTTGTATTACATGGACCACAAAGGGGGTCGGTATGGAAGGAGAGTAATTTACATATTGTGATCGAAAGAACGTAAAAAAAGAGTAATAACAAGTAAGAAAGATTCAGTCGGGTAAACCAACTTAGGTATACCCTAAATCTGTCAATTTGTGTGGGAGTTACCAGAAGGAGTTTAACAAATACACATATAATTCAGTAAACTGTAGATTCTTCAAATACATTGCACTGTTTCGATCTAGTTATAAGCATTTATGTGCACTGGCATATTAACGTTACGAGCTATTCAATTTTAGTATGATTTGGTCATTTTGTGTGGGAGGTACAAAAAGGAGCGTGGTGATAACGCCCACTTTTCACAGGACTGTAGTCACTATCACAGCATTACACTGTACAAAATTATTTGTATGCACTAGTAATAAGGTTATATGTAAGCCGTTAACTTTTTGGGGAAAACGGCCCATTTGTGTGGTCGGTACCAAAAACGGGTGTACAATAATGTCCATTTTTTTTACCAGCCTATAGGCGCTACAAAAACATTATACTGTACAAAATGTCAAGTATTTTTATGCACTTGTATTTAAGTTATAAGCAATTAAATTGTTATGCAAAATTGCCCATTTGTGTGGCAGGTACCAAAAGGGGCGTGGCAACTTCGCCCATTTTTCTCAAGGTGATAGCGACAAATAAAATAGTATAATGTGTGGAATTTCAGAAGATTCTAATAAGTAGTATAGATGTTATTAAAGAATCAATATTTCACTAAATGTTAACCCTTTGTGTGGGAGGTACCAGAAGGAGTGGACCAATATGGCCCATCTTCGAACTTAGCCGGAGACAGAAAAAATAATACCGTATACCAAATATGAAGCCAATCAGTTACACCTTTCTAGAGTTATCGTGCGCTCCAGTCAGCAGACAGACGGACGGACATTTCTCATTCGACTTAAAATGACCCGAAACGAAGATCCACCGAACATACTTAGGGTCTTAGATCACTGCAACAAGAGGTGTTGTTTTGGTATTCACAGAAAAATGCCAGTTTTTGAGATAAATGATCGGATGTTTATTTCATAATAAAGACGAAGGTATGCCGTTAATAATGAAAAACAACATCAGCCAACTGGCCACCACGACCACGCTTACAGGACCATATCCTTTTTATGAAATTTTCCATGACCAAATCGCAAATTGGCTGGCCTATGTCCTCGATAGCCTCACGAATACTATCTTTGAGGTCTTGAATCGACGCTGGGCTGATGGCGTAGAACTTATCTTTCACATGGCCCCAAAGGAAGAAGTCGCAAGGTGTTAAATCACAAGATCTCGGTGGCCAATTGTGATCACCTCTTCGAGAGATAACACGGTCCGGAAACTTTTCCCGTAACAGAGCAATGGTTTCGTTGCTTGTGTGGCACGTAGCGCCGTCTTGTTGAAAGTAAACGTTGTCCAGATCAATACCATCCAACTCCGACGATAAAAAAATCATTAATCACCTCTCGATAGCGCAATCCATTCACCGTAACTGTTGATCCAACCTCATTTTCGAAAAAGTAAGGTCCAATGACCCCGCCGGACCATAACCGCACCAAACAGTCACACGTTGGGGATGGAAATCTTCCCAACAATAACTCTTGAGTTTTCCGAGTGACAGATGCGACAATTTTGCTTGTTGACGTAGCCAACGAGGTGGAAATGGAAAATAATGTTGTTTTCATAAAGTAGCATGCCTCAATCTATAAGAAAACAAGTAAGAAAGTTTCAGTCGGGTAAACCGACTAAGGTATACCCTCAGTTTGTGACTAATGTAATATGTCACTTCACCCACATTTCTCAAGATGATTGCGACAAATAAACTATTACTATGTGTGGAATTACATAGGATTTGGATAAGTAGTATAGAAGTAATTAGAGAATTAGGAGTGGTCCAATATGGCCCATCTTCGAACTTAGCCTGTGATAGAAAAAATATTATCCCATACCAAATTTGAAATCAATCCGTTACTCCTTTCGAGAATTATCGTTCGCACCAGCCAGCAGAAAGACACACAGACAGACAGACGGACGGACGGACATTACTCAAACGACTTAAAATGACCCAAAACTGATTTCCGCCGAACATACTTAGGGTCTTAGGCCACTCCTTCGATGTGTTACACTTTTGGCTCGTAACAAATGATATATACCCTCCTCTCTAAGGTGAGGGTATAAAAAGGGTTTAGGTCTCGGACAAAAAAAAAACAATTTTTTGTTGCTTATGGGGATTTCGTTTCTGCAAAAAAAGTTGCAGCATTTTCGTTGCTCTTTTCCCCAGAACTGGACTCTTATACAACATTTCCGAATTTGAATGTAGGAGGTATGTTTAATTCGATCGACTACATAAGCTCCACCTATAAAGGGTAAATATTTTTTAGAATTTTGTACAGAATCGAAAACATCCTTATTGTTATTATCTTATTCGAACTTAGATATTAAACCGAATAATCGGTTCAATGGACGACCACATCTCCATTGTTAGTAGTGAATTGCAAAAATGACTACTGTGGTGCGATAGAAAAACCATCAAAGCCTTATGAAAGAGGCAGAGATGTTAGGCGTATTCCCATAAGCCCAAAATGGAAAAGTTGCCTTTCAAATACGTATAAATTTAAGACAGCGTGCTTGGCTTCAGTTGGTTGGCTGACTGGCAGGCAGACTGGCTGGCATTGAGGCTGTGTTATTGTTGTCACTGTGCATTATGGTTTCAGTGTGCTAACAATGCGACATGGAAGATGGAAAATGGAATATGGCAGAGCTGACAATGTGTTTTCTGAAGGATTTCTAATATCAAATTTCTCCTATCCCGGTTTGTTGTTGCAAACTCGCATTCGGATTCAAAAACGCTCAGTGTTTAAGTTTATTGAGTCTTTGCAAATGTCGACAGTGGTGTGGCTGTGTGAGGAGAGCAGGGCTACGAGTGTAAATGCGAATGCGGGAGATGTTTGCATGTGGATGACGAAGATGATAATGATGTTGTTGTTGTGCTTTTATTTGTGCTTAATTGCACTTAAAATGATCTTTCAAAACAATAAACAAATTATTTTTGGCAAACTTGTGTCCTCAAGAATGACAAGCAACAACTCATTCACCAAATACAAGCAAAAATATAAATGTAGTAGCAATGCAGCGCAACTAGCAAAGGAGAGGGAGAGAGTAAGAACCCACTACAACAACAATACACGCATAGTAGTAGTAAGCACCACTACCAACACCCAAAAGAATAAAGTCTCATTAGAGACGTAATTGTGTAATTCGGAATGGCAGTTTTGTTACTGTAGTTGACAAATTATGTTGTAAGACAAGAGAGAGAGAGAGAGAGCGAGAGGAGGATAGAGGGTGCTCAATGCTTTCGACGACAATAGAAAGGCCATAAGGCAAGGGGTTAGGCAGACAAAGGGGGCAAAATCTCAAGATTCCCAAAATGCTAAACTTTAAACACAAAAGACGTGCTCACAACTAAATTGTATTATTTTGAACAATAAGTGACACTTGAAGATAAACCAAAGACAAGAAGTATTCTTGGCGAGTTCTTAATGGCGTCCATAAACTCAGCATTCAATAGGGAAATAAAAAGAGATCATTTAAAACACACACAAACTCCAAAGTTCCAAAGCACCAAAGCGACCACTACATCGAGTGTGGGACTTAGGAATGAAGTGAAACAGAGCAACTATAGGAATGCCAAGCCATCTGAGCGAGTTGAATGGGTAGTGGTGTCATCTTTCCTTTTCCCGGCATAAATTAAATGCTATCTGACAACATTTAACTAAATGGTTATCACAAATAGGAAAGGACTTCAAATAAGATAAAAGCCATGCAATTAAAATATAAATATGGTTTTATCCTACACACAGTTAAGGGTTTTTTGTTCCCTTAAAGTTCGCATGAGAGGCGACATTCACGGAGCAGATGTACGATATTTGATAGTATTCTGATATGAAATATTTTGGAATTGACTACATGATGATAACAAATATCACCATTTAGACTTTATGCATTTCATATTATTCTACAACAAGCGGAGAAAATTTGAAGTAATCATTTCACAATTTATTAAATGATTTACACTAAGGGAATTTGTTTAGTAACTAAACTACAATTTAATAATTTCAATTTTTTATTGAGTACAGATTAAGAATAAATGCTGGACAATTTTTTTTTACTTTTAGTAGAACTAAATGACATTGGATTGAACATACGTTATGTAAGCTCGATGACGACATAGCTCGAACTGCAATAGATTGGAATTTCCAAGTTAATCGTTGAAGAGGAAGAGCTGCTAATACCTGGAGGAAAAAGATCGAAAAAGACTTCGCCAAGACCAGAAAAGGCTGTAGTACGATTAAGACTACACGCTGAAAAAAATCGCTTCTGTAGTATATTGTCCCAAACATATTCGGCTTGAAATATACATATGTTTAGAGTACACTCCAAAGATATATAATATTTGACACACATAAATATTATATGTTTGGGAGAATATTTTCTTAACAAAAATATGTTCCCATTCTAATATTTTTTTATTTGGAACTAGTATTTCCGAAACAAATATTAATTTGTATTTAATTATTTTAGCAATGTATCAATGCCTTGATTTAAAGACAAGTTTTCTGTTTTTCAGGTGCTCAAAGATAATTTTTTTTATAAATTTTAAATGTTTTTAAAATTTAATTAAAACTTAAATCGTATAATCTTTCGTGAATATAAATTGCATTGATGGATTGACAAAAAGTGATGAATTGGAATATTTATAAATTAAAAGACATTTTTAGCTATAAAGTTTAAAACGAAAACTAGGAAAAGCTAACTAAAATTCGAAAAAATCAGCAAAGTTTTAAAATTTTTTTTAAATAAAATATGTTTGGAAAACTTCTTAAACAATAACTTTGCTTGTGGGTACACACATATTTTATTTGTGAAAGTCAGTTAGCAAATATATTATGTTCTAATATATTAATATATGCGTTCCAAGCAAGATTTCTTGATTTTCAAATAAAATTTATTTGTTAACAAATATATAGTATTTGAAAAAATCGCTTCCAAATATATTTTCTTTCAATTCAAACATATCAAAAATGACGATTTCCCCCGTGTACAGTAATGTATAGATCAAACTTGAGAGCATTTGTTGAGGTTCTATCCTCCATATAAGATCGAAGGTACATAAAACGGGATGATATGATTTTGAAGTGACGTCTCGGCCATTTGTAATATGTCATGATCTGGGTACACTTCAAATATATACTATTTGACACACACAAATATTATATGTTTAGTTGGATATTGCTCTAACCACAAATATGTTCCTATTCCAATATTTTTTTTATTTGGAACTAATATTTCCGAAACAAATATTAATTTATATTTAAGTATTTTGGCAATGTATCAATGGCTTCATTTAAAGACACGTTATCTGTTTTTCAGAAGTTCAAAGCGCATTTTTTTATAAATGTTATATGTTTGTTAAATTTAAAGAAAACTTAAATCGTATAATCTTTCTTAGCTACAAATTGCATTGATGGATTGACAAAAAGTGATGAATTGGAATATTTATACATTAAAAATTAAAAAACCAAAAGATAAATCCTGACTGAATAACAAAAGCACAGACCAACAATAAATAACAACAACACATACAAACACATGAGGTACGATGACGTCGGCATTAGCCGTTGACAAAACTACATTTGTTTTCGTGGTTCGCGATGCGAACCCAAGCAAAAAACAAAAATGTATTGGTATGAGAGTTTTAGTATGTTGACTTAGTTCGGCAAAATACGGGTTTGGTTAGCAGTTCTTGTTAAATGCAATTTACTGCTTCCACAAGTATTTCAGCTGATTTAAGTTAAAGACATACACTATTGCTACTGAATTCTGAAGATGATAGAGTGGTGTCTATCGAAACTGCAGTCAATTCTACCAAGCAATTAAAACTCTCTACCAATTTTTGTAAAGTAAATGGAACATATGGTCTCAAACCAAAAGATAAATTCTGACTGAATAACAAAAGCACAGACCAACAATAAATAACAACAACACATTAAAAATTTATATATTAAAAACATAAAAAAGCTAATACTGCTAAACACATTTTTAGCTAAAAAGTTTAACGAGAAAACTACGAAAAACCAACTAAAATTCGAAAAAGTCAGCAAAGTTTTAAAAATCTTTTTTAAATAAAACTAGCGGACCCGGCGAACTTCGACTCGCCGCAATTTAACGCCTTCAGATAAACTCCAGAGTGATAATAAAACACAGATAGTTAAAATTTTAATGCGATTTGTTTAAAAGGAATCGAAATCAGTATAGAGCGATGTGATAAACAACAAACAACGAAGACAGGCAACGTACAGATAACCGTGCGAAAAACAGGGAAATTCGAGATTAATTCCACAGACTTCCTACGATTGGTCTTGAGATTTATTGATAGTCATCGCAAAAGCCAATCGTACAGGGAACTGAATCCGCTTGAATTGGAATGAAAGATCAGTTGGAATAATCGGAATTCGTGGGATAAGGACTTCCTCTCCTTTGAATTTTCCCTTGATGATCGTCGCCTGAATCACATTGTCCATCAGTTTCATAATGGACAACCGCGAACTATGCACAATTTCGGATGATTCAGATTCCGCAACATGATTATGATCGATTCCACCTTCAGCTGTAAATTATGCGGCGGAGCTCCTGGCACATCAAGCGAGTTCGATTTTACTTTGAATAATAAAATTCATGCTATCGACGTCCTTATTCTTCGCTGCTAATATTGCCCGTTCACTAATCTAATCGAGATTTGGAAACACTTTGGTGATGAGTTCCTCGTTCGACGATGTGAACTCGCAAAAATTTGCCGGGAACAATATCAATGCAGTGGAAACATCAACAGTAATTTGGCCATTGCCAAGCGCCAACAGTTGTTTCGAGAATTCAAGAGCCGATGAGTCGTTCTGCAGCGCGACTCTCATGTTCGTGGTCAATTTCAACTTCTTGACATTCCGCCACAAAGACCACGATTTCAGGCATGCATTAATTTCATCGGCAGTAGATTTCGGGATGACGGGAAGCGTTTGACGAAAATCTCCGGAGAGCAATATCATAGACTCACCAAATTGTCTCAAATCACGTCGTAAATCCTTCATCGTTCGGTCAACTGCCTCCAGAGCTCGTTTATGCGCCATCGTGCATTCATCCGAAATTATGATTTTGCAATGCCCGCAATCCAATAAGATAACCTTACCTCTTATACTCAAACCTATTATCTGAAAAAATGTTCGAATTGATAAATATCGCGTTGAATTTTAATTCATCGTAATGCTTGTACCGTTTGCCGATGTGATACGAGAAATCAGTGTAACAATACGCAAAACTCGAATGAATTGCAGCAAGATAAATAGCACATACTCGTACATATGTTTAATAGAAAACTTTTTTGTTTAATAGAAAATTAATAAAAAAATTTGGATTGAAAAAGAGAGCAGTAGATAGGAACAGTAGGAATCTCGCAAGAAATATCAATTTTCGATTTTCCCAATTTTCCGACTTTTCCGGAGGGTTTTCCCAAAATTTTCATTCGTAAAAACCTTCTCCAGGCAAATGCGAACAACTGAAAAAAAATTGAGCCAAATCGGTCCAGCCGTTCTCAATTGATGAATTACTATACATTATTCACACCATTTTTATATATATAGATTTATTTGGAACAATTCTTAAACAAGAACTTTGTTTGTGTGTAAACACATATTTTATTTGTGAAACTTAGTTTGCAAATAGATTATGTTCTAATATATTAATATATGCGTTCCAAACTAAATTTATTGATTTTCAAATAAAACTTATTTGTTAACAAATATATAATATTTAAAAAAATCGTTTCCAAATATAATTTCTTTCAATTCAAACATATCAAAAATGGCGATTTTCTCCGTTTGACATACGACTTGATTTAGTGGAAAAATTGAGTGCATCGAATTCGTTCCTGTAGAAGAAGTCGTGGAGGCCATTTCAATGACGTTTTATTCTGAACTTAATTGTATCGATTGTAAAGGATGGTTAAATTTTACGGGCCGATGTTGATTTTGAATAAAACACAAATTATTTAGAAAATTATTGTCATTTCGTTTTATTATGATAATATTCGTTTGGTTCAATTATGTATGGAAAAAAATATCGGCCAAATGGCTGCCTGACCGGCCTCATTTCGAAGAAGTATGGCCCGATGACGTCGCCAGCCCATAAGCCGCACCAAACGAACTAGGCGAGCATGCACAGGTGTTTTCACATCTCCTACAGACCCGGTTTGCTGAAATTTGCGCATAATTCTCCCGATTGTGGACACATTTGGTCGATTATGCTGATCAAAAAAACATCACGAAGTGCACGAAATGCATTTTGATTTGAACGCCCATTTTCGTAAAAGGCTTAAAAAACTTTAACGCGTTGCTAGATTGTGTATCTTTCCATGGTTCAAATTGAGTTAGTCTGAAATTGAGAAATCTCAAATGAAATGCAGAAAAAAACTTGACGGTGGTGTGGTTCACATTCAACATCAACCCTTACAATTTAACCACCCTTTACTTCACATAAAATAAAAAACTTTTGAATTTCCTTAATAATAAGTTTTTTTTTTCAAAGGAATCATATTACTCTTATTGGAAAACCCTTTACATATATCGCCTAGTTTTACGTTGCCGGATGACTGCATGTGTTTCTCCAGTAGTATTTATTCTACTTCCCATGTACTCAAATTCTTCAACATTTTCGAGTCCCAGGCTGGTCTCGAATAGTCACATCTGCACAATCCGAGTCAGTTCTTTTTTTGTGTCGATTGTGGAATACTATTCCATAAAATCAAAACCCACATTTGTTTAGATTTTTTATTTCTATACGCTCCACAGTAAGAGGTTTTTGTAAATCCTCTTAATAATGAGGTATATACAAGGGAGAAAATTGCCTTGTTTGATATGTTTGCAACGCACAGTATGGACTAAATATTAATATACGAAAAACTAAATTCATGATTGTGAGTAAGGATACAAGATGCTTGCATAGACAAAGTTCATAATTTTAAATATATCGACGTTACGCTTAACGACAACTGGGACTGGTCAAATGAAATAAGCTGCCGCATAGAGAGTCACAATATGCATTTTTAAAGTATAAAAATATTCTGACAAGTCATGATATTCATCTTGAAACGAAATCACGATTTGTTAAAACATACGTATGGTCAGTCTTACAATATGCGGCGGATACATGGATCATAAAATCATCAGACGTTAAAAGATTAGAGACCTTTCAAATGTGGATTTACAGACGAATTCTCCAAAAACCCTGGACCGACAATATATCATATGCCGAAGTATTGAGAAAAATACCCTGCGGAAGAGAGATATTTACTGTTTTAAAGAAAAGGAAGCCGACATACCTAGGACATATTATGAGGAACCCCAAATATAAATTTCTGCAGTGCATAACACGAGCGAAAATTTAAGAAAATCTGTTAGACGCAGAAAAGAAACAACATGGATTGATAACATACAAGTATGGACTGGCATCAGAGATACGGGCAAACTTCTGAGCGAAGCAAGAGATGCTTTTGCAGAGGTGCCAAATACAAGGTGGCGCAAAAGTAATCCTCCTATCAGAAAATGCTATAAATTTTGCCGTTGGCCCCTAATGCCTAATGTTGACATTTGTGTAGTAAACACATGCGAAATACACGTTAATAAACAATGTTACGCTACACTGCTCCAGAACGCGGAATATTGCTGACTATTTATTTGACCAATAATCGGTCGGTGACTTTGGCACAAAAAACATCGAAAGGTTACTTTTGCGCCACCTTGTAATATATAAAATCACATTATGAAATATAAAATATGTAAAAATCTACAATCGTATAGGTGGTTAAAATTTAAAGAACGAATTTACAAACAGAAAATACGAAGATATGTTTGGATCGAAAGAAAATATACTAGGAACACAGATTTCTGAATATTATATACATCTGAGTAAAAAAAAATTTTATTTGAAAATCAATAAAATGTTTTTGGATAGCATTTGAAGAAAATGTATTTGCCAACCAATTTTCTCAAATACATTTTATAAAATCCATCTCGGAGTCGTAGCCGGAGTGGCAGTCGGAGTTAACTCCGAAATGAATTTTGCAAAATTATCTAATTAAACTATTTTCGCGATCAAAAATTTCGATTGATATGTACACGCTGAAAAAAATCGCTTCTGTAGTATATTGTCCCAAACATATTCTGCTTGAAACATATATATTTTTAAGGGTACACTGCAAATATATAATATTTGACACACACAAATATTATATTTTTGGGAGGATGTTGTTCTACACAAAACTATGTTTCCCAAACAAAGATTTATTAGCATGAAAATGTATCGATACTTTAATTGTATTAAATTTTCAGCAATTAAAAGTTAATTTTTAGAAACTTTTAAGGTTTGTAAAATGTCTTTATAATTGAAATCTTGTAAAACAATAAATTGCTTGAAGGATTGACAACAAATGGTGACTTGGAATAGTTAGAAATTAAATCGAAATGCTTTAAAACCGAAGTTAATAATATGTATGCAATTTTGAAATGTATAATTCCAATACAAGGAAAAAAATTAAATCTAAGCTTCGAAAAATTCAGCAATTCAATTCAATTCAGATATTTTAAACAATAATTATACCCTACACCACACTGTGGTACAGGGTATTATAACTTTGTGCATTTGTTTGTAACACCCAAAAGGAGAAGAAATAGACCCATCGTTTATTATACCGATCGACTTAGAATCACTTTCTGAGTTGATTTAGCTATGTCCGTCTGTCTGTCTGTCCGTCTGTCTGTCCGTCTGTCCGTCTGTCCGTCTGTGCATGTATTCTTGTAATCAAAGTACAGGTCGCAATTATGGTCCGATCGCGACGAAACTTTACGCATATCATTTGTTTGGCCCAAGGACGATCCCTATTGAATTTGGTTAAAATCGGTTCAGATTATATATGTTACCCCCGATTTGACATGTAATCGCTGTAAAAACTTTATTTTATATCCGATCAGTACACGCTGAAAAAAATCGCTTCTGTAGTATATTCTTCCAAACATATTCGGCTTGAAACATATATATGTTTAGCGTACACTCTAAACATATAATATTTGGTAAACACAAAAATTATATATTTGGAAATATGTTGTTGTTTTTAACAAATCTTTGTTTCTATCCTAATATTTTGTTATTTTAGACTATTATTTCTAAAGCAAAGATTTATTTGCATTTAAGTGTTACATTTTTCAACACTTCAAAATTAATTTTACAGTTTTTTTTTTTTGTTTTTAAAAAAATAAATATTCGCCCATGTGATGACAATCGCGGGAGTTCAAATAGCAAAACGCAAAAATTTCCCCTTAAATTTTAATGGTCTTCGATATTAAATTTTAATAAAATGCACATATGGATATAGTTATTTATCACTGTAATCAATAATTTGATTTTAATAAATACAAATTGTTGTGCTAAAAAAGAATTCAGAACATGCATTTTGCGGCTTGAAATCACAATCGCCAATTTTAGGCGAAATGGGATTACCATCACATGGGCGATTGATAATTTAAATGTTGGATATACATAAATTACTTGAAGGATTGACTACAAATGATAACTTGGAATAAACTTAAAATGATCGATTCAAAATAGAAGTTAATGCTACATATGGTGTTATGACTGGGAGGTACAATTCGAATTAAAAAAAACCAGTAAGGAAAAGCAGAAAGTCGGGCGGGGCCGACTATATAATACCCTACACCTCCCTAACAATGCGATAAGGGTCATTGCCATAATAATTTGGAATACTTGGTAAATGGGTAGAAAAGCAATATTTGTTCCTAAAGTGAGAAACACCTTTCTGGAAAATTTTAATGATCGGAAGTAAAATACAACTTCTATAGCGGTTTGATACCAAATAAGGAGGAACATATATATGGAGCTTTAATATAAATCTGAACCGATCTTCCCTGAATACTTACTCATGTAAAAAGACCTCCTTCTGTCGAATTTCGTACTGATCGGATATAAAATACAGTCTCTACAGCGCTTAGATATCAAATCGGGGGTAACATATATATGGGAGCTATATCTTAATCTGAACCGATTTTCTCCAAATTTGGCAGTATTCCTTCATGTAATAAGAAACCTGTTTCTGCCGAATTTCGCACTGATCGGATATAAAATACAGTTTTTACAGCGCTTACAGGTCAAATCGGGGGTAACATATATATGGGGGCTATATCTAAATCTGAACCGATTTCTTCCAAATTTAATAGTGTTCATCCATATAATAAGAAACCCCTTTCTGCCGAATTTCATACTGATCGGATATAAAATAAAGTTTTTACAGCGCTTACATGTCAAATCGGGGCTAACGTATATATGGGGGCTATATCTAAATCTGAACCGATTTCTTCCAAATTTAGTTGTGTTCATCCATATAATAAGAAACCTCTTTCTGCCGAATTTCATACTGATGGGATATAAAATAAAGTTTTTACAGCGCTTACATGTCAAATCGGGGGTAACGTATATATGGTGGCTATATCTAAATCTGAACCGATTTCTTCCAAATTTAATAGTGTTCATCCATATAGTAAGAAACCTCTTTCTGCCGAATTTCATACTGATCGGATATAAAATACAGTTTTTACAGCGCTTACATGTGAAATCGGGGCTGACATATATATGGGGGCTATATCTAAATCTGAACCGATTTTAACCAAATTCAATAGGGATCGTTCTTGGGCCAAAAAAAGATATGTGTAAAGTTTCGTCGAGATCGGACCATAATTGCGACCTGTACTTTGATTACAAGAATACATGCACAGACGGACAGACGGACAGACAGACAGACGGACATAGCTAAATCAACTCAGAAAGTGATTCTAAGTCGATCGGTATAATAAACGATGGGTCTATTTCTTCTCCTTTTGGGTGTTACAAACAAATGCACAAAGTTATAATACCCTGTACCACAGTGTGGTGTAGGGTATAAAAATTAAAACTGAAATTTGAAAAAGTTAGCAATGTTTTGAAAATCTTTTTAAATAAAATATATTTAGAGAAATTTCTAAACAATAATTTTATTTGTAATTGAACACATATTTTATTTGAGAAATTTAGTGTGCAAATATATTTTGTTCTAATATATTAATATATACGTTCCAAATAAATTGTATTGGTTTTCAAATAAAATTAATTTGTTCAGAAATATATAATATTTAAAAATTTGTGTTCCAAATATATTTTCTTTCGATTCAAACATATCAAAAAAGGCGATTTTGCTCCGTGTATGAAATTCGACAGAAAGAGGTTTCTTATTACATGAGGTAATACTGCTAAATTCGGAGAAAATCGGTTCAGATTTAGATATAGCCCCCATATATATGTAACCCCCGATTTGACATGTAAGCGTTGTAGAAACTGTATTTTATATCCGATCAGTGCGAAATTCAGCAGAAAGAGGTCTCTTATTACATGAAGGAACACGTCCAAATTCTGAGAAAATCGGTTCAGATTTAGATATAGCCCCCATATATATGTAACCCCCGATTTGATATGTAAGCGCTGTAGAAAGTGTATTTTATATCCGATCAGTGCGAAATTCGGCAGAAAGAGGTCTCTTATTAGGTGAAGGAATACTGCCAAATTTGGAGAAAATCAGTTCAGATTTAGATATAGCCCCCATATATATGTTACCCCCGATTTGATATGTAAGCGCTGTAAAAACTGCATTTTATATCCGATCAGTATGAAATTCGGCAGAAAAAGGTTTCATATTATATGAATGAACACTTTTAAATTTGGAAGAAATCGGTTCAAATTTAGATATAGCCCCCATATATAAGTTACCCCGATTTGACATGTAAGCCCTGTAAAAATGTTAATTTATATCCGATCAGTCTCTGTATTTTATATCTGATCAGAACGAAATTCGACAGAAAGAGGTCTGTTTACATGAATGAGTATTCAGGGAAATCAGTTCAGATTTAAATATAACCTCCATATATATGTTCCTCCTGATTTGGTGTCAAAGCCCTATATAAGTTGTACTTTACTTCCGATCATTTAAATTTTCAAGACAGATGTTTCCCAATTTAGGAACGAATATTGCTAAATTTAGCGATTATCGGTTTAGAATTAGATAATATGTTCCTACCTATTTACCAATTATTCCAAATTATTATCGCAATGACCCTTATCGCATTGTTAGTGAGGTGTAGGGTATTATATAGTCGGCCCCGCCCGACTTTCTGCCTTTCCTTACTGGTTTTATTTGTATTTACAATATATTTTATTTGAGGAAATAAGTTTGCAAGTATATTTTGTTCTAATATATTAACATACGCGTTCCAAATACATTTTATTGATTTTAAAATAAAATTTATTTACTCAGAAATATATAATATTTAAAAATTTGTGTTCCAAATATATCTTTTTTAGATTCAAACATATCAAAAAATCCAATTTGTCCCCATGTATGTACATTAACATATATAAAGTATAATTTCATGAAATTTGCAAAAACAACGACGACTCCGACTCCACAGCCCTGAAATTTGATACATATACATACTTCTTATATCTGTAAGTATGTTGGGATTTAAAATGGGCAATATTTTTGATATAGCCACCATAAACATCTCCCCGATTTGTCTTCCTAACACCATAAAGACCACAAATTCCAACTGATCGGAATGAAAATTGGTAACTAGGTTTTTTTTTATTCCCGGAACATTTCACACGAACAACGGTTGTCATAGGTCAATGTTTCCATATAGCCCCTATACGAAGGTCCTTCTAGATTTGACTTCTTAACGCAAGAACAACTACAAATGTTAAAGAATTGATGTTTACTTCAAATATGTTCCAAATACTGAAGACACCTTTCATCCACAAAAATTGGATTTTAACAAAAAAAAATTGTTTTGAAAAAAATGCATTGCTGTCCCTATAAAACTTACTTAGCTCGTTACAAGGTATCTATAGGCATACCTTGACAATTTCTTCTACCTCGTGTTCAACAAAAGTAAAACTTAACGTAAAGGTAAATTACTCCGACCATATATATGTAAAGCAAACAACATATTGATGCTGGAAAACTGCAACATCTCCGTTTATACACGGAGGAAATCGCCATTTTGAAATGAAAGAATGTATATTTGGAAACAAATAAGTTTTATTATAAAATATTATTAATATGTTAGAACATAATATATTTGCAAACTGACTTTCACAAATAAAATATGTTTTTACACACAAACAAAGTTTGTTTAAGAAGTTTTCAAAATATATTTTGTTAAAAAAGATTTTTAAAACTTTGCTGACAATTTGGAATTTTTTAATTTATAAATATTTCAATACATAATTTTTTGTCAATCCATCAATGCAGTTTATAGGTACGAAAGATAACACGACGTAAGTTTTAATTGAATTTTACAAACATATAAAATTTATAAAAACAAATACACTTTGAACTTCTAAAAAACAGAAAAATTGTCTTTAAATTAAGGCATTGATATATTGCCAAAGTACTTAAATACAAATTAATATTAGGTCCAAATAAAAAATATTAGAATGGGAACATATATTTGTTTAGAACATTACCAGCGTGTATTTTTCAGCGTGTATGAAACAATATCTCTAGATGCCATACTTTTTATATCCTCATTTCAGTGGAGGAGGCTATAACATATCCTATGCTACGGAAAAATGGTGTAACACATCAGTGGAGTGATCAAGGACCCTATATACATTCAGCGGAAAGACAGACATACGAACGGGCATAGCTCAAATTACTTAAAATGTCCTAAGGATTTCCGCTGAACGTACTTAGGGTCTTTGGTCTGTAGCAAATGATATCTACTCTCCTCCACTTAGCTGAGGGTACCACTAATATTTCTCATCGTGGATTCATTGATTATGACATTGTAAAAATGAAATGTAAGGGATTTGACACATTTTCATAAAATCACAAATTAATGTAGTTAATCGTTTCTGTCCTGACATTGTCCCATATTCATGTTGATGTCGCGCACAATACACTCTCATTGCACAAACATGTCACTTTGCTTCACTGCTATTATTTTGATAAGGTTTATAAGCATTTGTGTGTACATGATTATACATAAATGAATATATATTTAGTTAGTTAGTTGCGATTTTTGCTTTTTTTGCTCCGTTGAGCTGCTCTTATAGACTCTATTTCACTCGCTTAGATTAAAATTTATAAACTTTGTCTGAAGTGGTAACTAAACTAAAATGTTGGCACAGTGCCAAATGCCACAGACGTCAGTTGCCATAACCTCAAGTGTTGTCAGAAAGCAGTTTCAGAGAGCCACACAAAGGTACACTCTGCTAACTCTTCGTGCCCCGCTTCACGGCTCTTTAGCTTCCCCATACTCCAGCCCATTGAAAATTTTGTGGCATGCACTTGTACATTCACTTTTTATTTGTCCGGAGGGGAAAACTCGATTGTTTACCAGGATTTTTTCAATGTATTTCGGACAGCCGTCTCTGTGTGAGAGAAAGTGGGAAGGGAGCTGAAAGTCGCCACCCCTTCTGTTACTACTTTTTTGTTTTCATTAAATTTTCAACAGAACGAGCAATGAAGAGAGCAAACAAAAGTAGAAAATTTCGAACATCACTCATACACTGACAACAGCGAACCTGTCTGCAACCTGTTGTTTCTCGCCTCTGCCATGTCCACTGGTCGACGGTTCGACTGTTGACTGCTGAGTTGCAAATGAGTAGAGTCGATTAATGGCCAAACAAGTAATCATTTGTCGCTACAAATTGATAATTTGTTTTCAAATCGTGGTTAAATTTAATGCGATTTCGCTCGGAAACATGACCCATGTGAACATGCAATTGGCATTAGGCATTAGAGGCGGAGACATAGACACCGACACATGGATGAGTTTCGTAATGTAGGTGTTAACCGATTGTGACACATACACAGACAAGTGAGAGTGGAATCCATGAAACCACAATCGACAATTTAGCAATAGAGTTTGAGGATGTTCTGTCGGCAGATGCATTACAATTCTCCACAAGGCGGCCCTGGGCAGGATATATTTAATTGAAATATTATCTGTGGTTTTTCATTATTGATATTTGGAGTTATTGTAAAACTGTTATGTTGGTTTTACCGAGTAATTATGATTCAAATTGTAAATTAAAATACATAACAATATTTGCACTAAACTGACAAAATATGCAATCTGCTAAACTGTATATAATTATAACACAGTACACAATTTTTCAGCTCATTGATTGTTGAATCAATTCTGAGAATTATATTATTATTTTTCTAGAAAAAGACACCAAATTGAGAAGAAAATTGCCAGTGTTGTCATATGAACTAGATACAAAATCTTTAAACTAAGAATACAAAAATCGTCAAAATAACTTTTCGAAATTTATATCAAATTTTGGACATTTTAAGCTAAAGGAATGTTTCAGTGAGAGATATGTATTAAAAAATACATTCAGTTTATTTTTTCTTTAGAAATGGAACACATTGATGATATTGATGTGAGTCCTTGTATATAATGCCAAGTAATATTTCACAAAATTGTTAGCATCTTTGTGACATTTACTAGAAGGGGCGCGGCAATAACGCCCTTTTTATTAATGTAATAAGCTGTGAACATTTTGTGTACATTTGTCCCTTTGTGTGGGAGCTACCAAACGTGGCGTGACATTTTCGATACAGTTTTGTTCACCTTATAGAGACTGTAAAATTATTACTATGTATAAAATTATACACATACCCAATAGTATAACAGTTATAAGAGCTTTAACATGTCACACATTTGTAACCATTTGTGGGGGAGGTACCACAAAGAGTAGGCCGATATGGTTGTCCATCAAACATAACCTGGGTTTGAATAAAATACAGGGTGTCCGCCGGGAAGGTATACTACTTCGTTTTGCCGCCATTTCGGTAAACATTAGTCTTGACAGTTCATATTTGGCAGTCGTGAAGTAGAGACGTGGCAAATTTATTATGGAAAAATATTCGATAAACCAACGTGTTTTAATCGTTACAACATTTTATTATTACTGGGAGACCTTTTTCCACAACAAGCTATTTCAAGAAATGGTGATGTTGATTGGCCTCCACGCTCGCCGGATTTGACTGCTCCGAACTTCTTTTTGTGGGAATATCTGAAACGCAAGGTTTATACAAACAAGCTTGAGCATCTCAAACAAAATATTCGTGATGAAATTAATGAAAAATATGCTCAAAAGGGCTCGCATTTGAGAGGCTAACAGAGGCGGACATTTATCTGATATTGTATTACATACATAATTGCCGACATTAAATAAAACATTTATCAATATACGAGTAAGATCCTTTCTCTTTCATTTAATCAAAAATTATAAACAAAAAAGTAGCATACCTTCCCGGCGGACACCCTGTATTATAATGTACGAAAGTTTATGCCTCTTTTTCAGAGTTATCGTTAGCAACATTCAGTCGAAGGACGGACACAAATTATTTCATATTGTTTAACCTATGGTAGACCCATGCCGAAATTTTTAAATTTTTCTTTTCAGGTTAATAAAGGATTAGGGACATTTTCGTCCTTTTCATGTCCTTAGAGAGGATCTTAAATTCTTTCAAATGGTACTTATATCATTCATTCCGTTCAAATGTTATATAGACTTCACAAAGTCAAAAGTTGTAAAAAAATGTTGTAGGTGACCGACTTGGGCACCCTATAAAATCTAAACCGTTATGAATTTGAACAATCGGTAATAGGAAATAAGTCTGCATGGTCTCCTAGTATACGCGTGTACAATTTTATTGAAATCTAACTTCATAAATATATTCCTTCGGAATTACCCAGCTGTTAACTTTTGTGTGCCAGGTAACAAAAGAGGCGTGCCAATAACACCAACTTTTCACTGTACAAAATTCCAAGCATTTGTATGAATTGATATTAAAGCTATACGCTACCAAAAAGGGCGTAGCAAATTCTCCCATTTGTCTCGAGGTGATAGAGACTAATAGCGACTATGTGTGGAATTTCTGAAGATTCTAACAAGTACTATAGAAGTTATTAATGAATTAACATTTCACTAAATGTTACTTTGTTGGGGAAGTACTACAATGAGTGGACCAATATGGCCCATTTTCAAACTTAGCCTAAGATGGAGAAAAATACTACCGCATACCACTTTTAAAGGCAATCGGTTGCTCGATTCGAGAGTTATTGTGCGCAGCAGACAGACAGACGGACAGACAGAAGAACAGACGGAAATTGCTCAAATGACTTGAAATTACCTAAATCGAATTTCTACCAAACATATTTGAGGTCTTAGGTCACTCCTTCGATGTGATGCACTTTTGGCTCGTAGCAAATTATATATACGCTCCTCTGTAAGGTAAAGGGATAAACGTGAGTTTTAACACTACATTACCGAAAAGCCAAGAACCAAATGTGACAAGTTTTCTGTAACTGAATACCACGAAATTTAAAAAAATATATATTTATATATATTTAATTCAAATATGTGTTAACTTTGGGACGTTCTAAAATTGAACATCGGGAGTTATATTTAACACTTCATCATTGTTTCCGCAATAATTTGAACGAGATCGGCTAAGAACTCACCGAGTTGAAGGGTGTTTAGTTTTGACAATTTGTCCAAAGTAAAATTTTTACCCATCCATACATAAATAATTACCTATTGCATTTAGAAAATTGTTTGCAAATTGTATTTGATAGCTTTTTCTTCGGAATTTGAAAAAAAAACAAGTAAATGCGTTATGTTCTTATATACCCTCCACCATGGATTGCATAAAATTATATTACTGGAAAAATCTTTGGATATGGAGCAAATCATAAAACGATCTTTTTTATCCCCTCACCTTAGAGTGGAGGGTATATTTGCTACGAACCAAAAGTGTAACACATCGAAGGAGTGCCCTAAGACCCTAAGTATAATCGGCGGATATACGTTTTGGGTCATTTTAAGTCGAATGAGCAATGTCCGTCCGTCTGTCTGTATGTCTGTCTGCTGGCTGGTGCGCACAATAACTCTCGAAAGGAGTAACCGATTGACTTCAAATTTGGTATGTGTTAATATGTTCTTCTATCTCCAGCTAAGTTCGAAGATGGGCCATATTGGTCCACTCCTTCTAGTACATCCCCCACAAATGGTTAACATTTAGTGAAATATTGATTATTTAATAACTTCTATACTACTTATTTGAATCCTCTGAAATTCTATACATAGTATAAGGTTATTAGTTACTATTACCTCAAGAAAAATGGGCGAAGTTGCCACTCCCCTCTTGGTGCCTCCCACACAAATGCACAATTTTGAACCAAAAGTTAATAGGTTATAAGTCTATTACCAGTGCATACAAAGACTTGAAAACTTGTACAGTGTAATGGTTTAATAGTAACTACAGTGAAAAATGGGCATTATTGCCACCCTCCTTTTGGTACCTCCCACACAAATGGACCATTTTTTTTACCAAAAGTTACCAGCGTATAACTTTAATACCAATGCATACAAATATTTGAAATGTTGTCCAGTGTTATGCTTCTATAGAACGTAGAGTCCAGAGAAAAATGGGCGTTATTGGCCCGCCTTTTTGGGTACCTCCCACACAAATGGACCTTTTTGTAACAAAAGTTAACAGCTATTAACTTTAATACCAGTGCATACACATACTTGAAATTTCATACAGTGCAATGCTTTTGTAGTACCTAGAGTCCAGAAAAAAGTGACCGTTATTGGGACGTCTCTTTTGGTATCTCTCAAACAAATCGACCATTTTGTACCAAATGTAAACAGATTTTAACTTTATTACCAGTACATACTATAAAGCTGTTAAATTCAATTTAAATTGATAATAATTTAAATAAAACAAAAAAATAAAAAAATTTACTAATATTTTTTGAGACTCATGGTGAGGGGATTCATTAGTCGGTTTACCCGACTGAACTTTCTTACTTGTTCTTTAAGCAAATTATTAAATAAACGAACGCTGCAATTTTTAACCAAATTTTGGGCCGCAAATTCTTCACCCAAACTCTTCATCTGAAAAATGTGGTATTTATGGCTTAAATTAGCATATTTGAGAGCAACCTCTACCCGGGGACTACAATAAAATACAAACTGATTTAAATAAATTATACTGAGATTAATTCTTGCCAAAATAGAATACAAACTGCAAAGTTTCAGCTAAATTGCTTAGAAAATGTGGTGTTTATGGCCTTTTTGTAAGCGACATTTATAGGTGGATTATAAAAAAATATGAACTGATTTATGCAATTTTTACTGTGGTGAACTCTTGTCTAAATAAAATACAAACTGCAAAGATTCAGTTGAAATGCTTAGAAAGTGTGGTATTTATGGCTTAAAAAAGCATATTATGGAGCGACCTCTATAGGGTGACAATAACAAAATATGAACCGATTTGTAAAATTTTTGCTGTGATGAATGCTTGTCAAAATATAATACAAACTAAATGGCTTTAATAATTTGCTAACTATGGCTCAAAAATCGTATTTTGGAGCGACCTCTATAGGGGAGCTATTTCAAAACATTGTGCAATATGGCCCATTTGTAAGAAACTTGCAACTATAAGAAATATTTCTACCAAATTTGATCAAACTAGCTCGGTTTTTCGTACTGTATAGAGATTTAAACAGACAGCAGACGGACATGGCTAAAACGTTTTAGAATTTTACGATGATCAAGATAATGTATCCTTATGAGGTCTCGGATCGATATTTCAATGTGTTGCAAACGGAATGACAAAGTTAATATACCCCCATCTTATGGTGGAGGGTATAAAAATAAAATATTGCATAAAACTATTGACGACATATTTTAGCATAACTCGAGAGCCGTTTATACGAACTGGTTCACGAAAGCTTTAACGAATCGTATATCAATTAGCCTTCATCCTCTTCTAAAAGAATTTGTTCATTTGATCAGCAGTTTCAAAGATATTTTACAGAATATTGTGAAAAAGGGGCGCATTGTGAAAGCTTTGAACTGTACTAAATTTAGGGCTTTTATGGGGCTGATTTAAAGATATGAAACTCGACAACTATATGGGAAAGATGATTAATATAACTTGCTACAAAGGAATATAAAACATATCAAACAACTAAAAGCGTTAAGTTTGGCCATGCCGAATCTTATATACCCTCCATCATGGATCGCATGTGAATGGTTACGGGTACAAATAAACTCATTATACCAAATTTCAGCCCAATTCGTTGAAATTTGAGGTTTTTGTGGCGCTGCGACGTCAAATCTAGATGGACCCTATATCAAAACATGGACCTATGACTATCGTTGTTCGTGTGAAGGATACCGGGTATAAATAAACCCCAATTACCAATTTTCAGCCCGATCAGTTGTCATTTGTGGTCTCTATGACGTTAAGAAGACAAATCGGGGAGATTCTATATATGGGGGCTATATCCAAAAATGGACCGATATTGCACATTTTTAATCCCAACATACCTGCAGATATAATAAGTATATGTACCAAATTTCAGCCACCTTGATGAAGTATTTTAGATTGTAGCGTGATTACAACAGACGGACGTGTCTAAATCGTCTTAGAATTTTACGACGTTTAATAATATATATACTTTATGGGGTCTCACATCAATACTTAGTTGTATTACAAACGGAGTGACAAAATTAATATACCCCCATCCTATGTTGGAGGGTATAATGAGGGACTTAAGATTCCAGATGCATATGTTTGGAGGGACAACCGTTGAAAGACATTTAGTCTACGCTCTTTTGTCTGGCTGGGGCACTCGTTAACTTTCGAAAGGAGTGATCGTATTGAATTTGTATGTGGTAATTTATTTCCAAACTTACTGCATGTTCAAATCTACAGGGGTCTGCAATAGAAGTGTTACCAATTAAACATTTCTGTAACTTTTTCAATATTTGTTTTCTGATATTGCGCATAATATTTATATAGTTTTATACCCGCCACCATAGGATGGGGGTATATTCATTTTATCACTCCGTTTGTAACACCTCTAAATATTGATCTGAGACCCCATAAAGTATATATATTCTTAATCGACATAAAATTCTAAGACGATTTAGCCATGTCCGTCTGCTGTAATCACGCTACAATCTATAATGCTTGAGCTAGGTGGCTGAAATTTGGTATAGATACTTCTTTTAGCAGCAGGTAACTTGGGATTGAAAATGGGCAATATCGATCCATATTTAAATATAGCTCCCACATATATAGCACCTAACTTGTTGTGGTTTCTATTATATTTTGTTTGTGTTTTTCGGTGTTTTTTTCATTAGGTTTGAGTTATTTTGTGAGGTCACATGCTATCCATGGTGGAGGGTATATAAGATTCGGCATGGCCTAACTTAACGCTTCTACTTGTTTTCGTTTATCGAAGAAATGCAATCGATATATATAATATCACAATTGGAAGGCACGTAAAAATAATATAAACATCACACACAATTGACGATGCTTGACGCTGTTTTTCTACTCTCAAATTAGGAGTTTAATCTAGAATTTCAAGCCAAAATGTCCTCTTTGAATGGAATGCAGGACTTTAATACACTACTGATTGCCTTTACATATATATAGGTGTTCCGGTTATAAATGTTGAACTTCTTTCTGTACAGACTCTGACACATAAACTATTCTGTTTATGACAACCTAATTACAGATGACACTTTTGCCTATTTAAGGGTAATACTATAGGTCACTTAGTCTGCACAATCTTCCCATTGTGATTATCCCTATTTATGCCTAATTCCGCCTTCAATCTTAAAAGGCGTCACTGCAGGCAAAATATTTAGTCTTTGCAACATCACTGGCTGCATTATGCACTGACCTGCCACAAATTGCAATATGAGATGCATTTCCTGCATAAATATGAAAGCTTTCCTGGCATTAAGACTTTAAGGAAACGGTCTCTGTGCAAGTGCACCACTCAAAAGCCTGAATTACTTTTGGAATGGCAGCAGTCGAAGTAGATGCTCGAGTGGATGCAGACAGATATAGCCATAGAACTAGACGTAGTAGTAGTAGTTGTAGCTCATAGTTTCGCACAACGTTGTGATGGAAGAGATTACTACTAATAAGATAAAGGACAAAGGACTTGGATGGAAGCAGCTGCTACTAAATTGATGAGAATACTTATGTTCCATTTGTCCGTACTCCTTCACTGCACTGCTCTACACAATGTCTGAAGAGTAAATACACCAAGATTAGACTTGCATATTTTCCCACTCCTGCTCTACTACTACACGGCACAGCTGCTGGCAAGGATTTGCTAGCAGTGGAAGGCGTGAGTGGACATTTCATCCATGGCATGTGGATTAATATGAACATTTGTTTAGCAAAGCGTTCATCATTATTCAAGGAAATTCTTGTTGTTTAATACAGAGTAAATCAATTGTTTCATAACTCGACTTTGCATAATAGGATTTCATTCGAAGCATATTTTTTAAATTTCTGCCAAATATTTTCGACACTAGAATTGTGTATAGGCAACAAAAGACGTTTGAAATATGCAATAAAAATATAGTTGTGTGTGAAATGTTATTTACTCAAATTGTTGAGGAGTATATAGTTTATATTTCAATGTTCAATTAGTAACTAAATACTCAACATAAATACATTGTACTACATATATAATATTTAATTATTTTGGAAGTTAATTAACAGGACGAATTTGTGACATTTATTCAGGTAATAATCTACCATGCATTAAATGAAAGCATTATGCAAGGCATGGAAGAAAATTTCAGTAGGTTTTTCTAATTGAAGCATATATAACCTTCAGAGAAACATAATATGACATTTGGTATTTTTACGAGTATGTAACACGGCTGGTACAGACGACGAAGGTACCAGAGGGACTGGACAGATTCGGTCTTTTTTCAAAAAACTGTGCATACTCTAAAAACTGATTTTTTACAAAAAATACTCGAATGTATGTCTTTATCTTAATTCAGAAAGAGACTAAGGTAATATATTCTGATCACTGTTGGTCGAAGAGAGTGGAGAGAGTGCGTGGCTTATAGTGGCTGACGGGAGATTTGTATTCGTCTGCCTTTTAGTTGCCATCATGCATTGGGCACGTGAGGAGAGGTCATTTTGTGTTGAAGCGTATTTTTTTAATGGATATTTCTCCAGGATAACCATCTTGCTTAACTGTGAACTCCGAACGGTACTTGACTATGATACAGATGTGCTCATAGCGAAGGTCGATATTTTCCAGATACACTATTTAAAACCATGTAATTTAAAAATTCCCTTACTGTTCATTATAATTAAAATATAAAATAAAATTTTCTAAGGTTCATAACTGTTTTATTTCATTCCCAAATAAGCACCTTAGCGCGCTCCACCCTGTACTTATCAGAATATCACTTTTACTTAGAAACAGAGGGTTATTAACTGTCGTTAAAACAATTAGAAAAAATTTTTTTTTTCAAAAAATCGTTTTTTGCTGGCAAAACATAAAATCTAGAAAAAATCGCAAAATATTTTTTTTCCATTTTTTATGCTAGCATCCTAACGAAGAAAGCAAATCAAATTTTGAAAAAATATATGGATAAATGTAGAAATTATAGCCATTTTGTTAGAAGTACGTTAATTTCAACAAAATCATGTGTATATAAGACATCGAAGGAGTGACCTACAAGACATAAAGAATATTTGGCGAAAAATCGTGTGTCATTTCAGTAATGTCCGTCCGCCTACCTGTCTGACTGTGCTCACTATAACTTTCGATAGGAGTAACCGGTTGAGTTCAAATTAGGTGTGAGTTAAATTTTTATTTATTTTTTAATTTTCTCCCCCACAAAGGGTCAACATTTAGTGAAATATTGATTATCCACTCACCATACAGGTAGGAGGGTATATATAATTTGCTACAGGCCAAAAGTGTAACACATAGAAGGAGTGACCTAAGCCTCGAAGTATGTTCAGCGGAAATCCGTTTGAAGCCAATTTAAGTTAAGCAAAAAATGGTTGGAGGTCACGACTACTCTCAAAAGCAGTAAAGTTTCTATTGTTGGCTATGTTAGAAGATGGGCCACTCCTTCTAGTACCTCCCTCAAAAAGGGTTACAATTTAGTGAAATAATGATTCTCTACACAGAAAGAAAAAATTGAGTAATCCGTACTTGAATCAAGCTGTAGAGGTGTCAAAACTACGGTAAGTACGGTTTTTCTTAAACCAAGTACAAAATACTTAATCAAGTACGGATTTTTAAGCCCTGAATTCTTAATCTTAGCGCTTATCAAGTCTGATTAGGCTTGATTTTAAGCGGAAATATTCTTATTTCAAGCATAAAGCGATTGATTCAAGAATTTTATGGGATTGATTTGAGTGCGAAACTGGCTTCAATGAAGAAAATTTTAATTGAATTAAGCCTGCCCAATACTTGATTTAAGCCTGATAATACTTCATTTAAGCCTGGTCATCGCTTGATTTACGCCTAACCAGTACTTGATTTAAGCCCGATCAGTTCTTGATTTAAGACTAATCAATACTTGATTAAAGCCTGGTCATACTTGATTTATTGTGCTTTCGTTCGTTTTGTACCTATATACCACTTATATTAATTATACCATTTTTTGGCTCTGTATTGTAAAGAATGCAACTTTTTAAAATGGTATGTCAAAATGCAATTGCATGACAGCTAAAGTAAAAGTTTTGCTGTAATTATTCGATTTAAACATGAAACATGTTATTACACAGAAAGAAAAATACCATACTAAATTCAAGTATAAATTAAGAATTTTTACTTGAATTTAGTATGGTATTTTTCTTTCTGTGTAATAACTTCTATACTATTTATCCAAATCATCCGTAATTCCCCAGCAAACAAAATGTTCAGAACTCGGGCCGAAATCGGTTACACAATCGGATAAATCATCCGATTTCATATCGGATGTCAGACCGATATCGGTTGCAAAAAAACTTGAAGTGTTTGTCATGTTGTCGGAACGACACGTCTGTGGGAAATCTGACCATTTTCATACCGACTTCTGCACTAAATTCCTGGGAAATTCTGAAGGGAAATGTTATGGTCGTGCCGAAATCGGACCCAGTTCTGGCGAAATGTCATACAAAATTCGGATGTTTTGGCTGTCGAATCCGACCGATTGCTGACAGAATTCTTGCGAATATCATATAAAATTAAGATGTATTTACGGATGAATCGGACCGAATTCTTAACATATCGACGGGTGAAATTCTGACCAAATATATTACTTCATCTGAAGTAAGGGTTTAGAAAACCTACAGTTTTGAGTATTTTAGCAGTTCCCTAACTTCAGTTAAAATAAAAAATAATATTTCTAGAAAATTTCTATGCTTTCAAGAAAAATAAATCTAGGCACTTGTGTCTTGTCTTCTCTTATTTACTTTTCCCACTGCTAAATCTATAATAAATTAAGGTGGCAAATAAATACTAATAAGGAGTCGTACAATAGATACTTTTTTCAGAGCAGTATTGGTCTTTTTCAAAATGTTTGTTAATAATTGATCTTGACATCACGAAATAATTTTAAAACTAACAAAAATGAGAAAAAAATTGCAAAAACAAAATAAAACTAACAACGCAACACAAAAGTAACGCTATCATATAAAATTCTTCTAAAAAAAATGACATCAGATTTTGAGTTCCGAAATCGTTGCGATTTTGTACAGACACGTCGGAACAAAAAATTCAATATTTCCTCAGACGTGTCGAACTGAATTCTGCCCGAAGTCGGTAAGAATTGTCGTAAGCGATCCGACTTGTGCAGACATGCCCTATGTCAGACAAATTCGGGTATTTTGTTATCTGTGTCCTCACATAGTAATAGTTTATACCTCGCTATCACCTTGACAATGGCTGTATTTATTTATATATAGTGATTTTATTAATATATAGTGATATTTTCGCAAACTCGTATATTAAATCGGTTAAATTGGAAAAATTTAAGGGATCTTAAGATGAGCTAATGGAATTATGATTTGGAATTTTATTTAGACTTACAGAAAAATGCAAGCACTTGCTTCACCTTCCAATTCTAATATATTTCACCTGCGAATCTGTGCAAACTTTTCTAAAAAAATTAATTTTCGCAGATGTCAAATTTAGTATTATTAAAAAAATTATTTTTTAATTGAAATTTTTGAATAAAATCATATTTTAAACATAACGTTATTTTTACTTCTTTAAATTGCTAAAAAATTATAGACTTGTAACTTCGAAAGTTGATATAAACAAAATAGTATACTAATTTTTTTTTGAGTGTATAAAAAACTTTTTTCTTGTACATCCCTCCCTCTTATTCAAAAAATCATTCAAATCGGTTCCGCCGTTTGGCTGTAATTAATTTTGGCCACAAAAGGGGTCAAATTTCCTATATGTAGTGCACTGTATCAAAATATATGTATGTACATCCTGAAAAACTTTTAACGAACTACTATCAAAAATTAAGAAATAATTAACGAAATTCGAAAGGGCCTAACAACAAATATTTTCTTTTTTCATAGTTAAAAATTAATATTTCACGCAATTAAAAAAAAAAACAAGTAATAAATTGTTATCTAGCTAAAGGGTCCGCAATCTAACGTTTTTTTTTCAACTAGTGCTTATTTCGTGAATGGTAACACTTAGCTCATGTCTGATTTGACAGATAATTAGATTTATCCTTCCGCTGAACGAATATAGATGTGTATACGCTTGAACAACGCTGAGAAATACGCCGAAGAAGAAGATGCCGATTTTGCCAAAAAAAATCATCTTTTCAGATGAAGCTCATTTTGATCTTGCGATTTGACTCCGTTGGACTATTATTTGTGGGGTGCCCTCAAAGATAAGTGTTACGCCGACAAGCCAGAGACAATTGACGCATTAAAGGACAATATTCGTGAAGCCATTGGTGAAATACAGCTGCACACAATCGATAATGTGCTTAAAAATTGGACCGATCGTGTAGGCTACTGCATGGCCAGCCGAGGCAGCCATTTGAATGAAACTATTTTCCATTATTAACCATTGTACTTTCAAATAAAAAAAGAAATTTGAGAAAATATTCAGTAGTTTTTTTTTATACCATTTTCAAAAAAACCAGTAAGGAAAGGCAGAAAGTCGGGCGGGGCCGACTATATAATACCCTACACCTCCCTAACAATGCTAGAAGGTCATTGCGATAATAATTTGTAATAATTGGTGAATGGGTAGGAACATATTATCTAATTCTGAACCGATAATCTCTAAATTAAGCAATATTCGTACCTAAATTGATAAACATCTTTCTTGGAAAATTTTAATGGTCGGAAGTAAGGTAAGGAGGAACATATACATATATGGAGGTTATATATAAATCTGAACCGATTTTCTCTGAATACTCATTCACGTAAAAAGACCTCTTTCTGTCGAATTTCGTACTGATCGGATATAAAATACAGTCTCCGTGCTTACATAGCAAATCGGGGGTAACATATATATGGGGGCTATATCTAAATCTGAACCGATTTTCTCCGAATTTGGCAGTATTCCTTCATGTAGAAAGAAACCTCTTTTTGCCGAATTTCGCACTGATCGGATATAAAATAACATTTTACAGCGCTTACATGTCAAATCGGGGGTAACGTATATATGGGGGATAAATCTAAATCTGAACCGATTTCTTCCAAATTTAACAGTGTTCATTCATATAATAAGAAACCTCATTCTGCCGAATTTCATACTGATCGGATATAAAATAACATATTTACAGCGCTTACATGTCAAATCGGGGGTAACTTATATATTGGGGCTATATCTAAATATGAACCGATTTCCTCAAAATTTAACAGTGTTCATTTATATAATAAGAAACCTCTTTCTGCCGAATTTCATACTGATCGGATAAAAAATACGGTTTCTACAGCGCTTACATGTAAAATCGGGTGAAACATATATATGGGGGCTATATCTAAATCTGAACGGATTTTGTCCGAATTTGGTAGTGTTCATTCACGTAACAAGAAAACTCTCTCTGCCGAATTTCGTACAGATCGGATATAAATTACGGTTTCTATAGCGCTAACATGTCAAATCGGGTGAAACATATATATGGGGACTATATCTAAATCTGAACCGATTTTCCCCGAATTTGGCAGTGTTTATTCATGTAATAAGAGAACTCTCTCTGCCAAATTTCGTACTGATCTGATTTAAAATACAGTTCCTACAGCGCTTACATGTCAAATCGGGTGAAACATATATATGGGGACTATATCCAAATCTGAACCGATTTTAACCAATTTCAATAGGGATCGTCCTTGGGCCAAAAAAGAGCACTATGCTAAATTTCATCACAATCGGACCATAAATACGACCTGCACTTTGATTACAAGAATACATGGACAGACAGACGGACAGACAGACGGACAGACAGACGCTAAATCGACTCAGAAAGTGATTCTGAGTCGATCGGTATAATAAACAATGGGTCTATCTCTTCTCCTTTTAGGTGTTACAAACAAATGCACAAAGTCATAATACCCTGTACCACAGTGTGGTGTAGGGTATAAAAAGTTATTTGGCGGACTCTTTATAACAAACTATAGGTCTATCTATTCTCTTTTTGGGTGTTACAAACCACATTTTGTATCGAAACGTGGTGTCGTTTATAATTACTGGTACAAATTGCTGCAAATACAAATTGATCCAAATATGGACCAATGTTTTTACCTTTTTGACCCCTTTTTACACCAAAAAGTACGAACTTTGGAAGCCTACTAGCAGTTCGTCTTTGTGAGAGGTTAGCACATTCGAGTCGCCTTTGTACCATTTTTACCCAAAAATATTAATTTCAAAAATTCTTTATGATTTAAATTCAAGGAAGGGGTACCAAATTTGGGCGCAAATTCCCTTTTATTTTCAAAATCTATGAATTCATATCGCAGCTGTTCAACAAAGGGGTAACAACTCAAAATGAAAAAAATTCAGTATATTCCAAAAACAGCTTCCATATTGAAATTTAAAAAATATGCCAAAAATTATGAAAATATCTTCTTAATTGTATTTTCTAGCAATGACATATTTTCGTTAATATTAATTTTATGAAATAATATTTACGGGAACAGTTTTTAGCTTCTAGTGAAATTTTTTTCATTTTGAGCTGTTATCCTTTTGTTAAACAGGTGAGATATATTTTTTAGTTTTGATTGTAGATAGGTATTATATTTTGGACCTTTTAATTATACGTACGAATATTTTATAATAAAGTACAAAGTTAATTAATTTGGATCACTTTTTCTTAGAAATAATTATTTTTGAAAATATAAAATTTCGTCACTTAGGATCGGTTGCGGTCTCCTTTGCACAGAGGGATTTAGTTCGGCCATTCCAAATCTTATATACCCTTCACCAAGGATCGCATGTTAATGCTTTCGGGTGCAAATAAACTCATTATACCTAATTTCAACCCAATTCGTTGAAATTTGAGTTTTTGTGGCATTACGTAATCAAATCTAGAGGGACCTTTGTATGGGGGCCATATCAAAACATTGACATATGACTACTATTGTTCGTGTGAAGGATTCCGGGTATAAATAAACCAGATACCAATTTTCAGCCCGATCAGTTGACATTTGTGGTCTCTATGGCGTTAATAAATCAAATTGGGGAGATGCTATATACTCGTACACTGATAGAAAAAGCTTCGTCATTCGTCAAAAATCAGCTAACGTACGGATAATCCTATCTATGAATTTGTTCGTCGCCATGACGAATCTCTGTTTAAGTATACTAGAACAAGAAATATTTAGTGGAATAAAAACAAAACCCCACTGGGTGATTACATATCATCCCTACGATGAATCGAGCTCATAAAAAAATATATATATACCCTCCTCTCTATGGTGAGGGGATAAATATGGGGATTTATTTATAATACAAATATCAATAATTCTATATATACATAACATATAGCAAAAGGGTAACGCATCACAGGAGTGGCCTAAGACCCTAAGTTTATGCGGAGGAAATCCGTTTTAGAACACATTAAGTCATTTGAATTATGCCCGTCCATCCGTAAGCCTGACTGGAGCGAACGATAACCCTCGAAACTATAGTTTCCAGAGATTAAACAGATATTCGTCAGGGCGACGAACAAATTCATCAATAGGATTATCCGTACTTTAGCTGACTTTTGACGAATGACGAAGCTTTTTCTATCAGTGTATGGGGGCTATATCAAAAAATGGACCGATATTGCCCATTTTTCAATCCCAAGTTACCTGCAGCTACATGTCTAAAACTTCCCAGAATATTACGATGATTAAGAATATATATATTTTATGAGGTCTCTGATCAATACTCGTATTTAAAGGTGTTACAAACGGAGTGACAAAATGAATATACCCCCATCCTATGGTGGAGGGTATAAAGACTAGGAATTATTGAAGTCTGTGCTAGTGCGACTCTGGGAAAGGGTACCCTCTTCAGGTCCTATTTAAACACTTTTTACACCAAAAAATCCATTACAATATCATCTTTTAGAGAAACGCTCTCCTTTGTTCAATATTATCCGAAAATTGCATTAATAATCGATATTTATGACAAAAATCGCACTGCAAATTGTATGTTATCTATAGTAGTTTCGTCTGGAAAATTCTACCACATTTCTGTGGTCATCACACATAACCAGATTAGTCGTGTTAGGTAATTATTGAGTTTTGTAATAATTGTTTGATGTAAATATTATTTAGAAAAGAATTATTATTTCACGCCGCTTTAAATGTGCTACTCCCACATGAATTACACTAGAAACCTGATTATTTCGATTTTTTACATAATTTGTGAAACCACAAATTAATACCCACCCTTCGATCTTTGGGAGAAAGTTCATACTTTCCTCCCCCAACCCATCGTTTGTCTGGTAACATCTACTATATTGTTACCCCCAAAAAAGATCGAATTTTCGGGTCCCTTGCTGGGTAGAATCTTTGAAATGTATGGTGATTAATTATGTTATATGTAGTCATTCTAGCTCTATTCAGTTGAATTCAGTTGCGGTACAATATTTATTCTAAACGAATTTAAATAAATGGATTTTAACCAAAGTTTACGCTAAAGTAAGGCCATGCTCACACTTAATTTTCCGATTCTAGATCGAGCAATATTGTTCATCAGAGCTTTCCCTTATTGTCCTCTATTATTGTCTTATTCCGAAAATCGTTAAATTTAATTTTGTCCCCAATTTTTCAGCTCTGTGGCATACTTTGTTAATAAATCTGAATCATAAATGTTCTACAAGAATAAATATTCCTATCGGATGTGGCGGAAACTTATCCTCTGTACATTTCCCATTGCAGCTATAAAATGAATGGCAAGAGTCTTCTAAATCTTAAAACTAAAACTAAAGCCGAAACAGAAGCAGATGCAGCGAAAGAAGAACGCGGAGCGTTTGAATGCTTAACGCTCCGCGTATAGCTCGGCAATGGTCTTAAATCCTCTGTTCGATACAAATTGCAACAGTTACATAAATTTAAAAGTTCCCTCTTATTTGTGTGAATGTCGTTCGGTTGGTTGGTCGGTCGCAGCTCCGTGCATATGTTTCCGAGGCAGTGGCAGTTCGACTTGTACTCATTGTAGTTTTTGTTTGTGTTGTTGTTTCGGTTCTTATTCGCGGGTCTGGAGTACATTAAGAAATACTCGAAATATATATACGGTGTGGATCATTTGAATATGGAAAGAAGAGTTGCAGAATATTGCAATAAAATTAATTTAACTGTCTGAAATAAAAGAGAGGCTATTCAAAGCTCACGTGCATTTAAAATGAAAATGTATTGCCAGAAACACAAAAAACAATAGTAACATAAGAATAATTTAGAAAAAAACGGAGGACCCTTCGGGAAAAATAAAAGTGAACCTAATTTGGTGTGGATATTGAAATGCCAAAAACTGGGTAAGTGTGAGACTTTGCGGAATGGATTTTTAAGGCCCGATTCATTGTGTACACAGAGGGTACACTATGGTTGGGACAACTTAATTTTTAAACTACTGAAATTTTGTAGTTGGTATAACCAACCTATAGCTGTATTTGAGGAACAATTGTTGTACATTTCTGCACTTCTTTATGGGACATATGACACCGTTAAAAGAAATTGGCACGAATCCGTGAGGTGCGATATTTGGAAATTCTGCAGCATAAATGCAGGTGTCTTACATCGATGTCCTGGGTTGTTTTGACCACGAATGTATGGATCGATCTTTTGCCGTGGTGGTTCACATAAACCTGGATTATATAGACATTATCAGCAATTTTGCATTTTTAGTTTGTTATTGTGAGATATAAAGGTAAGACGCGTTTGGTGGAATCTTTTTTATGTCATTAACATTTTTCATAATATTGCAATTTGGAAAACCTCAAATTTTTGGGCTGTGAGAGAGAACAAACCATATGTGGTTTATATTTAAATCTTAAAAAATGATGTTTGTTAAATTTGTAGCATGCATCATTACCTTTAATTACCCATGACTATTAGACGTCTCTTTTCAAAATTATAATCAAAATATTGAAGACACCTGGAAAGAAAATTTAAAATACACGTCAAAGGCAATTGTGAAGGCTAAAAGTTAAAAATATCTCTTTCACGTATGAAGAGTCGTTTTGAACCAGTCCTTAAAAAATTGAAAAATTGAGTTTATCCTAAAAAATACTTTTTTCCTGGCACGAAAAAAAACATAAAAAATAGGAAAAACATTTATTTAATTTTTTTAAGCCAGCATTCTAAGGACGAATATAACGCCGACTTGGATCTATTTATGAATAACGAACGAGAGTACGACGGCGGTCCCAAAATTAGCCGACCTGACGTATAGATGGCGGTAGTAGTTAAATTGAGTTACTTTCCTGAAAAGGGGCAACCTTATAAAACACATGTTTGAAGTTTCATGGCGCCATGATGTTTAGTTTTTTTTGAACACTCATAAGTAAAAAAAAATTGGTCACTGATATGCACAAGATGGGTGCCACGATTGTTCACAATTAAGAAAATGCAACAGTTCACATATCCACTATTTCGATGGCTAAAATGATCATCAATCAATTCAACAAGTTGCTTTCACAACTTGATAAATTGGCTCGGCGGAAAAAGATATGCTAGCAATGAAGAGGTGGAGGTTGCGGTTGATGGCTAATTTCAGGAGCTAGACAGTTCTTACCAAAACAGGCTATCGAAGCTATTGAAAATCAGTGGAATAAGTATATCGAGCTAAAAAAATTATGTTGAGAAATAAAGATATACAGGGTGTTTTGTTAGACGTGTGGTTTTCAATCTGGCAATACTGTTTTCGGAGTTGGTCTTTTTGCCAGTTTTCACTTGATTAATGCTCAGTTTGGTTTGCCATTTCATAATGAATAGACTTACTGCGGAACAACGTTTGCAAATCGTGCAAATTTATAACCAACAAAAGGGTTGGGTTCGGGCGACGCGACATTCTTTTTCGTGCCTGAATTTGATTATATCGCGTCGTGGGCCTGTGGCGTGGCCTCCAAGATCATGCGATTTAACAACGCTGGACTATTTTTCGTGGGGTTATGTGAAGTCGGTCGTCTACGCAGATAAGCCCGACACAATTGACGCCTTGGAAGAGAATATTCGGAGCGCTATTGCTGACATACAGCCCCAAATGCTGCAAAAAGTGGTCGAAAATTGTGCCACCAAAATCATTTTTAAAACATAATGGCAAACCCTTATCATTATAACAAAGCTAAATTCTTGGCCATAATATTAAATAAAACGCATATTTCTTCTTGAAAAGAACACGTCTAAAAAACACCCTGTATTATCCAAATTTGTTGTATTTTCTTTATTAGGTCAGCTAAATTTGGGACCGCCCTCGTAATATGGAACCCTAAACACGAAAAAACATAAAATTTTTTCTTTAAAATTCCGATTTTCATGGAAGGTGTCTTTAGTAATTGGACCACATATGGTTGAAGTAAAAGCTCAAAAAGTCCGGGATATATCTTATTATCAGGGCAACAAAAGTTAAAATTATCACATTCACGTAGAACAGAGTAACTATGGTTAAAGCAATTACATAGAATAATTTTGTTTTTTTAAAAAAAAAAAATGCTTTTCGCTGGCATTAAAGAAAGCAAAAAAAAGCAAAGCAAAAGCATCCTAAAGAAGAAAACAGTGCACATTGGAAAATCTATCGAATAATGTAGAATTTATAGCTATCCTTCAATATTGTGAACGTGGGTATATATCAGTTGCTTCGGGCCAAAAGCAAAACACTATGAAGGAGTGATCTACGAGATCCCAAGAATATTTAATGGAAATCAGTTTTGGGTCAATTTTAGTCATTTAAGCTATGTTCGTCCGACCGTCTGTCTGGCTGGAGCGCACGATGAATTTCGATAGGAGTAGCCGATTGACTTCAACTTTGATATGTGTTAATATGTTCTCTATTTCAGGGTGGAAAAAAAGGGGGACCATGTTAGTCCACTCTTTCGAGTACCTCCCCCACAAGGGTCAACATTTAGTAAAATATTAATTATTTAAAAATTTCCTGCTTAAAACTGTGATTCCAGTCTATACAAATACTTGGAATTTTGCGTAGAGTATGCCTTTACAGTACCTACAGTCTCTTTTGGTACCTCACATACACGGGCCAAAATCGCCTTTTTTGATATGTTTGAACCGAAAAAAAATATATTTGGAACACAAATTTTTAAATATTATATATTTCTTAGCAAATTAATTTTATTTGAAAATCAATAAAATATATTTGGAACGCATATATTAATATATTACAACAAAATATATAATCAAATAAAATATGTGTTTATTTACAAAAAAATATTCTTTAGGAATTTTTCTAAATATATTTATTAAAAAAAAATCCAAAAGTTTTGTTGATTTTCAGTTTTAGTTTTTCCTTGGATTCAAATTGTACCTCCCAGTTATGATACCATATGCAGCATTTACTTCTGCTTTAAATCAATCATTTAAAATGTCTGTGTATACCAAGTCATCATTAGTTGTCATTCGTCCAAGTAATTTATATTGATCCAATATTATACGATTTCAATTATTATTATTTATTATTTTCACAAACATTAAAAATGTAACATTGAATTACTGTAAAATTTAACACAATTTAGATATTTTCTGAATACTTAAATGCAAATAAATATTTGTTTCGGAAATAATAGTCCCAAATAAAAACATATTGGTATGTAAACAAAAACTTGTGTAGAACAACATCTGCCCAAATATGTACTTTTTGTGTGTGCTGAAAATTATGTGTTTAGAGTGTATCCTAAACACATATATGTTTCAAGCCGTATATGTTTGGGACAATATACTACAGAAGCTATTTTTTTTCAGCGTGTACAAATGGACAATTTTACACAAAAAGTTAACGGTTTATAACTTCGATTCAAGTCCATAGAAATACTTGAAATTTTGTAGAGTGTAATATTTTTATAATACCCATAGTCTATTGGAAAATAGGCGTTATTGTCAAGCACCTTTCGGTACGTCCCAAACAAAATGGCCAAAATAAAAATGTGCAAACATTTTTTTTACTTTTACAATATGTGTCATAATTTATACATTAATCCATAGATTTTTTCAAACAGACATTGTTTCCTTCGTTAGGATGCTTGCTTAAAAAAAATGGAACAAACTAGTTTTTGCGAGTTTTTATATTTTAATGTTTTTTTTCGTGCCAGAAAAAAAGATTTTTTGAAAAAAATCATATCATAAATCATATTTTTTTTTAACAAATTGTTTTAATGAGATTCACAAAACCACTGTCTGTGCATGAATGTGATATTGTCAACATTTGTAGTCCTCAGTTTTTATTTCTTTCTTTCGGGTAAACCGACTTATGAACCCAGCAAAAAAAGAGCATCCAAAGAAGCAATAAAAATCCGCAACTTATGATCCGGAAGTTGTTCTAATTTGGATTTTCACCAATGAATTTAACAAGGGGTTGTCGCTTCGGGGAAGTACTTCATTGTCACCACTTTTGCACAACTCCTTTTAAAGCACTGTAAGATTTGCTTTTTTGGGGTTGTATTTATTTCATGAATGTGTGTTCGTCTTATTAACATCTTTGGGTCCAGAGATCTCTTATTTTAAAGGAATAAAAATGTGGACGTAGGGAAGGGAACGTATAAATAATATACTATTGGCCAAAGAAATCAACGAACATATATATTTATGTTTAGGACATTTGAAGATGTTTGTAATCTGTATGGTGTAGCTGGCTCTTGAAAAGACCGAATGACCCCATAGTGTAACTTCTAGTAACTTCTTCGCAAATAGTCAACATTCTCACTAATAAAAAAGTATTTTTATTTTACACTGTAATACATAGCACATTTGTGCGGCTCTATGTATTTTCCGTAACCCCGGTTCAGAGAGGAGTAAAGTACCACAGTGTGATATAGTAAGTACACGGGGGAAAATCGTAATTTTTGATATGTTTGAATTGAAAGAAAATATATTTGGAAGCGATTTTTTCAAATACTATATATTTGTTAACAAATAAATTTTATTTGAAAATCAAGAAATCTTGTTTGGAACGCACATATTAATATATGTATTAGAAAATAATATATTTGCTAACTGACTTTCACAAATAAAATATGTGTGTACCCACAAACAAAGTTATTGTTTAAGAAGTTTTCCAAACCTATTTTATTTAAACAAAATTTTAAAACTTTGTTGATCTTTTCGATTTTTAGTTATTTTTTCCTAGTTTTCGTTTTAAACTTTATAGCTAAAAATGTCTTTTAATTTATAAATATTCCAATTCATCACTTTTTGTCAATCCATCAAGATCTTTCAGCATCTGAAAAACAGAAAACTTGTCTTTAAATCCAGGCATTGATACATTGCCAAAATAATTAAACACAAATTAATCTTTGTTTCGGAAATACTAGTTCCAAATAAAACCAGTAAGGAAAGGCAGAAAGTCGGGCGGGGCCGACTATATAATACCCTACACCTCCCTAACAATGCTAAAAGGTCATTGCGATAATAATTTGTAATAATTGGTGAATGGGTAGGAACATATTATCTAATTCTGAACCGATAATCTCTAAATTAAGCAATATTCGTACCTTAATTGATAAACATCTTTCTTGGAAAATTTTAATGGTCGGAAGTAAGGTAAGGAGGAACGTATACATATATGGAGGTTATATATAAATCTGAACCGATTTTCCCTGAATACTCATTCACGTAAAAAGACCTCTTTCTGTCGAATTTCGTACTGATCGGATATAAAATACAGTCTCCGTGCTTACATAGCAAATCGGGGGTAACATATATATGGGGGCTATATCTAAATCTGAACCGATCTCCGAATTTGGCAGTATTCCTTCATGTAGAAAGAAACCTCTTTTTGCCGAATTTCGCACTGATCGGATATAAAATAACATTTTACAGCGCTTACATGTCAAATCGGGGGTAACGTATATATGGGGGATAAATCTAAATCTGAACCGATTTCTTCCAAATTTAACAGTGTTCATTCATATAATAAGAAACCTCATTCTGCCGAATTTCATACTGATCGGATATAAAATAACATATTTACAGCGCTTACATGTCAAATCGGGGGTAACTTATATATTGGGGCTATATCTAAATATGAACCGATTTCCTCAAAATTTAACAGTGTTCATTTATATAATAAGAAACCTCTTTCTGCCGAATTTCATACTGATCGGATAAAAAATACGGTTTCTACAGCGCTTACATGTAAAATCGGGTGAAACATATATATGGGGGCTATATCTAAATCTGAACGGATTTTGTCCGAATTTGGTAGTGTTCATTCACGTAACAAGAAAACTCTCTCTGCCGAATTTCGTACAGATCGGATATAAATTACGGTTTCTATAGCGCTAACATGTCAAATCGGGTGAAACATATATATGGGGACTACATCTAAATCTGAACCGATTTTCCCCGAATTTGGCAGTGTTTATTCATGTAATAAGAGAACTCTCTCTGCCAAATTTCGTACTGATCTGATTTAAAATACAGTTCCTACAGCGCTTACATGTCAAATCGGGTGAAACATATATATGGGGGCTATATCTAAATCTGAACGGATTTTCTCCGAGTTTGGTAGTGTTCATTCACGTAATAATAAAACTCTCTCTGCCGAATTTCATAAAGATCGGATGTAAAATGTGGTTTCTACAGCGATTACATGTCAAATCGGGTGAAACATATATATGGGGACTATATCCAAATCTGAACCGATTTTAACCAATTTCAATAGGGATCGTCCTTGGGCCAAAAAAGAGCACTATGCTAAATTTCATCACAATCGGACCATAAATACGACCTGCACTTTGATTACAAGAATACATGGACAGACAGACGGACAGACGGACAGACGGACAGACAGACGGACAGACGGACTTGGCTAAATCGACTCAGAAAGTGATTCTGAGTCGATCGGTATAATAAACAATGGGTCTATCTCTTCTCTTTTTAGGTGTTACAAACAAATGCACAAAGTTATAATACCCTGTACCACAGTGTGGTGTAGGGTATAAAAATATCAGAATGGGAACATATTTTTGTTTAGAACAATATTCTTCCAAACATATAATATTTATGTGTGTCAAATATTATATATTTGGAGTGTACTCTAAACATATGTATATTTCAAGCCGAATATGTTTGGGACAATATACTACAGAAGCGATTTTTTTTCAGCGTGTATGGTATGGTATATTTAATTCTCAAAATTTCTTTTAAAATTATTTTTTTTTATAACCTACACCACACTGTGGTACAATTTATTATAATTGTATGCATTTGTTTCTAACACCCAAAAGGAGAAGCGATATATAGAACCATCGTTTATTATACCGATCGACTTAGAATCTCTTTCTGAACCGATTTAGCTGTGTCAGTCTGTGCATGCATTCTTGTAATCAGTGTGCAGGCCACAAATATAGTCAGATCTCAAAGAAATTTTGCACATATCTTTATTTTGGGACAAGACAATTCGTATTGAAATTGAAAGATAATCCGTATTTAGATATATTGCCTGTTTCTGTAACTTATTTTCTTTCGTCTACGGCGAACGATCAAAAAACTCTCAACTATTTGAATATCAGTTTAGAACTAGATATATGAATGTACCTTCGATTTAGCTTATACCCTCTATAGAAAATATAATTTCCTTTAACAGTTAATATCTGTGTGAACAATATCGGTTCAAATTTACATATAGCCCCACATGCTCGCATAGATGTGTTCCTTCCGATTTGGCATCTAAGCTCCATAGAAGTCATATTTTAGTCAAATGTACTATATTTTGCACAAAGAATTTTTTAATCAGAGATTAAACGGTCACTAGCAAAGTTGGAAAAATGTGTTTTCATGTTTTACTTCAGATCATTATTAAATTTGACAGAGATTAGTTTATAGAATCATGAACACTGCGAAATTTAATAAAAAAAAATGGATACCATTCAGATAAAGGCCAAATTTAAATACAGACCCCATATCAGACAATGAAGCCGGCTAAAATTATTGGCGGTGGCGGCGCATGGAAGAATACCGATCGGCGGCGGCGGCGGCGGCTGATCGGCTGAGCCGATAAAATTTCAACAAACGATGGCGCACTCAATCTCAGGCGAAGATGGCGCTTTAAGATATTTACAATTAAATGAAAAAACTTAAAATTAACACAACAATTTAAGAAAAGTTATGGAAGTTTTGTTGTGATGTCGAAAATCGATTCAATAAATCTGTACTTATTAGTCTTTGTTGTGAAAGAGAATTTATTGTCAATGACATAGTGCCTTTTACGTTCTCTTTAAAACGAGACGTAGACTTTGTAAAAATTGGTGCTCAGGAGCTATTGTAATTTCCGTAAAAACCAAAAAACGCATTTTTCAATTTCAAAACCCATAAATTTTATGGATTTTTTGAAAGAAATGATAGCGAGATCCTTTTAGAAACGTTTTATAAATTTTTACGCAAAAATAAACTTTATTAAAAATTTTGACCCTATTGTATTACTTAGTAAGCACTTTCTTAATTTTCATGGTTGCTTAAAATAAATCTTTTTGACTCACTAAATCAAGTTCGGCGGCTGAGTTTCAGCCGATGTGAGCCGATAAAATCGGCGGCGGCGCCGTTTGGAAGAATATGGCCGGCTGCGGTGCGCCGCCGATTTGCGCCGCGTCGGCTTCACAGCCTGCCCCATATTGAATTTTGCATCTAAAATAGCTGTCAAACACGATTAACAAAAATAGAATTTCAAAACAGCAACAAGAGAAAAATTTTCATTTTAATTTTTTGACGATATATCAACATTTTTGGAAAGGATAAAGTGTTATTAATAAATTCAGTTTTTATCGCAATTCAATGTACTACAATTTAAGATATTTCGAAAAAAAATCAGCATACTTTAAAACAGCGATGGGCAAAAGCACTACCCGGGGTTTTTCCTCTCACGTGTACATGAGCACACACATTGAATGAGAGTTCACTATTACTCAGTCGCGCTTGGACATTCGATCGACGAGGTTGTGTCGTCGATTGTTGCTTAGCGTGCACATAAAGAAAAAATGGATGATACACTTATTACAATACATACTTCAAGTATAAGATTAAAGTTAAGTATGTATTGTATTTATACAGATGAATTTATTAACATTTCTGAATACATGTTTACATTTTATATTATATTTATTATATTACGGTAGAAATGTATATTATTTTCAAAATTAAATAAAGTAACGAATTTTTTAAAATAATTTAAATGTATACATATATAATATATATGTATATAATATAATCTGGTAAAGTTTAAACTCTTTCCAAAGTAATTAATTTTTAAATTGATTGAAGAATCTGCTACCTATGTCTACCAATTTTTTATTTATAAGGTATATAAATCTGAAAAACACTTAAATATAATTACCAAAAAAAAGTTGGACACTCGAAAGCGGTTAATATAAAGATAAAGAATTAATTAAATAAAGAATATGGCATAATCAATACGAGTATGCACATATTTTCTTCGAAAATTTCCATTGATTACTTTTCATAGCATAATAAAATTGCATGTGGCTAATCTTAACATATTTAAAGTTCGATTTCTTTATGTACGCGTATAGTAACCCCAAATGGACTTCATGACGTTCGTCTTCCACTTTACTTATTATCTTACCCAACAAATATGTTTTAGGGAAATGCAAATACCATTTCTCGCAGTGCATAAAGAGAGTGTTCACACTTCTCACAAATACATAAACATTTTGTAGAAGTATTGTGTGCCCATCGCTGCTTTAAAATGACTTTATGGTATTTTAATCGACTATAAAAAAGGTCGACTTTTAGGTCGGATTAATCGACCTCTTCGACTGAAACGAAATTTGGTTGATGAAAAAGTAGACTAGCTTCCAGAACCATTTACTAATTCTGACATAGCCGCCATATAAATACACATTTCTTCTGATTTTGCCCTTTAGCACTATAGAAGCAGTATTTTATATACATATATTTCATGGCCCTCATATATATGTTCCTTCCGATCTGGACTTTTATCACTTCAGAAGCTTTATTTTACATCCAATCGTTTTGAAATTATGCATTCTGTGGTTAATAATTTATACTCCGAAATTACATTTTGGTGAGTTATTTAGAAGAACTTCATTAAATGCCGAAAAAAAGTTCATTCATATGATTTGGAAGTACTTATAATGTTATTCTTTAGGAAGTACTTCTTTTATTTTTTGCTGGGAATCCCCTCAACTTGAGTCCCAAAAAAATATTCGTAAATTTATTTTTTTTTTTTTTGTTTTAGTTAAGTTATTATCAATTAAAATTGCATTTTATAACTTGAAAGTACATAAAGTTATATACTCCCAGGAAAATTTCCTATTACCAAATAATCCGGCGAGTAAGCAAAGATCGATAATAGTAAGTACTCGTACCTATTATTTAGCCACTTTTCGCATTATTTTAACATGGGGATGTGATTGGAGGAAAGTACTTCCCAAAAGTATACAAAAAGTAGCGTAATAAGTACTTATTTGTAGAATAGGCAAATCTCATAAATATGTGCCTTTATTTTCACGATTTTATGTACTTGAATAATGCATTACCAATATGTTATAAAATAAGTAGTAGATAAGTAGAAATGGTCATTTAAGGTAATATTGCCGCGCATTTTTCTCGAAACAAACAATTTCCTCATTCCAGATTCGAATTTCTGAACCCAAACCCCCAAAAATGTGGCAAAATTATTTTCATAATAAAAAATCACTTATTTCTGTTATTATTGCCAAGTCATTATTAATAAGCTGAAAGTAATGCAGCGAATAATGAGATGTCATTATTTGGTAATACAGGAAATAATCACAGGTACTTACCAAGATTTTGCTGGGCTGGTATTAAAGATAAAAGCTGTGTACTTTTGGTACAAATTGGTACTTTTGTATGGAAGGTACCAACAGAGGCGTGCCAATAACGGTCACTTTTTTCTGGACTCTAGATACTATAAAAGCATTACACCGTACAAAATTTCAATTATTTGTATTCACTGGTATTGAAGTTAAAATCTGTTAACTTTTGGTACAAAATGGTCCATTTGTGTGGGAGGTACCAAAAGGGGCCCACTTTTTGTGGACTCTAGGTACTATAAAAGCATTGCACTGTACAAAATTTTAAGTATTTATATGAACTGATGTTAAAGCCATAAGCAGTTAAATATTGGTGCAAAATGGTCCATTCGTGTGGGAGGTACCAAAAAGAGAGTGGCCAGTTCGCCCATTCTTCTTGACATGCTAGCGACTAACAAACTAATACTATGTGTGAACTTTTAGAAGATTCGAGTTAGTAGTATAGAAGGTATTAAAGAATCAATATTTCACTACTAGCGTCCACTTCGTTGCCCCAGACTTCAGATTTCCGATCCCGTCCATTTTTGGACTGCTCTAGATATATCAATTTCAAAATATGGCTCATATAGATAGGAATCTCGTTAATCTATTTGTATACTGTACGGACAGTAGGAATCTCTCAAAAAATTATAACTCCAAATCGGCTTATATGGGCTGGGCTACGCCCCCTTAATCAAGAAGTAATATATCCTATGTCATCCGCCTGAATATTCTGAAGATTCCCTGAAAATTTCATGAAAATCGGCCCAGCCGTTTTGGAGTCCATACGTTACATACATCCTGTTATATATACATATATACATAGAAAATGTAACCCTTTGTGGGGAAGGTACTAGAAGGAATGGGTCAATATGGCACATCTTCGAACTTAGCCGCAGATAGAGAAAAATATTATCGCATACCAAATTTGAAGTCAATCGGTTACTTCTTTCAAGAGTTATGATGCGCACCAGCCAGCAGGCAGACGGACGGACAGTGCTCAAATGACTTAAGTCATTTAGGTCACTCCTTCGATGTGTTTTGGCTCGTATTTTCTTTCCTCTCTAAGGTGAGTGGATAAAAACATATAACGAATTTGTTGTTTTGGTTTTATAAAATAGTATACCTTATTCTACACAAAAATAGTTTTTGGATCTAGGAAACAAAAAAATTGATGTATAGTGTATTCAGAGTACCATTTGAAACCGTATTATCTATGTAAAAGGGACCGCCATTACAAATGCTGATCTTTAAACACTATTGTGACATATTTAAGTTATTCACAGTGTTCGAAGGTTGGACTATTTATATTAGTGTACGTCTATGTATTTGAAGGTATATACATATGTATGTATGTACGTAAGAGTATGTATATAAAAGTGCCTACAAATGCGAGAGTGTTTTGGCAAATTGCCAAAGTTTTAAAAGCGTAGTGCTGAAGCAAAAAAAATACACAAAAACAGAAAGAAACCTTATCTCGCCTAATGCCTCCAACAAGTTCTTTCGACACAAACATACACACACTCTGTTACACAGAAAGCGCAACACACTGTGGGCTATGTACATATGTATGTATGGATGTACGACGACTTGTGTACAGATGTTCGTGAGTATCTTCACTAATAATAAAAAGAACTTGAAATGCTGGTGCAGTCTTTGCCGCTGTTGCCGTTGTTGTTGTTGTTGCGCCCCTCTGCTCACTTCTTATTTCTATTCAGAACTTTTTTGCTCTCTCTTATTTTTGTTGCTAATATTCTTTAATTTTGCATTTGCTTGGCTGTGAATTAAGAGGGGGTGGCAGGCGGCTGAAAGAGCGGCAAGATGTACATTTCCATTTTTTGTCACTTGCATAATTTTACTGTGTAAATCAACGCACAACGCACTCAAGGAACGCTTTAAGGAAACATGTCAACAAATAAATTCCAACGAAGTAAACAAATGGCAACGGTAGCAGCAACAGCAACAACAACAACAGCCACAATAGCAGCTACCAGAGAACGAACAACAAACCAACCAACATCCGAAGGACGTTACGTTGAGAAAAAACAGCTGAAATATGCATAATAATGTAACAACTCCTGAAAAAACATGTCAAATGCAAGCCACCAAAGTGCCACTTTACTTTCAAGTCGCTTCAAATTATGCTTGTGAAGCTTACGCTCGGCCTCGCACAGTGGCCTGGTCTTGACCAAGTGGAGGTGATTGTTTACAATAATATAAATTTGTGTGTAGACTGTTATAGAAAATTTTCAATGTCGTTATTATTAACCTTCCTTAACAAAAAATGTGAGACTGAAAGAATCGGGATAGTAATCAATGAATCGACTCCATAACCAATCGATTCTTTTTAATGTGACTAAAACAACTCTATGCAACACAATTTTTGTCAAAGGGCTGTGCATAACATTTTCTGGTGTAATATGATGTTCTAAACACGAAAAAAATATTAAAAACAATTTTATGTTAAACTTTTTTTAATGTTTCTTTAAAATTCCAATTTTTTTTGGAAGGTGCCTTTAGTGTATTTGAAGTATTTGCTCGATAAAGCCGCGATACACTTAAAATTAAAACAAGTTATGAGGACTACAAATATTAATAATGACACTTTCACGTGGAAACAAAAGTTTAGTAACTGTCGTTAAAACTATTGCATTTTCGTTTGTTTTTATTTCAGTCTTTAAATCGTCATTGATTTGTCCCTAGGATATTCTCCTGGCTTTAGACCATCTTTACCTCAATTATGTATTATAGAATGCAAAGTTTTTAAAAACGGTGAAGAAAATATAATTACTTGACAGCTCAGCTCCTCGTATAGCTATATCACGGATGCTACTCCAATCATCAGCGAGGTTTGTTTAGCTGTGGTTAGAGCTATTAGAAACAAGTAAGAAAGTTCAGTCGGGTAGACCGGCTTATGAATCTCCTCACCTTGAGTCCCAAAAAATATTCGTAAATTTATTTTTTTTTTTAATTTAATCATTATCAATTTAATTTGCATTTAATAACTTTAAAGTATGTACTGGTATTAAAGTTAAAAACTGTTTACATTTGGTACAAAATGGTCCATTTGTGTGGGAGGTACCAAATGGGGCGTGCCAATAATGGCCACTTTTCTGTAGACTCTAGGTACGATAAAAGCATTACACTGTACGAAATTTCAAGTATTTGTATGCACTGGTATTACCGTTATACGCTGTTAACTTTTGGTACAAAAAGGTCCATTTGTGTGGGAGGTACCAAAAGGGACGTAGCACTAACGCCCATTTTTCACTGGACTGTAGGCACTATAAAAGCATTACACAGTACAAAATTTCAATGATTTTTATACACTGGTATTAATGTTATAAACGGTTAACTTTTGCTGCATAATGGTCCATTTGTGTGGGAGGTACCAATAAACTAATATCATGTTGGGAATTTCAGAAAATTCGAATATGTAGTATAGAATAACATAATTTGCAATAACAATTCTGAGAATTGGACGTGAAAGTAGCCCCAAAAATAAGAACTTCTGCATCATTCGTTTAGTCAAGTTGGCTCAATTAATAATTTAGTGAACATACGAATGTTTTTTGCTCAAGGTTAAATTTTAACACGGTTATATCTCGGTGTACCATACCGAATATCTCGTTTGTGTCTGGATCAAAGTTGTAGTTATTGAATAGGAGAAAAAAATGAGGACAAACCTACCCGAAAAAAATTACATCCTGTGCCTTAAAAATCAAAAAATTTAGATTTTTATAATTTTTTCCCCATTTTTCACCTTTTTTGCTGAATAACTAGATTACGAATCCACAAATATGCTGTTTTGTGCCTATTTAAAATACCGTAGGGACGTTTCGTCGATGTTCTATAGGAAATGGTATAATGAAAATGCAGAACATAGAAACAGTGGTGCATAAACATTTGTTCTTCTTGTTCCTTCATGATACCTACTCCGTTCACATCCAATTAAAGGGAGAAAAGGGAAGTGGACTTTTTATTTTGAATTACTCAAAAATATAAAACATGTCTTAAAATCGGGTTATATATTGATGTATTTTCTGAATACTTAAATGCAAATAAAAATTTCTTTCGTTAATAATAGGCACAAATTAAAAACTTTAGGATGGAAACAAACATTTGTTTAAATGGATGGTAAGTTTAGTATTTTATGAAGTATAAGCTCGATAAAGCCAGGATATAATATAACTTTCATGAAGAAACTGAAGTTTAGAAACTGAAGTTTAGTAACTGTTTTTTTTTCAAAAGCCTATTTTTTTGCTGGCACGAAGAAAACCATAAAAAATCAAAAAAAATACGCAAACAATTTGTTTGTTTCGTTTTTTATTGTAAAAAAATAATTTTTTATATGGTTCATTTTGGCAATTTTGTTTGGGAGGTACAAAAATGGGCGTGGCAATAACGCCAATTTTTAATATACCATGGGAACTATAAAAACATTACACTGTACAAAATTTCAATTATTTGTATGTGCAGGAAACAAAGTTATAAGCCGTTAAAGCTATAAAAAAAGTTATAAGCTATAAAACCATTACACTTTACAAAATTTCATATATTTCTATGGACTGGAATCAAAATTAGAAGCCGTTAACTTTTTGTGCAAAATTGTCCATTTGTGTGGGAGGTATCAAAAGGGACGTGGCTACTTCGCCCATTTTTTCAAAATGATAGCGACCATGAAACTAATACTATGTGTGGAATGGTAAAAGATTCTGAATAGTAGTATAGAAGTTATGAGATAATCAATATTTAAATAAATTTTGACCCTTCGTGGGGGAGGTACTCGAAGTAGTGGACCATCATTGTCCATCTTTGACCACAGCCTGAGATAAGACATTGTATAGTACCAAATTTGAAGCCAATCGGTTAATCCTGTCGAAAATTATCGTGCGCACCAACCAGACGGACAGTCTGACGGATATTGCTCAAATGACTGCAAATGGCCCAAAACGAATTTCCGCCAAATATTACACTTTTGGTTGGCAGCATCTGATATATACCCTTGTTCACAATAGTTGGTGTAAAAACCGAATTTTTATGAATTTCTCTTATTTCTACGAAAAGTGCTATGATTTCTACATTTATCCATAGATTTTCTTCAAATAAGCTTTGTTTTCTTTGTTGGGATTCTAGGTTTCAAAAATTGGAGAAATAAATTTTTTGTTCCAGCAAATAATCTAATTTTTTCTAATTGTTTTAACGACAGTTTCTAAACTTCTGCTCCCACGCGATAGTGTAATGTTTAACATTTGTAGTCCTCATAATTTCCTTTAATTTAGAGTGTATCACGCCATATCGAGCATATATGTAGTATGGTACGAGCCTAAAATATGGTTCAAATATTAAAAGCACATTCCAAAACAATTGGAATTTTAAAGAACAATTTTAAAAAACAAAATTTACGATAAAAATCGGGGATAACATATACATATATGGGGGCTATATCTAAATCTGAACCGATTTTAACCAAATTCAATAGGGATCGTCCTTGGGCCAAAAAAAAAGATATGTGTAAAGTTTCGTCGAGATCGGACCATAATTGCGACCTGTACTTTGATTACATGCACAGACAGACAGACGGACATAGCTAAATCAACTCAGAAGGTGATTCTAAGTCGATCGGTATAATAAACGATGGGTCTATTTCTTCTCCTTTTGGGTGTTACAAACAAATGCACAAAGTTATAATACCCTGTACCACAGTGTGGTGTAGGGTATAAAAACACTTTACAAATACGCGAACATTGTATGTATAATTACATTGAAAAATTTCTGAACGTAAAATAAATTTTCCGACTTTCCTTCGCACAGCTAATCACACCACTACTGTTTTATTCGTCCGTGCTTTCTCACTATGTGTCGGTACATCTCTTCTCCGTAGGAACGTCAATAATATGCAACATCTGTAATGTATAGCGTCTGTGGTAATTACTCTCTTCTGTTAGTATTTCTACATTGTCACAACATCAGCGGAATCAAAGGTGTCTTACAAGATATTGCGAAAAAATCCAATTTTTTGACACTTTTTTAATTTTTTTTAAATAAAACCTCTTAAAACATAAAAAAAATACAATTATCAAATAAAATGAAAATCGGTGCATAATTTAACAAGTAAAAACGGATTAAGTCCGGCCATGCCGAATCCTATAAACCCTCCACTCATTATACCAAATTCCAGCCTAATTCGTTGAAATTTGTTTTTGTGGCATCACGAAGTCAAATCATGTGGGACCTTTGTACGATATGGAGGTATAACAAAACTTGAACATATGTCTACCGTTGTTCGTGTGAAGGATTCCAGGTATACGAGGTATGTTCAAAACATATCGCGAATTTTTAATTTCTGCGGGCTACGTGTATTTGATTTTTGATATTTTTGTAGCGTTATGTTGGTCCCTTACTTATGCTGACAAGGTCGGCCATTTTGAATGTTTAGTTAATTTTTGACAGCTGTTGTGCTTGGATGTATTTTAACTTGTCTTCGATTTTTATCTATTTCAGAAAATGGGTTAACGAATCTGGATCAATTTTGTGTGAAAAACAAAATAAAGTGCGCTGACGCATTTCGAATGTTGACTGTGGCATATGGTGAAGCTACCTTGGACCAAAGCAACGTTTATCGGTGGTACAAAATGTTCTTAGAGGGCCGAGATGATGCGAAGGACGAACAGCGTGCCGGGCGCCCGAGTTCGGTCGAACGTTAAGGTTTCGCTCACAGTTTTCTTTGATTGCAGGGATTTGCGCGAAGCAATCCGCCAAAATCGCCCGGATTTGTGGAAGAAAAAAAACTGGCTTTTGCACCATGATAACGCCCCTGCACACACATCGTTGCTTGTGCGCGAATATTTGGCCAACAACAACACAGTAATGGTGCCGCAGCCACCGTATTCCCCTGACCTAGCCCCCTGTGACTATTTTTTGTTCCCAAAACTGAAAAGGCGCGATATTTTCTGAACATACTGTGTAAATAAACCCCAGTTACCAATTTTCAGCCCTATCAGTTGACATTTGTAGTCTCTATGGCGTTAAGAAGTCAAATAGGGAAGATGCTATATTTTTATCTATTTCAGAAAATGGGTTAACGAATCTGGATCAATTTTGTGTGAAAAACAAAATAAAGTGCGCTGACGCATTTCGAATGTTGACTGTGGCATATGGTGAAGCTACCTTGGACCAAAGCAACGTTTATCGGTGGTACAAAATGTTCTTAGAGGGCCGAGATGATGCGAAGGACGAACAGCGTGCCGGGCGCCCGAGTTCGGTCGAACGTTAAGGTTTCGCTCACAGTTTTCTTTGATTGCAGGGATTTGCGCGAAGCAATCCGCCAAAATCGCCCGGATTTGTGGAAGAAAAAAAACTGGCTTTTGCACCATGATAACGCCCCTGCACACACATCGTTGCTTGTGCGCGAATATTTGGCCAACAACAACACAGTAATGGTGCCGCAGCCACCGTATTCCCCTGACCTAGCCCCCTGTGACTATTTTTTGTTCCCAAAACTGAAAAGGCGCGATATTTTCTGAACATACTGTGTAAATAAACCCCAGTTACCAATTTTCAGCCCTATCAGTTGACATTTGTAGTCTCTATGGCGTTAAGAAGTCAAATAGGGAAGATGCTATATATGGGGGCTATATCCAAAAATGGACCGATATTGCCCGTTTTCAATACCAACATACATGCAGATATAAAAAACATATGTCCTTAATTTCAGCCACCTAGTTCAAGTATTATAGATTGTAGCGTGATTACAACAGACGGACGGACATGGCTAAATCGTCTTAGAATTTTACGACGATTAATAATATATACTTTGTGGGGTCTCATATTAATATTTAGTGGTGTTACAAACGGAGTGACAAGATAAATATGCCCCACATCCTATGGTGGAGGGTATACAAGTTGTAAAGTCTATGATTGTAGACTTGGGAAACGGTTCTCGAGTTATGCTAAAATATGTTGTTTAAAATCATTTTTTATAGATTTCAAAATCCTTTTTCATTATTTTGATACATAGATAAACAAATCTCGTCACACTAATAGACCTTAAGGAAAAAGCTCTTAAAGGAAATTTCCTAAGCCAGGGCGTCCCAACACTTTTGCCTCGACCGTTCAAGTGAAAAGAATTTAAAATGGAATTTCTGAATTTCAATAGACGAATTCTGAACTTAAATTGATTTTTTCTGAACTTCATTTGGATCTAGATTATTCGAGATTGTTCGAGCTCACATATTTCTGAGTTCTGTGTGGCACATGCGTTACATTTTAATGCAGTTGCTTCTTCCTAATTAGAATCTGGCAGAATCATAATGTCTACAACAAAAGAACAATGTACTTTACAAAGAATCCGTCTGTCTTCATATCTATCTGAGAAATACTTAATAAATTCATTAAATAAGACATTGAGGTGTTCTACAATTATATCTTCAACATCGGCTATGAATAATACTGTTAATTTTTTCAAATTTCTGGTTTTATTGGAAAGATTGAACTTTGTCATTTAATAATGGAACACAATATCATTACCTCATCCGATCAACCCAATTTTTCAGTACTTTTTCGATTGTGTCGGGTCGAATCTCTTCAATGGCAACTTTGATTTCATTTTTCAACGCTTCAATTGTCTCTGGATGGTTTGCGTAACATTTTGTTTAATGGGTCCCCACGGAAAATAATCTAAAGGGCTCAAATAACAAGTCAAAGTAAAATTTTACAATTTCCATGTGTACTAAATCCTAAATCCTTATGCCTCCCCTAGAAGCCTCTACGCCCTCCTATTGGGAAGTCTTGTTCTAGGCTTTCGTTTGACAAAAAAACATAATATGTTTTTAGATAAAAATGTCACAAAAGTATTAATTTCGCCAAAAAAAAAGTTCACAAAAATATTTTTATATTTGTGTATGTCGTACTATTTTAACATTATATCAATCTGGTACCTCTCTCATATCCTCTGCAACTTCACACATAGTCAAATTTTCTTCGACACAAAAAAAATTTGACATTTGTATACAAACATTTAAAATGTCTTACAATATAATCCGTTTGCAGTGCCTATAGTTCAGAGAAAATTGGTCGTAATTGACACAACCCATGTTGTTAACTTTCACACATAGGAATTAATTCGTCCCAAAATTTAATATGTAATCACTTTAAGGAAATCACGCAAATAAAATTTAAAATTCGATACAGAGCATTGAGCAATTCTATAAAATGCCTCAACTGCAATATAGTCCGCTTTTACAAATCCCTTTGGTAAATAAAAAATTATCTTTTTTGTTACTTTAATTTAATTATTTTTATTTTGGGTCGTTATCATGACACAGTGCGTGGTCCTGTAGCATTTAGTATTTCTTTTCATGAAGCCACTCACAAATACAAAGGATTTTTCAAGGTTCGTCCTTTTTGCATTTACACTACCACTCACGCACACAGACACACGATTGCCTAAGTCCATTTTGTTGCACATAAAAGCGCAACAACAACGACAACCGTTACAATGGCAACGTTTAATTTAAACTTAAGAAGAAATTTGGAAATTTCCTTCTTTTGATTTCAATAAAAGCAAATGTAATACTTTGCACCAAAAGATCCACTCACTCTGTAACAATATTCAAGAGAATACTGCAAAGAGGAGAAAACGTTGAAAGATGGAGAGGAGAAGTACATAAAGATATGACAGTTGCTAAAGTGCAAATATGACAGCAGCAAATGCAAAGTGAAAATGGAAGTGTTTCTTTAACTAGAGAAAAGACCAAACGTAGCTTCAACTAGGATGACATCCTCACATAGGTCGAAAGACGTTGACGGGGGTGGAGGGCATTGCAAAATCGAAAAATAAATTCACCTGAAACTGAAATAACATACAGTGTTTCATATAATTCATTCATTCGTTCGTTCGTTCGCTCAGTCATTCGTTTATTGCGAGCTTTGTGTTCTCTTAATAGCTTTTTCATTTCGTTTAACAGAAGCGTTTGAGTGTATGCGAGTGTGTGTGACTTTATGCACATTCACAAATACATATGTACGAGTAAGTCTGTATGGGGATATGCATTTAAGTAATAAATTATCACATTTAGACAAGTTTTGCAATTTAATAGTCTGGCATAGCGTTTATAAATGTGTTGGAGTGGCAAGATAAGTAGCGACCAAGTCAAGCATTCATTTCCTCCCCCGCAACCCCACTCCCACAGCCTCACCGATCTCATCGTTGCTCGCCTACCTGCCAAAATGCTGCAGCAACGACCTTTTAAAGGCATCATTTTTCATGGAAGTCCTGCGTGTTGCAGTTGTGTGTCTTCTCCGTTGGATCGGAGAACAGAGTTCGAAAGACATTCACGGAAATAAACGTCTGCATATTATGAGCAGAGAAAGAAGTAATTACACATGTGCACATGTATTCATGCCCAATTATATAGAAAAATGCGTAAATTAGGTTATCTAGTGATATAAAGGAAACTTTAATAAATTTGTCTATGAATATGCGTACACACCTATTTGCAAAGTTTCAAACAATGCACCTATCTTTGGTCAACGCGTGAAAACAACTAAAAAAAAAAACATTAAATGGCTATAATTGCTTAAAATAAATGCCCGTATGCGAAAACGACAAAATAATTGATACGTTCTTTATGGTCAACATATTGATAGTCTTTAAAAACATAAAGTAGCTATAACTCTCCAAATAAGCAACTTGGAGCGAAAATGATAAAATATTTGTGATAAGTTATTTTTGTTTTAGGTCTTTTATTCCTTAAACTTTGAAAAATTGTCCTTTTGTGCGAAAAGGGCGAAATTTTTTGATCACTCTTTTTTTTAATACAAAAAAGTTAATAACCATAACTCAAAATGGCTATAAATATTTTATTAACATTTTTGATTTATAGTAGAACCTAAAATGGCTATAATCCCTATGCAAGTTTCAAAACGGAACAATTTGTTAAGACTTCTTTTGGATCAAAATTTTTGAACTCGTTGGCAAAAATTTATATGGCTGAAACTATTTAAAAAAATGTCTTCTCAACCAAAATTTGGAAATTGTAACGCTATGGAACAATTTTTTTTGTCCGAGGTCTACAATTTTTTTGTATAGATTGAAACACATAGTATTTTATGAAACCAAAACAAATTTTGTTATGCTAAAGTTTTTTTAGATATTTTTTTCCTTAAATTTCAATTTTCATGGAAGTTACATTCAGTATTTGGAGATACAATTTAGATTAAAGGAAAGGAATGAGGGCAAAAAATGCTAAAAACATCACTTTCACGTAGAAACGGAAGTTTAGTAACTGTCGTTAAAACAATTAGAAAAAATCGTTTTTGCTGGCACATAAAAAATAGAAAAAATTGCCAAAAATTGCTTGTTCCATCTTTTGAAAGTTACCATCCTAACGAAGGAAACAATGCATATTTCAAAAAAGTCTATGGATAAATTAAGATCCATATTGTAAAAATAGCGGAAATAAAAAAAATATTTTTCATATTTTTAATTTTGGCAATTTTTTGGGGGGAGAGGAGGTAATATATCATTTGCTACGGACTGACCTAAGACCCTAGGTATGTTCGGTGGATATCCGTTTTGGGTAATTTTAAGTCTGTCTGCTGGCTGGTGCGCACGATAACTCTCGAAAGGAGTAACCGATTGACTTCAAATTTGGTATGTGGTAATATTTTCTCTATCTCCGGCTTAGTTCGAAGATGGGCCATATTGGTCCACTCCTTCTAGTACCTCCCCCACAAAGGGTTAACATTTAGTCATTTATTGATTACACTATTTTTTTGTGTCATAGACCTAAAAATCATTTTTTTATGGATAAATTTTTTATTAAAAATGCTATTATCGTCGAAGGTACCCATAGTATTTGCACTACAATTTTTGGAGTCGACCGATCAGGTCGACAGGTCGATACGTTAGATTGAAGCTATTAATGTGGGCTACCAATGTTGGAAATATTTCTATCACTTAGAAACAGGGGTTAGTAACAGTCATTAAACAAATTGGAAAAAGCTGATTTTTTTCAATAAAAAAAAATCTGGGACAAAAAAAAAATAAAAAATTGAAAAAAAAATTTATTTTATTTTTTTAAAGTTTGCATCCTAGCGAAGAAAATAATGCCTATTTGAAAAAATCTATGGATAAATGTAGAATTTATAGCCCTTTTGGTAGAGGTAAGAGAATTTCAAAATTTTTTTTTTTTAATTTCTGCTTAAATAACGATTTTATTTATTACTTTTATTTATATTATGTACATTTGAGTTTAATAACATGAACAAGTTTCATAAGAAGTAATTGTGAGTTCTTTGTTGACGTTTGTAGATTTCGGAACCGGTTTCTCTAATGAGGAACCAAATATAATCTCCCATCATTCTTTCATCCCAGTGCCCTTGGTAACGCCGCTCGATGGACTTCAATTCTTGGTGAAATCTTTCGCCATGTTCGTCACATAAGTCGCCAAGATTCTCGGGGAATAAGTTTAAATGAGAATGCAAGAAATGAATTTTGAGCGTAAACGACCTCCATGCTGCAATTTTATCCGGCGTCAAATATGATTTAGTTTCCTTATTTTAGGTCCATCAAAAACTCCTTCTTCTATTTTTTGAAAAGAAAGACTTTTAAATAAACATTTTAAATATGAGAGTGAATTGCCATCTTTCCTTAAGGCTTTTACAAAATTCTTAAAGAGCCGCAGCTTAATATGCAGTTGTGGCAAAATAACGGCTATCCCAGAGGGATAACATACCAATTACTTTTAAATCGCAACAAATTTTCCAGTCATGTTCATATTTTATGTATTTTATCAATTTAGCCATTGTTTCGTATGATTCCTTAGTGTTGACAGCATGAGCATGGGGAATCGACGGTTCCGTTGTGTAAAAGTACTGCTTTCAAACTTTCTTTACTGCTGTCAACAAGTAACCGCCTTTCCTTTGAATTGTATGTTTGATTAAGTTCCTCGAACAATCCGGGAATGTCCTTGCAAAAGCATCTGTTATCCACAGTTGTATAAAATTGTTTGTAAGGTAGATCACGGACTCTATACTATGATATGTTAACATCTGGGGCCAAAATATTGTACTATTTCATCCCAGATGCAAGTAGTTCTGCCTTATCATTGGTCAGTTGCAAATCTCTCACTAGATCTATGAGTTGAAACTGAGTTAAAAGCGATGACTTCTGACTCAAACTTGAAACGCTCAGAGTTGAATACTCAGTTGAACTTGATGATGTTTCCATTATTAGGCTGTTAGCTATACTTGGATACTTCCTACTCCAATCTATTAACTTACACAAAAATATCAGTCCGTATCGTAAAGGAATGGTTGTCTCCAAATCATTGGCATTCCAAATTGCACGTGAAGTCTATTTAAACATTTAACATTATGACATTTAAACGTTTTATTCCACAAAATATTGTAATACATTAATTTTAAAGTACTCACCGCATTATTCCACTAGTCCATCGAGTAAGATTTACTTGGCACGAATTACACAAAATACTAGGTGTTCACGGTTCGTCCACGGTTCGTTCATAGTTTTAACTCGTATACCAAAATATTACACTTATATTTCTTCTATTATTTTACTAAACGCACGTCGATTTTTTTATTTACATATTTTCCGCAGATGTCGCAGAAATTGTCGGGATCATTTACACATTGAAAAGTTCTTTGCCTTTTACTCATATTTCGAAAATAAAACTTTGTAATATTTTTCAGAAAATCGACTTATCTCTTTAAGGCGCTGAATTACATTAGTTTATTAATAAGAAATTGCATTCATAAATTCCGGGTTTAAGGTTCATAAGTTGCAGTACTTGTAGCTGTATTATAGTTTGCAATGTCACTCTCACATATGGCGAATTCACTACCCAGCAAAATTTCTCATTACCAAATAATCCGACGAGTAAACAAAGTTCGATAATGGTAAGTACTTATTATTTAGCCACTTTTCTCATTATTCTAACATGGGGATGTCATTGGAGGAAAGTACTTCCCAAAAGCATACAATAAAGTACTTATTTGTAGCTCGATTTTATGTACTTGAATAATGCATTACCAATAAGTTATAAAATAAGTAGTAGATATGTAGAAATGTCCATTTAAAATGATTTTTTGCATGTTGTCGCGCATATTTCTCGAAACAAACAATTTCCTCATGCCATATTCGAATATCTGGTATTTTCATTCAAATCTGCACGTATTGTTTGAAAACATGTTGAAATATAAATAAATCTTGTACAATAACCCACATATAGCCAAAATGGCATTATATTAAAATTTGCCAAAATGATTTTGATAACAAAAAATCACTTATTTCTGTTATTATTGGTAAGTCATTATTAATAAGCCGCAAGTAATGCAGCGAATAATGAGATGTCATTATTTGGTAATGCAATAACAGGTACTTACCAAGATTTTGCTGGTATAAGCAAAAACATCATTTAAAAATGAAAAAATATGAAACGAGATTTTTTTGAATTTCCCTAACATTTACAAAATGGCTCATAACTTTTACATCATTCAAATAGACAGTGTTTTATTCGTTAGCATGCTAGCTTTTTAAAAATTTGATAAAATATTTTTTTCGATTTTTTTTCTATTTTTAATGGTTTTTTCTTGAACAAGGAAAAACTTTTTAAAAAAAAACATTTTTTTCTCATCATTTTGACGTCTTTTACTAAACCAAATTTTCTACGTGAAAGCGATATTTGCAGCAAATGTAGCCCTCATAATTCCCTTTAATTTGAGGTATAACACGGCTCAATCTGGCTTACAAGAAAGCTGGAATTTAAAAAAAAATTACCATAAAATTTTTTTTTAATATTTTTTTCGTGTTTGTGACACCTAATTGCACCAAGAAATGTTATCCACATTCCTTGTACAAAAATTTTGTTGCATAATTGTTGTTATAATTTAATTAAAACAAAAAAATAAATAAATTTATTAATATTTTTTTATGGCTCAAGGTGAGGGGATTCATAAGTCGGTTTACCCGATTGAACTTTCTTTCTGATTTATTATATTATGGGTACTATAAAAGCATTATACTGTACAAAATATCAAGGGTTTGTATGTGCAGGAATCATAGTTATAAGCCGTTAACTTTTTGTGCAAAATGATCATTTGTATGGGTGTTACCATACGGGGCGTGGAAATAACGCCCATTTTTTTACGGGACTGTAGGTACCATAAAAGCATTAAACTTCACAAAATTTTAAATATTTCCATGAACTGGAATCAAAGTTATAAGCCGTTAACTTTTTTCTGGAAAATGGTACATTTGTATGGGAGGTACCAAAAGGGGTGTCGAAACTTCATCCGTTTTTCTCAAGATGGTAGCGACCAAGAATTTAATACTATCTGTGGAATTGTGAAAGATTTTGAACAATAGTATAGAGGTTTTGAGATAATCAATATTTCACTAAATTTTGACTTTAGCATCAAAATTGCGGACAAAGTAAATACTCATTTTGCACTCATTTTTGGAAATTTCTTAACAAAACTTAAAATGGGTATAAGTCCTTATGTAATCGCCCTAAAGCGTATAGATGTTACACTTTGTCCTATTCTCGTCGAAGAGCAATATTTCAGACTTTGTTCCCATAAATAGAGATCCTAGAACGAAAAGAAAGGCATTTTGTGATCAAATATTTTTTCAATTTCTTTAACAATTAAGAATAGTTATAACTACTTAAATAAATGTCCAGGGGTGAAAAGGGAAACAAGTCAGACTTTCTTTTTTTTTTAAATTTTAAAAATTCTTCAAAAAACTTGGAGATTCTTTAACAAAACCAAGAATTGCTATCAGTATTTAGGTAATCGCCCTAGAGCGTATAGATGTGGCACTTTGTCCTATTCTCGTCGAAGAATAATATTCCAGATATTGACTCCTTAAACAGAGATCCTAGAACGAAAAGAAAGGCATTTATGATCACATATTTTTTAACGTTCACTCCTGGGTGAAAATGACAAAATTTTCTAACCCTTGAATTTTTGAAAATTCCTCAAAAAACTTGAAAATTTCTTAACATATTACTCTTCGACTCTCGTCGAAGAGTAATATGTCAAGATTTGACTACTTAAATAGATAATCTAGAAAGAAAAGAAACACATTTTATGATTACATATTTTTTAATTTCTTTAACAAAATTTAGAATCGTTATAACTCTTTAAATGAAGAGCCAGGAGTGAAAACGGCAACGTTATCAGAACTTTATTTTTTTTAAAAATTACTCAAAAAAAAATTGGAAATTTCTTAACAAAACCTTAAATGGCTATAAGACTTTAATTAATCGTATTATTGCATATATAACGGGTTTTCCAATAGGGATGATATGATTTTGAAGTGACGTTTCGGCCATTTGTAATATGTCATGATCTGTCATTTATTTTTCATTGTATTCAGTAGTGTTTACAATTTCATCATGGAGAGATATACGCAAGAACAACGTTTACAAATTATTCAGTTTTATTATCAAAATAATCGTTCTCCAATTGCAACTTTTCGTGCGCTAAGTCATAAATAAAAAAAAAACTTTCCAGTCGACCTACGACCTTGACCAATTCCCGATCCGACGTACTGTTAAGGAGCTAGAGCAAAAATAAACTTTCCGTTCACATTTGAAAATTATGCTAAGTCCATTTTTTTAAATCAAATAACACTTTCCAGTCGACCTACGACCTTGACACACATGAGCAATATTTTAGCGCTCGTTAAGAGCTATATTTTTGCCATTGACCGATTGTGGCTACGTGCCACACAGCAAATGAATTATCGATTATTTCAAGAAATTGTGATATTGAATGACCTCCAAGAAGTTGTGATTTAACACCATTAGACTATTTCTTGTGGGGTTATTTGAAGTCATTGGTCTTTCGAAATAACCCAGACTCTTTTCAAGCTTTACAAGTCAATATTGAAAGTGCCATTCATGACATACGACTTGATTTAGTGGAACAAGTGCTCGAAAATTGGGTTTATCGAATTCGTTCCTGCAGAAGAAGTCGTGGAGGCCATTTGAATGAAGTTTTATTTAGAACTTAATTGTATCGATTGTACTTCGCATTAAATAAAAAACTTTTGAATTTCCTTAACAATAAGTGTGTTCTTTTTTCAAAGAAATCTTATCAATCTTATTGGAAAACCCTGTATAAGTGGTACTTTGTTACATTCTCGCCAAAGAGCAATATTTGAGGCATTGGCCGTCTTACAACGCGTTTTCCAACAAGAGGTGTTATTTTGAATCACCCGGTATTCCGGCAGCTGTCACTTTTGAAGCTTTTATTCGCTCATGAACAACTGAGAATATTGCTGCAGTAGCCCAAAGTGTTGAAGAAAACCCAGGTTTGTCCATTCCTCGTCGTTCTTTGGAATTGGGCATTCCACAAACGTTATTACAGCGTATCTTGCATAAAGACTTGGGTCTTAAGGATTATAAAGTTCAGTTAACACTAGAACTCAAGCCGGCCGATCATCAACAACGTCGTGTCTTTGCCGATTGGGTCCTTGAAATGCATGAAAATGATCCGGAATTCCATCGAAAAATCATCTTGACTGATGAGGCCCATTTCCACCTCGGTGGTTACGTCAACAAACAAAATTGTTGCATCTGGGGCTCGGGCTTGAGAAGCCTCTCCATCCTCAACGTGTCACTGTTTGGTGCGGTTTATGGTCCGGCGGGGTCATTGGACCTTGCTTTTTCGAAAATGAGTTTGGATCAACAGTTACGGTGAATGGATTGCGCTATCGAGAGATGATTAATGATTTTTTATGGTCGGAGTTGGATGGTATTGATCTGGACAACGTTTACTTTCAACAAGACGGCGCTACGTGCCACACAAGCAACGAAACAATTGGCCACCGAGAACTTGTGATTTAACACCTTGCGACTTCTTCCTTTGTGGCCACGTGAAAGATAAGGTCTACGCCAACAGCTCAGCGTCGATTCAAGATATCAAATATATCAAGACCACTTTGCGATTTGGTTATGGAAAATTTCATGAAAAGGATATGGTCCTGTAAGCGTGGTCGTGGTGGCCATTTGGCTGATGTTGTTTTTCTTTATTAACGGCATACCTTTCTCTTTATTATGAAATAAACATCAGATCATTTATCTTAAAAAATGACATTTTTCTTTGAATACCAAAATAACACCTCTTGTTGGAAAACCCTTTATATGTAGCTAATTCTTTGGCCTCCAGAAAAATTCATTGGGTTTAAGTCCTGGTTGTGAAGCAAATAAGCTGTGAAGTTTCTCTTCAGTGCTTACTGGCTTTATCGGATAGTACAGACAAATATGGAATAATTTTTGCCATATTCTAGATTTGTAGTCCAGGTAAATTTGTAGCCATGAAAACGAGTGGTGGGCATCATGTGGCAGTTAAGGCTGCAATCCGCTGGTCTTTGTATTTTGATACATGATCATTTTATTTGTTTACATAATGCCGAACTTAAAATAGATACTTCAATTTCTAATACCAAGATCTTTAGAAGTTTTCCTAGCCTTGATATTGATTCCATTGATAATGCATAACCGAATAACTGAGTCTAACCATCATCGCTTATTCTACCCTATAGGTTTTCGGTTCTTATCGCACTAACCATCAAATGCATCTTCGTTATTCTCCCATCTAAACACAATAAAATGGAGTACTGCGTCAATGTGTTTCTTGTGATTTCTGCAACAAACGTATGGCTTTGTTACTTACCACTCCAGTGCGTTGTTGAGAAATGATTTTACCGTTCGCAACCATCGTACATAGACCAAGCAACATGAAGATGCATGTGCCCGGACGCATTAACGTCTATATCAAAGTGTTTATGGGAGGACGGATGGGCTGCTGATGCCGCAAGACGGAGTATGCGTGTACTCGCATTCTGTAGTTCCAGCACAACATTATGTCTCCATTCATCTTTTCAGAGTCAGTGTCTCTGGTATTGTGTATCCCCACACAAACTACTACGTATTCCTAAGTTATGTTGTTCCAAAGATAACATTTTGTATGTATGCAATATACATACACCCAGAGTGATAGTCTGTGAGTAAAGCTATAAAGCAGACAAAGAGAAGGGCAATATCACAAGGTTGATATCTTTGCTACCACATTCTTCTACCGCTCATCGCACTCCTCTTCCACCGCCTACTTCACATCACCATAGAGAACACATAGTAGTAGAGTGGTTGAGTATTTTATTGCAGAGAATCCGCTGTGTAACAAATGTATGCAAAAAAATCCTTGGAAAAAAGGAAATTCAACAAAATTTGCAAACATGATTGTAAATTGACATTTTTATTTGTTTTACATGACTTTTGAAAACAAACGAAATACCACTAACATTTGCAAACATTCTCTTTATATACGAATACGTACATCTGAACGTAATAAAAACGTCACAACACAGATATGGTCTCCCTGTGTGTGTGTGTGTGTTTTCATACATGCACATGTGTTGATGCCAAATATCCTGGCCCAAAGGATGGTATTTTGTTGTTCGGAAAAATAGTTAAAATCAAAACAAACGAAACGCAAGTGGAGCCATCACAAAAATGCAGTGAAATATATTCGTATTTGACAAGATCCATACAAATTGTCTGCATGATTGTATTCACATTTGGCTATTTGATGATACTTCTGCACCTCTGCACTTAGCTTCCCTGAATATATTTTTGCAAATGTTGGTGGGTCTAAATTGTTGGGGGTAAAATTAAATTGTCCAGGATTGTTTTAAGTCAATTTAAAAAGAAATCAAAAAATAGTTGTCCATATACTCAGTATCATGTAAAGCAGATTGCTAAAATGCTCCATTAAATATCACTATTAAAATATACAACATGTTCTAATATTTAATTTTTTATCAGAAAATATATGAAATTAAGAAGACGAAATCCATAGAGATTTACACTCGAATTTATTGAAATTTTTTAGGGAATTTGGTATTTTATGTGGGAGATGTATATAAGAGTTTAAATATTTCGCTCATTTTTTGATAGACTATAGTTATTGTTAAAGCATACTTAAATCGATTTTAAAGTCTTTGAGCAGGGCAAGTCTTTCTTCAGGGCGTTTGCTAACTTGGCTGATATTGGAATCCGCCAACTTTTGATCTTTTAAATACAGTCAAATTGGTTCAGCGGGAGGGGCTAGGGATAACATAAGCTGGGGAGACATCGACAAGATTTGCTGTGTAGACGTTGAGACGTTGAGACGTATATATGAGACTAAATAAGACTATCGGAATAGAAGTTTATATTGAATTCCATACTAAGTTTAATTTAAGTTTATTAACCTGAGTATAGACGATTGCCAGATCGGCAAACGTCATCAACCCGCAATATACGTCCAATGACAGATTGTTAGGCAAAGGTGAATTCACAGTTCAGACGATTGCAAAAAAACATTACAATTTCATATATTTACATTATATTTTGTAAATATTTATATGCAGGATTGCCAATAAAAATACATTATAGACAGTGTTGCAAATAAAATGTTTTTCTGGCAATGGCGCGGTTGTCACATGCATAATATGCATGCATATAACAATCTGCAAATTATCTCGCAATGACTTTTCTGCTAACGTTGCAAAACAAAAATTGTGTGTGTTCACACGGTTGTAAATTCACAGGGTTGCATTTTTCCGCCATTTTTCTGGCAATGTTGTCCGATTTGCAAATCGTGTGTACTTAACTTTAGTTTTTGTAAATAACCAGGGTTGCGTATGATTATTTAGCTGCATATCTATGTCACTCATACGGCGTATGGGCCACTTTGGCGAACTGTTAAAATATGGAAACTAACAAAAAACAAGGAAAATTACAAATTAATTAGGATAAAGGTGCACATATACAGCGCTGACACACATATTACAGAGTTAAAATTTGGAACATATCGAGCCCTTACCGCCAAAATGTCGTAGGCGGCACCATTATTTACTTTTAATTTTTGAAGGGAAGTAGTTTACTTATGACAAATGGCATCATGTGTCCGAAATTTATAGTTGTAAAATATACCGTTATACTAAATTTCACAGTTGTATACAAAGATGTATGCTCTATATATGCATTTAAACAAAAAATAATCGCAAAAGAAACCTTCTCCTCTAAATTTTTGTGAGTGGCTTACGTCATTTTGGCGGTTAAGGCTCGATATGTAGGCAAACTTTATTAAAGCTGCTTAAAATGTCCTTTAAAATATAAAACAAGTAAGAAAGTTTCAGTCGGGTAAACCGACTAAGGTATACCCTCACTTTGTGAGTAATGTAATATTGAATATTACTCGAATTATTCTGTCAATTTGTGTGGGAGGTACCAGAAGGGGTTTATCAAATACACCTTTTTTTGCTGAACATTAGATACTTTAAATTCATTGCACTGTGCCGACTTATAAGCATTTATGTGCACTAGTATAAACGTTATGAGACATTAAATTGTGGTATGATTTGGGCATTTTGTGTGGGAGGTACAAAAAGGGGCGTGGCAATAACGCCCATTTTTCACAGGGCTATAGACACTATAAAAACATTACACTGTACAAAATTTCAAGTATTTTTATACACTGGTTTTAATGTTATAAACTGTTAACTTTGGTGCAAAAAGGTACCTTTGTGTGGGAGGTACCAAAAGGGGCGTGACAACAACACCCATTTTTCCCTGGACTGTAGGCAATATAAAAGCATAATACTGTACAAAATTTCAAGTATTTTTATACACTGTTATTAATGTTATAAGCTGTTAACTTTTGGTGCAAAATGGTGCATTTGTGTGGGAGGTACCAAAAGGGACGTGGCGACTTCGCCCATTTTTCTCGAGTTGATAACGACTAATAAGCTAATACTATGTGTGGCATTTCAAAAGATTCGAATAAGTAGTATAGCAGTTACTAAAGAATTAATATTTCACAACATTTTAACCCTTTGTGGGGGAGGTACTAGAAGGAGTGGACCAATATGGCCCATCTTCGAACTTAGCCGGAGATAGAAAAAAAATATTACCACATACCAAATTTGAGGTCAATCGGTTACTCCTTTCGAGAGTTATCGTGCGCACCAGCCAGCAGACACACAGACAGACAGACAGACAGACAGACGGACGGACATTGCTCATTCCACTTAAAATGACCCAAAACGGATTTCCTCCGAACATACTTGGGGTCTTAGGTCACTCCTTCGACGTGTTACACTTTTTTCCGTAGCAAATGATATATACCCTCGTCACACTAAAGTGAGGGTATAATGAAATATCTATTGAATAAAACAAACTAAGCATCAATCAAGAAAACAATATGACAGGAAAATACAATCAAAAAAACTAATAAGTAATAATGTTTCAGTCGGGTAAACCGACTAAGGTATACCCTCACTTTGTAAGTAATGTAATATGAAATTTTATACGAATTAATCTGTCAGTTTGTGTGGAAGGTAGCAGAAGGGGCAATTTTTAATACATATTAATACACCGCCATGTATGAAATACTTGTTTCTATAATAATATAGAAACAAAATGGTCTTGAAGCCGGGAAAGTATCCTAGTTAGAATCACAAAGATTGCCAGACCGAATAAAAGCAAGCGGGCAACATATCGTCATCAGAACCGAAAAATTTTACAGGAGAAGCAAAAAACTAAATAAAATGAAAAGTGCTGCTGTTAGAAAAATGTGGTTTTCAGGATAATATCTAAACATAATTTTGCATATATAAAATCACACAACCATGATTTATATCTTATTTGTGAAAATTGCGTGAAATAGGATTTTTTAACTATGAAAAAAAGAAATAATTTCGTTAATAAATTTGCTATTTTTAATATTACGCCGCTAAAAATTTGTCAAGATGTGTATATTGATGCAGTGTACTGAAATCCATAAAAAACTTAATTTCCATTTTTCTTGTTGCTACGCCCTTTTTCGTTTCTGATGACGATATAAAATGTAAATATCTGTAGAAGAAAACAAATGGGTTCGTTACAAAAAGTGCGTTAGGAAACTAAGCCCTAATCAAGAAAACAATATGACATGAAAATACAATCAAAACTAAAAATTTTTCTCCTTGTAAATCTGGGGAGTATATGTATAATAATGCATTACTGTGATTCGTTATCCCCTAACCTTACAGAGGAGGGAATACCCGGTCTGTTCAAAAATATCGTGAATTTTGTATTTTTTAAAAAGTATTTATTTATTCATGAATATCTATTTTGTCCCCTTCAATGTAATACCCCTCGGTATAATACACTTCTGCCAACGTTTTTTCCAATCCTCGAAGCACTTCAAATAATAATTTTTTTGATCTTGTTCAACTCTTCCTTCGATGCCGTCTTTATCTCCTCAATCGTGGCGTAGCGTCGTCCTTTTATGGGCCTTTTCAGTTATGGGAACAAAAAATAGTCACAGGGGGCTAGGTGAGGGGAATACGGTGGCTGCGGCACCATTACTGTGTTTTTTTTTGGCCAAATATTCGCGCACAAGCAACGATGTGTGTGCAGGGGCGTTATCGTGGTGCAAAAGCGAGCCGACTCATGCCCAAATCATTGGTTAAAATCGAATGGCACGAGCCAATCGATATGTTTAGATCCTCAGCAAAGTCCCTAATGGTTATTCGTCGATTGGCCAATATTATTTTATTCAATTTATCAAAGTTTTCGTCTGTTGTTGACGTGCTCGGGCGTCCGGCATGCTGTTCGTCCTTCGCATCTTCTCGGCCCTCTAAGAACATATTGTACCACCGATAAACGTTGCATTGGTCCAAGGTAGCTTCACCATATGCCACAGTCAACATTTGGAATGCGGCAGCGCACTTTATTTTGTTTTTCACACAAAATTTGATGCAGATTCTTTGATCCATTTTCTGAAATAGATACAAATCGAAGACAAGTTAAAACACATCCAAGGACAACAGCTGTCAAAAATTAACCTTACTTATGCCGACCTTGTCAGCATAAGTAAGGGACGTGAGTACCAACATAACGCTACAAAAATATCAAAAATTAAATACACGTAGCCCGCGGAAATTAAAAATTTCCGATATTTCTGAACATACCTCGTATATGGTTTGAATTCTTTATATGTTATATACTTATTATTCTTTCTTTGTTTTTTTTTTCAGCATTTTGTGAAGGAGAATTGGGGAATTAATTATGAATCGAACAACGTACAAAAATAATAGAATTTTTGCGAAATTCTTCGTTCGTTTCATATCCACCACTTCTTTAAAAAGTTATAATACAGGGTGGCGCAAAATGATCTATATGATTTTAATTCTTTATAACTTTTTTAATTATTATTCTTTCTTTGTTTTTTCAGCATTTTGTGAAGAAGACTTGGGGAACTAATTATGAATTGAACAACGTACAAAAATAATTGAATTTTTCCGAAATTTTACGAAAGGTTATGGAAAATATGCTAAAAAGAGCACGTATGTATGAAGCAGAAAATGGACATCACTTGCAGAAAATTCCCTAATAATATACTGTATTTAAAAAAAATATATATAAATCGCATAAATAAAAAAGTTATATACCATTTAAACCATATAGCTCATTCTGTGCCACCCTGTATGTGTATGTATAGGGTATTAAATCCCTCCGTCGACGTGTTAAAATTTTTTTGTATTAAATAATACAATGGGTTGAGAGTACACAAAATCACTTTATGCAATAAGCTGAATTCTAACTTCCCCAATCACACATTAAAGGAAACAAATGATGTTCAGTACGTCTTTAGATACTTTTTTCAACTTTGGTCATTTCCGAAATAGGTCACAATCTGTAAAATGTGATGGGTACTTCTACCTTTAAGTATTCACATGAACATGCATAAATAAATGCATTTATAATTTCCTGTAAATTGGATCTTGTAAATGTCAACTACGTTCTTTCCCCCAAACTATGAATTCATACTTAATATGCTTATGCAGTCGGACAAAAAGTACATACATACGTTCAACTGTAGAAGTGTGTGTGTATGTTGGGTCATATGTCCGACTGAGTGTGGTATTGAAAAGTGATTTATCTTTTTTTCTCTTTGAATGACAAAGTACCTCTTCATTTATTACTACAGTGTGCGATATGTTTAAATAGAAAATAATGTGTGACTGACTGATGAACACAAACTCATACATACAGACACTCGCCAGCGAAGACACAAACGCATACAGCCTTAAGAAGGATATGTACTTCAACATACACAGAAACACACACATATACGTATGTCCGAGTATGTTTAAACATGGCTATGAATGGATATGAACGTGGTACAACCACTGAAGATGATTTATGAAACAAGGCAACATGTTACGCAAAAAAGGATAATACATCATTTGGAATAGAAAAATGTTTGAGTTAAGTCTGACCATTCTTAGAGACACCCATACATGGTGGCCATGATACATATACCCACACCATTACATATATGAGCATCTGCAGACATGTCATGTCGACTCTTAAATTAGTTACCTTCTCAAAAGGACATTCGACTTTGCATTGGGTTAGAACTTAAAGTAAAGTACAATAGAATTATGCGCAATTTTCAAAATTCATGTCATAGTTCTCAGAATTTCTAGGAATTGTAAGAATACAAGAGGAAATTAATGGAAAAGACAAAAAAAACAAAATTGTATGTCGTCGTAATAAAAATTATTGCTAACGAAGCTATAGGAGATAAACATCAAAAAATCCTCAGCTTTTATTTTCGAAAATAGAACACAAAAATCACTTAGCTTTTATTTTCGAAAGAGTACACAAAATCACTTTATGCAATAAGCTGAATTCTAACTTCCCCAATCGTACAGCGTATAGTTTAAGAAACTCAAATTATAATTGAAGGTGTTATGGAAAATAATTAAGTTACTTTTTTGATAGATACATACAAAAAAACGTGGCAGTTAGCCACAATCGGTCAATGGCAAAAAGATTGCTCTTAACGAGAGCTAAAATATTGCTCGTGGGTGTCAAGGTAGAGTAGGTCAACTGAAAGTGTTTTTTTTTGGATATAAAAAAGGGACTTAGCGCACGAAAAGTTGCAATTGGAGAACGATTATTTTGCTAATATGCGCGTTTTCGTTACACCATAGGTGCTTAATTTGTATGGAGAGCTAAGTACTTTTAAGCATTAATAGTTAGACAAAATATATTTGCAGAAATTCCTAATCATTAATTTTATTTGTATTTAAACACATATTTTATTTGAGCAAATTAGTTGCAAATATATTTTGTTGTAATATATTAATATACGCATTCCAATTTAATTTTAATGATTTTCAATTAAATTTATTTGCCTAGAAATATATAATATTTAAAAATTTGTGTAGTATATTTTCTTTCTATTCAAACATATAAAAGAGGCGATTTTGTCCCATGCCAAGGGTCCGCCAAATAACTTTTTTATTTGGAAAATTCTTTAAAAAATACTACTGAAAACGCATTGAATGGTCAGTTGGCTTTAACTCCTGAACCAGTTGGATTTTATATGGCGTCATACCAAGGTCTTTATGCAAAATTCGTCTCAATGATGTCTCCGAAATGTTCAATTGTTGAGAACGACGTTGAATTGATGTTGATGGCGCTTCACGCACACTTTCTCGGGTGTACGCACTCTTTTTGGCTTTTCATGCTTTGGTTTATTGATGAGGATGCCAGTTTCTTTCACTTTTTTCACAAGATAACGAACATACGGAGCTGACGGTGCTTCTCTTCTTCTAAAATCCGTACGCAATTTTCGCACACATTCTGCAACATTACCATGATTTTCAAAGTAATGTCGCAATATTCGCAATACACGTATTCGTTCAGCGGAAGGATAAAACTAATTATCTGTCAAATCAGACATGAGCTAAGTGTTACCATTCACGAAATAAGCATTAGTTGAAAAAAACGTTAGATGGCGGACCCTTTATGTTCTTCGGGCGTACTGCTATGGTGCACCTAACAACCATTAAAACAAATATGCAGATCATCTCATTAGATCTCATTATTCCAATCCTAATTTACACCATATCACCAAAATATGCAAAGAAGTTGAATAGACACAATTCATTGTCAAAATCGAATCCTCACCAATGAACCTTACAACTGTATAGAATTCCATCAGGATCAAATGGTCATCTACAATCTAGTTAAAAATCTTGTCACCTATTATAGGTCACCTATTCTCTAGGTAGACGAACAATTTGGTATATTCTATAGTATATTATAAAACTGGTCAACAGTTCTATTGATGGGAGAAAGCACATCAATCTATCTGCTCTTTGGAGGCTACATTCTTCAACTTTAAGACCAGAATTCAAAATTTCACGAAATACCTCTATCTCAATCTAAATCAATATTATTGCATTTTTTCTCCTGCTTCTTCAAAATTATTAGTATATTTTTTGTGAACAAGGTCCGCTTTGGTTGTCTATCCACCACCAGAGGATATATTAGGTAGGATTATTCAACTCTAAAGTAAGTGATGAATTAGGCCATCTACTATGTATATAGTAGGTGATATATAAAGCAGAAAATCAATTGATAGATAGATACTACAATTTGGTTATCTACTTTATACAAGGCTACCAATTTAGTCATCTGTTTTATAGTAGACGTCCAAATTAATAATCAGCTTTATAGAAGACATCTTATTTGGTCATCTACATAATATATTGTAGACTACAAACTTTATCATCTACTTTGTTATAGACGCCAACTAGGAAATATACTCTGTGGTGGACGACCAAATGAGTTATCTATTCTATAATACGATCGATTGTATATGTCTGATTAGTACCTATGTATACTCACTAAATAGGGATAATCTACTCTAAAGTAGACGACTAATTGGGTTATCACTTCTAAAATAAACGAACAACTGGGTAATCTACTTTACAGTAGAAGACCAATCCGGTCATCTGCTCTAAAGTTGACGACCAATTGGTTCATCTACTTTACAGTAGAAGACCAATCCGGTCATCTGCTCTAAAGTTGACGACCAATTGGTTCATCTACTCTACCCAAAAGAAGACAACCAATTAGGTCATAACTCTAAAGCAAACAAATGATAAATGACCAATTGGGTCATAACTCTAAAATAGAGAAGAAATTGGGTCATATACTCTAAAGCAGACTGGAATTTGATCATAATTTTTAAAGTAGACGACTAGTTGGGCCATCTACTGTACAGTAGACGACCAACTGGGTCATATACTCTACAGTAAACGTCCAATTGGGTCATCTACTCTACAGTAGACGTCCAATTGGGTCATCTACTCTACCGTAGGCGACCAATTGGGTCATCTACACTAAAGTAGACGAAGAATTTGGTCATACTTTTTAAATTGAACGTCCAACTGTGTCACCTACTCCAAAGCTGACGGTCAATTGGTTCATCTACTCTACAGTAGACGACTAATTGGGTCATCTACTCTACAGTAGACGACTAATTGGGTCATCTACTCAAAAGAAGGCGACCAATTGGGTCATAACTCTAAAGTAGATAAGAAATTGGGTCATCTACTCAAAAGAAGGCGACCAATTGGGTCATAACTCTAAAGTAGATAAGAAATTGGGTCATACAATCTGAAGCAGACAACGAATTTTATCATAATCGTCTACTTTACAGTACACGATCAGTTAAGTCATCTACTCAAAAGAAGACGACCATTTGGGTCATAACTCTAAAGTAGACGAGGAATTTGATCATAATTTTTTTAAAGTAGACAACTAATTGGGTTATCTACTCTATAGTACACAACCACTTGGGTCATCTACTCTAAAGTAGACAGTTAATTGGATCAACAACTGCGAAGTAGACGGCTAATTGGGTCATCTAGTTTAAAGTGGATGACCATTGGGTCATCTAGTCTAAGTGGACGACCATTGGCTCCTCTAGCCAAATTAGACAACCATAGAGTGGATAAATAAAGTCATGTACTCCAAAGTAGACGACCACTTGGGTTAATAGGTTTACCTACTCTATGGTAGAGGATAGGTTAGCTCATCTATTCTAGTGTATTGTCAACTAGGTAATCTACTCTATAGCTGATGATCAAGTTGGTTGTTTACTCTATGTAAAGTAGAAACACAATATTGTCAACTTCTCTAAGGTAGATGATCCATTAGATCATATCAATAGAGTCTTAAATCTATGGAAGATTTTAAACTCACCATCTACTCTAAAGTAGACAGGCAATTTGGTCATCGATTCTACAGTAGACGACCAATTGGTTCATCTACTCTGAAGTAGACGACCAATTGGTTCATCTATTCTGAAGAAGACGATCAATTGGGTCATCTACTCTGGAGTAGACGACCGATTGGGTAATCTTCTCTGGAGTAGACGACCAATTGGGTCATCTACTCTGAAGTAGACGACCAATTGGGTAATCTACTCCAAAGTAGACGACCAGTTGGGTCATCTACTCTGGAGTAGACGACCGATTGGGTAATCTTCTCTGGAGTAGACGACCAATTGGGTCATCTACTCTGAAGTAGACGACCAATTGGGTAATCTACTCCAAAGTAGACGACCAGTTGGGTCATCTACTCCAAAGTAAACAATCTAAATTAGTACATGATAAATTAGGTCCCCCAACTCTAAAAAAGACAACCAATTAGGCCATCTACCCTATAGCATAGGGTCATCTTTTCATACAAATTATAAAATATTTCCTTAGGTGAAAGTATTTATGTGATGACTCAGTAATTTTGTACTCCATTTATAATTCCAGATAAAACTAAAAAGGAGACTGCATTATTAGTACTCATTTATGATGTTTATGAATGGGTAAAAGCGGATTAACTCATTTTCACGATTTTTGTACAATTTTAAAGAGAGCATAACAGTAACTTTTTTGTATAGTAACTAGGACACTTTCAAAATTAAAAAGTACTTTAGCGTCATGGATTCAAAATGGTTTTGCGTCAAAAGAAACAAAATTCTCCTAGTTTCAATGAAACACACAGCTAAAATGAGATAAACAATAAAAATATCTTGTTAAATCCACTTTTCACTAACGATTTCTAATGATTATCGATTTTAGCAAACTTTAGTGAAAAACTATTAATCCGCCACTTGTACATGAAAAGCATAAGTTGAGAACAAATATATATTTACTTGAAATGACATATATGCATGTCTCAAAAACTCCTCAAATCAGTTGAACTAGTAATATCACATTGTATATGTGTATTATCATGTATTATGTATGTAACTTTGACACTTTGTACTAATAGACATATTAAGTGACATGGCTTAAACTGTTGCCAAACACACACACACACATGCATATCCCATTGCCAAATGTCATGCCCTTTGAAACAGTTATTATTGTCTAGGCCATCATTCGCCTGTTCGCCACAATGTTGACGCTTTTATCCCAATGTAGTCGAGTATGTTAGCCAAAGTATAACTTACAAAACATAATTGTTTTATTTAAAAATAGCCTTAAGGATAATTGTACTTTATGTTGAGGCTGCTCCTTTCACTGTTCTTTGTTGTATTGTGGTGGTTTTGTGTTGTTGTTGCTGCTGTTGCTTCTATTATTGTTAGAGGGTAAACATCATATTCATCCTTTTTTCCCTTTTGTTGGTCAGGACCCGTAGGAAGGGGATTGGGATGTTCGGAAGAAATGGAATCGCTTGTTGCTGGCTGGAGGGGGAGAGTACCTCATTCAGTTTATTGCCAACAATAGAACAAGGCTGTGTTTATGATGTTGCCTAGCTCTTTGTGTTGGTGTCTGAATGAATGAGTGGCTGGCGGGAAGCTTCGTTAGATGGCGGCGGTTGGCGATGGTGTCGCCTTAAATAACGCCTCTGAATGGATGCGGCTGTGGCAGTGGCGATGGCGGTGACTGTAAACAACTTCAACAAAAATACTATTTAGAATTTGCTTGAGACTCCCTCGGGCGTCGCATACTTTGCGTTTATTTCAACAGTAGTCAGAAGTAGTGCTGCAACGCACAATGGGGGGATTTCAAAAGAAATTAAATTTTATTATTATTTAATTAGTTTGTTCCACACAGATGTACATATAGAGATTTGTTCATACAAATACTATGCCGGTTTTTTATTGCAGACTAGCAAAAAGAGAAAAAAGAGTGGGAAATATTAATCACATCATCCAAAGGTACTACTTAATTGGAATTGCACCGATGTTATAAACATGGGTCGCACTTAAGATGTCATTTTTCAGTACATTTAGAAAGTAAATCAAATGTCATATATTATACGAGGCGGTACTTTTCAAAACTTGACTATTTGTGTTTTTGCACAATTTGAGAATATACTATTGCCCAATGTATTTAATCTGAAAATTTGGTGCATTGTTAAAGACGTCAAGATTAGTACAGTTTTCGCCCAATTTTATTTTCGCTGAGTTTTGAATTCAATGCTACCAAACAAAAAAAAAATAAAAAAATAAGTTCTGTCAGAAGTGGAATAGTCAAGTTTTGAAAAGTAGTAGATTCTAAACATCGCTGTAAAAAAATATATTTTTTTTAATTATATGTCCAGAAGCTTTTTTAAATTTCTATCTATAAGAGAGAGAAACTTTTTTCACACATTTTTATTCTTAACATATTTCTTATTCTTCTTTTGCAAAGGTTGTTTTCCGTTTACAATAAAATACAAAAAACTATTAAAAAACTTATCCTCTACATATGATCATTTGTAAGATGTTTTGTAATATCCGCGATATTTGCAATGTTATCATACTGAGATTTTTCTGTAATCCATGAATTCGACTTTCGCCGCCAAATTTTTAGAAAACTTATATAACGAATTTAACAAGATTTATATAGTTGGATTTATTATTATTGGAAAAATTTTTGGACGTGGAGCAAATCATGAAACAATCCTTTTTATCCCCTCACCTTAGAGAGGAGAGTATATATCATTTGCTACGAGCCAAAAGTGTAACACATCGAAGGAGTAACCTAAGACCCTAAGTATATTCGGCGGATATCCGTTTTGGGTCATTTTAAGTCGAATGAGCAGTGTCCGTCCGTCTGTCTGTTTGTCTGTCTGCTGGATGGTGCGCACGATAACTCTAGAAAGGAGTAACCGATCGACTTCAAATTTGGTATGTGGTAATATTTTCTTTTATCTCCGGCCAAGTTCGAAGATGGTCCATATTTGTCTACTCCTTCTAGTATCTCCCCCCAAAGGGTAAACATTTAGTGAACTATTGAGTATTTAATAACTTCAATACAACTCATTTAAATCCTCTGAAATTCTACGCATAGTATTAGTTTATTAGTCACTATTACCTCGAGAAAAATGGGCGAAGTTGCCACGCCCCTTTTGGTACCCACCACACAAATGGACAATTTTGAACCAAAAGCTAATAGCTTATAACTTTATTTCCAGTGCATACAAAGACGTGAAATTTTGTACTGTGTAATGGTTTAATAGTACCTACAATACAGAGACAAATGGTCATTATTGCCACGCGCCTTTTGGTACCTCCCACACAAATGTACCCTTTTGTACCAAAAGTTACCAGATTATAACTTTAATAACAGTACATGCAAATACTTGACATTTTTTACAGTGTAATAATTTTATAGTACCTAGAGTCCAGAGAAAAATTAGCGTTATTGGAACGCTCCTCTGGGTACCTGCCACATGGACCTTTTTGTACCAACAGTTAACATCTTTTAAATTTAATACCGGTGCATACAAATACTAGAAATTTCGTACAGTGCAACGAAAAGTGGCCGTTATTGGCATGCCCCTTTTGGTACCCCCCACACAAGTGGACCATTTTACACCAAAAGTTAACAGCTTATAAATTTAATACCAGTACATACTTTAAAGTTATTAAATGCAATTTAAATTGATAATAGTTTATTTAATACAAAAATTAATAAAATTGACTAATATTTTTTTTTGGCACTCAAGGTGAGGGGATTCATAAGTCGGTTTACCCGTCAAAACTTTCTTACTTGTTGTTTAAGTAAATTATTAAAAAACTGATCCCTGAAAAAATGCCAAAATTTTTAGAAAATGTGGTGTTTATGTCTTAAATAGGCAGTTTTGGGAGCGACATCTGTAGGTGGACTATAACAAAATATAAACAGATTTAAAAAATATTTACTGCGATGAATTCACGTCTTAATTAAATACAAACTGCAAAGATTCAGTCAAAATGCTTAGAAAATGAGGTAGTTATGGCTTAAATACGTATATTTTGGAGCGACCTCTATAGGGTGACTATAACAAAATGTGAACCGATTTGTAAAATTTTTGCTGTGATGAATTCTTGTCAAAATAGAATACAAAATGCAAAGTTTCTGCTAAGTTGCTTTAAAAATTTAGTATCTATGGCCCAAAAACCGTATTTTGGAGCGACATATATAGGGGAGTTATATCAAAACATTGACCGATATGGCCCATTTGCAATCCCAAACAACTTGCAACTATACGAAATATTTCTACCAGGTTTGATCAACCCAGCTTTATTATTACGGACCTTAGCGTGATTACAACAGACGGACGGACATGGCTAAATCGTCTTAGAATTTTACGATGATTAAGAATATATATACTTTATGGGGTCTCAGATCAATATTTAGAGGTGTTACAAACGGAGTGACAAAATGAATATGCCCCCCATCCTATGGTGTAGTGATTAAAAATTTGAAAATTTTAATACACGGTATATCTTTACCAAATTATTATGGGCCTGTTTCTGTAACTTATTTTCGTTCGTCTACGGCGAACGATCAAAAATCACTCAATTATTCCGAGAAATCTATAAGTCACAGCAGTTTATAATTCGGTGTGTCTATAGAAAAGCACGTAAAGAGCTCGTACCTAAAATATTTTTAACCTGCGTTTTATAGAATTCAAGTAATAGTTGAGAGATTTTTGATCGTTCTCCGTAAACGAACGAAAATAAGTTACAGAAACAGGCCCTATACTTTTTTTTGTTAAAGAAAGAGTTGTATACCTTTCTCTTACCTCCCAAACAGCCTTTGACAACATGAATTAAGTTTGTCTCTTTGAGTGAAAATGCTGTTTTCGCGATAACTCGCTAAAGGAAGCAGATCCAAGGAATATTGTTCTTAAAGACACCAACTAAAAATGTCGTCGATTTGCATGACATTTGACATATGATATGATTTGATTGCAATTTTTAAGGGGTAAAGGTCTTCCACTTAAAAAAAGCCTCCGAGATAATTAACCTCTCTGGTTTTCTTGCAAACTTTGTGGCCGGATATCGCGAAAATAAGAGCTAACCTAGAAAAACCGCTAGCACCACAGGATTCTGCAAGGTCGAAACAAGTATATCCATATGGTCTCCTTTCTATTACATTTTGAAAGTGTCCATTTCGAGCACAGTGAATTTTATTGTCAAAATATTTACCCGCCCTAAGAAGGTATATAAAAATAATATCTATGTTAATTCATTGTAGTAAGTACAGAAGTTGTAAGGGATGCAATATTACTCAAAATGTTAACACTTTATAGAAGAGGCAATCCCGGTTGACCTGTGGTGCAGTTTTGCAGTTTCATTGAAATCCTGTTATTGGTTATGAAACTGTAGTTTAGTCTCCACTTACTTTCAAACCCCCACTGTGCGGGACTTTATTGTAATACTAGAGCAAAGATGATGACGCTGAAACAAATGCTAGATGCAGTGGCCACGGCAGATGTGGATATGAATTTGGATGCTCAAACCTCGCCTGGTTTCGCCTTTTTACACATTGTTTGTTAATAAATAACAAATTCAGAAAGTTGTACCTTTCCAAAGGTACAAGCGACGAATATTTTACATTCAAGAGTTGTCCAAAATAAAGGCAAAACAATGCAAGCGACCGAGCGAACAAACGAACAGCCAAGTCGCGTTACCTTAAGCCAAGTCGCCAGAGCCATCAGCATCAGGTACGAATGCGACATTATATTTTTTGGGTAATGCCTTAATGTGGCTTTAACAGAAATAGAAACAACTGAAGTTGATGGGAAACAAAAACTGGCGTCTGGCATTATGTTGTGCTTTAAAGCATCCATCTCTCATCTCAACTATGCGATTGTTTTGGAACTACGAGTAGAAAGTTTTTTCGTTTTTCCCAGTTTTTTTCGTTTTGTTGTTATTATTTTTGTGGACATTTTTCCGCCACACCTGTGTTTCAAAACTCAAAAACAGCAAAAAAAAAGAACAAAATAACAAAAAAAATCTAAAATGACAAAAATGTCAGAAAAGTTTTTCGAGAGCTGTTATAAAATGTCATTAAAGTGTGTGAGTGTCGGTGGGTGTGTGTGTATATGTACTCGTACATGTATGTGAGTAAATGTTCGTTTGTTCTGTATGCGTTTGTCTGCTAAGCTTTTTCTTTGCCATATATATAAATGTATTTAGATACACTACAAAAAAAACTTTAAACCCAAACGAGGTTTAAGTAAATTCTTTTAGCTATAGGTTGAATAAATAAAGTACTAAAATCTGTTTTATACCAATAACTTTCAAAGTCAATGGTTGGTATGAAAAGCTTAATTCATCAAAGGAGTTATATATATTTAGAAGAAGACATTTTCGGAAGCTATGTCCGTCTCTCAGTCTGATTAGTGACGTCTATATTTATCGGTCGGATAAATATCGTGCGTACCAACAAGACAGACAGGCGGACAGGCTGACGGACATTTCTAAAATGACTTACAATGACCCAAAATGGATTTCCTCCAAATATTCTGGGAGTCTCTTAGGTCACTCCATCGATATAATACACTTTTGATTTGCAGCATCTGATATATACCCTTGTTCACAATAGTGGGTGTATTAAAATCGGATTACGTTGAAATTCTCTTATTTCTACCAAAAGTGCTATACAAATCACAAATAGGCATTTTTTTTTCGTTAGAATGCTAGATTCCAAAAATTGGAATAAACAATATATTAGCTAAAATTTTCTATATTTTATGGGTTTATTCGTTTCAGCAAAAAACGATTTTTTTGAAAAAAATATTTTTTCTAATTATGTTACGACAGTTACTAAACTTCTGTTTCAACGTAAAAGTGTCATTACTAACATTTTTAGTCCTCATAGTTTCCTTTAATTTAAAGTATATCCGAACTTTATCGAGGATAAACATACAAAAATATGTTCCAAATACTAAATACAATCCCCAAAGAATTTAAAAGAAAAAAAAATTACCATAACAATTTTTAGTAATATTTTTTTTCATGTTTAAGACACCATGTTATGCCAGAACAAGTTACACTGTTTGCAATTTTTTAAGTCATGGAAATATAACTACTATACACGGGCACTACTATGTGATTAAAGACAAACAAAAAAGACCTGTGTCTCCCAGTTTTGCTCAAAGTCATACACCTTTTTTATGGGCGGTTTGCTAGCTATGAGCCTGAGAAAATTATCACTTTTTTTGCAAAATAACACCAAGTCCCAAATTCTTTGGGGGAATTTTTAAAATGTCGCAACATGATGTGGTGATATTATTTTTCAGAAACGAAATCACCATAAGTAAAATCTGTCCACCTTTCTGGCTCCCACATAAAGTAGTATAGGGTAGTTCCAAAAAAAATCGACCCAAAAATTACGATTTGAAAATTTTAAATTTTTGATTTTGCTGAAATTTAGCACGCGCTTTACCGCGTACACCGTTTTCCAAAATTTAGCGGTTTAGATTTTATAGGGTGCCAAAGTGGGCATCTACATTTTTTTTGAAAATTAAGCTATGTTCAAGTCGACACAACTTTAGAACGGAAGGTCAGATTTAAATGAAATAAGTACCATTTTAAAGATATTAACGTTATCCACAAATGGATAACTAAATGTGTATTAAGGATACCAAAAGGACGAAAATGTCCTTAATCCTTGATTATCCTCAAAAAAGTATTTTCAATTTTTTTTATTTTTCTTCTGAATATTACCCCCATATTTACCCATAAAATGCAAAATTTTCAGAATGGGTGCGCAATGGGTTCAAAAGATATGACTTAATTAATGTCCGTCTGTCTGTCCGTTTGACTGGATTATGCGAACGATATCTAAAAAAAGTGCATGACTTTGGGTAAAACTGGGAGACACGGGTCTTTTTTTTTTGGTCTTTAATCACGTAGTGGTGTCCGTATGTTGTTATATTTTTCATGTTGCACTGTGTCATTACCGGTTAAGAAAGGATAATATATTAAGGATACTGAGCCAAAAAAAAAAAAAATTATTCGCTTTCACGAAAGAAACTGCATACAATTGAAGATAAAGGCCACTAGTAGGAAAACAATGTATTAACATCCTTATTTCATGATCGCTTGTCCTTTTCACAAAATGTCTAAAATACCAGACAAATGTTAATATTTCTTCCATAACGTTTATAAACTTTTTTTTAATTTTTTTAAAAATTTTTTCTGAATTGAGAACCTTTCAAGAATATTGTCTGAAATTTTGAGGCGAATCTTAGCAAAACTGACAAAGATACAATAGTCTAAGCAACCGCGCCTCATATGTGACTCAGTACATCAGAAAAATTTTAAAGCGTTTTTCCCACAACCCTTGTTTTTAAAGACTGTGCTCATAAATAAAAACTACTGAACCGAGCCTTTTGAAATTTTTAACATTATTTCTTTACATAATTTACAAGATAACGCTGTCGAGTTTTTTTTTTTTTTTGATTTGTCATTTGTTTTTTGTTAACAATAACCAATTAGTCGATTTTTTTCTCGCAAAAATCGCATGTGTCACTTCAAAGTGTTCCCAAAAATTTAAATTTTGAAAAAAAAAGTCGACAGTGTTATATGGCTATAACGATTGTCTAACTAAATACATTTATTCTTTTTAATTTCTGATGATCCGGTATCGAGTTATGAGGGGCACTGCAAGAGACGCTTCCACATAAATCCTATCGTTGCCATATTTTTTTATGAACATTTTATACAATAAACTTTGAAAGTTATTCTTTAATGTACCATTGCTGTCAATCAACAAATTTTAAACATTTCGTCGCAAAAAAAAAAACACAAAAACCATATTTTGAAATATTGAGTCCTCAAATATCCATGAGATTTGTGAGAGTCCTGTACATATTGTGTTAAATTTTGGAAAAAAAAATTGCAGAGGTTGCAGTTCTTTTAGGTAAAATTAAAAAAAAAATACAAATGAAAAAAAAAATCCATTAAAAAATTGACATTTTTGATATTAGAAATTAAAAATGTTAGAAATGAAAAATTTGGTAAAACCATAAAATGATAGAGATATCTTATTGTTCCACATAGCATTTTTATAAAGTTTTTAGGAAAAAAACACAAGTTAACGTTAAAAATTCTGACCATAGACTAACAGTGATTTTGTTTGTGCAAAAAATGTAAAATTGTTTCTTCATTTTACACTGAAACCGCATTTTTAGGTTCGTTTGTAAAAATAGTGCAGCCGTATAAACGGGTTTTGATCTCGGGTCTAAAATTATTACACTCCGCAAATGCGAAAATATCGCATTTTCCACACTCAGCCCAGTCCACGGTGTGGAGTGTTGCACCGTCAAAAAGCAAACTTCAGAACCAAACCTAGTTGAAAGCGTACCTTCTTAATGCAATATCAAATGGTTGCGCCATAATGTAGGTATTGGCTTTACTCACCGCACGATTTTTGTTCAATCGTTCGCATGCAAAATGCGAAATTAGCAGTGGGTGCAGGGGGAATTTTTAAAATGTCGCAACCTGATGTGGTGATATTATTTTTCAGAAACGAAATCACCATAAGTACAATTTGTGTACCTCTCTGGCTCCCACATAAAGTAGTATACATATTCCATATTTCATTACTCACAAATTAAGTACCTTAGTCGGTGTTTGTAGCCGAGCAGCAGAAAATTAAAGGTCTTTACGATATGAGTTCTAAATAGGAACTAATTTTATTTACAATATTTTCTCTTAACTTAAGACTAACCAAATAATTCTTAACCTATCTTATAAGTAAGACGAAAAGAGAGAAGACATTTTTATAGCACAACGACCTACGCAGTGCACATCTATGTGCACCGCTGGTCGCCAAAGATAACAATCAACATATAGACATTGTTGTTGTTACAAATAAAACTATAAAATACGACAATTTATGACTTGTCCCTTTTCTTCACTACAGAGTGTGTGATGCCTATTTCAGCCATATGTCTGGCATAAGTTTCACCCATGTATTTGTATTTCTTATTATCAAATCACATAAGACAAAATATCATCACAACTCTATAGCTACCTGCTCAATTCAGTTCAGAGAACTGAACATTCTGCCGGCCTTAAAAGATCCTGATCTTTTAACAAAAATTGTAATATATTAACAAGAAAGAAATGGAAGAATAAAATATAATTCTAAAAATAAATTTAAATTAGAAAAATTGTTCAATGATGGCAGGAACCCAATCTCGGCTGCATTCTGGTTGCCATCTGAATTTCCATCGGCTCATGTTTTTGTCAGGCTCCTTCGGCTTCAGTTGACGATGCACACTAGTTGCGAGTGTTTTGTCCCCTCCCTCGGCGTTGGGAGTCTCACTCATCGGTGTAGCATCTTTACCAATTGTCAGCTTGGCCCTCAATGACTCTGACGTTGAAAGTTGTGTTGGGACAACCCTTTTGTCGTTAACCAACTCAATAATGCAGTTGACGCCACCTTCAGATGTTATCATTTGTGACTGGTGATGATAAGCGAGCTTCATATCACCTTCAGCTTCTTCGTCGAATTCTTCATCTTTGGATTCTTCTTCTACTGCGAAACTGTTGAAGCCATCCGCGTCATCAATGGTCATCTTAACTCGTAATGATTTTGACAGCTCAGGACCGCTGCCCACGCTGCATACATGTCTTGTTATTTGTAAATGCAGGCGACGGTTGACGTTTTCAGATGGTGTTCGTTTGGTGGGTGTTTTATTTTTGTTATTATTTTTTGTATATAAACCATCCGAATTCATTTTCATTCGGATGGACCTTCCCCGCCTCCAGCTCAACTTTGGACGGTCTTTATTCCTACTACAATGGGTATTTGAGGTATTTTTACCGACCCTATCGACTGTGCTGATGTTTCCAATATATTCTGTTTTACTGGAAACATCATCACCCACTTTAGCCTTTTCGCTAATTTCCAAAGTGCTCTCAGACTTTTCCTTGAGCAACTTTGATTTATCTATTCCCATATCAACAGTGCTGATGTTTCCCGTATCTTCCGTCTTACTGGAAACATCATCACCCCCTACAGCCTTTGAGGTAGTTCCCAAAGTGCCTTCAGAATCTTCATGAAACAACCTTGGTGGTTCTATAAATTCATAATCGAAAAAAACTAATTTCTTTTCAATCTCCCTATGGAGATGAGTGAAATGTCTCCCATAGCATTTTGTACAAGAAACATTTCGGGTACATGTCCTTTTGACATGACCCACCTCCAAACATACGAAACACACTTTGTGTTCCACAAGCTTATCCCATTTTTCATCAATGGGAAGCATCCTAAACCTAGTACACCTATTTAGTTGGTGGGATACTAAGCACCCAATTGGACATTTCCCAAATCCCATCCTTGGTAATTCCAATGCCTTAGCATTTTCCTTAAACAACCGTGGTGGTTCAATAAATACAAAACCAAATAAATATTTTTTTTCAGTCTTCCCACAGTTGCTAACCACCTCTTCTTGCAAAGCGTCTAAGCGACAGTCCACACTGTCAAATTTACCCATAACGTCCCGACTAACAACTTCCTTTCGGAAATATGGAATTTTTTCCATAGCTAGCTACAAAAGACGGAGTTCCCTATCGTTCCTCTATTCTGTTATACCCTCTACAAATATGAGCAATTTTGCTCAGTTCTTTCCTATATAATTTTTTTTTTAAATTATTTTATTATTTATTTTTGTGTTCAAATCCACTAATGAGTATTCGAAGTCCCTTACCACTGGTGGGGGGAAACTTCGAATTCATTAATGTTTTTACGGGGTCACCATGTTTGTAGCCGAGCAGCAGAAAATTAAAGGTCTTTACGATATGAGTTCTAAATAGGAACTAATTTTATTTACAATATTTTCTCTTAACTTAAGACTAACCAAATAATTCTTAACCTATCTTATAAGTAAGACGAAAAGAGAGAAGACATTTTTATAGCACAACGACCTACGCAGTGCACATCTATGTGCACCGCTGGTCGCCAAAGATAACAATCAACATATAGACATTGTTGTTGTTACAAATAAAACTATAAAATACGACAATTTATGACTTGTCCCTTTTCTTCACTACAGAGTGTGTGATGCCTATTTCAGCCATATGTCTGGCATAAGTTTCACCCATGTATTTGTATTTCTTATTATCAAATCACATAAGACAAAATATCATCACAACTCTATAGCTACCTGCTCAATTCAGTTCAGAGAACTGAACAGTCGGCTTACTCCACTAATTTTTTTTTACATTTTTACTATTTTTTCCCAAATTTTGGATACTTAAATTCTAATCAAGCTGAAAGTATTAGGTGTTACAAATTGAAATTTTACACATACTCATCTATATTAGCATTTTTAAATTTAATCTATGTATCGATTTACCCCCAAAAATTTTGAGTAAGCATTTTTCTGAGTATATGCATTTAATTTCATGTCCAAAAGTAATGTTGATGTTCCAATGGCATCAGGAGGACACATGACCACGTTAGAATGAATTTAAAGTTGTGTCCTCGACGCTATTGAAATGTAGAGTCGTTGTGTGGTCCAATATATACATATACGAGTATATATGTAGACGAGTGTGTTTTCGACTAAAATAAAAATTAAATCACAATTTTCATTAAAAAATCATTAGAATTTTCTAACAATGCGACTTACAGACCAACATACTCGTACATAAGTATTTGTATGTGTTCGTGTTAACGTATGTAGGGACATAAATTTATAGATTCGCATTCATTTGTTGCTAACCATATTTGGGTTAGATTTTCTGAAGTGGCCTAATTTCATAATCGTATTGGACTATAAAACAGAAATAATGATACTAGTAATAACTATAAATCCTAATCACCATATACAACACCGAACTCATAACAATCTAAAATTTTAAAATTTTTTGGAATAATTATCCAAGGACGAATGGCCTTAAAAAATGCAATTTAAACTTGTATCCTTGAATATTCTTGAAAGAAGTGGTACATTCAAAAAATGTATTTTACTCGTACACGCAGAAAAAACGTCGTTGCTGCGAAACGAAATATTAGACAACTAAAATTCTCGTTTACGACGACTGAAATTTCTTTTTTTCAGAACAAACAATTGTTTACGCAAAATAAGTTGTTGTTACAACAAACTAAATTTCAGTTCCTGCAGACGAGAATTGTAGTTGTCTCAAGTTTCGTTTCGCAGAAGAATCTTGTGAAAAGGACAAACAATCATGAAATATGGAAGTGAGCACATTGTTTTCCTACTAGTGGCCTATACATATTTGCAATTGTATAGAGTCTCTTTCGTGGAATGGAATAACATATTTTTTTGGCTCAGTGTCCTTAATATATTATGTGTTATTTAAATAACACTGTGTGAGCCCCAAATATATCCTCAATGAAACCAAGTTACCCCGCATAATTTCGGCCCGCTAAATCGAATGACATTAGCCGTTTTGCCCTGTGACATCGTGTTTTCGAAATTGAACCACAAATTTGCTGGCTACACAAAGAGGTTAGTAAACTCAAACACATTCACATATAAATATAATGTGTAAAAGTAACATCAATCGTTCAAGCCGTTCTGAAGTTACACTAGTCCAGCAGACGAATCTAAAATTCTATATCACGAATTCCGCGAAAAGGTCATCCGCACATGTAAAAATCAAAGTACTACAAAAAGAAAATTCAACATACTCAATATATTAATTCGACTCCTAGAGACATAATTTAAGTTGAGTTTTTCAGAATAACGGTAGTTTTGCTTAGCGTTCCTTTCTTTTTGCTTGGCGAGTGTATTTTGTAAAATTTTTTTAGTTTTTTATCTAGATTTGGGGTACGTGTACGTCAATTTTGTGCAAGTTTTAGAATGCATTGTATTTACTGTCAAATTAATTAATTCATTGTTAATAGTTATCAGCTATATTTGATGGTAAATAATCGAAAATAGTGTAGAAAAGTTTAAATTGTTTCGTACCTTATTTTGTGTAGCATGTACGTTACCAAAAGTCTTTAAGTTCCAATAAAGCCTAAATAAAAATTATTTATTTGATAACAAATAAAGTTATTTGTAGATTTTGAGTCAATAAAGCTATCCTCAAGCGTTTTTTATTTTAATTATTTTTTGAAAGCGGTAATATTAATGTCGTACATGCTACATATTTATGTGTGCAAGATTTTAATATAATAAACTTAAACTTAAATTTCAGAAAATGGTAAGGGAAAAAGGAGATACGAACCGATTTCGACAGAAGTTGCGAGAAAATGGGCCCAAATGGGAGGAACATAAGAAAAAGGAACGTGAGAGAATAAAAAAGTACAGACAAAAGGTGAAAAATGACCCAGAAAACCAAGCAAAAAAAGTGACAACTGTGGAACAAAAGAAGAAAAAAGCTGAGAGAATGCGTCAATATCGAGCTACCTTAAAATATAAAATTGAACATCCAGAAGCAAATAGACTACCGTATAAAACGAAACAATCGCTTTTTAAGGCCGTGAATCGTGTGCGAAAAGTCTTACCGGAGTGTATTGACAGAAAACGAATTGTATTGAAACAGCTGTGTGAGGAATTTTATCCGGAAATCTCGTCAGAGATAAGTAAAAAAGAAAACGAAATAAAAAACGATTACAAGAAAGTCCGAGCTGAAAAGGTTTACAATGCTAAAGTGGTTAATTTCTACCAGCGGGATGATATTTCTTATCAAACACCAGGAGTATCTGATGTAAAATCCGTCAAACTGGAATGAAAAAAGTTTTAATGCAGAAGCGGTACATGATAATGACATTGAAAGAGGCTTATGAAATTTATAGCAACGAAACCGAAATAATCGAAAGAGTGGAAAAACCAAATTCTTTGAATTACGGCCCCAAAATATAATGCTTGTCGCCGACACACCGCACAATGTGTGTGTCTGCCAGTTACATGCTAACTTTGTTAATTTGTGTTCAGCGCTTAAAAATATTCATGGGTTTCCATCACCATACAAGTCTCTTTTAAACAAGCTTTGTTGTAATATGGCAAGTGAAAGTTGTATGATGGGAAAATGCGTTAGCTGCGAGACGGATATCAAAGATGTCTTGCCATTGCTGACTGACTATAACATAAACATATTCTGGAAACAATGGGGAAAATCTCAGCAAAATGGAAGAATTGAAGAGATTAAATACAATGCATCTATTGCTAAGGCAGTCCAAGAATTACAAGCTCAATTGCCGAAGTTCAAAAAACATTTTTTTATCAATAACATTCAATCAGCACATTTTATAAAATTAAAGCAGAATCTAAATGAGAATGAAGTTGTAATTCAAATTGATTTCGCAGAAAATTTTGCATTATTTTCCCAAGATGAAGTACAGGCAGCCCATTTTTCATACGAACAAGTCACGGTGTTTACTGCATAAAATAAAATTCAGTCGATTGCTATCATAAGCAATGACTGAAGTCATGATAAGTATTGTGTTTGGAATTTCCTGAAAACAATTTTGGACTACCTTAAAGCAAATATCGACAAACTTAAAAAGTGCCATATTTTTTCGGATGGATGTGCCTCACAGTTTAAAAATAAATTCATACTGTCAAGCTTGATTATGATGGAGTCTAGATTTGACATGAAAATAACTTGGTAATTTTTTGCTACATCACATGGAAAGGGAGCTGTTGATGGCATAGGAGGAACCGTAAAAAGGACAGTTTGGACGCAAATAAAATCTCGTAAGAAAACAATAAGAAACGCAGAAGATTTTGCGTTTTGATTATTATTTTTCCTCAAAATTTGTATATATACAAATTTTGAGGAAAAATAATAATATTGACTCAATAAAATTGTTATAACGGGTGATCCAAGTAGAGATACTTTTTTCAATAGCCTTTTTTGGCAGATCACGTGTGAGTCGTGTCATACTGTCATGTTATCTTTGTTAAGTATTGTTTGGCATTTCATCATGGAAAGACTTACTTACGCCTGAACAACGTTTACAAATCGTTCAGCTTTATTACGAAAATTCACGTTCTGTGAGCAATATGTTTCGTGCACTTCGCTCAACTTATGGTCAACATAATCGGCCTACTGAGCGTACTATTCGCAACACCATCACCCATCTTGAGACACAGCATTCAGTATTGGATAATATTCGACCGAATGGACCACGTCCAGCACGCAGTGAAGAAAATGTAGCGGCCGTAGCTGAGAGTGTATACGAAGACCGTGGAGAGTCGATTCGGCGCCGTTCGCAGCAACTCGGACTGACGTATGGAACGACTTGGCGCATTTTACCCCGAGATCTTAAATTGAAAGCATACAAAATACAGCTTGTGCACGAACTGAAGCCGCCCGACCTTCCCAAGCGACATCGCTTCGCTCTATGGGCTCTTGAAAAGTACCAAGAAGATCCGACGTTTTCGAGCCAAATTTTGTTCAGAGATGAGGCCCATTTCTGGCTCAATGGGTATGTAAACAAGCAAAATTGCCGCATTTGGGACGAAGAGCTACCTGAAGAGATTGAAGAACTGCCACTTCATCCAGAAAAAACAACGGTTTGGTGTGGTTTGTGGGCCGGTGGAATCATCGGTCCATATTTCTTCAAAAATGATGCTGGTGAGCACGTAACCGTCAATGGCGACCGTTATCGTGCCATGATAACCGACTATTTGATGCCTGAAATTGAAGCTCGTGATCTCGGCGACATTTGGTTTCAACAAGAGGGCGCCACTTCCCACACATCGCATCAATTAATGGATTAATTGAGAGAAAACTTTGGTGAGCAGATAATTTCATGTTTTGGGCCGGTCGATTGGCCACCAAGATCGTGTGATATCACACCGTTAGACTTTTTCCTGTGGGGATATGTAAAGTCTAAAGTTTATGCGGACAAACTCGCTTCCATTCAGGCCTTGCAGCAAAACATCACGCGTGCGATTCGCCAGTTACCAGTCGAAGTGCTCGAACTAGTCATCGAAAATTGGACTCAACGGATGGACCATCTAAGACGTAGCCGCGGCTAACAACATCTTCAAAAAATAAATGCCAATGAATGTTCTTTCAAATGATAATAAACATTCCCATTCAATTTGAATTTTCTGGGTTTTTTCCTTTAAAAAAGTAGGGAACCTCGAAATGGATCACGCTATATACTGTTGGTCCATCAAGGTTCCATTTTGAGTTTTTCATAGTTTCTTCATAATAGTTTGACCCTTTAGTACCAAAACCAGAAAGAAAGTTCAGCCGGCTATACCGACTTATGAATCCCCTCACCTTGAGTCCCAAAAAAATATTCGTACATTTTTTTTTTGTTTTAATTAAATGTTATCAATTTAAATTGCATTTAATAACTTTAAAGTATGTATGTATTAAAGTTAAAAGCTGTTTACATTTGGTACACAATAGTCCATTTGTGTGGGAGGTAGTAAAAGGGGCATACAAATAACGGTCACTTTTTTGTGGACTCTAGATACTGTAAAAGCATTACACCGTACAAAATGTCTAGAATTTATATTCACTTGTGTTCAAGTTAAAATCTGTTAACTTTTGGTGCAAAAAGGTCCTTTTGTGTTGGAGGTACCAAAAGGGGCGTGCCAATAACGCCCATTTTGCGCTAAGGTGAGGGTATAAAAATCAATGATATTAATTTATACTTTTTCAGGATATTCAAGGATAATTTCCATATTTTCACCAAACGGAGATAACTATATCATTCAGCAATAGTGAAGAGTAAAGCAGAGCTTTTCATCGGTATTAATATCATCAAAATACGTAAAGCAGTTAAGAAGATATGGCTAATTTAACCAATAGTCATTTTGAGAAAAATCCACGAGATAGGAAAAACTAAAAACGACAAAATATTCCCGCACACTAGTAGAATTATTGTGCTAAATTTTGTGAAAATTGAAAGGAGACATTTTTTGAGTTGGTCGAACTGCTTTGGAATTACCACCCTCCAATGTATACTTAAACTAAAATTTGTTTACACAATATATATTTATATATTTCCTACGTATCTGCCTCTGTAGCCCGATTTAACACATACAGAGGAGCTATAACTAAATATTAACCGATTTTCTTCTACCATGCTATATTTTAAAACGATTGTATGTAAATACAGCTCCTATAGGGCTAAAGGGACAAGCGAACGAAACAATATATGGGAGCTATATCTTAATCTGAACAGATTTTCTTCAAATTGAGCAATATTGGTCCATGAATCTAGAAACTCTACCATGCCAAATTTCAAAACAATTGAATTGTACTCAACGAACAACATAAGATGGACAGATGGATGGACGGACAGACATTGTTAAATCGACTCAGCTAATGATTCTGAGTCGATCGGTATTCTTTAAGGTGGGTCTAGCTGTAGTATTTCTAATTGTTACAAACATCTTCTATGAAACAAACTTAAAATACCCTGTTGTAAATTGTGATGTAGGGAATATTTATGGCTTTTTGACAAAAATTTCAAAACAAGATTAAATTTCGCAAAAAAAAATTACCCACCATTTTTTAGGATTTTTTTATTTTCTTAAAAGGATTAAAGTAAAGTACGAAATGAAATTAAGCCCCATGAAAATACACCCCCATATTTTTATGAATATGGGCCCAAAAAATAACATGTCAAACAACAACCATTTTTTTTTGGGCTTAATTTCATTTTCTATTTGCTTTTTGGGGGTTAATTTCATTGCTTGTCTGCTTTTTGTGGCTTATTTTCATCTTTAGAAACAGGAGAGGATACTCACAAAAGATTTGCTGCACATTGCCCACTTTTGATCCTGTCACAGGAGAAAGTCTTAAACAGATGCCGCAGGCCGACTGCTCTGGAAAAGATTCATAATTAGAAAATAAGATGCATTTTCTTGGGGTCCAATTTCCGGCCGCCGAAGTAAAGGCTATCGAAACACTTTTGGCAACATTTTTTAAATGCTATTAAAAAATGGTAATTAATCCTACACCTAAAAACTTTTTTTTATAGATTGAGGCTTACGATTTATGAAACGAGAACAAAATTTTTATTTTATGGTAACATTTTTTTTAAATTTTTTTTTTATTTTTTTTTCTAAATTCCACAGTACATTTTTGAAATATTACCTCGATTAAGCCGATATCACTTAAATTAAAGGCAATTATGAGGGCTAGAAATGCTGAATCATTTTCCTGTAGAATCGGAAGATTAGTAACTGCCGTTAAAACGTGCGACAAATTTATTGTTGCATAGTGTTATAAGGATAAGAGAAAAGAGCAGTTTGACCAACATTTATAAATTCAACACCCTCCAACTCGGACTGTCCTTAACCTATCTCGTTGAAAATTTGTGTCACAAACTTGGTGTATGTTCCATCCCGATCAGAAGACATTGAGTTTAAAAATGTACTGACTTGACATGAAATCCCCCATGTACGAGTATAGCAGTACGTAATCAAAAGCAGCATACATATTTTGGTTTCAATGGATACATTTATGTATATAAACTGTATCGAAATTCTATCAACTTTTCTCCATTGACATTTTAAAATGCCTGTCTCATAATTTCGATAGCAGCGATACCCATATCGTACATACAACACTCACTCAACATTTTCAGATTTTGTAAATGTTGTCTCATAAGATGATACCATAGCTCACAGACGAGAAAAACGTTATATTATACTTATGTTCTGTTCAAAATCAACTCAACAATACATAAATTAAATTCTAACAGCTTTGGAGTTTTGGACCTGGTCTCATCAGAAAAGTTCTGGCCCATAAACATTCTCATATGAATAGATTTTGGCTGGTTGTGGTTTTTGTTTGCGTAGTTGTTGTTGTAGGTTTTACTATGAAAAATGTCATGCAACAGCAGTGAGCAGTGGCAGCGACAGTGGCGGTAACGGTGGCAAACTTTGAGATCAGGAGCTGGAACAGGAGAAAGAGCAACAAAGTCACTCATAAACCATAATTTGTGTGTGCTCCATTGAATAGCAATTTTGGCAAAAGTTAATAAACTAAATTATGACATTTTGTAGCAGTTTTCCCAAAAACCCATAGACCAACTCGCACAGGGCACACACACAGGCACACTAACACTCCGTAGACCTAGACATGCACCGACATGCTTACACTCAGTCCAAGTTCAACATATGTACATCAAAACTACGTGACAAAGTGTTCATCTGCGACTGCTGCTGCTGCCGAACGAAGGAACGAAAGTTGAATGAATGAACGGTGACTCTGAGTGTTCACCGTTTGCGTTCGATTCTTGGCTCTTTTCGTAATTTTTGTTCGATTGAGCAGCGATAGTCCTTGTGCCGTTTACCGTGTGCGGCTATCCTCTGTTTATGTTGGTCCCGTTCGTGCCTTATATACTTTCAGGAACTTTGGTCCAATTAGAGATGAAAAGTTAAAAATGAAATGTCTATATAGTACGAAAAATTTTTTAAAATGTTTTGGATACTATTTCACAAATCTCTCGTGACAACAAAGATGGTATATATCATTTGCTATGGACAAAATGTGTGACACATTGAAGGCATTACCTAAAAGCTTTTGTAAGTTTGGGGGCAATCCATTTTTGGACTTTAAGTCATTTGAGTTAGTCTTTTTTTTTGATGCGCGTGATAGTTCGCTACGCGAGTGGCCAAATGACTTAATATTTTGTAAGTGGCGATATTTTCGCCAAATTAAGTTTAAGTTCGATGATAAGACATTAGGTCCACTCTTTCTGACACCTCACTCACAAAGGAGTTAGAATAAAGTGAAACATTGAATCGCGCATAATCTGTATAACCATGCCTCTTTCGGTACTTGTAACACAAGTGGATTTTTTCGTGCCAAAAACTAACATACAATTTTTATTTCAAAAACTTCCAAAATTCACAGTGCATTTGCACCAGAAGATTAGGTATTGACTCCAATGACCTCTGCAGAAGCTGCGGAGATGAGAAAGAAGTGGAGAGTATTAAGCACTTGCTATGCGACTGTCCCGCTTTGAGTAAACGACGACTGGATATACTGGGGTCGGCCTTTCTAGGCAGTCTAACAGATTTTTCCGGTACCGATATTCGTACTTTCGAAAAAATGTGTATATCAAACATGAGGGGCCGTGAGCTGACAAACAAAAACGGCTACCATCTTAACCGAAACCTAAACCTAATATGGATAGACTCGAGTGTTTTGTAAACGCTGGACTTTTCACAGAATCGGATTTTCGTCAGTTCTCGCGCTATCAAAAACGTGAGTGTTAAATTCATCCTTTCAGAAGCCTTTTATATAAAACAAACCTAAATCTTTGTAAACATATACAGGGGTTTCCAATAAGAATGATATGATTTCTTTGGAAAAACACATTTACTGTTAAAGAAATTCAAAAGTTTTTTAATTAATGTGAAGTACAATCGATACAATTAAGTTCTAAATAAAACGTCATTCAAATGGCCTTCACTACTTCTTCTGCAGGAACGAATTCGATGAACCAGATTTTCGAGCACTTTTTCCACTAAATCAAGTCGTATGTCATGAATGGCACGTTCAACATTGACTTGTAAAGCTTCAATGACTTCAAATAACCCCACAAGAAATTGTCTAATGGTGTTAAATCACAACTTCTTGCAGGCAATTCAATATCACAATTTCATGAAATAATCAAATCTCCAAACTTTTCTCGCAACAATTCAATTGTGTCATTTGCTGTGTGGCACGTAACCACAGTCGGTCAATGGCAAAAAGATAGCTCATAACGAGAGCTAAAATATTGCTCATGGGTGTCAAGGTCGTAGGTCGACTGGAAAGTAAAACTCTAATATTTAGACGTTGTTCTTGCGTATATCTCTCCATGATAAAATTGTAAACACTACTGAATACAATGAAAAACAAATGACAGATCATGACATATGTATTTCAAATGGCCGAAACGTCCCTTTAAAATAATATCATCCCTACTGGAAAACCCGTTAGTACTATACAACGAAAATTTACCATCTTGATACTATGGAAGTAAATTAAGGATTGGTCAAACGGGTGTGTCGCGACCAACATAACCTCATCAATTCAAAAAAGGATTGATCGATTTTGACGATTTCGATTTGTATTGGTCGTAGAAGTGTGGATGAAATTTTCAGATTGGTCTATGAAGGGCGACAAAGCAAACACAACCTCATAGCTTGAGAACGGATCGTTCGAATTTTTCATTATTGAACTTGATGTATTCGTTGGCGCAAGAGAGGACTATATGGGGGAAAATTTAGCATCGGTCAAAGGTGAGTGGCGCGGCCAACACAAGCTCATGGCTCAAGAATGGGTCGTACGATTTTTGCGATTTTGGGCTTGAAGGATGGGTATTGGCTCCAGGGAGGGACACGATTTAGGATTGTTTAAAGCGACGCGACACGGCCATTACAACCTAATAACTCGAGAACGAATCATTCGAATTTATGATTTTGGGCTTGATGGATTCGTGTTGGTCCAAAGAAGCAAACTATTGAGGAAAATTTAGGATTGAGCAAATGGGCGTGTCACAGCGAACAATAACCATAAGAACGGATCATTCGATTTTCACGATTTTGGGCTTGGCTAAGTCATAATAGCCCAATTAAGGACACTATTTAGGAAAATGTAGGATCGAACAAATAAAGCGTGGAATGGCTAACACAACCTCATAACTCGGAACAGATCATTCGAATTTCACGAGTGTGGTACCTTCCTCACAAAAAATATAATATTTCGAGGTATATATAACACTAGCCAACAGTCGTTTTGTTATTTGGTTCTAGCATAGTTTTTCTCATTTATTTTGACCTACTGAACACGAAAATGAGTTTTAAAAATTTTTCTGTCGATTGGTTTTCGAGATACAAATTTTTGAACTTTTTTTTTTAAATTTTTGGAGGTACACTTACAATTTTGAGCATATCTTTCGTCTTCTTTGACGTATTTGATCCTACTACTACTCAAATTAAAGCAAATTGAGCCGTCTACAACTCATTCTCAGAAAATTTTCAAATCGGGTGAGTAGTTTTGATGTTGGCGGCTTAAAAAGGTTAAAAAACTGCGTTTTTTTAGTAAAAATGTGGCAGAAAAATTCATATAAAAATTCATATAAAATATAAAACGCGATGCTAACAGCGATTTTGGTTTTTTTACGTATAGCTGGCATTTTTCCAAATAAAATAAGCACTTACTTAACAAAATCTGACAACAAATGGTGGACTTATAATTTTTTTGGTATAAGACCGACATTCCGCTATTTCACGATATTTTGGTTTTCATTATTTGCACAGCTAACCTACTAGGAGGGATCGAAAAAGCAAGTTTTTTATAATCCTTTTGGAATAGAACGGAACAGTTGCTCCTATACATAAGTTACTTCTGTTCAAAATTTCACCACCCTGGGTTAATGTCTTCTGTTCTGGCAAGGGACGTGAAATTTCAAAAATGTAGTGAAATCAGCAATTTTTTTTGGAAATTTTTTTCAAATGTCACAGCACTTTGCAGTTTTGTTAAAATTTTTAAATTAATATTAATAACACAAATATTTCATAATTGCAAAAAACCTATTTACAATACCGTAGGGACGTTTCGTCGAAAATGGTATAATGAAAATGCAGAACATAGAAACACAGGTGCATTTTACGATACGAATTTTGGCAAACCCACTTTACATGTACAAAATTGTTTGGAAAAAACGTTTACGTAATTTTTATGATTCTCAGAATTAAAAAAAATAAGTAATACACAAATAGTTATTTAATTTTTATGATTGTGGTTGCAGAGTAATATACGCTTCTGAATGTGCGTGGACGCTCTTCGTGTTCCTTTATGACTTCCTGTACGCTGTTACTTTCACTTCTGAATCCGCAAATCCCCACTGTACCATCCGAGACGCAAAAAGTTCGGATTTCTCCTTAGTGAGACCAAAATCGCGCACCCAATCGTTTAGTTCGGCCTGTGACAGTAATTTTCGCTTTCTGCACGCCCTAAATTCGCTTGCACTTGACTCGGACTCTTGATCTGACGATTCTGCTTTTTGAAGAGATGCACCAGGGCACACTGGATATGGTACATCATTCGAATGTGGTACTGGAAGTGCAAACGATTCCACTTGAGCGTAGTTCCATTTTAAAAATCTCCCTACCCCACTGTTTGTGGTGAGGCAAAAATAACAGTCTGTGGAATGGCATAGCGGCTTTTTCCACATCATTGGTGTATCGAATTTCATATGGCGCCTAAAATTAAAATAAATTACTATATTTGCTTTGCTTAATGTGTTTAAATAAAAATTCTTACCTTCCGCCAGCTGCCCAGTTGGTTAGGATTATATAGCAAAGATCACATAGCGACTTAGGTGTCCATGGTTCTGTGATATTTGGTGAAATACCAAAATAATTCAAATAGTGCAATTGCACTGCTGGAGTAAACGTGTGTGCGTGATTATTCTTTATAAACTCGCCACAAAGATTGCAGAAATTGTCTGGATTGTTCAAACACTCGAACACACGTAGTCTTTTACTCATTGTCTTACTTGTTGGGTAGGTATTATATGCACTTAAATTCAATTTGTTTCACTTTTTACTCGTACTACTCGCGTTCGTAGACACTTGTTGAATGACAAAAAACGATAAATGAACACCTATAAATACTAAGTATGTTACAATATTTTACTGACAGGTACTTATGAATGGGCGCATCTTTTAAGGGTGGCTATATACCTGATTCAGCAAGTGTGCGTTTCAAATTGTGGAAAAGTTTCCAAATAATGACCACTCACAAATGTGGGCGGAATTTCTGTAAAAAAATCCGATACAGGTAGCCATCGCACATAGGAGTATTTTGCTGATCTAGCCGGACAAAATTTTTTCGAGTGTTATTCAATTCTGATAGTGTTAAAAGAGAGGAAAGAGGCGGAACAAATTCTTTTTGTTCCTATTACAGGACAGTATAGGCTATATAACAACACAAAAATCAGCGCGGGACCGCATCGGACTATATAACAAAATCACATTTGAACATGAAAAACTAGGTTTTAAAAAATGACTTTTTTTAATTGTGAATAAAATACACATACCTTCCTTCTTTAAGCACTGAAATATGAGTTTGATGTTCACACTTACTTGCTGCACCAGAATCCATCGCTTTGTCTTCCAAAAATTGCACCAAAAACTTTAAAATTAAGAGTCAACTGGATAAATTTCCAGTCATTGAACTACGCACTTTGTACATGGTCAACTTTACTCTGCTGGAAATGAGTCGCATATTTGTCTCGAAGGTTAATGTCTTATTGATAATAATGAAATGTAGTCTTGGTAACATAAAACAAAAAAGTATTCGTACCCAGGGTCGATTTTAGAAAATGGGGTTTTGTCCAGCTAGATCAGCCAAATACTCCTATGTGCATCGGGAAAACACACATCAATAAAAAAGTGTAATTCCCTTTTTTCCCTTTAATTGACTGTGAACGGAGTAGCAGTCATAAAGGAACACGAAGAGCGTCCACGCACATTCAGAAGCGTATATTACTCTGCAACCACAATCATAAAAATTAAATAACTATTTGTGTATTACTTATTTTTTTAATTCTGAGAATCATAAAAATTACGTAAACGTTTTTTCCAAACAATTTTGTACATGTAAAGTGGGTTTGCCAAAATTCGTATCGTAAAATGCACCTGTGTTTCTATGTTCTGCATTTTCATTATACCATTTTCGACGAAACGTCCCTACGGTATTGTAAATAGGTTTTTTGCAATTATGAAATATTTGTGTTATTAATATTAATTTAAAAATTTTAACAAAACTGCAAAGTGCTGTGACATTTGAAAAAAATTTCCAAAAAAAATTGCTGATTTCACTACATTTTTGAAATTTCACGTCCCTTGCCAGAACAGAAGACATTAACCCAGGGTGGTGAAATTTTGAACAGAAGTAACTTATGTATAGGAGCAACTGTTCCGTTCTATTCCAAAAGGATTATAAAAAACTTGCTTTTTCGATCCCTCCTAGTAGGTTAGCTGTGCAAATAATGAAAATCAAAATATCGTGAAATAGCGGAATTTCGGTCTTATACCAAAAAAATTATAAGTCCGCCATTTGTTGTCAGATATTGTTAAGTAAGTGCTTATTTTCTTTGGACAAATGCCAGCTATACGTAAAAAAACCAAAATCGCTGTTAGCATCGCGTTTTATATTTTATATGAATTTTTATATGAATTTTTCTGCCACATTTTTACTAAAAAAACGCAGTTTTTTAACCTTTTTAAGCCGCCAACATCAAAACTACTAACCCGATTTGAAAATTTTCTGAGAATGAGTTACAGACGGCTCAATTTGCTTTAATTTGAGTAGTAGTAGGATCAAATACGTCAAAGAAGACGAAAGATATGCTCAAAATTGTAAGTGTACCTCCAAAAATTTAAAAAAAAAATTCAAAAATTTGTATCTCGAAAACCAATCGACAGAAAAATTTTTAAAACTCATTTTCGTGTTTAGTAGGTCAAAATCAATGAGAAAAAGTATGCTAGAAACAAATAACAGAGAAAATTTTGTTATTTGTGACCTAGTGTAATTTGTCGTCTTGAAGTTTGTAGTTTATACTTTTGATAGCATTCAACTGATCAGTACGACGTGAGAGCGGTGATAGATGTACATCGACATTGTTATACATCAGCTATTCCCAAATTAAAGGAAGCAGAATGAGCATGTTAGTATTATTAATTATTGTATATTATTTTCACGAATTTGGGCGGAACGAAGTTCGCCGGGCCAGCTAGTGAGATATATTAAAAAAAACTTTTGGCTATTTTATTTGTGTTTAATTTCATATGTCTTATTTTTCAGTTATAAAAGGAGGTCTTTAAAAATAAATAAACATATTTATATTATTCTTAAAAAAAATCCTAGAGATTGCTCTCGAAGAAAGAACGGCTGTTGCCAAGCTTCTCCAATTAACACCATTTTTAACACAACATTTTTAAAGCAAGCCACATTTTCTCCAATCGCAAAAGCCAGAATATTAAAACCTTTATCAGTATTATATGTGGCAAGGTGTTACTTGTTGAACTGCAATAGGAGTTTGAAGGCCGGCTTTTAGTATAGCATTTAAAGGAAAAATAAAAAATAAACATTTTTGGGGATTTTCGAAATTATTTTGTGAATTGTGGGAGTGAATTTTGCAACTTTAATGATTTGAGAATTATTTTCGATTTGTGATGTCAAGACCAACAAACTACAAAATATTTCATTGCAATAAAATAATTTATAGAGTTTTACATTTTTGCCTGTATTTGAAAATTGATTTTTGCTAGCATTTTGTAAATATCAGTGCAGAATATAAACCGATTTCTTTCATATAAACTTTTCTGAATGGACAACAATATTTGCTATATAATGTAAAAATTACTGTCTACATGAATACACTGAGACAAAAGGCGATATCAATTTATATTTTCACAAAATAGGTAATCTTTGTATTTTATTGCGAATTGTATTTTATTGTAGTATTTTGGAGATGTTGTGGAAAATAAAAGTAAAGGTATAACATATTTCCATTAGTCTTAAAGGAAACTTCCTGGAGAAACGAATGGGTCTGGAGAAACGAATGTGTCAAAAATTTGCATTAAAAACCAGTAAGGATAGACTAAAGTCGAGCGGGGCCCCCTATATAACATCCTCCACCATCGTTTTCCAACAAATGCGCGGAGAACCATTGTTACTATTAACAGTTGCAGGTGAAATGGAATACAAATTTTAAATTCCAGGCACATAGGTTAAAAACGTGACCTCTATAAGCGGCTTATACTTATCACAACGTGGACCTTTAGCGACTTTTATTTCTTTATTCATCACTTATTACTAAAAGTAGTGCGGCACACAACTAGCCTATAACTTATAATTATACATGTCCGGTTAATTCCAGACCTACGTACTAAAACAAAAAAGGTGTTGTGGCGCAGCCACAACACACATCATACACATCACAAACAATTAATACAAAATAGTGCCCGTAAATTAAGGAATACAAAGGGCAAACATGTACAACGTGGACCGGTATAAGTACTCCCTTTCAACTAGAGACAATTTAATGTAATATGAAGTACAAATGCTTAAAGCGCCTTCTAGAACACCAAGAAATTTAATCGGAAGGGACCTTTATATGGGAGCGATATCAAAATATAAACCGATGTTTCCACTAGGAACGATTAAGTGTATATACAGTATAAATTCTTAAATTGCAGCCAGATGTATTCTCTAGAGCGTCAACAAGTGACATCGGTGGGGACCTTTATATGGTGTCTATAGCAAAACATAAACAAAACATGCCCATTTCTACCATGGATGATTAATTTCAGCCAGAGCTACTGATGAATCCGTTCTCTATAGCGTCAAGAAATGGCATCGGTGGGGACCTCTGTAGGGGGCCTATACCAAAACACGGACAGAGGTACCCCATTTTTACTATGGACGATTAGGTCCGATATAAAATGTAAATTCTTACATTTCGGCCAAATCAATTGAAAAATATATGTTCTAGAGCGTCAATAAATAACATCGATGAGGACCTTTATATGGGGGCTACACCAAAACATGGACAGATGTAAAATTTTTTAGCTATGGACATATCGCTCATTCAGTGCAAAAACGTCACAACACAAAATATGCAAATATCTGGATGAGGACCTTTATATGGGGGGCTACACCAAAACATGGACAGATGTAAAATTTTTTAACTATGGACATATCGCTCATTTAGTGCAAAAACGTCACAACTCAAAATATGCAAATATCTGGGTGCTCATACAAAAATGCCCTGCACTTGGAAATATACAGATTATTGATGGATATTTTGAATGTATGGGGTAGGCAACTATATTTAACAAACTTGGAAATTGAGTTTATCCCATTGCCTTGTCAGGTTAATTTTCTATAGGCTACACAATTCGTCCATAGGCGGAATTTCCAAGTTGAGTTGTGTCGTTCTTGCACTAAATGAGCGATATGAAGTAATGTGTTACACGGAAAACTGCTAAGGGAATTTTGAGAACGGCTTTTAGTATAACAGATTTTGGGGAAAAACCAAAACATTCCGTTTTTGGGGATTTTCGAATTTATTTCGGGAATTGTGTGATTTTCTTTTACAAATATAATAATGTTAGAACTAGTCTCGATTTCATGAATCAACAAGACGTACACATTTCAAAGAATATAATTAAAATATATTCGCTTATAAATATTTTATGGATTTATAAAGTTTCCCTCTGCGTTTGGAACGTTTTTTTTTAATTTTTTCCAAATCCTTTCCTACGAATCGCTTATATTAAAGCTGGATATACCCGTATACTGATTATTTTCTCATTATCTTTTCTGGGATAAGAATCAGACACTTCTGATACAATCCAAAAATGGCATATTTATACAACATAATCTTTCTCTAAATGCTCTGATATAGTGTATATTTGACATCTTTTGTAATGACTATAGACTAAGTAAAATGTTTACCCCGTTTTGGCTGCCATACAAAATACTATATATGTATGATATATATATATATATGATTTGTTATTTTCCAAAAATTTAACACATCTAAGTAGTACTCTAAGACCCTAAGTATGTTCCGTCCGTCCGACTATAATTTCGATGTAGTCATCAACCGTGTGTGGGTATAATTTTCAATCTCCTTTTGGCATATAACTATACAAATTGTACCCATAACAGTACCAAATCGTTTCATCACTGTATCAAATGTCCAGCAATTGAACCATTGACATAAGTATATATATGATTCGATGCGTTTGTATGTTGTACATCTCTATTTCTGTATTGGTCTTGATTTAACGATATTACAGCATTTGCCCTGGTCAACACGCGCTGCAACATGAACGAGATGAGACTATACATACACATACATATATATATATAACTACTACTTGTCTATTCGGAGTCATCCCCAAAGGCATCTCTGGCTTGCATATCGTATATGGCAGTGCGAGTGTATGTATGAAAGTGCGTGTATATGTATGTGTGGCAGGAGCAGAAGCACGTCTGGAGGGAGCAACACCATTAATGTGGCATCATAGCTTTGGCCTCTGTCCATCGAAGGCATGTGACAATTGAATTAGTTTAACACAGATTGAACACAATTACGAACTTATGATTATTTTCATTATGAACGGTTATTTAAGAATTGATTTCTTTTAAAAGATTTCAATCCAATAGATGGGATTGTTGATGGATGGATTTTGCTGTGAGGTTGTAGACTCTGTGCTGGTGTAGGAATAAACTACATTATACAGAAGTTTGTTTCAGTTCTGAAAGATATTAGCAATACGTTTTGGTCCCATAAAGTTCAAAGTCCTGTATCAAATCAGTGACTTCAGGCATTACAAAAACCAGATCTAAATATGATGTTGTCATAGAAATTGTCCCCAATAGCAACATAGGGACAATTCATTTACCAGTCCCACGTGTGAATTAATTATTTCACTGGTATGAACTTTATATTCCCGAATCTAACCCGTAAAATTTCCAGAAACATCTCATTTGGGTCAGAATATTTAATATCTACCTATGTAGTTTATTTTTGGCTAAAATGTTTGTGAGCAGTTACAAATAGGAAAAATAAGATCTTGCTATCATTTTTTTTTAATTTATTTTTGAAAAATTTTATGGGCGTTTTAATTCTTGAAAAAAATTAAAAAAATAGTTTTTGTGTTTTACGAAATTTGTAATTGCTCTCGAACGGCTGAACCGATTTTTGCAAAGTTTGGTTTGTTATTAAGAAAGTTTTTTTTTTGAAAAAACTTATATTTTCAACAAAAAAAACGATTTTTGTCAATTGTTTTTAGGAAAAAGGTATAAATATATATAACTTAAAGTAGTTATTACTATTTGTACTATTGGGTATATCGAACCAATTTTTTCGTCATATAGGAAATTTTATTGCGCTGCTTATTGTGCTCCGATATTTACAAAATACTAGCACTCGGTAAGGGAAAACATGAAAAATTCAATTTTAAATTGCAGATATCTCGCTAACTATACGAGATAATTCGTAGGTGTAAAATTTTTGTTTGTAGACCTCAGTTAATAAAACACACACAAACAGAAATTTTATAAATCGGAACATTTTCTTCACCCGATGTGCCAAACTTTGAGGCCCTCTAGCCCCGCCCCTGTCCATCATAGGGGGCACAAATATAAAACTTAACTTCTCTAACATCTCTTCATATAACATGCCAAGTTTGGTCGCAATCGGTTGTTTGGTTAAGAAACGGTCGAAAATCGAGGGGGAGTAATTTTTTCTACAAAGGTTTTTCCAAAAAAAACTTTCGTGAACATTTTTTTTAAAAAATTCCAATAAAAAATTTTTATAAAATGGCGCGTTGTGTCCTCTTTAAAACAAACTAAACTTTGCAAAAATCGGTTCAACCGTTCCAGAGCAATTACAAATTTCGTAAAACACAAAAAATATTTTTTTTAATTTTTTCAAAAAAAAAAAAAAATTATATCGAGATTTTATTTTACCTATTTGTAACTGCTTATAAACATTTTAGTCAAAAATAAACTGCATAGGTCGATATTAAATATTCTGACCCAATATGAATAGGATGTCCACGCGTTCTGGCACATTGCAAACAAAATATAAAAATTAATAGTATATTTCACTGAAGGTCAGCAGTTTACTTGACACAGCTTTCTTATTTAATTTCTATTTTTGTATACATTATACAAACAAATTTTGCGACGATTTCATGTTAAATGAAACTATAGTCATTCTTTCGATGACAATTAAATTTATTCCTGGAAGTAGATATTTCTGTGTAATATACATTCGCGTACGCGTTTTGTTTCGCATTGTCCAACAAACTTATTACGTACAGCTCATAACTGAATTAAATTGTTTGAAATCTCGTATCTCCGGTCACATAAATACATTTGACTTTTTCTACAAAAGCAGATATCGCTGACTTAGTTTAATAACTTTAAAGTGAATTTTTAAAATCCCTGTACATACGAATATAGTCGAATGAATTCTTTTCTGGACTACTTACCAATCCAAATGTTTGCAGTGGCCAACATACAGCGCTCTTTTGAGTGAACGAGAATATAGGCCAAATCCCCAGAAATTCCCCCCAGGGGATAACACAATTCCAGTGAACAATATTCGCTTTAGTACTAACGACGATTATTATGAAATCTGTCGTTGCGTTGGATATTTTTCACGCGCAGTGAGACAATGCGAGACAGCGAACGAACAAAAGCGGCAGCTGCCCACGCATTAAAAATCAAAATCACTGAAAACTGTGTCTGCGTGCCAGACATTTTTGGCCCACTTTAGAGGCTCCAAAAAGATGGGGAAAGCGAACCGGGCGAAGCGTACATCCACCGTGGTGGCGACCAGTGATGCTATTTAAATAAACATAATTGCACTTAAAATGGTAATAAATGCTTTAGCCATCTACACAGGAAGTTGTTAAAATACTCCCTAAAGGTCAAATTCAAATGATGATTCCACTGCAAATAGCATTCGCGTACTCGTATCTCTCAACTCTCCAGAGTGAGTTTTCAAATGCTTTTTGTTTGTTGTCTTCAGTGGAGTACTCATGGCACCGGAGTCAGACTTGTACTTGAGGGGCGTATGTTCGCAGTGTGAGGATATATGTTCGCTTGTTGTAATGGCCCTTTGCCTTTTTTGGCAAATGCGAAAAACGCACTTGTATAAGCCAAAAGTTTAAACTTAAGGGCGGGCAGTGGCTTTGGTCTGTTGCCTGCTTGTTTGCCTCTGTTTGTTTGATAGCTCGCTTCAATGAGATGCACAGTGGCATAATATTTACTAAATAGCCGGCTTTTAAAACAAGTGGTATTGATCAAAATAAATTGCAAATTTATAAATTTAAATAAGGTCGGTTAAACAATTTATTCCCTAGAGCAGAGCTTCTCACCCGTTTTGGATTTGAGAACCCTTAAGGTCCTGCGTACAGCTTAAGATCAGCCCTTCGGCAAAATTTTTGTAAACTAGAGTCATCCGTTATATTGTCTTTTTGTAAGAACTTCTTCTTGAGTCCTTTTTTCCATTTTCATAAATGAAAACCCCCATTAAAAATTACCAATTAAAATATTTTGAATATAACATCCACAATAAAATTATTAATAATATATACATACATACGAGTACATATTATGCAGCTATGGTTCCCGTTTGGGAAGTCCTTTAAAATTTCAATTTTATATCAATTTTATCAAATAATATATTTATAGAAAAAATAATTGACGAAACATCACTTTTTTGATGACAATTACGAAAAAAAATGAATTTTTCTAGAATTGGCATTTTCGACAATTGCCGAAAAGGAATTTTTATTAATGACATTTAATTATCATAAAAAGTTTAATCTAAGTTGATTTTTTTCAGAAAATTTCATCAAAATTGCATTTTTCAGAAAATTTTATAAAAATTGAAATTTTTTTAGAATTTTTTTCAAAATTATACTTTTCTATCAAATTTTTTCAATAACTGGCAGTGGTCGGATTAATGGTCGATGACAGATGGGCGGATTAATGACCACTGACCGGATTAAAGGTCGATGGGCGGAATAGTGGTCACTGACTGTCTTAAGGATTAATGGGCGTATTAATGGCCAATGACCGGATTAAGAGTGCATTACCGGATTAATGACTACTGATCGGATTAAACGTAAAGTAAAGGATTAATAGTCACTGACCGGATTAAGGGCTTAAGGGTCGATGGCCGATGGGCGGATTAAAGACCACTGACCGGATTAAAGGTCCATAGTCCATTAGCAGATTAAAGGTCGATGGGCGGATTAATGACCACTGACCGGATTAAAGGTCGATGACTTACAGCGGATTAAAGGCAGGTGGGTGGATTAATGGTCACTGACTGGATTAAGGATCAATGGGCGGATTAATGGCAACTGACGGTATTTAAGATCGATTACCCATTGGCGGATTAATGACCACGATAGGCGGCTTAATGACCACAGACCGGATTAAAGGTCAATGCCCGATAGACGATTAATGGTCACTGACCGGATTAGATTAATTGGGCGGATTAAAGGGTAATGACCGATGTATGGATCAAAGGTCGAAATTTTTTAGAAAAATGTAGTTTTGAAGAAATTTTGTAACAAAAATTTCGTCGTAATGAAATAACGGTGTCTATCGAAACTGCAGTCAATTCTACCAAGCAGTTAAAACTCTCTACCAATTTTTGTATTTGTTTCTATTACTTTTTTGCAATAGACAGAAAGTAACTGAAACATATGGTCTTAAACCAAAATAAATTCTGACTGAATAACAAAAACACAGACCAACAATAAATAACAACAACACATAAAGACAAAATTTAAATTTTGTAAAAAAAATTTCAACGTAATGAAATATCGACACTTTCGAAAAAATTTTCTAGAAAAATGCAATATGAAATGAATTTGCCCATATTAATTTTCGGTGGGCGGATAAAAAGTTCAATGGGCGGACTAAAGGGTGTTAACAAGAAATTATCTAAAAAATGCAATTTCAAAAAAATGTTGTACGAAACTTACGTTTAATTAAATTTCAACAACATTTTCCTGAGATATTCAATTCCGATGGAATTTTCTTAGAAAATGCAATTCATAGAGATTTCAGAAATTTTGTTTACAAATTAAATTTCAACGAAATTTTCTACAGCAATGCATTTTTAACGATTTTTCCAGAAAAATTAAATTTTAAAAACATTGCTTGGAAAAATGCTATTTCAACAAAATTGTTTAGAAAAATTTAATTTTGAAGATAAATAAAAATATTGTAGAAGAATACAATTATAATGAAGTTTTGTAGAAAACCTGCAATGATAATGATATTTTTTAGAAAAATTTATTTTTGATGAAATTTTGTAAAAATAATAATAGTTCAAAGTATTGAAATATCGATTTTTTGTTGAAAAATTAAATTTTTACGAAATTTTCTAGAAAAATGATTTCAAATAAATATTGTAAAGGGTTGTTAAATTTTAAGGGACAATATGTGGTTTCAACAGGAGGGTGCCACTTGCCAAACAGCTAACGAAACAATGGGTCTTTTGCGCAACATATTCAATGGCCGTGTTATCTCACGTCGTGACGATGTCAATTGGCTGCCAAAATCATGTGATTTGACACCGTTGGACTTCATTCTTTGGGGTTATTTGGAAGAACAGGTGTACGTCGATAAGCCAGCAACAATTCAATAGCTAAAGGATGAGATAATTAGGCACAATAACGCCATAGAACCTCAACTATGCCTCAGCGTCATCGAAAATTTGGACCATCGGATGGAGGTGTGCCGCCCAGGTCGCGGCGGCCATTTGGCCGATATTTTGTTCCTTACATAATTGAACAATACCAATGATAACATAATAAAAAGAAATTACAATAATTTCCTAAATAATTTGTGTTTTATTCAAAATTAACATCGGCCCTTGAAATTTAACCACCCTTTAGAAAATTGAAGTTTCAAAGAATTTCTAGAAAAATTCAATTTGAAATGAATTTTCCTCTGACCAATTTCAAAGGAATTTTGAACGAAACTTACATTTAGGAAAAGTTTTTACAATACAATCGCAATTATTTTCGAGAAAACTGCAATGTAATGATATTTTTTAGAAAAAAATAATTTTGATGAAATTTGGTAAAAAAAAACAAGATAAACAAAAATTTCAACGTATTGAAATGTCGACGAAATTTTGTTGAAGAATGCAATTTTTATGAAATTTTCTAGAAAAATTAGATTTCAAAGAAAATTTATAGAAAAATTATGTTTCAAAGAATTTGTTGAAAAATTCAATTGTCAATGAATTTTCCTCTAACTAATTTCAAAGACATTTTGTACGAAATACGCAGTTAACAAAATTTTGTAGAATATCTAAATTTCAACAAAATTTTCTTGAAAAATCCAATTCTGATGGACTTTTCTTAAAAAAATCCATTTAAAAAATTAATTTTCAACGAAATTTTCTACAGAAGTGCAAGTTTAACGATTTTTTTAGAAAAAGGCATTACCAAACTTTTTTGAAAATTGCAAATTCAACAAAACTGTTAAGAATTGTTAAATGTCGACAATATGTTAAAGGTCATTTTATTTTTAACAAAATTTTGTTGAAAATGAAATTTCAACGAAATTTTGTTGAGAAATAAATGCAGTTTCAAAGAAATTTTCTATAAAAATAATTTTGACGAAATGTTCTATAAAATGCAATTTCGACGAAATTTTCTATAAAAAAAGCAATTCCGACGAAATGTTCTATAAAAATGCAATTTCGACAAAATTTTCTATAAAAATTAAATTTTGAGGAAGTTTTCTAGAAAAATTTGATTTCAAAGAAATTTTGTAAAAAATGCAGTTTCAAAGAAATTTCTAGAAAAAGCAGTTTAAAATGAATTGTCCTCTGACCAATTTAAAAGAAATTTTGTACAAAATTACCTTTAACAAAAGTTTGTAGAATATCTAAATTTCAACAAAATGTTCTTGAAAAATGCATTGATGGACATTTCTTAAAAAATTCCATAATGACGAAATTTTCTACGATTTAACGATTTTTTGTTAGAAAAAGGCAATTTAATTTTTTTTTTTGGAAAATTTTAAATAATGAAATATCGACAAAATTTTGAAGATAATTTTCTTTTTACAAATTTTTGTAGAAAATAAAATTCTGTAGCGAAATGCGGTTTTAAAGAAATTTTCTGTTAAAATAATTGTGACGATATGTTTTATCAAAAGGCAATTTCGACGAAATTTTCTATACAAATGCAAGTTCGAAGAAATTTTCCATAAAAATGCAAGTACGACGAAATTAAATTTTCTACAAAAATGCAAGTACCACGAAATTAAATTTTCTATAAAAATGCAAAATTTTCTATAGAAATGAAATTTCGACAAAATTTTCTATAGAAATGAAATTTAGACGAAACTTTCTATAGAAATGAAATTTCGACGACATTTTCTATAAAATTAAACTTTGGCGAAATTTTCTATAAAAATTAAATTTTGGCGAAATTTTCTATAATAATTAAATTCCGACGAAATTTTTTATAAAAATTAAATTCCGACGACATTTTCTATTAAAATGAAATTTCGACGACATTTTCTTTAAAAATGAAATTTCGACGACTTTTTTATAAAAATGAAATTTCGACGACATTTTTTATAAAAATTAAATTTTGACATTTTCAATAAAAATTAAATTTCGACGACATTTTCTATAAAAAATAAATTTCGACGACATTTTCTATAAAAATGAAATTTCGACGACATTTTCTATTAAAATGAAATTTCGACGACATTTTCTTTAAAAATGAAATTTCGACGACTTTTTTATAAAAATGAAATTTCGACGACATTTTTTATAAAATGCAATTTCGACGACATTTTCAATAAAAATGAAATTTCGACGACATTTTCTATGAAAATGAAATTTCAATTGACATAAATGTGCAATTTTATGACATTTTCAATTAAACGCATTTTGAAAGACCTTCCCAAACGGGTGGCAGTGGCACCCCTTGGGGCGTAGCTATATTTCCAATTGGAAGTTAAACTCTCTAATACCTTTTTTACTAGCATGCCAAGTTTTTTAACGGTGGAAATATGTATTTTCATTTTTTAATTCCTGCCACTGTGCTCAGCATTGTCATGTTTGGGTACATCGGTACGTCTGTTTTATGGTCTGTTCCGAACTGCTGTTGCTCATACGCCAACCATTCCACCCAAACAGCGAAGCGGCAGACAGACAGACATTAAAGGCAGTGGTAGTAAGTAGTCTCTGTGAAATGGACTTGTTTTACCAACTTGTTATTTTTCATAAACACACACAATAAAAAGTATTAGAGTCTGCCTGTGTTGGGATGGTACTTATTATTTGCATTTCTTGTTTATGAGAGTGTATGTTTGGGTGTCAGAGTTTCTTTTGGGCCGTCGGTCGGTTGCGTACTCGTCTTCCGTTCCATTTGGAGGGAACAAACGCTGTTAAAAAACACTTAAATTTACATAATTTGCCAACTTATGTGTCTCTCTCTCTGTCGCTTGCCGCCTGACTAGCTGACCCCACTCCACAGAGTTCGCGTTACTTCTGACACTGCCATCACCACCATCACGACGACGACCTCGATATCATAGCCAACACAAGGAAAAAGTTCATTCCAGCCTCCTTTGCTGAATGGCAACTGGCTACGGCCGACTACAGTCAGCCAGTGATCCAATCATCAACCAACCAGCCAGTCAGCCATGGATGGAGTTTATTTTATGGCAATGCACGTTTAAAATACTGTCAACAGTTTTTGTGTTATCAACAAAATGTTGTTGCCAGAGCTCGTTTTATGTGATTATTTCTTAACGTTCGGCGTGTGCAACGCTCAACGTTTGCACAAATTTCTCTATTAAAAGCAACCGCTGTTGTTACGACGGCACAAAAACCAAATACGAAACGAGATTGTTTTTGTTTTTTGTATTTTTTTGAAAAGCTAACAAAGGAATAACTGAAAATGTCGGGCTAAACTTCTTCATAACTTTAGAAACATGAGACACATTTCGAAATGTCATAAAAACAAGTGAATATGGTTCAATCATTCTAAAACGAATTTAATATGCCGCATTCTTATCCAGGAAACAATTTAATACGAAAGCGTGGATTTAAACATAAACAAAGGCGGTTTATGCATAACACGGATATATGTGAAATATATTTTCCCCGCAATAAGAATTCGGATATATTTGACTAAATTTTGAATAGAAAATACTATTCGAAGTGTATCTTCAATTTGTGAGAAAATTTAACTGGAATTTGGTACTTGGCGTGGCAGATGGCTGAAAATCTGGGTATATTTTCAAAGGAAATGAAATGTATCTTACACTGCGTCTGGGTCAAGACTGAAACGGCACATAACGTCATTTCGTAAGCCAATTGTATGCATATGCTTACCGAGGATGTTGTGTCCTGTCGTAAGACGCACAAACAGATTAGAAATGACCCAGTGTTCTGTATAGACCTTTCTTTCCATAGAGTCTTAGCTTGCTGTTCCAACGCTGATGCCAAAGATTTCTGTATATCGATTTAATTCCATAATTAATTGTCGAGCGGGTTGGGTAAACATCTGCCTCATTATTAGTCGAGAAAGTAGTACCAGGATTCGCGAGATTATCAGCTCCTTCATTTCCTAATATATCTGTTCGCTGTATGCAAATTTTAAAAATGCATCAAACATTGATCGCCTATCCTGAAAAACTACCATTTTGCACTTAGCATAGTTTAGAAGTTTAAAAGAATCAGCGGAACTTAGATTTATTCGACTAGTCCAAAAAAGCGTGTGTTAGGCACCATATCTAGATATCCTCGGAGTAGGGACCAATCTTTGGAATGTACCGGGATAGACTTTTTCTTTGATTTTTCATCGACAACAAAGACGACTCTCATTTTTATATTGTCCGAAGCAGTGTAGGCACTTAGGAAATAATTTTACTATAGTATTAGTTTTTTTTGAAAATCAAACAAAAACCTAACAAAAATAAAAATTGTTAATATCAAATTTATGGAAAATCGAAACATTAAGAGAATTTCAAGTTTATTATACGCCGCTCCGATTTTTAATACAGAAACCAATATTAGTGTTTTTAAGAATCCATAAATTATTACAGATATCCTTAAGCAACAGATAATCCCAGAAAAATTCTCCTTAGGAAATTTGGCATCATTCACTATGCCTTAAGTTTGGAAAATGACAATTAGCAATTTTCTCGTAGAAAAGAGATGTCCTCTGAGAAATTTACATGACCTGACCGTTGATAACTTTTTTGTAAAAAAATGGTATCTCGCAACTACTACAAATTAATTTTTTGTTTTTAAAAAAAAAAATTCTTTGGAAAAGATGTCTATGATAATTGTTCTCTGACAAATGTTCCAAAAGAATAGGGGCCTCTAAAAACTTTGCTTTCAAAAGTATACTCTCCGAAAATGTATGTTTAAATGTTTATATATATACCCTACACCACACAGTGGTACAGGGTATGTATTATAAATTTGTGCTTTTTTTGTCACCACCAAAAGGAGAAGAAATAGCCCTTCGTTTATTATACCGATTGACTTAGAATCAATTTCTGAGTTGATTTAGCTATGTCCGTCCGGCTTTCTGTGCATTTCTATAATCAAAGTACAGGTTGCAAGTATGGTTCGATCTCAACGAAACTTTGCTCATATCTTTCTTTCAACAATCGACGATACTTTATGGGGTCTCATATCAATATTTATAGGTCTTACAAGCGGAGTGACAAAGTTAATATAACCCCCATCCTATGATTGAGGGTATAAAAAAGGTTTTAGGTTTCGGACACAAAAAACGTTTTTATACCCTACACCACACAGTGGTACAGGTTATTATGACTTTGTGCATTTGTTTGTAACACCCAAAAGGAGAAGAGATAGACCCATTGTTTATTATACCGATCGACTTGTAATCACTTTCTGAGTCGATTTCGGCAGAAAGAGGTTTCTTATTACATTAAGGAATACAGCCAAATTCGGAGAAAATCGTTTCGGATTTAGATATAGCCCCTATATGTATATGTTAGCCCCGATTTGACATCTAACGCTGTAGCGACTGCATTTCATATCCGATCAGTACGAAATTCGACAGATAGAGGTTTATATTTTACATGAATGAGTATTCAGGAAAAATCGATTCAGATTTATATATAACCTCCATATATATGTTCCTCCTGATTTGGTTACAAAGCGCTGTAGAAGTTGTACTTTATAAGGAAGGAATATTGCTTAATTTAGCTATTATCGGTTCAGAATTACATATATATGTTCTTTCCCATTTACCAATTATTCCAAATTATTATCGCAATGACCTTATCGCATTGTTAGGACAATCTTTGACAATTCTAAGACGATTTAGCCATGTCCGTCTGTCCGTCCGCCCGTATGCTGTAATCACGCTACAATCTATAATACTTGAGCACGGCGGCTGAAATTTGGTACATATACTTCTAATATCTGCAGGTGTGTAGGGATTGATAATGAACTATATCGGTCCATTTTTGGATATAGCCCCTACATATAGCATCTCCACGATTTGACTTCTTAACGTCATAGAGACCACAAATGACAACTCATCAGACTGAAAATTGATAATTGGAATTAATTTATACCCGGTATGCTTCACACGAACAACGGTAGTCATTGGTTCATTTTTTGATATAGCCCCCATACAAAGGTCCCTCTAGATTTACCTACGTAACGCCACAAAAACCTAAAATTTCAACGAATTGGCGGTGATCCAAGAAGAGATACTTTTTTCAATAGCCTTTTTTTGACAGATCACGTGTGAGTCGTGTCATGCTGTCATGTTATTTTTGTTAAGTATTGTTTGGCATTTCATCATGGAAAGACTTACGCCTGAACAACGTTTACAAATCGTTCAACTTTATTACGAAAATGCACGTTCTGTGAGGAATGTGTTTCGTAAACTTCGCTCAACTTATGGTCAACATAATCGGCCTACTGAGCGTACTATTCGCAACACCATCACCCATCTTGAGACCCAGCATTCATTATTGGATAATATTCGACCGAATAGAGAGAACTGGGAGTGTACACGAAGACCGTGGAGAGTCGATTCGGCGCCGTTCGCAGCAACTCAGACTGACGTATGGAACGATTTGTCGCATTTTACGTCGAGATCTTAAATTGAATGCATACAAAATACAGCTTGTGCAAGAACTGAAGCCGCCCGACCTTCCCAAGCGACATCGCTTCGCTCTTTGGGCTCTTGAAAAGTTCCAAGAAGATCCGACGTTTTCGAGCCAAATTTTGTTCAGTGATAAGGCCCATTTCTGGCTCAATGGGTATGTAAACAAGCAAAATTGCCGCATTTGGAACGAAGAGCAACCTGAAGAGATTAAAGAGTTGCCACTTCATCCAGAAAAAACAACGGTTTGGTGTGGTTTGTGGACCGGTGGAATCATCGGTCCATATTTCTTCAAAAATTATGCCGGTGAGAACGTAACCCTCAATGGCGACCGTTTTCGTGCCATGATAACCGACTATTTGATGCCTGAAACTGAAGCTCGTGATCTCGGCGACATTTGGTTTCAACAAGACGGGGCCACTTCCCATACATCGCATCAATCAATGGATTAATTGAGAGAACACTTCGGTGAGCAGATTTCACGTTTTGGGCCTGTCGATTGCCCACCAAGATCGTGTGATATCACACCGTTAGACTTTTTCCTGTGTGATATGCAAAGTCTAAAGTTTATGCGGACAAATCTGAGACGTAGCCGCGACCTAAATTTGATAGACATAATCTTCAAAAATAAATGCAAAAGTATGTTCTATCAAATGATAATAAACATTCAATTTGAATTTTCTGTGTTTTTTCTTTAAAAAATTAGGGAACCTCGAAATGAATCACTCTATATTTACAAGAACACAGTGAGGTCTAAGTACTCGTTTTGGTGGGGGTTATGAACACATATACTCCATTACAAAAATTGGTATTATGTGGCGGAAATTTCGGTCATGATTCGGAAATTTCGGTCATGATTGATTTGGCAAAAATACATCTCAATAAAATGTATACAACTAAAATTTTATTTTGTTGTAGTCCCCGTGTAGATGTAGCTCTCAAAAAAGCTATTTTAAGCCATAAATACCACATTTTTCAGGTGAAGAGTTTGGCTAAAGAATTTGCGGCCTAAAAAGTGCAGCGTTCGTTTTTATACCCTACACCACACTGTGGTACAGGGTATTATAAGTTTGTTTCACTGCAGATGTTTGTAACACCTGAAAATAACACAGGTAGACCCACCTTAAAGTATACCGATCGACTCAGAATCACTAGCTGAGTCGACTTAACGATGTCTGTCCGTCCGTCCGTCCGTCTGTCCATGTAAAGTTGTTCGTCGACTACAGGTCGCAATTTCACTCCGATCGTTCTGAAATTTTGCAGTTTAGAGTATTTCGCGGCTGTTAAGATCGCTATTGAATTTGGTTGAAATCGGTTCAGATTTAGATATAGCTCCCATATATATGTTTCGTCCGATTTTGCTCTTTAGTCCTGAAGAAGCTGTATTTTACATCCCATCATTTTGAAATTTAGAATGGTAGAGTTTCTTGATCCATGAACCAACACTACCGAATTTGAAGAAAATCGGTTAAGATTTAGCTATAGCTCCCATATATATGTTTCGTCCGATTTGGCCCTTTAGTTCTATAGAAGCTATATTTTACATCCAATCGTTTTGAAATTTAGAATGGTAGAGTTTCTTGATTCATGAACCAACATTGCCGAATTTGAAGAAAATCGGTAAAGATTTAGCTATAGCTCCCATATATATGTTTCATCCGATTTGGCTCTTTAGATCCAATCGTTTTTATACCCTACACCACACTGTGGTACAGGGTATTATTTAAGTATAAAATGTCCCAAAAGTAAATTTATGTAAACAATTTATACATGAATTACAAAATTTATATATCAGAGTTATTCAATATTACGAGAGTGGTGTAGGGTATTATATAGTCGGCACCGCCTGACTTTAGCCTTTCCTTACTGGTTTTTTAATAATTTATTTAAACGAAAAGGATCGTTTTATGATTTGCTCCATATCCAAAGATTTTTCTAGTAATAAAATTCAATGCAATCCATTGTGGAGGGTATATAAGATTCAGCATGGCCGAACTTAATGCTCTTACTTGTTTATCTTGACATAATTCTAGAAGCTATAGTCTGCAACAAATATGCTCGTAGTTAAAATAATTTTCAAGTTTTACATGTTCCTTGTGCATATCACAAAAAAGTCCCAATATATGACTAATTCTCTTCGGATTATCTTTCATTTCCTGTTTTAACTAGAAAAATTCTCAAAGAAAATCTATGAAACATTTGGAGCTTATCCCATCCATTTAGTCGAGAATTTAAGAGGCGGAACTAGCAAAAGATTTAATTCAATTCGTAATTTAAGGTACATACTCGTATCTACGAAACAACTTCATTATCGTCATAATGATTTCGTGAAATGGAATTACACACGAATTTTATAAAGATGGCGAGCAATCGTGGCAGCAGTAGCAGCAGTGTTCGAGTACATTCCAATGTATGCGAAACGAAACGACAGCTATGGACGGAGGTGAATGGTGTAGGCGAAACTGTGCGTCTGATTGTCTGTATCAGATGAACATATCACGTGCAACATGATTATTTCATGTGAACAGCTCCAAATAATCCACAATTGTACACAGAGCTGTTTTAAGCTGATTTCGCCCTCCTACTGCTCTTGCTCCTCCTTCTCGTCCTGCTCTTACTTCATGTATTTTCCAGTTAGAAGACGGACGCCGACGAGAACGATGGAGCCCCAGTAGAAGATGCTGCGCGCGTTAAATAACAAACTACTGCTCTACGTGACTGTGCTGATGACGATTAAGATGAAAACGGTGCGAGTGTTTTCCAAATGATATAAAGATACGAGTATCATGATACGCGCCAAGATGCGCTCCACTCCAACCCCCATCGAAAGAAATTTTGGACTCATACCCCTTCATGTGCACATCCTTCCCTCTTCTCTGTGCATGCTTACATAAGTACCTCAGAAGGTTATCATCCTTCCGCCCATTTTCCCCTTCTCATGTGCTAATAAGACGATGACATGATCTTCTTAAAGAGTAGAGTGTACAACTCGCTCGACAGTTGGCAGTGATCTGAATATAACAAAAACAGTGTGTCGGGAATTATGCATAAATGTCGGTGTGTTATTGTTCCACAATAGCCACAATGGCTTAGGGGTGGTAGATTGGCTCTCCTCCTCCTCCACGTTTGGTTAAAGCCCTTTTGCTGTAAAATTGTTTATCAACTGCGGTACAGTTTGTTTTTGTGTCTTCAAAGTGTAAACATAAATCCAAGTCACGTAAAATCTCATTAACTGACAGTCTAAGAAACATAGTTGCAGGACGCGTCCGTGGCCCGAGGCCAACTAGTGACTGTGCCCAACCGTCTGTCGTCTGACTCCTTTCGGTTGTCCTGTCATAGGCGAACGTGGAATCTCAAACTGGCTCATAAATCAGTTTCTTGTAAATTGAACACTCCTTGCAAGACAAATTGCCAGCAATAACTGACTCCGGCCAGCCAAGCTTTCGCCCGGTCATTTTAGGGTGACGCTTGGGTTAATCGGAAGGGCAGCAGCACTAAATTAATGTTTTCTGATACAAGGACATATGTTGCCAAAGGATGACATTCGATGTCAAATGGCAATAGCACTAAGCAATTTGTGTACTCCATGTCGAAGTTGTTGTTGTCAAAATCGATGTTGTTGTTCTTGTTTCGTGTTCTTCTTCATCATCCAGTAAAATCAATAAAATTGTTTAGCCACATGCAGGACAAATCGGACGCACACACACTCACACTAGGAAAGCCATTAAGTGTACTTTCCATTGTTAGGCGAAATTAATTGTTCTCCTTCAAAATGAAGCAGTTCCAATTACGAGATTGTGGCACTTTGGCTCGTCTGGTTTGATAGGATAAGCAAATCATCATCAATGCCGGGACGGATGTTGTCCTTTAACGGCGTTGTTAGTACAAATACACAGCCAGCCATTTCGTGCCGTGGGGTGGAGTTCCTGTTTTCAAAAAGAGAAGGAAACAGTTGTCAAATGTCTTTAGTTAAGGCGTTTAACTTGATGGAGTACAAATTATAAACTCAATATAACCAAAAATTTAAGATCAACGTCCCTGATTAGGCATGCTAATAGTTTTATTCATAAACAAAACCGCCAGACTATGTCAGATGAATCCAACATTAAGTTTACCTCAATATAGAGAAAATTTCGTAATATTTATGAAATACTCTAGTAAAATGTTTTACATTTCAAATAATATCGAACTAGACCACGTCCAATGAAAGGTTATATATAATTAGATCTGTTCGATCATATTCCACCTAATCATATAAAATTAAATCTGAGGATCGCTACAAGTTGTGCGTACCTGCAGAAGATCTTCGAACAGCTCAAAATTCCTACTGTATTCTGAAGCACGGTTGGCAGCTAATTGCAAATTACACTAGCTAATATTTTTTTGTCCGAGACCTAAGAACATTTTTTTAGATTGAGGCATATTATTCTATGAAACTGGAGCATCCCAGTGAGGCTCTGGTCTGTCGCTACAAAAATATAAAAAGCAACACGGCTTGTCACCCGGCCTTTCCCTGGAGAGTAAAATTATTTCATTTTCATTTTATTTATTTTATTTTTATAATCCATAAGCCTAAAATGCCCAAATTGATTACATAGGTATACAAATGAGACATTTAATACTATAATTCATTAATTGTATCTTAAAACTAAAAAAACTAAACTTAATGTTATATTTTTAACACGACTATGGATGATGTACATCTTTGCATATTCCTTCATTGAATACAGTTGAGAGATATCCTAAAATCATTAAATAATCTTAGAGATAAATGATAGCTAATTCTGCAAATTGTTTACAGGACATCGAGAGATGTCTAATGTCATATAGGATATTGTTATTCCACAAATTTACTGCTCTGACTTGAAAGGACCTTTGCATTATTAATGTCTGAAATCGAGACAGTATTAGAAAATGAGTCCTTTCTGAAGGTGACCGGTCATAAAGCCCAACGGACATAACGCCCAAAATTTTTTTTGAGCCTTATGACCTCTCTAAATGCGGTCATAACGCCCAATTTGGTTTTGGGCCTTATGACCGACCCATGTTCGGACATAAGGCCCAAATCGCGCGCGCGATTTCTCATAGAATTCTTTACACTCGGCTTTTCTGCAAGTCCTTATCTTCGTCATACGATAGGGCCTTACCTAAATTTAATTTCCCAAACATTTCAAATATGGTAGTATTAAATCGAAAAACAATATTTGTGATGTAGTTAAGAACTTGCAGAAAAGCCGAGTGTAAAGAATTCTATGAGTAATCGCACGCGCGATTTCTCGTAGAATTCTTTACACACGGCTTTTCTGCAAGTCCTTGTCTTCGTCATACGATAGGGTCTTACCTTAATTTAATTTCCCAAACATTTCAAATATAATAGTATGGCCGAGTGTAAAGAATTCTACGAGTAATCGCGCGCGCGATTTCTCGTAAAATTCTTTACACTCGGCTTCTCTGCAAGTTCTTATCCTCCTCATACGTATAGGGCTTTATCCAAATTTAATTTCCCAAACATTTCAAATATGGTAGTATTAAATCGAAAAACAATATATGTGATGTAGTTAAGAACTTGCAGAAAATCCGAGTGTAAAGAATTCTACGACTAATCGCGCGCGCGATTGCTTGTAGAATTCTTTGCACTCGGCATTTCTGCAAGATCTTAACTACATCATACATGTGGCTTTAAGACCCTATTGAAAAGAATGCCAATGCTTCTATATTTAGGTTTTTCCTTTTGCATTTGGTGTAAACTAATTCGCTGTTTCTGCGAGCACCCCCAGCAAACTGAAATTCAACTATATCACCCCATCGAAGGCATTTCTGAACCTGAACTTCTTTTAGAACCGTTACTTCTTTTACAATCATAATTCATTTTTCCCAAAAGTATTCGACTTTACACATTAATAGAGAGAGGATTACAAAATAATATTTGGGCGTTATGTCCCTTTTATGTCGCCAAAAAAAATGGGCGTTATGTCCCTTCTTTTTTGGGCCTTGTGTCCGCAGCTAGAGAGGTCATAAGGCCCAAATCAAATTTGGGTGTTATGACCGCACTTAGAGAGGTCATAAGGCCCAAAAAAAAATTTGGGCGTTATGTCCGTTGGGCGTTATGACAGGTCGCCTTTCTGAAGTACCGAATTCAAATTTGGTGGTTATGTAGGGAGGATTTCCAACGAGATTACCCTTAAATTAATAAAGCTATCAAAAGTACATCCTAAGAACAGAATTGGCGTAACATGATCACCATATCTAAGTCCATACACATATCGAACAATGCGATTGACACATAGTTTTAAACGATTTAAACTGCCTACATATGTTCCGGAAAATATTTCAAGGCCATAATTAACATGAGGTAGAATCATTGATTGTCCAATTCGTTTGCGCACACTGAAAGGAAGGAAAGACCCAGTACTATAAACTTTTCGCAAAAGAAAGGTTATCCTGGATATTACATTATTAATATGATCTGTAAATTTTAGCTGATCATCTATAAAAAATCCTAAAAATCATTTTAGACATCTTACTCTTTTGATAGTGGAAGTATTGATCTTGAAGTTCAACAAAACATGGAGACTGGAATTGAATACAATTGCCTTTGATTTAGTTGGAATAAGAACTATATAGTTTTCATTGCTCCAATTATTAATTTTAGCCAGTTCAGTATTAACATTATCCATCAAGCATAATTCTGAACCTTCTCTCCCATTAGCAACGAGCTGAAGATCATCTGCATAGAGGTGACCTTTCATAAAAGTTATGTTGTCAAATATATCATTTATATATATTGAAAATAGTAGAGGGCCCATAATAGAGCCTTGTGGCACTCCACGAAATATAGAGCGTATTGTAGATATCTGCATATTATTCTGTACATATTGAGATCTTTCGGACAGAAAAGATTTCATCAACCGACAGGCGCATAATGAGAAACCATATTTTATATATAATTTATTCAACAAAATTTCATTACTAATTGAATCGATGGCCCGGCTGAAGTCCAGGCTAATCAAAGTAGTGACTCTTTTCTCATCCACATGTTTCCTGATGTCGTCGATAAGGTCAATCATTAGTGAGGTAGTTCTATATCCCTTTCGAAAACCTGATTGTCTTTCGGAGAGCAATACATTATCCGACATATAACTGGATATTTAATCCTTCATGAGCCACTCTAATGCCTTGGAAATAGCGGGAAGAATGCTAATCGGACGATAATGACTGCAGCCCTGTGGACATTTAACCTTGGCTATTGGTATTACCCTATCACAAGTCCATATTCTGGGGAAGTTAGATGTAGTTATAACTGTATTAAATATGTGACATATGTGATTCGCTAATACCGGGAAAATAATTTTTAAAAACTTTAGCGGAATACCATCAACCCCTACAGCATTCGATTTAATGCGACAAAAAGTACTCCATATTTCTGGAAAACTAGTGCACCTAAATGAAAATCCATTGAATGTATTTGAACCAGCAGTTTCAAAGATAATGTTAGGTGGGTCATCAAGCATAGGTAATGCAAAGTATTCATTACACAAATTGGCGTCAGTGACAACATCAGCACGATTATTATCACAGTAACCCAATTTTCTAAGTTCCCGCCACATTTCTTTTGGCGAAACTTCCGAGAAAAATCGATGAATATGTTTAGAATATAAATGTTCTTTTCATTAATGTTTTTTGTTTTATTCGACCTTTTTGATTATTAATTTCTCCTTTCCTTGAAATAATTAAAAGGACAAATTAATTTACTATTCATATAAATAAAATAAATAAAAAAATAAAAATTGGATGAAACGAAAAAAAAAATATGTTGTGTGTATATATCGTTGGCCTTTTTTGTTAGTAATTTTATGGTAAAGTTTTTTTAACTCAAATTTTCATGGAAGATACCTTTAGTATTTGGACAACATTTTTTAAAGTATAGGCCCGACAGGGCCATTTAAATGAAAAAAATTGGAGAACAAAATGAGGGCAACAAATGTTGGGAATATCACTTTCCGGTAGATATAGTGCTTAAGTAACTGTCGCTTAGAATCAAATTCCATAGTGCAAAATTCAATAACTTTTGTTCTAGTAAACATTTTTGAGTCCTGTAAAAAACCAAAAATATAAAGGGTGGTTAAATTTTAAGGGTCGATGTTGAATATGAACTACACCTAAACGTCAAGTTTTTTTTCTGCATTTCATTTGACATTTCTCAATTTCAGACTAACAATTTGAACAATGGAAAGATGCACAATCGAGCAACGCGTTAAAGTTATGCAGGCTTATTATGAAAATGAAATGAAAAAATCATCTTCAGTGATAAGGCACATTTTCACCTGAGTGCATTCGTCAATAAGCAGAATTGCCGCATTTGGGCGAATGATAATCCAAGAGCGATTGTCGAAAAACCAATGCACCCGCAAAGAGTGACTGTTTGGTGCGGATAATGGGCTGGCGCCATCATCGGGCCATACTTCTTCGAAATGAGGCCGGTGAGGCAGTTATTGTGAATGGTGTTCGCTATCGTGAGATGATAACGAACTTTTTATGGCCCGAATTGGAAGATATGGATGTGGACAATATGTGGTTTCAACAGGACGGTGTCACTTGCCACGCAGCTAACGAAACAATGGCTCTTTTGGGCAACAAATTCAATGGCCGTTCTATCTCACGTCGTGGCGATGTCAGTTGGCCGCCAAGATCATGTGATTTGACACCGTTGGACTTCTTTTTTTGGGGTTATTTGAAAGAAAATGTGTACGTCGATAAGCCAGCAACAATTCAAGAGCTAAATGATGAGGTAATTCGGCACATTAACCGCATAGAACCTCAATTCTGCCTCAGCGTCATCGAAAATTGGGACCATCGGATGGAGGTGTGCCGCCGAGGTTGCGGCGTCCATTTGGCCGATATCACTGTGCAACAGTGAAAAAAATACAAGGACTTGACAGTATAGGTTCGATTCTACTATCAAAGGGTAGTACAACCCTATACTCGGTTTGGCGAAATTGGTGACCAAATTTTTTTTATGGGCCTCCAAAGTTTGTGAAAATCAGTGGGCCCCTCGAAAAAGGTGTCATCAGCTTTTGTCCAACAACTAATTCAGACCTGGTGATACCGCTTAACTATGTTTGGCAATATTGTAGCTAAGAATATGCTGAATAAAGTTCATAAAATTGTTTGCGAAAAAAAATTTTTTCGGTACTTTTTTTTGAAAAAGTGAAGGAAAAAATATTTTTTTTTTACTTTTTTCAGCATAACTTCCGGGGACTCGTAATTTTTCACTAACAGTGCTTGGCAAAATTGTAGCCAACGTAAATCTGAACAACTTTTGTGAATATAGCAATACAATCTGAAAGTGTCTCTGCACCCTAAATAGCTAAAAAAAAACACATTGTACCCCAAAAATGTAAGTACATATTTCACTGTTATGTAACAAAAATATATTTTTTTGGTATAGGGTGTGTTCAGCAACTTTATAGAAAATATTAAGGCCAATATTTTTGTGGAACATTTTAACCCTCTAGCTCCCCCACATAACTGTAATTTTTGGACCCATTTTAACAAATCGTAAAAAACACCCCTTAAAATGGGGAGGGCGGGGATGAAATGTTCTCCATAAAATTTTACTATATGTGTCAGAACACACCAAAGCTCAAAACATAACACAAATACCAAAAAAAGTGGTCGAAGCAATAAAGATACCAGTAAAGAGCGTTGTTGACTGGAATTTGACCGTTTTTTTGGGTTTTTGTGTTAAGATTTGGGCTTTGGTGTGTTTCGACACATATAGTAAAATTTTATGGCGAACATTTGTGTAGAACATTTCATCCCCGCCCTCCCCCTTTTAGGGGATGTTTTTACGATTTCTTATAATGGGGCCAAAAATTACAGTTATGTGGGGGAGCCAGAGGGTTAATATGTTCCACAAAAATTTTGACCTTAATATTTGCTATAAAGTTGCTGAACATACCCTACACCAAAAAAATATATTTTTGTTACATAACAGTGAAATACTTACATTTTTGGGGTACAATGTGGTTTTTTGAGCTATTTAGGGTGCCGAGACACTTTCAGATTGTATTGATATGTTCACAAAAGTTGTTCAGATTTACGTTGGCTACAATTTGGCCACGCATTGTTAGTACAAAATTACGAGTCCCAGGAAGTTATTCTGAAAAAATTGATAAAAAATATTTTTTTCCTTCACTTTTTCAAAAAAAAGTACAGGAAAAAAAAATTTTTTTGCAAAAAATTTTAATAAACTTTGTTCAGCATATTCTTACCCAGCAAAATCTTGGTAAGTACCTGTCAGTACTCCCTGCATTACCAAATAATGACATCTCATTATTCACTGCATTACTTTCGGCTAATTAATAATGACTTACCAATAATAACAGAAATAAGTGCTTTTTTGTTATCAAAATCATTTTGGCAAATTTTAATATAAATGGAATGTTTTCAAATAGTTCGTGTAGATTTTAATCAAAAATACCATAAATATTTCCGTATGTCGTAAGATGTTAAATCATTGAATAATTTTTCAACTGGAGATTTGGATTCAGAAATTCGAATCTGGCATGAGGAAATTGTTTGTTTCGAGAAATATGCGCGACAATATGCAAAAAATCACTTTAAACGACAATTTCTACATATCTACCATATCTACTACTTATTTTGAACATATTGGTAATGCATTATTCAAGTACTTAAAATCGTGAAAATATAAGCGCATATTTAAATGGCATGCCTATGCTACAAATAAGTACTTATTATGCTACTTTATTGTATGCTTTTGGGAAGTACTTTCCTCCAATGACATCCCCATGTTAAAATAATGAGAAAAGTGGCTAAATAATAAGTACTTACCATTATCGAACTTTGGTTACTCGTCGGATTATTTGGTAATGTGAAATTTTGCTGGGTAGCTACATTATTGCCAAAGATAGTTAAGCGGTATCACCAAGTCTGAATTAGTTGTTGGACAAAAGCTGATGACACCTTTTTCGAGTGGCCCACTGATTTTCGGAAACTTTGGGGGCCCATAAAAAAAATTGGTCACCAATTTCGCCAAACCGAGTATAGGGTTATACTACCCTTTGATAGTATAATCGAACCTATACTGTCAAGTCCGTGTATTTTTCAAAAAGTGTTCATTTGTTGCATAGTGTATTTTGTTCCATACATAATTGAACCATACCAATATTATCATAATAAGAAGAAATGACAATCATTTCCTAAATAGTTTGTGTTTTATTAAATCAACATCGGCCCTTAAAACCACCCTTTACAAGGACCCAAGGAATATTTTGAGATATTTACATTGAAAATCGATCAATCTGGTATGTTTTAGAAATTGGGCCAAAAATTGACTGTTTTTCTTATTTTTTTTTAATTTAAACGAAAAGTAAAATTTCTATTTATTGTTTTTTACATGTTTTTACAATTATTTCAGGAGTAAACATTGACTATGTTTTACTCTTTTAAAAACCAGTAAGGAAAGACTGGACGGGCGGAGCCGACTGTATAATACCCTACACCTCCCTAACAATGCGATAATGTGCATTGCGATAAGAATTTAGCAGTGTTCGTACATGAAATAAGAAAACTCTCTATGTTAAATTTCGTACTGATCGGATATAAAATTCGCTTTCTACAGCGCTTACATGTCAAATCGGCTGAAACATTTATATGGGGCTATATCTAAATATGAACGTATTTTCTCCGTAATACCCTGTACCCAGTGTTGCCAGAAATGACATTTTGACGATTTTCAGAGCCAAAAATAGGACTTGACGATTTTTTTTCCCAAAATTACGATTTTTTATTATATGAAAAAAGTAAGGAAAACTTCACACATTGTTCTTATACGAGTATTAAAATTGTTTATAATTCCTTCGGGATATGTTTACTCTCCCATTTATCTTTTTAAAATAAAAATCAGAAATTTTAGAAAATGTCTCAAATATTATGGACCGCACTCAATAACATATCAAGAAAAATCTCTGAAGTTTTGTTAAGTTATAGAATTGGCAGAGGATATTACAGTGACATTTTTTAGGTAAAGTTAGGGCTACGTCAAAACGTGAACTTGGTTATTATTCCAACGAATCGTTCCAGCTAAAATTAATCACATACATATATAATTTTTAAGCCAAATTGGAAGGAATTTTTTTTGGGGCTATGAAGTCTAATCGGTTTTGACAGTTGTATGGGACTATGCCGAAATATGGTCCAATGGGGTTACTTGCTCCTTGAAATGGTTCCGAATTTTAGCCCAATCGATTGGTATTTGTGGTCTCTAGCGCACTAAAAAGTCACATAGCGTGGGAGCTATTCCAAAATGTTGACCAATGAGGTCAGTACTCGTACGAATGATTATGGGATTAAACAGAGATTCGTCAGGGCGACGAACAAATTCATCAATAGGATTATCCGTACGTTAGCTGACTTTTGACGAATGACGAAGCTTTCTCTATCAGTGTAATGATTTATAATGCTTCAAGAAGTTGAATCTAATGGAACCTTTGTATGGGGGCTGTATAAAACAATGGATTAACACTGGACCCTGTTGACGTGAATGGTTATATGCATTTTGTCAAACTTCGTCCCAATAAGTTAAAGCTAGTGGCTTTCGTGACGTAAAGAAATGTATGAGCAAGACTATTTTCAAACGTAAGAAATTAATATGTATGAAATATTTTTCCGCAAATTTAATTATTAATGTCGTTCAAGAATGTAAGATCCGCCAATAAAATTCATTTTATGTTCACTTTGAGGAACCCCAAAAATCATTTGAGAGTACAAATTAATACATATCTATCTCCGAAACATGTCCTTCGTCACAAAAGAACTCAAAAGCTGTACATTGCTGGCAGATTTTTGTGTTGACGATTTTTTGACGATTTAAAAAATTTTTTTTGACGATTTTGTATTTGTATTTTTGTACCCCCATTTTGACGATTATCGGTGAAGTTCGTCTGGCAACACTGCCTGTACCACAGCGTGGTGTAGGGTATAATGAGTAATTCGCGTTTTGCAACAAAAAAATCAGACTTTTTTACTAAATGTATCCTATCTTTCAAGGGTGCAATTTCGTGCAGTCAAAAGTTACCCTGGGGAACGGGGAACAATTGAACCTTTCTAAATATGTATTATATTCCTCAAAGGCTTTTAAAGGAAAAAAATGATGTTGGTCCATATTCATATATTTTTTTTAAAAGGGTATTTTTTAAAATTAACAACAAACCGCCATGTATAAAATACTTGTTTCTATAATAATATAGAAACAAAATGGTCTTGAAGCCGGGAGAATATTCTATATTCACAAAGATTTGCAGAACAAATAAAAGCAAGCAAACAACATAACAAATGCATGGCTCGGCAAAACAAGGTGAGTCTTCTGACTCACCACAAACTACACTTAGTGCAGTTAAAAACCATAAAGGCTTTTCTGCATTGTGTGGTAATTTCCCATTAGATGGAGCAAAATTTGCTTCTCATGGGACATGGCTGGTGTTTTGTGTTAACTTTGGTTAACAATTGTTTTTGCACGCTGAAAAAAATCGCTTCTGTAGTATATTGTATGGCTTGAAGCATATATATGTTTATGGTACACTCTAAATATATAATATTTGGTACACACAAAAATGATATATTTGGGAAGATGTTGTTCTAAACAAATCCTTGTTTTCACCCTAATACCTTTTATTTGGGATTTTAATTCCGAAACAAGAATGTATTTAAATTTAAGTATTGGGTAATTCCAAAGAAAATCGACCCAAAAATGACGATTTGAAAATTTTACATTTTTGATTTTGCCGAAATTTTGCATGCGCATACTGCAAGATGTTACGAAATAATGATAGTTTACCGTATGTCAAAATTTGTAGCGGTTTAGATTTTATAGGGTGCCAAAGTAGGACATCTACATTGTTTTGTAAAAAATTCAATTATGTTCAGGTCGCCATAACTTTTGAACGGAAAGTCAGATTTAATTGAAATAAGTACCATCTTAAAGATATTATCGTTATTTCTAAGTACTATACACATAAGGATAAGTATATGTGTATTAACGATATGAAAAGGACGAAAATGTCCTTAATCCTTGATTATCCTGAAAAATGTATTTTCAATTTTTTTAATTTTATTTCTGAATATTACCCCCATATTGCTCCATAAAATATAAAATTTTCAGAATGGGTGCTCAATGGGTTCAAAAGATATGATTTATTTAATGTCCGTCTGTCTGTTCGTTTGACTGGTTTATGCCAATGATATCTCTGAAAAGGAGTGACCGAATGACTTACAAATTAGTATGTGGTAATATTTTCCTCAAACCTACTTAATGGTTTGAAGTGGGCCATTTCGGACCCCTCCTTGTGGTACCTCCCTCACAAACGGTTAAAATTTTGTGACATATTAAAACTGTTAAAACTTCTGTACTACTAATGGGAATCCAATGAAATTTCATACATAGCAATTATTTCACCGTATTTATAAGCTGAACAAAAATGGGCGAAAATATCACGCCCCGTTTGGTACCTCCCACACAAAGGGCCCAATTTTTACAATAAGTTCACAGCTTATAACATTAATACGAGTGCATAAAAATACTTGAAATTTTGTGCAGTGTAATATTTTTATAGTACCTAGAGGCCAGTACAAAGCGGGCGTTATTGCCCAGCCCCTTCTAGTACCTCCCACACAAATTCTAACAATTTTGTGAAATGTTGAAAAATTATAAACTCATTAAAGTAAACATATAAATAAAAAGCTCTAACATTTCATAAAATTGTTAGAATTTGTGTGGGAGGTACTAGAAGGGGCGGGGCAATAACGCCCACTTTGTACTGGCCTGTAGGTACTATAAAAATTTTACACTGCACAAAATTTCAAGTATTTTTATGCACTGGTATTAATGTTATAAGCTGTGAACTTATTGTAAAAATTGGGCCCTTTGTGTGGGAGGTACCAAACGGGGCGTGATATTTTCGCCCATTTTTGTTCAGCTTATAAATACGGTGAAATAATTGCTATGTATGAAATTTCATTGGATTCCCATTAGTAGTACAGAAGTTTTAACAGTTTTAATATGTCACAAAATTTTAACCGTTTGTGAGGGAGGTACCACAAGGAGGGGTCCGAAATGGCCCACTTCAAACCATTAAGTAGGTTTGAGGAAAATATTACCACATACTAATTTGTAAGTCATTCGGTCACTCTTTTTCAGAGATATCATTGGCATAAACCAGTCAAACGAACAGACAGACGGACATTAAATAAATCATATCTTTTGAACCCATTGAGCACCCATTCTGAAAATTTTATATTTTATGGAGCAATATGGGGGTAATATTCAGAAATAAAATTAAAAAAATTGAAAATACATTTTTCAGGATAATCAAGGATTAAGGACATTTTCGTCCTTTTCATATCCTTAATACACATATACTTATCCTTATGTGTATAATACTTAGAAATAACTTTAATATCTTTAAGATGGTACTTATTTCAATTAAATCTGACATTCCGTTCAAAAGTTATGGCGACTTGAAGATAGCTTAATTTTTTACAAAACAATGTAGATGTTCTACTTTGTCACCCTATAAAATCTAAACCGCTACAAATTTTGACACACGGTAAACTGTCATTATTTCGTATCATCTTGCAGTATGCGCATGCAAAATTTCAGCAATATCGAAATTCATAAATTTTCAGAGTGGGTCGATTTCCTTTGGAATTACCCTATTCCGAAAATATCGAACCTTAATTGTGTTAAGTTTTTCAGTAATCTAATGATATTTTTTTGAAATTTTTAATTGAAATCGTATAATTTTTGATAACATGAATTTACTCGAAGGATTGAAAAAAAATGCTGACATGAAATACCCAGAAATTTAAAATGAGTCCCTTAAAACAGAATGCAATGCTGCTATTGGTATTTTTGACTGGGAGAAATAATTCGAAACGAAGGAAAAATTAAAAATGAAATTAGAAAAATTCACCAAAGTTTTGAAAATCTTTCTTAAATTATATATATTTGAAGATATTCCTAAACAATAATTTTATTGGTATATAAATACATATTTTATTTGAGAAAATTAGTTTGCAAATATATTTTGTTGTAATATAATAATATATGCGTTCCAAGTAGATTTTATTGATTTTCAAATAAAATTTATTTACTCAGAAATATAAAGCATTTAAAAATTTGTGTTCCAAATATATTTTCTTTCGATTCAAACATATCAAAAAAGGCGATTTTGCCCCGTGTGGAAGATTTTGGAGAAGTGTGGTTTGACAAAGATTTCTCATTCGCTTGCGTGTTGAAGTCAACCATATAGAGCTCCGTATCTCCCATACAATTGCAGCAGAACTGTTGATAACGAGTGTCACGGCTCAGAAATCATGATCCAGTATGTGTGCTGCCAATTTTTAATACATATTTATACACCGACATGTATAAAATACTTGTTTCTAGAATAATATAGAAACAAAATGGTCTTGAAGCCGGGAGAATATCCTAGTTAGAATCACAAAGATTTGCAGACCAAATAAAAGCAAGCAAACAACATAACAAATGCATGGCTCGGCAAAACAAGGTGAGTCTTCTGACTGACCACAAACAGCACTTAGTGCAGTCAAAAACCATAAAGGCTTTTCTGCATAGTGTGGTAATTTCCCATTAGATGGAGCAAAATTTGCTTCTCATTGGACATGGCTGGTGTTTTGTATTAACTTTGGTTAACAATTGTTTTTGGAAGATTTTGGAGAAGTGTGGTTTCACAAAGATTTCTCATTCGCTTGCGTGTTGAAGTCAACCATATAGAGCTCCGCAGCTCCCATACAAATGCAGCAGAACTGTTGATAACGAGTGTCACGGCTCAGAAATCATGATCCAGTATGTGTGCTGCCAATTTTTAATACATATGTATTTATACACCGCCATGTATAAAATACTTGTTTCTACAATAATATAGAAACAAAATGGTCTTGAAGCCTGGAGAATATCCTAGTTAGAATCATTAACAACAAACTATATTTGGAACAAACACATAATTGCCGCCATAATAAAGTTAACAAATCACAATTCCCAAAAAAAAAATTGTTAATCGCAAAAGCTTTTAAAATGACAGTTTGACAAAAATGAAAAAAGAAATTACGATTTTTTTTTTAAATTTTCAAAATCTGAAAGGTGAAAATCTGTAATACGAAAAAAATAAAATAAAAGTTTGTGCATTATGGGAAAATACGTAAAAACATTTGTAGAACAAATAAGAAAGTTCAGTCGGTTAAACCGACTTATGAATCTCTTCACCTTGAGTCCCAAAAAAATATTCGTAAATGTATTTATTTTTTTTCTTTTAATTAAATTATTATCAATTTAAATTGGATTTAATAACTTTAAAGTATGTACTGGTATTAAAGTTATAAGCTGTTAACATTTGGTGTAAAATGGTCCCTTTGTGTGAGAGGTACCAAAAGGGGCGTGCCAGTAACGCCCACTTTTCTTTAGACTCTAGGTACTATTAAAGCATTACACTGTACAAAATTTCAAGTATTTGTATGAACTGATATTAAAGCCATAAGTAGTTAACTTTTTGTGCTAAATGGTCCATTTGTGTTGATGTGTTAGCGACTTAGAAACTAATACTATGTGTGAAATTTCAGAAGATTCGAGTAAGTAGTATAGAAAGTTTTAAAGGATCAATATTTCACTAAAAGTTAACCCTTTGTGGGGGTGGTACTAGAAGGATTGGACCAATACGGCCCACAGACAGACTGTGTTTACGACTCCTTATTACACTAGAAAATGTTATGCACAGTAGGGGGGTAAATTTTGTTCGCACAAAGTTTCAGTCAGAAACTTAATCTAGGGAAAATTCTAAGAAAATTTCTTTAAGACATTGGGTCTAAAATGATTTCTTAGCTGGCAGAAATAGACTTAAAATTTGAGGTCACATTAAGTACTTAATTGTACAAAAACCCAATAGGTTCATTCACAAGGAAAACCGTAAAATGTAAAAAGACCTATGTACACCAGCACAAAGACAAATATAACAAGTAAGAGGGGATTCATTAGTCAAACCGACTAATGAATCCCCTCACCTTGAGTCTCAAAAAAATATTGGTAAATTTATTTATTATTTTGGTTTATTTAAATTATTATCAATTTAAATTGCATCAAGTAACTTTAAAGTATGTACTAGTATTAAAGTTAAAATCTGTTAACTTTTGGTGTAAAATGGTCCATTTGTGTGGGAGGTACCAAAAGGGGCGTGCCAATTACAGCCACTATTCTCTAGACCCCAGGTACTTTAAAACCATTGCACCGTACGAAATTTCAAGTATTTGTATGTACTGGTATTAAAGTTAAAACTGTTAACTTTTGGTACAAAAAGGTCCATTTGTGTGGGAGGTACCAAAAAAGGCGGGCCAATAACGCCCGTTTTTCTCGGGACTCTAGGTACTGTAAAAGAATCACACTGTACAAAATTTCAAGTATTTGTATGGACTGGTGTTATAGTTATAAGCTGGTAACTTTTGGTACAAAATGGTCCATTTGTGTGGGAGGTAACAAAAGGCGCATGGTAATAATGCCCATTTTTCATTTTATTGTAGGTACTATTAAACCATTACACCGTACAAAATTTCAAGTCTTTGTATGCAATGGTAATAAAGTTATAAGCTATTAACTTTTGGTTCAAAATTGTCCATTTGTGTGGGAGGCACCAAAAGGGGCCTGGCAACTTCGCCCATTTTTTCGAGGTAATAGTGACTACGAAACTAAAACTATGTGAAGAATTTCAGAGGATTCGCATAATTAGTATAGAAGTTATTAAATAATCAATGTTAACCATTTGTGGGGGAGGTACTAGAAGGAGTGGGTCAATATGGCCCATCTTCGAACTTAGCTGGAGATAGAAGAAAATATTACCACATACCAAATTTGAAGTCACTCGGTTACTCCTTTCGAGAGTTATGGTACGCACCTGTCGACAGACAGACAGACGAACGGACTGACATTGCTCATTCGACTTAAAATGACCCAAAACGGATATCCGCCGAACATGGTTAGGGTCTTAGGTCACTCCTTCGATGTGTTACACTTTTGGCTCGTAGCAAATGATATATACCCTCTCTCTCAGGTGAGGGGATAAAAACGCATGGTTTTTATTGGATGATTAGTAACGGGGTTTCCAACAAGAGTTGTTATTTTGAATCACCCGGTATTTCGGTAGCTGTCACTTTTGAAGCTCTTATTCTTTGACATTCGACAAGTAGAAACTACGCCATTACTAAAAATGGAACAATACACGATTCAACAACGCACTGAAGTTATTAAAATTCGAAAAATCGAAAATCATCGAAAAATCATCTTGACTGATGAAGCCCATTTCCACCTCGGTGGCTACGTCAACAAGCAAAATTGTCGCATCTGGGGCTCGGAAAACCCAAGAGTTATTGTTGAGAAGCCTCTCCATCCTCAACGTGTGACTGTTTGGTGCGTTTTATGGTCCGACTGGATCATTGGACCTTACTTTTTCGAAAATGAGGCTGGATCAACAGTTACGGTGTATGGATTGCGCTATCGAGAGATGATTAATGATTTTTTATAGTTGGAGTTGGATGGTATTTATTTGGACAACGTTTACTTTCAACAAGACGGCGCTATGTGCCACACAAGCAACGAAACCATTGCTCTGTTACGGGAAAAGATTCCGGACCGTGTTATCTCTCGAAGAGGTGACCACAATTGGCAACCGAGATCTTGTCATTTAACACCTTGCGACTTACTTTGGGGCCACGTGACAGATAAGGTCTACACCAACAGCTCAGCGTCGATTCATGACCTCAAAGATAGAATTCGTGAGGCTATCGAGAACATAGGGCAGCCACTTTGCGATTTGGTTATGGAAAATTTCATGAAAAGGATATGGTCCTGTAAGCGTGGTCGTAGTGGCCATTTGGCTGATCTTGTTTTCGTTATTAGGGCATACCTTCCTCTTTATTATGAAATAAACATCCGATCATTTATCTGAAAAAATTGAATTTTTCTTTGAATACCAAAATAACACCTCTTGTTGGAAAACCCTTTATCATTTGTTTAAAGTGATTTCCTTTTCCTTATGTTCCTTTTAAAAACAAATAAATTTTGTTACAAAAAAATAAAAATCACCGTGCGTGGGATATAAAATCGCGGTTTTTATGCGGTTTATGCTTACATCGAAATCGGGAAAATAGTGACTTGTGGTTAGATTTTTTAAATCTGAAGTAACATATATATGGGAACTTTATCAAAACCTGAAGCGATTTATATCAAATTCAAATGGGCAGTTCCTAGATGCAATAACATTGAATATGTTGAATTTTATTGAGATGGGCGTGGACAGACAGACAGACGGACATGGCTATATCGTCTTAGAATTTGAGGTCGATTTCCGCCAGCTAGGAATTTTAACTAAGTTACAGGTTTAAAGCTGCACAAAGGCATGAAATACCGTTTTTTGCCGTATGTCAAGATTTTGGTGGTGTCCGGCAAATTTCATAAAAGAAATCTTGATTTACTCGACAGGGTTTGGGCTGTCGCGCCGTGTTATTATCAAAGTTCGAAGTATTACACAATATACTTTGATCACTAGATATAACAATGCTCTGTAATAAGTATTATTCCCAATACCTTTATTTATTTTACAGTTTAATTTACCGTTATTAAACCTCTTAGATGTGACGACATTAATTTCACTTCAATTCTCATATATGTCAATATCAATAGATAGCATTTGGAAAAAGAAAATTAGAATCTTTATTGACACATAATGCAAGGCTTTGCAATTGTCGCTTGCCATTAAAAATCGAATCGAATTGAATTGAATCGAATGCATGGAGACACAATCTACACCTGCAACATTTCTTTAGTGATTATGCAAATTGATAAAGTTGTCATGAGTGGAAGAGGCATTGTTTATATGCCTATCGCAAAATGTCATGTGTCATAAAAATCTATTAAAGTGTCAACGCCTGTTTGCCTTCGTCGATGTCTGTCTGTCCGTCCGACTCCTTGTGTTGCCAACTCACAGATAGAAATGCAGGCAAGGATTCAATACAACAAGCCGGGGTGTTTGTTAGGTGTGCTACTTGCACCCAGCAGTCAGGAAGAGCCAACCGACAACCGAATAGGTGCGAATTGATAACAATACTGCTCGAACAATGACAGAATATTACTATGGTTGGTTGCATGGCTGCACGTTTGCGGTTGCAATGAAATCCTTTTGTTGTTCTGATGTCCTTAATGCGAATATCAATGCAGATGCAGTTGCAAGACAACGCAAAATACAATAGCATTCTACTCTCGTATCATGCCATGTGTAGGGGAGTGTGTGGGTGTGTCTGTAGATGTTAAATGTGGCCAATTCTTGGTGATAAAAGAAGCAGTTGTTATTGTTGTAGTTGTTAGGAGCATTGCATTTTCTCCGATAAGAAAACTGTTCCGGAGCAACGCCTCTCCCAATCTCAATGGTCCAACGGTCGGATAGTTAAATAAAGGCCAACAAGGCCATGATTACTACTTCTGCTTCCAACCAGTAAATATCGTTTTTGCTGTTGCTTTTAGTTTGCAACACACCAGCACAACAACTAAATCGGAGGCATTAAGTTGTGTGTCCTTTTTTGTGCAAACTTCAAGGGTTTACACTTTAAATCCTGACCTAATCCCCGGTAAACATCTGAGGAGACAGTCAGTATTCCATCATGTCTAAGGAAAGCAGAAACAAATATGTTACACAATTTGAACGCAAACATGTGTCTGTCAGACAGTCTCTTTGTCCGTCCGTCTGTCTGTCTATGTAAGGGTTTGCCTTTATGCTGGTGTTTACCTATATACGCCAGCACATGGCTAGCAGAGAAAACTTTAGAATGTTGTTGTGAGTGATGTCAATATCTACGGAATCTTAGCTATGAAAAATTAGGTTAAATCTATTTGTTGTCTCTCTAGTTGAGCAACTTTAAACAAAAAAATTTTTGCTCTGGCTTACTTTAATAACAGCTTTCGGAAAATATTTACAAAGAGGAAAATAGACAAATTTCCAACAATAATTGCATATGTTACAACTGAATCCTGGAAGCAGAACCACCAGTTTCAGCTCTTCTCAGTAAACAGTGCAGTAAGCCAAGGTGACTTATGGCGATTTCGTTTCTGGAAAAAGTGCAGCATTTTCTTTGCAATTTCTCCGAAAACTGCACTTTTCTAACACATTTTTAAAGGGACTATACAAGAAATCGCAACAAGGTAAGCCAGAGATAGAGTTTCTATTTAAAGCCGAAACTCTGTTTGAATTGGTTGCAATAGAAGAGTAAATGTGTATAATCTTATTTTTGTAACTCCCCCACAAAGGGTTTACATTTAGTTAGAACTTCTACACTACTCCCTATAATTTCACACATAGCAAATTTTGTTCATCAAAAGAAAAATCAAGAAAAACAAGTAAAAGGAACTAATAAAAAAAGGTACTAATAAACTCATTATACCAAATTTCAGTCCAATTCGTTGAATCTAGAGGGACCTTTGTATGGGGGCTATATCAAAACATGGACCTATGATTACCGTTGCTCGTGTGAGGGATACGGGGTATAAATAAACCCCAGTTACCAACTGTTAGCCCGAGTAGTATACATTTGTATTCTCTATGACGTTAAGAAGTCAAATCGGGGAGATGTCATATATGGAGGCTATATCCAAAATTGGACCGATATTGCCCATTTGCAATCCCAACATACCTGCAGATATAAGAAGTATATGTACCAAATTTCAGCCACCTAGCTCAAGTATTATAGATTGTAGCGTGATTACAATAGATGGACGGACGGGCGGACAGACGGGCAGACGGACATGGCTAAGTCGTCTTAGAATTTTACGACGATTAATAATGTATATACTTTATGGGGTCTCAGATCAACGAGTACTGTTAGAGGATTAAATGTAACACAATTGCCTAAAAAGAATAAATATGGAATATAAATAAATATGGTATTAGGGTGTACAAAACTGAGACCGGTTAACCGGTTTTGCAACCCAAACCCGTAACCTGTTTCTTAAAAAATTTAATTTTCGGTTAACCGAGAAAGCCGGGTTTTTCATGTCGGTTAACCGGTTTTTTTATTTATTGTTTAAAACAAAAATTAAAGTAATGATCCATTTTTTCTATTTGTTGTGGATACCATTTATACAAGATGCAACAATAACAACGATGAGGTGGATAATTCTGACAGTTGTTCTGAATATTTTGAAAGTGAATATGAATTCACTGATGTTGAAAATGAGTTTGGCTTTAATCCTGATATCCACGGTGTAATAAATAAAGTCAGCAAGTACAGCAAAGCATTCAATAAGTCGTCCATGAAGCACAGAACACTTCAAGCATACCTTCAAGAACGGAAAGACAAATAGCTTCGACTTTTTGCGATGCTAAAGCCCGACAGAACAGCCAGATACCTCTGATTTGGTTTGATATATAAGTTGTTATATTGATGAGTCAAATCATTTAATTTTGGATTTATGTCACACACCGAATCGAAAGGCAAGCAACATTGTATGATGATTTTTTTGAAAAGTTGCAGAAGAAAATGGAGAAGCTGTGTTACTTATACAATGCTTTAATGACTATCGGACTAATATTGACTACATCAACGGTTGTGAGCTTTTTCAACTTCAAGTCACTTAAAAAATTAAAAGTTAAAAATAATCATTTAAATTGTATTCTATTTATAAAATATTATTATAAAAAAAAACATTCTAAATGATTTATTATTTTTTTGAGGTAATTTCAGAAATATAATACTTTCTATTTAAAGTAAATCAAAAAACTAAACCTGTAATAAACGAAATAATAATCTATTTTTGTTTACAAATTTTTACTACAAATGATTGTTAGTTGTTTTTTGTTTTACAATAAACATTTAATGACATTTTAATCACTTTCGTATATTATTTAAAAACCGGCCTAAAAACCGGTTAACCGGTTAACCGGTTTCGACAAAAAATAATAACCGAAAACCGGGTTTTAAAAAAAGTAATATTTCGGTTAAACCGGAAACCGTTTTTTCGAAATAACCGGTTTTTTGGACACCCTATATGGTATACAAATCGTCAAATCCTGATGGCTAGAGCTAGATGTGGAATTTAGAGTGAACTAGCCATATGGTGGTAATACTTCTAGGGAAATATCGTCTAGAACTTTGGGGTACACAACCAAACTCACAAATACGTACCAAAATAATTTCGCCATAACTTCTGTAGCGATAATCTAAATGACTATATTGTGACAAAGAATGAACCAAATATCTCCACCGCAATTCCACACAGTTGACATCACTGACAACCAAGCGCTTTTTGTGTAAATGGAATTGAATGAAAATGCTGCGTAAGTGTTTTTGTGTGGTCTCGAGTACAAGGATGAGAGCTTTATAACTATTTTAGGGATTTTCTTCCCACCAGTCTAACAGCCGAGTTCCGAGTAGTTGTGTGTGTGCGCGAATGATAGGACATGTGTGTGTGTGTGTGCGGCTCACCTGAGTATTATTTAGTTGAAGGTGTTATAAAAAAGTTGTTACGTTTTTCAATGAATAGCTTCAAATGGAACTGGATTAGTTGTGGCCCTGTTGCCTTTTTGCCAAAGGTTTCCTTGCGAATAAAAACCGTTTTGTTGTTGCATCATTTTACACAAAAAATGCCTTTGCAAGAAAGGCAAATGATTGCTTTTTATTGTGATATTTAAATATACATACACTGACAGACGCATACACACGCACTCACCATTTCTCATACATATTGTAATTTAAATGTTGAGAGAGCAGAGCAGGAACAATCATTTAATTAAATTTGCATAAATCTCTTAGGAACATTCTGCTGCCCAAATAATGGAAGGACCGAACTACGAACTACTACATCGTTGACTGGGCCGGCTTGTCTTGTTCCAGCAGCTGTCATTTGGTCTCCGGGTCCCTTTTCAAATATACACAAGTATGAGTATATGAATATATGCCACATAAGCTTAAATCTACACTCACAACGCACGGCACAAGTAATCCCTACCGAAAAATGTCATAATTTTGATAAATCCTAAAAATGTTAACATTTTCCGACCGACAGAAACACATATCCACACACACACACATACGAGTATACAAAACGTATATAATCACATTTTCTTGGCATACATATGTACATATTTAAGTCATTACTTTTTGTTACAAGGGTTTTGCTGTGCCCAAAAACAATCTACTGCAAAACATTTATACATATATATATATTAATAATAATTTATGTAAATTTAATAGTTGTTCTTTTATTTTATATTTTGCACCCAACTCAACGCCTTAATGCGACTTTAGAGAGTTGAAAAATATACAGCATTGGGATATTGAAATATCACAGTTGTAAAATATTTATAGATAGATGGTGTTCATTTGCTAATATTAAAACTATTCAGACGAGAGAGAAGTATACCTGTTTTCCAAATACACTAGGTGCAATATGCTGTCCTAAATATGAATAAAATATTTAAAAAAAATGATGTTAAATTTTTAGAAAAGTATAATGGCTACAAATGCTGAAAACATCGCTTTCACATAGAAACAGAAGTTTACAAAAAATAAATAAAACCTCAAATATGGTTCTTACATTTTTTGAAACCCAGCATCCTAACAATGATAGCTTTGTTTACGTCTTTGGAAAAAATCTATGAATACACTCTGAAAATAATCGCTTCTATAGTATACTTATATTGTCCCAAACAGATTCTGCTTGAAATATACAAATGTTTTGGTTACACTCTAAATATATGTATTATAACTGGCACACACAAAAATTATATATTTGGGAAGATGTTGTTCTAAACAAATCTTTGCTTCCGTCCTAATGTTTTTTTGGGACTTTTATTTACGAAACGAATATTTTTTGCATTTAAGTATTCCGAAAATATATCAATACCATTTCTTCGTAAAATTTCCTTATAATAGAAAGATGGGCTGTCAACAAATGATGACTTGGAATAAATAGAAATTATGCTAATTATGTCATTTCAAATCATAAAGTACATACAGCTCGAAATAAATAAATCCAAAAACATGAAATTAGAAAAATCTGCAATGTTTAGAAAATCTTATTTAAACAAAATATATTTGGAGAAATTCCTTAAGATTGATTTTATTTGTAAATTAACACATATTTTGATTGAGATAATTAGTTTGTAAATAAATTTTGTTGTAATATATTAATATACCAGCTGGATCCGGTCCACTTCGTTGCCCCACATGTCAGATTTCCGATTTCGTCCATTTTGTGATCAATCGCGTAGCCTGTCAACAAACACATATATAGAAAATTACAGCACTCTCGCTAACAAATTGTTCAAGATATATCAATTTCAAAACTTGTCTCGCATGGGAGTGGGCACGCCCATTGGGCTCATCCCGCCCATTTTTTAAAAAATCACGTTGACTGCTCCCAGTTATATACAAATATACACAAAATTACAGCACTCTCACTAACAAACTGAGCAATTTTAAAATTGGTTTATATGGGCGGACCACCCCCATTGGTCGCATCCCGCCCATTTTTGGACCAGTCACGTAGACTACTACCAGATACATCTGCACAAAGTTACAGCACTCTCGCTAACAAATTTTGCAAGGTATCTACATTTAAAAATGGGGTGCCACGCCCATTGATCCGATCCCGATCCCACGCCCATTTGGACCAATTACGTAGACTACCACCAGATACATAAAGGGTTTTTCAACAGGGACGCTACAAAAGTAGACCGACAGGGACAGCAAACGACGCCATATTTTTTGCCGCTCTTTTGACATTTCTCTTCAGTAAGGTTTGCTATTTCATGATGGAAAGATATACGAGCCAAAAACGAGTCGAAATTATTAAAATGTACTACCGAAATTCGGAGTCAGTGGCCTCAACGTTAAGACCGCGAAAAATCGAAAAATCATCGTCAGCGATGAGGCTCATTTCTGGCTGAATGGCTTCGTCAATAAACAAAATATGCGTTATTGGTCAGACAGCAATCCACACGTACTCCATGAGTCATCATTGCATCTCGAACAAATTACGGTTTGGTGCGGTTTATGGGCCGGCGGCGTCATTGGGCCGTACTTCTTCCGTGAAGTACGGCACGTTACTGTGAATGGGAATCGCTACCGTTCAATGATAACAGAATATTTTTGGCCCCAATTGGATGATATGGACTTGGAGGATATGTGGTTGCAACAGGACGGCGCCACAAGCCACACAGCGAATGCCACAATCAATTTATTCGAAACCAAGTTTGGAGAACGTGTTATCTCACGAAATGGTCCAGTCGATTGGCCGCTTCGGTCGTGCGATTTGACGTCGTTAGACTATTTCCTGTGGGGCTACGTCAAGTCTATGGTCTATGCCAACAAGCCAGCGACGATTGATGAACTTCATACGAATATCGAACGTGAAATTGCAGCAGTATTGGCCGATTTATGCTTGAAAACCGTCGAAAATTGGGTTCAGCGTCTCGAATTCTGCAAGCGTGCCCGTGGTGGCCATGCAAAAGAAATCGAGTTCCATACATAATGGCATCGAACGTTATTTCACAGGAATAAATAATTTCATTGATATCCAAAATGTTTTTGTTTTATTTAAAAAAAAACTTTTGTACCGCTCTTATTGACGGACCCATATATACCAAATTACAGCACTCTCACTAACAAATTGTGTCAAATATCTCAATTTCAAAATTTGCTTATATGGGTGAAGCCACGTCCATTGTTCCGATCCCGCCCATTTTTTGACCAATCACGTGGACTACCACCAGATACAAATGCCTTCTCGCTAACACCTTGTGCAAGATATGTCAATTCCAAATTCGGCTTATATGGGCCGGGCCACGCCCATTAATCCCATCCCGTCCATTTTTGGACCAATTACGTAGACTACCACCAGATACATATGCACAACATTACAGTACTCTAGCTCACAAATTGAGCAAGATATATCAATTTCAAAACTTGGCTTATATGGGCGGGGTACATCGAAAATTCAAGTACCCTATTTTCACCACCCCCCCCACAATGAAAATTCTGCGAAAATTTCAAGATGATCAATTATGCTTTAGCGTCATCAAAAATTTGGACCATCGGATGGAGATGTGCCACCGAGGTCGCGGCGGCCATTTGGCCGATATTTTGTTCAATTCATAATTAAACCAATATTATTATAATAAAACCAAAGGCAGAAAGTCGGGCGGGGTCGACTATATAATACCCTACACTTCCCTTACTATGCGATAAGAGTAATTGCGATAATAATTTGGAATAAATTAAGCAATATTCGTTCCTAAGCAATATTCGGATATAAAATACGGTTTCTACAGCGCTTACATGTCAAATCGGGGTAACATATATATGGGGGCTATATCTAAATCTCCACCGATTTTCTCTGAATTTGACAGTATTCCTTGGTGTAATAATAAATCTCTTTCTGTCGAATTTTGCACTGATCGGATATAAACTACAGTTTCTACGCGCTTACATGTCAAATCGGGGGCAACATATATATGGGGGCTATATCTAGAAACCTCTTTCTGTCGAAATTCGTACTGATCGGATATAAAATACAGTCTCTACAGCGCTTAAATATCATATCGGGGTAACATAACAATGGGTCTACAGGGTAGCTGATATGTATTGCAACCAACTTCAGGTTGCTATCATTTCTAAACCGCTAGTCTCACAGATTTATTTCAGTGACAGTTCATTTTATTGTTTACAAGCTTACAAAATCATTTTGATCTATTGCATTCAGAAAAAAGTTATTCGTGAAGGTATTCAAGCGTGATAGTGTGATTGCTTTATATTTGGGTGGAAAAACACAAGTGGCTATCTTTAGAGCCCTCCAGCATTTAACTGTGAATAAATCTTTTGTTTCTCGTACGATTACTCGTTATCGTGATACTGGCAGTGTTGCATCGCGTCCAAAAAGTGGACGAAAAAAAACTGTAACAACACCAGAAATGATCCGAAAAGTGAAGGCCAGATTTGATCGAAATCCACGCCGCAGTGGTAGAAAAATTGCTCGTGAGCTGAAAATATCGCGAAAACGGATACAACACATATTACAAAATGAGCTTGGACTAAAGCCAAAAAGTGCAAGAGCTAACCGATGCACAAAAAAAGTTAGACTGGAAAGAGCCAAGGAGTTGCTTCGCTTGCACGAAAGTGACCAGTTACCGAATTTGGTTTTCTCCGATGAGAACCCATTCCAAATTGAGCAGTTTGTGAACAAACAAAATGATCGGGTTTACTTGCCAAAGAGGTCAGCTGAAAATTTACACCTTCGATTGGCCACCAGAACTCAAGCGCCGCCGATGGTAATGGTGTGGACCGCCGTAACGTCCGATGGTCGCTCCTCGCTCGTATTCATCGACCCTGTACCACAGTGTGGTGTAGGGTATAAAGAAATGACAATAATTTCCTAAATAATTTGTGCTTTATTTAAAATCAACATCGGCCCTTAAAATTTAACCACCCTTTATTTAAAAATTTATGTTCCAAATATATTTTCTTTCGATTCAAACATACCAAAAAAGACGATTTTGCCCCGTGTAAATGTAGGAATTATATCTCTTTTAGTAGAATTAAGAGAATTTCAACAAAATCATGTTCTTATACCTTCACTTTTGTGAACGGGGGAATACGGGTATATCAGGCGCTGCGGGCCAAAAGTGTAATACATCGATGGAAAAATATTCTTTGGAGACCCAAAGAATATTTTTCGGAAATCAGTTTTTATCTATTTTAAGTCATTTGCATACAAGGGAACCATTATGCACTAAATGTTAATGGCTTATAATTTCGATTTCATCTGCGCATACAAACACTTGAAATTTTGTACAGTGTAACGCTTTTAAAGTACTCATAGGCTTTTGAAAAGTGTGCGTTATCGCCAACCCCCTTTGGTACCTCACAAACAAAATGGCCAAAATAAAAAATATGAAAAATGATTTTTTTCAGTTTTCCTTACAGATTAATTTCAAATAGGCATTGATTTCTTCGCTACGATCTTAGATTTTAAAAAATTCAAAAAAAAAAAAACATTTTTTTGCTATTTTTTATGGTATTTTTCGTAGCAGAAGAAACAATTTTTTTCTTATTGTTTTAACCACTGTCACTAAAATTCTGTTTCTGTATGAAAGTAATGTTTACAGTTATTGTAGTCCTCATAATTTATTATAATTTAAATGATATCACGACTTTATCGAGCTATACATCAATAAACACAAAAAAACTTTTTTGTCTCGGAATTACACAGTGGCGGGTACATAAAACTCATTTGATAAGATCTAAACGAGTTCTATGACACTATACTTCTATATAATTGACGGAAATACGTTTCAGCACATTTTAAGTCACTTGAGCCCTGACTGTCCGTCTGTCTGATGATGGAAGACTTAAATACGGTTTTATATATTAATTTAGTTAGAATATGGCCCACATTTTCTGTTAAAAATGGTCAAAATTATTTGAAGTTATCGCAGATGATTTATAATTGCACTGTGCTGGTTCAAACATGTAACAGAAAGTAGACCCTATGGATCGACTATTTTCGGCAACGCTGAATCCAGTGGCATTAGCTGTTTTTCTCAGTTAGCTCTTGTTTTTGCGATACTCGACCACAAAGTTTGTTAAGAAATCTGAGAGGTTAGTTAACTTGGTGGCGATTTTGAAGTTAAACACTTCGTAATACACTCTTCAGTCCGAAGATCGAAATAAAGAGCACCCCTGGAGAATTATTTTTCCCTAAACAGTCGTCCCAGGTTCACTGCCCCTTACCCTTAAAAATTGCATTCAAATATTATCATATGGCAAAAGACATATACATATATCGTCGATATTTTATGTTGGCGTCTTTGAGAAAAATATTCCTCGTAAAAAAATAGCATGAGTCCAACTAACGTCCCTGATTTCCCAGTAAATTGTTGGCCGAATATGGCGAAAACAAGAGCAAACCTAGAAAAACAGCTAATACCGCTGGATTCAGCATGGTCGAAATAGGTATATCAAAAGGGTCTCCTTTCTGTTACATTTTCAAAATGTCCATTTCGAGCACAGTGTTATTAACCAAATGGTAAGAAGCTTTGCACATTATAACAGTTTTTGACATCTTCTGGCGGCTCTTTGTACCAAATTTGGCAATACTGTTTATTTATGTACCCATACTCCAAAAAATTTATATCCTAAATTTTAGTAAAAATCCATACTCCAATTAAGTTCAATGTTTTTATTCATATTGAGTTAATTTTTTCTTAAATTGGGAAATTTTACTTAGTACTACTAAATTATATTTTTTATATAGTTCATTAACTAAAATTAGGACATTTTTGCCTAAAATAAAATTTTCTTGAAAAGTTAAAATATTCATAAATTTATCAAATTTATGAATATTTAATGTCCACCTTGCGGTGGACACCCAGCAGGAACATAAGGAAATTATAAATATAAAAATGGAAACCATAAGTTTTATTAAATTTTAACTAAAAATAATCCTTATTCTGAGACCATTAATTTGAACTCAAAATTTAGAAAACTTTCTAAAATCAAAGAAGAATTAACTATTTTCGGACTATGTTGTAGTCCCAAAAACGCAAAATTTTGTATGTCCTTTTTCATTTCGCAATTACTATTTTTGCGCAAATAGTTACTTGCAGAAACTTAAATTTACGGCGAAACTTTAAAAGTGTTACGCCCTTGACGAGAGTCGAACCGACAGCCTTATGATTGTGAGCCAGACATACTATATATCGAGCTACGAAACTCTTTTGGAATTGATATGAAAATGTCATTCATAATAAAATTTCTTCGTCGCCTACAAATATAGTATATGGCTACTCTATTTGTCATTCAATGATGGCAATCCTTTTATCAAATTCAAGTGTACATAAAAATACTTTGTGTTGAAAATTTTAGGATAAATTGTATTTAAAAACAAATTTTTCATAAAAATGTAAGTGTCTACGTAGCTCAGTTGGCAAACATGTGGCTCACAAAACGAAAGGTTCTGCGATCGAAACGCATTCGGAGCGGAGGAAAATTTTTATATACATAATGTTGACCATTTCGTGTCTAATAATGAATTTCAATTCATAAAATAAAGAAGAAGAGAGTAATTCAAAGAGGAAGTGGTAGAGATTCCAACATATACGTGGAGGAGAGTCAAATTGAAGAGGAGATCTAAAATCGCAACAACAAAATTCAAGGACTAAAAAAATCCAAGAAAAATTTAAATTTTTCTTTTCTTTTTGCATAAATTTAATTAATTTTTCCTAAATTAGAGTAAAAATTTACTTGCAATAAGGACAAAAATATGCTGAATTTACATAATTTCAAGTAAGAATTAGCTATTACGAGTATTGAATTCATTTTCCCTATTTTAATTACAATAGTTACTTAAAGGAAGTCCGAGTTAGCTAGAATTAAGTTAAAAATATTTCATAACTGTGCGCGAATGTTTAACTTGGTATAAGAAAACTATCATTAGCGTCATACGAAGTTCAAATATTCCTACAGTTTAGTTAATCTTAACTTGCTCCAGGGTTCACTTGTTTTGAGTGCATTAATAAAAAAAAAAACAGCTTCGTCGCTGAGGACATTTTTTGATAATGCATATTTTTAATAGAGCACGAATTTTGATAACAAAATCCCCCAAAAAACAACATAGCGAAAGAGTCACCTTTTTGTTAATAAAGTCTATCACTAATGTTTTGTTCCTTTCTAATGATGAGTACTAACGACGTCCTCTGTCCAAGACTCGACCACAAATTTCGTCTTCAGATCTTTGACCACTGTGGCCTTCCTCTTCACTAAATAGACCACTGAGTTCTTCCTCTGGACTTCACTTCACAATTAAATAATTTTTGTAATATATTCAGTTCTCCTATATTCTAGAATCGACCACTGAATATTTCATCTACTGCAAAGATGGCAACTGAGTACATCTCCTATGCAAGACTTCACCACTGTAATCTTCTTCTATACGCGAATCATCGTCTCTTCCATTCTAGAGTCGGCAGCTGAAATCATTATCTATTCGGTAAACGTCAACTAAGGTCATCTAGAGACGCCTACTGAAGTATTGCTTTATTCTAGATTTGAATGATTAGGTACTACTCTATTATTGAATGACAACCGTCTTCTTCCTCTATTCTTGTGTGAAACCACTGAATTAATCTTCCATTTTAAAGTTCACCTCGGAGGTCCTCATCTATTTCTGAGGCCTACCACCAGACTGTACTAATTATTTCTTACTCTAAGTAGTATTAGTATGAGCAGGAATCGAAGTTATAAGCCGTTCTATTTTTGTGCAAAATGGTCCATTTGTATGAGAGCTAACAAAAGGGGCGTGGCGATAATGCTCATTTTTCAAGGGATTGTATAAAAGCATTACACTGAACCCACTTTCAAGTATTTGCATGGACTGAATAACAGTTATAAGGCGTTAACTTTTTGTGCAGAATGGGAGTTACCAAAAGGGGCGTGGCAACTTTGACCATTTTTCCGAAGTTGATAGCGTCAAGGCTCTTATGGCGATTTCGTTTCTGGAAAAAATGTTGTCCCGTCGACTTTAAATACTACAAAATATTTGCACCTTTTAAGTCGAAATAATGTTGTCCCTCGAATTTAACTTAACTCCAATTTTCAAACTTGAAAACTGTATTAGAAAAGTTCAGTGCAAATAAAATGCTGCACTTTTTCCAGAAACGCAATTGTCACAATACTATATATGGAATTGCGAATGATTCTGATAAGTAGTATAGAATTGATTAAAGAATCACTATTTCACTAAACTTGGACCATTTGTGGGAGAGCTACTCGAAGGACTGGACTGACATGGTTCATCTTTGATATTAACCTGAGATAGAAAAATATTGACACATACTAAATTTTAAGTCAATCGGTTACTCCTATCGAATGTTATCGTGCCAGGCTCTGAAGCCGACGCGGCGCAAATCGGCGGCGGCGCCGTTTGGAAGAATATGGCCGGCTGCGGCGCGCCGCCGATTTGCGCCGCGTCGGCTCACATCGGCTGAAACTCAGCCGCCGAACTTGATTTAGTGAGTCAAAAAGATTTATTTTAAGCAACCATGAAAATTAAGAAAGTGCTTACTAAGTAATACAATAGGGTCAGAATTTTTAATAAAGTTTATTTTTGCGCAAAAATTTATAAAACGTTTCTAAAAGGATCTCGCTATCATTTCTTTCAAAAAAAATCCATAAAATTTATGGGTTTTGAAATTGAAAAATGCGTTTTTTGGTTTTTACGGAAATTACAATAGCTCCTGAGCACCAATTTTTACAAAGTCTACTTCTCGTTTTAAAGAGAACGTAAAAGGCACTATGTCATTGACAATAAATTCTCTTTCACAACAAGGACTAATAAGTAGAGATTTATTGAATCGATTTTCGACATCACAACAAAACTTCCATAACTTTTCTTAAATTGTTGTGTTAATTTTAAGTTTTTTCATTTAATTGTAAATATCTTAAAGCGCCATCTTCGCCTGAGATTGAGTGCGCCATCGTTTATTGAAATTTTATCGGCTCAGCCGCCGCCGCCGATCGGTATTTTTCCATGCGCCGCCGCCGCCAATAATTTTGACCGGCTTCATTGTCTGTATCGTGCGCACCAGCCAGACAGACGGACGGGCGGACAACTATTGAGCTTGTTCCATTCTAAAGTCGATCACTAAGGTTCGCACAGAGATTTTCCTTTATTGTAATGTCGATCACTGAGGTTTTGCGCTGCGCTCTTTCTCTATTCTAGAGTCGTCTTTGAAGTATTCCTCTATTTAAGAGTCAATCACTGAGGTATTTTTATATTCTAGAGTCAATCAATAAGATTTTCATTTGTGTTCAATTGGGCTTTCAAGGTCAGTTATATTGAATGCGAATAAAAGATTATTTATTCCGTTTTTTCTCATCCATTATTCAAACCCATCCTGTTCTATAATCATCACTGAGGCTTTACTCTATTTTAGTGTCGATCACTGAGACCATTCTCTATTCTACGGTCGACCACTAAGTACTTTCTCTATTCTATGCAGATTTGGCTACTGAGGCCTCGCTCTACTTATATTCTTTAGACGAACTCTGAAATCTTCTTCTACTCTATAGTCGATTATTAAGATCTTTCTTTATTCTATAGACGACCATTGAGATCATCGTTTGTTTTAAAGTCGACTACTAAGATTCTATTATAGAGTCGAACAATTATGTTTTCGTCTACTCTAAAGTCGACCACGGATATGTTCTTCTATTCTAGATTTATCCGCTAAGACCTTCCTATATACTAGTGCCAACAGCTGAACTCTTTATACCCTACACCACACTGTGGTACAGGGTGTTATGACTTTGTGCATTTGTTTGTAACACCTAAAACGAGAAGAGATAGACCCATTGTTTATTATACCGATCGACTCAGAATCACTTTCTGAGTCGATTTAGCCATGTCCGTCTGTCTGTCTGTCCGTCTGTCCGTCTGTCAGCCTGTCCGTCTGTCCATGTATTCTTGTAATCAAAGTGCAGGTCGTATTTATGGTCCGATTGTGATGAAATTTAGCATAGTGGTATTTTTTGGCCCAAGGACGATCCCTATTGAAATTGGTAAAAATCGGTTCAGATTTAGATATAGCCACCATATATATGTTACCCCCGATTTTACATGTAAGCGCTGTAGAAACTTAATTTTATATTAGATCAGTGTGAAATTTGGCAGAGAGAGTTCTCTTATTACATGAATGAACACTGCCAAATTCGGGGAAAATCGGTTCAGATTTAGATATAGTCCCCATATATATGTTTCACCCGATTTGACATGTAAGCGATGTTGAAACCGCATTTTACATCCGATCTTTATGAAATTCGGCAGAGAGAGTTTTCTTATTACGTGAATAAACACTACCAAATTCGGAGAAAATCTGTTCAGATTTAGATATAGCCCCCATATATATGTTTTACCCGATTTGACATGTAAGCGCTGTAGAAACTGTATTTTATATCAGATCAGTACGAAATTTGGCAGAGAGAGTTCTCTTATTACATGAGTGAACACTGCCAAATTCGGGGAAAATCGGTTCAGATTTAGATATAGTTCCCATATATATGTTTCACCCGATGTGACGTGTAAGCGCTGTAGACACCATATTTTATATCCGATAAGTACGAAAATCGGCAGAGAGAGTTTTCTTATTACATGTATGAACACTGCCAAATTCTTACCGCAATTCCCATTTTCGCATTGATAGGTAGGTGTAGGGTATTATATAGTCGGCTCCGCCCGACTTTCTGTCTTTCCTTACTGGTTTTTTATTCTAATGTTGACCGCTGAGGTTTTCTTTTATTCGGGTCGATCTCTGCGAATTTCCTCTATGCTATAGTCGACCTCTTAGATCTTCCCTCTATGCTAGATGTGTCTAGTTCGACCTTTCTTTAATCAAGAGCAGACTATTGAAATCTTCATATTTTCTAGGGTCGACAACTGAAATGTTCCTTCATTCCAGACTCGACTATTGAGTCCATTCTTTAGACGAACCTATTAAATCTTCTGACTTCTGAGTCATTCCTCTATTTTAGAGACAAATAATTATTAACCCTAACCCTTCCTTTATTCCAGAGTTCATCACTGAAAATTTGATTATTCTTTAGGCGAACTCTAAAATCTTCCGATGTTATAAAGACTCTAAAAAAACTCTACTATATGTATATATTCCGTATATAACTGGTGGCCCTTCTAACGCTTGCTTTAAGAACTACGGCCGCCTTGCAGCTGCGATTTGACTCCGTTGGACTATTTTTTGTAGGGAACCGTTAAGGATAAGTTCTACGCCAACCATCCAGAGACGATTCATGACTGGAAACAAGAAATTGCAGCCATAGGTCGACACAGAATGGGCTATTGCAAGGCCAGCTGAGGCAGCCATATGAATAAAGTGGTGTTCCAACATTAACCGGAATGTTCAAGCATTCCAATAAAGGCAAAAAGTTTGTCCGTCTTTTTTTATAACAATTTTAAAAGGCAACTTTTTCGTGAGACGCCATTTATAACAGAATGTACTGATAACTGGCCCTTTTCTCTTTGCCATAGTTGACAACTGACGTCTTCTAAAGCAGACTCTAAGTTAATTTTCTATACTAGTATCGGCCGTCGTAATTCAACGGCCGTTAACTCTACTTTAATGATTTCCCTAACCAGATGGACCGTTCAAATGCATTAATCTTCCTCAGCTGAGAACATCAGTTTGTCTATTCTCCAATTGAGAATTTCAATGCAAATGACCACAACTTCAAATGATGATGAGCATTGAATGGATGACAAAGAATGGGATGGGGGCAGCTGCCTGAAACCTTTTGGTGGAATACAGAGTTCGTCTATGCAAATTGGCAAAAGTTTTCAATAATCACGAATCTTTTTCGACAATTGTGCCGCACGGGAAGTTATTCGTTTCATATATAAGTTTTTTTTTCGTGCTAAGAAAATTTCTTCTTTCAATTTTTTCGACTTTTATTCATTCAATCGACAACGGCGGAGAGTGAGAGAGCAAAAGACTTTGTTGCATAAAACTTGTTTCTTTGCCGAGTTCTTCTTTTTCAATCTTAAAATCAATTCGAAACTGTTTTGATACAATTTTAAAGAACACATACATACGAGTCCATGCCTATGAATCTGTATCTCTGTGTGTGTGTGTGTTTGCTGAATAGTCTGAACTACGATGTATGCTTCCCAGTTGAACGGTTTGAACCGGAGTTTGTCGGCCTCTTTGCCATGTGCATTGTTGAAAGTTCGTTCCATGATTACTTTTGCCTGACGGCATATGAAAAAAAACTTTGCCATTCATTTTGTTGTTGTTGTCGAGTTCGACGACGACGACAACTAAAAAGTCGATGTATTCTGCAACATTTAGCAGTTTCGATAGTACGAGCATGAATTTTTCTGCTCCGTAGGCACACAAATACATATGTAATAATTTAAAGAATTGAACTGAATGCAAATTTAACATTTTTCCAGCAGAAAAACGTACCAAAAAAATATGCTCAACAAAGATCAACTACTAGTGCAGTTTTATGAACCAATCAGGCGCAATAGGTGTAAAAGTCGACAACTACTGGCTGAAATTTCGCAGTATTGGAAATAGATCCAACTTATTATTTAGAACAAAAGATTATATATGTCCCGATTTAGCTTCTGCATCCGCTTTTTTTAAAAATATATTTTGCAGAGAACCTTCTGATGATTTATAAAAATACATGTTGTACATTCAAGGGTCGGAATTCAATCGGAAGAACTACTCCTTATATTTATCAATATAAACAGACTTTTAGCCTGAAAAAAATCAATGATGAATATCGTACCGGAAATGAGGTGTCAATTTACTTAAGACAACGAACCCTCAGTATGACATATCACTGATATCACCCGTTATCATTGATTGCTGGCAATTCATTTTTTTTAAAGTAATCAAGCGTTACTGCTCGATTTGCTAGAAGGATAAAACGATGTTTAAGAAACCAGTTGTTTCCAAGAGTGAAAGGCACACTCTGTGAACCGATCTCCATTTTTAAGGGATCTATCACTTGTTTAGATTTAACCCGGTTCAATTAACCAAATTTCCCTAAATTAAGTAAATCAATAATTACTTCAAGCCAAAGGAAAAAGACAAAATTGAAAAAAATACTAAATTCCAGTAAATATTAAAATTTTATTCATATTTTCTGACAAAATGACAGCTGATAGTTTGGGTTTGTAAAAACTGAGAACCATGTTTTGATAAGGTTTTTAGCAGCGCCGAATGTGTTTACTTTACCGAAGGGTTTGAAGTTTATGTACACTGTGGGCAAATAGTTAGCATTTCCGATTAGAAATGTGTAAATAATGAGTTCAAATCACAGGAGATGCACACAACAAAGTTGATAAATTTAAATTGCAAATTAATTGACTGACTGACGATAACAAGGCCCGAAATATTCAAAGAATATTAGTCATTGGTTCGTCATATTTGTAAAACATTCTAGAAAGCCTTTTATTGCTGGTCTTCTAGATCTTTCAGAAGACCTTTTTTGGCTTTCTGTAAGGTCTACTTTTCGCGGTCTTCTTTAATTGCTTTGGTTGCAGGCCTTTCATAAGGTATATGGTAGGAGGCTATCAAGGATGTAATTGACAGGAGGCCTACAAGAAGCGCTTTGATGGGAGGTCTTTTAGGCGGCCATTCGCCAGAGTCTTTCTAGAAAGCCTGCTAATAAAAGCGAGAGAGGAAGGCCTTGATCTCCAAGCTCATCCAGTGTTCAATTTTAATGAGTATAGAATGCAGCAAGCATGCCTTGCGCCTCTCTAAGAAGGAGTTGTGTACGCCATTATTTTCCCATTGGGATATTATGGAACTATAGGTGATAAATTCTATTCATATTTAATTAAAATCTTGAGTAAGTTTTGAGTCATCCTAAAATTGGCGAACAAATTATATTGTTAAATTCTCGCAGAACATCCGGACGTTCAATTTTAATGAGTATAGAATGCAGCAAGCATGCCTTGCGCCTCTCTAAGAAGGAGTTGTGTACGCCATTATTTTCCCATTGGGATATTATGGAACTATAGGTGATAAATTCTATTCATATTTAATTAAAATCTTGCGTAGGTTTTGAGTCATCCTAAAATTGGCGAACAAATTATATTGTTAAATTCTCGCAGAACATCCGGACGTATACGTAATACATTGTCAGTCTTTTAACATTATAACAATAATTATACGCATCGATGTCCAGAAAGTGGGTTATCTTATGGCGTTTTATTTTCTAAAAAAGGATGTTGCCCTCTCAGAGAACAGCATTTTAATAAAGTCGCCTACACTCTTTTTTATGGTTGGAATCGAAAACCAAAAATGCAAAAAAACTAGTCTTTTTACTTACAAAAAAATATAAAAACAAAGTATACTCCATGGCGCCACCATCCAAAGTTAATTATACTTTCACACCACGCACGTGCAAACGTGTGTATTTAGGATATTTGCTCGACGCTGCAAAAACATCTGTTTTGTACCCTCCACCCCTTCTATTAAATACAGGGCTGAAATGTTGAAATTTGCACCATGCTAGTGCTACATTTTTTACAAAAGAAACGAAAACAAGAGGGCATTTTTAGGGCAAAATGCAGAATAATGTAGCATTTTTTGATACAAAAACCAGTAAGGAAAGGCAGAAAGTCGGGCGGGGCCGACTATATAATACCCTACACCTCCCTAACAATGATAAGGGTCATTGCCATAATAATTTGGAATAATTGGTAAATGGGTAGAAACATATTATCTAATTCTAAAACGATAATCGCTAAATTAAGCAATATTCGTTCCTAAAGTGAGAAACATCTTTCTGGAAACTTTTAATGATCGGAAGTTAAATACAACTTCTATAGCGGTTTGATACCAAATCAGGAGGAACATATATATGGAGCTTTAATATAAATCTGAACCGATCTTCCCTGAATACTCATTCATGTAAAAATACCTCCTTCTGTCGTATTTCGTATTGATCGCATATAAAATACAGTCTCTACAGCGCTTACATGTCAAATCGGGCGTATCATATATATGGGAGCTATATCTAAATCTGAACCGATTTTCTCCGAATTTGGCAGTATTCCTTCATGTAATAAGAAACCTCTTTCTGCCGAATTTCGCACTGATCGGATATAAAATACAGTTTTTACAGCGCTTACAGGTCAAATCGGGGGTAACATATATATGGGTGTTATATCTAAATCTAAACCGAGTTTCTCCAAATTTGGCAGTATTCCTTCATGTAGAAAGAAACCTCCTTTTGCCGACTTTCGCACTGATCGGATATAAAATAACATTTTTACAGCGCTCACATGTCAAATCGGGGGTAACGTATATATGGGGGCTATATCTAAATCTGAACCGATTTCTTCCAAATTTAAAAGTGTTCATTCATATAGTAGGAAACCTCTTTCTGACGAATTTCATACTGATCGGATATAAAATACAGTTTTTACAGCGCTTACAAGTGAAATCGGGGGTAACATATATATGGGGGCTATATCTAAATCCGAACAGATTTTCTCCGAATTTGGCAGTATTCCTTCATGTAATAAGAAACCACTTTCTGCCGAATTTCGCACTGATCGGATATAAAATACAGTTTTTACAGCGCTTACATGTCAAATCGGGGCTAACATATATATGGGGGCTATATCTAAATCTGAACCGATTTTAACCAAATTCAATAGGGATCGTCCTTGGGCCAAAAAAAAGATATGTGTAAAGTTTCGTCGAGATCGGACCATAATTGCGACCTGTACTTTGATTACAAGAATACATGCACAGACAGACGGACAGACAGACGGACAGACAGACGGACAGACAGACGGACAGACGGACATAGCTAAATCAACTCAGAAAGTGATTCTAAGTCGATCGGTATAATAAACGTTGGGTCTATTTCTTCTCCTTTTGGGTGTTACAAACAAATGCACAAAGTTATAATACCCTGTACCACAGTGTGGTGTAGGGTATAAATAGAATATTTCAAAAAATCAAAATGTTCAGAAGAGCTAAAATACTTTTTCTGCTAACCCTTCAATTTCTTAAAATTTACACAGAATATGCACCAGGCTCTCACAAATCCAAAAAAGTAATAGGATTTTTGGGGATTAGGAAAGGAACAGTAAATATTAAAAAAAACTAAAACGCAGACAAAAACTTATAAAATAATAAAAAAATTATGGATTTCAAATATATTTTTTGTAAGTTCTTCTAACATCAAAAAGGTAAGTTCCACAATTTCCAAAGTAAATTCGGAAATCCTCAACAACGGAAGTTTCACTTTATCCCCTAAATCTATATTATAACAAGTAAGAAAGTTTCAGTCGGGTAAGCCGACTAAGGTATACCCTCACTTTGTGAGTAATGTAATATGGAATAATAATCGAATTATTCAGTCAATTTGTGTGTATTTGTTAAATACCTTCTGGTCCTATTTTTCGCTGAATAGCAGATTATTTAAATACATTGCACTGCGCCGAATTATAAGCGTTTATTTGCACTGGTATATTAACGTTATGAGATATTAAATTTTGGTATGATTTGGACCTTTTGTGTGGGAGGTACAAAAAGGGGCGTGGCAATAGCGTCCATTTTTCACAGTGCAAAAGACACTATAAAAGCATTACACTGTACAAAATTTTAAATATTTGTATATGTACACTGGATTAATGTTATAAGCTGTTAACTTTTGGTGCAAAATGGTACCTTTGTGTGGGAGGTACCAAAAAGAGCGTGAGTATAACTCCCATTTTTCACTGGACTGTAGGCTCTATGAAAGCATTACACTGTACAAAATTTAAAGTATTTTTATACACTGGTATTAATGTTATAAGCTGTTAACTTTTGGTGCAAAATGGTGCATTTGTGTGGGAGGTACCAAAAGGGGCGTAGCAACTTGGACCATTTTTCTCGAGTTGATAGCGACTAATAAACTAATGTTATGTGTGGAATTTCAAAAGATTCGAATAAGTAGTATAGCAGTTATTAAAGATTCAATATTTCACAACATTTTAACACTTTGTGGGGGAGGTACTAGAAGGAGTGGACCAATATGGCCCATTTTCGAACTTAGCCGGAGATAGAAAAAAATATTACCACGTACCAAATTTGAAGTCAATCGGTTACTCCTTTCGAGAGTTATCGTGCGCACCAGCCGGCAGACAGACAGACGGACGGACATTGCTCATTCGACTTAAAATGACCCAAAACGAATATCCGCCGAACATACTTAGGGTCTAAGATCACTCCTTCGATGTGTTACACTTTTTTTCGTAGCAAATGATATATGTATACCCTAGTCACACTAAAGTGAGGGTATACAAATGGATGTATGTGTGTGTGTGTGTGGGTGTATGTGTTTGGATTATGTGTTTGTTACGAATGGACTCCAAAACGGCTGGAACGATTTTAATGAAATTTTCAGGAAATCTTCAGATTAGCCTAGCGGGTTACATAGGTTATATAAGTTCTTGATTGAGGGGGCGTGGCACAGTGCTCTGTCAGAATTATCAAATTTAGTACCACGCTGTATTTGGTCATAATTAAGAAAAAAAATCGGACCGCTGGTCTGGTAACCCCATGCTAATTATTCCGGGACCTCAATAATTCACCAGACTACAACACTGAATTGAAGTATTGTATATTTATGAAATTTAACTTCTCATAATATTTCATACATATCAGTTGGGGTGCAAAATTTCGACGGGATATAGCGAGTCATTTTGGTACCTCCCACACAAAGGGTTCAAAGGACTTCAAAATAAATATATAATGAACGCTCAAGAGTGGCGCTGGATTTCGACAAAAGTTTGCAAAGCGTAATAGCCTTGCTGTGAGTAAATGTGTGCATAAATCCCCCGTCCCCTAGAAGATCTTGAAAATGGGTTTTGGTCCATATATCGTGAGACCCATCAAATTACGGGGAATTTAGCGTAGATTACAAATATGGTGAGAAAAAGTTGAAGACTCAATAGGGAAAATTCCTGTATTCAAACATATATTTATATATTACTCTTAAAAATATCGGATAATTTTGTGACTGGCTTCCTCAGATAAACAACCTTAAATTCGGTAGCTGACTGCTGTTTAATTCGGTCGTTTCGCTATGTGTTCTCCTCCTAAAACGTTGTGTGCAAAGTGTTTTAAATCTTTGCAGAGTGATAAGTTTGTTAAGTGCTGCATTTGCAATTCTAAATTTCATTTGTTTTGCTCTGGCGTTGATGAGCAAACAACTTATGACTTGCTAAAAAAACAGAAAAACATTGTCTTTAACTGTGATGAATGCATTTTAATATCCAATGATTTGGTTAGTGCTGTAAGCTCTCTTTCAAATGATGTGAGAGAGTTAAAGGCGACCTTGAATGCATTTATAAGATGAAATCTTTCAAGTAACGAAATCGATTTGATTGCGAGTACTTCACGAGGTCATTCAACTCGTTCTCTCTCTTGCGTTGCTGCTGCTAATATTCCTTCTACTGACATTTCTAATGTAAGCAGTGAAGTGAATAAAATCAGTTCGATCAAACGAAAGTCTGGTGTTGGGAATAAAGCCGAAGCGAAAACTAATGTTGTTGCTGTTCGTGAGCTGAGTGTTGCTGTTGATGGTGTTCGTTCCGAATATACTGTGAATTCTGCTGCTGTTGATCATGCAAGTATGTGCTAGGAAGATACAGATATGCATGATGCTTGTTCTTTGCCCGTCTCACAGGCGGAGAGTAATAACAACCCACCGCACACTTCTGATTGGGTTGATGTAAGGCGTCGCAAAAAGAATCAGAATGTGTATGTTATTGGTCAGAATGACAACAAAGAACTGGAAGTTGTTGCTCGCAGAAAATGGGTTCATATTTCTTCGTTTAAACCCACTGTAACGGAGAATCAAATCTTAGCCTATGTCGAAAAATGTGCTGACATTAGCAGGGATCACTTGCTTTGTCGGAAACTGGTGAAGAAAGATGCGAATATTGATGAAATGACAAGGGTTAGTTTCAAGCTTGGTATCTCTGCCGATTTCTACAATGTCATTTTTAAACCGATGATGTGGCCTGCTGATGTAAAGGTTCGTCCGTTTCAATTTTTTCAAAGGAGCCAAAAGCCGTCCGAAGAACATGATTCCTGCTACTTCTTCTAATAATTATTTACGTGTTTATTACCAAAACATGTCTGAAATGCGTACTAAGACCCATCAAGTACATTTAGAAACTAGCCAATCCGCATATGATGTTATTGTCCTTGTTGAAACGTGGCTCAATGCCGATTTTAATGATGAAGAGTTCTTTGATACGAGAATATTTCAAATTTTTCGTAAAGATCGAGATTTTGTTAAATCAAATTGCGCTAGAGGTGGAGGTGTTCTTGTTGCTGTTCGTCGTAATTTCCGAGCTATAAAAATTAATTTGCCTAATTCTGACACAATTCTTGATCAACTATGTGTTCATATTGTTGATCAGTCATCATTATTAGTCATGGTATCATATATCCCTCCAAATAGCTGTTTTTCAATGTATGATGAGCATATTAACAATGTTTTAAATGTTGCTGCTGACTATGACACAAGTGAGCTGGCAGTCTTTGGTGATTTTAATATGGGCAAGGTTATATGGACACATTTTCCTGATAGTTCATATATGTGTGCAACAAATGTAAATTCTGATATCGAAATTAATTTAATTGATAGCTTTTTAGCCATAGATTTAGGCCAGATTAATTGCTTTTTTAATGCATTAAATCGTGTTCTAGATCTAATATTTATTAGTGAGAACTTAAAATTTAAAATTTTTTCATGTGACCATCCTTTATCCTTAACTGATGAGCATCATGTAGCTTTAGAAGTTGAGTTTGAATTTTTGCAATTTCCCCAGCTTAAATCTATTGGCCAAAGTTATTTTGACTTTAAAAACTGTAATTTCAATTTGCTAAACACTTCAATTTTAAGTATTGATTGGTCGAATTATTTTTCAGATTTAACTGTAACGGATTGTTATTGTAAATTTGTTAAGACTATAAGTAATCTTACAAGCAATTATATTCATTATAAAGGTGGTAAAATTCATAAGTTACCGTGGTATACTTCAGGTTTAAAGAAGTTAAAGAATTTAAGAAACAAATTTTATAAATCATATAAGTCCACAAATGACAGAAATCCAAACGGTTATACAATTATTATTCTCGTGAATTGTCCTTTCTTAATAAATTCCTCTATAAACAGTACATATTAAGTTTCCAAGAAAGAATTAACAGTAACCCGAAATCTTTCTGGGACTTTGTTCAATCAAAGAAATCATCCAGCAATTTCCCTTCTGCTATGCATTTAGGTAATGTATCTGCTAACACCACTTCTGAGATTGTAAATTTATTTGCAGATTTTTTTAAATCTAATTTTGACAATGACGGTCCCTTCGAGGATTCAAAGTTTTTGGATCTGGTAGAGTCTTGTATTGATTTTGGTCTTATTCAGCTTGATATCAAAGACATTTCTTTTGGTATTGCTGATCTGAAAAGTTCTCAGAAATTAGACATAGACGGTTTTTCTGCATCTCTCTTAAAAAAAATATCTCCTTCCATTTGCGAGCCATTACTGACAATTTTCAATAAATCATTGCTAACTGGATCATTTATTGATCAATGGAAAATTGCATTTATCACCCCAGTTTTCAAGTCTGGCGATAAATCCAATGTCTGCCATTACAGGCCTATTGCCAAAATATCCAACATTTCAAAAGTTTTCGAGCATATAATGTATCGTAAGATGTTCTCAGCCGTTAAACCGTATCTGTCAGAATGCCAGCATGGCTTTTTTGAAGGACGTTCAACTACGACTAATTTGTTGATGTTTACAAACTTCTGTCTCTATAGCTTTGAAAGAGGAAGCCAAGTAGGATCAATTTACTTGGATTTTTCTAAAGCATTTGATAAAGTATCACATTATATTTTGATTTCCAAATTGACCAAATATGCTTTTTATTCAAAATCCTCTGATTGGTTACGATCGTACTTAACCAACAGAGTCTATATGGTCCATATCGATGGTTCCAGTTCTTTGCCCTACGTTGCTACTTCTGGTGTACCTCAGGGTAGTGTTTTGGGGCCACTTCTATTTAACTTGTTTATAAATAATATTTCAAAATGTATATCATACTCTCAATGCTTGCTTTATGCAGATGATTTGAAACTGTTTAAACGTATAAATAATTTATTAGATGCTACTTTTTTACAATGTGATCTTTTATCTGTTACAGATTGGTGTGTTTTTAATAAACTGTCCCTAAATGTTAGAAAAAGCTTTTACGTTTGTTATTCACGCTTACACTGTCCAATATTTATGGAATTTTATGCAAATGGTGAGAGAGTCAAGCAAGTTCATGAAATTCTTGATCTGGGCATTTTGTTTGATTCGAAACTTAGGTTTAATTCTCATATTGACTACATCATTCCAAAAGCATATAAACTTCTTGCATTTATTAAACGCCACAGTTCTGATTTTAGTGACCCATATACTCGGAAAATTTTGTACATGCCTTTTGTCCGCTCAACAATAGAATACGCGCAAATTGTTTGGAACCCGTCATCTTCTACACAGGTCAACAGAGTTGAGAGAATACAAAGGAAATTTGTTAAATTTGCCCTGTCTTCACTCAACTTTGTTCATCCATTTCCTTCATATGAATCCAGGTGTAAACTTATTCACCTTCCAATATTATCTAACCGTAGATGTTTACAATCTTTAATGTTTTTATATAAAGTTATTTGTGGACTTATTGATTGCCCTCATATATTAAATCTAATTCCTTTTAACGTTCCTTCTAGGAGATTAAGAAACTATGAATTTTTTAAAGTACCACTACATAGAACTAATTATGGTCTTAATGAGCCTATTGTTAGATCCCTTAGGGAGTTTAACAACATTTTTAAATTGTATAATCTGGATTTTTCTATGAAAATGACTAAAGTTAAAAGTATACTAGAATTAATTTATTATTAAGCAATAGTCTGTAAGGAATTGTATTTCCATAGACGAAATAAATAAATAAATAAATAAATAAATAAATAAATAAATAAATAAATAAATAAATAAATAAATAAATAAATAAATAAATAAATAAATAAATAAATAAATAAATAAATAAATAAATAAATAAATAAATTAATGTTTCCAGAAATAAAATTGTCAATATTTATATACCGACTGGAAAATAAAGTAACTAATAAAATCGTACTCATGAACTTGTACTTTATGTACACTACTGGCATATAATATCATTGGAAGCACATCAAATTATTATCCTTGTTGCTATTAGGAACTCCATTTCATTTCTGTTACTTTTTTGTCGCAAGAAAATTTTAGACCTAAAGCAAAAGAAATTTTTCGTAATTTTGTGCACGAACAATTGGAAATTTTATATTTTTACATTAAAGATGATATGACATTAATAATTTTTTTGCGAAAAATTAAGATCATTAAGATTTTTTTCCGATGGCATAAAACATTATTATCCCCTCACCTTAGAGAGGAGGGTATATATCATTTGCTACGTGCCAAAAGTGTAATACATCGAAGTAGTGGTCTAAGACCCTAAGTATGTTCGGGGAAAATCAGTTTTGGGTCATTTTAAGTAATTTGAGCAATGTCCGTCCGTATGTCTGTGTGCTGGCTGGTGCGCACGATAGCTCTCGAAAGGAGTAACCGATTGACTTAAAATTTGGTGTGTGGTAATATTTTTCTCTATCTCCGGCTAAGTTCGAAGATAGGCCATATTGGTCAACTCCTTTTAGTACCTCCCTCACAAAGGGTTAACTTTTAGTGAAGTATTGACTCTTTCATACCTACCATACTACATAGTCGAATCTTCTGAAATTTCACACATGGTATTAGTTTGTTAGTCGCTAAAAGGTCAAGAAAAATGGGCAAAGTGGCCACTCCATTTTTGGTACCTCCCACACAAGTTGACCATTTTCACCAAAAGTTAAATGCTTAAGACTTTAATACCAGAGCATACAAATACTTGAAACTATGTACAGTATAATGCTTTTATAGTACCTAGAGTCCAGAGAAAAGTATCTATTAGCACGATCTTTTACGTACCTCCCACCCAAATGGACCATTTTGTACCAAAAGTAAATAGCTTTTAACTTTAATACCAGTACATACTTTAAAGTTATTAAATGCAATTTGAATTGATAGTAATTTAATTACAACAAAAAAAAGTACGAAATTTTTTTTGGGACTCAAGATGTCGGTTTACCCGACTGAACTTTCTTACTCTTTTTTTTTTTGATTTTTCGACATAAAACACCATATTAAAAAGAATTTTTTAAATTTTTTCTCAAAAATATTTTATAAATATAATTTTTTTTATTTTTAAGAATTATGTCAACTATCAGGCCCAAAAAATTATGGGTTTTTTCTACAAGTTAAAGGAGATGTTTTTTTGGATTATTATTTCATTTTTCCGCATAAAAGCACCATATTAAAAGCGAAATTTTTTATATATTTCTCAAAAATAATTTATAAGAAGAAATTTTTGTATTTTTTAAGAATTCTGTCAGCTATCTGGCGCAAAACCAAAATTATGGGTTTGGTCTACACGTTAAGCGTTGGCGACTGTTTTTGGAACACCACTACAAATTATATTTGAAATTAACATTTTTAGACATAAAAAAAAATATTTATTTTTTTAAGTTTGTGTGCTTTTATTTTATGTTATTATATTTTTTTTATTTAGAAGTAACAGCACATATATTGTTTTTGAAGAATGAAATTTTAGCATCTGCTCCAATTTATTTTTCTCATTCCAATTAAACTTGCAAATTTTTCTACTTTAACTAAAAATACGAATTTGCCAAATCAATTTTGAATAGTACAAATGCAATTTTCTGCCGACATGGAATTTTTGTATTATTAGGAATTTGATTAACAATCATATGCAAACAGTTTGGTTTAATTTCCCTAATAAACGAATTTTATACAGCTATTTTACAATGTACATTATATATATATATATTTTTGGTCGATTTGCATATACAGCAATTGACTTTGGCGGACTCTCGCGGCGTCAAAAAGAGCGAAACAAAAAATATTGTTATTATTTATCTTATAGTGATTTCGTTTGTGCAAAGAAATGTAAAATTTGTTCTACATATTACACTGAAACCGAATTTTTAGGTTCGTTTGTAAAAATGATGCAGCCGTATGAACGGATTTTGATTTCGTTTGTAAAATTATGACACTCCGCAAATGCGAAAATATCGCATTTTCCACACTCAGCTAAGTCCACGGTGTGGATTGTTGCACCGTCAAAAAGCTAACTACAGAACCAAACCTAATTGAAAGCGTACATTCTTAATGCACTATCAAATGGTTGCGCCATATTGTAGGTATGGTTTTACTCACCGCACGATTTTTGTTCGATTGTTCGCATGCAAAATGCGAAATTAGCAGTGGGTGGGTGCAGGGGGAATTTTAAAAATGTCGCAACATGATGTGGTGATATTATTTTTCAGAAACGAAATCACCATTAGCCCATATAAGCCAATTTGGAGTTATTTTTTGAGTGATACCTACTGTCCGTACCTACGAATGGATTAACAGGATTCCTACTGTCCCCATCACAACTGGAAGTAGTTCTGAATCTATTGGCCCAAAAATGGGCGGGATCGGAACAATGGTCATGGCCCCAACAATAAAATCCAAATTTCGAAATTGTGATATCTTGCACAATTTGTCGGCGAGAGTGCTATAATTTTGGGTATATGTATCTGAGATATCTTGCACAATTTGTGAGCGAGAATGCCGAGATCTGGGGCAACGAAGTGGGCCGGGTCAGCTAGTCTACTTTATAAAAAGTCGGGATAAAAATTAAATTTAAAGTTTGTCATGTAACATATTACTACATTTGAAAAAATACAAATTCATGTTTATACCCTCCACCATAGGATGGGGGGTATATTCATTTTGTCAATCCGATTGTAACACCTCTAAATATTGATCTGGACCCCATAAAATATATACATATGTATTCTTAATCGTCTACAAATTCTAAGACGATTTAGCCATGTCCGTCCGTCTGTTGTAATTACGCTACAATCTATAATACTTGAGTTAGGTGGCTTAAGTATATGTAGAAGGAAACCCTTTGATCTTCAGCTCAGCTCCACAGTAACAGATAAGTGTTATGGCTATAACTTTCGTCTCAGTAGGTACATCTGACCGAAATTGTTTACATCATATAGGAAATTAAAATAATTGATGAAATATGCATAGCATTTAACATACTTATCCAAAAATGTAGTAGTTTTTTCATAGGGTTGTCGAAGAATGAGATGTATTTAAAATTGACTCACTAGTCAGAAATAACATAACCTTGAATTAGTACTTGTTGCAATTTGTAATTAATATTTGCATTTCAAACTGATTGACACAGTCCCTTTTAATCTCCATCACATGACGAAGCGTGCAATAAATTTAATAATATACCCCAGGTAAATTTTGCACCCTTTCGTACGAATATTTACTATTCATTATAAATACAGTCAACTTTTTAATGACATTTTCACTTTATGACACAATCACACAAGCACACACATACACAAACACATGCACATGCTAAGAAGATAATATTCTCTGAGCGTCGTTAGTTACACTATACAAACAATTTGAATTGCATATCGACCTGTCATTTGTCGATCCTTGCTAATGCTTTGCTATCACATTTTATCCTTCTCTCAGGACTAATGCAATTGCAATGTGAAATAATTACATACTCGTGTATACAGACCGACAGACGGACGGACGGATAGACTGCTGTACTTACAAGTTACGATACGATAATGGGTGGAAAAGCGCAAATAAAATGCAATGCAATTCTCGTAACAATGATAATGATAAGGAAATCTGTTAATGTGAAGCGTGTTATCCTGCCTGTTTGTTGAAATTCAATTAAATGATGCAGTTGTGTTGACAATATTCTCCATTTCATGATAGCTTGCTGTGTATGTGTGTCAGTGTGTCTGTGGTACGTATTGGGCTCTTAATTACACAGAGAAAAATTTCTTCACGTTCGATTTTTTTTCCTAAATAGTAGATGAATAAATAATTTTACGTAATGGTCATGTCATTTGGCCACCAGTTGATTTAACCCCCATTGGATTATCTTTGTCACATGTATTTTCTAGATTTCTGTGGTGACAACAACCGCATAACTCGCAAATCATTTTTACGAGAAACATTAATTTTATAATAAAAGTCTATTCCAATAACTTAACAAGCTATGGTTGTTATCGGATCACTGGGCTTGCTCCTCTTCAACGAAGAATATGTTTATTCACATGTCTGAGCGTTTTTCTACCTAATGCCTGCTCAAACGAAAAGTGGGTGGGATCGGACAAATGAGCATTGCTCCTCCCACATTAACTAAATATTTACATTTTATTTCGTAAACCTGATTTCACCATAATAAAAAATAGACCAAGCTAAAATGCATTGGCACATCCATAGTATATTTGATTGGATAACTGTTTTATTAAATATAGTTTTTATTTTTGTTTTGCAAATTCACATCCTATATTCTCCGTGTATTCGTAGGAAGAGCAACGCATTGGGTAGTCGGTGTATACACATAAGTAGTATATGTATGTGTGCGTGTGTGCACATGCGGATATTTACATGCTTATATACATATGTACACATGTTGATATTCCAATGATAGCACAAATATACATCGTACAGTGAGTCAAAGAATTGTTCGTATTGGAAAATTATTTTGCTCTGGATATATGAGCCATAACAGAGTGCACAAAACGTGTTTATCGTGTAAAGAACGAACTTCTAAAAGCCAATGTAACCAAATCTCGGGAGGGGATTCCATATTTGGATTAAATTTTTACCGCTTTTATTTAAATTTATACATTTGTTCTGAAATTCCTGCAAGGAACATAGGGCCATTACAAAGTCATTCCAAACAATTCTAAGACTAGCCAATTGTTCTATTTCAGCCCAGCTACGTCCGGTCATGGAATCTCTTTTTCGAGCTGCTTTCTCCATGTATGTGAATGTCTGCCAGCACGTCTCTGGCCTTGAGGGTTCCAGTCTAGGGCAGTTCTGGTGAATAATGAAGATCATTCATTATTAAGTTAAATAATTTTTTAAAAATTCAGATACGCATTCTATTATAACGGGTTTTCCAATAGGGATGATTTGATTTTGAAGTGACGTTTCGGCCATTTGTAATATGTCATGATCTATCATTGGTTTTTCATTGTATTCAGTAGTGTTTACAATTTCATCATGGAGAGATATACGCAAGAACAACGTTTACAAATTATTCAGTTTTATTATCAAAATAATCGTTCTTCAATTGCAACTTTTCGTGCGCTAAGTCAATTTTTTTTAAATAAAAAAAAAACACTTTCAAGTAGACCTACGACCGATCCGACGTACCGTTAAGGAGCTAGAGCAAAAATATACTTTCCGTTCATATTTGAAAATGATGCCAAGTCAATTTTTTTCCATTTCCATTTGCCATTGACCGATTGTGGCTGCGTGCCACACAGCAAATGAAACAATTGAATTGTTGCGAGAAAAAAATTTGGAGATTCGATTATTTCAAGAAATTGTGATATTGAATGGTCTCCAAGAAGTTGTGATTTAAAACCATTAGATTATTTCTTGTGGGGTTATTTGAAGTCATTGGTCTTTCGAAATAAACCAGACTTTCTTCAAGCTTTACAAGTCAATATTGAACGTGCCATTCAGGACATACGAAAACTGGGTTCATCGAATTCGTTCGAAGTTGAGGAGGTCATTTGAACTTTTATTTAGGACTTAATTATATCGATTGTACTTAACATTAAATAAAAACTTTTGAATTTCCTTAACTATAAGTGTGTTTTTTTTTTCAAAGAAATCACATCACTCTTATTGAAAACCCCTGTAATTATACCGATCAAATGATTATACCAATGAAGTTAGAATCACTTTCTGGGTCGATTTATCTATGGCCGTCCGACGAAGAGTGGGAGGAATTAAACAAAAGGGAACTACATAATTCGGCCCCCTATAGAATACATGGGCGGAGACTTAGACTTAGAATCACTTTTTCGTCGATTTAGCCATGTCTGTCTGTCTGTCTGTCCATGTATTCTTGTAATCGAAGTGCAGGTCGTATTTTTGGTCCGATTGTGATGAAATTTTTTTGGTCCAAGGACGATCGACATTGAAATTGGTCAAAATCGGTCAAGATTTAGATATAACCCCCATATAAATGTTACCCCCGATTTGATATGTAAGCGCTGTAGAAACCATATTTTACATCCGATCTGTAACAAATTCGGCAGAGAGTTTTCCTATTACGTTAATGAACACTACCAAATTCGGAGAAAATCCGTTCAGATTTAGATATAGCCCATATATATATATTTCACCCGATTTGACATGTAAGCGACGTAGAACCCGTGTTTTACATCCGATCAGTATGAAATTTAACAGAGAGAGTTTTCATATTAAATGTATGAACACTACAAAATTCAGGGAAAATCGCAGCAGATTTAAACATAGTCCCAAAATATATATGTGCGAAATTCGACAGAGAGTGTTTTCTTATTACGCTAATGAACACTACCAAATTGGGAGAAAATCCGTTCAGATTTAGATATATCCCCCATATATATTTATTTATTTATATGAATTACAATACAAAGTAAATTTATATTCTAATTTTAAGGTCCAGGGAAAGGCCGGGTTACAAAGACCATATGGCTAAATGTTTGCAGCGACAGACCAGAGCCTCTGGTGGGAATCGAACCCACGACCCCCAAACTCATAGGCGAGTACGCTACCAACTCGCCTACTGGGGCGCTCATCCCCCATATATATGTTTCACCCGATGCAACAAAGTAAAGCGCTATATTTTTTTATTTTTTTTTTTTTAATTTTATTTTTCAAAAGCAAAAAATTTCGGAAATAACATAACATTTTAGAAACAGTTTAGATTTGTTCGAATTGGCCACCTTTGGCACGTATTATGGCCTTCAAACGGCCGACAAAGCCATCACACGCTGCACGAAAGTGGCTCTGCGGTATTTTGGCCCATTCCCGGCGAAGCGCCGTCTTGAGATGATCGATACTTCGGTATTTTTTAGTGCGAACCTTACTCTCTAAAATGCCCCAGGCGCAAAAGTCCAACGGATTGAGATCCGAAGATCTTGGTGGCCATTGTGCGGTAGAAATGAAACGAGGAACCTCCTTTTTAAGCCATTCTTGGCTGACGTGCTGAGTGCGATGGTGCAGAGTCCTGTTGGAATGTCCATGGTCTGCGGCCGAAATTTTTGCCTGCCCAGGGCTTCAATACTGTCTTTTGAAGCCATTCTTTTAAGCCATTCTTGGCTGACGTGCTAAGTGCGATGGTGCAGAGTCCTGTTGGAATGTCCATGGTCTGCGGCCGAAATTTCTGCCTGCCCAGGGCTTCAATACTGTCTTTAGGACATTTTCCCGATAATATTCGGCATTTATTTTGACCCCATGGTCGATTAATACGAGCGGGGAGCGACCATCGGCCGTTACGGCGGCCCACACCATTACCATCGGCGGCGCTTGAGTTCTGGTGGCCAATCGAAGGTGTAAATTTTCAGCTGACCTCTTTGGCAAGTAAACCCGATCATTTTGTTTGTTCACAAACTGCTCAATTTGGAATGGCTTCTCATCGGAGAAAACCAAATTCGGTAACTGGCCACTTTCGTGCAAGCGAAGCAACTCCTTGGCTCTTTCCAGTCTAACTTTTTTTGTGCATCGGTGATCTCTTGCACTTTTTGGAACTTCAATGGCTTTAGTCCAAGCTCATTTTTTAATATGTGTTGTATCCGTTCTCGCGATATGTTCAGCTCACGAGCAATTTGTCTACCATTGCGGCGTGGATTTTGATCAAATCTGGCCTTCACTTTTCGGATAATTTCTGGTGTTGTTACCGTTTTTTTCGTCCACTTTTTGGACGCGATGCAACACTGCCAGTATCACGGTAACGAGCAATGGTACGAGAAACAAAAGATTTATTCACATTTAAATGCTGGAGGGCTCTAACGATAGCCACTTGTGTTTTTCCACCCAAATATAAAGCAATCACTATCACGCTTGAATTCCAACACGAATAACTTTTTTTCTGAATGCAATAGATCAAAATGCTTTTGTAAGCTTGTAAACAATAAAATGAACTGTCACTGAAATAAATCTGTCAGCTATCAGACTAGCGGTTTAGAAATTATAGCAACCTGAAGTTGGTTGCAATAAATATCAGCCACGCTGTATATGGGAGCCATATCTAAATCTGAACCGAGTTTCCTTAAATTTGGTATTATCTCTAAGTGTATCAAGAGACTTCTTTGTGCCAATATCTATTCAGATCGGTTATAAAATTTTGCATACACATTGTATATATGTTAAATCGGGGGTAAATATGTATGGGAGCTATATGTAAACCTTAACCGATTATGACCAATTTTAATATGGACCGTCCTTGGGTCAAAAAAGAGCATTGTGCTAATTTTCATCACAATCGGACTATTAATGCGACCTGCACTTTGATTACAACGATTAATCAAAAGACGGACGGACATGCTTAAATCGACTAAGGAAGCGATTCTAAGTCGATCGGTATATAAACGATGGGTATATCTCTTCTCCTTTTAGGTATTTGTTTATGCTTATTTGGCCCTACAAAATTCTTCATCTTACTTACCTTCTTATTTCCCGCTACTATAAAATTAAATCGTTTGAATGAATTAAGCAAAAACAAACTTTTATGCTTTTGGGGTAACGGTCGTTACAGTCGATAAGGTTGTTTTTGAACTATTAAAAAAAACATTAAATTTTAACTTGTCGCCTTTAAAATTGTTGCTAAGCATGAAGAAAAATGTCAGCTTTCAGCTTGCTTTTGTTTTGTTAGTAAACTACCGTTAGAACAGTGTTTCCATAGGGCTTTCGGAAAACGAAAGATACATTTATTTTGTGTAATATTAGTGTAAAAATAAATTAAAAATAATAATTTAGTTTTTGAGCTGTAAGGGATCATTTTATGTGGAAACACCCATATGTAGTACTTTGGAGATATAGAGGAAATTATAAAAAGAAAGTAAACAATATGTACAAGGTGGCGCAAAAGTAATCCTCCTATCAGAAAATGCTATAAATTTTGCGATTGGCCCCTAATGCCTAATGTTGACATTTGTGTAGTAAACACATGCGAAATACACGTTAATAAACAATGTACGCTACACTGCTCCAGAACGCGGAATATTGCTGACTATTTATTTGACCAATACTCGGTCGGTGACTTTGGCACAAAAATTATCGAAAGGTTACTTTTGCGCCACCTGTTATATTTGTCTTAAATACACATGCGAAATACACGTTAATAAACAATGTACGCTACACTGCTCCAGAACGCGGAATATTGCTGACTATTTATTTGACCAATACTCGGTCAGTGACTTTGGCACAAAAATTATCGAAAGGTTACTTTTGCGCCACCTGTTATATTTGAAGAATGTTTCGCGAAAACAATGGATCACAAATATCTGTCTTAACGTCTCTATTTTTGGAAATCGCGATTTATCGCGATAACTAGAGACAATTTAAAGAAACTATCGACTAAGAACTGTATTATCTTATATATCCCAATCGCATAAGAATTCTGTGCCGCAGTACAAACAAAATTTTGTTGAGATGTAGGGTATTATATATTCGGCGAAATATTGATTTTTTGCAGTTTTCACACAACTGTTAGTACCTCCTACATTAAAGCACAATTTTTTACAAAAAGTTAACAGCATACAACTTTTCTACTAGCGCACAAAATATTTGAAATTTTGTTCAATGTCTTGCTTTTACAGGATCTACTGTCTCGTGAAAAATGTGCCGTTTAGAACCTCCAACACAAAATGGCCAAATCATACTGAAATTGAATAGCTCATAACTTTCAGACCACCGCACATAAATATTTTAGGTTGCAATGTCTTTCACTAATTCTGGTACAAACATCTAAATGTCCCCATATTCTGCATTTTAGACAACTTTTTCAATCACCGAACAAAATGTTTCCACATTTGAGCTCCCACACATATAGTACCATATTCGTATTACTTATAAAGTGAATGAATATCTAGTCGATTTACCTGACGAAATTTTTTTAAATAATTTATGTATACCATAAGTAGGTAGATAAATACACCCATACATATGTACAAAGTATAATGGTAGATTCTTCCAGAGATAAAATAGTAATGGGATTGTAAAAAGCGGGCACAAATTGTAAAAAGGAGAAAACTATTCAAAAACACGGCAGAATACCTTTGTAGATAATATTATTACTAGATTATTTGAATTATTAATTAAACGACAATATTCAATGGTTAACAAAATAAACACTCGAACGAAATCTATATTATTATAAAAGGACTACATTCAAAAGTTCACAAGTACAAATTTATTGCTTCGACCCACTGTAATTATATCGTACATAAATAAATGACAAATTAAACATTTGTATCGTAGAATTGTATCGATTTAATATTTACTTAAGCAAATTGAAATTTCATAGAGTTATAACGGAATGTCAATGGAATAAGTGTCTATATAATTGTATGTGCGCCTGTGGCCTGATGTTGATAGCGATATAGTTGCTAATGCCAGTACCCATTTCTCATACGAGTATGAAGTGCTGAAAGTGGCATAAGAAATATGCAAATGCTTGCCTTACTCAAACCCCTCCCCCCACTCCATTCGCGAATTTATTTATATTAACATTTGTAGGGATATTGTTTCAGCCGTGGCGAAATTAAATGTAAGAGAAATAATAATAATGCAATAGTACAAATAGCTTATGGCAAAATACAAATATTTCCACGAAATAACTAAACTGAGCATAGGAAAATTACAACTTTACTCGTACAATGTGTAAACATTTTCGGATTACTGAGAAAATATAAAACGATTGCAATTAAATATGAGCATTTCTAGCGAATTCAATTTGCACATAATTAAAAAGTGACACTTTTTTGTGGGAACGAATACACGCTAATATTAGCATTAAATTGTTGACAGTCAAAAAAACCGTTAATATTACATTTTCTTACTCAAGCATAAAAATTAAATTTTATTTATGAACATTTCCCGTTAATTTGTGGGTAATTAAGATGACATAGGGTATTATGACTTTGAACATTTGCTCGTTATGCACAAAAGATATGTACGAGTACACGGAGGAAAATCGCCATTTTTGATATGTTTGAATTCGAAGAAAATATACTTAAAACCTAAATTTTTAAATATTATATATTTTTGAAAAAATATATTTTATTTGAAAATCAAGAAATTTTGTTTGGAACGCATTTATTAATATATTACAACAAAATATATTTGCGAACTTACTGTCACAAATAAAATATGTGTTTACAAACAAACAAAGATATTGTTTAAGAATTTATCCAAATAAATTATATTCAAAACAATTTTAAAACATTGTTGACTTTGGCAATTTTTAATTTTATTTTTTCCCAGATTTTGTGTTATACTTTATAGGTAAAAATGTCGTAATCAGCATTTACTTTTGTTTTACAGCACTAATTTTTAAATAGTCAAATTGTCAATCCAATGCTATTTGTCGTTACCCAAGATTATACGATTTAAATTTTTATATAATTTTTTAAACATATAAAATTCTTAAAAATTAAACCTCAATTTTTTTTAAAAAAAACTGAAAACTTTCCTTTAAATTAAGGCATAAAAACATTGCCAAAATACTTACATGCAAATTAATCATTGTTTTGAAATATTATTTCCAAATAAAAAAATATTAGGATGAAAATATTATTTTTTTTTTAGAACAACATCCTCACAAACATATTATATTTGTGAGTGTCAAATATTATATATTTGGAGTGTACCCTAAATATATGTATGTTTCCAGCAGAATATGTTTCGAACAATATGCTACGGAGGCGATTTTTTTCAGCGTGTATATAATAGTTAATTATACCAATCAACATAGAATCGCTTTTTTTAGTCCCAAAAATTAACATTTTTAAAATTATTATCCGTATACATTTGTTGCTGTAAATTTTTTCAAAGTTTACTGCGATTTCACGCTTTTTCGTAAATATTTTAGGTAATTAAATGAAATTTTATCAATTTCAATTATAAATATCCTAATCTATGTCAACATGCATAAAAATTGGGAAAATGTTTTCTGTATGTCCGTTATAGATTTTGAAATTATCCAACCGATGTGTCCCAAACCGGTTTCATTTGAAAAGAAATTTTCCAGGGATGGTTTTAGACCAACAAAAGTGGGCGTGGCGCCGCCCATTCGATATATATAAATAAAACATCTACACACAAATATATCAAAAATATTTGTAACGGCAATTTATCCTTTTTTTGAAAGCTTATTGGTCACAGACGGTTGATAAAAAAAATAAAATGGGCAGGGCAAAAATGTGCGTGGAATTATTTAAAATTTGATTTTTTATCTATATATTCTAATAATCGACTGAAGTAATCGTTGTAAAAAGGATATTGACAATGGGTGTTTTGTGGCTCCCGAAACAGATCTGTCTATCCAACCATTACAACCACCCCCAATACATGTCACTTACTTCAACTTTAATTTTTAACAAAGTTGTTGTCATATACTGAAAACAACAAAAACGATCTTAAGCCTAAGTGCAAAAACAAAATTCGAATATCTCAAAAAATTTTGATCGTACAAGAACGAAATTTAGAAAAACACATTAGTAGATGTACAGGGTTGCCCATATTCGACGGACCCATGTTTTTTTAAAAAAAATCAAAGAAAAAAATAAAAATTTGGCGGTTGGCAATCTTAATCATTTAATTTGTTCCAAGTAAATTTTTTTACATCAATTTTTGAATATGATATCTCTCAAATGGCCGCCTCTGGCGTTGATGGCGTATTGTGCCCTTTTTGCAGCATTTTCCATCGTTTTCGCCAACATTTCGGCCGGAATAGCGGCTATTTCTTCACGAATGTTGAGCTCTTCTACGGTCCTTGGCTTGTTAACGTAAACCTTTGACTTCAAATATCCCCACAAGAAGAAGTCAGGCGGCGTCAAATCGGGCGAACGCGGTGGCCAGCCCAAATCACCACTTTTCGACATCAAACGGCCCGGAAACAAATTCTTCAGAAAATCGATTGTTATGCGACTTGTGTGCGGTGGAGCGCCGTCTTGTTGAAACCAGAACTGCCTCATACGCTTTCGACGAATAATTGGCATCACAAAATTGGTCATCATGTCGCGATAACGCTCCTGGTTGATGGTAACAGCATGGCCATTTTCGTTTTGGAAGAAAAACGGCCCAATGACCGTTTTCGCACTAACGCCGCACCAAACTGTGACTTTTTCGTCATGAAGAGGCAATTCTTGAATCTCCTGAGGATTTTCAGTGGCGTAAATACGGCAATTTTGCTTATTTACGGTCCCATTCAATGTGAAATGGGCTTCATCGGACATGATAATTTTGTTTTTTGAGTTTTGCATCAAGTTTTGTCCTATGGAATAGTAGTTATGACAATTTCAACGATAGCGTCTAAGGACTGCATGAGTTGCGGGTGTTAAATATTGACTTTTTTTGGTAAATGGTCCTTTTTCCATCCTTATAACTAATTACCTATTGTATTTAGAAAATTTTGCCCAAGGAGTTCCCGATGGCCTTGTCTTCAATCTTTCTGCAAAAATAAAAAAGACACAAAAATATTTTTTGTGTTTTTTTTTTCGGAAATTATAACCGTATTTTACATTTTTATCGCAAAAAAACATGTCAGGGAAATTTGCCCGGAGTCGGAGCCCGGAGTCCAAAATTATGGTCGACTCCGAGATGGACTGTGCAAAATGTACGATTTATGTGAATTTTTGCACTCAAAAATTTTTGGGAAAACAATTTTGGTACAAAAGAAGGATAAAACATTTTAAGCTTTTAACCGAATATTTTTGTAAGTCCACAATATCTATAAAGTCAACCAAGCTATCGACATTTTATGTAAAATGTTATTAACATTATACCACATGTTAGACCAGAATAAGCTCAGATATAGTAAATATAAATATGAAATAATTACCTTATAAATATAAATCTAAACAGAATTTGTTCAAATTTAACAATATGCGTTCATACATAAATAAACTCTACCCTACTATATTTCAAAATGATTGAATGTGGAATACCATAGCGATACAAGGAAAAATCTAAAAAAAACATCTAGGAGCAATATCGATATGAACCGATTGTGGCCAATTGCAATAGGTTTCCTCCCTGTTATGAACGAGTTCTTATTGCCAAATTTTAGCAGGAAATTTCAACGAACAACATAGGATGGACAGACCGTTGGATATACCGTTCGACTAGTGATTCTGAGTCGATCGGTATATACAAGGTGGCGCAAAAGTAATCCTCCTATCAGAAAATGCTATAAATTTTGCGATTGGCCCCTAATGTTAGTTCTGTTTTGACATTTGTGTAGTAAACACATGCGAAATACACGTTAATAAACAATGTTACGCTACACTGCTCCAGAACGCGGAATATTGCTGACTATTTATTTGACCAATAATCGGTCGGTGACTTTGGCACAGATTTCCTGGCCGTCCAACGCCTACTGGTGAAACACTGCGACGTTTAGCCGCTCGCCTCGAAGAGACTGGCACAACACGAGATGCTGCCAGGCGTGGCAGACCCCGGAGTAGCCGTTCTGCAGAGAATATTGCTGCTGTAGCCGAGGATGTCATGGAAGCGCCGTCGACATCAAACAGACGACGTGCCACGCAAATGGGTATCAGTCGACGGTCTCTACAGCGAATTTTGGTACAAGATTTGAAGATGTTTTCGTACAAAGTCCAGACGGTGCATCAGCTGTTAGCTGCTGACCGCCAATCGCGTCTAACATAACATCGAAAGGTTACTTTTGCGCCAACTGTTATTAGTATTTTGTAGTAGTCTTTTTTAGAAATCTGCCAAAAAATCAAAATTATAACTTCCTGTACCATAGTGTGGTGTAGAGTATAAGAACTAACGAACAAACTGTTTGCCTGAAGCGAACATAATTTCCACAAATTGCGGTATACGGGTATTAAAACAGAGGCAGTGATCGTTGAAAATGTTATAATGTTTCCAATTTGAAATTGTCATGTTAGTCGCAATTGTCATATTAGTCGATAACTAAATAATAAAATTTTATTTAATTACAGTAATTGAATACCTAATGTTTTGAGGTTTTAAACAAAGCTATATCTTATTTTCAATGAAATTAACTCACGTCCTAGTATAAATATAATTTCAGAAATTTATGTTATTTAACTACCGGAGTCGGAGTTGAATCATTTTAAAATTCGACTCCGGGAGTCGGAGTCGAGCAGTTTTGGCTCGACTCCGCAGCCCTGCTAATTTGTTCAGGATAGCTTTACAAAATCCTAAATTAATTACCCCTCATCTTCTTCTAATATCATTTTTCATCTAATTGGCGGTTTCGCAGATATCTTACTATATTGCGAAAAAAAAACAATTTTTTGGGAAAATTTTAATAATTTTTTAATTAAAACCTCTTAAAAACATCGAAAAATCCACAATTTAAGGGAAAAGAACTACGGCGGCAGGCGATTGACTTGAGATTGCTCTTACCTGAAAGTAATTCCTCCTTGTAAATTTGTAATAACTTTCGTTTAAGTAGAAGTAATGACTAGTGGACCGCTGACCAAAAACAACATTGCTGCATCCGAAGAGCTGACTAACCCCAACGAAACGGGTCATACATTGGTTGATGTTGGATTTCAAGGTCGTTTTCTTTTTAACTTGACTATTCAAAATACCTTCCGTCACTTTGAAGGAACTCTTTGATCTTCAGCTCAACTCCACAGTGAGAAAACCATAAAATAACACAATTATTATAATTTTATTATTATTATTTTATTGTAAAGTCTGAGTGGTCAATTTTACCACTCCCGCAAATTATCAAAATAAAATACCAAAGTTATTTTAACATATATATCGATGCCTCCAATCCAAATGCATGCTAAGTCAAAAAAGGCAGTTTTTCAGGAGAGGCGATTAGTACAATTTTAAAATTTTTATGTAATTCCTTTATAATGCAAACCGTACTGACCTGTACTGTTTTGTAGTTTTGTAAATAAGTTTTGATTGGGTTAACTTATTAAAATCAAATGTTGACAGAATATAATTTAGAATATTTAGAATTTAAAAATGATATGACCCTGATCGATAGGTTGGCAACCCTATGCCTGAGTAGAAGTGTGTGAGGATCTCAGCTGATCGTTCCTTTATTTACTCGCTTTTTCGCTGTATTTATACATTTTATTCTATTCGCGGTTGTTGAACTTTGTTTACTAAACTTGGAAAAATTCAAATTTATTGAATTTCTGTCAATAAAACACGTATAATAAAACATATCACAAAGTCAGTCGTGTTGCATAATTGCTTGTCTGTCATTGTGGTTGACAATTATTTTTGCTGCGCCTTTAACTGTTGCTGTTGCCGTTTTGTTGTTTTTTGCTGCTGCTTTTGTTGTTGCTACATAAAATGTGCTAAATGTGTTGTTGCTACATAAATGTGTAAAGGTGCTAAAGCTGTTGAATGCGGTTCTTGTGCAGATCCTATTACAAGGAGCCAAGGAAGTATTGGGTGTAATATCTGTGGCAAGTGGTTTCATGCTTCCTGTGCTAAAGTGTCCGAGAATGACTTGTCGGCGTTGAAGGCTGTTAAAGTCAGTGCCTATATTTGTACGTCTTGTCAGTCTAACCTTACAAAAATTCGTGACAGTGCTGGCGTTGCTGATGACATTCGTAATCTCATCAAGAAGCTCGACTCCTTTATTGACAGCCATAATTCTGACCTTAATACCATGAAGGCTGCTATTGATAACATGAATAGGCAAATGTCCCTATGGCTTTCTGAAATGAGGACTGACATTCATAAATTTAATGAGCGCTTAGCCCATGTCGAATCTGTAGCATCTACTCTGAAAGCAGAAAATAAAGCGTTGAGGGCGGAAAACAACGCGCTACATCGAAGGCTGAATCAAGGCGATTTCCTTATTGATGGTCTTCCTAAAGGATTGGATGACCTTGTGGCTCAAGCAATTGCTGTTGGTGCTTATTATACCCTCACTTTAGTGTGACGAGGGTATATATCATTTGCTACGGAAAAAAGTGTAACACGTCGAAGGAGTGACCAAAGACCCCAAGTATGTTCGGAGGAAATCCGTTTTGGGTCATTTTAAGTCGAATGAGCAATGTCCGTCCGTCTGTCTGTCTGTCTGTCTGTGTGTCTGCTGGCTGGTGCGCACGATAACTCTCGAAAGGAGTAACCGATTGACCTCAAATTTGGTATGTGGTAATATTTTTTCTATCTCCGGCTAAGTTCGAAGATGGGCCATATTGGTCCACTCCTTCTAGTACCTCCCCCACAAAGGGTTAAAATGTTGTGAAATATTGATTCTTTAATAACTGCTATACTACCTATTCGAATCTTTTGAAATTTCACACATAGTATTAGCTTATTAGTCGCTATCAACTCGAGAAAAATGGGCGATGTCGCCACGTCCCTTTTGGTACCTCCCACACAAATGCACCATTTTGCACCAAAAGTTAACAGCTTATAACATTAATAACAGTGTATAAAAATACTTGAAATTTTGTACAGTATTATGCTTTTATATTGCCTACATTCCAGGGAAAAATGGGTGTTGTTGCCACGCCCCTTTTGGTACCTCCCACACAAAGGTACCTTTTTGCACCAAAAGTTAACAGCTTATAACATTAAAACCAGTGTATAAAAATACTTGAAATTATTTACAGTGTAATGTTTTTATAGTGTCTATAGCCCTGTGAAAAATGGGCGTTATTGCCACGCCCCTTTTTGTACCTCCCACACAAAATTCCCAAATCATACCACAATTTAATGTCTCATAACGTTTATACCATAACGTTTATACCATAAATGCTTATAAGTCGGCACAGTGCAATGAATTTAAAGTATCTAATGTTCAGCGAAAAAAAGGTGTATTATATAAACCCCTTCTGGTAACTCCCACACAAATTGACAGAATAATTCGAGTAATATTCAATATTACATTACTCACAAAGTGAGGGTATACCTTAGTCGGTTTACCCGACTGAAACTTTCTTACTTGTTTTAATGTTGAATTAGCCAGATGCGATGTTAACCATGCTTGCTACATCAACAATAGAAGGCAAATTCTCGTTAAGCTGAACAGTGTGCATCATCCGGATGAGATTATGAAGCAATATTTTAAAACTCGCACACTAAGGGTATGTGACATATTGAGAGATCGTGGTGGTGACTTTACTACCCGCGTCTATCTCAATGACCACTACACTCCTGCTGCTGGATATTTGAACACTGTCTGCAACAAACTTCGTCGGATGAACATTATCACTAAATTCAAGATTTTGAATGGTGATAAGGCAAGTGCTAGAATTGTGTTCCCTGATGGTAAAGTGATCGTGAAGGATGTTGCCGAGTGCGATCTGCTTCTCAACGAACAAAATAGAGCTCCTGTCTAACACATGTCATTTATTTTTCATTTCTATTAATTTTTAATTTGTTTTTTTTTTCTCTTTTTGTAAAATCTTGAAACATAGAGTGGCCCGAATATTCCCATTTTTTCCTCGTTGTATCTTGGTTATATCTTATTTTTTTCCTTTTAATTTATTTTTGTATATCTTACGATCAGCTGTGAGTTAGGATATGATCTCAGTAAATATTATATATTAGTAATGAATTGTAGTTTTTGGTTAATTCATTTTTTGCATTTGCAATTCTTCTTATGGTTCCTCTCCATATTAAATTTTTCTGTCTTTGATGTCTTTTAACGGAAATCTTGGTCCAGTAGTACATAGTAATTCTTATTTTAAAACTTCATTGCTACCGTTTCAAAATCAAATGAATGCAGGTCATTTAAATTGTAGAAGCATTAAACCTTCTTCTAAGCTTGATGAACTTAGGTGTTTACTTAAAGATAATATATTTGACATTTTTGCCCTTTCTCAGACTTGGCTTTCACAGCACATTTCTGACGTGCTCTTTCGATTCCAGGCTACAGACTTTGCCGTAATGATCGTCAGATTCCTGGTAGGGGTGGTGGTGTTTGCATCTATATTTCCAATGGATTGTGCTATAAATATGCTTTTAAAGTTTCTGTACCTCATTGTGAGTCTCTATTTGTAGAACTTTGCTTTCGTGAGGTTAAGTTGTTATTTGGTGTAGTCTATTTGCCTTCAGGTAACTTGGATGAATTTGAGAGACAACATAGTGAACTTTTTTCTGAATACTCTCACATTGTTGTTCTTGGTGACTTTAATTGTAATTTGTTCAATGTTTCTAAGGTAAACATGTTTCGATCTATCTGCACCAGGTATAACTTGTCTATTGTTCACAACTCAAAACCTACACATTTTGATTTAGGGCATCGGTCTGCATCGCTGATAGATTTTATGTTGGTCAGTGATATTTCTCTTGTGTGTTATTTTGATCAGGCCCAATGTCCCTCTATTTCTGACCATGCACTTATCTTTGAATCTCTTTCTTTTAGTTACCGTTGTATACAAGATTTCATTGAGTACCGGTATAGTATAAAAATACTGATTGGGAAGGATTGTATTCATTCCTACGTTACTTTGATCCTAATGTTGTCTTTGCCGCCACTGATGTTGATACTAAATGTTCTATTGTTGGCTCTCTCATTAGTAATCTTTTTTCTTTTGTTCCTATAGTTCGAAAAAGTGTTTGTTTTCGTGATAATAACTGGATGAATTCCAGGGATATTCGGTTTGCTAGATCTCTTAGGGATCTATCCTTTTCTGCTTTCCAATCTAACCAATCACAGGAGAATTGGAGAACTTTTTGTAAGTATCGCAATAGAGCGAAAACTGTAATCCGCAGAGCAAAAGCAAGGTATTTTTCTAGAGGTTTTTGGGGACTTGACTCTGCCGGTTTGTGGAAAGTTCTGAGAAGTTCTGGGTGTGTCGGAAACGATTATGCTGTTGTTGATATCGATGTAGACAGTATAAATGACTTTTTTGCAAACGGCACTGCAGCTGAAAATGGTGATACAGACGTTGATTTTAATAACTTTCATGACATAAATTCAGATTTCTCATTCCGTTGTGTAAATGAGATTGAGATTATTGAGGCAATGGGTAAAATTAAAGCTAAGTCTGTGGGTGTAGACGGTATTCCGATATGCTTTGTAAAGTCTATTTTTTCATACATCTCTCATTTGGTTATTGATCTGATAAATTGTATTCTAACAAAATCAACATATCCGCATGGTTGGAAGAATGCCCGAGTTGTTCCTCTACCAAAGTCTGAGGTAGTTCTGGGACCAAATGACCTTAGACCTATATCGATTCTTCCAGCGCTGTCAAAAGTTGTTGAGCATATTATGAAAGATCAAATTCTTCAATATTGTTATAATCTTATTAATGACTCACAATATGCTTTTCGCCGTGGTCATAGCACTACCCACCTGCTCCTCAAACTTACAGATTCTGCTCGTGAGGATATTAATGAAGATAAGTTAAGTGTTCTCGTCTCTCTTGATCTTTCTAAAGCGTTTAATTCTATCAACTATGTTCAACTAATTAGTAAGCTCAAAGATGAGTTCAAATTTTCTAAATCTGCTTGTTTGCTTATTATACCCTACACCACACTGTGGTACAGGGTATTATAACTTTGTGCATTTGTTTGTAACACCCAAAAGAAGAAGAAATAGACCCATCGTTTATTATACCGATCGACTTAGAATCACTTTCTGAGTCGATTTAGCTATGTCCGTCTGTCCGTCTGTCCGTCTGTCCGTCTGTCTGTCTGTCCGTCTGTCTGTCCGTCTGTGCATGTATTCTTGTAATCAAAGTACAGGTCGCAATTATGGTCCGATCTCGACGAAACTTTACACATATCTTTTTTTTTGGCCGAAGGACGATCCCTATTGAATTTGGTTAAAATCGGTTCAGATTTAGATATAGCCCCCATATATATGTTAGCCCCGATTTGACATGTAAGCGCTGTAAAAACTTTATTTTATATCCGACCAGTATGAAATTCGACAGAAGGAGGTCTTTTTACATGAATGAGTATTCAGGGAAGATCGGTTCAGATTTATATTGATTGTTCCTCCTGATTTGGTATCAAACCGCTATAGAAGTTGTATTTTACTTCCGATCATTTAAATTTTCCAGAAAGATGTTTCTCAATTTAGGAACGAATATTGCTTAATTTAGCGATTATCGTTTCAGAATTAGATAATATGTTTCTACCCATTTACCAATTATTCCAAATTATTATGGCAATCACCCTTATCGCATTGTTAGGGAGGTGTAGGGTATTATATAGTCGGCCCCGCCCGATTTTCTGCCTTTCCTTACTGGTTTTTTCTTACTTATGTGCAAGGACTCAATTTGTTGCTTCTAATGGTGTTGAATCTGCTTTGCTTCCCCTTAATTCTGGAGTGCCACAAGGATCTGTGTTGGGCCCACTTTTGTTCATACTTTATGTTAATGACCTTCAGCGATACATTAGCTCTAATATATGCAGAACTTTCGTATTTGCGGATGATATTTTTTTGCTTTTTAGTGGTAGTCATACTTCTTTAGAGGCTTATCAGGGTGACATAAACTCGTGTCTTAATAATCTCTTACATTGGGCGTCCTTGAATTCGTTAAGTGTAAATCCGCATTGGCGCATTATCGGGAAAAGTTTGGGCTAGCCTGCGTAGACTTTATGGTGTTGTATGGGCTAGACTCAGGTGTTGTATGGGCTAGAGGTTTTTTCAGGAACTATTGGTTTACACTTTTTAAGGTTAAAGCGTATCGTTAATACCATTACACGTTTTACGTACAGTGTTCGACAAAGAAATCATATATCTGGCTACGTTAAACGCTTTCTTGGTTGCACTTTTAATAATTTTGTGCTTTACCGTAATTTGTCCATTTTTATAGCGTCATGAAAAGTAGTATGCCTTTACAGTTGGTCCGAATGTTTACATTCTAGCGATCTACTAGAAACCCACAAATTTTTATTCCTAGGATCTGGAAGAATATCTATGCTAGATCGTTTTTGGTCAGAATAGCACGATGTTGGAATCGGTTGCCTCACGAATTACGTATTTTCTCGCACTCTAATAATGTATTTCGTTTAAAACTGATTGATTTTCTTAGTTCACAATATCGATAATAACGTAAATAATTTCAAATAGTTATATTTATAGTTGTCGTTGTAGTAATAAGACGTTTGTATTTATACTTAACAACTATTTATTTCTATTTATTACTATTAAAACTAGTTCACAAAATCTTATGAAGTATTACTAGAAATGCTACCGCTGACGGCGAAAACTTCTCGTGGAATCAGCTGTTGTTTTCTCCTCCTCTGGTTCGTTACAACCTTGCCAGATTGTTTGTCATTCGAACACGACGGTCTTGGTGCTGCCACAGCCACTCCCTCTCCAGTGACCAAGTCAGGATCCGATACCCGATCAGCTTGGAACGATATTCTCCTAGTTGGTGTGTTCCGCACAATTGGAAGTTCGGTGGACTGTGTACTCTGAGTTGATGTTGATGAGTCTTGAGAGAATGTCTGAGGACTCGGTAGAGGTGTTGCTGTTGTTTGAGGACTCGGTAGAGGTGTTTGTGTTGTTTGAGGATGTTCAGGCTCAGTATTATTGATGATGAAAGCTGGCTTGAGTCGATCTACCGATATGTTCACGTCCTTGTTCCTAATTCGTATCGTATATAACCGATCTGAAATTCGTTGAACTATCTCAAACGGTCCAGTGTAAGGTGGTTCAAGTGGTCCTCGTACTGCGTCCGTCCGAAGAAAAACGTGAGTGCAATCATCGAGGTTCTTGAAAATAAACATTTTGTTTTTGTTGTGGTGAGACACTGGAATTGGTCGCAGGAAGTTGAAGTATTCACGAAGTTTCCTTAAAAATTCAGATGAATTGGCAGGAATTTCTGATTCGGTGAAGAATTCTTGAGGTAACCGTAAGTGCCCACCATAAAGAAGATCCGAAGGCGAAGCTTGAAGATCCTCTTTGACAGCTGTCCTTAATCCGAACAAAACAGTTGGAAGTATATCGACCCATGATACTTGTGAATGACACATTAAAGCTGCTTTGAAAGATCTGTGCCATCTCTCAATCATTCCATTCGATTGTGGATGATAAGCAGTTGTTCGAGTACGTTTCGAACCTATTAAATTCGCTAGGGCCTTGAATAACGCGGACTCGAATTGTGTGCCCTGGTCTGTCGTAATTGTCTTAGGACAACCAAAGCGTGAAATCCAGTTGGACCAAAATGCAGTCGCTACCGTCTGGGCCGACATGTCCTTCAGAGGAACAGCTTCAGGCCATCGTGAAAATCGATCGATCATGGTGAGACAATATCTATAACCCTGTACTAACGGCATTATCACGATGTCCAAATGAACATGATCGAAACGATTGTCTGGGACATCTATCTTGTCTGGAGTAAGGCGGTTGTGTCTGGTTATTTTTGCTCTTTGGCACGATATGCAATTCCGAGAACAATTTAGGATTTGTTTCTTCATTCCAGGCCATACGTATTTCTCACGTATCTGTTGAAGACTCGCACGGCCGCCAGGATGTGAAAGATTATGAATTGAATTGAAGATTTGTCGACGTAGTGACTCAGGAACATACATTCGAACATATCCTGTGGATACGTCACAGTATACTGATGTCGTATCAAAATGTACTATTTGAAGTTTTAAAGAATTTGCGCCATCCAAAATAGTTTTCAACTCTTCGTCCATCTCTTGAGCTGATTGCAGTTCCATTAGAGTGACTGATGTTGGCATTGAAATTGCGTTAAGGCGGGACAGTGCATCCGCCACTGCGTTTTCAGAACCGGACAAGTACAAAATTTCTGTCGTGAATTGCGAAATGAAATCAAGGTGCCTCAATTGTCGAGGCGAGGCTTTTTCTGGTTTTTGCGAAAATGCATAGACGAGCGGTTTGTAATCGGTCCGAACTATGAAATGTCTTGCCTCCAGCAAATGACGAACATATCTTATAGCCTCGTAGATAGCAAGCAACTCTCTGTCATATGTGCTATAATTTCTCTCTGCCGCAGATAATTTTCGAGAGAAAAATCCGAGTGGCTGCCAAATTCCATTTTCTTTTTGTTCCAATACAGCTCCAATGGCAATGTCCGATGCGTCGGTTGTAAGGGCCAAATCTGAATTGGGTGCTGGATGAGCTAGCATGGTTGCTTCACGAAGGCTGCGTTTGCAAGATGCAAAAGCATTTTCAGCTTCAAGTGTCCAAGGAACCTTCCTCTTATCATTTTTCTTGGAATCCTTAAGGAATTCATTGAGTGGTGCCTGTAGCTGAGCGGCATGTGGGATGCAACGACGATAAAAATTGACGACACCGAGGAATCTGCGAAGCTCGCAAATAGTTTCAGGTTTGGTGTAATTTTCAATAGCGGCAATACGATCTGTCGGAGGTGTACAACCATTGCCGTTGATGATGTAACCAAGAAACTGTACTTCAGATTGTCCAAATTTACATTTATTGACGTTGATTGTTAGACCGAATTGTCGAAGGCGGTCAAAAATCTGCCGTAAATGTATTTGGTGTTCTTCAATAGACTCAGATATAACAATCATGTCATCAATATAACAATAAACAAAATCAACACCTCTCAAAACGGAGTCCATATGGCATATATAAAAATTCCACAAGTCCAAAAGGGGTGCACACTGCTGTCTTTTGGATGTCTTCTGCAGCCATTGGTATTTGGTAATAAGCCTTAACAAGGTCGAGTGTAGAAAAAACTGACTTACCATATAATTTCTCACAAAAATCGTTGATGTTGGCAATTGGGTATCGGTCAGGTACAGTTTTGGAACTCAGCTTTCGGTAATCCCCACACGCTCGCCAACCACCATCTTTTTTCGACACCATATGAAGCGGGCTAGCCCACGGACTTTTGGAGGGACGACATATACCATTGTCCAATAGGAAGTCAATTTCCGCTTTAGCAGCTGCAAGTTTCTCTCCAGAAAGTCTTCGGGGACGATCTGCAACGGGGTTTCCGATTGTTTCGATGTTATGAACAATAATTGCATCACTCGTTGATTTACGCGTCAAAGTAGTAGTTGTGATGTCAATAAACTCCTTCAGTAATTCATGGAAGGGACCTGTCGAAGGCGATAATGTTGAAATACTAAAATCTTTGGTTTTACGAATTTCACCACGGCTTGTTAAATTTGTCGTATTATCGATGAGGCATTTCCGTTTTAAATCAATCATCAAATTGTAATGAATTAGAAAGTCTGCCCCCAAAATGGGCGACTGAACATCGGCAATGGTAAACAACCACTTGAGTTCACGACGTAGACCTAGGTCTAATTTAAGAACACAATTACCATAAGTTTGTATTTCACTGCTGTTTGCAGCAAGAAGTCTCATGCCGGACGGCTTTAGAGTTGTTCTGATTAAGGATGGGGGTACAACTGACACCACTGATCCGGAATCAATTAAAAATCGAGACTTTGTACATGTGTCGTAGATATGTAGACGATTCTCCTTTACTGGGTTGTCATTGCCGCTATCGCCAGCCGTGTTAACTGACGACAGCCCTATTAATCTTCTCGAACTAGTGTTGTAGCGTAGACAATTCGGTTTACAATATTTGGCAGAATCTCCAAACTTTTGATGATACCTGCAAAGCAATTTGTTGTTAGAAGGTCTATTATTTGAACGTGAATGACTGTGAGATCTGGATCGATGATGACCGTATCTGCTTTTATTGCTCGCTTGAAAGGTGTCCACTTTAGCAGAAAGATCCGTTAAAGTCTTGCAAATATCAGCTAAAGACACAGGCGAATTAATTGCGTCAATCGAAATGTTGGTATCAGAATGTGGTGGCGCCTCGGAGACAGCACACACAGTATTTCCTATAGCATCCAACATTTTTTCTGCGTTTTTAGCTAGTTTGTCTAAATCCTCCTCTTCCCACACAGTTAATAGAGGGCGAATCGAATCTGGCATTTGCCAGAGAAATAGTGTACGAATAATCGTTTCATTTCCTTTACCAGGTGCCAAACGTCTCATGTGGGATAGCATTTCCGACGGCTTCATACCTGTTGTCTCACCACCTTGCAATAAACGTCGCAATTTAGACTCGGAAGACTCAGAAAATTTCGAAATAAGTCTCTCCTTCAATGTAGAATATTTGTCGTCATACGGCGGATTTGTTATGAGGTCTTCAACCGACAAGAGTATGTCGTCTTCAAGGCGCACAGAAACAACATCAAATTTGCCCGCATCCGTTGTAACACCACAGAGAGAAAATGAACGTTCAACCTGAGCAAAAAATAATTCCGGATTTAGTCTGTTGAATTTCGGTATATGCACTTTATGCAGGTTCGATCGCTGTCCTTCATATGCGTTCACTGATGACTGTCGAAGAGAGTGTACTTCACGTTGTAGCGCCTCTATTTGCTGAATTAAATTTTCCATTTCCGACATGTTTATACTACTACTGTCGAAAAATTCCATATTTTCACCACGGAGCGATTCGTCGTTGTAATTAGAGTATTCTCGTTGCCTCAAGTTGTGTCTGGAATGCATAAGCAAAAACGTTGACTATTTTGGCAAATTATGCATGAAAAAAACGTTGAAAATTTTAAAAGCGCTGCTGCTGCTCTGCTATCAAATTTTTTCGCTGCTCTGCTTCCAAGAAGTTTTTGTAGCAATGTAAAAAATACCACTTCAGATTGTGCGTGAAAAGCGGGGTCACCAAAATAGTTGTCGTTGTAGTAATAAGACGTTTGTATTTATACTTAACAACTATTTATTTCTATTTATTACTATTAAAACTAGTTCACAAAATCTTACGAAGTATTACTAGAAATGCTACCGCTGACGGCGAAAACTTCTCGTGGAATCAGCTGTTGTTTTCTCCTCCTCTGGTTCGTTACAACCTTGCCAGATTGTTTGTCATTCGAACACGACGGTCTTGGTGCTGCCACATATTTTTTATAATACACATTTTTCCGTAAATAATTTAAATGCTTCAGAACGTCAATATTTAATATTTCTGAATCGTCCCTCTTCATTAATAACTACTACTGTTTTAAACTTTAAGTGCAAATAATTATCTTTTTGTCTTTTCATCTAATGTTTGCTGTTGTATTTTGAATTACTATGGACTTGGACTTTTTTCTGTTTGTTTTAATGTATTTTATTTTATGGCTGGGGAGCCAAAAGATTGGTTGCTTTTACACAAATTGTAGTTTTAGTTAAGTGAATTTAATTTATTTATAAGTTAAGTTTATAGCTCAGGTTATTTTGAACAATGTAATATAATTAATTGGCCTTATTGGCTTCATATTACTGTAATGGATTAAATAAATAAATAAACCTGCCAAGTAGACTTAGCATCTTTTGGAATGGTAGTATCGATATTTAAATACAAACAAATTCTACCTATATCCGTCAGGGCATAAAAATGACCCCAAATAAATTCGATATGCTGAGTCAGATGAAATTAATCTTTCTCACATCATATTAAAGAACAAAATTTGCTGGAAATCTGTTCAATTGAAACTGCTCCTATTTGAGAAAGATATGTATTTCAGTTTATGTGATACACAGAACTGTTAAATGTCAAAAATCATTTGACAATAGGCTCATTATCGTATATATGCAATAAATACCATAAGAGAAATAAACACGAATTCTGCGAAATCTATATGAAACATCATTGGTCTTTTACACATTCATATCTGCGTTTATTGCCATTCCCTGTAATCTAGTAAATCGTAAATGAGTTCGCTCATGGCGAATTGCACATATTTGTGTTTTCAAATTACATCTATATTTGATGCTGTGAATTGCTTATTGTCTCAATTTGTGAATTGTACGCAGTGTTCCAAAACAGGGACGCAGGTGGAAATTTAAATTCTGTAAAAATAAAAAAACTACAGCAAAAGTCAAATAAAACAAGTACATTTATTTGACTTGTATGGCCAGGATGAACAATGGCAGACAAGCGATTGAGACAAACCCTGACCTACTTGTAGAGCAAGAATTTGAGTTTTTAACATTTAAATTGGGGCCATCTGTACTAATCTGGGGTGGAGAGGGACTCAAATTGGGCCACCTCGAGCATAAAAAATTTTTAAATGCGTCTTAATACATACTTACAAATAACAAATAAAATTAATTAAAATATATTAATTCTTAAATATTTTAAGGTTTTAATGTTAAACCAATTCACACGCTGCGACTTGTCCCTGCGACATGAGGCTTGAGGCACGAATTTGTAGACAAATGGTGTAGAAAAGCTTGAGGGGTAGAAAAAGTTGAATGAAATGAAAATTTGAGGGACAAATTGTTATTTCCCTTTATGAGTGAATGAATACGAAAAACAATTATAAAACAAGTAAGAAAGTTCAGTCGGGTAAACCGACTTATGGATTCCCTCACCTTGAGTCCCAAAAATATTAGTAAATTTATTTATTTTTTGTTTTAATTAAATTATTATCAATTTAAATTGCACTTAATAACATTAAAGTATGTACTTTTGGTGTCAAATGGTCCATTTGTGTGGGGGGTACCAAAAGGGGCGGCCAATTTTCTCTAGACTCTAGGTACTATAAAAGCATTGCACGGTACGAAATTTCAAGTATTTATATGCACTGGTATTAATGTTATAAGCTGGTAGCTTTTGGTACAAAATGGTCCATTTGTGTGGCATGTACCAAAAGGGGCGTGCCAATTACGGCCACTTTCTCTAGACTCTAGGTACTATAAAAGCATTGTATTGTACGAAATTTCAAGTATTTGTATGCACTGGTATTAAAGTTATAAGCTGGTAACTTTTGGTACCAAAAGGAGCGTGGCAATAATGCCCATTTTTCACTGTATTGTAGGTACTATTAAACCATTACACAGTACAAAATGTCAAGTCTTTGTATGGTAATAAAGTTATAAGCTATTAACTTTTGGTTCAAAATTGTTCATTTGTGTGGGAGGTACCAGAAGGAGTGTGGCAACTTCGCCCATTTGTCTCGAGGTAATAGTGACTAATAAACTAATACTATGTGTAGAATTTCAGAGGATTCAAATAAGTAGTATAGAAGTTATTAAATAATCAATATTTTACTAATTGTTAACACTTTCTGGGGGAGCTAATAGAAGGAGTGGACCAATATAGCCCATCTTCGAACTTAGCCGGAGATAGAAGAAAATATTACCACATACCAAATATGAAGTCAATCGGTTACTCCTTTCGATAGTTATCGTGCGCACCAGCCAGCAGACAGACAGACGGAAGGACGGACATTGCTCATTCGACTTAAAATTACCCAAAACGGATATTCGCCGAACAAACTTAGGGTCTTAGGTCACTCCTTCGATGTGTTACACTTTTGGCTCGTAGCAAATGATATATACCCTCCTCTTTAAGGTGAGGGGATACAAATAAATGTGAATGAAAGAATACGAAATATAAAATAGTTCCCTGATTGCTGAAAGTAAAAAGTGATCTTATAAACGACCATGGCTTTAAGTAGGGACTCGAAAAAATTGAAAAAAGTTGCAGGAACAAGTCTCAGCGTGTAAATTGGCTCATCCTAGCTTTGAGTTTGGAGAAATTTTGTTTTAAAATGTAAAAAAAAATATTTTGGAAAAGCATGCCAATGACAATTCGATACCAGTGACAATTCGAAACCTTCATTCCAAAATATGCTTAGCGCAAAATTATAGTTTTCAGGACAAGCTATCAAAGTTTTATGAAATTTTTAAATTTGTATGGCATTTTTTTATAAAGCAAACCGAACGACCTATACTGCTTTGTGAAAAACTTTTGATGGGGTTGACTGATAAACACCAAATGTTGACTGAATATAATTTGGAATATTTAGACTTTAAAACTTAAATGATAATGAAAACATGATAAGACTTGGCTTTGTTTTCCACAATAAATAAAAAAAAATATTTGTTTATGAAAATTTTACTTTAACTTTGCTATTTTATTTTTATAATTTCCGGGAGTGGTAAAGTTGGTAGATTTGCCGCTCAGACAAAATAATAAAACAAGTAAAAAAGTTCAGTCGGGTACGAATGGTACCTCCGCATACCAAATTTTAAGTCAATTGGTTAATCCTTTCGAGAGCTATCGTGCGCACCAGCCAGCAGACAGACAGACAGAAGGACGGACGGACGGAGAGTGCTTAAATGGCTTAAATTTTATTTTATTTATTCCTGAGAGGAACATAGGGCCACAAATACATTGTAACAATTTTGGCCCGCAGCAAATGATTTATACCCTCATCACACTAATGTGAGTGTATAAAAATTGGTAAATTGCGTCTGTTGCGCCAATCAGACGAACTACGATCGTCATAGGTCCATGTTTTTATATAGCCTTCATACAAAGACCCAGGTTATTTCGTTCCTTAATTTTTTGTACATTTTATACAATTTCTCAATCCTCAAAAAATATACGAAAATTCCCACCAACGGAATTTTTGGTTTCCCTCCATAAATCTACAGCCCTAAAATCCGGTCTCCAAATTCCGTTTACTTTTAACTTACCTCGTAAAAAAATAATAAAGGTTTTAATATTCTGCCTCTGCAATAGGAGAAAATGTGGATTGGTTTTTGAGGTTTATGTAAAAAATAGTGTAATTCGGAGAATAATATAAACTAAAATTTTTGAGTCATTATTTTTCGAAAAATATTCTAAGAGAAGCTTCTTTTAAGACAAAAATATGTTATGCATATTTTAAATAACTCCAAAATACGAAATATTAGTTTTTCGCCAAAAAATTTATTCTTTGGAAATTCAAATGTCCATTACTTTTATTTTATCTTAATATTCCAAATTTTTTTTAACATTTTATAAACATGCATTGATACTCTGTAGCTGTATAGCATAGATCGCCCCATGTTAAAACTTAAATTTTCCAATACCCTTCTATAAAGGTGACATGCAATCGGTTGTCTGGTTAAAAAACAGCAAAATTATTTGCCATTTTCTTAATTCGTTGGCAAATATGTTTGTAAATTCATTTTCGATTTTTGAAACAATGTTCTTACACTGAATTATATTCTAACCCCTCCCACCCCACAGAAAACACACCCGTCCCTGTTTCGAAATATTCAGTAAATTTATGATGTCGCGGCAATAAAATGTCACGGAATGTGAAAAAGAGAATCCTAAAAATCGTTATTTATAATTTCCATATGAAAATCGCATTAAAATTTAAATGCAAATTTATAACCCAACAAATGGTTGTCGCTTAACACTCAACCTCCCTCACTCCCAGCCCCCACCCATCCGATCCCGTCGCTTATGCTTAGGCAATAAAATACAAATATTTTTGCAAATAATACCTCAAACGAGCAAATGATGTGTTTTGTATTTATTTGTTGCTGTCGCCAGGACCTCTGTTCTGACCCTGAAACGGATACGAATCATGAGAATGCACAATTCAGATCGCAACGCCATACCCCACACCACTCTCTCTTGCAAAAGGCGCAACATCCGGTCTTCGCTGGCTCCTTGTTTTGCTGGCATATGCCGTGGCCATGTTGTTTCCTGGTTCGTTTAAATCATAAATGTGCCTTTCCAAACATATGTAGCGTGGAGGAAGCGTGTAATGTTTCCAAAATAAATCAAAAATTATGTAAATATTCTTGTAAACACTACCACTTACATACACGCAGCAAAACACACATACATAAACACAAATACATACGCGTATAAACACACTCAAATTGCCATATTTTGCAGTGGGAGAGATGAATGGAGTGAGGGGCGGATGGTATTCATGCCTGTCGATTTTTATTACATTTTTTAAAGATTTGTTAAGTCGATGCCGCCAAAGTTGGTGCCTTTGTTTTTTATGTTCTCTCTGCATGTATTGGAGATGGTAGATTTGGTTTTTCACACTGTTTGTAACATTTGGAAATATCAGTTGTCACCAAAACATTTTTAGCAACCACAGATTATGATTTACCTACTGAAATATTCGAACAAAATAATATCAAGTATATTTAATTTAATAAAATTTTCGCAATTTTGGAAAAAAATATAATGTGGAAATCGAATTAATGATGAAGGCTAGTGGAAGTTATTTTAATGTGTTATCTATATCCTAAGAAAAAAAATCGATTCTGTAGTATATTTTCTGGAAACATATTATATTTGGGAAAAATTACTTTTTTCCTATAGGTAGGAAAACAAATTCTGTAGCCGATTTAAATATTTCCCCTTTTAAAAAATAATTTGCACAAAAACTCCGAAAAAAACAAGTAAGAAAGTTTCAGTCGGGTAAACCGACTAAGGTATACCCTCACTTTGTGAGTAATGTAATATTGAATATTACTCGAATTATTCTGTCAATTTGTGTGGGAGGTACCAGAAGGGGTTTATCAAATACACCTTTTTTTTGCTGAACATTAAATACTTTAAATTCATTGCACTCTCCCGACTTATAAGCATTTATGTGCACTGGTATAAACGTTATGAGACATTAAATTGTGGTATGCTTTGGGCATTTTGTGTGGGAGGTACAAAGAGGGGCGTGGCAATAACGCCCATTTTTCACAGGGCTATAGACACTATAAAAACATTACACTGTACAAAATTTCAAGTATTTTTATACACTGGTTTTAATGTTATAAGCTGTTAACTTTTGGTGCAAAAAGGTACCTTTGTGTGGGAGGTACCAAAAGGGGCGTGACAACAACACCCATTTTTCCCTGGACTGTAGGCAATATAAAAGCATAATACTGTACAAAATTTCAAGTATTTTTATACACTGTTATTAATGTTATAAGCTGTTAACTTTTGGTGCAAAATGGTGCATTTGTGTGGGAGGTACCAAAAGGGACGTGGCTACTTCGCCCATTTTTCTCGAGTTGATAACGACTAATAAGCTAATACTATGTGTGGAATTTCAAAAGATTCGAATAAGTTGTATAGCAGTTATTAAAGAATCAATATTTCACAACATTTTAACCCTTTGTGGGGGAGGTACTAGAAGGAGTGGACCAATATGGCCCATCTTCAAACTTAGCCGGAGATAGAAAAAAATATTACCACATACCAAATTTGAGGTCAATCGGTTACTCCTTTCGAGAGTTATCGTGCGCACCAGCCAGCAGACAGACAGACAGACAGACAGACAGACGGACATTGCTCATTCGACTTAAAATGACCCAAAGCGGATTTCCTCCGAACATACTTGGGGTCTTAGGTCACTCCTTCGACGTGTTACACTTTTTTCCGTAGCAAATGATATATACCCTCGTCACACTAAAGTGAGGGTATAATAACATTGATAAGAGAGATATTCAAACTATTTTTCAGTTATGTAAATATTAAATATTTGCACCAAAGTATATTTTATTTAAATTTTGATCCCAAACATAATATGTTTCCTGTTTTTTCTCCGTGTATATAAAATCTTTTGTACGTTTGTTTGTAACGCATGATCTCCGAAACCATTTAAATCGTTCACACTGAACGGAACCGTCATATTGGGTGTGCATTTGTGGGAGTGGGGTTTTTCTGCGTGTACTCGTATTTTTTTTTTAAAATGAGCAAACACATTTTATTTGAAAATCAATAAAATGTATGTGTTCAAAGGTGACATCTCACTTTTGAACATCAGTGTGAAACGTCCACTATATGTGTAGGTGTATAAATGCAAATGCATTTATATGCCCATACATGCATAACTTATGCACTCATCACTCTAAAGCACTCATCACTCTAAAGCACTCATTACTCTAATTTCTCTTTTGTTTATTTGTTTACTTGTCGCTTGCCATCTGTAGCTTAACGAAAGTCGTTGGGTGAGCCTAGAAGAGATGGATGGCAAGCACAAGTAATCAGTCTTTTACCGATCCTCGAAATAAACTCGTGCGCCTCTCCCCCGTAATAAGTGATAAAAGTGTTAGAAAAAAAATACAAGTGCTTACCTTTGAATTAAACATTAAAGAAAACCTTTTTGTTAAACCATTTTTAAATAAATAAACAAAAATCATTAAAATTGTTAATATACAAATAAACACAACATAAACCACATTTTCACACACACACATGTACATTTTTACACATATCGAATTAAAACATTGAATAAAACCCTAAAACTTGAAATTTAAACTGTAACCAATTGAAGTTTTTATTTTGGAAGGCAAAGTAACACTAAGCTTCACTCCTAAACAGTATGTGAAAGGCATATATTAATATATTACATCAAAGTATATTTGCAAACTAATGTTCTCAAATAAAATATAGGTTTATATTCAAATAAATTATAATAAATAAAATTATTTCAAAACATTGCAGATTTTTCGAATTTAATTTTTCAATGATTTCCAGTTATACCGTATAATTTAAAATGACATAAGTATACGCAGAAAACCGTTTGGTTGCCTCAACCGAATTATTTGCCAACCGAATTTTGGTACTTCTTTCTACTATCATGCGATTCCATCAGGACAACCAATATTTTGGTTGTGGTATACTTCTGCTTCCATTTTGACAACAATCATATTTGGTTGTGCCAACTACGAAAATAGTAGCTAAAATTACCTTATGTATGTTACCACAACCAACTGTTTTTAAAAATTGGTTGTTCTGACAATTTGTCATTCATATACAATTGTTAATTAAAAACAGTTTTCATTAATTTTTATTTTATTTTTTGAACAAAAAACCAAACAATTGATAACAAAATTAAAAATATTACAAATTCATCACTATTATGAGATGTGGAAATATTTGACACACATTTTAGTACACTAGAGTACAACACATAACAATTGTTTAAAACAAATATCGCATTTTGCTTTCAATTTCATGATTAATGCAAAATATTTTAGCTCTCGTTAATGTCTTTTTGACATTGACCGATTACCGATCCGACGTACCGTTAAGGATCTAGAGCAAAAATAAAATTTCCGTTCACATTTGAAAATGTGAACTCGTTAAGAGCTATATTTTTGTCATTGACCGATTGTGGCTACGTGCCACACAGAAAATGAAACAACTGAATTGTTGCGAGAAAAGTTTTGAGATTAGATTATGTCAAGAAATTGTGATATTGAATGGCCTCCAAGAAGTTGTGATTTAACACCATTAGACTATTTCTTGTCGGGTTATTTGAAGTCATTGGTCTTTCGAAATAAACCAGACTCTCCTCAAGCTTTACAAGTCAATATTGAACGTCCCATTCATGACAGACTGATTGATTGATTCAGTGGGAAAACCGCTCGAAAATTGGGTTCATCGAATTCGTTCCTGCATAAGAAGTCGTGGAGGCCATTTGAATGACGTTTTATTTAGAACTTAATTGTATCGATTATACTTTACATTAAATAAAAAACTTTTGAATTTCCTTAACAATATGTGAGTTTTTTTTCAAAGAAATCATATCATTCTTATTGGAAAACCCGTTATTTAATTGTTTGTTTGTCATGTATCAAGAAAAGAGCAGCAACCATGATTTTGGTTGTATTTACCAAAATATATTTGATTATTCTAAATTTGGGAAATTATTGGGATAACCAAAAAACGGTTACCTATTAATATTTTTTCTGTTGTAATAACCAATTATTCGTTGCAATAATCTTTGGTCTACATGGAGGAAAATCGTCATTTTTGATATGTTTGAATTCAAAGAAAATATACTTGAAAACGATTTTTTTTAATATTATATATTTATTAACAAATACATTTTATTTGAAAATCAAGAAATTTTGTTTGGAACGCATATAATAATATATTAGAACATAATTTATTTGCAAACTGAATGTCACAAATACAATATCTGTTTACACACAAACAAAGTTATTGTTAAAGAAGTTTTCCGAATATATTTTATTTAAAAAGTTTTTAAAAACTTTGTTTACTTATTTGAATTTTAGTTCCTTTTTCCAAGTTTTCGTGTTAAACTTTATAGCTAAAAATGTCTTAATTTATAAATATTCCAATCCATCACTCATTGTCAATCCATCAATGCAAATTAAATTTACGAAATATTATTCTATTGGGTAATTCCAAAGGAAATCGACCCACTCTGAAAATTTATGAATTTCGATATTGCTGAAATTTTGCATGGGCATACTGCAAGATGATATGAAATAATGACAGTTTACCGTGTGTCAAAATTTGTAGCGGTTTAGATTTTATAGGGTGACAAAGTAGGACATCTACATTGTTTTGTAAAAAATTAAGCTATGTTCAAGTCGCCATAACTTTTGAACGGAATGTCAGATTTAATTGAAATAAGTACCATCTTAAAGATATTAACGATATTTCTAAGTATTACACACATAAGGATAACTATATGTGTATTAAGGATATCAAAAGGACGAAAATGTCCCTAATCCTTGATTATCCTGAAAAAAGTATTTTCAATTTTTTTAATTTTATTTCTGAACATTACCCCCATATTGCGGGCGTTATTGCCCCGCCCCTTCTAGTACCTCCCACACAAATTCTAAAAATTTTGTGAAATGTTGAAAAATTATAAACTCATTAAAGTAAACATATAAATAAAAAGCTCTAACATTTCATAAAATTGTTAGAATTTGTGTGGGAGGTACTAGAAGGGGCGGGGCAATAACGCCCGCTTTGTACTGTCCTGTAGGTACTATAAAAATATTACACTGCACAAAATTTCAAGTATTTTTATGCACTGTTATTAATGTTATAAGCTGTGAACTTATTGTAAAAATTGGTCCCTTTATGTGGGAGGTACCAAAAGGGGCGTGACATTTTCGCCCATTTTTGTTCAACTTATAAATACGGTGAAATAATTACAATGTATGAAATTTCATTGGATTCCCATGAGTAGTACAGAAGTTATAACAGTTTTAATATGTCACAAAATTTTAACCGTTTGTGAGGGAGGTACCACAACGAGGGGTCCGAAATGGGCCACTTCAAAACACTAAGTAGGTTTGAGGAAAATATTACCACATTCTAATTTGTAAGTCATCCGGTCACTCCTTTTAAGAGATATCATTGGCATAAACCAGTCAAACGGACAGATAGACGGACATTAAATAAGTCATATCTTTTCAACCCATTGAGCACCCATTCTGAAAATTTTATATTTTATGGAGCAATATGTGGGTAATATTCAGAAATAAAATTATAAAAATTGAAAATACTTTTTTCAGGATAATCAAGGATTAAGGACATTTTCGTCCTTTTCATATCCTTAATACACATATACTTATCCTTATGTGTATAATACTTAGAAATAACGTTAATATCTTTAAGATGGCACTTATTTCAATTAAATCTGACTTTCCGTTCAAAAGTTATGGCAACTTGAACATAGCTTAATTTTTTACAAAACAATGTAGATGTCCTACTTTGGCATCCTATAAATCTAAACCGCTACAAATTTTGACATACGGTAAACTATCATTATTTCGTAACATCTTGCAGTATGCGCATGCAAAATTTCAGCAAAATCAAAAATGTAAATTTTTTGATTTTGCTGAAATTTTTATATATTTGTAGTGTACCGTAAACATATGTATATTTCAAGCCGAATATGTTTGGGGCAATACCACAGAAGCTTCTGTAATATATTGTCCCAAACATATTCTGCTTGAAACATATATATGTTTAGGGTACACTATAAACATATAATATTTGGTACATACAAAAATTATATATTTGGGGAGATTTTGTTCTAAAGAAATCTTTGTTTACATCTCAATATGTTTTCATTTGGGACTATTATACACGAACCAATATTTTTATTAATTTAAGTATTCGGAAAATACATAAATTGTGTTAAATTTGTCAGTAATTCAAAGTAAATTTTTTAGAAATGTTAAATGTTCGTAAAATAATAAATAATAATAATTTAAATCGTATAATCTTCACGCTGAAAAAAAATCACTTCTGTAGTATATTGTCCCCAACATATGCGGCTTGAAGCATATATATGTTTATGGTACACTCTAAATATATAATATTTGGTACACACAAAAATTATATATTTGGGAAGATGTTGTTCTAAACAAATCCTTGTTTTCACCCTAATACAAAACAAAATGTATTTAAATTTAAGTATTCCGAAAATATCGAACCTTAATTGTGTTAAGTTTTTCAGTAATTTAATGATAATTTTTTAGAAATTTTTGATTGAAATCGTATAATTTTTGATAACATTAATTTACTCGAAGGATTGAAATTGCTGACATGAAATACCCAGAAATTTAAAATGAGTCCCTTAAAACAGAATGCAATGCTGCTAATGGTATTTTTGACTGGGAGAAATAATTCGAAACGACGGAAAAATTAAAAATGAAATTAGAAAAATTCACCAAAGTTTTGAAAATCTTTCTTAAATTATATATATTTGAAGATATCCCTAAACAATAAATTTATTGGTATATAAATACATATTTTATTTGAGAAAATTAGCTTGCAAATATATTTTGTTGTAATATATTAATATATGCGTTCCAAGTAAATTTTATTGATTTTCAAATCAAATTTATTTACTCAGAAATATAAAACATTTAAAAATTTGTGTTCCAAATATATTTTCTTTCGATTCAAACATACCAAAAAAGGCGATTTTGCCCCGTGTTGGATCGAAATAAATTACTTGGGAGGATTGACAACTAATGATGGCTTGAAATACTAAAAAATGATTGATTTAAAACGGAAGTTAATAAGGTCATAACTGGGAGGTACAATTCGAAAACAAGGAAAAATTAAAACTCAAATTAGAAAAATTCAGCAAAGTTTTGAAATTTTTTTTTAAGTAAAATATATTTGAAGATATTCCTAAACAATAATTTTATTTGCATATAAACTCATATTTTTTTGAGAAAATTAGTTTGGAAATATATTGTTGTAATATATTAATATATGCGTTCCAAATACATTTTATTGATTTGCAAATAAAATGTATTTACTCAGAAATATATAATATTTAAAAATTTGTGTTCCAAATATATTTTCTTACGATTCAAACATATCAAAAAATGCAATTTTGCCCCGTGCGTGTATTGATAAAATTTCTGTTGTCAAGAAAAAAACATTCGTTGTCACTACCAAATATGGATCATTTGGTACTATAAGAAAATTTAAAAGTAGTTACCACAACAACCCGAGTGTCAATTAAAAAAAAAAACAATATTAAACCGATTGATGCAATCATCAATTAAGTTGCTAGCATTTTCATTTCATCATATTCATGTTATAATTGTTGTTTTAACTTATTATATATCGATACCACCATTCTAAAACATGCTATGTCTTAGCATGTTTTTAGGGAGATTACATTTTTAATTTCTAAATATTCCAAATTATATTCAGTGAACATTTGGTGTTTATCCGTCAACGCAATCAAAAGTTATTTGCAAAACAGTACAGGTCATTCAATTTACGTATAAAGGAATTCCACACAAATTTAAAAAAAATTGGTCGTGCCTGAATTGGAGGATGTTGATGTGGACGACCTTTGGTTCCAACAAGACGGCGCTACATGCCATACAGCCGACGAAACAATCAATTTATTGAAGGAAAATTTTGGTGAGCGCATTATCTCGCGTCATGAGCCTGTGGCGTGTCCTCCAAGATCGTACAATTTAACACCGCTGGACTATTTTTTGTGGGTATTTGAAGTGGCTTGTCTACGCAGATAAGCCTGACACGATTGACCCCTTGGAAGATAATAGTCGCCGCGTTATTGCTGACATACAGCCCCAAATGCTGCAAAAAGTGGTCGAAATTGGGCTTCTCGGCTGGAATTTATTCGAGCCAGCCGCGGCGGCCACTTGCCCGAAATCATTTTTAAAACTTAATGGCAAACCCTTACTTTTATAATAATACTAAATTCTTGGCCATAACATTAAACTATAAGGGTTTTATTTCTTCTTGAAAACCACACCTCTAAAAACACCCTTTAAATAAGGCAAACTTTGAACGGTCATAACTCGAAATCGGCTGGAGATATTTTCATAAAATATTAAAGTACATTCATTAAATGTTCTCCACATTTAAAAAAGGATTCCCAAAAAATGATTTTAGTTGTTTTCATAGTCCTATGTGCCCATATTTCGAGCAGCGCACATTTTGCACGAATATTGTGATATGGGAAAGATTTTCGCGCGATAGCTGCCGGAATGCTAACACTCAATATGTAGTTTTGTAGGTGGATCCACCAGATCACACCAGAGCCCAAACCGCAGTCAAAACAGTCGGTTTCTCGGGGTGAATCGACGCCAAAAATGCCAAAGTGGGGTTTCAGCCAATAAAGTCATGGCGACCTTTTTTGCGATGCCCGCGTTTCCAAACAAAGTGTATAGAACTCAGAGGAGACTATGTTGAAAAGTAAAAATTTTCATCTAAACCCTGTATTTCATTTAAAACGTTCTCTAGACCATTTATTATTGTTTCGGTACTGATTTCCGAAAAAGTTTCCATTTGACCTACAAACCTCCAATAAAAAATTTGGTGCCGATTGGATAACGCTAAGGTCTGCCCAAAGTTGTTTGAAAACACAAAACTCACTTTACATGAACAAAATTTGGGTTTTTATCAAATGTCACATGTTCAAGTAATTAAAAAATATGTTATTAGCATGAAAAGTTTTTAAATGATCTTTGAATAAAATTTTCTTTCTTACAAGTCGTAAACAATCAAAATCGACCGAAAAACGAAAAAGTTAAAGCAGTTTTCATTTGAATTTTACGTCATGACAGGGCATGCATGTACACCGACATGGCCTCTATGTACCTATGCATGATAGTTGATTTTTCGCATCAGTCTGACATTTTTCTACTGGTCAAATAAGAAAACATAAGCAGAACTTTGCAGCGCGCTATACGGCCATGCAACAGGGTCGTTTACAGAACGCGCTCTGTCTCCAGCCTAAGTGAATTGAGAAAGGGACAGCTTCGCACAAAATTTAATTTTAGTCATATTCTTATTTGTCTCCAGACCGACCACATCCAAAATGGTTACTAGATCCAGTGATAAATTTCGCACCGTAGAATCAGTTGGGCATGTATCACATACAATATCTGGAGCCAAACTGCCCTCAAGCAGACAGATATTTCATAATGTGATAACTGTAATGTTTAATGCTGCGACGCCTCTGACCTCTGTTGGTGAGATTGTGATTAATCGTTCTACACATCAACATTTTTGGGCGCTCCCAAAATCCCGGCTGGTACTGGAGAAAATATGGCCAAAGTCGTTCATGATACACTCATCAAATACAGGTCAAAACACTGGATCGTGCATTTTGTTGCAGAACAAATTAGATCGAAAATTAATCAAGTTCCCATGTTCTCATCACATGATGGAGATAGTATTGAAACATGTGTTTGAGGTTAAACTTCGGCGACTTGTGGTCCTGAAGTGCCTATTTTTAATCGTTTTGCTGCCGTTTGGGTAAGTCTCGACCACAAATCGTTTAAAAACGGACTCGAAGATCCAACTGTACGCTCAAAAATAAGTAATGCTGACTGCGAAGTCATTAAGAAATTCTGCATTAAACAGCTAAATGAAACACAAATCCGAGCTGATTACAAGGAACTATTACAATTAACAATAATGTTTCTTGGTGGTGTCGGCCACAACATACCACGCAAGGTTCATGGGAAAAGGCAATTATGCCTTAAAAATATACCTATTTCGAGAGTAGTTTGCATTGACAAAACGAGAGTCCAGTGGGCTATGGAATATATGTATTTTTCTCGTGCGGCTGTATGTCAAAGCGTGGTTTACATGCACAAATGCCATACGAGCACCAAATCAAGATATACACTTGTTGAAAGACTCCATCGCATACGCATAAATCGACCGAGATGTGTCAGAAGCTGTTTTGAAGAAATGGAAAAATCATTTGTGGTATTTGGCCCCAGAATCAATGGCTTTGGCATTTTTCGATTCGGATGTTTCACTCGAAGAGAAACGAAAAATGGTTAGGCATCTGCAATCAACAGAACCCGTTGTAAATCTGGAAAACGATCGAAAATTCTCCGACCCGAAACTATTGCTGTGTAATAATTTGAGCGATTTCGTCTCATACAAAAACAAACATTTTTTCGGTGCTTTTGGATTGAGTACTGAATTTTTAAAGCATGACCCATCCATTTGGGAAGATTATCAAGATACTCTCGATGTTTGTCGTAATCTGTTTGTTGTTAACGACACTGCTGAACGCGGTGTACAATTTATGAGTGATTACAAAAGAATACTTACGAATGACGAAGAACAAAATCAATTTATATTACAGTACATTGAAGAATATCGTAGAAAATGTCCCTCACATAACAAGTCAGATCTAATATAATATTGAATTAATTGTATTTTATGTTTTTTTCACCGATCTTAATATTTAAAAACTATTTATTAATTAATAATACAAATAAATGTAATTTTACTTATTTAAACATACGATATTTGAATACAAAAAATATTTCCCCTATAAAGTGTGTTCTAAATTTTGAATGAACTTTGGGCAGACCCTAGGGTTATCAGATCGGCACAAACATTTTTATGGAAGTCTTGTAGGCCAAATGGAAACTTTGTCGGTCCGGAAATCAAAGATCGCAGCAACTTTCACTTTTTGCATCATGTGCTATAAACGGTCTAACGTTCTTGTATGTCATTGTTAGACATTTGATTTTTGCATATTTTTAATTTTTCATCCGATTGGGACCAAACGTTGCATTTAGACGTCTTATCATTCAAATATATTTTTGCATATTTTCGATATGCCATAAGATTTTCTATATTTGATCGGCATTAGCAAGTTAGCCACTTGGTTTATCTACCTCTTAGTGGAAGTCCACATGAGTTATCTACCCGTTATTAGATGATCACTTGGGATATATACTCTATTGTAGAGTGCCAGTTGGATTATCTACTACTTAGTAGACTTCCAATTAGCTTAAATAGGCCTTAGTTGACAACAAACTGTGTTATCTACCCTTTAGTAGACAACAAATTGGGTTATCTAATCCCTAACAGATACTAGTTGGGTTATCTATTCCTTTGTTGACAACAAATTGGGTTATCGACTCTTTAGTATAGGGCCACTTGGGTTATCCACTCCTTAGTATAAGGCTAGTTGGGTTATCTACACCTTAGTAAGTTAGTTATATGCTGCTTAGCAGGCGTAATCTACGCATTATTGTCACACGCCTTTTGTTACCTCCCATACAAAATGGCCAAATCATACCAAAATACGACTGCATTAGAGAAACCTCCTCCTTAGTAGCCGACCAGCTTGGTTACCTACTCCTTAGTATATAGAAAGTTGAGTTATATACTCCCTAATAGAGGACCTGTTCGGTTATATACTTCTTAGTAAGCGGTCAGTTGATTTATCTACCTCTTAGTAGACGTCAACTTAAGTTATCTACTCCTTAGTAGGCGGCAAGTTCGGTCATCTACTCCTTACTAGAGTATCAGTTAGGTTATGCACTCCTTAGTAGAAGGCTAGTTGGGTTATCTACTGCTTAGTAGACGTCAAAAAGAGTTATCATCGCCTTAATTGACGTCAAATTATTTTATCTACTCCTTAGTGGGCTACTAAATAGGTTTAATACTAATTAGTAGAGGGCCAGTTGGGTTATCCACTACTTAGTTGACGGCTAGTTTCGTTATCAACTCCATAAAATAAGACTTGTTAGGTTATCTACCCATTGGTAAGCGACTAGTTAGGTTATCTAGTCCTAAGTAGAGAACAAGTTAGGTCATCTGATGTTTAGTAGACAGGCTAAAAATATCTCAGCTATCGAAAAAGGTACGTTTTAGGAAATTATAAGACATTTGAACAGTGTTCGTCCGTCAGTATATCTGTCTGTCTAGCTGGAGTGCCAGATAAATCTCGAAAGGAGTAACCGGTTCACTTCCAATTTGACAAATGGTAATATCTTTTCTATCTCAGGCTAAGTTCGATGATGGGCCATATTGGTCTGTCTGCTCATTTTAGTACCATTCTCAAAAGGGTGAACATTAGTTGATTCTTTAATAACGTTTATAATACTCGTATCGAATAATACTCCCGAATCTTCTGTAATTCTACGCCTAGTAATATTTTTTACGTCGCTTTCACACTGAGAAAAATGGAGAAAGTTGGACCGACCCTTTTAAGGAAATTTTGAGAACATTTCTGTATTTAGAAAACATTTCAAATGACTATAGACTTACAAAGAATGAACAGTATGGTTTCACCGTATTGACATCTACACTCGAAATACTATATTCCTTTATTCACGCGAAAGTCGAACGGGCGGACTATATAATACCCTACACCTCCCTAACAATGCGATAAGGGCCATTGCGATAATAATTGGTAAATGTGTAGGAACAAATTATGTAATTCTGAACCGATAATCGCTAAATTATGCAATATTGAAATTGAGAAACATCTTTCCGGAAAATTTTAATGATCGGAAGTAAAGTACAACTTCTATAGCGCTTTGATACCAAATCTGGAGGAACATATATATAGAGGTTATTTATAGATCTGAACCGATTTTCACTGAATTCATTCATTCATGTAAAAAGATCTTTTCTGTCGAATTTCGTACAGATCGGATATAAAATACAGTCTCTACAGCGCTTACATGTCATATCGGGGGTAACATATATATGGGGGCTATATCTAAATCTGAAGCGCTTTTCTCCGAATTAAGCAGTATTACTTCATGTAATAAGAAACCTCTTTTTGCCGAATTTCGCACTGATCGGATATAAAATAACATTTTCACAGCGTTTACATGTAAAATCAGGCGTAACTTATTTATGGGGGCTATATCTAAATCTGAACCGATTTCTTCCAAATTTAAAAGTGTTCATTCATATAATAGGAAACCTCTTTCTGCCGAATTTCATACTGATCGGATATAAAATACAGTTTTTACAGCGCTTATATGTCAAATCGGGGGTATCATATATATGGGGGCTATATCTAAATCTGAACCGATTTTCTCCGAAATTGGCAGTATTCCTTCAAGTACTAAGAAACTTCTTTCTGTCAAATTTCGCACTGATCGGATATAAACGTTTTTTACAGCACTTACATGTCAAATCGGGGCTAACATATGTATAGGGCTATATCTAAATCTGAACAGATTTTAACCAAATTCAATAGGGATCGTCCTTGGGCTAAAAAAAGATATGTGTAACGCTTCGTCGAGATCGGACCATAATTGCGACCTGTACTTTGATTATAAGAATATATGCACAGGCGGACGGACGAACAGACAGACGGACATAGCCAAGTCAACTCAGAAAGTGATTCTAAGTCGATCGGTATAATAAACGAAGGCGGTATTTCTTCTCCTTTGGGTGTTAAAAACAAACGCACAAAGTTATAATACCCTGTACCACAGTGTGCTGTAGGGTATAAATACTCGGTTTTTAAATATCAAAAGAAACCTCCAATTGCAAGACCCTACAAACGTTTTTGAACCTCTAGAGTTATATATCAATACCTCTAGTCTAAAATATGGTAAGTGCAAAAAAGGAGTTCTTCAGGAGAGGTGATCAGATTTATATGGAATTTTTAAATTTGTATGGGATTCCTTTATAATGCAACCGAACGACCTGCACTGTTTTGCGAAAAACATCTGATTGGGTGATTGGGATAAACATCAAATTTTGACTAAATGTAATTTGGAATATTTAGAATTTAAAAATTAAATATCCCCGAAAAATTGCTTAATCGACTTAGCATTCTTTAAAATGAAGGTATCGATATATATTTTCCAAGAAGTTCCTAGGTGGAAAATATGGACTTAACAAATTAATTGAAAACGAATCTATTTATTGACAATTATTTTAATTCCCTCCAACTATGTCGGCTTCAAGTGCCTCCGACTGTACTTGTCTTCGGCACGTATTTCCAGATCGACTTCTTCTTCGACTTCCTTGTGGGTTACAGTCTCAGGGTATAACTTCCACCTTAATCGTTTTACTGGCTCACATTACATTGACTCTATGTTGCGTGACATACCATTACCTGGAGTTAGAAATGCTGACTGGACATAATACTCGTAGAATCTTCCTTAAGCATATGTTAAAGTTTAAAATATAAACAGTTATCTTATCGGTGGCAACTTCGTCTATTTCCCCAGTTTTATGTCTAACTGTACCAAACTCTATACGTAGTGGAGGGGTTTTTATCATCGACTCTGCCGAACTTAATGACTTTTATACTGGTTTTGTGTTTTAACTTTTTTTCTTCTTTTGTTTCGGTTTGACTTGGTACGAATATGAAGCTGTGTTCTCATGTTTTGCTCCGCTTTCATTTTGAACTTTCTATTTTATTTTAAGAGTCATAAATTTTCTTTTAATGCATACGTGAAACGTCTCATCTCAAATAGAAAATAGAAAAACGCCAAACTTGAGAGGAGATGAGTGGGGATTCGACAGGGAGAGGCAACGGAAAAAGGCACCTTGTCTCGTACAAGGAAAGCTACTAAATCAAACAATAGAAAGTAATGCATATGGCAAACATACGACTCTGAAGGTACTGTCATCATTCCATCCAAGGCCTTATGTGGAAGGATGTGGGGAAGGATGTAGGTCTCAGCTGCCGGCGCTGCTGGAGAATCGAAACTTTTTTAGCTCAACATTTATTTGTACACTTTATGGCATTTTCGGTTTTTTTCTTTCAGGTTCCCCTTGTGTTCTGTGTCCTGTCTTTTTTGGTTGTTGTTATTGTCGCTGTTACTTTTTTTTACATCGCAGCACTTTTAATTCGTTTCTTCTTTTGCCTCGTCACAGGATATTTTTTGTCATTGTTTTCGTTCGTGCCTGATGCTTGACGCGTTTCGGTGGTCCCGACAAGTAGAACTTCACTTCCTGTCGAGTGTGGGGCCATCTGCAATAGGCCGTCTTGGAACGAGTTGCTTGCTTGCCAGCCGGCGGGCAGGGGAGGACTCGTGTATTCAATGTCATCATAGATGATTTATCATTGTTACTTAGAAGAATTCATTCCTTTCGAAAACTTTTAGATTGTTTTATACTTAAAATGCCGGGCTCATGGCTCATAGCTCATCTCTCGCGTGAAAGTTGGCGCTCGACTGATGTTGATGAAGATGGAGAAGTTCTTGAGGACATTTTGTTGAAAAAAGGAGTTTATCGCAATACATGTGGAATATTTTAATACGACATAAGTTACTTTTACCTTCTCAATGGGATTTCTCAGAATTACACAGAACCCTTCTCCAGCGAATAATAATAACAATGGAATATGATCACATTACTGTCGGTAACCAATTTTAAGAAATAACAAGTGAAAGCGTTAAGTTCGGCCATGCCGAATCTTATATACCCTCCACCATGGATAGCATGTGACCTCACAAAATAACTCAAACCTAAAGAAAATAACACCGAAAAACACAAAAAAGTTAGATTAGACAACAAGTTAGATGTTAATATGGGAGTTATATCTAGATATGGACCAATATTGCCCATTTTCAATCCCAAACAACCTGCAACTATATGAAATATTTATACCAAATTTTATCAACCTAGCTCTATTATTACGGACTGTAGCGTGATTACAACAGACGGACGGACAGACGGACATGGCTAAATCGACTTAGAATTTTACGACGATTAAGAATATATACTTTATGGGGTCTCAGATCAATATTTAGAGGTGTTACAAACGGAGTGACAAAATTAATATACCCCCCATCCTATGGTGGAGGGTATAAAAATAATCAAAATTCCTTTGAGGTGCCAATGCGATCTTAAGCTGTTCTCTTCGTATTATGTGATACTTATAAGTTTAAGAAATTGTAGTCCTTTTTTAAGGGTGTCTTAAAATATTTTTTGCATAAAGTGTTGCCTAACAGAAGTGTTGGCAAAAATGGGCCGTATTTTATTCCCGAGTATTTAAGGAGGAAATTGACGGAAATTTAGTTATATTTATGAAAAACAAGTAAGGAAGTTCAGAGGGGTAAACCGACTTACGATTCCCCTCACCAACAATCCCAAAATATATATGTAAATTTATTTATTTTATTTCACTTTTTGTTAGTTTTAGAATATTTCTAAATGGGCTTTCAAGGTCATTGTTTTTATGCAAATAAAAGACTTTATTTCATACTTAACATCCTACGTTTCGTTGGGATTTTTCCAACATATTCAGGGATGAATTTTATTGAAATCTGGCAACGACATATTTATAAAACAGAAAGAGGAATTCAATAGTAGCCATGATACGTTTTAACACTATAAGAATACTTCACTTACATTTAATCTTTCGTCATATTATTTTAATTATTTATAAAAATTAATATTTAACGACGCAGTACAACATTAAACATAAAATTAATAAATAATTGCAAAAATAATTACTAAAATATTAAAATATCACAGGGAAATTCCTTATAGTTACGATCACAGTTGAAATTGAACTAAAAACTAAACTATTGCTATGGTGTAGATTGCATTGGTGTTGTCTTTGTCCTCCTTTCTGTTTATTGCACTTTGTAGCTTTTGTTGTATTCTCAAACTCTCTAAAGTATATCGTTTGTTCTCTCTTGTCTCTCTGTCTAAATCAGCTTTGTGCCCATGTTCGGTGCAGTGTTGTGCCAAAGCTGTTTTCATTTTTCTCTTTTTTTTTTTTGCCCACGCATTTGATCTCGTAGACAACATTGCTTTGTTGTGTTTTTTCTATTTTCGTTTTTGTTTTCGTAAACATTTTTTTTGTTTTTATTAAGTTATTATCAATTAAATAGCATTTAATAACTTTAAAGTATGCATTGGTATGAAAGTTATAAGCTATTAATTAACTTTTGGTGTAAAATGGTCCATTTGTGTGGGAGGTACCGAAAGGGGCGTGTCAGTAACTCCAACTTTTCTCTGGACTCTATGAACTATAAAATCATTACACTAAATTTCAAGTATTTTGTATAAACTGATATTAACTTTTGGTACTTTTGGTACAAAAAAAGGTACATTTGTGTGCGAGGTATCAAAGGAGGCGTGAAAACTTCGCCCATTTTTCTCGAAGTGATACCGACTAATAAACTAATTCTATGTGTGAAATTTCAGAAGATTCGAGTAAGTTATTAAGGAGTAAACCAATACGGTCCATCTTCGAATTTAGCCGGAGATAGAGAAAAATATTACCTAATACCAAATTAAGTCAATCGGTTACTCCTTTCGAAAGTTATCGATTGCACCAGCCAGCAGACGAACACACTGACAGACGAACGGGCGGACATTTCTCAAATTACTTAAAATAGTAATAAAAATATTTTTTTTTTTCGTTTCTAGTACCGATTTTCTGTAACTCGTGAGGTTTAAAAAGTATGTCCAAAGACATGAGATGTTTAAATGTCCCCTCACTTCAACCTAACCTAACCTAATAAAAATATTTTAAATACCCTAACATCCACACACAAGTAAGTGCTATTTATATTTATTAAATGTACTTATATTCACATGTCCCCTAGAAGATCTCTAAGTCCGACTCCCCTATTAGGAAGGCTTGTTCTAAGTGGTAACCAGCCACCGAATTTCACAAATTAACTCTCCTTATCCATGGTCTATATCTAAAGAGGTACCTACATACCAAATTTTATGATTGAAATTGCACGTGATTGATCTGTGTAGTTATCAGTCACTGACAAATTGTAGTGAGCCATCACTATGTATATCGGTATCAGGGATGTAACGAATATTCGCATTCGCATATGCGAAAGTCTGCATTTTATGCATCAGTTTTAACATTCGCATTTGCAAAAACCATCTTTGGAATATTCGTTTCGATTCGCCATTGCAAAAATATATTTCAGTATTCGCTTCCATTAGTTAAAATTGTCATATCATCTTAAAGGCTTCACACATTTTGAATATATTAACACAAATGAAAACCTCTGTTAATTCTCTTTAAAACATTTGAAAAAATATATCTGTCCTTGAGGTAACAAGAGGTCAAAATATAGCAAACATTTTTAAAACTTTAGTATCCTGGAAAAGTAATAATTCTGATCGTTAACTTTGTTGGTACTTAAGGGTCAAACTATTACTTATTTCGCAAAAACGCATATTTCACTATTCGCTTTAGCAAAAATTCATATTTCACTATTCGCTTTCGTATTTGCATTCGCAAGGTATATATTTTTTAATATTGCTGTATCTGGAGGCAGTCTACGTGATTGGTCCAAAAATTAGCGGGATCGGACCAATGAGCGTGGCATCGCCCATATAAGCCAAATTATAAAAATAATATATCTTGCACAATTTGTTAGCGAGAGTTCTGGAATTTTGTGTATATGTATCTGGTGGCAGTGTACGTAATTGGTCCAAAAATGGGTGGAATCGGACCAATGGGCGTGGCACCACCCATATACGCCAAAATTGAGATATCTTGCACAATTTATTAGCGGGAGAGCTGGAATTTTGTGTATATATCTATTGGCGTGATTGGTTCAAAAATGGGCGGGGTCGGACTAATGTGCGTGGCCCCGCCCCTTTAAGCCAAATTTTGAAATCGAGATATCTTGCACAATTTGTTAGCGAGAGAGCTGGAATTTTGTGTATATATATCTGGTGGCAGTCTACGTTATTGGTCCAAAAATGGCGCAATAGGGCCAATGGGGGTGGCCCCGCCCATACAAGCCCAATTTTGAATTTGAGATATCTTGCACAATTTGTTAGGGAGAGAGCAGGAATTTTGTATGTATATATATGTTGGCGATCTAAGTGATTGGTCAAAAATAGGCGGGATCGGACCAATGGGCGTGGCCCCGCCAATATAAGCCAAATTTTTAATTTGAGATATCTTGCACAATTTGTTAGCGAGAGAGATGGCATTTTGTGTATATGTATCTGGGGGCTGTCTACGTGATTGGTCCAAAAATGGGTGGGATCGGACCAATGGGTGTTGCCCCGCCCATATAAGACAAATTTTGAAATCGAGATATCTTGCATAATATTTCAGCGAGAGCGTGGTTCAAAAAGGCTACGTGAGTGGTCAAAAAATGGGCGGTGTCGAGCCAATGGGCGTGGCCCCGCCCCTTTAAGGCAAATTTTAAAATCGAGATATCTTGCACAATTTCATAGCGGGAGAGCTGTCATTTTATGTATATATCCATTGGCGTTCTACGTGATTGGTCCAAAAATGGGCGGGATTGGACAAATGGGCGTGGCCGGCCCATAAAAGCCAAATTTTGGAAGTGGAGAGCTAGAATTTTGTGTATATGTATCTGGTGGTATTCTACGAGATTGGCCCACAAATTATCCAGATTGGACCAATGGGCGTGGCCTTGCCTATATAAACCAAATTTTGAAACTGAGATATCTTTCACAATTTGTTAGCGAGAGAGATGAAATTTTGTGTATATATATATATATATATATCGTGGAATAGGTGTGGTGCCGCCCATATAAGCCAAATTTTGAAAATAATATATCATGAACAAATTGTTAGCGAGAGTGCTGTAATTTTGTGTATATGTAGTTGATGGCAGTCTACGTGATTGGTAAAAAATGGACGGGATCGGAAATCTGTAATCTGGGGCAACGAAGTGGACCGGCTCCCGCTAGTCATATATAAAACTCCAAATAAACTGGTTGAATATTCTACTCTATGTCTTCTCTACCCAGTAAAAGTTGGGCGAAATTATAATTTTTTTCTGTTTTTCCATGTTCGCTTCATAACAGCGAAACATGTATATGAAGCGCCTTAAAAAATATATAATATATACATACATCTTTTTGATACGTTTTGTAAACAGTTCATGAACATTTCTTTGACTCATATTAATTACTCACCATATATCAGCTGTGAAATAATGTCCCGAAATGTTGATAAAAAGTTAATTGCCATCCTCAGACAAAACGCAGATAAAAGTGTTGACACAGTTTCAAAGAGCATGAGATACAAATAGTAATATGCCGGTACCTTTAAAAAAATAAAAATAATTATAATTACAAATTGTTTTAACTATACAATGTGAGTGTCACTCTTTTCCTAAACCTAATATTGAAGTCGTGTTTACTCTACATGATTTCAGTTGTATTGATATAAATGTTGTATTAATATTAAATCATGTTGAATTGACCTGAACTCATGTTTAAGAGAAACGTATGATCTACAAAACAATATCGTTGGTAAACCCGTCTCGAAACAATGTAATTTCAAGCTGATTTTATATGTATTTTGTGCAGAAATGTTACTAAAGTAAATGTTAAATATGTAAAAAAAGGTTTATACCGCAAGTTTCACCAAAGTTGTAATGCCCCAAAGTAAAGTTAGTAGTCCCAGCAAAATCTTGACATGGCATTACCATTTGTATTGTATTGGCATACCAGTTGTATTATTCAGTAATGATTTCTCAGTAGACCCAACCTTACTTTCTGCCAATAAATAATGACTTACTAGCACAGGTGTGCGGGTGGGTCACCCCTCACCTTAGAGAGGAGGGTATATATCATTTGCTATGAACCAAAAGTGTAACACTCCGAAGGAGTTACCTAAGACCCCAAGTATGTTCGGCGGAAATCCGTTTTGTACTTCAAATTTGGTATGCCGTAATATTTTTCTCTATCTCCGGCTAATTTCGAAGATGGGCCATATTGGTCCACTCCTTCTAGTACCTCGCCCACAAAGGGTTAACTTTTAGTGAAATTTTGATTCTTTAATACCTTCTATGCCACTAATTCGAATCTTCTGAAATTTCACACATAGTATTAGTTTGTTAGTCGCTAACGCGGAGTGGACACTCCCTTTTTGGTACCTCCCACACAAATGGACCTTTTTGTACCAAAAGTTAACAGCTTTTAATTTTAATACCAGTGCATACAAATGATTGAAATTTCGTACAGTGTAATGTTTTTATAGTACCTAGAGTTTAGAGAAAAGTGGCCGTTATTGGCACGACCCTTTTGGTACCTTCCACACAAGTGGACCTTTTTGTACCAAAAGTTAACAGATTTTAACTCTAACACCTGTGAATTTAAATACTTGAAAGTTTGTACGCTGAAATGCTTTTATAGTATCAAGAGTTCATAGAAAAGTGACCGTTGTTGGCACTCCCCTTTTGGTACCTCCCACACAAATGGACCATTTTGTACCAAATGTAAACAGCTTTTAACTTTAATGCCTGTACATACTTTAAAGATATTAAATGCAATTTAAATTGTTAACCAGTAAGGAAAGGCTACACCACTCTCGTAATATTGAATAACTCTGAAAAATAAATTGTTTATTCTAAATTTCAAAACGATTGGATGCAAAATACAGCTTCTATAGGAGTAAAGGGCCAAATCGGACGAAACATATATATGGGAGCTATAGCTTAATCTTAACCGATTTTCTTCAAATTCGGTAGTGTTGGTTCATGGATCAAGATACTCTACCATTCTAAATTTCAAAATGATTGGATGTAAAATACAGCTTCTACAGGACTAAAGAGCAAAATCGGACGAAACATATATATGGGAGCTATAGCTAAATCTTAACCGATTTTCTTCAAATTCGGCAATGTTGGTTCATGGATCAAGAAACTCTACCATTCTAAATTTCAAAACGATTGGATGTAAAATACAGCTTCTATAGGACTAAAGGGCCAAATCGGACGAAAGATATATATGGGAGCTATATCTAAATCTGAACCGATTTCAACCAAATTCAATAGGGAACTTTACAGCTACGAAATACTCTAAACTGCAACAAACTGAAACAAACTACCCTGTACCACAGTGTGGTGTAGGGTATAAATATAACGCTCGAATTACTGTGTTTTTTAATAAAATAAATAAATCAGTTCATAACAAAAAAGTTTTTAATTTCAATTAAACTGGCGTTATCTGAAAGATAATGTTACGCAGTGTGTGGTTTTCCATCTGGCAATACTTTTTCTGAGTTGGTCTTTTTGACAAGTGTCACTTCATTTATGCTCAGTTTGGTTTGCCATTTCATAATGAATAGACTTACTCTGGAACAACGTTTGCAAATCGTATAAATTTATTACCAAAACCAGTAAGGAAAGGCAGAAAGTCGGGCGGGGCCGACTATATAATACCCTACACCTCCCTAACAATGCGATGAGGGTCATTGCCATAATAATTTGGAATAATTGGTAAATGGGTAGAATTCTGAAACGATAATCGCTAAATTAAGCAATATTCGTTCCTAAATTGAGAAACATCTTTCTGGAAAATTTTAATGATCGGAAGTAAAATACAACTTCTATAGCGGTTTGATACCAAATCAGGAGGAACAATCAATATAAATTTGAACCGATCTTCCCTGAAGACTCATTCATGTAAAAAGACCTCCTTCTGTCGAATTTCGTACTGATCGCATATAAAATACAGTCTCTACAGCGCCTACATGTCAAATCGTGGGTAACGTATATATGGGGGCTATATCTAAATCTGAACCGATTTCTTCCAACATTAACAGTGTTCATTCATATAATAAGAAACCTCTTTCTGCCGAATTTCATACTGATCGGATATAAAATAACATTTTTACAGCGCTTACAAGTCAAATCGAGGGTAACGTATATATGGGGGCTATATCTAAATCTGAACCGATTTTCTCCGAATTTAGCAGTATTCCTTCATGTAATAAGAAACCTCTTTCTGCTAAATTTTGCACTGATCGGATATAAAATACAGTTTTTACAGCGCTTACATGTCAAATCGGGGGTAACATATATATGGGGGCTATATCTGAATCTGAACCGATTTTTTCCGAATTTAGCAGTATTCCTTCATGTAATAAGAAACCTCTCTTTGCCGAATTTCGAACTGATCGGATATAAAATAACATTTTTACAGCGCTTATATGTCAAATCGGGGGTAATGTATATATGGGGGCTATATCTAAATCTGAACCGATTTCTTCCAAATTTGACAGAGTTCATTCATGTAATAAGAAACCTTTTCCTGCCGAATTGCATACTGATCGGATATAAAATAAAGTTTTTACAGCGTTTACATGTCAAATCGGGGCTAACGTATATATGGGGGCTATATCTAAATCTGAACCGATTTTAACCAAATTCAATAGGGATCGTCCTTGGGCCAAAAAAAAAAGATATGTGTAAAGTTTCGTCGATATCGGACCATAATTGCGACCTGTACTTTTATTAAAAGAATACATGCACAGACGGACAGACAGACAGACGGACATAGCTAAATCGACTCAGAAAGTGATTCTAAGTCGATCGGTATAATAAACGATGTGTCTATTTCTTCTCCTTTTGGGTGTTACAAACAAATGCACATAGTTATAATACCCAGTACCACAGTGTGGTGTAGGGTATAATAATGCTTCAGTTCGCGCGACGCATCACACGATGCTTCCAATGTTCGGTCGACATAATCACCCAGCAGAGTCGGTAATTCAAGCAACCACGGATCGGTTTCCCACCACGTTTACTCTAGTGGATAATGCGCATCCTCAGAGATGCCGTATAGTGCGCACCGAAGGCGCTATTGCTGCTGTGGAGCAGAGTATCTAAGAAGTCCCGAATGAGTCCATCCGCCGTCGCGCGCAACTATTGGACCTGTGCCCATCCACTTTATGGAAGATTTTGCGGAAGCATCTTGGTTTTGCAAAAATTTAAGCCGAACGACCATCAAGCGCGCCACACGTTCGGTGAATGGGCCCAAAACAAGATGGCCATCGATCCTGATTTTCATAAGAAAATTTTGTTCAGCGATGAAGCTCACTTTTGGATTAATGAGTACTTTAAAAAACAAAATGAGTACTTTAAACAAAACGTTCGCATTTGGAATAATGATAATCCACAAACCATTGTTCAGACGCCGTTACATCCATAAAAAGTCACTGTTTGGTGTGATCTATGGGCAGAGGGAATCATTGGTCCATATTTCTTCAAAAATTAAGCCGGCCATAATATTACAGTCAATGGATGACCTTTGGTTTCAACAACACGGCGCTACATGTCATACAGTCAACGAAACAATCAATTTATTAAAGGAAACTTTTTGTGAGCGCATTATGTCGCGTCGTAGGCCAGTGGCCTCCAAGATCGTGCGATTTAACACCGCTGAACTATTTTTTGTGGGTTTATGTGAAGTCGCTTGTCTATGCAGATAAGCCAGAATATTCGGCGCGTTATTGCTGACATACAGCCCCAAATGCGGCAAAAATTTGTCGAAATTTCGTCCTCTCGACTGGAATTTATTCGAGCCAGCCGCGGCGGCGACTTGCCCAAAATCATTTTTAAAACATAACGACAAACCATTATCGTTATAATAAAGCTAAATTCTTGGCCACAACATTAAATTTTATTTATTTCTTCCTGAAAACCACACGCCTTAAAAACACCCTTTATTTTCATACAGTGCTCGATGTTTTCAGTTAATTTCATTTGGTGTTTCATTATTCAAAAACAATAAATTAAAAAAAAACAACTAAAAAAAACTATTTTGCAAAGCAATGCTATGGTTTTTTATATTATTGGATTGGACGCAACGCAAAAAGGCAGTAGCACTATTATTGAAATAAAATCTTCCACACTGTAAATCATGTAAAGAAGAACCAAAACATACATTCAGTCGATGGCTGAAACCACCATCAAACCCATCGCCCTCTCAATCAGACACAATACAACTGGATGCTTCCCTATAACCCTTTGGAAACAGCTGAAAAGTTCAACACCAAATAGGTAAATATGTTTTTAATAACACTATGCAACATGATTTTTCAGCCGAAGTTTCATAATATGTTCTCATGTAGTATGGTTTTGGAAACCTTTTTTTTTTAAATTGACCTATGAAGTTCACTTTTGACTAAGAGGTTTGCTATATGATAAGATAAGGTCTCTTAAATTTGTAAATATCTACAACTCAATTAGAAGATATCAGCCAATTAATTGCGGAGGTGTTTGTCGTTGAGCTCCCGGGTATATTTTAATAAAAATTTTGACATTTTTGATTATAAAACTTTTAAAAAATATTAGAATACAAACAAATTATTGTTTTGCGAAAAACGTTTTCTCAAACAGGTATTACTTATGACAAACGCATTAACCGTTTGCAACAAACGTTTCATAGGGTTTGTAATTAACATAAATCATGTATTATTAGTAAACTAACAGTTTGCTATTAATGTTTCTTTTGGTTTTGGGATAAACATAAAACGTTTGCGACAAACATAGACCGCAAACGAATTTCGTTTAAAAAATTTTTCGTTTGGGAGTATCGATTTTTTTTGGCGTGTATCGACTTAACATTTGTGTCCTTCAGTTAATAACAATATACAACAAAATTTTTGTCTAAAGGCTGTGCATAGCATTTTCTGGTGTAATAATGTGTCCTAAACACAAAAAAATACTAAAAAATGTCATGGTATGTTTTAAAAAAAATTTGGAAGTATAAGCTCGAAAAAGCTGGGAGACATTTTAATAATGACACTTTCACGAGGAAACAGACCATTGGTAGATGTTGTTAAAACAGTTAGAAAAAACTTGATTTCATTCACAAAAAATTTGTTGGTACGAAAATATTCATAAAAAACAGAAAAAATTATTTGTTTGTTCCGGTTTTTGAAAACTAGCACAAAAATCTACAAATTATAGCACTTTTGGTAAAAATAAGATAATTCCAACATAATCCTGTTTTTATACCCCTCTATTGTCAATAAAGGGTATAAATCCGTTTCTGTGGGCCAAAAGTGTAACACATCGAAGACCCCAAGAATATTTGGCGAAATCCATTTTGATCCGCAAACAAACAAACTGGTAAGAAATTTCAGTCGGGTAAACCGGTTTCAAATTCATATTTGCTAAAGGAGGGGCTGTTTTTGCTAAACGAGATTCTAACACAAGACAAATTTGATTGAGCTCTATGAATGATGTTGATGTAAGCGCGCTGGAGGTGTAACAGAGGGCAGAAGACGATTAATTGCGGTGGATCAAAACGAAATCAGCTCTGAAGACGACTGTGATGAAAATTCGACCTAAATTTTTATATTTATGTTTATAATACATTTGTTGTTTTAAATATTTTACACTTTATTCTAATGAGTGTTAATTACTTTTATAATATAAACTCATTTAATGAATTTTCTCATGAATTAAATACAAATTATTTAAATCTATTGTCTTTAAATGTCAGAAGTATTTCGTCAATTAACAAATTCAATCGATTCAAAAAAGAGATAAGTAAACTTGTTAGAATTCCGGCAATTATTGCAGTTCAAGAAACTTGGTTCGATGAACGATTTACAAATATGTATTCAATTCCTGGATTTGAGGTGGTTCACTGCTGTAGAAAGGTCGGATTTGGTGGAACTTCAGTGTATATAAGACAAACTATCGCATACAAAGTTCTTGTTAACCGGAGTAATAATTTTTTGGATATGATTATGGTCTCTTTGCCAACCGTTGTTATAAATAATAAGCCTTTAATTGTGAAATCGCTGTACAGATCTCCAAAATGTGGTCTTAATTTTTTTCTTTTCGGAACTAGAGACACTTTTACCTGGTATTAATACATTTTCATGCATTTTTATGGGTGATTTTAACATAAATTAGCTATGTTCCAATAATCAGAGCCACAGACTAAACGATACTTTTGCAGAAATGAATATAGCTTCCTGCAACAATCTTGTAACCAGACCGCTAAGCCAATCTTGTTTGGATTGTATCTTCAGCATTTTATTAGAAATCTCTTCGGTAAATTCGGTTGAGAATAATATTACTGATCACAATACGATTATTGGCCAGTTGAACCTTACTATGCATAATACAGAATCCGTGTTATATAAAAAGAAATGCAGAATCGATTACGAAAATTTTGGAAGATTTCTTGATACGAATCTTGTAGTATCTGATGGAAGTAACTCATCAGAGTTGTGTAGAAATCTTATAAATACATTTTCATTGGCACTGCAACAATGTTCCACAACAACTATAAAACAAATGAATATAAAACGTGAAATGAATCCGTGGATGACAGATGCATTAGAATCTTCAATTGTATACAAACAAAAGATACTAAGCCAAAGAAGAAAGAGACGAAATGACAAAGATATAGCGGGAAGGCTTAAACGTATAAGCAAAGTTATTAAATTTTGCAGTAAGAACCTAATGAATAATTATTACCGTTACAATTTGGAAATATGCAATGGAGATTCAAGGAAAACCTGGGATTTTCTCAACAAACAAATTGGGAAAAAGTCGGAGAATATTCCCAGCATTTTAACTGAGGATAACATACTCTTATCGACTGATCGTGAAAAAGCCATATTTTTTTAATAAGTATTTTTCTGAAGTTATTGCGAAAATGCGTGCTGATAGACAGTTTTGTACATCTAATTATATCAACATATTTCATTCCCTGCAGCCTATCAATAATTCCTTTGGCGTAGAACCCGTGAATTCTGAGAAGGTAGAAGATATCATGGACAATTTGGAAATGAATAAAGCTCCAGGTTTCGATAAAATCACGACGAAATTGCTGCTAACAAGAAAATATTCCATAGCCCAAATACTCACGTCAATTTTTAATATGATGATATCCAGAAATACTAAAATCGCAGAAAATAACCCCGATTCTTAAGCTTAAAGGGGTAAATAAGGTACAACATTTTCGGCCAATCACCACTATGTCTATTATAGAGTATATAGAAAGTAACAACATATTATATGAACGCCAATATGGTTTTAAAAAGGGGAGTGGAACGGATGAAGCTGTCGTTAATGTATTGGAGTGCATCTGCAGCGGGTTAGATACTGGCCACAGAGGAGTTGCAGGAGTATTTTTTGATCTTACTAAGGCATTCGATTTAGTAGATCATGACATACTTATTAAAAAACTTAAAAATATTGGATTTTCTCAGCAAACCCTTTTATTATTTGAAAGCTTTTTAAAGAATAGAAGACATTATGTACAAATTGGCGATGAGAAGAGCGATACCGTTCCCGTATTATGTGGAGTTCCGCAAGGCAGTGTTCTTGGTCCATTGTTATTTAAAATATATATCAATGACATCAAAAATATTGATTTCAAAGGCAAGTTGTTTATGTTTGCAGATGATATTTATTTCTTCTACACGCAAAGAAAAAATTCGTTTCTGCGAAACGAAATATTAGACAACTACAATTCTCGTTTACGACGACTGAAATTTCGGTTACGCGATATAATTTTCTGTCACAACAAACGAAATTTCAGTTCCGGCAAACGAGAATTGTAGTTGTCTAATATTTCGTTTCGCGGAAACGAATTTTTTCTTTGCGTGTATGAATATGATCACCCGAAAGTACTACAGACACAAATTAAGTATGATGCTTCTATTTTTTCAGAATTTTTAGAAGTAAATATGCTATTTCTGAATGCAAATAAAACTAAATTCGTCAGATTTAGACCTTACATATCCAAAAAGGACAGGAGATGGTCATGACATTGAAGAATCGGACAGTGTGCATTACCTTGGCATGCACATAAGCCAAAATTATAATATACTTCCTGTTAAAAGACTCTACAAACAGCAACTCAAGATTTATGTATATAAGTGCATCAGAGGCATCGGATCGCATACCATAAGCTTCCAACCAAATGTAATCCTCACACAACGAATGACAAGACAAGCACGAAATTTGAGCACTATAAGATGCCGTTTAGAAGCAACAAAGCAGCGTATCCGCTACTCTGGTCCCACGGAATATAATATGCTTCCAGACAACATAAAGGAAATTTCAAATTTGCCACGTTTTAAAATCGAATTGAAAAAATACTTAATTGAAACTCTTGAAATACTTCTAACATTATAAATTTACCTGTAGTTTAAACTGAATTGTATCAATTATATATAATTTACCTAATTGTAACTACGAAATAATAAGTTGCCAGCTAGCCTCTATAAAGCCATTTATGGCGCTGTGGCATTAAGTAATCCAATTGATAAGGAAATTTTATTGAAAATAAAATAATAAAAAAAAACCGACTTACGAATCCTTCAGTCCAAAAAATATTCGTTATTTATATATATTGTTTGGTTTTAATTAAATTTTTATCAATTTAAATTGAATTTAATAAACTGATTTACAAAATACTAATCTTATTTACTTACTAGTAACACAAACCTTCACCTATTTAATACCTACGAAGAAAAGAGAAAAAAAATACGATGACAGCAATGCACATTATAGCACGATTAAATAGCCTTGGAAGTATGTATTATCGTAGCAAAATAGTGATAGCCCCTTCTGGTACCCCCAAAACAAATTGACAAATTTATTCGATTAAAATTCGAATATGTAGCAAACATCTAATTGCTGCCACTTATTACATTTTAAACAACTTCTGCAGTGAGTAAAGACTGACAAAGAAGGAGTAAAATATTTTCGCCGTTCTGGCTTCCACATAAAGAACCAAATGCCATATTACATTCCTGACAAAGTGAGGGTATCCCTTAGTCGATTTACTCGACTGACGTTTGCTTACTTGTGTAATAAACAAACCTTTAGTTTGCAGCTATTATGTTGATTGTATGATAAGGCTATCGACTTAAGCTTTATGCCCTTAAGCAAGGTGTTCTTTAAATAACACATTCAAGATAAATGCAACACATATACTCGTATTCATGTTATTCTTCGGAATATTACATTTTATTACAATCCCTTTATTGTCTTTGATAGGATATATGTATGTTAATTTAAGCTGATTTAATTTTTAAGTTATACCACTTGTTCAGATAATGGAACTAATCCTAAATGATCTCCTCACAAAAAAGAGATTAGAGATTATGAAGTACTACAACTAAAAGTTAATCACTCAATACAGATGCTACTTCAGTCGAATCGAACAAATATGGCACTTTCAGGTTAAATGATGATGATAATGATTGTGGTGGGCGCAACAAGAAACGGATGAGTTTATGCGAATGATGGGGATATACTCATACATACATGTGCCGCTTCCTCCCACACCTCCAACTCCATCAGCCGCTGTTCAGAGAACTCAGTGTCCAATGTCCAGTGTCTTGGCCTGCCACAGCAAATGATTAAACGATAGTTATGTGAATTTATAGTGCGTGATTTACTCATTAGATTGATTTATCACAACAATTTAATGCTACATGAACTTTACTACATTTTTGTTTGTTTTGTAGTTTTGCTCCTCCACTGGTGGCTGGGAGTGGTGGTGTTGTTTCTTCAGTCATTCATCCATTGAAAACATAACGTACCCGCTATCATGGCTCGACTGATGGACAGACCGAACGATGAGAATATCTGCAGAGAAAGAGGAACCAAAGTTTGTGTAGTTGTTTTTTCTCGGATGGCCTTTGGATGATTATGTTTTCCATGTTATTTTTTAACAAGTATGGTTTGGCACGCTTCATGAATTTTTGGTTTACCAAATCCTTTTGGAAACCATTGATGCTTTTAGTGACCATTGCGGTTACGAGGGTGAGACGGAGTGTAAGTGTCGGTCGAGAGCGTGGAGTGTTGCAAAGCGAAAGAGATATAAAAAATAAAAGGATTCCCCACGATTAATGGCACATATCACGAGTAACCCAGTGAATGTGAATGTCTATGGGTATGAGTACATATGAGTGTATGTGTGTTTGTGAGAGAGAGAGAGAGTGGGACGAAGTAGAAGGCGAAAACAACATGTACAAGGAGTTTAAGCTGAAAACGTGTGTACAGTAACATGCTCTAACATGATTGCAGTTTTTGCAGTAACTATTGTTCGCTCAAATAGTGCAGAAAACAAGTAAGAAATATCAGTCGGGTAAACCGACTAAAGTATACCCTCACGTTGTGAGAAAATATAAATATGCACTGGTATATGTACTAATATTATGAGCTATTTAATTTTGGTATGTCTTGTTTTTTTTTTTGTATTTTAGGTACTAAAACGGGAGTGGTCATAACTCCCATTTTTAACAGGACTGTAGAATTTTAAAAAATATACACTGTACAAAAATTTTTGAGTATATATATTCACGATATAAGCAATTAACTGTTTGTACAAAAAGGTACGTTTGTGTGGGAGGTACCAAAAGGGAAGTTGCCAACTTCCCCCATTTTTCTTGAAGTGATAGTGACTAATAAACTAACACTATGTGTAAAATTTCCTAAGATTCAAATAAGTAGTGTAGAAATTATTAAATAATCAATAATTCACTAAATATTAACCCTTTGTGGGGGAGGTACTAGAAGGAGTGGACCAATATGGCCCATCTTCGAACTTAGCCGGGAATAGAAAAGAAAATTACCGCATACCAAATTTGAAGTCAATCGTTTACTCTTTTTGAGAGTTATCGTGCGCACCAGCCAGCAGAGAGACAGACAGACGGACGGACATTGTCCATTTGACTTAAAATGACCCGAAACGGATATCAGCCGAGCATACTGAGGGTCTTAGGTCACTCCTTCGATGTGTTACACTTTTTACCCGTAACAAATGATATGTCGTTCATTCCAAATCAAACTGAACGATTTGTGGAAAAAAAAAACTAGTCGACATTGGCGATTGTCTGAAAAATTTGGGAAAATATCTGAAATGGTGTATTTTGGAAGTTGTGTATGATGCAAACGCGTGTGAAGGAATTTTACAACTGTTGACTCGTTCGTTAGGTCTTGACTTTTACTTTAAAGTACATATATTAATGCTGGTTAATTCATAGTTTTTAAAAGCATCAGTGGCATATGCAACTTTATTTTGCATCTTGCACCTCAATGACACCAACTTAAAATTCTGAGAAAAATATTGTCATGTAGCCTTATTTACCCTTACAAATCTTAAGATGGTGTTCAGCTTCGTTCTTTTTTAAAACAATATTTACAAAAAAATGCCAATGCTATTCCTTTATAAACTATGATAAATATTGAAATTACAAAATAGACAGAATCATTTACATAAATGAAAAATAATTTAAATTTCTGACATTTTTAAGAAAAAATGCTTTTCAGTAGAAACAGAATAGAAACAGAAGAAAACACCAGATTCAAATTTACAGGATCAGCTCAGATTAAATTAGGACTCCATGCCTATATATATTTCAATAATACTATGTTGGTGTTTTTCTGGTCCAATATGCAAATTAAAATTTAAGAAGAAAAATAAATAACGATGTATAACGAAATATTGGCGAATTTTCGCATAACTAGTTTTTGTTATATTTTAATGCAAATTATTTTTTCTTTATAATAATTAAAAACACTTATTAAAAATATAGAAAAAAGTATAAAAATATGTGTTTACTAAATATGTTAATTTTTGACACAATCGATTAAAATCTGCATTTATACAGAAAAAAATTATCCGATTTGCGTCGCATTTCTCTGGTCCCTATTAACGACGCAAATCGCAATGTTCACATCTCAGGAATTACTTAATAAATACTTTTTTAAAAAAGGACGGGGCTGAACACCTTCTTCAAATTTTTAGCGTTCTTTTAGAATATATGGAGCTACATAACTATATTTTTCACAAAATTTTAAGTTAATGTTATTGATGTGTTAGATACAAATTAAATTTGCAAATGCAAAGGATGTACTCAAAACCGTTAACGACGCGAAAATAAATCCCTGTTATGAAAAATAGAACTTACGACCTTTAAAATCAACCTTCCTAAAATACAGATGCTAATAACATTTGGAAAACTTTTTGTAATTTTTTCGCCAACTATAAAATGTTTTGTTTTAAGCAGGGAATCTATATACCAATTTATTTTGAAATCGGGAATGGTGACCCAAAAAATGTCTTCGGTTTGACATGGAATGAACGATATGATATACCCTCGCACAGTGGAATATTTTCACACAAGAGGCGGCAAAAATTAGAAGGAATTGAGCTAGGGCTTTGAAATTTTGTACATATCACTAATTTCGCCGAATTAGCTAAAAAACCAATTTTTTGTTTAAATCCGCCCATAACCACGCCTACTTCCCACATAACCTAAAATTAAAACTCTTAGTATTTTTCTCAATTTAGCATTTATATTATTACAGATCGCTATTAGAGATTGTATTTGAGTCCTCATTAATTAAAAAAATTGCAAGTGCCACGCCCAACGCCCAATATCAATTTCAATTTTATACGATGTCGGAAATTACAGGAAATTTTTTTATAAAACGCTTTGTATCTGTAGTTCGATGTAAATCCGTACATAGAACAAACAAAATAACTAAAGCGTAATACATTAGCTCAACATTTGCAAAAAAATCATGATGAAATAGTTTACAGATTTTTGTTAATTAAACAATCATTCCAACTATACAGAGAAAATCATCATTGATTTAGCAATGTGTTCATTACTAATACGACATTTTTTAAGCATACTTTTAGGAATATGTGGAAAGGACACATAAACAATGTAGGTATATATATATAGTAGATTGGCAAACAAATGTTCGTTTATATGAATATTTACCATGTTCATGTCGGCTGCCCGTTTAATTGGGTCTGTAATCGTTGATTTAAACAGATATACTCTCTCGGCTCAAGACCAACTTGCTTTTATACATGCTTTATATACTTTTTGTTATATTTGAAGTCAATTTATCATTTGTCCCTTAAGGTATGCTTTGGTAATGTTATTCAATGCATAGCAACATGGACTAAAAATAACGATTTTTGTGTTGTTTTTTGCCGAGTAGGTTTTACCATTCCGTTAAATAAATCAACATAGGCAGGTATAGGCAGAATTTTCTTTTTGCAATGGTTAACTAAGTCCCCAGTTTATAAATTTTTGTTAATGACAAGATCTCGGTCGGCCTCGGAAGTATAGTTTTATCCTTGAGAAAATGAAACACCCTGATTTTTGGCAACTCGCAAGTAAACCACAGATTAAATAGGAAAATGACAACACAATTATATTTTTTTTAATGCAAAAAACATTTCAAACGTTTCTGAATATTATGACCTAAACGAAGTTCCAATGCGTTTCATAGGTTCGGAGACATGGGCTTACAAAATACTCTCTTAAATGATAGACTTTGGAACCATTGTACCATTTATGAATTTCAAATGCTTGTACCGCGATACTTTGCCTAGATATCGGCAAAACCTTTAAAGATTTAGTTAATTGGAATGTTCTTTACAGATTGGAATCAAAAATGTTGAGATTGGGCCTCATGAAAATTCGGAGTTTTTGCCGCTCATAATATCACTAAAGTGAGGGTACGAGTATAAAAATGTATGGTATAATATCTCAAAACCTTATCTCTATATCACTATCTATACATTCTCTATATATATATCTGTGGGCACAAGGCATAACAACATAACTCGAGTTATGCTCAAATTGCGTTTTCGATGCCATGATGTTCCCCATATTCGATTACATATTGTGACAAACTTTGGTGGTGATACCTTGTTCAATTGTTTAGATATAAGGCAAGACTTATTAGCATATCTCGCTGTATCACTACATTTCATAACGTACATAACAACATATCTCGCATTTTTTTCTTTGAAAACAATACTTGTGTTTTTATTCCCCAGTTATCTCTGGACTATTGAAGATGTAAATTGTATGAAGTCGTAACAGCATATCTGAGTTGTGTTATTAGTCCAAGTTGAACTGAGGCCTAGCACAAAAGCATAACTTAACTTATGCTTTTATTCCAAAATCTAATATTGACTACTGAATGTTGTAAATTTCGAAATCATCATTTGATTTATCAGCATAAGTCGATATATTCTACAATATATAATAAAATTAATTTTGTAAGAACGACACAACTCGAGTTGTGTGTTTTGTAACTTAATTTATTTTAAAAGGGAATAACAGCATAAAACAGTTTTTAGCCTATAACATTTATAATTAAAATAATTATATAAATGTGTTCGTATTAATTCATTTCACTTCCAAGGCCTGATAAATTGCAGGCGTAAAATTCAAAATAAGTTTTTAAATATTTTAGCTATATCGATTCAAACCTTTAAAATGCTCTCCTGAAAACTTGCAAAAACACACATATGCTGTTATGCCTTGTGACCACAGATATATGGACATATGAGTATACACGCTGAAAAAATGGCTTCAGTAGTAACGGATTTTGCAATAAGAGTGATATGATTTCTTTGAAAAAACCACACTTATTGTTAAGGAAATTCAAAAGTTTTTTATTTAATGTGAAGTACAATCGATACAATTAAGTTCTAAATAAAACGTCATTTAAATGGCCTCCACGACCTCTTCTGCAGGAACGAATTTGATGAACCCAATTTTCGAGCACTTTTTCCACTAAATCAAGTCGTATGTCATGAATGGCACGTTCAATATTGACTTGTAAAGCTTGAAGAGAGTCTGGTTTATTTCGAAAGACTGATGACTTCAAATAAATGGCGTTTAATCACAACTTCTTGGAGGCCATATATCATCTCATTTAGCTCTTGAATTGTTCTTGGCTTATTGACGTACACTTTTTCTTCCCCAAAGAAAGTATTCCAACGGTGTCAAACCACATGATCGTGGTTCGCGACAGCGAACACAATTCACGGTAACTGCTTGACCGACCACATGTTTGAAGAAGTACGGCCCGATGACGCCGTCAGCCCATTACCGGACCAAGCAGTCACTATTTTTGAATGCATCGGCTTTTCAACAATCGCTTGTGGATTCTCACTTGCCCAAATGCAACAATTCTGCTTATTAACGAATTCACTGAGATGAAAGTGTGCCTCGTCGCTGAAGATGATTTTCTTAGTAATGTCAGTAATGTTTTCTTAGTAATGTCTGTTCAACCTACCATTCGCTTGAAATGGTCAGTGGGCTTCAACTCTTGGGTCAATTAAACCCTCATTCAAAATTCTGTGATGTTGACGGCTCTTCTGCCACGCTATGGCGAACAGCATCAATGTTTTCCGCAGAACGAACTGGTCGAACATAATTAGGAGTTTCCACATCTCCTACAGACCCGGTTTGCTAAAATTTGCGCACAATTCTCCCGATTGTGGACACATTTGTTCGATTATGCTGACCAAAAAAATCACGAAGTGCATTTTGAATTGAACGCCTGTTTTCGTAAAAGGCTTATACAATCTTAACGCGCTGCTCAGTTTTGTACCTCTCCATGGTTGAATTTGTCAAAAACTGAAGCAAAGAAATGTCAAGTTAACTTAAAAAAAATTGACGTTAAGGTGTTACACATAATTAACATCGTGCATTATGGTTGGACCACCCTTTATATTTCTGGAGAATATTAGGATTTTTTTCCAAAAGTGGGCGTGATAGAATTAGCCGGTATGGCGTTATTAAAAAAATAAGCTTGCTCAAAAAGGAACGATTTAACGTTAATTTTAGATTCGAACGTTATTTCTGTCAGGTATTTGTTCATGTTGCTGAAGTTATTACTCTTTGCGCCTCATGAAAAAAGTTCATCTTTCGAAAAGGGTATTCCAATAAGAGCGTTATTGTTACAATTTTGAGTGTGGCTACTGTACTGTACATTAATACATGTGTGTATTAAACTCGTACTCGTACTCTTGAATGTGTGCCATAAATTTCATTGAAATAAAACCATGCGAAAACCCCATCAGATCAGACCAGACAGTGCTGTACAGAGGCGGTGTTGTCGGGGGAGTGGTGAGCAAAAAGACCTATACAATAAAGAAGATGAAGAAGGAATAGTTGAATATAAAAATGAAAGTCATTTGTGTAAAATTGATTGCAATTTCGGGCGAATGTACTCGTCCGTCCCTCAGTCCGTCTGTCTGTCTATCCAACCATACATTCGTCCTCTCCTCTGGTTGGAGTAGTAATTGATGGAGGGGAATGTGGGGGCAGAATTGAGGACACGGGAATTCATTAAATTTATTTAACAAATCCAAGTGTTTGTTGCGCTTCTAACTGTTCTCGCATGTAATTAATATAAAATTGATTGTAGCCATCGCTCCAAGTTCAATCCATCGATCACAGCGATGTTCGAAATGAAACATGAACACTCCATGTTTGCCATTGTCTTCGTCTTTTTTTGAGTGTTTTTCTTGTTTTTTTGTTTTCCAAAACGATTTCATCCAATTCCAATTGAATTTTGCATTCGATTCGATGCTTTTTTGTCTATCGTTTTGTCGTGCATTCGCAGTGAAGATGGATGACAAAACAATTCAATTGTCTTGTCTGTCTGACTCTGTTGACGTCGATGCTTGCATTGTTGTGCTGCAGCAAAATAACGCAGAAACATTTTTATAGCCATTTTTAATTGCATGCCACATAAATTATGTTTTTCGCTACTTTGCACAGTGGTTCTACGATGGTAGCAGATAAAATAAATGGTTGATAGATGGATCCTTGGTTGATAGATGTCCAAAAATATTTCATAAATTATCTCAGAATATTCAATTATTGTAAGGATAATTTATAAAAAGTATAATAAAAATATTTACCTACACAGAAAGAAAAAACATTCATTCCAATTTCGATGCTACAACGAAATATTTCGTTCCAGCAGCTTAACATTACTTCGTTGTGGCAACAATTCAAAATTCGAGTCTGCTATTTTCTTGTTTATATACGGACAAAAATCGCCATTTATGATATGTTTGAATTGAAATAAAAAAGATTTGCAACAAAAGTTTTTTTAATATTATATGTTTTCTGAACAAAACATTTTTATCCCCTCACTTTAGAGAAGGGGGTATGTATCATTTGCTACGAGTCAAAAGTGTAACACATGGAAAGAGTGATCTAAGACCCTAAGTATGTTCGGCGGAAATCCGTTTTGTGTCATTTTAAGTCATTTAAGCAATGCCCGTCCGTCCGTCTGCCTGTTTGTCTGTCTGCTGGCTGGTGTGCACGATAACACTTGAAAGGAGTAAACGATTGACTTAAAATTTGGTATGCGGTAATATTTTGCTCTATCTCTGGTTAAGTTCTAAGATGGGCCATATTGGTCTACTCCTTCAAGTACCTCCCCCACAAAGGGTTAACTTTTAGTGAAATATTGATTCTTTAATATCTTATATACTTCTTACTCGAATCTTCTGAAATTTTACACATAGTATTAGTTTGTTAGTCGCTAACACGTCAAGAAAAATGGGTGACGTGGCCACACCTTTTTTTGGTACCTCCCACACAAATGGACCATTTTGCACCAAAAGTTAACTGCTTATGGCCTTAATATCAGTTCATAAAAATACTTGAAATTGTGTACAAAGTTACCAGCTTATAAGTTTAATACCAGTGCATACAAATACTTGAAATTTTGTACAGTATAATTCTTTTATAGTACCTGGGTCCAGAGAAAAATGGGCGTTATTGGGACGCCCCTTTTGGTACCTCCCACACAAATGCACCTTTTTGCACCAAAAGTTAACAACTTTTAAGTTTAATACCAGTGCATACAAATACTTACAATTTTGTACAGTAATGCTTTTATAGTACCTAGAGTCCAGAGAAAAATGAGTGTTATTGGCAAGCCCCTTTTGGCACCTCCCACACAAATGGACCTTTTTGTACCAAAAGTTAACAGATTTTAACATTAACACCAGTGAATATAAATACTTGAAATTTTGTATGATGTAATGCTTCTATAGTATCTAGAGTCTAGAGAAAAGTGACCGTTATTGGCACACCACTTTTGGTACCTCCCACACAAATGGACCATTTTGTACCAAATGTAAACAGCTTTTAACTTTAATACCAATACAGAGTGGAGGGCGCTAATTTCCTTATTTGGGAATGAAATAAAAAAGTTATGAACCTTAGAAAAATGTATTTTATATTTTAATTGTATTGAACAGTAAGGGAATTTTTAAATTACATGGTTTTAAATAGTATATCTGGCAAATGTCGACCTTCGCTATCCACACACATGAACTCTAACAAGCGTGTCTACTGGTATTTTGCCAATTTCAGCCTCAATATTGTTAATTAGGTCTTCCAAGGTGTTGGGACGGTTTCCGTTGGAACCATGTATCCTCTAATTGATTTGCATTAAGAGCCGGCTGAAAAAAATTATGTATGTTCACAGTTCCGTAACTGTGACAATGGAAAACTATCCATTTGAAAAATACGCTTCAACACAAAATGACCTCTCCTCACGTGTCCAATGCATGATGGCAACTCAAAGGCAGAAGAATACAAGTCTCTCGTCAGCCACTATATGCCACGCACATTCTCTCCGACCACTGTTGGTCGGAGAGAGTGGTGCAAAAAAGCCACAGCCTGCAGTGCAAAAAAGCTAATTCCAGCGCTCCACCCTGTATACCCTACCCTGTATATACTTTAAAGTTATTAAATGCCATTTAACTTGATAATAATTTAATTAAAACAATAAAATATATTTACGAATATTTTTTGGGACTCAAGGTGATTCATAAGTCGGTCTACCCGACTGTACTTTCTTATTTGCTTTTTTTGAAAATCAATAAAATTTATTTGGAGCTCATATGTTAATATGGCGGAATGAAATTGGGCCCCAGGAAAAAACACCCCAATATTTTTATGAACATGGGCCCCAAAAAATAACATGTCAAACAACAACAATTTTTTTTTGGGCTTAATTGCATTTTTTGTCTGCTTTTTGGGGTTTCATTTCATTTTTTGGGGCTTATTTTCATCTATAAATTTAGAAATGTATTGCTCCACGTAAATGATTTGCTCCACGTTGCCAACTTTGGATCCTGTCCATAGGAGAAAGTCTTAAACAGAGGCCGAAGGCCGCAGGCCGTAGGCCGACCGCGCAGGAAAAGATTTATAATTAAATCAGTAAGGAAAGACAAAAAGTCGGGCGGGGCCGACTATATAATACCCTACACCTACCTACCAAAGCGAAAATGGGCATCGCGATAAGAATTTGGCAGTGTTCATACATGTAATAAGAAAACTCTCTCTGTTAAATTTCGTACGGATCGGATATAAAACACGATTTCTACAGCGCTTAAATGTTAAATCGGGTGAAACATATGTATCTAAATCTGAACCGATTTTCCCCGAATTTGGCAGTGTTCATTCACGTAATAATAAAACTCTCTCTGCCGAATTTCATAAAGATCGGATGTAAAATGTGGTTTCTACGGCGCTTGCATGTCAAATCGGGTGAAACATATATATGGGGACTATATCCAAATCTGTACCGATTTTAACCAATTTCAATAGGGATCGTCCTTGGGCCAAAAAAGAGCACTATGCTAAATTGCATCACAATCGGACCATAAATACGACCTGCACTTTGATTACAAGAATACATGGGCAGACGGACAGACAGACGGACAGACAGACAGACGGACATGGCTAAATCGACTCAGAAAGTGATTCTGAGTCGATCGGTATAATAAACAATGGGTCTATCTCTTCTCCTTTTAGGTGTTACAAACAAATGCACAAAGTCATAATACCCTGTACCACAGTATGGTGTAGGGTATAAAAATAGGTTCGTATATGTGTATTATTACATACTCCCCAGATTTACGACGATACAATTTCTTAGTTTTTTGGGGTTTATTTTCATTTCATACTGTTTTCTTAATTGGGGTGTAATTTCCTAAATCAGTTTTTGTATCGAAAATAGGCCCTAAATATGGGGCCCACATTCATTTTCAATTTGGGGTGCATTTTCTTGGGGCCCAACTTCCGGCCGCCTGTTAATATATTAGAACAAAATATATTTGTAAATTAATTTTCTCAAATATAATACATATCTAAAATACAAATAAAATTATTGGTTAGGAATATCTCCAAATATAATTACCTAAAAAAAATTTTCAAAACTTTGCAGACTTTTTCTAATTTCGCTTTTAATTTGTCCTTGGTTTCGAAATACGAGGTATGTTCAAAAATATCGTAAATTTTTAATTTCCGCGGGCTACGTGTATTTGATTTTTGATATTTTTGTAGCGTTATGTTGGTACTCATGTCCCTTACTTATGCTGACAAGGTCGGCCATTTTGAATGTTTATTTAATTTTTGACAGCTGTTGTGCTTGGATGTGTTTTAACTTATCTTCGATTTTTATCTATTTCAGAAAATGGATCAAATAATCTGCATCAAATTTTGTGTGAAAAACCAAATAAAGTGCGCTGACGCATTCCCAATGTTGACTGTGGCATATGGTGAAACTACCTTGGACCAAAGCAACGTTTATCGGTGGTACAAAATGATCTTAGAGGGCCGAGAAGATGCGAATGACGAACAGCGTGCCGGACGCCCGAGCTCACAGTTTTCTTTGATTGCAGGGGGGTGCTGCATTATGAGTTCCTGCCGTAGGGTATTACGGTCAATAAAGAATATTACCTGCAAGTTATGCGCAAATTGCGCGAAGCAATCCGCCAACGCCCGGATTTGTGGAAGAACAAAAACTGGCTTTTGCACCATGATAACGCCCCTGCACACACATCGGTAATGGTGCCGCAGCAACCGTATCCCCCTGACCTAGCACCCTGTGACTATTTTTTTTCACAAAAAATTATTATTTCACAAAAAAATGATTATTTGAAGGGATTGCAAAAAACGTTGGCAGAAGTGTATTATATCCGAGGGGAATTACTTTGAAGGGGACAAAATAGATATTCATGAATAAATAAATACTTTTTGAAAAAATACAAAATTTGCAAATTTTTTTGAACATACTACGTATATCTTCTAGCTGAAAGTGACAATGACTTATGTTTGACTTATGTTATTGCCGAACAACTGAAAACAGTTAACCCTCAAACAGCTGACTGTTCTGTTCCTCATATTCCGGCGGACTGGTTTACATTTGTAAACCAATACATAAAGTACGAATATGCGTGAAAAAATGCGATAATGCCAAATTTTTTCAGATTAACGGTTGTTATCTGTTGTGTAGAGTTCAGAGAACACACGCGTATATTTTTTAAAGTGAAAACAATAATAAGAAAAAATGTCAAAACGTGCGCGAAACCTTTTGGAGCCACCTGTTCTTGATGCACCATCAAGTATTCCTCAACTCGTTGTGGCAGTACAATTACCTGAACCGCAGCCTGAGGCTGGGTCCAGTGGTATAAAACAACGTAGGTATGTTTTCGACGCTAATGTGTATGTAATTTGTCATAAACGTGTATATTTGTTTGTGCATTCGATGTTTCTATTCGATTTAACCGGTATGGCAAGACCGATGTAACCAGGTGTGTATCATGTCTACATATCATGCATATATATGTATACTTATTACTTAGATACAGCATTTTAATCCTCAATCAGATTGACTGATGCCCAAATAGACGAACTTCTAGCGAGCGAGAATGAAGGTGGTAGCGATTGCGACGATGACGTGGAAGATATCGATTGGGTTCCAAACGAATGCGTGTCGGACGAAGAATTTGAGGAGAACGAAGTTGAGGTCAATGAAAGCGACCATGACGATGAAGAGAATGCTGATGCATGTACAATTGAGGAGGTTGGGCCAGACATGACGTCTACTTCGAAGGATGGCACTACATGGGCTAAAAATCCGTTGACATTTGGGCGGACACGATTGCACAATATTCTGCGCGAAAATGGTCAGTAATCGAGAATTCAATGTTTTCTCCATATTTCTCTATTCTCCAATCTAATTTGTTTCTCATTTCCATTTTGTGTTCTACTAATAATAAAAATATGCAATCTCGTCGTGACACAATTTCCCTTATATTCACTGATGTCATGAAAAATATAATCTTGCGACATACGAACAAAAAAGGAAATGCACTGGAAGCGATTTGGAGCGACAAAAATCCAACTATACCAGCTCGAAAGTGGGTAGAAATTGATATTGTTAAGTTTGATGCATTTTTGGCGTTGCTGATAACGGCTGGAGTTTATAAATCGTATGATCAAATAATATATGAGCTTTGGGCATCACAAGCAGCACCGATTTATCGCGCATCGATGAGCCGTGATCGCTTCAAAGCAATTTTTCGTACCATTCGATTCGATGATGCGAATACACGATTATATCAACTAGCGCAAATAAAGGTGCTCCCATTTCTGAATTGTGGATGCTGCTCAATGCATCCTTGAAAGCCAACTATAAGCCGCACACTTGTATAACAATAGACGAGCAATTATTTCCGTTTAGAGGCCGCTGTTCTTTCAAACAGTATATTTCATCAAAGCCAGCTAAGTATGGAATAAAGGTTTGGTTGGCCGCTGATTCTACCACTCATTATCCACTAAGTGGCGATATATATTATGGCCGACAGCCTGGTCAACCATCGGCCATTAATATTGGAAATAAAGTTATGCAAGCACTCGTCAAACCATGCGAGTATCGGGGTTCTGGTCGAAACATCACTATGGATAATTTTTTTTCACTATGGATAATTTTTTTTTACCGGACAGGATTTGACTCATATGTTGGTCGAAAACAAATTGAGTGTAGTCGGGCTGAATGGTTTACAAATGTAAACCAGTCAGCCGTTCAGGGGGTATTCTTGAAAAACAGGTAATATGAGGTACACAAAAACGTTTCAACACTTCCATCTTTTTGTATTCTATTAAGAACTGAAATTGTAGTTTACTAATGGAGTTTAAAGAAATTCCGTCGATTTTTATAAAAAAAAGTCGTTCCAACGTTGAAAAGTTTACATTTGTAAACTGTCAGCTGTTTGAGGGTTAAGGTATCGATGATATATTTTCTGAATACTTAAATACTTGTTTCCAATATAGTAATCCCAAATAAAACATTATTATACAAATAAACAAAGATTTGTGTAGAACAATATATTCCCAAATAAATAATATTTATATTTGCTAAATATTACATATTTACAGTGTACCATAAACATATATGAATATAAGTTTCAAGCAGAAAACATTGGGAGAATATAAATGGTGGTCCAACCAAAACACACGATGTTAATTGTAAATAAAACAAAAAGTTTTCAGAGAATTATGTTAATATTTTTTATGATAGAATGAACTATGACAATTATGTGTGAAACAAAATATCGCACAAATACTCGCCACGGCTTCGGTGGCATACTTCTATCCGATGGTCCATATTTTCAATGACTCTGAGAAATAATTGAGGTTCAATGTCGTTAATGTGACGAATTATCTCATCCTTTAGCTCTTGAATTGTTCTTATTGACGTTCACTGTTTCACAATCCTTTTGGAACCACATATCGTCCAGGGCCATATCCTAAATTTCTGTTCACAAGAAGTCCATTATCATCTCGCGATAGCGAACATCATTCACGGTAACTGCTTGACCGACCACATTTTTCAAGAAGTATGGCCCGATGACGCCGCCAGCACATAAACCGCACCAAACGGTCACTATTTTTAGATGCATCGGCTTTTCAATTATCACTCGTGGATTCTGATGACTAACAATTAACATTGTGCATTATGGTTGGACCACCTTTACTGCAGAAGCGATTTTTCAGCGGATAACAACAACTTTTTTTCAGACCAAGCATTAGTTTCTTTTACATTGAATAAGGCGTCATCTCAAAGAAAAAGAGTATGATAATAATTTTTTTTAAATTTTATAGTAAAACTACAATATGCAACAAATTTTTTTGTCGAAGGGCCGCGTATAGAATAATAATTTGGTGTCCTATATACGAAAAAAAGTATTAAAAAATGTATGTTATGTATTTATTTATGATTTTTTTGGAGGATGCCTTTAGTACATATTTGATTATGAGCACTACAAATTTTAATAATGACATTTTCACATGGAAACAGAAGTTTAGTAACAGTCGTTAAAACCATTAGAAAAAATTGTATTTTTTCGAAAAAAATCGTTTTTGCGGCCTCGAAAAATACCAGGGCTGTGGAGTCGAGCCAAAACTTCTCCCGGAGTCGAATTTTAAAATCATTCTACTCCGACTCCAGCTCCGACTCCGGCAGTTAAAAAACATAAATTTCTGAAATTATATTTCTACTAAGACGGGAGTTCATGTGATTGAAAATAAGATATAGCTTTGTTAAAAAAAAACACAAAAAAGTAGGTGTTCAATACCAGTAAATAACTAAAATTTTATTATTTATTTATCGACGCTTGACCTGCAAAATGCAACTAATATGACAACTCTTTCAACATAGAATTATGATACAATTTTCGTCAATCACTACATCTGCTTTAATATACCGCAATTTTTGGAATTATGTTCGCTTCATGCAACCATACCATACTATGGTACAGGAGGTTATAAATTTGTTTTTTTGACAGATTCGTTAAAGATACTACAGCTAGACACACCTTAAAATATACCGTTCTACTCAGAATCACTGTTTTTTGACAGATTCGTTAAAAATACTACAGCTAGACACACCTTAAAATATACCGTTCTACTCAGAATCACTAGATGTCCGTCTGTCCATCTTAAGTTGTTCGCTAAGCATTTGTACCATATTAAATTGTACCACTATTAAAATTTGGCAATAAGAACTCTGTCACGCTAGGGAGGAAACCTACTGGAATTGGTGAAAATCTCGTTCAAGTCGATATTGCACCCAGATATAAATGTTTCTTTAGATTTGGCCTTGTAACGCTATGGAAGCTGTATTTCACATTCAATATTTTTTTTAATTTAGTAGAGTAGAATTTATCTATCCAAGACAGCATATTGTCGAATTTTAACAAATTCTGTTTAGATTTAGATTTATAATGTAATAATCTCATATTTATATTTACAATATCTGAGCTTATTCTGCTCTAACAAGATGTTGTACCGTATCATATAGTTGGCTTCGCTCCGCCTTTCCTTACTTGTTTTGTACTCGCTTAGGAATAGTGTAAAGTCTTGCAAAAATACTTATTTTGTTAGCTAAATATATTCAGAGCTTTCATAAAACTGTTTAAATAAAACCTCGATAGTTTAGTTAAAATTATAGATATTTTTGGAATTCTTAAATATTTGGTTAAAAGCTTTTAATATTTTATCCTTATTTTTTATCAAAATTGTTTTCCCAAAAATTTTTTAGTGTAAAAGTTCTATCACATAATTGGTACATTTTGCACAAAACATCTCGGAGTCGACCATATATTTACGACTCCGAACTCCGACTCTGGGCAAATTTCCCAGACTCCGACTCCTAGACTCCGACTCCACAGCCCTGAAAAAAAAACAACAAAAACATATAAAGAATTTCGCAGAATATCTTAATGATTCATTTTTTGAAAGCTAGCATCCTAACGAAGAAAACAATTCATATTTGAAAAGAATCTAGGATTAAATGTAGAAATTATATCCCTTTTGATGGAAGTAAGAGAATTTCAACTAAATCATGTTCCTTTACCTCCACTATTGTGAACGAGGGTACATAACAGTTGCTGTTGGTTAAAGGTGTACTACATCGAAGGTGTGACCTAAGAGACCCCAAGAAAATTTGGCGAAAATCCATTTTGGATCATTTTATGTCAGTTGAGCAATGTCCGTCTATCTGTCTGGATTGTGCACACGATAACTTTCGATAGGAGTAACCAAATGACTTCAAATTTGGTAAGTGTTAATATTTATACCCTACACCACACTGTGGTACAGGGTATTATAACTTTGTGCATTTGTTTGTAACACCCAAAAGGAGAAGAAATAGACACATCGTTTATTATACCGATCGACTTAGAATCACTTTCTGAGTTGATTTAGCTATGTCCGTCTGTCCGTCTGTGCATGTATTCTTGTAATCAAACTACAGGTCGCAATTATGGTCCGATCTCGACGAAACTTTACATATATCTTTTTTTTGGCCCGAGGACGATCCCTATTGAATTTGGTTAAAATCGGTTCAGATTTAGATATAGCCCCCATATATATGTTAGCCCCGATTTGACATGTAAGCGCTGTAAAAACGTTATTTTATGTCCGATCAGTATGAAATTCGGCAGAAAGACGTTTCTTCTTATATGGATGAACACTGTTAAATTTGGAAGAAATCGGTTCAGATTTAGATATAGCCCCAATATATATGTTACCTCCAATTTGACATGTAAGCGCTGTAAACACTGTATTTTATATCCGATCAGTGCGAAATTCGGCAGAAAGAGGTTTCTTATTACATGAAGGAATACTGCCAAATTCGGAAAAAATCGGTTCAGATTTAGATATAGCTTCCATATATATGTTACCCCCGATTTGACATGTAAGCGCTGTAGAGACTGTATTTTATATCCGATCAGTACGAAATTCGACGGAAGGAGGTTTTTTTTCATGAATAAGTATTCAAGGAAGATCGGTTCAGATTTATATTAAAGCTCCATATATATGTTCCTCCTGATTTGATATCAAATCATTAAAATTTTCCAGAAAGATGTTTCTCACTTTAGGAACGAATATTGCTTAATTTAGCGATTATCGTTTCAGAATTAGATAATATGTTTCTACCCATTTACCAATTATTCCAAATTATTATGGCAATGACCTTCATCGCATTGTTAGGGAGGTGTAGGGTATTATATAGTCGGCCCCGCCCGACTTTCTGCCTTTCCTTACTGGTTTTTCTATATCAGGGTACGGTCAAAGATGGACCATGTTGGTACTTCGATTACCTCCCCACAAAGAGTCAAAATTTAGTGAAATATTGATTCTTAATAACTTCTACACTACTCAGCGGAATCTTCCTCAATTTCACACATATTATTAGTTTCTTAGTCGCTACCACCTTGGGAAAAGTGGGCGAAGTTGCCTTTGTGTGGGAGGTACACAAATGGGCGGGCAACTTCACCCATTTTTCATGAGGTGATAGCGACTAATAAACTAATACTATGTGTTGAATTTTTGGAAGATGTGAATAAGTTGTATGTATAAAATAATCAATATTTCACTGAATGTTAACCCTTTGTGGGGGAGTGACTATGAGTGGAACAATGTGGTACATCTTCGAATTGAGAAAAATTGAGAAAAATATTACCACATGCCAAATTAGAGTCAATAGGTTACTCCTTTTGAGAGTAATCGTGCGCTCCAGCCAGCAGACAGATGGACGGACGGACAGACATTACTCAAATGACATAAATTGACCCAAATCGAATTTCCACCAAACATACTTGGGGTCTAAGGTCACTCCTTCGATGTGTTAAAGTTGTGGCTCGTAGCAAATTATGTATACCCTCCTCCGTAAGGTGAGGGGATCATAAAGATAGATAGACCCATGATTTATAAAAACGGGTGTTGTTTTAGAATAACAATATTTTAAATTTAAATATCTTTAATACTCGTATCAATGAAACTGGCTTTATTGGATAGATAATTTTAGACAATTAATATTTAAATGTGATTAAGGACATAAGGACGTCACGGCTGGCGCGTAAGTGGCGCAAACTGTATAAGCGTGCGTCCTTTCGGGATCAAAGTTTGCGGTATTGATGACATACCAGCCAAAATATACGAGGCCGATATAAACCTCAGCGCTGAAATTGTTCCTACTTTAATATACGACGTTTGGAAGTAAGAGCCCTTTCCGACCGAATGAAAAAATAGCATAATAGTAAAAATTGCAAAGAATGGACACTAAAAAGGCTTTTGGAACTGGTGTGGTATTTGGGTACTACGAGGACCGAAAATATCTAAATTGATTGCAAAAATTTTCCTTAACCGCATCAAAGATTATCTTGAAGATTCCACTGACTCCGTTCAAGTCAGCTTCCGAAGTGGATTCTCCTGTGTGGATCATATTAGCACCACTCCGAATGGTTATTGAATAAAGTGTAGAATTCACTGTCACTTCACTAAAGTGAGGGTACAATAAAGAAGCTCTCTTTCAAATTTCATCAATGAACATATAAAAAGATTTCGATAAAAATTTCCTATAAAACTGTACTCGTAGGTATGGATATTGTTTTCATATATTTCGTTTGTAACCACTGTATTACTGCGGGGGCAATCAACAATGTTTCCTGTCCCGTTTTTTTATTTTTGATGCAGGTCCAAATGTACTTCATCCGATTTTTACTAAAAAGACATTACAACACTTAAAAAAGTCGATTAAACCATAATTCAGAAATGACACTTCTCTATTTCGTTGTGGCAGAGTTCTGAACAAAATATCATCCGCATCCTCATCGTTCCTGTACAGTATGAATTGTGTGGCTCATAATATTCTGTTGCAAGGATATTGATGAGCGACGCGTTGAACTTTTCTACACAAACACACGCACATATACAAAAACACACGCCGCCCCAAATGACTCTTGGGCCCCATCCATGGTCACTCAATAAGTTGGTTTTGGGTAGTTGTGGTGGTGAAGTTACACAGATGCCGAGGCGCGGGACATACATTTTTCATATCGCTGTTATAATATTTTTACCCTAGTCCACTGGGTAATATTGCTGAGCATAAGAGATCAACAATAAATTGCTTCTGTTGACTGGATGTCAATGATATCGTTTCAACTTGATTGCATACTCTTGTCCACTACATACCACACACGCTTTGCTCCAGCAATGCGATGCGATAGGATGGGATGCGATGCTATGCGATGCCATCCGATAACATATGCATGCATATATCCGTACTCGTATGTGTTTGATCCGGTGTTGGAGCTGCAGCTGAAAATGGGGTTACGTCTGGGGGAGGCGGTGCGGGTTGCACATCCAAGTGTTGGGAGTATAAATGCAGTTAATACAAAAGCATTTAGTGCGAGTGGATGCATAGCCATTTCGGTCAAATGGTGTACATAATATTGAGTCATAAATAAATGAATATCCTTTAGGAATGAATGACGAAACTTTGAGGTCGATGCAATGTTACTTGGCTTTCAAGTGACTCTATTTTTATGGTTGGATATATGGTCATATTTGAATGAGGAATGAGATTGGCTTTTAAACAAATGTTAAGGGTTCCATGGAATTTTAAACAAAGTATTGATACATTTACTCTGTAGCATAGCATGATGTTGATATAGCCTTCAGTGGGCGTATCAGCCATAATATTGAGGTACAACTTTGTTACATTTCATCCCCTCACCTTAGAGAGGAGGGTATATGTATATCCGTTTTGGGTCATTTTACGTCGAATGAGCAATGTCCGTCCGTCTGTCTGTCTGTCTGCTGGCTGGTGCGCACGATAACTCTCGAAAGGAGTAACCGATTTACTTCAAATTTGGTATGTGGTAATATTTTCTTCTATTTCCGGCTATGTTCGAAAATGGGCCATATTGGTCTACTCCTTCTAGTACCTCCGCCACAAAGCGTTAACATTTAGTGAAATATTGATTATTTAATAACTTCTATACTACTTATTTGAATCATATGAAGGTTGAATCCTGAGGTGGTCAATTTTGGGGTCCCAAATTTAAAACTAAACTTCTCTAATACCTCCTCTACCAGCAAGCCACGTTTTGTCGCAATCGCTTGTCTGGTTAAGAAACGACCGAATTATATCACTTCTTGTTCATTCCTCCTCATGTGCGCTGATGGAATGATTCAGGATTCGTCAAAGCTTTCCTGAACCACCTCGGATAAATGGTTCTCGAGTTATGCTAAAATATGTGGTTCATCATGTTAAAGAGAAACATGTAAACAATAGAGGGTTTATGTACATGTTTACCTTGATTTTGATAGATAGATAAGTCACATCCCACTAAATGAACACAAAACTCCTAAAGGCAATTATTTTACAAGAAAGAAAGTTCAGTCGGGTAAACCGACTAATGAATCCCCTCACCTTGAGTCTCAAAAAATATTATTTTTTTTTCTTTTAGTTTTATTTAAATTATTATCAATTTAAATTGCATTTAAAAAGTTTAATGTATGTACTGGTATTAAAGTCAAAAGCTGCTTACTTTTGGTACAAAATGGTCCATTTGTGTGAGAGGTACCAAAAGGGGCGAACAAATAACGGTCGCTTTTCTCTGGACTCTAGGTACTAAAAAACATTACACTGTACAAAATTTCGAGTATTTATATGTACTCGTATTAAAGTTATAAGCTGTTAACTTTTAGTGTAATAGGCCATTTGTGTGGGAGGTACCAAAAGGGGCGTGCCAATTACGGCCACTTTTCCCTAGACTCTAGGCATTATAATATCATTGCACTGTACGAAATTTCAAGTATTTCTATGCACTGGTATCAAAGTTAAAAGCTGTTAACTTTTGATACAAACAGGTCCATTTGTGTGAAAGGTATCAAAAGGGGCAGGCCAATAACGCCCATTTTTCTCTGGACACTAGGTACTATAAAAGCATATCACTGTACAAAATTTCAAGTATTTGTATGCACTGGTATTAAAGTTATAAGCTGAAAACTTTTGGTACAAAATGGTCCATTTGTGTGAGAGGTACCAAACGGAGCGTGACAATAATGCCCATTTTTTACTGTATTGTAGGTACTATTAAATCATTATACTGCACAACATTTCAAGTCATTGTCTACACTGATAATAAAGTTATAAGCTATTAACTTTTGGTTCAAAATTGTCCATTTGTGTGGGAGGTACCAAAACGGTTGTGGCAACTTCGCCCATTTTTCTCGAGGTAATAGTGACTAATAAACGAATACTATGTGTAGAATTTCCGAGGATTCAAAAAAGTAGTATAGAAGTTATTAAATAATCAATATTTCACTAAATGTTAACCCTTTGTGTGGGAGGTTCTAGAAGGAGTGGACCAATATGGCCCATCTTCGAACTTAGCCGGAGATAAAAGAAAATATTACCACATACCAAATTTGAAATCAATCGCTTACTCCTTTCGAGAGCTATTGTGCGCACCAGCCAGTAGACAGACAGACGGACGGACGGACATTGCTCATTCGACTTAAAATTACCCAAAACGGATATCCGCCGAACATACTTAGGGTCTTAGGTCACTCCTTCGATGTGTTACACTTTGGGTCTTAGCAAATGATAACTACCCTCCTCTCTAAGTTGAGGGGATAAAAAATATAGTTGACAAAAATGCTAGATCCAATTCGCAAAAAAATAAAATATACTTTTTTAAAGATTGAAGAAAATCCTATCGAAAACACTGCCCAAAATTTTCTAGATACAATTGGTAATTAGTTATATGAATGGGAAAAAAAGGCTGTTTGGCCAAAATATGAAAATTCAATACCCTCCAACTCGGACAGTCCTTAATCGATTTCGTTAAAATTTTGTCTCATAACTAAATCTGAATAGAACTGCCCTTTGTGCAAATTCCATCCCGATCGGAAGACATCGGTTTCAAAACTTCACTCACTTGACGTGATAGCATCCAATCACATTTTCCGATGGTAGTTTGTGATAAAATTCCACATAAAAATGCAATCCCAATAACATAATACGTTTGACATTACCATATCATCGCGTGAGTTGCATAAAAAAATCCAAAAAGAACATCCGATTATCAATTCAGTAGTTATAACTCGGGGTCATTACAAACCTATTAAAACTAGAATGAAATAGTGTTGCAAAGTCAATTTATCACAAGGGAACATTAAAAACACAAATGCATTAGCTTTTATTAAGCAGGTTGGTTAGTTAGTTAGTAAGTAAGTATGTAAAAAAACACACAGCAACAACAACAGCGTTCTACTACTTCTTTTTTAATATTCCTGAATTTTATATACATTTCTACATACGAGTACATACCTATACAAAGGAGGAGGAAAACATCTAACCTTCGTCGCCGTCGTTCGTACTTTTATGTAAATTATGAATAATGCTAAAAGTTACACTTTGTTTGCAACTGTTGCGATCAAAACTGAAGCACAATATGGAATATAAAAAAGTTGATCAAAAATTAGTTTAAGGTACATTGTACAAGAACATTGAGGGGAAATTACGTTAAAAATCGACAAAATGTGTGAATGATTTGAAAGTTTTATATTGACAAATAATTTGAAAACACTTTTTATTCAAACTGTGATCGATTTGGTTATTTGGCAAAGAAAACTCATCCATATTTAAAAGAACATTCTTCTTAAAAATAAATTTTCTGAAGTTCTGAATCACGCTTTTCAATAGTGAAACCATTGTGGAAACAACAAGAATCTTGTGGGGTTACCCAAACAAGGACAAAACCAAAATGTTGCTGAAATTGCTTTTATTATCAGGACCAGTCCATGAAACAAACAATAAGAGCGCACAACATGCCGAATGCTGGCTTATGTGTATGTCCAAGGACATGAGGAGGAGCAATTCGCCTTAGGGTTATATAGTTACGGCAAATTTCGACCTATCGACTTTTTGAAAATATCAAGAAGTCGACTTTTCGACTTTCTAGCATAAAAAAGTCGATTAAAGTCGACTTTATTAATAAAAATGCTAATTTTTCTATTTTTCTTCATTCATTTGTAGTAAAATACAGGAAAAGATAAAACAAGTAAAAGCGTTCAGTTCGGCCTGGCCGAATGTTATATACGCTCCACCATGGATAGCATGTGAATGGTTTCGGACACAAATAAAGTCATATTACAAGATTTCAGCCCGATTCGTTGAAATTTGTGGTTTTTGTTGCGTTAAGAAGTAAAATCTAGAGGGACCTTTGTATGGGGTCTATATCAAAACCTGAGCCTATGTCTACCGTTGTTCGTTTGAGGGTGCGGGTATAAATTAACCCCAGTTACAAATTTTCAGCCCGATCAGTTGACATTTGTGGTCTCTATGGCTTTAAGAAGTCAAATCGGACAGATGCTATACATGGGGGCAATATCGAAATATGGATCGATATTGCCCATTTTCAATCCCAAGTTACCTGCAGCTACAAGAAGTATCTGTACCAAATTTCAGCAACCTAGCTCAAGTATTATAGATTGTAGCGTGATTACAACAGACATGGCTAAATCGTCTTAGAATTTTACGACGATTAAGAATATACATACTTTATGGGGTCTCAGATCAATATTAAGAGGTGTTACAAACGGAGTGACAAAATTAATATACCCCCATCCTATGGTCGAGGGTATAAAAACTGATAACGATCAGGTGATTAGAAATTCGCAGAAGTCGTTCCATAAAAGTCTAAAAAAACCTAAACGGAAAAAACTAAAATAATAAAAAATTATTTTCTAAAGTCCAAGCATTTAATATTTCATACCTATTCACGGAACATGCCCAAATCAATTGGCCTTCAAAAATAAGCTTATTTAAACCGTTTAGAGAGATTTGGCTCCGAATTTGTGTGGCGATAAGCTGAAAGTAACCTCTAATGCAATACTCTTAATATTCGCGTGACTTTTTTTGGAACCGTAATTTTTTTATTAATTATTATGCCAATCTATTTATAAACAAGTAAAAGCGTTAAGTTCGGCCATGCCGAATCTTATATACCCTCCACCATGGATAGCATGTGACCTCACAAAATAACTCAAACATAAAGAAAATAACACCGAAAAAACAAAAAAATTTAGTAGATGAGAACAGTAGGAATCACAGCAAGTTAGATGCTATATATGGGGGCTATATAAAAACATTGGCCGATATGGCCCATTTGCAATCCCAAACAACCTGCAACTATAAGAAATATTTATACCAAATTTGATCAACCTAGCTCTATTATTGCGGACTGTAGCGTGATTACCACAGACGGACGGACGGACGGAGGGACGGACGGACGGACATACGGACATGGCTAAATCGTCTTAGAATTTTACGACGATTAAGATCAATATTTAGAGGTGTTACAAACGGAGTGACAAAATGAATATACCCCCCTTCCTATGGTGGAGGGTATAAAAAAGAATATACATATAATTATGGCAGATGGGTCAGTATCTTTAATATCGACCTATGTAGTTTATATTGGCTAAAATGTTTATAAGCAGTTACAAATAGGTAAAATAAGATCTCGCTATATTTTTAAAAAAAAAATTGTTTTTAACCCTTTGACGACCACTGGCACATATATGGCTCATGCGATTTTTTTGGAATTTTTACCAGACTTATGTCTAAAATGTTCCAATTTGCTTTAAATTTGTATGTAGACAGAAGAAAACCTACGTAATTTTCTGATTCCACTGAAATTGTTCGACCATATTTTTAATTTTTCGACCATATTTTTAATTTTGCGAGTAGCAACACAGAGAAGCACAAAAATGTGGTATTTTTCAAACCTTATGGTCGTCAAAGGGTCAAAACATTTTATGAGCATTTTCATTTAAAAAAAAATAAAAAAATGGGTTTTTGTGTTTTACGAAATTTGTAATTGCTCTCGAACGGCTGAACCGATTGTTGCAAATATTATTTAGTTTTTCTTGGAAATTTTTTTCAAAAAGTTTTTTTGAAGGAACCTTTGTAGAAAAAATTGCTTCCACCTCGATTTTCTTCAAATTTCCACAGAATATTTGTCGCACTCTCACAAATCCAGCACAGTACAACATTTTTGAGAGACTCAATATTTGTAAAAGTTATGGACGAAATACCAAGACTAGTCTGACAATTTTCGTCTGTTTTTGCAAAACACTGCACAGTGGTACGAATTCAAAAAGGGGAACAAATTCGGCCATTTCCTAACCAAACAACCGATTGCGCGGCGGAGCTAGAGAGCCCCAAAGTTGGCCACATCGGGTGAAGAAAAAGTTCAAGTGCGTGTAACTCGTGTTTCTTTTGCGATTTATAAAATTTATGTGTGTTCTACAACTGAGGTCTACAAAGGAACTTTTTACACCTAAGAATTATCTCGTATAGTTAACGAGATATCTGCAATTGAAAATTGTTTTTAACCCTTTGACGACCACTGGCACATATATGGCTCATGCGATTTTTTTGGAATTTTTACCAGACTTATGTCTAAAATGTTCCAATTTGCTTTAAATTTGTATGTAGACAGAAGAAAACCTACGTAATTTTCTGATTCCACTGAAATTGTTCGACCATATTTTTAATTTTTCGACCATATTTTTAATTTTGCGAGTAGCAACACAGAGAAGCACAAAAATGTGGTATTTTTTCAAACCTTATGGTCGTCAAAGGGTTAAAATATTTTATGAGCATTTTCATTTTAAAAAAAAATAAAAAAATGGGTTTTTGTGTTTTACGAAATTTGTAATTGCTCTCGAACGGCTGAACCGATTGTTGCAAAGATTATTTAGTTTTTCTTGGAAATTTTTTTCAAAAAGTTTTTTTTGAAGGAACCTTTGTAGAAAAAATTGCTTCCACCTCGATTTTCTTCAAATTTCCACAGAATATTCGTCGCACTCTCACAAATCCAGCACAGTACAACATTGTTGAGAGACTCAATATTTGTAAAAGTTATGGACGAAATACCAAGACTAGTCTGACAATTTTCGTCTGTTTTTGCAAAACACTGCACAGTGGTACGAATTCAAAAAGGGGAACAAATTCGGCCATTTCCTAACCAAACAACAGATTGCGCGGCGGAGCTAGAGAGCCCCAAAGTTGGCCACATCGGGTGAAGAAAAAGTTCAAGTGCGTGTAACTCGTGTTTCTCTTGCGATTTATAAAATTTGTGTGTGTTCTACAACTGAGGTCTACAAAGGAACTTTTTACACCTAAGAATTATCTCGTATAGTTAACGAGATATCTGCAATTGAAAATTGGATTTTTCATTTTTCCCCTTACCATGTGCTAGTATTTTGTAAATATCGGAGCACAATATGCACCGATTTCAGCCGCGTCAATATGGCTGGATGGGCAATACAATTTCCTATATAACGAAAAGTACAATAGTTATGACAACTTAAAGTTATATTTTCAAAAAAATTCGATTTTTGTAATTTTTTTAGGAAAAAAGTATAAATATATACTCCCAAAAAATGTTTACTGTTCTGGATTTGTAAGAGTACGACGAATACTCTCTGAAAATTTAAGGAAAATCGAGGGGGAGCAATATTTTCTACAAAGGTGTTTTTCAAAAAAAACTTTCGTAAAATGTTTTAAAAAAATGCAGCATTGTGTCCTCTTTAAAACAAAGTAAACTATGCGGTTCGGCCGTTCGAGAGCAATTACAAATTTCGTAAAACACAAAAACTCATTTTTTTAATTTTTTCAAAAATTAAAAAGCCCATACAATTTCTTAAAAAAATTTTTTTTTTAGAAAGTGATAGCGTGGTCTTTTTTTTACCTATTTGTAACTGCTTATAAACATTTTATTAACAAATAAACTATATGTATAGGTCGGTATTAAATATTCTGCCCCAGATGCGATTACTGTATATCCATATTATCTCGCTTTTTTGTATCCCCTCACCTTAGAGAGGAGGGTATACTAGTATATCATTTGCTACGAGCAAAAAGTGTAACACATCGAAGGAGTGACCTAAGACCCTAAGTATGTTCGGTGGAAATTCGTTTTGGGTCATTTTAGGCCATTTGAGCAATGTCCGTCCTTCCATCCGTCCGTCTGTCTGTCTGCTGGCTGGTGCGCACGATAACTCTCGAAAGGAGTAAACGATTCACCTAAAATTTGGTATGCGGTAATATTTGTCTCTATCTCCGGCTAAGTTCGAAGATGGGCCATATTGGTCCACTCCTTTTAGTACCTCCCCCACAAAGGGTTAACTTTTAGTGAACAATTGATTCTTAAATACCTTCTATACTACTTACTCGAATCATCTGAAATTTTACACAAAGTATTAGTCTGTTAGTCGGAAACACGTTAAAAAATGGGCGAAGTGGCCACTCCCTTTTTGGTACCTCCCACACAAATGGACAATTTTGCACCAAAAGTTAACTGCTTATGGCTTTAATATCAGTGCATACAAATACTTGACATTTTGTACAGCGTAAAGCTTTTATAGTACCTATAGTCCTAGCGTTATTGGCGCGCCCGTTTTAGTACCTCTCACACAAATGGCCCTTTTTTGTGCCAAAAGTTGAGAGCTTTGAATTTTAATACCAGTGCATACAAATACTTGAAATTTCGTACTTACACTGTACTTTTATAGTACTGTGTGCTTTTATAGTACCTAGAGTCTAGAGAAAAGTGGCCGTTATTGGCAAGCCCCCTTTAAAAAAATTAAAAATCGTATAGCAAAAACGTAATCTACATTAAATTCTAAGAAAATTCTCCGAAGAAACCATGGGTCTAGAATCAAAACCTAATCCGCGCCTCTCGACTTGATTTTTTTCCTCTACTTTCGCTAAAACTATTTTCTTTTTTTGAAATATATTATGTTTTATTATACCCTCACTTTAGTGATACGAGGGTATATATCATTTGCTACGGTCCAAAAGTGTAACACATCGAAGAAGTGACATAAGACCCTAAGTATGTTTGGCGGATATCCGTGTTAGGTCGTTTTTAGTCGAATGAGCAATGTCCGTCCGTCTGTCTGCTTTCTGGTAGCTGGTGCGCACGATAACTCTCGAAGGGAGTAACCGATTGACTTCAAATTTGGTATGTGGTAATATTTTTTTCTATCTCTGGCTAAGTTTGAATATGGGCCATATTGGAACTCTCCTTCTAGTACCTCCCTCACAAAGTTTTAATATTAAGTGAATTATTGATTATTTATTAACTTCTATACTACTTATTTGAATCCTCTGAAATTCTCCACATAATATTATTTTATTAGTCACTATCACCTCAAGAAGTTACTGGGCGAAGTTACCTCGCCCCTTTTGGTACCTTCCACACAAATGGACCATTTTGCTCCAAAATTTAACAGCTTATAACTTGAATATCTATGCACAATAAGACTTGAAATTTTGTACAGTGTAATGGTTTCATAGTACCTACAATCCAGTGAAAAGTTGCCACGCCCCTTTTGGTACCTCCCACACAAAATGGCCAAATCATACCAAAATTTAATAGATCATAACTTTATTATACCAGTGCATATAAACACTTACAATTCGATACAGTGCAATATATTTGAAGTTTACTGTTTAGTGAAAAATAGGAGTATTTGTTAATCCCCCTCTGGTATCTCCTATACAAATTGACTGATTAATTCGTGTATTTCTTATTACTGAAACTTTCATACTTGTTATATTATAGTTTATGCAATACAGGATTTGTCTTGAGACTAAGGAAAATATTCAATTATCAAAAAAGCAGTTAAACCCCAATTTGCATTTCCTCTGATTTGCATTCTATATAAAAACCAGTAAGGAAAGGCAGAAAGTCGGGCGGGGCCGACTATATAATACCCTACACCTCCCTAACAATGCGATAAGGGTCATTGCCATAATAATTTGGAATAATTGGTAAATGGGTAGAAACATATTATCTAATTCTGAAACGATAATCGCTAAATTAAGCAATATTCGTTCCCAAATTGAGAAACATCTTTCTGGAAAATTTTAATGATCGGAAGTAAAATACAACTTCTATAGTGGTTTGATACCGAATCAGGAGGAACAATCAATATAAATCTGAACCGATCTTCCCTGAATACTCATTCATGTAAAAAGACCTCCTTCTGTCGAATTTCGTACTGATCGCATATAAAATACAGTCTCTACAGCGCCTACATGTCAAATCGGGGGTAACGTATATATGGGGGCTATATCTAAATCTGAACCTATTTCTTCCAAATTTAACAGTGTTCATTCATATAATAAGAAACCTCTTTCTGCCGAATTTCATACTGATCGGATATAAAATAACATTTTTACAGCGCTTACAAGTCAAATCGGGGGTAATGTATATATGGGGGTCGGATCGGATATTAAATAACATTTTTACAGCGCTTACAAGTCGGGTCGGCAATATCTAAATCTGAACCGATTTTCTCCGAATTTAGCAGTATTCCTTCATGAAATAAGAAACCTCTTTCTGCCAAATTTTGCACTGATCGGATATAAAATACAGTTTTTACAGCGCTTACATATCAAATCGGGGGTAACATATATATGGGGGCTATATCTGAATTTGAACCGATTTTCTCCGAATTTAGCAGTATTCCTTCATGTAATAAGAAACCTCTCTTTGCCGAATTTCGCACTGATCGGGTATAAAACCAGTAAGGAAAGGCAGAAAGTCGGGCGGGGCCGACTATATAATACCCTACACCTCCCTAACAATGCTATAAGGGTCATTGCCATAATAATTTGGAATAATTGGTAAATGGGTAGAAACATATTATCTAATTCTGAAACGATAATCGCCAAATTAAGCAATATTCGTTCCTAAAGTGAGAAACATCTTTCTGGAAAATTGTAATGATCGGAAGTAAAATACAACTTCTATAGCGGTTTGATACCAAATCAGGAGGAACATATATATGGAGCTTTAATATAAATCTGAACCCATCTTCCCTGAATACTTATTCATGTAAAAAGACCTCCTTCTGTCGCATTTCGTACTGATCGGATATAAAATACAGTCTCTACAGCGCTTACATGTCAAATCGGGGGTAACATATATATGGGAGCTATATCTAAATCTGAACCGATTTTCTCCGAATTTGGCAGTATTCCTTCATGTAATAAGAAACCTCTTTCTGCCGAACTTCGCACTGATCGGATATAAAATACAGTTTTTACAGCGCTTACATGTCAAATCGGGGGGTAACATATATATGGGAGCTATATCTAAATCTGAACCGATGTTCTCCGAATTTAGCAGTATTCCTTCATGTAATAAGAAACCTCTCTTTGCCGAATTTCGCACTGATCGGATATAAAATAACATTTTTACAGCGCTTACATGTCAAATCGGGGGTAACGTATATATGGGGGCTATATCTAAATCTGAACCGATTTCTTCCAAATTTAACAGTGTTCATCTATATAATAAGAAACCTCTTTCTGCCGAATTTCATACTGATCGGATATAAAATGAAGTTTTTACAGCGCTTACATGTCAAATCGGGGTAACATATATATGGGGGCTATATCTAAATCTGAACCGATTTTAACCAAATTCAATAGGGATCGTCCTTGGGCCAAAAAAAAAGATATGTGTAAAGTTTCGTCGAGATCGGACCATAATTGCGACCTGTACTTTGATTACAAGAATACATGCACAGACGGACAGACGGACAGACAGACGGACAGACAGACGGACAGACAGACGGACAGACAGACGGACAGACAGACGGACAGACAGACGGACAGACAGACGGACAGACAGACGGACAGACAGACGGACAGACAGACGGACAGACAGACGGACAGACAGACGGACAGACGGACATAGCTAAATCAACTCAGAAAGTGATTCTAAGTCGATCGGTATAATAAACGATGGGTCTATTTCTTCTCCTTTTGGGTGTTACAAACAAATGCACAAAGTTATAATACCCTGTACCACAGTGTGGTGTAGGGCATACATAAATAGTTAGAACACGTTTCACGTTTTTATTTGCATTATAAAATAAGAATTGTTTATCGAAACAAAAGAAGGTTATGTTATAAATGCTGAAAACAATTTTGAGTGCAATATTTTTTTAGTATTTCCAATCTTTTTTATTAAATTATGAAAGAACATTTTTTATCTATGTTCCTTATACAGATATTAAATATAAAATTATATACAAACTTTTTTACTTGGGTGAATATTTTTTTAATGAAAAATATTGTGTGTGGAAATGATATGAAGTGCAAAAGAACTACCTTACTAAAAAATTTTATTCAGAAAATTCGATTTTTTTTGGAAAAAGCTTTTTTTCTAACATTTAATTTTTGTGGCAAAGGCGGGCATATAAATATTCAAGTAGAGAGGCGCGGATTGGGATTTTATTTTAGGTACATGGTTTCTTCGGAGATTTTTCTTAGAATTTAATGTAGATTACGTTTTTGCTATACGATTTAAAAGAAAAAAATCAACCCACACTAATATACATACTAGAAATTATGTACGGTGTAATGCTTTTATAGTATCTAGAGTCCAGAGAAACGTGACCGTTATTGGCACGCCCCTTTTGGTACCTCCCACACGAATGGACCATTTTGTTCCAAATGTAAACAGCTTTTAACTTTAATACAAGTACATTTTTTAAAGTTATTAAATGCAATTTAAATAGATAATAATTTATTTAAAACAAAATAAAAATAAAAATAAATTTACGGATTTATAGGTCGGTTTACCCGACTGGACTTTCTTACTTGTTAACTGTTAAATTGGTCCCATATTGGTGTTGATACAACTAAATAAAGTTCTTTGTTCTAACCTACAGCGCGTTGTTGTTAATTTTAGCCAAATATAATGTAAAATTTGACATTCTATTCCGACTTTTTTGTACCAAAAAGTCGACTAATCGATTGGCCAAAAGTCGAATTATAGAACCCTCATCTGCCTCCTCTTCTCAACCTAACCTAAGTTAAAGTTCCTTTAGAAAAATAAACTATGAAACTTACTTTAAATCAAAGAAGTTATTCTTCCTAAAAAAAAATTCGCTTGTGTAGTATTTTTGCTGGAAATTTTTTTTTGGGAAAATTTGCAAAAAAAAATTGATATTTTCCGCAGATTTTTTCGCATTTATTCCTGTATTCTGAATATTAATTATTATTATTTTTATTGCATAAAAAAAGTTTAAGATCGTAATGTAAATTGCTGAACATTTGGAAATGTGGATTTGACGATTTTTGGTCGAGTTCGTCTGGCAATACCACCAGGTGTTGGTCTATTTGTGCGCAAACGTTCTAAATATACTTTCATACATTTTGTTTACGAATGTAGCCAATTTCGACAGCAACTGTATAGTGAACATATCTATCCGTATATGAAATTATTTTATATGTATGAGTGGCGGAGTCTCCTAATGTGTTTTTAGTGTCAACAGTATTCAGCGTAGGTGAGACGACAACTACACCACCAACAACAACTTTGCAACTGCTGAACTTTTCTCTGCAATGAGAACCGTTTTGATGCAATTTCTCATGATTTATGTATGATTCATTATACCCTCACTTTAGTGTGACGAGGGTATATATCATTTGCTACGGAAAAAAGTGTAACACATCGAAGGAGTGATCTAAGACCCTAAGTATGTTCGGAGGAAATCCGTTTTGGGTCATTTTAAGTCGAATGAGCAATGTCCGTCCGTCTGTCTGTCTGTCTGTCTGTCTGTCTGTCTGTCTGTGTGTCTGCTGGCTGGTGCGCACGATAACTCTCGAAAGGAGTAACCGATTGACTTCAAATTTTGTATGTGGTAATATTTTGATCTATCTCCGGATGAGTTCGAAGATGGGCCATATTGGTCTACTCCTTCTGGTACCTCCCACACAAAGGGTTAAAATTTAGTGAAATATTGATTCTTTAATAACTTCTATACTACTTATTCGAATGTTTTGAAATTCTGCACATAATATTAGTATATTAGTCGCTATTAACTCGAGAAAAATGGGTGAAGTTGGCATGTCCCTTTTGGTACCTCCCACACAAATGGACCATTTTGCATCAAAATTTAACTGCTTATAACTTTAATACAAGTGCATAAAAATGCTTGAAATTTTCTACAGTATAATGTTTTTGTAACGCCTATAGTCCGGTAAAAAATGGGCATCATTGTACAGCCCCTTTTGGTACCGCCCACACAAATGGCCCGTTTCGTACCAAAGTAAACGGCTGGTAACTTTAACACCAGTGCATACAAATACTTGAAATTTTGTACAGTGTAATGCTGTTGTAGTGCCTATAGTCCTGTAAAAAGTGGGCGTTATCACCCCGCCCCTTTTTGTACCTCCCACACAAAATGACCAAATCATACCAAAATTACATAGCTCGTAACTTTAATATACCAGTGCACACAAACGCTTATAGTTCAGCACAATGCAATGTATTTAAGAATGTACTGTTTACCGAAAAATATGTGTATTTGGAAAACCCCTTCTGGTACCTCCCACACAAATTGACAGATTTATTGGTGTAATGTTATATATTACATTACTCACAAAGTGAGGGTATACCTTAGTCGGTTTACCCGACTGAAACTTTCTTACTTGTTTTTGTTTTACGAGAACTATTTTGGATCTCTAAAGGAGAGGTAAGTATTCTGATACGATGCATACTTAAATATACATATGAATTAATGTTTGCATTTAGATTTACTGACGAGACAAAGAAGAAAATCGAAGAAGTGACTTCATTGAGTTACATCACAAAAGATGATTTGAAGTTTTCCATCTCTGACACTTTGAAGTGACGAACAAAAATAATTAACACTGAGAGAAAAATGTCTTAAAACTAAGGAGATATACGATTTGTCTTAAATGTAATCTTATGTCGTTTTGCATAAATTCCGTTGGACTAAAGTGTCGAATTATTAAAAAAAAACAGGTAATCAAATCTCAGTCGGGTAACAAATTGAAGTGGATCCCCACTATCAGAGGGGTACAAAAACGGATTTGATATATGAGCCTATTTTTTCGGTGAACAGTAGATGTTTTAAAAAGGTTTTTAAAGAAGGGCGGGCCAATAGTTTAATAACCTCTTCAATTATCTGATAAGCATTACTTCGAAGAAGGTGAATGTCTCGAATGACAACATACAAATAAAAATTCTAACAAAGATTAAATAAATCGATCCTTAACAACAAGTTCCATCTATGTTAATATAATTGATGCAACTGTACAATATATTTGCCACTTTTGAACATATAATTTTTGAGAACATATAATTTGTGCATTTTCTTAAGCACTAATGACAAATTTCCGTTTAAAAAATTCATATCGAACAAATTTTAGAACTTTGATAAATATATATCCGTTCAAATGAATGTGAACCTCCTGCTTTTTCTCCTCCTGATCCTCCGCCACCAACATTGTCATGCATATAAATCCTTTCTAAATGGATGAACACATGATGTCACCGAATATTTTTTTTATGAAACAAAACTCTCTATTCATGGAACATAAAGTTTTATGAGGAAATACTTTTAAAAACGTTGTGAGAATGCAAGTGCCAGATTTGCTGTGATTTGGTCGAAGTTGTCTCATAAAGATGCTATCCTCGTATGGAGCAAGGACATTTATATACTCGTTTGTTCTCGTATATGATTATGTTCAAATGCACTTTAGTTTGTCGAGGTGACAAAAATAGTCATCTGCTTTCACATTCACTCGAGTTCGGTATACGAGTATAGATAAGAATCATTTAATGAGTAGTTGAAATAACATAGTAAAGAAGAAGTGGGGGTTATTTCCATTTGACGAATAAACCTAGAAACAATCTTTATTAAAATGAGGTAAAGACAAAACTTTTGAAAGAATTTAGTTGGATGAATGAATCTCTGCGTGGGAGCTACATATATCAAAACGGGATCAATATAATATTTAAATTGAAAAATAAATATAATATAATATGACGTCGTGGAGCCAAATATTTTAAAATAGAAGCTATTGCATAATGTGGACAAATGACGATCATTAAATAACAAATATCAAATTAGACCAATCGCTGGACATTTGAAAGAAATATAGCATCAAGAAGTGAAGTCTTTCACTTCAAAATCACCTCCGAAATGACTAACCTCTCTGATTTCCTTGCAAACTTTGTGGTGGAATATCGCAAAAACAAGAGCTAACCTAGAAAAAAGTCTCATTTCTGTTACTCTTTTGGACTAGCACAGTGTAATTGTTCTTCATAAAATTCATTTTTAAAAATAAACTATAACACCATGCAACAAAAAATTTTTTTTGTGTCCTACACCTAAAAATTATTTTTTTGTATATATTGTGGCATACTGTTATATAAAATCAAAACCAAAAAATTTTTTATGGATAAATTAAAAGAGGGACATATTTACACCTGTTGGAATACATAAAGCGAAAATTAAGTTGGAAGAATACATACATATGTGTTATATACATAAATATAAAAAAATATATTTCTAACCAATTTTTTCATAATTTTTTAACAAATGATTAATCATTGTTTCATAAAGCGGGCTTTTATTGGATCCAAGGAAATTTGAAACTACAAGCTTAAACGACCTTCATGCTGCAATTTCATCCGACGTCAAATATGATTCGAAATTCACATTTTTCATCAGTTTCCTCATTTTAGGCCCATCAAAAACTCCTTCTTCGATTTTTTGAAAAGAAATACTTTTAAATATGAGAGTGAATTGCCATCTTTCCTTAAGGCTTTACAAAATTTTTAAAGAGCCCCAGCTTAATATGCAGTGGTGGCAAAATATCGGATATCCCAGAGGCATAACATACCAACTACTTTTAAATCGCAACAAATTTTCCCGTCATGTTCATATTTTATGTATTTTATCAATTTAGCCATTGTTTCGTATGATTCCTTAGTGTTGACAGCATGAGCAATGGGAATAAATGGTCTCTGATTTCCGTTGTGTAAAATTACTGCTTTCAAACGTTCTTTACTGCTGTCAACAAGCAACCGTCACTCCTTTGAATCGTATGTTTGATTAAGTTCCTCGAACAATCCGGGAATGTCCTTGCAAAAGCATATGTTATCCACAGTTGTATAAAATTGTTTGTAAGGTATATCACGGACTCTATAATATGATATGTTAACATCTGGGGCCAAAATATTGTACTGTTTCATCCCAGATGCAAGTAGTTCTGCCTTATCTTTGGAATTGAATGGTTGTCTCCAAATCATTGACATTCCAAATTGCACGTGATGTCTAAAATTAAAACGTTTCATTCCACAAAACATTGTAATACATTAATTGTAAAGTACTTAGCGCATGCTTCTACGAGTTCATCGATTAAGATTTACGCAAAATACTAGGTGTCCACTGTTCGTTCACATTTTTAACTCGTATACCAAAATATTACACATATTTTTCTTCTATTATTTTACTAAACGCACGTCGATTTATTTAATTACATATTTTCCGCAGATGTAGCAGAAATTGTCGGGATCATTTACACATTGAAAAGATCTTTGCCTTTTACTCATACTTCGAAATATAACTTTGTAATATTTTTCAGAAAATCGACTTATATCTTTAAGGCGCTGAATTACACTAATTTAATTATAAGAAATTTCATTCATAAATTCCGGGTTTAAGGTTCATAAGTTGCAGTACCTGTAGCTGACATATAGTTTGCTTCGAAAGTAGACACCCCATATTTTCAAGACTGCCGCGTACTACTTTGTATTGCGTACATATAATTTTACTACCTGTATATACGACTGGGATGTCCATGCCCCTAAAAGACGTACCTTGTTACCTAATTTTGTTGAATGACCCTCTATCTGAGCGGATCTCATCCAATATAGCTCTCACAGTGCATATCATGTTTTATGGAGGTTACGAACGGCCATAAAACCTCGTCCTCTCTATAATTTTATAATGTCTGACATCAATCCTCATAAAATAAAATGCAAGTGCAATGTCTCTTATATGTCTCTCTCACATATGGCAAATTCAATATAAGCAAAAACATTATTTAAAAACGAAAAAATATGAAAAAATATTTTTTTTAATTTCCCTAACATTTACAAAATGGCTCATAACTTTTACATCTATCCATAGATTTTTTAATAGACAGAGTTTTCTTCGTTAGCATGCTGGCTTTCTAAAAACGTGATAAAATAATTTTTTCGATTTTTTTTCTATTTTTATGTTTTTTTTGTACCAGGAAAAAGTGTTTTATTTAAAAAAAATAATTTTTTTTCTCATATTTTTGACGACTGTTACTAAACCAAAGATTCTACGTGAAAGCGATATTTGCAGCATATGTAGCATAACACAGCTCAATCAATCTTATGGTCCAAATACTGAATGCACTTTCCATGAAAGCTGGAATTTAAAAAAAAAATTTACCCTAAAATTTTTTTTTAATATTTTGTTCGTGTTTGTGACACCTAATTGCACCAGAAACTGTTATCCACATCCCTTGGACAAAAATTTTGATGCATAGTGTAATTTAAAGCGCTCTTTTATAGGCTTAATATTCCACTGAGAAGCCAGCCCACAGAGGGAGGAATTAAAAACGGAAAATAATTCGGCCGTTTCTTAACCAGCAACCGATTGCAATTGTAATTTGTACGTCTTGACACCAGAAATCGAGGTTAAATCTAACATTACTGTATTTGTAAGTGAAAATCCTACAAATCCCAAAATAAATGCGAAAAAATCCGAACGGAATTTTTACTTTTTTCCCAAAAACTTATACTAAAAACCAGAATCGAAATTCCTGTTGCCGTTTCCTCTTACCGTTTAACACATTATTACATATGTGGTGAATGTTTTCATATTCTAGCATTGCGATTGTTGAAAATGTGGCCACCCTGTACTACACAGGGAAAAATCGTGTTTTTTGGTATGTTTGAATGGAAAGAAAATATATTTGAAACACATATTTTTAAATATTATATATTTCTGAGCAAATACATTTTATTTAAAAATATATTACAACAAAATTTATTTGAAAACTTAATTTCTCAAATAAAATATGTGTTTAAACCGACTTATGAATCCCCTCACCTTGAGTCCCAAAAAAATAGTAGTAAAATTGTAAGTGGGAGAGTTTCGAGAGTTATCGTGCGCACCAGCCAGCAGACAGACGGACGGACATTGCTCATTCGACTTAAAATGACCCAAAACGAATATCCGCCGAACATACTTAGGGTCTTAGGTCACTCCTTCGATGTCTTACACTTTTGGCTCGTAGCACATGATATACACGTATACCCTCCTCTCTAAGGTGAGGGGACAATTATTGTCTAAAAATTTCTGCATATGTATTTTATTTAAAAAAAGATTTTCAAAACTTTTACTGACTTTTTCGAATTTCAGTTTTAATTTTTCCTTGTTTTCGAATTGTACCTCTCAGTTATGATACAGTATTAACTTCCGTTTTAAATCAATCATCCCAATTTTCTGAGTATTCCAAGCCATCATTAGTTGTCAATCCTCTAAGTAATTTATTTTGATCCAAGATTATACGATTTCAATTATTATACCCTACACCACACTGTGGTACAGGGTATTATAAGTTTGTTTCACGGAAGATGTTTGTAACACCTGAAAATAACACAGCTAGACCCACCTTAAAGTATACCGATCGACTCAGATTCACTAGCTGAGTCGATTTAACTTTTTTTTTGCAGTTTAGAGTATTTCGTGGCTGTTAAGATCGCTATTGAATTTGGTTGAAATCGGTTCAGATTTAGATATAGCTCCCATATATATCTTTCGTCCGATTTTGCTCTTTAGTCCTGTAGAAGCTGTATTTTACATCCAATCGTTTTGAAATTTAGAATGGTCGAGTTTCTTGATCCATGAACCAACATTGCTGAATTTGAAGAAAATCTGTTAAGATTTAGCTATAGCTCCCATATATATGTTTCGTCCGATTTTGCTCTTTAGTCCTGTAGAAGCTGTATTTTACATCCAATCATTTTGAAATTTAGAATGGAAGAGTTTCTTGATCCATGAACCAACATTGCCGAATTTGAAGAAAATCGGTTAAGATTTAGCTATAGCTCCCATATACATATATGTTTCGTCCGATTTTGCTCTTTAGTCCTGAAGAAGCTGTATTTTACATCCAATCATTTTGAAATTTAGAATGGTAGAGTTTCTTGATCCATGAACCAACACTACCGAATTTGAAGAAAATCGGTTAAGATTTAGCTATAGCTCCCATATATATGTTTCGTCCGATTTGGCCCTTTAGTTCTATAGAAGCTGTATTTTACATCCAATCGTTTTGAAATTTAGAATGGTAGAGTGTATTGATCCATGGACCAACACTGTCGAATTTGAAGAAAATCGGTTAAGATTTGGCTATAGCTCCCATATACATATATGTTTCGTCCGATTTTGCTCTTTAGTCCTGAAGAAGCTGTATTTTACATCCAATCATTTTGAAATTTAGAATGGTAGACTTTCTTGATCCATGAACCAACACTACCGAATTTGAAGAAAATCGGTTAAGATTTAGCTATAGCTCCCATATATATGTTTCGTCCGATTTGGCCCTTTAGTTTTGAAATTTAGAATGGTAGAGTTTCTTGATTCATGAACCAACATTGCCGAATTTGAAGAAAATCGGTAGAGATTTAGCTATAGCTCCCATATATATGATTCATCCGATTTGGCTCTTTAGATCCAATCGTTTTTATACCCTACACCACACTGTGGTACAGGGTATTATTTAAGTATAAAATGTCCCAAAAGTAAATTTATGTAAACAATTTATACATGAATTACAAAATTTATATATCAGAGTTATTCAATATTACGAGAGTGGTGTAGGGTATTATATAGTCGGCACTGCCCGACTTTAGCCTTTCCTTACTGGTTATTATATATCATTTTACGAACATTTAACATTTCTAAAAAATTAACTTTGAATTATTGAAATGTTTATTTACGAAATAAGAAGCAAATAAACATTTGTAAACATATTGGGATGTAAACAAAGATATGGTTAGAGAAACATCTTCCAAAATACATATATATTTTGTGTATGTACCAAATATCTTATGTTTAGAGCGTACCCTTAACATATATATGTTTCAATCCGAATATGTTTGGGACAATATACTACAGAAGCGATGTTTTTCAGCGTGTAGCCTGATCAGTTAACAGTTGGAGTCTATGGCATTAAGAAATCAAATCGGAAGGGTGATTTATGTGGGAACTATATAAAAAAACTGTATTTAAGCGATACTTCAATATAGTTGTACAAAGATGAGAAATTTAATCCATTTAATATTTCAAGCACTTCGTGCATACTAAGGAAATTTTTACCAAAATATGTAAACCTAAAATGTTTGTATATAGGGCAGGCACCAATAAAATGGAAAGTATTTTCCGCGGCATCCAAATTGCATACAGAGCAAATACCCACAGTGTTTGTTCTAAAAGCTCTAGCATTTAAATCGAGCAGTCCGCCTCTCGCTCTGATCAATAGACTTGTCGCACGCGATGAAAACTAACTAGTCAAAGAAAACACTGCATCATAATTGAGTCTGGGGTAAAGATCATGGAACTGTGAACACCTGGCATCACGAATATTATTGTTACGCTCCCAAAACTTTCAGCACGCTCAGTATATTGTTCCATTCCAGACAGAGAGGAATATTTGTATTTTCTGGAGAATATTGTATTTTATCGCACAGTTTTGCCCATTGATTTGCCTAGCAAATATTTTGTAAAATTATCTCTTCTGCCAGTATACGAGGTAATCTATGCTGTCCCATTTTTAATACTTTGTTTAAAAAAAAAAAACAAAAAACAAAAAACAAAATGGAGTTTTAATGTTGAGATGTACAGCGAATCTAAGCCGGTTTCTAGATGGAGTATGTAGTTCGGAGTATTATCAGGAAGATATAAGATTTTTTTGATGAAATATCGAAAAAGTTTTTCTACTTCTTCATATTTTTGAAAACCCCAAATTTGGGCTACATAGAACATTATTGATCTAGAGGCCGAATCGAAAATCTTTAGTTAATTATAAACGAATTTGAACTCTAAACGAAAATTGATAATACTTAAATCGTTATTTAACGTTAAACATAAATGTCTGCACTATTAATTGTTTTTTTCTTTTTTTTTTTTTTTTTTTTTCTTTTGTAACTTGTTATAGACTAGAAATGTGCCATTCTGGCTTACAACAAATAATGTTATGCCCAAAAATAGATATATACTTAATGTACGTGTATGAAATTATATTGAATTTAAACGAACTATCTATTAAAATAATAATAAAAAAAATATTAAAAAAACTGTACCGATTTTGCATCTTTATCTTCTTTATATGTGGGACTTCATATCAAGTGAGTCAATATTTTAAGACGATGCCTTTTGATCGGGATGATATTGGATTGTAGTTTGATACAAAATTTCAACGAGAGCAGTTAAAGACTATCCGAGTTGAAGGGTGTTGAATATTGACATTTTGGTCAAACGGTCCTTTTTTCCTATCCGTACAACTAATTACCTATTGTATTTCGAAAATTTTGCAGAAAGCATTGTCGACAGATTTTTCTTCAATCTCTTAAAAAAATGAAAAAAAATTGTTTGTAATAATAATAGATATATTATTATATCATAATCATATATAAATAATGTATCTAATTATTTAATTAATATTAATAATAACCCTAATATTATCTATAATAATTATTTGCAAAAACAAAAATTATCCACTAATTTCTAATTTAATTATTTTTTCCCCTGTACACGTTGAAAAAAAATCGCTTCTGTAGTATATTGTCCCAAACATATTCGGCTTGAAGTATACATATGTTTAGGGTACACTCCAAATATATAATATTTGACACCCACAAATATTATATGTTTTGGGAGGATATTGTTTTAAACCAAAATATGTTCACATTCTAATATTTTTTTATTTGGAACTAGTTTTTCTGAAACAAAGATTAATTTGTCTTTAAATATTTTGGCAATGTATCAATGCATTAATATAGAGACATGTTTTCTGTTTTTCAGGTGTTCAAAGAGCAATTTTTTGTATATATTTATATTTTTGTAAAACTTAATTGAAACTTAAATCGTATAATATTTTGTAAATATAAATTTCATTAATGGATTGACAAAAAGTGATGAATTGGAATATATATAAATTAAGACATTTTTAGCTATAGAGTTTAACACGAAAACTAGGAAAAACTAACTAAAATTCGAATAAGTCAGCAAAGTTTTAAAAATCTTTTTTAAATAAAATATATTTGGAAAACATATTAAACAATAACATTGTTTGTGTGTAAATACATATTTTATTTGTGAAGGTCAGTTTGCAAATAAATTATGTTCTAATATATTAATATATGCGTTCCAAACAAAATTTCTTGATTTTCAAATATAATTTATTTGTTAACAAATATATAATATTTAAAAAAATCGTGTCCAAGTATGTTTTCTTTCACTTCAAACATATCAAAAATGACGATTTTCCCCCGTGTATAAATAATTCATAATTCATAAAAATATTTTTTGTGAACGGTTTTTGACAAACGAAAACTTCTTTTGAGATTTTTGTAAAAACCAAAATATTGGTTTATTTAAGATTTTTTTTGCTCAAACGAATGCTTATCAGCACGCTGAAAAAAAATCGCCTCTGTAGTATATTGTCCCAAACATATTCTGCTCGAAACATATATATTTTTAGGGTGCACTCCAAATATATAATATTTGACACATACAAATATTATATGTTTGGGAGGATGTTGTTCTAAACAAAACTATGTTTACATTCTAATATTTTTCATTTGGATATGTTATTTCCCAAACAAACATCTATTTGCGTGAATATATATCTATTCTTTAGTTGTTTTAAGTTTTCAGCAATTGAAAGGTTATTTTTAGAAATTTTTAATATTAGTAAAATTTCTTTATAATTAAAAATAATGACTTGGAATATTTAGAAAATAAAAATAAGTGTTTCAAATAGAAGGTAATGCTAAGTATGCCATTTTTAATAGGAATGCATAATTCGAAAACAAGGAAAAGAATTTAAACTAAAATTCGAGAAATTCAGCAAAGTTTTTAAAATTTTGTTTAATAAAATATATTTGGAAATATTCATAAACAATAATTTTATTTGTATTAAAACACATATTTTATTTGAGAAAATTAATTCGCAAATATATTTTATTCTAATATATTAACATATGCGTTCTAAATACATTTTATTGATTTTCAAATAAAATTTATTTGGTCGAAAATATATAATATTTAAAAATTTGTGTTCCAAGTATATTTTCTTTCGATTCAAACATATCAAAAAAGGCGATTTTGCCCCGTGTATGTATATGAAGTGATCGAGAATATTATCCAAAGCATTCTGATTATGTGGAATATAAATTTTCAAACAATGTTCGACTGTCATGAGGACCATATGTCGCATAAGCGATATGATTACGCGAACAATAATCATACGCCGCATAGACTGTTCTGAGCCCCTATGGAATACGGGGGCGGACCTACACGTGCAAAAAGTTGGCCACCTGAAAGGTTTAAGTGTGTCTAACCTTGGCTTTTTGGTAAAATTCATAAAATCGCACGTATTAACCGAGATATACAATAGACTTTTTATACACAATCGAACCAGCATATGTGGATGCTGCTTAAGTGGGAATCCACTGCACACTTCCAACAAAATACCTCTTTAAGTGAGAAAGTGAACATATTTAAGTAGGACATGTTTTTCATAATTTTCCTCCAAAAGTGGGATTTTTTCTAGTCCAACCTCTATAAGCAGGATTAAGAATTTCTGGATTTAAGTGTATGATTTTTTGCATAGATTTTGTGTGTTTGACTTAAATCAACAGTTTAGTAGAGGAATGTACGATTTTTAAAATCAATATCTAGGAAATAGTTATTCATAGTTCTTAAGTTGTGGTGCCGACTTTGTTATATGTGGAGAAATGAGCGACGAAGAAATAGTACCGAACCCATAATTAACTGATAATATTGAGATGGCACCGACTACTGATCGTATTGTAATAAGATGAAGATGTATTAAAAAAAATATGACTTGGAACATTTTGGTTTTCAAGAAGAAATGAAACGCATATAATTTAATGTTGTGGCCAAGAATTTAGCTTAATTATAAAGATAAGGGGGTTCCATAATATTTTAAAAATGATTTGGGCAAGTGGCCGCCGCGGATGGCTCGAATAAATTCCAGTCGCGATGCCAAATTTTCGACCACTTTTTGCAGCTTTTGGGGCTGTATGTTTGCAATAATATTCTCTTCCAAGGTGTCGTGCTTATCTGCGTAGAGAAGCAACTTCACAGCGGAGTTAAATCGAAAGATCTTGGAGGCCACGGCATAGGGCCACGATGCGAGATAATGCGCTCACTAAATGTTTCCTTCAATAAATTTATTGTTTCGTTGGCTGTATGGAATGTAGCGCCGTCTTGTTGCAACCAAAGGTCCACATCAACTTCCTCAAATTTAGGAACGAAAAAGTTATTAATCATGGCTCTATAGCGTTCCCAATTGACTTTAACATTGGAGACCGGCTTTTAGTATAGTATGGGGAAAATGCAAAAATCCCATTTTTGGGGATTTTCTAAATTATTTTGGGAATTGTGGGATTAACTTTGGAAATATTGTGATTCGCAAGATACTTTCGATTTGTGATGTCAAAACTAGAGTGATCAAAGAACCGCTTTTTAAAAAAAAAACCGGTGGACGGTTTATTTCAAATTTCAAGAAAGCGGTGGACGATTTTTTTCTATCAAAAAAAAACCGGTGTAACCAGTTTCGTATATCGGTCATATATCGCGACCTAAGAGTGTAAAGGCGCTAAGTATAAAAAGAAAGTATAACATGTTTATATTCGTCTTAAAGGAAACTTCCTGGAGAATGTTTTCGAGAAAATAATGGGTCAATGGTTTGTATTAATAGTGTTGCCACGCTTCTAAAAATTACACCATTTTTTATGAAAATTTAAAATCTTGGCCACATTTTTGGCAATTGAAAAGCTAGAATATGAAAACCTTTAGCATTTTTTTTATGTAGGTATGTGTTACACGGTAAATTGCAAAAGCAATTTTGAGCCCGGTTTTAGTATAATCCCCAAAAACGGATTTTCTTAGTTTTTCCCTAAAATCAATTACTTGTATACCCTGCTCAAAATTTCTTTTGAAGTTTACAGTGTAGCACACTTTACATATAAAAGTGGTAAAAGTTTTAATTTAAATTGTTTTCTTTTGTATTTATTTTTGGGTATATCGGAACGGTTTCGTCATATTTTGTTGTCAATTCTGAAAAGTTAACTTAAACAAATCAGTGTATATTCTGATCCGATATACACAAAATACTTGGACTGGAACGGGGAAAAATTAAAATATCAATTTTCAAATGTATAAATCTAATAAAACCATAAAATATTTAAAAATTTACACATTTCAACGAAATTGTTTGTAAATCGTGATATCACAAATCGAAAGTAACTTGCGAATCACTTTATATATATGTATAGTCGATCCGGAAATTCCCTAACTAATTTAAAAAATCCCCAAAAATTTATATTTTCGCATTTTCCCCTATATATACTATACTTACTCCAAATTCCCGCTGAAGTTCAACGCCTTACCACATATACAAATAGTAAAGGTTTTCAATATTCTAACTTTGCGATTGAAGAAAATGTGGCTTATTTTTGAAATGTATGGAAAAAGTGGTGTAAATTGGAGAAGGTTGGCAACAATACCACTGAATATTTTTGAAACCGCTCTGTGGTTCAGGGAATATATTACTCGATTTAACCATGTCTTATGTTGTTCGTTGAATATAGGTCGCAGTTTCATTCCGATCGTACTGAAATTTTGCAGTTAGGAGTCTTTCGCATCTGGAAGAACCCTATTGGAATTGGTTAAGATTTAGATATAGCTCCCATATATATGTTTCGTCCGATTTGGCCTTTGTTTTGAAAATTAGCTTGGTAGAGTTTCTTGATCCTGGGACCGACATCTCTCAATTTGAAGAAATTCGGTTCAGATTTATATATAGTTCCTAAATCTGAAGAAGGAAATGATTTCAAGTTTTTTCGTATGTCAATTCGCTGACATAATTCTTCCAACCGGGCGGAGCCAAATGCCACACAGCTTACGCCACAATTAATTTGCCACATACCAAATGAAACCTTTTATGGGCGAATAATTTAGGGAACGGTCCTGTTAATTGGCATTGGTTTTTTTTTGTTTAGGGATTTGTTAAGTCCCTCGTCTACGTCGATAAACCCGAAATGTATTACCTGAGACATTGGATGTATCCTTTCGAAATTATTAAAACTATAGGTGTTGAACCGTGTTCAACAACCCTTTAGCATTTTAAGTTCATTTTTTCAATACTGCCATTTAACAAACTGAATTCCCAATATATATTGCCTGAATTAAAATGTAAACTGAATTAACGGTCGTTATGACCAATGTCTTTATCCAATGATAGCCCGTACTGAAAAGCTTTTACTCATCGGATAAAGAGTTTCCATCTTAGTTTTATATTCCAATTACTGTGGTGCTGAATACCCTGAACACCAAAAACTGCCTCTTTGTCGCTTTCTCATGAACCAGCACAACTTCACTTGTGCAGCACCAACGAAAGCGGTAAGGCCTCAATAAACTGCAACTGAATGCTCTTGAACTTGAACTGAAATCTGTCTTTTTATTTCCTAATCTATATTTTCAAAAAACAACCAAATTCCTTACAATTTCGGGAGTTTTACTGAAAATATTACAGTCCACTTCCAGAAGTAGTCCCGGAATTGTACAATAGGCACTATAAAAACATTACACTGTACAAAATTTGAAGTATTTGTAGGTACTACATAGTATTAAAGTTATAAACTGTAAACTTTTCGTACAAAATGGTACATTTGCGTGGGAGGTACCGAAAGGGGCATGGCTTCAAAGCCCATTTTTCACAAAATTTTAGGTACTATGAAACCATTACACAGTTTCAAAAATTCAAGTATTTGCATGGAGTGATATTAAAGCTAAGTCGTTGTATGTACTGGTATTCAAGTTATAAGCTGTTAACTTTTGGTGCAAAGAAGTACATTTGTGTGGGATGTACCAAAAGGGGCGTACCAATTGCGCCCACCTTTTACCAGACTCTAGGTACTATAAAAGCACTACACTGTACAAAATTTAAAATATTAGCATGAAGTGATATTATGATATTAAAGCTGTAAGGAGTTAACTTTTGGTGCAAAATGGTCCATTTGTAAGGGAGGAACCAAAAGGGGCGTGGTAACATCACCCATTTTTCTCGAGGTGATAGTGATTAATAAAGTAATACTATGTGTAGAATTTCAGAGGATAGAAATTATTAAATAATCACTAATTCACTAAATATTAACCCTTTGTGGGGGAGATACTAGAAGGAGTGGACCAATATTACCCATCTTCGAACTTAGCCGGAGATAGAAAAAATACAGCCACATACCAAATTTGAAGTCAGTCGGTTACTTCTTTCGAGAGTTATCGTGCGCAGCCTTTAGCAGACAGACGGACGGACATTACTCATTCGACTTAAAATGACCCAAAACGGATATCCGCCCAACATACTTAGGATCTTAGGTCACTCCTTCGATGTGTTACACTTGTGGTCCGTAGCAAATGATATACATATACCCTCGTATCAATAAAGTGAGGGTATAAAAACCCTGTGAACTTTTAAAAACTAATTCTTAGAGAGGTTCAACAAAAGTCGCCTTACTGTTTTTGCTGTTAAATAATAACATTGATATTAAATGAAAATTAAACAAATCTCATTATACACAATTAAATGCAAATTTAAGAAATCACATTTTACACAATTACAAAATTTAAATGAAAAATTACCGCCCGCGAAACATAAACTCAAAATCATCGAAAGCTGAGCAGTGCTAAGTATGCCATTGTTTTCATTTATCCTTTTGAACTTTAAATCCAAAATGCAGCCTCCGAAACGACGAAGCCCGCGAGCTAAATCAATTTAAATCTTTATTCATAGGTCAGTGCGGGTGCCACATTGCGTCCATATGTGTGCCATGAGCGGCCAGGACGGGCTGGAGCAGTGCGATTGGATGTTGTGCCTTTGCACTACACTCATTCACTCGTATATTTAATTGAAATAAACATTGCGAAAATGTAATGACTTTATTACGATATTATTTTTTTAATGATTGCTTTTTTAATACATTTATCAACAATAAATGATTGTGTGTTGTTCTCAATGTTGTTTGTGTTGTTGTTGGCATTGTTGGTGTTCCCAGTTGCGGTAGTGGCGCGCTATTGGCAGCGGCCGTGGCGCCTCGTCATTGTCGGAAAAACGGAATTTTAATTGAATTGAATCTGATTTCATTACAAACACAAACGTCCACGACGACAATGACGATGGCAACGGCCACGTTAACGTCACTCAACACCGTCACACAGCCAAAACATTATTTTACAGCCGCGATAATTTATTAAATTTTAATGACAATTGTATTTACGATTTTTGCATTCAATTAAAAAAAACACACTCAACAACTAAATAACATTTTATTCTATAATTTCATTATTTTAAATACAACCGCATAACACTGACACTAACGACAATATCACCGCCCGAGCGGTCAGTCCGGCAATCAACATATAATATATGTAGGCAAATTTGCCAATTTCCAGTGGGTACGAGGGATGGTCGTTTCGAAAAGAAATTCTGAATAAAGAAGGATCTACTATAGAACATTCGAGTGTGTTTATAACGAACTCCCCGGGACTAAGTGAAGCTCGTTATATCCGAGGTTGGACGGCCTGACTCCCTTAAAATATCGAAATGTGGACCTCTGTCCCATTCTCAATAGGAAATAAAAAACTCTCAGTTAAAAATGTGGCCTCTGTGTTATTAAGGAAGGAACTTCATATAAGAGCACTAGCTGGCCCGGTGCGCTTCGCTGCCCTCAAGGTGGGTTTCAGTAAAATAGAAACATATGATATGGTGACACTCTTGATATTACGTCAGTGTTTTCGGGTCATCCTTATTGCAATTAAATGCACAAATTTCGTGTAGTGCAATACCCGTCAAATCACAAGGAGGCTACGTCGCTCATTCTCTGTTGGGGCATATAGATTGCTGTGAAATACAGTCATACCAATTAGTGCAATAATTCTATGAGTATAAATTTTTTCTATAACTATGCTGCATGTGCGTAGTCACGCCCTCTAATCCGATATCTTCCAATTTTGTTGAGTCACGTGCTAACTTTGAAGGCACTTGCAAACTATACACACTTGGTCTTCATTTATTTCGTTTTCAGCAAGCGTGTCGTATGCACAGTTACTTCCACTGATCAGATTTTTAATCAGATTCCGTAGAGTGCTATCAACAGCATCCACTATAAACTTCAAGAGGATGAGTGCAACGCCCCTCTATATTTCGTTTTGAGTACTTTGTCCATCGACACTATTTTCATGCAAATTTTCAAAACTGTCTGCAATGATATTGGATATTTTTTTTTAAATTCACATCTTGGGTTGTATGGGCCGCGCCACGCTCTTATCACTCTCTTTTGCAAAGATATCGCCGCAATACTATTTATTATATGGGAGTGTCATTCCAACTGCGTCCATCGTTCCTGTTTGTAGCTCCATCACCCCTACTGGTACCAAAGCCAGACAGCCAAACTTCGAAGCCATGGCTGATATAGAGATCGAAATATTGAATTTGAAAATTTCAGCTTGTGTAATACGATGTCACTTTTTGGTTCAATCTTTGCTTGTGGAACGAAAGTTACACAGGCTAGCTGAAATAGTGCAGGAAATATTATAAATTCAGTTGTCATATTTCACATTTCAGGTTGTGTGGGCTGTACCACGCCCACTGTTACTATCACGCCAGTTTCTTGCTCCAGCACTCGATCTGGATCCATATACCAAATTTCGAGCATTTTGGATCAATAGCAATCAAAATATTGCACTTTTGAATTTCTGGTAGTGTGGGTGGTACTACGCCTACTGTCACAATCACACATGCTTTTGGCTTCAACACGCGTACTGCTACCAAGGCAATAGTACTCAAAATATAGTATTTGTAATTTCAGGTAGGGTGGGCGGTGCAACACCCACTATAACTGTCACACCAGTTTATCGTTCCATACGCATACTGGTACCAATGTCACATACACCCAATTTGGAGACTCTTACCGCAATATATTCGTAATATAGCATTTTTAAATTTCAGGTTGGGTGGGCGATGTCACGCCAACTAACACTATCACCCTAGTTTTCAGCTACATAACACGTACTGGCACCAAGGTCACACATACTAAATTTCTAGAATTTTGCTACTATAGTATTCGAAATATTTCACATTTGAAGTTTAGGTTGTGTGTGCGGTGTCACGCCCTCTGTCATTATCACCCCAGTTTTCAGCTAAATGACGCGTAATGGCACCAAGGTCACACATACCCAATTTCGAGAATTTTGCTCCAATAGTATTCGAAATATTTCATATTTGAATTTTAGGTTGTATGGGCGGTACCACGCCAACTTTCACCGTTTCCCCGTGACGCGTACTGGTACCAAGGTCACACATACTAAATTTCTAGAATTTTACTGCAATAGTACTCGAAATATTTCATATTTGAATTTTATGTTGTGTGGGCGGTGTCACGCTCCATGGTTTTTGGCTCCATGATGTGTACTGATACCAAAGTCACACATATCGAATTTCGAGTATTTTGAACCAATAGTACCCAGCATATTCCACTTTTAAATTTCGCGTTGTGTGGGCGGTGCCACGCCCCTTTGTCCAATCATAACCGAATATAGCTACGAACCTTCCACACACCAAATGATATATTCATGCAAAAATTCAACAAAATCTGTTCAGCCGTTTTCGCGTCCATCGCGTACCAACGAACACCATTTCATTTTTATATATGTATATAGATGGGCCGATATAGACAATTTAATTTAGGAATGGCAAAAAAATATCAGCTGCCAAATTTCAGCCATAAAAGATGTGTTCTAGGACAAAGATAACTCAAATCAGAAAAGAAATTTATATTATACTAGCTGAGCCCGGTGCGCTTCGCTGCCCATGTCAAAATTCGCGCTGTAGAAACTGTATTTTATATCCGATCAGTACGAAATTCGGCAGAAAGAGGTTTGTTATTACATGAAGGAATACTGCCAAATTCGGAGAAAATCGGTTCAGATTTAGATATAGTCCCCATATATATGTTACCCCCGATTTGAAATTCAAGCGCTGTAGAAACTGTATTTTATATCCGATCAGTAAGAAATTCGGCAGAAAGAGGTTTCTTATTACATGAACGAATGCCGCAAAATTCGGAGAAAATCAGTTCAGATTTAGATATAGCCCCCATATATATATGTTACCCCCAATTTGACATGTAAGCGCTGTAGAGACTGTGTTTTATATCCGATCAGTACGAAATTCGACAGAAACAGGTTTCTATTTTACATGAATGAGTATTCTAGGAAAATCGATTCAGATTTATATATAACCTCCATATATATGTTCCTCCAGATTTGGTTACAAAGCGCTATAGAAGTTGTACTTTACTTCCGATCATTACAAAGTTCTCCAGAAAGATTTTTCTCAATTTAGGAACGAATATTGCTTAATTTTGCGATTATCGGTTCAAAATACATTTACCAATTATTCCAAATTATTATCGCAATGACCCTTATCGCATTGTTAGGGAGGTGTAGGGTATTATATAGTCGGCCCCGCCCGACTTTCTGCCTTTCCTTACTGGTATTAGTAATAAATTCACTGAATGAAAAAATACCGAATTCAGTGGAAAGTCCAGAAAATAGAAATGTATACTTATAAAATTTCCAAATTCTTGTTTCATTGATATTGCATCACATTATCATATTGCGATTGTATTGGAGTGAGCAGCTGTAATTATCGCATACCGAGCATTTTTGTTCATGTATTTCCTATATAATACTTGCAAGATATATCAAAATATGGGCTGGGCCACGCCCACTGGTCCTATTCCGCCCATTTGAAAGCCAATCACGTAGACTGCTACCAGATACATATACGCAATATTTCAACACTCTCGCTAACAAAATGAGCAAGATAATTCAATTTCAAAATTTGGCTTTTATGGGCGGTGGCCCGCCCATTGGTCAGATCCCGCCAATTTTTGGACCAATCACGTGGACTGTCACCAGATACATATCTACAACATGACAGCACTCTAGATAAACAATTGTGCAAGTTATATCAATTTCAAAATTTGGCTTATAAGGGCGGGGCCACGCCCATTGGTCCGATCCCGCCCATTTTCTGACCACTTACGTAGAATGCCACCAGATACATATACACAACATTGCAGCACTCCCGATAGCAAATTGTGCAAGATATAAAAATTTCAAAATTTGGTCATTGTGGGCGGGGCCACGCCTATTGGTCCGAACCCGCCCATTTTTGGACCAATCACGTAGATCGCCAACGGATATATATACACAAAATTCCAGGTCTCTCGCTAACAAATTGTGCAAGATATCACATTTTTTAAATTTGGCTTATATGGGCGGTGCCACGCCCATTGGTTCGATCCCGCCCGTTTTTGGATCAATCACGTAGACTGCCACCGTTTACATATACACAAAATTCCAGCACTCTCGCTAACAAATTGTGCAAAATATCTCAATTTCAAAATTTGGCTTATATGGGCGGGGCCACGCCCATTGGTCCGGTCCCGCCCATTTTTTCACCAATTACGTAGAATGCCACCAGATACATATACGCAACATTGCAGCACTCCCGCTAGCAAATTGTGCAAGATATCAAAATTTTGTCTATGTGGGCGGGGCCACGCCCATTGGTCCGATCCCGCCCATTTTTGGACCAATCACGTAGACTGCCACCGTTTACATATACACAAAATTCCATCACTCTCGCTAACAAATTGTGCAAAATATCTCAATTTCAAAATTTGGCTTATATGGGCGGGGCCACGCCCATTGGTCCGATTCCGCCCATTTTTGGAAAATTCACATAATCTGCCATTAAATGCATACAAACAAAATTTCAGCACTATACCTATAATAGGAGCAGAAATATCGGATTTTTAACCTGCGATTTGTATGGGAGGTACCACGCCCCTTTGTCCAATTAATTTTTTTTTTCTATATAAACCATCTCGTGAAAATTTAGAATCGAATAAAAAAAAATCATCCAAATCGCTCCAGCCGTTCTGACGTGATGCCATTACACAGATGGACCGTTTCATTTTTATATATATAGATATCATTCTGTTGGAACCACATATCGTCCAGTTCCATATCCTCAATTTCTGGCTACAAGTAGTCCGTTATCATCTCGAGATAGCGAAAACCATTCACGATAACTGCTTGGCCGTCTTCAATTTTGGAAGAAGTACGGCCCGATGACGCCGCCAGCCCATAAACCGCACCAAACAAACTAGAAATATCAAATTTAGTTGGTGTGTCTCACAAAAAAAAACGTTAAGGGGCCACTCACAATTAACATCGTATATTATGGTTCGACCACCTAATATAATCACATGTAAAGATGGTCTAAAGCTAGGAGAATATATATATGATAAATCAGTAAAAACTTTTTATACAGAAAATGTGTGTTCCCTTTAAAACGACAAAGACTTTGTAAAAATATGTCCAAATCATCATAAAATCATGAAAGCACATTTTTTTCGAAAAATGTATAATCACTATGTCTTGTATACCAATTATCAACTTTTTCTAAAATATTTACGCAAAAATTAACTTCATAGGTCAATATTTAAATTCTGACCCAATTGTATTTTTCTACAAAATTTTGTTGAAATTTCATTTTAATAGAAAAATCTTTCTATAAAAAATGTTTATTGAAATTGTTTACCAAACTTGTTGCAATCACAATTTTCAAAATTTTTTTTGTAGAAATTGCATTTTTCTAGAAAATTTCTTTCAAATAGCAATTTTCTACAAAATGTTATTGAAGTATAAAAAATACAAAATTTCTTGTACAGTTTTCAGCCTATGTTGTTTCAACGATATTAATTTTTTTTTAATTTCTTGAAATTGCATTTCTCTACAAAATTACTTTGAAATTTCATTAAAATTAAATTTTTTTCGAAACCGCAAATCAAAAAACTTATTTTTGTTGAAATTACATTTCTCTGAAAATTACGCTAAAATTGCTTTTTACTACAAAATTTCGTTGAAATTGTATTTTTCTAGAAAATTTCCTTTTTCAGAAAATTTCTAAAAAAGAATTTTTCTACAAAATTTTTTTGACATTAATTTTTTATGAATATTTTTTCGAAATAGATTTTTTTCTAAAATATTATTGAAATAGCATTTCTCTGGAAATTTCGTTGAAATAAAATTTTTCTACAAAATATCATATGAAACGTTCTAGAAAAATATTTTTTTCTAATTTCTGAGATGTTTCTGATTTTCTTTCTTTGAAATTAATTTTTTTAAATTTTTTTCAAATTGCATTTTTCTACCAAATTCAACTTTAATTAAATTTCGTCAAAATTTCATTTTGCTATAAAATTGCTTTGGAAATGTAATTTGCAAGAAAACTGCGATGACAAGTAATTTTTTTTTTACAAAATTCCATCACAAATGCAATTTCAACGAAATTTAAAAAAAAAAAACATTTTTACGAAATAATCTAAAAAAATGCAACTTAGAATACACGGGGTAAAAAAGGTGTTGCATTTTCTTGAGAAATTCAATTTCAAAGAAATTTTCTAGGAAAATGAGATTTCGAAATAAATCTGAATTTTCAAACAAAAATAAATTTAACGAAATTTTGTAGAAACTGGAATTTCAACATAATTTTATACAAAATACAATTTTAATGAATTTTTTTAGAGAAATGCAATTTTTTTATTTAAATTTGCAACTAGTACAAATCTTACTATTTATTTTCCAATTTAGATTCATATTTCTTTCATAACGTAATCACAACGGCTATATGGTTTGTTGTTAACTTCATGGACAGATAGGGCGCTTTAGCCCGCAAGGAAGTATCTGTGCACACTTTTGTAAAAATAGGTTCATATTTACGAGCTATGCTTTCTTTACTGAAATGGGTGGACAGACGAAAGAACAGACATCAAGTGATTCTGAGTCGATCGGTACAATAAATGATGTGTCTACCTTTTCTCCTCTAAAGTGTTACAAACAAATGAACATAACCATAATACTATGTACCACAGTGTATAGACAGTGGAAAGACACTTTTCCGCGCATCATTTTAAAAATTAAAAAATCGTATCCATAGCAATTAAAATGAAAAATAAGTTATATTAGTAATTGTAGCAAATTACACTATACCGTTTACGAGTACCTCCCGATTAGCCCTCCCTCGTATGCGTGGCTGTGTGTGTGTTTGTGTGGATATGTAATTTCCTGAATGTGTGCCATTTTCACGCAAATGTACCGTGAATGGGGGTCACATGTTTATGGATAGCAAAAGGCTATTATTTTCATTACACAATTACCTATTCGCACAAACAATGCATAATGGCCCAGAATACAGAATACACATTTGTGCTCATCCAGTGGAACAAATTAGGCAAATGATGATCATGATCCTCCACACAGCGACACAATATGATATCTAAGTCTAAGTGTTTCGGCGGCGACAACAAATTGCCAGTACTACACAAACCGGGCGGGGGGAGCAATGGATAATCTAAGTCACGTTGACTTTTATTATCCTTATTGAATTTTGATTGAGTTGTTTGTCTGTAATTTCAGACACACACACACAGAAAACTACAATCGCAATGACAGTAGCATTCACTCGCACATAAAAATTTGAACGAATATGTCGCCGCAGGATGAGATAGGACAGGAATCGTGTAATGTCTAAACAATTGCTCTTGTCTATATTTAACTTACACATTAAATGTCAGCACCATTTGATTTTGGTTTTGAGGGCATTATGGGAAATAATAATTACCAACAGCAATACTACAGTTAATGTTTCTATGTCTGTCCGTCCGTCCGTCCGTCTGTCTGGGCCTCGTTAAAATCCACTTAACCCTCTTAAGCCAACATCGAACAACAACGACGACGACGCCATTTATCGCACCCAAACCTCTGGCCACTTAAAGTATTTGTCGCATTTATTCAATTTCAATTTCAATTTATGGCTAATTTGGTGATAATGTAGAAATAATTGCTTTAGCGTTGGTAATCAGGCAAAACCATGGATTGATTGTTTTGGATACTCTGATATCATCGCATTAATGTAATTGAAGTTGTTGGAGTAAAGAGGATTGTTTGAGTTGAGGGTTCACTTCTGGCATCCATCGTATATTATGGTTTTTAAGAATGAATTCATTTAAATTAGAGCAGATTTGATATATTACCAGCAAATAATATAATATGGAACCATGAGTGCCGTAAACCATTCTGTACCTATATACTAGTGTAGGTCGTAACATTTTAATCTACATTTTAGAACGTTCCGCAGGAACAAACCAACTAAAGGGGAGAAAAATAATTTTGAATTTTGTCCTTTATGTGTAAGATGCACGATAAGTGGAAAGCTCATTCTTCATATAGCCATTACAAAAGTAGTCAAAACAAGCAAGAAAGTTTTTATCGGGTAAACCGACTAAGGTAAACCCTATCTTTGTGAGTAATGTTATATGTAATATTACACGAATTAATCTGTCAATTTGTGTGAGAGGTATTAGAAGAGGTTTAACAAATATCGCTGAACAGTAGATACTTCAAACACATTGCACTGAGCTGAGTGCTATGAGCTATTCAATATTAGTATGATTTCGCCATTTTAAGTGGCGAAAGGGCCGTGGTGATAACGCCCATTTTTAACGGGGCTATAGATACTTTAAAAGCATTACACACTGCAAAATTTTGTAGAATTTTCGTACTCACGCTATGATATGTCAACTTTTTGATCAAAATGTACCTTTGTGTGGGAGGTGCCAAAGTACACAAACTTAGTTAGTGAGATAGACAAAAATATTAGTTCATACCAAATTTGAAGCCAATCGGTTACCGCATTCGAGAGTTATCGTGGGCACCAGCCAGCACACAGGCAGACGGGCGGACGAACATTGGTCATTCGACATAAAAGGACCCAATCCGGATATTCGCTGAACATACTTAGGGTCTTAGGCCACTCCTTCGATGTGTTGCACTTTTAGTCGGCAACAAATGATAACGGGTTTTCCAATAGGGATGATATGATTTTGACGTTTTGGCCATTTGTAATATGTCAGGATCTGTCATTTGTCATTTTTCATTGTATTCAGTAGTGTTTACAATTTCATCATGGAGAGATATACGCAAGAACAACGTTTACAAATTATTCAGTTTTATTATCAAAATAATCGTTCTCCAATTGCAACTTTTAGTGCGCTAAGTCAATTTTTGTAAAATCCAAAAAAAAAACACTTTCCAGTGACACCCATGAGCAATAATTTAGCTCTCGTTAAGATCTATCCTTTTGCCATTTACCGATTCCCGATCCGGCGTACCGTTAAGGAATTAGAGTAAAAGTAAACATTCCGTTCACATTTGAAAATGATGCCAAGTAAATTTTTTTTAAATCCAAAAAAAAAACACTTTCCAGTCGACCTACGACCTTGACACCCATAATAAATATTTTAGCTCTCGTTAAGAGATATCTTTTTGCCATTGACCGATTATGGCTACGTGCCACACAACAAATGAAACAAATGAATTGTTGCGAGAAAAGTTTGGAGATTCGGTTATTTCAAGAAATTGTGATATTGAATGCCCTCCAAGAAGTTGTGATTTAACACCATTGGACTATTTCTTGTGGGGTTATTTAAAGTCATTGGTCTTTCGAAATAAACCACACTCTCTTCAAGCTTTACAAGTCAATATTAAACGTGCCATTCATGACATACGACTTGATTTAGTGGAAAAAGTGCTCGAAACTGGATTCATCGAATTCGTTCCTGCAGAACAAGTTGTGGAGGCCATTTGAATGACGATTTATTTAGAACTTAATTGTATCGATTGTACTTCACATTAAATAAAAAAAACTTTTGAATTTCCTTAACAATAAGTGTGGTTTTATTTTCAAAGAAATCATATCAACCCTGTCGATCGATCGTATCGGTCGATTCACATATTTTAGCATAACTCGAGAACCATTCATCCTGTTTGGTTCAGAAAAGCATTAAAGGATCCTAATATCATCTTCTTCAAATATTAAAATTTTCTAAAATTATTTAAAGCTTTCCTCAACCAAGTAGGAAAAATGGTTATCAAGTTATGCAAAGATATGTGGTTCAATCTTTATTTTTTTGATGTTCGTCTTTATATTGGTAGATATACAAGTCCCATCAATACACCATAGATCTCTTAAATTTCGCAAAAAGAAATCACATATTAAATAATAAGAAATCCAATAACTAATTCAGACTTGGTGATACCGCTTAACTATATTTGGCAATAATGTAGCTAACAATATGCTGAAAAAATTCCTTAACATTTTATGCAAAAAAAATGTATGCTATATATGGGTGCAATATTTAAATATGGACCGATATCGCCCATTTTCAATCCCAAGTTACCTGCAGCTATAAAAAGTATCTATACCAAATTTCAGCCTCCTAGCTCAAGTATTATAGATTGTAGCGTGATTACAACAGACGGACGGACGGACAGCCGACAGACAGACGGACATGGCTAAATCGTCTTAGAATTTTACGACGATTAAAAAAAATATATATATACTTTATAGGGTCTCAGATTAATATTTAGAGGTGTTACAAATGGAGTGACAAAATTAATATACCGCCCATCCTCTTGTGGAGAGTATAAAAATTGGAAAATTTTGAGACAATATCAAAATATGCTTTAATACATACGAGTATGTTATTATAATATAGTCTCGGTAAGTCAATATCAAATGTTTGGTCTATATAAGAGTTAGCTATAGTAATAACAAGTAAAAGCGTTAAGTTCGACCCTCCACCATGTGATCGCATGTGACCTCACAAAATAACTCAAACCTAAAGAAAACAACAACGTAAAACACCAAAAAATATAATAGATGAGAACAGTGGGAATCACAACAAGTGAGATGCTGTATGTGGGAGCTATTTCTAAATATGGACCGATATCGCCCATTTTCAATCCCAAGTTACCAGCTGCTATAAGAAGTATCTGTACAAAATTTCAGCCACCTAGCTCAAGTATTATAGATTGTAGCGTGATTACAACAGACGGACGGACATGGCTAAATCGTCGTAAAATTTTAAGACGATTAAGAATATATATACTTTATGGGGTCTTAGATCAATATGTAGTAGTGTTACAAACGGAGTGACAAAATGAATATACCCCCCCATCCTATGGGGGAGGGTATATGATGTTTAGAATCCTTAATTTACATTTTACTGGCCAAAACCCCAGTTTTTTTCATCACCAATTTCTAAACTGATGATGCCATTCAATAGTAAACATATTAAACCTGTGGTATCCAAAAATGAGATCAAAATATTTGGAATAGCGGGCGTGGCGTGCTGCTGAAAATACATATTTCTTGATATTAAAAAAAACGTAATTTTTGCAAATTTTTGTAGAAGGAAATTGCCATTTCTCGCTATTATCGATAACGGATTAATTTTTTTCGCTAGGTAGGTAGGATAGTCGGCTTTAAGAAATGGTATACTGTATTACAGTACTGTTTACACGTGGTGTGTTATTATATATTTCCACAGGTACTATAATTTAGTTAAATTTGAATTTTAGAGGAATAGAACATCTATAGGTCAAAAGTGGTCAAGGAGATTTTGCTACCAGTAGAAAGTGTCCTCCTGTATTGACCAGTCTGTAGAACACATTTTTAATTTAACTGAAATTGCTCAGGAAAAAAATGTTTTTCTCTTATTATTTTACTCGTACCTGTTCATATGATTTTGTATGTATGTACCTCAAGCCACGCGTGTGTGTTATATCATATAGTTATCAATATATTTATATATCATATAGTTATCATTATTTAAAAATAAAATTTTTGTTTAAAAAAAAAAATCGAGGAAAATTTTTTTGGGGGATTTTTTTTTTAATTTTTTCAATTTATTAATGAAATGGTTTATTTATCCATTTATCAACTTTGCCTTGAATTCCGCAGTAAAATATACTCTATAATTAAGCTAGACGTCGAGAATATACAGGGTCTTGCAATAAGAGTGATATGATTTCTTTGAAAAAAAAACATAATTATTGTTAAGGAAATTCAAAAGTTTTTTATTTAATGTGAAGTACAATCAATACAATTAAGTGCTAAATAAAACGTCATTCAAATGGCCTCCACGACTTCTTCTGCAGGAACGAATTCGATGAACCCAATTTTCGAGCACTTTTACCACTAAATCAAGTCGTATGTCATGAATGGCACGATCAATATAGACCTGTAAAGCATGAAGAGAGTCTCGTTTATTTCGAAAGACCAATGACTTCAAATAACCCCACAAGAAATAGTCTAATGGTTTTATATCACAACTTCTTGGAGGCCATTCAATATCACAATTTCTTGAAATAATCGAATCTCCAAACTTTTCTCGCAACAATTCAATTGTTTTATTTGCTGTGTGACACGTGGCCACAATAGGCCAATGGCAAAAAGATAGCTCCTAACGAGAGCTAAAATATTGCTCATGGATGTCAAGGTCGTAGGTCGACCGGAAAGTGTTTTTTGGATTTAAAAAAAAATTGACAGCATAATTTTCAAATGTGAACGGAAAGTTTATTTTTGCTCTAGCTCCTTAACGGTACATCGGATCGGGAATCGGTCAATGGCAAAAAGATAGCTCTTCACAAGAGCTAAAATGTGTCAAGGTCGTAGGTAGACTGGAAAGTGTTTTTTTTTTTGGATTTTACAAAAATGGACACGAAGAGTTGCAATTGGAGAACGATTATTTTGATAATAAAACTGAATAAATTGTAAACGCTGTTCTTGTGTATACCTCTCCATGATAGAATTGTAAGCACTACTGAATACAATGAAAAACAAATGACAGATCATGACATATTACAAATGGCCGAAACGTCACTTCAAAATCATATCATCCCTATTGGAAACCCCGTTATTATCATTCAGTCACTTATTTATAGAGTTATTATGGGCCTAAGTCAGAGAGATGAACCGACACGTGCTTATGTGAGAAAATATGTATTCTTCCTCACGACATTCAAAGCCAAATTTTTCGATTTCAATATTTTGCCACATTAAACAACGCCTTATCTGCAGCTTACCCTATTAAACATACACTCTTATATTTTTATAAATGAATACCCATTCCATTCGCATATATTTGATATCCATTTTATGGTGTAATAACCAAAGCCTCTTTTATTTATTTGGTACATCGGGTGTTGTTTTCTCGTTATGGTTGGTGTTGATATTTTCCTCGAGACGGGGAGAAGGAATATAAATAAGTAAGCAGCGCCACAACCAACCAAAGAGCCAAACAACCAGAAGGGCATACGAGTATACAGTCATATGGCGGCCAACCAAAGCTATTTTGGCACAAACCCATTAAGGATTTATGCTTGGACACCATTTTAAGCAATGAAAATATTGTTATTGTTCGCAATACGAGTATGAAGTGAGGTCCTCTTGGACGACCGTTTTGATACCTACCAACTTAAAGGGCGACAGGCGGGCAGGCGGTCAGTTACCATGGGCTGCTGTGCTCACTTTGTTCGGGTGGGTCACTGGCTCTTGTGGTTCTAATTATTTGCCCAACGCACATGAAGTGCATTCCTGTTGGCTCATCTTGTGGCGGCTGTGACCACCAGTGAAGCATAATCATCATCATCATTGGCCCATATCGACTCCAATTTAGGACCGCAAACAATTTGAGAAATGTGTGCCATGGCACCAGAATAAATTCCAGGATACCATGTCCGAAGAGGGCCACTTTAAATGAGTCCGGATGTGTGGCCTTGGCAACATGCGTCCCCTAGTGTGTGTGTTCCTGTGTCTTTGTAGGTGATGTATTTCATTTCTTCATTTATCCTAATAAGAAGTCCTGAGAAATCTCCCCCGAATTTGTGGTATTTCTTAAATTTTTCGTTGTTTCTGTTTGTTGTTCGTATCCGTGTTCATCTTGTTCTTTTTCTTGGCCATAATACCAGTATGGCCCAGACACCAAAACAAATAATTTTCGCCACTTAGTACTTAATGGTCCAAGCAATTTATATTGTCGACACAATAAATGAAGATGCCATAATAACAAAATATGGCTTTATGACTGACACACAGACAAACAACATTCTCAAGGAGGCACCAATGTGAAACGCCAACCCCCCCAAACTAGAAGAAGACGAACCCACGGGGGTTGAGGGCCAAGTGAGCAACAATGAATTTAACTTTATTTGTGTATCTTGTTGGTTTTTTAGTGGCACGACGAGGGGAATGACTTTCTCAAGTGGCAGCCAGGGATTAAGTAGACACAAATTTACACTAAACCATGGCAGCAGTAATCGCTATAATAATGGGCCATTTAAAAATTATATTTTTACAATGTTTAGCTTTTCATGCCTCAAACTTATGGAAGTTCCCGGCAACAATATATGAAAGTTATTCCTGAGTACTAACGTTTGATGTATGTACTATGTAGATGTTTCCAACTTCTAAGGCTGTTCTTATAGATGCATTTTAATATATTTTTTTTTCTAAAAAATTAGTTTAAAGTTCAGGTAAATTATTACTTAAGATTAGGGGTTTTATTTCATTAAATAAAGTACTTTAAAATCTATGCTCGCCATTTAGTTTCGGATCAACATCTAAAGAAAAGGTCCAGTGCATGAAGACTTTTTAAACGCCACGTTTCATTACTACAATTTAAAAGACAAATAACCAAATATCTCGTGTGGTTGTTTAGTCGTGTTAAATATTTGAATTTTTTTTGATGTGTGACAGATCATCATTAAATAGGGCATTTGTAACAAAAACAATATAATTTAAGAAGACATTCCTTCCTGTAGCGAGTAATTGTCAGTTACGAACGAATAGGAATTTGATTCCAACGAGTGAGGTTTTTCGCGGATTTTCAGACCGTTTTTCCCGAATTTTTTGTAATTGTCACAATTAAAAAATTAATATTGATCGATAAGTGCAAAAAAAGTTCAATCAATGTTCGCGGATTACTGTTTTTTCGCGTGTTACAATTCATTCCTATTCGTTCGTAACTGATAGATTTTAACGTTCCGGCCTGAAGGAATGTCTTCTTATATTCTATTTGTCTTTGATTTGTAACACATCATTGTGAGTTAAATATTTGTGGAAGAGTTTTGGATTGAAATATTTGTAAAATATATATTGGGGATTTCATGTCAAGTGAGTATATTTTGAAAAGCTATGTATCTGATCGGAATAGAACTTGCACCAAGTTAAGACCTATTGGATAGTAGTTACGACAGAAAATTCAGCAAACCTGAAATTGTCGTTTCTGGTTTGCTGGATTTTGGTATCATTATTTTAGCATACATTTTCATTTCGATGGAAAATTGTCTGCTTTTTAAATTTGCATATATTTAATGTTTTTTATTTCAAAATAGTGAAATTTCTCAGAAAGAAATTGAAAATGTTCAAGAAACTCTGACTTTTATATAAATAAAACAAATCTGAAAGTATTACTATATTGGGGTATACATAACAATTTTGAGCGACTTAGGCTATTTTTTCTAGGAATGGTTTAGAATAAAAAAACAGATAATTTTCAGCCAAATCGGAAGAACCATGATGCTTCTACACAGTGAAGAAGTCAAATCGATAGGTATTGTTTTGGGGTTTGACCCATTTTATCCAGGAATATGTAATGCCCTAACAACTTCTGGAAGGTCAAGAAGTCAAATCTGAAGGTAAGGTTATATAGGGGCTACATAAAATCCTAGCCGGATATATACAAATTTTAGTAGGGTTCATCCTTTAGCCCAAAGAAGCCCCTGAGCAAATGCTTGTAAAGATCATCTCTTAATATTTGGGAGCTGTACTATATCATGAGCACTTGTTCACATACGGACGGACAGACGGACATCGCTAAATTAATTCAAAAAGTGATCCTGATCCATCATTTAATAAACAATGGGTTATCTCTTCTCCCTTAATGTGTTACAAACCAATGTACCAAACCATAATATCCACAGGGTAATAGGGTATTTTATACCCTCACTTTAGAGTGACGAGGGTATATATCATTTGCTAGGGACAAAAAGTGTAACACATCGAAGGAGTAACCTAAGAGCCCAAGTATGTTCGGCGGAAATCCGTTTTGAGTCGAATGAGCAATGTCCGTCCGTCTGCCTGTCTGTCTGCTGGCTGGTGCGGACGATATCTCTGGATAGGAGTAGCCGATTGAATTCAGTTTTAATCATCATAGCTTTTAAAATTCCTACAGTCCTATTAAAAATGGGAGTTATGACCACACCCCTTTTAGTACCTCCCATATAAAAAGGGCCAAGGCGTTCCAAAATTATAAAGCTCATAGTATTAGTTCATATACCAGTGCACATTTACATTGCTCATAAAGTGAGGGTAAATCTTAGTTGGGTTATCCGACTGAAATTTCTTACTTGTTTTGTCTACAAGTTACTAGTTGCTTCATAGCATTGGAATATGTAGTATTTGTACTTTCAGTAGTTTCTACATCTTGAATAACAGCTTAATTTTCTCGCAATTTAAATAACAAAGTATTTGCATAATTACAATTGTTTCCTTCTCACCGTGTGAATGTTTATGTCAATTCCATTGTGGATTTGATAAATTGTTAATCGATTTTTGTACAATAAATTCTTTAAAAAATTCAACTTTCTAATGTCAAAGTCAACATTGATGTATTATTCATGTACAGGGTGTCTCAAAAGGAAATTTATATTTGTTAAGCATTTTGTGTAAATGCAACGAAGTCGATGGGTGCGGAGAGGTATCACTGGCAAATCGAAAATGATATTTAAGAACGGTGAAAACCGTGGCTAGTTTTAATCAGCAATCACTGAGTGTATCTGCCGAGACTAAATATCACTGTTCGATTAAAAATCTTTTGGACAATATTAATTTCATGAAACTAATTCCAACATTGTGGAAATTAATAACAGGCGACTTAATTTTCTATAATAAATTCAAGAAATAAAAAAATTCTTTTGAGACACCCTGTACACAAGCTCATAATGTTATTTTGCTGTTGTTGTTCTTGCTCTGTTGAATGAGGAAAATTTAAACTTTTCTAATTTGTTTTCATAGAAAAGAGAAACTAAATCAAATAATCCAGATGAGGTTTCTTTCCTTTCCATACAATAACCGACACGTCGACGACACACTAAAACCCAGATTCACTCTCCAGCAGAAGAGGAGCTCTGCTCCTCCTTCAATAAACTGCACTGCAACAATGTTTTTCAAATCACTTCAGTGCCACATGAAAGATGCCATATAAATCTGTGTTTATGTGTTTGTATTTGTTTATGTACATTCAGATTCATATGTACAGTACAATGTACCATGTATTTTGCATTTACATAAAAGATAAAGACACATGTACATGTTTAGGAATACAACAGCACCCGACTGTGACTGGAGAAAATCTACAAAGGACAAATTGTTAAATTTCTCAAAATTAGTCTAGGAATGATTTTGTTTCCATTCGACAGAGGCATTGGTTTTCAAAACAAAATTATTGCAAATAAATTTCCTTTGTGAATATACATGTGGGGAATTAATTTAAACGATTTTTTTTGGACATAATTTTTAATAGAATAAAATTTATTTGCCCAAAAATGTCATATAACGTTTCTAAACGTTTCAGGTTACAAACGGAATCGTTTTGTGTCCGAGACCTAAAAACTTTTCTTGTGTAGGTTGAGGAATACGATGTACATACAACAATTTCTTTCTGGGGGAGGTACTCCAAGAAGTGTACCAGCATGGTCCATTTTTGATTTTGGACTGAGATAGAAAAAAAATATGAACACATATCAAATCTGAAGCCAAGCGGTTACTTCTATCGAAACTTATCTTGCGCAGCAAACAGACGGACGGGCGGACAGACAGACATTGTTCAAATACATAAGTAAAAATGGCTGAAAATTGATTTTCACCAAATATTCTTAGGGTCTCATGGGTCACTAACACGATGTGTTACACTTTTGGCTCGTAGCACATGATACACAGGCCAACTTTGCCCACCTTGTGATGGGCAAAGTTGGCCTGTGTTAACTGCTTATAGCTTTAATATCAGTAGTTCATTCAAATACGTAAAATTTGGTCAGCGTAATATTTTATAGTACTTTTTTATAGTTCGGTCGTTCGCGTTATAATCACGTCCCTCTTGACACCACCCAAACAAGCGTACAGTTTAAGTTCGTAACATTGTCGCGCAACTTCCCTAGCTTGTGCATTTCTTTGGTTGATTGGCAACCCTGACGAGTTGAGGAGAAGAGGCATCTGCTACGACACACCCGGGACTATATTCGCTTTGTACGGATTGTGAGAGGGATTTCCAGCGTCTGGAACTCTCCTTCGATTCTCTTGGGACGATATTCGCACAGCGCGGATCGTAGAGAGATTTGAACGAATGGAAATCTCTCTACAAATCTCCCACGACAATATTCGTCGGGTACGGATTGTAAGGAGAGACTTCCAGCGCTGTATAGTTCGGTTGTAGAGAGAGACTTCCCGGAAGCAGAGGCTGCTGCGGATTTTCTTACCCGTGCTGTCGTTTTGGACATTTCGGACCAAATTTTTCCGTTGATGGATTGACAAAAAATGATGAATTTCAATATTTATAAAATCAACAAGTAAGAAAGTTTCAGTCGGGTAAACCGACTAAGGTATACCCTCACTTTGTGAGTAATGTAATATATAACATTACACCAATAAATCTGTCAATTTGTGTGGGGGGTACCAGAAGGGGTTTTCCAAATACACATATTTTTCGGTAAACAGTACATTCACATTGCATTGTGCTGAATTATAAGCGATTATGTGCACTGCTATATTAAAGTTACGAGCTATGTAATTATGGTATGATGTGGTCATTTTGTGTGGGAGGTACAAAAAGGGGCGGGGTGATAACGCCCACTTTTTACAGGACTATAGACACTATAACAGCATTACACTGTACAAAATTTCAAGTATTTGTATGCACTGGTATTTAAGTTACAAGCCGTTTACTTTTGGTACGAAACGGTCCATTTGTGTGGGAGGTACCAAAAGGGGCTGTACGATAATGCCCATTTTCTACCGGACTATAGGCGCTACAAAAACATTATACTGTAGAAAATTTCAAGCATTTTTATGCACTTGTATTAAAGTTATAAGCAGTTAAATTTTGATGCAAAATGGTCCATTTGTGTGGGAGGTACCAAAAGGGGCATGCCAACTTCACCCATTTTCCTCAAGATAATAGCGACTTATATACTAATACTATGTGCAGAATTTCAAAAGATTCGAATAAGTAGTATAGAAGTTATTAAAGAATCAATATTTCACTAAATTTTAACCCTTTGTGTGGGAGGTACCAGAAGGAGTAGACCAATATGGCCCATCTTCGAACTCATCCGGAGATAGATCAAAATATTACCACATACCAAATTTGAAGTCAATCGGTTACTCCTTTCGAGAGTTATCGTGCGCACCAGCCAGCAGACAGACAGACAGACAGACAGACAGACAGACAGACAGACAGACAGGCAGACGGACGGACATTGCTCATTCGACTTAAAATGACCCAAAACGGATTTCCTCCGAACATACTTAGGGTCTTAGATCACTCCTTCGATGTGTTACACTTTTTTCCGTAGCAAATGATATATACCCTCGTCACACTAAAGTGAGGGTATAAAAATAATGCTGCAAAATAAAAGTTAATGCTGTTTATGACATTTTTAACTATAAAGAATAACACGAAATGTAGAAAAAAAATTAAAACTAAAATTAGACGGGGTCAGCAAATATTACAAAATTGTTATACCCTACACCACACTGTGCTACAGAGTATTATGACTTTGTACATTTGTTTGTAACGCCCAAAAGGAGAAGAGATATACATATCGTCTATTATACCGATCGACTTGGAATCACTTTCTGAGTCGATTTAGCCATGTCCGCCTGTCTGTCTGTCCATATATTCTTGTAATCAAAGGGCAGATCGTAATTGTGGTCCGATTGTGATAAGATTTAGCACAGTGCTCTTTTTTGGCGCAAGGATCCCTATTTAAATTGGTCAAAATCGGTTGAGATTTAGATATAACCCCCATATATATATGTTACCCCCGATTTGATATGTAAGCACTGTAGAAACCGTATTTTATATCCGATCAGTACGAAATTCGGCAGGTACAATTTTCTTATAACATGAATGAACACTACCAAATTCGGGGAAAATCCTTTCAGATTAGATATAGCCCCAATATATATGTTTCACCCGATTTGATATGTAAGCGCTGTAGAAACCGTATTTTACATACGATCTGTACGAAATTCGGCAGAGAAAGTTGTCTTATTACATATATGAACACTGCCAAATTCTTCTCGCAATGCCCATTTTCGCATTGTTAGGGAGGTGTAGGGTATTATATAGTCGATCCCGCCCGACTTTCTGTCTTTCCTTACTGGTTTTAAAATCAAATATATTTGGCAAAAACCTTGAACAATAAATTAGTTTGTGTGTAAACAAATATTTTATTTGTGAAAATCGGATCTTAAATATATTTTGTTCTAATATATTAATATATGGTTTCCAAACTAAATTGATTGATTTTCAAATAAAACGTATTTGTATTCATAAATATTTATATAGTATTTGAAAATTTTGATTCCAGACGTATTTTCTTTCAATTAAAACATATCTAAAATAGCGATTTTTCCCGTGTATCACTTCGGAAACAATAGGCAAAGTTTCCACACGCTGATAAAAAATTGCATCTGCAGTTTATTGTTCCAAACATATTCTGCTTTTAACATATATATTTTTAGGGTACTCTGCAAATATATAATATTTGGCATATAAAAATATTATTTGTTTGGGAGGATGTAATTCTTAACAAAACTATGTTCACATTCTAATATATTTAATTTTGATGTATTATTTTCTAAAAAATGATTTATTTGTTATTATATATCTATACTTTAATTGTTTAAAGTTTTCGGCGATTGAAAGTTAATTTTTAGAAATTTTTAATGTTTATAATTGACATATAGTATAACATAAATTGCTTGAAGGATTGACAAGAAATTATGACTTGGAATAGCTAGAAATTAAATATAAGTGCTTTAAAACAAAAGTGAATGCCATGTATGCAATTTTTACCTGGAATTTATATTTCGAACACAAAGAATTACAACTGAAGTTCGAAAAATTTAGCAAAGTTTTGAAAATCTTTTCTTAAATAAAATATATTTGGAGATATTCATAAGCATATCATATCCTATCCTATCCTAGTGACAAATAGTGATTTGTCACTAGGATATTCTCCTGGCTCTTTGCCTCTATTATGTATTATAGAATGCACAGTTTTTTTAAAACGGTGAAGCAAATACAATTACTTGACAGCTCAGCTCCTCCAGGAGAATATCCTAGTGACAAATCAATAACGATTTAAAGACCGAAATAAAAACAAACGAAAATATAGTAATATAAAAAATATTAACAAATTTGAAAAAAAAAACTCTCCAGCGTTACCTCTGAAAATTATGTACAGAAATAGTGTTCAAAATTTCAAAATGATCGTTGTAGTAGTTTTGAAGTTATGTTTGACTCTGACTTTGAAAACGTGGGATGTGGGAAACACGCTTTAAAGTTGTTCTGATGTACTGAGTCTCGTATGAGGCGCGGCTGCTTAGACTTCTGTACCTTCGTTAGTTTTGCTCCGATTCATCTGAAATTTTCGCACAATATTTTTAAGAGCTACTACATTCAAAAAAAAATAAAATAAAAAAAGTTTACAAACGTTTACGAACCATACACTTGTATATAAATATGTACATGTACATAAAAATGTTGTATCAAAAAATTAAAGCATTTTCTTCCCAATGTTACTTTGACTTCCAATGCAAATCTATAGCTCCTAGGTCGGTGCCAAAATTGGCTCTATGAAATAACCCCCCAATGAAATAACCCCCCAAATCGAAAATGAAATAAGTCCCCAAAAAAATTTACAGAAAACAACAACAACTAAATTTGGGGGTTTGTTTCACTTTTTGGGGAGTTATTTCGTTTTTATTTTGGGGGGTTATTTCATAATGAAAAAAGACCCCAATTTTTTGCAATGAAATAAATCCCCAATTTTCGATTTGGGGACTTATTTCATTTTTAAAAAAAATACTTTTAAAATTAAAAATTAGAAATCAATGCAGAAAAACTACTGTACTCGTCACATGTGCAATTACTGTTAAGAATATTTGCTGCAGTGAAAGAAAATTTATAGTTACAAAATATTAAAATTAGTCCGAAGAATATTTTTAAATATTAACCAGTAAGGAAAGGCAGAAAGTCGGGCGGGGCCGACTATATAATACCCTACACCTCCCTAACAATGCGATAAGGATCATTGCGATAATAATTTGGAATAATTGGTAAATAGGTAGGAACATATTATCTAATTCTAAAACGATTGGGAAACATCTTTCTTGAAAATTTAAATGATCGGAAGTAAAGTACAACATATATAGCGCTTTGACACCAAATCAGGAGGAACATATATATGGAGGATATATTTAAATCTGAACCGATTTCCCTGAATACTCATTCATGTAAACATACCTCTTTCTGTCGAATTTCGTTCTGATCAGATATAAAATACAGACACTGATCGGATATAAAATAACATTTTTACAGGGCTTACATGTCAAATCGGGGTAACTTATATATGGGGGCTATGTCTAAATCTGAACCGATTTCTTCCACATTTAAAAGTGTTCATTCATATAATATGAAACCTTTTTCTGCCGAATTTCATACTGATCGGATATAAAATGCAGTTTTTACAGCGCTTACATATCAAATCGGGGGTAACATATATATGGGGGCTATATCTAAATCTGAACTGATTTTCTCCAAATTTGGCAGTATTCCTTCACGTAATAAGAGACCTCTTTCTGCCGAATTTCGCACTGATCGGATATAAAATACAGTTTTTACAGCGCTTACATATCAAATCGGGGTTTACATATATATGGGGGCTATATCTAAATCTGAACCGATTTTCTCCGAATTTAGCAGAATTCCTTCATGTAATAAGAAACCTCTTTCTGTCAAATTTCATACTAATCGGATATAAAATAAAGTTTTTACAGCGCTTACATGTCAAATCGGGGCTAACATATATATGGGGGCTATATCTAAATCTGAACTGATTTTCTCCGAATTTGGCAGTATTCCTTCATGTAATAAGATACCTCTTTCTGCCAAATTTCATACTAATCGGATATAAAATAAAGTTTTTACAGCGCTTACATGTCAAATCGGGGCTAACATATATATGGGGGCTATATCTAAATCTGAACTGATTTTCTCCGAATTTGGCAGTATTCCCTCATGTAATAAGAAACCTCTTTCTGCCGAATTTCGTATTGATCGGATATAAAATAAAGTTTTTACAGCGCTTACATGTCAAATCGGGAGTAACATATATATGGGGGCTATATCTAAATCTGAACCGATTTTAACCAAATTCAATAGGGATCGTCCTTGATATGAGTAAAGTTTCGTCGCGATCGGACCATAATTGCGATCTGTACTTTGATTACAAGAATACATGCACAGACAGACGGGCAGACAGACGGACAGACAGACAGACGGACAGACGGACATAGCTAAATCAACTCAGAAAGTGATTCTAAGTCGATCGGTATAATTAACGATGGGTCTATTTCTTCTCCTTTTGGGTGTTACAAACAAATGCACAAAGTTATAATACCCTGTACCACAGTGTGGTGTAGGGTATAATAATAATTTCAATTAATAATAATATTAATTCATAATTCTGAGCAAAGATTCTATTACGTGTATAATGTGATATACTGAAACTGCGAGCGAATTTATAGACAATTAAAAATTCTGATAGCATTGACTACTTGTTAAAGTAAATATGTACCAGCAAATCAGTTTGTTAAAAGACTTCAAGGTGTAAAAATCGAAAAGACAAAAGAATTACGAAATGATTGCCGGCAAAAGACGTAACAGTGAATTGCTTTATGTTATAGAGCAAAAACTGATTTATCAAAAAAAAACAACAGGATATGTTCGATTGAGCAAAAATTGGTATAAAATTAAAAAATTCGCGCGAATTTTTTATTTTTATACCACTTTTCGCTCAATCGAACATATCCTTTCTGTCGCCATCCTTTTCACTACCACAATCATTGCACAACATTTCCGTTAAAGACCAAACAAACATACATCTTCGGATTCTCATGAAAGAATAGCTTCGCAATAACTTTTGTAGTGAACAGGCGACCAATGGAATACATATGGTCGATTGAGAAAAAATTAGTATAAAATTAAAAAATTCGCGCGAATTTTTTATTTTATACTAATTACATATGGTACATATTTACCATATGCACATAATAACACTACATAACTGCGAATTTCAAGATATTATTTTATTTATATGGTATGAAGGGGCTTTGCTTTTAATCCCCCCACTGAACAAATCTTTAAACAACTGAAAAGGCAACTCTAACAACGAATTGTGATTGTCTGATTTGCCTAATCAGTAGGCCGGGTCGATTTGTGGGGAGGCAAAAAAAGTCGCCATTGCTCAGTGAAAATCGTATTCCAGGGATCAAAATAAGAACCTTTGCCGAAGGAACCATACCTCTAAAACGAATTCTGATGTCCCGGAATTTGGGTCGAACTTTTGGGTAGGGGCAAATTTTGAAAAATCCCACTTTGACCCATTTAGCTAACTTTGGAGGCCCGACCCACCCATGCCAGTAGCACACGATGGACTCGATTGGAGCACTCTAAATGGGTCAAAGTGGGATTTTTTCCGGGACATCAGAATTCGTTTTACAGGTATGGTTCCTTCGGCAAAGTTTCTTATTTTGATCCCTAGAATACGATTTTCACTGAGCACTTCACTGAGTGGGGGTCAGTCATATATTTGGACTCGATTGGAGCACTCTAAATGGGTCAAAGTGGGATTTTTTCCGGGACATCAAATTCGTTTTAGAGGTATGGTTCCTTCGGCAAAGTTTCTTATTTTGATCCCTAGAATACGATTTTCACTGAGCAATGGGCGATTTTTAAATCGACCCGCCCTACTAATCAGTGTTCCCAACTCTCCCGAAGCAAAAATCACTACAGACCAACTGGGCAGAAACCACCACAAAACCACTACCAACGAAGTATAAAAACGCCAAAAATCGCTGTTAGTCATGAATTATTTTTAAAAACCACCAACAAGATATTTTAGAATTCAATTTAGATAAACGTTAGTTTTCCATTCTTAGAATTAAATTATTAATAAATGACTTAGAATTGTTCTTGGCCAAATAAAATATTATAATTTTCCTCTATCTCTTCTGGTCATAATAATGATTGTGTATAACATTTTTATGGGACATTTTATACTTCAAACAGCAAACATTTTGAAATTTTAATCCATATTTTATTTGTTTTAAATAATTTACGGCCTGTTTCTGTATTTCTAACGAAAGTCTCTGCGAATGAAAACCAGTCACTCACTTTCGTCAGGAATTTGGTTTCTCTACGGTTCGTTCGCCTGGCCATACGTCAATGACGTTAGCAATTTACCATTTGGAAAATAATTAAATTTCCATATCAATAATTTCACAACTTCCGATCTAAACCAGTAAGGAAAGGCTAAAGTCGGCCGGTGCCGACTATATAATACCCTACACCACTCTCGTAATATTGAATAACTCTGATATATAAATTTTGTAATTCATGTATAAATTGTTTACATAAATTTACTTTTGGGACATTTTATACTTAAATAATTCCCTGTACCACAGTGTGGTGTAGGGTATAAAAACGATTGGATCTAAAGAGCCAAATCGGATGAAACATATATATGGGAGCTATAGCTAAATCTTTACCGATTTTCTTCAAAGTCGGCAATGTTGGTTCATGAATCAAGGTACTCTACCATTCTAAATTTCAAAATGATTGCATGTAAAATACAGCTTCTACAGGACTAAAGAGCAAAATCGGACGAAACATATATATGGGAGCTATAGCTAAATCTTAACCGATTTTCTTCAAATTCGGTAGTGTTGGTTCATGCATCAAGAAACTCTACCGTTCTAAATTTCAAAATGATTGGATGTAAAATACAGCTTCTACAGGACTAAAGAGCAAAATCGGACGAAACATATATATTGGAGCTATAGCTAAATCTTAACCGATTTTCTTCAAATTCGGCAATGTTGGTTCATGGATCAAGAAACTCTACCATTTTAAATTTCAAAACGATCGGATGTAAAATACAGCTTCTATAGGACTAAAGGGCCAAATCGGACGAAACATATATATGGGAGCTATAGCTAAATCTTAACCGATTTGCTTCAAATTCGGCAATGTTGGTTCATGGATCAAGAAACTCTACCATTCTAAATTTCAAAACGATTGGATGTAAAATACAGCTTCTATAGGACTAAAGGGCCAAATCGGACGAAAGATATATATGGGAGCTATATCTAAATCTGAACCGATTTCAACCAAATTCAATAGCGATCTTAACAGCCGCGAAATACTCTAAACTGCAAAATTTCAGAACGATCGGAGTGAAATTGCGACCTGTAGTCGACGAACAACTTTACATGGACAGACGGACGGACGGACGGACAGACAATCGACTCAGCTAGTGATTCTGAGTCGATCGGTATACTTTATGGTGGGTCTAGCTGTGTTATTTTCAGGTGTTACAAACATCTGCCATGAAACAAACTTATAATACCCTGTTACACAGTGTGGTGTACACATTTTTGTATGGTCGACTTTAGCAAATACACCTCTGTATTCTTTACACTAGCGGTGGCCAAAAATCAACCCTGGGTGGGTCAGCTGAGCTGAAGCAAGACTCTCATTTCTCTCTCTCACGTCTCTCTCATTGTGCACTGATGTTATTTTTTCATTTTGGTGAGCTGCCAATGATGACTTCTTTATGCTTAAATATGTAAACATTTTTATTATTATTTAGTTGTTTTTGCCATAATTATATTAATGTCTACTTATTATTTGCTTTTAATAATTTTTTTGTCATTGTTCCTAGCAGCCGACAAATAAAACAAGTAAGAAAGTTTCAGTCGGGTAAACCGACTAAGGTATACCCTCACTTTGTGAGTAATGTAATATTGAATATTACACAAATTATGCTGTCAATTTTTGTGCGAGGTACCAGAAGGGGTTTAAGAAATACACCTATATCTCGCTGAACAGTAGATACTTTAATACATTGCACTGTGCCAAATTGTAACCGTTTATATGGACTGGTATATTAACGTTGAGATATTAAATTGTGGTATAATTTGGCCATTTTGTGTGGGAGGTATAAAAAGGGACGTGGTGATAACGGCCATTTTTTACAGGGCTATAGGCACTTCAAAATCGTTACACTGTGCAAAATGTTGTTGCATTTTCGTGCATTGGTACTCACGCTGTAAGCTGTTAACTTTTGGTGCAAAGTGGTGCATTTGTGTGAGAGGTACCAAAAGGGGAGCGGCAATAACGCCCATTTTTTACTGGACTGTAGGCACAATAAAAGCATTACACTGTACAAAATTTCAAGTATTTCTAAACACTGGTATTATTGTTATAAGCTTTTAACTTTTAGTGCAAAATGGTGCATTTGTGTGGGAGATACCAAAACGGGCGTGGCAATTTCGCCCATTTTCCTCGAGTTGATAGCGACTAGCAAACTAATACTATGTGTTGAATTTCAGAAGATTCGAATACGTATAATAGCAGTTATTAAAGAATCAATATTTCACAACATTTTAACCCTTTGTGGGGGAGGTACCAGAAGGAGTGGACCAATATGCCCCATCTTCGAACTTAGCCGGAGATAGAAAAAAATATTACCACATACGAAATTTGAAGTCAATCGGTTACTCCTTTCGAGAGTTATCGTGCGCACCAGCCAGCAGACAGACAGACAGACAGACAGACGGACGGACATTGCTCATTCGACTTAAAATGACCCAAAACTGATTTCCGCCGAACATACTTGGGGTCTTAGGTCACTCCTTCGATGTGTTACACTTTTTTCCGTAGCAAATGATATATACCCTCGTCACACTAAAGTGAGGGTATAATAAAGTGACTCGATCTGACATTTGTATTCGCCCAGATGACAGCAAAGAGATATAGAGAAACCAAAATGTACACTGAAATGATTACGTTTTTGTACGAGTTCATTATTGTGCGACTTGTCGTTGTTGTAGTTGTAGCAGTATACGTGTTAGTTATCCATTAGTTGTTTTCATTCGCCTTGTATAGTGGTTTCTGCTGTATTGGTTTGTCGTTGGGATGGTAGTTAGTGAGACCCAAATCAGCTGTTTGTCGTCTGGCAGGCAAACGAAAGCAAAATTTTAAGTTACAGAAACAGGCTGTTACTGTATTTAAGACATTCGATTCCTAAGTGCTGAATCACACGAGGCAATTTTTTCCAAGCAAGTGTCAAAGTCTCTCTCCTACAAACTTTGACACTTGCTTGTAAAAAAATTGCTCGTGTGATTCAGCACTAACTTTGTTCTTATAGAAACCCACAACGCTCAGTTGCAAAATAAGGGCACAAATCACATAAGAACATGTGGAGAAACATAAATGGAAGCGACATCGTTTTTAAATTCTATGAGCTCTAAAAGAGTATTCGCACGTTGCGTAAAATACATGCATTTTTAATACAGGGTGGAGCGCGGTAATTTGCTTATTTGGGAATGAAATAAAAATGTTATGAACCTTAGAAAAATTTATTCTATATTTTAATTATATTGAACAGTAAGGGAATTTATAAATTACATGGTTTTAAATAGTCTATCTGGCAAATGTCGACCTTCGCAATCCACACACTGCTGCATACGTTTTCTGAAGTTTTCATAAACTCTAACAAGCATGTCGACTGGTATTCTCAATATTGTTAATTAGGCCTTCCAAGGTGTTGGGACGGTTGATATACATTATATGTAGTCGAAAGAGCTACCGTAGTGGTTTTTCTGAAAAATCACTACTTTTACAAATCAGTGGTATTTAGAGAGATCTAGAATCACCACAAGTAGCGGTAAAATCATCAAGTTGGCATCGATGTCCCTAATCACTTTCCGGTCACAACTTCATCTCAATCCCGCTGGACGTTCGTTCTGTATTTGGATAATTGTTTGTGTTGATAAGTTTTAAAAATAAGCCTGAGTCAAATGTACGGCTAGCAAAACGTTTCAATTATGTATTAAGGTTAAGTTAACAGCTTTGTCCAAGTGTTATTTGCTATTATTTCTTGGAATGAGATTCATTACGTTTTTTACTTAGTCGTATTTGTGTGCGAGTGTAGTAGTTGGCTGCCGTTGTTTTATGCGCCAAATAAGGGATGCGCGAGCAGTTGACCAAACCCAACGATGTCCTTTTTGTTGCCATCGAGCTGCCAATGGCTTTCAAAGCAAAAAAGAAAACACTCAACAAAAAACAGAACAAAATCATCGAGCTGCCAATGGCTTTCAAAGCAAAAAAGAAAACACTCAACAAAAAACAGAACAAAATCAAATGTACCTATCGAGAAAAGGTGATGTTGTTAATAACGAAAGAGGCTAGAAAAATAGTGCTAACTAAATATGACTAGACTCCTGTCACCAGATCTCTTGAGCAAAACCAAAGAGTTTCTGCCAACGAGGTAAAGGTGGCCTTATATTCATTGCTATGTATCGATGTAGTAGTGCAATTTCATTATTTTCTTATTCTCCCCAAAATTGATATTCTGCTATACATAATGGTGAGATAATATTGGTGGTTTCTATTGTGAATATTATCTATCAGATAGAAATCTATTCATTGGAACATGGGTGGGGTTGTGTCGTGACTATTAGTGTAGCTGTGATCCAAACCATAATGTATTCCATTGATATGCATTTGTTTGTTTTGACTTGCGGGAGCGCAGACTCAGCGTTGCCAGAAATGAATATTAGTAATTTTGACGACATCAAGGCCAAACAATAGAAAATTAAAATTTTCCCGGAAATTAAATTTTTATAACCTACAGCCTGTTTCTGTAACTTAAAAATTGGCTTTCGTTCGCCTGCCAGACGACAAACAGCTGATTTGGGTTTCACTAACTACCATCAAAATTAGAAGTCGTACGACAATGAACTCGTACGAAAACGTAATCATTTCAGTGCAAATTTTGGTTTCTCTATCTCTCTTTGCTGTCATCTCGGGGAACACAAATGTCTGATCGAGTAACATTATTTTTTTGTCGACTGATAGGAACAATGACAAAATAAGCATTATTAAAAGCAAAAAATAAGTAGATATTAATATAATTATGGTAAAAACAATTAAATAATAATAAAGTTGTGTACATATGTGTACATATTTTAGCATAAACAAGTCAATATTGGTTGCTCGCTAAGTTGGAAAAAAATTATAAGTGCACAATGAGAGAGGCGTGAGAGAGAGAGAAAGCAATGAGAGTCTTGGTGCAGCTCAGCTGACCACCCAGGGTTGCTTTTTTGGCCACCGCTAGTGTAAATAGCACAGAGATGTATTTGCTAAGGTCGAACATACAAAAATGTGTGCTTTTTTAAACCGGAAGTTGTGAAATTATTGATCTAGCAATTACATTGTTTTCCAATTGGTAAATTGGCCAGGCGAACGAACGATAGAACGTTAGAGAAACCAAATTCCTGACGATGGTAAGTGACTGGTTTTCTTTCGCAGAGACATTCGTTAGAAATACAGAAACAGGCCGTATATGTTTGTGCATTTGTTTGTAACACCCAAAGGGAGAAAAAATAGTCCCATTTATGATTGTTTATGATAAAAAATAAACTAAACTAAACAAGTAAAAGCGTTAAGTTCGGCCATGTCGAATCTTATGTACCCTCCACCATGGATCGCACGTGAATGGTTACGGGTACTAATAAACTAATTATACAAAATTTCAGCCCAATTCGTTGAAATTTGAGGTTTTTGTGGCGTTAAGAAGTCAAATCAAGAGGGACCTTTGTATGGGGGCTATATCAAAACATGGACCTATGACTACCGTTGCTCGTGTGAAGGATATAAATAAATCCAAATATAAATGAATCCCAATTTCCAACTTTCAGCCGTTTAGTTAACATTTGTGGTCTCCATGGCGTTAAGAAATAATATCGGGGAGGTGCCATATATGGGAGCTATATCAAAAATGGGACCGATATTGCCAATTTCCAATCCCAACATGCCTACAGATATTAGAAGTGTATGTACCAAATTTCAGCCACCTAGCTCAAGTATTATTGATTGTAGCGTGATTACAGCAGACGGACGGACGACAGACGGACATGGCTAAATCGTCTTAGAATTTAACGACGATTAATAACATATGAGCATTTCTCCAGTGTCGTATGCGACATTCATACGCATTCAAAGTGAACAAAACATATGCCAAAACATTATTTCATTTTGACAAAAGGCGAAACTTATAGCTATTGATTAGCACTTATTATAATTATAATATTATAATTGGTGCTAAGGTTGATTTTGCCCAATTGTTCGTTTTCAAGATAATTACAAAACCAGTAAAAGAGTTAAGTTCGGCCATGTCGAATTTTATATACCCTCCACCGTGGATAACATGTGACCACACAAAATAACTCAAACCTAAAGAAAAACACAAAAAAATAGTAGATGAGAACAGTGGGAATCGCAACAAGTTAGATGCTATATATGGGAGCTATATCTAAATATGGACCGATATTGCCCCTTTTCAATCCCAAGTTACCTGCAGCTATAAGAAGTATCTATACCAAATTTCAGCCACATAGCTCTATTATTACGGACTGTAGCGTGATTACAACAGACGGACGGACGGACAGACGGACTTGGTTAAATCGTCTTAGAATTTGACGACGATTAAGAATATTTATAACTTATGGGGTCTCAGATTAAAATTTAGAGGTGTTAGAAACGGAGTGATAAAATGAATATACCCCCATCCTATGGTGGAGGGTGTAAAACCGAGTCATTTGCACGCGACTAAAACAGAAGTCGCTTTCAAAGCAAACCAATCAAACACTGATTTCAGGGATTCATATATCTTAATAATGTTTATTATTTTTTTCAAAATAATAATTAGTTTATTTTTTTATTTATCGTTCTTTTTATGATTATTTGTTTGCATTTTATGCAACTAGACATCCAAAGGTTGATTATAAATGATTTTTAATATATTCAATATATTTATTTTCACAACAAAAATTATTTTTCTTATATCCCTTAAATATAAATCAAGATTTAAAAGAGAGACCATTAAACAAAAAATAACATGCAATACAAATGTTTAAAACATAAATTTTGCATTTATTCGAATTTGCACTCAAATATTTTAAAATGTGTTGTGAATAAATGTAGTTTTTGCGAAAATTAGTTAAATTTCATAGATTCCTATAAAAAAATAGTAAAACAGCATACTTTTATAGACTTTTCATTTTTTGGCTGCGGTTGACATCTTGTTGGAAATGTCCATATATACTTTATGGGGTCTCAGATCAATATTTAGTGGTGTTAGGAACGGAGTGACAAAATTAATATACCCCCATGCTACGGTGGAGGGTATACAAATTTAAAAATTTCGGAAAATATGCAGGAAAACTAAAAAAATTCTAAAAATCAAATCGCCATAAGTCAGTTTTTAGATTTCTTTATTTACAGAACATTTTTACAAATTATTAATTTACTCTTATTTAAACAAGCGTATCAAAAAAATTTCAAAGCATAGATTAAATTAAAAATTTTTTATGGACAATTTCATATTTCGAAATTTTTTATTTATAGAACATTTCTTCGAAATTTTTTATTTATACAGAAAATTTCTTCGAAATTTTTATTTATAGAATATTTCTTCGAAATTTTTATACCCTACACCACACTGTGTAGGGTATACCCTGTACCACGGGTATTATAATTTTGTTTCACGGCAGATGTTTGTAACACCTGAAAATAACACAGCTGGACCCACCTTAAAGTATACCGATCGACTCAGAATCACCAGCTGAGTCGATTTAACGATGTCCGTCCGTCCGTCCGTCCATGTAAAGTTGTTCGTCGACTACAGGTCGCAATTTCACTCCGATCGTTCTGAAATTTTGCAGTTTAGAGTATTTCGCGGCTGTTAAGATCGCTATTGAATTTGGTTGAAATCGGTTCAGATTTAGATATAGCTCCCATATATATCTTTCGTCCGATTTGGCCCTTTAGTCCTATAGAAGCTGTATTTTACATCCAATCATTTTAAAATTTAGAATGGTAGAGTTTCTTGATCCATCAACCAACATTGCCGAATTTGAAGAAAATCGGTTAAGAGTTAGCTATAGCTCCCATATATATGTTTCGTCCGATTTTGCTCTTTAGTCCTGTAGAAGCTGTATTTTACATCCAATCATTTTGAAATTTAGAATGGTAGAGTTTTTTGATCCATGAACCAACACTATAGAATTTGAAGAAAATCGGTTAAGACTTAACTATAGCTCCTATATATATGTTTCGTCCGATTTGGCCATTTAGTCCTATAAAAGCTGTATTTTACATCCAATCTTTTTGAAATTTAGAATGGTAGAGTCTCTTGATCCATGAACCAACATTGCCAAATTTGAAGAAAATCGGTGAAGATTTAGCTATAGCTCCCATATATATGTTTCGTCCGATTTTGCTCTTTAGTCCTGAAGAAGCTATATTTTACATCCAATCGTTTTGAAATTTAGAATAGTAGAGTTTCTTGATTCATGAACCAACATTGCCGAATTTGAAGAAAATCGGTAAAGATTTAGCTATAGCTCCCATATATATGTTTCGTCCGATTTGACACTTTAGTTCTATAGAAGCTATATTTTACATCCAATCGTTTTGAAATTTAGAATGGTAGAGTTTCTTGATTCATGAACCAACATTGCCTAATTTGAAGAAAATCGGTAAATATTTAGCTATAGTTCCCATATATATGTTTAATCCGATTTGGCTCTTTAGATCCAATCGTTTTTATACCCTACACCACACTGTGGTACAGGGTATTATTTAAGTATAAAATGTCCCATAAGTAAATTTATATAAACAATTTATACATGAATTACAAAATTTATATAGCAGAGTTATTCAATATTACGAGAGTGGTGTAGGGTATTATATAGTCGGCACCGCCCGACTTTAGCCTTTTCTTACTGGTTTATTTATATAAAATGTCTTCGAAATTGTTATACCCTACACCACACTGTGGTAGAGGGTATTATAAGTTTGTTTCACGGCAGATGTTTGTAACACCTGAAAATAACACAGCTAGACCCACCTTAAAGTATACCGATCGACTCAGAATCACTAGCTGAGTCGATTTAACGATGTATGTCCGTCCGTCCGTCCGTCTGTCCATGTAAAGTTGTTCGTCGACTACAGGCCGCAATTTCACTCCGATCGTTCTGAAATTTTGCAGTTTAGAGTATTTCGTGGCTGCTAAGATCGCTATTGAATTTGGTTGAAATCGGTTCAGATTTAGATATAGCTCCCATATATATCTTTCGTCCGATTTGGCCGTTTAGTCCTATAGAAGCTGTATTTTACATCCAATCGTTTTTAAATTTAGAATGGTAGAGTTTCTTGATCGAATTTGAAACAACATTGCCGAATTTGAAGAAAATCGGTTAAGATTTAGTATTAGCTTCCATATATATGTTTCGTCCCATTTGGCCCTTTAGTCCTATAGAAGCTGTATTTTACATCCGATCGTTTTGAAATTTAGAATGGTAGAGTTTCTTGATCCATGAACCAACATTGCCGAATTTGAAGAAAATCGGTTAAGATTTAGCTATAGCTCCCATATATATGTTTCGTCCGATTTTGCTCTTTAGTCCTGTAGAAGCTGTATTTTACATCCAATCATTTTGAAATTTACAATGGTAGAGTTTCTTGATCCATGAACCAACATCGCCAAATTTGAAGAAAATTGGTTAAGATTTAGCTATAGCTCCCATATATATGTTTCGTCCGATTTTGCCCTTTAGTTCTATAGAAGCTGTATTTTACATCCAATCGTTTTGAAATTTAGAATGGTAGAGTTTTTTGATCCATGAACCAACACTACCGAATTTGAAAAAACCGGTTAATATTTAGCTATAGCTCCCATATATATGTTTCGTCCGATTTGGCCCTTTAGTTCTATAGAAGCTGTAATTTACATCCTATTGTTTTGAAATTTAGAATGGTATAGTTTATTGATCCATGAACCAACACTACCGAATTTGAAGAAAATCGGTTAAGATTTAGCTATAGCTCCCATATACATGTTTCGTACGATTTGGCCCTTTAGTCCTGTAGAAGCTGTATTTTACATCCAATCATTTTGAAATTTAGAATGGTAGAGTTTCTTGATTCATGAACCAACATTGCCGAATTTGAAGAAAATCGGTTAAGATTTAGCTATAGCTCCCTAGCTGGTGTAGGGTATTATATAGTCGGCACCGCCCGACTTTAGCCTTTCCTTACTGGTTTATTTATAGAAAATGTTTTCGAATTTGTATACCCTACACCACACTGTGGTACAGGGTATTATAAGTTTGTTTCACGGCAGATGTTTGTAACACCTGAAAATAACACAGCTAGACCCACCTTAAAGTATACCGATCGACTCAGAATCACTAGCTGAGTCGATTTAACGATGTCCGTCCGTCCGTCTGTCCATGTAAAGTTGTTCGTCGGCTACAGGTCGCAATTTCACTCCGATCGTTCTGAAATTTTGCAGTTTAGAGTATTTTACGGCTGTTAAGATCGCTATTGAATTTGGTTGAAATCGGTTCAGATTTAGATATAGCTCCCATATATATCTTTCGTCCGATTTGGCCCTTTAGTCCTATAGAAGCTGTATTTTACATCCAATCGTTTTGAAATTTAGAATGGTCGAGTTTCTTGATCCATGAACCAACATTGCCGAATTTGAAGAAAATCGGTTAAGATTTAGCTATAGCTCCCATATATATGTTTCGTCCGATTTGGCCCTTTAGTCCTAGAAGCTGCATTTTACATCCGATCGTTTTGAAATTTAGAATGGTAGAGTTTCTTGATCCATGAACCAACATTGCCGAATTTGAAGAAAATCGGTTAAGATTTAGCTATAGCTCCCATATATATGTTTCGTCCGATTTTGCTCTTTAGTCCTGTAGAAGCTGTATTTTCCATCCAATCATTTTGAAATTTAGAATGGTAGAGTTTCTTGATCCATGAACCAACACTACCGAATTTGAAGAAAATCGGTTAAGATTTAGCTATAGCTCCCATATATATGTTTCGTCCGATTTGGCCCCTTAGTCCTGTAGAAGCTGTATTTTACATCCAATCATTTTGAAATTTAGAATGGTAGAGTTTCTTGATTCATGAACCAACATTGCCGAATTTGAAGAAAATCGGTTAAGATTTAGCTATAGCTCCCTAGCTGGTGTAGGGTGTTTCGTCCGATTTGGCCCTTTAGTTCTATAGAAGCTATATTTTACATCCAATCGTTTTGAAATTTAGAATGGTAGAGTTTCTTGATTCATGAACCAACATTGCTGAATTTGAAGAAAATCCGTAAATATTTTGCTATAGCTACCATATATATGTTTCATCCGATTTGGCTCTTTAGATCCAATCGTTTTTATACCCTACACCTCACTGTGGTACAGGGTATTATTTAAGTATAAAATGTCCCAAAAGTAAATTTATGTAAACAATTTATACATGAATTACAAAATTTATATATCTGAGTTATTCAATATTACGAGAGTGGTGTAGGGTATTATATAGTCGGCACCGCCCGACTTTAGCCTTTCCTTACTGGTTTATTTATAGAAAATTTCTTCGAAATTTTTTATTTATAGCTGGCCCCGGTCCACTTCGTTGCCCCAGACTTCAGATTTCCGATTCCGTCCATTTTTGGATCAATCACGAATACCGCCATCAAATGCATATACATAAAATAACAGCACTCTTTCTAACAAATTTTTCGAGATATATTCCACAAAGTGGCTCATATGGGCAGGGTCACGCCATTTGGTTCGATCCCGCCCATTTTTTATCCAATTACGTAGACTGCCATCAAATGCATATTCACAAAATTACAGCACTCTCGCTAAAAAATTGTGCAAGATATGTGTCTCAATTTCGAAATTTGGCTTATATAGGCGGGGCCACGCCAATTAGTCTGATCCGTCCCATTTCCTGACCAATCACGTAGACTGCCACCAGATACATATACACAACATTGCAGCACTCTCGCTAGCAAATTGTGCAATATATCTCAATTCAAAAATTTTACTTAGATATATATAAAATGTGTCTTATGTGGGCGGGGCCACGCCCACTTGATATATCGAAAATTCAAGTACCCTGTTTTCACCACGTCCCACACATGTACATTCTTGGAAAATTTCATGAAGAGCGGTCCAGCCGTTTAGACGTCTATTCGGTACAAACAAACAAACACACATTCATCTTTATATATATAGATAGATAGATAGATAGAAAATGTCTTCCAAATTTTTTATTTATAGAAAATTTCTTCGAAATTTAGAGAAAATTTCTTCGAATTTTTTAATTTATTTCTTGAAAATTTTTTATTTATAGAAAATGTCTTCGAAATTTTTAATTTATAGAATTTTTTTTCGAAATTTTCTATTTATAGAAAATTTTTTCAAAAATGTTTATTTATAGAAAATTTCTTCGAAATTTTTTATTTATAAAAAATTTCTTACAATTTTTTAATTTATAGAAAGTTTCTTGCAATTTTTTAATTTACAGAAAATTTCTTACAAATTGTTTTGTTTATAGAAAATTACTTAAAAAATTTGTTCTTAGCAATTTTTTATTTATAGAAAATTTATTAGCAATTTTTTATTTGTGATAATTTCTTGGAAATTTTGTATTTATAGAAAATTTCTTAGAAATGTTTTCTTGTCAGCGCAATAGTAATGTTGACTCCTATTAATTATGATAAAATATTGCCATGTTCAGAATTTAGTGAGAGAAAATCCCAAAAATTATTTCTCCCATTCATTCGAAGCGTTGCATATTTGGTATACTCGTATGTACCAAATTCCGCGAATTCTGCATAATAATTTGTTCAATGCATTTTGAATTAACACCGAAATACTGAGTTCAGTACGGGCCTTAAGGGAGTTTTGGCTGTAAAAAATCGTTATATTTGTCTTCTCGTCTAAACTTTTTTAATTCAATGGCAAAAACTTGAATCAAGCACTTGTACTTCATCATATTTTTATAGACCAGAAGACCTTTTCCCTTTCCTTGAAATGATTGAACGTTACATTCATTGTCTATAGGAAATATAAGAAACAAAATCCCTTCCTCCAATTCAATCTGTCACATCCATCCGCTGTGTCGTTCAACTTGTTGCAATTCCTCCGCACTTGGGACAAATACATATGCACTTGTTTGTGTATGTGTATATCTCAATTGGAATTGCCTCGAAAGCAATTCCTAATGTTTACACATCTCCATCGTTTTTAATCAATTTTATGGCGTCAGTGTTATTCAATACCTGTCAAAACTTTAACATCGCTCGGAGAGACTGAGAATTGACCAAAAAACGAACAAAGAAGGCGAATCAAATTGAGACCGAAATGAACGTCAATGGCCGTTGGCACAGGCATATGGACGTTTAATGGTCAAAGGCCACAAGAGATCCCTTTGCATATACGAGTATGTAGACTACTCCAGTTACTAAGCAGGAACAGAAGCCGGAACAGGTGGTGGCAGCTCCAAAGAAGACAAGACTGGGTCCAAAGCAGAATAAACCTGAATCAATTCAAGTTTGTTAATAACGTTAGGACACATATATGTAAAAACACATATGAACATTTCTGCTCGTCTGGAGGCAAACATATGCAAACGTGACGCTATGGGCAACTATGGCCAGTCAAAAGCGTTTGGAAGGCGTTTGACAGTCACATGTCTGGCGTTCTGAAGTGTTTATACGTCAATCACAATCACAGAACTGGACGAGACACATGTACGAGCACAACTAGTCCGCCAGCCATAGTCAGTCAGTCAGACAGTCACCTCTTCCAAGTGCAGTGGTTAAGGACTCCCACGTTGAATGACTGTTCGTCTCTCACAACAGCCGACATACAAGAATGATAAAGTTTTGCACTCTATGGCTTTCGCTTCACAACCCACACTGAAATGTCTGGATGTGAGAGTTGGTTGTTTAGGGGGGGCAGACCTAACGTTGCTTGACATTCGCAAACATAATCGGACATGAAATGCCCGATAGAGTCAGAACAATGGTGGTATATCCGTGTCCTCCTGCCGCCGATCGCTCCGCTCCTTTGGCCTCTCCTTTTGTCTATTATGCTCGCAGGTCGTACTTTATTGGAATGTGACTCCATAAAATCTACAAATTGCACTTTCTGTCGCTCGCAGTAAAGGAAAGTTAGATGGAAACATTGAGGAAAATGCCGTCAAGCACTCAGTCAAATGAAAATATGAATTCAAATGTAAATGTCTCCACCGATCGCCCACTTCTCTTCTGCTCCGCTTCATGAGACAGACGATTGGTTTCCACTACGCCTCTCCTCCACATTTCTACTTTTGTTTTGAATCGAAAGCGAATAAATAGTTCAAATGAAATCAAAGTCACTTCACTCCATGAAATGCAGAACAAAAGGGGGAAAACTAATCATTTTTATATCGAAACGAGACGAACAAATCGGTATTGATTCCACGCCGTTTTTGTTTTGTTGTTGTTATTGTTGTTGTTGTTGTTGTCGTATTTGTTTCTGTGAGTTATGGGCAACAACGAATGGAATTGAAGTTTATTATTGTCGTCTCATAATCACTAAAGTTGTCTGGATATACTGCTAAGCTCGTGGATAAGGCAACAATTAGATCTACTAAACTATCTTTGCGAATTATCAATTTTTGAATTGGCATTATGTGCATATTTTTGCACAGAAAGAAAAATTTCATACAAAATTCAAGTAGTTTTTAAAGCCAAGATCGTATTTAACATTTTAAGTACGTTCGTACTAAGTTATTCTTAAAGGGTCGGATTTTTTAATATTAACCTAAGAATTTTATTTTTGCCTAAAACTATTATAAATAGTTGCTAAATGATAAAATAAGATTTCCGTATCACTTATTTTTCCAAATTTGTATGGGTATTTAAAATTTTAAAAATTGAGAAAAATTAATTTTTGTCTTTGTAAGTTTAAGTCTGATTTTCGTACAAACAAACGATTTTATAATATTAATAGGAGTGCGCCAATATTATACTTTTATAGAATATTCCATCGAATCTGCACATTTTATATTTTTATCAAATTTGTATCCATTTGGCGAATTTCTTAGAAATTTAATATTTCTAGAAAATTTTTTTGAATGAAAGAACTTATTAGAATTAAACATTTTTAGAAAACTAAATTACTTTTAGAAAATTTCATCATGATTGATATCATTTCGTCAAAATTAAATGTTGTCGAAATTTTATTTGTTTATAGAATTACCTAGAAATAACATAAATTTTTTCCATTTCACCGAAAATGCATTTTCTTTCAAAAAGTTTTCGTCAAAATTTAACCTTGAGGAATTTTATAGTAATTGCATTTTAGTGGAAATCATAATTCCACATTAATAAAAAAATTATTTTTTACAAAAAAAAATTCTAAGTTAAATTTTATTTTTTTGCCGAAATTGCAATTTTTAACAATATTTGTTCAAATTTCTAAAGACAATTTTGTCAAAATTGCATTTAAAAAAATTGCGTCAATGTATTGTTATTGCAAATGTGGTCGAAAATGCGTTAGAAACTACATATTTTTAGAAAATTTTGTTATAAATATAGAATATTTCAACGAAGATACAATATATTTCCATAAAATTTCGTCAAAATAATTTTTTTTTTTCAAAATTTTATTTGAATTTGAATTTCGTAGGAATTTAAATTTTTTAGAAAAATTTCGGCGGAATTATATGTTATTGAATATTTTGTATTTTTCAAGAAAGTCACGACGAGTCAGTGATATGGTGTCATTCCTCTTTTATGCGCCCAATAATCATTACCCAGCAAAATTTCTCATTACAAAATAATCCGAAGAGTATCAAAAGTTCGATAATGGTAAGTACTTATTATTTAGCCACTTTTGTCATTATTTTAACATGGAGGAAAGTACTTCCCAAAAGCATACAATAAAGTAGCATAATAAGTACTTATTTGTAGCATAGGCATACCACTTAAATATGCGCTTATATTTTCACGACTTCAAGTACTTGAATAATGCATTACCAATATGTTCAAAATAAGTAGTAGATATGGTAGATATGTAGAAATGGTCGTTTAAAGTGATTTTTTGCATATTGTCGCGCATATTTCTCGAAACAAACAATTTCCTCGTGCCAGATTCGAATTTCTGAACCCAAACCTACAGTTGAAAAATACTTCAATGATTTAACATCTTAAGAATTTGATAATTATGGTATTTTTGTTTAAAATCTACACGTACTTTTTGAAAACATTCCATTTATACTAAAATTTGGCAAAACGATTTTGATAACAAAAAAATCACTTATTTCTGTTATTATTGGTAAGTCATTATTAATTAGCCGAAAGTAATGCAGTGAAAAATGAGATGTCATTATTTGGTAATGCAGGGAGTAATGACAGGTACTTACCAAGATTTTGCTGGGTAATCCCACAAAAATACTAAATCCCCTCACTGATCCTATAAAACACACAATTGCGACGAAATTTTCTATAAAAATGTAATTTTGACGAAATTTTCTGTAAAAATGTAATATTACAAAATTTTCTATAAAAAAGCAATTTAGACGAAATATTCTGTAAAACTGCAAATTTTACGAAATTTTGTACAAATAGAATTTTCGAGGAAATTTTCTATCAAAATGATATTTGAGTGATTAAGAAATGTTTCTACAAAATCTATATATATAAAAATGGTGTGAAAAATGTATAGTAATTCATCAATTGAGAACGGCTGGACCGATTTGGCTCAATTTTTTTTTCAGTTGTTCGTATTTCCTGGAGAAGGTTTTTACGAAAGAAAATTTTGGGAAAACCCTCCGGAAAAGTCGGAAAATCGAAAATTGCTATTTCTTGCGAGATTCCTACTGTTCCTATCTACTGCTCTCTTTTTCAATCCAAATTTTTTTTATTAATTTTCTATTAAACAAAAAAGTTTTCTATTAAACATACATATGTACGAGTATGTGCTATTTTTCTTGCTGCAATTCATTCGAGTTTTGCGTATTGTTACACTGATTTCGCGTATCACATCGGCAAACGGTACAAGCATTACGATCAATTAAAATTCAACGGGATATTTATCAATTCGAACATTTGTTCAGATAATAAGTTTGAGTATAAGAGGTAAGGTTATCTTATTTGATTGCGGGCATTGCAAAATCATAATTTCGGATGAATGCACGATGGCGCATAAACGAGCTCTGGAGGCAGTTGACCGAACGATGAAGGGTTTATGACGTGATTTGAGACAATTTGGTGAGTCTATGATATTGCTCTCCGGAGATTTTCGTCAAACGCTTCCCGTCATCCCGAAATCTACTGCCGATGAAATTAATGCATGCCTGAAATCGTGGTCTTTGTGGCGGCATGTCAAGAAGTTGAAATTGACCACGAACATGAGAGTCGCGTTGCAGAACGACTCATCGGCTCTTGAATTCTCGAAACAACTGTTGGCGCTTGGCAATGGCCAAATTACTGTTGATGTTTCCACTGCATTGATATTGTTCCCGCCAAATTTTTGCGAGTTCACATCGTCGAACGAGGAACTCATCACCAAAGTGTTTCCAAATCTCGATTAGATTAGTGAACGGGCAATATTAGCAGCGAAGAATAAGGACGTCGATAGCATGAATTTTATTATTCAAAGTAAAATCGAACTCGCTTGATGTGCCAGGAGCTCCGCCGCATAATTTACAGCTGAAGGTGGAATCGATCATAATCATGTTGCGGAATCTGAATCATCCGAAATTGTGCATAGTTCGTGGTTGTCCAATATGAAACTGATGGACAATGTGATTCAGGCGACGATCATCAAGGGAAAATTCAAAGGAGAGGCAGTCCTTATCCCACGAATTCCGATTACTCCAACTGATCTTTCATTCCAATTCAAGCGGATTCAGTTCCCTGTACGACTGGCTTTTGCGATGACAATCAATAAATCTCAAGACCAATCGTAGGAAGTCTGTGGAATTAATCTCGAATTTCCCTGTTTTTCGCACGGTCATCTGTACGTTGCCTGTCTTTTGTCTTCGTTGTTTGTTGTTTATCACATCGCTCTCTACTGATTTCGATTCCTTTTAAACAAATCGCATTAAAATTTTAACTATCTGTGTTTTATTATCAATCTGGAGTTTATCTGAAGGCGTTAAATTGGGGCGAGTCGAAGTTCGCCGGGTCCGCTAGTTCTCTATAAAAATACAATTTCGACAATCTATCTATCTATCTATATATATAAAAGAGAGTGTCTGTTTGTGGGTTTGTTTGTTTGTTTGTATGTTTGTTTGTATGTTTGTTCCGTATAGACGTCCAAACGGCTTGACCGATCATCTTGAAATTTTCACAGAATGTACATGTGTAGGGGGTGCTGAAAATAGGGTACTTGAATTTTCGATATATCAAGTGGGCGTGGACCCGCCCATATGGGTCAAATTTTGGTATTGAGAAATTTGTTTAGCTAGAGTGCTGAAATTTCGCGTGTATGCATTTAGTGTAAGATTATGTGAATTTTCCAAAACTGGGCGGAATCGGACCAAGGGGCGTGGCCCCCCCATATAAGCCAAATTTTGAAATTGAAATATTTTCCACAATTCATTAGCGTGGGTTCTGCATGTTTGTGTATATGTATCTGGTGACAGTCTACGTGATTGGTCGAAAAATGGGCGGGATCGACTCAATGGGCGTGGCCCCGCCCACATAGACCAAATTTTGAAATTTCGATATCTTGCACAATTTGCTAGCGAGAGTGCTGCAATGCTGTGTATATGTATCTGGTAGCAGTCCACGTGATTTTTCCAAAAATGGGCGGGATCGGACCAATGGGCGTGGCACCGCCCATATAAGCCAAATTTTAAAAATGTGATATCTTGCTCAATTTGTTACCGAGAGACCTGGAATTTTGTATATATATATATCCGTTGGCGACCTACATGATTGGTCCAAAAATGGGCGGGTTCGGACCAATAGGCGTGGCCCCGCCCATATAAGCCAAATTTTGAAAGTGAGATATTTTTCACAATTTGATAGCGAGAGTGCTGGAATTTTGTGAATATGTATATGGTGGCAGTCTACGTAATTGGTTAAAAAATGGGCGGGATCGGACCAAATGGCGTGACCCTGCCCATCTGAGCCATTTTTTGGAATATATCTCGAAAAATGTGTTAGAGAGAGTGCTGTTATTTTATGTATATGCATTTGATGGCGGCATTCGTGATTGATCCAAAAATGGACGGAATCGGAAATCTGAAGTCTGGGGCAACGAAGTGGACCGGGGCCAGCTAGTGTTCTATAAAAATGTAGTTTTGATACAAATTTTTATAAAAATTGGAGATTTTCTATAAAAATGCAATTTCGATGATATTTTCTATATATGTAAATTTAACTTCGATGATATTTTCTATACAGATTTTCCACAAAAATGGTACTAAGGGGTGGGGCATTTAAAATTTGAATATGCTATAAAAAAGTACTGATAATTTTTTCAAATTTCTGGTTCTATTGTAAAGGTTGAACTTTGTCATTTAATAATGGAACACAATACTACGACTGGCTGGGCAGTACCTTATTCGATCAACCCAATTTTTGTAATAGATTTTCGATTGTTTCGGGTCGAATCTCTTCAATGGCAACTTCGATTTCATGTTTCAACGCTTCAATTTTCTCTGCATGCTTTGCGTAACATTTATCCCTAATGGCTCCCAACAGAATATACTCCAAAGGGCTCAAATCACAAGTCAAAGTAATCCGTCGTTCTAAATTAAAATTTTAAATGGCCTCAACCCTTTATAAAAACGCAATTGGGACGAAATTTTTTATAAAAATGCAATTTGGATGAAATTTTCTATTAAATCGGTATTTCACAATATCAATTGTTCTATCATCTTTCAGATGTCTTTGCACATCAGTGGCATGTTTGTCTGCTAATTCAGATGCTCTTGCAATTTATATTGCCTTACTCAGAGTTAAATCTGAGGTCTCCAAACGCTTCTTCCTTAATTTGTTACAATTTGTTCCGATAACCGCAACTTTTGACAAGTTTTCTTAAATCTAAGATATATGTTTCAAAAGGCTCTGTTCTGTTCCTGCTGTTTTCTGGAGTTGAATTTAAATGATTCGTAAACTCATTTTTCGTTGTGTACAATAAGATTGTATTGCTTCCACAACATCCTTGTATGATTTACTTTGATCTTGCGTTAAATTTAATGTATTAAAGATTTCAATGGCATCTGAACCACATGCGTTAAGGAAAATTCCAATTTTCTGCGCTTCTTTTCTAGCTTCTAATTCTATAGCTATTGCATATATATCAAAATTTTGCTTGAAAATACGACAATTCTCGGAAATATTGCCTTCAAATTGCAATGGATCTGTTATGCGAACATCAAATGAGTTGTATTGGTATGTATTTCCGCTGTTAGCCATTTCGTATTCGTCACTTCCTTCAGAATCTGCTATATTTTCTGTTTCAATGCTCCTCTTGTTTGAACCATTTAGACCGACTGCGCCATGCGTTATTTCATTGATTGACGATTGAAAACTGAATTCTTTATTTTTCAAATGCCATTCATAGTTTCTGTATAAAAGTTTAAAATAGGGATGTCATAAACAAATATGTGTATGTACATACAACATAGGGTTGTCAAACACCTATGTTAGTATAGGTGATCTAAGTACAGATACTTTTTTCAATAGCCTTTTTTTGACAGATCACGTGTGAGTCGTGTCATGCTGTCATGTTATTTTTGTTAAGTATTGTTTGGCATTTCATCATGGAAAGACTTACGCCTGAACAACGTTTACAAATTATTAGGTTTTATTATCAAAATAATCATTCGCCAATTGCGCTAAGTCCTTTTTTTTTAATCCAAAAAAAAAAAAACACTTTCCAGTCGACCAGTCGACCATTGACCGATTTCCGATCCGACGTACCGGAATCATCAGTCCTTATTTCTTCAAAAATGATGCCGGTGAGAACGTAACCGTCAATGGCGACCGTTATCGTGCCATGATAACCGACTATTTGAAATTGAAATTGAAGCTCGTGATCTCGGCGACATTTGGTTTCAACAAGACGGCGCCACTTCCCACACATCTCGTCAGAGCCGATAATTTCACGTTTTGGGCCGGTCGATTGACCACCAAGATCGTGTGATATCGTTAGACTTTTTCCTGTGGGGATATGTAAAGTCTAAAGTTTATACGGACAAACCCGCTTCGAGTCAGGCCTTGGAGCAAAACATCACGCATGTCATTCGCCAGTTACCACTCGAAATGCTCGAACGAGTCATCGAAAATTGGACTCAACGGATGGACCATACGAGACGTAGCCGCGGCCAATATTTGATAGACATAATCTTCAAAAAATAAATGCCAAAGAATGTTCTTTCAAATGATAATAAACATTCCCCATTCAATTTGAATTTTCTGTGCTTTTTTCTTTAAAAAAGTAGGGAACCTCGATAGGGAACCTTTATATACAACACATTACAAAGAAATTTAATTTCAACGAAATTTTCTTTAAAAATTCTATTTGTTTAAAAAAATTCAATTTCGACGAAAATTTCTATAAAATGTTTTGACGAAGTTTTTTGTAAGAATGCAAAATGCGAAATTTTTTACAAAAATGCAGTTTCCAAAAAATGTTCTACAGGAATATTATAATATTTACACAAAATTTTCAATAGAAATGATTTTCGACGAAATTTTTTATAAAAATGCAATTTTGACGAAATTTTCTATAAAAATAGAATTTCGATGAAATCTATATATATAAAATTGGATTTGTGTATGTTACGTATGAACTCTAAAACGGCTGGACCGATTTTGATTTTCAGGGAATCTTCATATAACTCTAGCGGGTGGCATAGGCTATATAAATTCTTGTTCGTACCTACGAATATATTAACGAGATTCCTACTGTCCATATCTATATGAGCCATGTTTTTAAATTGATATATGTATCTTGAGCAGTCCAAAAATGGACGGGATCGGAAATCTGAAATTTGGGGCAACGAAGTGGACCGGGTACGCTAGTTTTCTATAAAAATGTGATCCGACAAAATTTTCTATGAGAATACAATTTCAACAAAATTTTCTGTAAAAATGCAAATTTTTCGAAATTTGCTATTATAATTTATTTAATCGAAATTTTATTTTAAAACCCCATTTTGACGAAATTAGTTTTTAAATGGGACATTTTGGCACATATAAAATTAAAAAACATTAAATTTCTAGAAAATTTTCTACAAATATGGTGTTGAACTCTGTTTCAACAACTAGTTTTACGCTTTTATTAATACCTGAATTACTGAATTATTTGAATTACTTTTACTTCAATTTACGTTACTAAAATGCACTGAATTGTTACTTCCATAAGAATTCCCCTATCACGTTCAAAGATATGGCAACCCTTAAATCCCAAACCCAATTCTTGCAATGGAGGCAAAAGCTTCTACTCAATTGGATAAAGGGCTGCCATCTTTGCTCTGTCTTCCTATTGTCGTTTCGCTGAATTCATAGATTATAAGGCTCTCAAATGTTCGCTCTATTCCGCTAACTTTACGTTGGCAGCAACATCCCAAGTGGTAAGCAGCAGCGACTCCTACACAATAAATCTGTTCATCCTTAAACTATAACACTGAGCCTTTTATTTTTATGTTTCTCTTCCACTTTACAAATTTATTGGAGTTCACCTGGTTATTAATTTTATTCCTGAATTTGTTCATATGGAGTTGCGACAAAATTTTCTATAAAAATTAAAATTAGACTCAAATTTTTATAAAAATAATATTTCTTTCTTACAGACTGTCTATAAAAATGTAGTCTCAAAAAAATGTTTCACAGAAAATAAATTTCAACGAAATTTTCTTTAAATTCTATTTTGCCGAATCTATCTATATATATGTATAAAGAAGAATGTGTGTTTGTTTGTTTGTTTGTTTGTTGGTTTGTTTGTAAGGTATAGACGTCTAAACGGCTGGACCGATCTTCTTGAAATTTTCACAGAATGTACATGTGTGGGGCGTGGTGAAAATAGGGTACTTGAATTTTCGATATATCAAGTGGGCGTGGCCCCGCCCACATAAGACAAATTTTAAAATTGAGATATCTTGCACAATTTGTTAGCGAGAGTGCTGTAATTTTGTACATATGTATCTGGTGGCAGTCTACGTGATTGGTCCAAAAACGGGCGGGATCGCTGCAATGGGCGTGGCACCGCCCATATAAGCCAAATTTAAAAAATGTTATATCTTGGACAATTTGTTAGCGAGAGTGCTGGAATTTTGTGTATACGTATCTGGTAGCAGTCTACGTAACTGGTCTAAAAATGGGCGGAATCGGGTCAATGGGCGTGGCACCGCCCATATAAACCAAATTTTGAAATTGTCTTATCTTGCACATTTTGTTAGCGAGAGTGCTGTAATTTTGTGCATATGTCTCTGGTGGTAGTCTACGTGATTGGTCCAAAAATGGGCGGAATCGGACCAATGGGCGTGGCACCGCCCATATAAGTCAAATTTTGAAATTAGGATATCTTGCACAATTTGTTATCGAGAGTGATGTAATTTTGTGCACATGTATCTGGTGGTAGTCTACGTGATTGGTCCAAAAATGGGCGGAAGCGGACCAATGGGCGTGGGACCGCCCATATAAGTCAAATTTTGAATTTTAGATATTTTTCACAATATGTTAGAGAGAGTGACGTAATTTTGTACATATTTATCTGGTGGTAGTCTACGTGATTGTTCCAAAAATAGCCGGGATCGGACCAAAGGGCGTGGCCCCGCCCATATAAGCCAAATTTTTAAATTAAGATATCCTGCACAATTTGTTAGCGAGCGTGCTGTAATTTTGTACATATGTATCTGGTGGCAGTCTACGTGATTGGTCCAAAAAAGGGCGGGATCGCAGCAATGGGCGTGGCACCGCCCATATAAGCCAAATTATATATTATATTGTATTATATCTTGCACATTTTGTTAGCGAGAGTGCTGGAATTTTGTGTATACGTATCTGGTGGCAGTCTACGTGACTGGTCTAAAAATGGGCGGAATCGGGTCAATGGGCGTGGCACCGCTCATATAAGCCAAATTTTGAAATTGACTTATCTTGCACAAAATTTGTTAGTGAGAGTGCTGTAATTTTGTGCATATGTATCTGGTGGTAGTCTACGTGATTGTTCCAAAAATAGCCTGGATCGGACCAAAGTGCGTGGCCCGGCCATATAAGCCAAATTTTGAAATTAAGATATCTTGCACAATTTGTTATCGAGAGCGCTGTAATTTTGTGCACATGTATCTGGTGGTAGTCTACGTCATTGGTCCAAAAATGGGTGGAAGCGGACCAACGGGCGTGGCACCGCCCATATAAGTCAAATTTTGAAATTTAGATATTTTTCACAATATGTTAGAGATAGTGCTGTAGTTTTGTACATATATATCTGGTGGTAGTCTACGTGATTATTCCAAAAATAGCCGGGATCGGACCAGAGGGCGTGGCCCCACCCATATAAGCCAAATTTTGAAATTAAGATATCTTGCACAATTTCTTATCGAGAGTGCTGTAATTTTGTGCACATGTATCTGGTGGTAGTCTACGTGATTGGTCCACAAAAATGGGCGGGATCGGACTAAAGGGCGTGGCCCGGCCCATAGAAGCCAAATCTTAAAATTTAGATATCTTGCACAATTTGTTAGCGAGGGTGCTGTAATTTTGTGCATATGTATCTGGTGGTAGTCTACGTGATTGGTCCAAAACTGGGAGGAATCGGATCAATGGGCGTGAAATTGAGATATCTTCAAAATTTTTTAGCGAGAGTGCTCTTATTTTATGGAGATGTTTTTGGTGGAAGTATTCGTGATTGGTTCAAAAATGGACGGAATCGGAAATCTAAATCTGGGGCAACCAAGTGGAGCGGGTCCAGCTATATAAATATACATGGATGTGTGTATGTTACGTATGAACTCCAAAACGTCTGGATCGGTTTTGATAAAATTTTCAGGAATGTTCAGATAAGCCTAGAGGGTGACATAGGCTTTATAAGTTCTTGATTGAGGGGGCGTAGGTCCGCCCATATAAGCCAATGTTTTTTGTGATTCCTGCTGTCCGTACCTACGAATAAATTAACGAGATTCCTACTGTCGCTATCTACATGAACCATGTTTTGATAAACGGACGGTATCGGAAATCTGAAGTCTGGGGCAACGAAGTGGACCGGGTCCAGCTAGTTTGTTTATAAAAATTCAATTTTGAAGAAATTTTATATAAAATGCAATTTTGACGAAATCTATATATATAAAAATGAAACGGTCCATCTGTGTAATGGCATCACGTCAGAACGGCTGGAGCGATTTGGATGATTTTTTTTTATTCGATTCTAAATTTTCACGAGATGGTTTATATAGAAAAAAAAAATTAATTGGACAAAGGGGCGTGGTACCTCCCATACAAATCGCAGGTTAAAAATCCGATATTTCTGCTCCTATTATAGGTATAGTGCTGAAATTTTGTTTGTATGCATTTAATGGCAGATTATGTGAATTTTCCAAAAATGGGCGGAATCGGACCAATGGGCGTGGCCCCGCCCATATAAGCCAAATTTTGAAATTGAGATATTTTGCACAATTTGTTAGCGAGAGTGATGGAATTTTGTGTATATGTAAACGGTGGCAGTCTACGTGATTGGTCCAAAAATGGGCGGGATCGGACCAATGGGCGTGGCCCCGCCCACATAGACAAAATTTTGATATCTTGCACAATTTGCTAGCGGGAGTGCTGCAATGTTGCGTATATGTATCTGGTGGCATTCTACGTAATTGGTGAAAAAATGGGCGGGACCGGACCAATGGGCGTGGCCCGGACCAATGGGCGTGGCCCCGCCCATATAAGCCAAATTTTGAAATTGAGATATTTTGCACAATTTGTTAGCGAGAGTGCTGGAATTTTGTGTATATGTAAACGGTGGCAGTCTACGTGATTGATCCAAAAACGGGCGGGATCGAACCAATGGGCGTGGCACCGCCCATATAAGCCAAATTTAAAAAATGTGATATCTTGCACAATTTGTTAGCGAGAGACCTGGAATTTTGTGTATATATATCCGTTGGCGATCTACGTGATTGGTCCAAAAATGGGCGGGTTCGGACCAATAGGCGTGGCCCCGCCCACAATGACCAAATTTTGAAATTTTTATATCTTGCACAATTTGCTATCGGGAGTGCTGCAATGTTGTGTATATGTATCTGGTGGCATTCTACGTAAGTGGTCAGAAAATGGGCGGGATCGGACCAATGGGCGTGGCCCCGCCCTTATAAGCCAAATTTTGAAATTGATATAACTTGCACAATTGTTTATCTAGAGTGCTGTCATGTTGTAGATATGTATCTGGTGACAGTCCACGTGATTGGTCCAAAAATTGGCGGGATCTGACCAATGGGCGGGCCACCGCCCATAAAAGCCAAATTTTGAAATTGAATTATCTTGCTCATTTTGTTAGCGAGAGTGTTGAAATATTGCGTATATGTATCTGGTAGCAGTCTACGTGATTGGCTTTCAAATGGGCGGAATAGGACCAGTGGGCGTGGCCCAGCCCATATTTTGATATATCTTGCAAGTATTATATAGGAAATACATGAACAAAAATGCTCGGTATGCGATAATTACAGCTGCTCACTCCAATACAATCGCAATATGATAATGTGATGCAATATCAATGAAACAAGAATTTGGAAATTTTATAAGTATACATTTCTATTTTCTGGACTTTCCACTGAATTCGGTATTTTTTCATTCAGTGAATTTATTACTAATACCAGTAAGGAAAGGCAGAAAGTCGGGCGGGGCCGACTATATAATACCCTACACCTCCCTAACAATGCGATAAGGGTCATTGCGATAATAATTTGGAATAATTGGTAAATGTATTTTGAACCGATAATCGCAAAATTAAGCAATATTCGTTCCTAAATTGAGAAAAATCTTTCTGGAGAACTTTGTAATGATCGGAAGTAAAGTACAACTTCTATAGCGCTTTGTAACCAAATCTGGAGGAACATATATATGGAGGTTATATATAAATCTGAATCGATTTTCCTAGAATACTCATTCATGTAAAATAGAAACCTGTTTCTGTCGAATTTCGTACTGATCGGATATAAAACACAGTCTCTACAGCGCTTACATGTCAAATTGGGGGTAACATATATATATGGGGGCTATATCTAAATCTGAACTGATTTTCTCCGAATTTTGCGGCATTCGTTCATGTAATAAGAAACCTCTTTCTGCCGAATTTCTTACTGATCGGATATAAAATACAGTTTCTACAGCGCTTGAATTTCAAATCGGGGGTAACATATATATGGGGACTATATCTAAATCTGAACCGATTTTCTCCGAATTTGGCAGTATTCCTTCATGTAATAACAAACCTCTTTCTGCCGAATTTCGTACTGATCGGATATAAAATACAGTTTCTACAGCGCGAATTTTGACATGGGCAGCGAAGCGCACCGGGCTCAGCTAGTTTTATATAAAATGTTTTGACGAAATTTCTGTAAGAAAGCAATATCGATAACATTTGTTTACAAAAATTCAGTTTCCACAAAATTGTCTACAGGAATGAGTTAGGATAAAATTTTCTACAAAAATGCAATTTTCAAAACATTTTCAATAGAAATGAATTTCGACGAAATTTTGTATAAAAATGATTTTTTTATAGAAATATTCTACAAAAATACAATTTTGATGAAATTTTTTTAAAAAATGCGATGTCTAATTGCGACGATAATTTTCTATAAAGATGAAATTTCGACAAAATTATCTATAAAAATACAATTTCTACAAAAATGCAAATTCGTCGAAATTTTCTATAATAAGCAATTTCGACAAATATTTTCTATTAAAATGCAATTTTCTATAATAAGCAATTTCGAATTTTTTTTTTATCAAAATGCAATTTCGACGAAATTTTCTTAATAATACAATGACGACGAAATTTTGTATAGAAATGCAATTTCGATGAATTTTTATATAAAAATGGACTTTTAAGACAAAGTGCAATTTCAAAAATAATTTCTATAGAAACGCAATTGTATCAAAATTTGCTACAAAAAAATGTCGATGTAATTTTCGATAAATATGTGATTTGACGAAATTTTATATAATTATGCAATTTCGACAAAATTTTCTATAAAGATGCAATTTCGACAGAGTTTTCTATGAAGATGTAATTCGACAAAATTTCTTTAAAAATGCAATTTCGACACAATTTCTATAAAAATGCAATTTTAAAGAAATGTTCTATAAAAAGTCGATGTCAAGGATATTTTCCATAAAGTTGAAATTTTGACGAAATTTTCGATAACAAATGTCGACGGCATTTTTGATAAAAATGTGATTTCGAAGAAATTTTATATAATTATACAATTTCGACAAAATTTTCAATATAGATGTAATTTCGAAAAAATCCTTTAAAACCATCAGACTTAAAGACTATTATTAGGTTTTCTAATTTTAAATTCTCCTGCAAAATGCTACTATGTTCGAAGTTTGAAACACTTCTATTGTACATTTGGATACTTACATGATATTACTTGTGTACATGAATCTATCTATAGTATTTTTATATTTCTTTGAAACTTGTTAATCACATAATAATTGTTTAAATATTAATTATATTGCACGAACTTATGTCTCCAAGGCGCTGAGGCATAAATAATGTAAACTTGTAAATATGATTAATACAAATAATAAAAAAAAACGAAGTCGAGAATATTACTATAAAAATGCAATTTCAACGAAATTTTCTATAAAAATTGGAGGTCGAAGAAATTTTTTTAAAGATGCAATTTCGAGAAATTTTCTTTAAAGATGCAATTTTGACGGAAAATAGGTCAACCGGTATATAAACATTTTGTAAAGGTGGCGGTATTCATTATTCTATTTACTCCTGTTGTTTTAAATAAATTTCTCAAATGTTCATGATTATTTCGGCAATAGAATTTGAAGTGCATGCGAATTTTTGCGAAAAACCTTTTAGCTCATCTATTTAGGCTAGTCATTGATTATGGTTAAGTTAGTTTATAAGAGGACTAGGTTTGATCCATTGTTGTTCCTCATTTCCTTTTTATTACGCTTATTGTGATGACTTTTAATTGGTATTTAAGCATCAGATGTTAACTAATGTCATGTGTTCCATTTTGATGCCCTAATGAATATCAACATTCTTCTTGGTTCGTAGCCACGAATATTGGCCTAGTCTGGAATAAAAAAGGAGCCGAGTATTTTGTTTCGTCTTTTACTTAAGGCTGGGCACTGACAAAAGAAGCGAAATCTGTCTTCCGAATAATCAGCGTCGCCACATTACCTACAAAAGTCATAATTCTTGATGCCGATTCTTACAGTGTGCTATGTGTTATGTCCTGTTATTGCACCAATTACTGACCTTAGTTCATCTCTCTTCATCATTAGTAAGTGTTAGGTATTTCGGATTTCTTTTCGTCCCTAAGTTGTTTAGTCTGTTCCCAGCCAGTCGAGTTGTCCCATTATCTATGCCATTCTTCACTGCTCTTTTCTATGATTCTACACGGGGCAAAATCGCCTTTTTTGATATGTTTGAATCGAATGAAAATATATTTGGAACACAAATTTTTAGATATCATATATTTCTTAGCAAATAAATTTTATTTGAAAATCAATACAATATATTTGGAACGCATATATTAATATATTACAAAAAATTATATTTGCAAACTAAATTTCTCAAATAAAATATGTGTTTTGATACAAATAAAATTATTATTTAGGATTTTTTCCAAGTATATTTTATTTAAAAAAGATGTCCAAAACTTTTGCTGAGTTTTTCAAATTTCAGTTTCAAGTTTTCTTGGGTTTAGAATTGTACCTCCCAGTTATGATACCATATGCAGCATTAGCTTCTGTTTTAAATCAATCATTTCAAATTTCTGAGTATTCCAAGCCATCATTAGTTGTCAATCCTCTAAGTACTTTATATTGATCCAAGATTATATGATTTTAATTATTATTTTTTTTTAAAAACTTTAAAAATTTAACTTTGAATTACTGAAACATTTTACACAATTTATGCATTTTATGAATACTTACATGCAAATAAATATTTGTTTCACATTTAGCAGTCACATTGGGATGTAAACAAATATTTGTTTAGAACAACATCTTCCCAAATACACAATTTTTGTGTGTACCAAATATTACATGCTTAGAGTCTACCCTAAACATATATATGTTTCAAGCCGAATATGTTTGGGACAATATACTACAGAAGCGATTTTTTTTCAGCGTGTAGAAAAATAGTGAGATAAATGCATTAAAACAGATCACCGCCCCCTGTAAGGCGGGATCTATTCTTAGCTAATACATCTGCTTTTTTAGCGGCTAACTACCTTTGACGTTATATTCTGTCCCGTTAATGCTTTTATTCCAGTTTGGCTTTCAATGGAAAAACTGATATCGTTGTTGTCTCATTGATATAACTTCATCAGATTTTAAACTTGCATATATTTCCGCTTGAAATATACTACATACATCCAATAGTTTGTAGGATTCTCGAAAATTCAGCATCTTGCAAAAAATTCCACTGCCTGTATCGTCTATCACATCTGATCCGTCGGTATAGAAGTTCAATTTTCCATAAGCGATATTTTGTTTTTTTTTTCATTCTTCAATGGATGGTATTAATGAATGTGATGAAATGCTCTTCTATGAATGTTTGACTCGACTCGAATTTTTTCGTTGACCAAATTCTTATTTGAGTAAATCTTGCAATTCATTTGATCAACTGTATTAGACAATCATTATCTCTTCTCTATACTTGTTCCTTATGCAAAGGATTCCCAGTTTATAGACTCACACACGTACAAATCAAATCAGTGTAGGCTTTACGTTTGCGTGTATGTGATAGCTCACTTGTATGATAAAGTGTTCGTTTTAATGAACTTAAGTGGCGTCGTGCTGTTTGTGCGCACATTAAGTACATCCATCTATACAATCAGAAACACAAACACACATCCACACACACTCTCTCATATACACTCTACAGTTAAGCAGAGACGTGTATCCTGGTGTAGTTGTCATATCATGAAATCCTTACACACCACACAAACACTAACACACATGTCTGTGTGTTGATGATGTGTTCGTGTGAGAGTGCACGTGGCTTTGTGTGCGAATCGGATTAAATGAAATTTTGAAATCAAAATGAGTATCTGCTTATGTAATTGACATTTATTATGTTTATGTTGCCTTTGTTGCCTTTGTTGACTTGTCAAAGCTTCACATGTCGCTCTGTCTACTGCCACACGCCTCCTCCTACCCCTGCGTCTATTGTGGTTGTTCCAGCTTTCGTTCCTGATCCATTGAAAGCCTTGATAATGGAACAGAAACGAAAGTCCTGTGATAAATTGAAGGATTTTCCAAATGTGAAAATGAATGCCAAACGATTATCGATGGCAATTAACCCTTATTCTCTTACGCCCACCACACACGGACAACTCAGACACACAAATACAAAAAATAAGAATAGGATCAAAATAAATAACACATTGTCATGTTAATAATACAAAAACAACTACAAAACCATCATTGTCCTTCTGTCCAAGAAACCTGTATCAACCTGTGTTATGTCCTTAGTCCACACAAAACAATATTCCCCTGCATTATTAACGATAAATGCTGATGAACCAAACAACCAGCTTTGTTAGATGATAAATTATATTTTTGCAAATTCTATGGAATGTACAATGACTGTTCAATATTAAATAGTAGTAACTGCAGTAATTTCATTCGATTACTCGTAGAATGTTTAATAAAATCACGACCATTTTCCTACATAGGTCTACACTGAAAGAAAAAAGTGACCCCTAAATTTCTACACTGGCGTGTATTTTCAGAGACCACCTTAGAATTTAAATCGATGTCAGACTCATCAAATCGTGGAGTTTTTTTATAAATTTTCTAAAACACTTTGAGTAAAATGTGTCTCTTATTTTAAGGAATATTTTGATCTCACATCATAATAAAGGGTGATCCAACCAAAACGCACGATGTCTATTGTAAATAAAACAAAAAGTTTTCAGAGAACTATCACTAAATTTTTTATTATAATAAAAGGATCTATGACAAATATGTGTGAAGCAAAATATCGGCCAAATGCTGGTCACGGCTTCGGGGACATACCTCTATCCGATGGTCCATATTTTTAATGACTCTGAGACATAATTGAGGTTCAATGTCGTTAATATCCGGAATTATCTCATCCTTGAGCTCTTGAATTGTTCTTGGCTTATCGACGTACCCTGTTTCTTTTAAATATCTCCAAAGAAAGAAGTCGAATGGTGTCAAATCACATGATGGTGGCCACGGCGAGAGCTAACACGGCCATTGAATTTCTCGCGCGAAAGAGCCATTGTTTCATTGGCTGTGTGGCAAGTGGCACCATCCTGTTGGAAACACATATCGTTCAGGTCCATATCCTCAATTTCTGGCCACAAGAAATCCCTTATCATCTCGGGATAGCGAACAACATTCACGGAAACTGCTTGACCGACTTCATTTTCGAAGAAGTACGGCCCGATGACACCGCCAGCCCAGAACGAACTGGGCGGGCATGCACAGGTGTTTTCACATCTCCTACAGACCCGGTTTGCTGAAATTTGCGTACAATTCTCCCGATTGTGGACACATTTGGTCGATTATGCTGACTAAAAAAATCACGAAGTTCACGTAAGGCATTTTGATTTAAACGTCCATTTCCGTAAAAGGCTTCAAAAACCATAACGCGCTGTACTATTGTGTACCTCTCCATGGCTGAATTTGTCAAACACTGAAACAAAGAAATGTCAAATTAAGATGGTCAAAAGACATGACGTTAAGGTGTGACTCACAATTAACATCGTGCATTATGGTTGGAACACCCTTTATATCCATATTTAAATTTTAAGATAAAGTTATAATGTTTGAAGCTCTTTAACCAGTTAGACATTAATGTGTCATATTATATAGTGTCATATACAATTCATCCAGTCGGATTTAATCAAGTTTATTTCCTAATTTATGACACTTGGAAGCATTTCCATCTCAATCTAAATATAAATTAATGAAAACAAACAATCAGACGGACGGATATTCAGTAGATGTTGTTGTTTTGGACAGTCTTCTTCAATACATAACTAAAGCTATGATGAATTTTAATCTATTGTGGCGGAGCTGCAGTATTACAGAGGAATAAATCATGTCCATTGTAGGTATTCATCATATCACACCTGTTTCCCGGAAAACGAAAGATACGAACAGAAAGAGCTCTGGCAAAATAATAATAAATTCGTAAATTTATGCAAAGTATGAACTTTCTCTTTACGAGTACAAAATGAAATCCTAAATAAAATATTTTCACTCGCCACTGCCACAGGTACGTATGTCTACGCGAACGAGCTCTCTTTCTCTTCCCAGAGCCCTCATACCCATCACGACCTCTGGTCAGGCCCAGGATTACAGACAGTGGTGGTGCTGGTGGTGGCATGCGAAATATTCGTTCATTCATTCCAAATTCATTCATTCGTTTATTCCACTTAATGAAGATGAATTTAATTAAATAAAAGTGCAATAAAAATAAAAAAGCAAAAAAAATGCAAATGGAATTGTGCGAAAAGCAACGAAGGTAAACGTTTTTCTGCTGAATTTACTGAAAAATCGTAAACTTGGCGCGTTCGTCTCGTCGTCCATTAACGCAGTCCTGATGACAATGCACTTTTGGCGAGAACTTATGGTGGCGGCGGCGGCTCTAGTGGTGGTGCTCCGGCTGGAGGAGTTGCTCGGGAGTTACAGAGATACATGCACACAATTTGGCAATGAATGGACCACTCACAAACAACACTGCTTCATAATTCAAAATATAAATATTACCTTTAGCAGGGCCATAGCATGGATAGGAGGGGACCTACTTTCCTGGGTGAAGGTGTTCTTGATATAGTCAAGGTATTTACATTAGAGTGTGACGAAGAATATTTTCATACCCTTCACCGCTTTGTGGTGTTCGTTATCTGATTGTATGTAAACCTATCTTTGTAGTTCAATTCCTACTGATCAAATATAGTGCAGATATTTATGTAAACTGGCAGATAAGTTATTTTTATATATTATTTGCTTAACCATACACGCTGCAAAAAATAGCGTCTGTAGTATATTATCACAAACATATTCTGCTTGAAACATACATATGTTTATGGTATACTCCAAATGTATAATATTTGGAATACACAAATATAGTATGTTTGTGATGGTGCTGTTCTAAACAAATATTTGTTTACATCCTAATATTCTTCTTATTTGCATTTAGGTATTCAGCAAATGTATCGATACCACAATTGTTACACGGGGGAAAATCGCCATTTTTGATATGTTTGAACTGAAAGAATATATATTTAAAACCAATATTTTTAAATATTATATACTAGCTGGACCCGGTCCACTTCGTTGCCCCAGACTTCAGATTTCCGATCCCGCCCATTTTCGAACTAATCACGTAGACTGGCACCAAATAAACGTACACAAAATTACAGCAATCTCTCTAACAAATCGCTCAAACACAAAATTACAGCATTCTCGCTAACAAATTGTGCAAGATATATCAATTTAAAATATTGGCCGATCCCGTTAAATTTTGGACGAATTACGTAGACTGCTACCAGATATATGTACGCAAAATGTCAGCACTCTCGCTAACAAACTTTGCAAGATATCTCTTTTTCAAAATTTGGCTTATATGGGCGGTGCCACGCACATTGGTCCGATTCCGCCCAGTTTTGGATCAATCGCGTATACTGCTGCCATTTACATATAGGCAAAATTTCAGCGCTCTTTTCAACAAATTGTGTAAAATATCTCGATTTCAATATTTGGCTTATATAGGCGGGGCCACGCCCATTGCTCCGATCGCGCCCTTTTTTAGACCAAACACGTGGACTGCTACCAGATACATGTACACTAAATTAAACGCTCTTGCTAAAAAATTGTGCAAGATATCTCAATTTAAAATTTTGTCTAACATGGGCGGGGTCACGCCCATTGGTCGGATACCGCCCACTTTTGGTCCAGTCCCTTAGACTGCCACCAGATACATATGCACAAAATTACAACACTCTCGCTAACAAACTGTGCAAGATATCTTAATTTCCAGCCCAATTACGCGGACTGCTACCAGATACTATTCAGCACTCTCTTTAACAAATTGTGTAAGATGTCTCAATTTCAATATTTGGCTTACATGGGCGGGGACACGCCCTTTGGTCCGATCCCGGCTATTTTTAGAACAATCACGTAGAATACTACAGATACATATGTACAAAATTACAGCACTCTCGCTAACAAAATTTTCAAGATATCTCAATTTCAAAATTTGACTTATATGGGCAGGGCCACTCCCATTGATCCGATCCCGCCCATCTTTAAACCAATCAGGTGGACTACCGCCAGATACATACACACAGAATTACAACACTCTCTAACATATTGTGAAAAATATCTAAATTTCAAAATTTTGCTTATATGGGCGGTGCCACGCCCATTGTTCTGACCCCGCCCATTTTTTTACCAATCACGTAGACTGCCACCAGATACATATACACAAAATTTCAGCACTCTCGCTAACAAATTGTGCAAGATATATCATTTTTAAAATTAGGCTTATATGGGCGGTGCCACGCCCATTGGTCCAATCACGTAGATTACCACCATATACATATACACAAAATCCCAGCACTCTCGCTAACAAATTGTGCAAGATATATCATATTTAAAATTTGTCTTATGTGGGCAGTGCCACGCCCGTTGGTCCGATCTCGCCCATTTTCGGACCACTCACGTAGACTGCCACCAGTACATATGTACAAAATTACAGCACTCACGCTAACAAATTGTGCAAGATATCTCAATTTTAAAATTTGTCTTATGCGGGCGGGGCCACGCCCACTGGTTATATCGAAAATTCAAGTACCCTATTTTCACCACGCCCCACACATATACATTCTGTGAAAATTTCAAGAAGATCGGACCAGCCGTTTAGACGTCTATACGGTACAAACAAACCAACAAACAAACAAACAAACAAACAAACAAACAAACAAACAAACAAACAAACAAACAAACAAACAAACAAACAAACAAACAAACAAACAAACAAACAAACAAACAAACAAACAAACAAACAAACAAACAAACAAACAAACAAACAAACAAACAAACAAACAAACAAACAAACCCACAAACAAAAACACATTCTTCTTTATACATATATAGATATAGATAGATATGTGAACAAACATCAATATATTACAACAACATATATTTGCGAACTGACACTAATAAAATGTGTGCTTAGACACAAACAAAGTTATTGTTTAAGAAGATACATCCAGATACATTTTATTTAAAAAAGACATAACAATGCTGACTTTTTCAAATTTTTAATAAAAATTTCCCTAGATTTCGTGTTATGCTTAATAGCTTAAAAAGTTCATATTACGAATTTGCTTTTGTTTTACAGCACTAATTTATAAATATTCCAATTCACCATCAATGCAATTTACAGTTACGAAAAATTAAACGAATTAAATTTTAAATGGATTTTACAAAAAAAAAATTTAAAGAGTAAAAAGTACCCCCATCCTATTGTGGAGGGTATAATAAGAACAAGTAAGAAAGTTCAGTCGGGTAAACCGACTTATGAATCCCCTCACCTTGAATCCAAAAAAAATTAAATTTTTTTTTATTTTTTTTTTGTTTTAATTAAATTATTATCAATTTATATTGATAGAGGTATTTAAGTTATAAACTTAACTTGTGGTGCAAAGTAGTCCATTTGTGCGGGAGGTACCAAAAGGGCGTGCAATGACGGCCACTTTTCGCTAGACTCTAGGTACTATAAAAGCTTTACACTGTAAAAAATTTCAAGTATTTATATGTACTGGTTTTGAAGTTAAAAGCTGTTAACTTTTGGTACAAAAAGGGCCATTTGTGTTGGAGGTACCTAAAACAGAGTGGCCACTTCGCCCATTTTTCTTTACGTGTTAGCGACTAACAAACTAATACTATGTTTGAAATTTCAGAAGATTTGAGTAAGTAGTATAGAAGTTATTACATAACCAAAAATTCACTTAATATTAACCCTTTATGGGGAAGGTACTAGAAAGAGTGGATCCATATGGCCTATCTTCGAACTTAGCCGGAGATAGAAAAAAATATTACCACATACCAAATTTGAATTTTACATTTTTGGCCCGTAGTAAATGATATACATATACCCTCGTATCAAAAAAGTGAGGGTATAAAAATTAATATATATATACATTATTATATATTATGTGGGAGGTACAAAAGGGGGCGTGGCAATAATGTAAATTTTGCACTGAACTGTATGCACTATCAAAGCATTACACTGGACAAAATTTGGCGTGGCAACTTCGCCCGTTTTCCCCGAGGTGATAGCGAATAATAAACTAATACTATGTGCGGAATTTCAGAAGATTCGAATAAGTAGGATTTAATTATAAAAGAATCAATATTTCACTAAATTTTAACCCTTTGTGGGGGAGGTACTAGAAAGAGTAGGCCAATATGACCCATCTTCGAACTTAGCCGGGGATAGAAAAAAATTATCGCATACCAAATTTGAAGTCCATCGGTTACTCCTTTCGAGAGTCATCGTGCGCACCAACCAGCAGACAGACAGACAGACGGACGGACATTGCTCATTCGACTTAAAATGACCCAAAACGAATATCCGCCGAACATACGTAGGGTCTTAAGCCAATCCTTCGATGTGTTATACTTTTGGTCCGTATCAAATGATATATACCCTCGTATCACTAAAGTGAGGGTATAATTACCATACAAATGTTTTTAAACATTTTTTCGTGTTTATGACACCATATTACACCTGTTCTTATAAAGTAATGCAAATGTTATTTTCGGATGCTTTTAGAATATAAACAAATTTTCACAAAAAAATATTTTTTCTTTGTTATTCGTTTTATTTTTAGCTTTTTCAATATAAAAAAACTATTTTGAATAGAAAATGTAAATATTTTATATATTTCATGAATTATAAATATTCTCTCAACGGTGTTTTAAGAAAATTATTGGAAAATATATTTTTGTTGAAAATTAAATTAATTAATAGTCCTGTAGAAATGACGAATGACAATTGTTCAATATAAAAATATTTATAAGGTAGCAAATATATAGCCTTTTTATTGTAGAAACACTGACAACCCAGAAATGTAAGATGTATGTAAGTTCTAACCTTTCTTAATGTCTAACGAAAATGTTTAAGATTTCTGACCTATCCGTTATACAGTAGCACTTAAATTAACAATTCAGTTTGATGTAAAAAGTATTTACATAGAAATTTGTAAATTTATTTCGGAAGAGGTTGAAATAAAATTTTGAAACCACTTATTATATTTGCAACATTTCCCCATTCAGCACGGATAATTTACCTTTCCACAGTTACATGATCACCGGTATGAATCCTTGCGGTGACTACTATATGCGAGACGTTCTGCCTTTGCCGTTCCTCTACTTAACGTTCATTTGTGTTTTGTGTAATTTCCTTCGTCATTAAATGATTAACATGTTGCTGCTATTTAACACTTTAGGTTATTAGGCCTTTACAATAACGATACTCATACGTACACCGTTCCTCCATAAACTCCAGTGATGCGCGGTGAAGGTTGACTTTCATCCTACAGGCCCTACAGCACCTCCAACTCATTTGACTTTGGCGCTTCGCCAGGTGCAAGTCACACATCGATTGCGATGACGATGACGATAGTGACGTCGACGAGGAAGAGGACGTTACGCCGATACACCTAAGTGCCAAGACAGAAAGTGTCAACAGACATATACTCGTCATTGACGTCCTCGTTCTATGATGATACTCGTAATGCGCCATGAACGAGCTCATCTACATGTGTATACTCGTATACATATGTATATTTACACACATGCATATGTACATATGTAAGTATATACATATATGTGTACTTAGACATACATCTCTATATGTAAAAGTATACATGTAGTTACATACGTAATAACATTTGTTTCAGTGTTGCCATTATTAAACAATATCCTAAAGTGAGATAAATATTTGTTGTCGATGTTTTTATACCCTCACTTTAGTGTGACGAGGGTATATATCATTTGCTACGGCAAAAAGTGTAACACATCGAAGGAGTGACCTAAGACCCCAAGTATGTTCGGAGGAAATCCGTTTTGGGTCATTTTAAGTCGAATGAGCAATGTCCGTCCGTCTGTCTGTCTGTCTGCTGGCTGGTGCGCACGATAACTCTCGAAAGGAGTAACCGATTGACCTCAAATTTGATATGTGGTAATATTTTTTTCTATCTCCGGCTAAGTTCGAAGATGGGCCATATTGGTCCACTCCTTCTAGTACCTCCCCCACAAAGGGTTAAAATGTTGTGAAATATTGATTCTTTAATAACTGCTATACTACTTATTCGAATCTTTTGAAATTCCACACATAATATTAGCTTATTAGTCGCTATCAACTCGAGAAAAATGGGCGAAGTCGCCACGTGCCTTTTGGTACCTCTCACACAAATGCACCATTTTGCACCAAAAGTTAACAGCTTATAACATTAATAACAGTGCATAAAAATACTTGAAATTTTGTACAGTATTATGCTTTTATATTGCCTACAGTCCAGGGAAAAATGGGTGTTGTTGCCACGCCCCTTTTGGTACCTCCCACACAAAGGTACCTTTTTGCACCAAAACTTAACAGCTTATAACATTAAAACCAGTGTATAAAAATACTTGAAATTTTGTACAGTGTAATGTTTTTATAGAGTCTATAGCCCTGTGAAAAATGGGCGTTATTGCCACGCCCCTCTTTGTACCTCCCACACAAAATGCCCAAATCATACCACAATTTAATGTCTCATAACGTTTATACCAGTGCACATAAATGCTTATAAGTCGGCACAGTGCAATGAATTTAAAGTATCTAATGTTCAGCAAAAAAAGGTGTATTTGATAAACCCCTTCTGGTACCTCCCACACAAATTGACAGAATAATTCGAGTAATATTCAATATTACATTACTCACAAAGTGAGGGTATACCTTAGTCGGTTTACCCGACTGAAACTTTCTTACTTGTTATACCCTCACTTTAGTATGACGAGGGTATATATCAGTTGCTACGGAAAAAAGGTTAACACATCGAAGGAGTGATCTAAGACCCTAAGTATGTTCGGAGGAAATCCGTTTTGGGGCATTTTAAGTCAAATGAGCAATGTCCGTCCGTCTGTCTGCTGGCTTGTGCGCACGATAACTCTCGAAAGGAGTAACCGATTGACTTCAAATTTGGTATGTGGTAATATTTTTTTCTATCTCCGGCTAGGTTCGAAGATGGGCCATATTGGTCTACTCCTTCTAGTACCTCCCCCACAAAGGGTTAAACTGTTGTGAAATATTGATTCTTTAATAACTACTATACTACTTATTCTGATCTTCTGAAATTCCACACATAGTATTAGTTTATTAGTCGCTATCAACTCGGGAAAAATGGGTGAAGTTGCCACGTCCCTTTAGGTACCTCCCACACAAACGCACCGTTTTGCACCAGAAATTAACAGCTTATAACATTAATAACGGTTTATACAAATTCTTGAAATTTTGCACAGTGTTATGCTTTTATATTGCCTACAGTCCAGAGAAAAATGAGCGTTGTTGCCACGCCCCTTTTGGTACCTCCCACACAAAGGTACCATTTTGCACCAAAAGTTAACAGCTTATAACATTAATACAAGTGTATAATAATACTTGAAATTTTGTACAGTGTAATGTTTTTATAGTGCCTATTGTCCTGTGAAAAATGGGCGTTATCGCCACGCCCATTTTTGTACCTCCCACACAAAATGGCCAAATCATACCACAATTTAATATTTCATAACGTTTATACCAGTGCACATAAACGCTTATAATTCGGCGCAGTGCAATGAATTTAAAGTATCTACTGTTCAGCGAAAAATAGGTGTATTTGTTAAACCCCTTCTGGTAGCTCCCACACAAATTGACAGAATAATTAGTGTAATATTCAATATTACATTACTCACAAAGTGAGGGTATACCTTAGTCGGTTTACCCGACTGAAACTTTCTTACTTGTTATAGTTCTAATGTATCTGGCTATAGAATTCCAGCACTAAATTTTATAAAATGTGTTTCTGGTTCAAATCTTAAAGTAGTTCTAAATGTTTAAGTTAATGCAGAACCCTTATTGGATTTATTGTAAACATTTTTAAGAGGCTCCAATTCAATTTTTTATGTATAGGTTTTATAATAGTTTTTATAATAGTTATGAACATTAGTTCTTCAAAAATAGAACCAAAGTATTTCTCCTTCTGCGGTGTGTACATATGCCCTTCAATAATTAAGGACAATATTCCTTGATTTCGTCTTCTATATTTGGATCAAATGGATTTTATAGCTGTATAATATATTTTCGAATCTCTTCCACGATAGCGGACACGCGGAAAATGAGTGCATATGGTAGTATTTGTCAATATTCCAATATTAAATTATGATGACATTTTCTAAAACAAATATTTTTTCATAAAATTTTCCAAAAAAAATAATTTTAACGAAATTTTGAAGAAAAATGCAATTCTATAAATACAATTCTATATTTTTGAGAAGTGGAATTTCAACCAAATTTTTAAAGAAAAGCGCAATTTCAACAAAAAATTAGAAAAATTGAATTAAGATGAATTTTTTTTAGAAAAATGCAATTTAAGAGGAATTTTTTAGAAAATTTAATTGTGATGGAATTTTCTATAAAAATGCAATTTTAAATTTATTAGAAAAACAAGTAAATTTATAATTCAAATTTTTAATTTTAATTTTCAATTATTTTAAATTTAAAATTTTTAATTTAAATTTTTAATTTTAATTTAAAATTTAATTTTAAATTTCAAATTTTTAATTTCATTTCATGTTTTTTTTAAAGAAAACTGCAATTTCAACCAAATTTTTAAAGAAAAGTGCAATTTCACAACATTTCTACAAAAATTTTATTATGATGAAATTTTGTAGAAAAATGCAATTTCAATAGAATTTTTTAGAAAACTGCAGTGTGATCAAATTTTCTATAAAAAAGCCAGCAAAACTAGAAAAAAAATAATTTTATCGAAATTTTGAAGAAATATGCAATGTCAACGAAATTTTCTACAAAAAATTTCAACAATATTTTCTAAACAAATAAATTTACCGAATTAATCAAGAAATTTTAACGAAATTTTGAAGAGAAAAATGCAATTTCAACGTATTTTTCAGATAAATACAATTTCAACGAAATTTTGTAGAAAAACGTAAATTTAATGTAAACAAAATTTTCGAGAAATTAAATTTTTATATAAAAAAATTATTCTGAATCTTTCGAGAAAAATATAGGGTGATCAATTTCGAGGTTCCATACTTTTTTAAAGAAAAAACACAGAAAATTCAAATTGAATGGGTAATGTTTATTATCATTTGAAAGAATATTCTTTGGCATTTATTTTTTGAAGATTATGTCTATCAAATGTTGGCCGCGGCTACGTCTCGTATGGTCCATCCGTTGAGTCCAATTTTCGATGACTCGTTCGAGAATTTCGACTGGTAACTGGCGAATGACACGCGTGATGTTTTCCTCCAAAGCCTGACTCGAAGCGGATTTGTCCGCATAAACTTTAGACTTTACATATCCCCACAGGAAAAAGTCTAATGGTGTGATATCACACGATCTTGGAGGCCAATCGACTGGCCCTAAACGTGAAATTATCTGCTCAATAAATCCATTCTCTCAATAAATCCATTGATTGATGCGATGTGTGGGAAATGGTGCCGTCTTGTTGAAACCAAATGTCGCCGAGATCACGAGCTTCAATTTCAGGCATCAAATAGTCGGTTATCATGGCACGATAACGGTCGCTATTGCTGGTTACGTTCTCACCGGCATCATATTTGAAGATATATGGACCGATGATTCCGGTACGTCGGATCGGTCAATGGCAAAAAGATAGCTCGTAAAGAGAGATAAAATATTGCTAATGGGTGTCAAGTTCGTAGGTCGACTGGAAAGTGTTTTTTTGATTTAAAAAAATGGACTTAGCGCAATTGGCGAACGATTATTTTGATAATAAAACTGAATAATTTGTAAACGTTGTTCAGGGGTAAGTCTTCCCATGATGAAATGCCAAGCAATACTTAACAAAAATAACATGACAGCATGACACGACTCACACGTGATCTGTTTAGAAAAATACGATTTTAACCAAATGTCCTAGAGAAATGCTATTTCAAAGATTTTTCAAGAAAAATACTATTTCAATGAAATTTTCCAGAAAATTGAAATTTCAACAATTTTTTTTTAAATGCAACTTCGACGAAATTTTCAAAAAACGTACAATTTCAGCAAAAATTTAAAGAATTGGCATTTGCCAATATTGCAATATTTAATTATGGTGAAATTTTCTATAAACTTGCAATTTCCATTAAATTCTCCAAAAAAAAAATAATTTTAAAGAAATTGTTTAGAGAAATGTAATTTAAATGAAATTTTCTAGAAAATTGGAATTTCAAGAAAATTTTATAGAAAAAACTTAGTTTTTCTAAAAAAATAATTTTGAAGAAATTTTGAAATGCAATTTCAACAAAATTTTCTATTGACCGTATTGGCAGTTTAATTGTGATTATTGTTTTTATAAAATTGTAATTTTCATTAAATGTTTTATGAAAATGCAATTTTAACGGAATTTTTATTTTAGAGAAATTTTTTTTAGAGAAATGCAATTTCACGAGATTTTCAAGAAAAATTTAATTTTTTAGAAAATTTAATTATGATGACATTTTTTACTAAAATTAAAATTTATCTTTAACGAAATTTTGAAGAAAATTTCAATTCAAACGACATTTTCTAGAAAATTTTAGTTGGGATGACATTTTTAGCAAAACCCAATTTCAACAAAATTCTCTTAGTAAAATTTAATTATACATATCCAATGTAATTTTTTAGACCATTTCAATTTTTATTAAATTTTCTAAAAAACAAGTAAGAAAGTTTCAGTCGGGTAAACCGACTAAGGTATACCCTCATTTTGTGAGTAATGTAATATTGAATATTACACGAATTATTCTGTCAATTTGTGTCACTTTGTGAGTAATGTAATATAGAATATTACACGAATTATTCTGTCAATTTGTGTGGGAGCTACCAGAAGGGGTTTAACAAATACACCCATTTTTCGCTGAACAGTAGATACTTAAAATTCATTGCACTGCGCCGAATTATAAGCGTTTATGTGCACTGGTATAAACGTTATGAGATATTAAATTGTGGTATGATTTGGCCATTTTGTGTGGGAGGTACAAAAAGGGGCGTGGCGATAACGCCCATTTTTCACAGAACTATAGGCACTATAAAAACATTACACTGTACAAAATTTCAAGTATTATTATTCACTTGTATTAATGTTATAAGCTGTTAATTTTTGGTGCAAAACGGTGCATTTGTGTGGGAGGTACCTAAAGGGACGTGGCAACTTCGCCCATTTTTCTCGAGTTGATAGCGACTAATAAACTAGTACTATGTGTGGAATTTCAGAAGATTAGAATAAGTAGTATAGTAGTTATTAAAGAATCAATATTTCACAACATTTTAACCCTTTGTGGGGGAGGTACTAAAAGGAATGGACCAATATGGCCCATCTTCGAACTTAGCCGGAGATAGCAAAAAATATTACCACATACCAAATTTGAAGTCAATCGGTTACTCCTTTCGAGAGTTATCGTGCGCACCAGCCAGCAGACAGACGGACGGACATTGTTCATTCGACTTAAAATGACCCAAAACGGATTTCCGCCGAACATACTTGGGGTATTATGTCACTCCTTCGATGTGTCCGTAGCAAATGATATATACCTTCGTAAAACTAAAGTGATGGTATAATTAGAAATTATTAAAAAATAGAAGTTTCAAAAAGTTATCAAGAAAAATTTAATTGTAGTCATTTTCTCTTTGATGAAATTTTCATTAAAAATTTAAATTTTCTAAAACAATATAATTTTCACGAATTTATGAAGAAGAAAAATTAAATTTCAAAGTAATTTTTTAGAGAAATACAACATTAACGAAATTTTCTCGACAAATTAAATTTTAACGAAATTTTTAAAAAAATGCAATTTCAACAACATTTTCTAGAAAAATTTAATTATGATGACATTTTGTAGAATGTGAAGTTTCAAAAAAATTTTCAAACATTTTCTATAAAATTAAAATTTTTATTGGATTTTTTAGAAAAATTTAATTTTCTAGAAATATTTTATTTTCTAAAAAAATTAATTTTACGAAATTTTTAAGAAAAAACGCTATTTCAACGTAATTATTTAGATAAATACAATACCAATGACATTTTTAAGAGAAATGCAATTTTAACGAAACTTTCTAGTAAAAGTTATTTTCAATGAAATTCTCAAGAAAATTGGATTTTCAACAAGATTTTCTAGAAAAGTGTAATTATGATGATATTATCTAGAAAAATGCAATATCAACACAATGTTCTAGAAAACATAAACCTTTTGCATTGCAATTTTCGTAATTTTTTTAGAAAAATAAATTTTTATCGAAATTTCGATTATAAATTGCCAACGTAATTTTTGGGACAATTGCAACTACAACAACATTTTGTAGTAAAATGCAATTTTGATGAAATTTTTAAAAAATTCATATAATTCAATTCAATTTCAACAAAATTGTGTAGAAAAATTCAATTTCTACAAACTAATCTAGAAAACATAAACTTTGGTGGATTACATATATACAGTTTTTTAAGAAAAATTTTGTTTCAACGAAATTTTGAAGACAAATAATATATATTATTCAAAAAATAATTTTGAATAGACGAATTTAATTGTAATATTCGTGACCCAAAAAAACTGGATGTGATTGGATCAGTAGATGAGGAACTATCAATACGAAGGAAATCTTTGCGAACGTATAGCTAGAATTCTATTAAAACGGGAACCTTGCACGCAATGTGCGATATTGTGATAAAAATGGGCTGACTCGTCTTTAGCATTATTTATTTGCAAGTTTATTTTTGATCCATTTCAACACCTATTCGCCCATATTGAAAAGCTATTTATCATTCCTCGGGAATAACTACTAGAAATTTTCTAAAAAACATAATTGTGATGAATTATTTTAGAAAAATGCAAATTCCAAAAATTTTTTAGACAAATGATGAAATTTTATATTAAATTGAAATTTTCTTGAAAAATATAAATTTAGCGAAATTCAGAAGATAAATACAACCCCAATGACATTTTTAAGCGAAATGCAATTTCAACGAAACTTTCTAGTAAAAATTATTTTCAATGAACTTCTCAAGAAAATTGGATTATCAACAAGATTTTCTAGAAAAGTGTAATTATGATAAAATTATCTAGAAAAATGCAATTCCAACAAAATGTCCTAGAAAACATAAACTTTTTGCATTGCAATTTTCATAATTTTTTTTAGAAAAATAAATTTTTATCGAAATTTCGAATATAAATTGCCAACGTAATTTTTAGGACAATTGCAACAACAACAAAATTTTCTAGTCAAATGCAATTTTGATGAAATTTTTAAAAAATGCATATAAAATTCCAATTCAATTCCAACAAAATTGTGTAGAAAAATTAAATTTCTACAAAATGTTCTAGAAAACATAAACTTTGGTGGATTACCTATATACAGTTTTTTTTAGAAAAATGTTGTTTCAACGAAATTTTCAAGAAAAAAAATATATGTTATTCAAAAAAATAATTTTGAATAGACGAATTTAATTGTAATATTCGTGACCCACTAAAACTGGGTGTGATTGGATCAGTAGATGAGGAACTATCAATACGAAGGAAATCTTTGCGAATGTATAGCTAGAATTCAATTAAAACGGGAACCTTGCACGCAATGTGCGATATTGTGATAAAAATGGGCTGGCTCGTCTTTAGCATTTTTTGTTCCATTTCAACACCGTTTCGCCCATATTGAAAAGCTATTTATCATTCCTCGGGAATAACTGCGGTACAGATTATGAGATTAATTTATTGAAAGGTTGGCAACCCCGAGCAATTGCGCATACATGTTGCCTATACGTTCGGCGAGTGACAGCGAATGAGAATACCAGAGTATTGACACAAGGTGAAATGTTTGCGTGACACAAACAGTTAATGTTTTGCTAAAAAGAACACGGCAATGGTAACATCAACGGCGCGACGGCAACACCAGAGCCCCGACACCAACACTGACAGAAGCAATAGCAACAGCAACATCAATACCAGTACCAACAACGGCTTCAAGAGGAACAGGAACACCGACAACACTCGTGTCGGGGAATCCATGCGGTGAGAATACTTACCACAAAACTCTCAACTGTTGAGAACGCGGTACGGCACATCCGTGTTTACTTGCGTCCTTCCCCCTTTCCCTTTGCCACAAACGACCCCAATCCTAGTACCTCAACCGTTTCAGGGTATAAATGGCAGAGATGGCATGGCAATAAATTAAACGATTATAAAAAAATTTTTTGTTTGTTTATTTTATAATTTATTTCATTCTTTAATTTTTATCCTTTAAATTTTTTTATAAATATTTGTCTGTTATACATGTCTTACTTAATGTGTACAATATGTATGTATATAATTGTTTCCGTTTTTTTTTTGTTTTCTTATTCCTTTTATTCGCTTTTTGGGGTAATTTAGTAATTGTTTTAATTTAAATATTTACTGGTACGCGGGGATTTTTGTTTTTTGGTTTTTATTTCTTGTCGGTCTTGTTTTTTTCTCAATATCTGTTCTGTGGTGCCAGTAACTCGAATTGCTGGAGCTGCTATGCATGTATATGTATTTATATGAATGTATCTGAGAGTTGGAAATAAAGTTTAAATGATTTCAAGATATTTGCTGGGCTAGCTTTAAATTCTGTATATAAATAGAGTTTGTATTTTTTACAATACCGGAAAACATAAGGGGAGAAAGCACTTCTTTTTACAAACTTTAATAGAATTACATTATTTATTTTATTTTTTTTTTTTTGGTTAATAAGCGTAATTTTGCAAAGGTTTTTAAAAAATTACATCAAAAATATAACAAAAACAAAGTAGTTGCTTGATTAATTTATTTATAATATTTTTATATTATTTTGATTTTATTCATTTCAATGAACATTTCGAACATTTTGAATGTCTTTCGTTATTATGGGCAGAGAGTGTGTGTGTGAATGAACTTTATACACTTATTATGTATATGTGACGTTTGCAAAATATCTTAAAGGGAGTTTTAATAGTATTTTAATATTTTTTTTTGTTTGTTTTCATTTCTATTCGCGTGGAGCTGTGGGGACTGCTTTTTTAAACATTCTGGAATAATCATTTTATGAAGAACTGATTGAAAAGGATACGATACGAGTTAACTTTTCATTGATCAAGGGTATAATCATTTGCTATAAACTGAAAATGTAATATCTCAAAGGAGAGACGCAAGACACCATGTATGAAATCCATTTCAGAACGTCCGTCCGTCTGTCTGGCTGGCAGGTGCTAATGCTATTGCTCTGAAAAGGAGTGACCGATTGAATTAAAATTTTAGCATAATTTCTCCTAGATCAGGCTATGTTAGAATATTCAATGGTCCAATTCTTTTTATACCTTTCCCACATAGGTTAACATTTAGAGAAATATTTCTGAAACTCCAATTTTCACAATTTTTTTTGTAGATTTTGAGGCCGTATTTCGCAACTCGAAATCGTCAAATGTTGACTTCTAGGTCTCTGTCGGCGTATTTAACCCCAAAGAAAATAATCTAATGGGGTTAAATCACACGACTTGTTGGCCAATCAACAGGACCATTATGTGAAATAATTCGTTCGTCAAAAGTTTACTTGAGTAAATAAATAATAGCGTGCGCGTGTGGCATGTGGCTCCGTCCTGATAGAACCAAACATCAGCAAGATTAATTCCAGCTAATTGAGGTACAAAAAAGTAACTTTACATAATCCTCTTACATATATGGATCAATGACTCCTCGGCTCATAAACTGCACCAACTAATTTGGAACCTAGAGGTTAATGGAATCCTGTTACATCTAGAACGTTGTGACTGAAAAGTCGTGGCATATGCGGATGACGTGGAAATCGCAGGCAAGATGGATCAGCCAAGAATAAGATTCCTTGGAAAAATGAGATTCCACATGTGGACCCTCAGCAGTTAAATGGAACAGAGCTCGTATTTTCTGAAAATGCAAAATATCTAGGCATAATTCTAGCTGGGAAATTGTTATTCAGACTTAATGTACTGGAACTTGTAAGGAAAACAAGCGTCGCATTATATTCCAGCAGGCATTGGGGCCTTTCTCTTAAAATTGCCGATTGTGGTGTTGTGGATGGCAACAAATAAAATATACATTGCCAATCGATTACGCTATGCAGCAAAAAATTAGTTTGGTGTCTGAGACCTAAAAAATTTTGTTATTCATTGTAAAAACCTTTAAATGAAAGAAAGTTATCATCAAAATATATAACTTCCAGGTTGAAATAGTGATTTAGTAAATGTCGTTGAAAGATTACCAAAAAAAATATTTTATTGATGGCGCGTAAAAAACAATAAGAAATATTTCAAAAATCGCCAAAATAAAATATTTTTTTCCAATTTATTTTTCAAAATAATGCCTATTTGCCAAAATCCATGGTTAAATGTATAAAATATTACCCATATTGTAAAAATAAGAGAAATTCAAAATATTAGTTTTTCATATTTTTATTTTCGCCATTTTGTATGGGACGTGCCAATAGGGCGTGGTAATAACGCCCATTTTTCGCGGGGGTGTAGGTACTGTAAAGACTTTACACTCCACAACATTTTAAGCATTTTTATGGCTATAATCAAAGTTATTAGCCTTTAACTGTTTGTGCAAAATAATCTATTTGTATTGGAGGTAGCGAAGGGGCGTGGCAATAACTCTCATTTTCACGGGACTGTACACATAAAGAACGAATTGCCCAATACTTCATTTAAGCCTGATAATACTTGATTTAAGCCTAATCATACTTAATTTACTGTGCTTTCGTTAGTTGTAAACCATGAACAATTAATATTATACCATTTTTGCTTCTATAGGGTGATCTAAGTAGAGATACTTTTTTCAATAGCCTTTTTCTGACAGATCACGTGTGAGTCGTGTCATGCTGTCATGTTATTTTTGTTAAGTATTGTTTGGCATTTCATCATGGAAAGACTTACGCCTGAACAACGTTTACAAATTATTCAGATTTATTATCAAAATAATCGTTCGCCAATTGTCCATTTTTTTTTAATAAAAAAAAAACACTTTCCAGTCGACCCACGACCTTAACAACCATGAACAATATTTTAGCTCTCCTTAAGAGCTATCTTTTTGCCATAGACTGATTCCCGATCCGACGTACCGGAATCATCGGTCCACATTTCTTCAAAAATGATGCCGGTGAGAACGTAACCGTCAATGGCAACCGTTATCGTGCCATGATAACCGACTATTTGATGCCTGAAATTGAAGCTCGTGATCTCGGCGACATTCGGTTTCAACAAGACGGATGGATTTATGGATTTCTTGAGAGAACACTTCGGTGAGCAGATAATTTCACATTTTGGGCCGGTCGATTGGCCTCCAAGATCATATCACACCGTTAGACTTTTTCCTGTGGGGATATGTAAAGTCTAAAGTTTATGCGGACAAATCCGCTTCGATTCAGGCCTTGGAGCAAAACATCACGCGTGTCATTCGCCAGTTACCAGTCGAAATGCTCGAACGAGTCATCGAAAATTGGACTCAACGGATGGACCATCTGAGACGTAGCCGTTGCCAACATTTGATAGACATAATCTTCAAAAAATAAATGACAAAGAATAATCTTTCAAATGATAATAAACATTCCCCATTCAATTTGAATTTTCTGTATTTATACCCTACACCACACTGTGGTACAGGGTATTATAAGTTTGTTTCACGGCAGATGTTTGTAACACCTGAAAATAACACAGCTAGACCCACCTTAAAGTATACCGATCGACTCAGAATCAGTAGCTGAGTCGATTTAACGATGTCTGTCCGTCCGTCCGTCCGTCTGTCCATGTAAAGTTGTTCGTCGACTACATGTCGCAATTTTACTCCGATCGTTCTGAAATTTTGCAGTTTAGAGTATTTCGCGGCTGTTAAGATCGCTATTGAATTTGGTTGAAATCGGTTCAGATTTAGATATAACTCCCATATATATCTTTCGTCCGATTTGGCCCTTTAGTCCTAAAGAAGCTGTATTTTACATCCAATCGTTTTGAAATTTAGAATGGTAGAGTTTCTTGATCCATGAACCAACATTGCCGAATTTGAAGAAAATCGGTTAAGATTTAGGTATAGCTCCCATATATATGTTTCGTCCGATTTGGCCCTTTAGTCCTATAAAAGCTGTATTTTACATTCAATCGTTTTGAAATTTAGAATGGTAGAGTTTCTTGATCCATGAACCAACACTACCGAATTTGAAGAAAATCGGTTAAGATTTAGCTATAACTCCCATATATATGTTTCGTCCGATTTGGCCCTTTAGTTCTATAGAAGCTATATTTTACATCCAATCGTTTTGAAATGTAGAATGGTAGAGTTTCTTGATTCATGATACAACATTGCGGAATTTGAAGAAAATCGGTAAAGATTTAGCTATAGCTCATCCGATTTGGCTCTTTAGATCCAATCGTTTTTATACCATACACCTCACTGTGGTACAGGGTATTATTTAAGTATAAAATGTCCCAAAAGTAAATTTATGTAAACAATTTATACATGAATTACAAAATGTATATATCAGAGTTATTCAATATTACGAGAGTGGTGTAGGGTATTATATAGTCGGCACCGCCCGACTTTAGCCTTTCCTTACTGGTTTTACTTTAAAAAGTGGGGAACCTCGAAATGGATCTGTCTATATATTGCAATGATTGTATTTTTTTTAATGGTATGTCAAAATACAATTGCTTGACAGCAAAAGTAAAATCAACAACTAAAATGAGAGTGGCTGAGAGGGTCATTTTTTGCCTTTCTTCTTACTTCTTCTTCTTTCCGTTTTAAGAAATGTATACTGGATTTTAAGTATTATGTACTTATTATAAGCCTTTTTGTGCTTGATTTATCGATGTAAGCCATTTGATACTTATTTTAAGAAAAAACCAGTAACGAAAGGCTAAAGTCGGCCGGTGCCGACTATATAATACCCTACACCACGCTCGTAATATTGAATAACTCTGATATATAAATTTTGTAATTCATATATAAATTGTTTACATAAATTTACTTTTGGGACATTTTATACTTAAATAATACCCTGTACCACAGTGTGGTGTAGGGTATAAAAACGATTGGATCTAAAGAGCCAAATCGGATGAAACATATATATGGGAGCTATAGCTAAATCTTAACCGATTTTCTTCAAATTCGGTAGTGTTGGTTCATGGATCAAGAAACTCTACCATTCTAAATTTCAAAACGATTGGATGTAAAATACAGCTTCTATAGGACTAAAGGGCCAAATCGGACGAAACATATATATGGGAGCTATAGCTAAATCTGAACCGATTTCAACCAAATTCAATAGCGATCTTAACAGCTGCGAAATACTCTAAACTCTCTAAACTGCAAAATTTCAGAACGATCGGAGTGAAATTGCGACCTGTAGTCGACGAACAACTTTACATGGACAGACGGACGGACGGACAGACATGCTTAAATCGACTTTAAGGTGGGTCTAGCTGTGTTATTTTCAGGTGTTACAAACATATGTACCACAGTGTGGTGTAGGGTATAAATAGTACAACCGTACTTAAATTTTTTTCGGCTTAAATAAGAATTTTTTTGCTTGAATTTAGTACTAGCATTTTCTTTCTGTGTAGGTTCTATAAAAGCAGTACACTGAACATTTTAAGTATTTGTATGGACTGGAATGAAATTTGTAAGCCTTTAACTGTTTGTGCCAAATGGTCAATTTGTATGGGATGTACTAAAAGGGGCGTGGTAACTTGGACCATTTTTCTCATTATGATAGCGACCAAGAAACGAATACTATTTGGGGAATTGTGTAAGATTCTGATAAGTAGTATAGAAGTAATTAAATAATCAATATTACATTAAGTTTTAAACTTAATGTTATTAAGTGAAATTACATTACGTTATTAAGTGAAATTACGATGTATTCGCACAGTTGCTAAAAGCTAGCTTGTGCATATTATAGTTGGGCCTTTACACTTTTGGCCAGCAACTGATAAATACCCTCGTTCACACTAGTGGGGGTATAAGAACATGATTTTGTTGAAATTCTCATACTTCTACCAAAAGGGCTATCATTTCTACATTTATCCATCGATTTTTTCATACAGGCATTGGTCTTTTCCTTAGGATGCTAGCTTTCAAAAATTGTGTCAAACAATTTGTTTGCATTTTTACCTATTTTTTATGGGTTTTCCGAGTCAGCAAAAAACGATTTTTTGAAGAAAAAAAAAAACAATTATTTCTAATTGTTTTAACGACCGTTACTAAACTGAATTTTTAGCCCTCATAATTTCATTAAATTTAAAGGATATCCCGCCTTTACTGAGCTTATACTTCAAAAAATATGGTCAAAATATTTTCGTGATTAGGACGCTGTATTACACCAGAAAATTTAATGCACAGCCCTTTGTCAAAAATTTGTAAACTAAGGTTATATACGTACCCATTCCACCAAAAAAGAGCTTCATCGCTGAACAATATTTTGTATGTACAATTTTGACGAACAGAACCAATATTTTTTAATATACAGTTGCTGCGTGTCTTTCCATGATAAAATGGCAAACCAAGCTAAACAAAAACAACTATCAGCTGTTAAATTGTTTGTCAAATAAGCAGTGTTGCCAACCCAAAATTGTGAACCTCTAAAAACACCCTTTATATGTATATAATATCTTACAGAATAACTAAATTAAAACTCATTCACAGACACACCATTTTAAATATTATACCCATTTTGCAGTAAGAACTTCAACGTTTTTTCTTTAGATATCGCTCTTAGAAATATGTATGTACTATTTTTATTTTATTTAGTATTTATTTACATGATGCTTCATCGACAGATCTCAAAACATTTGCCTTTCAAGAGTTCTGAGAAAATTATTTTATTTTTATATTTTTCTTTACAATTTTCTTTTAAATACACAAACATGTTTAGTTTTATCGATGGCCGTTACGACAACGACAATAACGATGTTAATGTTGATAAGAGTGTCCTTATGTGGAGCTGTCCTTTTCTGTTTGTATACGAGTATGTCGTTTTATGTACAATGTTCGTTCCCAATGGTTATGCTAATTATGTCCTTATGATACACTTCTTACGTGACTACGATAAATCTAATCTGATGCTATAACAACAACGTAATTTAGTTACAATATTTATGCTAAATGCTAAATAAGTTTAAAGTGCGTTCATTCATTTACAGTTGGAAATCCTTTCGTTCGCTTGTTCGCCTTTGTTCCCTTCACGTTCTGGCAAAAGGAATTAATAGTAATATTTTTATTGTTTTTGTTTCTTTTGGTTGCAGGTATTTACATCGCAATATGTTCAATTTGTTGTCATCGTCATCGTCGCCCCTCTCCACGGTGTGAACGGAGAGGGGGCGTGAAAGGCTTTTAACAAGTTTATTATTACTGTTTGGCTATTGGTCTCTCTTTATGTCTTTGTGTTTGTATTGGTGTGTAATTTATTATAGTATTTGTATATTCTCAATAGTCATAACTCACTAGGGTATTACAAGTACACAGGGAAAAAATGTTTTCGGAATTCAAGGGAATTTGATAATGATTTCGAAACAAAGACAATTATCTTAAATGTAAGTACTCGCCGCACCAATACTTATGATACAAGGATATAAATAGAAGAATATTGTGTATTTTAAGTAATTTGCCTTCTTTAAATAATTACATTATGTTGAATAACTAAAGACATGATGAGACATAAACAAAAAAAAAATCTTAAAATTAAAGATATGCGCCAAAGACGTCCTTACTCTTTGAAATAAGTACGTTTTGTACTTAAAATTAAGGACATGTACTTAATATTAATGAAATTATCTATATTTTAAGTACAAAATGTACTTATTTTATTTATTAATGTCGTCTTTAAATTTAAGACAAAATCTTTAAATTTAATCTTTAAATTTAAGACAAAATAAAGGCTTTCCATACTACTCTAAACAATATAGAAGAAAACTTTTTTATTTAAAGGAAAATGTTCCTATAATATAAGTGTAATTCGTATTTAAACAGGAGCAAATTATAATCAAAAATAAAGCACAAGAATACATTTTCTTAATTTTATGCGAATTTTCGTCTTTAAAATAAGTTTATTTTGTAATATTAATTAAGTAAAGATATAAAGAAAATATCATCAATTTAAGTAACTTTTTGTTTGGAATAAGAATATTTTATACCTAAACATAAGGAAATAAATAAAGTAAATATTGGTTTTTAAATAAATAATAAAACAAAGACCATTCCTTAATTTTAGGTAAATGTTAATCTTTAAAACAAGCATATTCCGACTTAATCTCATATTTTAAGTAAACTCACTTCTTTATACTGAACGATTTCTTTTTTGAACATAAGACACGAGGAAATAAACTGACGGACATTTCTTTATTTTAAGTACATGTTCCTCTTTAAATTAAGTACATTCCAGTTTAAGATGTGGGAAATTAAACCGAAGAATATTTCTTAATTTCTGCAAAATAATTGAATTTAAAGAAAGATTATGCAAAGACACCGAAGAAATGTTTTTTTAATTTTAAATTATTTTCTTCCATAAAATAAGTTTTACATTCTGTTTTTAAACTTAAGACAAGAATAACTAAACCGACTAAAAATTCTTAATTTGAATTTAATGTTATTCTTTAAAATAAATATATTGTGTTTAAATTATAGATATATGCAAAAACTTATAGAAATGTCTTAATTTGAAATATAGAAATATCTTTATAGAAAAATCTTAATTTGAAATAAATGTCCATGTCATAAGTTTAATTTAACCAAATGTCATTATTTTAAAGATCCCTGTCTTTAAATCGAAATCATGGCTGTCTCATTCTATAGAAATGAGAAAATAAATTGAATAAATGTCTTAATTTTAAATTTAAAATCTTCATTAGATTCATTCTCCATGTCTTAAGTTGACGTACCAAAAATACTTATTCTAAAGATCCCTATCGTTAAATCGAAATCATTGCCTATTTCCTTAATTCGAACGAATACTTTTTTCCTCTCTGTATGGGCGGGGGGGTAGTAGTAGTACGTACGGATAGAGTAGTATGGGTAATAGTACGAGTATTAGTAGAAGTATTTAATATTTTGGCCTCTATTTACGTTTACCTATTATGTACAAGCTGAGTTTTTGTTGTTGCTGTAGCAGATGTTGTTATTGTTATTGTTGTAACCCCGTTAATTTGGTCAACAATAAATAAAGTGTTATCCTATCCAATTATCATTTCATCGCGATATCAACGTCAGCGTCATTCTCCCCGACGTCGCGTCGTTGTCATCGTCGTTGCTGCCACGCTTTATACATAAATTATCTATCATTGAAATGATGATTAACGAACGATTTATGATTACAATATTTATAATAAAAATAATAAAACTCGTTATGGTGAACATGTCTGGGTTTTGTCTGTCTGTCTGTCTTGTGGCTATGTAGAGGGATATGCATTGTATTGGATATGTTGTATATAGAGCGATTTTTTTGCTGGTCAGATTTGTATCATCATTATTTCTACTAAATGTTCGGATTCTTACAGTAGTCCGCTAAAATGTATAGAATGATTTTATTTGCCATATTTTATCTTTTTTTGAGAAAATTCCTTTATGATTTGATTATGACAAAACGAAGTTTGCAAAAGAGAGATAACTGCTATAGTTAGAGAGAAGCGGATTTAAATATATATGTCATATGTTGATTCGTATCTTCCTGGAGCTCTGATTTCTGGGTTATGTTAAAAAAATAGATTATTATTTATAACCTAATCTTCAGGAGTCATTGAATAAAGTCGTTGTACAACAGAATTTTATATATCTGTTATTTGATATACGTTCTTATATCCGCGAACTGGTCTTTTTTCCACTGCAACAGCAAGTGATTTTTTACAGATTTTAGGGGAAATGGAATTTACATCATTTAAATACAAAATGTATCTTATGGCTCCTGCATTTAATGCAATACCTTATTTACCCCTATTTTAATAACATTTTTATTTTCTTTATTTTCAGACGAGCGCAGAAAAATATACTCTGTTCATTTTAAATTATGTTCAATATGCAAGGTAATTAATTAAATATAAATTCTAAATTTACGAGTAATGCCTATTTCTTGGAAATTCATAATTCCACGAAATTCGCAATCCCTACTTATTAGCCGATAATTGATTTCAGGAATGCGTACAATTATAAATTATGTCCAACAATAATAGAACATTTTAAATTTAAGCATTTTTACCAACTCATACACTTACAAATATAGCATTCATCCACTTTCGCTTGTAATTTCTTGGAAATTCATAATTCCACGAAATTAGCAATCCCTACTTATTAGCCGATAATGGATTTCAGGAATGCGTATAATTATATACATTTCAATATACATTTCTGTCCAACAATAATAGAAATAACCAGTAAGGAAAGGCTAAAGTCGGGCGGTGCCGACTATATAATACCCTACACCACTCTCGTAATATTGAATAACTCTGATATATAAATTTTGTAATTCATGTATAAATTGTTTACATAAATTTAATTTTGGGACATTTTATACTTAAATAATACCCTGTACCACAGTGTGGTGTTAGGTATAACAACGATTAGATCTAAAGAGCCAAATCGGATGAAACATATATATGGGAGCTATAGCTAATAACCGATTTTCTTCAAATTCTTGGTTCATGGATCAAGAAACTCTTCCATTCTAAATTTCAAAACGATCGGATGTAAAATACAGCTTCTATAGGACTAAAGGGCCAAATCGGACGAAACATATATATGGAAGCTATAGCTAAATCTTAACCGATTTTCTTCAAATTCGGCAATGTTGGTTCATGGATCAAGAAACTCTACCATTCTAAATTTCAAAACGATCGGATGTAAAATACAGCTTCTATAGGACTAAAGGGCCAAATCGGACGAAACATATATATGGGAGCTATAGCTAAATCTGCACCGATTTTCTTCAAATTCGGCAATGTTGGTCCATGGATCAAGAAACTCTACCATTCTAAATTTCAAAACGATTGGATGTAAAATACAGCTTCTATAGGACTAAAGGGCCAAATCGGACGAAACATATATATGGGAGATATATCTAAATCTAAACCGATTTTCTTCAAGTTCGGCAATGTTTGTTCATGGATCAAGAAACTCTACCATTCTAAATTTCAAAACGATCGGATGTAAAATACAGCTTCTATAGGACTAAAGGGCCAAATCGGACGAAACATATATATGGGAGCTATAGCTAAATCTTAACCGATTTTCTTCAAATTTGGCAATGTTGGTTCATGGATCAAGAAACTCTACCATTCTAAATTTCAAAACGATGGGATGTAAAATACAACTTCTATAGAACTAAAGGACCAAATCGGACGAAAGATATATATGGGAGCTATATCTAAATCTGCACCGATTTTCTTCAAATTCGGCAATGTTGGTCCATGGATCAAGAAACTCTACCATTCTAAATTTCAAAACGATCGGATGTAAAATACAGCTTCTATAGGACTAAAGGGCCAAATCGGACGAAACATATATATGGGAGCTATAGCTAAATCTTAACCGATTTTCTTCAAATTCGGCAATGTTGGTTCATGTATCAAGAAACTCTACCATTCTAAATTTCAAAACGATCGGATGTAAAATACAGCTTCTATAGTACTAAAGGACCAAATCGGACGAAAGATATATATGGGAGCTATATCTAAATCTGAACCGATTTTCTTCAAGTTCGGCAATGTTGGTTCATGGATCAAGAAACTCTACCATTCTAAATTTCAAAACGATCGGATGTAAAATACAGCTTCTATAGGACTAAAGGGCCAAATCGGACGAAACATATATATGGGAGCTATAGCTAAATCTTAACCGATTTTCTTCAAATTCAGCAATGTTGGTTCATGGATCAAGAAACTCTACCATTCTAAATTTCAAAACGATCGGATGTAAAATACAGCTTCTATAGGACTAAAGGGCCAAATCGGACGAAAGATATATATGGGAGCTATATCTAAATCTGAACCGATTTCAACCAAATTCAATAGCGATCTTAACAGCCGCGAAATACTCTAAACTGCAAAATTTCAGAACGATCGGAGTGAAATTGCGACCTGTAGTCGACGAACAACTTTACATGGACGGACGGACGGACGGACGGACATCGTTAAATCGACTCAGCTAGTGATTCTGAGTCGATCGGTATACTTTAAGGTGGGTCTAGCTGTGTTATTTTAAGGTGTTACAAACATCTGCCGTGAAACAAACTTATAATACCCTGTACCACAGTGTGGTGTAGGGTATAATAAAACCCTAATTATTTTCGTGAACATTTTATATATATTGCATTCATCTACTAATATAATGACTTGTAAGGTTCAGGGTATTATGACTTTCTGCATTTGTGTGTAACACCCAAAAAGAGAAGATAGATCCATAGTTTTTTATACCGATCGGCATAAAATCAATTTTTGAGTTGATTTAGGCATGCTGTCTGTTTGACAAATATTCTTGTGAGAAAAGTTCAGGTCGCAAATATTAAACGATCTTCAGGACAATCGACTAGGGGACGATCATTATTGAAAATGGAGCCCATTGGTCCATGTTTTTAAATATTCTCCATATAAGTGTCCTTTCCGATAAGACATCTTGACGATCTAGAGGACATATTTTTCAACTGATGTCTATGAAGTTAAAGCGTTTAAACTTCACTAGCTCTAACCCGGTACGCTTAGCAGGCCCATGCTTTACATATTTTATGTTTATAGTTATAACTTTTTTTTCAAAATCACATTATTTTACACTGAAAACAAAAGTGTACTGGGATTATTCTATCTCTTATGATTTTGGCTTTGATTTGGCGCCAATTTACATTAAATAAAATAGTACGTCTTGTTCTATAATTAAGCACCATAATTAAATCTATTACATGTTGTCTTTAAATAGGTTCGTGATGTACTTAAATAAAGTACTTGTTGTATTAAAATCAGGTTATTATGAAAATATGAACGGTTAATTTATCTGGTCTAGGAAAAAGAAACCAAGTTTTCATCCGATAAATATGAAATTTGGAAAATTTTGAACGAAAATCCAAAAATGAAAATTGCGAGTTTTAAGGTATTCAGTCTTCTTACTATATCTGCTCTTATTCTGCTCTAACAATGATATAATATTAATCGTTCGATGCAAATTATCGTTATCCATGAAACTTTTACAAACTCTTTATAGGATCCAACACATATGCATACAGCTTACGTTTTTAAAATGGATTTCGACAGATTCCACAGATAGAAATCTGAAATTTTGTATATCCAGGATCTTTGTATGGCTACGATCCAAACGATCAAAAAATGTTTGAAACAAAGTCGTTTGTCTAGAATTTTATGTACGAAAATAGGATTCTTTCCAAGGCAATATAGTTTTAAATTCAATGATACGAAGATGGATCACACATCGAAGGAGTGATCTAAGACCCTAAGCATGTTCGGCGGATATTCGTTTTGTGTCATTTTAAGTCGAATGAGAAATGTCCGTCCGTCTGTCTGCTGGCTGGTGCGCACTATAACTCTCGAAAGGAGTAACCGATTGACTTCAAGTTTGGTATACGGTAATATTTTTTTCTATCTCGGGCTGAGTTCGAAGATGGGCCATATTGGTCCATTTCTTCTGGTACCTCCCACTCAAATGCTTAAAATTTAGTGGACTATTGATTTTTTAATAACATCTATACTACTTATTAGAATCTTCTGAAATTCCACACATAGTATTATCTTATTATTCGCTATCACCTTGAGAAAAATGGGGGAAGTTGCCACGCCCCTTTTGGTACCTCCCACAAAAATGGACCATTTTGAATCAAAATTGGACAGCTTATAACTTTATACAAGTGCATAAAAATACTTGAAATTTTGTGCAATATAATGTTTTTGTAGCGCCTATAGTCCGGTAAAAAACGGACATTATTGTACAGCCCCTTTTGACACCTCTCACACAAATGGACCGTTTTATACCAAAAATTAACGGCTTATTACTTTAATACCAGTCCATACATATACTTGAAATTTTGTACAGTGTAATGTTGTTATAGTGCCTACAGCCCGTGAAATGTTGGCGTTATCACCACGCCCCTTTTTGTACGTGACACACAAAATGACCAAATCATACCAAAATTGAATAGCTCGTAACGTTAATATACCAGTGCACATAAACGCTCATAGTTCGGCACAGTGCAATATATTTAAATAATTACCGGAATACCGGAAAATAAATGTATTTGTTAAACCCCTTCGGGTACCTCCCACACAAATTGACGGATTAATTACGGTAATATTATATATTACATTACTCACAAAGTGAGGGTATTCCTTAGTCGGTTTACCCGATTAAAACCTTCTTACTTGTTATAAAACCAAATACGAAAACCCCTTTTATACCCTACACAACACTGTGGTAATCGTGATTATCGTAAGTATTTGTTTGTAACACCCAAAAGGAGAAGAGATAGACCCTGAGTCGATTTAACCATGTCTGTCCGTCCGTCCATCTGTAGATGTATCAAACTGCGTATTTTTGTTATGATTGTGAATAAATTTAGCACATTCCTCTTCTTTGGCCCAAGGACGGTCCATATTGAAATTGGTCAAAATCGGTTCAGATTTGCATATACTGATAATTTTTCGAATTTCTGGTTTTATTGCAAAGCTACAACTTTGTCATTTAATAATGGAACACAATATCATTCATATAACTACCACGACTCGCTCGGCAGTACCTCATCCGAGTATCTTCAATGGTAACTTCGATTTCATGTTTCAACGCCTCAATTGTCTCTGGATGCTTTGCGAAACATTTATCCCTATGGGCTTCGCACAAAAAATAATCCAAAGGGCTCGAATTACAAGTCAGTAATCGGCAGTTCAAATTTAAAATTGTAAACGGTCCACCTTTTAGCTCCCATATATATATATGTAACTCCGATATGACATATATGCTTAGTATAAGCAACATTTTTTAACCGATCTGAATAAAAATTGATACAAGAAGTCTCTTGATATACGAGTATAGGACGATGACAATTTTTAGAGTGAATTTTAGTCTGGAGCCATCACAGTGGCGAAATTACCCATACTTATTGTCGGATTTGCTTAAACTATACATAATTTCCTGGACAAAGTGGAGCTTACGAATCTAATTTAAAGAAATATGGACACAATAATGCAACTTCCCAAATTATTATAAAAATTCCAAAAATTGGGAATTTTCAGTTTTTTTCGCTATATCTGTCGTACTAGACGCCGACATAAAATTGTTTACCAGTGTAACTTATAATTACACGACAAATAGACGGTTTAAAAAAATTTCGGTTTAGATTTTTTTTCCATTTTTATCCCCTCACCTTAGAGAGGAGGGTATATATCATTTGCCACGAACCAAAAGTGTACACATCGAAGGAGTGACCTAAGACCCTTAGTATGTTCGGCGGATATCTATTTTGGGTCATTTTAAGTTGAATGAGCAATGTCCGTCCGTCCGTCCGTCTGTTTGTCTGCTGGCTGGTGCGCACGATAACTCTCTGAAGGAGTAACCGATTGACTTCAAATTTGGTATGTGTTAATAGTTTCCTCTATCACCGGCTAAGTGCGAAGATGTGCCATATTGGTCCACTCTTTCTAGTACCTCTCCCACAAATGGTTAACATTTAGTGAAATATTGATGATTTAATAACTTCTATACTACTTATTTGAAACCTCTGAAATTCTACACATACTATTAGTTTATTAGTCACTATTACCTCGAGAAAAATGGGCGAAGTGTCCATGGGAGTAGTTTTTTCTATAAATCGTTCAGAAGTTATCGATATCGTGAAAGAACAAAATAAAGGAGACATCTCAGGAAGCATTTCTTCTAAAACACCCGCCACCCCCCTGATCGCCCTACTCGAGACAATCTCCCAATCTGTTGCCAGTTTAAGAAATGACAGATTTAAGTGCCTTTTTTTGAAATTCCATCACTGTTCAATGGTCCGTAGCTTCGTCGAAAACGATGTGGACAGGGACGATATGTGGTTCCAGCAGGCTGTCGTTACGTTCCACACAATGCACATTCTGCATTAACGATTGAACGCATGATTATGCCTCGCATGACATGAATTGCGAATCGAACTGCGATTTGATCCAGGTGGACTTTTACTAGTGCGGTTATCTGAAATCACAGATGATACCCCCAAGGTCAGGCATCATAACCAGGCCATCGCTCAAATTTAGCCAGATCTATGCAGTAGAGTCATTGAAAATTTTACATCTTTAACTTTGTCATCGTACATTGTGTACTACACGTTAGGCCATATTTGAAGATCAACTCGCCTTTACAGGAAAGTTTTAAGTTGAATTTCAAATATAACAATTTCAACTTTTACATTTAAAATTTTTGTTACCACTAAAATGATTGGAATAAAATCATTCGTAATTTAAAAGCGGAATACTGTCCTGAATCCTGTCTACTCTAAACGGGGATGGGTCCTGAGTATGTATGTATGTAAGTACGGTTTCTGTTCGCGTGTGGATATGTAGAGGGGTATTGTGGGGTGATATGTATGTTATTATTGTCAATTTCAAGATTTAAACGAAGCGGAAATAATTTATAACCATTTGCTATTTAATCCTTAGAGACGTTATGGTGTCATAACACTTTGTGGTGTCGTCGTTTATGAGTGATGGGACAATGGTCGTTCTGATGATGATGATGATGATAATAATTATAATGATGAGTCATTCATTGTTACATTTCCCTTTTCACAAAAAAGGTGTGAATTGAACTATCGTCAAGTGTGTGTTGGCTTATATGTATGTATATGTGTCTATGTTTGATTTTGATGACCGGAAATTGTTGTCCATAGCATCACAGCACTTTTACGCTGGCCATCTTAAGAATAACACCACTAAAGCACTGCCACCGAAGATTAATAGTTGCATTGGTCTAGCAGTGAAAGCTGAAAAGTTATTGAAATCATATAAAAATAGGGTTTTTTGAAGGATTTGCATTTTGGGTTAATTATGTGCTATGGCAGTAGTTATAATGTATGTATTACACAGTACAGCATTTTTCAGCTCACTGACTTGGGACTCAATTCTGAGAATTAGACGTGAAAGTAGGCCCAAAAATAAGAAATTCTGCATCATTCGTTTAGTAGTTGGCTCGATTAATAATTTAATGGCCATACGAATTTTGTATGCTCAAGGTTGATTTTTAGCAGTTTTTCTATATTTTAACATGGTTATATATCGGTATACCGTACGGAATATGTCTTTTGTGTCTGAAGCAAAGTTGTAGATATTAAATAGGAGATTTTTAAGATTTTTAAGGCATTGGATGTACTTTTTTCGGGTAGATTTGTTCTGCATTTTTTCTCCTATTCAATATCTACGATGTACCGAGAAAAAAATATGGAAAAAGGGGAAAAGTCCAACTTGAGCAAAAAAATCGTATGACCATTAAGTTACTAATTGAGCCAACTTGACTAAACGAATGATGCAGAAGTTCTTTTTGGGGCTACTTTCACGTCCAATTCTCAGAATTGAGTCCCAAAATCATGTGTTGTACTGTGTTATGGTACAGTAGTAGTTACCTGAGGCATCCTCCAGATGATTGGGTGGATGTTCGGTATAGAACATACTTTTCCCTATCGCCAGTGAACCTTTTCGTTCCACCGAACTGCTGGCAGAGCCAAAACTTTGCAGATTATTGCCGGCTATTGACGGCACTAAGGCTGTGGCTCCCTGTGACGCCGGCGATGAGGACACACTCGTCCCTAATAATTCATTCTTTAACGAATGCACATCGGTTTGTAATGATTTCAGCGAATCATTTCGCACTGGGATTATATTATCTGAAAGGATAACAAAAATATTGTTTATATTTAATATTTCATGTATTAACACTTCTGGATTAAATAGAAAAATAAAAAGATTTCGATTTTTTCTTAAATCTTATCGAATATATAGATTATTTCCAATAACAGGATTTCTACTTACTTTCTCGTGTATCTATCGTAGAATGTGTCACCTGCTTGGAAGGTGTTGATGGTAGAGGTATTTCTGTAAAGAGAAGATATTTCGATTGCGTCAATCAACGAAATTTTATTATAAATAGTTATTTTTACAAAAAAATATATTAGTTATTTTTATAACCTTCACTATAGGATGGTATACTAACTTTGTCATTCTGTTTGCAACACCTTAAAATGTTGATATTAAATTTGATACTATAAAGTGTATACGAGTATTAATTCTAAGACGTTTTAGCCGTGTCCGTCTATGAAATCACACTACCGTTCCTTTAAAATACAGCTAGGTTGGTCAAATTTGTTAAAAATACTTGTTATATGTATATATATGCGTCTAAGTTTTGAGGTCGCTCTCAAACATGTTATTTATATCTAGCTAATTGTGTTTTATATCTAGCTAATTGCTGTACACAGAAAATTGACCATATCAGTACATGTTTCAAGATAGATCTCCTACAGAGGTCGCTCTTAAATCTATGTGGGATTTCATACCAAGTTAGTCAATTTTTAAAACCGATGTCTTCTGATCGGGATGAAATTTGCATCAAGTTTAGTCCTATTGAATGGTAGTTATGACACAAAATTTCATCGAGAACGGTTGAGGACTGTCCGAGTTGGAGGGTGTTGAATTTTGACATTTTTGTCAAACGGCCCTGTTTTCCCACCCATGCAACTAACTAATTACCTATTGTATTTAGAAAATGATTCCCAAAGTGTTTTCGAAAGCCTTTTCTTCTTCAGTTCTTAAAAAAAAAAAAAACAAACAAAAAATCGCAAATTGGACTTCATCATCTTTGGGGTTATTTGAAAGAAAAGGTGTACGTCGATAAGCCAGCAACAATTCAAAATCTAAAGGATGAGATAATTCGGCACATTAACGGCATAGAACCTCAATTATGCCTCAGCGTCATCGAAAATTTGGACCATCGGATGGAGGTGTGCCGCCGAGGTCGCGGCGGCCTTATGGCCTATATTTTGCTCCATACATAATTGAACCATACCAATATTATCATAATAAAAAGACAATAAATGACAATAATTTCCTAAGTAATTTGTGTTTTATTCAAAATCAACATCGGCCATTAAAATTTAACCGCCCTTTACTAGAACAATTTATATTTGCGAACTACTTTTATGTGTTAAAATACAAATAAAATTATTGTTTAGGAATTTCTCCAAATATTCTTGTAATCAAAGCACAGGTCGCACTTATGGTCCGATCTCGACGAAACTTTACACATATCTTTTTTTGGCCCAAGGACGATCCCTATGGAATTTGGTTAAAATCGGTTCAGATTTAGATATAGCCCCCATATACATGTTACCCCAATTTGACATGTAAGCGCTGTAAAAACTTTATTTTATATCCAATCAGTATGACATTCGGCAGAAAGAGGTTTCTTATTATATGAATGAACACTGTTACATTTGGAAGAAATCGGTTCAGATGTAGATATAGCCCCCATATATACGTTACCCCCGATTTGACATGTAAGCGCTGTAAAAATGTTATTTTATATCCGATCAGTGCGAAATTCGGCAATGAGAGGTTTCTTAATACATGAAGGAATACTGCTAAATTCGGAGCAAATCGGTTCAGATTTAGATATAGCCCCCATATATATGTTACCCCCGATTTCACATGTAAGCGCAGTAAAAACTGTATTTTATATCCGATCAGTATGAAATTCGTCAGAAAGAGATTTCCTATTATATGAATGAGCACTTTTAAATTTGGAAGTAATCGGTTCAGATTAAGATATAGCCCCCATATATACGTTACCCCCGATTCGACAAGTGAGCGCTGTAAAAATGTTGTTTTATATCCGATCAGTGCGAAAGTCGGCAAAAAGAGGTTTCTTTCTACATGAAGGAATACTGCCAAATTCGGAGAAACTCGGTTTAGATTTAGATATAACACCCATATATATGTTACCCCCGATTTGACCTGTAAGCGGAGGTCGGAGAAAATCGGTTCAGATTTAGATATAGCTCCCATATATATGTTACCCCCGATTTGACATATAAGCGCTGTAGAGACTGTATTTTATATGATCATTAAATATTTAAAATATTCCAGAAATATGTTTCTCAAGTTAGGACCGAATATTGCTTAATTTAGCAATTATCGTTTCAGAATTAGATAATATGTTTCTACCCATTTACCAATTATTCCAAATTATTATGGCAATGACCCTTATCGCATTGTTAGGGAAGTGTAGGGTATTATATAGTCGGCCCCGCCCGACATTCTGCCTTTCCTTACTGGTTTTTATTTAAAAACGATTTTTCAAACTTTGCTGAATTTTTCGAAATTTAGATTTAATTTTTCCTTAATTTCGAACGATACCTAAACAAGTAAGAAAGTTTCAGTCGGGTAAACCGACTAAGGTATACCCTCACTTTGTGAGTAATGTAATATGGAATATTAAACGTATTATTCTGTAAATTTTTGTGGAAGTTACCAGAAGGTTTTTAACAAATGCACCTATTTTTCGCTGAATACTAGATACTTTAAATACATTGCACAGCGCCGAATTATAAGCGTTTATTTGCACTGGTATATTAACGTTATGAGATATTACATTTTGGTATGATTTGACCATTTTGTGTGGGAGGTACAAAAAGGGGCGTGGTGATAACGGCCATATTTTACAAGGCTCTAGGCACTTCAATAGCGTTACACTGTGCAAAATGTTGTTGCATTTTCGTGCATTGGTACTCATGTTGTGAGCTCTTAACTTTTTGTGCAAAATGGCACCTTTGTGTGGGAGGTACAAAAAGGGGTGTGACAATAGCGTAAATTTTTTCACTGGGCTATAGACCTTATAAAAGCATTACACTGCACAAAATTTGAAGTATTTTTATACGCTGGTATTAATGTTATAAGTTGTTAACTTTTGGTACAAAATGGTCGATTTGTGTGGGAGGTACCAAAATGGGCGTGAATATAGCACCCATTTTTCACTGGACTGTGGGCATTACACTGTACACAATTTCAATTATTTGTATGCACTGGTATTAAAATTATAAGCTGGTAACTTTTGCTGCAAAATGGTCCATTTGTGTGGGAGGTACCAAAAGGAGCGTGGCAATAATGCCCATTTTTCACTGTATTGTAGGTACTATTAAACCATTACACTGTAACATTTCAAGTCTTCGTATGTACTTGAATAAAGTTATAAGCTATTAACTTTTGGTTCAAAATTGTCCATTTGTGTGGGAGGTTCCAAAAGGGGCGTGGCAACTTCGCCCATTTTTCTCGAGGTAATAGTGACTAATAAACTAATATTATGTGTAGCAGTTTAGAGGATTCAAATAAGTAGTATAGAAGTTATTAAATAATCAATATTTCACTGAATTTTAACCCTTTGTGGGGGAGGTACTAGAAGGAGTGGACCAATATTGCCCATCTTCGAACTTAGCTGGAGATAGAAGAAAATATTACCACATACCAAATTTGAAGTCAATCGGTTACTCCTTTCGAGAGTAACAGACAGACAAACGGACGGACATTGATCATTCGACTTAAAATTACCCAAAACGGATATCCGCCGAACATACTTAGGGTCTTAGGTCACTCCTTCGATGAGTTACACTTTTGGCTGGTAGCAAATGATATATACCCTCCTCTCTAAGGTGAGGGGATAAATATTCCAAGTTATCATTTGTTATCAATCCTTCAAGAAATTTATTGTTTTTTTACAATCATTAAACATTTCTGGAATATTAACATCGAATTGCTGAATTATAAAAAGATTAAGAATAAATATTTTTTTTTATATTTTTAAACTAGTGTAATTTGTCTATACTAGAGTAACGCCCATAGTACAAGTGATGAGAAAAACACAACAATATATATGTAAATATTTATTTAATTAAAATATATAATTTATTTACATATTTATATTTCAAGTTTTTGTAAGAAATATTAATTTGCACTACAATTTCGTTCTTATGGATATACCTCAAATATTCTCGTAGTTAGTGTCTTGGACACTTCTTCGAAAATGTTACACTTTTGGTCCTTAATTAATGATATGTAGATTATGCTTCAAATTGATTAATTTTTCACATACTTATTGTAGCACAAACACATCAATCAATTGCATTTCAAAAGTAATTGTAATATGTACTTATGTCATCATCCTTCAGTTAGTGATATCTACGATATTCCATTTTCTATAAGAAATAATTATACTGCTCAACACCATTTGACACACCTCAGACATTTTGATTGATTTTTTTGCACAGTTTTATTTTATAAAATTAAAGTAGTATCAAATTATCGGAAACCAGTCGTTTACCGCTAGAAAGTAAATATTAAACTTTACCTTGTGAAATATAAAACACGTATGTGTCAAAAAAATTCCACATTTTTAATCTCACCCAACGCCTGTTCGACGCAGTCCCCCCGTAGGGAGTAGAAAATCGCATCGTACCGTATATCGGTAACATATATAATTAAATGATGATGATATTATTACAGTTGACAATTTTTTCGTTAAAATGCCTTTAAAATAGTTTCTATACAAAAATTATACGCATCGATAATGCAAAAATCCGACAATTTCTTTTAAAATGCAATTGATTGCTATATTTGTGTTACAATAATTACGTGAACAATTAATTGGTGGTTTATCGAACAAAAAATGAACAGTTGTGGAAATAATGTGTTTGTCAATACAGCAGCGAATTGTGGTAAACACAAAATTGATTAATTGATTTAAGTAGACCACAAAATGAATATTAAATGTATGGCTTGAAGATCAAGAACTACGATTATTTACGTGTAATTTCAAACGATTTAAGAAAACAAATATTTTGGATGAAAGAGGAAAATTGTAATAAATTTGTATGTGTGTGCCTTACTCTCAATATCACAAAAACTAGTAAAATATTTAAAACAGATGAAAATTTTGCTCAGGATCAATACGAAATGGATATTTGAGAATACAGTTCTTTAGTTACAATACTAGGAATGTTGGCCTAAGAGATTAATTATATATGACATATGAGGTGCTCAGCAGTTTTTCATATCAGTTTATGTATTTTCCTCTGGTTTAGAAAGCATACAATATTTCAACATCTACCTCATTAAGATGTATACTTTTTATTCTATATAGTTGGATGAGGGTATACTTATTTTGTCACTACGTTTGTAACATCTCGAAATATTGATCAAAGTAATCATGCTACAATCTACAATAATTGCGTTAGATGACTAAAAATTTGGTATAAATACTTCTTTTAGCTGGGTAATTCCAAAGCATTTCGACCGACTCAAAAAAGGCCCCTTTAAATTTTGATACCAATGAAAAGCCCTACTACGCACAGTGTTCTGTCTTTATGTATCGATGTGACAAAAATGGAAGGAGTATTTGCAGTATTACGAAATTTGGTGCCAAGCTGTATTTGGTCATACTTAATAAAAATTTTAAACTTGGACCCAATCGGACCGCCGGTCTCGCGCGATCCCCATGCAAATTATTCCGGGACCTCAAAAATTCAACAGACTATAAAACCGAATTGGAGCATTGTATATTTATGAAATTTAACATGTCATAATATTTCATATATATCAGTTGCGGTGCAAAATTTCGACGGGATATAGCGAGTCCTTTTTGTACCTCCCACACAAAGGGTTTAAATGACTTAAAAAAAAATATATAAGGAACGCTCAAGAGCTGTATTTCGACCAAAACTTGTAAAGCATAATGGGCTTGGTATGAGTAAATGTGTGCAAAAATTTTTGAGGAATTGTTTCAAGATCCATCAACACAGCCCCCTAGAAGATCTTGTAAAATGGGAGTTTGGTCCATATATCGTGCAACCCATCAAATTAAAGGGAATGTTACGTAGATTACAAATATGGTGAGAAAAAGTTGAAGGCTCAGTAGGGAACATTTTTGTATGTCAAACGTCGGGTACGTGGAATAAAGTGTTTTTTCGTAGTATTGTACTGTATTGTTTCGTTTTAAAAGTAGTTCCCTTCGTTGACTTCTAAGAAGATGATAATATTCATCTTCGTCAAAAATGTCATCAAAAATACCGCATATATACGAGTATATCTTCGTTTAAAGAGTACTTAATATATTACTCTTAAAAATATCGGATCATTTTGTGACTAGCTTCCTCAGATAAACAACCTTAAATGTTTCCAGAAATAAAATTGTCAATATTTATATACCTACTGGCAAATTAAATTAACTGCATAATAAAATCGTATCCATGAATTATTACTTTATGTACACTACTGGCATATAATATCATTGGACGCGGATCAAATTATTATCCTTGTTGCTATTACGAACTCCTTAAATGGATTACTGTTAATTTTTTTGTCCTAAAGCAAAAGAACTTTTTCGTAATTGGAACTTTTCTATTCTATTTTTAAAGAGGATATGGCATTAATAATTTGTTGGCGAAAACAACTTTCGATCTTTACGATTTTTTTTCCGATGACATAAAAAAAAAATTTTTTTTGGATTTTTCGACGTAAAAACACCAATTTCTTAAAATTGTTCTCCATTTGTGTGGGAGGTACCAAAAGGGTCGTGCCAATAACGCCCATTTTTCTCTGGGCTCTAGGTACTATTAAACCATTACACTGTACAAAATTTCAAGCATTTATATGCTTTGTTATTAAAGTTATAAGCTGTTAACTTTTGGTGAAAATGGGTCAATTTGTGTGGGTGGTACCAAAAGGGGCGTGTCAATTATGGCCACTTTTCTCTAGACTCTAGGTGCTATAAAAGCATTGCACTGTACGAAATTTCAAGTATTTGTATGCACTGGTATTAAAGTTAAAAGCTGTTAACTTTTGGTAAAAAAGGTCCATTTGTGTGGGAGGTACCGAAAGGGGCGTCTCGAGGTCATAGTGACTAATAAACTAATACTATGTGTAGAATTTCAGGGGATTCAAATAGTATAGAAGTTGTTAAATAATCAATATTTCACTAAATATTTAACGTTTGTGGAGGAGGTACTAGAAGGAGTCGACCAATATGGCCAATCTTCGAGATAGCCGGAGATAGAAGAAAATATTACCACATACCAAATTTGAAGTTAATCGGTTACTCCTTTCGTGCGCACCAGCCAGCAGACAGGCAGACAGGCAGACAGACGGACGTTGCTTATTCGACTTAAAATGGCCCAAAACGGATATCCGCCGAACATAGACTCTAGGTGCTATAAAAGCATTGCACTGTACGAAATTTCAAGTATTTGTATGCACTGGTACTAAAGTTAAAAGCTGTTAACTTTTGGTAAAAAAGGTCCATTTGTGTGGGAGGTACCGAAAGGGGCGTCTCGAGGTCATAGTGACTAATAAACTAATACTATGTGTAGAATTTCAGGGGATTCAAATAGTATAGAAGTTGTTAAATAATCAATATTTCACTAAATATTTAACGTTTGTGGAGGAGGTACTAGAAGGAGTCGACCAATATGGCCAATCTTCGAGATAGCCGGAGATAGAAGAAAATATTACCACATACCAAATTTGAAGTTAATCGGTTACTCCTTTCGTGCGCACCAGCCAGCAGACAGGCAGACAGACGGACGTTGCTTATTCGACTTAAAATGGCCCAAAACGGATATCCGCCGAACATACTTAGAGTCTTAGGTCACTCCTTCGATGTGTTACACTTAGCCTCCTCTCTAAGGTGAGGGGATAAAAATATATATATTTTTTAAGTTTGTGCGCTTTTATTTTATGTTTTTATATTTTTTATTTAAAAGTAACTGTAGATTGATTTTAAGAATAAAATTTTAGGGATCTGCTCCAACCTATTTTTCTCATTCCAATTAAACTTGCGAACTGAATAGTGCAAATGCAGTTTTCTGCCGACTTAGCATTTTTGTATTATTAGGAATTCAATTAGCTATCATATATAAAAAATTTGGTTTAATTTCCCTAATAGACAGCTTTTATACAGCTATTTTATAACGTACATTAAAGGTGGTTTATTTTTTGGTCGATTTGCGTATACAACTATTGATTTGTTAAGATATGATGAGTACACATTTTATCATTATTTGAGCCAGTACATTATCCATTTTTTTTTACTAAAAGGTCAAACTATTACGAACTGACTATGAAAAACTGAAAATGTAACCTTGATGGACCTAAGAGATATAACAACTTTATTGTGTCAATATTATATTGACTGATTGATATTATTTTTATACATTATATTCATGTTATCAACGTGAGTATTCGGATCCAGAATCAAGGTAACTTTGGAGGTTTGTATCACAAAGAATCTGCAGAATCATTAACATGAATAACGGTCACCATAGGTCCATGCTTTATTAGAGCCTTTAAGAAAGGTAAAGCTTTTATGCTTAGACACATTCAGTAATAAAAATTTTTCTATTGGTCCACGTTTCGATAAAACTATCATATGTACAAAGATCCTCCATTATTTGCATTTTTATATCATTAATATTTATGGGTTCAAAGGCTGTAATTGGGCTGGCCATAACTTTTTTCCGTGTTACAAACAAATGCATAAACGCATAATACCCTACACCGCACAGTGCTCTGTTTTCATGTATAGATGTAACAAAAATAGAAGGAGAAATTGCAGAATTATGAAATTTGGTACCAAGCTGTATTTGATCATAGTTAAGAAAAATTTTAAATTTGCACCCAATCGGACCGCGGGTCTCGTAACACCATGCTAATTATTCCGGGCCCTCAATAATTCACCAGACTATAACACTGAATTGGAGCATTGTATATTTATGCAATTTAACATCTCATAATATTTCATATATATCACAAAAAAAAAACGGTCAAATTCTAGTCAAAAACGATCTATACTAGTGTCGTTATTGCTTCGACCACTAGATCGAATGACTTACATTACTGCATGAAAAGGAATTTGACCTTTTTTGGTGTTTGTGTTAAGGTTTGAGCTTTGGTGTGTTCTAACATATATAGTAAAAATTTATGGCCAACACTTTTGTAGAACATTTCATCCCCGCCCTCCACATTTTAAGAGGTGTTTTTTACGATTTGTTAAAATGGGGCCAAAAATTACAGTTATGTCGGGGAGATAGAGGGCTAATATGTTCCACAAAAATATTGGTCTTAATATTTTCTATAAAGTTGCTGAACATGCCCTACACCAAATAAAATATTTTTGTTACATAATAGTGAAATACTAAAATTTTTGAGGTACAATGTGGTTTTTGAGCTATTTAGGGTGCCTATGTAGACACGTTCAGATTGTATTAATATGTTCACAAAAGTTGTTCAGATTTACGTTGGCTACAATTTTGCCAAACATTGTTAGTGAAAAATTAAGAGAAGTGAAAGATATGCTGAAAAAAGTGAAAAAAATATTTTTTCCTTCACTTTTTCAAAAAAAGTAACGGAAACAATTTTTTTTCACATAAAATTTTAAGAAACTTTGTTCAGCTTATTCTTAGCTACATTATTGCCAAATAACTACGGTATCACCAAGTCTGAATTAGTTGTTGGACAAAAGCTGATGACACGTTCTTCGAGGGGCCCCACTGATTTTCAGAAATTTTTGACTCACCAGTTTCGCTAAACCGAGAATAGGGTTATACTACCCTTTGGTGAAGAATCGAACCTATACTGTCAAGTCCGTGTATTGTGTTCACTGTTGCACAATGTAATTACTCTAGTATTAATTTGATATTAATGTTTATTAAACTTTCTACTAATATAAACACATTTACTTGTGGAACTTACCATAGACACGTATTGATCCTTCCGTTTCCCCCAGGGAATTTTTCGATATGCAGCGATAGTTTCCAAAGTCACCATACTGCAGATTTCTAATTGTCAGCTTCATGTGAGCTCTAGTAAATGGAAATAAAGAAAAGGAAAAATAAGCGGTGCAAAATTAAACGACAATTCACTTAAGGACCGACTAATGCGACAAAAACTTATGTTCTGAATTGCATTCAAAGGAACTTAAGTACTAAACACTCACGCACACTCACACACACACACACACATAGAACACTCATCTAAGTACTTAAGTGTGTGTGTTGCAACACATTTTGTAATTAATTTACAACACTCTTTATGTAGATGTGTGTAAATGAAAACCTCTAATTGTTATATGGTGTGAGTAAAAGTAATGTGTCGGTGTTGGTACGAGTATTGGTGTTGATGTGATATTCACATTCGCACTAACTTTGAAGTAATTTCGTAGTTGAGTGTTTTTGTTGAATGCCAATTAAATTAAATTAATATTCATTTAAAACTTTAAAAATATCTCTGAATTGTGAAATGACAGTGTCTGTGTATGCGTGTGTGTGTATGTGTGTGGTGTGGTGTGGGAGAAACAACGTAATATAGGGTGGATGTCAAACTTGTGCAAGTATTTAGAACACTGTAGGCATTTCTACGAAGAAAGAGGGGTACGTGGGCGGAGGAGGATGACGTCTCCTCTTGAAATGTTTGAAATATTCAACATTCTTCTTCTAGTTTTGGTCTGTTTTTATTCCAAACTCCTTGTGGAAGGAAATAAAACTTTTAAAAGTCTCTTAAGACATCTTAGAGTTGTTTTCCAGAGTCGTTGTTCAAGAGAATGGCGCATGAAATGCCAGTGTTTTGTCTTTGTCAATGTGTGAGTCTGTGTGTTCGTTGTGAGTGTCAGTGTCGGTGTCGGTGTGTCGAGTATATCAAACTTTCCAAGGAATATGATTAGTTTGTATACACATACACACAAGCATAGACTGACTGTCTTTGCACATATGATGTCAAAGTTTTCAATTCATATACTGAAGTTGGTTGTTTTTGGTGTTGTTATTTTAATATTCACATGTAGCATTCTCACTTAAAACTAAAATTCCAAGACAGCCACAGGTCATTGAGTTCCAACGCCATAGAATTTTTAGGTCTACCTTATATACGGATACCATATGAAATTCTTAGAAAAAAAATTGCCGAACAAAGTGTACCTCTAATCTAAATATTGGTTTAAGAATTTTCAAAACCAAAAGCTTTGCTGGGCAATACGAAAAATAGTAAAATTTTAGATCAGAAGACCTTTGAGAACATTAGATATGGGCCATCCCCAACCAAAAAAGTTAGGTTTGTCACCTCCAAGATTTGAAGATTATTCAAAGGCAATTTCAGAACAATTTTTTTGTGCACCTTACACTGATAGAAAAAGCTTCGTCATTCGTCAAAAATCAGCTAACGTACGGATAATCCTATCTACGAATTTGTTCGTCGCCATGACGAATCTCTGTTTAAGTATACTAGAACAAGAACTATTTAGTGGAATAAAAAAAACCCCACAGGGTGATTACATATCATCCCTATGACGAATCGTGCTCATAAATAAAAAAAATTACATATTTTCCTCCTCTCTAAGGCGAGGGGATAAATATGGGGATTTATTTGATCAATAAGTGTATATATAACATATAGAAAAAGGGTAACGCATCAAAGGAGTGGCCTAAGACCCTAAGTTTATGCGGAGGAAATCCGTTTTAGAACACATTAAGTCATTTTACTTATGTCCGTCCATCCGTAAGCCTGACTGGAGCGAACGATAACCCTCGAAACTATAGTTTCCAGAGATTAAATAGAGATTCGTCAGGGCGACGAACAAATTCATCAATAGGATTATCCGTACGTTAGCTGACTTTTGACGAATGACGAAGCTTTTTCTATCAGTGTACAAACCGCCCTTCAAAATTTCTTTACCCTGTGTTGCTATTTAAAGTCAGATCGAAGTAACGCGATGTTTATCGTGGTTCAAGTATTGGCAAGGGCTATATTTCGTCCACACGTCATTTCAGACCCGGAGGTCAAATTCGATTAGTCACCTCTGTTTTCTCGTTTTTAATCCCCCTAATTGGTACTAATCTAGAAAGATATAAAACCTGTTTTAACAAATACACCTATTTTTCGCTAAATAGTAGATTCTTAAAATATATTGCGCTGTACCCTAAGCGTTTATGTGCACTGGTATATTAAAGATATTATTTATTCAATTTTGGTATAATTTGTGTGGGAGGTACAAAGAGGAGCGTGTTGATAACGCCCATTTTTCATAGGGCTAGAAGTACTTTAAAAATATTACACTGTGCACAATTTTGTTTTATTTTCTTACATTGGTATTCACGCTATAAACTCTTAAATTTTTGTATAAAATTGTGCATTTGTGTGGGAGGTACCAAAAGGGGCGTGGCAATAACCCTCGTTTTCAGTGGACTGTAGGCACTATAAAAGCATTACACTGCACAAAATTTCAAGTATTTTTATGCACTGGTACTAAAGTTATAAGCTGTTAACTTTTGGTGCAAAATGGTCAATTTGTGTGGGAGGTACCAAAAAGGGCGCGCCAACTTTGCCAATTTTTCTCGAGGTGATAGTGACTTATAAACTAATATTATATGTAGATTTTTTTATGATTCGAATAAGTAGTATAGAAGTTATTAAAGAATCAATATTTCACTAAAAGTTAACCCTTTGTGGGGGAGGTACTAGAAGGAGTGGACCAATATAGCACATCTCCGAACTCATCCGGAGATAGATACAAATGTTACCACATACCAAATTGGAAGTAAATCGGTTACTTCTTTCGAGAGTTATAGTGCGCACCAGCCAGCAGACAGACAGACGGACGGACGGACATTTCTCATTCGACATAAAATTACCCAAAACGAATATCCGCCAAACATACTTAGGGTTTTAGATCACTCCTTCGATGTGTTACACTTTTCGGCCGTAGCAAATGATACATACCCTCGTATCACTAAAGTGAGGGCATAAAAATAATTTGTTCCATTTTTTTGAAAGCTACCATCCTTACGAAGAAAACAATGCATATTTACAAAAAGGATAAATGTATAAACGTATAATTTTTCATATTTTTGATTTTGGCAATTTTGTTTGGGAGGTACTTAAAGGCCCGTGGCAATAACGAAAATTTTTTGATATACTTTGGGTACTATAAAAACATTACACTGCACACAATTCCCAGTGTATATATATGCACGAATCGAAGTTATAAGCCGTTAACTTCTTGTGCAACGGCATTACACTCCACAATATTTTAAGTATTTGTATAGACTGGAATAAAAGATATAAGCAGTTAACTATTTGTGCAAAATGATCCATTTTTATGGTCCATGTTTGACCTTCGCCTGTGATAGAACAAATATTGACACATATTGACACATAAGTCAATCGGTTAATCCAGTCGAATGTTATCGTGTGCACCAACCAGACAAGCTGACGGACATTGCTCAAATGTCTTAAAATGGCTCAAAACGGGTTTCCTTTAAATATTCTTGGGGTCTCTTAGGTCACTCCATCGATGTATTACTCCTTGGAACTTAACAGCTTATAACATTAATACCAGTGCATACAAATCATTGAAATTTTGCACAGGGTAATGCTTTTATAGCGCCTACAGTTCAGTGAAAAATGGGCGTTATTGCCAAGCCCATTTTAGGTTTTAGTTTTAAGCGCGAATAACTTTCATCTTTTTCGTCCGAATCATAAAAGGCATTTTGCACCTAACAGTTATCTTGTATATTTACCGAGATATCTGCATTTGAAAACTGAATTTTTAATTCTTTCCGAGATCCTGTGCTAGTATTTCGTAAATATCGAAGCAGAATATGCACCGATTTTATCCGCTTAAACACGTCTACATTGTACATAAAAGTTCCTATATGCTGAAAAAGTTGGTGCGATATACCCAATAGGATAAAAGTAATTGTCATTTTAAGTAATATTATATTTAAAATCTATTTTTGGTAAAGTATAAATTCAAATGGCCATAACTTTTGTCTCTGTGGGTATATCAAATTGGAATATTTTGCCATCAAATATCAAATTTTGTTGTCTATTCAGATAATATAATGAATGATTTATAAATGAATTGATTTATAACCGGCACTAATATATATCGATTCGTAGGAAAGGATCGCGAAAAACAAACGTTCCTTTTTCAAAGGAAATTTTATAAATCCATAAAATCTTTAAAAATTAATAGATCTCAATTATTTTTTTTTAATGTGTACGTTTTTACACCAGAAGTAGAGGCAAATTTTAATATTATTATATAAACATAAATCCCACAATTCCGAAAATAAATTCGAAAATCCCCAAAAAGGGTTTTTTTTCCCCCAAAAACCGTTGTGCTAACAGCCGGGCTCAAAATTCCTTTTGCAGTTTATCGTATAACACATTACTACATTCAAAAATGGTAAAGGTTTTCATAGCCTAGCTTTGCGATTGTCGAAAATGTGGGCATGTTTTGAAATTTTCGTAAACAATTGTGTAGTTTGGAGAAGCGTGGCAACACTATTGATACAAATTATTGACTCCTTCTTTTCTCGAAAATATTCTCCAGGAAGTGTTCTTTAAGACGAATATAAATATGTTATACTTTCTTTTTATAAATTCCTCTGTATATCCAAAATACTACATATACCTTTTCGCAATAAAATACAAAAATTTTCTATATTTTGAACACATTTGACCGAAATTTTTCACATTATATAGCAAGTTTTGTTGTCAATTTACAGATGTTGATGTGAGAGAAATCGGTTTATATTGCGCACTGATATTATTTCATTTATTTTCATTTATTTCGTACAAACTTGTAATTCAAAGCCGTCTGTCCAATTAAACATAAATTGCAATATGCATATAACTAAGCTTTTTAACGATGCTGATCAGTCGTAGTGAACGGACGTGTTTAGCACAGAGCGGATAGTTAAAATCTATTATACCTATTACGCAATCGCAAAAAATAAAACAAAATCAGTACAAAGTCTGGAAGGCCTACATCGTAGTACCTATTACGGGCTAATACGGAAAAAAATCATTGGCGGGGATGCCTTCGCGTTCCGATGGAGCGGGGTTCCCCAATCGTCCTACTGTCCGTCCGTTGGTCTTGGCCAAAGCCGACCACACCAAACATGGTGAAAATTTCCCCCCAGTACTCACAACAGGTGGTACGGTGAGGGGAAAACGTCACGTCCGACCGTCAAAACGGAAACACAATGAGCACCGGATAGCGCTCAGAGTTCTGACGAAGTTGGAGGCTGTTGAGGTTTCGGCTCTTACCGAAAAACAAAAAGAGTCACTTACCTGGGCTAAAGGCGTCTTAGATGCTTCTAAGGCCAATCAGCCGGCTGAAAGAGCCACAAATTCAGCTGTGTTAACGGCTAATAAAGTCAAAAGAATCAGATCACCTGATGAACCCCTGCCCTCGAAAAAGGCAAGAGGCCCAAATGTCACTATCAACAGGACACTCACCAAGCCCTTCAATGAAGTGGCGAAGGAGAGTCTAGTGATGGCCGTTATAGACAGAAGTAGTGAGGATGGATCCATCCTCAAGGACAAATGGAGCCATGTGCAATCAGCCATTATGGCTCATTACCTCGATGTCCGTAGAGAGATGCCGGGCACACCACCAATCTGCAACGATGCAGGATGGCATCAGGGGAGAGTAAAGCTCTTACATTTCGGTGATGCCAGATCAGTAGACCTGTATAAGGCTGCTCTGAGTCGAGCGGGTGAGGTGTGGCCGGGTGCCAAGTTGGATATTGTCGAAAAAAACAACATCCCTAGTCATCCTAGAGCCATCACCTGGGTTACAGAAGAGCCCTCCAACCCGGCTGACATATTAGAAATAATAAAAGATTCCAATCCTGGTCTGCCCGCCCATAATTGGAGAATCAGCAAGGTGGGTGAGGCGGATGGTAAAAAGCGGCAGGTCAATTTGATCCTTAACGCTGAATCCACCTCCCATATACAACGTGCAAGTGCAACCCTACAGTATGGCTTCGAGACTATAGTCTTGAAGGTATACAAGCAGGATATAGTTCCCACTGCGGAAGGTGAGTCGTCCACCGCGGTTGAAACACAGCTTTCTGGAAGTGCGGAGGTATCCACGCCCATTATTTCGGGTGACTCCAACTCTAACAGAAGATCTGTAACGTCCTACTCTGAGGACGAAAGCTCTACTTCTGACACAGAGGGGCTGAGGGGAGTCTCCGGACTCTTTGACGCATCTGGCGGGGACACGCTTCTCGATGATACGGACGAAGAGTTCGATAACACCCTTGTAGGGGTGGAAGTTAATCTGTCAATTACCAATGATGGTAAGAATTTTACAGATTAACCTCCATCACGCTAAAGCAGCCTCAGCGGCTCTATTGCTGCGCCTGTCCACAGGTGCAGTAGACATCGTCCTGATACAGGAGCCCTACGCAGTGGGAGGAAGGGTGTGCGGTATCAGGACACCCAACTTTAAACTGCTTGTGGCCAACTGTGAAGGCACTCCAAGAACCTGCATTTTGGCCAGGAAAGATCTAAGTATCTTTCTCCTGGCTAATTTAAGTGGTAAAGACCAAACATCTGCTAGTCTGGAGATCGGTAATCGCATATATTGGGTGGTCTCCAGTTACTTGCCTTATGAAGCTGTAGTACCGACTGCTCTATTCAGGGAAGTAGTAGAAGAAGCAACATCTGACGAGGTCGAGCTGATTGTTGGCGCAGACACGAACGCTCATCATACTATCTGGGGTAGTACGGATATAAACAATAGGGGTGATTCGCTTCTTGACTTTATTCTAACTACCAACCTAAGTATTTGTAACATAGGTAATAAACCGACCTTTACAATTAAAGACAGACAAGAAGTACTCGACGTAACGTTTGCTACTGACCGGCTGTCAGACAAAATTATTGGGTGGAATGTACTAGACGACCACTCATTCTCAGATCACCATTATATTGAGTTCAAACTCGCTGAAAAAGCGCCTGAACCTGCCGTCCACAGAAATGTGAGAAAGACAAAGTGGCACCTGTATGAAAAGAATTTCAAGAAAGTCCTCAACTCCAAACTTCTGTACGAACCGAATGACAAAGCCGGTCTGGATCATCTGGTCGAGCATATCACCACATCATTCAATAGTTCCCTTGAAGAAGCCTGTCCAAAAACAAGGTACAAGGGTAAAACTAAACCCCAATGGTGGACTTCTGAGCTAACGGCTATGAAAAAGACCTGCAACAAGCTATTCAACAAGGCTAAATCTACTGGGGTCGCTAATGTTTGGGATGCCTATAAAGAGCAACTCAAGATCTATAAGAAGGAGCTTAGAAAGGCGCAAAGACGCTCTTGGTATACTTTCTGTGGCGAAGTGGAAAAGGTCTCCGACGCCGCAAGGCTGAGGAAAATATTATCAGCTTCACCCTGTACAGTGGGTTACTTGCAGGATGAGGCAAATAATTGGACCAAAAACAGCGAGCAGTCGCTCAATGTACTGCTCGACACACATTTCCCGGGGAACTCTCTAACAGAACCAGAGGATCAGCAGGACCAACAAGAGTGCGAGTGGACTGCGAGCGTCGCTAGCTTGTTGACTGAAAGATCCAGAATAAGCTGGGCTATTAATAGCTTTGAGCCCTTCAAGTCACCTGGACCAGACGGTATCACTCCAGCAGAAATGCAGAAAATGTTGAAATACATTATCCCCTGGCTGGAGAAAATTTATGTAGGCTGTATCAGGCTTTCATACATCCCGAATCGATGGAGGGATACCAAAGTGGTATTCATACCAAAAGCGGGGAAGATATCACACACTAGGCCAAAAGACTTCAGACCAATTAGCCTATCCTCCTTCCTATTGAAAGGTCTGGAACGACTTTTAGATTATTTCATTAGGGAAAACCTGGATACAAAACTCCTGTCAGTGAACCAACATGCTTACAATAAGGGGAAGTCTACAGAATCAGCCCTGCACGAACTTGTGAGCACTATCGAATCGTCCCTGCATTTCAAGGAATTCACCATGGTGGCATTTCTTGACATAGAAGGGGCTTTTAACAACATTCACTCAGATGCAGTAATTGCGGCACTGTCACATCTTAATGTTAACTTTAGTTTGATTAGACTAATTCAAAGTCTGCTCAACAGAAGACGCATAACAGCATGTCTTGGGTCCACAACTCTAACAAGGTTTGTAAACAGAGGGACCCCACAAGGAGGAGTACTGTCTCCACTAATTTGGAACCTAGCGTTGAATGAAATTCTGCTAGATCTAGAACGTTGTGGCTGCAAGGTCGTGGCATATGCGGACGACGTTGCAATCGCAGTGAGTGGCAAATTCGAAAACGTCCTCCGAGACATTCTACGGGTAGCTCTGAACAAATTGGCTAGATGGGCCAGAAGCAGCGGTTTGGGCATAAACCCAAACAAGACAGAATTGGTTCTCTTTACTAGGATGAATAAAGTCCCACATGTGGACCCTCCACCTCGGATAAATGGAACAGATCTAGTCTTTTCTGAAAGTGCAAAATTTTTAGGAATAATTCTAGATAGAAAACTGTTATTTAGACTTAATGTATTGGAACGTGTAAGGAAGGCTAACGTCGCCTTATATTCCTGCAAAAAGGCTGTAGGGTCGCGGTGGGGCCTCTCTCCTAAAATCGTCCACTGGATATATATATAGCAGTAGTTCGTCCTATACTGCTATACGGCATTGTGGTATGGTGGACGGCAACTGACAAACTAACCATCACCAACCTACTAACAAAGGTTCAGAGAACTGCCTGCCTGAGCATAAGCGGAGCCTTAAGGACTACAGCGACCGAGTCTCTACAAGCCCTACTCCATATACTGCCGATTAATATTGTGGCGAGAGAAGTTGCAACCAAAGCGGCAATAAGATTAAACTGCCTATCAATGTGGAGGTACAAAACCTACGGTCACATGAGAATATCAAAGTGTAGTGCTATGGTAACCGACCGAGTGGACTATATACCAACGGTGTACACCTTCGAGAGAAATTACATCACTATGATTCCCGCGAGAGATGAATGGGTTGGAAGAAAACCAGGTAATAGAAACCATCTCCAATTTTACACGGATGGTTCGAAGCTTGATGAAAAGGTTGGCTTCGGAGTACACTGTGCAGAGCTTAGATTGGATATAGCTCACAGACTACCAGATACCTGCAGTGTCTATCAAGCCGAAATAATGGCAATATGGGAAGTAGCCAAGTGGCTGAGTCGCAACATAGTAACCAACACTGGCATTGTCATTTACTCGGACAGCCAGGCTGCCATCAATTCTCTGGAGGCAACATCCCTAAATTCACAAACAGCCCTCGACTGCCGCAGATCTCTTAACGAGATGGCTGAGCAGTTTAACATACACCTCATATGGGTGCCTGGGCATAGGGATATCCCGGGGAACTGCAAAGCCGATGAACTTGCTAGGAAAGGGACGACATTACAAATTCTCGAAGAATTTGCATATATTGGTGCGCCACTATCCACGTGCAAGCTCTGGCTTAGGCAAGAGGCAATCAGGCAGTCCAACGAAAGATGGACAGAAATCGGCACCTGCAGGGTAGCTAGACAAATCTGGCCAAGGTATGACCTGAGAAGATCAAAATATCTCCTCGCACTAGAGAGGCAAAGATTGTCTACGTTAGTATCAGTTCTGACGGGACACTGCTTGATCGGCGAACACGCCAAAAGATTGGGTATTGACTCTAATGACTTCTGCAGAAGCTGTGGAGATGAGGAAGAAGTGGAGAGCATTGAGCACTTGCTATGCGACTGTCCCGCTCTGAGTAAACGACGACTGGACATACTGGGGTCGGCTGTTCTAGGCAGCCTAACAGATCTTTCCAGTACCGATATTCGTAATATCGACAAATTTGTATATCAAACAGGTTGGTTTCGATGAGGGGCATTTCAGCCCGTGGTAACACTAGGGACCTAAACTGGTCTATGTGAGCTTGTATAAAAAAATACGGCTGCCACCCTAACCTAAACCTAAACCTAAAGCTTTTTAACAAAGGGTAAAAAACTACTCATTAAATTTAGCAAATGCTAGGACAGAGTTAGGAACAATGTAACAAATTTCATTTCAAATTCAGACCGAAATGTAAAAACGTCATAAATTTTTTTAAAATTGACATATTTCAATGAAATATTTTGTAGTTTGTAGGTCTTGATATCACAAATCGAATGTAATTCACAAATCATTATATTTCCAAAAGTCAATCCCACAATTCCCAAAATAATTTTGAAAATCCCCACAAATTGGATTTTTTGGATATACATATATACATATATACTATACTAAAAGCCGGGTTTCAGTTTCCCTTTGCAGAAAGTTTTAACATTTTCGTTTTGCGATTGGAGAAAACGTAGCTTACTTTTGAAATTTGTGTAAAAAATGGTGTAAATTGGAGAAGCTAGGTAGCAATACCCGTGTATATTTTCGGCCCGTTCTTTCCTTGAAAACATTCTCTGCAAAGTTTCTATTAAGATGATAAATGTTATGTTATACTTTTTTAACTAACTTCTTCTAAAATTCGAAAATACGACACATACTTTTTTCCTAAAAAAATGACAAAAAATCTCTTTTTGTTCTTTGAGAAAATACAACTTCAAATGGCAATAACTAGGAAATTTTATTGACAATGTAGACGTTTTTAAGCGGATAAAATCGGTGAATATTCTGCTTCGGTATTTACGAAATACAAGCACAGAATTGGGGGAAATATTAAAAATTAGATTTTCGAGTGCAGATATCTTGGTAACTATACAAGATAACTGTTAGTTGTAAAAACCTTTGTAGGCCTCGGAAATGTATATTTTCCTACTAGAATATACAGAAAAAAGATTTTATGAATCAGACGAAAGAAACGAATGTTACTCGCTTGTTCACCCGAGGTTGCCTATTTTGAGGGCCAGCAGCTCCGCCCCTGTATACCACAGGGGGCCCAAACACAAAACTTAACTTCGCTTATACCTCTTCTACAGACGTGCCAAGTTTGGTCGCAATCGGTTTTCTGATTAAGAAACAGCAGAATAATTTCCCTTTTTAATTTAATTCCTCCCACTGTGCGTAAAATTTTATGTGTTTTTTAAATCAAATCCGAAAGCTCTTAAAAATCACTCGTTACATCGCCCAAAAATCCATCGATTGCTACGACATTTTACATATCGTTATTTGGTTGAGAAATTATCGGTGGTAAGCGGATGAGCGGAGTGTCGGGTGTTTTGCACACAAAAAAATTGTTTAATACTTTTTACTTATTTTGTTTTGCACTTAGTTAGGCTCAAGATTGTCTAAAGCCTTCCAGAACAGTGGTTTGCAGGACATTTTTTTTAAAATTTTTTAAAAAGGGCCACTTCCATCCAAAGCTTATATGTTAGGGAATTAATAAAAGTTAAAATATAAAAAAAATACGAAAACCGGAGATGACAAACAGTTTAAAAATTGAATTTATATTTCAAAACATAAAAATCGCACACAGTCGATGATTAGAATATGTATGCACAGCTATTCCGATGATCGACCGAAGTATTCGGTGTAATACGGATATTGACAATGGGAGTTTGGTGGCTCCCGAAACAGATTTGTCTATCCAACCATTATAACCGCCCACCGATACATGTCACTATACCTTTTCTTTAATTTAAAAAAAAAGGTGTTTTTATATACTGAAATCAACAAAGACGATCTTGACCCTAACGAAGTGCAAAAACAAAATATGTATAGCGTGATCCATTTCGAGGTTCCATACTTTTTTCAAAGAAAAAAATTCAAATTGAATGGGGAATGTTTATTATCATTTGAAAGAACATTCTTTGGCATTTATTTTTTGAAGATTATGTCTATCAAATGTTGGCCGCGGCTACGTCTCAGATGGTCCATCCGTTGAGTCCAATTTTCGATGACTCGTTCGACTGGTAACTGGCCATTGACACGCGTAAACTTTGTTCAGGCGTAAGTCTTTCAATGATGAAATGCCAAACAATACTTAACAAAAATAACATGACAGCATGACACGACTCACGCGTGATCTGTCAAAAAAAGGCTATTTTAAAAAGTATCTCTACTTCGATCACCCGTTATAACATTACACTAATTAATCTGTTAATTTGTTGTCAAAACGTTGTTCAGGCGTAAGTCTTTTCATGATGAAATGCCAAACAATACTTAACAAAACTAACATGACAGAATGACACGACTCACACGTGATCTGTCAAAAAAAGGCTATTGAAAAAAGTATATCCACTTGGATCACCCTATACTATGAAAGTAGATCGAATAAAACAAAAAACAAGTTTAATTTTTTTCTGAAAAAACGGAAAGAAACAAACATTTCAAAAATGGATTATTCATATCGGACCGTAACTGAAGAAGTTATGACTAAAAACCTGATATGCAGAGCGATTTTTTAAATATCAATATCTTCTGGGCGAGTTATCGAAAAAATCGGAAATATATGCTCAAAACGGACATTTTTGACCCGTCCAATTTGTCTATATTCAAAATTTTTATGCCATCCAGATATTTATCCAATTCAAGTTGACATTGATTATTTTTTATAAACTAACCACAAGTTGGCCTTTTGGTATTAACTCCCCAGTTTGTCGGACTGAACATTTATCTTTCATAATCCAAAGGTTCTGAGGCTGTATGAAAAATTATACACTCATCTTTCATACTGTTTGCTATACTCGTATATGCTCTTGGGACAAGTTTAGTTAACTTTTGATAAAATGACTTTTGTTTATTAGTTTAAAATACATTGGAGAATATTAGTGTCTGATGTAGTTGACTTTAGACTTACTTAATATTTATCTTCAAATAATATATGTCACACATGAACACATTTTCTGTCAAACCGAACCGAACTGAGCTTAACTGAACTCAACCGAACTGAACCAACGACAAACAAAGCTTATGAGTAGTAAATATGGTTTTGGGTCTTATGAGGGTTTTAAGTTTTGGGTTTTGCTTGGGGCACTACTACTTACCTGTAGGAATTCTCCGTGTAGTCGGTTTTGTACTTCTTGCTTGGCAGCACCATAACTGAATTGTAAACCCAATAGATTATGGCTCTAGGCATCAGAATTGTGTGAAAAGTTTGTGGGGAAGTGTTGAGGTGGAGGAGGGTGAGGTATCAAGAAAAAGAGATGAATAAAAAATTGTTAAATAATTAAAAACTTTCCCTCTCTCTCGCTGCGGCACGAACTGCAAAAGCTGTTTGACAAAATAGACTCAATAAATGTCAACTTACTTGGGATGTGCTTCCGTGTGGCAATCAATGGTGACATCAGTGCCAGCTGGAGCTCCTACAAGTTGATTGGGAACCCAAATCATTGGTGAAACTATCCGAGCCAAAGGCAAAGGCATGTTGAATTGAAGTGAGTGAATGGGGGACAGGCAATAATAAAAAGAAGTAAGAACAACAAAAATATTATAAACATCGTATCCTATCATTGTTCCGTTCTGCTCTTCTCTGCTCTGCTCTGCAAGTGATTGAGTGAGTGGAAAATGAAAATGAAAAAATCCGCAGAACACACCTTGAAGTTTCCTCTGAAAAACAAAGAAACCCCAATGTTTACGTGCCAAGCTTAGAATGGCTTTGTTCAGACTAAAAAATAGTACAAAAAGCGAAGTTGTCGACAAAAACGACGTGTCGTGAATTGTCAATTAGAATTTTTCATAAATTTAAAAAATTAACTCAGCATGTTGCGCCCCCGTTGGCCCATTGCGCGTCCTCCTCTCCATACCGATCGGGAAAGACTTTAATACTTTCCGAAATGAGAGTAAACAACAATATAATGTTTTTCCTTGTCGCTGTCGTTCCTATGTCCGTCCTTTTGTTTGCCTTGGCCACCACCTTGGGCCATCGTTTGACAAGTTTAGGAGTGAGTGAAGTGCAATTTCTCAAATGACACTTGGTACGTGACTCTTGTTCTAATACACGTCTTTGGGCCAACACTTGGCAAACGGACGATATGCCAACGTGTCTCCTGTGGCTACTCTGAGCAGTCCAGTAATTGACAAGCTTGCACTTTTTAAGGTGTATCGGTGGTAGATGTGCGACACAGTGGGAGAAAAATTCAGCTGATTCCATTTTTTATTTACTTAGTTGATTAAGGCCATCGATCAAATTTATTTATATCGTTTATTGCGATACTTTGATTCGAAAGTTACCGAAGTCATTTTAAAAGAATGTTGCATTTTAAATTTCTAAATATAAAAAGTTATGCTGAAAACAGTAGATGGCATTCGATTTGTTTTACAGAGGAATACCGCACAGAATTAATAATTTCATAAAACTTTCATAGCTTCTTCTTAAAAACTATCTGTTTAGACTTAGCATACTTGAGGAATCGCTTTATTTCCAGCGTGTTGTATCTCAAATTTTAAAATTTTTGAGTTAACCTTTCAGAAAATCGAATGGTGAATCGAATTTAGTAATAAGATTCTGAAAAAAAATTTCCCCGTCGACGTGAAATTCTTCAAAATTTTTTGTCCTTTTTAGGTGGAACTGATGTAGTCCCTTATTTCCTTTTTTATACCCTCACTTTAGTGTGACGAGGGTATATATCATTTGCTACGGAAAAAAGTGTAACACATCGAAGGAGTGATCTAAGACCCTAAGTATGTTCGGAGGAAATCCGTTTTGGGTCATTTTAAGTCGAATGAGCAATGTCCGTCCGTCTGTCTGTCTGTCTGTCTGTCTGTCTGTGTGTCTGCTGGCTGGTGCGCACGATAACTCTCGAAAGGAGTAACCGATTAACTTAAAATTTGGTATGTGGTAATATTTTGATCTATCTCCGGATGAGTTCGAAGATGGGCCATATTGGTCTACACCTTCTGGTACCTCCCACACAAAGGGTTAAAATTTAGTGAAATATTGATTCTTTAATAACTTCTATACTACTTATTCGAATCTTTTGAAATTCTGCACATAATATTAGTATATTAGTCGCTATTAACTCGAGAAAAATGGGTGAAGTTGACATGCCCCTTTTGGTACCTCCCACACAAATGGACCATTTTGCATCAAAATTTAACTGCTTATAACTTTAATACAAGTGCATAAAAATGCTTGAAATTTTCTACAGTATAATGTTTTTGTAGCGCCTATAGTCCGGTAAAAAATGGCCATTATTGTACAGCCCCTTTTGGTACCTCCCACACAAATGGACCGTTTCGTACCAAAAGTAAACGGCTTGTAACTTTAATACCAGTGCATACAAATACTTGAAATTTTGTACAGTGTAATGCTGTTATAGTGCCTATAGTCCTGTAAAAAGTGGGCGTTATCACACCGCCCCTTTTTGTACCTCCCACACAAAATGACCAAATCATACCAAAATTACATAGCTCGTAACTTTAATATACCAGTGCACATAAACGCTTATAGTTCAGCACAATGCAATGTATTTAAGAATGTACTGTTTACCGAAAAATATGTGTATTTGGAAAACCCCTTCGGGTACCTCCCACACAAATTGACAGATTTATTGGTGTAATGTTATATATTACATTACTCACAAAGTGAGGGTATACCTTAGTCGGTTTACCCGACTGAAACTTTCTTACTTGTTTTTAATTCCAAAATGTTGTATAAAAGCAAATTTTTGGGAAAGGGGCAACGAAAATGTTGCACTTTTTTGCAGAAAAGTACAATACACTATTTTAAGTATTTGTATGAACTGATATTAAAGCTATAAGCAGTTAACTTTTGGTGCAAAATGTTCCATTCGTGTGGGAGGTACCAAAAGGGGCGTGGCAACTTCGGCCATTTTTCTTGACGTGTTAGCGACTATTAAACTAATACTATGTGCGGAATTTCAGAAGCTTCGAGTAGCCAGTATAGAAGGTATTAAATAGTCAATATTTCACTAAAAGTTAACCCATTGTAGGGGGAGGTAGTAGAAAGAGTGGACCAATATGGCCCATCTTCGAACTTAGCCGGAGATAGAAAAAGTTATGACCTCATACTAAATTTGAAGTCAATCAGTTAAACCTTTCGAGAGTTATCGTGCCCCAGCAGACAGACAGACACACAGAGGGACGGACATTGCTCAAATGACTTAAATGAGCAAATCAAATTTCTGCCAAACATACTTGGGGTCTAAGTTCATTCCTTCGACTTGTTACACTTTTGGCTCGTAGCAAATGATATGTACCCTCCCCTCTAAGGTAAGGGGATAAAAAGTTGAACAGAATCTTGCCAAGATCGCCAGATCTGTTGGGTTCTACTCGACGGGAGCCTAGTAGAAGCCTGTAAAAAATGTCGTTGCTCGGGAGGCAACAGCAAACATCTTAGTTAAGTTGAGCAGAAATGAAACCCACACAACAAACACAAATGACACACAAGTATTCGAGCGACACTTACGTGAGCGTTGATTGTTCTTGAGAAAACAATAACGTAGGGGGTTTGGTTTTGGTAAAAAAGGTGACACGGGCGGTCGTTTTATTTACGAGTAATATTCGTCTTGAAAGGCACAATTACAAGTGAAGTTACAAAACTCCTCTTCTTCCTTAGAGACCGCAATTTCCTCGACGACGATATCGATTATTACAAATCGATTAAGTCCATATCAATATCGTCGTCGAGGGGGTTGGGATGATCCCCAACAAAATTAATACTCGGGAAGTTTTTTGGGGTGAATATGTTCCTCAGAAATCTGCATAAAAATTCACATTAAAATGCAGTGAAGTGTTCTTCAATATATGTATATTGAGTAAGGTTGTCATTATGATTAGTAACTTATAAATATTTATACCCTCACTTTAGTGTGACGAGGGTATATATCATTTCCTACGGAAAAAAGTGTAACACATCGAAGGAGTGACCTAAGACCCCAAGTTTGTTCGGCGGAAATCCGTTTTGGGTCATTTTAAGTCGAATGAGCAATGTCCGTCCGTCTGTCTGTCTGTCTGTCTTTGTGTCTGCTGGCTGGTGCGCACGATAACTCTCGAAAGGAGTAACCGATTGACTTCAAATTTCGTATGTGGTAATATTTTTTTTCTATCTCCGGCTAAGTTCGAAGATGGGCCATATTGGTCCACTCCTTCTGGTACCTCCCCTACAAAGGGTTAAAATGTTGTGAAATATTGATTCTTTAATAACTGCTATTATACGTATTCGAATCTTCTGAAATTCCACACATAGTATTAGTTTGTTAGTCGCTGCTATCAACTCGAGGAAAATGGGCCATGTTGCTACGCCCCTTTTGGCACCTCCCACACAAATGCACCATTTTGCACCAAAAGTTAACAGCTTATAACATTAATACCAGTGCATAAAAATACTTGAAATTTTGTACAGTGTAATGCTTTCATAGTGCCTACAGTCCAGTGAAAAATGGGTGTCATATTCACGCCCCTTTTGGTACCTCTTACACAAAGGTACCATTTTGCACCAAAAGATAACAGCTTATAACATTAATACCAGTGTATAAAAATACTTGAAATTGTTTACAGTGTAATGCTTTTATAGTGTCTTTTGCACTGTGAAAAATGGACGCTATTTCCACGCCCCTTTTTGTACCACCCACACAAAGGAACCATTTTGCACAAAAAGTTAAGAGATCACAGCATGAGTACCAATGCACGAAAATGCAACAACATTTTGCACAGTGTAACGCTTTTGAAGTCCCTATAGACCTGTAAAAAATGGCCGTTATCACCACGCCCCTTTTTGTACCTCCCACACAAAATGGCCAAATCATTCCAAAATTTAATATTTCATAACGTTAATATACCAGTGCAAAAAACGTTTATAATTCGGCGCAGTATAATGTATTTAAAGAATCTACTATTCAGCGAAAAATAGGTGTATTTGTTAAAAACATTCTGGTACCTCCCATACAAATTGACAGAATAATTCGTTCAATATTCCATATTACATTACTCACAAAGTGAGGGTATACCTTAGTCGGTTTACCCGACTGAAACTTTCTTACTTGTTTTTTTTATTTATTACACTGTGCAACAATAAACACATTTTATACCCTAAGAAAAAATTGCTTTTTGGGAAAATGTACTTTTTTATAAAGGTCGGAAAAAGCTCTGTAACTTATTTAGTTGATGTTGTTATATGCTGAAAATAAGCGCTTCTGTAGTATATGTATTGTCCCAAACAAATTCTGCTTGAAATATATACATGTTTAGGGAACACTCGAAGTATAGCGTGAAATAAACCCCAATGAAATAACACCCAAAAATAAAATGAAATAAATCCCAAAATGTTGGGGTTTATTTCATTTTTTTGGTATTGCTTCATTTTTTACTTGGGATTTATTTCGTTCCTGTAAATCACCCAAAAAAGGTCCAATGAAATAATTCCCGAATAAAAAAAAATTGGGACTTTTCATTTCTTCATTTCTTAAAAATTTTGGTATTTATTTCATTTTTTTTGGTAGTCATTATTTAAATTTTGAAGGAAGTATGTATTTGAAATTATTAGTGTAAAAGAAGAAATAGCATGTTGATCAGAAAACATTATACAGGGTGGCCCAAAATGACCAACGGGGTTTGAGTTCATTATAACTTTTTATTTAAGATATAATTATTAATTTATTTTTTCCATGTGTATATGTATACTGGGTGGCCTAAAATGACCGGAGTGGTTTGAAATCCTTATAACTTTTTTATTTCTTTTTAGTATTTAGCTAAAAAAGACTTGTGGAATTTAAAATGGAACAGAAACAATTGAACAACGTGAAAAAAATAAAAAATACAATAATAAAAAAATATTCTCCATTAATACTGTATTCAAAAAAATAGTTATGTCTTAAATACAAATTAATACTTATTTTAACACCGTACAATTGCAAACGAAAAGCGCGCAGGAATAAATCATTGGTATGCTATTGGAAATGGTGTAATGAGACGCAGGAAAAATTGATTTGAAAATCTTTCTTTGTATGTAGGATAATATATTTGCTGTAAAGCGCCGCAGAGATAATTATATAGTACGCATCAAGAGCGCGCGCAATTTCCAAATAAATTTTTTTGCCTGCGGCACTTTAGATCACGTCCAACATCGTCTTGTACAATTTTCAAATATTGTTTTTGCCTACAGGACTTTATTTGAGATAATTATATAGTACACGGAGGAAAATCGTCATTTTTGATATGTTTGAATTCAAAGAAAATATACTTGTAACCAAATTTTTTAAATATTATATATTTTTGAACAAATATATTTTATTTGAAAATCAAAAAATTTTGTTTCGAACGCATATATGAATATATTACAACAAAATATATTTGCGAACTGACTGTAACAAATAAAATATATGTTTAGACACAAACAAAGATATTGTTTAAGAATTCATCCAAATACATTACATTTAAAAAATATTTTAACTTTGCTGACTTTGTTAATTTTTAATTCTATTTTTTCCCAAATTTCGTGTTATACTCGTACTTTATAGTTAAAAATGTCGTAAGCAGCATTTTCTTTTGTTTTACAGCACTAATTTTGAATTTATAAATAGTCCAATTGTCAATCCATCAATGCTATTTTTCGTTACCAAAGATTATACGATTTAAATTTTAATAGAATTTTACAAACATATAAAATTTCTAAAAAATGTAACCTTTAATTTCTGAAAAAACTAAATTAAGGCATCTATACATAGCCAAAATATTTAAATACAAATTAATCATTGTTTTGGAAATATTATTTCCATATAAAAAAATATAAGGATGAAAACATAATTTTGTTTAGACCAACATCCTCCCAAACATATAATATTTGTGAGTGTCAAATATTATATATTTGGACTGTACCCTAAACATATGTATGTTTCCAGCAGAATATGTTTGGAACAATATACTTCAGAAGCAATTTTTTTTCAGCGTGTATGCTTTCATCTTTTCGATTATTTAGGATATGCTGTAATGCCCCTCAAACAAAAAATTTAATTTGGAAATTTTTTGTTTGAGGCGGATTACAGCAGATATATCCTTTATACAAATTCGTGTGAACGATTTTCAAATGATTTTTTTCCTCGGGCATTACAGCATTTCCTGCAGCATACAAATGGTTATCATACAAAATGTTATTTTATATCTTACACGAACGTACTTCGCCATTTCCATGATCCATTCAATTAGATTTGCTTGCTAATAGTTGCGGATCTTTATGTAACACTTAAAAACTTCGTATATTGGTGGATAAGAGTGAGAAATTTAAGCGGCCTCGCAAGAACTGTTAAGTGGAAATATTATATCTTCCACGGCATGTGTTGATGTAATTTTATATAAGAATAACAATTGGGAGTTATTTCATATTTTGGAAATTATTTCATTGGCGCTTATTTCACTTTTTTTTCGTGGGCATTATTTCGTTGCTAAATAAATCCCAATATCTGGGACTTATTTCATTTTCTTTTTGGGGAGTTATTTCACTTTTTTTGGGATAAATTTCACTTTTGGTTTTGGGAATTATTTCATTGGGGTTTATTTCATAGAGCATACTTTGTTAAAAAAAACCACAGAAAATTCAAATTGAATGGGGAATGTTTATTATCATTTGAAAGAACATTCTTTGGCATTAATTTTTTGAAGATTATGTCTATCAAATGTTGGCCGCGGCTACGTCTCAAATGGTCCATCCGTTGAGTCCAATTTTCGATGACTCGTTCGAGCATTTCGACTGGTAACTTGCGAATGACACGCGTCATGTTTTGCTCCAAGGCGTCATGTTTTGCTCCAATTTCAAGGCCTAAATCGAAGCGGGTTTGTCCGCGTAAACTTTAGACTTTACATATCCCCACAGGAAAAAGTCTAACGGTGTGATATCACACGATCTTGGTGGCCAATCAACCGGCCCGAAACGTGAAATTATCTGCTCACCGAAGTGTTCTCTCAATAAATCCGTTCTTATTGAAACGAAATGTCGCCGAGATCACGAGCTTCAATTTCAGGCATCAAATAGTCGGCACGATATCGGTCACCATTGACGGTTAAGTCCTCACCGGCATCATTTTTGAAGAAATATGGACCGATGATTCCACCGGCCCACAAACCACACCAAATCGTTGTTTTTTTCTGGATGAAGTGGCAGCTCATGAATCTCTTCAGGTTGCTCTTCGTCCCAAATGCGGCAATTTTGCTTGTTTACATACCCATTGAGCCAGAAATGGGCCTCATCGCTGAACAAAATTTGGCTCGAAAACGTCGGATCTTCTTGGAACTTCTCAAGAGCCCATAGAGCGAAGCGATGTCGCTTGGGAAGGTCTGGCGGCTTCAGTTCTTGCACAAGCTGTATTTTGTATGCTTTCAATTTAAGATCTCGACGTAAAATGCGCCAAGTCGTTCCATACGTCAGTCCGAGTTGCAGCGAACGGCGCCGAATCGACTCTCCATGGTCTTCGTGTACACTCTCACCTACGGCCGCTACATTTTCTTCACTGCGTGCTGGACGTACAATATTCGATCGAATATGGGTGATGATGTTGCGAATAGTACGGTCAGTAGGCCAATTATGTTGACCATAAGTTGAGCGAAGTGCACGAAACACATTCCTCACAGAACGTGAATTTTCTTAATAAAGTTGAACGATTTCTAAACGTTGTTCAGGCGTAAGTCTTTCCATGATGAACTGCCAAACAATACGTAACAAAAATAACATGACAGCATGACACGACTCACACGTGATCTGTCAAAAAAAGGCTATTGAAAAAAGTATCTTTACTTGCATCACCCGTTATAACAAATGCAATATTCACATCTCAGGAATATGTTGATAAATATTTCTTTAAAAAATAACGGGGTTGAACACCATTTTAAAATTGCCAGCGTTCGTTTAGAATATATGGACCTACATAACTATATTTTTCACAGAATTTTAAATTGGTGCCATTGGTGTGAAGTATGCAAATTAAATTTGCAGATGCATCGTATGCACTTAAAACCGTTAGGGATGCGAAAATGAAATCCTTCTATATAAAGAACAACTTACGACCTTTAAAATGAGCCGTCATTAGTAACAATCCGTCCAGGCGTTCCGAAAATACATAATTCGAAACGTACGCCTTTTGAGAATATTTTCCTATTTTCTCAGATTTTAGATGCTAATAACATAAAAAATTTTTTGTATTTTTCGCCAACCTGACGGGTTCAATTACCGAATTTTAGGAATATATGCATTTTTTAATTAATATCAATCCAATATGTACCACGGGTCTGGAATCGGCTATTTTGATACACTCGTATATTTTAATATAAATTAATTTAGATAATATAGATGAAGATGAGAGATGAATCACAAATTTCACTTTGATGTCACTGCTGTGACAACGTTTACACACCTAAAAATCCACCCACTGTGCCACCCATCATCAGATTAAAGCCATAAGCAAATGAATAAATTCATCAGCTAAGAGCAAAGAGTAGAATGGATGCGACCCGACTGCTCTGAACACTTTTCGGTATTAAATAAAAATAATAACGTAAACAAATGATCTCGAGGAGGACATTTTGGAGATGACACATAAAATATTGTTGGCAACAAAGCCCATCCATACCCGTCTGCGAGCCGTCAATGTAATTTATATATATGACCGGAGCAAGGGACAGAGAGAGAGGAGGCGGCTATCATGTCGTTGAATGTTTGGAAGTATCTGACAGAGCATTTGTCTTACCAAAAAACCAGACAAAGCAACACCCGTCCCAAGCGGAATTTAGATGCATTCCTCCCTTACACGAATGTTTGGAATGCATGAGTGACTGAATGGGTGAATGAGCGAATGAATGAATGGATGAATCTACAACATACACAGAGAAGACCACAAGTTAAAAGTCATTCATCTATTACTTACACTCGACATCCAGTATTATACGCTTTGATACCGAAGGTGGTACTCCATTGGTGGCAATGCACAGATAGGCACCCATTTCGTTGCGACTTACTTTGGTCAGTGGCAGCACTTCGCCATCGTAGACCAAAACTGATGAGGAGAATGAAAAAAATATATTCCATGTACATTTGCATGCAGTGGGAATGAGAATGGGAACATCGGCCAGGAGACGATAGGTACAGCACAGCAAACAAAACACCGACAATATGCCGGACATTCATTGATGATAGTTTGCCAGGATAGAATTTTCATTCCGTTGTCCCGTGTTTTTTCAGTATGTTGCAGCATTTCACCAGCAGCAGCAGAGGTGGCAGCAACATATAAATTGTCAGCATATTGTTTTGTTCGCATCCAGCGTATCAGCAGACCACCAGGGGAGGAGCAGGGTGAGGAATGCATCCGACACAAGGACGCAAGACCAACCACATCAGTAGTGGTGATAGTGGTGTTAGTGGTGGCGACGCCAAAGGTTCGGTGGCATCATCGGATGAATATGCATTGTTGGATAATAGTTTCGTCCAGGTATTATGAATACATGGAACAGCACAGCAATTCCGTATTCCAAAAGATTGCCGTGATTTTTTGTAGTTTTTTGTTACGGATTGGAGTGGAGATGGTTGTTGTTGTTTAGGTCGTACGGTCGGTCGAAAGGATTTAGGATGTGAGGTCATCAATTCCAACAGAGATTAAAGAGACAGTTTAAGAGTCGACAAGGGAACAGAAACAAAGCACGAAAGAAAACGAAAAAAAAACACAGAGAAAAGAGATGTTTATAAGTTAGTCGTTTTTTTTAGCACAAGAAGCATTTTTGTACAGCACAGTGGGAACAATTACAAAATATATTGGTATTATATTATCAGAACTTCTAAAGTTGTTGGAAGATTTTTCCCCAAAAATCCAATTACTGTTTTGGATTTGTGAGAGTCTATTGTATATTTAAAAAAACGAAAAAATCCTCAAATAGCGTTCCTTATGTTCGCTCTAAAACGACGTAAACTTTTTAAAAATAGGTTCAGCCATTTAAGAGCAATAACAAATTACGAAAAACCTAAAAATTTGCGAAAAAAAATTCATACATAGAAATATGGTCCCTTATCGGTGCGGTTCTGCCGTTCGAAAGCATTTACAAATTTCCTAAAACCCAAAAATTAATTTTTCTTATTTTTTCGGAAAAATAAATGTTCAAAGAATAGCTAGATCTTAGTTTACCATTTAGCAACATTTAATAATCTTTTTAGTCAAAAATAAATTTCGTAGGTTAATATTAAAAATTGTTTCCCAAAAATTAAAAAAAAATAAAAAAGTTAAACAATAGGGTTGCTTCATTTGAGTTGGGCGAAAAAAGTTAGCAATGTTCAAAACTAATATACAAATTTAGCTTGTTTTAAGCATATAAGCAAAATATTTCATTTCTGCCAATGTAAAAATCGCGTTATTAAAAACCTCAAAAAATCGGGGCTTTCTTCAATAATTTTCAGTGCTTTGTTTTGTCTGAAATCGAGCATTATACAAGAAAAAAACGGGACAATTGCTGTTAAACGTTATTGAAACTATTAACATTTTTCCAATTTGAAGCCCACTTTTTCATGTTTTAGTGCAATTTTTAAATCAGTTGTTAGTAAAATCGAACTAACCTCTATAATTTTGGACGGATTTTCGCATTCCAAGGCTTTTTGGAAAACTGTGGACCTATAGTTTTAATTTCGATAAAAAACAAACTCGTACATGGCTGTAGAGGAAGATATTTGCAATTTATGGGAAATTGAATGAAAACAAATTACATTAAAAACTTGAACTCAAATTGGAAATTTTTTAAAAGTTTTAATGACGCTTAATGGCAGATTTGCCACTTTTTTTATTGTCTAATGCTCGATTGCAGGAAAAGTAATCACTGACAATTTTTTTAAAAAAATCCTGATTTTTTTCAAAGGGATTAGCTGCTAATTTGACAATCACAGCAACGAAATATATTAGGAATATGATTAAAACAAGCTAAATTTCCATATACTCGTAAGTTTAGAATATGGCGAACTATTACTTGAAGCCACTCAATTAAATGTTCGGTGCGGAAACCCGGACACCTTAATTTAATTATTCCTAGATAAAGGGAGTATCCAAGGCAGTTAAGTTAGGTACTTATACGCTCAAGTGTTCATATATACGAGTATCTCTGAATAGTGGTTATTCGAACTCTTTCGTGGCCGTTCGAGTTAACATGCGATGTTATGCAGCAACAGTGCTAGGGGACCCAGGTTCAACTGACGACAAGACCAAAAATTTCATTTCGAATAATTTAATACAAAAATAGTAGGGATGCAACAAATATTCGCATACGCATATGCGGACGCGAATTATTCGCTTCATTTTAACATTCGCTTTCGCATTCGCCAAAACCATCTTTGGATTATTCGCATTCGCTTTCGCAAAAATATATTTCCATATACGCTTCTATTTGCTAAAAGTTTTATATCTCCTTATTCCCTTCACACAATTTTAAGATATTAATACCAATGAAAACCTCTACCACTTCTCTTCAAAACAGTTGAAGAAATTTGTTTGTCCTTGTGGTAACAGGAGGTAAAACTATGGAAAACATTCTTAATACTTGAATATCTTGGAAAAGTATCAATTCAGTTCCTTAAATGTGTTGGTACTAAAGGGTCAAACTATTATTCGCATTCGCTTTCGCAAAAATGCATATTTCACTATTCACTTTCGCTAAAGTCACTTTCGTTACATCCCTAGTTCATTGTCTTGCTAGTTAAACAGCTTTGCATTTCTCTGGAATGTCCCAAATCCTGAGACCAACCATCTCGTTAAGAGATCCGCGATAGTCGAAGGAAGTTTTTGACTTCAGGAATATAGTTTCCTGGAGAGAGGATATGTATAGCGACTTTGACCAAAACTTTAATTTTCCGCCATTCTGCTACCTCTCTAATAGCTAAAATTTTTGCCTGTTAAACACCACAGTGTCAGGCAGTCTTGTTGCAATGGATAGCTCAAGTTCCTCCGAAAAAACACCAACTCCACTTGGTTATTGAGTTTGGTACCGTCTGCATAGTTAACGAATCTCCTATATCTATATGATCTATCAGGCATAATAGTGAGGTACTTCTTTTCTAAAAGTGGCTCAGACAGAGTGTAATCAAAAGTGCCTGGAAGAGCATACATTGTGTCTAGAATGACAATATGACCGTAGCCATTTCCTGACTCGAGTGTTCCCTAATTCTAACAGCAGTAGATGCTGCTTTGTTTATAGGTATACTGTATTATAGGTTTGACTATTGCCGCATAAGACCCATAAACTATACGCGGGTTCAGACCTCAGCGTTTTCCTATTGCCCTTATCAAGGTATCGCTATAACGGTCTTATCTGATCTTTCCAGAATGATGGGTTTGAAGTTTGACTTCCTGTCTAGTGAAAAATACCCGAGTATTTGGAGCTTTCAGAGAATGAGATTTCAGTATTTCCAAGGATACAGGTACAACAGTTGGATACTTATATCTCCTGCTAAAAATAACTAATTCTGTCTTGGGCGTCTTCACACCAAGTCCATTGTTGGAACCCCACCATACAGTTGTATGAATGGCCTGCTATAGAATGTCTCGAAGATTACTCGGAAAATACCCTCTAGCCGCTATTGCTACGTCAGTTGCATAGGCCTAATCTCCCTAATACTCGTAATCACTAGAGAAGTCAGAATAGAAAACAGAGGAAACAGAACATCCCTTTGGGGAGTCCCGCTGCGGAAATGTAACTGGAAAATTCCCTGGCATCCCCAAAGGCATCCTAATGGTTGCTCCGAACAAATTGTCTAAATGGCCCAGATGCAGAGGTTTACTAGTAAGAATAAGATCCCACATGGGGACCTTCTCGGATAAATGGAACAGAGCTGGTCTTTTAATAATTCTAGATAGGCAATTGTCATTCAGACTTAATGTACTGGAACATGTAAAGAAGGCCAACGTCACCATATATACCTGCAGGAAAACTGTAGGGTCTCGATGGGTTATCTACCATAAAATCGTAAATTGGATATATATACGAGTAGCAGTAGTTTGTCCAATACTGTTATACTGCATCGTGGTGTGGTGGACGGCAAGTGGTAAACGATTCATTAGCAACCAGTTATCAAAGTTTCAGAGATTTTCTTGACTATACACAACGGAGCTTTAAGGACTACATCGACTGAGTCTCTAGAAGTCCCATTCCATCTACTGCCGATTGATATAGTGGCGAGGGAAGTTTCCATTAGTGCTGCATTACGATTGAACTGTCTATCAATGTGTAGGTACAAGTACTATGGCCACATGAGGATATCAAAGTGTTGTGCTATAGTAACCGGCCGAGTGGACTATATACCAACTGTGTACACCTTCGAGAGAAATTACATCACTATGATTCCCGCCAGAGATGAATGGGTCGGCAGAATACCAGGTAATAGAAACTATCTCCACTTCTACACGGATGGTTCGAATGATGAAAAGGTTGGCTTCGGAGTACACTGTGAAGAACTTAGTCTGGATATAGCTCACAGACTACCAGATACCTGCAGTGTCTATCAACCCGAAATAATGGCAATATGGGAAGTCGCCAAGTGGCTGAGTCGCAACATAGTAACCAACACTGGCGTTGTCATTTACTCGGACAGCCAGACTGCCATCAATTCTCTGGAGGCAACATCCCTAAATTCACAAACAGCCCTCGACTGCCGCAGATCTCTTAACGAGATGGCTGAGCAGTTTAATATAACCTCATATGGGTGCCTGGGCATAGGGATTTTCCGGGGAACTGCAAAGCCGATGAACTTGCTAGAACGACATTACAAAGAATTTGCATATATTGGTGCGCCACTATCCACGTGCAAGCTTTGGCTTAGGCAAGAGGCAATCAGGCAGTCTAACGAAAGATGGACAGAAATCGGCACCTGCAGAGTAGCTAGACAAATCTGGCCAAGGTATGACCTGAGAAGATCAAAATATCTCCTCGCATTTTCTTGACTATACACAACGGAGCTTTAAGGACTACATCGACTGAGTCTCTAGAAGTCCCATTCCATCTACTGCCGATTGATATAGTGGCGAGGGAAGTTTCCATTAGTGCTGCATTACGATTGAACTGTCTATCAATGTGTAGGTACAAGTACTATGGCCACATGAGGATATCAAAGTGTTGTGCTATAGTAACCGGCCGAGTGGACTATATACCAACTGTGTACTCCTTCGAGAGAAATTACATCACTATGATTCCCGCCAGAGATGAATGGGTCGGCAGAATACCAGGTAATAGAAACTATCTCCACTTCTACACGGATGGTTCGAAGCTTGATGAAAAGGTTGGCTTCGGAGTACACTGTGAAGAACTTAGTCTGGATATAGCTCACAGACTACCAGATACCTGCAGTGTCTATCAACCCGAAATAATGGCAATATGGGAAGTCGCCAAGTGGCTGAGTCGCAACATAGTAACCAACACTGGCGTTGTCATTTACTCGGACAGCCAGACTGCCATCAATTCTCTGGAGGCAACATCCCTAAATTCACAAACAGCCCTCGACTGCCGCAGATCTCTTAACGAGATGGCTGAGCAGTTTAATATAACCTCATATGGGTGCCTGGGCATAGGGATTTTCCGGGGAACTGCAAAGCCGATGAACTTGCTAGAACGACATTACAAAGAATTTGCATATATTGGTGCGCCACTATCCACGTGCAAGCTTTGGCTTAGGCAAGAGGCAATCAGGCAGTCTAACGAAAGATGGACAGAAATCGGCACCTGCAGAGTAGCTAGACAAATCTGGCCAAGGTATGACCTGAGAAGATCAAAATATCTCCTCGCACTAGAGAGGCAAAGATTGTCTACGTTAGTATCAGTTCTGACGAGACACTGCTGATTTTCTACTGTCCCGCATTGAGTAAACGTGGTCCGGATATGGTGGGCTCGGCCTTTCTAGGAAGTTTAACGTACTATTGATAACTTTATGTATCAAGCAATTTGGTTTAAATGAGGGGCATCTGAGCTCTTGGTAACACTGGTAAGCTGCTAAACCCGGCTGCCACCCTAACCTAAACCTTCATATATTGTTATCTACCCCTGGGGTTGTCACAGCCGTAACTATTGCTGCTGGATTTATGTTATTGAATGCCACCTCTATACGAGTATATCTGAGAAAGCTACCATTTTACTATATTTTAAACAAATGTCTATTATTCTGTAGTATGATCTCTTCAAAAGATTAAAATAAAAGTTCTGATATTATAACCACTTATGTGACAATCGTCACCACTGTACGTTATTCGTTGTTCAAAGGGATTATAGTTAAATTACCTTTCTTTTTCTTTTCGACCGCAATTTCTTCGCCATCTTCTCGTCGCCATATAATTTTCGGTGCTGGAAAACCATCTGCCCGGCAGGTCATGTTGATATTTTGATTTTCCCTCACCGCCACCGACGAGGGGGTGCTCTCAATGTCCAATATATTTGGAGGTACTGCAAAGAAATAAAAAAAACGTAAAAACAGAACAAAAAAACGATGTTTAGCATTAGCAAAGCATGTATGCATTTTCTCCTTTGCTAAGGACATAGTCACTTGGGGAGTTGTCACTGTATACTCCACTGCACTTACCCACTACTTGGAGATAGCCTACTTGGCTTATCATGGGATTCGTGTTCACCTGACACATGTAGTAACCACGATCGTCCTGGTGCGCCTGGTTCACATGCAGCAGCCATGTGTTAGCATTGTCATAGGTGATGCTGTAACGTGGTATCCTTGAGATAACATGTCGATGTATTGTCAAAATCATTTGTCTGTCAATATGTATCCAGGCAACCTAGGCCAAAAGTAGAAATACAAACAGACAAACAAAACGTTTAGAATGAGCATAGATACGATATATCACAGATACCCCAAAAAAGGAAAACAAAAATTTAACATGTTACAAATATCCAGCATATACATTTTTTCTTTCTACTCTTTTTCGCATTTCTTGTTGTAGGAATTTTTCCCTTTACAGAACCTTTGTTTAGTCTTGACTTGCCCTAAGGCTGGCTGGAAAAGGCGGAGGAGGAGAGTGCCCTTCTGACTTGTTACAACGATTACCCATTCCTCGTCAAAGAGAGAGAGATATCAAAGGGATGCAACTATTTGCGTAACATGCATCCAGTTGACAGTTAACACAACACGTTAATGAAAAAAGGCAACAGAAATAATCTCGTACACAATGATCCATATGCACGCATGTACGTTTTTCGGAAACGAAATAAGTTTAAATTAATTGAACATAGTTTCCTGATTCAATATTTAAAAAAAAATAATTAATTTAATTAAAGTGTGAGAAAGATTTCTTTGGGTAAACCGAATATCGTTCATTTCCCAATTTATGAAAAAATTGATCGATGGTTGTTTTGAATCAAATGATATATTAAGCGAGAAAATTTTCTTTTCAGATCGAAAATCTGGAAAATGTTGACAATATTTCTAAAAAAGTATGTGTTAAAAATTTTACACAAAATTATACTGCCACATTTTAGTAGAATCTATACCCATTTATAGTTATTTTTTCATTAATATTACCAGTAATGTTGATTAGTTCAATAACTAAAAACGAGAATAGGCGAGTAGGCTACCAACTCACCTACTTTGGCGCTCACATGAGAATTGAGCGCCTCAGTACGTGAGTTGGTAGCGTGCTCGGCTATGAGTTTGGGGGTCGTGGGTTCGATTCCCAACAGAGGCTCTGGTCTATCGCTGCAAATATAACAAGCAAAATGGTCTTTGTCACCCGGCTCTCCCTGGACCATAAAATTAGAATATAAATTTACTTTTTATTGTAATTCAAATAAATAAAAATGAGAATATATTTTTACTACAATAAAATTTCCTAAAACAAACAAAATTATGTTAACTCAGACTTAGGCGGTGGAACTACACCTAATATAAGGAAATTATGAAACAATAATGGAAACATGAGAAAATTTTAACTAAAAACTTGTAAGAAAATTTCAGTCGGGTAAACCGCCTCCACGATTTAACCCCCGATTGAAATAGCCCCCAAATCGAACATTAAATAAACCCCAAAGAAACATTCGTGATATCGAGCCAAGAGCGCAAGCGAAAAATAGCAAATTTTACGGGAGATGTTTTATATCCGCTCACCTTAGAGAGGAGGGTATATATCATATGCTACAAGCCAAAAGTCTAAGACCTCATGTATGTTTGGCGGAAATTCGATTTTGGTCTTTTTAAGTCATTTAAGCATTGTCCGTCTGTCTGCTGGCTGGTGCGCACGATAACGCTCGAAAGGATTAACCGATTGACTTCAAATTTGGTAGGCGTTATATTTTTCTCTATCTGCGGCTATGTTCAAAGATGTGCCGTATTGGTCCACTCCTTCTAGTACCTCCCCCACATAGTGTTAACATTTAGTGAAATATTGAGTCTTTAATAACATCTGTACTCGTACTAGTTACTCGAATCATTTGAAATTCCACACGTAGCATAATTATCCCCTCACCTTAACCCTTTGTGGGAGAGGTACTAGAAGGAGTGGAGCAATATGGCCATCTTCGAACTTTGCCGGAGATAGAGAAAAATATTACCGCATACCAAATTTGAAGTAAATCGGTTACTCCTTTTGAAAGTTATCGTGCTCACCAGCAAGCAGGCAGACAGACGGAAGGACGGACGGACATTGTTTATTCGACTTAAAATGACCCAAAACGGATTTCCGCCGAACATACTTGGGGGTCTTAGGTCCATTGGCGTAGCAATAGATTTTTGCTGGGGTGGGCTATAGCCCCAAGAAGAAAAGTTTGTTTTAATGCTTTAAAATTATTCACGGATGAAATTGTCAACGAAAAGTAAGAAAATAAGTCATATTGAAATCAGATTTATTACAACCTTTCTATGATAAATTAATATTTTACATAAACATGAATTCTGTCTTTTAAACAACAATTGTTTAAAAACAATTAATACTAATAATTTTATTAATTAATTAAAGATGAATTAAATATTTTATAATGAACATAAAAAATAGTAGTATGGGATAAAATATAATAAGAATAAAAAATTAATTATTCTACTCTTAAAAAAAAGAATATCGCTAACAATTTTACTATTTCGTTTTGGATATTTAAAATGGTCAAATTTCAAAATGGATCTTGGATCATTGTAGATCTTAGTCATGTTTTAATTCAACATTTTATGTTTTTTTATCAACTATTTCTTTCACTGATTGGCTTATTGTCGTATGAGTCTTGAAGATATTTTAAGCACAATAGTTTCTACAATTAGCGATTCCTTATCAATTTGCAGGTTACTTCTATAATCATCAATAAATTCAGAAGTTCCATTCAAAGCATTGCCAAAAAATTTACTGCTTTAGTTAGTGGAACACCTAAATCTGTTCTCCAATATTAAAATGCTATCGTATCATCTGGCAAATCTACATATTGGCCTTTAACTAATGTTGAATTAACCGAAACAAATTTGGTAAGCGTTTTGTTGGCAGCTCAGCTGTTTTCGTGTAACAAGTTAATGTCAAACATGTTCAGTTTGCACTATAATATAACCGTGAATCGACTTACAAACGAACAACGCTTGCAGATTATTTAAGTTTATTTCACTTTGGGGGCGGTTAATTGGCCGCATAGATCGTGCGATTTAACGCCTTTACATTATTTGTTGTTGGGCTACGTTAAGGCTTATATCTGTAGGGACAAATCCGCAACGGTTGACGCACTGGAAGCCAATATTGAAGAATTTATTCGTGAGATACCGGCCGATGTGTTGGAGAGAGTATGCCAAAATTGGACCCAGCGTATGAACCATTTGAGGCGCAGCCGCGGTCAACATTTACATGAAATCATCTTTAAACATTGGATAATATAGACCGTTCTCGACTCAAACAAAAATTTCATACATTTCTTTAAATTTTATGTGTTTTCTTTTAATCAAATCCGAAAGCTCTTAACAAATCTCTCGAAAGTTGCCGTAACCGTTCAGTATGACTCTCCGAACCTTGCATTTGTTGTTTGAAAATATTTGCTTAAATGATTTATGTTTTGTAGAGCAGTGTTAAATACATGAAGATTCATAACGGATTCAGGTTTAGTGATTATATTTAATAATCCCAAAGCATCCACTGTATTTTTGTGTCGTGATGCACTTGCTTCCTACTCTAAACTATTTTTTAGTTTTACTAAGGCTTCGAACTTCCAAATATTTTATTTGTAGAACATTGCATATTCTTTTGAAATCCATATGATTTCCAGGTTTGGAAATATGTACAGCATTGACAAATTTTGATGATGATTGTATGTTCGAATAGGAGTCGACAATTACCCAATTTTAATTTGTATGCCTCGCAGAGATTTAAAACACATTACATTTGCATCATTATAAGACTTCCAATTATTGAAACATTTCCCATCTTATTTTTCCAAAAAAAAAAATCAGTTTAAGTAAAGAATATCTGTTTACAGAACTATCTACGAAACCTAAGAATCGTTCTTCTACTTCCAAATTGATTGCAAACCTTTGAGTTTTTAGATTTATTATAGAATTTGCAAAAATTCATATTATTAACTGTAAAATTGATAGATGATTGGAATTGATAAAATTCAAAAATCCAACTAAAATATCTGTGGGGTGGGCTAAAAAACTTCTGGGGTGACACTATGCCCACCCTAGCCACCCCCTTCCTACGCTTATGCTTAGGTCACTCCTTCGATGTGTTACATTTTTTTCCGTAGCAAATGATACATTCCCTCGTCACACTAAAGGGAGGGTATAAAAATGTCTACCATTGTAGCTTCTTTACCAAAGGGCTATTCATGGTGAGGTTTGATTTTCAATATGTTTTTTTTACAGATTACGCGTGACTCATACCAAACTGCTTTGTCATTTTTGTTCAGTATCGTTTGGCAAGTCATCATGGAAAGACTCACACCACAACAGCGTCTCCAAATTGTTCAACTGTATAACGAAAATCAGTGTTCTGTGAGAAATGTTTTTCGTGCGATTCGAGGAACTAGATGAAGCACATTTCTGGCTCAATGGATACGTTAATAAACAAAATTGCCATGTTTGGGCTGATGAGAAACCCGAAGAGTACCTAGAGCTACCATTATATCCATTAAACAAGTAAAAAACGTTAAGTTCAACCTTGCCGAATCTTATATACCCTTCACCATGGATTGCATTCAATTATATTACTGGAAAAAATCTTTGGATATGGAGTAAATCTTTGAACCATCCTTTTTGTTGAAGCAAATATTCAAAAATTAACGCTGGAATTTTTAGCCAAATTTTAGGCCCCAAATTCTTAAGCCAAACTCTTCATCTAAAAAATGTGGTATTTATGGCTTAAAATAGCATATTTGAGGGCTACCTCTAAACGGGGACTACAACAAAATATAAACAAACTAAATTTGTATACCCTACACCACACTGTGGTACAGGGTATTATAACTTTGTGCATTTGTTTGTAACACCCAAAAGGAGAAGAAATAGACCCATCGTTTATTATACCGATCGACTTAGAATCACTTCCTGAGTTGAGCTATGTCCGTCTGTCTGTCTGTCCGTCTGTCTGTGCATGTATTCTTGAAATCAAAGTACAGGTCGCAATTACCGGTCCGATCTCGACGAAACTTTACGCATATCCGTTTTTTGGCTCAAGGACGATCCGTATTGAATTTGGTTAAAATCGGTTCAGATTTAGATATAGCCCCCATATAACTTTATTTTATATCCGATCAGTATGAAATTCGGCAGAAAGAGGTTTCTTATTATATGAATGGACACTGTTAAATTTCGAAGAAATCGGTTTAGATTTAGATATAGCCCCCATATATACGTTACCCCCGATTTGACGTGTAAGCTCTGTAAAAATGTTATTTATATCCGATCAGTGCAAAATTTGGCAGAAATAGGTTTCTTATTGCGTGGAGGAATATTGCCAAATTCGGAGAAAATCGGTTCAAATTTAGATATATCCCCCATATGTATATATGTTATCCCCGATTTGAAATGTAAGCGCTGTAGAGACTATATTTTATATCCGATCAGTACGAAATTCGACAGAAAGAGGTCTTTTTACATGAATAAGTATTCACGGAAAATCGGTTCAGATTTATATATAACCTCCATATATATGTGTCTCCTGAATTGGTATCAAATCGCTTTGGAAATTTTACTTTACTTCCGATCATTTAGATCAATTTAGGAACGAATATTGCTTAATTTAGCGATTGTAGGTTCAGAATTAAATAATATGCTCCTACCTATTTACCAATTATTCCAAATTATTATCGCAATGGATCTTATCGTATTGTAAGGGAGGTGTAGGTTCTTATATAGTCGGCCCCGCCCGACTTTCTGCCTTTCCTTACTGGAATTATTGCTAAAATGGAGTACAAACTGTAAAGTTTCAGCTAAATTGCTTAGAAAATGTTGTGTTTATGGCTTAAACAAGCCTTTTTGGGAGCAACATCTATAGGTGGACTTCAACAAAATATGAAGTGATTTAAAAAATTTTTACTGTGATGAATTCTTGTCTTTATAAAACACAAAATGCAATGATTCGTTTAAAATGCTTAGAAAATGTGGTATTTATGTTTTAAATAAACCTATTTTGGAGCGACCTATATAGGGTGACTATAACAAAATATGAACCGATTTGCAAAATTTTTACTGTGATGAATTCTAGTCAAAATGTAATACAAACTGCAAAGTTTCAGCAAAATTGCTTTAAAAATGTGGTATCTAAGGCTCAAAAACCATATTTTGGAGCGACCTCTATAGGGGAGCTATATCAAAACATTGAACGATATGGCCCATTTGCAATCCCAAACGACCTGCGACTATAAGAAGTATTTCTACCAAATTTGTTCAACCTAGCTCTATTATTACGGACTGTAGTTTGATTTCAATAGACAGACTGACGGACATGGCTAAATCGTCTTAGAATTTCTCGACGATCATGATCATTATGGGGTCGCAGATCAATATTTCAAGGTGTTGCAAACGGAATGACAAGGTTAGTATACCCCCATCCTATGATGGAAGGTATAAAACAATGGTATTTTAAACGACTCATGTCCATGGATATACACTTAAGCCTGTGATTCGGCCTGTTGTGCGCTCCTTATTTATGATATTGTTATACCTCAATATCATCAACATCATTTCTGGTGACACAGAAAATGTTCCATCGTTTCGATGTTTCCCTGCATTCGTCGTTTTCTGCTAATCCTATGCGCTGAAGATGTGCTTGTAAGCTTGAATATTCCGTTAGAACACTTATCATCTTCCTAATCTCGATCTTGTTTAGTTTCAGCAAACTTCTTGTTTGTTAGAATTGATATTCTTGATTGTTAAGCTCTTTCTTTTTTTTCAGTATTGTTGTTTTTTCGGCTTTAGGTCCTTGATTCGCTAGTCATCTTCTGGAGATATATTACAAAAATTAAAAATTAATTGTATTTTTTAAAAGATTTCCAGAAGATGACTAGTGAAGCTTGCTTATCGAGAGAATACAATTTGAAATTTAAAGAACAACGCTGTTTTTTTAATCAAGCACCTAAAGCCGAACATAACAAGAAAATTGACAATATTTAGAATTTAAAAATTAAAAGTCTTGAGGATGATAGCTATGGATGTGAAATTGCTCCAAAATGTGTAACTTTGTACCAGATTTGTTGAAACAGTGTTTGTTATAGCTCTTACTTGATATTTTTGATGACATTCCGACAGCTTAGAAGAAGCTTAGCCCATCGATAAGATAATATCGCTCACTCACTTCAAGAGTGACATAACTCAAACTTGAAAATTGCCAAGATGTGTAACTTTAAGCCCGTATAAAAACGTAAGCAACATGAACTTAGATGTTTAAATACGCTTGAATTATCCGAAATATGGTTGTTTACTTATAGACCAAATTTCGCTGAGATTAATTTATGGGCATTTGCTAAATTCGGATTTTTGTACGGCAACCTCAAAAAAATTAAAATTTTATGTCACTCTTGAAGTGAGCGATATGATGGGAAATAGCACATTGAATATTTATTAAAGTTATTTTCTTTTAAGAAGAATTACAAAAATAATCTTGAATGATGAAGTAACTATAAATCTAAAACGTCTTAAAACGTGTTTCTTAAATATGAAGAAATATTTCGTTGCATTAAATAAGTTATTTCATTAGTAATCTAATGAAACTAATTTCTAAATAATCATTTCATTCAAATGAAAAGTTTACTTGTTTGTTTACATAATTTTTTTTTCTAACTAACAATAAACTATTTCTTTATATCGCAGAATCTTCTTTCTTTAAAGCTTTAATGAAGAATATTCATTTTCAGTAGAGTAATAAATTGACCCAACCTCTGCTTAGTTGGTTAACCAATTTAACTCAGTAATATTTATATCTTTATAATTCTCTTCTCCCACTCCCCCACTAATCTGTGAGGACATGTCTGTAATTTAATAGCATAAATGATTTGGGTTATACCAAAATAGAAGGATGATACGTTTCTATTTTATTAAATAAATAGGAGGATATTTCATTTTGATGACTGGCATATTGCGGGGGTCATTACACTGCCTTCGTAGCAGTAATAGGCATAATAAGATGGCCCCTTTTTTGATGATATGTAGCTTACCTTGTAGCCACCCAAGTGTTCCACCACACATGGCAAATTGGCGTCACGTCCCACTGCCACTGTAACATTTGGTATTGGTTGAGCAAAACGAGGTTCATCCATCATAACTGCAAAAGGATGGAATAGAGAAACAAATAACAGTGAAAAGAAAATTAAAGATGTTACCGAATGGACTAGTGGTCATTGTATATGTAACCAAGAAGCTAGAAAAAAGACCTAATTAATTTTAGAGCAATTTGGACATATAGTTCATATACTACTACTTGAATATAGAATTACAATAACCTATAGAAAAATTACGTTGTCTTATGAAATCCCCAATATCTAATGAGCAAATGTGGAAGATAACAACATAGATACTATGATCCGTTGTGGTAAATAACATTATCATAATATCTGTAACGCACACGTGATTGCAATAATGATATTATTCTGTTGAACATACATTACTCGTACTTACATTATTTAATAACAAAAATTAGTTCCACTAACTAATTCGATGTTGTTATTATGACACGTCCTATTACATATATAAATAAAGACAATTGTTTAGATCATTGATATAAAATGATGTTAATATACAGTAAATTGACAGTAACGTTATTGTTATCACGATGTTATTTGATGTAGATTGATGTGATGTAGATCATCTGACAGATTTTGTTGTGATTATTATAACTCAAGTTTAATATTGTAACTTCACTCTTCTCCGGAGCTCGTGAGTTCATTCATTGAAATAGGAATACAATTATAAAAAATAAAACCAGTAAGGAAAGGCAGAAAGTCGGGCGGGGCCGACTATATAATACCCTACACCTCCCTAACAATGCGATAAGGGTCACTGCGATAAGAATTTGGAATAATTGGAAAATGGGTAGGAACATTTTATCTAATTCTGAACCGATAATCGCAAAATTAAGCAATATTCGTTCCTAAATTGAGAAACATTTCCTGGAAAATTTTAATAATCGGAAGTAAAGTACAACTTCTATAGCGATTTGATACCAAATCAGGAGGAACATATATATGGAGGTTATATATAAATCTGAACCGATTTTCCCTGAATACTCATTTATGTAAAAAGACCTCTTTCTGTCGAATTTCGTACTGATCGGATATAAAATAGAGTCTCTACAGCGCTTACATATCAAATCGGGGGTAACGTATATATGGGGGCTATATCTAAATCTGAACCGATTTTCTCCGAATGTGGCAGTATTCCTTTATGTAATAAGAAACCTCTTTCTGCCGATCGCACTTTCGCTTTCGCACTGATCGGATATAAAATACGGTTTGTACAGCGCTTACATGTAAAATCGGGTGAAACATATATATGGGGGCTATATCTAAATTCACGTAACAAGAAAACTCTCTCTGCCGAATTTCATACAAATCGGATATAAAATACGGTTTCTATAGCGCTAACATGTCAAATCGGGTGAAACATATATATGGTGACTATATCTAAATCTGAACCGATTTTCCCCGAATTTAGCAGTGTTCATTCATGTAATAAGGGAACTCTCTCTGCCAAATTTCGTACTGATCTGATATAAAATACAGTTTCTACAGCGCTTACATGTCAAATCGGGGTAACATATATATGGGGGCTATATCTAAATCTGAACCGATTTTGACTAATTTCAATAGGGGTCGTCCTTGGGCCAAAAAAGAGCACTGTGCTAAATTTCATCACAATCGGACAATAAATACGACCTGCACTTTGATTAAAAGAATACATGGACAGACGGACAGACAGACAGACGGACAGACAGACAGACAGACGGACATGGCTAAATCGACTAAAAAATTGATTCTATGACGATCGGTATAATAAACTATGGTTCTATTTCTTCTCTTTTTGGGCGTTACAAACAAATGCACAAAGTCATAATACCCTGTACCACAGTGTGGTGTAGGGTATAAAAATAAAAAGAAGAAAAAGTTTTCGTTTTAGAAATTTTATTGTAAATTTAGATTAACTTGAAGCTCAATGAAATTTGTGCAAATTTGCTACCCTTTGCAATCATAACGTTTGATTAGGTTAATGTTTTTAAATATGCGTCTGCAAACAGTACTTTTCCCCAGTAGCTGAAAAATTTAAAGAAGTTGACCCGATCTGAGTTCCATAATACGAGGGTTGCTACTTATATTTTGGGTCCTGGAAATACTAGATTTACCAAATGCAAACTGGAACATCCATTGCAAAGATTGACAGCTCTTAGCATAACCTCAATCAGAACCTTTTGTCATTTGAGAGCGCTTTGTTGTTCACAGTGTGTTGAAAAATTAATTTCGGCCAAAACAACGAATTAAGCCGTGAACATTTTCGTACGATGATTTTTACGATTTTCGGCGTGGATTATCGAGACAAGAGTGTCTCAATCAATGAGCTGAAAAATGCTGTACTGTGTAATAACACCCAGGGAAAGTAACGAATCGCGCCCTCCTTTCCTTTCGAAGTTTACTTTACCACAAACAAGTCCTTGACTCCTTTTGGCTGAGGTGATTGTGTCAAGGTAACTGAAATTGTATGTTTAAAATCGATTTAAAGCATTTCGGGTATTTAGACACGTCATGGCCATTGTTGTGGTCTACCTTATTGAGGCTGGGGTATTTATCGATTTACAATGCTCCACGGGGCAGTGCGGAGCGCTCCCTAAGCAAACACAAACAAAACCAAAACAAACCCTAGCGAAAAGAGCCTAAATACACGACCCGACACCTTGAGATACAACAAAAAAGACAGCAATCATCCCCAAACTGCCCTTGTTCGAATTCAGCCCCTCCTCCCACCAGACGAACACTAAACACTGAGCAGCGCTATGAGGTGAAGCTCGAAATGTTGCAATCCCACAGAGGAAGGCGGAGGGAATAAATGTGTCTGTGGCAAAACCACAAATCACCAATTAAATATTTATACTTCAATCTACTCAACGAATATGGAAAAAATGTAAAGGGATTTATAATAAAATATATATACACACAGACTCGTTCACATAAAACCAACCGAATTCGCTTCTTTTTTGGCTTCGAAACAAAACAAAACACTGAGATGTGAACTGAACACAAAATACGAGTTGGCAGAAAACAATACATATGTGATTCGCCTGAATTCTCCCATATAAACAGATGAATCGAGTTTTCCTACTTCGAAGGTAGTTTGAAAAGTTTGGAAGTATTGAATATGTATTTGTAGGAATTAGTGTAACTATTGTAACACAAATACAGGATGACTAGTGTTAAACTTGAAAATTAGGAAAAGGTAACAAAAGTTGTCTGTTTTTAAAAGAAAATAAAATATTTTCCCACCCTTTTATATTTAATATACTTGTGCGATAAAAAATTGAAATGCCGGTCTATCTCTCCGTTGATTAAAAACCTCAAACCTCCTTTTAAACCTACTTCGAAACACTCACACCAACTAGAGTCATCTTAGACCTATGCTTTGGTATAGCCCTCATACAAAAATCCCACCAGATTTTATGTCTGGACTCCTTTGAAACCACAACAAAAAACGGATATGATTGGCATTTTGTTATTTGAGTTTATTATTATCCAGAACCGTTCCCAATGAACATTGTTAAACCACATTTTTATAAACCGCCTCACAAAACTTCTGAACGATATGATTTCTTGGCTGCTTCGTAACCAAAAATTCCAGCCGATTTGGCCAATTCGTCAACCCTGAAACTTTTGAAGGAGTAATAAATTTCACTTGTCGACTTTATGATAATGCCCCATTCACAGGTCCCACTCAGAATATAAAGCAGAGACCGATCGAATCGACGGCGCGCCCCTATGACCCTTTTCGTCCTGTAGAAGCCGATTACATTTTCGAATGTCGGCTGAAATGATGCCGCCAAATATCCCATAATAAGGCATTACTAGCAAACTCAGTACATACGATTTAAATTTTCAAGCTTAAAATCAATATTAGGGAAAGTTTAATGATTTGATTGTATCAAATCAAATTGTAAAATGCGAAGAAACCATGTCTAGGCAACGATCCAGTTGGTCCTATCCACTTTTTGTTAAAAATCTAACTTTTTCTCCTTAAGATAACATTAGCACATAACCGCCGAGTTTAAACATTGTTCTCGACTCAGCCGATCAGCATTAGGCATTCCTAAATGTCTAGTGTTTACCACCAAAAAAATTAGTGGTAATGTGTCGCCTTACGCGAATGATTTATAAAGGTCTTCATGTTCTAGCAACAAAATTTTTTTAATTATACTGTGCTTGAAATGGACACTTTGAAAATGTAACACAAAGGAGACCTTATGGATATACCTATTTCGACAATGCTGAATCCAGTGTTATTAGCCACAAAGTTTATTGGGAAATCTGAGAGGTTAGTTATCTCGGCAGTGCCAAGAGTCCAAAGAGCGAAGTAAAGGAAACGTTTGTAGAATTATTCCTCTTGAAACGGTCGTCCAAGCTTTTCACCCACTTACCGCTAAAAAATTGCAATCAAATCTTACCATATGTCGAACATCATACAAATCATCGACATTATTAGTTGGTGTCTTTGAGAAAAATACTCCTTTGAGAAAAATATTCCTCGCGAAAAATTGCTATGGGTTTCCTACTAAAAAGTATTTATAAAAAATCCAAAACATATCAATCAATATTTTCTGTTGTAAAAATAAAAAAAATATACAAATATACAAACTCCAAATCTGCTTAATACTCATAAAAACGTTGCGAAGGGACTCATAATATTTTTTCGCGAGGAATATTTTTCTCAACGACGACAACTTAAAATTTCCACGATTTGTATGAAGTTTCACTGTTTTAAGATTTGATTGTAATTCTTCACGGTTAAGGGGTTGAGAAGCGTTGATGACTGTTTTGAGAAAAGTAATTCTACAAGCGTTCCCTATACTTTGTTCTTTGGACTGAAGCGTGCATCACCAAGTCCTCCACTTCAAAATCCAGTCCTGCAATCCTCTCTGAATATCGCGTAAACAAAAGCTAAATTAGAAAAATGAAAAATGCCACTGGATTCAGCATGGCCGAAATAGGTCCGTCTATCCATAGGTTATTCTTACTGTTACATTTGACTATCACAGTGTAATTTTTTGAGTAAAGTGTAATTTTATGTTCTTTAAATTTCGACGCAGCTAGTGAATCTGAGTAATTTTTGGAACAAGTTGGCAATTTTGATTCTTAATACAAAATACTCAAAATTTTATGAAGGCGGCATAAAAATCACCAAAATATAGCATGAATTTAAAAAATTAATAAAAAACACTTTGCAAAAAGATTTTTGTCGAAGGGCTGGGCTGTGTATAACATTTTCTGGTGTAATATGGTGTATAAAACACGAAACAAATATTAAAAACATGTTTATGATAATTTTTTTTTTAATTTTCTTTTTAAAAATTTCGTTTTTTTTCGAACGTGTCGTTAGTATTTGAACCATTATTTGAAGTATATGTTCGATAAAGCCGTCATACACTTTTAATCAGGGCTGGGGAGTCGAGCCAAAATAACTCGACTCCGACTCCCGTAGTGGGATTTTAAAATTATTCGACTCCGTCAGTTAATAGCAGGATAATAAGATAAAATAATTGCTAAACTGATCACATATGTATATAACACTATGCAACAAAAAAAAATTTTTCGTGTCCTAGACCTAAAAATTTTTTTTTTGTATAGATTGTGGCATACTGTTATATAAAATCATAACCAAAAATTTGTTTATGGATAAATTTTTTTTTAAAAAATTGTTTATTAAAAATACTGTTATCGTCGAAGGTGTATGTATATACCCGATCAGGTCGACTTATACGTTAAATTTAAGCTATTAGTGTGGGCTACCAATGTTGGAAATATCTCTTTCACTTAGAAACAGTGGTTTAGTAACAGTCATTAAACAAATTGGAAAAAGTATTTTTTTTTTTCAAAAAAAAAAAAAAACCTGGGACAAAAAAAAAATAAAAAAATAGAACAAAATCGCCAAAAATATTTTATTTTATTTTTTAAAAGTTTGCATCCTAGCGAAGAAAATAATGCCTATTTAAAAAAATCTATGGATAAATGTGTATGGATCTATGGATGGGCTGTGTATAACATTTTCTTGTGTAATATGGTGTATAAAACACGAAACAAATATTAAAAACATGTTTATGATAATTTTTTTTTTAATTTTCTATTTAAAAATTTCGTTTTTTTCGAACTTGTCGTTAGTATTTGAAGTATATGTTCGATAAAGCCGTCATACACTTTTAATCAGGGCTGGGGAGTCGAGACAAAATAACTCGACTCCCGTAGTCGGATTTTAAAATTATTCGACTCCGGCAGTTAATAGCAGGATAATAAGATAAAATAATTGCTAAACTGATCACATATATATATAACACTATGCAACAAAAAAATTTTTTTTCGTATCCTAGACCTAAAAATTATTTTTTTTATAGATTGTGGCATACTGTTATATAAAATCATAACCAAAAATTTGTTTATGGATACATTTTTTTTAAAAAATTGTTTATTAAAAATACTGTTATCGTCGAAGGTGTATATGCCCGATCAGGTCGACTTATACGTTAAATTTAAGCTATTAGTGTGGGCTACCAATGTTGGAAATATCTCTTTCACTTAGAAACAGTGGTTTAGTAACAGTCATTAAACAAATTGGAAAAGGTAAATTTTTTTTTAAAAAAAAAAAAATACTGGGACAAAAAAAAAACATAAAAAAATAGAAAAAAATCGCCAAAAAATATTTTATTTTATTTTTTAAAAGTTTGCATCCTAGCGAAGAAAATAATGCCTATTTAAAAAAATCTATGGATAAATGTAGAAATTATAGCCATTTTGGTAGAGGTAAGAGAATTTAAAAAAAAATTAATTTCTGTTTAAATAGCGATTTTATTTATTACTTTTATTTATATTATGTACATTTGAGTTTATTTACATGAACAAGTTTCATCAGAAGTAATTGTGAGTCCTTTGTTGACGTTTGTAGATTTCGGAATCGGTTTCTCTAATGAAGAACCAAATATAATCTCCCATCATTCTTTCATCCCAGTGCCCTTGGTAACGCCGTTCGATGGACATCAATACTTGGCGACACCTTTCGCCACACGCAACGAAAGGAATTCGTTTCTGCGAAACGACATTTTAGACAGCTACACTGCTCGTTTGCTGGAACTGAAATTTCGTTTATTGTGACAGAAACTTATTTTGCATAAACAATTGTTTGTTCTGACCAAAAGAAGTTTCAGTTGTCGCTAACGAGAATTGTAGCTGTCTAATATTTCGTTTCGCAGAAACGAATTTTTTCTTTGCGTGCATGTTCATCACTTACGACGCCAAGATTCAAGGGGAAAAAGTTTAAATGAGAATGCAAGAAATTAATTTTGAGGGACATATTTACACCTGTTGGAATACATAAAGCGAAAAATAAGTTGGAAGATTACATACATATGTGTTATACATATACATAAATATAAAAAAATATATTTCTAACCAATTTTTTCATAATTATTTAACAAATCATTAATCATTGTTTCATATTGCGGGCTTTTATTGGATCCAAGGAAATTTCAAACTACAAGCTTATCTTTGGTCATTTCAAAATCTCTCACTAGATCACTGAGTTGAAACTGAGTTAAGAGCGATGACTTCTGACTCAAACTTGAATCGCTCAGAGTTGAGTACTCAGTTGAACTTGATGATGTTTCCGTTATTAGGCTGTTAGCTATACTTGGAAACTTCCTACTCTTATCTATCAACTTAGACAAAAATAGCAGTCCGTATCGTGAATGAATGGTTGTCTCCAAATCATTGGCATTCCAAATTGCACGTGAAGTCTAAAATTAAAACGTTTTATTCCACAAAACATTGTAATACATTAATTTTAAAGTACTTACCGCATTCTTCCACTAGTCAATCGAGTTAGATTTACATGGCACGAATTACACAAAATACGAGTACTAGGTGTCCACGGTTCGTTCATATTTTTAACTCGTATACCAAAATATTACACATATATTTCTTCTTTTATATTACTAAACGCACTTCGATTTTTTAATTACATATTTTCCGCAGATGTAGCAGAAATTGTCGGGATCATTTACACATTGAAAAGTTCTTTGCCTTTTACTCATACTTCGAAATAGACTTTGTAATATTTTTCAGAAGATCGACTTATCTCTTTAAGGCGCTGAATTACACTTATTTATTAATAAGAAATTTAATTCATAAATCCGGGATTACATTTCATAAGTTGCAGTACCTGTAGCTGACATATAGTTTGCTTCGAAAGTAGACACCCAATATTTTCAAGACTGGCGCGTACTACTTTGTATTGCGTACATATAATTTTACTACCTGTATATACGACTGGGATGTCCATGCCCCTAAAAGGCGTAACTGAATGGAAACCTCATAAAGAAAAAACCACATATATTGTTGAATGAACCTCTATCTCAGCTGATCTCATCCAATATAGCTCTGACATTGCATCTCATGTTTTATGGAGGGTAACGAGGCCATAAAACCTCGTCCTCTCTATAATTTTATAATGTCTGAAATCAATCCTCATAAAATAAAATGCAAGTGCAATGTCTCTTATATGTCTCTCTCACATATGTCGAATTCAATATAAGCAAAAACATCATTTAAAAACGAAAAAACATGAAACAAGATTTTTTGAATTTCCCTAACATTTACAAACTGGCTCATAACTTTTGCATCTATCCATAGATTTTTCTCAAATAGACAGTGTTTTCTTCGTTATCTTTTTAAAAATGTGATAAAATATTTTTTTCGATTTTTTTTATACCATAAAATCTACACTTTATATCCGATCACTGTGAAGAGAGAGTTTCTTGACACGCAAATATACTTCACCAAATTTGAAAGAACTCGGTTCAGATTTTGATATGCCTCCATATTTATTTGCACAAAAACTACAATGAATTTTGAGAAAGCGAAAACGCCTTGAAATTCATAAACATCATTGTGCCAAATTTTAATAAAGCAAAAGGGGCCATCATTTGCTGTGGAATTACCCAGAAATGAGTAATATCAATTCTTAATAATGAGTATCATGTAGTTTGTGTAAGTACTTAATACTATTGAAAAAATATAAAATTCGTTGATGCGGTTTAGTTTGAATTCCTTTCAATTCACCTTAGTTCTGAACTCTTTCAATAAGCCACAATAAATATAAAACGTTTTAAATATTATCGAAGACTAAATACAAGTTACTATTCGAATTTCAATAAACCCGGCTTATCACGAAAGCCTCGTACAATATGCGCATGTGGATACGGAGGGATACACCCGCACATACATACATATTTAGATTCTTATGTTGCCAGGATACGTGTTAGAATGCGAATTAAAATTTAAAGAAGAAAAATGTGTTTACACACAAATACGAGTATGTGCAATTTAGCGCCTTTTTCGAAAGTTCATACAAAAAAAACAAGCAAGTACCTTTGTTCGTCTTTTCTGTTGTTGTAGTCTGTCTAACGGTGAAATATTTGCGACCACTCAAACCACCGCTACGAAGACTCTTGCGATTGCCTTATAGATAGTCACACATTTTTTTCGCGCAGTGTATGATTTCCCCAAACAGAGGAGCTTATAAATCGTCTCCATTCATCTGCTCTTACGCTACTAACGCCGCTTGTTTTCTATGGGGATTATGTCTTAAGTCTCTAGCAAGTGAAAAATACTTGTGCATAAATTTGTAGCATATTCAAGCAACAAATCCGCCGAACAAACCCCAGTCCATGAAACCACTTGTCTCTTTCTCCCCTCCTCACCACATCCATGTACCATTCTTTGGGGGATTTTTTGCTTGAACAAATTGTGGGACGATTATAAACTTTTACGAGGATCGAGTCGAAGAGAACGAACGAGTCACTGGCACTTCTTCTCATATCAAATCGAACTCAGTGAAGACCCAAAAAAAAGTGAACAATAAAACAAGCATTAAAGCAATTTAACAAATACAAGTTTATGGTTGTAGCAACAGAATGGTAGACTACAACACAACATAAATAATGTAATAACTGACAGCAGGATGATACACATATGTTATTGAAAGTTGTAAAGCAATAACTTGGGATAGGCCCATATTATCTGCAGGCTCCGATATACTTGTGCATAAATACCCTTAATCTATATTTTGAAGCGAATTATTGAGGTTTGTTTTATAATACGCCGTCAGTTGAAGTTGTTTGGAACCACTTTGTCCTGATACATTTAATGATATATTCCCGAAAAGCAATTTAAAAATGTCTAAGATAAATACAATAATAATTAAATTTTAAGATAAAGAAATTCAATTCAAGCTCAAAATGGTCTTATTTTTTGACTTATAAATTTTAGTGAATCAGTAGCTTCGATGCGAGAAGTATGTATATATATGTTACACCCTATTTGTTGTAGAAGCCGTTTTTTACATCCGATCTGTACGAAATTCGGCAGAGGAAGTTTTCATATTACATGTAGCAACACTGCCAAATTCTTATCGCAATGCCCATTCCCGCATTGTTGGGGAGGTGTAGGGTATTATATAGTCGGCCCGTCCGATTTTCTGTCTTTCCTTACTGGTTTTTGTATAAGTTAGCGTGTAATTTTTCTAATTAAGCGTAACGAGCTATATTTACAACTTTGGTGTCTTTGGCGACCCTACTAAAATTCTCCGGCGAAAATTTTCGTAGGATATTTTAATCCTTAAACGTCCTTTTTGAAAGGACTTTTTTATGGTTTTTTCGAAAAAGAGTCAAATTGACATATTAAGAGGGGAGCGAGAGGGTTAAGATCTTCCACAAAAGTGATCCTCATAAAATTCCACTATATATCTCTGACAATAAAAAATCTCTCAGACATTAACTTACAGCATTTTTTCATTTTGTATAATGCTCCCTCAACAACAATTTAAAAGTTTTGTAAAAAAAACTCAGACCGGCTGGACCATAAGTTTATTCTAAAATAATTTTCTACTAAATATGCCCTTTCAGAATTATAGGGTGCTATTCTGTTCCAATCAAAAACTCTTAATTTGTTGCAATATATATAATGTAGTGTCAACAATAAACAAATAAATTTTAGTAATTGCAAAAATTACTCACCATGTGTAACAAGATTTGTCAGGTAGATAAGAAACATCACCTTGCGATTTGTAAAACGACTAGGAAATATGTTCAGCGCTATGAGAAGCACTTTGATAACGGTCATTAGGAATATCATATTGCTGCCGGTGTTGTTGTTACTGCTGCTGCTGAAGCTTTTACTGGTACTTAAGTTGGCAATTTGTTGCTGCTGCTGCTTTTGGTACTGATGATAGCGGCGGCGGTGGGATTAAGAAGCGATTTAGTCTTTGGCCAACGAAAGTTTCAAAGGTCCTTGTGCAACTCTGTTGCAACAATTTGTAGTTTGGCTTGTACAAGTGTTGTCGTGTTTCTCATGTCGTCCTTTAGCTTTTGCAAAAATTGTGTCATTGGCTTGAAGGTAGACGCATTATTTGCTGCACTCGTCTCCCCGGAGTTGAGTTTTGTGTTGCAACGATATTTTTTTGGAACTATTTCTCTGTTTTGGTTGGAAATTATTCGTTGTTGGTGTGGTCTTTTGGATACACGTTGTCACTGGGATCCATTTGTGTGGATGCGTGTGTCTCTGGGTGGGTGGATGGATGTCACTGATGACTCTGGCAACGAGGATGAGTTCATAACACAATCATTCCATCAATTTTATGTGGTCTCTGTTGTCCCACTGATGCACTTCAATGAGTTGGGTCTTGGGTATATATTCAATGCTCATATGTGGCATAAAGTCTCTGTGGAATATTGTGTGTGATTTTTCGCTGAATTTAAATATTTCATTTAAATTTTATTTTTTGTTATTACTTTTGTTGTCTTTTGGCCTTATTGTTGTCCATCATTGTTGCATCACAATTTGGGGTGTTGCCACTAACAGACACATACTTGCAACATATACATACACGCTGTATATATACTATGTAGGTAGTTTATTCATATGCATACAGGTTTTATTGTTGATGTTGATGTTGCCGCTGTCGTTGTCTTTGTTGCTACTGCTGCTTCATCAATTTTCCAAATGATTTATGAATGCGAATGCGACACAACTTCCTGCTGCACTTTGCTGACCTTTTTTCCATTATTTACATGCATTGCTGCCAGTGTCGGGATGTGTCGGCAGGAGCTCAGAGTAAATGTGGCAACATCCAGATTCACTATGGCAAAACGTAGTAAGTAGTTTTGCATTCACCTGCATCCCGGCACCAGTAGTTGGGTAGATGGCATACAAACAAGTTTAACTTGAGTTTTCCTCTGTATGATTTTTCATTTATGACACTCTCCACTCCTGGATTTTGTTTTGCTGCTGCAATGCACTCTGATGAAGCTCATATGCCACATAAATATACACAGATACTCGTACTCGTCTGCGGTGTTGCAACTATGAAATGTAGGGAGCGCTTGGGCAGAGTTGAAAACTTAATATTTCACATCCATTCGTATAACCTCGGAATGAACTCACTATCTCCGTCTCGATCCCTCTTCGTTCTCCTTATCACTGCTTCTGGAAACCTGTATGATAAGAACAGGAAAAAAGGATTCATATTTTAAATTTCACGGCTCGAAAAGCAAGAAAATATGTTTAATATTTAAAATTGTGAAAGATTTTTGACATTTGTCGAGTTTGCAGAATTGTATTATTTTTCAATTTCATAGTAGATATGTATCTATTTTCTTTCATTTTGCGCTACGACAAGAAAATCCGAGGCGAAAATCCTTACATGTATGTATATATGTTTGTCTAAATGGTTGTGTGTGTATTTGTGTAGAGTGCGGGTGTCTGTTAGTGCGATTTCAGGTTTTGCGACAGGACCTCAAACCTCCTTTTGAATCATTTAACAAAAACAATCCCTTTTCTTTCCCAAGAATAACACATTTTCTCGAATTTCAACATAACAAACCTTTCAGACATTTGTGATAGTCATTGTTCTTAGCATTGTCCTCGCACAGTGGGAAATATGTGCAAGGGGATATTTTGTGGAATTTATAAATAGACTTGACAAATGACATTTACTACATACAATTTAAGATAATCAGTTTGCAAACTTAGTTTCGCAGATTTTAATTCTTCCCCGATTATGTTTTTTTATGAACTTTTGAACAAAATAAATTACACAGTGCTAGTCCCAAAATTTAATAGAAATGAGACCCTATGGATATACCTATTTCGATACTGCTGCAGTGATGAAAGCCGTTTTTATAGGTTAGCTCTTAATTTCGCGATATTCGACCACAAAGTTTGCAAGGAAATCCAAGAGGTTTGTTGTCTCGGAGGTGATTTTGATGTGGAAGACTTCGGAATATGCGCTTCAGTCCACATATCGAAATAAAGGAAACCCTTGGAGAATGATTTCTCTAAAAATAGTCGTTCGAATAGACTAAATTTTTAGTTGGTGTCTTTGAGAAAAATATTTTAGCGAAAAAATACTTTTAGTCACTTTTCAACGTTTTTATGAAAAATAAGCAGATTTCGATTTATTACATACTTTGTATGACGTTTGACATATGATAAGATTTGATAGCAAGTTTTTAGAGGTAAAGAGATAAGAAGCGTTGATGACTGTTTTCAGTCGTTCTTTGGACTGAAGCGTGTATTCCGAAATCTTTTACTTCAAAATAACCTCCGAGATAACTTACATCTCTGATTTTCTTGCAAACATTGTGCCGGATATCGTAAAAACGAGAGCTATCCTAGAGCTAGCACCACTGCATTCAGCAAAGTCGGAATAGGTATATTCAGAGGGTTTCCTTTCTGTTACATTATTCTTAAAATTGCCAATAAAAAGGTAAAGTAATGTAAAAACATTTCAAATACTTATAATATCTAATATTTCCACGGCTTATTACACTATGCAACAAAAATAAATTATGTCTCCGCCCAGTTTTCTCAAGGTGATGGCGACTAAGAAACTAATACTATGTGTGAAATTGCTGAAGATTCCTGTAAGTAGTATATGTAGAAGTTATTAAGGAATCAACATTTCACTAAATTTTTACCCGTTGCACTCAAAAAAATGTATTTCATAAATTTTAGTAAAATCCGTACTCCAATTTAGTTCAATGTTTTTATTCATATTGAGTTCATTTATTCTTAAAACTGGGAAATTTTATTTATTACTACTAAATTTTATTGTTTTGGGGGATATGCAGAATAGTTCATTAACTAAAAATAAGGACTTATTTTTACTAAAATAATATTTCTTGAAAATAGTGCGAATATTCATAAATTTATCAAACTTAGACATATGCGGTGGACACCCAACATAGACATAAGGAAATTATGAATTATAAATGGAAAGCATGAGTTTAAGGAAATTTTAACTAAAAATAATCATGAATCCTCAGTTTGAGTCCATGAATTTGAACTCAAAATTAGGAAAACATACTAAAATCAAGGAAAAATTAACTATTTTCGGAGTATGCTGCAATCCCAAAAATGCAAAATTGTTGTATGTCCTTTTTCATTCCACAATTTTTTTTTTTTTTTTGCGCAAATCGTTACTTGCGGAAACTTAAATTTATGGCGAAACATTAAAACCTTATGATTGTGAGTCAGACACACTATATATCGAGCTAAGAAATGTCAAATATAATAAAATGTATTCGTCGCCTTTAAATATAGTATATGGCAGCTCTATTTATCATTCAATGATGGCAATCCTTTTATCAAATTCAAGTGTACATAAAAAAAAATTGTTTCGAAAATTTTTGGGGATATATGATTGTATTTAAAAACAAATTTTTCATGAAAACGTATGTGTCTACGTAGCTCAGTTGGTAAACATGTGGCTCACAAAACGGATGGTTCTGGGATCGAAATGTGTAATAATCAATTTTAATTCCTAACACAAAGAAGAAGAGATTAATCCAAGGAGCAAGAAGTGGTAAGTGATTCCAACATATAAATGGAGGAGAGTTGTGGAGGAGGTGGTCCAAATTCGCAAAAATGGACTAAAAAAGTCCAAGAAAAATTTAAATTTTTCTTTTTTGCATAAATTTCATTACATTTCCCTAAATTTTACTAAAAATTTAATTGCAATAAGGACAAAAATATGCTGAATTGAGCGCCCCAGTAGGTGAGTTGGTAGCGTACTCGCCTATGAGTTTGGGGGTCGTGGGTTCGATTCCCACCAGAGGCTCTGGTCTGTCGCTGCAAAATCTAGCCACATGGTCTTTGTAAACCGGCTTTTCCCTGGACCGTAAAATTAGAATATAAATTTACTTTGTATTGTAATTCATATAAATAAATAAGTAAATAAATAATATGCTGAATTTGCATAATTTCAAGTCAGAATTTGTTAGTATTGAGTTGATTTTCCCTATTTTAATTGCAATAGTTAGTTAAAGGAAGTACGAATTACCTAGAATTAAGTTCAAAATATTTCATAATTGAGAGGGAATGTATGAACTTGATATAAGGAAAACTAGCTTTAGCGCAACAGTTTAGTTCATTTTAACTTGCTCCAGGGTTCACTTTTTTGTGAGTGTGTGTGGAAGATACTCGAAGGAGTATACCCACATCCATCTTTGATTTTAGCCTGAAATAGAAAAAAATATTGACACATACCAAATTTGACGACCAACGTTTATTCCTATCGAAAGTTAACGTGCGCGCCAGCCAGACAGACGGACGTTGCTTTAAATTGCCCAAAACGGTATTCTACTAATTACTCTTAACCAATTTTAAAATATAACCAATTTTTTAATTTTTTTAAAGAGAGTTACGAATCTCCTTTTTCTACGTTGAAGTTATATTTTCATTTGTAGCCCTCATTATTTCCTTTAAATTAAATGAATTCTTCGAAGCTTCACTATATGGAAGGTACCAAAAGGACTGTAGTAATTCACTGTGCTGGTACTGCGACATTACCCATCAAACTTTGTTTTCAAAATTCTGAGGGTGGAAATTTGTTTAGGGGTATTTTAGAAAATATTTCTTTGTGATATATACTCGTCAGAAACCTGAAAAAATTCTTCTAAACATTTCCTGATAAAAAGGAACAATAGGTAGCACTTCGTTTGATAAACTAAACTAAAATTTATTAGAGAAGATTTTCTGTTAATAATATTTAAGCATATGTTTCTTTGATGAATATTTATGAACACAACTTAAATAAATACTTATCTTATTGACCAAAAATATTTCTAAACATTTCCTGAGATAGAAAAGAACAAGAACAGTTGGTATGATAAACTAAACTAAATGTTATTATAGAAAATTCTCTACAATATCCTGATTTTCATGTTCCCTTCAATTAGGAATCCTTAAAAAAAGCTATACGAAATTACGTACATAATTGAACATTGTATGCAGTGAAAATTATATCGTTCAATGCTGTCAAAATATGTAAAACATAACAACAAAGAAAATATCAGTCGAGTAAATCTACTGAAATGTAGATTTCCTCAGCAGAGATTACATTTCGCAGGAATTTGGAATTTTGTGTGCGAGAGGCCGGAAAGAATGAGTTATTCTCAGTGTTGCCAGAAATGACGATTTATCGTCATTTTGACGATTTCTGAATGTCAAAAATATATGATGACGATTTGACGATATTTGCCCTGAAATGACGATAAATTAAGCCCAACCTGGTGTGACCGTTACGTTTTCAAAGCACAGATATACATAGATTTCTTTAATATTGCGAACTGTTGTGCGATTTGAAAAGACGACATCACTAAATCGTCTTACACTTTTACGACAATCAATAATATTTCGAGGGCTTATATTCAAAAACGCGTCTATATAATTTTTTCCGAAAATGTTGATGCTTAACTCTTCTATATTACACCATTCATCGATGGCGTTAATTTGGATTAAAACAAATCCATGAAATTATTTAGTGTTTTTGACTATCTTATTCTGATGATTTTTTTTTTCAAATTGGACTATTTCTCGATATTTTCAAATTTTTCGGCAAATGTTGACCATTCTGTGTTTGAAACTGTGGCATCATATTTTAAATTTCAGAATTCAGTTTTTATCAGCTTGTACAACACGCATAAATAATCTTAAGTACAGGGTTGCCCATATTCGACGGACCCATCTGGCAACGCCATAACTTTTGACAGAGATGTCAGATCGCTTAATGACATACCGCGTTTGAAGCGTCAGTTCAAGCAGATTTTTACCATGGAACAATACACGCCACGCGAGCGCTCTGAAATAGTTGAAATTTACATTCAACAGAAGCAGTCAATTGTGAAAACTCAAAAAAAACTCAAAAAACTGTCCGATGAAGCCCATTTCTCATTGAATGGGACCGTAAATAAGCAAAATTGCCGTATTTACGCCACTGAAAATCCTCAGGAGATTCAAGAATTCATGACGAAAAAGTCACAGTTTGGTGCGGCGTTAGTGCGAAAGCGGTCATTGGGCCGTTGTTCTTCCAAAACGAAAATGGCCATGCTGTTACCATCAACCAGGAGCGTTATCGCGACATGATGACCAATTTTGTGATGCCAATTATTCGTCGAGGCAGTTCTGGTTTCAACAAGACGGCGCTCCACCGCACACAAGTCGCATAACAATCGATTTTCTGAAGAATTTGTTTCCGGGCCGTTTGATGTCGAAAAGTGGTGATTTGGACTGGCCACCGCGTTCGCCCGATTTGACGCCGCCTGACTTCTTTTTTGCTTCTCCTGTAAAATTTTTAAATATGATGATAGGCCCTTTTTCGTTTCTGATGACGATATGTGTTCTTTACATGTGATGTATGGGGTATGTTCAGTAACTTTGTAGCAAATATTAAGGCCAATATTTGTGTTGAACATAAAAACGTCTCTAAAAATGGGGAGGGCTGGATTAAATTTTGGCCATAAAATATACCAAAGCTTAAAACTAAACACATACTGGTATTGTTTTTACTTCGATTACTAGGTCGGATGGCTAACATTGCTGCACGAACAGACCAAAGAGAGGTTCTGACTGGAATTCGATAATTTTTTGGGCGTTTTTGTTAAATGTTGGTCTTTGGTGTGTTCTAACCCATATAAATGTTATGGCCAAAATTTGTTGAGCGTTTTTTAACGTCTTGTTCATATAGAGCCAAAAATGACCCTCATATGGTGGAGCTGGAGGGATAATGTGTTCTACAAAAATATTGACCTGAATAGTGGACTTAGCGCCTATCACTCATAGGTCGCTATATAATACCTTGTGTAACAGTATGGAGAAGGATTTAAAGAATTTCTCATAGCATTAGTATCAATTAACTTGCAATTGGATACAATTCAACATTTTGACTTGTCTACTAGTCAGTGTAAAGTGTTTGTATTTCTAAAAACCTCAACAATTTACAATTTTTTAAGAAAATTATTTCCCCATAACTTCTCCACCAATCACATTTCTGCATTTTTTATTTCTTTAGCAATTACTTAAGTCTGCCAAAGGCTGAAAAATACGAGTATTATCCAGTCCGCTATGGTATGAGTATCTGCCGATATCCAAATTACGAATATTTTGTTTCGAAAGTTAGGGTTTACTTCAGTCAGTTTAATCTACCAAGATTTTCTTTCTTATCTCCTTCTATACAAGAAGCGGACTATATACGACTAACTACGTACATAAATTTCCACTGACCAAAGGTGTAAGACCGAAGAGTTGTCCAAAGATTCTATATACAGGGTTTTCCAACAAGAGGTGTTATTTTAAATCACCCGGTATTTCGGTAGCTGTCACTTTTGAAGCTTTTATTTTTTGACATTTGACAAGTAGAAAATACGCCATTACTAAAAGTGGAACGATACACGATCATCGAACGATACAAAAGGATCAAAAAACGATCAAACAAAAAAACGATACGAACGATACAAAATCATCTTGACTGATGAGGCCCATTCCCACTTCGGTGCCCACGTCAACAAGCAAAATTGTCGCATCTGGGGCTCGGAAAACCCAAGAGTTATTGTTGAGAAGCCTCTCCATCCTCAATGTATGACTGTTTGACCTTATCTTTTCGAAAATGAGGTTGGATCAACAGTTACGGTGAATGGATTGCACTATCGAGAGATTATTAATGATTTGTTATGGTCGGAGTTGGTTTGTATTGATCTGGGCAACGTTTACTTTCAACAAGACGGCGCTACGTGCCACACAAGCAACGAAACCATTGCTCTGTTACGGGAAAAGTTTCCGGACCGTATAATCCCTCGAAGAGGTGATTACAATTGGCCACCGAGATCTTTTGATTTAACACCTTGCGACTTCTTCCTTTGGGGCCACGTGAACGGTAAGGTCTACGCCAACAGCCCAGCGTCGACCTCAAAGATATAATTAGTGAGGCTATCGAGGACATATGGCAGCCACTTCGCGATTTGGTTATGGAAAATTTCATGAAAAGGATATGGTCCTGTAAGCGTGGTCGTGGGGGCCATTTGGCTGATGTTGTTTTTCATTATTAATGGCATACCTTTCATTTTATTATAATAAATAAACATCCGATCATTTATCTCAAAAAATGGTATTTTTCTTTGAATACCAAAATAACACCTCTTGTTGGAAAACTCTTTATGTTTGGGGGAAAACTATCTCGGGAAATTTAAAGTTAGTGGACTTATGTCCACCCGTCTCTCTAGCTGGAGCGATCGATAACATTGCGCTAGTCAAACATGAAAGAAAGTTCAGTCGGGTAAACCGACTAATGAATCCCCTCACCTTGAATCCCTAAAAAATATTTGTAAATTTATTTATTTTTTGTGTTAATTAAATTAATATCAATTTAAATTGCATTTAATAACTTTAAAGTATGTACTGGTATTAAAGTTATAAGTGCCAATAACGTCAATTCTCAGGACTCTCGGTACTATAAAAGCATTACACTGTAAAAAAATTTGTATGAACTGGTAATAAAGTTATAAGCTATTAACTTTGGTTCAAAATTGTCCATTTGTGTGGTAGGTACCAAAAGGGGCGTGGCAACTTCGCCCATTTTTCTAGAGGTAATAGTGACTAATAAACTAATACTATGTGTAGAATTTCAGAGGATTCAAATAATTTGTATAGAAGTTATTAAATAATCAATATTTTACTAAATGTTAACCCTTTGTGGGGGAGGTACTAGAATGAGTAGACCAATGTGGCCCATCTTCGAAGTTAGGCGGAGATAGAAGGAAATATTACCACATACCAAATTTGAAGTCAATCGGTTAGTGCTTTCGAGAGTTATCGTGCGCACCAGCTAGCAGACAGACAGACTGAAGGACGGACAGACGGGCATTGCTTATTCGACTTAAAATGACCCAAAACGGATATCCGCCGAACATAATTAGGGTTTTAGTTCACTCCTTCGATTTGTTACACTTTTGACTCGTAGCAAATGATATCCTCCTCTCTAAGGTGAGGGGATAAAAATGTAAAAGAAAGGAGACCCTATGTATATATCAATTTCTACTACGCTTAATACTGTGGTGGTAGTCGTTTTTATAGGTTAGCTCGCGTCTTCGAGATATTCGACCACAGAGAATGATGGGAAATCAGTGAAGTTATCCAACCCGGTGGAGGTTTTTAAGTGGAAGACTTCGGAATACCCGCCTTATTCATTTTGTTTTCTTTTAGAAAAATGTACCGGTTTCTATTTCCTTTAGGTCCATCAAGGTTCCATTTAAAGCTTTTCATAGTCAGTTCATAATAGCGTTTAGCATAATTAGTACCAAGAAACTCAAGGACATAAAATGATCCTTTTTTTAGGATATTCAAGTATTAAGGATATATTGCATATTTTCACCTTCTTCCACCAAAAGGAAAAAAATATTTCATTTGGCAACATAGAAGACAAACGGCAGAGCATTTCATTGGTATTAATATCTTAAAAATACGTGAAGCGGTTAAATAGATATTGCTAATTAACATATACAGGGTGGCGCAGAATGAGCTATATGGTTTAAATTCTTTATAACTTTCTTAATTATTATTCTTTCATTGTTTTTTTAGCATTTTGTGAAGAAGACTTGGGGAATTAATTATGAATCGAACAACGTAAAGGGTTTTTCAACAAGATGTGTTATTTTGGTATTCAAAGAAAACTTCCATTTTTTGAGATAAATGATCGGATGTTTATTTATTATAATAAAGAGGAAGGTATGCCGTTAATAATGAAAAACAACATCAGCCACATGGCCACCACGACCACGCTTACAGGACCATATCCTTTTCATGAAATTTTCCATAACCAAATCGCAAAGTGGCTGGCCTATGTCCTCGATATCCTCACGAGTTCTATCTTTGAGGTCTTGAATCGATGCTGGGCTGTTGGCGTAGACCTTATCATTCACGTGGCCCCAAAGGTAAAAGTAGCAAGGTGTTAAATCACAAGATCTCGGTTGTCAATTGTGTTGACCTCTTCGAGAGATAACACGGTCCGGAAACTTTTCCCGTAACAGAGCAATGGTTTCGTTGCTTGGGTGGCACTTAGCGCCGTCTTGTTGAAAGTAAACGTTGTCCAGATCAATAAAATCCAAATCCGACCATAAAAAATCATTAATAATCTCTCGATAGTTCAATCCATTCACCGTAACTGTTGATCCAACCTCATTTTCGAATAGGTAAGGTCCAATGACCACGATGGACCATAAACCGCACCAAACAGTCACACGTTGAGGATGGAGAGGCTTTTCGACAATAATTCTTGGGTTTTCCAAGCCCCAGATGCGACAATTTTGCTTGTTGACGTAGCCACCGAGGTGGAAATGGGCCTCATCAGTCAAGATGATTTTGTATCGTACGTATAATTTTTTGTTCGATCATTTTTTGATCGTTCGATGATCGTGTATCGTTCCATTGTATAATGGCGTAGTTTCTACTTGTCAAATGCCAAAGAATAAAAGCTTCAGAAGTGACAGGTACCGAAATACCGGGTGATTCAAAATAACACCTCTTGTTGGAAAACCCTACAAGAATAATTGAATTTTTCCGAAATTTTGCGAAAACTTATGGAAAATATGCTAAAAAATAGGACGCGAACATTTAAACTTATATAATTATGTCCTTCAAGCTTGACGAAATTTTATTTTTCTAGAAAATCTTCCCTTAATTAATATCTTCTTATAAAATTCATCTAAATTGCATATTTATTGTAAATATAGTGGATGTTACGAGTACAATATTATAAAAATATCAGCAAATCTAATAGAAATGTTTTTTTAATTCTATATAATTTTGTTGAAAATTTTCTTTCACAAGATTTCGTCAAATTTGAATTTTTCTTAAAATTTCTTCAGAAATTAATTTTTTAGAAAATTTCGTAAAAATTTAATTTTGTGCCCAAAATGGATTTATTGAAAATTTCTTATGATAAAATTAAAATTTTTTTTAAAAAATTTCGTCAACATTTTTTTTTAGAAAATTTCGTCAAAATAGCATTTTTTGTCACAAATACTTTTTTGTCTAAGATGGATTTTTTATTGAAAATTTCTTACGCAAATACTTTTTTTTGTCGAAAAATTCATTTTTTTACATTTTTTCAAAATTGAATTTTTCTACGAAATTTCCTTAATCGGCCTTTAACAATGTTAACTACAGTGTTCACTTAAATTCGGACAGTGGGCACTAATCAGCAGCCATTGGAAAACGGTATTGCAAAAAATTTAAGGCTATTTAATTCCTAATTCTCTAAAACTCGCCCGAACCACGAAGTTTTATTGATTTCCCGAAATTTTTAATGAATTCAAAATGAAGTAGCCTTAAATAATTTTTCCATCCTTTCAGCGGTTTCGACTATATCTTACAAAATATTGCATTTTAATAATTTTTTAATAAGCCTAATAAAAACATCGAAAAAAACACAATTATTAAATTTTTTGAACTTTATCGTAAATGATTAAAATGAGCCCTCCCGACGAAAATGCATAATTTATAAAGATATAGCTAATTTAGCAAGTTTTTAATTTAAGAATTGGCTTATCGATGTAAAACAGGCAAAAAGCCAACTTTAAAAGGTAAGAATGGATATTTTTTGGAGTTTTTCGGTGTCTAGAATCTATGGTTTAACACAGAAACACAAGATAAATTTTGTTTTTGTAGACCGGTGTCTTTAATCATTGCAGTGGTCCTTAATCCGCTCATCGCCCTTTGCAATTTCAAAAAAAAAATCATTTCAAGAAATTTTATAGAGATATTAAATTATAAAAAAAATTTGTAGTGAAATTCAATTTCAATGAAACTTTTCCAAAAAAAAAAATACATAAATTTTAACAACATTTTGAAGAATAATGTGGTTTCGACGAAATTTAAAAAAACAATGAAATATTGTAGCAAAAAATTATATCAAGAATTTTTTTAGGAAATGTACAGATTTGTATACATTTTCTAGAAAAAAGAAAAATTAAATTTTTATCCACATTAGAAAAAAAATTTTTATGGGAAGGGGGACAGAAGATTTTTAGGGCTTCCCAACCCGTATTGTGCAAAGGGTTGGGTATCCCTGATTTAATGACTTAAAGCTGTTTTGTCAAATTAACAAATTCATATGAAATAATTCCCACAACTTCTGCAGCTTTTGTCCAAAAGTTTTCATGTTCTGTAGTTTAGGCTACTGTTTCAATGACTATAATTTGATATAAAATTAATATTTACAATTTCCATACCAAAATTTTCATAATTTCATAGGGTATATTTAAATCGGTTTACTTTACGTTTCTTATTTGAAATTTTCGTACTTCAAGATTTTTTTAAAGTAGGCCTTTTTTAGATTTGACTTAACATCCCTTTAAAATCACATTGTTTCCCACTGTTCTTTTGTTTTATTCCCTATCAACCCTCAAGTGTATGGATTGAGAATACTTTTATGAGAGTTTAGCACTTTTTTCTCGTTTTTCCATGGTCATGACAGTTGAGTGTTTGTTTTTCTTCTTGCCGACAGTCTCCATCTCACATCAGACCACAATGTCTGTCCCTGCGTCCGGCTGTCTGCTTGTCTTCTTTTCACACTTTAGCCAGACATTTAAACGGAGAACATTTGTTCAGTCACATTGTGTTACAATTCAATTTTTAAGTACTTCCCCCATCCCTATTCGTCGTCATATTCAGACCTACATACAGTTTTTTTGGGATACTCTCACACATACTACTAGATTTTCCTTTTGCTACCTTCACATATCCACTCCCAATCCCATTTCCATTTCCAACATTTTGTCCTTTCCGAAGGCCATACATAACACACACCCTCCATTACAGTTTGAGGGGTTTTATCTTTATTTGGTTGAATAGGTTTGGTTTGGTTAGCTTTAAATTCAAACTGGTCCATTGTATGTTTATGTCCAAAGTTCAAATCATACCTCCAGAACAGATCCTAAATATTCGTATTCAACAGAAGGCCAGACCACACCACACAGTGGTGGCAGGTACTGGAAAGTATTTACGAGTATATGCACTCCAGGACTAAATGTGGCTATGGGGTTTGGGAATATTACTTGTGTTCGGGAGCGTAAAGTACATTTAAGTCAAACCTGAAAGAATATCTTAAACGAATATTTAAAACTGAATCGATAAGAAAGGCAAGTAATTCCGACAGAAATTCTTTTGCAGGGGCGACTTTATTTCAATTATTCCATTTCCCTTTTGTTGCGCGACAAAAGACGTGTCTCTCCAAAGAAGGTTGCATTAAATTAATTTGTGTCTATTTAACACAATGCAAATGTCTTTAGAGTTTTTCCTCCTCATTCTTCGGCTTCTTCTTCATGCGAATAACTTATTGTTGCACTCAATTTGCAACGGAGCACCCAGAGTCGAGAGAAAAGTTCCTCTATTCCAATGGCGGAGGCTTCTTGGAATGCGTTGACACAAAACGACCCACACACAAAGAGCGTGACTAAAGTTGTTGGTGGCGGTGAAGAATTGCAGGACCTGCAGCTGAGTTGACAAAGAAACCCCGCACACACACACACGAGCACTCAAACATTCTCGCAACAATGTTCCTGGACGATGACAACTACTTTAGGCATGAATATTTCTTGCAAGAAAAGTCCATGCATAACGTGAGTTGGTTTAAAGAATAACCAAGGAAATAAGTTTCGTTCTTTAGTTCTTCGTGAGGAAAAGGATAATGCTTTTTTGTGCATTTTTCTGCATCGAATTACCAACACCCCTTTCCTGCCAACTACCGGATGTAGGCCGTCATTATAAATACATTAAATAATATAATTAGAATTGAAATCTTCTATGGGACATTTATTTCACACCATCAGACCAGACGAGGGTTAATCTCACAATACTCGTATAGTTAACAGAGTGTCTTTCAGATGTCATTTGTCACAATAGAGCTTTCCTGCAGTGTGGTTAAAGAGTGGAAATCAATTCAATTGAGGAAAGATAATACTATGTAAATAATTGTTCAAACTGACTTTAATGGAGGAGAGAAGAACTGGTCTTCCAAGAATAGGTTTCATTTTGAATAGCCCACTATTTTAACAATTGTCATGACTAGAGCAGTCACTACTTATCAGATGACAACTACAAACTACGAAATTAATAGCAATGGAAAGCAATATATGATTCAACAACTCAACGAATTCTTACAATTCGCAATTCCAATGCATTTTTGTGACGTCACACAGTGCTCTGACAAATATCGCTATTAATATATTGGCTCAAATAATGGTAAAATTGGTACTCATAGTATCTTAAAAACCAATTTAGATAAATAATAACAATATTTGTTTGATGTAGCACTTTTTAAAACCACGAGAGGGCGCCAAAGTCAAACCGAACAAAAAATAATCTATCTTAAATGTACGTTGAAAAATAACTGAATACAATTAGTTTATTAGGGAAATTATCCAAACTTTTTGTATATGCCAATTAATAGAATTCATAATAATAATACAAAAATGCCAAATCAGAAGAAAATTGCCTTCATACTCTCCAAAATGCTTTGGAAAATTGGTAATTTTTGTTAAAGTGAAAAAAGTTTACAAGTTTAATTGGAATGAGAAAAAAGTTGGAATAGATGCCAACAATTTTATTTTTCGAAAAACAGTGTATCTATTAAATATAAAAAAATTAAAACATAAAATATTCCCGCACAAACTTAAAAAATATAAATTTTTTTATGTCGAAAAATGTTATTTTCAAATGTAATTTGTAGGGGTATGCCCACAAAATGTCGCCAACGCTTAACTTGTAGACCACGCCAATATTTTTTTAAGCCATATAGCTGAAAGAATTCTAGAAAATACAAAAATTTTTAGAAATACTTTTGAGAAAAATATAAAAAACAAGTAAGAAATTTCAGTCGGGTAAACCGACTAAGGTCTACACTCATTTTGTTCAGTTATCTGAACTGAATTGTATAAAGTCGGGTAAATTTTTTTATGGATTGTCAAAATGTGTATGTATAAATTATTAGGGAATTCAAATAAATTCCCATTTTTTGTTATTCTAACATCGACCCAGCCATATACACTAGATAAGCGTAGTGCATTGGTCGATGTTGTATTTACATTTATGATCTATTTATAGACTGTAGTGAAGATAAGGGAAACATGTGTTGTGACCTTATGTCTTCTCGTTTCTTCTTGCGTATAAGATAGGTTAAGAATTATTTGGTTAGTCTTAGCCTAAGAGAAAATATTGTAAATAAAATTAGTTCCTATTTAGAACTCATATCGTAAAGACCTTTAATTTTCTGCTGCTCGGCTATAAACACACTTTGTGAGCAATGTAAATATGCACTGGAATATGTACTAATATTATGACCTTTTTATTTTGTTATATCTTGGCTTTTTTGTACGGGAGGTACTAAAACGGGTGTGGTTATAACTCCCCTTTGTAACAGGACTGTAGCAATTTTGAAAACTATACAATATGCAAACATTTTGAATATTTATATGTATTGGTATTCATGATATAATCTGTTAACTTGTTGTTGCGTGGGAGGTGCCGAAAGGCGCGTGGCAAGGACGCCCTTTTTGTACTGGAATGTAGGTACTATAAAAGCAGTACACTGTATACAATTTTAAGTATTTGTAGGCACTACACCATTTTCAACTGCAATTCGACAAAAAATCAATTCAATATCGAATAAGATCAATTGAAATTCGAAGATTCCATTTGAAATTCGAAAAAGGTCAATTGAAATTCGAAGATTCCATTTGAAATTTAAAAAAATCAATTGAAATTCGAAACTCATCAATGAATTTCGAAACACATCAATTGAAATTCGAAAAACATCAATTGATGTTCGAAATACATCAATTGAAATTCGAAATACATCAATTGAAATTCGAATTTTTCCACTTGAAATTCGTAATACACCAATTGAAATTCGAAAAACATCAATTTATATTCGAAATACATCTGTTGAAATTCGAAAATGTAAACAAATCTGCATATTAGATTGGGTAGAATTTATTTAAACACATTTGCTGACAAAATCTTAACATATAATGTGATGATCTTATCTTTTATGAATATTTATTCAAAATTAGTTGAAACAAAACACATTTAAATATTTTAATATTAAAGGTATCACTTAAATGCTACCCCATCTAATATACAGCATTGATTTTGTTTAAATTTTTCGAATTTCACATGATGAATTTCGAATTTCAATTGATGTTTTCCGAATTTCAATTGGTGTATTACGAACTTCAAATGGAAAAATTCGAATTTCAATTGACGTATTCCGAATTTCAATTGCAATTTTACGAATTTCAAATGATGTGTTTCGAATTTCAGTTGATGTGTTTCGAATTTCAATTGATGTTCTTCGAATATCAAGTGATATTTTTCGAATTTCAATTGGCCTTTTTCGAATTTCAAATGGAATATTCGAATTTCAATTGACTTTTTTCGAATTTCAAATGGAATATTCGAATTTCAATTGACATTTTTCGAATTTCAAATGGAATCTTCGAATTTCAATTGACTTTTATCGAATTACAATTGAAAATGGTGTAGTATTAATGTTATAAGCTGTTAACTTTTCGTACAAAATGATACTTTCGTGTGGGAGGTTCCAAAAGGGGCGTTGCAATAATGCCCATTTTTCACTGTATTGTATGTAATATTATTTCACGTCTTTGTATGCAAAATTTCACGTCTTTGTATGCACTGGCTATAAAGTTATAAGCTATTAACTTTTGGTGCAAAATTGTCCATTTGTGTGGGAGGTAGCAAAAGGGGCGTGAAAACTTCGCCCATTTTTCTCGAAGTGATAGTGACTTATACTATGTGTAGAATTTCAGAGGATTCAAATAAGTGGTACAGAAGTTATTAAATAATCAATATTTCACTAAATTTTTACACTTTGTGGGGGAGGTACTAGAAGGATTGAACCAATATGGCCCATCTTCGAACTTAGCCGGAGATAGATACAATTATTACCGCATACCAAATTTTAAGTCAATCGGTCAAGACGGACGGACATGGCTTAAATGACTTAAAATGACCCAAATCGAATTTCCGCCAAAAATAGTTGGGTTCAAAGGTCACTTCTTCAATGTGTTACACTTTTGGCTCGTGTCAAAATATATATGCCCTCCTCTATAAGGTGAGGGGATAAAAATTCGATCCGATATACATAAAAAGGCAAAAGCGGCTACTAAATTTATATTTTCAAAAAATTTGATTAGTTTTAATTTTTTTTGGAAGAAAGTATATGTCTTATTTTGGAGTTATATAAGAAGTTATTTAAAAAAAGTATAACAAAGTTATAGTTATCATAAAAGATACTTCCCAGAGAATCTTCGAAGAAAGAGCTGCAAAAAAATATTAACTGATATTACTGCCAACCTTCTCCAATTTATACCACATTTTGCACAAATTTTAAAAGGCACATTTTTATAATTTTTTTTGTGACGTTTAACCGTTTAACATTTTTTGATTGAACCCAATGGTACATTAAAGTACAATTTTCAAAGTTTATTGCGTAAAATTTTCATAAAAAATATTAAAAAATATGGCAACGACAGCATTTATGCGGAAGCGTCTCGAAAGAAGTTGGAGTTCGGTGCCCCTCATAACTCGATACCGGATCATCACAAATTAAAAAAAATAAATTTATTTAGTTAGATAATCGTTACATCCAGGTAACGTTGTCGAGTTTTTTTCAAAATTTTAATTTTTCAATTTCTGGGAACACGTTGAAATGAAAAATGCGATTTTTGCGTGAAAATTTCGACTTATTTGTTATTGTTAAATAAAAAAAGATTGACAAACTTGAAAAATCTCTACAGCGTTACCTCGTAAATTATGTAAGGAAGTTGCGCTAAAAATTTCAAAAGAATCGGTTCAGTAGTTTTTGAGTTATGAGGCGATCCGTTTTTGAAAACAAGGGTTGTGGGAAAAACGCATTAAAGCTTTTCTGATGTTCTGAGTCACATATGAGGCGCGGTCGCTTAGACTGCTGTATCTTTGTCAGGTTTGCTCCGACTCACCTCAAATTTTCACACAATATTTTTCAAAAGGTTCTCTCTTCAGAAAAAAATGCAAAAAAAATCCTCTGTCTGCATTTGCAAATTTACTTTTTCTATTCATCGATTTTAAGAATATAAACCGATTTCTCTAAAATGTGTCCACTGAGAGAAAAGTTATGGCCATATCAATTTATATTTTCAAAAAATAGGTAATTTTTCTATTTTATTGCCAAAAGGTTCATTTCATATCAAACCACATGATTTTCGTAGAAAAATACGATGACGACTCCGATTTTTCTCCAGATATATTCTACAGCTATAAATATTTCACAACTATTTAAAAAAAAACTATTTTTCAAATGAAAATTGCGAAAATCAAGAAAAAAGTGAACACTAGTTTAAAAAATACTGTTTTTGGGCGACTACATTTAATAAATTTATTTTAAAAAATAGGTTCATTTCATATCAAACCACATGATTTTCGTAGAAAAATACGATGACGACTCCGATTTTTCTCCAGATATATTCTACAGCTATAAATATTTCACAACTATTTAAAAAAAACCATTTTCCAAGTGAAAATTGCGAAAATCAAGAAAAAAGTGAACACTAGTTTAAAAAATACTGTTTTTGGGCGACTACATTTAATAAATTTATTTTAAAAAATATATCCCGTTATTTCTACACGCTTAAATTTTCAGGGTTTGTTTAGAATCGATTTAGGAATATGCCTGTATTTTTTCTGATTTTATAGGTTGGTGTTTTCATAGTGAAAAATATGAAAGAAAACTAAAAAATATTAAAATTTGGTCAATTGCGGCCAGGAGCCAAAACCGATGGCGAAAATCACTTACAATTACGTTTAAAATAATCCTTGATTCTTTGAAATCTGTTCACGCGTTTTCGCACTATACTACTGTTATTAGCATCTGAAATCTGAATATCAAACCAATAACACTTGTCTACTGGGATAAGCTAGCTAGCATAATCTAAGCTATAAAATAGGTATTGTCAACAATTATACTCTATGATGAAACAGTTTACTCGTCAAAGAGTTACAAACAAAACAACTATTACCCCACTATATTTCGGACATTCGTTTTCGCTGCCGGTAACTTTTCCCCCAGACTGTAATTAATAGACTGAATAAAAAAACGAAAATAAATTTAAATTTATTTTTTTTCATGTAATCATTTGCGTTATTTACATTAAATTTTGTAGAACTATTAAACTTTCTATACAAATGCTGTAAATAATCAAACATTAACACGTGAACGACTTTCCGAAATGTTGAACATTGTATGACCTTTTCGCTTAAATAGTTTAACAAATTTAACTTTTATGCAGGGTTTATAATTAATTAGGCTTTCCGAGAAAAAAAATGACATTTAAGTAGAAGCATAAAACGGACAATTTAAAAATATTCACTAAATTTGGTAGATTATTTAGCAAATGATGATGATTCAATGATTCAACATATTTTATGCAGATATGTGTGTTTGATTTAAAAATTAAACTTTGCTGCAGGATTTAAAATTAATTAATCTTTCCGAGAAAATTTGATTTTATAATAAACACCACAATACTAGTACAAAGAACTGAAAAACTTTTCACAAAATTTGTCAGAAAATTGAATTAATGATGAATCATAATCAACAGATTTTAAAGTTGCTGCTTATGCAGATATGTACTCGTATATACGGTAATGTGGCCAAGTAAAAATGTGGTTAAGCTCTTATCAGCTCTACCAGAAATAAAACTTAGACTTCGACTCAAATGAAAGTACATATGTGTGCGAATATATACGCTTACACCAACATCCGATTCAAACGATGTGCATTATTTACTGATTATACCTGAAACATATGTACACTTCCTTCAACCACTACTGGGATTTGAGAAGTTTTATAGTAATCTAGTGGTTAAATTGCCACCCCCGGTTGACTCCTCAAATAAACAAGCATATCTGTTGACAATGGCTTCGGAGTGAGATTTAAATGAAGTGCGGTTTTTTGTCAAGACCTGTGACTCCACTAGAGTAACACTCTGGTGGATGTGCTCGTAACTTGTATTGTCTTGCCATCATCTGCTTCTATTTGCCAACTGGCGTCAATATGGTTTTTACCAAACCATTTCGACAAGAAAAAATACACGAAGTTAACAGTTCAGTTCATATGTACATATAATATGGATAATATTAGATGGGGTCGAGTTTAAAACAAATACAATTTTGATATATGGGCATTTCCAAGACCCAGAATTTTAAAACCTTTTGCAAGTTATTTCATAAACTATGTACACTGATTTCGAATTCCATCGACAAAATTATAGAGGTTAACTAGATCTATAAGAATGCCTTTACCCAATCTCGTTCCAATGATTAATACGAGTGATATAAGGAAACAAATCCCGTTCGAACGTTACAAAAGTTCCCCAACAATTTGTAGCGTCCGAACAAGGTTTGATTTGTTTGTGTTATACTTACTAATGATTATTTCAATCACGCTCGCGTAAAAACTATTTTTTAGGTCTCTTTATGATCTACAATTTTGCTTATGACAAAAATATACGAAAACTGTGTACTTTTCAAAATAACTTGGAAAGCATAGCAAAAGTTCGTATCTTCCGGGATTTGAAATTACCCATATAGAAAAAAATGCAACTGGAAAGATTCGGAAAAATATACTTATATTAGGGCGGGTCGATTTAAAAATCGCCCATTGCTCAGTGAAAATCGTCGGTCATACTTTTGGACTCGATTGGAGCACTCTAAATGGGTCAAAGTGGGATTTTTTCCGGGACATCAGAATTCGTTTTAGAGGTATGGTTCCTTCGGCAAAGTTTCTTATTTTGATCCCTAGAATACGATTTTCACTGAGCAATGGGCGACTTTTTTTGCCTCCCCACAAATCGACCCGGCCTAACTTATATATTTAGTAAATATACAATATATAATAGTGATAACACTATGCAAACAAATTTTTCTCCAAGGGATGTGGATAACAGTTTCTGCTGCAATTAGGTGTCAGAAACACGAAAAAAATATTAAAAAAAATGTTTATGGTAATTTTTTTTTTGATTTTTTTTTTAAATTCCAGCTTTCATGGAAAGTACATTCAGTATTTGGACCATAATTTTTCAAGTATAAGCCTGATTGAGCCGTGTTATGCCTCAAATAAAAGGGAATTATGAGGGCTACATATGCAGCAAATATCACTTTCAGGCAGAAGCTTTGATTTAGTAACAGACGTCAAAAATATGAGAAAAAAAAAATTATTTTTTATTAAAAAATACTTTTTCCTTGTACAAAAATAAACCATAAAAAATTGAAAAAAACCGAAAAAAATATTTTATCACATTATCAATAATAAAGAAAACACTGTCTATTTAAAAAAATCTACTGATAGATGTAAAAGTTATGAGCCATTTTGTAAATGTAAGGGAAATTCAAAAAAAATCTTGTTTCACATTTTTTCGTTTTAAAATGATGTTTTTGCTTATATTGAATTCGCCATATGTGAGAGAGACATATAAGAGACATTGCACTTGCATTTTATTTTATGAGGATTGATGTCAGACATTATAAAATTATAGAGAGGACGAGGTTTTATGGCGGTTCGTAACCCTCCATAGAACATGATATGCAATGTGAGAGCTATATTGGATGAGATCCGCTCAGATAGAGGGTCATTCAACAATATTTGTGGTTTTTTATTTATGAGGTTTCCATTCAGTTACGCCTTTTAGGGGCATGGACATTCCAGTCGTATATACAGGTAGTAAAATTATATGTGCGCAATACAAAGTAGTACGCGGCAGTCTTGAAAATATTGGGTGTCTACTTTCGAAGATATGTCAGCTATAGGTACTGCAACTTATGAACCTTAAATCCGGAATGTAATTTCTTATTAATAAATTAGTGTAATTCAGCGCCTTAAAGAGATAAGTCGATTTTCTGAAAAATATTCCAAAGTTATATTTCGAAGTATGAGTAAAAGGCAAAGAACTTTTCAATGTGTAAATGATCCCGACAATTTCTGCTACATATGCGGAAAATATGTAATTAAAAAAATCGACGTGCGTTTAGTAAAATAAAGAAGAAATATATGTGTAATATTTTGGTATACGAGTTAAAAATATGAACGAACCGTGGACATCTAGTATATTGTGTAATTCGTGCCATGTAAATCTTACTCCATGGACTAGTGGAAGAATGCGGTAAGTACTTAAAAATTAATGTATTACAATATTTTGTGAAATAAAACGTTTCAATTTTAGACTTCACGTGCAATTTGGAATGCCAATGATTTGGAGACAACCATTCATTCACGATACGGACTGCTATTTTTGTCTAAGTTAATAGATTGAAGTAGGAAATGTCGAAGTAAAGCTAACAGCCTAATAACGGAAACATCATCAAGTTAAACTGAGTACTCAACTCTGATCGATTCAAGTTTGGGTCAGAAGTCGTCGCTTTTAACTCAGTTTCAACTCATTGATCTAGTGAGCGATTTGGAACTGACCAAAGATAAGGCAGAACTACTTACATCTGGGATGAAACAGTACAATATTTTGGCCCCAGATGTTAGCATGTCATATTATAGAGTCCGTGATATTCCTTACAAACAATTTAATGCAACTGTGGATAACAGATGCTTTTGCAAGGACATTTGAAAGCAGTACTTTTACACAACGGAAATCAGAAACCGTCGATTCCCATTGCTCATGCTGTCAACACTAAGGAATCATACGAAACAATGGCTAAATTGATAAAATACATAAAATATGAACATGACTGGAAAATTTGTTGTGATTTAAAAGTAGTTGGTAAGTTTTGCCGCTCGGATAGCCGATATTTTGCCACCACTGCATATTAAGCTGGGGCTCTTTAAAAATTTTGTAAAAGCCCTAAGATGGCAATTCACTCTCATATTTAAAAAGTTTATTTAAAAGTCTTTCTTTTCAAAAAATCGAAGAAGGAGTTTTTGATGGGCCTAAAATAAGGAAACTGATGAAAAATGTGCATTTCGAATCATATTTGACGTCGGATGAAATTGCCGTTTAAGCTTGTAGTTTTAAATTTCCTTGGATCCAATAAAAGCCCGCAATATGAAACAATGATTAATGATTTGTTAAATAATTATGAAGAAATTGGTTAGAAATATATATTTTTATATATATGTATATAACACATATGTCTGTATTCTTCTAACTTATTTTTCGCTTTATGCATTCCAACAGGTGTAAATATGTCCCTCAAAATTCATTTCTTGCTTTCTCATTTAAACTTTTTCCCCGAGAATCGACGTAAGTGACGAACATGGCGAAAGGTTTCACCAAGAATTGAAGTCCATCGAGCGGCGTTACCAAGGGCACTGGGATGAAAGAATGATGGGAGATTATATTTGGTTCCTCATTAGAGAAACCGATTCCGAAATCTACAAACGTCAATAAAGAACTCACAATTACTTCTAATGAAACTTGTTCATGTAAATAAACTCAAAGGTACATAATATAAATAAAAGTAATAATTTTTTTTTTTTTTATTTACATTTTATTTACAATCTATCCATTGAAGGATAATAAGCAAATGGTATGATATTTTACAATATAACAGATTTACAGATCTCCAACGAGATCGGTATTAGCAGTACTATTGAAAGTTGTTATTTATTAGCAGTATAATTGTATATCAGTCTATTTTTGTTACTATTTGTTTCTATTGATTAATGTTAAGTATAAATGAAAATGTATAAATGGAAAAATAATAAATGTAATTTTTCTATCTCCGGAAAGGTAGGTCTAGTATATGATGTCGTTTTAATCTTCTGACTTCGTGAGTGTCATCTAATAGCGATATAGCTAACGGGTTGGTATGACTGCTTAGTCTTTCAATGTATCTGGAGCTAAATCGGTTTATTTCATCCTTCACCATCGGTATGTCTAGGTCGTTATGGATAAAAGTAATAAATAAAAACGCTATTTAAACAGAAATTTAAAAAAAAGAGGTTTTTTGAAATTCTTTTACCTCTACCAAAAAAAGGCTATAATTTCTACATTTATTCATAGATTCTTTTCAAATGGGCATTATTTTTTTATGTTTTTTTTGTCCCACGATTTTTTTTTAAAAATCTACTTTTTCCAATTTGTTTAATGACTGTTACTAAACCACTGTTTCTAAGTGAAAGAGATAATTCCAACATTGGTAGCCCACATTAATAGCTTCAATTTAACGTATAAGTCGAGCTGATCGGGCATATACTCCAAAAATTATAGTGCAAATACTTAGGGTACCTTCGACGATAATAGTATTTTTAAAAAAATTTATCCATAAAAAAATTTTTGGTTTTGATTTTATATAACAGTATGCCACAATGTATACAAAAAAAATTATTTGAAAGTCTTGTCAATCATACGAGTGTGTAATCAATCATACGAGTATACACACATCCAGTACACCACGAGGTATGACTGTTTTTTTAATATATTTAATTAAAGTTACTTATACGCCACCACAACCTGGTAACTGAATTGGGAATTTTAAAACCCAATTTTGTCCTGCCATAAACTTTCTTGTTGCAATTCTTAATGTTGTCTAAAGGATTGAACATACATACATATTTTTATCTCTATAATTTGTGGTATGATATCAAAATCAAATACACAGTGCAACACGAAAAAAAATATAACCATATACAGACACCACTACGTGATAAAAGACAAAAATAAGACCCGTGTCTCCCAAAGTCATGCACTTTTTTATGCGCCGTATATGGTTATATTTTCATGACTTTAAATATGGTAGAAATTCGTCGTATTAAATGACTGTTACGTATTATTTACATAAATAAACAAGAAAACTCCAGTCGAGTAAACAAACTAAAATATTTCTAATTTTTTGAGAAACATAATATGGGATTTTGCATTGCATTTGGTTAATTTTTAGTCAGACTAAAGTTATAAGAAAATTAGTAAAACAAATTCGTAAGTTGAGGACATTTAATAATTGCTACCGGAGCTATTGGGAAACGAATGCGGTGTGTTTATGTTTAAGTAAATGTTAAAAAAATTTAAAATAATTGTGTGGAAAACATTGTTTATCATGTGTCTTTTGCCTATTATTGTTATAAGAGGAAAATTAATAAAAATTGGATTACATGTTGAAAATTTTAGCTTTTGATATAAATCGGAGTGAGAAATAAAAATCGGAATCGAGTTTTAAAAAGCCGGATGGATGATCATCTTAAGTATAGACCAGTGCACAGTGGGAGAATTAAAAGAAGAGAGATCAATCGGCCGTATCTTAACGTAATTGCGACAAAACTTGGGACGACTGTGGACAAAGTACTACAAAAGTGAAGCTTTAAATTTGTTCACCACACCTCCCCCCCCCCACTCCAAGGGACCTCAGAGCCTCAAATTTGGCCAACTTAGTTGAACTAAATGTTTAAGTGCGTGTAACGTCTTTTCGCCTGATTCATAAAATATTTTTTATGTACATTCTACTAACCGAGGTCTACAAAAGGCTTTTTACACCTACAAATTGTCTCGCACAGTTACCATGCAGTTTCCGCACCCCATCCTAGTATTTTGTGAATACTGGAGCAGAATATGCACCGCTCTCTTTCAAATTTACTTTTCTGAATTGGCAACAAAATTTAGTATATAATAGTCCGATATACCAAATAAGACAAAAGTTATGGCCATTTGACGATATATTTTCAAAAAATTTGATATTTTATAATTTATTTGGGAAATAGTATATATCGTATTTTAAAGTTATAAAAGAAGCTATTTAAAAAAATATTCGAAAATTTATTTATTTTTTTATTTCAATTAAATTATTATCAATTTTAATTGCATCTAATAACTTTAATGTATGGTATTAAAGTTATAAGCTGTAACTTTTTGTGCAAAAAGTCCATTTGTGGGGACCGTAGGACCTATAAAAGTACGGTACACAATTTCAAGTATTTGCATGCACTGGCATTAAATATGTAAGCTGTTAATTTGTTGTAAGGGGTTGTCCAACAATAATGCCCGATGTTAATTGTGAGTCACACGTGGCAAGCTTTTGGCCGATATTTTATTTCTCACATAATTGTCGTATATCCTCCTATCATAATAAAAAATACTAAGATAATTCCCTGAAAACTTTTTGTTTTATTTACAATTAACATCGAGCGTATAATTTTCAAAGAAATTTCGTAATTGTAAGTCACATCGGCGAAATGCTCGCCACGATATTTTTTCACATATAATTGACATAGATCCTTCTTTCATAATAAAACATTTCAATATAATTCTCTGAAAACTTTTTGTTTTATTTACAATTAACTTCGAGCGTTTAATATTGACCACCCTGTACAAAATGGTCCTTTTGTGTGGGAGGTACCAAAAGAGGTGGCGACAGTTCGACCATTTTTCATTATGAGATATATCGGTATATATCCTGCTCTAATATATACCGAATCGTGTACATATTGACACCAAAAATCGAGGCTAATTCTAACATTACTATATTTGTAAAGGAAAAATCCCACAATTCCTAAAATAAATTCGAAAAATCACCAAGGGCGTGTTTTTGCAGTTTTTCTCCAAAATCTATTATATCGTGTGATTCAAGTAGAGATACTTTTTTAATAGCCTTTTTTGACAGATCACTTGTGAGTCGTATCAGGCTGTCATGTTATTTTTGTTAAGTATTGTTTGGCATTTCATCATGGAAAGACTCACGCCTGAACAACGTTTACAAATCGTTCAACTTTATTACGAAAATTCACGTTCTGTGAGGAATGTGTTTCGTGCACTTCGCTCAACTTATGGTCAACATAATCGGCCTACTGAGCATACTATTCGCAACACCATCACCCATATTGAGACCCAGCATTCATTATTGGATAATATTCGACCGAATAGACCACGTCCAGCACGCAGTGAAGAAAATGTAGCGGCCGTAGCTGAGAGTGTACACGAAGACCGTGGAGAGTCGAGTCGGCGCCGTTCGCAGCAACTCGGACTGACGTGTGGAACGACTTGGCACATTTTACGTCGAGATCTTAAATTGAAAGCATACAAAATACAGCTTGTGCAAGAACTGAAGCCGCCCGACCTTCCCAAGCGACATCGCTTCGCTCTATGGGCTCTTGAAAAGTTCCAAGAAGATCTGACGTTTTCGAGCCAAATTTTGTTCAGCGATATGTAAACAAGCAAAATTGCCGCAGTTGGGACGAAGAGCAACCTAAAGAGATTCAAGAGCTGCCACTTCATCCAGAAAACACAACGGTTTGGTGTGGTTTGTGGGCCGGTGGAATCATCGGTCCATATTTTTTAAAAAATAATGCCGGTGAGAACGTAACCGTCAATGGCGACCGTTATCGTGCCATGATAACCGACTATTTGATGCCTGAAATTGAAGCTCGTGATCTCGACATTTCAACAAGACGGCGCCACTTCCCACACATCGCATCAATCAATGGATTTATTGAGAGAACACTTCGGTGAGCAGATAATTTCACGGTTTGGGCCGGTCGATTGGCCACCAAGATCGTGTGATATCACACCGTTAGACTTCTTCCTGTGGGGATATGTAAAGTCTAAAGTTTATGCGGACAAACCCGCTTCGATTCAGGCCTTGGAGCAAAACATCACGCGTGTCATTCTCCAGTTACCAGTCGAAATGCTCCAGAGAGTCATCGAAAATTGGACTCAACGGATGGACCATCTGAGAAGTAGCCGCGGCCAACATTTGATAGACATAATCTTCAAAAAATAAATGCCAAAGAATGTTCTTTCAAATGATAATTAACATTCCCCATTCAATTTGAATTTTCTGTGTTTTTTCTTTAAAAAATTAGGGAACCTCGAAATGGATCACGCGTTACTATAAGACGGGCTCAAAATTCTTTTGCTGCTTAAGATGTAACACATTACCAAGTACAGATAAATATGGTAAAGCTTTTTTATTCTAGCTTTGCAATTGTCGTGAAATCATGTAATTTATACAAATTTTTAATCCATTCTTTTTTCACAGAACATTGTCCAAAATGTTTCCTTTAATACAAATATATGTATCTTTTTATACCCTCACTTTAGTGATCGAAGGAATGACCTAAGTATGTTCAGCGCATATCCCTTTTGGGATATATTCTATGTCGAATGAGCAATGTGCGTCCGTACGTCTGTCTGTCTGTCTGTCCGCTGGCTGGTGCGTACGATAACTCTCGAAAGCAGTAACCGGTTGACTTCAAATTTGGTATGTGGTAACATTTTTATCTATCTCCGGCTAAGTTCGAAGACGGGACGTATTGGTCCACTCCTTCTAGTACCTCCCCCACAAAGGGTTAATATTTAGTGAATTATTGATTATTTTATAATTTCTATACTACTTAAATTAAGTATTTTTTTAAAATATAAATTGATATGACAATAACTTTTGTCTCTGTGGATACATATGACCGACATTTTTAACATCGTATAGCACGGTAACCAAAAAAATCAAAATTCCATTTTCAATTGCAAATATCTCGTAAATATACGAAATAATTCTTAGATTTAAAAACAGTTTTGTAGATATCGTATTTTTGTAGTATTTTATGTATCATACAAAAAAGAGAGGAGTTACACGAGATTAAACATTCCTGCCTTCTATCCCCGCCTCTGTATACCATAGGGAGCTCAAACTCAAATCATAACTTCTCTAATGCCTCTTCTACAAGCATGCCAAGTTGTGTTGCAATCGGTTAACTTGTTAATAAACGACCGAATTATTTCCCTTCTTTAATTCATCCCACTGTGCAAAGGCTGAATATCCGATGGAACCATCATAATGAGTAGGAAATGACTGCTAATTTAGAGTAATCCTCTCCAGAGTGCTTGAAACTGAAGGTATCAGTGACTTATTGACTTTGTTTGACAATAAGTATCCCACTTTCACCAGACTGAAATGTATGGAAAGGTCGGTCGCATTCCGACTACTGTGAGATATATGGACTGCTATACTGATGGTTCCAAACGTGTAAAGAGTGCTTGCAATCAATTTGATTCTTTTCATGTTGTAAGACTAATCTTTTCGTCGAGTGTTCCGTTTCATACATCATCGCCCTCTGTGTGTGAAATCTATGCAACCGAAATTGGTTAGTTATCATAGTTGACGTTCGCATTGTTTATTTGTTAACGCTTTCATCAGAAAGCTGGAATTATTGCGTTATCTTTACGCGTCTGCGAGGTTTCTTGTGCAGAAGACCATCTAAACTCAGCCTTTTTCCGTTTGTATTTCTGTGGATCAGGTTCAACTCTTCGTATACAGCTCGAAGTTCTACTCACATTAACCTGTGCAAAGTATTTTTTTTCCTAATAACACTGTGTTCCACAACAGTTGATACCTTGGTTAAAACGGAGTTTTATCGTTCTATCCCGAAGGAAAAGATTTGAGAGAGTTTTGCTGCTCTCCAGATTTCGTGCATATTTTATTTACCGAAATCCACCAGGTGTCATCTCTTATAATAGGTAATATCATACTATTTATTATTTTATTTCTCTACAAGTCACAACATTACTTTATTTGTTGTTGTTGTTCAGATTTGACACCTAATTCTAGTACAAAAAAAACATTTGGAGTACTTATCGGGAGAGGAAGAACCACCACCTGTTGCATTAGGCTCTCTCACCGTTTTAAATGCATCAATTTCATGACTGACAACTAGCGAAAAACTTTAAACGCAGTCATTTGGTGTGTGAGGGTGTAACAGAGCGAGCAAGGCTTTGTCGAGTATTAATACAATTCGGGAAAAAGTTCCCAAAGAAACTGATTCGAATATACTAGAAGTCAAGTAGGAGGAGGAAAAATTAGCAAAAGGCGCGATCTTTTCATGGGAATTTGCGATACTGGAGCGAAAAATTTGAAAAATCCCGGATACTCAAGTTCCAGAACGTATTTATTCATCTGAATATCCAGTTTCTTGTTGGATGCAATTTGCTGGTTCTGTTGTGAGCTTTAGTGTGTACATAAGATATGCTTGTGGAAAAGGAGAGTGAAAATATGTGTTTCTAAAAGTGTAATAACAAAATTGAAACACAATTCATTAAGTGCAAAATTTCAGTAGAAATTTAATATAAAACAAGTGAGTGAGAAGAATAATAATCCCCCTGATTTTTATGGGGTTCTCAATTTAAGTACCTTTTGTTTCCAATGTTGTTAAAAAAATTAATTTCTTTTAAAAGTGAATTGTGTTTCAATTTTAAGAAAAATCTGTTACCCAGTGTTACGTCCACATTTTTTTTTTGTCACCTCACAATGTTAAACGGCTTCAGCTTAGGCAAGAACATAATTAGCTACACGCACAAATTAATATAATTAGTTGTGACATACAAACGCATTACGGTATTTTTTTGTCAAGTATGATTTTTGTCTCATGATGATTAAATACTTATCATCATCATCATTATTGTGTAGTCAGCTAATTCTGCTCTCTCCTAAATGTTGCTGAGGTCGTATCTATACATGTTAAGGCATTTAATAACGTAAGTCTTTTTAGATCATGTTGCTAGTCGTCTGGCAACATTATTGTCTTACTCTAAGCCATACTCTCTCTCTCTCTCTCATATAAAGTAAAAACCTACATCAACATTGTTGCTGAGACCAAAGCAAGGTTTGGTCATATATCCACTCATCGCACTCATCCAGCATCCATCACTCTTCGAAAGGCCTTTCGTCGTGGGATCTTTGGACACTGAAGTAATGTAAGCGTGAGTAAACAAAAAAATCTCTTAATTGTTTCTCTTGTTAATAGTAAACTCAGAGTTTCAAGCTCATCTTACATAGTTGATTTGGGTTTTTTTTTGTAATTTTGTTGCGAACGCAGTCTGAGAGGGTTAGGGTGACCATACCGAAAATACCGCCGTAATTCTTTATATTGTTTAATACTCTTCAACACTGGAGGTATCGTCTGGTCACCTATTGCATTATACTTGTATCCATTTGAATATTTGCTTTGCTCTGTTCAATGTTTTTTTCCTTTTATTTGCATTTTTTTTTTGTTTTTCTCTATGCTCAGTAAGATTCTCTAGATAACCAAAAATAGTATCTCATGAATTCATATTTTGTGTCTTGTTATTAAGCCAATAGATTTCAGATTCTAACATAAAAAAAAAGATTTGGAATTGTATACCTAGTGAGAATATTATGAATTACATTAATATATTTCCATATCATGAATTTTATTGAACCTTTATTCATTTCCAATAAACATATTATGATGTGCGTCTAGTTTTAACTGAATCCTGTTTGATTTCCAGATAGTTTAGGTAGTTCGGTTGCATTCAGACATGGGTATCACAAATAAAATAGCGTTAGGATTATATCCATTTTGTGATTCGGTTGGGTGGGCATGCTAGACTTACTAACAGCTCGAGGTCTAGTAATTTTGTCATGGGGAATTCTTTTCTATCCCTACTTTATTTGTCATTAAGCACGTAAAAATAATTATTTGTAATTAGCTGAAGATTTTGCATAGAAGCCAAGAACCTACCCCACACGACGAGCAATAAGGCCGGTGAAAATACGTGCTATGCTTCAAATATATGCGAATAATAACATCCCTCTTCATTTTATGAACGTTATATGCTACATTATAAATTATTTTGGCGCCCAACGTGGGGCCCGAACAGGACAATTTTCGTAATATCACCATCTGATTTGTATTTCTTTAAAATTGAATCAGATCATATCGTTCGGCTCCCTTACTTAAACTTCTTTTTTTTCTACAATTTCTTTTAAAACTTTAAATTTCCTAACTATATTGTTTTCTCCAAGAGTATTTTCGAAGTATGGATAGCGAGATAGATCTAATCTTCATTGGATGTATTCTTTTTCGACCTATTTAGAAAATATTCTTCCTTTCAATCTTTCATAATATTATTTTCTACACCTTTGACTGTCAGGAATGCAGTTTTTGGATATGTAAGCCGGATCTGACCACAGTTTGGGGCATGAAAATAATAGTATCCTTCCTCATTATATCTGGACCAATGGAACAGTTAGATTCCTTCCGATATTTTGAAATTGTTTCGTCCTTCTTTGCTTTCATTATATTTCTTTTCTCTTTTGGCTATTCAAACTGAAGCAACCAACTTCATCCGACTATCAGTGAATTCAAACAGGATAGTAATTACATACTAAATATAATCAGTACTTCTTCAGATTACTGTGAGAACTTTATTTTCTGGTAGAAATCATAAAATTTCCCTGCTTACTTTTTCTGAAATTATCATCAATTTTTAAAAATATAGAAGCAATCTAATTTAAAGTAATAATAAGAATAATAATTTTTGCTATAGTAATAATAATAAAAATAAAAATCACAATAATAATAATAATAAAAATTATACTAATAATAAAGATAAATAAATAAAAATATAATCGATTAATAAAGCTTACAATAAATAAACATATAAATAAATTAAATACATTAAATATATAACTGGGTAATTAAATAAGTGAAATAATATTAAAATACATAAAGGGAAACATTTTCAATTAATAGTGAACAATTATATGAAATTATAAAGTCCCTTGAAAATGAAAATTTGTTTTCATTTAAAATAGTAATTTTTATTTAGATAGTAGCTTTTATTTAAGGTTATATCTTAGTCTCTGCTGGGCTTACATTTTTTTTTGTTTAAGCCTAAATTCAATATGGAATCTAATTCTGGAGAGGAGTCTACTTCTGCACATATTCGTGAAGAACAGCCAAGTTGTCATGCCTGTGGGGAAGTAATTGATTCACCCACGTCTTCTCACAAGCTAACTTGTGGGCACATTTTCCACAAAACTTGCTTGGCTAAGTGTGTTAAAACTAGACCTTTTTGTCCTATTTGCAACACTAGAATAGTCTCAGAAACTCCAACTCCTAGCACCTCTCAGAGGACCACTCGATCCCAGAGTAAGTCAATCCTTGATATTAGCGCTTCCGGCAATGCGAATGCTAAGACTACTACTAACATTCCAGGCGACTCTGCGCCTGGGACAGACGTAGTCCAACAAGACAGGCTTCGAGACTTGGTAACAAGTATGGTTTCCGCTCATCAAGAGGAATTTTATGCCTCATTAAGTATTCAAATAGCTCAACTTATTGAAAGGAATATTGAGACTAGTCTCTCAAGACTCAATATTACAAATCCAGCTGCAACCCAGCCCCCACAACAACATATTCGTACACCCCCACATCAAATGCAAACACTTCCGGCTGTAGAAGACCGAACCTTTAGGGAACTATTTGGTATAGCTCCAAATTCCGAGAACAACAATAATAGACAGTATAGATCAAACCCAGGTAATGGACACTCAGCTCTGAATGTTTCTGGCTTGGGCACTTCTACATCTGACCTTTCTTCGCGTCCTGATAAAGTCCTTCAAATCATGTCGAATTGGAGGATAAAGTTTAATGGTGGTAACAACGGACTGTCGGTTGAGAATTTTATATACAGAGTTGAGGCATTGACTGTTCAAACTCTCCAGGGAAATTACGATTTGCTTTGTGGCAATGCTGGCACTTTGTTTGAAGGAAAAGTCAATGACTGGTTCTGGCGATATCATCGTTCGGTGGAAGTGATCAGGTGGACTGACTTGTGTAGAGCTCTCAGACAACAGTACCAAGATTCGAGGACAGACGTTGACATCCGCGAGTTAATCCGAGAAAGGAAACAGAAACCAAATGAGCCATTTGACGTATTTTACGACTCAATTGTCGCTTTAACTGATAGGCTTAAACAACCGTTATCTGATGATACCTTGGTTGAAATTCTGAGGAGAAATTTGCTGCCAGAAATACAGCATGAAATATTAAATCTAGAAGTGAAATCGCTACAATTTTTGCGTGACACATGTAGACGTCGTGAATTTTTCATGCAAGACATACGTCGCAGACATGGTTTTGCCGTTCACAAATCCGTTCCAATTACTAAAAGGGTATCTGAATTGGACCAAGATTTAGGTGAAGAGGTCAATGATTCTGATGTGCCACCAAATGAGATATCAGCATTAAGTCTTGTTTGTTGGAACTGCCGAAAGAATGGACATCGTTACCATGATTGTCTTTCAGATAGGACCATTTTTTGTTATGGGTGTGGAGCCCCAGATACTTACAAGCCAGATTGTGGAAAATGTAGTTCAAAAAACGGTCGGCCCAGTGCACAAAAGGGTGCACAGAATATAACGAGATTATTGAACCCGGATTTAGAGTAGAATTATTAAAGAAACCACTAGTGGATAATTCTGTTTTAGATCGTAGTTTTATCGAAAGTAGAAATAAGGAAAATGAATTAGATAAATCCTATAACTTTAGATTTAAACCACTCCATATCCGATTGATGGAGTACAATGCCACTCGTGCAAGAATTTTTGATGATATTCCTAAATCCTCCAGATCATTACGCCGTTTAAAGTCTTTTTGGGGAAATGTAAGAAACATTAAGAAAAAATGTATATCTTCCGTATTAGATCAGTCTGCAGACATAAGACCCTATGCGGAAGTAATCCTTTTTGGAAGAAGAATGTTGGGTCTCTTGGACACAGGAGCTTCCATTAGTTGTGTAGGTGCGGAGGCAGCTAGGGATGTTTTGAAATCAGACTTGAAATATAAAAAGTTGAAGTCTACAGTACGTACTGCAGATGGTAAATCTCAGGAAGTGGTAGGTTTTATCGAAACTATAATTACCTTTAAAGGAGTTGAAATGCCAATAACAATTTTTGTTATTCCCAGCCTTGAAAGAGACCTTTTTCTCGGCATTGATTTCTGGCATATGTTTAATTTACTTCCAGTGGAATTCCAGAAATCTAATTTGGCTAGAACTTCAGGGGTAGCAGAACTTTGTAGTCAGATTCCTCTTTCCGATATCCAAAGCAAGCGCTTAACAAACGTCATAGCATTGTTTCCCTCTTTTTCTAAGGAAGGTCTGGGCAAAACCAATATTTTATGTCACACTATTGACACTGGCGATGCCAGACCGATTAAACAACGACATTTTCCCGTATCTCCGGCTATAGAGAAACTCATATACGACGAATTGGACAGGATGATAGCTTTGGGGGTCATAGAGGAATCCAACAGCGCTTGGTCCTCTCCGGTAGTACTGCATAGGAAGCCATCGAAGAATAGATTATGTCTTGATAGCAGAAAATTGAATTCTGTAACGATTGGTGACGCATATCCGTTGCCTCAAATCGATGGTATCCTAAGTAGACTTCCCAGAGCGGAATTTATTTCAAGCTTGGATCTCAAAGATGCCTTTTGGCAAATTCCATTAGATTTGAAATCACGAGAGAAGACAGCATTCACCGTTCCTGGGAGACCGTTATATCAGTTCAGGGTAATGCCTTTTGGCTTATGTAACGCGCCCCAAACCATGTCACGTTTGATGGACAAGGTGATACCGCCGGCTCTCAGGACGGAAGTGTTCGTTTATCTCGATGATTTATTGATTATATCAGATAGTTTTGAAAGGCATCTTGAAGTTTTGAGATGTGTAGCCAAGCAAATCCGTGAATCTGGTCTCACCATTAATGTAGAGAAAAGCCATTTTTGTGTCCCAGAAGTTAAATATTTAGGTCATGTGGTTGGGAATGGGGTCATTCGTACTGATCCGGATAAAGTGTCCGCCATTACTGAATTTCCTGCACCGAGATCAGTGAAGCAAATCCGCAGGTTTTTAGGTATGACAGGATGGTATAGAAAGTTTATTAGGGACTATGCTTCTATTACAACGCCTATCACTGATTTGTTACAAGGAAAGAAAAAATTTGTATGGGCCGATGAAGCGCAGAAAGCTTTCGAGGTTTTAAAGTCTTATTTGAGCTCAGCCCCCGTTCTACATAGCCCTGATTTCACGCAGCCGTTTTTTATTCACTGCGATGCAAGTAGGACTGGTATAGGAAGCGTATTGGTACAAAAGACTGTGGAGGGTGAAGAAGTTCCTATCGCCTTTATGTCGAAGAAACTCAACAAAGCCCAACGCAACTATTCAGTTACCGAACAAGAGTGTTTAGCAGCAATGCTTAGTGTGAAAAAGTTTAGACCCTACGTCGAAGGACACGAGTTTACTATCATCACTGACCATGCGTCATTGAAATGGCTCATGTCCCAGACGGATCTAAGTACAAGGCTGGCTCGATGGGCTTTAAAACTGCAGGGGTACAAATTTAACATTCAGCATCGGCGAGGTAGTCTGAACATAGTGCCTGACACTCTTTCTAGAGCCAATACTGACGACATGTCCGCTCTATGTCTGTATAGTCTCTCCGATTTTGAGAACGACAGCGGGGTCTTCGTAGATTTAAATTCTACACACTTTCAATCAGATGAATATCGTCAACTTTTGGACAGAATTGGGAAAAATTTAGATAAAGTGCCTGACCTTAAAATAGTGGACGGATTTTTATATAGACGGACCGAACACGCCAGTGGTGAGCAGATTCAGGATGATTTAGCCTGGAAACTTTGGATACCCCGTGAGATGATTCCAGAAGTTTTAAAAAAGGCTCATGATAACCCCTTGTCGTCACATGGAGGAATTAATAAAACATTAGCCCGGATTCGGAAATTTTATTATTGGCCCAATTTGGTAGTCGATGTTAAGTCTTATGTCAATAATTGCGACACCTGTAAATCTACAAAACACCCAAACACAGTTCTTAGACCTCCCATGGGTAAAACTTCCGAAACGTTTAGGTTCTTTCAGAAGCTGTATGTAGATTTTCTAGGTCCTTACCCGAGATCTAGATCTGGACATATCGGAATATTTATTGTTCTTGACCATTTTTCGAAATTTCCGTTTTTAAAACCTGTTAAAAAGTTCACAGCGGATGTAGTAGTGAAGTATTTGGAGGGAGATCTGTTCCATACCTTTGGTGTGCCAGAGACAATTGTCTCAGACAATGGCTCACAATTCAAATCCCATCAATTTAATCAGTTTTTAAAACGTTACGGGGTTACCCACATGTACACGGCTGTGCACGCGCCGCAAGCGAATGCATCTGAGCGTGTAAATAGGTCAGTTTTAGCTGCCATTAAATCTTACGTCAAAAGTGATCAGAAGAACTGGGATGAGTTGCTTAGTAGCATTTGTTGCTCTCTTCGTTCTTCTGTGCATACAGCTATTGGGACTTCCCCCTACTATTTAGCGTTTGGTCAGCACATGATCACCAATGGCGCTACCTATCCACTTCTGCGACAGCTCGAAATGCTAGAAGATCGTACAGTAAGATTTGCTCGGAACGATTCTAGAGATATTATGGCCAAGAGAGCTGCAGAAGTTATGCAAAAACAATTCGATAGGAATGAAAAAACTTATAACTTGCGTTCTAGGTATGTGTCGTTTGAGTTAGGCCAGGAGATTTACAGCAGAAATTTCAAACAGAGTAACTTTGAACAGAATTACAATGCCAAACTAGCTCCTCTGTTTTTAAAAGCTAGAGTACGTCAGAGATTAGGGAACTCTTACTACGTATTAGAGGATTTACAGGGTAATTTGGTCGGAACCTATCATGCCAAGGATATGAAGCAGTGAGTGTTTATTATATACAAAAATCTCGCAAGCATTATCAGCTTCAGGTATGTTGATCATCCCCGAAGTCTGATTTTGGTTGGGGGGGAATGTAAAGAGTGCTTGCAATCAATTTGATTCTTTTCATGTTGTAAGACTAATCTTTTCGTCGAGTGTTCCGTTTCATACATCATCGCCCTCTGTGTGTGAAATCTATGCAACCGAAATTGGTTAGTTATCATAGTTGACGTTCGCATTGTTTATTTGTTAACGCTTTCATCAGAAAGCTGGAATTATTGCGTTATCTTTACGCGTCTGCGAGGTTTCTTGTGCAGAAGACCATCTAAACTCAGCCTTTTTCCGTTTGTATTTCTGTGGATCAGGTTCAACTCTTCGTATACAGCTCGAAGTTCTACTCACATTAACCTGTGCAAAGTATTTTTTTCCTAATAACACTGTGTTCCACAACAGTTGATACCTTGGTTAAAACGGAGTTTTATCGTTCTATCCCGAAGGAAAAGATTTGAGAGAGTTTTGCTGCTCTCCAGATTTCGTGCATATTTTATTTACCGAAATCCACCAGGTGTCATCTCTTATAATAGGTAATATCATACTATTTATTATTTTATTTCTCTACAAGTCACAACATTACTTTATTTGTTGTTGTTGTTCAGATTTGACACCTAATTCTAGTACAAAAAAAACATTTGGAGTACTTATCGGGAGAGGAAGAACCACCACCTGTTGCATTAGGCTCTCTCACCGTTTTAAATGCATCAATTTCATGACTGACAACTAGCGAAAAACTTTAAACGCAGTCATTTGGTGTGTGAGGGTGTAACAGAGCGAGCAAGGCTTTGTCGAGGATTAATACAATTCGGGAAAAAGTTCCCAAAGAAACTGATTCGAATATACTAGAAGTCAAGTAGGAGGAGGAAAAATTAGCAAAAGGCGCGATCTTTTCATGGGAATTTGCGATACTGGAGCGAAAAATTTGAAAAATCCCGGATACTCAAGTTCCAGAACGTATTTATTCATCTGAATATCCAGTTTCTTGTTGGATGCAATTTGCTGGTTCTGTTGTGAGCTTTAGTGTGTACATAAGATATGCTTGTGGAAAAGGAGAGTGAAAATATGTGTTTCTAAAAGTGTAATAACAAAATTGAAACACAATTCATTAAGTGCAAAATTTCAGTAGAAATTTAATATAAAACAAGTGAGTGAGAAGAATAATAATCCCCCTGATTTTTATGGGGTTCTCAATTTAAGTACCTTTTGTTTCCAAAGTTGTTAAAAAAATTAATTTCTTTTAAAAGTGAATTGTGTTTCAATTTTAAGAAAAATCTGTTACCCAGTGTTACGTCCACATTTTTTTTTGTCACCTCACAATGTTAAACGGCTTCAGCTTAGGCAAGAACATAATTAGCTACACGCACAAATTAATATAATTAGTTGTGACATACAAACGCATTACGGTATTTTTTTGTCAAGTATGATTTTTGTCTCATGATGATTAAATACTTATCATCATCATCATTATTGTGTAGTCAGCTAATTCTGCTCTCTCCTAAATGTTGCTGAGGTCGTATCTATACATGTTAAGGCATTTAATAACGTAAGTCTTTTTAGATCATGTTGCTAGTCGTCTGGCAACATTATTGTCTTACTCTAAGCCATACTCTCTCTCTCTCTCTCATATAAAGTAAAAACCTACATCAACATTGTTGCTGAGACCAAAGCAAGGTTTGGTCATATATCCACTCATCGCACTCATCCAGCATCCATCACTCTTCGAAAGGCCTTTCGTCGTGGGATCTTTGGACACTGAAGTAATGTAAGCGTGAGTAAACAAAAAAATCTCTTAATTGTTTCTCTTGTTAATAGTAAACTCAGAGTTTCAAGCTCATCTTACATAGTTGATTTGGGTTTTTTTTTGTAATTTTGTTGCGAACGCAGTCTGAGAGGGTTAGGGTGACCATACCGAAAATACCGCCGTAATTCTTTATATTGTTTAATACTCTTCAACACTGGAGGTATCGTCTGGTCACCTATTGCATTATACTTGTATCCATTTGAATATTTGCTTTGCTCTGTTCAATGTTTTTTTCCTTTTATTTGCATTTTTTTTTTGTTTTTCTCTATGCTCAGTAAGATTCTCTAGATAACCAAAAATAGTATCTCATGAATTCATATTTTGTGTCTTGTTATTAAGCCAATAGATTTCAGATTCTAACATAAAAAAAAGATTTGGAATTGTATACCTAGTGAGAATATTATGAATTACATTAATATATTTCCATATCATGAATTTTATTGAACCTTTATTCATTTCCAATAAACATATTATGATGTGCGTCTAGTTTTAACTGAATCCTGTTTGATTTCCAGATAGTTTAGGTAGTTCGGTTGCATTCAGACATGGGTATCACAAATAAAATAGCGTTAGGATTATATCCATTTTGTGATTCGGTTGGGTGGGCATGCTAGACTTACTAACAGCTCGAGGTCTAGTAATTTTGTCATGGGGAATTCTTTTCTATCCCTACTTTATTTGTCATTAAGCACGTAAAAATAATTATTTGTAATTAGCTGAAGATTTTGCATAGAAGCCAAGAACCTACCCCACACGACGAGCAATAAGGCCGGTGAAAATACGTGCTATGCTTCAAATATATGCGAATAATAACATCCCTCTTCATTTTATGAACGTTATATGCTACAAACGTAATGGTACGATTGACTTCGGGGTCCAGTGGAAAGACACATCACTATCTATAACTCGATCAACGCGTTGTTTACCATGCTGAAATGTTGGCTATTACAGTAGGTAGCAGAATGTCAGGGATATAACATTGTAACAAAGGTTGGAATAAATATATTCTTCTATAGTCAGGCTATCATAAAACAACAAAATTCTCCAACTTCTAGCGACATGAATGCTCTTATTGATAGATAGTGGCCAGATGGCAGATATTCACTACTCACTAACTGAAAACATTCCAAAGTGCGCACCAATGCGCTGCTGTCGGTATCGAGATACCACGTCTTGTATCTATCATGTCTGTCACAATGGGTCACTATCTTATTGGACGGTACCAAGAGAGACATTATTGAGAAATGAATTTTACAGTAATTGTCTTCTATATCTGTGCCCCACTCCCTCTAGGAGGCGAAAGCATACTCTTCACTGTCACTTTAGTCATACTAGGGCATATATCATAGCTATGGACCAAAAGTGTAACACATCGAAGGAGTGACCTAAAACCGTAAGTATGTTCGGCGGATATCGGTTTTTAGCTCGAAAGCTTATCAAAGACCTGATGTCGTTATCGAGATTTATCCTGTCTGTGGCGACGGGTAACTATAATATTGGATGTTACCCAGGGAGACTTAATATCTTAGGAAAATCGAATCTCTTTCCTTCAATCCCTATGGCATTACAAGATAAGTGTGTCTAAGTGAGCGTGATATAAAGGCTGCCACTTTAACCTAAGCTAACCTATGGGAAAATGGTACATACCTTAATTTGCAAGGTGTAGTCATAATACCCTTTATCTCAGTATTGTGCAAAGTATATCTATCATGTCACGGAAATCATAGAGATTTTTAAATGGATTTTTCAGCAAAATATTCGTCAAGAAAAACACTTTTATATTATTTTATCAGATGTCAACATTTAAATACATCATATGCTACTCATCTTAAGATCTCATTTTACTTCGTTCCTATCTAATGTAACAAAAACCTACATCTGCACAATTGCAACTGTATATGGTTCCTTCTATGAAAGACTGAGGAGCAGCAGGAGGAGAACTGTCAATTGATAGCAGCAGCGGCAGTAACTACTACCCAATTCAGTAAGGAAATGAAAATTTAAATTTTTAAAAGATTTCCATTGTACAACTGCTGTTGCAGCTGCACACCGAGTGGCAATTGTCGTCGACGTCCTCATCCTCATCGCTGTCGTTTCGTCGTCCTTTTGCCGGCATTAAGTTTGTTGTATTCACTTTTCGTTTCAGTTGCTACAGCATTCTGCAATTTGTTCCATTCCGTTCACTTCAGTTTTCTTTTCATTTCAATTCGGTTCAGTTCTTTTTTTTCGATTTTTTGTCGAGTTCTCCCACCAGACAGCAGATGATATCGCATCACCGTACTTTTTCCCCCCGATTTTTTGTTTTTCTTCCCTCTGTCTTGTATGTTTTAAATAGTTTTTAAACTGAACTTTTGCTCTCGAGCACATTCATTTGCAGTTGTACAAGAGATGAAACTTCAGATAATTTCGAATGTGGACGTGTTTGCATGCGATCATATTTGGATGCATAGCTGCGCTGCTCCTTTGGCCTTATTTTATCCTTCCTGTTGGCCTTCCTTCCTCATCTTGCCACCACTCGTACTTAACATATATTAATATATATATATATATACATGTGTGTGTGTGTTGCAAGAAGGTGATGCGTACGTTAATTTGACCATTCAAGCAGTGAATTCGGGCGCAGATACGATGGAGTGTATATTCGTTTCCCTGCTGCCATGTATTGTTGCTGCATCTATCACACGTCTTCGTCATCGTCAACTTTGCACTCGACTCGCTGTTCGATTCGGAGGTCTTGGCGAACGGTGTAAATGTGTTCCACAGTAGTTTCAGAGACTTTTATTTTGAAAATATTAGTGATAGTACACATGACTTTAGACAATGAAGGCTGCCACAACAAGTGCAGTACGTTTGGGTGAACAATTCTGAGGAAACGATTACCTACATAGATAATCCTATCCGCTTTGGCTGAAATGGTACACATCACATGTCCGAGTCACTCTTTCACACAATTGTAACAGAGAGCTGTACATGAGAAAGTCCCATTTCGAGTGATAATATATGTGTTGACTTCTTTCTCCCAATATTAAAGATATGGTTGGCTTCAAAAATATCTAGGGTTATCCATAACTCGCCAGGTTATTAGGAAGAGAGCAAAATGGTATAACGTTCCGACTTAGAAAATACATTTTCCGCTACCTATGCTGCTATAAAATCCTTGTATTCCTGTATTGAAGAACAGCCATTATTTGCCGCAGATCTATTAACGAGATGGGTGTCGGGCCACAGGAACATTCCAGGAAACTGTTGTGCAGATAATCTTTCAGGGGTATATACAACCTTACAAATTCCAAAACCAATTAATTTTATGGGCATTCCCCTAGCTACTTGTAAACTTATTATGTGAAAAATTCACATAATACGACTATCAACAGAAGTTAGAAATTGTACACAATCCAGAAAATTAGGAAACCACTTAAAATTAATTGCGTCCCTAGATCACCAATCGCTATTAATTTATGTATCACTGACCGTGACGAGTGACGAGTCACTGTCTGATACGAAGGCATTCAGAGAGATTTCAAATACCTACTAAAGATCCCTGCAGAAGCTGCGGGAACGAAGAGGTGGAAGGACTTGTTGTTGTTAAACAACAAGTAGCAACTGCGTATGCTCCAAACTTTTCGAAACAAATGGTAGCTGCTCCGAGCTCCTGGTCCATCGGCCAACTGTTGGCCTCTGTAAAGCATTCTTATTGGTTCAACGGGAGGAACTAGGTATATTAATAGCCAGTCGCTATGGTATTACAATGAGGTTATAAGCTTAAATGAGTATGATCACAGACTATGACAATACCTAACCTTACATTGGCTTGTTTTAAGAAAAAGACGTAGAAATATGCCTCTCATAACGGGTTTTCCAACAAGATGTGTTATTTTGAATCACCCGGTATTTCGGTGGCTGTCACTTTTGAAGCTTTTATTCTTTGACACTTGACAATTAGAAACTACGCCGTTACTAAAAATGGAACGATACACGTTCCAACAACGCATTTAAATTATTAAAATTCGAAAAATCAAAAATCATCGAAAAATCATCTTGACTGATGAGACCCATTTCCACCTCAGTGGCTACGTCAACAAGCAAAATTGTCGCATCTGGGGCTCGGAAAACCCAAGAGTTATTGTTGAGAAGCCTCTCCACCCTCAACGTGTGACTGTTTGCAGCGGTTTATGGTCCGGGGGGTCATTGGACCTTACTTTTTGGAAAATGAGGTTGGATTAACAGTTACGGTGAATGGATTGCGCTATCGAGGGATGATTAATGATTTTTTATGGTCGGAGTTGGATGGTATTGATCCTGACAACGTTTACTTTCAACAAGACGGCGCTACGTGCCACACAAGCAACGAAACCATTGCTCTGTTACGGGAAAAGTTTCCGGACCGTGTTATTTCTCGAAGAGGTGATCACAATTGGCCACCGAGATCGTGTGATTTAACACCTTGCGACTTCTTCCTTTGGGGCCACGTGAAAGATAACGTATACGACAACAGCCCAGCGTCGATTCAAGACCTCAAAGATAGAATTCGTGAGGCTATCGAGGACATAGGGCAGCCTTTTTGCGATTTGGTTATGGAAAATTTCATGAAAAGGATATGGTCCTGTAAGCGTGGTTGTGGTGGCCATTTGGCTGATGTTGTTTTTCATTATTAACGGCATACCTTCCTCTTTATTATGAAATTAACATCCGATCATTTATCTCAAAAAATGGAATTTTTCTTTGAATACCAAAATAACACCTCTTGTTGGAAAACCCTTTATATACACCCAGGAAAATAATTGGTTGGAATTCGATTGTAACAATAAAAAATCGTACTAGCAACAAAAAGTATATTGCCTACACCAAGTGTTGGTTATATTTATATAAATAGTTGAAACAACAAAAATAACATGGATACGATCAGATGAAAATGCTTGCAACTAAATCGATGGTTGTATCAATCGAATTTAGATTGTTTTTTTCATTGACACTCGGATAGTTGTGGTAACCAATTTTAAACTTTCATTATAGTACCACATGATCGATTTTTGGTTGTGACAACCAACTTTTTATTCTTGACAACAGAAATTGTATCAATAGACCAAAGATTATTATTGCAACGAATAATTGGTTACTAAAACAGAAAAAATATTAATAAATAATCGTTTTTTGTTTATCCCAATAATTTCCCAAATTTAGAATAATTAAATATATTTTGGGAAATACAACCGAAAGATTGGTTGCTGTTCTTTTGCTGATACATGACAAACGAAAAAATGAACTTACTCGACATAAATAAATCTTCAACATTTTGTTCAAGAACCTTTTGTATATGAAGTCAAATATAATCTCGTTTGGATAATAATGTGTGGAATGCAGAATATGTTGTGGAAAATGTTTTACATAAATAAAAAATAAAAGCAACAATCATGAAATTAAGAGCACAGAGTTAAGAGATATTTGCATAATTTTTTTTTTTCGTGTACTAAAAAGTGTGTCAAATATTTGCACATCTCATAATAGTGATGAATTTGTAATAATTTTGTTATGAATTGTTTGGTTTTTTGTTCAATTAATAAAATAACAAGTAAGAAAGTTCAGTCGGGTAAACCGACTTATGAAACTTAAAATATGCACTGGTATTAAATATAAAAACTGTATACTTTTGGCACAAAATGGTCCATTTGTGTAGGAGGTACCAAAACGGTGGGAGGGGCTGCCAATAACGACCACTTTTCTGTGGACTCTAGGTACTATACAAGCATTACACTGTACAAAATTTCAAGTATTAATATGCACTGGTACTAATGTTATATGCTGATAACTTTTGGTAGAAAAGGTTCCATTTGTGTGGGAGGTACCAAAAGGGGCGTGCCAATAACGCCCACTTTCTCTGGACTCTATCTATATATATAAAGAAGAATGTGTGTTTGTTTGTTTGTTTGTTTGTTGGTTTGTTTGTTTGTTGGTTTGTTGGTTTGTTTGTACCGAATAGACGTCTAAACGGCTGGACCGATCTTCTTGAAATTTTCACAGAATGTACATATGTGGGGCGTGGTGAAAATAGGGTACTTGAATTTTCGATATATCAAGTGGGCGTGGCCCCGCCCACATAAGACAAATTTTCAAATTGAGATATCTTGCACAATTTGTTAGCGAGAGTGCTGTAATTTTGTACATATGTATCTGGTGGCAGTCTACGTGATTGGTCCAAAAATGGGCGTGATCGGACCAAGGGGCGTGGCCCCGCCCATGTAAGCCAAATTATGGAATTGAGATATCTTACACAATTTGTTAGCGAGAGTGTTGTATGTACTTTGGTGCATATGTATCTGTGGTAGTCTACGGGATTGGTCCAAAAAAGGGCGGGATTGGACCAATGGGCGTGTCCACGCCCACATAAGACAAATTTTTAAATTGCGATATCTTACACAATTTGTTAGAGAGAGTGCTGTAATTTGGTGCATATGTATCTGGTGGTAGTCTACGTGATTGGTCCAAAAGTGGGCGGGATCGGACCAATGGGCGTGGCCTCGCCCGAATTTTGAAATGGAGATATCTTCCACAATTTGTTAGCGAGAGTACTGTAATTTTGTGCATATGTATCTGGTGGCAGTCTACGGGACTGGACCAAAAGTGGGCGGAATCGGACCAATGGGCGTGGCCCCGCCCATGTAAGACAAAATTTTAAATTGAGATATCTTGCACAATTTTTTAGCAAGAGCGTTTAATTTTGTTTACATGTATCTGGTAGCAGTCCACGTGTTTGGTCTAAAAAAGGGCGCGATCGGAGCCATGGGCGTGGCCCCGTCTATATAAGCCAAATATTGAAATCGGGATATCTTACACAATTTGTAAAAGAGAGCGCTGAAATTTTGCGTACATGTATATGGTACAAGACTGCGTAATTGGTCCAAAAATGGGCGGGATCGGTCCAATGGGTGTGGCCCCGCCCATATAAGCAACATTTTAAAATTGAGATATCTTGCAAAATTTATCAGCGAGAGTGCTGTAATTTTGTGTATATGTATCTGGTGGACTTCTACGTGGCTGGTCCAAAAATGGGCGGGATCGGACAAATGGGCGTGGCCCCGCCCATATAAGGCTAATTTTGGAATTGGGATATCTTGAGCAATTTTTTAGCGAGAGTGCTGCAATTTTGTGTATACATATCTGGTGGCAGTCTACGTGATTGGTCCAAAAATGGGCGTGGCCCCGCCCATATAAGGCAAATTTTGGAATTGAGATATCTTGAGCAATTTTTTAGCGAGAATGCTGCAATTTTGTGTATATATATCTGGTGGCAGTCTACGTGATTGGTCTAAAAATGGTCGGGATCGGACAAATGGGCGTGGGCCCGCCCAAATAAGGCAAATTTTGGAATTGGGATATCTTGAAAAAAATGTTAGCGACCTGCAATTTAGTTTATATATATCTGGTGGCAGTCTACGTAATTGGTCCAAAAATGGGCTGGATCGGACAAATGGGCGTGGCCCCGCCCATATAAGGCTAATTTTGGAATTGAGATATCTTGAGAAATTTTTTAGCGATAGTGCTGTAATTTTGTGTATAAGTATCTGGTGACAGTCTACGTGATTGGTCCAAAAATGGGTGGAATCGGATCAATGGGCGTGGTCCCGCCCATATAGGCCGAATTTTGAAATTGAGATATATTACATAATTTGTTAGCAAGAGTGCTGACATTTTGCGTATATATATGTATCTGGTGACAGTCTACGTGATTGGTAGAAAAATGGGCGGGATCGGACCAATGGGCGTGGCCCTGTCCAAATTGAGATATCTTGCACATTTTATAAGCGATGGAGCTGTAATTTTGTGTATATGTATGTGTCTGGAGGCTGTCTACGTGATTGACACAAAAATTGGCGGAATAGGACCAGGGTGTGTAGCCCAGCCCGTATAAGCCAATATTTTAAATTGATGTGTCTTGCACAATTTGTTAGCGAGAGTGCTGTAATTTTGTGTATATGTATCTGGTGGCAGTTTAGGTTATTTGTCAAAGAATGGACGGGATCGAAAAATGGGCGAGTTCGCACCAATGGGCTTGGCCCCGCCTATATAGGTAAAATTTTTAAATTGAGATATCTAGCACAATTTGTTAGCGAGATTGCTGTAATTTTGTGTATATTTATCTGGTGACAGGTTACGTGATTGGTAAAAAAATTGGAGGGATTGGACCAATGGTAGTGACACCGCCCTCATGAGCCATGTTTTGAAATTGATATATCTTGAGAAATTTGTTAGAGAGATTGCTGAGTTTTTTGTATATGTATTTGGAGGCAGTCTACGTTATTAGTCCAAAAATGGACGGGATCAGAAATCTGAAATCTGGGGCAACGAAGTGGACCGGGTCCAGCTAGTTTACTATAAAAGGAATACACTGTACACAATTTCAAGTACATATTTGTATGAACTGATGTTAAAGCCATAAGCAGTTTAGTTTTGGTACAAAATGGTCCGTTTTTGTGGGAGGTACCAAAAAGGGAGTGGCCACTTCACTCATTTTTCTTGGCGTGTTAGCGACTAACAAACTAATACTACGTGTGAAATTTCAAAAGATTCGAGTAAGTAGTATAGAAGGTATAACAGAATTTCACTACATGTTAACCCTTTGTGGGGGAGGTACTAAAAGGAATGGACCAATATGGCCCATCTTCGAACTTAGGCGGAGATAGAGAAAAATATTACCGCATAACAAGTTTGAAGTCAATCGGTTACTCCTTTCGAGAGTTATCGTACGCACCAGCCAGCAGACACACACAGACAGACAGGCAGGCAGACGGACGGACATTGCTCAAATGACTTAAAATGGCCCAAAACCGAATTCCGCCGAACATACTAAGGGTCTCAGGTCACTGCTTCGATGTGTTACACTTTTGGCTGGTAGCAAATGATATATACTAGGGATGTAACGAAAGTGACTTTAGCGAAAGCGAATATTGAAATATATTTCTTGCGAATGCGAAGGCGACTAGTAAAATATTCATTTTTGCGAAAGCGAATGCGAATAATAGTTTGACCCATTAGTACTAACAAATTTAAGGAACTGGATTGATACTTTTCCAGGATATTCAAGTATTAAGAATGTTTTTTTCCTCCTGTTACCACAAGGACAAACATATTTGTTCAACTGTTTTGAAGGGAAGCGGCAGAAGTTTTCATTGGTACTCGTATTAATATATTCAAATTGTGTGAAGGCAATAAGGAGTTCCAACATTTGTAACAAATGGAGGCGAAAACTAAAACATTTTTTTGCGAAAGCGAATAATCCAAAGATGGTTTTTGCGAATGCGAAAGCGAATGTTAAAATGATGCGAATATTCGTTACATCCCTGATATATACACTCCTCTCTTAAGGGAGGGGATAAAAATTAATTAAAACTGTGTTTAATTAATTGTCGGTAGTATATGACTGACAAATTGTCAGAACAACCAATTTTTAAAACAGTTGGTTGTGGCAACATAGAACAGATAGATTTAGCCACCATTTTTGTAGTTGGCGCAACCAAATATGATTGTTGTCAACATGGAAGCAGAAGTAACGGGTGATTCAAGTAGAGATACTTTTTTCAATAGTCTTTTTTTGACAGATCACGTTTGAGTCGTGTCATCCTGTCATGTTATTTTTGCTAAGTAATGTTTGGCATTTCATCATGGAAAGACTTACGCCTGAACAACGTTTACAAATCGTTCAACTTTATTACGAAAATTCACGTTCTGTGAGGAATGTGTTTCTTGCACTTCGCTCAACTTATGGTCAACATAATCGGCCTACTGAGCGTACTATTCGCGACACCATCACCCATCTTGAGACCCAGCATTCATTATTGGATAATATTTGACCGAATAGCCCACGTCCAGCACGCAGTGAAGAAAATGTAGCGGCCGTAGCTGAGAGTGTACACGAAGACCGTGGAAAGTCGCTTCGGCGCCGTTTGCAGCAACTCGGACTGACGTATGGAACGACTTGGCGCAACTTACGTCGAGATCTTAAAGTGATAGCATACAAAATGCAGCTTGTGCAAGAACTGAAGCCGCCCGACCTTCCCAAGCGACATCGCTTCGCTCTATGGGCTCTTGAAAAGTTCCAAGAAGATCCGACGTTTTCGAGCTAAATTTTGTTCAGCGATGAGGCCCATTTCTGGCTCAATGGGTATGTAAACAAGCAAAATTGCCGCATTTTGGATGAAGAGCAACCTGAAGAGATTCAAGAGCTGCCACTTCATCCAGAAAAAACAACGGTTTGGTGTGGTTTGTGGGCCGGTGGAATCATCGGTCCATATTTCTTCAAAAATGATGCCGTGAGAACGTAACCGTCAATGGCGACCGTTATCGAGCCATGATAACCCACTATTTGATGCCTGACATTTGGTTTCAACAAGACGGCGCCACTACCCACACATCGCATCAATCAATGGATTTATTGCGAGAACACTTCGGTGGCCAGATAATTTCACGTTTGGGGCCGGTCGATTAACCACCAAGATCGTGTGATATCACACCGTTAGACTTTTTCCTGTAGGGATATGTAAAGTCTAAAGTTTATGCGGACAAACCCGCTTCGATTCAGGCCTTAGAGCAAAACATCACGCGTGTCATTCGCCAGTTACCAGTCGATATGCCCGAACGAGTCATCGAAAATTTGACTCAACGGATGGACCATCGGAGACGTAGCCGCGGCCAACATTTGATAGACATAATCTTCAAAAAATAAATGCCAAAGAATGTTCTTTGAAATGATAATAAACATTCGCGATTCAATTTGAATTTTCTGTGTTTTTTTCTTTAAAAAAGTAGGGAACCTCGAAATGGATCACGCTATATATCCCACAACCAAAATTTTAATTGTCCTGATGGAATCGCATGATAGTAGACAGAATTAGGTTGGCAAATAAATCGGTTGAGGCAAACAAACTGTATTCTGGGTGTTTATATATGTATATTGTATATATATTTAAATACCTACTAATTCTTCATCTAAGCGATATAGATTCTATTTTGGAAACCACTGTTTATTCTCGCCTTGGCTGGCAGTTAGAAAGCGTCATTGCCAGGACGTTCCTCCCATACCAGGCGATGCGTACGCTAAACACTCCAATGTGAGTGGATGGATGATATGCAACTTCTGGAAAGCATGGCGTGTAATGGCGGATGGATGGCTGCTGCTTGCATGGTTGCCTAAATGGATGGATGTGCGATTTTGCATCTGGAGTGTGACGCGATGAGATATTAATATTGCGCTTGTTGAACGAGACACATCACATATTGTTCGTCCGTCCGCTATTTCTTCCCACTGTCCGTCTGTCTATCTATCTGTTTGACTGACTGACTAACTACTTGCTAACACACTAACATCTTCTGTTGCATACTGCCGTTGTCGCTATCGCGAAAGATAGTGGCTGCAATTTAATCTGGGAATATTTCATTTCCATGCCAACCATATTCATGCGTTCGCATATGTAGTCTATTTAATACTTGGCTGTCAAGTCAATGCAAGTGCAATTTACTTTCTACAAAAGCTCAGTCTTGTCTTGCACTCTGCCGCCGCTCATAACTCATACTTGTATTACGAAAAGGTGCATATGTTGGCTTGTTGTATCAACTTAAAATCGAGATTTAATACCTTCCGGTGCAACAGTGGGGCGAGGAGTTTTAACTTCGTAGTTTGTAATGACGAAAAAGATTTCACGAGTATTGATACAATAGCAAATATTTGTTTAAATCGACAATCTGAATTTGAACGATATTATGCTGTAAACATTGTTATGCGTTGTTATGCTGTTTGATTTGAATTCGTGCAAAGAAAAATAACTTTTCAAGGAACTTGAACAACTACACTCTGTATTCCTATAACATATATTTTGTTAATAGTGAATAAATAATATTTATTTTGCTAATAAAATAAATGCATTTTTAGTTACCGAAAAACAAAATAAATTCTGACTGAATAACAAAAACACAGACAAACAATAAATAACAACAACACAGTATGCATCAATTTTTATTGAAATTTTCATTTTTTATTTTATTCAGGACCGATCAGACTTTACGATAATATCATGAAAATAACATATTTCGACATTTTTCCATGTAATCATTCTTAAAATCGGAATATAAAGTATAAAAGGGCAAAGACATTAAAAGTTAGCATATTTTTTGCAGCGCTGACCTCCAAAACAAGGTATAGCACATTAAAATCGCTTACGTATTTCAGAAGATACAAGCTAAAAAATGAACACAACTTTTAGAAAAAACGTAATTTCGTCAACTTTAAATTGCTCATAACTCATAAAGATTTTTTTTTTTAAATTTGTTCTTGAACTACGTATAAGAGACTTTTAGGAAAATAATACATACACAAAATTTCGAAGCAATTAAAAATAGTGATGTCAAAAATCGTCCCGTTTGGCATGGAATGACTCATATATCCAAATCGATTGCAACATCCTTTGCTACCAAAAATATTGTTCGGTGTAGCTAATATCTCGCTTTTCGATTGGGTAGATATTTTGAGATTTCTTCTGAAACTGTGGTTTTCTATACACGGTTTACTGCGCCTTTGGATGAATGTTTTCCGGGAATTACGATTTTTTGCAGAAAGGTTTGTTCAATCAATCGCTTGTAACTCCTGAAATACTTGACCGATTTTGATTTACTAACCTTGTTGTGAAGGTACTGTTATGTACTTTTAAAAAATAAAACCTGTCTTGTAACTCCCCGTAATTATGCAACGATTTTCTTCCGAATTGACTCAGTTTATTCATAGTCAATGAAGCTAGATCTTATTCAATAAAATTAATTATAGCCTGAGATCTATATTATCCTATATACCCAAACCGACCGCAAAATCTTATGTCGCAAAAAAATATTGTTGTTGTATAAAGATTCAAAGAAATTTTGATTGCTTTTTCAGAAGTTGTTTTGATAAAAAATCTTAAAAAAATAGATCCCATCATTTCACCACTTTCAAACTCACACAGTCGCAAAAGAAGACGTCTAGAGACATGACTTTAAAATTTAAAAAAAATCTTGTTTATTAATTAAAAACAACTAAAATACAGAATAAAGGTCGATTATTCAGAAAATACATTTCAAAAAAAATCAATTGGTGTAAATATTTTTGAAATCAAATCTAAAAGATTAAAATAGTAAAAAATTTTAAAATTATTATCCTGTAACAGCTTATTTTTTTTAAGTACATAGCAGTACCTTTAAAACAATACATATACAGACGGACATGTTTAAATCAACTCCGGAACTAATTCCAAGTCGATCGGTATAATAAATTATTGCCCTGCGCAAACTCGTAATAGCCTGGACCAATGTGCGGTGTAGGATGTTAACATTTTCCATAACTTATGTAGCAATTATCTATTTATCTGCAAATTTTGTATATTCGACTACTTTTGCAATGACTGCAGCCGGGAATCAGCAAAATAATACCAACGTTTTTAATATCCCGCACAAAGTACCAAACTGTATATTATGTTCCTTTTATAGTACAATAACAGACGACGACGACAACGGATTGATATTAGTGAATAGTTTATGTGCTATTTATTTTCTTTACAAAGAAGGTCGAAATACTGAATGTAATAAAGAATAAATATATCAACAACAACACAGACCTCGAGCCAGATTGAAAAACATATACAAAAACACATATTCCTAACTCAGTAAAGTTATTCGCGTTAATTTTCGTATTCACCAGAAATGTTCTTTTTTGTTCATTAGAATTTTCGTTCACATTTTCGCGATTTGCTCAGAAAAACTGAGCAAATCGCTCTAGAGTTATTTAAAATTCTATGGAAATGTATTAAAAACCTAGTTTTTGTAAGAAACAAAGTCAGAATAAATTGATGGCAGCTTTAAAACAGCATTTCTGTAAACTAATGTTATTTGTCGTGTTGACCTAATGGCAACTTTTTTAGAGTGCAACTGATTGCATCTAAACATTTACATATTTGACAAATTCTATATTTTTAATCTTTTTCGGGTGGACGATGTCCTATCTTTTGTCGCATCAGTTTGCTTCCATGTAAAATATGCATGTGTGTGTATGCATGTTTTAACCAATTTGAATATTACGAATATGCATTTGAAATTCGTGGGTAAGTTTTTATATGAAATTATTAGCAATTTTTGTAAGTTCACTATGGGTCGTTTTAAATACACATTTTTCACATGAAAACAGGTGTCGTTTCATGAATATAAATAATTACAGTTGAAACATTGACAAAATGAATACCAAAGTCGGATCACCGGTCCTACAGTATTTGCGAAATTCATTTTATGAAATACGTATACTCGTATAAATATGTACAGAGCATTTTTGTAATTAACTTTTCAGATTTAAAAAGAAAAAATTGTAGATGGTGAAAAATGCCGTAAAAAATAATTCTGCTGAAGCAAAGATTATGGCCAAGTATAGTTAAAATGGTTATAAATGTTTGTAGATTTAAAGAAATAAGTACGAAGTTAATTTAAACCTGTAAGGAAAGACAGAATGCCGGACAAGGCCGACTATATGCTTTTTCGTTTAAATAAAGAAAGTGCTTAGCTACAAATCTTAACTGATTTCCACTGAATTTAGTAGTCTTTATTAATGAGTGAAGAGACTTGTCTCTGCCAGTTTTGACCTCGATCTGGTGTAAAATACCGTTTCTACATCCCTTAAAATCGGAAGAAACATTTATATGGGGCTATATATAAAAATCTGAACCGATTTTCGCTAAGTTTACTAGACTTTATTAATGACTGAAGAGACTTCCCTCTGCCAATGTTTCTTCGATTTGGTGTTAAATACAGCTTCTATAGTCTTTAGAAGCCAAATCGAAAGGAACATATATATGGTGACTATATCTAAATCTGAACCGATTTCCATCAAATTTAGTAGTTTTTATACCCTACACCACACTGTGGTACAGGGTATTATAAGTTTGTTTCACGGCAGATGTATACCGATCGACTCAGAATCACTAGCTGAGTCGATTTAACGTTGTAAAGTTGTTCGTCGACTACAGGTCCCAATTTCACTCCGATCGTTCTGAAATTTTGCAGTTTAGAGTATTTCGCGGCTATTAAGATCGCTATTGAATTTGGTTGAAATCGGTTCAGATTTAGATATAGCTCCCATATATATCTATCGTCCGATTTGGCCCTTTAGTCCTATAGAAGCTGTATTTTACATCCGATCGTTTTGAAATTTAGAATGGTAGAGTTTCTTGATCCATGAACCAACATTGCCGAATTTGAAGAAAATCGGTTAAGATTTAGCTATAGCTCCCATACATATGTTTCGTCCGATTTTGCTCTTTAGTCCTGTAGAAGCTGTATTTTACATCCAATCATTTTGAAATTTAGAATGGTAGAGTTTCTTGATTCATGAACCAACATTGCCGAATTTGAAGAAAATCGGTTAAGATTTAGCTATAGCTCCCATATATATGTTTCGTCCTATTTGGCCATTTAGTCCTATAAAAGCTGTATTTTACATTCAATCGTTTTGAAATTTAGAATGGTAGAGTTTCTTGATCCATGTACCAACATTGCCGAATTTGAAGAAAATCGGTTAAGATTTAGCTATAGCTCCCATATATATGTTTCGTTCGATTTGGCCCTTTAGTTCTATAGAAGCTGTATTTTACATCCAATCCTTTTGAAATTTAGAATGGTAGAGTTTATTGATCCATGAACCAACACTACCGAATTTGAAGAAAATCGGTTAAGAATTAGCTATAGCTCCGATTTGGCCCTTTAGTCCTATAAAAGCTGTATTTTACATCCAATCGTTTTGAAATTTAGAATGGTAGAGTTTCTTGATCCACGAACCAACATTGCCGAATTTGAAGAAAATCGGTTAAGATTTAGCTATAGCTCCCATATATATGTTTCATCCGATTTGGCTCTTTAGTCCTGTAGAAGCTGTATTTTACATCCAATCGTTTTTATACCCTACACCACACTGTGGTACAGGGTATTATTTAAGTATAATATGACTCAAAAGGTAAATTTATGTAAACAATTTATACATGAATTACAAAATTTATATTTCAGAGTTATTCAATATTACGAGAGTGGTGTAGGGTATTATATAGTCGGCCCCGCCCGACTTTAGCCTTTCCTTACTGGTTATTAATGCAAAAGATAAATTTTTACCTCGATGTGGTGAAAAAATACCGTTCCTATATCCCTTATAAATGGTCTTCATTAATGGCTGAAGAGACTTCCCTCTAACAATTTTAACCTCGATCTGGTGTAAAATACAGCTTATATAGCCCTTAGAAGCCAAATTGGAAGAAACATTTATATGGTGGCTATATCTATTCCCACACAAGTCCATACACAAAATCACGTGGATCTCTCTAGACCATGTCACGGAGAACCAAATCGATCATCTGGCCATCAATAAAACATGGAGAGAATCCCTCCTGGACGTAAGGAATAACAGAGGAGCAGACATCAGCAGCGATCACCACCTTCTAATCGGTACTCTACGCATAAAACTTGCGGCTATAAGTCACTCCGGAGAGAGAACTGCAGCCAAATTTGATGTTGCTAAGCTTTCTAGAGCAGAGGTGCTGAACCATCTTTATACAGGCGCGTTAAAATCCGCATATGACGCAAGCAATCTAGAAAATCTCCGTGATTGGAAATTCTTGAAAAACACGTTTCTGGAGGCCGCAGAGATACATCTGGGTCACAAGCAACACAGAAGATATCGGACGGAGCATGGCAGCTGATACTAGACAGGAAAAGGGCCAAGGAGTTATTAAATGGCGCAAAAACCAAAATATTAAATGGCGCAAATTTCTAGAATACATAGTGACCTTAATAAACAAGTGAAATGTAGTGCGCGTAAGAACAAGAGGTTATACACAGAAGGATTTGCCAGAGAGGCGCAAGCTGCTGCTGAAACCAACCGCACAAGGGATCTATACCGCATAACGAAAGTCTTGACCAACAAAACGTTTGCCTTGACGAAACCATCAAAGAACTCCACAGGTGAAACCGTAACCTCAAAAGAAGAGCAGCTCAAGATTTGGACAACCCACTATGCAAAATTATTAGAAGCACGTAGTCCCCCCAACCAAACTATATGTTATTTTGCATCTCATACAACGCGATCAGATATACCCATAAATAGCCCAACATTGATTGAAATTATGAATGCAATCAAGGCGCTAAAGAAGAACAAGTCGCCGGGCACCAACAAAATAGCCTCAGAAAAGTTGAAAGTAAATCCCCATGTCAGCGCCTAATTAATCTCCCCGATAATGGATGATTTTTGGAGAACGGAACGCATGAACGATGAGTTGAAAGAGGGCATTATCGTTAAAATTCCCAAAGAGGGAGACCTCACTGACTGCACGAATTGGAGGGGAATATCATTGTTGAGCGCTGTGAATAAAATTATTGCACACATATTTTCTAGCAGGCTTTCTTCTGCTCTAGAACAAGAGCTTCGACCAGAGCAGGCTGGTTGTAGGAGAGGGAAATCTTGCGTAGACCAAATAAATACCTTGAGGGTCATCGTTGAACAATCTGTAGAGTGGAGATCCCCCTTATATTTAGTTTTCGTTGACTTCGAGAAAGCTTTTGACACGAAAATCAATTGAGCACTAGAATCGAAGTGACAACTGGTGTAAGACAGGGATGTGTTTTGTCTCCTTTATTGTTTAATATTGTTCTTGATGTTTTAATGAAGAGCATCTCAAGAAATCCTTCCAGCGGTCTCCACTGGGGATTGTATAGATGACTGGGAGATCTAGGTTATGCGGATGATATCTGCCTCCTCACCCATTCATACAGCGACATGACACAAAAACTCCGTCTCTTAGACTTAGTGACAGACAAAGCAGGCTTAAAAATAAATATTGCTACAACGAAATCAATGCGAATTAATTGTGAATGTTATCAAACCTTTGAAATCAGAAATGCAAAAATAGATGATGTTGACCGTTTATGCTACCTACGCAGCATCATCGACAGCAAAGGCGGATCTAGTGCTGATATTACTAACCGGATCAACAGCGACCGGCGATCCTTCGGTCTTCTGAATTCAGTATGGAAAGCATCTCATATTTCAAGAAAAACAAAAAAATACAGATCATAATTCGACCTGCACTTTGATTACAAGGAAACACCTACTGACGGACGGACGGACAGGAAGTGATTCCAAGTCGACCGGTATAATAAATCACTTGTCCTTCTGGGTTACAAGCAAATGCAGAAACTCTGACCAAAATGGACTACAGCGTGGATTAGGGTATAAACATATGGCAACCCTTTATACAGTGCTTTGCTCTTACAATGGAAAGTAAACGTATAGATGGTACCAATCGTACGTAAGATTTGCAATGACTACAGTGTGGCAAAGAATAAACAAAAATGTTGAAAAAAATGAACAAAAACCTCTCCGAGCTATAATAATAAAGCAACTAAAACGCTATAGTAGACTGTTGATAAAACTTTTTCTTTCGAAAAAGAGCACAGACAAAATATTGTCCACGAAAACAAAGAATTTCGTGGATAATATTTTGTCTGTGCTCTTTTTCTTTCGCTTATATGTATATTCCTCAATGTAAAAATTTCTTTGAGTGTGCCACTAAATTGTCCTCAAAGGAAATTTCGATAAAACCAATAATTCTTGATTACTATCTGAGAGTTTTTTTGTAGTTTGTATTCTTTTTTTTGCAAATTTTATCACTAGCCACATTTCTGGAATTTTTAAGATGAAAAAGATACTATACACAATTCTCCATGTTGTTGGTATTGGTATTCATTGTCTTTACGTACACTTTCAATTTGCACATGTAAAAGTTGTGTTTCCCAAGAATGAACTACATTCATCCTATTATTTTCTTTATACTCATATTTGTATATAAACATTTTTAAAATAATTAAAGCTGGGAAATTTGTAAATGTTCTTGGAATGTTTTAATTCGTATTATACTTTTATCCAAACCTCAGTTGGAAATAATCTTTAAACAAAAAAAAAACAAAGAAAAAGCCACAGAAAAAAGTATTACTTAATTTCCAGAGAATGCAAAACATGTATGTATATTGCATTGCTTCAGAGCAAAGTAAAAAAGTTGAAATTATTACAAATTTCAATGTGGTAAAAAATCACTATCGGTTTCACAGGCCATAATAATTTGAAAAGTATATTGTTTATACGAGTATGGAAAAAACGGATTGTATGGGAGAACAATATCCATAATTCCACATTAGACTTTAGAGAATTTGTGTTCACCCATCTAAAAGTTTTGGGATATTAAATTGTATCTTTTTGTGGTATTCACTGTGAATGTTATTGTATTGAAAAAAATATAAAAAATTTCGGTAAAATAAAACATATTTTGCAGATTTTAGTCGAATGGATTTTTTATTAAAACTTATCATATATAAAGTAATAGAAATCGTTGTAATTTGAATGTGTTATCCTCATTTTCGCAAAGCGTCTTTCAGAGTATTTATTTAAAAATAACCCATTTAGTTTTTTTTCCACAAAACCTAGATGCGGTAAGCGACGAACAAGGGGAGTGTGCTCACCAAGATGTAGTGACAATTGAAAAAAATTGTTGAACCGTGTTCAACTACTGTACTTAATTTTAAGATTAACTGAATTTTGAATTTCAGGGATTTTGGGTGTTCAACCACTGTACTTAATTTTAAGATTAACTGAATGTTGAATTTCAGGGATTTTGGGTCAAATGCATGCTGGGTGACTCTTGCTGGACTGTAGTGCGTGAAACCGAACCAACAAAAAAACGACTTTCAAATAACGCCATTCACTTTTGAAAATTCATTGATGTTTAAATTAACTAATGATTTTTGATGTAAAAAACAAATAAAAACTTTTTTTGTATCTCTAAAACCTGACATGATAGAGAAAAAACAATTATTCGAATTCAGGCCACCAATTTCCCCTAGGAAAGATATTTGATTGCTCCAGTCCAAAACCTTGCTGGCTAGTGTAACATAACACAGTGCAACAGTCCAAAAACCATATACATATATTTAGTTTATTTAAAACTGTAGAATATACAGGGTGGCGCAGAATGAGCTATATGGTTTGAATTCTTTATAACTTTTTATACCCTCACTTTAGTGTGACGAGGGTATATATCATTTGCTACGAAAAAAGTGTAACACATCGAAGGAGTGATCTAAGACCCTAAGTATGTTCGGCGGATATTCGTTTTGGGTCATTTTAAGTCGAATGAGCAATGTCCGTCCGTCTGTCTGTCTGTCTGTCTGTCTGTCTGTCTGTCTGTCTATCTGTCTGTCTGTCTGTCTGTGTGTCTGCTGGCTGGTGCGCACGATAACTCTCGAAAGGAGTAACCGATTGACTTCAAATTTGGTACGTGGTAATATTTTTTTCTATCTCCGGCTAAGTTCGAAGATGGGCCATATTGGTCCACTCCTTCTAGTACCTCCCCCACAAAGTGTTAAAATGTTGTGAAATATTGAATCTTTAATAACTGCTACACTACTTATTCGAATCTTCTGAAATTCCACACATAGCATTAGTTTATTAGTCGCTATCAACTCGAGAAAAATGGGCCATGTTGCTACGACCCTTTTGGTACCTCCCACACAAATGCACCATTTTGCACCAAAAGTTAACAGCTTATAACATTAATACCAGTGCATAAAAATACTTGAAATTTTGTACAGTGTAATGCTTTCATAGTGCCTACAGTCCAGTGAAAAATGGGTGTCATATTCACGCCCCTTTTGGTACCTCTTACACAAAGGTACCATTTTGCACCAAAGGATAACAGCTTATAACATTAATACCAGTGTATAAAAGCACTTGAAATTTTGTACAGTGTAGTGCTTTTATAGTGTATTTTGCACTGTGAAAAATGGGCGCTATTGCCACGCCCCTTTTTGTACCTCCCACACAAAGGTACCATTTTGCACAAAAAGTTAAGAGCTCACAGCATGAGTACCAATGCACGAAAATGCAACAACATTTTGCACAGTGTAACGATTTTGAAGTCCCTATAGCCCTGTAAAAAATGGCCGTTATCACCACGCCCCTTTTTGTACCTCCCACACAAAATGGCCAAATCATACCAAATTTAAAAAAAAAAACGCTTATAATTCGGCGCAGTGCAATGTATTTAAAGAATCTACTATTCAGAGAAAAATAGGTGTATTTGTTAAAAACATTCTGGTACCTCCCATAGAAATTGACAGAGTAATTCGTTTAATATTCCATATTACATTACTCACAAAGTGAGGGTAGACCTTAGTCGGTTTACCCGACTAAAACTTTCTTACTTGTTTAATTATTATTCTTTAATTTTTTCAGCATTTTGTGAAGGAGTCTTGGGGAATTAATTATGATTTTTTGCGAAAAGTTTATCGGAAAAGGTGTTTTTTGGAAGTTATGTAAAGCGTGATCCATTTCGAGGTTCCCTACTTTTTTAAAGAAAAAAACACAGAAAATTCAAATTGAATTAGGAATGTTTATTATCATTTGAAAGAACATTCGTTGGCATTTATTTTTTGAAGATTGTGTCTATCAAATGTTGGCAGCGTCCACGTCTCAGATGGTCCATCCGATGAGTCCAATTTTCGATGACTCGTTCGAGCATTTCGACTGGTAACTGGCGAATGACACGCGTAATGTTTTGCTCCAAGGCCTGAACCGAAGCTGGTTTGTCCGCATAAACTTTAGACTTCACATATCCCTACAGGAAAAAGTCTAACGGTGTGCTATCACACGATCTTGGTGGCCAATCGACCGGCCCAAAACGTGAAATTATCTGCCCACCGAAGTGTTCTCTCAATAAATCCATTGATTGATGCGATGTGTGGGAAGTGACGCCATCTTGTCGAAACTAAATGTCGCCGACATCACGAGCTTCAATTTCAGGCATCAAATAGTCGGTTATCATGGCACGATAACGGTCGCCATTGACGGTTACGTTCTCACCGGCATCATTTTTGAAGAAATATGGACCGATGATTCCGGTACGTCGGATCGGGAATCGGTCAATGGCAAAAAGATAGCTCTTAACGAGAGCTAAAATATTGCTCATGGGTGTCAAGGTCGTGGGACGACTGGAAAGTGTTTTTTTATTTAAAAAAAATGGATTTAGCGCAATTGGCGAACGATTATTTTGATATTAAAACTGAATAATTTGTAAACGTTGTTCAGGCGTAAGTCTTTCCAGGATGAAATGCCAAACTCGCCCCAGTAGGCGAGTTGGTAGCGTACTCGCCTATGAGTTTGGGGGTTGTGGGTTCGATTCCCACCAGAGGCTCTGGTCTGTCGCTGCAAAATTTAGCCATATGGTCTTTGTAACCCGGCCTTTCCCTGGACCTTAAAATTAGAATATAAATTTACTTTGTATTGTAATTCATATAAACGACACGTGATCTGTCAAAAAAAGGCTATTCACAAAGATACCTCTACTTAGATCACCCTATATTGTATTAAAGTTTTAAAATGCATTAGATGCATATGCAACTTTGTTTTGCATCCTGAACCTTAATAACACCAACTTAAAATTCTGAGAAAAATATAGTCAAGTAAACTATTATAGTAAATTTCAAGATGGTGTTCAGCCTCGTTCTTTTTTAAAACAATATTTAATAAAAAAAATGCCAATGATTTTCCTTTATAAACTATGAAAAATATTGAAATCACAAAAAAACAGAATCATTCCAATAAAAAACAATTTCGATTTCTAAAATTTTTAAGTACAAATGTTCTTATATGGAAACAGACGACATCACCAGATTCAAATTTGCAGGATCAGCTCAGATTAAATTGGACTACATGATTATCGATGTTTCATATATCAATGTTGGTGTTTTTGTGGTACAGTATGAAAATCAAAATTTAAGAGAAAAAATACATAATGATATATGAGAAAATTGGCGAGTTTTCGTATATATCTAGGATATCTTAGTCATGTCCTTTAATAAGTGCTCTAATTCGTATACATCCACAAACGCGTTTATAAAATATGACAAATGCAATATTCACATCTCAGCATTTTCTTAATAAATATTTTTTTAAAAAATAAAGGGGCTGAACACCTTCTTAAAATTTTCCGCGTTCGTTTAGAATATATGGGGCTACATAACTATATTTTTCACAGAATTTTAATTTGGTGTCATTGATGTGTAAAATGCAAATTAAATTTGCAGATACATTTAAAAACGTTAAGGACGATAAATCCGTCCACACGTTCCGAAAATAACGGGTTTTGCAATAGGGGGATATGATTTTGAAGTGATGTTTCGGCCATTTGTAATATGTCATGATCTGTCATTTATTTTTCATTGTATTCAGTAGTGTTTACAACTTCATCATGGAGAGATATACGCAAGAACAACGTTTACAAATTATTCAGTTTTATTATCAAAATAATCATTCTCCAATTGCAACTTTTCGTGCGCTAAGTCCATTTTTTTTTGCTAGAGCAAAAATAAACTTTCCGTTCACATTTGAAAATTATGCTAGTCCAATTTTTTTATCAAAATAAAACACTTTCCGGTCGACCTACGACCCTAACACCCATGAGCAATATTTTAGCTCTCGTTAAGAGCTATCTTTTTGTCATTGACCGATTGTAGCTACATGCCACACAGCAAATGAAACAATTGAATTGTTGCGAGAAAAGTTTGAAGATTCGATTACTTCAAGAAATTGTGATATTGAATGGCCTCCAAGAAGTTGTGATTTAACACCATTAGACTATTTCTTGTGGGGTTATTTGAAGTCATTGGTCTTTCGAAATAAACCAGACTCTCTTCAAGCTTTACAGGTCAATATTAAACGTGCCATTCATGACATACGACTTGATTTAGTGGAAAAAGTGCTCGAAAATTGGGTTCATCGAATTCGTTCCTGCAGAAGAAATCGTGGAGGCCATTTGAATAACGTTTTATTTAGAACTTAATTGTATCGATTGTACTTCACATTTAATAAAAAAAAATTTTTTAAATCGTTGTTGTAAACAAGTGTGACTTCTTCGAAATCTTCCTTTATTAGATTTACAACTCGTATCGGAACGATATTAAACAGACTTGTAATTATAGCTTCATGTTCGGAAAATCTATTATTTAAATGTGATATTACTTCGTCCAGATATGGTATGAACAATGTTGTCCTAAAATACGCCTGTTGTCCTAAAATCTGAACCAGGAATATTAGCCCTATACTTTTGAGTGCCTACTCTTCTAGGTAGTGCAGCTACTACACAGAAAAAACAGACAGTTTAAAAATTTCAACAATTGTATCTGTATGTTAAAATTTCTGAAGTTCAACAAATATTGTCAATGAAATTTGGAAAATAATTTTCAAAATTATTCCCAAACTAATCAAATGATAAATTTGTCAAAATCTTACTTATTTCTTGTAATATTTTTCGTTTATTGAGTTTGTTGTTAAAATTTATACACACAATACATATGTACATACAAAATGTCATTAAAAATTTCAAAATAAAAATTGATTGTCGTGCCCTTTCTGTCGAAAACAAACGCGTTTCTAATTTATATTAAAAGAATATAGGGAGTGTCAAGTGACCGCATAACTGTGGATAAAGAGGTAAGTGAAATTAAGAAGCTGTTGCCCAGGGTATTATAAGCTTGTTTATGACACATCTACTATTAATCACTAGGTGATTCGGTTTAGCCATGTCCGTCCCTCTGTAAATCGTATGTTGTTCACAAAGTCGGAATTTCACGCCAGGAAGAAGGTGGTCAAAATCAAAAGATTTAGATGTAGCCGGCATATACTCGTATATGTATGTACTTCTGATTTGGAATCTAAGCGCTATAGAAGCGACATTATTTAACAAATGTGGACCTCTGATATCCCAAATCAGCTAAAATTTAGATATATCTCTCATATACATTTTCCATCCGATTTGCCTCTTAGCGCTATAGAAACTCTATTTTACAACAATTTATTCCAAAATTTGGGGGACTGAATTTGCTTAACCCAAGGGCGGGCTTGAAGAAAATCCGTTCAGATTTATATATAGCGACCTCACATAATTATATCCCGATTTTTCATTTAAGGGCTATAAAATTCGCATATCTGTGGTTTCCGCATTTCAGTGGTGGTGATGGATGTAGCTCACATACATACACTTTATCTCGATTTTTTATCTAAGTGCTATAAAATTCATATTTCTTAGCAGATCTTTAAAAGATTCAACAGATAATTTCAAGAAAATCGGTCGAGATTTAGATATTTCCGCGTATACTTATATACATACCTATATTTCGATTTTGAATCTAAGCGCTACAAAATACAACATTTTCGACAGATCATTATCATTAGAAAAACAATATCGGTAACTTTACACTAATTCTTCATCTGCATGTTATATTTCGCAATCCTTACTAGTTTTTAACTAAGATTTGTTTACCCAGTTTCAGAGAGCAATTAACTGAACGCAGTAAAACATTTGCTTTCCAAAAATATAAGAGAAAATGACGTGGGTGGACCTGTTTTAGAGGAAGTTCTGAAGCAAAGTCAAAATCATACACCTCATCTCTAAATATAAAAGCTAAATAATTTAAATCCTTGCGACGAAGGTAAGGTATTATTGCATAAAATAATATCGATCATTAACATAATGTTTTGTATTTTTTAACGTTTCTTTAGAGTCAACGTTATTGAATTTCTTGTGGAATCTGCACGCTCCTTTCCCACCTCGCCTAAATATAAATGAGGAAGAAGTCGGTACCATTTTAAATAAGTGCATATAATAAGCATACTCTCATTTCACTAATAAAATATCGATATATAATATTGTTTTATTCAATAGCTGCATTGTATAAAAACTATTAATTTACAGGGCAATTAACAAATTTGGTTGTTAATATGACAATATATTTGTTGAATTTAAAGCCAACATATTTCCAATAAATGATTTGAAAATATATTTGTTGAGCAAAATCAAAAATATTTTTAATAAACAAATTACAAATATTGTTGTTAAAATGAAACTATGTCTGTTGATTGAAAATGGAAAAAATATTCAATGAACGAGCCACAGTTTTCGTTACTGAAACTTCAATTTTCTTTATCACAGGAATTTTGAAAATTTTTGTATTTGAGTTTTTGAAAATTGTTGTTGAATTTAAAACTTTGTTTTTTCTGTGTATTCCAAAACTTCCTTCAAGTTGTGTGGATTCTTCAAACAGTTTATCAAACTCCGCATCTGAATTTCTACGCATGTCACTTAATTTAGTCGTTGCGAATTTTATGATTTCGTAAGCCTTTATTATATCTAGGTTAAACGTTTGCAAATACCGTGATAAGTTCTGTGTAATGGCCAAAACCGTACTACTTATTACCACACCCAATATAAAGTCAAATTTACATACACGGTTGTGCAAACTCATTCCATCACTGCAACCTACACGTTAAAAAGGTAGATGGATAAGAAATCATAAATGTAATTTTAACTTCATTTTCGCCATATCTGGTTATCATAAATTTAAAGCCAACCAATAATTACACCGGTCGACAAAAACAACATTTTTTATTGGGTTTCTGTTTTAATGCATAGATTCTGATTCTAGACGTCAAAAAACGCCAAAATCTCCAATCATAGCTTTTAAAGTTTGTTTTTGTAAATTTTACATCGATAAGAATGTTTTAAAGTTAAAACCTTACTAAATTAGCTATAACTTTTTAAATTATGCATCGATCTTCGGAATGGGCTCGTTTAATTCATGACCGAACATACTTTACGATAAAATCATAAAAATATAACATTTGTTCAAGAATCACATTTTTTTGCAATATTTTGTAATACTCTTATATCATCGAAACCGCTGAACGGATGGAAAATGGTATTATATGAAGTTGAAGGCTACTTAATATTTAATTCTTTAAAACTTTCCTCAACCAAATCGGATAAATGGTTCTCGAGTTATGTCAATATATGTGGTTCAACCACTAATTTCTTTCCATATCACAGCTTATCGCGAGAATTTAAAGAGACAACCGTTTAGGCTAAGAAAAAATAGAGGTTGAACAACATATTATGGCATAATTAGAGAACCATTCATCCGAATTGGTTCAGGTAAGCTTTACAAACTTCAGAATTAAGTAGCCTTAAACTTCGCACAATAGAATTTTCCATCCGATCAGCGGTTTCGACGATATCTTACAAAGTATTGCAAAAAATCATATTTTTTGAGAAAATTTTAATATTTTTTAAATAAAAGTTTCATAAAAACATCTAGAAACGCATAATTGTCATATTTTTGTGATTTTATCGCAAACTCTGAAAGGTTATGAATAAATTGAGACCATTCCGAAGAAAATCGATGCATGATTTAAAAAGTTTTAGCGAGGAAACCATGCACTTTTCTTATTATACCCTACACCACACTGTGGTACAGGGTGTTATAAGTTTGTTTCGCGGCAGATGTTTGTAACACCTGGAAATAACACAGCTAGACCCATCTTAAAGTATACCGATCGACTCAGAATCAGTAGCTGATTTAAGTATGTCCGTCCGTCCGTCTGTCCATGTAAAGTTGTTCGTCGACTACCAGTCGCAATTTCACTCCGATCGTTCTGAAATTTTGCAGTTAAGAGTATTTCGTAGCTGTTAAGATCGCTATTGAATTTGGTTGAAATCGGTTCAGATTTAGATATAGCTCCCATATATATCTTTCGTCCGATTTGGCCCTTTAGTCCTATAGAAGCTGTATTTTACATCCAATCATTTTGAAATTTAGAATGGTAGAGTTTCTTGATCCATGAACCAACATTGCCGAATTTGAAGAAAATCGGTTAAGATTTAGCTATAGCTCCCATATATATGTTTCGTCCGATTTGGCCCTTTAGTCCTATAAAAGCTGTATTTTACATCCAATCGTTTTGAAATTTAGAATGGTAGAGTTTCTTGATCCATGAACCAACATTGCCGAATTTGAAGAAAATCGGTTAAGATTTAGCTATAGCTCCCATATATATGTTTCGTCCTATTTGGCCCTTTAGTTCTATAGAAGCTGTATTTTACATTCAATCGTTTTGAAATTTAGAATGGTAGAGTTTCTTGATCCATGAAGCAACATTGCCGAATTTAAAGAAAATCGGTTAAGATTTAGCTATAGCTCCAATATATATGTTTCGTCCGATTTTGCTCTTTAGTCCTGTAGAAGCTGTATTTTACATCCAATCATTTTGAAATTTAGAATGGTAGAGTTTCTTGATCCATGAACCAACACTACCGAATTTGAAGAAAATCGGTTAAGATTTAGCTATAGCTCCCATATATATGTTTCGTCCGATTTGGCCCTTTAGTTCTATAGAAGCTATATTTTACATCCAATCGTTTTGAAATTTGGAATGGTAGAGTTTCTTGATCCATGAACCAACATTGGCGAATTTGAAGAAAATCGGTAAAGATTTAGCTATAGCTCCCATATATATGTTTCATCCGATTTGGCTCTTTAGATCCAATCGTTTTTATACCCTACACCACACTGTTTGATTTTGATTTGATTTTGCCAATGGCCATTTTTTATTCAAATACACCACACTGTGGTACAGGGTATTATTTAAGTATAAAATGTCCCAAAAGTAAATTTATGTAAACAGTTTATACATGAATTACAAAATTTATATATAAGAGTTATTCAATATTACGAGAGTGGTGTAGGGTATTATATAGTCGGCCCCGCCCGACTTTAGCCTTTCCTTACTGGTTTTTAGTTGTTATTACTTTTACTGTTACCATTTTTTACGCTTTTGTATTGTTTTTTAACGGCCTTTCAAATATTTGTCGTGTTTTTTGAGTGATTTTGAAAACTGTTTATGCTGTTTATGTCTATGTTTATGATGTGGTAACATTATTTTTCAAAAACGAAATCACCATTAATAATCCTAATCTCTTCTGCATACAAAACCAATGAAGTGAATATACATATTGCATTGTTCTGTTATTTGGAAGTCTAATAGACAATACATGCGAGTCTAAAAAAGGCAAACTTAGCCATATTAATAAAACTTGCCAGACATTCGAGTTTTTGAACCCATGTGCAAGTTTTTCATAGTTCATAGAAGACAAGATTGGGTCTATTCAACAGTAATGTTAAATGAGCGCAACGTGTTATTCAAGCCATTCGGACATTTCTTAACAAATCGCCGGCGGTCGGTAATATAACAGCATCCATTAATCTTGAAAATGAAGCATGCAAAGTATTAATAAGTCAAGAAATGTTGTGAAAAATGGTTTAGTTAAAAGAGAATAAAAAAAAATTCCCAATTCCAGCAAGATTGGTTTGAAAAAATGACTTCCACAAAAAATTTAGGTAAAATAAAATGTAAACGCTGAAATATCAGCTGGATTGGTCATACTATGTGTGTTATAGATCGTGAAAAAGTCAAATTGTAAGGTAGAGTTAAGTGAGGTATATATTAAAATATGGAGTACAAGTCTGTTCTGGATGTACAAATGAACAATGAATGTGGATCTATTTTCTCATCTGTAAGATGCAAAGTTATAATACCATGTACACGAGAGATCTACAGATTTTGCACTATAATGCACATTATGTGTAAACTGTTTAATAAAAGTTTTATAAAACCTTGCTTTTGTGACGTTTTAGAAGTTCTGACATTACTGCACGTTTTATTGCAATCGACCCACTCTGCACTGTAAATATATATATGAGCCGTTCATAAGCTTTACTGGAAGACCTGCAATGTTTTTGTTCTTTCCCTTGTTCCGCTGTTTATACCATCCACCATAGAATGGGGATATACTAACTTGTCATTCCGTTCACAACATTGATATAATAATATTGATCTATGCTACAGTCCGTAATAATAGAGCTAGGTTGATCAAAATTGGTAGAAATATTTCTTATAGTTGCAGGTCGTTTAGGATTGCAAATGGGCCATATCAGTCAATATTTAGATATAGCTCCCCTATAGAGGTATATCATAGACATAGACCTTTTTCAATCAATTTAACTGAAACATTGCAGTTTGTATTTTATTTTGACAAGAATTCATCACAAGAAAAAGTTTACAAATCGGTTTATATTTTGTTATAGTCACCCTATAGATGTCGCTCCAAAATATACGTATTTAAGCCATAGATACAACATTTTCAAACATTTTAACTGAATCTTTGCAGTTTGTATTTATTTAATACAAGAATTCATCGCAGTTAAAATTGTTTAAATTACTTCATATTTTGTTGTAGTCCACCTACAGATGTCGCTCCCAAAAAGGCTTATTTAAGTCATAAACACAACATTTTCTAATGGCGAATTCTTTTCTGCAAAAAAGTGCAACATTTTCATTGCCCTTTTTCCGAAAACGGCACTTTTGTGATACTTTTTTGAAATTTGGTAATTAATTTACTCGAATTTAGCACAACTAAAATTTCAAAATTTTAAAAAAGCCATATAATAGTGCTGTTTTCGGTAAAAGGGCAATGCAAGTGTTGCACTTTTTTGCAGAAAAGAATACACCATAAGAAATTTACCTGAAACTTTGGAGTTTGTGTTCTATTTTGGCAAGAATTCATCTCAATACAATTTAAACAAATCAAATTTTATTTTGTTGTAGTCGCCGTTTAGAGGTAGCCCTCAAATATGCTAATTTAAGCCATACATTTTTCAGATGAAGAGATTGGCTAAAGAATATGAGGCCTAAAATTTGGCTAAAAATTGCAGCGTTTGTTTTTTTAATAATTTACTGAAACTAAAAGGATCCTTTCGTGATTTGCTCCATATCCAAAGATTTTTCCAGAAATAAAATTGAATGCATTCCATGGTGGAGGGTATATAAGATTCGACATGGCCGAGCTGAACGCTTTTACTTGTTTCTATTTAGGAAATGAATCAAGTTATAATATTTTATGCGTCGAGGAAGAAGATTTCCCAGCTTTACTCTACATATCGTGCTCAGAAATTTTATTTCTAAAAATAACATCCTTCTTCATGTCCTAGTAAAGTTTGATAAAACAACTTAAAGCCCACTCTATTTGAAAAGGGTTTGCCCATAGGAATCCCTTTCCTGTTGCATGTCTTAAGTGTCCGATTCGAGGACAGGTCTTATTCCGCCATAACAATTTATATCAAATTCTCTCCATTATTTCAACTAATTTCACGAATTGCGATGGTGGTACACTCGTACAAATGTCCAGTAATATTCGCTGTTACGATGACAAAAAACAAAAAAACAAACTAGCCAGACAAAATGACAATACCAAAAGTCATTTTTTCATTATTAAATAATAAATGTTATACTCGTATGTATTTACTGCAAGCACGTTTGCAACTCGTGCTCTGCTCCTCTGAAATCTCACAAAATCTCTTATGAAGATCCAAACGTCCCGACTTGGCTCTGTTGTTCTGTTCTGTTCTGGTGTTGTTTATATGTAAACGGACTCAGGGCAGGGCTTGTGCTCGTGGCTTAAATCGTCGTCGTTGTTGATGCTTTGCGCAACGTACATTTTTCATTCCGAGACCAACTTTACAATTTCAATTAAAACTAAAGGTTCCTCTGGGGGCTACTGCCACGAAACAGACACACACTCACACACCAAAAAGAATCGATGGGATGCGCTGCAATGATGGTCGAGAACATGAAACTCGTAAAAATAAACAACTCTTTGCTAGTGTTGTCCTGGAGTCGAAGTGTGTGTGTGTGTGTAGTCAAAAAAGGACATGAGCATGTGGAGGACGTGTACTGCAATTCTCTGCAATGTGCAATGTGCTCCTCGTCGCCGTCGTCATCGTATCCTTGAGCGGCGAACATAACGACAGAATTCCCAGTAACCCAAAACATAAACGCGAATGAAACCAAAACAACAACAACAACAAAACGTGGACATCAATATAGAGACTAAGAACAACAGTAGCAGCAGAAACATTCACACCATTTCCACCCCACCGACCATTATTCCCAACCGAACTGTTCAGTTCTTTTCGATTGTTGCTCAACGGTGTTAAAATGAAGAAAAATTCCACTAGACTCAATCGTATGCTCGGGGATATAGTCATGCGGTGAAATGCTGCAAAAAGAAGCAGCTCTGCACAATGGGCAATTTTTGGGAAATTTGAGGGTGATTGGTGATTGGGGAGCAAGAATTTCGCGAAATAGTTACTCAAGGAAGCATTCCAGGGAATATTAAGCTCTTAAAATTTATTCAGATGTCAATCACCGTAAAGTATCTGTGTAGAACATATATGTGCGGCATAAAATTACAAAAATGTTTGTTTGCGGAAATAGCAAAGAATTATTCGACTACGGCAGGTCGATTTTGACAGTTTTTTACGGTCGTGGCATCTGTTTGTTTATTATTCAGTCATTGATGTCGAATAATCATGTAAATTCGGTGGTTTTCCGGAATACCAACATATGTCAGAAAATTTTGATTTTGTGTTATTAGCATAAATATATTCATTATTGATTTGTCACTAGGATATTCACCTGGCTCTAGACCATCTTTGCCTCCATTATGTATTTTAGCAAACAAACGAAAATACAATAATAAATATATTCAACTCATCACTATCGATCCATATGTAACACTCCTAGGTGTGTCCAATTGTTGGTGACTTTTTCCAATACTGAACTATGAACATTTAGTATCAAACTTACTGCGAGATAATAAGTATTTTGACTTTCCTGAAGATTTTGATTTTTTCACATGTGCTGTTATTCCAAAAACCGACAGAATTCAAAGTTTAAATGATGAAACTATATCAAAACAGTATGGAATGGCTAAAGTCGAGCGGAGCCGGCTATATAATACTCCAAACCACCTTGTTAGTGCAGAATAATCGTACATATAGTTGTTCAATATCTGAAATGATTACATTTAAACTCAAAGCTTTGAAAACTATATCTAATGGCGAATTCGTTTCTGTAAAGAGTGCAGCATTTTCTTTGCCCTTTTTCCGAAACCTGCATTTTTCCATAAAATTTTAAAATTGGAGCTATATTTAATTTGAGGTACTACATCATTTCGACTTAAAAGGTGCAAATATTTTCTAGTATTTCACGTTGACGGGGCAACATTTGTTCAGAAACGAAATCGCCATAAATCTAAAACAATTTTTTTCAAACTTGACTTGGAATTAAGATACGACTTCTATAGCGCACAGATGCCAAATCTGTGGTATATAACGGGTTTTCCAATTGGGATGATATGATTTTGAAGTGACGTTTCGGCCAATTGTAATATGTCATGATCCGTAATTTGTTTTTCATTGTATTCAGTAGTGTTTACAATTTCATCATGGAGAGATATACGCAAAAACAACGTTTACAAATTACTCAGTTTTATTATCAAAATAATCGTTGTCCAATTGCAACTTTTCGTGCGCTAATTCATTTTTTTTTAAATCCAAAAAACACTTTCCAGTCGACCTACGAGCTTGACATTTTAGATCTCGTTAAGAGCTATCTTTTTGCCATTGACCGATTCCCGATCCGACGTACCGCTAAGGAGCTAGAGCAAAAATAAACTTTCCGTTCACATTTGAAAATGATGCTAAGTCCATTGCGGCTACGTGCCACACAGCAAATGAAACAATTTATTTTTTTCGAGAAAAGCTTCGAGATTCGATTATTTCAAGAAATTGTGATATTGAATGGTCCCCAAGAAGTTGTGATTTAACACCATTAGACTGTTTCTTGTGGGGTTATTTGAAGTCATTTCGAAATAAACCAGACTCTCTTCAAGCTTTACAAGTCAATATTGAACGTGTCATTCATGACATACGAATTGATTTAATGGAAAAAGTGCTCGAATATTGGGTTCATCGAATTGATTCCTGCAGAAGAAGTCGTGGAGGCCATTTGAATGACGTTTTATTTAGAACTTAATTGTATCGATTGTACTTCACATTAAATAAAAAACTTTTGGATTTCCTTAAAAATAAGTGCGTTTTTTTAAAGAAATCATATCACTCTTATTGGAAAACCCTATATAAAATGTTTCCACCTTTCTGGACCCCACCTCAAGCCCTAAGTACCACAATCCAAATTACATTACTCGCTAAGTGAGGGTATACATTAGTCGCTTTACTCAACATAAATTTTCTTACTTGTCTATAACCACTGATGATTAAAATTAAAACGATCACAAATAAGGAGCCCACAACATGCCGCGCTCACGACATGAGACGATAAAACGACTCCTATTTATTTAACGTCAAGTGCGTGAATTTTTAAAACCGATGTCATCTGATCGGTATGAAACTTGCACTTGCAAGTTTAGTCCTATTGGATAGGATTCGTTAAAGCTTTCCTGAACCAATTAGTATTACTGGTTCTCGAGTTATGCTAAAATATGCTGTTGAACCTCTATTTATAAGTATTTTAGATCTTTATTCTTATTTTAAAAGATTAACAAGTCTGGTCCCACTTATAGACCACAAAGCTCTTAAAGGATATGACCTAGATTTTGTTCGGGAAACAGAAATAATAAAACAAATTCTTTTAATGAAAATTAGAAAACAAGTTTAAAAATTCGCTGAAAAATAATCTCGAGAATTTTTTTAAAAAGACTAAAGAAAAATTTATCGAAAACCCAACAAAATTTTCCAAATACAATAGGTAATTAGTTATATGGATGGGAAAACAGGACCGTTTGACCAATATGTAAAAATTCAACAAAAAATCTTGTTGAAATTTTGTGTCATAACTACTATCAAATAGGACCAAACTTGGTGCAAGTTTCATTCTGAAAGACACATCAGTTTTAAAAATACACTCACTGGACATGAAATTCTCCATATATATCATTTATAGCTTTGCTACGGAAATCAAGAATGTTTACCCAAATATTCATGGAGATAGTCATTTAAAGTTTTGTACAAAATAATTGACCACAACAAGTTGCCCTCTTCGCTCTAGCGCTCTTTTTATGTGCTATAGATATTCAAAGGTAATTCAGTGATCGCAAAACATCATTCTTCTCGCTCTTACTTAAAAACTTACAGCCATTTTATGTTTTGTTAAGACAAGTCAAAATGTTGCGCAAAAATAAGTAATTACAAAATAGGGCTCTTATTTAAGAAGTTATAGTTAATTTAAGCAGCTCTAATGATGTTTACATTTTTTACCAAATATATGTGAACGCAACCTAAGAAATATTTATATCCATTCTAGGTTTTAGTAAAGATATTAAAAATTGGCACAAATTAGCAGATTTAACAATTTTGTCCTCTGCAGGGGTCTAATTTGAAGGAGTTGCAGTCATTTTCTGAGTTTTAAGATTTTATTTTGTCTTTACACTTTGTTTTTTACACTATTTTAATGGTTTGCAACAAAAATTACGAAATTAAGCTCTCACTAAATGGCGTTATCTTCGATATATGCCTCTTATTTAAAGAGTTGCAACCATTTTATGTTTTGTTAAAAAATCCTCCACATGCATCACACATTGCTTTGCTACGGAAATCAAAAATGTTTACCCAAATGAAGTACAATCGATACAATTAAGTTCTAAATAAAACGTCATTCAAATTACCTCCACGACTTATTCTGCAGGAACGAATTCGATGAACCCAATTTTCGAGCATTTTTTCCACTAAATCAAGTCGTATATCATTAATGGCACATTCAATACTGACTTGTAAAGCTTGAAGAGAGTCTGGTTTATTTCAAAAGACAAATGACTTCAAATAACCCCACAAGAAATAGTCTAATGGTGTTAAATCACAACTTCTTGGAGGACATTCAATAGTAAAATTTCTTGAAATAATCGAATCTCCAAACTTTTCTCACAACAATCCAATTGTTTCATTTGCTGTGTGGCACGTATCCATAATCGGTCAATGGCAAAAAGATAGCTCTTAACAAGGTCCTAGGTCGACTGGAAGAGTTTTTCTTTTTTGGTTTTAAAAAAATGGACTTAGCATCATTTTCAAATGTGAACGGAAAGTTTATTTTTGCTGTAGCTCCTTCGAGAATCGGTCAATGGCAAAAAGATAGCCCTCAAGGTCGTAGGTCGACTGGGAAGTAATTTGTTTTGGATTTAAAAAAAATTGACTTAGCGCACGTAAAGTTGCAATTGGAGTACGATTATTTTGATAATAAAACTGCATAATGTATAAACGTTGTTCTGGCGTATATCTCTCAATAATGAAATTGTAAACACTACTGAATACAATGAAAAACAAATGACAGATCATGACATATTACAAATGGCGGACATTTTTACTTAAAACAAGTGGTCACAACTTTTGTTGTAGGACTCTTAGTTAAGAAGTTATAAGTATTCAAAAGTTTTGCTAATGAAATATATAAAAAATAACACCGGTTTGATGCTAAACATATAAAACGCCAAAATATCCATTCTTAGCTTTTAGAATTTGCTTTTGTCTGTCTTACATCGATAAGAAAGTTTTGAATTTAAAACCTTGCTAAATTAGCTTCAACTTCTTTAAATTATACATCAAGTATCTTCGGAATGGGCTTATTTTAACATGGCCGATCAGGATTTACGATAATATCATAAAAATATAAAAATTGTAAATTTTTCCATGTTTTTATGAGGCTTTTATTTAAAAAAAATGTTAAATGTTCTCAAACAAGTAAGAAAGTTCAGTCGGGTAAACCGACTTATAAATCCCCTCACCTTGAGTCCCAAAAAACTGTTAGTAAATTTATTTATATTTTAGTTATATTCAAATTATTATCAATTTAAATTGCATTTAATAACCTTAAAGTTTGCACTGGTATTAAAGTTAAAAGCTGTTAACTTTTGGTACAAAAAGGTCCATTTGTGTGGGAGGTACCAAAAGGGGCATACAAATAACCCTCATTTTTCTCCGGGGTCTAGGTAATATAAAAGCAATACACTGTACAAAATTTCAAGTTTTTGTATGCACTGGTATTCAAGTTATAAGCTGGTAACATTTGGTACAAAATGGTCCATTTGTGTTAGAATGGCAATAATGCCCACTTTTCACTGTACTGTAGGTACTATTAAACAATTACACTGTACAAAATTTGAAGTCTTTGTATGAACTGATGTGGGAGGTACCAAAAGGGGCGTGGCAACTTCGCCCATTTTTCTCGAGGTAATAGTGACTAATAAACTCATACTATGTGTATAGTTTCAGAGGATTCAAATAAGTATAGAAGTTATTAAATAATCAATATTTCACTAAATATTAACACTTTGTGGGGGAGGTACTAGAAGGAGTGTTCCAATATGGCCCATCTTCGAACTCGAACCTTTCGAGAGTTATCGTGCACACCAGCCGACAGACTCACGGACAGACTCACAGACAGACAGACCGACACACAGACGGACGGACGGACATTGCTCATTCGACTTAAAATGGCCCAAAACGGATATCCGCCGAACATACTTAGTGTCTTAGGTCACTCCTTCGATGTGTTACACTTTTGTTTCGTAGCAAATGATACTCCTCTCTAAGGTGAGGGGATAAAAACGAACGCTGCAACTTTTAGGCCGCAAATTCTTTAGCCAAACTTTTCACCTGAAAAATGTGGTATTTATGGTTTAAAATAGCTTTTTTGAGAGCTACATCTAACGGGGACTACAACAAAATAAAATTTTATTTGTATACATTTTATTAATATGAATTCTGCCAAAATAGAATATAAACCGCAAAATTTCAGTTAAATTTCTTAGATAGTGTGGTATTTATGGCTTAATATGAACTGATTTAAACATTTTTATTGCGATAAATTCTTGTCTTAATTAAATACAAACTGCAAAGATTCAGTTAAAATGCGTATATTTTGCAGCGACCTCTATAGGGTCACTATAACAGTATATGAACCGATTTGTAAAATATTCGCTGTGATGAATTCTTATCAAAATATAACTGCAAAGATTCTGCTAAATTGCTTTAAAAATGTGGTATCTATGGCTCAAAAACCGTATTTTAGAGCGAACTCTATAGGGGAGCTATATCAAAACATTGGCCGATATGGCCCATTTGCACTCCCAAACAACCTGCAGCTATAAGAAATATTTCTACCAAATTTGATCAACCTAGCTCTATTTTTACGGACTGTAGCGTGATTACAATAGACGAAAGGACAGACGGACATGGCTAAATCGTCTTAGAATTTTACGCCGATTAAGAAACGGAGTGACAATCGAAATGACAATACCCCCATCCGTTAAATGGTTCTTATTCAAGGACTTATAGTCGTTATTTTTTTATACCCTCCACCATAGGATGGGGGGTATATTCATTTTGTCGTAAAATTCTAAGACGATTTAGCCATGTCCGTCTGTCCGTCCGTCCGTCGGTCTGGTGTAATCACGCTACAGTCCGTAATAATAGAGGTAGGTTGATAAAATTTGTTATACATATTTCTTATAGTTGCAGGTTGTTTGGGATTGCAAATGGGCGATATCGCTCCATATTTAGATATAGCTCCCACATATACAGCTTCTAATTTGTTGTGATTCCTACTGTTCTCGACTACTATATTTTTTTGTGTGTTTTCGGTGTTATTTTCTTTAGGTTTGAGTTATTTTGTGAGGTCACATGCTATCCATGGTGGAGGGTACATAAGATTCGGCATGGTCGAACTTAACGCTTTTACTTGTTATAATTACAGTAGTTTGAGACTCTTATTTAAAGGGTTGCAATCATTTCGAGTGATTCTAAAATTATTCAAAATGTTGGCTAAAAACAAGTGGTCACAAATTTTGTTACAGGACTCTTAGTTAAGGAGTTAGATGTATTTAAAGATTTGCTAAAAGGAAACCCCATTCCGATGAAAATCGGTTTATAATTTAAAAAGTTGTAGCGAGGAAACCCGTAGCTTTCCTTTAAATTAAAAGATTTGCTCGCATTACTACTAAAATAAACTTTTATAAAAATATATTTTCCCCTATATAAGTAACAAAAAAGAAACCAAAACTGAACACTTAAAAGTCAGAACCAAAAATTGTGTTGGCCGGTGTAATTGATCTTAAAACTTCGTCTATTTCATTACATCTGTGTTCACAATATCACTTCCGATATCGCTATAATTATCTTTCTACTTCAGATCGAAGATTTCCCTTGGTCTCGTCTTAGCCACAATATCACTTCAAAATTATTTGTTACATATTTTCTGAGGCCGATATCGCTATTATTAGCTAACTACTGCAGGCAGGTCTTAGAAGTAGGGCTTTTTAAAACAACAATTAAGTCTCTCAGCATTTATTCTAAAAAGATACAGAAACTTCTAATTCGATGTTAACATCTCCCACTGTGCATAGGTGCAACTTAGTGTTGCACCTCCAACGCCGCCATAAAGTAATATTAAAAGGCGTTGAATATACGCAGGACATAGCGGAATATATATAGACGTGCATACGTTCGGTCGTAATACACATTGACAAGCATTGTCGTGTTTAAATGAAAACGTAGTGTGGCCACAAAACACGTAAATTGTTGTCAAGGTTTCATGGCCATTTTAAACGGCATGAATGGATTTGTTGCTCTTCTTTTGATGTTGTTGCACTTAATCGCCTGTTAAAACACATTTTCTGTTGTCCCTGGCGCTGACGCTGTCCGTGTCGCTGTACCAGAGCCGGTTCCAATCCCTCTATCGAAGACATGTGTCATAGGGGGGTTTTCATTGGTGTTATATGGATGTATGTATAGATGGATGTTTGCGTCAATGAGTTTGAATGTGATCACATGTGGGTGGATGGTGATGCATCATCATTCACGTGCAGAGCCATTCAATAATCATACCTTAATTTTTGTATCCGTTGTATTGGGTGGCAATCTGGAATATGCACGCCTTCTAAGGGGGGAAGGAAGAAAGGAGCAGCTACAACTTTGTTGCACTTTAATCGGCTATACGCCCGCGCCAAACACGTTTATTGGCTTACAACGGATTTTAGTTAAGCCGCTGAACTTAATTACATTAAATATATACATATATGTAAATCTCTCTCTTTTGTTATTCGGAAAATTATTTATTCATTTCATATTTTATCGTGTATTTATCCGTTTTGATATGCAAATATTTTTTAAATAAATTAACACTGTGTATTATTGAGTAGTTGAGCTTATGAATATTTTATCACTGTCACAAAATCCCAAAGAAAACAGAGCTCTCCTCGGAAACACGTCTACGTCCGGCGCAAGCTTAATTCGAACTGAATTCTGATAACAGGCAAAGCGTTTAACATTTCAACCAGAAACGTCATTCGTACACTGTCGTATTGCCATCGGGCGCTTGTTATTGGTCGTATGGCTGATAGAGAGAGGGTTTCGTTCAGTTTTGTGCAATAACGAAGACCGAACGTTAACAGACAACGACCGAAAGCACGAGCATAAAGTCTATGAGTGTTTGTGGTGGCGGTGAACATGTGTGCGAGTCCATAACAGAGAGCCGCCACGGATAAGGATGAAAGCGAAGATGTGTGTTATAGTAGTAAACATTGGATAATTGTGTACAAGTATTTATGTGTGTGTTTGAGTGTGAACAGCAATGACCTACCTCAAGGATATTAAATACATTGCATTGTAGTTGGTATCCTGTAAACAGTAGCGGCGGCAGCAGCAGCAGCTTTTTGTGTTTACGATAATAATGTTAGCACTTGTTCCTCCTTTCCCACTCACTAATAAGTTGTGGGACTTGTGTATGTGTGTGTGTGTAACAAAGTGTATTTCCGCAAAGGAGTTATCCTGCCTTAGCCAGTCTACATGTTGCAAGTTAATTCGTAAACAAAATAATCATCTGAAATTTCATTCATTCATTCAAAGGGACTAACGGTGGAACGCATAAATCCCCTTCTAGGAAATACCGAAAAGGCATAAAGCTCCTGGAGTTTGAATTGCTTCCGTTATGGTTGATGCTTCTACTGCATTGAGTAAAAATGGAAGAACGCTTAAGCAGATTTCCTGAAAAATACTTGTAATCATTTGGAATGCAAGGCAAAAACTTTTCCTACATTATAGATTTTCAAGATCCAAACTCGCCTATCAGTAGAAAAACATGTTCTTGTTTGGCAGATCTTCGGCAGGACTTAAATATGTTCATCTCAGTGACAGGTCTAAAATTTGATATGGACAGAAAATGTTTTCTGTGGGTGAAAACGTTTTCTACTCCAGTATGTTTATACCGGAAAATTTTAATTAAAGTTAAACAGTAACATTGGAAAGAACCACAACATGTGTATACCCTCACTTTACTGATACGAAGCTATATATAATTTGCTACGGGCCAAAAGTGAAACGCATCGAAGGAGTGACCTTAAACCATAAGTATGTTCTGCGGATATCCATTTTGAATAATTTTACTGAAGTCGAATGAGCAATATCCGTCCAACTGTCTGCTTGCTGGCAGGTGCGCACGACAACTCTCGAAAGGAGTAACCGGTTGACTTCAAATTTAGTGTGACGTAATATTTGTTTCTATCTCAGGCTAGGTTTGAAGATGGGCCATATTGGATCACTCCTTTTATTACCTTCAGCACAAAGGTTTAACATTTAGCGAAATATTTATTATCCAATAACTTCTATACTACTTATTCCATTTGTCTAAAATCCCACTCATAGTATTGGTCACCACCACCTTGAGAAAAATGGAGAAATTTGCCACGCCGCTTTTGGTACCTCCCTCACAAATGGACCATTTTATACTAAAAGTTAACAGCTTATAACATTAATACCAGTGCATAAAAATACTTGATATTTTTTACAGTGTAATGCATTAATAGCGCCTACAGTTCAGTTAACAATGATACGCCCCTTTTGGTAACTCCCATAAAAAGGTACCCTTTTGTACAATAAATAAACAGTTTTTAGTGTAATCCTTTTAAAGTACCTATAGCTCTGTGAAAAATGGGCGTTATCACCACGCCCTTTTTTGTACCTTCCACACGAAATGTCCAAGTAATACCAAAGTTGAATAGCCAAATAACGGAGATATTTGGGCACCTTTATTTTTGAAAGCTGAGCTGTTCAGTTTTGTATATAATCATGAATGAATCGACTTACAAACGAATAACACTTGAAGATTATTGCATTTTATTTATTTTTATTGAATTTTGAGTTCGGTGAACAGTTTATTTCACGTTTGGGGGCCGGTCAATAACGCCTTTAGATTCTTTTTTGTGAGGCTATGTTAATGCTCAAGTCCATAGTGACCAGCCCGCAATGGTTGATGCACTGGAAGCCAATATTGAAAAATGTATTCGTGAGATACCGGCCGATATGTTGGAGAGAGTATGCCATAATTTCACCCAGCCTATGAACCATTTGAGGCGCAGCCGCGGTCAACATTTACATGAAATCATCTTTAAACATTGAATTATATAGATCGTTCTAACGACTCAAATAAAGATTGCATACACTTCTCTAAACTTTATGTATTTTTTTTAACTCAAATCCGAAAGCTCTTAAAATATCACCCTATATTTCCGTACAGTGAACAAATTTATTTAAAGTATCTACTGTTCAGCGAAACATCTGGTACCACCAACACAAATTAACAGAATAATTCGTCTAGTACTACACATTACATTACTCACAAAGTGAAACTGTCTTAGTTGTTATACCCTCCACGATAGGATGGGTGTCCGTAAAATAGAGCTAGGTTGATCAAATTTGGTAGAAATATTAAATATAGTTGCGTGTTGTTTGGGATTGCATATGGGCCATATCGGTCAATATTTTGATATAGCTCCCCTATAGATGTCGCTCCAAAGTACGGTTTTTCAGCCACAGATACCACATTTTTAAAGCAATTATGCAGAAACTTCGCAGTTTTTATTCTATTTTGACAAGAATTCATCACAACAAACTTTTACAAATCGGTTCGTATATTTTTATAGTCACTATATGTACAGGGTGATTGATATGTAATGCAACAAAGTAAAGCGCTATATTTTTTCTAATTTTTTTTTTTTAAATTTTATTGTTCAAAAGCAAAAATGTCGGAAATAATATAAAATTTTAGAAACAGTTTAGATTTGTTCGAATTGGCCACCTTTGGCACGAATTATGGCCTTCAAACGGCCGACAAAGCCATCACACGCTGCACGAAAGTGGCTCTGCGGTATTTTGGCCCATTCCCGGCGAAGCGCCGTCTTGAGATGATCGATACTTTCGTATTTTTTAGTGCGAACCTTACTCTCTAAAATGCCCCAGGCGCAAAAGTCCAACGGATTGAGATCCGGAGATCTTGGTGGCCATTGTGCGGTAGAAATGAAGCGAGGAACCTCCTTTTTAAGCCATTGTTGGTTGACGCGTGCTGAGTGCGATGGTGCTGAGTCCTGTTGGAATGTCCATGGTCTGCGGTCGAAATGTTTGTCTGCCCAGGGCTTCAATGCTGTCTTTAGAACATTTTCCCGATAATATTCGGCATTTATTTTGACCCCATGGTCGATGAATACGAGCGGGGAGCGACCATCGGCCGTTACGGCGGCCCACACCATTACCATCGGCGGCGCTTGAGTTCTGGTGGCCAATCAAAGGTGTACATTTTCAGCTGACCTCTTTGGCAAGTAAACCCGATCATTTTGTTTGTTCACAAACTGCTCAATTTGGAATGGCTTCTCATCGGAGAAAACCAAATTCGGTAACTGGCCACTTTCGTGCAAGCGAAGCAACTCCTTGGCTCTTTCCAGTCTAACATTTGTTTGTGCATCGGTGAGGTCTTGCTCTTTTTGGAACTTCAATGGCTTTAGTCCAAGCTCATTTTTTAATATGTGTTATATCCGTTCTCGCGATATGTTCAGCTCACGAGCAATTTTTCTACCACTGCGGCGTGGATTTCGATCAAATCTGGCCTTCACTTTTCGGATCATTTCTGGTGTTGTTACCCTTTTTTTTGTCCACTTTTTGGACGCGATGCAACACTGCCAGTATCACGGTAACGAGCAATGGTACGAGAAACAAAAGATTTATTCACATTTAAATGCTGGAGGGCTCTAATGACAGCAACTTGTGTTTTTCCACCCAAATGTAAAGCAATCACACTATCACGCTTGAATTCCATCACGTATAACATTTTTTCTGAATGCAATAGATCAAAATGCTTTTGTAAGCTTGTAAACAATAAAACGAACTGTCACTGAAATAAATCTGTCAGCTATCAGACTAGCGGTTTAGAAATGATAGCAACCTGAAGTTGGTTGCAATACATATCAGCCACCCTGTATATGTAGAGGTCGATCCAAAATATACGAATTTAAGCCATAAATACCACTTTTTCTAAGCATTTTAACTGACTCTTTGCAGTTTTTATTTAATTAAGACCAGAATTCATCGTAGTAAAATTATTTTTGAATAAGTTCATATTTTGTTATAGTCCACCTATAGATGTCGCTCCCAAAAAGGCTTTTTTAGCCATGAACACCACATTTTCTAAAAATTTTGCCGAAACTTTGGAGTTTATGTTCTGTTTTGGCCAGAATTCATTTCAATAAAATTTAAATAATTTTTTTTTTAAATTTTATTTTTTTGTAGTCTTCGTGTAGATGTAGATCTCAAAAATGCTGTTTTAAGCCATAGATACCACATTTTTCAGGTGAAGAGTTTGGCTAAAGAATTCGCGGCCTAAAATTTGGCTAAAAGTTGCAGCGTTCCTTTTTTAATAATTTACTTAAACAAAAACGTGAGTTGCTCCATATCCAAAGATTTATAAAGTAATAAAATTGAATGCAATCCATGGTGAAGGGTTTGCACGATTCGGCATGGCCGAACTAACTAGTTTTCTTGTTTTTATATAATAATGTTGCTGATATTGAAATAAAAACTACAAAATTTCGGCCGGGACGGCTAAACAATGTGAATTCTATAGCATCAATATATTAAAAGGAGATAAACTTATGTCGGTAGACCATATCAAATTTGACCATTTGGAAAATTTTTACCACAACCGGCTTGTTATATAAAAAAACAAAATACCAGCTTCCAAATTGCTGCTGGATAAAATATAATATTTATGACCCAAAAAGAGTAAATTCGGAGTTATCCTTTTATGGGTCATATATGAAATCCTTCATCCAACAAAAAAACTATTTCCTACATTTATTCATTTTTTGAGTTGCCCCTTGATGTCAGGGTATTGATTTTAACAGTGAGAAGCAGAAGTGAGTTATACTTCTTGTCGTTTGGAAGAAAACGAACAAGAAGGATGAAATGTTGATCCCTGCCAAAATCCCTAGGATGTAATCATAACAGAATAAAATTACATTCACACATGTCAAAGATCATAGATGCAGACAAATGTGGTTAGTCCCAATTAAAAGTTGAATGTCCCCGGATTAAAGGTTATGAACAGCGGATTACATATGAATGAACAAGTATACTCATCGTACCTCAAGGGTTATACAGTTTTACTAGTTTGACGCCAAAACCTTTTAATGGGGTTTTGTTCAGGATCACCACTTCTATTCAACTGTGAAGAGATCAAAAGCGGATCTGCTTCGCTTCGCGAGATATCGCGAAAACAGTAAAAAACGATGTTAGTAACAATGATCTATACAAAAGATCGCGGAAATTTAGAACTGTAACAGAATTTCCCAAGGAATATAAGTAATTGTATGTTGTTGTACAATTTACCCAAATTTTGCAATATCACCATAATACGTTTTTTGTAATCTATAAAACTTCCTAACATCGCCATTTTTAAACCGCATGAATTGCAATAGCTCTTAAACGAAATCTTAATTTATACTGGCTATGAATATTGATTTTACCTTTTCATATTATTAGAAGGTACTCTGGGATAGAAAAAAAATATTAACACATACCAAATTTTAAGTTAATCAGTTACTCCTATCGAGTGTTATCGTGCACACCAACCACACAGACAGAAGGACATTGCTCAAATGGCTTGAAATGGCTCAAAACAGATTTCCGCCAAATATTCTTGGTATTTATTAGGTCACTCCTGCGCTGGTATTTATTAGGCACTCCTGCGCGTTACATTTTTTTCCCGCAGCAACTGATATATGCCCTCGTTCACAATAGCGGGGGTATAAAAACATGATTTTTTTTAATTTTCCATATAGTTCAAAATGTAAAGGGTTCGCCAAATAACTTTTTTTTTTTTTGAAAATGCTATAAAAAAAATACTGAAAGCGCATTGGATGGTCAGTTGGCTTCAACTCCTGAACCAATTGGACTTTGTATGGCGTCATACCAAGGTCTTTATGCAAAATTCGTCCCAATGATGTCTCCGAAATGTTCAATTGTTGAGAACGACGGTGAATTGATGTTAATGGCGCTTCACACACACTTTCTGCCACAACAGCAATATTCTCGGGTGTACGCACTGTTTTTTCCTTTTCACGCTTTGGTTTATCGATGAGGATGCCAGTTTCTTTCACTTTTTTCACAAGATAACGAACATACGGAGCTGACGGTGCTTCTCTTCTTCCAAAATCCGTACGCAATTTTCGCACACATTCTGCAACATTACCATGATTTTCAAAGTAATGTCGCAATATACACATATTCGTTCAGCGGAAGGATAAAACTAATTATCTGTCAAATCAGACTTGAGCTAAGTGTTACCATTCACGAAATAAGCACTAGTTGAAAAAAAAAGTTACATTGCGGACCCTTTATGTATTTACCAATAGACTTTTTCAAATAGGCACAGAGTTCTTTGTTAGGATGCCAGATTTTTTGCGATTGTCTTGTGCCAGCAAAAATCATATTTTTTTAAAAATAAATATTTTCCATTTGTTTTAACGACATCAGTTTTTACATGAAAATGTATTTTCAACATTGGTAGCCCTCAAGCTTTTATTTAAAAAATAAAGTCCAAATACAAAAGACACGTTCCAACATTATTGAAAATTTAAGACATATTTAAAAAAATCAGCCATACATTTTTTTATTTTTTTTAATTTTTATGACTTCATACTACACCAGAAAATTGCATGCACAACCCTTCGACAAAAATTTTGTAAACTAGTGTTATAAGCCACCGTTGGGATATAATGCAGATCCTCGACATAGAGCATTGCCCGTATGTGGATTATAGGTTATTAAACAATCTTTCAAACTAACCACTCAGATTGTAGTCATCGTTATTATTGATCCACTCGGCAACAATCATTGATGTCCTATAAAGCGTCATTGGTCATTTAAGTATCATTGATAGGATATTAAACATTAGCCTCCTTTGATAAAATGTTATTGACCCCTGATTTAAAGTCAATGTTTTCGGATTATAGTCATCGATCCCATCGATCAGTGAACTCTAAGAAATATCTTCCGCTTCCGACAAAATTAGTGACACCTATTGAAGGGTATTGACCATATAAAATATTATTGTTACGTAACTAAAGATCATCGTGGTTAGATTATAGGTAATTGATATAGAATTAAAGTCATTGATCACAGATCAATGATAATTCATTCTAAATGTATTGCCATTGATCGATGACCACTATCAGCTAACATTGACACCTCTCAAATGACTTTAACCCCTGTCAAATGTCATTGACACTTAATTGAATATCATTCACAAAAAAAATCAATATTGCTTGACTGCTTAGAACAGATCACTGACATCAGATAAAAGGTAATTTACGTCGGAGTAATGTTCAGCAAGATTGATGAACGATTACACTATGAAACAAATGAACACTATTTGAAAATTGCACGGACATGAGAGTATAGGTTCGAATCTACTATCAAAGGGTAGTATAACCCTGTACTCACTTTAGCGAAATTGGTGACCAAATTTTTTATGGGCCTTTTAAGTTTCTGAAAAGTGAAGGAAAAAAATATTTTTTTTTCACTTTATTCAGCATAACTTTCAGGGACTCGTAATTTTTCACTAACAATGTTTGGCAAAATTGTAGCCAACGAAAATCTGAACAATATAATGTGAAAGTGTCTATTCACCCTAAATAGCTCAAAAAACCCCATTGTACCCCAAACATTTTAGTATTTCATTATTATGTAACAAAAATATTTTTTTTTTGGCATGGGATATGTTCAGCAACTTTATAGAAAATATTAAGGCCAATTTTTTTGTTGAACATATTAACCCTCTAGCTCCCCCCAATAACTGTAATTTTTGGCCCTATTTTAACAAATCGTAAAAAACTCCCCTTAAAATTGGCAGGGCGGAGATGAAATGTTCTACAAAAATGTTGACCACAAAATTTTACTATACGTGTCAGAATACACCAAAGCCCAAAACTTAACACAAAAACCAAAAAACGGTTAAATTCCAATCAAAAACGCTCTTTACTGGTATCGTTATTGCTTCGACCACTAGATCGTATGACTAACATTCCTGCACGAATAGGAATTTGACCTTTTTTTGGTGTTTGTGTTAGGTTTTGAGCTGTGGTGTGTTCTGACACATACAGTAAAATTTTATGGCCAACATTTTTTGTAGAACATTGTTAGTGAAAAATTAAGAGTCTCTGAAAGTTATGCTGAAAACAGTGAAAAAAATAGTTTTTCCTTCACTTTTTAAAAAAAAGTACCTGAAAAATTGTTTTCCCAAAAAATGTTAAGATCTTTGTTCAGCATATTCTTAGCTACATTATTGCCAAATATAGTTAAGCGGTATCACCAAGTCTGAATTAGTTGTTGGACAAAAGCTGATGACACATTTTTCGATGGGCCCACTGATTTTCAGAAACTTTGCAGGCCGTTAAAAAAAATTGACCACCCTTTGATAGTATAATCGAACCTTTACTGTCAAGTCCGTGTATTTTTTCACTGTTGCACAGTGTTATTAGTCGAAGACCCCTAAATGAATGTAACTGACCGGTGACTAAAAATCACTGACCGCTCTATGAAACCTGACAATAGGTAACGACATCTACCAAATATCATGGACTGCTGATTAAAATACATTTGTCTTGCCATCTGTCGACACTGGCCTCGTTCTAATGACCTTTCACGTCTTCAGAAAGGTCAGTGATTCCGGAACGTTGACGCCTGACAGGTATCACTCTCATTGATAAATGATTACAGAGTGATGTTGACCTTAAGTCATAGAAGTCATTGACATCGAAATCATAAACAAATTCAGTGAACCCAAAGAAAACATCCTGATTAATGTTGGTAGTGTCAAAACTCAAAGAATTAGTGAACCTATAGAAAATATTTTCATATTTTGGCACATCGTGTGGAAGGAATATGTTCGTAGTTTAAAATGTTTCCATTAAAAAATGTTACGACTTAGCAAAGATCATTTACCACAAATATTTTGAATAAGAGCAGAATAATTGAATTAGCTTTGAAAATATAGAACAACTGTTATAATGACCGAATTTAACATACCTGCAGGTAAAATGGGTTTTGAAAAAGAAAATTAAGAGTGAGGCTGCCCTGCACGAAATTTTACTTTCCAGTATTAGCCCATCACCTATCATAATCGCGTTTATTAAAATAAATGTTTCATTCCGTAAAGTACTGCCTCAAAAATCCAAATAAAAACTTTTGTTGGGTATATGCTCGTACATTATTGAAACCGTCGTACCTATCCCTACACAAATAGAAAAATTGCAAACATATACACTTTGTAGTAATTATAAATAGTTGTAAAAAATGTTTTCATTAATATTCAAAAATAAAGTTTAGCAAAATATTGTTTCACTTGGAAATTCATTGACCTCTTTCATTTCTTCAGCGGTTCCTTGTCCCAAATGTTTTCCTTTTCCATAGCTATGATTTTTCATTACCACTCACCTAGAAAGGCCCATCAGATAAATAAAATATTTGCCCCTAGAAATAACAAATTGTTTAAATGGCTACCTTTACCTTATACCTTAAACAATGGCTGGTAGCCATGAACTTTACATTTAATGTGAATTATATTGAATACCTTAAGCTTCATTTTTCGGTGTGTATATGTGTGTATAGGTGCTTGCGATTTTGTGCAGGTATTCGTTCGACTTCTCCGCTTGGCGCGCCTTGGACGACCTTTATAATGCTAATGTACTAGTGTACCTCCACTCTGTACATACTTGTATACCATCTGATAGTCTTATGAGTTTACCTTGGGTGACTGCTTCGCTCGCCTCAATGTTTTCACTTTCCGCATCCTTTTGTTCTTCGGAAGGCACACTTTTGTGCTTCCATATGCGAAAGGTAGGATGGAGGGAGCGAGGAGAGGGGGCTTAATGCACTTGTAAAATATGGCTTTCCAACTTAATTGAATTTTCAGTTAAAAATTTCACAGCAAAGAGAGGAGGTGGTGTTTTAACTTACTTACGGTGTGGCAACAATTTATAACCATTACCTCTTTGGTTTGAAACATCGCCGTATTTATATAGGGTTGACCATAATTTTAAATTTACATAGTTGCTGTCACACCGCACAGTGTTACGCCCCACATTTAATGGGGGGAATGTTGGACTAAAACAATAGCGTTAAAAATTTAAACTATTGTATGTATTCAGAAATTTAAGATTTTATACGTATTGTGTATTGTGTTGCAAACAGCCCACAATCTAGACATCGCCATATCTTCAAAACGATTAGGAAATAGTTTGCCACATTTAATTACAGGGTTCGTTTGGTCTGGGCCAAGTTTCTAGACATTTGGAGCAATGGTTTTCTAGATATATTATTTCCACATATACGATATCTCAAATTCCTGTTACGTTACGCACAGTGTCACATAAATCATTCAAACCAAATTTCAGGCACACAGTGGGAGAAATTAAAAACAAGAAACATAATTCGGCCATTCTTTAACCAGACAACAGATTCCCCAAACCTTGGCACGCTTGCAGAAGACGTATTAGAACAATACGCAAAAATTTTTTGCCGACTTTGCATAATATTTTCCGGTGTAATATGGTATCCTAAACGTGCAAAAATATTAAAAACAAATTAAAATATTTTAATTTTTTTTTTAAATGCTTTTTTTCTTTGAAGCTGATTTTAGTATTTGGGCCATATTTTTATACCCTCCACCATAGGATGGGGGGTATATTCATTTTGTCACTCCGTTTGTAACACCTCTAAATATTGATCGGAGACCCCATAAAGTATATATATTCTTAATCGTCGTAAAATTCTAAGACGATTTAGCCATGCCCGTCTGTCCGTCCGTCCATCCGTCTGTGGTAATCACGCTACAGTCCGCAATGATAGAGCTAGGTTGATCAAGCTTGGTACAAATACTTCTTATAGTTGCAGGTTGTTTGGGATTGCAAATGGGCCATATCGGTCCAGATTTAGATATAGCTCCCATATATAGCATCTAACTTGTTGTGATTCCTACTGTTCTCATCTACTATATTTTTGTGTTTTCGGTGTTATTTTCTTTAGGTTTGAGTTATTTTGTGAGGTCACATGCTAACCATGGTGGAGGGTATATAAGATTCTTAACGCACTTAACGCTTTTACTTGTTTAATTATAAGCTCGATAAAGCCAGAAATTAGAAAAAATATTCTGGCTCTGAAAAACCCATAAAAAATAAAAAAAATCGCAAAAAATTAGTTTGTTCCAAAACAATGCATATTTGAAGAAAATCTATGAATAAATGTAGAAATTAGGTAGTTTTGGTAGAAATAAGAGAATTTCATCAAAATCATATTTTTATGCTCCCACTATTGTGAACGAAGGTATATATCAGTTACTGCGGGAGAAAGGTGTAATACATCAACCTAAGAGACCACAAGAATATTTGGCGGTAATTTGAGCAATGTCCGTCCGTTCGTCTGTCTGTCTGGCTTTCTGGCACGACTTTCGATGGGAGTAAGCGATTAACTTTAAATTTGGAATGTTGATATTTTTTTCAATCTCAGGCTAAGAACAAAGATGGGCCATACTGGTCATTTATGAACCTCCCCCACAGGGGTCAAAATTTAAACTTATCTTCAAAAAGAAATGGGTAGCCAAAATTAACGAAGTTGTTTGAGTTCATTATAACTTTTTATTTAAGACGTAAATATAATGGTTTTTATACCCTCACTTTAGTGTGACAAGGGTATATATCATTTGCTACGGAAAAAAGTGTAACACATCGAAGGAGTGATCTAAGACCCTAAGTATGTTCGGAGGAAATCCGTTTTGGGTCATTTTAAGTCGAATGAGCAATGTCCGTCCGACTGTCTGTCTGTCTGTCTGCTGGCTGGTGCGCACGATAACTCTCAAAAGGAGTAACCGATTGACTTCAAATTTGGTATGTGGTAATATTTTTTTCTATCTCCGGCTAAGTTCGAAGATGGGCCATATTGGTCCACTCCTTCTAGTACCTCCCACACAAAGGGTTAAAATGTTGTGAAATATTGATTCTTTAATAACTACTATACTACTTATTCGAATCTTCTGAAATTCCACACATAGTATTAGTTTATTAGTCGCTATCAACTCGAGAAAAATGGAAAAATGGAGGTACCTTTAGGTACCTCCCACACAAATGCAACGTTTTGCACCAAAAATTAACAGCTTATAACATTAATAACGGTGTATAAAAATACTTGAAATTTTGTACAGTGTAATGTTTTTATAGTGCCTATAGCCCTGTGAAAAATGGGCGTTATCGCCACGCCCCTTTTTGTACCTCCCATACAAAATGGCCAAATCATACCAAAATTTAATATCTCATAACGGCGCAGTGCAATGAATTTAATGTTTAGCGAAAAATAGGTGTATTTTTTAAACCCCTTCTTGTAGCTCCCACACAAATTTACAGAATAATTCGTGTAATATTCAATAGTCGGTTTACCCGACGGAAACTTTCTTACGTGTTTTAAATGCCGTTTATTAATTGAGAATATTTTTTGTACATGTTGTTCAATTGTAGACTGTTCCATTTTAAATTCCCCAAGTCTTTTTTACGGAATACTGAAAAGAAATGAAATAAAAAAATATATTAAACCAGTAAGGAAAGGCTAACGTCGGGCGGGGCCGAATATATAATACCACTCTCGTAATATTGAATAACTCTGAAATATAAATCAGAACGATCGAAATGAAATTACGACCTGTAGTCGACGAACAACTTAAGATGGACAGACGGACAGATGGGCAGACATGGTTAAATCGACTCAGCTAGTGATTCTGAGTCGATCGGTATACTTTAAGCTGCGTTATTTTCAGGTGTTACAAACATCTGCCGTGAAACAAACTTATAATACCCTGTACCACAGTGTGGTGTAGGGTATAAAAAGTTATAAGGATTTAAAACCCCTTTAGTCATTTTGGGCCACACTGTATATATATACAGGAAAAAAAATATTCTCCAGATACTGTATTTAAAAAATTAATAACTATATCTAAAATAAAATGATATTTTGAGCTCAAACCCCTTCGGTCTTTTGGGCCACCCTGTAGTAGTTTCTTCGTCGCTAACACCTTGCGAAAAATGGGCGAAGTTGCCATGCCACTTTAGGTTCATTTGAGAGTTATCTCATATAGTTCCCGAGATATCTGCATTTGATTTTGTATTTTTTCCCCCAACCCTGTGGTAATATTTTGTGAATATTGGAGCAGAACATATATCCCTTTTTTGGATTGCAAGTAACACTTGCTGTATGATGACACAAATTCGATCCAATACTCGTATACTCAAAAAAACAAAAGTGATGTCATAATTTGGAGTTATAGACAAAGTTGTTTAAAAAAGTACAAAAAAAAAAATAATTCTTTATAAGGAAATTTCCTAGTGAATGAAGAAAGAACAGGTCAAAAATATTTGTATATAATATATTGTGGAATTTACGTTAAGGCGAATATAAATTTTTATAATTTCTATAAATTTTTTTTTATAATTTCATACTATATCTAAAAAATACTGCATATACCTTGTCGGAAAAACTTAAAAAAATATCTATTTTTTTAAATATAAACAGGCTCTAAATTCCTTTTGCAGTTTAACTTACAACACATTAGCATTTATAAGACTTATAAGGGTTTTAATATTCTAGCTTTGGGATTGGAGAACATTTGGTTTAGTTCTGAAATTTGCGTAAAAAATAGTGTAAGAGGGAGAAAAGTGGCAACATTACCAGTGAATACTATAGACTTGTTTTTCTGTGTATAATATTCATATTGGGAATAAAATATGAAAAATTAAATTTTCAAATGTAGATATCTAGGGAGCTGTATTATTATTATATGCGTTGGATCCTATTAAGATCAGAGGGCCATACGTATGATATAACATTAAAGTTTTTTGTAGAATTCGGTTAATAGAACGCAGGCAAAAAAAGATTTCTTTGAAGGAGACCTCAAAAACTAAAGCTTCACGAGCATAATCATTTTGTACACCCAAGGAGGTAAACTTTGAGGCCATCTCGCTCCACCCATGTATGCCATAGGGGTCCCAAATTTAAAATTGATATTCTCTAATAACTTGTCTACAAGTATGCCAAGTGTTGTCCCCATCGGTTGTCTGGTTAAGAAACTGCAGAGTTATTTTCCTTTTTTCCAATTCCTCCCACTGTGCATCGATAGCATTTGATACCAACATTTGGTATTTTGTAGAGTGCAATGTTTTCCATGTACTTAGCTCAAAATGGTAAATTCCAAAAATAATTTTCCAATAACTTATCCAGTAATAATCTAAGTGTCTTCCAGATCAGCATTAAAAATTAAGTTATTAATGGCTATGATCTAGCTGGGATGGGCAACATGTTCCCACCTCTTCTGAGTTCTCCCACACACAATAGCAAATTCCACCTACTATGAATGTGAGGGTATACTTCAGTCACTTTACTATACTGAGTTTTTGTTAATTGTTTTCTTCCCAATCGGTTGGATACCTCTAATACAAAGAGTATAATCCTACAAACCAACTAATATTCCATAAAATCTTCATTTCAGCAAATGAACCGGAAATATAATTTTGTAATATTTATGCTCCTTTCCTTACATATTTTGTATTTATATTATTTACTTAGTGTACACCTTAAATTGTGTAATATTCTCCCCTACTAATGCATCATAATTTGAAGGTACAATATACATATAATTATATGTATACATATTGTATGTATATGCATCAGATATTTTATGCACAAAGTTAAATCCATTTATTACAACCTATTATTTGGAAATTCCAATTCCCATTTATGAGTTAAATTCAACCACACACAGTTTGACTTGACAGACCAATAGATCTGTTAACTATTCATTGGCCTAGGAATTAATTCAAATCATCTTAACTCAAACCACATCAAAGTTTGATAACAAAAATTCACTTTTAGGGCAGTTTTGATTTAAATCCGTAAAAGTTTACGAAAATTCGGAGGAAACCTTTCTAGGAAATGCCATATGTTTGATTTGATATCAAATCCCATTTTGGGACTCCGGACAAAGAGTTTAGCATAATCATTAGCAACACATGGTCACCACATTATGTGTCCAACAATTAGAAATTCTGCATTGGCTAAGCTTCTGAACTGAAATGGAAACGAATGACGGAGAGAGCAATACATGCGTTTTACGTATACCAACATAGTCAAAATAGCCAACATCATAAACATCTATGGGTATACAGTGAGTGTCAACAAAGATTGTATGCCAAACTTTGCAAATAATAACACAGTGCGACAAAGGTAGGATCTGTAATGTTCTGATTACCGGGAAAAGTTATACTGGGTCACTCTAGAGATATATCTATTTGAAGTTATAAGGGAATTTGTCACGTTTGGGGGTCTTTTGTTTGACTCGAGAACAACTAGTCAGATGTTGTTGCAACAAATTTAGAAAAATTAGGAATAAGAATTCCTATAAATTTTAGTAATGGCACACCCACATGTAAGCAGAAGTTTACACCCAAAAAAAAAAGTTTGCTGTTAATAACAAACAACGTCTGCTAATTTTCAACAAACATTTTTTCAGCTAATACAGCAAATTTTCTGCTGTAATAGCAAAAAGTTTGCAGTTTTTCATTAGCAAACGCACTGCTGAAAAATTTGCAGTTTGCTGAAAATGTTTGCTGTTAATCAAAATATGTGAAAATAAGACAAAAGTTCCAATAATTTACATGATAAAGTTCAACTACCATTGAAAATCAAAAAGGTTAAGGTCATTCGTGCGCTGAGAAAAGTATATTTTGAAACAAATTAAATAATTTGTCGGCGATATCTATTTTCCGAGTTACGGTTCTCAATATTTTTATTTTTTCATTGGATTTTATAAATATTGGAAATAGGAGTCGAATAAAACTGCAAAAAGTAAAACACAAATCGATAACGAATATGATTTGACGTGGAAATAGAGCGATTTCAAAATCTAAGTACCGGACATACAATTAAAATTAATCTATTGCGTTTAGATTTTACTTTCTGTTTTATATGTTAATGAACCCAAAGCTAAACATTAATATTTTCATTGCGATTTGTAAAAACAAGCTCGAGGTCTTTGTTGTTTTGTTTATTTATTTATTATTTTAATCGATATTTCGATCTTCTTTGAAGATCATCTTCAGGAATTAAATAATTAAAATAAATAACACATAAACTATCACTATTGTCTGTTGATCTGTTAACGTCGTCATCTGTAATTGCACTGCAATTGCACTACAATTACAGATGACCTCGAGCTTGATTTTAAAAACAAGAACAAAATTTGTAAAAATGTTTATAAAGTCCTGATTCACACAAGGCAATTTTTTTCAAGCAAGTGTCAAAGTTTATAGGAGAGAGGTCTTTCCGCCAGCCTCTATTTCCTACAAATTTGGTCGCTTCCTTGGAAAAAATTGCCTCGTGGGATCCAGGACTAAGTCTTGTGTAGGCAAAAAACAGGGCGGCAAATACTTGTGAAATTTTCGGTTTGAAATGGAAAGTCCCGATTTACGCGGGGCGATTTTTATATTCTCTAATTCTCTTTTGAACTTGTCTTTGCGTTCCCACGGCTATTCCTGATTGTATTGTTGTTGTTTCAAAGTGCGAATGAAAAACAAAACGTCAGATAGATTCCAAGGAGGGTTTTCCCCTCCCTTTCCAACTGCCTCCCCTACAAACACCGTTAAGTCGCTGATAAAATGGCCTCGTGTAAAGCGGAAAGAACATAGACCCCATCAACACACGCGGCAATTTTCCAATGCAATTCGGTGTTTGTAGGAGAGAGGCATGCGGAAGATAATGGGGAATGTAGATTCTTGTACTGGCAAACCGTTTTGTGTGTTTTATTCACACTTTGCTGCGTTTATCTTCTACAAACACCGAATTGCCTCGCGTGAATCGGGACATAGACATGCTTCATTAGTCCTGATTCACATTAGACATTTTTTTCCAAGCAAGTGTCATAGTTTGCTGGAGAGAGAGGCAGAGACGTTTTCCGCCTGCCTCTCTCTCTCCTACAAATTTTGACACTTGTACTTACGGAAAAACGAAAATTAAAAAATGCTTGTGATAAGTTATAGTACATATATTCATATTTGTGCAGATGACAAAATCTCAGATAAAATGTTTATTTCGCATATCAAAAAAATTGACAGACGTAATGTGCTTTCACTAGCATTCAAGAGTAGCCCTCGTTGGCAGACATCATGCGCCGTCTATTTAAGTAGCACCCTTTGAAGAGCAAAATATTTGACGCCGAATAAAATTGAAATTTTCGTTCTGTTCGCATTCGCATTACAAAGGCATCCCGCTGGCGGAGTAAAGAAATATTTTTGGCAAAGAGATCACATCCATCAAAGAAGATAATGCAAATGATTTTAATGAGTAAAACTATTCCGGGGGACAGCTTCGACCATGCTTACAAATGGCTAAAGAAAGAAATCGGTTTAATATTTCCCGAAAAGGCGAAATTGTTTATGCCTTGGAGGATAGAAGGCACAGGACAGAAAATATTGAACGGTGGATGAGTGTTTACGATTTCTTAATGAAATTCATAAGGGATGCGGCACATAAAGAACCACGTTATCAATTAATCAATTCGCAACAGGTAAGCGTACACAATTTGCAAATTAAATTCACTATGATTGTGAAAGGCTTATTTCTGGTTGTTTTCACGATTCTCAGCAAGCAGTGTCTTATTAAAAGCCTCTACTTAAATACGGCTACAAAAGATGAACTTAAATTTCATAGCAAATATATGATGTCCATACAGAGAACTTCTGAAAGCGATGGACTAGCAATTTATTTCCTTGTCCACTTTTCCAAATCGCATACACCTCTTGGAAGTGTGACCCTAATAAAAATACCTGCAACAACTCGTAAGTATTTTTTTTCCTTTTTGTGATTCGTTTAACGAAATGGCAACATTGATTTTTTACTCCATATGCTCCAACGATGGTCGCTAATATCCGAATCACGAAGCAACCTTTTGGCTCCAAAAAAAACTCGGAATGTAGTCTAATTTGGATGTAATCCATGGATAAGATAACTGTGCCCAATGATTTGGCTCTGGATATGTACAATTACCGTGTCTATACGTTGAACCCAACACATTGGCCAACATTGGCAGGGTTCTCGTCGATGTCGTACGATTTATGTTCTTTATATTTATCCTTCGGACAAAAAGAAGATAATTTTTAATGCCAGTGACCGGTAAGTATTGTTTGTAGATACTCCTATTGCTATGCAATTTTACTAAATCATTTCTTTTTCATATAAATGATCAAGCGTACATACAGATTCCACAGTTCGAAACGCTTATCAATACATCAGCTGAATAACTTCAGGTTGGAATCCTGATTGATATACTCTTCTCATATATCAGGAAAATATAAAATTTGTGTTTCTTTTATTAAAATAAAAAAGAAAAAGACGTATGCTAGAACAACAAAAATAGTTTGTTCTTCCAGCCGCTTTTTTCTGTTAAAAAATAGCAAAATTGTTTGTTAAAACGACTGTTTTGTGTGCTAGAATAACAACCATAGGGTTGCTAAAATAACAGACGATGTCTGCTTTCCCTTTTTCAGCAGACAGAGACTGTTGAAACAACAAACATTTTTGCTAATGATACTCACAAAATTCTTTGAGTGTAGTAACTGTCGTTAAAACTATTAGGAAAATGTGATAAAAAAACGTTTTTTGTTGGCCCGAAATAAACCATAAAAAATATGAAAAACATCGCAAAAAATGTGTTTGTTCCATTTTTTGAAAGCTAGCATCCTAACGAAGAAAACAATGCCTCTTTGCAAAAATTCTATTGATAAATATATAAATTATGACCCATATTGTAAAAATAGGGAAATAATAGGAAAAAATAATTTTTAATTTTTTTTATTTTGGCTATTTTGTTTGTTTGTTTGTAAAGGCATTACACTCCACAACATTTTTGGTATTCGTATGGATTGTAATCAAAGTTATAAGCAAGTAACTTTTTGTCCAAAATGGTCCATTTGTATGGGTGGTACCAAAAGGGACTTGGCATTAATGCCAATTTTTTACAGGACTGTAGATACTCTAAAAGCATTTCACTCTACATATTTTGAGTTGCACTATGCAACAAAAAATTTTGTTTCCAGGACCTAAACCCTTTTTTTATAAAGATTGAGGCATACTATTTTATGAAAACAAAATTGAATTGTTTTTAAAAAAAAAATTTCCTAGAATTCCACTTTTCATTGAAGGTACCATTAGTATTTGAACCATATTTTTTGAAGTAAAAGCTCGATAAAACCGAGATATCACTTAAATTAAAGGAAAATATGAGGGCTAAAAATGCTGAAAACACCACTTTAATGTACAAACTGAAGTTATGTGACTGTCGTTAAAACAATTAGAAAAAATCGATTTTTCAAAAACATCGTTTTTTGCTGGCACAAAAAATACATAAAATATAGAAAACAATTTGTTTGTTCCATTTTTTGAAAGCTGGCATCCTAACGAAGAAAACGGTGCTAAGTCTTTAGATAAGTGTATAAATTATGGCCCATATTGTAAAAATAGGGAAATACAAAAAAAATTATATTTTTTATTTTGGCAATTTTGTTTGGGAGGTACCAGAAGGGGTGTGGCTACTATAAAAGCATTACACTGTTCAAAATTTTAAGTCTGTGTATGGACTGTAATCAAAGTTATAATCCATTAACTTTTTGTGCAAAATGGTCCATTTGTATGGGAGTTTCCAAAAGGGGCGTGACAACTTCGCTCATTTTTCTCAAGGTGATAGCGACCAACTAATACTATTTGTGAAATTGGGGAAGATTCCGATAAGTAGTATAGAAGTTATTAAAAAATCAATATTTCACTGAATGTTGACCCTTTGTGGGGAGGTACTGGAAGGAGTGAACCAACATAGTCCATCATTGACCTTAGCCTGAGATAGAAAAAAATATTGATACATTCCAAATTTCAATTCAATCGTTTACTCGTGCCGAAAGTCGTGCGCATCAGCCAGACAGACGAACAATGCTCAAATGGCATAAAATTACCATTATGGATTTCCGTCAAATATTCTTGAGGTCTCTTAGCTCACTCCTTCGATGTGTTACACTTTTGGCCCGCAGAAACTGATATATATATGTAGTCGCTTGGATGACCAAGTGACGGATTTCAGATTTTCAAAATTGTTCAGGAGAACAGATTTTCTGTTTTTAAGAAAATGTTGCTTCTTCCCTATGCGAAATATTTGTTATACAATTTCCAAAACTTCCTCTTTCTTTACAAAGTACATCACATGATTTTGGGATTCAACACTGAGATTTGGACGTGAAAGTAGCCCCAAAAATAAGAACTTCTGCATCATTCGTTTAGTCAAGTTGGCTCAATTAATAATTTAATGGCCATACGTATTTTTTTGTTGCTCAAAATAAATTTTTAGCACTTTTTCTATTTTTTAACACGTTTATATATCGGTATACCGTACGGAATATCTATCTCAAAAACTGGATTATAAATGCACAAATATGTTGTTGTTTTTTAAGGGCCTACTTACAATACCGTAGAGTAGTTTCGTCGATATTCTATAGGAAATGGTGTAATGACAAGTAAGAAAGTTCAGTCGGGTAAACCGACTTATAAATCCCCTCACCTTGAGTCCCAAAAAATATTCGTAAATTTCTTTTTTTTTTGTTTTTATTAAATTATTATCAATTTAAATTGCATTTAATGAATTTAAAGTATGTACTGGTATTAAAGTTAAAAGCAGTTTACATTTGGTACAAAATGGTCAATTTGTGTGGGAGGTACCGAAAGGGGCGTCCCAATAACGGTAACTTTTGTCTATATGGTAGATACTATAAAAGCATTACACAGTACAAAATTTTAAGTATTTATATACACTGGTGTTAACGTAAAATCTGTTAATTTTTGGTACAAATTGGTCCATTTGTGTGGGAGGTACCAAAAGGGGCGTGCCAATAACGCCCACTTTTCTCGTGTACCTAGAGTCCAATAAAAGCATGACACTGTACAAAATTTCAAGTATTAGTATGAACTTATATTAAAGCCATAAGCAGTTACCTTTTGGTGCAAAATAGTCCATTTGTGTAGGAGGTACAAGAAAGGGAGTGGCCACTTCGCCCATTTTTCTTGACGTGTTACCGACTAACAAACTAATACTATGTGTGAAATTTCAGAAGATTCGAGTAAGTAGTATAGAAGGTATTAAAGAATCAATATTTCACTAAAAGTTAACCCTTTGTGGGGGAGATACTAGAAGGAGTGGACCAACATGACCCATCTTCGAACTTAGCCGGAGATAGAGAAAAATATTACCGCATACCAAATTTTAAGTCAATCGTTTACTCCTTTCGAGAGTTATCGTGCGCACCAGCCAGCAGACAGACACACAGACAGACGGACGGACATTGCTCAAATGACTTAAAACAAGTAAGAAAGTTTCAGTCGGGTAAACCGACTAAGGTATACCCTCACTTTGTGAGTAATGTAATATATAACATTACACCAATAAATCTGTCAATTTGTGTGGGAGGTACCAGAAGGGGTTTTCCAAATACACATATTTTTCGGTAAACAGTACATTCTTAAATACATTGCATTGTGCTGAACTATAAGCGTTTATGTGCACTGGTATATTAAAGTTACGAGCTATGTAATTTTGGTATGAGTTGGTCATTTTGTGTGGGAGGTACAAAAAGGGGCGGGGTGATAACGCCCACTTTTTACAGGACTATAGGCACTATAACAGCATTACACTGTACAAAATTTCAAGTATTTGTATGCACTGGTATTAAAGTTACAAGCCGTTTACTTTTGGTACGAAACGGTCCATTTGTGTGGGAGGTACCAAAAGGGGCTGTACAATAATGCCCATTTTTTACCGGACTATAGGCGCTACAAAAACATTATACTGTAGAAAATTTCAAGCATTTTTATGCACTTGTATTAAAGTTATAAGCAGTTAAATTTTGATGCAAAATGGTCCATTTGTGTGGGAGGTACCAAAACGGGCATGTCAACTTCACCCATTTTTCTCGAGTTAATAGCGACTAATATACTAATATTATGTGCAGAATTTCAAAAGATTCGAATAAGTAGTATAGAAGTTATTAAAGAATCAATATTTCACTAAATTTTAACCCTTTGTGTGGGAGGTACCAGAAGGAGTAGACCAATATGGCCCATCTTCGAACTCATCCGGAGATAGATCAAAATATTACCACATACCAAATTTGAAGTCAATCGGTTACTCCTATCGAGAGTTATCGTGCGCACCAGCCAGCAGACACACAGACAGACAGGCAGACAGACAGACAGACAGACAGACAGACAGACAGACGGACGGACATTGCTCATTCGACTTAAAATGACCCAAAACGGATTTCCTCCGAACATACTTAGGGTCTTAGATCACTCCTTCGATGTGTTACACTTTTTTCCGTAGCAAATGATATATACCCTCGTCACACTAAAGTGAGGGTATAATTACCCAAAACTGATTTCCGCCGAACATACTTAGGGTCTTAGGTCACTCATTCGATGTGTTACACTTTTGGCTCGTAGCAACTGATATATACCCTCGTCTCTAAGGTGAGGGGATAAAAATGCAGAGCATAGAAACACAGATGCATAAACGCTCATAATGGACACTGAATTGCTCTTATTATTCCTTCATGATAGCTACTCCGTTCACAGTTAATTAAAGGGAGGAAAGGGAAGTGGACTTTTTTATTAATGTGTGTTTTCCGTTGGTTACCTGTAGTGAATGAGGTTTCTACACATATTCCACCCGCATCAATGAGTCCTAATTATACCCTCACTTTAGTGTGACGAGGGTATATATCATTTGCTACGGAAAAAAGTGTAACACATCGAAGGAGTGATCTAAGACCCTAAGTATGTTCGGAGGAAATCCGTTTTGGGTCATTTTAAGTCGAATGAGCAATGTCCGTCCGTCTGTCTGTCTGTCTGTGTGTCTGCTGGCTGGTGCGCACGATAACTCTCGAAAGGAGTAACCGATTGACTTCAAATTTGGTATGTGGTAATATTTTGATCTATCTCCGGATGAGTTCGAAGATGGGCCATATTGGTCTACTCCTTCTGGTACCTCCCACACAAAGGGTTAAAATTTAGTGAAATATTGATTCTTTAATAACTTATATACTACTTATTCGAATCTTTTGAAATTCTGCACATAATATTAGTATATTAGTTGCTATTAACTCGAGAAAAATGGGTGAAGTTGGCATGCCCCTTTTGGTACCTCCCACACAAATGGACCATTTTGCATCAAAATTTAACTGCTTATAACTTTAATACAAGTGCATAAAAATGCTTGAAATTTTCTACAGTATAATGTTTTTGTAGCGCCTATAGTCCGGTAAAAAATGGGCATTATTGTACAGCCCCTTTTGGTACCTCCCACACAAATGGACCGTTTAGTACCAAAAGTAAACGGCTTGTAACTTTAATACCAGTGCATACAAATACTTGAAATTTTGTACAGTGTAATGCTGTTATAGTGCATATAGTCCTGTAAAAAGTGGGCGTTATCAACCCGCCCCTTTTTGTACCTCCCACACAAAATGACCAAATCATACCAAAATTATATAGCTCGTAACTTTAATATACCAGTGCACATAAACGCTTATAGTTCAGCACAATGCAATGTATTTAAGAATGTACTGTTTACCGAAAAATATGTGTATTTGGAAAACCCCTTCTGGTACCTCCCACACAAATTGACAGATTTATTGGTGTAATGTTATATATTACATTACTCACAACGTGAGGGTATACCTTAGTCGGTTTACCCGACTGAAACTTTCTTACTTGTTTTTTGGAAAGTTTTGAAAAATTTTAAACGCTCACGTGCGTGAACGTAGTCATAAATGATAATAAGTACATGTCAGTAAAATACTGAAAAATACGTAGTATTTATAGGTGTTCATTGATCGATTTTCGTTATTCAACAAGTGTCGACGAACGCTGTATTATTGTTGTTGCTGTATTATTTTGAAAAAAATCAATGCATCCATGACGTTAAAATTACATTTCATGCATTTCTTTAATTTACCTTAATACCTTTTTGGAACAATTATCCAGGAATCGGACGAACGAGCAGAGAGGTTCCACCAGGTGACAATGCCAATGAAAAGGCGATTCAAAGGCAACAAATTAGATGCATGTATTGCGGAGGCTTTTTGGTAGAGTTCTTAAATTATGCAGTTTGAGGACGAAGATGACACTGAAATTGGTGGACACACTGAACAAAACATTATGTCTAACTCGGACATGAACAAACTACGAAGAAAACAAGATCATCAGAACCACAAGCGTCAACTTCAACGAGGATAGATATTGACAATGCATAGATAACATATATTCTGTGTAAGAATAGCTGTTTTATGAATCGGAATTTTTATTTTCAAGCAAGATAACGTTTATTAAGACCAAAAAAAAGCATATTTTTGGATTTGTAGTCCAGTTATTGATCAAAACAGGTGAAAAAGGGGGGTTGACTTAGGTCGGCAAAATACGGGTTTGGTTAGTAGTTCTTGTCAAATTCAATAAGTATTTCAGCTGATTTAATTTAAAGACATACATTGTTGCTATTAAATTCTGAAGATGATAGAGTCGTGTCTATCGAAACTGCAGTCAATTCTACCAAGCAATTAAAACTTCCTACCCATTTTTGTATTGGTTTCTATTACTTTTTTGCAATAGACAGAAAGTAAATGAAACATACGGTATCGAACCAAATAAATTCTGACTGAATACCAAAAGCACAGACCAACAATAAATAACAACAACAAATGGGGAAAATTTAAAAAAAATGCATTTTTGCGATTCAATTTTTTCGGGTAGGTTTGTTCCGCATTTTTTTCTCCTATTCAATATCTACAACTTTGCTCCAGACATATTCCGTACGGTATACCGAGATATAACCGTGTTATAATATTGGAAAAGTGCTAAAAATCCACCTTGAGCAAAAAAATCGTATGGTCATTAAATTATTAATTGAGCCAACTTGACTACACAAATGATGCAGAAATTCTAATTTTGGGGGTTACTTTCACGGCCAATTCTCATAATTGAGTCCCAAATCAATGAGCTGAAAAATGCTGTAATGAGTAATATTCTTAAAATAATTAAAGTTAATTTCTGAAAAAATTCAAGTTTAAGTTACATTTTGCCAGATACGTCGAAAAAGTTTTACAGTTTTTGTCGATAATGGTAATAGCTACTTCCTCAAACTGTATACACACATTGCACTATGACTAGCAGGGATGGTCCGTCGTAAACTGTGACGTATATGACATACATTTGAGACGTATTCGACATACGTATACAACGTCGTAAACCTAATGTCGGAAACTTGACTTTGTCACAAACTGTAAATAATCAGCAAATCAATAGAAAAAAAAATTGTTTTATTTTGAACTTTCAAGTTTATTTATTGATTCAAATGAATTATTATTTGTTTATAACTTAGGTTTCTTCTTCACTCGAATCTTCATCATCAATGTCTTCAAAGTTGTCTTTTTTCGCGTATTTAAAGTGAAAAGTAAACTTCCAGCAACTTTTGAGATCGTTCCGATTCTAATCGATTTCGTAAATCAGAATGCACATGGGACCAATTGGAGAAAATCCCTTCTAATTGGGCAGTTGACGCCGAGATCATCAGTAATTTTAGAGCAAATGATGCCAGTGCGTTATGTCCACTTTGTGCCATATTCCAGAATAAGTCAGGACTTGTAGTTTTTGCAGCAAGCACAGAAAAAATTCTGTTGATCGATTGAATTCTGAGTAAGATACTAGACCATATTCATAAAGTTTTTCAATTATAAAATCTTCAACAATCAGCAGTTGTTCTGGTGTTCATTTTGCTCCACGATATATGGGATGTACAAAATTTGCTGTGAGGCTGTATTTATTGAACACTTTACTTTGTTCACAGCGATAATTTCTTAGTTCATATAATTCCGTTGATGCATCAGCAAGAAGATCAATCCATGCTTCAGTTGAATCCTCCATTGAATAGTCAGTTTTTTTTTTGGCAATTTTTGATAAGAATAGCAACAGGATTTAACAAGTCAAGCAGACGTAAGAAGGAATGTATGAAGTCTTCTTTGTATAGCAATTCACTAACGTCTGCCTTCACAACAGGTTTTCCGCAAATGTCTGTTTGGGCACAAAATTTGCTTCATTTTGGAAAGATTATTAATTAACCACGAAAGTCCATCTCGTTCACTACACCATCGAGTACGGCAAGGCAATCTAGGCTTAGTTCAACCAAGCATAACAACTTTTTTCTCCAATTTTACTTTATATCTTTTTTTTGTGTTTGCCGCAGGATTTTTCCATCCTTCAATTAATACAACTGAGGATGAAGCTTTGCCCAAACTTTTGACGTTAATATATATCTGCTCTTTATGTAATGCGTCTAACAGAGGCACAGCTAATCGTGGTGTATATGACGGTTGCATTTCATTACAAAAATCTTTGAAATATTTATTACTTGAAGCCACAAAAGGTACATTGCACGCGAAAAATAATGTTGCTGCACGAAGATCCAGTTTATATCTTTTTATTTTTGAAGTTTTACGGAAAAATTTAGTTATCTTTGGTTGAGGTCTTGAAGTCGGTGATTGTAATATTTGTGAAAATTCAGAACGGGAAAGTGAATCTTCACCACATTCACTTTCCCGTCCAACAGCAAGTGGAGTACTAAAGAACAAATCCAATTAAAGTTAAAGAACAAATCCAATTCAATTTATTTTTACAATGAAAAAGTAAATCCGAAGACCTCTCATTTAATTGAGACACTGCATTATCAAGCGGTCCTAATTGTACATCGCTATCTTAAATTTTTAGCGACCTACTATCAAAAATGGTGAATTTATTAACGAAATTCATAAGCGCTTAAAACAAATTATTTCTGCTTTCAAAGTTAAAAACCTCAACCTTCAAGCAATTTTCACAAACACGTTATAAATTATGTTCGTGTGAATACATATGTTTGTTTGTTATCCTGAAAACTCCGTTTTTCTAACGACAAAATTTTTCAGTTTATTTAGTTTTTTTCTTCTCTGGAAAATTTTTAAAAATGATGATACGCCCTTTCTCGTTTCTGATGACGATATCTCAGATTTCGATTATTTTTTTTTTGAAGGGCTGAAGTCTGTAGCGTCCATAGAACTGATATTACAGTTTACGACATTTCATACATTTGAGACGGGTTTATGACGTATGTGACGTTTACACCTTTCTGACAGTCGTAAACCTAAAAAATCATGTCGTGGACCATCCCTGATGACTAGGCATGTCCAATGGTGGTCTTAACTCAATTTCCGAAAAATGTTCAGTTCCGGCAGTTAGTCATCCAAGCAACGACAACCAGATTATATTGAAATGCTCTTACTTCTACCAAAAGTGCTTTAATTTATACATTTATCCATAGATTTTTTCTACATATGCATTTTTCCCCGTTTCAGAAACTAGCTTCCAAAAATGGGTACAAACTATTTTTATAAGATCTTTACGTTTTTTGTGAAAAAATTAAATTTTCCCTTTTTTAAACAGTTACTAAAATTCTTTTTCCACATGAAAGTGTCGGTATTAACATTTGCGGGCCTAATAATTTCCTTTAAATTTAAATTTAAATTATGCCTCTGGACCAAAATCCGCACCAAACAGTGACTCGTTTTGGGTGTATCGGCTTTTCAATGTATGCGTGCGGGTTTTCTGTGCCCCAAATGAGACAATTTTGCTTGTTTACATACCCGCCAAGATCAAAATGATCTTCATCTGAAAAGATGATTTTTTGGCAAAATCGGCATCTTCTGTAAGTCGATCGCTCCCAGCGTTGTTCAAGCGTATACACAACCATATTCGTTCAGCGGAAGGATAAAACTAATTATCTGTCAAATCAGACATGAGCTAAGTGTTACCATTCACGAAATAAGCACTAGTTGTAAAAAAACGTTAGATAGCGGACCCTTTACTTCAAAAATATGATTCAAATACTAAAGGCACACTCCAAGAAAATGGATATTTTAAAGAAATTTTTTTTAAAAAACTTTATCAAAAAAAATGTTTAAGTGTTTTTCCTTCCTGTAGCGAGTAATTGTCAGTTACGAACGAATAGAAATTTGATTCCAACGAGTGAGGTTTTTCGCGGATTTTCAGACCGTTTTTTCCAAATTTTTTGTAATTGTCACAATTCAAAAAATTAATATTAATCGATAAGTGCAAAAAAAATGCAATCAATGTTCGCGGAATACTGTATTTCGCGTGTTACAATTCATTCTTATTCGTTCGTAACTGATAGATTTTGACGTTTCGGCCTGAAGGACTGTCTTCTTATATTATATTTGTCTTTGGACACCATATTTCACAAGAAATGTTATGCACAGCCCTTCGACAACAATTTTGTTACATATTGTTATTTGTTTTCAGCAATTTTCAAGTTTTGATAGAAAATGCTGGCTAACCATAAACTTTTATTTCAAACTTTGTGACAGAAACAACATTTTCTTTCAATTTAAAATAAGAAACTGCAAGATCGATTAAATTGCTTTTGACACTCACTGTATGCCTAAGTTTAGTCAGTGGTTAAGGTGGTACTACTTACATACTCGTAGTATATTGAAGATAAACCACAAATTTTACCATAAAGTGGATGAAATGTCTGCAGAATACAGATGTGTACTTGAGACAAAACCTCCCAAAATGACAGAATATAAGAAAAAAAAATAAATGAAAGGCAAGTCCTTAAAAGCAAAATCTTCATCGATGCCACAAATAAACTGGCCTCAGACAATAGCCCAACTCAGTTTCAGTTGAATCCATACATAGCATTTTGGGGGCTAACTATGTATGGTTTTTGTGCCCCAGCAAATACGGAAGAACAAACGAACCAACACTAACACTAAAACAGTGGCAACACAAAAGGTTATGGCTAACAGAGCGAATACGAATATGTGTGTGTGTGTATGTAGTTGTACTCGTTCTACAATTTTGGCCCATTCTGCTGCATCATCAGTAAACAATGTTTGGAAAAAGGTAAATGGCAATTCAAGAGCGATTGTGAGGTGCACCTTTACAATCAGTTTGTATCATAAACGACCTCAGCAATTTAGCTTTGCTTCTCTTTTTGGGATTCCTGTTATTGCTATTGCTGTTGTTGTTGTTGTTATTCGTTTCCATCTGCTACTCTATCGTAAAATACGATAGAATACTCGTAGATGGAACCATACCCCAGAATGTCCTAATGACCAAACATCCCAATGACACATAGCCAAACAAACTATGGCCGGAGACAATGCTGTTGTTATTGTTCTTGTTCCGTGGTGCAGAGTAAGGACCACTGGACTACTACAATCACCAGTACAACCACCACTACCATCACCATCAACAGTACCACAATCACTAGATAAATCATTTGGCTAGGTTCTCATGTAATCCATACAAAACATTCCTGAAAGTGGTTACATATGTTTAAAACGACAAGTATGCAAATGGCAAACGACGACGAGCTACCGATTCAAATTCCTGGCCAAAAAGAATGGGGAGATGTCTCCAACAAATGGGTCTCTGATTCTGGGTTGCTATGACTTATGGAATGGGGAGAGGTAAAAATTGGGAGAACCCACAGCCATTTTTTTATTACAACGAAACAATGAAGTTTCTTTTTGTTATGTTCGAGAATGAGAATTTCGCAGGAAGCACGTCGTAAATGCTCGTTTAAAAATCGCATAGATTTCTTAAAAATACAAGCAAGGACATCGTCTTCAACTTCATCTTCCACATCCAATTCCGACAGCAGCAGCAGCACATCAAAGCGACGAGAACGACCATTCCTTTGCGTTTGTGACGACGGTGAGTGTTGCGTGTAATACGTAAAATATGAATAACACGAAAACCATCATCTGCAACTCTACGACGAATATTGTTGTTGCTCTCCAACAATTCCACAACGAATAGCAAAACGAATTGTATATGACACATGCATAGAAGAAGAAAAAGACGATATGGATATGTACTATTTGCATACGGGAGTTGTATATCGTTCACACGTTATGTTCTCTGCTTACGTAGCAATACTTACCAAACGTACATACTCGTATGTAGTACATCTGCAGAAGGGACAATAACGACACCGACAACAGCAACAGCAATATCAACAGGGAAGCAAGAAGCAACATCTACGGCAACAACATCAATTTTGCACTTTGCACAGGGGTTTTAAGGTTGAGAGGTTACTCTTCAATATTCAAAATGCACAGGGAAGAATGTATAACAATGTTTGACCGATTTTTGCTAACGAACTTATTCAAGTTGAAAAAATTTCTTCTGTAGTACAGGGTTTTCCAACAGGAGGTGTTATTTTGAATCACCCTGTATTTCGGTAGCTGTCACGTTTGAAGCTTTTATTCTTTGACATTTGAACAACGCCATTACTAAAAATGGAACGATACACGATTCAACAACGCATTCAATTATTAAAATTCACTACAAAAATGGTGAAAATCTTGCAGTCACAGTTCGCAAAACTAAATCATATTTGGGTCGTCGTGAAGCACCTTGTCGGACCGCATTACAGAAATTGGTGGAAAAATTCGAGCTGTTGGGACAAGTTAGTGATGTGAAGAATAAAACCCGTGCACGTCGCTCAAGAACAACGGAGAATATTGCTGCTGTAGCCCAAAGTGTTGAAGAAAACCCAGGTTTGTCCATTCCTCATCGTTCTTTGGAATTGGGCATTCCACAAACGTCATTACACCGTATCTTGCATAAAGACTTGGGTCTTAAGGCTTATAAAGTTCAGTCAACACAAGAACTCAAGCCGGACGATCATCAACAACGTCGTGTCTTTGCTGATTGGGTCCTTTAAAAGCATGAAAATGATCCGGAATTCCATCGAAAAATCAACTTGACTGATGAGGCCCATTTCCACCTCGGTGGCTACGTCAACAAGCAAAATTGTCGCATCTGGGGCTCGGAAAACCGAAGAGTTATTGTTGAGAAGCCCTCCATCCTCAACGTGTGACTGTTTGGTGCGGTTTATTGTCCGGCGGGGTCATTGGACCTTACTTTTTCGAAAATGAAGTGGGATCAACAGTTACGGTGAATGGATTGCGCTATCGAGAGATGATTAATGATTTTTTTTATGGTCGGAGTTGGATGGTATTGATCTGGACAATGTTTACTTTCAACAAGACGACGCTACGTGCCACACAAGCAACGAAACCATTGCTCTGTTACCGGAAAAATTTCCGGACCGTGTTATCTCTCGAAGAGGTGATCACAATTGACCACCGAGATCTTGTGATTTAACACCTTGCGACTTCTTCCTTTGGGGCCACGTGAAAGATAAGGTCTACGCCAACAGCCCAGCGTCGATTCAAGACCTCAAAGATAGAATTCGTGAGGCTATCGAAGACATAGGGCAGCCACTTTGCGATTTGGTTATGGAAAATTTCATGAAAAGGATATGGTCTTGTAAGCGTGGTCGTGGTGGCCATTTGGCTCATGTTGTTTTTCATTATTAACGGCATACCTTCCTCTTTATTCTGAAATAAACATCCGATCATTTATCTCAAAAAATTCTTTGAATACCAAAATAACACCTCTTGTTGGAAACCCCTTTATATTGCTGGAAACATACAAATAATTTGAAGCAAACAGTTAATGTTCTATATGCCGCAAATAACTCTCCTTACACTTAATTACACTGTGCTAGTCCAAAAATGTTACAGAAAGGAGACCCAATGGACCCTATTTCTACATTGCTGAATACAGTGGTGATAGTCGATTTTCTAGGTTAGCTCTTGTTTTCGCTTTATTCGACCAAAGTCTGCAAGGATATCGGAGAGGTTAATTATCTCGGGGAAAACTTAGGAATAGTAATTTTTCACGAGAAATATTTTTCTCTAAGAGTTTACTAAAAATGTCGTCGATTTATATTGGTCCGTCCGATGTCCAAACTAGACCATGCTTGATCCATTGTTATTCCTCATTTCAAGGAATATTCTCCTTTCAGTTAATTTTTTAAAGTGTCAATTTCGGGCACATTGTTATGTACACCCTACACCACACTGTGGTACAGGGTATTATAACTTTGTGCATTTGTTTGTAACACCCAAAAAGAGAAGAAATAGACCCATCGTTTATTATACCGATCGACTTAGAATCACTTTCTGAGTTGATTTAGCTATGTCCGTCTGTCTGTCCGTCTGTCTGTCCGTCTGTCTGTCCGTCTGTCTGCCCGTCTGTCCGTCTGTCTGTCTGTGCATGTATTCTTGTAATCAAAGTACAGGTCGCAATTATGGTCCGATCTCGACGAAACTTTACACATATCTTTTCTTTGGCCCAAGGACGATCGCTATTGAATTGGGTTAAAATCGGTTCAGATTTAGATATAGCCCCCATATATATATTAGCCCCGATTTGACATGTAAGCTCTGTAAAAACTTTATTTTATATCCGACCAGTATGAAATTCGGCAGAAATAGGTTTCTTATTATATGGATGAACACTGTTAAATTTGGAAGAAATCGATTCAGATTTAGATATAGCGATTTGACATGTAAGCGCTGTAAAAATGTTATTTTATATCCGATCAGTGCGAAATTCGGCAAAGGGAGGTTTCTTATTACATGAAGGAATACTGCTAAATTCGGAGAAAATCGGTTCAGATTTAGATATAGCCCCCATATATATGTTACCCCCGATTTGACATGTAAGCGCTGTAAAACCTGTATTTTATATCCGATCAGTGCGAAATTCTGCATAAAGACGTTTCTTACTACATGAAGGAATACTGCTAAATGCGGAGAAAATCGGTTCGGATTTAGATATAGCCCCCATATATATGTTACCCCCAATTTCACATGTAAGCGCTGTAAAAACTGTATTTTATATCCGATCAGTATGAAATTCGTGAGAAAGAGGTTTCCTATTATATGAATGAACACTTTTAAATTTGGAAGAAATCGGTTCAGATTTAGATATAGCCCCCATATATACATTACCACCGATTTGACATATAAGCGCTGTAAAAATGTTATTTTATATCCGATCAGTGCGAAATTCGGCAAAGAGAGGTTTCTTATTACATGAAGGAATACTGCCAAATTCGGAGAAACTCGATTTAGATTTAGATATAACTCCCATATATATGTTACCCCGATTTGATCTGTAAGCGCTGTAAAAACTGTATTTTATATCCGATCAGTGCGAAATTCGGCAGAAAGAGGTTTCTTATTACATGAAGGAATACTGCCAAATTCGGAGAAAATGGGTTCAGATTTAGATATAGCTCCCATATATATGTTACCCCAGATTTGACCTGTAAGCGCAGTAGAGACGGTTTTTCATATCCGATCAGTACGAAATTCGACAGAAGGAGGTCTTTTTACATGAATAAGTATTCAGGGAAGATCGGTACAGATATATATTAAAGCTCCATATATATGTTCCTCCTGATTTGGTATCAAACCGCTATAGAAGTTGTATTTTACTTCCGATCATTAAAATTTTCCAGAAAGATGTTTCTCACTTTAGGAACGAATATTGCTTAATTTAGCGATTATCGTTTCAGAATTAGAATACGTTTCTACCCATTTACCAATTATTCCAAATTATTATCGCAATCAGCCTTATCGCATTGTTAGGGAGGTGTAGGGTATTATATAGTCGGCCCCGCCCGACTTTCTGCCTTTCCTTACTGGTTTTAGTTTGTTTCCGTTTTTAAGATAATTAGGACAGAACTAAAGGGTGGTTAAATTGTAAGGGCCGATGTTGAATGTGAACCACACCTAAACGTCAAGTTTTTTTCTGCATTTCATTTCACATTTCTCAATTTCAGACTAGCTCAATTTGAACCATGGAAAGATACACAATCGAGCAACGCGTTAAAGTTGTTTAAGCCTTTTACGAAAATGGGAGTTCAAATCAAAATGCATTTCGTGCACTTCGTAATGTTTTTTTGACCAGCATAATCGACCAAATGTGTCCACAATCGGGAGAATTGTGCGCAAATTTCAGCAATCCGGGTCTGTAGGAGATGTGAAAACACCTGGGCCTGTACCTCGCCCAGTCCGTTTGTTGCGGCTTATGTGCTGGGGACGTCATCGGGCCATGCTTCTTCGAAATGAGGCCGGTCAGGCAGTTACTGTGAATGGTGTTCGCTATCGTGAGATGATAACGGACTTTTTATGGCCCGAATTGGAAGATATGGATGTGGACAATATGTTGTTTGGACGGTGTCACTTGCCACACAGCTAACGAAACAATGGCTCTTTTGCGCAACAAATTCAATGGCCGTGTTATCTAACATCGTGGCGATGTCAATTGGCCGCCAAGATCATGTGATTTGACACCGTTGGACTTCTTTCTTTAGGGTTATTTGAAAGAAAATGTGTACGTCGATAAGTCAGCAATAATTCAAGAGCTAAAGGATGAGAAAATTCGGCACAATAACGGCATATAACCTAATTGTGCCTCAGCGACATCGAAATTTGGACCATCGGATGGAGGTGTGCCGCCGAGGTCGCGGCCGATATTTTGTTCCATACGTAATTAAACCATACCAATATTATCATAATAAAAAGAAATGACAATACTTTCCTAAATAATTTGTGTTTTATTCAAAATCAACATCGGCCCTTAAAATTTAACCACCCTTTATTAAAACAAAATATTTTACCACAGAACATATTTTATTATTTTTGTTAATATGGAAACAAGATTAATTTATATCCATTTTCAATATGATCAAGAAACGCATTGCTGGAAAAACAAAGCGAGGGCTTATAGTCAGTCATTTTCTCGAAAATGATTTTTTGATGGTAAATTATTCTCTGATTTGGCGGTCATCTGATATTAATTTAATAACATTAATAAGATTGTTGTATGTTGACATGTATAAAAAATTGCAAAATTTCGTTAAAAAAAGCTTTAACAGATTTACAATAAATCTTATTTATGTTTTTAAGCAATAATGTCTATCTGCTTATTTTACTTTCACAGTGCTCATATTAAAATAAAAGTGGCTATGAACCACAAAAGCGCGAATAAAAGGGATTTTTGAAAACTTTTTAATTGTATCAATTAGTAATCATTTTTATATTACACTGTAGAAGAAAAATTAATAATAACTCTTAAAATGAAGGGAAAACTGTTTTTTCGCTCTCCTGAAAATTGTGTTTGTGTTCATAGCCATTTTTGAATATAAGCCCTCGATATATGTTCTAATATATTTATATTTTTGTTGTATATTTGGCTGTTTGCTCCACACAGTGGTACGGGGTATTATAAGTTTGGTGTGTGGCAGAAGTTAGTAGCACTTACAAATATTACAGCTAGACCCACCTAAAAGCACACCGATCGACTCAGCATTACTAGCAGATACGATTTATTTATTTATGTCTGCCCGTCTGCCCATCTGTTGTTCGTTAAGTACAGGTCTCAATTTCACCCCGATCTTGCCGAAATTTCGCAATAAAGACTCTTTCATACCTGGGAAGAACTCTTTTGAACTTGGCCTAAAATCGGTTCAGATTTAGATATAGTACCCGTATATATGGGTAATTCCGCCAAAAGGTCTACCGTGATACAAAATATTAATGTAATATTTTATTATCCACCAAAAAAAGAGCATCGAAAGAAGTGATGAAAATACTAGTCTTATGATCCGGAAGTTGTTTAAAATTGGATCTTTAACAAGGGCTTGTCGCACCATTCTTTTGCTGTGCATTTTGCTCCAGTGTTTAGAAGGTAATGTAAATGTTATTTTTTGGATGATATTATAATGTAAACATATTAACTCTAAAAAGTTAATATTTGTATACCCTACACCACACTGTGGTATAGGGTATTAAAACTTTGTGCATTTGTTTGTAACACCCACAAGAAGAAGAAATAGACCCATAGTTTATTACACCGATCGACTTAGAATCACTTTCTGAGTTGATTTAGCTATGTCCGATGTTAGTAGCACTTACTAATATTACAGCTAGACCCACCTTAAAGTACACCGATCGACTCAGCATTACTAGTTGATACGGTTTATTTATTTATGTCTGTCCATCTGTCCATCTGTTGTTCGTTTAGTACAGGTCTCAATGTCACTCCGACCGAAATTTCGCAATAAAGACTCTTTCATACTTGGAGAGAACCCTTTTGAACTTGGCCAAAATCGGTTCAGATTTAGATATAGTGCCCGTATATATGGGTTATTCCACCAAAATCACATTAATGTAAAAAGAGCATCGAATAAAGTGATACAAATCTTAGTCTTATGATCCGGAAGCTGTTAAAAATTGGATCTTCACCAACGACTTTAACATGGGCTTGTCGCGCCATTCTTTTGCTGTGCATTTTGCTCCAGTGCTTAGAAGGTAATGCAAATGTTATTTTTTTGATGCTATTATAATGTAAACATAACTTATCTAAAAAGTTAATATTTGTATACCCTATACCACAAAAGGAGAAGAAATAGACCCATCGTTTAATACACCTATCGACTTAGAATCACTTTCTGAGTTGATTTAGCTATGTCCGTCTGTCCGCCTGTCTGTCTGTGCATGTATTCTTGTAATCAAAGTACAAGTCGCAATTATGGTTCAATCTCGACGAAACCTTACATATATCTTTTTTTGGTCCAAGGACGATCCCCATTGAATTTGGTTAAAATCGATTTAGATGTAGCCCCCATATATACATATGTTAGCCCCGATTTTACATGTAAGCGCTGTAAAAACTTTATTTTATATCTGATCAGTAAGAAATGGGGCAGAAAGAGGTTTCTGCCCCATTATAATATTAATGAACACTGTTAAATTTTGAAGAAATCGGTTCAGATTTAGATATAGCCCCCATATATGCGTTACCCCCGACTTGACATGTAAGTGCTGTAAAATTGTTATTTTATATCCGATCAGTGCGAAATTCAGCAAAAAGAGGTTTCTTATTACATGATGGAATACTGCTAAATTCGGAGAAAATCAGTTCAGACTTAGATATAGCGCCCGTATATATGTAACCCCCGATTTGGCATGTAACCGCTGTAGAAACTGTATTTTATATCCGATCGGTACGAAAGTCGACAGAAAAAGGTCTTTTTACATGAATGAGTATTCAGAGAAAATCGGTTCAGATTTATATATAACCTCCATAAATATGTTCCTCCTGATTTGGTATCAAAGCGCTATAGAAGTTGTACTTTACTTCCGATCATTAAAATTTTCCAGATAGATGTTTCTCAATTTAGGAACGAATATTGCTTAATTTAGCGATTATCGGTTCAGAATTAGATAATATGTTCCTACCCATTTACCAATTATTCCGACTTATTATCGCAATGACCCTTTCGCATTGTTAGGGAGGTGTAGGGTATTATATAGTCGGCCCCGCCCGACTTTCTGCCTTTCCTTACTGGTATGTGTTGTTGTTATTTATTGTTGGTCTGTGCTTTTGTTATTCAGTCAGAATTTAACACCATATATTTCAGTTACTTTCTGTCTATTGCAAAAATGTAATAGAAACAAATACTTTATCAATTTTTGTATTTTGCTTATGGTCTTAAACCGAGTCAATATATTTTATCTATTCTTTAAACTATTTTTTTAGTTTTATATTTAGAACTTTTTTTACTCAATTTTTCAAAGTGAAATGTTTTCACCTTGTCGTAATTTGAACGGGCTCTCCTAGCGCCACATCAGCATAACATCACAAATCATTTGGCCGATTTGGCCTAGAGTGGTGTAGGTTATTATATAGTTGGCCCCGCCCGAATTTAGCCTTTCTCTACTAGTTCTTATTTATATATGAATAATATTTTTTCACTCACGAATGTTTTGTTTTTCGTCCCCAAATACACAGTTTATTTCCATTCTAACCTTTTGTGCAGTGTAATACTATTACAGCACCTACAGTCCGGTAGAAAGATAGGCATTATTTCTTGCCTATTTTTTACCTGTTTGCACCAAAAGTTAGATTGAATATCCTTTAATACAAATACATTGCAGGAACGAATTCGATAAACCCAATTTTCGAGCACTTTTTCCACTAAATCAAGGCGTATGTCATTAATGGCACGTTCAATATTGACTTGTTAAGCTTGAAGAGAGACTGGTTTATTTCGAGAGACCAATGACTTCAAATAACCCCACAAGAAATAGTCTAATGATGTTAAATCACAACTTCTTGGAGGCCATTGAATATCACAATTTCTTGAAATAATCGCATCTCCAAACTTTTCTCGCTACAATTCAATTGTTTCATTTGCTGTGTGGCACGTAGCCACATTCGGTCAATGGCAAAAAGATAGCTCTTAACGAAAGCTAAAATATTGCTCATGGGTGTCAAGGTCGTAGGTCAACTGGGTGTTTTTTTGGATTTTAAAAAAATGGACTTAGCATAATTTTCAAATGTGAACGGAAAGTTTATTTTTGCTCTAGCTCCTTATCGGTACGTCGGATCGGGAATCGGGAATTTTTGACGAAATATGGACCGATGATTGCACCGGCCCACAAACCACATCAAACCGTTGTTTTTTCTTGATGAAGTTGCAGCTCTTGAATCTCTTCAGGTTGCTCGTCGTCCCAAATGCGGCAATTTTGCTTGTTTACAAACTCATTGAGCCAGAAATAGGCCACATCGCTGAACAAAATTTTGGCTCGAAAACGTCGGACCTTCTTGGAACTTTTGAAGAGCCCATAGAACGAAGCGATGTCGCTTGGGAAGGTCGGGCGGTTTCAGTTCTTGCACAAGCTGTATTTTGTATGCTTTCAATTTAAGATCCCGACGTAAAATGCGATCAGTCGTTCCATACGTCAGTCTGCGTTGCTGCGAACGGCGCCGAATCGACCCCATGGTCTTTGTGTACACTCTCAGCTACGGCCGATGCATTTTCTTCACTGCGTGCTGGACGTGGTCTATTCGGTCGAATATTATCCAATAATGAATGCTGTATCTCAAGATGGGTGATGGTGTTGCGAATAGTACGCTCAGTAGGCCGATTATGGTGACCCATAAGTTGAGCGAAGTGCACGAAACACGTTCCTCACAGAACGTGAATTTTCGTAATAAAGTTGAATGATTTGTAAACGTTGTTCAGGCGTAAGTCTTTCCATGATGAAATGCCAAACAATTCTTAACAAAAATAACATGACAGCATGGCACGACTCACACGTGATCTGTCAAAAAGAGGCTATTGAAAAAAGTCTCTCTACTTGGATCACCCGTTATATAATTTTCCTAATTTTTTTAAAATTCCACATCAACAACAAATTCTTCAGAAAAAAATTTTCCAAAAAAAAAAATTAATTTTTATAAACATTTTAGCAAAGATAAAATTCATACTTCTCACAAAGTGAGGGTATACTTAAGTAGGTTTTTTTATACCATTAATTTTTTCTTACTTATTGAATGATATAAGAACTGTTAAAAAGAGGACTTCCGGAAAATAAAATTTGGTTTGTCTTTTTGGGACACTCTATATTTTTACAGAACTTAACTAATTCAAAAATTCAATAAACGGACATCTTTAAACCAGGACTGTGGTCGAGCCAAAATAAATCGACTTCTACTCCCGGAGTCAAATTTTAAAATAATTCGACTCCGACTCCGGCACTTAGATAACATTAATTTCTGAAATTATACATATTTGTACTAAAACGTGAGTTCATGTTATTGAAAAAAGACATAGCTTTGTTCAAAAAACACAAAAAGTAGGTATTCATAAAATAAAATTGTATTATTTATTTATCGACGCTTGACTTGCAGGTTGCAACTAATATGACAATTCTTTCAACATGGAATCATAATAATTTTTTCATATTTACAATATCTGAGCTTAGTCTGCTCTAACAAGGTGCTGTACGTTATCATATAGTTGTCTTCGCCCGACCTTACCTTACTTGTTTTGTACTCGCTTACGAATAGTCTTGCAAAAATACTTATTTTGTTAGCTAAATATAATCAGAGCTTTCCTTAAACTGTTTTACATTAACACTCGATATTTTGGCATACAAAAATATTTGGTTAAAGCTTTGAATATTCTATCCTTCTTTTGTACCAAAATTTTTTGAGTGCAAAAGTTCTAACACATAAATGGTACATTTAGCACAATCCATCTCGGAGTCGACCATATTTTTTCGACTTCGTGTTTCAACACTCCGACTCCACAGCCCTGCTTTAAACCACTGTAAGACGTTGAGCGAAGTACGGAACAGACGTTACATATTTGTGATCATATGTGAGAGTTTGGCACGTGTCTAATTTTTTGGATATTTTCATGCAACTCATGTCAAAAAGTTAAAATATTGTTTGACATTATGTCTACTGCAAAAGGAACTATTCTAACGTATTCATACGTGTAACTCTCTCCCATTCTTCCTTCCGCGCATCCATCCGTCCCTACATGTGTATGTGTCCTCCATCCATCGCTGCTAGCAGTCAGTGCAGCAAATGGTACATCGTTCGTAACTGGCCAACAAATGGCAAATATATTAAAAATACATTTTAAAGTTTCCATTCTCTTGAATGGAAAAAATCTGCGACACTTTTCTCAAATCTTATGCATTGCAAATGTGTTCCTTCAAAACTACCTTCATATTAATGAACGTTCACAAGCGAAATCGATTATGTGCAAAATGTGGAATATTTAATTTGCTTCTATCTGCTTTTGCGAATGTATGTGCTTTATGTATGTGTATATAATATTTGCATACATATGTGACATAATCATTATTCATAAGACAAATTATGCTAAGTAAATAGAAGTAAGTATACTTAGTCAATGTAAAATGTTAGCAGTAAGACACGTTGCTCTGAACATGTTTGCAAGTTAGACTAGCAGTTTCTTTCAACATTTATATTACGAAAACAATAAACGTTGGGATATAATTTAGTCACTCGGTCAGTTGACAAATATATTGAGAATTTTCATCAGGATTACTACAAAAAGTGAATTATATTTTAAAACATTTCTTGTGTGCGTATCTCATGTGATTGTGTAATCTACATTCTTATTTGGAAAGTAAAATATTAAATTGTTAAGAAAAACGAAATGTAGGAAACAAATAGGCGAGTACGCTACCAACTCACCTACTGCGATGCTGCAGAAAAGATGTTTCAGATCAAAAGAATGGATGCACTTCAAGAAGTATTTCTTCCATAACATCCGACACCGCAGTTCATCGCCTTACCACTGAAAATCCCCTTCAAAGTTAATGATAAAGGGTGCGCCATCTAACGTTTTTTTTTCAACTAGTGCTTATTTCGTGAATGGTAACACTTAGCTCATGTCTGATTTGACAGATAATTAGTTTTATCCTTCCGCTGAACGAATATGGTTGTGTATACGCTTGAACAACGCTGGGAAATATGCCTAAGAAGAAGATGCCGATTTTGCCAAAAAAAATCATCTTTTCAGATGAAGCTCATTTTGATCTTGGCGGGTATGTAAACAAGCAAAATTGTCGCATTTGGTGCACATTGAAAAGCCGATACACCCAAAACGAGTCACTGTTTGGTGCGGATTTTGGTGCAGAGGCATAATTGGGCCATTTTTCTTCGAAAATGAGCAAGGAGTGGCCGTTACAGTCAATGGCGATCGTTATCGGACCATGTTGAACGAATTTTTGTTCACAAAAATTGAGTAGGAGGATATTGGCAACATTTGGTTTCAACAGGACGGCGCTACGTGCCACACAGCCGAAGCTACACTCGATGTTTTGCGCGATGTTTTCAAAAAAAAGTTATTTGGCGGACCCTTTGATGTATGCTACAAAAAGATTCCCTGTAATAATTCACTGTAAGTCCCCACAATACTCTTTAATGACAGCCTAGTGGATTTTTAGCACCAAAAATAAGAACTTCTGCATAATTCGTTTAGCCAAGTTGGTTCAATTAATAATTTAATGGACATACGAATTTTTTGGTCAAGGTGGATTTTAAGCACTTTTTCAATATTTTCTTCTTCGTTTACCGGAATATCTCTTTTGTGTCTGAAGCATAGCTGTAGATATTGAATAGGAGAAAAAATGCGGAACAAACCTACCCGAAAAAAATGCATCCAGTGCCTTAAAAATTGCACTGTGTAAGGCTTCGGAATAGATGTTCCATGTCAAAGAACAAAATACAGGAGGCACGTCAAGAAGTATTTTAATTTTAAATTGACTTTGAAACTTTACAAAATTAAGGTATAGATTTATTTTCTTAATACTTTAATGAAATTCAAAAATAACCTCAAATAAAAACATGTTGGGATGGAAACTAAGATTTGTTTAGAAAAAACATTTTTCAAAATATAAAATACTAGCTGGACCCGGTCCACTTCGTTGCCCCAGACTTCAGATTTCCGATCCCGCCCATTTTCGGACTAATCACGTAGACTGGCACCAAATAAACGTACACAAAATTACAGCAATCTCTCTAACAAATCGCTCAAACACAAAATTACAGCATTCTCGCTAACAAATTGTGCAAGATATATCAATTTAAAATATTGGCCGATCCCGTTCAAATTTGGACCAATTACGTAGACTGTTGCCAGATATATGTACGCAAAATGTGAGCACTCTCGCTAACAAACTTTGTAAGATATCTCTTTTTCAAAAGTTGGCTTATATGGGCGGTGCCACGCACATTGGTCCGATTCCGCCCCGTTTTGGACCAATCGCGTACTACCATTTACATATAGACTAAATTTCAGCACTCTCGCTAACAAATTGTGCAAGATATCTCAATTAAAAAATTTGGCTTAAATGGGTGGGGCCACGGGCATTGGTCCGATTCCGGTCATTTTTGGACCAGTCACGTAGACCGCTACCAGATACATATACGCAAAATTACAGAACTCTCGCTAATAAATTATGGGCGAAATTTCAATTTCAAAATTTGGCTTATATGGGCTGGGCCACGCCCATTTTTGGACCAATCATGTAGAATGCCACCAGATACATATACACAAAATTACAGCACTCTCGCTAATAAACTGTGCAAGATATCTCAATTTCAAAATTTTGCTTATATGGGCGGGGTCACGCCCATTGGTCCGATCCCGCCCATTTTTGGACCAATTACGCAGTCTTGTACCAGATACATATACGCAAAATTTCAGCGCTCTCTTTAATATTTGGCTTATATAGGCGGGGCCACGCCCATTGCTCCGATCGCGCCCTTTTTTAGACCAAACACGTAGACTACCACCAGATACATATGCACCAAAGTACAACACTCTCGCTAACAAATTGTGTAAGATATCTCAATTCCAAAATTTGGTTTATATGGACGGGGCCACGCCCATTGGTCCGATCCCGCCCATTTTTGGAGCAATCAGGTTCATTGATTTCCACCAGATACATATGGTCAAAATTACAGCACTCTCGCTAACAAATTGTGCAAGATATCTCAATTTTAAAATTTGTCTTATGTGGGCGGGGCCACGCCCACTTGATACATCGAAAATTCAAGTACCCTATTTTCACCATTTCATTTGCATTTTAATTTTTTAGTTCTTAATATTTCAATTACGTACATTATGTAAAATGTTTGCGCTCAGCCGTCAATCCATTTAAAATGTTTATAAATGAATTCCATACAAAATAAAAAAATCATATATCTTGTATGCCTCTCCTGAAAATTTACATGTTTCGACTTAGCATACTTTGTAGAGGAAGTATCGATATGTAGTATTGAATTTATGAAAACTCTATATTTCAGTGGGCCAATTGGGCCAAACTTCGAACAAAAGCTAATGACAATATCGTTTCTGGCAAAAAGTTGTCCCGACGCGAAAATGGGAAAATGTGGAAAAAATTCGGTAAAATCTACAAAAATGCTTGAATTTTGATAAAATTAGGAATGAAGGCAAATAAAATACACTTTATTCATATCGAGTAGATTTTTTTTTAATTTCAAACAGTTAGTTGACATTAACTTTCGAGAGAAGCAGGATCGTTTACTTTGGTTTGTTTTCCAAAAAATTGTAACCCTTGAAAATGATCGACGAAGTCGGTCGAAATATCGGGAAAATTACAATTTTAAAAATAAAACAATATATTCATAATTAATTTGTTTTATTTATGATCTCAAGCCAACAAAAACAAAAATATAATTTTAATAATTTTTAAATAAAAGCTTCCATTTCCGTCCATAGTGCGTCGACATTAAATACTACAAAATATTTGCCCCTTTAAGGTCGCAATGAGTATACCTTGGACTTTTAAGTAATTCCAGTATTTAAATTCTCAAATGCGATAGAAAAGTGTAGTTTTCGGGGGAAAGCAAAAAAAGATGCACAGTTTATCAATGCCGTATAGAATGGTCTGAATTTCAGCAACGGCCTATACAATTTGAGGGCATTGATTAGCTGCGAGTTATTTGTACTTATTACTTATTTGCCTGCACCTTTTGGGAACTCCGGTATCAATTCTCACGATTATTATGACCACTTAACGCCACCGGCGCTAGAGATACGACCACACTTTCAAATCGTTCATGTAGAATATCCATTGGGGCGTTCCCTCTTTGACACTTAACTCCACCCTTCGGAAACAACATGTATCTAATTTTATATCGTAAAAATTTAGACCAAAGGAATTAGTTATCATAGTTTTGCTATTTTGCCGCTGAATACCAACGTCGCTTCAGATATACAAGGGCGGTCCCACATTTAGCCGACCTAACAAAGAAATCAAAACTTATTTGGGAAACATTTTCAACATAATATTCAACATTTCAACATAATCTCCTTTTAGTTCGATACACTTTTTCCAGCGATTTTCAATAGCTTCGATATCCTGGTTATAGCAAGAACAAAGAAAATAGCCATCAACCCCATCCTCCATCTATCCATTGCTGACATCTTTTTCCGCCGAGCCATTTTTACAAGTTTGGAAACAAAGAATAATGCGAGGGAGATATGTCTGGCAAATAAGGTGCGTGCTGAAGCAATTCAAACTTTAATTCAGTGATTTTGGCCCTCGCAATAGTGGGTGTGTTAACTGGAGCAATGTCTTGATTATGAGCAAACGCGGCACCCATCTTGCGCACAGCTTTCTCATCATCAAATTTTCCGTCAATATGCGATATACTCGTATAGCACTTTTTGAAATGCCTATGACTTCAGCTGACTCACGAACCTTCATTTGGACTTTTTTAACCATTTCTAGTGTGGACACCTCAGCTGGTCGACTCAAACTAGAATGCAGCTCGGTTTTAATATTGGGTGTTCTGAGGCCTTTCAAATGAAAGTAATATGTTACATATCGGTGACCAATTTTTTCCTGGTTTACAAATTTACAAAGAACGATTACTTTTGAGTGCTCAAAAAAAAAGTCAGGGTCAGTTTGATATTGACTTCCAAATTTCGAGTTCTTGTGTACAACAAGGAATCGACTGCCACGGATTCTCCTTTCTTCTTTAATCAATTGGTGGCTCAGCCAGCTACCAAATTGCCTTGTCTATGGTCACCAACTTTGAGATCTTGGTTGTGCTGGATCTTGTGAAGTTGCACGTCCAAGTCCCGATGCCAAATTGTATATAACAAAATGCGGTGATTTCGATTCTAAATAAAATACTCGTATAGCCCCGTCGTCACGAAATTCTGAAAAATATATGTCCTTTTCGGAGGGAACAGATGTAGACCCTCGAATTTAATTTAGCTCCTATTTCAAAATTCCAACTCTTCCGTAATTTTTCTGGAAAAAGTATACACTTCTAAATACCTTATAAAGTAACATCGGTCACGACTTCCTACAGTAAGACTCATCTGCTTTTTCTCTCTCAGTACGATACATCACAAATCCAGTGTCGTGTATAGTCACTGAGTAAGGTGACGAATTTTTTAATTCCACCGTCGATGTATTCATGTTTTTTTATTAGCTCACGTAAAGAAGTATAATTTCCAGCATTTGGTTACAACATTGCCACGACGACAATTGTAGATAGCAAAACATCAGCATGAACGATTTGGTGGGGTGAGAGTGGGAGGATTTTTTGACAATCCAACGGTAGACTTTAATAGCAGAACAACTTCCGTTATTGTCACGTATGGTGTTGTTTTTTCAAGCGAATGCGAATTGCATCACTTTGGCATTCGGCTGCAAACTGACAGAGAGAAGGTGCTTAAATTTTTTTTTTTTTGGGGGGGCACAGCAAACATTCGCACATACTAGTACATCTGTACGGGGAGTATGCACGTGAGTACTTTGTTTGTTCAGTGAGTGTTCCTCTCAAGGTGTAGTGTCGTGTTTTACAAATTCAAAACTCCCAATTTTCCGTTCCGTTAGGTCTTGCCGTGCGTGTGTGACAGTGTTCGTGTGCCCGCGATATGTTTAGTGGTGTTGCGTTAGCGTTGTGCGTTCATGTGTGCAGACAAATGCGTATTCATCGCTACTCACATGGAAAAATTATGTTGCACGTGATGTGTTTTGATAATTTAGTGTGGCACGTTAGCCACGCACGCCCAGCATCTATACACGTATGTACGTACATACATATAAATACACATAAGTACAAATACATTTATATCTTATACACAACATACGACGACAAGAGCGAAAGATACAAACTGATGCGGATACACTCAGATGCACACACACATACATACATATATAAGTAATGTACAATATCATGGAACATTTATTTTTGACAACCTGCACAAATTAGAGAATTTTATTTCATTTTTATTTGGTTTGCAGAGCATGTACCGTGCCACTGCGTCGGTATGGCTGCTAAAGCACCTGTACATGAACTGGTCCTTGAAATAGGAATGGTATGTTTCTAAAATCTTACAATGTAAAGGGTGGTCCAAAACTTTCACACGATGTTAATTTTAAATACGAGTATCTTGTAACATATTTTGAATCATTTTAACGAATGAATTAGATTGTATTACATTAAGTTGAGTGCTATTTAATTCGATTATTCGGTTATTTAAAACTCTCGTAAGCCAATTCGGATAAATGATTCTTGAGTTATGAAAAAATATGCGGTTTATCACCACCGTTTGGTTTTTTTTTTTGTTAAGTTTTGGGCTTTGGCGTTTTCTGACACATATAGTAAAATGTTATGGCCAACATTTTTGTAGAACATTTCATCCCCGCCCTCCCCATTTTAAGGCGTGTTTTTTACGATTTGTTAAAATAGGGCCAAAAATTACAGTTATGTGGGGGAGCTAGAGGGTTAATATGTTCCACAAAAATATTGGCCTTAATATTTTCTATAAATTTGCTGAACGTACCCTATACCAAATTCTATTTTTGTTACATAATAGTGAAATACTAACATTTTTGGCGTACAATGTGTTTTTTTGAGCTGTTTACGGTGCCTAGACACGTTCAGACTGTATTTATATGTTCACAAACGTTGTTCCGATTTACGTTATCTACAATTTTGCCAAGCATTGTTAGTGAAAAATTACGAGTCCCTGGAAGTTATGCTGAAAGAAAAATATTTTTTTCCTTTACTTTTTCAAAAAGATTTTTTTCGCAAAAAATGTTATGAATCTTTTTTCAGCATATTCTTAGTTACATTATTGCCAAGCATAGTTAAGCGGTATCACCAAGTCTGAATTAGTTGTTGAACAAAAGCTGCTGACACCTTTTTCGAAGGGCCCACTGATTTTCAGAAACTTTGGAGGCCCATAACAAAAATTGGTCACCAATTTCGCCAAACCGAGTCTACCCGTTGATAGTAGAATCGAACCTATACTGTCAAGTCCGTGTATTTTTCAGTGTTCATTTGTTGCATAGGGTAATTATCTTCATGTTAAATCGGTACATTCGATTCCGCGGAGGTTGAAGGACTATTCATACATTCGGTATTTATGAGTCATAGTATCGTTTTATTCCCAACTCCAAGTCAGCCGAAAATGCCACTATCACCAGAAAACTCCCCGAATGTCTTTTCTGAACCGATCAGTCCACACGGATATCTGTGTGTGATAGCTGACCACCAATGGCTAGCTTAGGTTGACACCTTCGGGAGGAACTTCACAACTAATATACCTGCAGAAGAGGAATGGGTTGACAGAATACGGAATACGAGGAAACAACAACCATCTCTACTAATACACTAATGTTTCGAAACTTGGTGATTATGTAGGCTTCGGAGTAGACTTTGAGGAACTAAGGCTTGTTATAGCCACCGACCAGCAGATACTTGTAGTATCTATTAAGCCGAAGTAATGACAATCAGGGAAGTCGCCAAGTGGCTTTATCGCAACATAGTGACCAATTCGGACAGTCAGACTGTCATCAATTCTCTGCAGGTCACATCCATAAATTCACAAAAAGCCCTAGACCGTCGCAGATCTCTGCCCCTGCCGACTTCCTTAATGGTTTATTTAAAAATGCACACTGAATATATTTCGAAAACCATAGTTATCCTGAAAATTCAGTTATCACCACTGTCTGATTACGGATTTTCTTACTTTTGAAACATATCACTGTAATCGCTGACAAATTCGGCAATCCATATACCATCACCTGCGGCTGTACCATCCATATTTAGGTAATTTCCTTAAAATCCACAGCATGCTTTTTATTTTAAACAATGCTCGTAATTGCGTTGCCTGATATAATTTATCGCACAATATCGTATGTATGGACAAAAAAAGAAAGCCAACATCCTTTTTGAATTTCTGACTAAGAATGAATATCGAAGAGAAAACGACAACATAAACCGATCGGTTCTTCGAAATAACAGGAACAAAAAAGCCCTAAGTGGTATTTATTGTCTGTCGTTGGATTGTCCATTTCTGGATTTGATGGGAGTTTCCGTCAGTTCTTAATACTCGAGCTGATTTTTTTCGTAGAATTGTCAATCGCATTGTTGAAGTAACTGCTAACGTTCCCCAAGGTATAGCGTGAACATTGTAATGAGAGTTGCCATTTGTGAGCTGTGGCAAGTGTACTGTGAATATACGCGTGCACGCGACGCACGCAAAGGACACAACGCACGCAATGGCTTTGGATAATGTGCAAAGAGTGCTTACAGTATTAAATTGCTAGTTCATTCTACTTCAAAAGAAATTGATTTTATGTGCACAACTACTGAACAAAAGTATAAAAGAGTGACTACGGGTCCTATATTTAATTTAAGGATATCAATTTTGTGTAATTTGAAGCAATAGTATATAAAAGGTGATCTCTGACTACTTTTCCTTAGGAAAAGCTGGTCTCTGACAACTTTTCCTTAGAAAAAGGTGGTCTCTGACAACTCTTCCTTAGGAAAAGGTGGTCTCTGACAACTTTTCCTTAGGAAAAGGTGGTCTCTGATAACTTTTCCTTTGGAAAAGGTGGTCTCTGACAAATTTTCCTTAGAAAAAGTTGGTCTCTGACAACTTTTCCTTAGGAAAGGGTGGTCTCTGAGAGCTTTTCCTTAGGAAAATGTGGTCTCTGACAACTTTTCCTTAGGAAAAGGTGGCCTCTGACAACTTGTCCTTAGTAAAAGGTGGTCTTTTCAATAGGGAAAGACGGTCTCTGACATCTTTTCCTTAGGAAAAGGTGGTCTCTGACAACTACTCTTTAGGAAAAGGTGGTCTCTGACAACTTTTCCTTAGAAAAAGGTGGTCTCTTAAAATTTTTCCTTAGAAAAAGGTGGTCTCTGACAACTTTCCCTAGAAAACGGTGGTCTCTGACAACATTTCAGTAGGAAAAGATGGCCTCTGACATCTTTTCCTTTGGAAAAGATAGTTTCTGACAACTTTTCCTAAGGACAATGTGTTCTATGACAACTTATCCTTAGAATAATGTGGTCTCTGATAACTTTTCCTTAGGTAAAGGTGGTCTCTGACAAATTTTCAATAGGAAAAGGTGGTTTCTGACATCTTTTCGTTAGGAAAGGATAGTTTTTGACAACTTGCCTGACACATTTTCCTAAGGAAAATGTGTTCTATGACAACTTATCCTTAGAAGAAGGTGGTATCTGATAACTTTTCCTTAGGAAAAGGTGATCTCTGACAACATTTAATTAGGGAAAGGTGCTCTCTGACAACTATTCAGTAGGAAATGTGGACTCTGACAAATTTTCCTTAGGAAAAGGTGGTCTCTGACAACTGTTCCTTAAGAAATGGTGGTCTCTGACAACTTTCCCTTAGGAAAAAGTGGCCTCTGACAACTTTTCCTTAGTAAAAGGTGGTCTTTTCAATAGGGAAAGATGGTCTCTGACATCTTTTCCTTAGGAAAATGTGGTCTCTGACAACTACTCCTTAGGAAAAGGTGGTCTCTGACAACTTTTCCTTAGAAAAAGGTGGTCTCTGACAACTTTTCCCTAGAAAACGGTGGTCTCTGACAACATTTCAGTAGGAAAATATGGCCTCTGACATCTTTTCCTTAGGAAAAGATAGTTTCGGACAACTTTTCCTAAGGACAATGTGTTCTATGACAACTTATCCTTAGAATAATGTGGTCTCTGATAACTTTTCCTTAGGAAAAGGTCGTCTCTGACATCTCTTCCTTAGGAAGAGGTGATCTCCGACAACTTTTCCTTGGGAAAAGTGATCTCTGACAACATTTCCTTAGGAAAGGGTGGTCTCTGACAACATTTTCTTCGGAAAAGGTGGTCTATGACAACTCTTTCTTAGGAAAAGGTGGTCTCTGACAACTTTTCATTAGGAAAAGGTTGTCTCTGACACCGGTGGTCCAGACCACCTTTCCGGAGAAAAATTGGTCTTGTACCACTTTCTCTTATGTAATCGGGTCTTGGAGAACTTCTCCTTACGAAAAGATTTTATCTGATAATATTTCCTTCGGAAAAGGTGGTATCTGACTAACAATTCCTTATGAAAGGTTTGACTCTGACAATTTTCTTCCTAGAAAAAATTTTCATTTCATTTTCCTAAGTAAAATGTGGGTAGGGAAAACGTTTCTTTAAAATAATATGGTCTTGGAGAATTTTTCCGTTGGAAAAAAACCTCTTGTTCGGAGAAAACTAGTCTCTAGCAATTTATTTTTGAAAAATATGTATCCGACTGATTTTCCTTAGAAAAATATTTTTTATGAAATTCTTGTCTCTGAAAATAGTGAAAATTTCCTAAATAATATTGGTTTCCAACAAACTTTTTCTTGTAAAAAGGATGTCTCTGGCAACAAAAAATATGGTCATTTAATTAATTTGGGACAAAATATCTGTACGTACAACATTTTTAGTCGAATTTGTATTTTGGCATACAGACGATTGCAGTCCATATGACCTAAAATGTCCTCAACGGATTTCCCCACTTAAGTTACATTGAATTCTACCACGGTGTCTGCCATCGATAAGCCTGACAAGGCAGCAAGTCCGCATATACATATGAGAGTATTCATGGCCTGATGTGGATGATACCCACGTACCCGACTCAGAAATGTATGCAGTCGCTTAACACGTTTAAACACTTCACACATTAAACGACAGAATCGACTTTTATACTTACTTATGGCGGGTGATAACAAAGTGATTTAGTTAAGATTGAGGAAAAGCTCTTCACAATCATACATGTCATTGTATTCCCTCCCCCCACGCCAACACACACATACACACACTCACGTGTATGTGCACAGTTTTACTCAACGACAAGATCTGATTAAGGAATTTATGATTCGCTTATGTAAAACGGATGAGAAGGAAGTGTTCCATGATTTAAGTACTGAGTTAGATTTCATCTACATTCTTCATGTGATTCGAGGTTGCGTATACGTTTTATGGCTATCTCGTGCAATGTTACGTATACGCCTCCTGTTTGTACATCTCCTTTGTTGGATATTTTACCACTAATACTTGCATTTATGTATGTTAAAACTCAATATTAAACCGTTTGACCGAATTTCCAGTTGCATCTCTGGGATATGTGTGTGCTTTTGGAGCTCTTTTACAGTGGAATATTGGTCTAATAAACTTGCAAAGTTTCAAATAATTTCATTAGTATTTAATTTTATTAATTTGATTAGTATTTAATTTAACAAGCGATGGTAAAAATAACGGAGGATTTTTAATTATTTAGTAAAACATTTCAGCACAATTTTAGATTCTTGTATTTGATTTTTTTACATAAGGTTATTAAAACATACATTTTCAAATCGCTTCAACAGCTTTTGAAATATTTAAGTTATGGGGAAAAACATTTTTTTCCAGCAACATTTTAATTATTATAATTATAAAGCAGGATAATCTTCAAAGACATGTTCCCCATCTAATGCCATATACAAAATACAAATACTTGACAGTAATGCTCTGCTGTGATTTCATTAATTCTATGCCAATCTTTAGGAAAATTTAGCTGCAATTTGTCTCTAGAATTAAAAAGTTCTTCTTAACGAACAATAGGTATAATCCACTTCCGATATTTCAACCAAAAATAATCACGTCTAGTTCTATTAGCACTAGCTGGACAAAATGTGATTCGCTGCCCCTAATTTAATTTTAGCGAAATAGAAACATTTTGTATAGGAAACTCGCTATCCAAAAATATAATTTTAGAGAAATAAGCAGACCGTCATTATTTTTGTCTCAATCGGAGTTATATATGCTTTTGCATTCAATATGCACGATTTAGACATAAAATAATGACAGTTTTCTTATTTCTCTAAAATTATATTGTTGGATAGCGTGGGCCAACAATGTTCTGGATTTCTTTCCTTTCCGCCATTATTGCATTAATTGACTGTACGTGAAGATGAGGACATATTTAAGCTTTATAGTATTACCGAGCCAGTTCACACAGTCAGTGATTGCTCGAACTTCCGCTTGAAAAACAGTGTTATGTTTAAGTATATTCAGCCAATTTTGTTGACTAATCTCGTAGACTGCGCCACTCACCAAAATTTAGAGTAGAAGATTTCTTTTGATATTATTTTTTTCAAATGCATATGGAATGAATACAACTGTTTGTATAACTGTGAAATGTAGTATATCGGTATATTTTGCTGCTATAAAATTCTGTCAACCATTTAAACGATTTCCTATAAAAAGTTATAATAAATCATGGTTACGCCTTTTTTAGGCTCGATATGAGCGGGATAAAATTTTAATAAACCCATCCCTAGTGGGTTTTGAGCAGTGGGCTCTTCTTATAAAATATAGTCAAATATAAAATTGCAAATATTCAGAATCTGGACACATTTTGGAATATGGATATATATTTTTGCCGAATTATAAGCGTTTATGTGCACCGCTTATTCGGCATGCTTGGGTAAATAACCGAATACCATCCGAATGGAAGGAAGGTACGATTGTTACTATACCTAAGAAAGGCAACCTAACTCTCTGCAAAAACTGGTGGGGAATAACTCTGTTAAACAGTGTTGGTGATGGCATCCCTTATTCTGCAGAGAATACAACCAGTGGTGGAACAATCACTGCGGAAGGAACAAGCTGGTTTTAGACCTGGTCGATCGTGTTCTGATCATATCAATACACTGCGAATAATTATAGAACAATCGGTAGAGTACAAATCCCAGTTATATTTGCTCTTCCTTGAATCGCAATTCACTGTGGTCAGCATTAACTGGTAAAGGCATACCTGCAAAGATTGTTACTCTTATAAACGAATTATATGAGGACGAGCGGTGGACTGTAAGTGGACCGTTCACCACATCCATGGGAGTGAGACAGGGATGTATGTTATCCCCAACATTATTCATTTTGCTTCTAGACGACGTGACGGATGAAACAAACAGAGACGCACCTAATTGCATCATCGTATGCAATTATGAACGAATATCTAACTGACATTGATTATGCCGATGATATCTGTCTGAAGGCCTATTGTTTTGTTGACATCCAAACCAAACTGGTAAAATAAGCAGAAAATTCAAGAAAAGTGGGGCTAAAGATAAATTACCGCAAAACAAAAGTCGTGCGCATACGTACGGAAAATGTAACCCCTAAAAATAGACGGTACTGTTATAGAAGATTTTGAATCATTCAGTTACCTCGGGTGCAAACTATGGGCGGATCATCAGAGGATATCAATGACAGTATTAATGAAGCACGAGTAGCATTTTGCAAGCTACATAATATTTGGTGTGCAAATAACATATCCCAGAAAACGAAATTGAGAATCTTCAATAGCAGTGTCACTTCAGTATTGCTCTATGGTTGTACAACGTGGAGTTTGACAAAGAACACCCAACATAAAGTACAAACTTTTGTCATCGATGTCTTAGACAGATTGTTAGAGTCTATTGGCCGAATTGGATCTCGAATGAGAATCTCTGGCAAAACACAGACAACAAGCCTGTCTCCTTAGAAATCCGCAAGAGAAAATGGACAGGGATAGGACACATTCTCAGACGTCCAACAGATGAAATTGCGAGAATGGCGCTTGACTTGGATTCGATGTGTCAGAACGGAATGCGAAGGAGCTCAAAAAACATGGATCCAAATCAAATCCCTAGCCACAGATAAAAATATATTGAGTGAATTCCTAAACTAATAAACAATATTATTATTACTGTATATGGATAAATAAAGGACATATATAAATAGGGAACTCCATCGATGTGTTACGGTTTTGGTTGGCAGCATCTCTTCAGAATAGGGGGGAATAAAACCGAATTTTGATGAAATTCTCGTATTTCTACTAAAAGTGCTATAATTTCTACATTTATCCATAGATTTTCTTCAAATTTCTTTTATGCCACCAAAAAAGGAATTTAAAAAAATTAAACTTTTTCCAATTGTTTTAACGACAGTTAAAAAACTTCCACGTGTAAGTGCCATTACTAACATTTGTAGTCCTCATAATTTCCTTTCATTTAGTTTAACATATCCCGGCATTTTCGAGCATATACTTCAATAAATATGGTCCAAATATTAAAGGCACCTTCCAAGAAAATTGGAATTTAAAAGAAAATCTTTTAAAAAAAAAAATATACCATAATTATACCCTCACTTTAGTGTGACGAGGGTATATATCAATTGCTACGGAAAAAAGTGTAACACATCGAAGGAGTGACCTAAGAACCCAAGTATGTTCGGCGGAAATCCGTTTTGGGTCATTTTTAGTCGAATGAGCAATGTCCGTCCGTCCGTCTGTCTGTCTGTCTGTCTGCTGGCTGGTGCGCACGATAACTCTCGAAAGGAGTAACCGATTGACTTCAAATTTCGTATGTGGTAATATTTTTTTCTATCTCCGGCTAAGTCCGAAGATGGGTCATATTGGTCCACTCCTTCTGGTACCTCCACCACAAAGGGTTAAAATGTTGTGAAATATTGATTCTTCAATAACTGCTATTATACGTATTCGAATCTTCTGAAATTCCACACATAGTATTAGTTTGTTAGTCGCTATCAACTCGAGGAAAATGGGCGAAATTGCCACGCCCCTTTTGGTACCTCCCACACAAATGCACCATTTTGCACTAAAAGTTAAAAGCTTATAACATTAATAACAGTGTTTAGAAATACTTGAAATTTTGTACAGTGTAATGCTTTTAAAGTCCCTACAGTCCAGTGAAAAATGGGCGTTATTGGCGCGGCCCTTTTGGTACCTCCCACACAAATGCACCATTTTGCACCAAACGTTAACAGCTTATAACATTAATACCAGTGTATAAAAATACTTGAAATTTTGTACAGCGTAATGTTTTTATAGTGCCTACAGTCCATTGAAAAATGGGCGTTATTGTCACGCCCCTTTTGGTACCTCTCCCACAAATGTACCATTTTGCACCAAAAGTTAAGAGTTTATAAAATTAATATCAGTGTATACAATTACTTGAAATTTTGTAAAGTGTAATGCTTTTATAATGCCTATAGTCCAGTGAAAAATGAGCGTTATCACCACGCCCCTTTTTGTACCTCCCACACAAAATGGCCAATTTAATATCTCAACGTTAATATACCAGTCCATATAAACGGTTACAATTCGGCACAGTGCAATTTATTTAAAGTATTTACTGTTCAGCGAAATATAGGTGTATTTCTTAAACCCCTTCTGGTATCTACCGTTGACAGAATAATTTGTGTAATATTCAATATTACATTACTCACATAGTGAGGGTATACCTTAGTCGGTTTACCCGACTGAAACTTTCTTACTTGTTTTTTTTATATTTTTTCGTTTGGAGGACTCCACATTGCACCAAAAAAAGTTATGCGCAGCCCATCGACAAACATTTTGTTGCATTGTGTTATTTGTGAATATGATTACTATGTTGTGCGCCCAGTAGATAAGTTCGTAGCGTGCTCTTCTATGAGTTTGGGGGTCGTGGCTTCGACTCCCAGCAGAAGCTCTGGTCTGTCGCTACAAAAATATCACAAGCAACATGGTCTTTGTCATCCGGCTTTTTCCTGAACCGTAAAATTTGAATATAAATTTAATCTGTATTGTAATTCACATCAATCTTTATTGTATATCCTTTGTACGTTTGTTTTTAACGCATGATCTCCGAAACTATAATTTCCAGAGCGATTTGGCTGAAATTTAAAATGTATCTGTGGTCTGTTTTGATAATAGTTTGTATGTGTGATTGTAGCAAGTAGATGGCGCTGTAGTGGACTTATGTCCAAAATAAATTTGTTGGTAATTTTTTCCTGAAACTCTGAATATATGCATTTTTGAATGAAATATTAATGAATAACAAACCAATACATCCCGACAACAACGGACAGGACAACGTCTGCTGGGGTCAGCTAGTAAATAAATAAAATAATTGATTGCTATAAATCAAATCGATTAGATGGAATGGCGAGGCAAAATAACCAAAGTGCAATTAATTTTTCAAAAACATTATTTTTTGCATATTTGAATGAAATCAATGGGCAAATAAAAAAAGTTGTAGAATCTCTCTAATGGGTTTACCCATTTAAAAAAATTGTTTTCTTATGGTCAACATAATTGAGCAAAATTTAAAAAATTAAAAAAAAGGTTTAAAAACAACTTTTTAAAATAATCTGGCCAAAACCTGTTTAAAACATTTTCTTGAAATAATCTGTTTGTCCAAAACCTTTCGTAAACCTAAACATAAACTTAAGTGTTATATATACTCCCCTGGAAGATCGCTACGTCACAGGTAGGTAGCCACGGCATCTCGGTTGGGAAAGCCTGCTGTGGACGTTTGAACAAATCTTGTTTTCAAAATTCGCTATTGTTCGCACTTTTATTAATTACTTTATGAAAAGTAATTTAAAGTAAGGACCATTAAAGATACAAAATGCTGTATCTTTTTGTTCAGTTTTGGTCTTTGGAGAGCTTTACAATATATAAACATTTCAAAATAGCTTGACCATGGGGTCACGCGAAAATTTATTTTATCCTAACAAACATGTTACAAAATATATGTTACCTTTTGTAATTAAGAACATTTTCATGTGCTATCTTGTGAAAAACTATTAAAATTAAAGAAAAAACGAAAAATAAAAAACATACACACTCATTATTAACTTTTAAAATTGAAATTTTATCAGCTTAGGTTGTTAAATATTCGTAGGCCGAAACCATTTCTATTGATTCTAGAAATTTCTGCAATAGGAAGATGTCACTGGATTTTCACCTTATACTTCTCATTCCATAGCACAGAGAATCATCCACAATATTAAACAGGTCATTAAATTCTATTTCTTCGTCATTAATTTTATTTTTCACGTTTATAAATCCTCGTGGTTTCTTCTTCTAAGAACAGACAATAACAAATCCAATGAACAACACAAAGCCGAACAAATAATCATTAACCTTACGGCGACAATACATAGCGCAACGCCGGTCAAAAAATCACCCCCGTTTCGTTGATAATTAATGAACGAATCGGTGGCGATTTTTCATGCACGTCACGTTTATAAATTGGTACCAAACGGTGTTTATTTTGCAACGTCTTTTTTCCCTCAGTGTACGTTTGCGACCGGTACTTAAGCCAATTACAAAAAGCCAATAGAAATAATTAATAGTTTATATACTCGATAGAAAGCTACACTAATCCTCTTTTACAATAAATTAATTGCTTTGGCATATTCCGTTCCATCACGCAGGTTTTTGCATTTTACTAGATTCAGCCAAAGTTGACTTCTATTTCGCATACGTTCGTGACCATATGTTTATTGCTATCATTATGAAAACGATACTCGATGAAACCCATCTTTTGCAGTAAACATAGAGCTACCAATATGCTATTGAATGACCAAAAAAAAATTCCGGGAATATTTTTGTTTTCTATATTTTTTTTGCATCACAAGCGTACGTTCGTGACCGGCGGAAATGCCATATATATCTGCATAATTTTGTGAAGTTAAGGGAATGTCGGTTTTTTTTGTGTCCTTCATATTACATTTTGCACTTATGTTTATGAATTAATTTCTCTGAAGGTGGGATCATATTTAGTCGGGTTATCCAGATGAGATTTTCTTATAATATCTACACAGGAAAAACTAAGTTTTTAATTCAACTACAATTTTTAAAAAATCAAATACAAACATTAGCAAAATTCTTGTGATAAAGAAATTTGAAGTTTCTTTAACGAAAATTGTTGTTCGTTCATTGAAAATATTTTCTATTTTACTCAACAAACATATTTTCATTTCAACGACTATATTTGTAATTTGTTTACTAAAAATATTTTTGGTTTAGCTCAACAAATATATTTTCAAATCATTTATTGAAAATATATTACCTTTAAATTCAACAAATATATTGTCATATTAACTACCAAATTTGTTATTTACCCTGCAAATTAATGGGTTTTATACATTTAATAATATCATTATTGAATAAAAATATATTTTAATTCGCATCGTAATATCGAGATTTATTTGTATTTAAGGATATTTTTAATTGCGACAACACGGGGCAAAATCGCCTTTTTGATATGTTTAAATCGAAAGAAAATATATTTGGAACACAAATTTTTAAATATTACATATCTCTTAGCAAATAAATTTTATTTGAAAATCAATAAAATATATTTGAAACGCATATATTAATACATTACAACAAATTATATTTGCAAACTATATTTCTCAAATAAAATATATGTTTAAATACAAATAAAATTATTATTTAGGAATTTTTACAAATATATTTTATTTAAAAAAGATTTCCAAAACTTTTGCTGATTTTTCGAATTTCAGTTTCAATTTTTCCTTAGTTTCGAATTGTACCTCACAGTTATGATACCATACGCAGCATTAACTTCTGTTTTAAATTAATCATTTCAAATTTCTGAGTATTCCAAGCTATGATTAAATGTCAATCCTCTAAGTACTTTATATTGATCCAAGATTATACGATTTCAATTATTATTATTTTTACGAACATTAAAAATTTCTGGAAATTTAACTTGAATTACTGAAAAATTTAACACAATTTATGTATTTTAAGAATACTTTTTTTTTTTTTTTTTTCTTTTCAATTCTTTATTTGCGATCTATATAAAGTACAATATTAAGCAAATGTTATATTATCTTATATATGTAACGGAGTTGTTATATCACTATCGCGAATAACAATGCATGATTTTTTACATTTTTGATGTAAATTATTTCAGAAAAGGAAGGTCAAGAACATGATGACGTTTAAGACGTCGTAATTCATTAGTGTCGTCTAAAAGAGTTATGGCTAGAATATTTGGATGATAGCTTAGTCTATTTAGGTAGTTAGAGCTATAACGAGAAATCTCACTTCTAAGATTAGGGACACCAAGATCATTGTGTATATTTTTGTTATTCATATACCAAGGAGCGTTACATATTATTCTGAGCGTTTTGGATTGATATCTTTGAAGAATCTCCACGTTAGAATTACTTGCGGTTCCCCATAATTCAATTCCATAAGTCCACACTGGTTTCAATATAGTTTTATAAAGAAGAACTTTATTCTCTAAAGCGAGATCAGATTTAGAACCTAAGAGCCAAAACATTCTTTTAGTTTTCAAGTTTAAATGATTCCTTTTTGCTGTTATATGTTCTTTCCAAGTCAATCGCCTATCAATGTGCAAACCCAAGTATTTAACAGAATTTTTTGGAGGAATAGTGACACCATTTAACGACACAGCAGAGCAATCACCTTTTCTTAAAGTGTACGTTACATGAGTTGACTTATCAGGATTAACCTTTATATTCCATCTTTTTAGCCAAATTTGGATCAGATCAAGTTGTTTTTGTACAATATTTGAAGCTTCTATAAGGGATTCACTTGACGCTAGGATTGCTGTGTCATCGGCATATGTAGCTATTGTAACTTCATTGGTTGTTGGCATGTCAGATGTGTAGATGGTATACAAAACAGGTCCAAGCACACTACCTTGGGGAACACCAGATTTTATGACGCCATTTTCGGAGTTAACATCATTTATATTTACATAAAATTTTCTATTATTAAGGTAAGATTTTATTAGCAAATAAAATGGAGCTGGTAATAAACGCTTAAGTTTGAAAAGCAACCCTTCATGCCATACTCTATCAAATGCTTGTTTGACATCTAAGAACACCGCTGAGCAGTACATTAAGAATACTTAAATGCAATTAAATATTTGTTTCACAAATAGCAGTCACATTGGGATGTAAACAAATATTTGTTTAGAACAACATCTTCCCAAATACACAATTTTTCTGTGAACCAAATATTACATGTTTAGAGTGTCCCCAAAAAAAAAATATGTTTCAAGCCGAATATGTTTGGGACAATATACTACAGAAGCGATTTTTTTCAGCGTGAATAAACATAAAAGAAGTGTATTTTCGACTTGATTAAATACTAAATCTTGGTCTCATTAACGTGCTATGCAGGTGAATTTACTTTTGCTTTAATACTTCTTCCAATTCATTTGCCGGGGGGGCTATATCTATATACGGGGGCTATATCTAAATCTGGACCGCTTTTCGTTTTTGACTTAATAAACTGTTATCTACTAAATCTTTTAAAAATCGATTACGAAATGCGGATTTGATAGCGCTTATATGCAAATCGGGATGTAGGTACTAAATCTGATCCGATTTTCATAAAATTTGGCACAAATTGTTCTCAGCTCATGAAATTATTATCTGCTATATTCTATAAAGAGTGATTTATAATGAGGATTTTTTTAGAGCTAAGTTGCAAAATCTAGATGTAGCTTTATATGGGGGCTATATCTAAATCTGAACCAATGTTTTTCAAACTTGGCAGTGTTCTATGTAGATATAATGAGAAATGCGGATTCTATAGCACTGACCCAAATCGGGATATAGGTAAAAGGGTTTCCAACAAAAGGTGTTATTTTGGTATTCAAAGAAAAATTCTATTTTTTGAGATAAATGATCGGATGTTGATTTCATAATAAAGAGGAAGGTATGAGGTAAAGAGGAGGAATGTCGTTAATAATGAAAACCAACATCAGCCAAATGGCCACCACGACCACGCTTACAGGACCATATCATTTTCATGAAATTTTCCATAACCAAATCGCAAAGTGTCCTCGATAGCCTCACGAATTCTATCTTTGAGGTCTGAATCGACGCTGGGCTGTTGGCGTAGACCTTATCTTTCACGTGGCCCCAAAGGAAGAAGTCGCAAGGTGTTAAATCACAAGATCTCGGTGGTCAATTGTGATCAACTCTTCGAGAAACTTTTCCCCCAACAGAGCAATGGTTTCGTTGCTTGTGTGGCACGTAGCGCCGTCTTGTTGAAAGTAAACGTTGTCCAGATCAATACCATCCAACTCCGACCATAAAAAATCATTACTCATCTCTCGAAAGCGCAATCCATTCAAACATTTCCACCGAGGTGGAAATGGGCCTCATCAGTCAAGATGATTTTTCGATAATTTCAATGCGTTACTGAATCGTGTATCGTTCCATTTTTAGTAATGGCGTAGTTTCTACTTGTCAAATGTCAAAGAATAAAAGCTTCAAAAGTGACAGCTACCGAAATACCGTGTGATTCAAAAAACAGCTCTTTTTGGAAAACCCTGTATATATGGGAAATATATTAATCTGGCCAATTCCTATCTTTTTGATGTGAAAAAGTTCTTTGTGCCAAATTTCCACATGATGAAATTTCGACATGTAAATACTTTTCGAACAACTTAAGATGGATCAGCTAGTCCTGGGATGGTTGATATACACCTTCGACTACATATACTGTATATCAACCGTCCCAACTCCTTGGAAGCCCAAATTAACAATATTGAGGCTGAAATTGGCAGAATACCAGTCGACATGGTTGTGAGAGTTTATGAAAACTTCAGAAAACGTATGCAGCAGTGTGTGCATAGCGTAGGTCGACATTTGCCAGAAAATAAATATTCATAACTTTTTTATTTCATTCCCAAATAAGCAAATTATCGCGCTCCACCATGTATAAACTAAAAACGAGTTTATTTGCGCCGGAAATGGCACGACAATTAATTTTTATTTTACAAATGTTTATGGCATTTTTTATGTACATATATATTTTTTTTGTATAATTTGGATAACAAACTCAAAATATGAAAAATATTACAAGAAATAAGAAAGGCTTTGACAACTTTATCATTTGTTTAGTTTTGGAATAATTTTGAAAATTATTTTCCAAATTTCATTAACAATATTTGATAAACTTCAAAAATGTTAACATACAGATACATTTGTTGAAATTTTTAAACTGTCTGTTTTTTCTGTGTAACGCAATAATATCGGAAAAATTTTGATTTGAACATAAAAGAAATATTCACTCTGTGTTATTCAAATATCATTTATATGTACGTGTATTTATGGTATCTAATATTTTAGAAAATATTCCCCCGAGCGCATTTATGGCCCACTGTTAGATGGTCACCACCGCATATTTGAGTTGTTCATGTTACCAGAATTCGTCCATCATGAACAGAAAACAGAGTGGAGAACAAGTTGCACTTTAAAATAGAGGACAAAGTGCCCACACACTCAAACCGGGTATGCGCTCACTCATACACATTCATATAGTAGGTTCTCTATTGTAAACTGTTTAAAAACGTCCATTCATTAATAACTCTGTCGAACAAAAGCAATATATACACCTCTCTACATATGGATATGGTGTGTTTCTGTGTATGGTAGTGTGCGTGTGTGTGTGAAACAGAGAAATTGGTCATTGTTGTTTTGGCTTACGGGCCAATATCAATGTTCACACACACACACACTCAGTTACACTCACCAGCTTTCACTTGCTAATATTCATGTGAATGCTCGCTCAGCTTGTGGGCAAGAGAATGAGAACGCACATGTGTGTGTGTGGGTGTGTGAGTAATCACGGGCAACGGAAACAATGTTTGTAAAGCATTGCCATACATCCGCCTTTCCTATGTTCAATGCACGTTCTAGTTGCAGCAAGCACTGCTAACAAGAACAATAGCTACACTGCCAACAATGAAGAAATGAATACAACTCTCATAACAAAAGCTTTTCTTTTGCAAACATCGCCGTTCCATAGCAAAAAAAACGAAAAAAACCTCAGGCATCGAGTGGCTTGGCTTTTCTCTGTCTCTCCACGCCAGAATGAGCGAACGAGCATATATTAAAAAACTTTTGTAATATATTGTCAACGTATTACACATGTAGCCGTGGCCGTTTATTCCTCTCTATCTCCCATTACAACTGCCCCTCACCCCCTCACCCCCTCACCCCTGAACATAATGTACGTATGTATGTAGCTATCCTTACTCGAACCCATATATCAACCTTTGCCGCAACAGAAGATTCCATTGGTTGGCGAGATCATTCTGAGAACAGTGCCCAAGGAGGAGGACTCCTACAGCTTTGTTGGTTGCTTACAGTTGCGTTCAACGAATACGTTTAAGCAAACATTTTACGAGTGCCTCAGTTTAGTGGGATGACTTCCGATACTCCCACGCAAATCTGTTGTACTGGAAACTATACGTTTTAAGTAAACAAGCAGAACTAATTCTCAGATTTAACAATGTCCCTAAAATTACTTAACCTACAAACAATGTGTTTCAAGCGTAAGAGGGTTGTTATTTGTAGAACCAAACATGTCAATAACTAGCTTCGGATTGAAAAGGAAAAGTAAATCTAGCAATTTCATTATAATTTAACAATTCAATCATTATAGGTATTGGCATCATCATGATATCCATTCAAACGCCACACGGTGTTCTAGGTTTGTACTTGGCTTGAAAATAGCAGCAAGTCATTGTTAATGAGCTACGCCGTTTGGATGCGAATAACATATTCGTTTTTCGCAATGTTACATATTACAATAATACTGGTAGCATTAACAAAGGTCATGGAAGTGGATGTTCCACAACAGCAACAGCGCCAGAAATGGGTCAAAATTTGTGAGGGCGGGGCAAAATTAGCCGAACTGACATATATATGGCGGTAGTAGTTTGAACAAGTAAAAGCGTTAACTTCGGTCATGCCGAATCTTATATACCCTCCACCATGGATAGCATGTGGCCTCACAAAATAACTCAAACCTAAAGAAAATAACACCGAAAACACAAAAAAATACTAGATGAGAACAGTAGGAATCACAACAAGTTGGATGCTATATCAAAACATTGACCGATATGGCCCATTTGCAATCCCAAACAACCTGCAACTATAAGAAGTATTTGTACCAAATTTGATCAACCTAGCTCTATTATTTCGGACTGTAGCGTGATTACCACAGACAGACGGACGGACGGACGGACAGACGGACATGGCAAAATCGTCTTAGAATTTTACGACGATTAGGAATATATATACTTTATGGGGTCTAAGATCAATATTTAGAAGTGTTACAAACGGAGTGACAAAATGAATATACCCCCATCCTATGGTGGAGGGTATAAAAAAATATGTTCGTGAAAAGTGGCAACCTTCTTAAACATATGTTTTAAGTTTCAAGGCGCCACGTTGTATAGTTTTTTGAGCACTCAAATGTAAACTCTTTAATACCATACTTTCATTTGAAAGGTCTCGGTCCAATCAATATTAAAACCGAGCTTGATTTTACTTTGGGGGAGTCTGCTCCTTCGTTTACTATAATATAATATATTGGGTAGCAGAGTTTAAACGGAGTTGTACGAGCTGCCGAGACGAACATCGTAGTCAACGACCAATACATGTGTCCACGCCAGAAATTGTTAAAAAATCCACCAAATGGCATTGGATAACCGTCTGTTGAAGTTCCGTGAGCTAGCTGAAGTAATAGGCATTTCAAAAAGACCTATACATCGCATATTGACGGAAAATTTGATGATCAGAAAGCTGTGCGCATGATGGGTGCCGCGTTTTCTCGCTATCAAGACAATGCAGCTGTTCACCCAACCACTATTGCGAAGGCCAAAATCAATGAATTAAAGTTCGAATTGCTTAAGCACGAATCTTATTCGGCAGATTTAACTCCCTTGCATAAGCTAGACAGTTCTTACTACATTTTCATACCAGGTTATCGAAGCTATTGAAAATTGCTGAAAAAACAAGTAAGAAAAGTTCAGTCGGGTAAATCGATTAAGGTATACCCTCACTTTGTGAGTACTGTAATATGAAATATTACACGAATTAATCTGTCAATTTGTATGGGAGGTACCAGAATTTTTTTCGGTAAACAGTAGATACTTCAAATAATATTGCATTGTTCCGAATTGTAAGCGTTTATGTGTACTGGTATATTAAAGTTATGATCTATTCAATGTTGGTATGATTTGGCCATTTTGTGTGGGAGGTACCAAAAGGAGCGTGTTGATAATGCCATAAGTAAAGTGTTTGTAGCATGCAACTCAGTATTGACTTGGAACTGCAATAACAATTCGAGCTTGTATATAGTATAGTTAGAATGAATCGACAGCTGCAGCACGCAATTCGTCCAGCCTTATTGCTCGTCGGTGGGAGGGGTTTTTTCTGTCATTCATCGAAAACAAAGTTGCTACATTTATTTGAGATAGTTTGCGTGCTTGAATGTAAGAAAGATAGCAGGAGAATAGGATGCTTAGTCGAAGAAATCTAATTGCGCTGAAGGTGTACCAGCACAGTGCCCGCCCAACCTGTCTACCAAATGATATCCGAATGAATCCATATGCAGTTATGGTAGACCCACTAATTTATCCCTTAATTCATTTTCCCGCCGACCGAAAGAACTCAGGCAAGAATTTCTAAATTAGTGCATACTGTGAGTTTCACAAGACGTATTTATTAGACAATTCATTTTTTTAGAATCTAATTTTCAATTCAAGTAATATAAATTATATTTGGGAGTATTGGTATAACATAATGAAAGAAAAAAAATTTCATATTAATTTTGGTACTTAAAAATACTAAATTATTACACTATAAAAAAAAACTAGAATCTAGCAGGGAACATAAAAACAAAACATTAACATTTTTCTTTAAGTGGAAACACTATTTCGGCGGTTACACTGCTGTGGTCTTTGTATCACCAAACAAAAAGAACATACGTACGTACATATATCTTAGCAACCGAAATATATAAACAAAATCAAAGTTTCAAAATCACTGGCACACCATACTCGCGAAAGAACATGGAGGACGGAAACCACAAAGATCAATAACCTCTATGGCATAAGAGGCTGCAACATGCACGTATGTATGTATGGTGATTTGATGGGTCGGGAACAGTTTGAAAAGCACAGGAAAATTAAGAACGGTACACAGTAATGAGAGTAGAAAACATTACTGCTTCATTAATTGATATTATCGATAAACTATTAGGTTTTTGTATTTGAAAAATTATATGATAATTTTGCAATTGATCATTGGTAATTTTGTTCGATTACTTATTAATCAAAATGTTAAAATTTCAATAGAACAGAAAAATATTTTCTTATAACATTTCCAACGGTTTTTTTTTTTTTGCAAGAAGAGAGGAGAGAACTAGGAGAATTTTGCGAGTTTGTTTTTTTTTTTTTTTTGTTATTAATTTAACAAATGAACAGGCCGATATAATTGATGATTATTTCGCCATTTATAACAAAACAAAATTAGGTCATTTTTGCAAGTTTTAATAACAGTTATTGTTTTCAGGGGCCAACATAAAAAATATAATATTATTTCTCAAAATTATTGGATCTGGCACATGCAGTGAGAGAGAGAGGTGACAAGGGGACTCGAGAGTAAATATCTCGGTAAACCGGTATGCATACTCAGTAGTTAGTAAATGATTTGAAACCGTATAATATACGTATGTCTGAATGTGCCAAAGACCACAATAAGAAAGAAGTTGAACAATAAGAAAAATAATGACTTACATACATACATCCAGGTCCCGCGATGAAAGGCCTTCCATATGGTACGGGGAAGCGGCAGCACCTGTAGAATTGTGAAGGGGCAGCTTCGCTCAATGCAGCTATATTAGGTGGTTATTTATGTGTTATATGTTTTATGTTTAAGCAAAAACCCAGTAAATATTAAGGACGTCTTTTTTTAAGTTTGGCAAAAAAAATCACCTAATTGGAAATGTTGGTTCTTTCTTCTCAAACCACTAGATCACACAGCATAAATGTTACTCACTACACTTAACCGACATAAGATGTGTTTCTTAATTACTTTTTTGCAAAAAAAAATAAATTTTACCAAATTTGTTAACATCCATTAGAAGTTAGGGATGGAGAAATCACTAAATATCCTCTTTTCTTCACTGGTCAATACAAATTAGAATGATTTTTTTTAGAATTTCGGAAATTTCAAATGATTCACTGCCGAGTTATATGGATTTTTTTCCTAATATAAATAGTTTTTAAACTTAAATTTTACGCAAAGCACTCCAAACCACGATGCGACAAACGACAACTTGTAGCGACGGCATACACTCGGAATAAACTGACGGACACGGGGTCGCCAAGTTCCCGTGACACCGTTGCTTAAACCAAATACCAATGCTGAGAGAGCAACGTTCTGGTGTACACAATGCCTGTCTATAAGAAAAACGAGGACACCGTTAGCGGTGATTTCGATTGGGAGATGATGTATTATCTTACCAATCAATCAAAAGAGAATTATGTGCATTACATGAACGTTTGCGAGATGGAATCAGATAGCCACTCAATTACGCCTTCTCCAATCGTCCTCAAACTATCGATATGGAAAAACTACCAACCCACGGCAGCAATAAGCCTCGATAGACAGTCTAAGTTTCTGGCCCAATCAGTATCCGTGTATATTAAAAGGGTAAATCCCACCAAAATTACGGTTTGAGGAGGAAGAAAATTATACTGGATTTGCTAGAATAATAATGCAAGATTTTTCTTCGCACTGTAGTTGCGATCAGCAACAGTAAAATCAGAGCACTTACTTGCAATATTATGTACTTTTATAGGTATAATGTTCACAAAAAAAAATCTGAACACTCCACAAAAAAAACTTTCAGGACACTTGGATATTCACTGTCTGGTGATGCGATTTGGTAAAATGACACAATAGAATGGTAATATGGCCTCCTCGTAAGCAGTATTTATGAGCTCGGGCAAGTAAAGATGTCTCCTATTTAATGGAAATCATACATACGGTGGAAAATACAACCAACACATACAACTAAACTCTATATAGGTATGCTGTTGAATTTCCAACTTTACTACAGCTCCTATTTCTCTCAAAAAAAAAAGAAGTTTAATTTCTCTTAAGTCTGCACCATACACACACGCAACCAAAGTCATAAGACAAACACCGACTCATTCTCCTCATACCGATTGGTTAGATCTGTAATGTGTGTTTATGCTGCATACTTTGCGGAACGAACGCAACAATTACATTCAAAACTAACTCGAAACGGAAACTAATGCACACATCTACAGCGCCACTACAGGTTTTCCAATAAGAAGTGTTATTTTGGTATTTAAAGAAAAATTCAATTTTTTAGATAAATGATCGGATGTTTATTTCATAATAAAGAGGAAGGTATGCCGTTAATAATGAAAAACAACATCAGTCAAATGGCCCCCACGACCATGCTTACAGGACCATATCCTTTTCATGAAATTTTCCATAACCAAATTGCAAAATGGCTGCCCTATGTCCTCGATAGCCTCACGAATTCTATCTTTGAGGTCTTGAATCGACGCTGCGCTGTTGGGGTAGACTTTATCTTTCACGTGGCCCCAAAGGAAGAAGTCGCAAGGCGTTAAATCACAAGATCTCGGCGGCCAATTGTGATCGCCTCTTCGAGAGATAACACGGTCCGGAAATTTTTCCGGTAACAGAGCAATGGTTTCGTTGCTTGTGTGGCACGTAGCGCCGTCTCGTTGAAAGTAAACGTTGTCCAGATCAGTACCATCCAACTCCGACAATAAAAAGTCATTAATCATCTCTCGATAGCGCAATCCATTCACCGTAACTGTTGATCCAACCTCATTTTCGAAAAAGTAAGGTCCAATGACCCCGCCGGACCATAAACCGCACCAAACAGTCACACGTTGAGGATGGAGAGGCTTCTCAACAATAACTCTTGGATTTTCCGAGCCCCAGATTCGACAATTTTTTCGTTCGTATCGTTTTTTTGTTCGATAGTTGTTTGATCGTTTTGTATCGTTCGACGATCGTATATCGTTCCATTTTTAGTAATGCCGTAGTTTGTACTTGTCAAATGTCAAAGAATAAAGCATCAAAAGTGACAGCTACCGAAATGCAGGGTGATTCAAAATAACACCTCTTGTTCGAAAACCCGTTATAAACACTAACTTGGTACGTACGTTTCTGTGTGAAATAGATAAACATAAAAACAACAAAACAATAGAAAAAAACTGACTGTGACCACAGTCCAGCTTAAGATCGACCAATTTCGATCTTAAGCTTTCTCTCAAAAGTATTTGAAAAAATGCTACACTCTCAAATTACCACCTTCTTGTATGCCAATAACTTAATCAGTTCAAAACAATCAAGGTTTCGAAGGAATCATAGCTGTGTCAGTGCCTTATTGGAGGTTTCGGAGAATATTAGATGTAGTTTAGATAACGACATGTCTACAATATTATTACTGCTTGACTATTCAAAGGCATTTGACACTGGGGATCACTCGACTCTCTGCTCCAAGTTACGCTATTTCTTTAACTTTCATCCCACATCTACTCATTTAATTTGGTCTTACTTATCAAATCACACTCAGTCCGTTTTTACAGCACTACATACGTTAAATACTCTTTCAGTATCTAAGGGGGTTCCTCAAAGCTCAAACCTGGGACCACTTTTATTTACAATTAATACTAATGACCTGCCATTGCAGTTGTCTCATTGTAAATTACATATGTTTGCTGATGATGTGCAGGTCTATATTAGTAGTCCAGTGAAGGAAATAAAAGAAGCTGTCCTTAGATTGAATGGTGACTTAGAAAGCGTAATGGACTTTGTCTTAACCCAAATAAATCGAAGTGTTTGTTTATTCAGAAGAGATCTTATCGTCATGTCAGTAACGTCAATGTTCTACTAATCGGCCAAGCAATTGAAATAGTATCTCAAGCAAAAAATCTTGGTATTATGTATGTATATGGTTTGAAGAGATATGACTCAGTCTCGCTTTTTTCGAAGTCAATTCACGGCTTCTGTCCAGTAGAGTTCTTATTTTTCTACAAAAAATTGTATATACCCAAAATTCTACTTATCTGCACGAAAAACTTACATTTACAAGGTCCAATGGGGGAAAGAAACTTGTACCCTTGATACATAGGAATTTAGTTTCTGAATGGCAGTTCTTTATAAATGCGGTGCGACTTTGGAATTCACTTCCACATAATGTCCAATTAATCAGCAATGCTAAAAAGTTTAAAACCGAGCTCTTAAAAATGTTTAATTAATTCTTTGTTGAAATTTTCAATTTCAAATTTTAATTTATATACCTTTAATTTGTTTTATTTTTTGTTTATATCTTGTAGCATATTATTTTAAAATTTAGAAATTATTAAGAACCTTTACACCATTTACATTATTTGTAATAATTGCAAGCTCTCTTTACGGTATACATTTGTCTGTTTTGTGCAATTACACGCACAGCTATTGTTTACCATTCTTGCTAGAATAAACTTTAACTGAGAGTAACAGCATTCGGTTATAAATGTCAAAGCAATAGAATGATGAATGCTACTGTAGGTAAGTGGGGAGATAAGAGGTGATGTGTAAGGCAAATAACTGCCTTTGAGCTCTCTTCTTCAAAAACTTCCAACACGTGAGGTAACAGGCGATCCAGCACTTTTAGCGGTGTTTTGAGTACAGTTTCAAAAAGAGTAAAATCGACTAATTAATAACAAATTGTAATTGTAAAATAATTACAAGTAATTGCAAAGTAATTTAAAGGAACGTATCACCAATTAAACGTTAAGCAAAGAAATCTTGGAAGTGATACGGAACACAAGCATTAATATGTCCACTTGTCATTTAATGACCAGGAGTTAATCCAGATAAAAAAGGAGTATATGATATCCTGAGGTTATCATCAATAACGAAATCTTTGTATGGAAGGAGAAGGATGTTAAATAATAAAAAAACACGGCTAACATGTCCAACTCATACTTGTGTTACCACCAGCCAGTGCATTTTTGAAGAAAGTCGTTCCAACACCGTTAGAAACAAGCGCCTTGTGACGTCACCACATTACGGGCATGCTCGTTATCACATAATGAGCCTAGAGCAACAACAAATGTGTCTGGAGACTAATTCATCATACCACATCAATGCATTTTTTTTTGTAAAAATATCGAATACGTTCTATTTTTATCGATTTAAAAATTAGGACGTTTGAACGATTGTTTGTAACATTGTCTAAAATAATTCTTCATGCTGGTTAGATATACATAATTATTTTTTTTAAAGACAGCAAAATTGTAGATATTCGCGAACATAAAACTATTCTTATATGTATGTAATAATTTTTGTATTATAATTACTTAAATTCTTTAGGTAAATTTTTTTTACTCATGTATATTATTAACGGTATTTTTTTGCATGATTGGATTTATATACGTAAATTCACTACATTGCACGGATTTGCACCCGCATGTAGTTTAAATTGTATTCAATGTAATGAATTTGCGTTATTACTATAGGGATAAATATTGGATATAATTTTAAACATTATTTTAATCTATTTTTATAAATTTCAGTAAATCATCTACACCGCATGCATTGAGCTCAATCCATCGGCAGAATTGAAGGAAATTTAATCACAATTATTGGAGAATTTTGTCAATTTCTAACACATTTCCAGGTCATCGATATCCAATATAGGATCACCTTTTGTAAGTAAAATAAATCCTCCCATGCTATCGATTTAACGATTACAACAATATATTACACCAATTTAGTTTAAAAAAAAGACTTCTGGAATTCAGGTTAAATTTGAATGGATAACAAATTATGAGAATTAATATTGTACTTTACGAGTATTCGGTTCGATATAACCTATCAGCATAAAAACCCTTTAATTGTTAATAAATGAATTATTATAATCTTTGAAAATGGAGTAGATACAATTTTTTTGGAATTGTTAATCACGGCGATAAGACGGATGGTTTGATGTAGATATACCTTTGATTTGATATAAGGGAAGTCACTCTATAAAAATATTGAACACGGGTTACTTCAGGCTTGCAGGGTGGGATATTAATTGTGTTCCAACGATGAACATCTTTCATTTAGTTCTATTTGATACTGTGATTTCGAAGCTTAAATTTATATTACTGTAATGAAGACTTGGAATGGTACGAATTTCTTTTCTCTTGTGAACAGTTTAAGAATTTTGGTTTGGTAAAGGATCCTCCCCTATCCGGCGAGCTCAGCCACTTCTATACCTTCCAAGCTAACCGAACCAAACTACAAAAAAATATTATCGGATTTCCCGAAAAGGACTGTTACAATCTTATTCTCCATTCATTTTAATTTTAAAATTTATGTCAAACTTTTATTTTGCCCAAAAATAATAAATAATAAGATATGTCATCCCGGAGCGAGTAAGTTGTCAGTTACGAACGAATAGAAATTTCAACGAGTAGGACTTCAAAGAGTGAGGTTTTCCGCGGATTTCGGACCGACTTTCCCGAATTTTTTGTAATAATTTGTAAAACTGTTTTTTCGCGTGTGACATTTCATTCCTATTCGTTCGTAACTGATAGATTTTGACGTTTCGTCCGGACGGCACATCTGTCTAATTTAAGGTCTGTGATTTTTGCCCTTAGTTTTAGCTTTATTTATATATTTTCTTCGAAGCTAATGTTTAATGTTTGTCTTTTAATGTTCAATTGAATTTAATTTATGTAATACTTCTCAATCAACCGGTTTACATTTCTGTACTTTAAATATAAGAAATTACTTCTTGTTGTACAGAAAATAAATAAATATAGGGATATATGTACTTTAAAAATACTACACTGTGCAAAATGTTGTTGTATTTTCAGGCATTAGTACCCACACTAAAGGCGTTAAACAAATTACGTTTTAATCCTAATTATAAGAAAATGAATTCCCTAGTATTAGTCATAATCCTCAATGATGGAAACCCTATTTAGCTAAATATTTGAAATGTCACAGAAAAGCTTTTACTCAAACTCTAAGGGTTTCCATCTTTAAAATGCATTCCAACAAAATTATCTGAATAACCCGCTACGAACCCGCTTGCGGCCTTCAATTTCAGTTGGAATTTGACGACTGAAGCGGTAAGGAGCTATTGATATAAACACTAATGAAATTGAAACTAAGATATTGTCTTTTTTTCTTTCACATTTCATTTTTGGGAGTTTAAACATTTACAATTGTGAGGTCCCGAAATTGAAAGCAATACAGTCCACTTACAGAAATCAACCACACAATTGTACAGATACATTTGCTACAAAAAAAAATTAATATTTTTTTTTTATTTAATGAATCTGGTTATTTTTTTTTATTTTGCAGATTGATTATTGGATTTAACAAAAATGGATAACTGGACACTGAAACAAGAATTTGGATTGTCCGCCGCTATTACGCACTGAAGTCCGTAGTTTCGGTTCAAAGAGAGTATAGGGGCACGTTTGGCGGCAATCCTCCGAGCAGATGGACCATAAAGAGACTTGTTAACAATTTTTCCGAGCATTGGAGAGTCAACAGAAAACCTTACCATCAAAACCCTTCAGTTCGGACGGAGGAAACAATCGCTGCTGTAGCTGATGCCATACAAAACAATCCAAGAGTTTCGACAAGAACCTTATCTGCTCAAATGGGTATAAGCAGACAGTCATTGCAGTCAATTATGCACAAAGATTTGGAGTTATTCCCATAAGATTCAAATGGCCAACAAAGTGAACTCAGCAGACTTCCCGATTCGCTTGGAATTTTACCAGAAGATGCTTCAAATGGTGGAAGAGGACGGAAACATATTGAACTGTCTTTTCACATTCCGTTGGCCCCCCAGGTCGCCTGACCTTACTGCACCTGACTTTTTCTTGTGGGGTTATTGCAAACAGGAGTCTACATATCAAAACCAACAAATTTGAATGAACTAAAGCAATCCATTCGAGAAACAATTGCGGCTATTCCCGTCTCAACTCTCCAATCAGTAATGAACAAGTTTTTGGTAAGATGGCGCACATGCGTCAACGAGCAGGGGGGTCATTTAAATTCCTTTATTTTTAAAACTAATTAAGCTATATTTAATTAAATTTAATGAGCTTTAACATGAATAAAAGAAAACTGAATTCCATATACTGAAAAAAGTTATTTGAGTTTCTTAATGTAGCAATATTCATCAGCCACCCTGTACCAAAAGAAGCGTGGCAATAACCCGTGTTTTTCAGTGGATTGTAGGAACTATATTCATGTATTTTTATGCACTGGTATTAAAGTTATAAGCTGTTAATTTTTGGTGCAAAATGGTTCATTTGTGTGGGAGGTACCAAAAGGGGCGTGGCAACTTCGACCATTTTTCACCGTATTGTAGGTATTATAAAACCATGACACTGTACACAATTTCAAGTCATTTATGCACAGGTATTCAAGTTATAAGCTGTTAACTTCTGGTGCAAAACAGTACATTTGTGTGGGAGGTACCAAACGGGACATGCCAATTACGACCACTTTTCACTGGACTATAGGTACTATAAAAGCATTACACTGTACAAAATGTGAAGTACATGAAGTGATATTATAGTTATAAGCAGTTTACTTTTGGTGCAAAATGGTCCATTTGTGTGGGAGGTACCAAAAGGTGCGGGGCAACTTCCCCATTTCTCTCGAGGTGATAGTGACTAATAAATTAATATATATAATGTGTAGAATTTCAGAGGATTCAATTAAGTAGTACAGAAGTTATTAAATAATCAATAATTCACTAAATATTAACCATTTGTGTGGGAGGTACAAGAAGGAGTGGACGAATATGGCCCATATTCGAAATTAGCCGGAGATAGAAAAAAAATATTACCACATACTAAATTTTAAGTCCATCGGTTACTCCTTTCGAGAGTTATCGTGCGCACTAGTCAGCAGACAGAGAGACAGACGGACGGACATTGCTCATTCGACTTAAAACGACCTAAAACGGATAATTGCCGAACATACTTAGGGTCTTATGTCACTCCTTCGATGTGTTACACTTTTGTTCCGTAGCAAATGATATATACCCTCGCATCACTAAAGTGACGGTATAATGAGTATCAAGCTAAAAGGAGATTAGGTGTCGGCTAATTTTGGGACCGCCCTCTGGTATAAGTTTCTTAGTCCCTATTACCTTGAGTCAAATTTACGAAGTATTCACGCCGCTATTGAACAAAAAATTAACGGCTTATAACTTCAGTTTATAACTAGCTGACCCGGTACACTTCGTTGCCCCTCATTTCAGATTTTCGATCCCGTCCATTTTTGGACTTATCACGTAGACTGCCATCAAATTCATATACAGAAAATTACATCACTCTCGCTAACAAATTGTTCAAGATATTTCCATATCAAAATCCATAGGTCCGACCCCGCCCACTCTTGGACCAATCGCGTACACAAAAGTACATCACTCTCGCAGACAAATTGAGAAAGATACCTCAATTTAAAAATTTGGCTTATGATTTTTATACCCTCCACCACAGGATGAGAGGTATAATCATTTTGTAACTCCGTTTGTAATACCTCCAAATTTGACAATTTTTTGGTGTTTGTGTTAAGTTTTAAGCTTTGGTGTGTTCTGACACATATAGTAAAATTCTATGGCCAACATTTTTGTTGAACATTTCATCCTCGCCCTCCCCATTTTAAGGTATGTTTTTTACGATTTGTAAAAATGGGGCCAAAAATTACAGTTATGTGGGGGAGCTAGAGGGTTAATATGTTCCACAAAAATATTGGACTTAATATTTTCTATAAAGTTGCTGAACATACCCTATACTTACCCTTCACTTTTTCAAAAAAGGTACCGGAAAATTTTTTTTGGCAAAAAATTTTAAGAAACTTTTTTCAGCATATTCTTAGCTATATTATTGCCAAATGTTTTTACGCGATATCACCAAGTCTGAATTAGTTGTTAGACAAAAGCTGATGACACCTTTTTCGAGGGGCCCACTGATTTTTTTGATTTAGAAACTTTGGAGGCCCATAAAAAAAAATGGTCACCAATTTCGCCAAACCGAGTATAGGGTTATACTACCCTTTGACAGTAGAATCGAACCTATACTGTCAAGTCCGTGTATTTTGTTCACTGGTGCACAGTGAACAAATCGCAATGGCGCTTTTTGAATTGTTAGGGAGGTGTAGGGTATCATATGGTCGGCAACGTCCGCCTTCCGGTCTTTCCTTAATGGTTTTATATCACGTTTCATAGTTCCACTCAAACGAAGTCAAATTGCAACTTTAAATACTGTAAAAATCTCTTCTTCATATAAAAGTTTGCAAGTACAACAAAAACATTTCAATAACTTGCAAATTAGGAAACTTTAATATTTCTTTGAAATTAAGCCGTCTGGATTAAATAAATAACAAAATATGTATCTTTGTAAAGTCAACCGGAAAATTAAATGATTTTATCTGAGCATGTCACAAACTCACACAAATGTCAAAAATGACAAACAGACTCTTTGTCTGTTGTAAAGCCACTAGTGAGTTGAGTGTCTTAGAATCTCATAATAAATAACACTTAATTTCTGGAAAATATTTTCAATGTTTTTTGTAATACTTTTTTTGCACAAAGCAAAGTTCATTAATTATAGCCAAAGACAAACATAAATACATACACAAGCACACAGAGAACAACAAACTACTTACATATACATACATACTTACCACATCTTAATAAAACACATAGAGAAGAAATTTCGAAAGATTAAAAATACATTAATTTTTGTTTTCTCATAATTACAGCTCAAACTCAAATGATTCATAGCACGAAAGGAGTACCAATAAGAAGGACAACGCCATAGCCACCGCCATCGCCAAGAACTGCAGCATCACAATTATTATCCTTAACAACAACGATGACGACGATCATTGTCGTCTCAGTGGCCGTCATCGTCATGCCACTTCCAAAGTCCACCAGCAGCAGTCCTTGATTATTGTTGGCGTGCCCCCTCCCTTTCGACCGTCTGCATAGGTGTTGTTCTTGTCCACGTCCACTTAAGGTAAGTACCACAAACAGTTATGGTTGCAGTTGCACCTTCTTCTCCTTCTCCCCCTCTCCAAACTCCTACGCAGTAGTGGCATTAATTGGAGTTGGCGTTGGTGGTTGGCAATCTTAAAATGTTATTTTTGGTATGATTTTGAAAAGTTTGAAATAAATCCTTACGAGGCAAACAATGAGTGCTGCCCCAAATGAGGTCTTTAACAGACTGTGTATGAATAGAATCCTGAAAGAGAATGGAAAAGAGAAAAGGCAAATAGTAAAATGCAGTAGCGGTAAATTACACAGGTAAACAATATGAAAATACATAAGGGTTAACATTCTTAATATTGACCTAACAATTTGAACTATTACAAGAAGTTAAATAGAAAACATTTATGTATATGTATATAGTTTTATTTGTAATTTGTATGCGATTTTTTTTTTTAAATTTCAAAAACAAATTTTTTCTCTTACTTCTACCAAAAGGGCTAACGAAATTGCTAGCTCTTCCAGAACATACTATTTAATTTAGCAAACTTTGTGTAATTTTTGAGACATCAAGATGTTTTTTTCTCGATTTTGGGAGCATGGCAGTCGTGTTGAATTTTTCTTATAGTTTTAACCACACTATCGTCAAATTTCGTTGGCATTAACAAGTGTTACTTTGTTACTTGTTGGTATCTTTCTTACCCAAGAATAAGGATTATTATATCTAGAAATATCTACTTAGATCTAATTTAATTAATAACTAGCAGCCTGTTTCTGTTACTTTAAAATTTGCTTTCGTACGCCTGCCAGGCAACAAACAGCTGATTTGGGTTTCACTAACCACCATCACAATGACAAGTCCCACGATAATGAACACGTAAGAAAACGTAATCATTCCAGTATACATTTTGGGTTCTCTATCTCTCTTTGCTGTCATCTGGGCGAATACAAACGTCAGATCGATTCACTTTATTTCATTTGTCGACTGATAGAAACAATGACAAAAAATGTTATTAATAGCAAAAATTACCTGAAAGATAGAGAAAGTAATGAGTCTTAGTTCAGCTCAGCTCACCCGCCCACGGTTGATTTTTTGGCCACCGCTAGTATAAAGATTACAGAGGTGTATTTCCTAAGGTCGACCATACAAAAATGTGTAGTTTTTTAAATTTCCTTTCTGCCAACTATGAGCCATTCGCGATCGAACCATTAGACAAATGGGTTACGGAATTTTAAAGAGTTTTCTTTAAAATTCCGTTTTTCTTGGAATATGACTTTAGTATTTGGATCCTATTTTTTGAAATATTAGCTGGATAAAACTGGGAAACACTTTAAATTAAAGGAAATTATGAGACACCAAATGTTAATGGTGACACATTCATGTGTCATGTTTTAACTTTCGTTAAAACAATTTGTTAGGAAAAAAACATAAAAATAAAAACTTAAAATAAGAGTAAGGGAAATTCAAAAATAATTTTTCATAATTTTTATTTTGCCCATTTTGTTTGGGAGTTTGTAAATTCAGGAATCGAAGTTATACGCGATTAACTTTTTGTGCAAAATGGTGCATTTGTGTGGGAGATACAAAAATGGTCGCGGCAATAACGCCAATAGGTACTGTAAAGGCATTACACTCCATTTCTCTCCATTTCGTTTTCACCCTTCGTGGGGGTGGTACTCGAAGGAGTGGACCAACGTAGTCCATATTTGTTCTTAGCCTGAGATAGAAAAAATATTAACACAATACCCCAAAATTGGAGGCAATCACTTACTCTTGTTGAAAGTTATCGTGCGCACCAGCCAGCCAGACGGACGGACATTGCTTAAATGACTTAAAATGGCCCAAAAATGATTTCTGCTAAATATTTATGTGGTCTCGTATGTAACTATTTTCATGTGTTACACATTTGGCTCGCAGCAACTGATATGTACCATCGTTCACAATAGGGGGGGTTTTATAACATCAATTTTTATACCCTCACTTTAGTGTGACGAGGGTATATATCATTTGCTACGGAAAAAAGTGTAACACATCGAAGGAGTGATCTAAGACCCTAAGTATGTTCGGAGGAAATCCGTTTTGGGTCATTTTAAGTCGAATGAGCAATGTCCGTCCGTCCGTCTGTCTGTCTGTCTGTCTGTCTGTCTGTCTGTCTGTCTGTCTGTCTGTCTGTCTGTCTGTCTGTCTGTCTGTCTGTCTGTCTGTCTGTCTGTCTGTCTGTCTGTCTGTCTGTCTGTCTGTCTGTCTGTCTGTCTGTCTGTCTGTCTGTCTGTCTGTCTGTGTATCTGCTGGCTGGTGCGCACGATAACTCTCGAAAGGAGCAACCGATTGACTTCAAATTTGGTATGTGGTAATATTTTGATCTATCTCCGGATGAGTTCGAAGATGGGCCATATTGGTCTACTCCTTCTGGTACCTCCTACACAAAGGGTTAAAATTTAGTGAAATATTGATTCTTTAATAACTTCTATACTACTTATTCGAATCTTTTGAAATTCTGCACATAATATTAGTATATTAGTCGCTATTAACTCGAGAAAAATGGGTGAAGTTGGCATGCCCCTTTTGGTACCTCCCACACAAATGGACCATTTTGCATCAAAATTTAACTGCTTATAACTTTAATACAAGTGCATAAAAATGCTTGAAATTTTCTACAGTATAATGTTTTTGTAGCGCCTATAGTCCGGTAAAAAATGGGCATCATTGTACAGCCCCTTTTGGTACCGCCCACACAAATGGACCGTTTCGTACCAAAGTAAACGGCTTGTAACTTTAATACCAGTGCATACAAATACTTGAAATTTTGTACAGTGTAATGCTGTTGTAGTGCATATAGTCATGTAAAAAGTGGGCGTTATCACCCCGCCCCTTTTTGAACCTCCCACACAAAATGACCAAATCATACCAAAATTACATAGCTCGTAACTTTAATATACCAGTGCACACAAACGCTTATAGTTCAGCACAATGCAATGTATTTAAGAATGTACTGTTTACCGAAAAATATGTGTATTTGGAAAACCCCTTCTGGTACCTCCCACACAAATTGACAGATTTATTTGTGTAATGTTATATATTACATTACTCACAAAGTGAGGGTATACCTTAGTCGGTTTACCCGACTGAAACTTTCTTACTTGTTTTAAATTTTCTTACTTCTACCAAAAGGGCTATAAATTCTACATTTATACATAGATTGTTTTTCGAATGGCCATTGTTTTCTCCGTTAGGATGAAAATTGGAACAAACAATAGCTTTAGAAATTGAAATAAACACTTTTTGCCATTTTTTCTTTCTATTTTTATACTTCACACTTTGGTAAAGAGTATTATGACTTTGTGCTTTTGTTTGTAAGCTTAAAAAACAAAGAGATATATCCATAGTTTATTATACCGATCGGCATAGAATCATTTTCTGAGTCGATTTAGCAGAAGTAAAAATAGCAAAAATTAGTAACATCGGCCCATGTTTTTATATAGCCCCCGTATAAAGGGGGCTATGCCACTGATGCCACTTCTTTACGCTCTAAAGAACGGATTCTTCAATTGATCTGGCTGAAATTTGTGAATTCATACATAATATTGGACCTAATCATTCCTAGTAAAAATAGGGAACATCGGTCCATGTTTTGATATAGCCCCCATATAAAGGTCCCTCCCCATCGATGTCACTTCTTGACGCTCTAAAAAACTCATTTTCTTACTGATCTGGGCGAAATGTAAAAATTTCCACATTTTATTAGATCAAATCATCCATAGTAAAAATTGGGTACATCGGTCCATGTTTTGGTACAGCCCAAGTATCAAGTCTCACGTATATTCGGAAATCAGGGTTTCCCTTAATACAATTGTCAATTTGCAGTCAATCTTGACAATTGCGACAAAAATCGATAATAATGAATTGGCTCAAATAATGGTAAAATTGGTACTCTTAATATCTTAACAAACCAATTAAGATAAATAATAACAATATTTTTTTATTTAGCTCTTTTGACTTTTGAAATGTTCTACAAAAATGTTCGGCATAAAATTTGACTATATGTGTCAGAACACACCAAAGCTCAAAACATAACACAAACACCAAAAAAGGTCAAATTCCTGTTCATGCAGCAATGTTAGTCGTACGATCTAGTGGCCGAAGCAATAAAGATACCAGTAAAGAGCGTTGTTGACTGGAATTTGACCGTTTTTTGGGTTTTTGTGTTATGATTTGGGCTTTGGTGTGTTCCAATTTTATGGCGAACATTTTTGTAGAACATTTCATCCCCGCCCTCCCCCTTTTAAGGGATGTTTTTTACGATTTGTTAAAATGGGGCCAGAAATTACAGTTATGTGGGGGAGCTACAGGGTTAATATGTTCCACAAAAATATTGGCCTTAATATTTTCTATAATGTTGCTGAACATACCCTACACCAAAAAAATATATTTTTGTTACATAGCAGTGAAATACTTACATTTTTGGGGTACAATGTGGCATATTGAGCAATTTAGGGTGCCTAGACACGTTCAGATTGCATTGATATGTTCACAAAAGTTGTTCAAAGATTTACGTTGGCTACAATTTTGCCAAGCATTGTTAGTGAAAAAAATATTTTTTGCCATCACTTTTTAAACAAAAGTATCAGAAAAACAATTTTTTCGCAAATAATGTTAAGAAGCTTTGTCCAGCATATTCTTAGCTACATTATTGCCACACATAGCTAAGCGGTATCACCAAGTATGAATTAGTTATTGGACAAAAGCTGATGACACCTTTTTCGAGTGGCCCACTGATTTTCAGAAACTTTGGGGGCCCATAAAAAAAAATTGGTCACCAATTTCGCCAAATCGAGTATAGGGTTATACTACCCTTTGATAGTGTAATCGAACCTATACTGTCAAGTCCGTGTATTTTTCAAAAAGTGTTCATTTGTTGCATAGTGTTATTAATGATATGCCCTCCGTAAACATAAAATATAAAAGTTCAAATTGTTCGCGGACAAAATTTCGAAAAAGTAATTTTTCTTTAGGCCTAAAAAATTGTTTAGGTGGTATTCCAAAAACCATCTTCTTTGAACTTGTAGAACAAACCCATAACTTTTTTGTGTCTGATAGTTGACATAATTCTTAAAAATACAAAAAAAATATTTTTATAAAATATTTTTGAGAACATTTTTAAAAAATTCCTTTTAGTATGGTGTTCTTACGTCGAAAAAAAGATCTACTTTTTTTCACAAAAAACAATTAATGCCATATGCTCTTTAAAAATAACATATAAAAGTTCCAATTATTCCTACAAAAAATTACGAAAAAGTACTTTTGCTATAGGTCTAAAATTTTCTTGCGCCGCAAAATTAAGAGTAACTAATTCATGGTTACGATGTTATTAGTTACTTTAATAGGTGTACAAAATATCGACAATTTTATTTCCGGAAACATTTATTTAATTTAAGGTTGTTTATCTGTGGAAGCCAGTCACAAAATTATCCAAGAAGCTCGCGTGTTCCATACCAGGAAAAAATTGTCGAAACAACACAAACAAAGATTTAATGATGTACCTTACAATAAATTCTGATCCTATTAGAAGTTCAATACGGTTTAAAAATCTTAACATTTCCAATATTTTTAAGAGTTGTATATCAAGTATCCTTCAAACGAACATATATCTATGCGGTATATTTGATAAAATTTTTGACGAAGATGATAATATTATTTTAGAAGTCAACGAAAGAAACTCTTCTGACAATTACATGCATTAAACTTTCAAAACGAAACAATACAATAAAATACTACGCAAAAACACTATGGTCCACGTACCATAGTACGTCCTCAACTTATTCTCACCATATTTGTAATCTACGCAAAAGTTCGTTTAATTTAATGGGTCGCACGGTATATGGACCAAAAAACCATTTTTAAAGATCTTCTAGGGGGCTATTTTGAGAGATCTTGAAACAATTCCTCCCAAATTTGTGCACACATTTACTCACAGCAAGCCTATTAGGCTTTACAAATTATTCGTACAAAAAATCCAGCGCCACTCTTGAGCGTTCTTTATATATTTATTTTTAAATCCTTTGAACCCTTTTGTGGGAGGTACCAAAAGGATTCGCAATATCCCGTACAAATTTTTCACCGCAACTGATATGTTTGAAATATTATGACGTGTTAAATTTCATAAATATACAATGTTCCAATTCAATGTTATAGTCTGTTGAATATTTGAGTACCCGGAATAATTTGGGTGGGGGTAGGAGACCCGCGGTCGGATTGGGTCCATATTTAAAATTTTTCTTAACTATGATCAAATACAGCTTGGTACCAAATTTAATAATTCTGCAATTACTCCTTCTATTTTTGTCACATCGACACATGAAGACAGAGCACTGTAGAAGTTATATAGTATATAATAATTGTAGAAGTTATTACCGATTTTGTAAAAAATGCACTAAAAATTGCACTAAAATTGAGGAAAAAAGACATATGTCACTTTTTTTTCGCCCTTTAAATAATGGTCCAGCTTTTATTGTCCAGAGGTCAATTCCTAAAAGTAATAAAAATTTAAAATTTTATTAAGGGAAAATCTCATTTTTAGAGTTTATTTAAACCGCAATCGCAGAAACTAAATACTTGCGAATATTCTTAAAACAAACCACATTTTCATATAAGCTTTGAACAATGCGATTTTTTTCGTCCTCACAAATGAAGCCTCAGTGCCACCTAGCAAGTATGGTCAAGTTTAAATTTAGGATTTTATGTTATATTTGCCTAAAATCTTTCCTAGTAAAAATGCAGCTATTGAACTGATAACGAGTAGTTCAAAATCCACAGCTTTATAACAATTTTTGCTTTATATTGGATAGCAAAAACATATCGTCGGTGCGCCGAAAAAAACTCCTATGTGTAATTTTTCGAAATTTTTTTAAATTCGAATTAGAACGTCCTAGCGGTCAATCGGCTACCCACCAAAGCATTTTGCGCTATATTGACCGGTTCCGAAGTTACCAAAAACTCCTATGTGTATCCTTCTATAGCAATGTTCCGACAAAAACTCCTATGTGTTGTAGGCACAGCCTGTCCCAAGGGATAGAAGGTTGGCTTAGTTTCACGCCAAAAAACGGCTAATGAGGTTTTGTTCAAAATCATCCCAATCAATGAATAGATCAAAATTGGATCTGCTTCCATTCGCGAGTTATCGCGAAAACTCGACTTACACCGCCAATTTTTTTCAAAAATATTGTACCGAATTTAATAAGATTAATATATTTGCATTCTATAGAATAGATTAATATCAGCATTTTCGCGAAAAATATCCTTCGACGAATAAATTTTATACAAAAAAATATTAGTTCGGAAAAGTAGTCAAAGGAAGTTTGGGAGATAAGCGAAAGGCCTACAACTCTTTCTTTAACAAACAAAATTTATAGTAATTTGGTAAGGATTTACAGTGTGTTCAAACTTTTGTATGCTTTTCCCTTTATAAAGGGTCCCCCATCTAACTTTTTTTTCAACTAGTGCTTATTTCATGAATGGTAACACTTAGATCATGTCTGATTTGACAGATAATTAGTTTTATCCTTCCGCTGAACGAATATGGTTGTGTATACGCTTGAACAACGCTGGGAAATATGCCGAGGAAGAAGATGCCGATTTTGCCAAAAAAAAACATCTTTTCAGATGAAGCTCATTGTGATCTTGGCGGGTACGTAAACAAGCAAAATTGTCGCATTTGGGGCACAGAAAACCCGCACGCATACATTGAAAATCCGATACACCCAAAACGAGACACTGTTTGGTGCCGATTTTGGTCCAGAGGCATAATTGGGCCATTTTTCTTCGAAAATGAGCAAGGAATGGCCGTTACAGTCAATGGCGATCGTTATCGGGCCATGTTGAACGAATTTTTGTTCACAAAAATTGAAGAGTAGGATATTGGCAACATTTGGTTTCAACAGGACAGCGCTACGTGCCACACAGCTGAAGCTACACTCGATGTTTTGAGCCCTGTTTTTGAATATCGCATTATCAGCCGCAGAGCTGATGCCGTTTGGCCACCTCGGAGCTGCGATTTGACACCGTTGGACTATTATTTGTGGGGTGCCCTCAAAAATAAGTGTTACGCCGACATGCCAGAGACAATTGACGCTTTAAAGGACAATATTCTTGAAGCCATTGGTGAAATACAGCTGCACACAATCGATAATGTGCTTAAAAATTGGACCGATCGTGTAGGCTACTGCATGGCCAGCCGAGGCAGCCATTTGAATGCAATTATTTTCCATTATTAACCGGAAGGATTGTACTTTCAAATAAAAAAACGAAAATTTAAAAAATATTCAGTAGTTTTTTTTTTATAGCATTTTCAAAAAAAAAAAGTTATTTGGCGGACCCTTTATGAGGCATATTTTGATTTGACACATTGTAAATCCATACCAAATTATTATAATTTTTTTTTTTGTTACAGAAGGACTTCCTTGTAGTCGTTTTTAATATCTCCCAAACTTTCGTTGACCATTTTTTCCTAGGACTGACCGTTCGCGTAATAATAGCATTATATAGTTAAATAATTCTGAACTTAAATGTTTTTTGTTCGAAATATATTCGTCGCGGTATGTTTATGGCGGAAATTCTAGTGCCAATCTATCCCTCAGAAATCATAGAATGTAAATATATTAATTGTAACAAATTCAAAATAATATTTTACAAAAATTTGGCGGTGTTGGATTGCGGTTTTGGATATAATATAGTAAATATCGCGGACAATACAAAGCATCTTACAAATGTTCATATTTATGGGAAATTATGTTTTAGTTATAAATTTCCACGATTCAATGTAATTAAGTTCGGTTTTTTGGTTAAAATTTTTTTTTATTGCGATTACTCGCGAAAGGAAGCAGATCAGATTTTGATTTCTTCTTATCTAAGTAGAGGGGATGATTCTGTATAAAACCTCATTAGCCGTTTTTTGCCACAATCCAGGTCAACTTTCGTTTGCTTGAGGTACGCTGTGAACATTCAAATATCAAAACTCCTATGTGTAATTTTTTTGTTTTATAAATATTTAAAATGCTCCAAACAAAACATCCTATGTGTAGATTTTCATGAAAACCATTTACCACGTCATGGGCTTTTCACATATACGATTTTAGTTATGATATGTTGGTGGTAAATAATTAAAAGAAAAATTCAAAAATCTGAAATATTAAAAATATCGCAATTTGACGAAGTAGCAACGTTTTTGTCTCTCCTGAAAACTAGTAAAAAAAAACACATAGGAGTTTTCGTCGGCGCACAGACGATATGTATTTGTTAAACCAAGAAACTATTGTCACATTCTTTGTTTTAATAAATTATTTATTTGATAAGTTAAATACTATATACAATTTAGAAAACTGCTGACCTGTGTTTTGCTGTGTTGCAAGGTTACAAATATGGCGAAATGTAATTAAAAACTACTTAAGAGCAAACGAAATAAATTTTGATAATTTGTTATTTAACCTTGCACCGACTGACTTCACAATCGCATAACTAGAGGCTTTAACGGTGTTTTTAAAAAGGATATTTAACACACTCACATACTCGTACATGTACATACCTTCGATAGAGAGTCTTTCGTTTTTCCAATTTGTTCTCATTGTCCTTGAAGACATACTTGCGAATGCCACTTAAATATGAGCGAAAATAATCCGTCCAATTAATGGTGCTGATGTTAAACTGCAAATAATTCTTCTCTTTGCCCGTCAACAGTTCATCCAATTCGGTGACATTACGATTGGCAAATGACCAGTGCTTCAGGCCAAACCAGGACATCATATAAATGATTTTGGTAATCTTCGCATAGGCTTTAATGTATCTGAAATTGGGTTAGAGAGTGGAGATGCCATAAGTGGAGGAATGAACGAATGATTTAAGGAATGAATGGATGCAGTCCAGCCCCATCTAACAATTGAACCGGGGAGCAAAACAATCGAATTGCATGCCATAAAATCGACATACTCGTACGTAGCCATAGTCATAGCCATTGTGGCCACCCATCATACTCACATGCGTTTTTGTCCCGTAACCAGGGCAATCAAATCCAATATGTAAGCCGGTAGGTGATGCAGCAGAATGGAGGCAGCATAGTGTAATGGCTTCCATGGTATTATAATGTACGAGAAACACCTGGTCATCATCATAAACATCATCATCAGGAGCAGCAGTAGCAGGAGCAGCAAGAGGCACAGGAGAAAGGAGCCATATCATCATTATCATCACGGGTTAGTTGGTAAGGACACAATAGAGTAGAGGGGAGTAGCAGAGCGAAGCAACATAACAATTTTTGGCCAAACAAATAGAAATATTTTCACATACAAATACATACTCATACGCACAACTACACATACGAGTATATATGTATACACGGTCATGTAAACGTTAGAATGAAAGTTGACAGTGGTTTGTTTATGAGAGTGTTTTAGGTCGACTACTTGCGTCCGTCCTTGCATTCATATGTAGGTCTATATGTGTGTGTGCGTCGTATCCTTTACCGCCATTTTTGTCTATGGATTTGTATATGCGTTCGTTTGCCTCTAAATGACGTTGTATCGGTTTTAGATTCGATAGATATGGCATTGCAGATAAAGTTATTGGACGGCATAGTTTGCCAAGTATTTTCAGTTAGTTATGGATGGCTTATACTCTCACACACACTCACATAACTTATTATTGTCATCATCGTTATAGCTGATTTTACATAACAACTGTTGTTATTCGTTCGGTATGCGGCGGTACAAATATTTTGACATCTGCATACATGTAACGACATTAGAGTGGTTCGTCAAAAATTTCAGACATAATATATTTGAAAGGAAATACTAACTCTAGTATACTCGTAAAGGAAGTCGACTCTAGTATAGAGGAAGACCACAGTGGTCGACTCTAGTATAGAGGAAGACCACAGTGGTCGACTCTAGTATAGAGGAAGACCACAGTGGTCGACTCTAGTATAGAGGAAGACCACAGTGGTCGTCGACTCTAGTGTAGAGGAAGACCACAGTGGTCGTCGACTCTAGTATAGAGGAAGACCACAGTGGTCGTCGACTCTAGTATAGAGGAAGACCACAGTGGTCGTCGACTCTAGTATAGAGGAAGACCACAGTGGTCGTCGACTCTAGTATAGAGGAAGACCACAGTGGTCGTCGACTCTAGTATAGAGGAAGACCACAGTGGTCGTCGACTCTAGTATAGAGGAAGACCACAGTGGTCGTCGACTCTAGTATAGAGGAAGACCACAGTGGTCGTCGACTCTAGTATAGAGGAAGACCACAGTGGTCGTCGACTCTAGTATAGAGGAAGACCACAGTGGTCGTCGACTCTAGTATAGAGGAAGACCACAGTGGTCGTCGACTCTAGTATAGAGGAAGACCACAGTGGTCGTCGACTCTAGTATAGAGGAAGACCACAGTGGTCGTCGACTCTAGTATAGAGAAAGACCACAGTGGTCGTCGACTCTAGTATAGAGGAAGACCACAGTGGTCGTCGACTCTAGTATAGAGGAAAACCACAGTGGTCGTCGACTCTAGTATAGAGGAAGACCACAGTGGTCGTCGACTCTAGTATAGAGGAAGACCACAGTGGTCGTCGACTCTAGTATAGAGGAAGACCACAGTGGTCGTCGACTCTAGTATAGAGGAAGACCACAGTGGTCGTCGACTCTAGTATAGAGGAAGACCACAGTGGTCGTCGACTCTAGTATAGAGGAAGACCACAGTGGTCGTCGACTCTAGTATAGAGGAAGACCACAGTGGTCGTCGACTCTAGTATAGAGGAAGACCACAGTGGTCGTCGACTCTAGTATAGAGGAAGACCACAGTGGTCGTCGACTCTAGTATAGAGGAAGACCACAGTGGTCGTCGACTCTAGTATAGAGGAAGACCACAGTGGTCGTCGACTCTAGTATAGAGGAAGACCACAGTGGTCGTCGACTCTAGTATAGAGGAAGACCACAGTGGTCGTCGACTCTAGTATAGAGGAAGACCACAGTGGTCGTCGACTCTAGTATAGAGGAAGACCACAGTGGTCGTCGACTCTAGTATAGAGGAAGACCACAGTGGTCGTCGACTCTAGTATAGAGGAAAACCACAGTGGTCGTCGACTCTAGTATAGAGGAAGACCACAGTGGTCGACTCTAGTATAGAGGAAGACCACAGTGGTCGTCGACTCTAGTATAGAGGAAGACCACAGTGGTCGACTCTAGTATAGAGGAAGACCACAGTGGTCGACTCTAGTATAGAGGAAGACCACAGTGGTCGACTCTAGTATAATCATTCCACAAACCTTAAAATATTGAAATGAGACCCTATAAAGTATATAGAGGACTTATATTCTTGATAGCAGTTATCGTCGATTTAGCCCTGTTGGTCTGTTCGAATCACAAATTCTACGCTGCATCTTTTTTGCGAAACACTCTACTGCAGAAACACATGTCAAATTTATTTCAAAACAAGTGGGTAAAACTGCTGCCATGACAACACCGAGAATATCAAACCAACATAAACTGATGCAAACGCAATCGGCTACATTTAATATATTTAAAAATGTGTAACAAACCACCGTAGGTGATAAAGCGGATGTCTGTGGGTGTTGTCGTTGTCATGGATTTCCTCCGTCTATTTCACTTACCACAACGCTTTATCAAATGGTTCATGGAAACCTTTGCGGGACAAGTGCATATATTGACCCCAGGTTAAATTGTTGCGATCGAAAATATAGTTATAGACAGGCAATTCTCGCTTCGAATCGATATCTTTTTTTGATAATTCATATCTGTAATATTTAAAGGGAATGATGAGTTGTTATTAAAGATTTGAATTTATACAACTTTACCTTCTGGCCACATCCCAGGCACTAGATATCATGGCATTGACACAATAATCGGCTGGAACCATATTGGCCTTGTAGTTGGCTTTGCCATAAATACAGCGCACTAAACCTTTAGCAGACCATGTACAAAGACCCGATGGTCCATAGAGGTTGTCCGTCCAGCCGGGAATTGGATCCTTGTAAGTTGACATGACTGAAAGAAATAAAATTAAAAAAGTACAATAAAAGATGAAACATTTAATCATAAATATAGCTTTAATAGAAAACATGGACCATAACTTATTTTTGAAATCTTGATTTCTCAGAGTCTACATGCCAAATCGGAGGTACATCTCTATGAGGGATATATATAAACCTGAGTCGATTTTCACCAATTTCTAAATAAGAGCACTGTGCTATATTTCATCACAATCGGATAATAAATACGAGCAGCGCTTTTATTTCAAGGATACATCTAAAGACGGACGGAAGTCACGCATCGTTAAATCGACCCAAGAAATGATTTCAATTCGATCGGTATAATAACACTAGTTTACAATTTTTTTGTCGAATGGCTGTGCATAACATTTTCTGGTATCCTAAACACGAAAACAATTTTAAACCAGTAAGGAAAGGCTAAAGTCGGGCGGTGCCGACTATATAATACCCTACACCACTCTCGTAATATTGAATAACTCTGATATATAAATTTAGTAATTCATGTATAAATTGTTTACATAAATTTACTTTTGGGACATTTTATACTTAAATAATACCCTGTACCACAGTGTGGTGTAGGGTATAAAAACGATTGGATCTAAAGAGCCAAATCGGATGAAACATATATATGGGAGCTATAGCTAAATCTTAACCGATTTTCTTCAAATTCGGCAATGTTGGTTCATGGATCAAGAAACTCTACCATTCTAAATTTCAAAACGATCGGATGTAAAATACAGCTCCTATAGGACTAAAGGACCAAATCGGACGAAAGATATATATGGGAGCTATATCTAAATCTGAACCGATTTTCTTCAAATTCGGCAATGTTGGTTCATGGATCAAGAAACTCTAACATTCTAAATTTCAAAACGATCGGATGTAAAATACAGCTTCTATAGGACTAAAGGGCCAAATCGGACGAAACATATATATGGGAGCTATAGCTAAATCTTAACCGATTTTCTTCAAATTCGGCAATGTTGGTTCATGGATCAAGAAACTCTACCATTCTAAATTTCAAAACGATCGGATGTAAAATACAGCTTCTATAGGACTAAAGGACCAAATCGGACGAAAGATATATATGGGAGCTATATCTAAATCTGAACCGATTTTCTTCAAATTCGGCAATGTTGGTTCATGGATCAAGAAACTCTACCATTCTAAATTTCAAAACGATCGGATGTAAAATACAGCTTCTATAGGACTAAAGGGCCAAATCGGACGAAACATATATATGGGAGCTATAGCTAAATCTTAACCGATTTTCTTCAAATTCAGCAATGTTGGTTCATGGATCAAGAAACTCTACCATTCTAAATTTCAAAACGATCGGATGTAAAATACAGCTTCTATAGGACTAAAGGTCCAAATCGGACGAAAGATATATATGGGAGCTATATCTAAATCTGAACCGATTTCAACCAAATTCAATAGCGATCTTAACAGCCGCGAAATATTCTAAACTGCAAAATTTCAGAACGATCGGAGTGAAATTGCGACCTGTAGTCGACGAACAACTTTACATGGACGGACGGACGGACGGACGGACGGACATCGTTAAATCGACTCAGCTAGTGATTCTGAGTCGATCGGTATACTTTAAGGTGGGTCTAGCTGTGTTATTTTAAGGTGTTACAAACATCTGCCGTGAAACAAACTTATAATACCCTGTACCACAGTGTGGTGTAGGGTATAAAAAGTTTATGGTATTTTTTACTGGCGGTCCCAAAAGTTGCTGTCCTTACATACAGGTGGCGGTGGTAGTTTAAAAGGTCTCAATCCAATCAATATTAAAACCGAGCTAGATTTCACTTTGAGGGAGTCTGCTCCTTTGTTTACAACTATAAAATATTGGCAGAGTTTAAACGGGGCCGTACGAACTTCCAGGACGAGCACCATAGTGGTCGAGCAGTTGAGGTGTCCACACCAGAAATAGTTTAAAAAAAAATCCACAAAATGGTGTTAACTGACCGTTGGTTGAAGGTTCTGAAGTCATAGGCATTTCAAGAAGTGCTATACGTAGCACATTGACGAAAAATTTCATGATGAGAAAGCTGGGCGCAAAATGGGTGCTGGAATTCCAGAATTCGAGTTGCTTCAGTATGCAAGAATTCGAGTTGCTTCAGTATGCAGCTTTTTCGCCAGATTTAGCTCACCGGGATTATTTTTTTATTTTCACACTAGAAAAAATGTTTCGGTGGAAAAATATTTGCCCGCAATGAAGACGTGGAGGTTGCGGTTAATAGCTTTTTTCATGAGCTAGACAGTTCTTTCTAAAGTGTAGGCCATTTAAATGTGATTTGAGCCCTTTGGATTTGGATTCTGTGGGGAGCCATTAAGGATAAATGTTACGCAAAGCATCCAGAGACAATTCGTCGCTTGGATGACCAACTGCAGTAACTGACATTTTAAAAATTCTTCAGGAGAGGAGTTTTTCTGTTTTTGACACAATGTCCATTCTTCTCCACGGCGTAATATTTATTATATTTCCAGTTTGCTTTTCTAAATGTGTACTTAAATCCATCTTTTTTCAATATTATTAAGAAAAAAATAAAAAAAATAAATTATAATGCATGTTTTTCATAAACAATGCAGATACGTCACTTTGTGGGAAAAATGTTATATACTTAATGTCAAAATTGTGTTAAATATGGCACAGTGGGGCAAACGGTGTTAAATATGGTACAGTGGGGAAAAAAATTAAATTTGTGCAGTAGGTCCAAAATGTGTTAAATATGGCACAGTGGGGCAAAAAGGGTTAAATATGGTACCGTATTGCAAAAATGGTAAAATATGGTACGATATGGCAAAAAGGGTTAAATATGGTAGAGTAGGGCTAAGGGTGCGAATTTAGCTTTTGGAATATACAGTATGTTTTTCTCTTAATACCTATACTGTGATGCAAAAACGATTAAATGGTGTACAGTTGTGGTTTTATAGCATTTAGAGGCACATAACGGAAAAGGGATAAATACTGCAATCTTTAGATTATCCTAGGCTATATTAGTTATTTATTGAGGAGGCGTGGCCCCGCGCAAATAAGCCAATTTGGAGTTATTATTTTCTTGGTGACTCCAACTGTTCCTACCAACGAATGGATTATCGAGATTCCTACTGTCGTTATCTGATGATTGGGACTGGACCGTGATCCCGTTTCGAACGCAATCGGTCCAAAAATGGGCAACGAGTGGGCTGGGTCCAGCAAGTACTCCATAACATTTTGCAATAATGAACAAATATTTCGGGAAAACGAAATATTAAGTGGCTTACGTCTCCTGGTGAAAATTTGTTTGGCATTGTGTCAGTTACGTCTAAAATCATTTACCGTTTTTTGAGAAAACTTTAATATATATATGCATAAAATGTATACACACGTTGTACTTTGACTAGACAAATCTAATGGCGGCCTTAACTCAATTTTTGAAAAATGGTCAGTTACGTCGGTTGGTCATCCAAGCGACGAATTGAAGCGTTGAAACGTGAAATCGAAGTTGCCATTGAATAGATTCGACCCGAAACAATCGAAAATATACTGAAAAATTGGGTTGATCGGATGCGGTACTGCCGAGCCAGTCGTAGTAGTCATATTAATGATATTGTATTCCATCTTTGAATGACTTTAAAACCAGAATAGTGACTCTATGATTCTGAAAGGGCATATTGAGTAGATTACTTTTGTTGAATATACTAATGGTCCAGCTGGTCTGAGTTCTTTTACAGTGGGTCAACGTTTTCATTTTTTGGTCGATGGGAGCATTATTATAAATGAAAAAAATGCTGTAAGTTAATGCCTGAGAGATTTATAGGGGTTATATAGGGGAATTTTATGAGGATAATTTTTATGGAAGATCTTAACCCTCAAGCTCCCCTCTTAATGGGTTAATTTGGCCCATTTTCCGAAAAAATTAAAAAAAGCCCTTTCAAAAAGAATATTTAAGGACTAAAAAGACAAAAAATGTTGGCGGAAAATTTCAGTGGGGGTCGCCAAAGACACCAAAGTTGTAAATAAAGCTCTTTACCCTTAATTATCAAAATTGCACACGAACTTATACAAAAAAATACTATAATATAAATTAAAGTCGTGATATCTATAGAATGATTGGATCAGTAGAGCGATTTTATATTTCTGAAATACCATTTTTTTACAATGGGTCATAGTTTTAATTTTTTGGTCGAAGGGAGATATTTCTTATTATCAGAGTTGTATTTTGGAATTTTATGACCCTCTTAATGGGTCAATTTGTCCCTGTTTCAAAAAAATCCGTTTTTAAAGAGGACATTTAAGGATTGAATATTCCACGAAAGTTTTTGCCGGAAAATTTCATTGGGAAAAAAACTTTACCATACAAAAGGTTGTTGGTTTGTTTTAGTATCAGAAAATAGGATGCCTCAATCTGCACACAAAAAAGGTTTTAAGTCTTTTTACAGATTAGGATCTTACAGATTATTTGGTTGTGCCAAAAAAAAAAACATATTCTTAGTTTAACTCTACACGCTAAACAAAATCGCTTCTGTAGTATATTGTCCCAAAAATATTCGGCTTGAAGTATACATATGTTTATGGTACGCTCCAAATATATAATATTTGACACCCACAAATATTATATGTTTGGGAGGATATTGTGAATACGTTTTTTTGTTTTGGAACTATTTTTTTTGAGACAAAGATTAATTTGTCTTTAAACATTTTGACAATGTATCAATGCTTTAATATAAGGACAAGTTTTCTGTTTTCCAGATGTTCAAAGAGCAATTTTTTTTATAAATTTTATGTTTTTGTAAAACTTAATTGAAACTTAAATCGTATAATCTTTCGTAAATATAAATTGCATTGATGGATTGACAAAAAGTGATGAATTGGAATATTTATAAATTAAAAGAAATTTTTAGCTATAAATTTTAACACGAAATCTAGGAAAAACTAACTAAAATTCGAATAAGTCAGCAAAGTTTTAAAAATATTTTTTAAAAAAAATATATTTGTAAAACTTCTTAAACATAACTTTGTTTGTGTGTAAACACATATTTTATTTGTGAAAGTCAGTTTGCAAATAAATTATGTTCTAATATATTAATATATGCGTTCCAAACAAAATTTCTTGATTTTCAAATAAAATTTATTTGTTAACAAATATATATAATATTTAAAAAAATCGTTTTCAAGTATATTTTCTTTCAAATCAAACATATCAAAAATTACGATTTTCCCCGGTGTAGGAGAGGGTACAGCATTTGTGGCTTTTTGCCTTTTTCAATCATTTCATTTCACTTCTGGGACAGTGTGGATTCTTACACAAAGTTACGAGTTATAATATATTCCATAAATAATTCGCCCCTATCGCATTTTACCTACTTAAATTAAGAAATTCGTTTAATGGGTTCTTATCCATACACACTGAAAAAAATCGCTTCTGTAGTATATTGTCCCAAACATATACGTCTTGAAACATATATATATTTAGGATACACTCTAAACATATAATATTTGGTACACACTTAAATGATATATTTGGGATGATGTCGTTCTAAACAAATCTTTGTTAACATCCCAATATATTTTTATTTGGTACCATTATTTCCGAAACAAATAGTTATTTGCATTTAAGTATTCAGGAAATACCTTAATTGTGTTATATTTTTCAGTAATTCAAAGTTATTTTTTAGAAATTGTTTATGTTTGTAAAATAATAAAGATAATTGAAATCTTATAATCTTGCATCAAAATAAATTACTTGGAGAATTGACAACTAATGATGGCTTAGAATAATCAGCAATTTAAATTATTGATTTAGAACCGAAGATAAGGCTGGGAGGTACAATTCGAAACCAAGAAAAAATTAAAACTAAAATTAGAAAAATTCAGCAAAAGTTTTGAAAATCTTTTTTAAATAAAATATATTTGGAGAAATTCCTAAACAAAAATTTCATTTGTAGTTAAACACATGATTTATTTGAGAAATTTAGTTTGCAAATATATTTTGTTGTAATACATTAATATATGCATTCCAAATATAATTTGTTGATTTTCAAATAAAATTTATTTGCCAGGAAATATATAATATTTAAAAATTTGTGTTTCAAATATTATTTCTTTCGATTCAAATATATCGTAAAAGGCGATTTTGCCCCGTGTAGCTTATGTCACATGATCTTCACCACATTTCACTATTTTTGGCTCAATTTGTAACCCCTTTGCCGGTTTTACTCCTCATTCCAAATTTCATTTTGTGTAGCTCTAGTAAATTTAGATTATACCGGAAAGACGCTGCGTCCCCATGGATATTACCACCATAAATATGTCACCGTTCTCGCTGTAGTTATCTGGATTTTGTCTTGATACGAAATGTATATCTTCTTGATCAATTATGACATATTAGAAATTTACGTCCCACAAGCTACCCTCACACTAAATTTCACTCACGACTGTGGTCATGGTACGACTTGATTTAGATTTGGTCATGGGACGAATATGTATACCTTTTGCCCATTCAATCATTAAAAATTATCAATTTTTTTATGAAAGTGAACTAGCGACAAATCAAAACCAAAGTATAGTAACTATTTAATATGAATTTAATTTTTGAAACAAGTTTTCTAATTGGTATAATAGATACATTACACAAGCTACACGCGCAAAAAATGGATGTGGTTTCACATTTATCCCTTTTAACCCACTAAAATTATGAATTAGCTTTGTCCTGTCCTCACACTACATAACAGGATTCGTGCTCTAGCCATTTGGATATAGCGGTGGTACTGTATTTATCCCTTTGAGCCCCATTGCGCCCAACATTATATCTTAAAGAACTAATTCTAAAAACTCTTGCTTGTCCCGTGTCAATAAAATTTCACGACTATATTCATTCGTATTTTAAAGCGGTACCATATTTATTCTTTCTGGTTCATTGTGTCAATAAAATTAAGAATCTTTTCTTAACCCGGGTCTCCTTTTCAAACGCTAACTTCATACCAAATTTCATATTTTAAACTTCAGCATTTTTGACCGGAACTTAGAAAGCCTAAGTCATCCAATTTAAAGCCTAAGTCAATAATTTAAAAATTAGTTATTTTTTATTAAACTACCAAATTTGGGTCTATATACACGTTTGTCCTTCACAACACCTAACAAAATATTCCCTTGAGAGCAGCTAAGTTACATAATCCTCACTTACACATTGCGACTCAAACGATAAATGAAAATAAAGGATTTTTCACAGATGTTTTTTCGTGTTCACTTCTTCTCTATTTTTTGATTTTAAAACAACTGAGCTCCGAAAAAATGTAAATTTTCCACAATACAACAGAGAGAAAAAACATTTCGAATTGATCCTAAGTCGCTTCTGTGTTAAGGACGCATTGAAGTGAACTATCTATTCTCAATACAGATGTAATCCGCATACAAATGGAGCTCTTTATGTAAAATCGAGGGGATCCATGTTTGAATATTTTTGCCACACTCACCCCATACAAAGATTGTGGGTCGAATACTCTTTGTTTTCCCCTTTTGGCCCCTCTCATATCGTATCGTTCGCCATATTTAACCTTTGTTTTTGTGCAGCAGTCGTAAAGTAAGAAAGTCACAAATAAAACAAAACTGAATTGTTAAGAGCTCATTTGAGATTTTTAACGAACATAAATGAACATTGGCCCTTTACCACGAAACCGAAAAATCCTCCTAAAATTGTTCACTAAAACGAGCTGGACCTCTGAGCAGCAGACAATCGTTAACAATGGAGGGCACAACATTTCGGAGTTATGGAGTGGAGGATTCAATACAATAAAATATTGGAATGCGTCAATTATAGATCCAAATACACATATTTTAATTCAAAATATGTCAATAGAAATTCAAGACAATCTATTTGAAGTTCAAATTATATTTGGCACACACAAATACATATTATATACATATGTATATGTGAAGACGTTCTAAAAAAACTTTCTTTCCGTCCTAATATTTTTTATTTGAGTCTATTATTCACGAAGCAAATATTTATTTGCAGTTAAGCATTCAAAAATATATCAATACCTTAATTTTAAGACAAGTTGTATGTTTTTCAGTAATTCAACATTAATTTTTTTCAAAAAATTTAGATGTGCGTAAATTACCTTTATAATAGAATTAGTATAATGTTGCTTAGTGATACATTGTTTGATGGGTGGACAACAAATGATGACATGGAATAAATAGAAATTACAAATTTTTTCTTTAAAACAAATCTTATTGCTACTTATGCCATTTTAAATTATAAGGATTATAAGGTATAACTAGAAATCAATAAAAAATTAAAAAATCTAAACAAAATCTTGTTGTAATATATTAACATATGCGCTCCAAATAAATTTTATTGATTTTCAAATAAAATGTATTTGCTAAGAAATAAATAATATTTAAAAAATTGTGTTCCAAATATATTTTCTTTCGATTAAAACTTATCAAAAAATGCAATTTTTCCCCGTGCATGTAAAATAAAACTTTACAAAAAATATTTTTTGACAAATAAACAAAAACGCAAAAAAATGGAAATAATAATAACACTATGCAACAAATTTTTGTTTTTGTGTCCGAGACCTAATTGTTATGTTTTTGTATAGATTGTGGCATACTGTTAATTTTTAACTGTGGCTTGCCAAAACATTTTTTATGGATAAATTTTTTTAAAAAATGTTTTTATTAAAAATACTATTATCGTCGAAGGTACCCTTAGTATTTGCACTATAATTTTTGGAGTATATGCCAACCTATACGTTAAATTGAAGCTATTAATGTGGGCTACCAATGTTGGAAACGTCTCTTTCACTTAGAAACAGTGGTTTAGTAACAGTCATTAAACAAAATGGGAAAAAGTTGATTTAAAAAAAAAATCATGAGGCAAAAAAAAACATAAAAAATAGAAAAAAATCGAAGAAAATATTTTATTTTTAAAAGTTTGCATCCTAGCGAAGAAAATAATGCCTATTTCAAAAAAGTCTCAGGATAAATGTAGAAATTATAGCCCTTTTGGTAGAGGTAAGAGAATTTCAAAAAATCTTTTTTTTTTAATTTCAGTTTAAGCGATTTTATTTGTTACTTTTATTTATATGTATTATGTACATTTGAGTTTATTTACATGTACAAGTTTCATTAGAAGTAATTGTGAGTTTGTAGATTTCTGAATCGGTTTCTCTAATGAGGAACCAAATATAATCTCCCATCATTCTTTCATCCCAATACCCTTGGTAACGCCGCTCGATGGACTTCATTTCTTGGTCAAACCTTTTCCCATGTTCGTCACTTACGTCGTCAAGATTCTCGGGGAAAAAGTTTAAATGAGATATGCAAGAAATGAATTTTGAGGGATATATGTATTTACACCTGTTGGAATACATAAAGCGAAAAATAAGTTAGAAGAATACATACATATGTGTTATATACATAAATATAGAAAAATATATTTCTTACCAATTTTTTCATAATTTTTTAACAAATCATTAATCATTATTTCATATTGCGGGCTTTTATTGTGTCCAAGGAAATTTGAAACTACAAGCTTAAACGACCTCCATGCTGCAATTTCATCTGACTTCAAATATGATTCGAAATTCGCATCTTTCATCAGTTTCCTTATTTTAGGCCCATCAAAAACTCCATCTTCGAAAAAGAAAGACTTTTAAATAAACTTTTTAAATATGAGAGTGAATTGCCATCTTTCCTTAAGGCTTTAACAAAATATTTAAGGAGCCCCAGCTTAATTTGCAGTGGTGGCAAAATAATGTTTTCTTTTTTGACGAAAGGTGTGAATTTTATGTTGTTTTCAACCAATGTGATGTGTTTCCTTGTTGGTCATTTCTTTCTTCTGTAATGATCTTCGCGAGCACAGCTATCCCAGAGGCATAAAAAACTGCTTTGCATTCCACATAACATACCAACTACTTTTAAATTGCAACAAATTTCAATTTAGCCATTGTTTCGTATGATTCCTTAGTGTTGACCGCATGAGAAATGGGAATCGACGGTTTCTGATTTCCGTTGTGCAAAGGTACTGCTTTCAAACTATCTTTACTGCTGTCAACAAATAACCGCCATTCCTTTGAATTGTATTTATGTTTTATTAAGTTCCTCGAACAATCCGGGAAAGCCCTTGCAAAAGCATCTGTTATCCACAGTTGTGTAAAAATGTTTTTAAGGTATATCACGGACTCTATAATATGATATGTTAACATCTGGGGGCAAAATATTGTACTGTTTCATCCAAGATGCAAGTAGTTCTGCCTTATCTTTGGTCATTTCCAAACCTCTCACTAGATCAATGAGTTGAAACTGAGTTAAAAGCGATGACTTCTGACTCAATCTTGAATCGCTCAGATAGAACTTGATGACGTTTCCGTAATTAGGCTGTTAGCTATACTTGGACACTTGGGAATTGGTATTGTTTCCGAATGTGCAACTGGCAAAGCGACAGATTTTACTTCAGCGTAATTCCAGCGATTGGTCCTTCCTACTCCAATCTATTAACTTAGACAAAAATAGCAGTCCGTATCGTGAATGAATGGTTGTCTCCAAATCATTGGCATTCCAAATGGCACGTGATGTCTAAAATTAAAACGTTTTATTCCACAAAACGTTGTAATACATTAATTCTAAATAATAATACTTACCGCATGCTTCCACTAGTCCATCGAGTAAGATTTACATGGCACGAATTACACAAAATACTAGTTGTCCACGGTTCGTTCATATTTTTAACTCGTATACCAAAATATTACACATATATTTCGTCTATTATTTTACTTAACGCACGTCGATTTTTTTAATTACATATTTTCCGCAGATGTAGCAGAATTTGTCGGGATCATTTACACATTGAAAAGTTCTTTGCCTTTTACTCATACTTCGAAATATAACTCTGTAATATTTTTCAGAAAATCGACTTATCTCTTTAAATTCCAGATTTAAGGTTCATAAGTTGCAGTACCAGTAGCTAACATATAGTTTGCTTCGAAAGTAGACACCCAATATTTTCAAGACTGCCGCGTACTACTTTGTATTGCGTACATATAATTTTACTACCTGTATATACGACTGGGATGTCCATGCCCCTAAAAGGCATAACTGATTGGAAACATCATAAGTAAAAAACCACAAATATTGTTGAATGACCCTCTGAACGGATCTCATCCAATATAGCTCTCACATTACGTTACGAACGGCCATAAAACCTCGTCCTCTCTATAATTTTATAAAGTCTGACATCAATCCTTATAAAATAAAATGCAAGTGCAATGTCTCACATAAGGTGAATTCAATATAAGCAAAAAAATCGAAAAAACGAAAAAATATGAAACAAGATTTTTTTAATTTCCTTAACATTTACAAAATGGCTCATAACTTTTACATCTATCCATAGATTTTTTCAAATAGACAGTGTTTTTTTCGTTAGCATGCTGGTAAAAACGTGATAAAATAATTTTTCCGATTTTTTTCTATTTTTTATGGTTTTATTTTGTACCAGGAAAAAGAATTTTTAAAAAATATATTTTTTGCTTATATTTTTGACGACTGCTACTAAACCACAGATTCTACGTGAAAGATATTTGCAGCATTGGTGGCCTTCATAATTCCCTTTAATTTAACGCATAACACGGCTCAATCTGGCTTATACTTGAAAAACTATGGTTCAAATACTAAATGTACTTTCCACGAAAGCTGGAATTAAAAAAAAAATTTAAAAAAAATTACCATAAAAAAATTTTATTTTTTTTTTGATTTTGTTCGGCTTGAGGTCCTTTTTAATTAAAAAAGGTGTTTATAGGGTTTTTTTAATTAATTTAGTTTCTTTCCGATATTTCGACTAACGTCGTTAGTCTTCTTCAGGGAACTACAAAATGACAATTTTAAAAAAAACAATACATAAATTACAATATTATCTTATATTTACTTTGAAATTAAAAATTATTAAAAAGTTCGTCCGTTCTATGTGAGCTAACTTGACAACTAATGTTTTTTTCGTCCGTGTTTGTTTATAATGTATCGATACATTTGGGAGCATCTATCTGTGTCAGTTTTGTAATTGAGTCTTTTCTCTGAGGGAACGTCAGTGATGTAAAGCATCTCTAGAGTATATCGTCTAAATGGATTTCTCTCTTCCACTAATACATCCACATTGTCAAAGTTTGGTTTGTGTCCGGTGAGAGTACAGTGGGCCGCGAGAGCTGTTTTTTGCTCTAGAGATGGCTTTCTGGTCTGATTTGTGTGATGAAAGTCTTGTCTTTAATTTTGATTTAGTTGTACCGACATATACCTTCTGGCATATGTCGGACTCGTCACCATTACACATTATTTTATATACTAGATTAGATTTGTCTTCTTTCGCTACGGTTGATTTTTTATTGCTAAATAATTGGTTTGTCATATTCTGTGTCTTATATGCTAGTTCAATCTTTCGTTTATCATACATGTCTGAATTCTAAAATCTTTCTGCTAGTCCAGGTATAAAAGTGACGATTTATAAATTTTTGGCTCTCTCTCAATGTTTTTCGTTTTATTTGTTCGTTTTAGAAGATTATTGATTGTCTTCTGTGGAAATTCGTTCATATTTAAAATGTCTCTTATTTTCTGCTTATTTTGTTCATGATACTCTTCGTCACTTATTGCTAATACTCTAGCAATGAAATTCGTCGCGGTATTTATTATTGTCCTCCTTGGGTGCTTAGAATAAAAATTAATTAGTCGTCCTGATGCCGTAGTTTTCTGATACCAATCCATTTTTAGTTTGTTTCCTTGTTTTATTATTATTGAGTCCAAGTATGGTAGCCGATTGTCTTTTTCTTCTTCCATCGTAAATTGAATTTGTCGGTTGTATGAGTTCAGTACGCTCATTGTGTTGTCCAAATCTTGTTTCTTTATAATTCCAAATAGGTCGTCTACGTACTTAGTCAAGATTTTTGGTTTCCGATTCATATTCCTAATTGATGAGTCCAATAATTCTTCCATCACTATATCCGCTATAACTGGGGAGGCAGGGGAACCCATTGGCATGCCTTTTAGTTGTCCAAATATTTTATTTTCATACGTAAAATAACGTGTTTCTTTGATGCAATATGTCAGTATTTCCATAAATAATTCTCGTGGTATATTTGTATACTTTTTCAGTAAGTCCCATTTACTTTCAATTGTCCTGATTGCTAGGTTTATCGGAATGCTTGGGAACAATGAAACTACGCCAAAGGAGATTAAAACTTCGTCATCATCTATTTGTAGTCCATTAATTTTTGATTTAAAGTCTCTTGCGTCTTTTACGTTGTATTTTGAATCCTTCGTCAGGTTTTTCAAAATGTCCACTAGATATCTGGAAAGTCCGTACGCAGGTGAATTTATAGATGAGCAGATCGGTCTCAGCGGGGTTCCGTCCTTGTGAATTTTCGGTAGTCCATATATTCTAGGTGCCAAGGCTGTCTTGTTAGTTAATTTTCTCTTTTCTGTCATATCTATTACATTATAACTGAATAATTTGTCGACTAGAACATTATTTTTGTTTTGAAGGCTGGTCGTTGGGTCCTTATTTAAGCGTCGGTATGTACATAAATCCATTAAAATCCTATTCATTTTGTTATTATAATCTGTCTTAGTCATTGCTACCATCTTGCCCCCTTTATCAACACTTAATATCAATATGTCCTTGTTTTCTCTCAAAAATCGTTTGCTTTGTCCCACTGTGTCTAATACTAAAACGTCCCTCTGGTTTAGTTCACGTTTGTGTAGGTGATCGTCCACAAGTGATGTAAATTTTGCTCTCATTATTTCTTGTTGTTCTCTAGTCTCTAAGGTTTGGATACAATCTTCTCCCTCTGCGATGCACCTGAATAGGTGGAAATGAGCGATGTGTGTTGGGTAGTGCATATTTTGGGCCCAATGAGAGAATCCATTGTATGTTAGTAGGTATGTTCGTTTGTGTGGTGTTAACAAACCACTCAGTGTTGTGTCGTATGTTCATTTCTCTTCTCTTGTTCTCTCTGAGAGTGTGAAGTTTTTTGATGTGTTTTGTGTTATTGTTGTGTATGTGTTTATCGTAAAGAGTTTTCTCACTAATTATGAGAAGCTCTCTGTCCTCGGTGTCGAGTAAAGTGGCTAGTTGTCTGCTAGTTTTCTCCAAATTTTTTTATACCCTACACCACTCTGTGGTACAGGGTATTATAAGTTTGTTTCACGGCAGATGTTTGTAACACCTAAAAATAACACAGCTAGACCCACCTTAAAGTATACCGATCGACTCAGAATCACTAGCTGAGTCGATTTAAGCATGTCCGTCCGTCCGTCCGTCCGTCCGTCCGTCCGTCCGTCCGTCCGTCCGTCCGTCTGTGGATGTAAAGTTGTTCGTCGACTACAGGTCGCAATTTCACTCCGATCGTTCTGAAATTTTGCAGTTTAGAGTATTTCGCAGCTGTTAAGATCGCTATTGAATTTGGTTGAAATCGGTTCAGATTTAGATATAGCTCCCATATATATCTTTCGTCCGATTTGGCCCTTTAGTCCTATAGAAGCTGTATTTTACATCCAATCTTTTTGAAATTTAGAATGGTAGAGTTTCTTGATCCATTCATTTTGAAATTTAGAATGGTAGAGTTTCTTGATCCATGAACCAACACTACCGAATTTGAAGAAAATCGGTTAAGATTTAGCTATAGCTCCCATATATATGTTTCGTCCGATTTGGACCTTTAGTCCTATAAATGCTGTATTTTACATCCAATCTTTTTGAAATTTAGAATGGTAGAGTTTCTTGATCCATGAACCAACATTGCCGAATTTGAAGAAAATCGCTTAAGATTTAGCTATAGCTCCCATATATATGTTTCGTCCGATTTGGACCTTTAGTCCAATAAAAGCTGTATTTTACATCCAATCGTTTTGAAATTTGGAATATATATGTTTCGTCCGATTTGGCCCTTTAGTTCTATAGAAGCTGTATGTATTTTACATCCAATCGTTTTGAAATTTAGAATAAATAAATAAATTTATTCATGAACTACAAAATTTATATTTCAGAGTTATTCAATATTACAGAGTGGTGTAGGGTATTATATAGTCGGCCCAGCCCGACTTTAGCCTTTCCTTACTGGTTTAATATTTTTTTCGTGTTTGTGACACCAAATTGCGCCAGAAACTGTTATCCACATCCCTTGGACAACATTTTTGTTGCATAGTGTAATTGGCCATAACTTTTGTCTCAGCGTGTATATCGAAAATCGGTTTATTTTCTGACTGATATTAACAAACTGCTTGGACAGGGTCAGGAAAAAAAATGAAAAATAAATTATCATATTTAGACAGTAATGTAAAAACGCCATTAAATATTTAAAACTTAATATATTTAAATGAAATATTTTGTAGTTTGTAAGTCTTGACATCGCTATATCATTATATTTGCAAAAGTCAATCCCACAAATTTACTAAACGGTGGTCTCCAAATTCCCTTTGCAGTTCAATGTGCGACACCGTACCACTTATATAAATTATAAAGGTTTTGATATTTTAGCTTTTCGACTGGAGAAAATATGGATTTCCTTTGAGATTTATGTATAAAATTGTGTAAATTGGAGAAGCTTGGCAACAACACCAGTGACTTTGTTTGATCTGTTCTTTCTTGGAGAACATTCCCTAGGATGTTTCCTTTAAGATGAATATAAATAGGTTATACTTTTTTTAAATAACTTTCAACCAAAAGCTGCTATATTAAACCAGTAAGGAAAAACTAATATTTTAAGCCAATTTTATATAAACAAGTAAGGAAAGACAGAAAGTCGGGCGGGGCCGACTATATAATACCCTACACCTCCCTTACAATGCGAAAATGGGCATTACGATAAGAATTTGGCAGTGTTCATTCACGCAATAAGAAAACTCTCTATACCGAATTTAGTACTGATCGGATATAAAATACGGTTTCTGCAGCGCTTACATGTCAAAACGGTCGAAACATATATATGGGGGCTACATCTAAATCTAAAAAGGATTTTACCCGAATTTGGTGGTGTTCATTCATGTCATAAGAAACTTCTCTCTGCCGAACTTCGTACTGATCTGATATGAAATACAGTTTCTACAGGGCTTACATGTCAATTCGGGTGTAACATATACATACATATATGGGTCATATATCTAAATCTGAACAGATTTTGACCAATTTCAATATTGATCGTCCATCGGCCAAAAAAGAGCACTGTGCTAAATTTCATCACAATCGGACCATAAATACGACCAACGATACATCTACAGACAGACGGACATGGTTAAATCGACTCAGGAAGTGATTCCAAGTCGATCGGTATAATAAGCGATGCGTCTATCTCTTCTCCTTCTGGGTGTTACAAACAAGTGCACAAACTCATAATATCCTGGACCACAGTGTGGTGTAGGGTATAATGGTCGGACCGACAGGCAAGGCTAAATCGAATCAGCTAATGATTCTGAGTCGATTGATATACAGGGTTTTCCTACAAGAGGTGTTATTTGAATCACTAACTTTCAACCAATTGCTGCAATATTAAACCAGTAAGGAAAGACTAAAGTCGGGAGGGGCCGACTGTATAATACCCTTCACCATTGTTTGCCAACAAATACACGGATAACCATTATTACTGTTAACAGTTGCAGGATAAATAGAGTACATTTCTAAATTCCTGACACACATGTTAAAAAACTTGACCTTCGTGAGGGGCTTATGCTTATCAAAACACAAACCGATACACTCCATATTTACTAGAGACGATTTAATTCAATATGAAGCACAAATACTTAAATTTCCGCGTGATGGTTTAAAAAATGCGTCCCATAGAACAGTAAGAAGTTTAATCGGAAGGGACCTTTGTATGGAAGCATTATCAAAATATGGACCGTTGTTTCCCATCTCCACCAGGAACGATCAAGTGCAAATTCTTAAATTTCAGCCAGATTGAAAAATTTGTTTTCTAGCAGTGACATCGGTGTTGACATTTATATGGGGGCTATACCAAAACATAGAGCGATGTTCCCCATTTTTACTAGGGACGATGAGGTATAATATTTATTAGCAATTCCTAAATTTCAGACTGATCAATTGAATAATCCGTTCTGTAGAGCGTCAAGAAGTGACATAAGTGGGGACCTTTATATGTGGGAATATATCAAAACATGGATCGATGTTCCCCATTTTTACTACGGACGATTAGGTCCAATATTAAGTGTAAATTCTTAAATTTCAGCCAGATCCATTGAAAAATGTGTTTTTTAGAGAGTCAAGAATTGACATCGGTCGGGAACTTTATATGGGGGCTATATCAAAACTTGGACCGATATGCCCCATTTTAAAAAGGGATCGCCTCTAGTCCAAGGAATGCCTCTATAGCAATTTTCGTAAAGACAGCTTCATATTTGCGACCTGCAGTTTGATCACAAAAATATATGGACAGACAGACGGACAAGGCTAAATCGACTCAAAAAGTAATTCTATGCCGATCGGTATAATAAACGATGGGTCTATCTCTTTGTTTTTAGGCGTTACAAACAAATGCACAAAGACATAATACCCTGAGTTGTCGGGTATAAAAACCAATTTTTTCGGGAGAGGAAAAAAACTGTTGAATTTTATTATTTCGTGATAATTTATATCGAATTATGATATGAAAATTGATAGGAAAATTTAGTTTTTTAATATAGCAGCATTTTTCCATAAAAAAATGTAAAAAATTACTTATTTTTAAAAATATATTTTTAAACAGCGCATATTTCTTTCATCTCATAGCAAATTGTGTTGCCAACTAAGAAAAGTTGATGTGAAAGAAATCTGTGCATATTCTGCTCCGATATTCCCAAATTAAGGTTCGGGAAAAAAATTAAACATTAAATTTTTAATTGCAAATTTGATATGTTTGAATCGAAAGAAAATATATTTGGAACACAATTTTTTTAAATATTCCTTTATTCCCTAGCAAATAAAATTTATTTAAAAATCAATAAAATATATTTGGAACTCGTATATTAATATGTTACAAAATATGATTTCTGCAAACTAAATTTCTCAAAAAAATATGTGTTCAAATAGGAATAACATTTTTGTTTAGGAATTTCTCCAAATAAATTTTATCTAAGAAAGATTTTCAAAACTTTTGTTGAATTTTTCGAATTTCAGTTTTAATTTTTATTGTTTTCGAATTGAACAGTTATGATACCAAATGCAGCTGTAACTTCTGTTTTAAATAAATCATTTAAAATTTCTGAGTATTCCAAGGCTTCATTAGTTATTTTAACGAACATGAAATATTTCTAAAAAATTAACATTGAATTACGGACAAATTTAACACAATTTAGTTATTTTCTGAATATTTAAATGCAAATAAGTTTTTGTTTCGGAAATAATAGTCCAAAATAAAAACATATTGGGATGTAAACAAAGATTTGTTTAGAACAATATCTATAATAGTCAACAATAAAAACATATTGGGATGTAAACAAAGATTTGTTTAGAACAATATCTTCCCAAATATATTATTTTTGTGTGTACCAAATATTATATGTTTACAGTGTACCCTAAACATTTATATGTTTCAAGCCGAATATGTGTGGGACAATATACTACAGAAGCGATTTTTTCAGCGTGCAGATATCGGTAACTATACGGGATAACTCTAATGTGTTTTGTAGACCTTTAACATTTTATTTTGTAGCACCGCCCCTGTATACCGTAGGGGACCCAAATTTAAAAATTAACTTATCTAGTAGTTCTTTTTTAAGCCTGCCAAGTTTTGTCGCAATCGATTGTCTGGTTAAGAAACGGCTGAATAATTTCTCTTTTTTAATTCCTGTCACTGTCCAAAGGAGGTACAACCGACCCAAAAATTAAATTTTTACATCGTCTTCTATGTTTAAATCTGAACAGATTAAATCTGAATCTCTATGCCGAATTTAGTACTGATCGGATATAAAATACAGTTTCTACAGCGCTTACATGTCAAATCGGTCGAAACATATATATGGGGGCTACATCTAAATCTGAAAAGATTTTACCCGAATTTGGTGGTGTTCATTCACGCAATAAGAAAACTCTCTATGCCGAATTTAGTACTGATCGGATATAAAATACGGTTTCTACAGCGCTTACATGTCAAGTCGGTCGAAACATATATATGGGGGATTTTCCCCGAATTTGGTGGTGTTTATTCATGTAATAAGAAACTTCTCTCTGCCGAACTTCGTATTGATCTGATATGAAATACAGTTTCTACAGGGCTTACATGTCAAATCGGGTGTAACATATATATGGGTCCTATATCTAAATCTGAACCGATTTTGACCAATTTCAATATGGATCGTCCTTGGGCCAACAAAGAGCACTGTGCTAAATTTCATCACAATCGGACCATAAATACGACCTGCACTTTGATTACAACGATACATCTATAGACGGACGGACATGGTTAAATCGACTCAGGAAGTGATTCCAAGTCGATCGGTATAATAAGCGACGGGTCTATCTCTTCTCCTTCTGGGTGTTACAAACAAGTGCTCAAACTCATAATATCCTGGACCACAGTGTGGTGTAGGGTATAATGATCGGACCGACAAACAAGGCTAAATCGAATCAGATTCTGAGTCGATTGATATACAGGGTTTTCCAACAAGAGGTGTTATTTGAATCACCCGGTATTTCGGAAGCTGTCACTTTTGAATCTTTTATTCTTTGACATTTGACAAGTAGAAACTACGCCATTACTAAAAATGGAACGATACACGATTCAACAACGCATTGAAATTATTAAAATGCGAAAAATCGAAAATCATCGAAAAATCTTCTTGACTGATGAGCCCCATTTACACCTCGGTGGCTACGTCAACAAGCAAAATTGTCGCATCTGGGGCTCAGAAAACCCAAGAGTTATTGTTGAGAAGCCTCTCCATCCTCAATGTGTGACTGTTTGGTGCGGTTTATGGTCCGGCGGGGTCATTGGACCTTACTTTTTCGAAAATGATGTTGGATCAATAGTTACGGTGAATGGATTGCGCTATCGAGAGATGATTAATGATTTTTTATGGTCGGAGTTCGATGGTATTGATCTGGACAACGTTTACTTTCAACATTGCTCTGTTACGGGAAAAGTTTCCGGACCGTGATATCTCTCGAAGAGGTAATCACAATTGGCCACCGAGATCTTGTGATTTAACACCTTGCGACTTCTTCCTTTGGGCCACGTGAAAGATAAGGTCTACGCCAACAGCCCAGCGTCGATTCACGACCTCAAAGATAGAATTCGTGAGGCTATCGAGGACATAGGGCAGCCACTTTGCGATTTGGTTATGGAAAATTTAATGAAAAGGCTATGGTCATGTAAGCGTGGTCGTGGTGGCCATTTGGCTGATGCAAAAATTGCATTTTTCTTAGAATACCAAAATAACACCTCTTGTTGGAAGACCATTTATTTAAGGGCTTAAAACTAACCCATTAGCGTATTGTTTTACAAAATAATCATACGGTCTTTTCGACAAGTTTAGGTCAGTACTACAATTACTCACCCCATATACACTTTTGTCCACCAGTGTATCGTTCAAAATCTACTGCTCTTGTTTACTCTATATATACTCTATATATCCTTTTCGGTTACTTTATTTTTTTATTTGTAAATGTTACTACTGCTATTGTTGTTGGTGCTTCTGCTGTTGCATCCAAATGACACAACAAACTTTGTTGGTTGGTTTATCTATTTACATCTTTTGCTCTGATTCTCTCTCAATGTCTGTACCCAACAAAGTTCGCATTTTTTTCTGGTTATTGTTGCTTTTGTTTGCATTTAAAGCATAAAGACATTTGCTTAAAACTACATATTTCAAAATACACTGTGAAAACAAATGTGATGACATAGAAAAGGATATTACGATGACTGTTGATTTTAAGCGTTTAATGGACATTGATAGGATTTCTGGGCATTCTTTTTTGAAAAAATGTTGCCGCGTCGGCGTGAAATACTAGAAAATATTTGCCACTATTAGTTTGAACTGATGTAGTCACTCGAATTTTAAATACGCCGAAAAGCTCTTTTTCCAGACACTATTTTTCTATAAGGCTAGAAGAGTAAAAGCTGTCATGTTATAAGGAATTTAAAAATTGAATATAGTTTTCAACAAAAATATTAAAATGTCGTGTTTTTTATAACTGATTTTCTAGTTAATTTTTTAGTTTCCCATCTAATGCTGCTTTTATTCATACCCCAAAGATTAAAATTTTTTTCGGTGTAATTTTTGAAAGTTTGGCCAAATGTTACTATCGGCCATGGGGGCACTAGTTTAGTCACTAATGTACTTGTTATATGCTCCTCTGCTCTGCTTCGAAAATTTTCGTATTTGACAAACAACAACAACCACCACTACTACTTTGGCAACTGCAACAGAAAATGTGCAAAATGGTAATTTTTTATCATTTGGAGATGCTTTAAAACATTTTTTTAGTTTTCATTTTTTTAGCACAACTAAAACCATTAACTGACTATTCGAAATGAATTGTAACTTCCATTCCATTCAGTTCTATGTGTGGTGCCCTTGGGAAACGCTAACGAAACTTTTGTTGCTCCTTAAATGACAACGACAACGTTGTGGACCAGGACGAGTACAAAGGCGAGGACGAGGTAGTGAAAATGAACGTGGATGACTCTTATGAGTATTAAAATGTTTGTGGGAAGAGGATGAGGTGGGTGAAAATGGGGTGGGGGTTATGCTACGTTTAAGCTTGAACTTACCAATTGGTGGCCGGAATATTCCGGCTGGCAGATAAAATGCTTTGTGGTTTACCAGATTCTCGGCACACTTCTTGGTCATGGTATAGGTATTTGGCATTTCTCCAATTAGGCAGGGACGAAACTTTTCCAGAGTCTCATCATCAAATATGCGAAAGATCTGAAACGGAAGGATTGAATTTCGTCACTTTCACAAACAGTTTAACGTTTAAAGATTTCACACTTCTCCTCTGCGCTCTTCGTCTTTCCTACCTGCATTATTTTCTCATAGCCAATCTCTGTCTCGTAGACCTTTTCATTGATGTAGGTCCTGTTGCAGTTGCAATAGAGTGTAGAGATGTGAACAAAGGACTTTAGAAAGAGATGACCAATTAAATTTGTAGCATTTCTAATTTATGTGTAGACAATTTACCTTTAACTGTTTCATTTCCATGGTCAGATCCAATATCTTTTTGGTACCGAGAACATTGATATCGATGGCATCGCTTAGCTTTTCATTGAACTTCACTGAGGCGACAACATTGAAAACAATCTGTCAAAATATAAAAAAGTACACATTTAATTAACTCTGTTTGATATCGAAATCACATACAAAACTACATATCAATTTGTATACAAAAATTTGGACGTTATACAAAAAAAATCAGAACATGTGTATGAGTCATTGCAATCTTAAAATATTGGTTATCGAGATATTGTCATTTAGGATTTTCAAAAAAAATACGAATTTCAGTTATTTTATATATTTCCGAAGGTTAATTCTGAGTTAACTAGCAGAGACTCAAACCATCTGACAGAGATCTTAAGAGCGGTTAATATAGCTCTTTAATGAGTTCATCATATAGAGTTGTTCATACAATCACTTTAGTCCGGAGGGTATATACCATTTGCTATAGACTAACGGCCAATTCCACAATCTCCGGTTATCCTACATTTAGAGCTAACCTACAGTTATTTTTTTTTTAATTTAATTCAATTTTATTCATTAGATATATTTACAATGAAATATTTGCCCCAGCGCCTGACAGGCATTTTTGGGGCGAGTTGACAAGTTAAAATGCATTTAGTCTTATATATTTACATATGTACATATTTCTGTTTGTTCTTGATATCAATAAATTACAAAAGAAGCATTCTCACATCACGAAATAAATGTGCTTTTAGACTTCTCTTAAATGAAGAAATAAAAGATATAGTCTTTAAATCTTGGGGAAGATCATTGTATTCAGAGCATCCGTTGTGTTCTATTCTCTGTTTAGTTAGTTCAAGACGACATCGTTTGACTCTCAGATTTAATCTATTTCTCGTATTGAAAGCTGATTGATTAGTACGAAATTCAATCTCTCGCGGACCAAGGTTCCTGACTGGTTCAAACATGTAAATAAGCAGCTGCATCTTATATAATCCATGAACTGGTAACGTAACTTTAGAAACATTGTCATACAATGCAAGGGTTGAATAAGTGCGAGGAAGGTTGTAGACGATTTTCAGTGCCTTATTTTGGATTCTTTGTAGAGACCGCAGTTGTACACTTTTCTTGTACGCATATATCATTGGCATATAATTGAGATGATTTTGAATTAACGAATTGTAAATCAAAAGTTTTGTTTTAATATCAAACATACTTTTATATTTCTATAACATTCCAATCGCAGGTTCTACCTTAGCTTTCAAATCATGGATATGGCAATTTCATGTTAAGTTGTTCTGTAAATGAATTCCCAAATATTTCAAGGACCAGGATTCATAAACTGGAAACTCTCCAATGTTAATGTTGAAGGGATCATTTCGATTGCAGTTCAGTATTAGAGTTCAGTATTAGCTTGTTCAATCTACAATATTCCAATATGGCCCTAGCATCATGCTCCATTTGATACTTTAAAACAGTATCATGATTGTAAGGGTAAAATAGGGATATATCGTCTGCATACATAACTAGTCCTCCATACAATTTGAGCTTTGAAATGTCATTCAAATACACTGTGAAAAATAATGGGCCCAAAATGCTGCCTTGTGGTACTCCATGTTCAACAATACCGATTTCACTTTTAACTCCGTTTATTTCGACGAATTGTTTTCTGTTTCTAATGTAGCTTTCCAACAGTTGTAGAGAACTTCCCTGAATGCCATAGAATGGAAGTTTATTAAGCAAGATATCATGATCGACCACATCATATGCCTTCGAAAAATCATAGAAAACAGCTCCAACTCCACCAAATTGATCATCCAAACCTTCACAAATTAAATTTATTACGTTCACGACAGCTTCTTGAGTTCCGCTGCCCTTTTTAAAGCCAAATTGCTTTCCATATAACTGATTGGTATCATTAAGATAACTGGCAAGTTGCTTATGCATAAGTTTTTCAAAAATTTTATCAATTAACGGCAGTAAAGCAATTGGCCTAAAGTCTGCTGTTGTTTGCGAACTGCTAGATTTGGGTACAGGGACTATTTGTGCCGTTTTGAGTATTTCGGGGAAGATAGACGTACGAACCATATCATCGAATATATCCACCAGGTGTGTGCTAACAGTATCTTTACATCTTTTAATTGTTTTACTCGATATACCATCGTAGCCTGGACTTTTACCAGATTTGAGATTAGTTATAAGTTCAGTAACTTCCTCTTTATTTGTACAGTGAAATGAGAACTCAGAATTGCACTGAACAAGGGTATTGAGCTCGTTGCACGAGTCATTATCATGGTTTTCTATTCGGTCCTTTAACAGTTTCTGAACATTCAAAAAATACTCATTGAATACATCACATTTTATTTTCACATCTTCAATTAATGCGCCATTATCTCCCCTTAAAACAATTTGCCTATGCTCCTTTCTTCCCAGACATTCATTTATGGCTGTAAAATTGTATGAAATTTGTATTTTTGAACTGTGAGTTAGCTCTAACCGGAGATTGTGAAATTGGGGGTAAAAGTGTAAGACATCGAATGATTATCCTAAGGCCCTAAGTATGTTCGGCGGAAATCCCTTTTAGGACATTTGAGCAAGGTCAGTTCGTCTGTCTGACCTCTTTTATTTATATAAAAATGTTCTTGTTCTTCAATAAAATTGCAGAATTCCTGAAGATGATCTTCAAAGAAGATCGAAATATCGAATAAAATAGTGAATAAATAAACAAAACAACAAAGACCTCGAGCTTGATTTTTTAAAAAAACAAGAACAATGACCAATTAGTCGATTTTTTCCTGCAAAAATCGCATTTTTCACAAAGTTGCAAAATTTAAATTAAAAAAAAAACTCGACAGGGTTACCTGGCTATAACGATTACCTAACTAAATAAATTTATTTTTGTAATATCAGATGATCCGGTATGGTGTAATGAGGGGCACCACAAATCAACTTTTTTCGAGACGCTCGACGCATAAATGCTGTCGATGTCATACTTTTTATTTTTTATGAAAAATTTACGCAATAAACTTTGAAAGTTATACTTTAATGTATCGTACCATTGGTTCAAATCAAAAAATTTTAACCGTTTCGTCACAAAAAAATCATAAAAATGCGCATTCGCTTTCGCTAAAGGCACTTTCGTTACATCCCTAATCCTAAGGCCCTATGTATGATCGGCGGAAATCTCTTTTAAGATATTTAAGCAATGTCCGTTCGTCTGTCCGACGTCATTTTCGAGCTATTGGGTATCCAAACAATAGATTCAGTGACCATTTTGAGAAATTTAATTTTTTTATTATTATTATGTCCTATAGTTCCTGTAAGGAAAAAAGGCCATTGGAAATAATTTAAATAAGTCTTCAAAATATTTTCTCTAAATTCCATGCAATGGCTCATATGTAAATTAATTATACCCTACACCACTCTGTGGTACAGGGTATTATAAGTTTGTTTCACGGTAGATGTTTGTAACACCTGAAAATAACACAGCTAGACCCACCTTAAAGTATACCGATCGACTCAGAATCACTAGCTGAGTCGATTTAAGCATGTCCGTGGATGTAAAGTTGTTCGTCGACTACAGGTCGCCATTTCACTCCGATCGTTCTGAAATTTTGCAGTTTAGAGTATTTCGCAGCTGTTAAGATCGCTATTGAATTTGGTTGAAATCGGTTCAGATTTAGATATAGCTCCCATATATATCTTTCGTCCGATTTGGCCCTTTAGTCCTATAGAAGCTGTATTTTACATCCAATCGTTTTGTAATTGAGAATGGTAAAGTTTCTTGATCCATGAACCAACATTGCCGAATTTGAAGAAAATCGGTTAAGATTTAGCTATAGCTCCCATATATATGTTTCGTCCGATTTGGCCCTTTAGTCCTATAGAAGCTGTATTTTACATCCAATCGTTTTGAAATTTAGAATGGTAGAGTTGCTTGATCCATTAACCAACATTGCCGAATTTGAAGAAAATCGGTTAAGATTTAGCTATAGCTCCCATATATATGTTTCGTCCGATTTTCCTCTTTAGTCCTGTAGAAGCTGTATTTTACATCCAATCATTTTGAAATTTAGAATGGTAGAGTTTCTTGATCCATGAACCAACACTACCGAATTTGAAGAAAATCGGTTAAGATTTAGCTATAGCTCCCATATATATGTTTCGTCCGATTTGGACCTTTAGTCCTATAAATGCTGTATTTTACATCCAATCTTTTTGAAATTTAGAATGGTAGAGTTTCTTGATCCATGAACCAACATTGCCGAATTTGAAGAAAATCGGTTAAGATTTAGCTATAGCTCCCATATATATGTTTCGTCCGATTTGGCCCTTTAGTCCTATAGAAGCTGTATTTTACATGCAATCGTTTTGAAATTTAGAATGGTAGAGTTTCTTGATCCATGAACCAACATTGCCGAATTTGAAGAAAATCGGTTAAGATTTAGCTATAGCTCCCATATATATGTTTCGCCCGATTTTCCTCTTTAGTCCTGTAGAAGCTGTATTTTATCAATCATTTTGAAATTTAGAATGGTAGAGATTCTTGATCCATGAACCAACACTACCGAATTTGAAGAAAATCGGTTAAGATTTAGCTATAGCTCCCATATATATGTTTCGTCCGATTTGGACCTTTAGTCCTATAAAAACTGTATTTTACATCCAATCGTTTTGAAATTTAGAATGGTAGAGTTTCTTGATCCATGAACCAACATTGCCGAATTTGAAGAAAATCGGCTAAGATTTAGCTATAGCTCCCATATATATGTTTCGTCCGATTTGGCCTTTTAGTTCTATAGAAGCTGTATTTTACATCCAATCGTTTTTAAATTTAGAATAAACAATTTATACATGAACTACAAAATTTATATTTCAGAGTTATTCAATATTACGAGAGTGGTGTAGGGTATTATATAGTCGGCCCCGCCCGACTTTAGCCTTTCCTTACTGGTTTTTATGTTAGAGTTGTTATCCCTACATATGTACATAAAGGATGTCTGAGTTTCTGGGCAATTGTGATCACACGGACACACCTTCGAACACGTCAACACGTGTGAGTGAGTGTATTCGTCCATTTGGATATTTTCATTTTGTATTTTATACAACTCTCGTATCCAATTTCATCAAATCACTATATTCGCAAAATGTTTGCTTATTGTTTTTCAAACTCTTTCAGACAGTTGACAACAATTTTCATTACAAATCATTGATACAGAAATGGGCAATGTTTGTAGTAGGTACTAAATGGGGAGATGCTATTACTAATACGTGTTATAGACATAAATATAGTTTACAATTTTAACAGAATCTATATTATTTTTGAGAGAAGTTTTAGAATGATTTGTTCCAAATGATCCACCCCCAAAATTGAAACGCATTCATTGCTTGCGAAAGTTTTCATGAGCAGAAGCCAGACAGACGTCTTTTTTTGCTATTTTTTTTTTAATTTTTTTCAGGAATATTGTGTTTTATTTGCGGTGAATCGGAGCAAAACTAACGAAGATACAACATCTATGCAACCCTGCCTCATATCGATACCTCTATTTTAAACTGTGCTAAGTGCAAAAAGATAGTTTTTCAGGAAACCCGGTCAAAGTTTGATGCATTTTTTAATTTGTGTGGAATTCCTTTATAATGCAAATTGAATGACCTATACTGTTTTGTGAATAACTTTTGATTGGGTCGACGGATAAACACCAAATTTTTACTGAATATAATTTAGAACATATAGAAGTTAAAAATGCAAGTTAAAAATGCAACGCTAAGTCGACTTAGCTTGTTTTATAATGGAGGTATCGATATATGACTCAGAACATCAGTGTTTTTCCCACAACTCATGTTTTTAAAGACGGTGCCCCTCATAACTTAAAAACTTCTGAATTTTGAACACTATTTCTTAACACAATTTACGAGGTAACTTTGCGGGTATTTTTACAAATTTGTTAATTTTTATTATTTAACAGTAACCAATTAGTTGATTTTTTCTTGCAAAAATCGAATTTTTCACCTCAAAGAATTAGCAAAAATTGAAAATTTTAAATTTCGAAAAACAAAGTCGACAGCGTTACCTGACTATAACGATTATCTAACTAAATAAATTTATTAATATCAGATGATCCGGTATGGTGTAATGAGGGGCACCGCAAATCAATTTTTGTCGAGACGTTCGGCGCATAAATGCTGTCAATGCCATACTTTTTATTTTTTTATGAAAAATTTACGCAATAAACTTTAAAAGTTAGACTTTAATCCGTCACAAAAAAATCATGAACATGTGCCTTTTTTGCACGAGTTAACGAAAACAAAAAATCAATTTTGGGGCGGAAGGCATTTTTTGGCACAACAGAAAAGACCATAAGACAATAAAACATCGAAAAAAAACATTTTATTTTATTTTCCAATAGCCAGCATCCCAGCGAAGAAAACAACGCAAAATTGAAAAAATCTATTGATGAATGTAGATATTATAACCCTTTTGGTAGAAAATATTATAACCCTTTTAGACAAAATCATGTTTTTATAATCCCACTATTGTGAACGAGAGTGCAGTCGACTCCACTTAACTGAAAATGGAAAACTTCATGAAAACTTTTTTTCAGTTATCAGTGTTTTTTGTAAAACCGTAGTTCGGACAACTGAAACACATTTCACTTATCCGAATTACGCTTATATGAAAAATGTTTCAGTTATGTAATGTGTGTTATAATTTGCAATGTTTTTTTATAATCTACTTCAAAATTATGATGATTGGCAACGCAATTTTGTAACGACCATCTGTCAATGGTACCATACATTAATCGAAATGAACATCTCTGTTTTCATCTTCATCTTACTTCTATTCATTTTCTTCATCGGTGATAAAACTCGTTTACGAACCTTCCATAAAGTTTAGCGATTGATTTAACTTCCTTTTTCTTCAATCTCTTGAACTGTGAAGACCTTCGAAATAGTCATAAGAAGTATATTAATAAACACTTAAAGTGTTAAATATCGTGTCAACCTTTTTACAAAAGTTTACCTAAACAAATTACTTCTCGGAATTTTAACTAATAAGACGGTAAATTGGCTTTATTTCCATTAAATCTTCACAGATTTAATAGCTGGCATTTATACACATAAATTTAGGTATTTATAACCCTTGTGACATAATTCTAAGCAATAACGTATCCAGTAAGCAACTGTACAGAGCACGCCCTGTCGACTTCAGACAAAACCAGAGCGGCAAACACCAACAAAATTTATGCCAAGCAAATTGATCGCGTTTTTGATAAGTTTATTTATTGAGATTATTTGAATGATATTCACTCTCAAAAATCAGAAGCCTTACAGTGTACATTTTGAAAAGAAATGCTAAAAACAAAATTCATTTTATTAATCCAAATTTGAGTAATTATAAAAAAAAACATTAGAAAAAAAAAGAATTAATTATTTTAACGTGGTCTTTCAAAGTTACATATTCTGTATGTTCTGATTTAATTGTTAACCCGTAAGCTTAAAATTATGATCCACGCGAAGTAAACTAGCGATTGGAGTTTGATTATCACTATGTTAAATAAAAAGTAAAATTAATTCAATTATCTATATATCCTCATGATATCCCGCATTAAATTTTCAATATGAAAGTGCATATCATTCCACTTAGATATTAAACTATTTAAAATTTTTCTAAAAAAACACACCTAATGTGATAAATCCCATACAGAAAGAACAACAACAACTAGCAATAGAAAATAGAAATGGCCACGTCACCATGTTCAATAGGTGAAGAGTAATGCATAACAAAAACATCATTATCAACGTACGCATCGATCTTTATTATTGTAATATCATCTGGTCATCATCATGAGAACACCAACAAAATGTACTGAGTTGCTGAAGGCCTTCAACAAACATCAACATCTGGTGAGTAATGATCATTAACGAAAGCTGAAGAAGTAAATAAGCAAAAATACAAATAATCATGTTTTTGTAAAATTCACCTTAGCGTTTTTGCACATTTTCGCGTTTTCTCCGCCAAAATGGTTTTGCTAAATGCTTATTTGCAATAATATTGATTGAATGGGCTAATTTAATTTTCTATTACATACATTTAAAACTTAATTGGGGAAAATTTTCCTTGGCGTTGTTGTTATTTTTTTTAATCAAACCTTTTAACTTCTGTAATCATACTTTAATACATTACATGCATAATTCTCATTAAAAATACCTAAAATTATTTAGTAACAAGTTATAGTTAGACAAATCATTATTGATTACCATGCACTGAATAACTATGTTTAAATCTAAGATGGATTGCCAGAAATATTTAAATTATTCCTTGGTAATGTGGTAATAGTTAATTAGGTAATTTCGTTTGGGGTCCTGTCAAGAAAGTCGCGCACATTCAGGACATCGGTTTGGGAGGGATCGGATGCGCTAATCTGTTATAACATCAGACAGATAAATATATGTAAAGGGTAATCGAATGTAGTTTCTTTCAAAGAGACTATAATCGGGTTTCATTGTTGTTTAAACGTAGTCTCTTTTTCAATTAAATGTTCTCAATAGGTTTCACACAAAATAGGGAGTCTATAATACAATTTTGTAATAACCTATATTTTGTCAGAAAATGACGCGAACCCCCCACCCGACTGATGCTAGTTTTTAAAGGCTCCCGTAGTCCTCTTTCTGATAAGATGCTGGTGTTAACATCATAGCCTAGGCAAACGTTTAATCTTTTTTTCAATAACACCTTCAACCACAGGTCTCCTCTTTGTGGGTAAATCTTCATTTGCCATGGTTACAAAACAATATAGTTCGATTAATGCGGCTAAGAAAGCTAACCAATAAAGAAATTAGATTACAGTTATGCGATCTAAATTAAAAAAAATCAAACGTATTTATATGTGTATATTTTTTTTTAATTTTAAATAAAACTCACTTTAATTAAAACACTTATGGTGATTACGTTTGTGGAAAAAGTGCAACATTTTCTTTTTTATAATCCTTTGCTTGCAAACTGCACTTTTTTAAAACATTTTTGAAGCTTGAAAATTGGAGTTAAGTTAAATTCGAAGGACTATATTATTTCGACTTAAAATGTGCAAATATTTTTAATTCAGTCATATTAAAAATTTACATGTGTTTTGAGCATTAGTTCTTAGACAAAGGTATATATAATTTTAGGTATAACATATTTGTATTATAGTCTCTTATATTTGCTTGAGTTATATTATTTAAAGCCGATTGGGACGTTATATATTCAAGGCCATGTAACTTATTACGGGCCTTAACATTGTCGAAGAGAGTCTTTAATAATACCAATACATATATTTTACGTCTTCGTTTACCGTAGGAATAAATACAAAGACTATGGCCATCAGTATCAATATGATCATGGCCTTCAATAGTCGTAGACTCGGTAACCGAACATTTCTTCTTAACGCCCCCAATATTTCAACCTTCTTTCAGGTTGAGCCCACATTCAAGATGAGAGAAGTAGCTTCGAAATGAGTTCGCCTTTTTGACAAACCACTTTTTTTCGAACCAGTCTATTTTTTCAGAGAATATGTGTTTCAGGGTTTTCTAAAGGAATGTAAAAAAACGCGTTTTCGATTGAATTTGTAATAAACAGAAGTGTAACTCTTTCCTTGAACATTTTTTACTGGCGGCTTTTCTACCCAGTTGGCCAACGTTCCGCTGGGCAAAGCCTTGTTTAACAGAGCAGACTCGTCATCCTTGTAAACTGAATCTTCAGAGAACTCCTTAATATATGTGGTCACTATATTAGCTACCCAATCGTTTGCTTCCATCGCAATTTTTTTCACCATGAACGTTTTTAAAATTAATATTTTCCCTCTTCTTCCATCTTTCGAGCCAACATTAAACATCTGGACGTAGTCTTTGGCTTCTACACCAATAAGGACCAATTTATGGTAGCTTGCTTCGATCGCATATCTTTGAACCATATAAGTAGAGCGTCTTTAACATTTTACCATTGCTTGGTCATTACACGAAACATTTAGGGGTTTGCTTAGCCACATTCTACATGGATTCCAAGTTCTTCATAACTGGAGTCACTGCTGCTGCGATACACTGTATACGATGAAACTATAGACGGGTTTCTTTCCTTAGTGCACGGGATTTAATTTCTTCAGTTTGTTTTTTAAGCAGATATTTGCATTTGTTTGATGATCTTAAAAAAAGTTCAAAAGATTTTCGAATCCCATAACATTTTGTTTATACAAATTTTTTATCAGTAAAATTAACACAAAAATTAACTGTTCATGGCCTTCTATTTCAGTTATGCGAGATTTTTCAGTTAAGCGTATTGCAGTTATCCGGAATGGACTCTATATATAAAACTGTTACCAGCTTTTTCAAAATAAAATGTTTTCAATAAAATTTTTTTGAGTGAACTAATTAATACAGAACTTACGCCCTTTTAAATAGAGCTGTATTCCTTTTTGTTACAAATTTTGAGTTACATTTATTAACTATTTTTTGTAAAAATTTTTTTGCGGCCATTAACTAATGTCGAATATCTTTCGTTGGGATACACTTCCGGGCAGTTAGGTGTATAATCCTCCTTTCGAACAAATAAACTGTTATTCTGCTGGTACCACTCAATAGCCCTATTTGCTATAAAAAAAAGACAAGAGATCGGGCCAGAAAAAAGTAGGTTTGGTTATGTAAGGTTGAAGAGAGGAGACATTTAAACGTCTCATATCCATGGACATACACTTAAGCCAGTGGTTCGGCCTGTTGTGCGCTCCTTATGCATGATTTTTTTAAACCCCACGAGTTGCAGAAAATCGGTACTAGACACGCATTTTCTCAGTATCTTCCAGTCATATCCTCTGAGATGAGTCAAGTCTGGCAATATGTCGAACCCGAAATATCGGGATCTTACATGTGTGAAAGCCGGGCAGTGACACAGAAAATGTTCCATCGTTTCGATGAATTCCCTGCATGCGCTGCATTCGTCGTTTTCTGCTAGTCCTATGCGATGAAGATGTGCTTGTAAGCTTGAGTGTCCCGTTAGAACACTCATCATCCTACTAATATCGATCTTGTTTAGTTTCAGAAAACTTTTTATTTTCTTTTCATTTGGGTCACCCCACAGTATCTTTGCAGTTGCTGCTACTGTTGTGCTATTCAACACAGTTTTGTGAGCCATCACTGCCCAATGCTTCAACTCATCCTTCGTGCCTTCGAAAGGTTTCCAATTTCTTCGAACTTAGCCGGAAATGGAGAAAAATATTACCACACATTCAATTTGAAGTCAATCGGTTACTCCTTTCGAGAGTTATGGTGCGCACCAGCCAGCACGCAGACAGACGGACGGACGGACATTGCTCAAATGACTTAAATTTAACCAAATCGAATTTCCGCCGAACATACTTGGGGTCTTAGGTCACTTCTTCGATGTGTTACACTTTTGGCTCTTCGCAAATGATATGTACCCTCCTCTCTAAGGTGAGGGGATAAATATTACAAAAATGTATGGGGATTTTAAATAACAAATGCGTTTTGGGTTTTACGGAAATCACAATAGCTCTTGAACAGCTGAACCGATTTTTACAAAGTCTACGTTGTTTTAAAGAGAACACAAGGAGCCTTCTTCGGTAGAAAAAGTTTTTAAAAATATTTATACTTTTGAGTTTAACACAAGTAAGAAACTTCAATCGGGTAAACCGACTTACGAATACCCTCACCTTGTAATTAATTTACTTTTTGTTTTAATTAAATTATTATCAATTTAAAACCAGTAAGGAAAGACAGAAAGTCGGGCGGAGCCGACTATATAATACCCTACACCTACCTATCAATGCGAAAATGGGAATTGCGGTAAGAATCTGGCAGTGTTCATACATGTAATAAGAAAACTCTCTCTGCCGATTTTCGTACTTATCGGATATAAAATATGGTGTCTACAACGCTTACACGTCAAATCGGGTGAAACATATATATGGGAACTATATCTAAATCTGAACAGATTTTCCCCGAATTTGGCAGTGTTTATTCATGTAATAAGAGAACTCTCTCTGCCAAATATCGTACTGATCTGATATAAAATACAGTTTCTACAGCGCTTACATGTCAAATCGGGTAAAACATATATATGGGGGCTATATCTAAATCTGAACCGATTTTCCCCGAATTTGGCAATGTTCACTCATGTAATAAGAGAACTCTCTCTGCCAAATTTCGTACTGATCTGATATAAAATACAGTTTCTACAGCGCTTACATGTCAAATCGGGTGAAACATATATATGGGGACTATATCTAAATCTGAACAGATTTTCCCCGAATTTGGCAGTGTTCATTCATGTAATAAGAGAACTCTCTCTGCCAAATTTCGCACTGATCTAATATAAAATACAGTTTCTACAGCGCTTACATGTAAAATCGGGGGTAACATATATCTGGGGGCTATATCTAAATCTGAACCGATTTTTACCAATTTCAATAGGGATCGTCCTTGGGCCAAAAAATACCACTATGCTAAATTTCATCACAATCGGGCCATAAATACGACCTGCACTTTGATTACAAGAATACATGGACATACGGACAGACAGACGGACAGACAGACGGACATGGCTAAATCGAATCAGAAAGTGATTCTGAGTCGATCGGTATAATAAACAATGGGTCTATCTCTTCTCCTTTTAGGTGTTACAAACAAATGCACAAAGTCATAATACCCTGTACCACAGTGTGGTGTAGGGTATAATGAATTTAATTACTTTAAAGTATGTACTGGTATTGAAGTTGAAATCTGTTTACGTTTGGTGTAAAATGATCCATTTGTGTGGGCAGTGCCGTGCCAATAACGGCCACTTTTCTCTAGACCCTAGGTACTATAAAAGCACTGTACGAAATTTCAAGTACTTGTATGCACTGGTATTAAAGTAAAAGCTGTTAACTTTTGGTACAAAAACGTCCATTTGTGTGGGAGGTCCCAAAAGGGGCGTGCCAATACCGCCCATTATACTCTGGACTCTAGGTACTATAAGAGCATTGCACTGTACGAAATTTTAAGTATTAGTATGCACTGGTATTAAAGTTATAAGCTGGTAACTTTTGGTACAAAATGGTCCATTTGTGTGGGTGGTACCAAAATGGGAGTGGCAACTTCGCCCATTTTTCACTGTATTGTAGGTACTATTAAACTATTTCACTGTAAGAATGTCAAGTCTTTGTACGCACTGGTAATAAGCTATTAACTTTTGGTTCAAAATTGTCCATTTGTGTGGGAGGTACCAAAAGGGGCATGGCAACTTCGCCCATTTTTCTCGAAGTAATAGTGACTAATACTATGTGTAGAATTTCAGAATAAGTAGTATAAAAGTTGTTAAATAATCAATAGTTCACTAAATATTAAACCTTTGGGGGGGAGGTACTAGAAGGAGTGGACCAATATGGCCCATCTTCAAACTTAGCCGGCGATAGAAGAAAATATTAACACATACCAAATTTGAAGTCAATCGGTTACTCCTTTCGAGAGTTATCGTGCGCACCAACCAGCAGCCAGGCAGATAGACGGACGGACATTGCTCATTCGACTTAAAATTACCCAAAACGGATATCCGCCGAACATACTTAGGGTCTTAGGTCACTCCTTCGATACTCCTCCACTTTTGGCTCGTAGCAAATGATATATACCCTCCTCTCTAAGGTAAGGGGATAAAAAGGAGATATAATAGCATCTAGGTTTAGGTCAGGTATAGGTAGGGACAGGAAAGCTCTACAGACTGCCCAGAAAGGCCGACACCAGTATGGCCAGTCGCGTTTACTCAAAGCGGGACAGTCGCATAGCATGCGCTCAATGCTCTCCACTTCTTCCTCATCTCCACAGCGTCTGCAGAAGTCATTGAAGTCTATACCCAGTCTTTTGGCTTGTTCACCGATCAAGCAATGTCCCGTCAGAACTGATACTAACTCAGGTCATTCCTTGGCCAGATTTGTGTAGCTAACTTGCAGGTGCCGATTTCTGTTCATCTTTCGTTGGACTGCCTGATTGCCTCTTGCCTAAGGCAAAGCTTGCACGTGGATTGTGGCGCTATAAAAATGACGTATCTGGTTTTTTGTCATAATTGCGTTTTCCCTTTATTTTGGTCGAAAACAGTCAAATGCACCTTTGTTTTTTTTTAATTTTCTGGGCTTATAGTTGCAAATAAAGGATTTATAGGAATTGTAAACCCAATAAGCCTAGTCAAAGAGTTTGTTTGGTTTTTATTCGGTTTTTCGTGCCCCTGTTAAAGAACAACAGAATCGAGATACGCCCTTTTAATATTATGCCATCTATATTCAAATTCTTCGAGAATTTGTAATGACTTCCTTTTTATAGCAAGTTTATCGGCTTTGCAGTTCCGCGGGATATCCCCATGTCCAGGCACCCATATGAGGTGTATATTAAACTGCTCAGTCATCTCGTTAAGAGATCTGCGGCAGTCGAGGGCTGTTTGTGAATTTAGGGATGTGGCTTCCAGAGAATTGACGGCGGCCTGGCTGTCCGAATAAATGACAACGCCAGTGTTGGTTACAATGTTGCGACTCACTTGGCAACTTCCCATATTGCTATTATTTCAGCTTGAAAGACACTGCAGGTATCTGTAAGTCTGTGAGCTATATCCAAAATAAATTCTACAGAGTGTATTACAAAGCCAACCTTTTCGTCAAGCTTCGAACCATCCGTATAAAAGTGGAGATAGTTTATATTACCCGGTATTCTGCCAACCCATACATTAAAACCCGAAAAAACAGTTTCCAGTCTACCTACGACATTTTAGCTCTCGTTAAGAGCTATATTTTTGCCATTGACCGATTTTGGCTACGTGCCACACAACAAATGAAACAATTGAATTGTTGCGAGAAGTTGTGATTTAACACCATTATGTACACTATTTCTTGTGGGGTTATTTCAAGTCATTGGTCTTTCTCTTCAAGCTTTACAAGTCAATATTGAACGTGCCATTCATGACATACGACTTCATTTAGTGGAAAAAGTGCTCGAAAATTGGGTTCATCGAATTCGTTCCTGCAGAAAAAGTCGTAGAGGCCATTTGAATGACGTTTTATTTAGAACTTAATTGTATCGATTGTACTTCACATTAAATAAAAAACTTTTGAATTTCCTTAACAATAAGTGTGTTTTTTTCAAAGAAATCATATCACTCTTATTGGAAAACCCTTTATATCCAATGGACGATTTCAGGAGAGAGACGTCGTCGCGACCCTACAGCCTTCCTGCAGGAATATAAGGCGACGTTAGCCTACCTTACACGTTCCAGTGCGTTAAGTCTGATTAACAGTTTTCTATCTATAATTATTCCTGAAAATTTTTCACATTCAGAAAAGACTAGATCTGTTCCATTTATCCGAGATGGAGGGTCCACACGTGGGACATTATTCATCCTAGTAAAGAGAACCAATTCTGTCTTGTTTGGGTTACCGCCCAAACCGCTGCTTCTGGCTCATCTAGCCAACTTATTCACAGCCACCTGTAGAATGTCTCTGAAGACGTTTTCGAATTTGCCACTGACTGCGATTGCCAACGTTCTAGATCTATCAGGATTTCATTGACCGCTAGGATAATAACATCTATAATACTTATTCGAATCTTCTGAAATTAGGCACATATCGTCGTTTGGATGACCAACCGACGTAACTGACCATTTTTCAGAAATTTAGTTAAGGCCGCCATTCGATTTGTCTAGTCAAAGTATATTACCGTTTTCTCAAAAAACGGTAAATGATTTTAGACGTAACTGACACAATTCCAAAAAAATGTTCACCAAGAGACGTAAGTGCAATATGTCACTTAATATTTCGTTTTTCCGAAATGTTTGTTCATTATTGCAAAATGTTATGGAGTACTTGCTGGACCCAGCCTACTCGATGCCCATTTTTGGACCGATTGCGTTCGAAACGGGATCACTGTCCAGTCCCAATCAACAGATAACGACAGTAGGAATCTCGATAATCCATTCATAGGTAGGAACAGTAGGAATCACTTTGCGCGGGGCCACGCCTGCTCAATAAATAACTAATATAGCCTATGTCACCCGCTAGGATAATCTAAAGATTACAGTATTTATCCCTTTTCCGTTATGTGCCTCTAAATGCCATTAAACCACAACTGTACTGTGTACACCATTTAATCGTTTTTGCATTACAGTGCCACTATAAGTATGTATTAAGAGAAAAACATACTGAAATTCGCACCCTTATCCCTGCTCTACCATATTTAACCCTTTTTGCCATATCGTACCATATTTTACCATTTTTGCACTACGGTACCATATTTAACCCTTTTTTCCCCACTGTGGCATATTTAACACATTTTTGACCCACTGCACAAATTTAATTTTCCCCCCACTGTACCATATTTAACACTTTTTGCCCCACTGTGCCATATTTAACACATTTTTGACCCACTGCACAAATTTAAATTTTTTCCCCCACTGTACCATATTTAGCACCTTTTGCCCCACTGTACCATATCCAACATAGTTTTGTCCCACTGCACAATATTTATCATTTTTCCACCATTTTTGCCTAAAAAACTCTTTGTGTCTAGTCTACGTTCCAATGGCTACACTCAAGCCAAATTAGACGATTCAAGCTCTTGCCGTTTGGACTTGGCTTTGGTGCCATATTTATCCCTTTTAGTCCCAATGTGCGCGTAAATTTTTAAATTTCGAAAAATTGTGATTCATTCCGAATCTTCGCCCTAGGCGCTACCCTCGAAATGGAGTGGAGCGAAGTGAGAGTAAATCAGTTCATCATATATCGATTGACGCGACATCAACAAAAATAAAGTCACTCTAACATTCTCGTCTCGAGTTGCGAGTTACGAGTGCGAAAAGTTAAAGCGATAACGAGCTGAACTTTGGTAAGTTGCACCAACCTATCGAGTAGAGAGGAGAAACACCTCCACTTCCAACTCTTCCACCACACAGCCACCAGAAGCAACATGAACAAACTTTTGCCACAAAGTGTAAGTGTGGTTATTGGGGAATTGTAAATAGTTCCAATTGTTCGTTTCTCGGGTATTGTTTGCTTCCTTCACAGCATTAGTGAAGTATGATGGTGGCGATGGCACTGCTCCTGCTATTGCCATTGCTGTTGTGTTGTACTTGTATGTTGTGGTACAAACTGGAATATTGCATCAGGAATAGAAATAGAAGGCGATACAGCTGCAGGTGCCCTGGCACTGGCACTGGTTCAGCCATTTGGCAATCGCATTTGCATGCGTGGATGTAGAGAAAGTGTCTTCGATGGCAAATATTTTACTTACCGCAACCTCATTGCTCAACAGCTCACGATCTGCGGGTGTAATATCCAGATCGATGGCACTGAAATCTGCACGTATGGGATGCACCTTTTCAAATAGTTGGGGATTTTCGGCACGTATCGTATCAAATATCTATGGAAGAGTCAAAGGTAAACATCAGTATGATGAGGATGAGGAAGATGGTGATGGTTGTTGTTTGGCTGGTAGGTTGGCCGGGTGTTGAAGCCGATGTTGCTACTGTAATGTACAGTGGTAACAAGTGCAATAATAGTAATTAAATTACATATGACATAAATAGGCAGAAAATAGAAAATATCAGATAAATCGCTGCATTTTTTATCCCCCACCTTAGAGAGGAGGGTATATATCATTTGCTACGAGCCAAAAGTGTAACACATCGAAGGAGTGACATAAGACCCTAAGTATGTTCGGAGCAAATCCGTTATGGGTCATTTTAAGTCATTTAAGCAAAGTCCGTCCGTCTGTATGTCTGTGTGTCTGTCTTATGGCTGGTGCGCACGAAAGGAGTATCCGATTGACTTCAAATTTGGTACGCGGTAATATTTGTCTCTATCTCCGGCTAAGTTCGAAGATGGGCCATATTGGACCACTCCTTATAGTACCTCCACCACAAAGGGTTAACTTTTAGTGAAATATTTATTCTTTAATAACTTATATACTACTAATCGAATCTTCTGAAATTTCACACATAGTACTGGTTTGTTAGTCGCTAACACGTGAAGAAAAATGGGCAAAGTTTCCACTCTCTTTTTGGTACCTTCCACACAAATGGGCATTTTGCACAAAAGTTAACTGCTTATGGCTTTAATATCAGTTCATATAAATACTTGAAATTTTGTACAGTGTAATGCTTTTGTAGTACCTAGAGTCCATAGAAAAGTGGGCGATGTTGACACGCCCCTTTTGGTATCTACCATACAAATGGACCATTTTGTACCAAAAGTTATCGGATTTTAACATTAACACCAGTGAATGTAAGTACTTGTAATTTTGTACGGTGTAATGCTTTTATAGTATCTAGAGTCCAGAGAAAAGTGACCGTTACTGGCACTCCCCTTTTGGTACCTCCCACACAAATGGACAATTTTTTACCAATTGTTAACAGCTTTTAACTTTAATACCAGTACATACTTAAGAGTTACTAAATGCAATTTAAATTGATAATAATTTAATTAAAAAAATTACGAATATTTGTTTGGGACTCAAGGAACCTTTGAAATCATTTAAATTTACGGTGGTCGCAGTGTTCAGAACGCTTACTCCAATTTTCGGTCATAATAATCAATGTTTTTCATTGTATTCAGTAGTGTTTACAATTTCATCAGGAAGAGATATACGCAAGAACAACGTTTACAAATTATTCAGTTTTATTATCCAAATAATCGTTATCCATTTGCAACTTTTTCGTGCGCTAAGTACATTTTTTTTAAATCCAAAAAAAAACACTTTCCAGTCGACCTACGACCTTGAGACCCATGAGCAATATTTTGGTTCTCATTAAGAGCTATCTTTTTGCCATTGACCGATTGTGGCTACATGCCACACAGCAAATGAAACAATTGAATTGTTGCGAGAAAAGTTTGGAGATTCGATTATTTCAAGAAATTGTGATATTGAATGGCCTCCAAGAAGTTGTGATTCAACACCATTAGACTATTTCTAGTGGGGTTATTTGAAGTCATCGGTCTTTCGAAATAAACCAGACTCTCTTCAAGCTTTACAAGTCAATATTGAACGTGCCATTAATGACATACGACTTGAGTTAGTGGAAAAAATGCTCGAAAATTGGGTTTATCGAATTCGTTTCTGCAGAAGAAGTCATGGAAGCCATTTGAATGACATTTTATTTAGAACTTAATTGTATCGATTGTACTTCACAATAAATAAAAAACTTTTGATTTTCCTTAACAAAAAGTGTTTGTTTTTTTAAAGAAATAACATCACTCTTATTGGAAAACCCTATACTTATCAAAACATTGATCGATATCCTCCATTTTTACTAGAGACAATTTAATGCAATATGAAGTAAAGGGTGGTTAAATTGTAAGGGCCGATGTTGAATGTGAACCACACCACAACGTCAAGTTTTTTTCCGCATTTCATTTGATATTTCTCAATTTCAGACTAACTCAATTTGAACCCTGTAAAGATACACAATCGAGCAATGCTTTAAAGTTTGTTAAGCCTTTTACGAAAATGGGCGTTCAAATCAAAATGCATTTCGTGCACTTCGTGATGTTTTTTGATCAGTATAATCGACCAATGTGTCCACAATCGGGAGAATTGTGCGCAAATTTCAGCAAACCGGGTCTGTAGGAGATGTGAAAACACCTGTGCATGCTAGCCCAGTTCGTTTGGTGCGGGTTATGGGTTATACTTCTTCGCAATGAGGCCGGTCAGGCAGTTACTGTGAATGGTGTCCGCTATCGTGAGATGATAACGAACTTTTTATGGCCCGAATTGGAAGATATGGATGTGGACAATATGTGGTTTCAACAGGACGGTGCCACATAGCTAACGAAACAATGGCTCTTTTGCGCAACAAATTCAATGGCCGTTTTATCTCACGTCGTGGCGATGTCAATTGGCCGCCAGGATCATGTGATTTGACACCGTTGGACTTCTTTCTTTGGGGTTATTTGAAAGAAAGGGTGTACGTCGATAAGCCAGCAACAATTCAAGAGGTAAATGGTGAGATAATTCGACACATTAACGGCATAGAACCTCAATTATACCTCAGCGTCATCGCGTCAGCCGAAGTCGCGGCGGCCATTTGGCCGATATTTTGTTCCGTACATAATTGAACCATACCAATATTATCATAATAAAAAGAAATGACAATAATTTTCTAAATAATTTGTGTTTTATTCAAAATCAACATCGGCTCTTAAAATTTAACCACCCTTAAAGAAATTTAAAAATTCTCCTAGAACGCCAAGAAGTATAATTGGAAGGGACATTTGTATTTTCACTAGCGGCTATTAAGTTCAATATAAATATAAATTCTTAAATTTCTGCCAGATCAATTGAAAACTGTATTCTCTAGAGGTTCAAGAAGTTTCCTCGGTGGGGACCTTCATATGGGCTATACCAAAACCTGAACCGATATATCCCATTTTTACTAGGGACGATTAGGTGCAATATCTATATATATAAAAATGAAACGGTCCATCTGTGTAATGGCATCACGTCAGAACGGCTGGAGCGATTTGGATGATTTTTTTTTTATTCGATTCTAAATTTTCACGAGATGGTTTATATAGAAAAAAAAATTAATTGGACAAAGGGGCGTGGTACCTCCCATACAAATCGCAGGTTAAAAATCCGATATTTCTGCTCCTATTATAGGTATATTGCTGAAATTTTGTTTGTATGCATTTAATGGCAGATTATGTGAATTTTCCAAAAATGGGCGAAATCGGACCAATGGGCGTGGCCCCGCCCATATAAGCCAAATTTTGAAATTGAGATATTTTGCACAATTTGTTAGCGAGAGTGCTGGAATTTTGTGTATATGTAAACGGTGGCAGTCTACGTGATTGGTCCAAAAATGGGCGGGATCGGACCAATGGGCGTGGCCCCGCCCACATAGACAAAATTTTGATATCTTGCACAATTTGCTAGCGGGAGTGCTGCTATGTATATGTATCTGGTGACATTCTACGTAATTGGTGAAAAAATGGGCGGGACCGGACCAATGGGCGTGGCCCCCCATATAAGCCAAATTTTGAAATTGAGATATTTTGCACAATTTGTTAGCGAGAGTGCTGGAATTTTGTGTATATGTAAACGGTGGCAGTCTACGTGATTGATCCAAAAACGGGCGGGATCTTGCACAATTTCGGGAGTGCTGCAATGTTGTGTATATGTATCTGGTGGCATTCTACGTAATTGGTCAGAAAATGGGCGGGATCGGACCAATGGGCGTGGCCCCGCCCTTATAAGCCAAATTTTGAAATTGATATAACTTGCACAATTTTTTATCTAGAGTGCTGTCATGTTGTAGATATGTACCTGGTCCACGTGATTGGTCCAAAAATTGGCGGGATCTGACCAATGGGCGGGCCACCGCCCATATAAGCCAAATTTTGAAATTGAATTATCTTGCTCATTTTGTTAGCGAGAGTGTTGAAATTTTGCGTATATGTATCTGGTAGCAGTCTACGTGATTGGCTTTCAAATGGGCGGAATAGGACCAGTGGGCGTGGCCCAGCCCATATTTTGATATATCTTGCAAGTATTATATAGGAAATACATGAACAAAAATGCTCGGTATGCGATAATTACAGCTGCTCACTTCAATACAATCGCAATATGATAATGTGATGCAATATCAATGAAACAAGAATTTGAAAATTTTATAAGTATACATTTCTATTTTCTGGACTTTCCACTGGATTCGGTATTTTTTCATTCAGTGAATTTATTACTAATACCAGTAAGGAAAGGCAGAAAGTCGGGCGGGGCCGACTATATAATACCCTACACCTCCCTAACAATGCGATAAGGGTCATTGCGATAATAATATGGAATAATTGGTAAATGTATTTTGAACCGATAATCGCAAAATTAAGCAATATTCGTTCCTAAATTGAGAAAAATCTTTCTGGAGAACTTTGTAATGATCGGAAGTAAAGTACAACTTCTATAGCGCTTTGTAACCAAATCTGGAGGAACATATATATGGAGGTTATATATAAATCTGAATCGATTTTCCTAGAATACTCATTCATGTAAAATAGAAACCTGTTTCTGTCGAATTTCGTACTGATCGGATATAAAACACAGTCTCTACAGCGCTTACATGTCAAATTGGGGGTAACATATATATATGGGGGCTATATCTAAATCTGAACTGATTTTCTCCGAATTTTGCGGCATTCCTTCATGTAATAAGAAACCTCTTTCTGCCGAATTTCTTACTGATCGGATATAAAATACAGTTTCTACAACGCTTGAATTTCAAATCGGGGGTAACATATATATGGGGACTATATCTAAATCTGAACCGATTTTCTCCGAATTTGGCAGTATTCCTTCATGTAATAACAAACCTCTTTCTGCCGAATTTCGTACTGATCGGATATAAAATACAGTTTTAACAGCGCGAATTTTGACATGGGCAGCGAAGCGCACCGGGCTCAGCTAGTAAAGTATAAATTCTTAAATTTCAGCCAGATAAAATGTGTTCTCTAGAGGGTCAAGGATTGACATCGTTGGTTTAGGTTAAAACCTAAACCTAAGACATCGGTGGGGACCTTTACTAGGGACGATAAGCTCAAATATAAATTAGAAGTTATTTAATTACAGCCATAAAAAATGAAAAATGTGTTCTCTAGAGCGTCATGGAGCTACATGGGTGTGGACCTTTATATGGGGGCTATATCAAAACATGGAACTAAGAATGATGCCTGCGCCCGACCTGCACTTTGATAATTATCATTATAATAAGGATATATTATAATAAGGATATAGGACAGACGGACATGGCTAAATCAACTCATAAACCCTGTAGCACAGTGTGTTGTCGGTTACTCCTGACGAAAGTTATCGTGCGCACCAGTCAGACGGACATTGCTCAAATGTCCCAAAACGGATATCCGCCAAAGGTCACTCCTTCGATTTGTTACACTTTTGGTCCGCAGCAACTGATATAAAAACCCAATTTTATTGAAATTCTCTTATTCCTACTAAAAGTGTTACAATCATCATTTATCCATACATTTTTCAAACAGCATAGGTTTTCTTCAATAGGATGGATGCCAGCTTAAAAAAAGGAACAAACAAATTTTTAGCGATTTTTTTCTATTATTTGTTGTTTTTTCTTGCCAGCATAAAAGGATTTTTTCAAAAAAAAAATCGAATTGTTTTAACGATAGTTACTAAACTACTGTTTCTAAAGAGTGGCTTTTTAAGAGCTTGACAAGAAGACAGAAATATTGTTGGAATTTCATGGCATTTATTTTTTACATGATCCTACGCGGGTACGCGTTAAATCGTCCATTCGATCAGTTAAATTTATGACTGCTTTTTCCAATAAATCTGGCCGTAAGGTGTCAATGGTGATTTGGATATTGGCTTCCAAAGCTTTAAGAGTTGCTGGCTTGTCGGCATAAACCAATGACTTAACATAGCCCCATAAAAAGAATAATAAAGAATAAATAGGACCACTTCTGGAAATAAAGTTGTCACCAAATTGATTTTGTAATAAATCGATTGTTAAGAGCGCTGTGTGGCGTATCGTGCGGTCTTCTTAGATCCAAATGTCGCTGATGTGTAGCTGATTAAATTGAGTCAGCATTGCTCGATAACGCTTGTCATTCACCGTAAGGACAGCTTCTTCCCTATGTCGAGAGAAATAAGGACCGATGATGCCGCCAGCGTGTAAAGAACTCCAAAGAGTCAATTTTAATGGATGCAATGGTAATTCGTTAACGGCTTGAGGAGTGTCTTCACTCCAAATGCGGCAAGTTTGTTTTTTGACGTAGTCTTTTAACCAGAAATAAGCTTCATCCCTAAGCACAATTCTGTGATTTGAACATTGCGAACGATTTTTCCTTTTTCAAAGTAAATTTCCACAATTTGGAAGCGCTGTTCTGGCGCTAAACGATTCAATGATGACTTGAACCGAAATTTCAACTCAGTTTGACATATTAGCTGTCAAACCATAGTCATCGATATTGAAAGTTATCATGCAGCTAAAAAAAACACCAATTACTTGAAAGTGATATTCTCATCATTTGTAGCCCACGTTTCTTCTTTTAAATTAAAAAGTTTCCTGGCTTTATCGATCTTAAAATTCAAAAATATGGTCTAAATATTAAATGTGCCTCCTATGAAAATCAGAACTTTAAAAAAATATTAAAAACAACAATCAAATTTTAATATTTTTTTTGGTGTTTATGATACTACATTACACCAGAAAACGTTATGTACAGCCCTTCGAAAAAAAATATGTAAATTAATGTTATCTTTATTCGTTAAAATTCGGTTCTTTAAAGTACTTTTACAATGATTATTTTCTGCCTATGTTTGTACAACATTTATCTCCCATTTCTTACACTTCCCATACCAAATATGAAATTTTCTAAATATACGTAATTTCATCAGCTAAATCCTTTGGGACATTAAAGCTCTTTAAAAATGAACAGTTACACAAAATAATTACTTGAATTTGAATACAGACACATTTTCTAAAACGTTTCGTATAGAGGTGATAACTTTTGTTTTGTGAGAACTTTTGCATGTGACAATTTGCAGGTGATAAAAAATTGTTTAATACATATAATGACTGGTAGACTTTTTTTGTCTAATCATTGTATGAAACATATGTCTTTAATTTCTTGAAATTTCCAATAGCTAATTTCCTTTAAAAGATTCAAAATGTCATAGCTATAAAATACCATGTATTGGAATGTATCTGTAGATTTTCCGCCCATCGCCTAAATATATGTACTAAATATATGTATATGTAACTAATCATTTCTGTTGCACTTGAAACCACTGTCACACTTCCAGCATCGTCACTTACCGTTTCATTGAAGTATTCCTGCAAACGCTGTTCCACCGTCATATTATTCTTGCAACGTATTAACATGTAAATTCTACGCAATTCAAAGGTGCGCAATAGTTTCTGGATCAGCACCTTGCCCACGAAGCCGGTGCCGCCCGTGATGAGTACGGTGGCGTCACGGTAGAAATCCTTGATTGGTGTTTCGCTGTTACCACAAGTGTTTGCTAAATGTTTGCTGGCAATATTGTCCTTGTCGCTGGGCTTGTCGCTATCGCGTGCATCGAATTGGAGGCATCCAATATCCCCAGCACTGGGTTGTTGGTGGTCCCGGCCGTTGCCCGCATTACGCGTATCCATTGCCTCCACAGGTACTCCGGTTGCCGCCATTGCCTTTGCTACTGCTGTGGTAACCGTGGCACATGTTGTGTTTTTTCCATTTGTCTTCGCCAGGGATCTCTTGTGGGTTGGCGATTGTATTGGTGATGAAGCCGAGGAAATTGATTTGCATTCCACACATGATCCAATGCTGGTCCTCCTCGCATCTAAACATTCACGAAAAAACCCACTTAATTAAGAAAACAATTTTGATTTTAAAGCATTAAGCGATGAAGTGAAACCTTTATTCGATTCTATGTCGTTCATTGCGTTTTTGGTTGTTGTAATAAAATTTATTTTTTAGAGATTTTCTACATTGACCGTTGTCCTACTCGTCGGCTCATGTACTGACCGACAAAATTTAAACGCGTCTATTAATATATAGGCCACTCAAAAGGTAGCACAGTGGGGGATATTGCACATGGGGTGCTGAGTAATTTCTTTATTTAAAAAAAGTCCATTACATCATTAGTCATTGTTGGCGTTGTAAAGCTAACCTAAGGGTAGTAATACTAATGCACATGAAGAATACGAGTATGTATAATTATATATGTCTGAGTTTATTGTGCATGTTCACCGTGTATTGCATGAATACATTTTTGTTTTATTACCTCAGTAAAGCAAGAGCTTAAAATTTCACATTCATTATATGTATATTTCAAAAAAAAACTTATTTATGTCCGTTAAAATTAATTTGTATTCAATTTATATAGCAAAGACACAAACCGCATATTTAAAAAAGTTACGAACTTTAAAATATTTACAAAAAATCAGAAAGATAGTAAATCAGAAAGATAAAAATGCAAAATAATAAATACAAGGAAGTATATGTCGACAAGAAGATAGAAAGGTCTAAAGTCGGATGTTGCCTACAATATTTTATTCAACACTGTCTTAATAGAACGAAATAAGAACATGAATAGTTGTTCTAAATCTGTAACCATTATCTTCAAATTCACAAATGTTCGCCATTAGAAAAACAAAACTGGTTTAAAATTTGGGATTATTTTAGCTCAATTATACTACCACAGACACGTCAGGAAGAACATATGTACGTTTTTCAAAGGCCATCGCGTAGAACCAATAGGTTTGCTTGAGAAAGCTCAGCAGTTGGCGTGTTTTAACATCAGCCATGTGAGCCAAGAATTGACAGCCTACAATTTTTTCTTTTGTGCGAAACTTGTTTCGGAAAAATTGTTAAGTTTCATTTCATTTTTCATAATTCATCTCGGAATCGACCGTAATTTTTCGACTTCCAGAAAATTGGGCTTAAAAGGGCAAATACCATAGAAATTTGGACAGTAGGTATTTAGTATGAATGTTATTAGTGGCAATATGGGTGGACGTTAAACGAGTGAATATATTTCATAGACATTTTTTATTTATAGAAAATAAAAAAAAAAATCTAAGAAATTTTCGAGAAATAAAAAATATAAATAATGAATTTCTAAGAATTTTTTTATAAATTGAAAATTTCTACGAATTTTCTATAACTAAACCAGTAAGGAAAGGCAGAAAGTCGGGCGGGGCCGACTATATAATACCCTACACCTCCCTAACAATGCGATAAGGGTCATTGCCATAATAATTTGGAATAATTGGTAAATGGGTAGGAACATATTATCTAATTCTGAAACGATAATCGCTAAATTAATTAATATTCGTTCCTAAATTGAGAAAGGAAGGAATACTGCCGATTTTCTCCGAATTTGGCAGTATTCCTTCGAGTAATAAGAAACCTCTTTCCGCCGAATTTTGCACTGATCGGATATAACATACAATTTCTACAGCGCTTGCAGGTCAAATCGGGGGTAACATAGATATGGGTGTTATATCTAAATCTAAACCGAGTTTCTCCGAATTTGGCAGTATTCCTTCATGTAGAAAGAAACCTCTTTTTGCCGACTTTCGCACTGATCGGATATAAAATAACATTTTTACAGGGCTCACATGTCAAATCGGGGGTAACGTATATATGGGGGCTATAGCTAAATCTGAACCGATTTCTTCCAAATTTAAAAGTGTTCATACATAAAATAGGAAACCTCTTTCTGACGAATTTCATACTGATCGGATATAAAATAAAGTTTTTACAGCGCTTACATGTCAAATCGGGGCTAACATATATATGGGGCTATATCCAAATCTGAACCGATTTTAACCAAATTAAATAGGGATCGTCCTTGGGCCAAAAAAAAAGATATGTGTAAAGTTTCGTCACGATCGGGCCATAATTGCGACCTGTACTTTGATTACAAGAATACATCTACAGACAGACGGACAGACAGACGGACATAGCTAAATCGACTCAGAAAGTGATTACAAGTCGATCGGTATAATAAACAATGGATCTATCTCTTCTCCTTTTTGGTGTTACAAACAAATATGGGTCAAAGTGGGATTTTTCAAAATTTGCCTCTACCCAAAAGTCCGGGACATCAGAATTCGTTTTAGAGGTATGGTTCCTTCGGCAAAGTTTCTTATTTTGATCCCTAGAATACGATTTTCACTGAGCAATGGCGACTTGTTTTGCCTCCCCACAAATCGACCCGGCCTAATGTTCCTCCTGATTTGGTATCAAACCGCTATAGAAGTTGTATTTTACTTCCGATCATTAAAATTTTCCAGAAAGATGTTTCTCAATTTAGGAACGAATATTGCTTAATTTTGCGATTATCGTTTCAGAATTAGATAATTATTCCAAATTATTATGGCAATGACCCTCATCGCATTATTAGGGAGGTGTAGGGTATTATATAGTCGGCCCCGCCCGACTTTCTGTCTTTCCTTACTGGTTTTATTATGATAATATCTTCCAATTCGGCCCATAAAAAATTCGTTATCATCCCACGATAGCGAACACCATTCACAGCAACTGAATGACCGGGCTCATTTCGAAGAAGTATGGCCCGATGACGTCGCCAGCCCATAAGCCGTACCAAACGAACTGGGCGAGCATGCACAGGTGTTTTCACATCTCCTACAGACCCGGTTTGCTGAAATTTGCGAACAATTCTCCCGATTGTGGACTCATTTGGTCGATTATGCTGATCAAAAAAACATCACGAAGTGCACGAAATGCATTTTGATTTGAACGCCCATTTTCGTAAAAGGCTTAAAAAACCTAAACGCGTTGCTCGATTGTGTATCATTCCATGGTTCAAATTGAGTTAGTCTGAAATTGAGAAATGTCAAATGAAATGCAGAAAAAACGTGACGTTTAGGTGTGGTTCACATTCAACATCGCCCCTTACAATTTAACCACACTTTATAAAAAAGATATACGGTTTAAGTCAAAGATATACATTATTGCTATTGAATTCTGAAGATGATAGTGTGGTGTCTATCGAAACTGCAGTCAATTCTACCAAGCAATTAAAGCTCTCTACCAATTTTTGTATTTGTTTCTACATATTACTTTTTTGCAATAGACAGAAAGTAAATGAAACATATGGTCTCGAACCAAATAAATTCTGACTGTATAACAAAAGCACAGACCAACAATAAATAACAACAACAAAATTTAATATTCATAAAAAATTGGTTAGAACTCAAATCTGTGCAGAAAAATTTTCAAAAAAACGCTTAAAAATATATTTTTTTGTGAAATTTTTTAAAAATTTCATCTTTCCAAGAAATTCGTCAAATTATATTTTTAAAAAATGTTGATGAAAACTCAAAATTTCGTTGAAATTAAATTTTTCTAGAAAATTTTATGCAAATTGCAATCTTACAGAAATGTTCATCATAATTACATTTTTATAGAAAATTTTTTAATTTCACTTTTTCTCATAGAAAATTCCTTAAAATTAAATTTTTTCTAGAAAATTCCTTAAATTTCTATTTCTCTAAAAAAATGGTGTTGATTCTAATTTGTGTGTGAAAACTTCGTTGAAATTGCATATTTCTAGAAAATATCTTCAAAAATTTATTTTTCTACAAAATTTTGTTGAAATGCATTTTGCGAATTTTCCAAATTAATTTTTTTTCCACAAAAAAAGGAAAATTAAATTCTACTTTTTTTTGAAAATTTAAATTCAAGAATTTTTTTAAGAAATGCAATTCATGCAATTCAAAGTAATTTTTTAGAAAAAATTATGTTTCAATACCATTTTTTATAAAAATACAAATTTGAAGGAATTTTCTAAAAAAATAATTCAAAAATTTTTGTAGAAATATTTAATTACTAGCTGAGCCCGGTGCGCTTCGCTGCCCATATCAAAATTCGCGCTGTAGAAACTGTATTTTATATCCGATCAGTACGAAATTCGGCAGAAAGAGGTTTGTTATTACATGAAGGAATACTGCCAAATTCGGAGAAAATCGGTTCAGATTTAGATATAGTCCCCATATATATGTTACCCCCGGTTTGAAATTCAAGCGCTGTAGAAACTGTATTTTATATCCGATCAGTAAGAAAGTCGGCAGAAAGAGGTTTCTTATTACATGAAGGAATGCCGCAAAATTCGGAGAAAATCAGTTCAGATTTAGATATAGCCCCCATATATATATGTTACCCCCAATTTGACATGTAAGCGCTGTAGAGACTGTGTTTTATATCCGATCAGTACGAAATTCGACAGAAACAGGTTTCTATTTTACATGAATGAGTATTCTAGGAAAATCGATTCAGATTTATATATAACCTCCATATATATGTTCCTCCAGATTTGGTTACAAAGCGCTATAGAAGTTGTACTTTACTTCCGATCATTACAAAGTTCTCCAGAAAAATGTTTCTCAATTTAGGAACGAATATTGCTTAATTTAGCGATTATCGATTCAAAATACATTTACCAATTATTCCAAATTATTATCGCAATGACCCTTATCGCATTGTTAGGGAGGTGTAGGGTATTATATAGTCGGCCCCGCCCGACTTTCTGCCTTTCCTTACTGGTATTAGTAATAAATTCACTGAATAAAAAAATACCGAATTCAGTGGAAAGTCCAGAAAATAGAAATGTATACTTATAAAATTTCCAAATTCTTGTTTCATTGATATTGCATCACATTATCATATTGCGATTGTATTGGAGTGAGCAGCTGTAATTATCGCATACCGAGCATTTTTGTTCATGTATTTCCTATATAATACTTGCAAGATATATCAAAATATGGGCTGGGCCACGCCCACTGGTCCTATTCCGCCCATTTGAAAGCCAATCACGTAGACTGCTACCAGATACATATACGCAAAATTTCAACACTCTCGCTAACAAAATGATTTTTGGACCAATCACGTGGACTGTCACCAGATACATATCTACAACATGACAGCACTCTAGATAAAAAATTGTGCAAGTTATATCAATTTCAAAATTTGGCTTATAAGGGCGGGGCCACGCCCATTGGTCCGATCCCGCCCATTTTCTGACCAATTACGTAGAATGCCACCAGATACATATACACAACATTGCAGCACTCCCGATAGCAAATTGTGCAAGATATAAAAATTTCAAAATTTGGTCATTGTGGGCGGGGCCACGCCTATTGGTCCGAACCCGCCCATTTTTGGACCAATCACGTAGATCGCCAACGGATATATATACACAAAATTCCAGGTCTCTCGCTAACAAATTGTGCAAGATATCACATTTTTTAAATTTGGCTTATATGGGCGGTGCCACGCCCATTGGTTCGATCCCGCCCGTTTTTGGATCAATCACGTAGACTGCCACCGTTTACATATACACAAAATTCCAGCACTCTCGCTAACAAATTGTGCAAAATATCTCAATTTCAAAATTTGGCTTATATGGGCGGGGCCACGCCCATTGGTCCGGTCCCGCCCATTTTTTCACCAATTACGTAGAATGCCACCAGATACATATACGCAACATTGCAGCACTCCCGCTAGCAAATTGTGCAAGATATCAAAATTTTGTCTATGTGGGCGGGGCCACGCCCATTGGTCCGATCCCGCCCATTTTTGGACCAATCACGTAGACTGCCACCGTTTACATATACACAAAATTCCAGCACTCTCGCTAACAAATTGTGCAAAATATCTCAATTTCAAAATTTGGCTTATATGGGCGGGGCCACGCCCATTGGTCCGATTCCGCACATTTTTGGAAAATTCACATAATCTGCCATTAAATGCATACAAACAAAATTTCAGCACTATACCTATAATAGGAGCAGAAATATCGGATTTTTAACCTGCCATTTGTATGGGAGGTACCACGCCCCTTTGTCCAATTAATTTTTTTTTCTATATAAACCATCTCGTGAAAATTTAGAATCGAATAAAAAAAAAATCATCCAAATCGCTCCAGCCGTTCTGACGTGATGCCATTACACAGATGGACCGTTTCATTTTTATATATATAGATATATATAGATAGATAGATTATGACATATTCCTTAAAATTCCAATTGTCGTTACAGTTAATTTCCGTTAAAAAGTTTGTCGAATTTTTTGTATAATGTATTGATCCTTTATCCCTAAAAATGTATTGATACTTTATCCCTAATCTCATTCGTCATTTTTTCTATAAAATTGGGAAATTAATTGTTGACCCGTTAATTTCACGTTTGAGCCTCATTGCAAAGGAATCAAATTTACTCTTGTTGTGTATGTAGAACTAATCTTCCCATTACATCAAACTTGTCCACAATGGCCGTATTAGTATGTAATTCTTCCATTAGGCGAAAATTAAAAAAAACAATAACTATTGCTCATATGTTTGATGAAATAATACATATATTTACGTTTAATAGCTCAATTTGGTTCTTTGTTGAACTTTCTATTATTTATTATTTCAGATCTCACATATAGATCATCAAAAATTGCATAGCCCATTGCCCCCAATGTGCGCGGCATGGTAACCTAAAACGTTAGCATTTCCAAGTCATTCACTCAATATATCAAAAATGGACTATTCACAAATCAATAAATGACAGTTCGTTTTCTTGCAAGAAATTCCCACAATTCAATTGCCACCAATGAATGCCACGCTATGAAATGGCATGCAACTTCGTCCGTCCGTCACTCTGGTTGTATCACGCAAACACACGGTCACAATCACACATACGTGATAAACAACACTGCAGGATATTGGACATTAATCCGTGCCACATGTTGCCTACTTATGGGAACGTCATAACCGGTAAAGGACACACACACAGAAGACCTGCCTCTGCCACTGAATCCCCAACGCCAAAGGACTCAAATAAACAATTAAATATTTTGAAATACATACCTCCACCACCACCATCACCACTGACCGAGTTCATATTTAGACCAAAGTAAAAGCAAAAGTGGGTTTGAAGGTCTATAATTACCAGTGGCCGAATCAAAAAGTGGTCATGCAAGTGGGAGGTCCTATGGCTGTGCTGCATGAATGAATTCGTGTGTGTGTTTTCTTTTCGAAAAATTAGATATCCTGCTTACAGAAAAATAAAAATCGAAATGCATGAATAGAACCATTAGAACTCAAAAGCATTCGTACATTACATTGAGTGGCTGTTGAAGAAGGATTTTTTGGAGCGGTTTATTGCCCTGTCGGAAACTCTAAGTACTTTAAGGATTTGTCAGTGTCTACTACTTCTATCTACAATGGGACCGTAAATAATATAAAAAACGTCTCTAAACGATACATAAGAGTACAAGGTACTTTCATTTATTCATCCGGCAAATATCCTTTCTATTTTTCATTTGAAATACCTATTGGATAAACAAAACAGTGAGGGTTTTCTTATAAAATTACAAAAAGTAACCGACTAAAGGAAAGGAGTTAAGAAAATCATTCACACTTTTTTACCCTCGAAGATAGCATCAAACCTTTTTAGGCTGAATTAATTACAGGAGTGAGAATTGTACTTAAGTCTCTTTGATTTATTCGCTCGGAAACGGTGCTGTTTTCTAGAATGATAGACACAGTTGCCAAGCAGGCATTCGACTCAAATATAACAATTTGGAAAATTTCAAAGGATATTGCTAAAAACATTTTTTTGAGAAAATTTTAATATTTTTCAATTAAAACATGAAAATTTTTTTAAATTTCCAACCGTTTAAAAAATATTATAGCATAACTCGAGACCTATTTATCCTAATTGGTTCAGGAAAACTTTAAAGAATACTAAATTAGCTTTTATCTTATTCCAATATCACTTTTTCATCCCATATTATTTGTCGCAAAGTCATGATTAAAATTAGACCATTCCGAAGATAATCGATGCATTATTTAAAAAGTTGTAGCCAATTTAGCAATTCTACCAGCCCAACAAATACCAGCATATCTCAAAAAATCAAAATGTTGGGAGGGTCAAAATACTTTTTCTCCCAAAAAATTAGACTTACATATGATGCCATATATGGATCGATACACTGAAATCAAGTGTACTGAAAATCATTGAAATCTTCTTAACTTTTAAGATTTTTTCTATTTTTCTATATAATAAGTACATATTGTACGACAATTAATGTAATAAATCATCTTTAAATCAGGACATCAAATGGTTTTGAAAGATTTACGCCATAAACATCTATGAAAATATGTTTCGTAAATATTTTTTATTTGTTTAAGCGTTCATGGTAATTTTTATTATTTGCATCTTTATTAAATCATTATTTTTTTTCAAAAAAATGTTTTCGATAATCATTTTATTCAGTAGCATACATACCTGACGATACCCGTAGCCCTTGTGTTTAGTCTAGTTTTCTTATTATTAGAGGGAATATTTATTATAATGTATAAATTAATGATATTTTGATAAATTTTCCTAAAACGAATCGTTCTCTTGGTATGGACTGCTGTGAGAAATACATTACTTGACGTGGTAATTTTTGAGTTGAAATACCAGAAGTAAGGAATACTTCTTATTAGTTTGGGAGAAGGTAGCCTCTTAGATCTGAACCATGCTGAATGATTGGAGTAGCAACCACGAAATCGCAGTACAAGGACCTGGCTGTCATGTTATTTTATTTACCATACCTTTTTGTAAAAAGTTTGAATTCTATAATATTATAGAGACAAAGATGTTCTTATGTAGGAGAATATCCTAGTTAAAAATCAATAACGATTTAAAGACTAAAAAAATACAAACGAAAATACAGTAGGCATGTTTTCGTTACAAGCTAGCACTTTTAGTTTAGCACTTTGCAACGAAAACAACTGACTTCCATTAACTGGCACATAAGCAATAAGTGGCGGATTTTCACTATCTGGTAGCAATGGTGTCATGAGTTGCGAAGAAAGAACAGTGCGAAACAGACAAAAAATTCGTGAAAAGTATTTATAAAAGATATATTTACTATTCTATGTTCAATTGTTTACACTCTTTTGCAAATTTTAAAATCATTTCCCATTTTTGTTCTTCTTCTTCCCGTTAATTCACAATAATTGATAAAATCTCTCCAAAAATGGGGTGCCATATTGCTAAATATAGGGTGCCCAATCTGGCAACATCATACTCGATTAAGACATGAACACAAGCACCAAACTTCATCGGGAACTAATAGTGCTTAAAAGTGCTTAGCTCCCCATACAAATTAAGTACTTATGGTGTAACGAAAACACGCCTAGTATGTGCCATGCAGACTTGAAATCCAAAGACTTCCTCGTTCGAATATTTTTGCTGAAGATGATTTTTATTACTCCAATTTGCATAAACACTTTCCCTCGGGACCTGTTACAATGATATTTAAAAATATATATTTATATCAAATTTCAATTCGGAATTTAACATTTAACCAAGTTCTTCATATTTTTAAATCGAAAATTTTTTATATTGGATAAAGACGAAAAATTTCTGAAAATTGCAATATCTGAAAAAGATTAGCAGTTATTTCAAATTAACAGAAGAATTAAAAAAACAATCTTAGTGTAATAGAATTTACCAAAAGGAATATTAATAATGTGCATATTCGTATGTAAATATTTCCTAATCATAAATTACTTGTTGACATCAACATGTTTGTATCGCTACGAAATTATTTAACATGACATATCGTTAGCAGAACCAAAAATAATTTACTACGAAGATATTCCTTCAGGCCGAAATGTCAAAATCCGCCAGTTACGAACGAATAGGAATGAATTGTCACACGCAAAAACAGTTTTCCCCAAACATAGCTTACATTTTTTTTGCATTTATCGAATAATATTAATTTTTTAATTGTGACAGTTAAAAAAATTCGGGAAAATCGGTCTGAAAATCCGCGAAAAACCTCACTCGTTAAAATAAAATTCCTATTCGTTCGTAACTGACAATTACTCGCTGCAGGAAGGAATGTCCTCTTAAATTATATTGTTTTTGAGCAAAACATGCAAATATACTAAGTCCAATTTCAAAAAGTTTTCAGAAGGAAGAACATTTTTTTAATGAAATTTATGCAAATACGCAATTGATCCTTTATTTGTTCCGCTTAAATATCAATAATTATCCCCTCACCTTAGAGAGGAGGGTATATGTATATCATTTGCTACGAGCCAAAAGTGTAACACATCGAAGGAGCGACCTAAGACCCTAAGTATGTTCGGCGGATATCCGTTTTGGGGCATTATAAGTCAAATGAGCCATGTCCGTCCGTCTGTCTGTCTGTCTGCCGGCTGGGGCGCACGATAACTCTCGAAAGGAGTAACCGATTGACTTTAAATTTGGTATGTTGTAATATTTTCTTCTATCTCGGGCTTAGTTCGAAGATGGGCTATATTGGTCCACTCCTTTTAGTACCTCCTCCACAAAGGGTAAAAATTTAGTGAAATGTTGATTATTTAATAACTTCATACTACTTATTTGAATCGTCTGAAATCCTACACATAGTATTAGTTTATTAGTCACTTACTGCATAAACATTGTAATGATTTTATTGTACCAAGAGTCCAGAGAAAAGTGGCTGTTATTGGGACGCCCGTTTTGGTGCCCCTCACACCGTTTGGTACCAAAAGTAAACAGCTTTTAACTTTAATACCAGTACATACTTTAAAGTTAATAAATGCAATTTCAATTGATAATAATTTAATAAAGACAAAAAATAAACAAATGTACTAATATTTGTTTGAGACTCAGGGTAGGGGATTCATTAGTCGGTTTACCAGACTGCACTTGCTTACTTGTTTTTTTTTAAATTTTGAAGAAATGAAAAAAAATAGTTTTTGGGTCCCACGAAGTTTGTAATTGCTCTCGAACGGCTGAACAGATTTTTGCAAAGTTTACTTTGTTTTAAAGAGGACACAATGCGCCAGAAATTTTTTTAACAAAAATGCAATTCAATTTTTTTTTATTCGTCGCACTCTCTCAAATCCGGAACAGTGAAAAAATTTGTGAGACTCAATATTTCTAAATGTTTTGGACGAAATATTAACACTGACAATTTTTGACATTATTTCTGTTTCTGCACATACATACTATATGAACCAGTGTTTTTAACCACGAACTATAAATGGATTACTCGATTTGATTGCTATATCCTATCGCTCCCATATGGTATATATGTATGAGTCAACATTTTTAAAAGCGACACAAGGTTTGGATTGGGAAAAATTATATAAAACATTTCAAAAGGGGAACATTTTTAAAAATTTAGATATTTTTTATACAAATTACTCACATTTCTTCATGGTAATGTAATGTAACAAAATATTTAAAACTCAATATGTTTGCATTAACTTGTAGTTTATAACATTTTTATGAAAAAATATATAAAACATGTATAAAAAAGAAAAATATTATATAAATAGAAAATATAAGAATTAACAAAGAATTAATAATTTTCTACACTTAAGTATTTGTAGAATGTATTTGTCTAATATAATTAGTTTTATGTTTATAATAATTTGCGTAGGAAACAATCATCGCAAATTGAGTATTCCTTACAATAGAAGTATTTTTTCCTAATGTAATTATCATTTTTGCCTTTAAAGCGGTTTTGTAACCTCATCTCCTCGGTTTTGTTTTCTCTTTTTTGAATAATATTCAAAATATATATTATTACATGATTGTTCGGCCCATTCATACAATTTAAAAGGCGTCGTTATTGGGTCGTTGCAAGCTAGCGCGAGATGCCATCCTCTTTACAGTCCCACCAACTCAGTCACATGCACCTTTTCAATGAGAGGTCGCGAAAAAGTTCAATTCGGCTTCAATACCAAAGTCAGCATTGCATGTAGTTCAATAAATTTCAAAAAATGCAGCACATCCATCTGAGAAGAAACAACATTTTAACTTAGTCCCAATAGGTTTCTTTAAAGTTTCCAATAACTTTTGTGTTGAATAGATGTACTGATGATGCATCATGTTTCTCTTATAACGAAGCAATTACTGTCGAAGTTAGCTTCATTTTTGTGATATATTACATAAGGATGAAGTGTAGCCTGGCCTACTCGTATTAGACCAGCGATAGACTGTACAGCATCTTGAATTTTGAACGCGTAATTTCTCGAAAAATCTAGGATTATTAAAATATCTTCTAAATTGCTCTTTAGGGAACCTAAGTGATGTGACTGTGATTTAGCAATAAAACTGTGTTTTATATATATATCGGCGATTCCTTTTCCATATTATTTAGAAAATCAGCAACATTCTCGATTTTTTGGTTGATTTCGCAACTGAAAATATATGTTATTTATGAATTAAAAAGTATATAATATATACGATTCTTAAGGATCTCACCTGTCTGTGCAATTCCAATGCATAAAACCAATTTCTTTAATATTTCAATCTGATGATAGTTTTAGTAAATCAGTTGATATTGGTGAACATTTTCACAAATTAGCATACTGCAATATTTGCTGGGCTTCGAACACTTCATTTGACTTGCCGTCTTTCTAGATGCGTAATATACGCCAGTTCCTCGAAGGGCGTTGTTTAATCCTTCAAGATTCAATTTAAGATTCTGGTGTATTTTACAGACACAAACATTATGGCTGCCGCTACGTCCAACGGGTACGCAATGGAGCAGTCTGAACTTTGTAAATTTAGACAAGCTTATGTCGGCATCCGAAGATGTGGTACAAAATTTTGCGTGTAGTTCTTTCAAATTGCAGAGAAGTAATAATTTTTGCATGGTTTCCTTTCTTTCGTCTACTAAAACCGATATAGAGTCTTTCTTGCCAGGCATTACTTTGCTTATTCACTCGACTCGTGGAAATTTAACAAATTTAACGTACATATTGGTAATGACGATCTGCTCTTCTTGGGATTTGGTTGAGCAGCATATCCCGATTGTACTCGTAATTTTAAAGCAGTTTCAGTCATGTATGTGGGAACAGTTGCAATCAGCTGATTTTTTTTCTGCGTTATTGACAGAAAAAAGTTTACTAACTTTAAAGACAGTGGCAATGATTTCGAGCCAATGACATATTATCTTTAAAGTAAGAACACTTCACACTTAATATTAAGACAAATTAATAAAAAATTAAGCCGAGTTTCTTAATATTAAGTAAATTATTTTTTAATTTTAGTAGGATATGTTCTAACTTTAAAGCCAACTTATCATTGGCTCGAAATCATTGCCGTTGTCTTTAACAAATTTTTCAATGTGGTTATCTTTCAAAGAGCCGTCTTGATTTCTGCTGTAATTTTGTAGTCATCATTTTGATAAGTGCTTAATACTGAACGTTCAACAACAAATTCATCTCAAAAACATGTTATTTAAATATAACTTTTGCCATTAAAAATGCTCAGTGTGCTACTTACCTCAACTATCAGATAAATCACTTTCTGAAGACATTGAAATTTGTAATCGGCGGGTATCACATATGAACTTCCCTACATAAGGTGAGAATTTAGTATTCCACTTTAGAGTCACTTTTTTAATTTTTTAGAACAGATCCTTTTATTGAAAGGATTGAAGCACGATTTTCTTGATAGATTTATTTTTTCTCTTAGTTTACCCATGTTTACGCTTTTAAAGAGAAGATTGAAATGAGTTCAAAGATCGATTTCTCAAATATTAAAAAGTGGGTTTATGGTATCACTTCTATAGGTAATTTTACTCCCTCAAAATAAAAAATGTACAGGTACATATTTCAAATGAAAATATTACGTACGATGCACGCCCTTAAGGATAACCCAAATGCGTATAAACTAATTCGTTCAAAACGATCGAAAAATCCCTACATTTTACTAAAGAACAATTATTATGGCCCCACTGAAATCATATTGAATATTCACTGACATTCATTCATTTTATGGCTGGGAAACTTCACCATTCATTAAAAATATTGACCTAAATCACCAGATAGGTCAAACACTGGTGTTGAGAAATTTATGACCGAGTTTTCGAAATATTTTTCAACGGTTGATTTGAAGAATAAACAATGTAAACCACACCACCCCTTTTTATTCTGAGAATGGAAAAAATATGTAATAGCATGAATATTAGGTACATCTTGGGATCAGAAACATGGACAAATGTTTTCATTCTTAGTCAGAATACTGTAATTACAAAAAAATTTGCATTTAAGTACGATGTCGAAACTATCGGCTATTACAATCAAACCGGATCAGTACGTTTATAGTTCGTAGACATATACATACATATGTATGTGCAGAAACAGAAAACACGTCAAAAATTGCCAGACCAGTCTTAGTATTTCGTCCATAACTTTTACAAATATTGAGTCTCACAAAATTTTTTTACTGTTCTGGGTTTGTGAGCGACGAGTATTCTGTAATAATTTGAAGAAAATGAAGGGGGGATTATTGTTTAAAAATTACTCCAAAATTTTTTTTACAAAAAATGGTGCATTGTGTCCTCTTTACAACAAAGTAAACTACGCAAAAATCAGTTGAGCCGTTAGAGAGCAATTACAAATTTCGTAAAACCCAAAAAATTATTTTTTCAAAATTTAAAACGTCTATAAAATTTTTTAAAAATAGAATTTTGAAAAAAAATGATTGCGAGATCTTATTTTACCTATTTGTAATTGTTTATAAATAATTTAGCCAAAAATAAACTACATAGGTCGATATTAAATATTCTAACCCCTATGTCATATATGTATAGATAGATTATGTCAAACTCAAACATTCATAATTTTGTTAAATCGTCCGATTTGCCGTGCTATGATACAAAAGCAGACATCTGTTGTCCACTAGCAGCACTTAAGCGTAACAATGCCCCAAAAACAAGACATTTTCCGGTCAAGCAAATGATGTTGCCATATCTCACAATAAGACATTTGCTATTACCTTAGACAGCAACCGCACACAACACATCTGCATTTCGGCCATTCGCCACTATGCGGCATCAACAGTTTTCGCAGTATGGTTTATGTCTTTGCTTTGTAAGAATATTGTTTTAAATTTGTTCCATTTCATATTTATTGCACAATTTATCGGATACTTTTCTTTCGACAAAATAACAGTATTAATACCAAAGACAATAGAAGGTCAGCCATTGGGCCAAGCTTTTCACAGATGAATATAAGCATAACACAAGGAAACAGAAATTACCCTAGTTCACTAAATTTTTGTCGAATATGGTGTCCTAAACAACAAAAAAAAAATTATTTAAATTTTTTTAATTCCGTATTTCTTTGTTTTTGCCTTTAGTATTTAGACCATATTTTAAGTATAACCTCGATAAAGCCGTGATACCCTTTAAATTAAAGGGATTATTAAATGTTGGGAGAAGTTTAGTATCTGTCGTTAAAACAATTAGAAAAATTAGATTTTTTAAATAAATTTTTGATGGCACGAAAAAAACCTTAAAATTCGCAAGAAAATGTTTTGTTCCGATTGTGAAATATAGAAAACAATGCCTATTTGAACAAAATCTATCGATGTGAGTAAAAATTATGTAGAAGTAAGAGAATTTCATAAAAATCATATCTTATACCCGCATTATAGTGAACGATGGTATATATAAGTTGCTGTGCTCCAAAAGTCTAGCACATCGAAGAAGCGACTTAAGAGATCTTAACAAATTGGCGGAAATTCGTGTTGGGCCATTTTAAGTCATTTGAGAAATGTCTGTTCATCCGTCAGTCTGCCTGGAGTTATAACTACGATTCCTATGGATACAAACACTAAAAATTTTGTACAGTGTAATGCTTTCGTAGTATATATAGTCTATTGAAAAATGGGCGTTATTACCACAACCATTTTGGTACCTCCCAAAAAAACTCCCAAAATCAAAAATATGAAAAGTGATTTTTTTAAATTTCTCTTACTTTAACATAAACTGAGGAAAATTTCTACATTTATCCATAAATTTTTTTCAGATAGGCTCTGCATTCTTCGTTATGATGCTATCTTTTAGAAATTGGACCAACAATTTTTTTGGCAATTTATTTCCATTTTTTATGGTTTTTTCGTGACATCAAAAACCAATTTTTTTGGAAAAAAAAATGTTTTGTATAATTGTTTTAACGACTTTTACTAAACCGCTGTATATTCGTGAATGTAATATTCCCAACATTCGTAGTTCTCACAATTTTCCTCAGTTTACATAGTATCACGGCTCTATCGAGTTTATACTTAAAAGAATATTATCTTCCTTCCAAATACCATCCTTGAAAATTTTAATATTTAAGTAAATTTCGTACTGATCTGATATAAAATACAGTCCTACACTCACTTTGTGAGTAATTTTATTAATCACTTACTTCAAGAGTGTCATAACTCAAAATTGAAAATTGTCAGGATGTGTAACTTTAAGTCGGTATAAAAAAAATAAATAACATGAAATAATGCGTTTAAAAAAGTTTCGTGTTGGAGGTGCCAAAAGGGGCAGGAACACTTTACCCATTTTTCTCAAGTTGATAGCTACAGATATTTACAGAGGATTCGGATAAGTAGTATTGGAGTTATTACATAATCAATATTTCACAAAATGTTAACCCGTTGTGAGGGAGGTAATAGAAGGAAAGGACCAATATGGCCCATCTTTGAACTTAGCCTGAGATAGAAAAAATATTATCCCATACTAAATTTGAAGCCAATCCTCTAATCATTTCGATAGTTATCGTGCGCTCCAGCCAGACAGACAGACAAACAGACAGATAGACAGACGGACGGACATTGCTCAAATGACTTAAAATGGCTAAAACGGATTTCCGCCAAACATACTTGAGGTCTTAGGTCACTTCTTCGATGTGTTACATTTTGTATCCCTAGCAAATGATACATACCCTCGTCACACTGAATTGAGGGTATACAAATGGTTATGAATAAAATAAAATACAATCAGTAAATGTTCAACCACACGGATTGTACATACAACGCACAGTGGGCTAAAATGGACATAATTGTGCCATTTCAAAATCACTTATCGTATGACGATGGAATTTTAGGTGTATATACAAGAGGTGTTAGAGAGTTTAAGTTCGGAACTTGGGCCCCCTATCTCGTACAGGGGCGGAGCTACAGGGCCCTAAAGTTGACCACCTCGGGTATACAAAATTTTCATCGGCTTCTAACTTTTGAATGGAGTGTCCGGTTATATTGTGTTTGTTGTGTTGTGTTTTTCTGTGGATACTCCTAGACCAGACCTACAATAAACATTTATAGGCTGAAGATATCTTGAATAGTTTCCGAGATATGTGGATTTTAAATTTGAATTTGAAATTTTTCGCCGACTTTGCCTTCGAGTTTAGAGAATATCTCAGTCAAAAGTTTACCAATATTGCTCGCGTGTTTTTTTTTATAGATTGCTAATAAAATTTATAATATCATGAAAAAAAGATAAGATATGTGAAGAAATAAGAAAGTTATGACCCTATAAAGTCAATTTTTTGAAAAAATTTCATTTTTGGAGATTTTTTGGAGAAAAAAGTCCAATTCGTATTTATGTCTTGTAGAAAAAGTTTGTTACACAAAGTATATCAAATTTATACTCATTTTAAAGGAGACGTTTCACAGAATCTGCTAGAGAAAATCAGTAAATGTTCAACCACACGGAGAAGGGTGGTGTGGTTGCCACCCTTCTCCGATTTGGACCTTTTTTTACATAAATTTCAAAAGTTTGATCGATTTTCTCCAATCGCAAATCTAAATTGTTAAATTTTTCTTTTCATTTATTTGTATTAGGGTGTAACAAAATCGAATGCAAATGGAATCCCGAACGCGGCTTTTCATATCGAAGATATAGGACTAAAAGTAAAAAATCCAATTTTTGGGGATTTTTGATGTATTTTTTTGGAATTGAGGGATTTTCCATTGGAAATTTCCACATGTTGCGTTTGATTATTATTTCCAATATCAAAATAAAGAACTTTAAAAAAAATTCATCGAAATATATACATTTTTAAGAATTTTATGCCGCGTTTTTGCGTTTCTGTCTATATGCAAAATATTTTTATACCCTACACCACACTGTGGTACAGGGTATAAAAATTTTTATATCCGATCAGTGCGAAATTCGGCAGAAAGAGGTTTCTTATTACATGAAGGAATACTGCCAAATTCGGAGAAAATCGGTTCAGATTTAGATATAGCTCCCATATATATGTTACCCCCGATTTGACATGTAAGCGCTGTAGAGACTGTATTTTATATCCGATCAGTATGAAATTCGTCAGAAAGAGGTTTCCTATTATATGAATGATCACTTTTAAATTTGGAAGAAATCGGTTCAGATTTAGATATAGCCCCCATATATATGTTACCCCCGATTTGACATGTAAGCGCTGTAAAAACTGTATTTTATATCCGTTCAGTGCGAAGTTCGGCAGAAAGAGGTTTCTTATTACATGAAGGAATACTGCCAAATTCGGAGAAAATCGGTTCAGATTTAGATATAGCTCCCATATATATGTTACCCCCGATTTGACATGTAAGCGCTGTAGAGACTGTATTTTATATCCGATCAGTATGAAATTCGTCAGAAAGAGGTTTCCTATTATATGAATGAACACTTTTAAATTTGGAAGAAATCGGTTCGGATTTAGATATAGCCCCCATATATACGTTACCCCCGATTTGACATGTGAGCGCTGTAAAAATGTTATTTTATATCCGATCAGTGCGAAAGTCGACAAAAAGAGGTTTCTTTCTACATGAAGGAATACTGCCAAATTCGGTGAAACTCGGTTTAGATTTAGATATAACACCCATATATATGTTTCCCCCGATTTGACCTGTAAGCGCTGTAAAAACTGTATTTTATATCCGATCAGTGCGAAATTCGGCAGAAAGAGGTTTCTTATTACATGACGGAATACTGCCAAATTCGGAGAAAATCGGTTCAGATTTAGATATAGCTCCCATATATATGTTACCCCCGATTTGACATGTAAGCGCTGTAGAGACTGTATTTTATATCCGATCAGTACCAAATTCGACAGAAGGAGGTCTTTTTACATGAATAAGTATTCAGGGAAGATCGGTTCAGATTTATATTAAAGCTCCATATATATGTTCCTCCTGATTTGGTATCAAACCGCTATAGAAGTTGTATTTTGCTTCCGATCATTAAAATTTTCCAGAAAGATGTTTCTCAATTTAGGAACGAATATTGCTTAATTTAGCGTTTATCGTTTCAGAATTAGATATGTTTCTACCCATTTACCAATTATTCCAAATTATTATGGCAATGACCCTTATCGCATTGTTAGGGAGGTGTAGGGTATTATATAGTCGGTCCCGCCCGACTTTCTGCCTTTCCTTACTGGTTTTAATTATACCCTACACCACACTGTGGTACAGGGTATTATAACTTTGTGCATTTGTTTGTAACACCCAAAAGGAGCCGAAATAGACCCATCGTTTATTATACCGATCAACTCAGAATAATTTTCTGAGTTGATTTAGCTATGTCCGTCGTCTGTCGCAATTATGGTCCGATCTCGACAAAACTTTACACATATTTTTTTTTGGCCCAAGGACGATCCCTATTGAATTTGGCTAAAATCGGTTCAGATTTAGATATAGCCCCCAGGGTATGCTAGCCCCGATTTGACATGTAAGCGCTGTAAAAACTTTATTTTATATCCGATCAGTATGAAATTCAGCAAAAGAGGTTTCTTTCTACATGAAGGAATACTGCCAAATTCGGAGAAAATCCGTTCAGAATTAGATATAGCCCCCATATATATGTTACCCCCGATTTGACATGTATGCGCTGTGGAGGCTGTATTTTATATCCGATCATTACGAAATTCGACAGAATGAGGTATTTTTACATGAATGAGTATTCAGGGAAAATCGGTTCAGATTTATATATAACCTCCATTTATATGTTCCTCCTGATTTTGCTTCAAAGCGCTATAGAATTTGTACTTTACTTCCGATAATTAAAATTTTCCAGAAAAATTTCTCAATATAAGCAATATTAATTTAGCGATTATTGTTTCAGAATTAGATAATATGTTCCTACCCATTTACCAATTATTACAAATTATTATCGCAATGACCCTTATCGCATTGTTAGGTGTAGGGTATTATATAGTCGGCCCCGCCCGAATTTCTGCCTTTCCTTACTGGTTATACCTGTCAATGATTAAGGGTTTCCTAAAAATAGTGCCACAAAGCAATATTTTCTGAAAGGTAAATCTTACTCAATTTTATTTTCTACAAGAAATCAGTGCATTTTGACTGATATAATAACTAATAAGTACAAGAAGGTAGGGAAAAATTAAAAAAAAATTTCATATTGACAGAAACGCAAATACGGCATAAAATTCTTAAAAATGTATATATTTCGATGAATTCATTATTTTGATATTAGAAATAATAATCAAACGCAACATGTGGAAATTTCCAATGGAAAATCCCTCAATTCCCAAAAAATACGTCAAAAATCCCCAAAAATTGGATTTTTTACTTTTAGTCCTATATCATCGATATGAAAAGCCGCGCTCGGAATTCCCTTTGCAGTCCATTTTGTTACACCCTAATACAAATAAATAAAAAGAAAAATTTAACAATTTAGCTTTGCGATTGGAGAAAATCGGTCAAACTTTTGAAATTTATGTTAAAAAGGTCCAAATCGGAGAAGGGTGGCAACCACACTAATTCAAATTTTGGCTTCGGATTTTCTCTAGCATATTCTGTGAAACGTCTCCTTTAAAATGAGTATAAATTTAATTAAAATGTTGGCTTCGGATTTTCTCTAGCATATTCTGTGAAACGTCTCCTTTAAAATTAGTATAAATTTGATATACTTTGTGTAACAAACTTTTTCTACAAGACCTAAATACGAATTGGTCATTTTTCGCCAAAAAATCTCCAAAAATGAAATTTTTCAAAAATATGAATTTATAGGGCCATTACTTTCTTATTTCTTCACATATCTTATCGATCTTTCTTTTTTCATGATATTGTAAATTTTATTGGCAATCCACAAAAAAACACGGGAACAAAATCGGTAATTTTTTGACTGAGATATTGGCTAAACTCCAAGGCAAAGTCGGCGAAAAAATTAAAAATTCAAATTTAAAATCCACATATCTCGGAAACTATTCAAGATATCTTCAACCTATAAAATGTTTATTGTAGGTCTGGTCTAGGAGTATCCACAGCTACTCCATTCAAAAGTTAGAAGCCGATGAAAATTTTGTATATCCGAGGTGGTCAACTTTAGGGCCCTGTAGCTCCGCCCCTGTATGAGATAGGGGACCCAAGTTCCGAACTTAAACTCTCTAACACCTCTTGTATACACACCTAAAATGTCATCGCCATACGATAAGTTTTTTTGAAATGGCAGAATTATGTCCATTGTGTTTCCATTTTAGCCCACTGTGCAACGTGGCTTCTAGAATGTAATGAAATCAAATCGGATGGTACCGTTATATGGGAGCTGTATAAAATCTTTAACCGATTTGAGCCATTTTTTCTAGCAATAGTTAAAGGCATACTAATTATAACCTAAACTACCAAATTTCAGCCGGATCGCTTCAATAGAGTGACTTCTACAACGTGAAGAAGTCAAATTGGAAGGTACAGTTATGTGGGGATAAAACCAAGCATTTTAACATTTGTACCTCTATTGCACGTGCCACATAGACATGCATTTCTGAAGGGGTGTTGGTAGCTCCTGGTGCGTTGTTCTGGTTGGGTTTTATATCGCAGTTTACAGTAGGTGTTATATCTTCAGTACTACTATATAGTAGTACGTTGGCGTTAGTCTCACTTCTGTTGCTCAGACCTTCAAAATATTCTCTGTTTGCCTGTTCTTCCATACTTGTGATCAAATCTGCATTTCTACCTCGTATTGGCTGATTTGAATTTTGTTTCCCTTCAGTTATTTGGTTGATTAGTTTATATAATTTTCTCATATTATTCATGCCAGTCGCAGTTTCTGCATCCTAGGCCGAGGTTTCCTTATAGTGTCTCTGATCTCTTCTTGCTGAGTGTTTTACTTCCTTCGCTAACCTAGAATTTGGACTTTTGAACGTAACATCTAAGTTTACTTTATCTTTTAAAATATTCCTTTCTTTTATTAGATTCCACGTTTCATCTGAGATCCAATAGTTTCATCCGTCCTTATTCCAAAAAAAAAAATCCCAAAAAGAACGACTAAATGATTGCGAAAATACGAGAAGCATTACCCTTCTCAACGTCATATAAAGGGTTTTCCAATTGGGATGATATGATTTTGAAATGACGTTTCGGCCATTTGTAATATGTCATGATCTATCACTTGTTTCTCATTGCAATTTTTCGTGCGCTAAGTTCTTTTTTTTTTAAATCCAAAAAAAACACTTTTCAGTCGACCTACGACCTTGACGCCCATGAGCAATATTTTAGCTCTCGTTAAGAGCTATCTTTTTGCCATTGACCCATTGTGGCTACGTGCCCCACAGCAAATAAAACAATTGAATTGTTGCGAGAAAAGTTTGGAGATTCGATTATTTCAAGAAATTGTGATATTGAATGGCCTCCAAGAAGTTACGATTTAACACCATTATACTATTTCTTGTGAGGTTATTAGAAGTCATTGGCCTTTCAAAATAAACCAGACTCTCTTCAAGCTTTACAAGTCAATATTGAACGTGCCATTCATGACATATGACTTGATTTAGTGGAAAAATTGCTCGAAAATTGGGTTCATCGAATTCGTTCCTGCAGAAGAAGTCGTGGAGGCCATTTGAATGACTTTTTATTTAGAACTTAATTGTATCGATTGTACTTCACATTATATAAAAAACTTTTGAATTTCCTTAACAATAAGTGTGTTTTTTTCAAAGAAATCATATCACTCTTATTGGAAAACCGTTACAAACTTTTGGATACAATCATCGACACAAGGATGGAAAAAGCAGGCTTCCGCTCTCATAGAAGCTGTATGGATCAAGCAAATATATTAAGAATTATAATTGAACAGTCAGTAGAATGGCGATCTCCGATGTATTCGGTCTTCATCGACTTCAAAAAAAGACTATCGATATACAAATTAAAAGCAAATGGAGATAGATAGGCCACATGCTGCAAAAGCCCGCAATGTCCATTACTAGAATGACATTGGATTGGAACCCTCGGTGATGCAGAAAACCAGGACGACCGAATATGATATGGAGAAGAACAGTTGCTAATGATCTTAGCACAATTAATAAATCGTGGCATTTTATTAAGAGCATAGTAAGTGATAAAAGTTACTATAAATGTATTGTTGCTGCCCTATGTTTCCACGAGGAATAAATAAATGAGAACAAATATATCCAAACATGGATCGATTTGGCCTATTTCTTCCGGGAATGGTTTGGGGCATAATAAAACATAAACTGTCAAATTTCAGACGGATCGCTTGAATATAGTGATCACTTAAACGCCATGAAGTGAAATCGGAAGTTATATAGGGTGATCCATGTAGAGATACTTTTTTCAATAGCCTTTTTTTGGCAGATCACTTGTGAGTCGTGTCATGCTGTCGTTTTATTTTTGTTAAGTATTGTTTGCCATTTCATCATGGAAAGACTTACACCTGAACAACGTTTACAACGTTTTGACCACAAATTGACAGACTAATAAGTGTAATGTTATAACTGTATGATATACACCCTCGGAGGTCGCTCAGATTGGAGAATTGCCGCCAATTGTCATAAATTTGATTTTCCATATTCCCCAGGACGTTTTCGATCGGATTTAGATCTATATTTAACGCAGGCCAAAAATATACCACCGCTGCGGTATATTTTTGGCGTTAAACCAGTCCGTCACAATTTTAGCTTTATGTATTCGGGCTTAATCTTGTTAAAAAATAATCGACGACTCATAAATATCTTCCAAAAAGAAGATAAGGACATCATTCAAAAGTTCAATGGTAAATAAAGAAATATTAACAAACAAAGTTGCATGTTTGCGCGTAGGTGACTTTTTCGAACAACATTGACGTATGGTAGTATATTTATTACCATGACTGTAACTTGTAGTTGTAATAAGCTTTATGTAGACCTCGGTAAGTAAAAACCACACAGAAAAAAATAACAACAAAAGTTACATGCATTTTCAAATTTGTATATCAGAGGTAGCCCACATTGAGGCCCTGTAACACTGCTCCGTGTACTACACCCAGAGAAAAAGCTTCATTCCATCAATGAAATTTTACATTGTATCAATGAAAAGTTACATTGTTTTTGAACCAACGTAAGGCTTCATTGATACAATGTAAAATGTTACATTGAACTAGTAAATGTTTCATAGAAATTTGTTACATTGATGTCATGAAATATTACGTTAATATAATGAACGAGTTTCATTAATGTAATGAATAAGTTGCATTAATGTAATGAACATGTTTCATTGGTGCAATGAACATGGTTCATCGATGCAATGAATAGTTTCATTGATTCATAGAACATGTTTCATTGATGCAATGAACATGTTTCATTGATTCAATGAACATGTTTCATTGATGCAACGAACTTGTTTCATTGATGCAATGAACATGTTTCATTAATGAAATGTACATGTTTCATACCTTTGCTCTGAAATAAAATAGAAAATTAAATAAAATTCTTCGTTTTTTATTGCAATGTTTATTGTCCGTGTTTGTTCATAACTTTAGAATCATTTCAATCTGAAAATATAATATAATAGATAAATAAATAATTAAAATTGTGGGTTTTGAGAAATTTTAAAATAAAAAAACAACTGAGTTGAGAAATAAAAAATTAAACAAAAAAATTCACAATACAGTTTGTTCTTTTAAATTCGTTTTTTAGCTGCTTTTGAATTCGTAAATACAATTTAAGTAAACACTTAAACCGCATTTTTACATACTTACTAATTGAAATCCATTCACTCGCTTGTACTGAGGCCAAAGTGACAAAGCTTCATTAATATTTTTGCTTTTGTGCATAATTTTCGAAATTTGGAATAAGCAGTCCAGGCCAACCTAAAGTCATCTGCTAAGTCTAAGGCTATATGTGTACATTTCCGCATTTTCCCCAATTTCTAAAGAAATAAAAAAATTATAAATAGGGGTGAATGTAAATATGTTTAGGACATAACTTGGTAGAAAGTACTTACTTAGTGTTTTTGGAGTGTTTCATCGTTGACTTCGGATATGGTTCTTGAAAATTGTTTCTTGTTGTGGCATTTGACATATATTTGCCAACGTCTATTTTTTCGAACATGTCATTTCAAGCTTGACTTGTCTTTGTATGTACTTCCACAACATCTATAGTTGTCATTTATTTTAAGAAAATTATATTATTTTAAGTGCTTAAATAGATTTCATTTCTTTCAAATGAAGTACCACACAAAAAACATTTCTCATTCAGCATTTGTTGACATTTTGTTTCACTTTTAATATTTTCACTTTTGAATTTTTTATTAACGCGCACAACTACGTCCGTTTAATGCCTATTATAAACTAAATCAAAGGGCTGCTGCCAGCACTCATGCAACAATTGATTTTTCGCCACTGATTTGTTTTGACTCCCCAAACACACCAAAAAATAACTGGATATTTTTTTGACGAAGAAATTTGATAAAAAAAAAACTTTTGACAATTTTGAATTAATGTACACCGACTGCTGTTTGAATAATAATAATATTAATTAAATTAATATGTCAGTGCGATTATAAAAGTATAAAATTATTGCCAAAATGTCATGTTAATTGATAATACATCTAAAAATATGAACACCTTGAAATTATTAGTGAATTGTGTTATTACCCACAGTGCGGTGTAGATTCATTGAATTCAGCCTCTCTCTCCTCTCAAACAAATGCAAGAAAACTACGCCGCTCCATCGTTTTCATTGAGCTTGCACGACTCTGATTCACACATCAACATATTACATTTATTACCACACAAACACATTTGTGAAGATATAGGTATGTAATGTGACAAACACTTTGTTAATATATTCACTGTTTAAATTCATTGCTGGAATGAATCTTTACATTTCTATCTATGAATTGTTACATTAATTTAATGCATCAGTTTCATAAACCTCTTTTTGAATAAAACTACTCCGTAAAGTATTGTTGTTTAATTAACTCCACTACATACTCCTAAAATGTTTATAAAATAGATAAAATATATATATATAGAACATCAATATAAAGCTAATTTCATTGTTTATAGTCTTCACCGTACCACTTCATTGCAGCAATGAAACTATTAAACGTCTATGAAATGTTACATTAATATAAAGAAACAGTTTCATAGACCTTTTTTGAGAATAAAAATCACATAAAAAATAGTAAATCTGTTTGTGTAGTATTATTTTGTTTTATTAATGTTAAAATCTTTACACCACTGATAATTTTTTTGTTAATATTATATAAGTCTTCCTTTTTTTTATACAATGTAAACTTCATACCATCAATGTAAACCGTTTCATTCCATCAATGACACGTCATAAATTAGAAAAACGCTTTAAAGAAACATTTCATTCCCGTAATGGCATTTTCATTGCATCAATGAACACTTTCATTGTATCAATGTAAAATAATTAATGAAACGCGTTTATTGATGCTATGAAGCATTTTTTTCAGTGTATAAAGGGCTTACATTTAAAACATAATTTCTCTGATACCTTGTATATAAGCATGCTAAGTTTTGTCGCAATCGGTTGCCTGTTTAAGAAAGAGCCATATTATTTCCATCTTTCAATTCCTCCCACTGTGCGTTGACAGCTCAAATTCGCCTTTATTTTATACATTCTTAATGGACCCTAATTATAAAATTTATTTAATAAACTCGAAAACAGATATTAGTTCTAATCTATACTTGAATACATTTATATTTACATAATACTGATAAATTATGAGTTAATTATTTTTTTTCTATGTACATTTGTAATACTGCCAATGGATTATTGGAAATTCTTAGATTAAACAGTTATTTTCAAAAAATGCTTTAATTTGTTTAAACTTTAATATGATCTATTTTGCGGTTACAGAGTATTCACACTTATGTATACACTTATAGAAATTGTTATATACAGTCGGTTGTAATAGTAATTTTTGCCTCCACCTCTGAAGGAAATGCCTCTTGAAAATTTGTTCATTTGCTTTGTTTTTGTGTATAGAAAATTATCTAATTTCTTGATGTCTTATTGGCGGTTTAATGTCTAATCTCTTAGTCTCTAATTAATTCAAGATCTCACTCGTCTGTATAACAGTTTTATGTTCAATCGGATCATTGCCATTGCTTTGTAGACTCTCAATCTCGTTGATATCTTCTTCGGGCAGTGGAGAATGTTTCTCTCTCATCAGGACTTCATCCGCATTATCATCGCATTCAAGCAACTCTGGATGGAGGGGTTTAAAATTATTGCGTTGCCATTGTAGGGATGCACTAGACCTAGTCGAATCCATGTCGCTTCGTTGAATAACACCATCACCACCATTGTTCTGTAGTACATTCAGCAATGTCTCCTCACCTGTGCTGCTCACATTGTAGGTTATGATGTTACACACGGTGTGAGCTTCGCGTTTTTTACTCATCCGATCGTTGGAACATTGCCGATTGTAGATACTACTACTGTTCGTGCTGTTGCGCAGACGCATTGGAGTTTGTCCATATGTCGATCGCAACGAACTGGCCCGAGTATGCATAGACATGGTGCGCTCATGCTCTACACTTGTTTGGAAATGACAGAAAAAAGTTTGGAATCGTTTGTTGAATTCTCGTTTGAATTTTTCCTGAAATAATAAGTAGTAAAATGAAATGCAATTAGTAGAGTACAAAATTTAGCAAAAGTAAAAATTTAGCAAACAATTTAAGTGAGAGACTATACTAGATAAGGTTAGGGTGGCAGCCGTTTTCTTTTTTATTTCTTCAGCTCACATAGACCAGTTTAGGTCCCTACACCCAGAGAAAAAGCTTCATTCCACCAATGAAATTTTACATTGTATCAATGAAAAGTTACATTGTTTTTGAACCAATGTAAGGCTTCATTGATACAATGTAAATTGTTACATTGAACTAGTAAATGTTTCATAGAAATTTGTTACATTGATGTCATGAAATATTACGTTAATGTAATGAACGAGTTTCGTTAATGTAATGAATAAGTTGCATTAATGTAATGAAAACGTTTCGTTGTTGTAATGAACATGTTTCATTGGTGCAATGAACATGGTTCATCGATGCAATGAACATGTTTCATCGATGCAATGAACATGTTTCATTGATTCATAAAACATGTCTCATTGATGCAATGAACATGTTTCATTGATGCAACGAACATGTTTCATTGATGCAATGAACATGTCCCATTAATGAAATGTACATGTTTTATACCTTTGCTCTGAAATAAAATAGAAAATTAAACAAAATTCTTCGTTTTTATTGCAATGTTTATTCATTTGTTCATAACTTTAAAATCATTTCAATCTGAAAATATAATATAATAGATAAATAAATAATTAAAATTGTGGGTTTTGAGAAATTTTAAAATAAAAAGACAACTGAAATTGAGAAAAAGAAAAATGAAACAAAAAAATTCACAATACAGTTTGTTCTTTTAAATTCGTTTTTTAACTGCATTTGTGAATTCGTAAATACAATTTAAGTAAACACTTAAACCGCATTTTTACATACTTACTAATTGAAATCCATTCACTCGCTTGTACTGAGGCCAAAGTGGCAAAGCTTCATTAATATTTTTGCTTTTGTGCATAATTTTCGAAATTTGGAATAAGCAGTCCAGGCCAACCTAAAGTCATCTGCGGATAGATTGTCATATCTAAGGCTATGTGCGTACATTTCCGCATTTTCCCCAATTTCTAAACAAATAAAAAAATTATAAATAGGAGTGAATGAAAATATGTTTAGGACATTGCTTGGTAGAAAGTACTTACCTACTGTTTTTGGAGTGTCATCGTTGACTTCGGATATGGTTCTTGAAAATTGTTTCTTGTTGTGGCATTTGACCTATATTTTCCAACTTCTGTTTTTTCGAACATGCCATTTCAAGCTTGACGTTGTCATTTGTTTTAAGAAAATTATATTATTTTAAGTGCTTAAATAGATTTCATTTCTTTCAAATGAAGTACCACACAAAAAACATTTCTCATTCAGTATTTGTTGACATTTTGTTTCACTTTTAATATTTTCACTTTTGAATTTTTTTATTAACGCGCACAACTACGTCCGTTTAATGTCTATTATAAACTAAATCAGAGGGCTGCTGCCAGCACTCATGCAACAATTGATTCTTCGCCACTGATTTGTTTTGACTCGCCAAACACACAAACATTTTTTTACGAAGAGTTTGCATAGCAAGGTTTGGGTTGTTGTTGTAAGTTTGCCATAGAGATTTTATTTTCTGGTCGCAACAGCACACCTAATGCATTTAATATTTGTTTATCTATTGATGACAGTTGTGGCACAGTGGTTCAGAATAATTAATATCGTGCACTTAAAACTGTTTAATGTTCGAAATATATTGTGAATAGAATTCAGCTTCACGACAATAATCGATTCAAAAAAAAATGTAGTTTACAACTTCGTAAACGTAAACAGAATGGATCATGAATACATAAAATTTGATAAAAAAAAACCTTTTTGACAAGTTTGACTGCTGTTTGAATAATAATAATAATAAAATAAATATGTCAGTGCGATTATAAAATTATTGCCAAAATTATTGCCAAAATTTCATGTTAATTGATAATACATCTAATAATATGAACACCTTGAAATTATTAGTGAATCGTATTATTACCAACAAACCACCTTCATTCGACGTTAATGCCACTGTGCGGAGTAGATTCATAGAATTCCGTCTCTCTCCCTCTCAAACAAATGCAAGAAAACTACGCCGCTCCATCGTTTTCATTGAGCTTGCACGACTCTGATTCACACATCAACATATTACATTTATTACCACACAAACACATTTGTGAAGATATAGGTATGTACATATGTACGTAATGTGACAAGCACTTTGTTAATATATTCACTGTTTAAATTCATTGCTGGAATGAAACTTTACATTTCCATCTATGAATTGTTACATTAATTTAATGCATCAGTTTCATAGGCCTCTTTTTGAATAAAGCTACTCCGTAAAGTATTGTTGTTTAATTAACTCCACTACATACTCCTAAAATGTTTATAAAATAGATAAAATATATATATATAGAACATCAATATAAAGTTAATTTCATTGTTTATATTCTTCACCGTACCACTTCATTGCAGCAATGAAACTTTTAAATTTCTATGAAATGTTACATTTATATAAAGAAACAGTTTCATAGATCTTTTTTGAGAATAAAAAGCACATAAAAAATAGTAAATCTGTTTGTGAAGTATTATTTTGTTTTATTAATGTTAAAATCTTTACACCACTGATAATTTTTTTTGTTAATTTTATATAAGTCTTCCTTTTTTTATAAAACGTAAATTTCATACCATCAATGTAAACCGTTTCATTCCATCAATGACACGTCATAAATTAGAAAAAGGATTTAAAGAAACATTTCATTCCTGTAAGGGCATTTTCATTGCATCAGTGAACATTTTCATTGTATCAATGTAAAATAATTAATGAAACGCGTTCATTGATGCTATGAAGCATTTTTTTCAGTGTAGTGGTACCACGGGCTAAAATGCCCTTCATCGAAACCAACCTGTTTGATATACAAATGTATCGATAGCACGAATATTGGTACTGGAAAGATCTGTTATGCTGCCTAGAAAGGCCGACCCCAGTAGGTCCAGTCGTCGTTTACTCAAAGCGGGACAGTCGCATAGCAAGTGCTCAATGCTCTCCACTTCTTCCACAGCTTCTGCAGAAGTCATTGGAGTTTATGCCCAATCTTCTGGCGTGTTCGCCGATCAGGCAGAGTCCCGTCAGAACTGATACTAACGTAGAGAATATTTTCCTTTCTATCATATCTTGATAGAAAGGCTGTCGTACCTTGGCCAGATTTGTCTTGCTACCCTACAGGTGCCGATTTGTGTCCATCTTTCGTTGGACTGCCTGATTGCCTAAGCCAAAGCTTGCACGTGGATAGAGGCGCACCTATATATGCAAATTCTTCGAGAATTTGTAAAGTCGTCCCTTTCCCAGCAAGTTCATCGGCTTTGCAGTTCCCCGGGATATCCCTATGCCCAGGCACCCATATGAGGTGTATATTAAACTGCTCAGCCATCTCGTTAAGAGATCTGCGGCAGTCGAGGGCTATTTGTGAATTTAGGGATGTGGCCTCCAGAGAATTGATGGCAGCCTGGCTGTCCGAGTAAATGACAACGCCAGTGTTGGTTACTATGTTCCGACTCAGCCACTTGGCGACTTCCCATATTGCCATTATTTCGGCTTGATAGACACTGCAGGTATCTGGTAGTATGTGAGCAATATCCAAATTAAGTTCTTCACAGTGTACTCCGAAGCCAACCTTTCCATCAAGCTTCGAACCATCCGTATAGAAGTGGAGATGGTTTATATATCCGGGTATTCTGCCTTCCCATTCATCCCTGGCTGGTATCATAGTGATGTAGTTCTTCTCAAAGGTGCGCACCGTTGATATATAGTCCACTCGGTCGGTTACCATAGCACTACACTTTGATATCCTCATGTGACCGTAGTTCTTGTACCTCCACATTGATAGGCATTTTAATCTTAGTGCCGCTTTGGTTGCAACTTCTCTCGCCACAACATTAATCGGCAGTATATGGAGAAGGGCTTGTAGAGACTCAGTCGCTGTAGTCCTTAACGCTCCGCTTATGCACAGGCAGGCAGTTCTCTGAACCCGTGATAGCAGGTTTGTCAGTTGCCGTCCACCATACCACAATGCCGTATAACAGTATTGGACGAACCACTGCTATATATATCCCATGGACAATTTTAGGAGACAGGCCCCACCGCGACCCTACAGCCTTCCTGCAGGAATATAGGGCGATGTTGGCCTTCTTTACACGTTCCAGTAAGTTTAGTCTGAATGACAGTTTCCTATCCAAAATTATTCCTAAAAATTTTGCACTTTCAGAAAAGACTTGATCCGTTCCATTTATACGAGGGGGATGGTCCACATGAGGGACATTATTCATCCTGGTAAAGAGAACCAATTCTGTCTTGTTTGCTTCTGGCCCATCTAGCCAACTTGTTCAGAGCCACCTGTAGAATATCTCGGAGGATGTTTTCGAATTTGCCACTCACTGCGATTGCCAGGTCGTCCGCATATGCCACGACCTTGCAGCCACAACGTTCTAGATCTTGCTGGATTTCATTCACCGCAATGTTCCAAATTAGTGGAGACAGTACTCCTCCTTGTGGGGTCCCTCTGTTTTCAAACCTTGTTAGAGTTGTGGACCCTAGACATGTTGTTATACGTCTTCTGCTGAGTAGTCTTTGAATTAGTCTAATCAAGCTAGAGTTCACCTTTAGATGTGACAATGCCGCGATTACTGCATCTGGGTGTATGTTGTTAAAAGCACCTTCTATGTCAAGAAATGCCACCATGGTGAATTCTTTGAAATGTAGGGACGATTCGATAGTGCTCACAAGTTCGTGCAGGGCTGATTGTGTAGACTTTCCCTTATTGTAAGCATGTTGGTTCCCCGACAGGACTTTTGTATCCATGTTTTGCCTAATGAAATAATCTAAAAGTCTTTCCAGACTTTTCAATAGGAAAGAGGATAGGCTAATTGGTCTGAATTCTTTTGGCCTAGTGTGCGATATCTTCCCCGCTTTGGGTATGAATACCACTTTGGTATCCCTCCATCGATTCGGGATGTATGAAAGCTTAATACAGCCTACATAAATTTTCTGCAGCCAGGGGATAATGTACTTTAACATTTTCTGCATTTCTGCTGGGGTGATGCCGTCTGGTCCAGGTGACTTGAAGGGCTCAAAGCTGTTTATAGCCCAGCTTATTCCAGATCTCTCAGTCAATAAGCTAGCGATGCTCGCAGTCCACACGCACTCTTTTTGGTCCTGTTGATCCTCGGGCTCTGTTGATGAGTTCCCCGGGTGTCGAGCAGTACACTTAGCGATTGCTCGCTGTTTTTTGTCCAGTTGTTTGCCTCATCCTGCAAATACCCCACTGTACAAGGAGACGCGGATAGTACCTTCCTCAGCCATGCGGCGTCGGAGACTTTTTCCACTTCCACACAGAAGGAATACCAAGAGCGTCTTTACGCCTTCCTAAGCTCCTTCTTATAGATCTTGAGTTGCCCTTTATATGCATCCCAATCATTAAAGGCTCTTGTAGATTTCGCCTTGTTGAATAGCTTGTTGCAGGTCTTTTTCCTTTTCCACAAAGAAATTTAGAGTTGAGGACCTTTTTAAAATTCTTCTCAACCTAGTGCCTCTTTGTCTTCCTCACATTTCTGTGGACGGCAGGTTTAGGCATTTTGTCTGCGAGTTTGAACTCTATATAATGGTGATCCGAGAATGAGTGGTCGTCCAGTACATTCCACCCAATAATTTTGTCTGACACCCGTCAGTAGCAAACGTTACGTCTAGTTCTTCTTGTCTGTCTTTAATTGTAAAGGTCGTTTTATTGCCAATGTTACAAATAGTTAGGTTGGTAGTTAGAATAAAGTCAAGAAGCGAATCACCCCTATCGTTTATATCCGTACTACCCCAGATAGTATGATGAGCGTTCGTGTCTGCGCCAATAATCAGCTCGAGCTCGTCAGACGTTGCTTCTTCTACTACTTCCCTGAAGAGAGCTGTCGGTATTGCAGCTTCATAAGGAAAGTAACTGGAGACCACCCAGTATATGCGATTACCAATCTCCAGACTAGCAGCTGTTTGGTCTTTACCACTTAACTTAGTCAGGAGAAAAATACTTAGATCCAAAATGCAGGTTCTTGGAGCGCCTTCACAGTTGGCCACAAGCAGTTTAAAGTTTGGTGTCTTGATACCGCACACTCGTCCTCCTACTACATAGGGCTCCTGGATCAGGACGATGTCTACTGCACCTGTGGACAGGCGCAGCAATATAGCCGCTGAGGCTACTTTAGCGTGATGGAGGTTAATCTGTAGAATTCTTACCATCATTGGTAATCGACAGATTGACATCCACCCCGACAAGGGTGTTATCGAACTCTTCGTCCGTATCATCGGGGAGCATGTCCCCGCCAGATGCGTCAAAGAGTCCGAAGACTTCCCTCAGCCCCTCAGTATCCGAAGTAGTGTTTTCATCTTCCGAATGGTCGTGTGGACCTCCGCACTTCCAGAAAACCTTGTATCAACCACGGTCGACGACTCGCCTTCCGCAGTGGGAGCTATATCCTGCTTGTATGCCTTCAAGACTATAGTCTCGAAACCATATTGCAGGGTTGCACTTGCACTTTGTATATGGGAGGTGGATTCAGCGTTAAGGATCAAATTGACCTGACGCTTTTTACCATCCGCCTCACCCACCTTGCTAATTCTCCAATTATGGATCGGCAGACCAGGATTGGATTCTTTTATTATCTCTAATATGTCAGCCGGGTTGGAGGGCTCTTCTGTAACCCAGGTGATGGCTCTAGGGTGGCTAGGGTTGTTGTTTTTTCGACAACATCCAACTGGGCACCCGGCCACACCTCACCCGCTCGACTCAGAGCAGCCTTATACAGATCTACTGATCTGGCATCACCGAAATATAAGAGCTTTACTCTCCCCTGATGCCATCCTGCATCGTTGCAGACTGGTGGTGTGCCCGGCATTTCTCTTCGGACATCGAGGTAATGAGCCATTATGGCGGATTGCACATGGCTCTATTTGTCCTTGAGGATGGATCCATCCTCACTACTTCTGTCTATAACAGCCATCACTAGACTCTCCTTCGCCACTTCATTGAAGGGCTTGGTGAGTGTCCTGTTGATGGTGACATTAGGGCCTCTTGCCTTTTTCGAAGGCAGGGGTTCATCAGGTGGTCTGATTCTTTTGACTTTATTAGCCGTTAACACAACTGAATTTGTGGCTCTTTCAGCCGGCTGATTGGCCTTAGAAGCATCTATGACGCCTTTGGCCCAGGTAAGTGACTCTTTTTGTTTTTCGGTAAGAGCCGAAACCTCAACAGCCTCCATCTTTCAAAACTCTGAGCGCTATCCGGTGCTCATTGTGCTTCCGTTTTGACGGTCGGACATGACATTTTCCCCTCACCGTACCACCTGTTGTGAGTACTGGGGGAAATTTTCACCATGTTTGGTGTGGTCGGCTTTGGCCATGACTAACGGACGGACAGTAGGACGATTGGGGAACCCCGCTCCATCGGAACGCGAAGGCATCCCCGTCGACGAATTTATTAATTTCTGTATTAGCCCGTAATTGGTACTACGATGTAGGCCTTCCAGACTTTGTAATAGGTACTGCGTAATAGATTTTAACTATCCGCTCAGTGCTAAACACGTCCGTTCACTACGACTGATCAGCAACGATTTTTTATATATAGGTATACTAAGTAGGGACGTAAATACTGTTACACACGTTTTATGCTATACAATTAAAAGTAATGAATCCTTTTGGACCAAATTTATCTATTATGTATACGAGGTATGTGGCAGAAGTGTATTATATCCGAGGGGAATTACATTGAAGGGGACAAAATATATCATCATGAATAAATAAATACTTTTTGAAAAAAATACAAAATTCGCGATATTTTTCGTATATAAAGAAGAATGCGTGTTTGTTTCTTTGTTGGTTTGTTTGTACCGAATAGAAGTTTAAACGGCTGGACCGATCTTCTTGAAATTTTCACAGAATGTACATGTGGTGAAAATAGGGTACTTGAATTTTCGACATATCTAGTGGGCGTGGCCCCACTCACATAAGACACATTTTAAAATTGAGATATGATGCACAATTTGTTAGCGAGAGTGCTGAAAGTTTGTGTATATGTATCTGGTGGCAGTCTACGTGATTGGTCAAAAAATGGGTGTGATCGGACCAATGGGCGTGGTACCGCCCATATAAGCCAAATTTTAAAAATGATATATCTTGCACAATTTGTTAGCGTGAGTGCTGGAATTTTGTGTATATGTATCTGGTGGCAGTCTACGTGATTGGTAAAAAAATGGGCTGAATCGGGCCAATAGGCGTGGCACCGCCCATATACGCAAAGTTTTGACATTGATATATCTTGCACACTTTTTTAGCGAGAGAGCTGGAATTTTGTGTATGTGTATCTGGTGGTAGTCTACGTGATTGGCCAAAAATGGGCGGAAATGGACCAATGGGGGTGGCAACGCCCATATAAGCAAAATTTTGAAATTGATATATCTTGCACAATTTGTTAGCGAGAGTGCTTTAATTTTGTGCATATGTATCTGGTGATAGTCTACGTGATTGGTCCAAAATTGCGCGGAAACGGACCAATGGGCATGGCACCGCCCATAAAAGTCAAATTTTGAAATTTGGATATTTTTTACAATAGGTTAGAGAGAGTGTTGTAATTCTGTGTATAGGTATATGGTGGTAGTCTACCTGATTGGTTTAAAAATAGGCGGGATCGGACCAATTGGCGTGGCCGCGACCGTTTAAGCGACATTTTGAAATTGAGATATCTTTAACAATTTGTTGAAGAGAGTGCTGAAATTTTGCGAATATGTATGTGGTCGCAGTCCGCGTAATTGGGCGGGATCGGACTAATGGGCGTGACCCCGCCCGTATAAGTCAAATCTGGAAATTAAGAAATATTGCACAACTTGTTAGCGACAGTGCTGTAATTTTGTGCATATGTATCTGATGATAGTCTACGTGATTGGTCCAAAAATGGGAGGAATCGGAGCAATGGGCGTGGCCTCGCCCATATAAACAACCTATTGAAATTGAGGTATCTTCCACAATCTGTTTGCGAGAGTGCTGTAATTTTGTGTGTGTCTGGTGAAAGCCTACGTGATTGGTCTTAAAATGAGCGGGATCAGACAAAACGGCGTGGCCCCGCCCATAGAACCCAAATTTGAGCTATCTTGCACAATTTAGTAGCGATAGTACTGTAATTCTGTTTATATGTATCTGGTGGCAGTCTACGTGATTAGTTAAAAATGGGCAGGATCAGACTAATGGGCATGACCCCGCCCATGTAAGCCACATGTTTAAATTAAGATATCTTGCACAATTTGTTGGCGAGAGTGCTGTTATTTTATGTATGTATATGTATTTGGCGGCAGGATTCCTGATTGGTTCAACAATGGACGGGAACGGAAATCTCAGTCTGGGGCAACGAAGCGGACCGGGTCCAGCTGTCTATATATATAAAAGAGAGTGTCTGTTTGTATATTTGTTTGTTCCGTATAGACGTCTAAACGGCTGGACCGATCATCTTGAAATTTTCGCAGAATGTACTTATGTAGGGGGTGCTGAAAATAGGGTACTTGAATTTTCGATATATGAAGTGGGCGTGGATCCGCCCATATGGGTCCAATATGGGTGCTGAAATTTTGTTTGTATGCATTCAGTGGCAGATTATGGGAATTTTCCAAAAATGGGCGGAATCGGAACAATATGCGTGGCCCCGCCCATATAGGCCAAATATTGAAATTGAGATATCTTGCACATTTTGTTAGCGAGAATGCTGTAATTTTGTGCATACGTATCTGGTGGCAGTCTACGTGATTGGTCCAAAAATGGGAGGAATCGGATCAATGGACGTCTAGTGGAAAAATACGTGAGTGGTTTACAAATGTGCGGGATCAAACCAAAGGGCATGGCCATATTACCCAAATTGGAGCTATCTTGCACAATTTAGTGACAATAGTACCGTAATTCTGTTTATATGTATCTGGTGGCTGTCTACGTGATTAGTTCACAAATGGGCGTGGCCCCGCCCATGTAAGCCACATTTTCAAATTGATATATCTTGCACAATTTGTTAGCGAGAGTTCTGTTATATATGTATATGGATTCGTGATTGGTTCACTACTGGACGGGATCGAAAATCTCAATCTGGGGCAACGAAGTGGACCGGGTCTAGCTAGTTGTATATATTTATTGACATATATTGTACCTATCGAGATTCTAGGTCGATAGGTATAATAAACGATTGTTTAGGTCACCTAATTTAAGGTATTATGAAACAATTTAAAAAGCAACAGTGTAGTTGTAGGATTTCAATACATTTTATACACACTAAAAAACAGAGTTTTTTTGAAATTATGGTGGATACTTCAGCAAAAGATACATGTTAATGTTGTTTGGTTCATTTATCCATTTTTTATTCATTTTCCCAACAATTTTCACTTAATCTTTCAAAAGGACGGCAAACATAACCGACACGAATGAATTTTTCTGATCGTCTGATTTGACATTTCATTTCGTTCGTTGTTGTCTTATAAGAACCAAAATGTTGGCGATAATTGAAAGCTTCTTTGTTTATATCCAAAACAATGTGTGCAAAACCAAAAATTTCATTCGCTTCATTTGACGTGCGTAGTGGCAAAAAAGAAGTTACAAAAACAGGCCGTTAATGACCTGCTGCGTTCGAACAGTTCGAGGGCGTCCCGACCGAGGGCGGTCTTTGACATCACCAGTCTCCTCAACAGTTTTATGCAGCAGTGGATAAACATGAGACTAATACCGAGCGGGCAGAGCGTTTAAAATGTTCGTTTTTCATTCCATATTTATAAAGCGCTATAACAGCGATACTGTTCTCATTATCTGACCACTCCATGGGGAAAACTGAAGCAATTTTGAATTCCGGTTACAAACTAACGCTACAGAGGTTAGGTTTCATAATCCACGTGGTAAGGGTAGGTTATGTTCAATTCCACTGATGTAATGGGTGTGTTCAATTTTTGTAACAGTATATATGTCCCTACTTAGTATACAGAAGCAAATTTGATATTCAACAAAAAAAATACTATGCTTACTGAAATGTAGTAAAGTCTTTCTAATCGTCCAACTAATCTCAGAATCCACGCCATCTACCTGGCGATTGGTGTAGAGACAACTGTGTCGAACTGGCAACCCTTACCAGTCACATGGGTGGTGAAAATGGTGAATTTAAGTCTCGCTTAAAGCTTTGGCTGTGTGACTTGTACGCTTTCTTCGTAGGTATATATAATTCTCATATGCAAATTTCTTTGTAGATTGGTATATATACAAGTGATGATCGCCACAACTACAAGCTCACACTGTGTCATGTATAAGACCCTCTGACGATATCCCCGCACAGGATTGAAATACGTATAAGGGTATGTGTTTACATGGCTTTCAAGAGAGCAGTGTCTTATCTTTTCCAATACATCACAAAAACCTCTCTTTCGAAAGGAAGAGTTGATCGAAAAGCTGAACAATTCGAATGTGAAAACATTCAACAAATAAATTTAAATAAAAATTAAATCGATCAATTAACAAAAAACTTCTAAAAACATTTAAAGCAAAAGGTTATTGTTTGTCCTTTTTACTAATCAGTTTTCAAGTATAACCATGTTTAAATAAATCTGTATACCTATTTGCAATATGAATGGCATTAAAGTCCATAACTGTGGCATTTTGACAGAAAACCCGATCTCCAAAATCTAAATTTTGGATGGCAATAACGGAAACTTTTATAGAACAACTACTTTGTAGGGAATTCGCGTAGCTTTATTTCCCAAGTTACTTCATTCTTCCAGATATGGCGGTTGGCGAGAAAACTACCAAACACTGTCATGTATTTTTTGTCAAAAATAATTTTATTTTGAAATCGGTTCTTTTGTCAAAATGCAATGCCACAGTTATGAATAGACCTCGGATTTTTGCATATCTTTCAATTTACATCGGATTTGAACCAAAATTTGTATTTAGACGTTTCATCACTCATATTTAAAAAATTTGAGTGCATATCAAAAATATGCAAAATATATGAAAAAATATGCAAAATATTCGAAAAAATATGCAAAATATGAATCAAAAATGCAAAACATCAGAAGGATATGTCAATACTATTTAAAAAATTGTGTCACACAAATGAAAAATGGGTGATTTCAAAAATTATCAAAAAAATTGTCTAAATATATGCAAAATAAAGGGTAATTCCAAATGAAACCGACCCACTCTGAATATTTACATATGTAGATTTGGATGCAATTTTGCACTCGTATATTAAAAGACAATGCGGAGTTAAGGCCTTTTACCGTTTGACCAATTTCATAGTGGTTTAGATTTTCTAGGGAGCCAAAGATGGTTGTCTACCAAATTTTTTATAGAACGTAATATCAGATTTAAATCATATAAGTACCATTTCAAAAAGATTTTAACATCCTCTCTAAGAATTATAAATTAAGTTGCACATTTTTGTGTATTAGAACTCAGGACGAAAATATCCTTAAACCTTGATCATCCTGAAAAATGTATCTTAATTTTTTTTGTTATATTTTTCAAAGTTACGAAAATTTCAGCATTGGTATCCATGGGTTAAAAAAATATGAATTAATTAAAGTCGTCTGTCAGTTGAATGGTGCTAACGATAACTCTGGAAAGGAGTGACCGAATGAAGTAAAATTTCGTACATCACACAGGTCAAAAACTAGATCTTTCATAAATTCTGAGAAAATATTTCCCTAGTATGTGGGAGCAATGAAAAAAATTAAATAAAAATTGGAGGAAGAGTCAAATTTCAGACAAATTGATTTTTCCCTCTGTAATGGTTTTTTGAAGTTAATTTTAATGCTACAAAGCATACGAAATTGAAAATAGAAAATATCATTTACATAAAACATACTAAATTTATCTAAAATAGTTTATTTAAATTGCGATATCTCAGAATGGATATATTTTTTTCCTTAATTTTTTTATAAAAATGGTCAATATGTACTCGTACTCTACCGATGGTGTAAATTTTGGAGTGGGCACAACTTTGGTTCAGAAGTTACATTAATAACTGAAAATCTTCACCAAATTACAAAAAAAAATATTTGAAAAAAAAAAATCAACAACAAAATATAGTTGAAAACCCATCCAAATATTTTTCTTTTTTCCATCGGTAGAGTACGAGTACATATGGACAATTTTTTTATAAAAAATTTAAGGAAAAAAATTAAATCGATTCCGTGATATCTCAATTTATATTTTTAATTTTCTTGAAAAGTGACCGAAATAAACTGTTTTAGATAAAATTAGTATTTTTTGAAAAGTACGCGAAAAAAGCTTCAAGAAATTGTATTTTCTATTTTTAAATTCATATGTTTTGTAGCATTAAAATTAACTTCAAAAAAACATTACAGATGAAAAAAATCAATTTTTTATTTAGATTCCTTTTTGGTTCCTATAAGGAACATAGGGTCAGCATGAGGTCTTAGCAGCGCGTGCCCGACCCGACTTTGTGCAGTGTAATGTTTTTACAGTACTTACAGTACAGTACAAAGTGAGCGTTATGCCACGCCTCTCACACAACTGGTAACAATTTTGTGAAATGTGAAAACTCTTACTTTTTTCAATAGCCTTTTTTGACAGATCACGTGTGAGTCGTGTCATGCTGTCATGTTATTTTTGTTAAGTATTGTTTGGTATTTCATCATGGAAAGACTTACGCCTCAACAGCGTTTACAAATCGTTCAACTTTATTACGAAAATTCGCGTTCTGTGAGGAATGTGTTTCGTGTACTTGGCTCAACTTATGGTCAACATAATCGAGTCATCGAAAATTGGACTCAACGGATGGACCATCTGAGACGTAGCCGTGGCCAGCATTTGATAGACATATGTAATCTTCAAAAAATAAATGTCAAAGAATGTTCTTTCAAATGATAATAAACATTCCCCATTCAATTTGAATTGTCTGTGTTTTTTTTTCTTTAAAAAAAGTAGGGAACCTCAAAATGGATCATGCTATTTGTATATTTACTTCAATGAGTTTCTCATTTTTAACATTTCACAAAATTGTTTCCATTGATGTGGGGGTATCAAAATGTGCGTGGCATTTTCGTTCTTTTTTGTCAAGCTTATAGAGACGGTAAAATGATGAATATGTATGACATTTTACAAAATTCCCATGAGTAGTATAGAAGTTATAAGAGTTTTATCATGCCCAAAAATGTTAACCATTTGTAGGGGAGGTACCACAAAGAGTAGGCCAATATAGTTGTCCATCAAACATAAACTGGGTTTGAATAAAATATACGGTCTCTCCTTTCCAGGGTTATCGTTAGCACTTTTCAGGATAATCCAGGATTAGGGACATTTGCGTCCTTTTGATGTCCATAATACGCAAAAATTCGTAACTTAATTTATAATTCCTAGACAGGATGTTAAAATCTTTGAAATGGCACTAACAGTATCGGACAATTCATACGAGAATTGGACTTACGTCATATTTCTGTTCAATCGCGAAAATCTGAAAACTATCAATGATATATTCCAAAAATTGTACTTATTATCCAAGAAATTGCATCAATTTAACAAAAAAAATGGCAATTTGGCTGCTTATATTACACTATGCAACAAAATTTTTGTCCAAGGGATGTGGATAACAGTTTCTGGTGCAATTAGGTGTCACAAACACGAAAAAAAATATTAGAAACATTTTTTATGGTAATTTTTTTTTTTAATTCCAGCTTTCATGGAAAGTATATTCAGTATTTGGATTTCAAGTATAAGCCTGATTGAGCCGTGTTATGCCTCAAATTAAAGGCTACATATGCTGCAAATATTGCTTTCACGTAGAATCTTTGGTTTAGTAACAGTCGTCAAAAATATGAAAAAAAAATATTTTTTTTAAACACTTTTTCCTGTTAGCAAAAAAACATAAAAAATAGAAAAAAAAAGCCAGCATGCTAAAGAAGAAAACACTGTCTATTTGAAAAAAATCTATGGATATATGTAAAAGTTATGATCCATTTTGTAAATTTTAGGGAAATTCAAAAAATCTTCTTTCATATCTTTTCGTTTTTAAATGATGTTTTTGCTTATATTGAATTCGCCATATGTGAGAGAGACATATAATAGACATTGCACTTGCATTTTATTATCACAGTAGTATATACAGGTAGTAAAATTATATGTATTGGGTTTCAACGTTAGAAGCAAACTACATATATGTCAGCTACAGGTACTGTAACGTATGTACATTAAATCCGGAATTTATGAATGAAATTTCTTATTAATAAATTAGTGTAATTCAGCGCCTTAAAGAGATAAGTCGATTTTCTGAAAAATATTATAAAGTTGTATTTCGAAGTGCTCGTATGAGTAAAAGGCAAATAACTTTTCAATGTGTAAATGATCCCGACAATTTCTGCTACATCTGCGGAAAATATGTAATTAAAAGAATCGATGTGACCTTAGTAAAATAATAGAAGAAATATATGTGCAATATTTTGGTATACGAGCTGAAAATATGAACGAACCGTGGACACCTAGTATTTTGTGTAATTCGTGCCATGTAAATCTTACTCGATGGAGTAGTGGAAACATGCGGTAAGTACTTTACAATTAATGTATTACAATGTTTTGTGAAATAAAACGTTTTAATTTTAGACATCACGTGCAATTTGGAATGTCAATGATTTGGAGACAACCTATCATTCACGATACGGACTGCTATTTTTGTCTAAGTAAACAGATTGGAGTAGGAAGGAGCATTCGCTGGAATTACGCTGAAGTAAAATCTGTCACTTTGCCAGTTGCACATTCGGAAACAATACCAATTCCCAAGTGTCCAAGTATAGCTAACAGCATAATTACGGAAACATCAGCAAGTTCAACTGAGTACTCAACTCTGAGCGATTCAAGTTTGAGCCAGAAGTCATCGCTTTTAACACAGTTTCAACTCAATAGTGAGAGATTTGGAACTGACCAAAGATAAGGCAGAACTACTTGCATCTCGGATGAAACAGTACAATATTTTGGCCCCAGATGTTAACATATCATATTATATAGTCCGTGATATACCTTACAAACGATTTTATACAACTGTGGATAACATATGCTTTTGCAAGGACGTTCCCCGATTGTTCGAGGAACTTAATCAAACATACAATTCAAAAGAATGGCGGTTATTTGTTGACAGCAGTAAAGAAAGTTTTGAAAGCAGTACTTTTGCACAACCGTCGATTCCCATTGCTCATGCCGTCAACACTAAGGAATCATACGGAACAATGGCTAAATTGATAAAATACATAAAATATGAACAACATGACTGGGAATTTTGTTACGATTTAAAAGTAGTTTGGATGTTATGTGGAATGCAAGGCGGATATACAAAATATTGCTGTTTTTTATGCCTCTGGGATAGCCGAGCTCGCGAAGATCATTACAGAAGAAAGAAATGGCCAACAAGAAATGACATTACATTGGGTGAAAAAAACATAAAATACACACCTCTCGTCCAAAAAGAAAACATTATTTTGCCACCACTACATATTAAGCTGGGGCTCTTTACAAATTTTGTAAAAGCCTTAAGGAAATATAAACTATTTAAAAAGTTTATTTAAATGTATTTATTTTCAAAAAATTGAAGAAGGCGTTTTTGATGGGCCTAAAATAAAGATACTGATGAAAGATGTAAATTTCGAATCATATTTGACGTCGGATGAAATTGCAGCTTGTAGTTTTCTTGGATCCAATAAAAGCCCGCAATATGAAACATTGATTAATAATTTTTTAAAAAATTATGAAAAAATTGGTAAGAAATATATTTTTTCTATATTTATATACTAGCTGGACCCGGTCCACTTCGTTGCCCCAGACTTCAGATTTCCAATCCCACCCATTTTCGGACTAATCACGTAGACTGGCACCAAATAAACGTACACCAAATTACAGCAATCTCTCTAACAAATCGCTCAAATACCAAATTACAGCATTCTCGCTAACAAATTGTGCAAGATATATCAATTTAAAATACTGGCCGATCCGGTTCAATTTTGGACCAATTACGTAGACTGCTACCAGATATATGTACGCAAAATGGCAGCACTCTCGCTAATAAACTTTGCAAGATATCTCTTTTTCAAAATTTGGCTTATATGGGCGGTGCCACGCACATTGCTCCGATTCCGCCCAGTTTTGGACCAATCGCGTACTACCATTTACATATAGGCTAAATTTCAGCACTCTCGCTAACAAATTTTGCAATTTATCTCAATTTAAAAAATTGGCTTCAAGTGTCGGGGCTACGCTCGTTGGTCCGATCACAGATATGTATAAACAAACATACAGCACTCTCGCTAACAAATTGTGCAAGATATCTCAATTTCAAAATTTTGCTTATATGGGCGGGGCCACGCCCATTGGTCCGATTGCGCCCTTTTTCAGACCAAACACGTAGAATGCTACCAGATACATGTAAACAAAATTACAGCATTCTTGCTTAAAAAATCGTGTAAGGTATCTCAATTTAAAATTTTGTCTTACATGGGCGGGGCCACGCCCATTGGTCCGATTCCTGCCACTTTTGGTCCAGTCCCGTAGACTGCCACCAGATACATATGCACACAATTACAGTACTCTCGCTAATAAATTGTGGAAGATATCTCCATTTCAAAATTTGGGCGAGGCCACGCCCATTGGTCCGATCCCGACCTTTTTTGGACCAATCCCGTAGACTACCACCAGATACATATGCACCAAAGTACAACACTCTCGCTAACAAATTGTGTAAGATATCTCAATTCCAAATTTGGCTTATATGGGCGGGGCCACTCCCATTGGTCCGATCCCGCCCATTTTTGGAGCAATCAGGTACATTGCCACCAGACATATATACACAGAGGAAAATCGTCATTTTTGATATGTTTGAATTGAAAGAAAATATACTTGGAAACGATTTTTTTAAATATTATATATTTGTTAACAAATAAATTTTATTTGAAAATCAAGAAATTTTGTTTGGAACGCATGTATTAATATATTAGAACATAATTTATTTGCAAACCGAATTTCACAAATTTCCAGGATGCCGAACGCGACATTCGTACGCCTTTAAAGTGAAACAAAATAAAGAAATCTAACATTTTTTTTTGTTGTATACATTTTTCGATAGCATTTTAGTAGCACTATATTTAGGGCAAAAGGTAGGTTTGGTCGATTAGTTGCTTTCTGATATATTGGCAAAAAACATGGGATCCCGAACGCGACAAAAAATAGAACTCGTTTTCGACTGCATCTAGAAATATTCAAAAATCTGCGAATTGAAACAGAATTTTGTAATGCAATTTTTTTTAAACTAAAATAGACTAATGTAGTTTTTAATTAGAGGTTGTCATGTTAAAATATATATATTGGATTTTTTTTGCCGCTCTTAGTGTAAATTCCGCACGCGACATTCCTAACGCGACATTATTTCTCTCACGTAATAATTGCATTTAGAAAAACAAAAGTATAACTTATACACTTACAAATGTAAGAATAATAATAATAATAATAATAATAATAAGGAACACATGTTTGTTAATTTTTAATTTTTAATTTAATTTTTGTAAATTTAATTTAATTTAATATTTTTAATTTAATTTTTTTAATTTAATTTCTTTCTGTTTTAATGTTTTCTAAATGTCGTCGTGATGCTTCTTTATTATTATTTTTACTCATCCGCACAAAAAGTAAGCAAATATGAAAAAAAAAAATTTTTATTCTAATATGTCCAACTAAGATGGCGAACGCGACAAACTTTTGATTAATATTTAAGCTTTCTTAAAAGCAACAGCAAACAATTTTTGTTTTTTATTAATTAAGCACAATTAACTTTGTTTGAATATAAATTTTCAATTACTTGCTTCGACTGGATGAGCAGTTCTGATACAAAACTGCGTTTTTTTATCGCGAACGTGACACCAAAATAGCAGGTGAAAGAAACTTACAAATTTACCGTTAGTCGATTCTTGCTTTATCTCTGTTTCTATTTTCCTAATAGTTTGTTGTTGGTACAAAGATCTTTAACGAAGATTGCAACCATAAAACGAATATATAACAAATAACAGTGAAATGCAAAACCAGCACTTAAAGGGGCCAAAAATGAAAAAAAAATATTTGTGACTTTCTCTTCAAATATTTCACAACAAAAATAAAAATATGCTGTAAACTCATTATATTCTTTAAATTCAAATATTTCTTTAACAATATAAAAGAAAAAAACATTAGTTTATCAACTTTTATTTTTCTCATCGTGGTGGACCTTTCTCTGGAAATGCCCATATGTGTTTACACACAAACAAAGTTATTGTTTAAGAAGTTTTCCAAATATATTTTTTTTAAGAAGATTTTTAAAACTTTGCTGACTTGTTCGAATATTAGTTTGTTTTTCCTAGTTTTCGTGTTAAAATGTATAGCCAAAAATGTCATTTAATTTATAAATATTCCAATTTATCACTTTTTGTCAATCCATCAATGCAACTTATATTTACGAAAGATTATTAGATTAGATTTAAATTTAATAAAATTTTACAAACATATAAAATTTATAAAAAATGCTCTTTGAACATCTGAAAAACAGAAAACTTGTCTTTAAGTTAAGACATTATTACATTGAAAAAAAAAATAAATAATTACAAATTAATCTTTGTTTCGGAAATACTATTTCCAAATAAAAAATATTTTAATGGGAGCATATTTTTGTTTTGAACAATGTCCTCCCAAACATACAATATTTATGTGTGTCAAATATTACATATTTGGAGTGTACCCTAAACATATGTATATTTCAAGCCGAATATGTTTGGGACAATATACTACAGAAGCGATTATTTTTCAGGGTGTATGCACTAAATTGCATAACTCTCGCTAATAAATTGTGCTGGATGTATAATTTGGCTTATATGGGCGGTGCCACGCCCATTGGTCCGATCCCTCCCATTTTTGGACTAATCACGTAGACTGCCAACAGATACATATGTACAAAATTACAGCACTCTCGCTAACAAATTGTGCAAGATATCTCAATTTTAAAATTTGTCTTATGTGGGCGGGGCCACGCCCACTTGATATATACTTGAAAATTCAAGTACCCTATTTTCACCACGCCCCACATATGTACATTCTGGGAAAATTTCAAGTAGATCGGTCCAGCCGTTTAGACGTCTATTCGGTACAAACAAACAAACAAACACACATTCTTCTTTATATATATAGACATAACACATATGTATGTATTCTTCTAACTTATTTTTCGCTTTATGTATTCCGACAGGTGTAAATATGTCCCTCAAAATTCATTTCTTGCATTCTCATTTAAACCTTTTCCCCGAGAATCTTGGCGACGTAAGCGACGAACATGCACGCCGAAAAAAAATCGCTTCTGTAGTATATTGTCCCAAACATATTCGGCTTGAAACATATATATGTTTAGGGTACACTCTAAACATATAATATTTGGTACACACAAAAATTGTGTATTTGGGAAGAAATTGTTCTAAACAAATATTTGTTTACATCCCAATGTGATTGTTATTTCCGAAACAAATATTTATTTGCATTTAAGTATTCATAAAATACATAAATTGTGTTACATTTTTCGATAATTCAAAGTTAAATTTGTTCGTAAAAGTAATAAATAATAATAATTGAAATCGTATAATAAAGTACTTAGAGGATTGACAATTAATGATGGCTTGGAATACTAAACAATTTGAAATGATTGATTTAAAACAGAAGTTAATGCTGCATATGGTATCATAACTGGTACAATTCGGAACCAAGGAAAAATTAAAACTGGAATTCGAAGAAGTCAGCAAAAGTTTTGGAAATCTTTTTTAAATAAAACATTTTTTGAGAAATTCCTAAACAAGTATTTTATTTGTATTCAAATACATATTTTGTTTGAGAAATTTAGTTCGCAAATATTATATGTTGTAACATATTAATATACGTGTTCCAAATATATTTTATTGATTTTCAAATAAAATTTATTTGCTCAGAAATATATAATATTTAAAAATTTGTGTTCCAAATATATTTTCTTTAGATTCAAACATATCAAAAAAGGCGATTTTGCCCCGTGTGGGGAAAGGTTTCACCAAGAAATGAAGTCCATCGAGTGGCGTTACCAAGGGCACTGGGACGAAAGAATGATGGGAGATTATATTTGGTTCCTCATTAGAGAAACCGATTCCGAATTCTACAAACGTCAACAAAGAACTCACAATTACTTCTAATGAAACTTGTTCATGTAAATAAACTCAAATGTACATAATATAAATAAAATCGCTATTTAAACAGAAATTTAAAAAAAAGATTTTTTGAAATTCTCTTAAAAATGGAATAAAATATTTTGTTTCTATTTTTATGTTTTTTTCGTCTCAGGATTTTTTTTTAAATCTACTTTTTCCAATTTGTTTAATGACTGTTACTAAACCACTGTTTTTAAGTGAAAGAGATATTTCCAACATTGGTAGCCCACATTAATAGCTTTAATTTAACGTATGAGTCGACCTGATCGGGCATATACTCCAAATATTATAGTGCAAATACTAAGGGTACCTTCGACGATGTTAGTATTTTTAATAAAATTTTTTTAAAAAAAAAATGTATCCATAAAAAAATTTTTGGTTTTGATTTTATATAACAGTATGCCACTATCTATACAAAAAATAATTTTTAGGTCTACGAAACAAACAAAAATTGTTGTTTGTTGGGTAGTGTTATTTGAAATTAAAAATTTATTTCACAAAAAAACAAAAAGGTCTAAAATTCGCACGACAAAACTTATTGGACTATGCATTTCTACTAAGAATTTGTGGAAACCCATTTATTATCAAGTACGGCGTTGCTTCTTTTTGCATGGAATTAATAAGCATCTGAAATAGCCTGAAATAGCTTATTTTTATCTCCACCTACGCTTTCTCGATTTATTTCTTTGTTGAGAATTTCCTAATAATTTTCAATGGGATTCAAGTCCACGGTTGAGCTGGCCACTCCATAACGTCAACCCCTTCCTTTCTAACTCAATCATTGAATCATTTCGCGGTATTATTCGGGTGGTTGTCGTATTGAAATTGCCGTAATAGAGCAACATTCCACTCAGCATAGGGAAGCATGGAATTCTCCAAGATTTCGCAGTACATAAACTTGTTCATAATTCCGTTTATTGTGTAGAGGGGTCCAAGCAGATTAACGAAAAAGCATCCGGAGACCATGACATTGCGGCCTCCATGATTTACAGACCGTTTATAGTAAAAGGGACCAATATTTTATTAACTAGTATATACTGACTGTATCATTTAAATCATCTGATTCAGTTATAAAGTTATATCGACTTCAAAATAGCGAAATTTTGTAAAAAAAAATTAGATGACCAATTTGGCATCCTATGAAAACTAAACTGCTTTGAATTTGATCATAATTGCGTATTGTCTTGTAGTATACGCGTGCAAAATTTCATCCAAATCTAAATTCATAAATATTCAGAGTGGGTCGGTTTCCTTTAGAATTACCCCATACTTTCCATATATTTGGCACTTTTTTGATTTGGTTTAACGGACAAGCAACAAATTTTGACAGAATATAATTTGGAATATTTAGAACATAAAAAAAACACAATGTCCCTTAATACTGATCAAATCGACTTAGCATATTTTTGATTGAAGGTATATACAGCTCAATCATGAATACTAATTCCGCAAAATATTTCTCGCCATTCCCTATTCTCCTATTATGAATTAAAAACCGCAAGAAGTTTTCCCCTTCTCTCATTCATCGCATTCTAACTGAATTTCGAAATTGTGAGAATTGTTCTGCGGAAAAATGTAAAAACAGGGAGAAGGAATTAAGCATTTCTTGGGATTAGTATAGAATGATAATATAATTGATTTTATATTCATTAGGTGGTTACGCAGTGCAGAGTACAAACGTTTGAACCTTAATAGAAACAAATGTCAAGTTTCTTAATGAGAAGAAATAGGAACTTTAAGGAATCCTCCTGTTGTGGAAAATGCGGCGAATTGATTTTAAGATAATCTTCTGGTTGATTTCGGAAGGGAATAGCTTCGATACCCTGTTTATAGAAATAAGTGTCTAGCTCCTTAAAATAGCCAGCTAAGCATTGTTGGCAAATCTTTTATAATCGCGACATTTTTTCATGTTTGGAAATAGAAAATAATCCGAGGGAGTTTGGTTGATTTGGGTCATTGCAATAGTGATTGTTTGAAGTGGATTGTCCTAATGAAACAGCACTTTCTTTTTGCCAAATGTGGCCCTTTTCCTTAATTTTATCACTTAAACACAGCAATAAATTAGCATAATACTCGCCACTCTGTTGATTGTTTTTTTCCTTCTTGATAATAATAACTACATACAAATTATCCCACGCACATTACAAAAAGATGAAAGTGTCTTCTCCTCCTTTGGACACAATTCTCCCACTGCTTTGACTGTTCCTTTGTCTCAGGTGTGAAGTGGTGGACCCATGCATAGTGGGAGGAATTAAAAAAAGGCAAATAACCATTCAACCGATTGCAATAGAACTTGGCATGCTTGTAGAAGAGGTATTAGAGAAGTTAAGTTTTGCGCGTGTAACTTTTGTCTATTTTGACTGACTAATAAATTTGTGTTTGCCTGCGTTCTACTAACCGAGGTTTACAACAGACTTTTTACACCTGAGAGTTAACTCGTAGTTACCAAGAATCTGCAATTGAAAATTAAATTTTATTTTTTTTTCGACGTTGTCCTAGTACTGGGTTTTCCAATAAGAGTGATATGATTTCTTTGAAAAAAAAACACACTTATTGTTAAGGAAATTCAAAAGTTTTTTATTTAATGTGAAGTACAATCGATATAATTTAATTCTAAATAATACGTCATTCAAATGGCCTCCACGACTTCTTTTGCAGGAACGAATTCGATGCACCCAATTTTCGAGCACTTTTTCCACTAAATCAAGTCGTTTGTCATGAATGGCACGTTCGATATTGACTCGTAAAGCTTGAAAAAAGTCTGGTTTATTACGAAAGACCAATGACTTCAAAAATATAGCTCTTAATTAGAGCTAAAATATTGCTCATGGCTGTCAAGTTCGTGGGGCGTTTCTGGATTTAAAAAAAATGGACTTAGCATCATTTTTAAATGTGAACGGAAAGTTTATTTTTGCTCTAGCTCCTCAACGGTACGTCGGCTCGGGAATCGGTCAATGGCAAAAATATGGCTCTTAATGAGAGCTAAAATACTTCTCATGGGTGTCAAGGTAAGTAGGTCGACTGGAAAGTGTTTTTTTTTATTTTACAAAAATAGACTTAGCGCACGATAAGTTGCAATTGGATAACGATTATTTTGATAATAAAACTGAATAATTTGTAAACGTTGTTCTAGCGTATATCTCTCCATGATGAAATTGTAACCACTACTGAATACAATGAAAAACAAATGACAGATCATGACATATTACAAATGGCCGAAACGTCACTTCAAAATCATATCATACCTATTGGAAAACCCGTTATATATAGAGCAGAATATGCACCGATTTCTTTCACATCAACTTTTCTGAACTAGAACACGGATCGATTTTTTGAAAATTTTAGGGGCACAGTGGGATAGAAAGGGTTGAATATGGTACCACTGCCAAATTTAACGCCTAGAATGATAATCGCGAAAATTGAAGCGAGGGACGTTTTGTCCTTAAGGCAACGGATCGGTATAGTCAGTTTTTTTTCGATATTCGTACTTTTCGGAGCACGGTGGAGCAAAAAGTGTAGAATACGGTACAGTGCGTTAAAAATGTTAAACATGGTGCTAGGATAGCTTTTGGAACATAAACAGTGGAAGAAAAGGGTTAATATTTCACAGTGGGGTACCAATAGTTAAATTATGGTGACGTTGGGACAAAATAGGTTTAATATGGTACTGTGGAAAAAAATGGTTAAATATGACACAGTGGGGCAAAAAGGGTTAACTATGGTACAGTGAGATAAAAATGGTTAAATATGGTACAATCTGACAAAGGGATAAATATGGTACTGTGGAAAAAATGGTTAAATATGACACAGTGAGGCAAAAAGGGTTAACTATGATACAGTGGGGCACAAATATGTAGTTAAATTATGGTAACGTTGGTACAAAATGAGTTAAATATGGTACTGTGGGCAAAAAGCGTTAACTATGGAAAAGTGGGACAAAAATGTGTTAACTATTGTATAGTGGTACAAAAATGGTTAAATATGGTACAATGTGACAAAAATGGTTATGAAGGGATAAATATGGTACTGTGGAGAAAAAGGGTTCAATTTGACACAGTGGGGCAAAAAGGGTTAACTATGGTACAGTGGGGAAACAATTTGTTACGTATGCTACAGGGGGGGGGGCAAAAAAGTTAAGTATGGCACCGTATAAAAAGGTGTTAAATGTGGTACAGTGGGGCAAAAAGAGTACATTTAGAAGATTGGCCAAAAATATGGATGCAGGAAGAGAGGGTAGCTCCCGGAACATAAATATGAGATATGAAGTATTTTTTCAAAACTTCTCCTATTTATAGCACTGTGGTGCATAAAGCATAACATTACGGTGCGGTTGGGGCAAGAAAAACTGGTTCAATATGTTACAAAGGGGCGAAAAGGTGTTAAATATGGTTGAGTGGAGCAAAAAGGGTTAAAAATGGTACGGTAAAGCAAAAAGAGATATATGGTACAGTGGGGCAAAAAAGTGTTAAATACGGTAAAGTGTGGCAAAATAGTTTAATGTGGTAAGTGGGAAAGGGTCCCTCATATATATATAGTCCCAGATATGTATAAAATGTCGAACTTGGAATAAAAATAAAGTGGTGCATAAAGGGCTGAATGTTGTAGCAGCTTGCGAAGGTAAGGTAAACCAAAGCTAAGAATTTTTTCGAAATAGGTACGTGTGGAAAATATGTGAAATAAGGTACGGTATTGTAAAAAGATAAACATGGCACAGATAGGGGGCAAAAGAGGTTAAATACTACCTAAGGTTGCGAATTTGGCTCTTGGAATATAGTCTATTATTTTTATACCCTCCACCATAGGATGGGGGTATATTCATTTTGTCACTCCGTTTGTAACACCTTTAAATGTTGTTAAAATTCTAAGACGATTTAGCCACGCTACAGTCCGTAATAATAGAGCTAGGTTGTTCAAATTTTGTAGAAATATTTCTTATAGTTGCAGGTTGTTTGGGATTGCAAATGGGCCATATCGGTCAATGTTTTGATATAGCTCCCCTATAGAGCTCGGTCCAAAATACGGGTTTTGAGCCATAGATACCACATTTTTAAAGCAATTTAGCAGAAACTTTGCAGTTTACATTCTATCTTGCCAAGAATTTATCACTGCAAAAATTTTATAAATCGGTTCATATTTCGTTATAGTCACACTAGAGAGGTCGCTCCAAAATATATGTACTTCAGCGATAAATACCATATTTTCTAAGCATTTTAACCGAATCTTTGCAATTTGTATTTAATTAAGACAAGAATTCATCACAGTAAAATTTTTTTACATCAGTTCATATTTTGTTATAATCCACCTAAAGATGTCGCTCCCAAAAATGCTTATTTAAGCCATAAACACCACATTTTCTAAGAAATTTAGCAGAAACTTCGCAGTTTGTATTCTATTTTGGCAAGAATTCATCTCAAAAAAAATTATACGAATCAGTTTTTATATTTTTGTGGTCCCCGTGTAGATCTAGTTCTCAAAGATGCTAATTTAAGCCATAAATACCACATCTTCAGCGTCACATCACCACACTGTGGTACAGGGTATTATGAATTTGTGCATTTGTTTGTAACACCCAGAAGGAGAAGAGATACAGGGTTGCCCATATTCGACGGACCCATGTTTTTTTTGGGCCCATTCCAATCGACGAGGCTTGTCCGCAGGCAACAATCTTTGCGTCAATTGAATTTTGTACGGGAACAAATGCAAATCAACGCGAATAATCCGTTGTAAAGTGGACCGAGCCATGCCCAACTGCTGAGAACGGCGTTTTTGGGATGTTCTTGGGGACCTCTCAACACTGGCTCGTACGGCAGCGATATTCTCGGACCCTGTGACGGAGCCATTAGAGACTCCGAGCGAGAGCCACAAGAACTCCCACAAAAGGACAGGACCATTAGGGAGCCTGTGACGGGTCATTAGAGACCACGAGCGAGAGCCACAAGAACTCCCACAAAAGGACAGGACCATTAGGGAACCTGTGACGGGTCATTAGAGACCACGAGCGAGGGCCACAAGGACTCCCACAAAAGGACAGAACCATTAGGGAGCCTGTGACGGGTCATTAGAGACCACGATTGAGGGCCACAAGGACTCCCACAAAGGACAGGACTATTAAGGAGCCTGTGACGGGTCATTAGAGACCACGAGTGAGGGTCATTACGGACTCCCACGCACGAACAAATCTACAACTAGAACTAGCCATTAAATTAAAGATATAATATGTTTATAAGTAAATTAGTAAGGAACGTAAATTCAGTTTCCTAGTGAGTATTCAAATGTAGGCGAGATGGTGTTAATCTAGTTAGTTGCTTTTTATATATACTCCGCGAAACATCGAGATATGAAATTAACGTTTTTCAAAAGATTTAGATCACGACAAGTTCTAGTAATATTTCGAATTCCAATAAGTTATAAATATACGATGTAAATTTAAAGGAGGTGCGACGCTAAATACGAACGAAAGGCATAAGCTATGCTAATTTCTTATGAAAGTGTACGTGCTCGTTAGGTAGGAAGACCACCAGTAATTACCCAGCCAAATACAGTATTTTGAGCGAGCAACGATCCTGACGAATTTCGAAGAAAACCTTCTAGAAGAATTTTAGGATATATGTCAGCTCCTATCAAAATATCTACCGGGCGAGAATCAAACAAATTCGAGTCAGCCAAACGAATATTGGGTAACTGAGCTTTGAGGTCCGAAGTGACCGCAAAGGAAGGTAGGTTTCCCGAAATGGAAGGAAAGACTATGGCGTTTGTCTTCAATACAATTTTGGAATCAACGCAAGAGCTTATATTCAATTGACAACTTTTTCCAGAAGTGGCCGAAACTACACCGTTTATTCCAGAAATATTATTAGGTACGATTTGGAAGCTTCAACCGATTTTGAAGACTGTCCGATATAAAAGAGCCCTCTGAAGCTGGGTCAATCAACGCCCTAGCAGAATACGAAACACCGTGATGAACGATATTCACCATGGCAGTTCCCAATATGACAGATTTATTCTGCGCGACATGAGAAGATTGACGAGATGCACATCCAGCCGATGTGGATGGTTCAAAATGCTCAAGTGGAGGAGCAGAAGGCACATTCGCGTTTGCTGTGCTTGCCACTCTAGTCGAATTACTCGGAGTGGGCTCGTCACGATGCAACAAAGAATGATGATTCCGATTACATTTCAGACAACGACGTCTGCTATCGCAATTTTTAACTTCGTGGCCTTTACGCAGGCAATTTACACATAAACGGTGGCGTTTGGCTATAGCGAATCGATCCGAAGGCGTAGAACTTAAAAAACGTGGGCACGAGTAAATTTTATGATTTTGATCAGGGCAAAGAATACAACCCGATGGAGAAGAACGACAAGATCCCGAAGACGCTGCATTAGTACGAGCATGGATCTTCTTCGCATTTGAGTGCTTTGGAGATTCATCTCCCCTCATACCATGAAGGCACATAAGTGTGCGAATTCTCTCAGTCAAGAAGGCATCCAACTCTTTCCACGATGAAAGAGACGATTTATCCTTCACACTTTGTTCCCACAACGTTTGTGTAAGTTTAGGTAACCGTTGGAGGCAAATAAACACTACTATCGGATCCCAATTATCAGTCGAAATTTCATAAATGGACATCGCCGATAGACATCCATCTATGCCACGCTGGATTGATATCAATCCTGAACTTGTTTCTTTTTCAAGGACCGGAAGGGAAAACAGAATTTTCAATTGATTATGTACTAGAAGCCGAGGATTGTCGTACGTGTCTTTTAAAGATTTCCATGCGAGAACGAAACTACGATTTAGTAGTGGAAATTTCGAGACAATCTCGCGAGCTTCTCCACTAGTCTTGCCAACCAAATGACACAATCGCTCGATGTCACTAAGACGCGAATTGTTTATGTATACGGCAGTAAACAAGTCCCTAAATGTGGGCCAAGATAAGAAATCGCCCTCAAAAACGTCTATGTCACATGGCGCAAGCGAAAGATTATGTACGCGGACAGACAATTCATATATGTTTGATGGGACACATCATATTTACTGTCCACCGAGTCGATGTCCGCTTTCCCCGCGTCTTTGGAAGAGGACAAGTAATCAATACACTTTTCGAACATTTCCTGGGTGCCAGACCAAAGTTTGTTTAACTCGGAACTGCGAACCTCAAGACCATATACATCTATATCCTCATCTTTTAGAAGACGAAAATATGTGTCAAACTTGACTAGAGCATCCGAAGCTCTTTCGAAAAAGTCAAGGGGAGTAAGAGACATTTTAAGTGTTCTTCCAATGATAAAGGCTAAACAAATTTCGAAAAAGGGACAAAAAACAATCGCTTAGTGGGAAAATTCCAAGAAATTAAATTCGAAAAACAGCTATGGCTTTTCGATAAAAACTCCAAATGAGATCAAAGAAAGAAACTAATTTCCCAAATTGTAAATAAATGACCAAAAACGAATAAGTTCTTAAAACAAATGCAAAGGTAATTCCAAAAGATTACGAAAATTGATCAAGATTGTTGTGATAAAGTCCAAAATATATAATAAATTTCTCACAGTGTACCGAAATTTCAATATTTTTGATAAAATACTTTCTTGCGACAATAACGAAATTTGTCGGTCAAATGTATTCCAAAAACTATCGAATATAGCACGTTTGTATCCAAATATACACGAAAGAAATGACCGAAAACGAAAATTGCAATAATTTACAAAGTTGATCATGTGCCGAAAACCCACCGAAAAAGATAATCAACCGAATCGAAAACCAAAAATATCACAAATCACACTTTTATTTCAAAAAAGTCGAATTGACCGAATGTAGGGTGCACGGTGTCGTATAAGACCGAAAATAATTTATGTGTAGTGTACCTCTATCACTATTTCAAAAAATATCACGATAAAAATATTTAATTTATTTTTCATAAGAAGCACGTTTTCCTATAACCCACTGTAGGTATGAGATCGAAATAAGTTCGATGCAACCTCGTATGTAGTAGTTATGTTCGATAAGGTTCGAAGCACCACATTCGAGCAATGTTGATTGAATGTATGTACGAGTATGTTGGTTAAACCGAGCCAAGCAAAGGCGACATTAACAATGTACAATGTATGACCCAAACAACGAGTGAAGGGAGTAGCAAGAGGAGAGGTTCTCGTTCGAATATGTTGTTATTGTTACACTAAATGGGCGCTCTTGCAGCCGAAGGCATTGACAGTAGAAAACCAAAACAAACAATCGAATGTATAAGCGAGCAAAACTAAGCACTACACTCTGCACGACCGAAATAATTTGGAATTATTTTAACAATTTAAAGCGAACAAATCAAACCAAAACGAAATAGTAATGCTTTGTTAATGGAATAGAATTATTCCCGATTGATTTATAGCGCGATTTAGCAACGAAATGACAATTATGTGGACTGTATATTTGAACAAAAAACCCGATAGGGTTTGTGAAAGCCGACCAAAATCTTTTGTTTTATTTTAAATAAATAAAAACACTCGCGACACTCACTAGCCTACTGAATGTACGTACCGATGTTTTTGTTGTAAAATGATGGTTTGTTGATGAGGTGATGGACGAAGGTTTTGTTGATGAGTGAGGGAGGTTTTCATTGACGAATAGCAGCAAAAACCAATTCCACGACGATGTAGATCCAATCCGGTTCGATTGGATCAATGTTTACGCCGGCGGAGGCGTAGGGGAGCAAACGACGAACGAGTTTACGTTTACTCCGAGAGTGTTAATAAAAAGAGAGTAGGAGAAATAGAAATAAAACACGATGATTAGTTTTTTCTAATAATAAGTAGGCAAGGTGCCTGAGGTTTATTGTTATTTTTGCTGCTAAGTGTGTGGTAAAGAAGATTTACCTTAAATATATTTGTACAGCAAGATGTACTTAGTCGAGCGACGGTCCAAGATGGAGAGAGATGGCGGAGCAAGTGTCAAGAACTCGAAAACGAATCGTTAAAATCTGCAAAGCTAATACTACAATGATGTAGTAATGAGGAGTAGGCAGATTTTAACGAGTATGTATGCCCGACAAATTGGCCTATATATGCACCGAAACAAATCAATGACATAAACGAAATTCAAAGGAACATTCTAACATAAACAGTGTTCTTTTTTGGCCCAAGGACGATTCCTATTGAAATCAGTTAAATTCGGTTCAGATTTAAATATAGCCCCTATATATATGTTTCACCCGATTTGACATGTAAGCGCTGTAGAACCGTATTTTATATCCGATCAGTACGAAATTCGGCAGAGAGAGTTTTCTTATTACATGTATGAACACCGCCAAATTTTTATCGCAATGCCCATTTTCGCATTGTTTGGGAGGTCTAGGGTATTATATATAGTCTGCCCCGCCCGACTCTCTGTTTTTCCTTACTGTTTTTTTAATAATTTGCTTAACCCAAAAGGATCGTTTCATGATTTGCTCCATATCCAAAGATTTCTCCAGTAATTGAATTGAATATAATCCATGGTGGAGGGTATATAAGATTCGGCATGGCCGAACTTAACGCGATTACTTGCTATAAATGCATTCTTCTAGTGGCGATGTGGGGCAAAAACGACTAAATAGTGTACAGTGGTGCAAAATTGGTTAATTATGACACATTGGGTTAAATAGGGGAAAAGGAGTTAAATGTGTAATGGAGCGAAAATGATTAAATGTTGGTGCTGTGAAGATCCAGAAACTATCGTGAATGTAACTATTGGAACATAAACTAGGGGAAAGAAGGTAACAGATGATCAAAAAAATAGTTTTTAAACATTCACAGGTACAGCGGGGAAAGGGATAACTTCCGGAACATAAACAAGAAGTGAATCGGGGGTCCGTATTTTATCGCATAAAAGTCTAATATACGAGTATGTTCAAAAAATATCGGAAATTTTTAATTTCCGCGGGCTACGTGTATTTGATTTTTGATATTTTTGTAGCGTTATGTTGGTACTCATGTCCCTTATGATGACAAGGTCGGTCATTTTTGAATGTTTAGTTAATTTTTGACAGCTGTTGTGCTTGGATGTGTTTTAACTTGTCTTCGATTTTTATCTTTTTCAGAAAATGGATCAAAGTATCTGCATCAAATTTTGTGTGAAAAACAAAATAATGTTGACTGTGGCATATGGTGAAGCTACCATGGACAAACAGCAACATTTATCGGTGGTACAAAATTTTCTTAGAGGGCCGAGAAGATGCCCGATCACGTCAACAACAGACGAAAACATTGATAAAGTGAATAAAATAATATTGGTCAGGTCGCCGCTAAATTCGTGCCAAAATTGCTCAATTGGATCAAAAACAGCATCGTGTTAACATTGCTCAGGAGATGTTGAACTCGGTCCGTGACGACCCAAATTTGCTCCAGAGGGTCATATCTGGTGACGAATCATGGGTTTATGGTTACGACGTGGAAACTAAAGTTCAATCATCCCAATGGAAGCTGCCGCATGAATCAAGACCGAAAAAAGCGCGCCAAGTTCGGTCGAACGTAAAGGTTTTGCTCACAGTTTTCTTTGATTGCAGGGGCGTAGTGCATTATGAGTTCTTGCCACAGGGTAGTAGGTCAATAAAGAATATTACCTGCAAGTTATGCACAAATTGCGCGAAGCAATCCGCCAAAAACGCCCGGATTTGTGGAAGAACAAAAACAGGCTTTTGCACCATGATAACGCACCTGCACACACATCGTTGCTTGTGCGCGAATATTTGGCCAAACACAACACAGTAATGGTGCCGCAGCCACCGTATTCCCCTGACCTAGCCCCCTGTGACTATTTTTTGTTCCCAAAACTGAAAAGGCCCATGAAAGGACGACGCTACGCCACGATTGAGGAGATAAAGACGGCATCGAAGGAGGAGCTGAACAAGATCACAAAAAATGATTATTTGAAGTGCTTCAAGGATTGGAAAAAACTTTTGGCAGAAGTGTATTATATCCGAGGGGAATTACTTTGAAGCGGACAAAATAGATATTCATGAATAAATAAATACTTTTTGAAAAAATACAAAATTCGCGATATTTTGATTTTTGAACATACTGCGTATACGTATATGGGTCAGAATATTTAATACCGACCTGTGTAGTTTATTTTTGGCTAAAATGTTTATAAGCAGTTACAAATAGGTAAAAGAAGATCTCTCTATCATTTTTTTCAAAAAAAAATTTTTAAAAAATTTTATGGGGATTTTAATTTTTGCAATAAATAAAAATAAATAGTTTTTGTGTTTTACGAAATTTGTAATTGCTCTCGAACGGCTGAACCGATTTTTGCAAGGTTTACTTTGTTTTAAAGAGGACACAATGTGACATTTTTTGTATAATTTTTTCTTTTTGGAAATTTAAAAAAACAATTTTGCAAAAGTTTTTTTTTGAAACAACTTTGTAGATTTTATTCACATTTCCACAGAATATTCGTCGCATCCTCACAAACGCAGAACAGTGGTCATAACTTTTGTACTATTGGGTATATAGAACCAATTTTTTTCGTCATATAGAAAATTTATTGCCCATCCAGACATGTTGATACGGATGAAATCGGTGCACATTGTGCCCCGATATTTACAAAATACTAGGACACGGTAAGGGAAAAAATGAATAATTCAAATTTTAATTACAGATATCTTGATAACTATAAAAAATTATTCTCAGGTTTAAAAAGTTTTTTTGTAGACCTTAGTTAGTGGAACACACGCAAAAAAAAATTATAAATCGGAAGAGAAACACGAGTTACACGTGCTTGAACATTTTCTTCACCCGATGTGGCCAACTTTGAGACCCTCTAGCTCCGCCCCTGTCTGGCATAGGCCAAATATAAATAGCCCAAATATAAAACTTAACACCTCTTCATTTACTATGCCAAGTTTGATCACAATCGGTTGGTTGGTTAAGAAACGGTCGAATTATTTCCCCTTTTTGAATTCGTACCACTGTGCAATGCTTTGCAATACTTTTACCTCCCCTTTTGGTACCTCCCACACAAATGTACAACTTTGAACCAAAAGTTAATAGCTTATAACTTTATTACTAGTGCATACAAAGACTTGGAATTTTGTACAGTACCTACAATTCAGTGATATAATGGATATTATTGCCACGCTGCTTTTGGTACCTCCCACACAAATGGACCGTTTTGTACCAAAAGTTACCAGCTTATAACTTTAATACCAGTGCATACAAATACTTAAAATTTCGTACAGTGTAATGCTTCTATAGTACCTAGAGTCCAGAGAAAAATGGACGTTATTGCCCCGCCCCTTTTGGTACCTCCCACACAAATGGACTTTTTGTACCAAAAGCACATACTTTAAAGTTATTAAATACAATTTAAATTGATAATAATTTAAATAAAACAAAAAATAAATATATTTACTAATATTGAGACTCAAGGTGAGAGGATTCGTTAGTCGGTTAACACGACTGAACTTTCTTGCTTGTTTAATTCTTGTTCGACAACCTTGTTACTAAAGTTCCATTTCTACGTGAAAGTGATGTGCTCAACCTTTCTGGCCCTCATAATTTTAATTTAAATGGTATCACGGCTTTATATATACGGCTTATACTTAAAAAATACCGCCATGAAAATTGAAATTTCAGAAAAACTAATTAAAAAAAAAACTTTGTCATAAAAAAAATTCTTTTGGTTTCATAAAATAGTATGCCTCAATCTATACAATAAAGGTTTTAGATCTCGGGCACAAACAACATTTGTTTATATAGATTGGGGAATACTATTTATACCCTACACCACTCTGTGGTACAGGGTATTATAAGTTTGTTTCACGGCAGATGTTTGTAACACCTTAAAATAACACAGCTAGACCCACCTTAAAGTATACCGATCGACTCAGAATCACTAGCTGAGTCGATTTAACGATGTCCGTCCGTCCGTCCGTCCATGTAAAGTTGTTCGTCGACTACAGGTCGCAATTTCACTCCGATCGTTCTGAAATTTTGCAGTTTAGAGTATTTCGTGGCTGTTAAGATCGCTATTGAATTTGGTTGAAATCGGTTCAGATTTAGATATAGCTCCCATATATATCTTTCGTCCGATTTGGCCCTTTAGTCCTATAGAAGCTGTATTTTACATCCGATCGTTTTGAAATTTAGAATGGTAGAGTTTCTTGATCCATGAACCAACATTGCTGAATTTGAAGAAAATCGGTTAAGATTTAGCTATAGCTCCCATATATATGTTTCGTCCGATTTGGCCCTTTAGTCCTATAGAAGCTGTATTTTACATCCGATCGTTTTGAAATTTAGAATGGTAGAGTTTCTTGATCCATGAACCAACATTGCCGAACTTGGAGAAAATCGGTTCAGATTTAGATATAGCTCCCATATATATCTTTCGTCCGATTTGGTCCTTTAGTCCTATAGAAGCTGTATTTTATATCCGATCGTTTTGAAATTTAGAATGGTAGAGTTTCTTGATCCATGAACCAACATAGCCGAATTTGATGAAAATCGGTTAAGATTTAGCTATAGCTCCCATATATATGTTTCGTCCGATTTGGCCCTTTAGTCCAATAGAAGCTGTATTTTACATCCGATCGTTTTGAAATTTAGAATGGTAGAGTTTCTTGATCCATGAACCAACATTGCCGAATTTGAAGAAAATCGGTGCAGATTTAGATATAGCTCCCATATATATCGTTCGTCCGATTTGGTCCTTTAGTCCTATAGAAGCTGTATTTGACATCCGATCGTTTTGAAATTTAGAATGGTTGAGTTTCTTGATCCATGAACCAACAATGCTAAATTTGAAGAAAATCCGTTGAGATTTAGCTATAGCTCCCATATATATGTTTCGTCCGATTTGGCCCTTTAGTCCTATAGAAGCTGTATTTTACATCCGATCGTTTTGAAATTTAGAATGATAGAGTTTCTTGATCCATGAACCAACATTGCCGAATTTGAAGAAAATCGGTTAAGATTTAGCTATAGCTCCCAGATATATGTTTCGTCCGATTTGGCCCTTTAGTCCTATAAAAGCTGTATTTTACACCCAATCGTGTTGAAATTTAGAATGGTAGAGTTTCTTGATCCATGAACCAACACTACCGAATTTGAAGAAAATCGGTTAAGATTTAGCTATAGCTCCCATATATATGTTTCATCCGATTTGGCTCTTTAGATCCAATCGTTTTTATACCCTACACCACACTGTGGTACAGGGTATTATTTAAGTATAAAATGTCCTAAAAGTAAATTTATGTAAACAATTTATACATGAATTACAAAATTTATATATCAGAGTTATTCAAAATTACGAGAGTGGTGTAGGGTATTATATAGTCGGCACCGCCCGACTTTAGCCTTTCCTTACTGGTTTTATACCCTCACTTTAGTGTGACGAGGGTATATATCATTTGCTACGAAAAAAAGTGTAACACATCGAAGGAGTGATCTAAGACCCTAAGCATGTTCGGCGGATATTCGTTTTGGGTCATTTTAAGACGAATGAGCAATGTCCGTCCGTCTGTCTGTCTGTCTGTCTGTCTATCTGTCTGTCTGTCTGTCTGTCTGCTGGCTGGTGCGCACGATAACTCTCGAAAGGAGTAACCGATTGACTTCAAATTTGGTACGTGGTAATATTTTTTTCTATCTCCGGCTAAGTTCGAAGATGGGCCATATTGGTCCACTCCTTCTAGTACCTCCCTCACAAAGTGTTAAAATGTTGTAAAATATTGAATCTTTAATAACTGCTATACTACTTATTCGAATCTTCTGAAATTCCACACATAGCATTAGTTTATTAGTCGCTATCAACTCGGGGAAAATGGGCCAAGTTGCTACGCCCCTTTTGGTACCTCCCACACAAATGCACCATTTTGCAGCAAAAGTTAACAGCTTATAACATTAACACCAGTGTATAAAAATACTTGAAATTTTCTACAGTGTAATGCTTTTATAGTGTCTATAGCCCTGTGAAAAATGGACGCCATTGCCACGCCCCTTTTTGTACCTCCCACACAGAGGTACAATTTTGCACAAAAAGTTAAGAGCTCACAACATGAGTACCAATGCACGAAAATGCCACAACATTTTGCACAGTGTAACCACGCCCCTTTTTGTACCTCCCACACAAAATGTCCAAATCATACCAAAATTTAATATCTCGAAAAATAGGTGTATTTGTTAAACCCGTTCTGGTAACTACCATACAATCTAACAGAATAATTCGTGGAATAATCAATATTACATTACTCACAAAGTGAGGGTATACCTTAGTCGGTTTACCCGACTGAAACTTTCTTACTTGTTTGAAACCAAAACAAATAAAAAAAATTGTAGATGAAAATAAGCCCCAAAAAGCGGACAAGAAATGAAATTAAACCCCAAAAAGCAGACAAAAAATTATATTAAGCCCCAAATAAAATTGTTGTTGTTTGATATGTTATTGTTTGGGGCCCATATTCATAAAAATATTGGGGTGTATTTTCCTGGGGCCCAATTTCATTCCGCCTAAAAATTAGAGTTCAGTGCAGAAAAATGACTGTACTCGTCACATGCGCAATTACTGTAAAGAATATTTTCTGCACTGAAAGAAAATTTATAGCCACAAAATAAATAATGAAATTAGTCGGAACTAACATGTTTTCTCATGTTATAATTTTTGTTGTCTACAAATAAAACTGGATGTAGAAGAATATTTTTACATACTAATACGAATTTTAATTAATAATTCTGAGCAAAGATTCTTTTAGATGTAAACTGTGGGCGGCCGGAAGTTGGACCCCAAGAAAATGCACCCCAAATTGAAAATGAAAGTACGCCCCAAATTTGGGGCCTATTTTCGTTACAAAAACTGATATAGGAATTTACACCCCAATCAAGAAAACAGCATGAAATGACAATAAACCCAAAAAAACTAGGAAATGTTCTCTTCTTAAATCTGGGGAGTACGCATTAATACACATATACAAACATATTTTCTAATTATAAAACTATTTCTGTGCGGTCGTCCTAAGGCCTACGGCCTTCGGCCTCTGTTTAAGACTTTCTCCTATGGACAGGATCCAAAGTTGGCAACGTGGATCCTGTTTCTAAATTAATAGATGAAAATAAGCCCCAAAAAGCAGACAATAAATTAAAAAGTAAACAGCATAAAGCAGACAAAAATGAAATTAAGCCCAAAATAAAATTGTTGTTGTTTGATATGTTATTTCATTCCGCCAAAAAAAATATTTTTTGTTGCATAGTGTTATTTTATAACAAATCAGTTACAAAATTAAAATGTACGTCATTCGAAAGTACACTTAAGTCCCACTAAGCGCTATGTATAAGTTGAAGTTATCTCTTTTGAAAGACCAAAACATTTTTAAATTTTTATCCGAAAACGCGTACGAATGTAGCTTTCGTTACGCAGAATTTTCCCATATTCCACTTCACTTTTGTGAGGTTATAAAAAAATATGTTCGTACATTTTAATTCAAAAAGTAATCCACTATGTTCTTTTCAAAATTAAATTTATTTATTTACATGAATTACAATACAAAGTAAATTTACATTCTAATTGTACGATCCAAGGAAAAGCCGGGTTTCAAAGACCATGTGGCTAGAGTTAGCAGCGACAGACCAGAGCCACTGGTGGGAATTGAACCCACGACCCCCAAACTCATAGGCGAGCACGCTACCAATTCACCTACTGAAAATAGCTTAATCCATTCAAAGACAATGTGCTATTTCAGTAAATACAAAATCCATTGCAGGACATTGTAAATCATTTGCGCTATGTACGTATGTCTAACATTCGGCGCATTTGTCAAGCACCATTTGGAACCCGCATCCAAATTGACAAATTCACACGAAATTCATTGTCCCATAGTTTGTATAGCATTTGTCATAATGTCTTCAACAATATGTATACCCTACACCACACTGTGGTACAGGGTATTATTTTTTTTAGATTATTTTTTCAGCGACAATGTCATGGTATACTCGAATGTCAGTTTTCTTGTTAACATTTCCAAAACAATGCAAATGCTACGGAACACCCTCTCTACGATTAAGAAATGTTTAATTAACTTTGTGTGCAAAAAATCTTAGGTTGATATTGAAAATTATACTCAATAGCATTCTATTCAGTCGTGTTTAATAAATGTCTTAAGCTATGTTTACCCGAGTATTAAGATTGCTTTATTTGATACTTACATTGTATATGCCATAGATGAATGGATTGTAGCAACTGTTGCTCATGGCCAACCAATCACAGCTGAACCACACAATCCCAATGAACTGATACTCATTCACTTCGGGAAATGTAACGTATAGGATATTGTACAATTGCAGAGGAAGCCAACACAATCCGAACACAATCACAACTATAATCAGCATTTTTATAACCTGTAATAAAAATGAAATCAAATGAAAAACAGTTGCGGACAAAGGACAGCCTTTTTCATTCACACATCCTTCGGAGTGGTGCGTACAATTCGTGCGAAGGCAAAATTCACATTAAAGCTCAACGCTCGAAGGAAGTCCACTTACCTTTTTCTTATTCTTCAGCAAAGTGATATCTCGAGAGTCCTGGGCATTCCCCGGAGCTCGGGTACCCCACAAACGAATGGCCATTTGTATGTAAACGAAACTGATGACGCAAAAGGGAACCAAATACTGGACAAAGACCAAAGAGTAGCGATACGTCTGCAATTGACTATCCGACAGATTGACATTGTTACAGAACGGCGTCGTCACATTGTATATAGTTTCATTATTATCTGTGGACGAAACAAAAACAAAGGATGCCAATAGGGATGAGTGGTGTGATACGAGTTATGTAGGAATGTCTTACCTTTTCGTCGTTCATGCAGCAACTCCACCCGAAATGCAATGGCACAGGGGGTGGCAAAGGTCACGGAAGCCAACCAAATACTGCCTATGATAAACTTTGAAGCAAATTTTGTGGGACGAGCTCTGTGAGAAGAACACGGGAATAAGTTTTAACATAATTTTAAATTAAAGTATCTACATGAACGTAGTTATGAAAGAAAATTATTGTTCTGACTTTCTAAAAAATGGAATACTTGATATGTGATGGGGATAAAGATGAACATAAACGAAAAAAGTCGAACAACTTTATTGCATTCGGTACATGACCATATCTAGAGGAAATTAGAGGAAATTGCCAACATCGCATCACCTATTCTGTGAAGAAGACTATAGAATTGTTTGCAAAGTGTAAACACAAAGTCAATTTTCATTTGCTTTTTCACAAAGTGGAACAAATGTAATGTTTAAATGGGAGTTGTCATTTTTTTCTTTAAAAAGGCACAAAAAATTTTAAAAAAACACATATTATTTAAATTTAAAAAACACATAATATTTAGAGAAATGTATGAAATCTTTATTTGAGTCGAAAGAACGGTCTATATAATTCAATGTTTAAGTCAAGGCAGAAAGTCGGGCGGGCCGACCAAAAGGTCATTGCGATAATAATTTGTAATAATTGGTGAATGGGTAGGAACATATTATCTAATTCTGAACCGATAATCGCTTAATTTAGCGATTAGAACGAATATTCCTAAATTGAGAAACATCATTCTGGAAAATTTTAATGGTCGGAAGTAAGGTACAACTTCTATAACGCTTTGAAACCAAATCAGGAGCAACATATATATGGAGGTTATATATAAATCTGAACCGATTTTCCCTGAATACTCATTCACGTAAAAAGACCTCTTTCTGTCGAATTTCGTACTGATCGGATATAAAATAAAGTCTCCGTGCTTACATAGCAAATCGGGGGTAACATATATATGGGGGCCATATCTAAATCTGAACCGATTTTCTCCGAATTTGGCAGTATTCCTTCATGTAAAAAGAAACCTCTTTTTGCCGAATTTCTATGGGGGATATATCTAAATCTGAACCGATTTCTTCCAAATTTAACAGTGTTCATTCATATAATAAGAAACCTCTTTCTGCCGAATTTCATACTGATCGGATATAATATAAAATTTTTACAGCGATTACATGTAAAATCGGGTGAAACATATATATGGGGGCTATATCTAAATCTGAATCGATTTTCTCCGAAATTAGCAGTGTTCATTCATGTAATAAGGGAACTCTCTCTGCCAAATTGTGTACTCATCTGATATAAAATACAGTTTCTACAGCGCTTACATGTCAAATCGGGGGTAACATATATATGGGGGCTATATCTAAATCTGAACCGATTTTTACCAATTTCAATAGGGACCGTCCATGGGCCAAAAAAGAGCACTGTGCTAAATTTCATCACAATCGGACCATAAATACGACCTGCACTTTGATTACAAGAATACATGGACGGACAGACGGAAATGCCTAAATCGACTCAAAAATTGATTCTATGACGATCGGTATAATAAACTATGGTTCTATTTCTTCTCTTTTTGGGCGTTACAAACAAATGCACAAAGTCATAATACCCTGTACCACAGTGTGGTGTAGGGTATAAAAACACGAAAACAGCTGAGCTGCCAAAAACAGTGTTGCCAAAAAATCACCCATTATATATGGGGGATTTTATGTAAAGCAATTACATTTTTAAAATCGAAGTTTTCTGATCGGCATGAAATTGCAACAAGTTTAGTCATATTGGATAGTAGTTATGACAAAAAAATTTAACGAGATCAGTTTAGGTCTGTCCGAGTTGGAGTGTATTGAATATCGAAATTTTGGTCAACCGGTCCTTTTTTCCATTCATATAACTAATTACCTATCGTATTTAGAAAATTTTGCACAAAGTCAGTTAAATAGCCTTTTCTTCAATTTAAAAAAAAATTACAAAAATATTAGTATGTGAATTTTTTTGCGAAATTAAAACTTGCCTTGAAATTTTTGTAAAAAGTCACAATTTTTTTGCTCAAACGAAACCTTAGGTCATTTTCTTTAACAGCTTTATGGTCTATCAGAGCGATGGGACTTGTATATCTATCAAAATAAAAATAAAATCTAAAAAATATAGGTTAACCCACACATTTTATCATAATTCGAGAACCATTTATGCAAATTGATTCCTGAAAATTTTAAAGAATAAATAAATAAAGAAGTCTTCATCAGCTTGTAATATAATTGTTGGGGTAACAGCGCTTTTAATGATATCTTACAAGATATTGCGAAAAATTTAAATTTTTGGAGAACATTTTAATAATTTTTTAATTATAACTTCTTAAAATCCGAAAAATTCACAATTATTATATTTTTAACATTTTATCGTAAAGTCATGAATAAAATTAAACCATTCCGAAGAAAAACAATGCATAATTTAAAAAATTGTAGTCAATTAAGTTAATCTAGCGAGCAAGGTGACACTTAAGTCACAACAACGGACGCTCTCACTCCAAACTTGACACACAAATAGTCTCCGAAGAGCAATGTCAGTGTAATCCAGAGATATCAATTCACAATTTACTTGAACTCAGTTGTGAAACAACTTTTCAGTAAGTTTTTGTCACAGTTAAAATATATGTTAACCTTTATTTGTAAGAGCTGCCACTTTAACTATTTAACCTCACCACACTTTATTTAACTACTTTGGACACACTGTATCATACATATTTAACCATTTCTGCGCCATTTATGTGCTCCCAACTCATTTTGGAAAAACTCTTCTTATCTCAAGTTTGTGTTAGAAGAGTTCCCACGCTACCTAGGAACATGTTTTAGCCCACTTTACCGTATTTAACCCCTTTTCAGCACTTAGTCCCTAAATGTCCAAATTTATTTTCTCTCATTGTCACTGGGCCTTACATTTAATCCATTTAATGTAGGGCAATTATCTTATTTAACCCGACATGTTTAGAGCCCCAAAAGTACCTTTTAAAAAAAATCACACTTCTTATTTCTAGTTCTTATTATCTTATTTAGTTTAGATATCTGCAATTGAATATTAAAATTTATTAACTTTGAATATTAACTTTGTCCTAGTATTTAGTAAATATCAGAGCAGAATATGCACCGATTTCTTTCACATCAACTTTTCGGAATAGGCAACAAAATTTGCAAATAAAACAAAAGCTATAGCCAATTTAGAAAAATGTGATTGGTTGGAATTTTTTTTGGGAAAAAAGTATATGTCATATTTTGAAGTGATAGAAAAAGTAGTTTAAAAATGTATAACATGCTTATATGTATTCAACTTAAAGAAATCTTCCTAGAGAATGTTCCTGAACAAAGAGCGGTCAAAAATCATTAAATGGTATTGTTGCCAAGCTTCTCCAAACTACACCATTTCTTACAAAAATGTCAAAAGTAACCCACAAAAACAGCGAGCAGTCGCTCAAGGTACTGCTCGACACACATTTCCCGGGGAACTCTATAACAGAACCCGAGGATCAGCAGGACCAACAAGAGTGCGAGTGGACTGCGAGCGTCGCTAGCTTCTTGACTGAGAGATCCGGAATAAGCTGGGCTATTAACAGCTTTGAGCCCTTCAAGTCACCTGGACCAGATGGCATCACTCCAGCAGAAATGCAGAAAATGTTAAAGTACATTATCCCCTGGCTGGAGAAAATTTATGTAGGCTGTATCAGGCTTTCATACGTCCCGAATCGATGGAGGGATACCAAAGTGGTATTCATACCTAAAGCGGGAAAGATATCACACACTAGGCCAAAAGACTTCAGACCAATTAGCCTATCCTCGTTCTTATTGAAAGGTCTGGAAAGACTTTTAGATCATTTCATTAGGGAAAACCTGGATACAAAACTCCTGTCGGGGAACCAACATGCTTACAACAAGGGCAAGTCTACTGAATCAGCCCTGCACGAACTTGTGAGCACTATCGAATCGTCCCTGCATTTCAAGGAATTCACCATGGTGGCATTTCTTGACATAGAAGGGGCTTTTAACAACATTCATTCCGATGCGGTAATTGCGGCACTCTCACATCTAAAAGTTAACACTAGTTTGATTAGACTAATTCAAAGTCTGACAGAGGGAACCCGCAAGGAGGAGTATTGTCTCCACTAATTTGGAACCTAGCGGTGAATGAAATCCTGCTAGATCTAGAACGTTGTGGCTGCAAGGTCGTGGCATATGCGGACGACGTGGCAATCGCAGTGAATGGCAAATTCGTAAACGTCCTCAGAGACATCCTACAGGTGGCTCTGAACAAGTTGGCTAGATGGGCCAGAAGCAGCGGTTTGGGCGTTAACCCCAACAAGACAGAATTGGTTCTCTTTACTAGGATGAATAATGTCCCACATGTGGACCCTCCACCTCGGATAAATGGAACAGATCTAGTCTTTTCTGAAAGTGCAAAATTTTTAGGAATAATTCTAGATAGGAAAATGTTATTTAGACTTAACGTATTGGAACGTGTAAGGAAGGCCAACGTCGCCTTATATTCCTGCAAAAAGGCTGTAGGGTCGCGGTGGGGACTCTCTCCTAAAATCGTCCACTGGATATATATAGCAGTAGTTCGTCCAATACTGTTATACGGTATTGTGGTATGGTGGACGGCAACTGACAAACTAACCATTACCAACCTACTAACAAAGGTTCAGAGGACTGCCTGCCTGAGCATAAGCGGAGCCTTAAGGACTACAGCGACCGAGTCTCTACAAGCCCTACTCCATATACTGCCGATTAATATTGTGGCGAGAGAAGTTGCAACCAAAGCGGCAATAAGATTAAACTGCCTATCAATGTGGAGGTACAAGAACTATGGTCACATGAGGATATCAAAGTGTAGTGCTATGGTAACCGACCGAGTGGACTATATACCAACAGTGTACACCTTCGAGAGAAATTACATCACTATGATTCCCGCCAGAGATGAATGGGTCGGCAGAATACCAGGTAATATAAACCATCTCCACTTTTACACGGATGGTTCGAAGCTTGATGAAAAGGTTGGCTTCGGAGTACACTGTGAAGAACTTAGTCTGGATATAGCTCACAGACTACCAGATACCTGCAGTGTCTATCAAGCCGAAATAATGGCAATATGGGAAGTCGCCAAGTGGCTGAGTCGCAACATAGTAACCAACAATGGCGTTGTCATTTACTCGGACAGCCAGGCTGCCATCAATTCTCTGGAGGCAACATCCCTAAATTCACAAACAGCCCTCGACTGCCGCAGATCTCTTAACGAGATGGCTGAGCAGTTTAATATACACCTCATATGGGTGCCTGGGCATAGGGATATCCCGGGGAACTGCAAAGCCGATGAACTTGCTAGGAAAGGGACGACATTACAAATTCTCGAAGAATTTGCATATATTGGTGCGCCACTATCCACGTGCAAGCTTTGGCTTAGGCAAGAGGCAATCAGGCAGTCCAACGATAGATGGACAGAAATCGGCACCTGCAGGGTAGCTAGACAAATCTGGCCAAGGTATGACCTGAGAAGGTCAAAATATCTCCTCGCACTAGAGAGGAAACGATTGTCTACGTTAGTACAGGTTCTGACGGGACACTGCTTGATCGGCGAACACGCCAAAAGATTGGGTATTGACTCCAATGACTTCTGCCGAAGCTGTGGAGATGAGGAAGAAGTGGAGAGCATTGAGCACTTGCTTTGCGACTGTCCCGCTTTGAGTAAACGACGACTGGATATACTGGGGTCGGCCTTTTTAGGCAGCCTAACAGATCTTTCCACTACTGATATTCGTACTATCGATAAATTTATATATCAAACAGGTTGGTTTCGATGAGGGGCATTTCAGCCAGTGGTAACACTAGGGCCCTAACCTGGTCTATGTGAGCTTGTAAAAAAAATACGGCTGCCACCCTAACCTAAACCTAAACCTAACCCACAATTTCTCCAATCGCAAATCTAAAATATTAAAACATTTACTGTATTTATATGTGGTATAGTGTAGTGCGTTGAACTAGTAAAGGAATTTGGGGCCCGGCTTTTAGTAAAGTAGATATAGGGTGAAAATTAAAAAATCCATTTTTTCGCTATTTTGAAATTATATTTGTAATTGTGGGATTGAGGTTTGCAAATAAAATTATTCGCGAATTACTTTCGACATCGATTCTGATATGAATACCTACAAGTTACAAAATTTCAGGAAACAGCAAATTTTGCTGCCCATCCAGAAAAGATAATGAGAATGGAATAGTCATATCCGGCTCTAATATATACCGATTCGTAGGAAAGGATCGGGAAAAATAAAAAATAATATGTCTTCAAACGCAGACGGAGGCTTAGAAAATATAATCCATAAAATATTAAAAAATTATTATACGAGTATTTAAATTTTTTTTGTAATGCGTACGAATTGGCATCAGAAATCGGGGCTAATTCTAGCATATATATATTTTAAAGGAAAATACTACAATTTTCAAAATAAATTTGAAAATTCCCCAAAATCTATGAGATCTACCAAAAGCCAGGCTCAAAATTCCTTTTGCAGTTTACCGTGTAACACATTACTCCACATAAAAAAGTAAAGGCTTTTATATTCTAGGTTTGTCATTCCCAAAATGTCGATAATTTTCGAAACTTTCGTAAACTAGTAAAAAGTTCAGTCGGGTAAACCGACATAGGAATCTCCCCACCTTGAGTCCAAAAAATTTTTAGTAAATTTATTAATTTTTTGTTTTAATTAAATTATTATCAATTTAAATTGCAGTTAATAACTTTAAAGTATGTACCGGTATTAAAGTTAAAAGCTGTTAACTTTTGGTGTAAAATGGTCCATTTGTGTGGGAGGTACCAAAAGGGGCGTGCCAATTGCGGCTACTTTTCTCTAGAGTCTAGGTACTATAAAAGCATTACACTGTACGAAATTGCAAGTATTTGTATGCACTGGTATTAAAGTTAAAAGGTACTCTAGGTACTATAAAAGCATTATACTGTACAAAATTTCAAGTATTTGTATGGACTGGAATTAAAGTTATATGCTGGTCACTTTTGGTACAAAATGGTCCATTTGTGAGGGAGGTACCAAAAGCAGCGTGGCAATAATGCCCATTTTTCGCTGTATTTTAGGTATTATTAAACCATTAAACAATGTACAAAATTTGAAGTCTTTGTATGCATTGGTAATAAAGTCATATGCTTTCAACTTTTGGTTCAAAATTGTCCATTTGTGTTGGAGGTAGCAAAAGGGGCGTGCAACTTCGCACATTTTTCTCGAGGTAGTAGTGACTTATAAAATAATACTATGTGTAGAATTTCAGAGGATTCAAATAAGTAGTATAGAAGTTATTAAATAATCAATATTTCACTAAATGTTAACACTTTGTGGGGGAAGTACTAGAAGGAGTGGAACAATATGGCCCATCTTCGAACTTAGCCAGGGATAGAAGATAATATTACCACATACCAAATTTGAAGTCAATCGGTTACTCTTTTCGAGTGTTATCGTGCGCAACAGCCAGCAGACAGACAGACAGACGGACGGACATTGCTCATTCGACTCAAAATGACCCAAAACGGATATCCGCCGAACATACTTAGGGTCTTAGGTCACTCCTTCGATGTGTTACACTTTTGGCTCGTAGCAAATGATATACGAGTATACCCTCCTCTCTAGGGTGAGGGGATAAAAATGGTGTAATTTGGAGAAGTGTAGCAACGTTATTTATAAAAATGTGTGACCCGTTCTTTTTTCGAAAATATTTTCTAGGAAGTTTTCTTTAAGGCGAATATAAATATGTAATACTTTCTTCTTATTATTTCCTCTATATCTCCAAAATACTACATATACCTTTTCGCAATAAAATACAAATATTATGTATTTTTGAAAATAAAAATTGATATGCCATAACTTTACTCTGCATATCTGCTCGAAATTGATAACATCGTATATACAATTTTGTTGTCAATTCAGAAAAGTTGATATGAAAGTAATTGGTGTATATTCTACTCCGATATTCACAAAATACTGGGACAACATGGGGAAAAAATTAATATTTCAATTTTCAAGTGCAGATATCTCGGTAGCTATACGAAAAAGGCAAAATTTGGACGCGTTTAAACATTATGTTCAACCGAAGTAGCCAATTTTGAGGCCCTGTAGCTCCTTTACTAATACGTCTTCTACAAGTACGCCAGGTTCTGTAGCAATCGGTTGACTTGCTAAGAAACAGCCGAATTATTATCCTTTGTTGAATTCCTCCTACTGTATTCCCTGCACCTGAAATTACGAATTCAAAATACTAGCCGTCGAATTTGACAATGGTACTATTTTATCCCTTTTTTGTCCCACTGTGTACCTGTAATTTCCAAAATTCGTTCCGCGTGTCTAGTTTACGTCCCAAGTGCTACCCTTACAGCGAATTTCATGATTGTAGCCCTGCAAGAACATTTCTCAGATTTCAAATGTTTTTGTACACTGCTGTTTAATTTATTAGTCGTTCAATATTTGGTTCCAAATAGTCCCTCTGCGTAGGGGGTACCGATGTGTGATGGCAATTTCGCAAATTTTATCAGAGATAATAACGATGATGAGGCGTGTACTATGTCAAAAATTGCAGAAGTTATAATAATAAACCTTCGAGGGTTAACTGTGTGGGACGTACCAAAAGGGGCGTGCCAATAACGGTCACTTTTCTTTGGACGCTAGATACTATAAAAGCATTACAACGTACAAAATGTCAAGTATTTTTATTCACTGGTATTAAAGTTAAAATCTGGTAACGTTTGGTACAAAATGGTTTCTTTTGTGTTGGAGGTACCAAAAGGGGCGTGCCAATAACGCCCATTTTTCTGTGGACTCTAGGTACTATAAAAGCATTACACTGTACACAATTTCAAGTATTTATATGCTCCGGTATTATAGTTATAAGCTGTTAACTTTTGGTGCAAAATGGTCCATTTGTGTGGGAGGTACCAAAAGAGGCGTGTCAGTAATGGCCACTTTTTTAGACTCTAGGTACTATAAAAGCATTACACAGTACGAAATTTCAAGTATTTGTATGCACCGGTATTAAAGTTAAAAGCTATTAACTTTTGGTACAAAAGTCCATTTGTGTGGGAGATACCAAAGGGGCGTGCCAATAACGCCCATTTTTCTCTGTACTATACGAAATTTCAATAATTTGTACGACCTGATATTAAAGCTACAGTTAACATTTAACATTTGGTGCCAAATAGTTTATTTGTGTCGCCCATTTTGCCTGAGGTGTTAGCGACTATTAAACTATAATTATATATACTCCTCTTTAAGGTGAGGAGATAATTAGACAAATAATTTCACAATTGGCCATTTGTACTAACGTCAAACGCTATTTGTAAAGATTTTGGGAAGTTTTTGTTAACAAATGAGGAAAGGGAACTGCGAAAATCTGTGTCAAAAACACTGAATATACATATGTGCAACAATTAAAAAAAATGTAAATTTGTACTAAAGCAAAGACAACATTTAAAATTCTGTATACAGTGTACAGTAACTGGAGGTAATACACAAAATGAGTATTATTTTAATCAAAGTCCAGATCGAATTATAAGTCTGATCTTAACGAAATGTTCAAATCTTTTTCTTTTGAGATATATTTATAGTCACCCTATATACGATTTCGTTTTTAATCACTATAAAAGCATTTTTTATTTAATCATTTCGAAATTTGTAAATGAGAGTTAATTGATTGAGGAAAGAAAATAGGCAAACCCCAAATTTTAAAACCTCCTGTTAGAGCTAACTCACAGTTAAAAAATAAAAATTTCATACAATTTGACAGCTATACCTTAGCTCTAACTGTAGGATGACCGGAGATTGTGGATTTGGCCCTAAATTAAAGAAAATTTGTTACAATTTATATTCCTACAGATTTAAGCGCTGTTGAAGTCTTATTTTCCATCTGATTATTAATAAATTTGACAGAGAGGAGTTTCTAGATTCGAACACATCCAAGAAAGTAAGTTCATATTTACATACGTCTATAATAATTTCGTTATGTTTTCCTATTCCGTTTAAATGTAATTATTTATAGTAAATCAAATATTACTTAAGTACTTGAATTGAATTTTAATTTGTCCAGAATTTTTTTTATAAATCCAGGATATTATGCAGTTATTGATGGTTTGTCATGCATTATTTAAAAAACGATGGATTTGTTGTTTTAAATAGTTTCAATTTTATTTGTTTCCAATATTTCGACTCTCTTCGACAGTCATCCTCAGGGAAATTCACTTTAAAATACAAATAAATTTCAAATTATACAAACATGTTTAAAAGACAAAAATAATATCACAATAATTACATTTAGAACAGAAACTATCGACTACTTCTTAACAGAGTTAACGATTAACTAACAAAATTATTTCCTTCGTCCGTATTTTTATACCCTACACCACACTGTGGTACAGGGTATTATAACATTGTGCATTTGTTTGTAACACCCAAAAGGAGAAGAAATAGACCCATCGTTTATTATACCGATCGACTTAGAATCACTTTCTGAGTTGATTTAGCTATGTCCGTCTGTCTGTCTGTCCGTCTGTCTGTGCATGTATTCTTGTAATCAAAGTACAGGTCGCAGTTATGGTCCGATCTCGACGAAACTTTGCACATATCTCAGTATGAAATTCGGCAGAAAGAGGTTTCTTATTATATGGATGAACACTATTTAATTTGATTAAAATCGGTTCAGATTTGGATATAGCCCCCATATATATGTTAGCCCCGATTTGACATATAAGCGCTGTAAAAACTTTATTTTATATCCGATCAGTATGAAATTCAGCAGAAAGAGGTCTCTTATTATATTAATGAACACTGTTAAATTTGAAAGAAATCGGTTCAGATTTAGATATAGACCCCATATATACGTTATCCGCGATTTCACATGTAAGCGCCGTAAAAAAATTAATTTTATAACCGATCAGTGTGAAATTCGGCACAAAGAGGTTTCATATTACATGAAGGAATACTGCCAAATACGGAGAAAATCGGTTCAGATTTAGATATAGCCCCCATATATATGTTACCCCCGATTTTACATATAAGCTCTGTAAAAAGTGTATTTTTAATCCGATCAATACGAAATTCGGCAGAAAGAGGTTTCTTATTACATGAATTAATTCTGCAAATTTGAGGGAAATCGGTTCAGATTTAGATATAGCCCCCATATATATGTTACCCCTGATTTTAAATGTAAGCGCTGTAAAAAGTGTATTTTTAATCCGATCAGTACGAAATTCGGCAGAAAGTGGATTCTTATTACATGAATTAATACTACCAAATTTGAGGGAAATCGGTTGAGATTTAGATATAGCCCCCCTATATATGTTACTCCCGATTTGACATGTACGCGCTGTAGAGACTGTATTTTATATCCGATCAGTACGAAATTCTACAGAAAGAGGTCTTTTTACAAGAATGAGTATTCAGGGAAAATCGGTTCAGATTTATATATAACCTCCATATATATGTTCCTCCTGATTTGGTGTCAAAGCGCTATAGAAGTTTTACTTTACTTCTGATCATTAATATTTTCCGGAAAGATGTTTCTCAGTTTAGGAACAAATATTGCTTAATTTAGCGATTATCGGCTCAGAATTAGATAATATGTTGCTGCCGATTTTCAATTATTCCAAATTATTATCAGAATGACCTTTATCGCATTGTTAGGGAGGTGTAGGGTATTATATAGTCGGCCCCGCCCGACTTTCTGCCTTTCCTTACTGGTTTCTACTAAATTTCTGTAAATCTGTGCACAATGGTCCGTGTCAGTTTTATAATTCATTCTCTCATCGTTTGGTACATTTATTATGTGTAACATTTCTAATGTATATCTCCTTTTGTAATTTTTCTCCTGTGTCATAATGTCAACTTCTTTCAAATTTGGCTTATGTCCCGTCCGAGTGCAATGTGCTGCAAGTGCCGTCTTTTGTTCTATGGGTTTGTCAGTAGCTTTCTGATCAGACCTGTGTCCGGATATCCTAGTCTTTAATTTTGATTTTGTCATGCCAATATATACCTTCAGGCATATATTGGTCTAGTCACCCACACATTTAATCTTATAAACTACATTAGATTTGTCCTCCTTTTTGACTTTTGATTTAGTGTTGCTGAAGAAGTTGTTCACAGTATTGTACGTCCTTTGTGCTAATTGGAAGGTGTCTCTATTGTATATGTTTGAATGGCAAAACCTTTCTGAAAAGTTTGGAATGTACGTCAGTGGTTTGTACATCTTTGCTATAGCCTCTTTTTGATCCTCTCGTTGTCGCTCCTTTACATGCCATATGAGTCCATCGATTGTTTTCTTCGGAAAGTCATTCATCTCTAAGATTTGTCGTATTTTCTCTTCGTTAGTTTTATGAAAGATAGGGTCACTGATGCTGAGTACCCTGTTGATAAAGTTGGTCGCCGTATTTATTTTTATTCGTCTGGGATGTTTAGAGTAAAAATTTATCAATCGTTCGGATGCTGTTTCTTTTGATACCAGTCTAACTTTAGCAGGGGGCCTTGTCTATGTATAACTGTTTTCTTCTTTTTCCATAGTAAATTGTATCTGGTCGTTGAAGGAATTTAATGTTGTCAGGGTATTTTCTACTTCTGTCCTCTTTACAATACAGAATAAATAATTAACAATCTAGGATATTTTTAGTGAATGTCCATTAATATCATTTTCACTGCCTGTCAACCCTAGTCTTAGGTCGATAATTCGAGATCTTGAACTTTGTTCTATAAGAAATTATATGTAGACAGATATGCAAAAATATAAAATTAAAAAATAACACAACTACGCTTCTTTAGTAACAAAGCAATAAAATTCTTTCCACAAAAATTCTGTGCATTATTCAAACATTCTTATCTAATCGATTCTTTTATAAAAATAACGCAATTCGATAAGAATGAACATGATGACGACAAACTAAGATTTGCGGTCAAATGACGTACCTTAATGGATTTAAAATAGCGCGATGACGATCTATAGCAATTGCCGTCAGCGTAAATACCGAAACGTTCACACTTAACGCCTGGACAAAAGGACAAAAGCCGCACATAAACCAGGGTAGAGTCCAACGTTGCAGCAGAGCAGCTTGAAACTGGAATAAAGAGGAACGAATGAATAAAAAACCCCAATCAAGTCAGACACATAAAGCCAGTAATTTGTCCATTAAGACTATATAAATTGGAAAACCCCATGTCATTTGTTGCAGACAAAGCACACAATAAAGCCAAAGGACATCAATAGAAGATGTCCTTCAGGGCTTTTTTCTTTGTACTATTTGTTATGTTACAAATAGACTGATGCGTGATTTGTGCTCATTATGAAATACTCACCTGGAATGGTATACAAAAGAGACCAATGATCACATCAGCAAATGCCAAATTGGCTATGTACATATTAGTCACGGTGCGCATTTGCCGCGTTGTCGCCACCACCCATATGACCAACATGTTGCCGACTATTGCAACCAAACTGATGCTGCCATAGAACACTGACAGCAGTACTACGATTTCCACTGGAGCCACATACAGGACATCTATGGGGAAGAACATTTAAATAAAAAACATTTAATTAGTTTAGCTTATTAGGAAGGAAATGGAAAATAAGGTGCATTAGTCAATTGCTAAAGTCCAACAAATCAACTGCATTTAATGGGGTTAATACCACATGGAGAAAAATTCATTAAAAATGTCAACTGAACAAAATTAGTGCCAATTTCAGTTACAGGAAATATTCCGTAAATCATCTATTATTCATAGCTAGCAACAGTTCATTAGAAATATGGAGTGGCACTTTTTATGTGAATTTACTTGCAACTATTTTCAAATGTCGAGGTCATCAATAATGTGGAATTGTACATTTTATATATACATACAACCAATTACACCATGCAACAACATTTTCGTCGAAGGGCTGTGCATAACATTTTCTGGTGTAATACGGAATCTTATGGTAATTTGTATACCCTACGCCACTCTTTGATACAGGGTATTATGACTTTGTGCATTTGTTTGTAACGACCAAAAAAGAGAAGAAATAGAACCATAGTTTATTATACCGATCGACATAGAATCACTTTTCGAATCGATTTAGCCACGTCCGTCTGTCTGTCTGTCCATGTATTCTTGTAATCAAAGTGCATGTCGTATTTATGGTTCGATTGTGATGAAACTTAGCACAGAGCTCTTGTTTGGCCCAAGGACGATCCCTGTTGAAATCGGTCAAAATCGGTTCAGATTAAGATATAGCCCCCATATATATGTTACCCCCGATTTGACATGTTATCGCTGTAGAAACTGTATTTTATATCAGATCTGTACAAAATTTGACAGAGAGAGTTCTCCTAGTACATGAATGAACACTGCCAAATTCGGGGAAAATCGGTTCAGATTTAGATATATCCCGATCCGAAAAATCCCGATCCCGAAAAATTTAGAATCCCGGGATTTTTTAAAATGAATTCTGGGATATTTTAGTAATAATATATGAAACTGTCTCGTATAAAATATTAAGTGTAAGATACACTCTGTCGAAAATATAAACTATTGAAGCAAATTGTTAATATTAAAAAACATTGACACAAACCGGTGAAAAAATTACAAATTTGGAGAAGAATTACAAAATAAATCATCACTTTAATTTATTGTTTATACAAGTAAACTTAAAACAAGAACACGAATGGAGTTTGTGTCCCACAAAACGAATAACATTGTATACTATTCTTTCAAAATTGTAAAAAAAATCCTAATACAAAATCTGATTTGGATCGAGACACCGGTTTGGTTCTCATAAAAACGGAATTATACAAACAGATTTCTCAAGTTGAATAAGATATTTTCGTGGTTTAATGATAGAAAATTATAACGTCAATAATAATTCAGACGACAGACTGAAATAGGACCAAAATTATTCCATAGCTAAGATGTTGTGAAATATTTTAATAAAAGTTAGTATTTTTTAACAAAAGTTAATTTATGCTTTAGCTGTTTTTATTCTTATTTAAATTAATTAAAATTAAATTAAAACTGATATAAAATGTTTTTATTCCGTTTCGAAATATTACATTATTAAGAATGAAGAATCCCGATTTATCCCGACAACCCAGAAAATCTCGGGATATCGAAAATTTTCGGGATCCCGAAAAAAACCCGGGATTTGCAATTTCAAAATCAGGAGTACCGGGATTTTAGAAAACCAATCCCGTTTGACATCTCTAGTTTCACCCGCCCAGCCAGAAATTTAAGACGGTACCACGAAAAAAGCGCTGTGAAAGCACTGTTTTGGGACGCTTTCACAACGCTTGCTACAAATGTCTTTAAAGAGCTGTTTTATAATGGATTTACAATGCTTTGAGACAAATAATCCTTATAGGGAAGTGGTATCTAAGTTAGTCATTGAATCGATACCTTCATTCCAAAAGATGCTAAGTCGAAACAGCTAACCTAACCTGTACTTTGTATAAAAGCAAAAAATCTATTTTAATAATGTTGAACCGTGTTCAACAATTTTATTTTATTTTAAGATATACTGAATATTTACCTAACTGAATTTCTAAATATACAATGATTCTTGAATTATAATGATTTATAATTAACGGTCGTTGTGACCATCATTCTTTAATTCCCATTTATTTGTAAGCTAGTCTGTACCTATGGCAACTCTTTATCCAATGATTGCTTCTTCTGAAAAGCTATCACTAATTGGATAAAGAGTTTCCATCTTAATTCCTGATTCCAGTTACTGTGATGCTGAATTTCCCTAAAACCCTAAACTGTCTCTCTGTCGCTTTTCGTTCTGCCGCACAATTTTCACTTGTGCAGCAGTGAAAAGCGGTAAGACCTGAACTCTCAAATAAACTGAACTGAATCTCACTGAAACTGCAACTCTTTGTCTTTTTATTTCTCTGGTTTTCCGTGCATTTATAAAACGGCCAAAATCCTTGCAATTTTGGGAGTTTTATTAAAAGTAAAATACAGTCCACTTACAGAAGAAGCCCCGAAATTATACAAATAACATTTTCAAAGTAACATCACCAGCGTACAATAAATCATTTGAATTGTGTGGCTTTCAAATTATTTAAGTATAATAAATTAAACGAGTTTTTATGAAATTAATGTGGCACATCTTTTCCTGCAACCAAATCAGGCTTAATTTCGAAATGAAAACGAAAAATCACAATAAAAATGCATATTGGACATATAAAGGTTCACCTATCGGGTATAATCATATGTACATACAAACAATTTTCAGGATAACCCACACATTCATTTTAAATTTCTCTCATATCACTCTGGAAATAAGAATTTTGCACATAACTTGACCGCTTCGCCATTTATCGCGGCGAAAGTAATTCTAAAACACCCCAAAATTAAAGTATTGTGTAATTTTTAACCCGTTCGGTCTTATAGTTTCGGAGATCCAGCGTTTTAACAAACGTACAAAGGATTTTAAAGATTTAATTCATTGATTTCTAAATACAATTTTTTTGGGAATAATTACGTTCAAAGCATCCGAAAAGCGTCATGAATTTTGTTTTTACAGCGTTTCAACAGCGTTGTAAAATACCGCCGTCACACCGTATATCGGTGTTATAATTTTGAGGCTTTTACAACGCTTTATCCCACCGTGTGATGACGGTGCACAGTGCGTTCACAACGCTTTGCGGATGGTATTTTTATGGCTGGGCAATTTGACATGTAAGCGCTTCCAAATTCTTATCGCAATGCCCTTTTTCGCCTAGTTAGGGATGTGTAGGGTATTATGTAGTCGGCCCCGCCCGACTATCTGTCTTTCCTTACTGTTTTTTTAATTCTTAGTATTTGAAGCATATTTTTTTAAGTATATGCTCGATAAAGCCGAGAAATAAGTTAAATTAAAGGTTACTATGAATACTACAAATGATAATAATGAAACTTTCACGTGAAAACAAATTTTTGGTAACTTTCATTAATACAATTAGGGAAATTTTGATTTTATTCACAAAAAATAGTTTGTTGTTGATTGAAAAAAATTATAACAAATCGCAAAAAATTTCTTTGTTTACCGTTTTGAAAGCTAACATTTTAACGAAGCGAAGAAAACAATGCATATTTGAAGAAAATCTATGGATAAATATTGAAATTATAGCACTTTTGGTAGAAATTAGAGAATTTCATCAGAATCCAGTTTTTATACCCCACTATTGTAAACATGGGTATATATCAGTTGTTTCCGCCTAAAAGTTGTAACGTACACGAAGGAAAAGAAAATTTTACAATAACCAATCCAATGTTAAAGTAGGGGAATCCTGAGAAGGAATTCTCCTGAATGTATCGCGAAAGGAGACTACGGGAGCCATTTAATTGCTAGCAGCAGTCGGTGAAAGGGGGGGATTCTTGTCTCTTTTCGAATATACCACAGTTGATTACATAATATTTTTTTATTATAGACTCCCTATATTTTATCTATTTGTTTAAACATATTAAAAATTATTATACTAAATGGGCCAAGGCAACCATAAACTCATAGAAAAAGCCCCTTATGGTTGAGAATGAGGTTAATTATCAAACGGTCTTGACCAAGAAAAGTTACATTTATTTTTGGATCATCAAGGTTTTATGAGACCCGTGCACCCTTGCCCACGCCTACCATACCCTAATATCACATTTTTTTTTTTCTAGGGACCCACATCGGATGATACACCTATCTACTTAATCCATACAAGAAAACATAGGTTTAATTTAGCAATTCATTTTTAACGATTACTAATAACTATTTATTCATTTAATTAGTTGTCGTAACATTTTTGTTTTTTTTGCTTTTGTTTTAATAAAATTAGTAGAAAAAATGTAGAATCTAATTATAAAATATCTTTAAAGTTGTCCGAATTCTGGCTTCTAAACAAAAATTATTAACGTGGCTTAAATTGAAATATATTTTATATTATAATAGTGCTAGCAATCAGAATACGACTTTTAATTCATTTATATAATTTCATACATTCTTTATAAACAATAATCTAACCACATTTGTCTCCTACTGTTTCCACAGTTTCAAATTTCAAAATAAATGACAGTAAACAAGATCAAGGAAATCGATGGAAAAAGAGACAAAAACAAAACATAAAAACTAGAAAGAAAAGAATTTGCAATCGTAGAATTCTCTTTGTGTTACTTTTGTCATTGGATCATTTTTTTGTTTCTTTTTCTGATTTCCTTGGTTTGTATGCAAGAAATTATGAAAAGTAAATAGTTTTTTTTTTGTTGCACTTACCCAACATTCCATAAATGAAGATGAGGCCTCAGCTTATTGCAGGTAATGTTGCCTAGTTGAATAGCTAAATATACTTAGATATAATAAAACTCTTGCATTTTGAACATATCGTCTCGGTTACTTATTGTTGTTTTAGTTTGGCTATCGTTAACGGAGATCGAGTATAATCTTTTTGTTGTCGTTTCTTTTTTAACTTTTTATAATTCTGATCACTCAAAAAAAGTAATATCTTTAAATTACTGAATATTAAATGCCAATTTAGGACAACTTTCACAAAATCGAAATTAAATACACTTAGGATTTTAGAATTATGAATTTTACCAAATTATTTAGCTCACTTGATACGTAGGATTGGATGATAATTACAAGAAAATCGTTTTACTTTTAAATGGAAATAATTAAATTAAATTTACTTGACTTGACTTTAAATTACATAACTTTTTTTTTTATCGCGTTGTTGTTGGAACCGTTACTCAAAATTAAACGAGACATAGTAAAAACTACTTCTACTTATTCCCTTTGATCGAAACTGAGAACTGGTTTCTGACTTCATATGCCTTTAGACAATCCACTTGTCATTCTTCCAATTATTGGAAGAATTTTCCAGATTTCCAGCTGTCAAATTTTATGTCTGCTTTCGTTATTCTTTCTCTACCATTGTTAAAGAGATGATATTGTAAAGAGGAGGACGATGAATGAAGGTGAAGTATGTGAATTGATGAAACTTTGGATTGATATGAGACAAACTAAAGGCCGGGACAAGGCACACAGTATTAGTCCCGCCGAAATACATTCACATTTGTCTCAACCAAATTTATTTCGTTTAATCCAGATCACAATTTACGTCGGGGCCGGGATAAGGTGTGAGCATTAATACGGAATATGCAGCCTTTCTTAATTTAAGGGACTAACACCTTCAGCAATCTAATGAATAAATTCAATAGTTACTGATCAAGAGAATATTACGCAAAAAATATAATAAAAAAAATTACCTCTATAATTGTGGGTGACAATTAAGTTATTTAAAAACAATTAATTGTGGGTGACAATTAAACTATTTAAAAGCAATTCACTTTTAGTCACAATTTAATTTAGAACCTCAATTTGTTCATTGAATTTAGTTAGTGCAGTTTGCTGCTGCTTTGTAAGTTAGACAGGAAAAGGAGGTTACAATCTCATTTGAGACACCTCGTTACCTCGGATTTCTTACCATCGAACAAAGCCAAGTTATCGAAGAAATTGACTCTCGATGTAGTTTCTGCCCTAACTCATTGTATTATATTGCTGAATAAACATATATGTTTCGACTTACAAGCGACAAACGGAAAAGATACAATTGAAACATATGATTGTACACTGGAGAAAAAGTTTTATCGTTTACAGTGAGTGGCTGGCAACGCAATACTGGGCAATAACCATTTATTTGTTTAACCATTCATTACAAACTGAATAATATGTTCAATTAATTCGAACATATTAGTCAGAAGTACATACATTTGATATCTGTCCAGGGTAAGGACATGTCCTGATAACCGTACTTTTAAACCACCTTATTAGGTTCGCATGTCCTTAGCGTGGAAGGTGCCCACAACTTTACCCTCTAAGTCGGTCAATACATAGTAATGATTTCCCAGTCTTTCTTTAACTTTGGCTTTCAAAAATAGTGGTGCCAGTTTCGCACTAAATTGTTTTGCGGCACTACTTTGACTGAAATTGCGGCGAAGGACTTCTTGTCCCACTTGAAAGAGTTGGTGTCTAGATCGTAAATTATAATAAGTTTGATTCTGTTCATAAGCACTTTTAATATGCTTTTGAATGTCCTTACGAAGGAGTTGGAGACTATCATCTCGAGACAAACTATATGAAGGTTCGTTCAAAAGGTTTACATTTTTCAATACGGCATATGATGACCCATGGGTTATCATATCAAACCCAAAAACTGCGCGATATGGCGATATTTTAATTGCTTCGTGTTTAGCATTTCTCAATGCACAACTAACCTCACTTAAATTTTTGTCCCACTTTGTTTGATCACTTTTTAAGTATGCTCGGATACCCGCAATTAGTGAACGGTTTACCCGTTCTGAAGCATTTGCTTGTGGCGAGTAATATGCTGTATATACATGATTTATTCCTAACGCCGTAAAAAACGCATTCAGATCATTTGATTTGAATTGGGACCCATTGTCGCTGACTATAAATTTTGGTACTCCAAAGCAGTGAAATATTTGTTTCTCCAAATAGTCCTTAATTACCGTAGATGTGAATTTTTTTATCGGATGTATCCAATGAAATTTTGTTAAGTGGTCAAGCACTATAAGAAGACCTATGTTACCGCTTTTGCTTCGTGGATACGGTCCAAGCAAATCCACATAAAGCCTTTGAAATGGTCGAGTTGATATAATTTGTCTACCCATCTCCGGTCTCATCACGAAATTAGGAGCCTTGGTAGCTTTGCATATATCACAATTTCTAATGTAATCTCTTGTTTCACGTACCATACCTGGCCAAAAAAATGATCTCTTCAACAAGTCTACCGTTTTGGACATACCGCCATGAGCAGCAACTGGGGAATTGTGGAAACGGGAAATTATATCTTTCCTAAGTCCATAAGGAATCCACAATTTCCAACAATCTTGCTCGTCCTGTTCTAACCCATTATAATGTTGTGTTCTAATATACACAAATTTATCCATTATTTTTATACCCGGGTATTTCTCTGGTGATTCTAAAATTTTAGATTTGAGATCTCTATAATCGGAATCCTCAAAAGAGGTGGAATTCAAATCTATTTCTGGATAGGTTAATTCAATGGCTGAGATCTGATCACAATGGATCCTTGATAGTGAATCGGGGACAATATTATCTTTGCCCTTTCGATGGCTTATGGTAAACTTAAAAGCTTGTAGCTTCAGAACCCAACGAGCTAATCTCCCGCTAAGATTAGGCTGTTTCATTAACCATACAAGGCTCGAATGATCGGTGACGACCTCGAACTCTTGCAGTTCTACGTAACACCTGAACCGTTGAATAGCCTCTACAGCCGCTAGACACTCTCGCTCAGTCACGCTGTAGTTCCTTTGAGCGGAATTGAGTTTCTTGCTCATAAAAGCTATCGGCTTCTCTTGGCCTTCACAGTCTATCTGAACTAATACAGCGCCAATACCGTAATCACTGGCATCACAATGTATATAAAACTTCTTGGAGAAATCTGGATTTGTTAGAATCGGGGATGTGCTAAGTAACAATTTTATGTTTTCGAAAGCAATTTGTGCTTCATTAGTCCAAGCAAATTTCTTTTTCCCGGAAAGGGTTTCCGTTATAGGAAAAACTACTGTGGAGAAATTCGCTATAAATCTCCGGTACCACCCGGCAACCCCCAAAAAACCACGGACTTGCCGCACACTCTTTGGAGTTGGCCAGTCTCTGATGGAACTTACTTTCTCCGGGTCAGTAGATATACCTCCATCCCCAATCATATATCCCAAATATTTCACTTTGGTTACACAAAAGTGGCTCTTGGAAACATTTAGCGTAAGATTTGCTTTCCGGAACTGTTCAGCAATTCGGACCAAAACAGACAGATGTTGTGAGAAGCTCTCAGACACTATGGCCAAATCATCCAGATACCCGAAAACACAATGTTTAAGATCTGCTGGAATGATTTCATCCATCATGCGACACATGGTCTGCGCTGCATTGCACAGTCCAAATGGCATAACCACAAACTGGTAAAGAGGTCTACCAGGGACTGTGAATGCAGTGAGAGCCTTAGACTTGTCGGTCAATCCGATCTGCCAATAAGCGTCTTTGAGATCTAATTTCGATATAATATTCGCTTTAGGGAGACGCGCAAATATTCCTTCAATGGACGGCAAAGGATATGCGTCTTTAATCGTGACAGAATTAACTTTCCTTGCATCTAAGCAAAGACGTACCTTTCCTGGTTTTACCACCAACCTCATTGGGGAACTCCAAGATGATGTTGAAAGTTCTATTACGCCCAACCTTAACATACGGTCTATTTCATCGAACATCAGTCTCTCCACTGCTGGAGACACTGGATAGAACCGTTGCTTAATGGGCTTGGAATTTCCGACATCAATATCATGTTGAATTAGGCTGGTTCTTCCAAGTCCTTCTGATTCGAAATCGGGAAATAGGGAAATTACAGCGTTGAGTTGCTGATTTTGATGGTATGATAGTGGAAAACAGTGTATATTTTCATCTAAAGGTTTGGAAGTATGAATGGACGGACAATCGGACGTTTTAGATACTATAGATTCGGACGGATTAATACCTAAAACAGACTGGTCAATAAAATCTACCGATTCAATAATATCTGGTATTATGTCAAACTTTCGCCAAAAATCTACTCCCAATATTAATTTTTGTGAGATGGTAGGGACTATAAAAATATTTAGATTTTTGGTTTTTCCCTTAAAGGTAACGTCTACATTTAGCCATCCTATGACTTGTTGTGGATTTCCGTCTGCAGTTTTGACGCTAGCCTTACATTTAGAAAACGACTTGTACTTAGAAAAGTCTACTTTCGCAAAGTCCGCACCAATACACGTTATACTAGCCCCAGTATCCAATAAACCATACTCTGAAAATTCTAGGAAATGTACTTTCGCATAATATCTTTGATCTTTTGGATTATTCACTATAGCGGATACAAGAAGCTTACAACAAAGTTTACGTTTTAAATAGAACTTTCTTATCCGAAGGGTCGAACGTTTTTGTCGTTTAGATACTATAGGTGAAATTGAAGCAGCAGTAAAAATCTCATTGCGTTTCGAAATGTATGATTCCCACCGTTTATGGTATGGAACTTTCGGTGATATAATTTTGTCATGATCAATTTCATCATCATTCTCATCTTTACAAAAATCTCTTTGTAAAATCTGAATATTCGAAAATTTGTCTACGTCTGAATCAGTATCGGTTATGTTAAAATTCTTGAGTGATTCAAAATTAGATAATTTTTCGTTGTTGCTATATAAACATATCTGAGTGTTATTTACTATGCCAGTTCTCTTGTTGGAACAGAAGCTTTTAAGTTTTTTGACCTCCGTAAAACACATTTCGCACACTGGGGCTTGTAGGTGTTTTTAGCACCACATCCGTAACAAAATATAGATCGATCCTGAAAGCAGTCTTCCCAATAATGTCCGGGCTGATCACAATTCCAGCATGGCTGTTGTCCACAAAATTGTCGAACAGCATCAATTGAAGCTTCTGAGGAACTTGTGAGGTTTGGGGTTGGGCAATCAACTTCTTCCTGGATCTCCGAAATTTGCTTCCTAGGACCAACGGAGCTAGTATTCCGTGCAGTAAAATTCCTCCGTACATATTCATCATTGAGAAGACTTTCTCGCATCTGCACTAATTTTCTCAGATGAGGGATAGAATGAATGGGAATATACAAGAGCTCATGCCTAACTTCCGGCCTGAGATTACGAATAATAATCTCGACCAATTCAGTATCGGATATTGGCGTCTGAAGTTGATCCATGATAACTGATATTGACTCATAAAATGAATCGAAAGACTCTCCAGGTTTTTGCTTGCGGTTTCGGATTTCTTCCCGTATGTCGAAGGATGATTTGAAATCCTTGTATTGACATCTAAAAGCCTCACAAAAATCATCCCAGTTAATGGTTTGCGCTTGCCTGTGGTATCGCCAGAACCAATTACGAGCTTTCCCCGTTAGCAAAACATTCAAATTTCGGCAAATTATAGTGAAGTCCCCATTAAAATTGTCATTTGTTAATGCCCTGAGGCGATAAAGAAACTCTTCTACGTTCATGGAAGAAGTTCCATCAAATTTCAAACCCCAACTTTGAATTATCGAAGTTTGCTTATCTGAGGTGAAATTGGAAGCATCAGACATGGGAGAGACAACCCGTTGATACTGATTATGATGATAAGCTACATAATCATCCCGACGTAGACCTTGCGAAGCGGGTCTCGTGTCTTCGGCTATATTACCTATTGTCGGTGTTGGTACGAGATTCATCTTTCGTAATATTTTAGTTATACTGTCCTCAATTAAACGGCTTAAACTACTATCTGCATCTATTTGAGAGGGGCGAGTGGTATCACTTGCACCTGGAACTGCGAAATTTCCTGCAAAATTTCTATTTCCTGGAGTTCTAACAACTTGACTTTCATTATTACTGGTGTCTAATAACTGACTTTGTGGTTCTTGAAAAAGATTCCGACTAGCACTTCGGGTCTGATAGTGTTTCGTCATTGCTCCACGAGGTTTCCCCTTAAACTTTCCTCTTTTTATCGGGTATGTAATTTTCTGCAAATCAGATAATTCAAAGGATATTTTGCATGTAGGGCACCCCTGTGCCTCCGATAAATGATGTTCAATACATGTCCTATGAAATGCATGACTGCATCTAACGATAACTAGACAGTCCGTTTTCTCATTCATCACTTCATTACATATTAGGCATAGAACTTCTGACGAGAATGCTGAAGTGGTTGACTGAGAACTCGGAGACAATCCTGCTGCTATGTCTGTAGCTTGTGCAATTGTCTGCTCTCCACCAGCATTCCTGGGAGGAGGAGGAGTATGAGATAACGACATTTTTCAGAAAAAAAATTAATAATAACAAAAAAAATCTGGATTTCTATAAATATAATTATATGTTTTCTTGCATGGTGGTTTTCGATAGGTGTATGTATATATATCTCTTCTTGGCCAAAAAAAAATGGACTATGGGAGTTAAAAAAAAACGGGAAATCCTCTTCAAATATTACGGTAGCCAACCCGCACTAGTTGCGTATCTAATATATCAATCCTACAATTCCTCGGATGCATATTCGTCTAAAAGCAAAAACTGCATAATCCCTAAAGAATTATAGAGGCGGACAACCGGCCTCCGGAATCTTTGAAGAAAATCCATTTTTAAAACTATTTCGACACTGTTACAACTTGGTCTCCATTACGCTTCTTTCAGAAAGTAACAGGTAGAGACTAATCGGTTAGACTACTGGAGCTAGAATTTGCCAAGTATCTAAAAAATCCTTAAAAGTTTGCCTGATTATTCACAAAAAAAGTGCTATTGACCCTGCTGCAAAGCATAGAAATTAAGATGAAATCTACACAAATCTAAAAATTTTCGGAATCAAAAATGACCAAAAAGGACACTTCTGACCCCACGTTGGGCGCCATGTTTCTATTATGTAACGTACACGAAGGAAAAGAAAATTTTACAATAACCAATCCAATGTTAAAGTAGGGGAATCCTGAGAAGGAATTCTCCTGAATGTATCGCGAAAGGAGACTACGGGAGCCATTTAATTGCTAGCAGCAGTCGGTGAAAGGGGGGGACTCTTGTCTCTTTTCGAATATACCACAGTTGATTACATAAAATTTTTTTATTATAGACTCCCTATATTTTATCTATTTGTTTAAACATATTAAAAATTATTATACTAAATGGGCCAAGGCAACCATAAACTCATAGAAAAAGCCCCTTATGGTTGAGAATGAGGTTAATTATCAAACGGTCTTGACCAAGAAAAGTTACATTTATTTTTGGATCATCAAGGTTTTATGAGACCCGTGCACCCTTGCCCACGCCTACCATACCCTAATATCACATTTTTTTTTTCTAGGGACCCACATCGGATGATACACCTATCTACTTAATCCATACAAGAAAACATAGGTTTAATTTAGCAATTCATTTTTAACGATTACTAATAACTATTTATTCATTTAATTAGTTGTCGTAACATTTTTGTTTTTTTTGCTTTTGTTTTAATAAAATTAGTAGAAAAAATGTAGAATCTAATTATAAAATATCTTTAAAGTTGTCCGAATTCTGGCTTCTAAACAAAAATTATTAACGTGGCTTAAATTGAAATATATTTTATATTATAATAGTGCTAGCAATCAGAATACGACTTTTAATTCATTTATATAATTTCATACATTCTTTATAAACAATAATCTAACCACATTTGTCTCCTACTGTTTCCACAGTTTCAAATTTCAAAATAAATGACAGTAAACAAGATCAAGGAAATCGATGGAAAAAGAGACAAAAACAAAACATAAAAACTAGAAAGAAAAGAATTTGCAATCGTAGAATTCTCTTTGTGTTACTTTTGTCATTGGATCATTTTTTTGTTTCTTTTTCTGATTTCCTTGGTTTGTATGCAAGAAATTATGAAAAGTAAATAGTTTTTTTTTTGTTGCACTTACCCAACATTCCATAAATGAAGATGAGGCCTCAGCTTATTGCAGGTAATGTTGCCTAGTTGAATAGCTAAATATACTTAGATATAATAAAACTCTTGCATTTTGAACATATCGTCTCGGTTACTTATTGTTGTTTTAGTTTGGCTATCGTTAACGGAGATCGAGTATAATCTTTTTGTTGTCGTTTCTTTTTTAACTTTTTATAATTCTGATCACTCAAAAAAAGTAATATCTTTAAATTACTGAATATTAAATGCCAATTTAGGACAACTTTCACAAAATCGAAATTAAATACACTTAGGATTTTAGAATTATGAATTTTACCAAATTATTTAGCTCACTTGATACGTAGGATTGGATGATAATTACAAGAAAATCGTTTTACTTTTAAATGGAAATAATTAAATTAAATTTACTTGACTTGACTTTAAATTACATAACTTTTTTTTTTATCGCGTTGTTGTTGGAACCGTTACTCAAAATTAAACGAGACATAGTAAAAACTACTTCTACTTATTCCCTTTGATCGAAACTGAGAACTGGTTTCTGACTTCATATGCCTTTAGACAATCCACTTGTCATTCTTCCAATTATTGGAAGAATTTTCCAGATTTCCAGCTGTCAAATTTTATGTCTGCTTTCGTTATTCTTTCTCTACCATTGTTAAAGAGATGATATTGTAAAGAGGAGGACGATGAATGAAGGTGAAGTATGTGAATTGATGAAACTTTGGATTGATATGAGACAAACTAAAGGCCGGGACAAGGCACACAGTATTAGTCCCGCCGAAATACATTCACATTTGTCTCAACCAAATTTATTTCGTTTAATCCAGATCACAATTTACGTCGGGGCCGGGATAAGGTGTGAGCATTAATACGGAATATGCAGCCTTTCTTAATTTAAGGGACTAACACCTTCAGCAATCTAATGAATAAATTCAATAGTTACTGATCAAGAGAATATTACGCAAAAAATATAATAAAAAAAAATTACCTCTATAATTGTGGGTGACAATTAAGTTATTTAAAAACAATTAATTGTGGGTGACAATTAAACTATTTAAAAGCAATTCACTTTTAGTCACAATTTAATTTAGAACCTCAATTTGTTCATTGAATTTAGTTAGTGCAGTTTAGGTGCTGCTGCTTTGTAAGTTAGACAGGAAAAGGAGGTTACAATCTCATTTGAGACACCTCGTTACCTCGGATTTCTTACCATCGAACAAAGCCAAGTTATCGAAGAAATTGACTCTCGATGTAGTTTCTGCCCTAACTCATTGTATTATATTGCTGAATAAACATATATGTTTCGACTTACAAGCGACAAACGGAAAAGATACAATTGAAACATATGATTGTACACTGGAGAAAAAGTTTTATCGTTTACAGTGAGTGGCTGGCAACGCAATACTGGGCAATAACCATTGATTTGTTTAACCATTCATTACAAAGTGTAACGCATCCAAGTAGTGACTTAAGAGATCCCGAGAATATTTGGTTGAAGTCATTTGAGTAATGTCCGTCTGCCTACCCGGCTGGTGCGCACGATAACTTTCGACAGGAGTAAACGACTGACTTTGATATTAGTTTGTGTTCCTATTTTTTCTAGCTCTGGCCATGATCAAAGATGGACTATGTTGGTCCACTGGTTCAAGTACCTCCGCCACGAGGAGTTAATATTTAGTGAAATATTGATTATCTCATAACTTTTATACTATTACCCAGAATCTTTCACAATTCCACAAATAACGGGTTTTCCAATAAGAGTGATATGATTTCTTTGAAAAAAACAAACTTATTGTTAAGGAAATTCAAAAGTTATTTATTTAATGTGAAGTACAATCGATCCAACTAAGTTCTAAATAAAACGTCATTCAAATAGCCTCCACGACTTCTTTTCTGCAAGAACGAATTCGATGAACCCAATTTTCGAGCACTTTTTCCACTAAATCAAGTCGTATGTCATGAATGGCACGTTGAATGTTGACTTGTAAAGCATGGCGATAGTCTGGTTTATTTCGAAAGACCAATGACTTCAAATAACCCCACATGAAATAGTCTAATTGTGGTAGATCACAACTTCTTGGAGGCCATTCAATATCACAATTTCTTGAGTTAATCGAATCTCTAAACTGTTCTCGCAACAATTCAATTGTTTCATTTGCTGTGTGGCACGTAGCCACAATCGGTCAATGGGCAAAAGATAGCTCTTAACGAGAGCTAATGTAGTGTCGAGGTAGTACACTCAGAAAAATGGGAATCGTTTATGTGAGTAAAATCTATATCTCAGTTTAGTTCAAGATTTTTACTCATGTTTAGTTAAATTTTCCTCAAAACTGGGAAATTTTACTTTCAATGAGTAAATTGAACTAAATTCAAAGATATAGCAATTTGGTTACATACTCGGAAATGGGATATGATTTTACTTACTTAAAATTCCATCGACCAAGTAAAAATTTCCTACTTTTGGTAAATTTTGACTTTTACCGAGTGTTTATGCCAAACCCTTTTCCGACCCCTGCAAAATGTCCTTAAGCTTCACATACAGAGGTCACCTTATTTATCTGAATACTCATTAAGATAAATAATTCACAGAGCTTTCGTGTTAACACTGAGAAATCAGTGACTTTCTTCTCTTTGTTACCTTCAACCAATAAACTCGAATTCTCGCCAATATACTTCAACCTTTCGACTTTTATATTTTGTTTGGGAAATATTGAATAAATATTCCAAGAGTTTTTTGTTTGGTAAGACAACATCTACATTGGATTAATTTCGTTTAAATAAATATCCTAAAATCCGTTCGTATATTTCTGCTTATTTCGTTTTATATTCCGATAACTGGATGAAACAAATCGTCGAGTTCCAATATCAAAGACATACTCTTTTTAGGAAGCCAAAACCCCAACCAATTCCTCTCGGTCCTTTGAGTCCTGTACATGGTCCTCCGAACCGGATTTGGAAAACCTAAAAGGAGCATTCCGTACATTCATCCAGTTAAATTCCTTGGAAGCAGAAGTATTCGTAAAGGTATGTTTCGTTTCACAAAAAGTACGTGATCTGTGAGTTAAAAAATTCTAACCAGATAAAAATTACATAATATCCGTGAACAATTTCGTTGGAGAGAACAATCATTCGTCTCGAGTTTACAAAAAATAATTAACTTCAATTTAAATTACATTAAAATTAAAAATAATTCATCAAGTGAATGAAACTTCAATGCAATATTTGTGCATTTTTATTGGATGTAAGTCATCACCACTTGCATTTCAAATTCATTCTCTTTAAAAGAGTCTACATCGGTCTCTTATTACAAAATTCCATAGCAAAGAGTTAATTTCGTTAAAATCAACAAACTTATACATTTATCAAAAATACAATTCCACCATTCGCACACAATAATATCTACATATATGTAGCCGTAGTACATATTTACAGATTTTGAAACTTCCCCTTAACATAACCTTCATTAAGTCATCACATAAACGAGAGTAGAACGTTACAAGTATAACGCTTCTCCCTTAAAAATAGCTTTCGGGAGAGTGTGGTACTCATATGTTAAACTCCCCGCTTAATGAACGAGTATAACACTTCCCCTTACAAAGAACGTTTGCGAGAGTGTGATACTCACTGCGTTAAACTCCCCACTCGAGAAACGAGTATAACACTGCTCCCTAACAATCAGCTTCGTGAGAGTGTTATACTCAAAACTTAAACCCCCCACTTGATGATCGAGTGTATACACTTCTCCTTCAATTTAAATCAGTGTTCGGCGTAAAGAGAACGTGCCAAAATTGTGTCTGTATTGGTGTGTTTGCACTGAACAAAATTGTTGGTTTTGTTATTATGAGCTGTGTTATACAGAGTGGAAAATTATTTTTTACTGACTAAGTATAATGTGAATTGGTGTGAACGTTTTAATAACGCAAATATTGCAAATTCGAATCAAAGTTTTTATTTTAAAAGAATTGAAAAATATATTTTAATTAAATAAAAATAATTTTCATTCCAGTTGATTACTACCAACTATGTGCTTAAAAATTGGACCGATCGTGTATGCTACTGCATGGCCAGCCGAAGCAGCCATTTGAATGAAATTATTTTCCATTATTAACCGGAAAGATTGTACTTTCAACTAAAAGAAGAAATTTGAGAAAATATTCCGTATTTTCTTTTTTATAGCATTTTCAAAAAAAAGTTATTTGGCTGACCCTTTATTTCCAGAAAATATGCTAAAATTTTTTCATTGGGTACATCAAAAAATAAGATACAAACAATAAATGTGATTTCCATGATAAGTGGAAATAAGAAATGTACAAAAAACCTTTTTTTAATAAACTTAGAATACCAAATTAAACTAGAACATGTTATACACCTCCCTTCGACAAAAAATAAACTAGTGTTATTACCATCACATATTCTAAAGTGTCCAACTTTTTTTGATTACGACAAATCAGTCGTATGTAAATTTCGTTGGTCATATACTCATTTTATTTTGATCTTCATATACTAAATATTTTTACTGATATATGTATGTCTATCTACAAAATTAAATTTTTATAGTTGTTTTTGGTCATAATACATTTTACATTTACAATAGAGATCCATATTTTCCCATATGTAACACTCATTGCATAGTGTTATGTAATTGTCACATTTTGTCATATGCCGATTGCACATTTTGATGCTCAATATTTGCTCCGATTTGGAAATATGTATAATTTCTCAGTGTACCAACTTTCAGATAAAAAGCGACATGAACCTGCTTTGTTGAACGCTGATGAGCGACTGACACATTTTTTTCTTACTTTCGTGCTCTTTGTTATGCTGTTCGTGTTGTGTACGTGTGAAAACCCGATTGCGTTCGGGGCTCGGCCTAACCAGCCGCCGAACACTGATTTAAATCCACCACGCATGAAGCTGTGAGTACCAGGGATGATAAATTTGATACTTTAGTACTTTTTTTGGTACTTTTCAGACCCTCAAAGTACCGTGATACTCCCGCGACACATTTGATACTTTTTTTATCAAACGTGTCTTTGCACGAAAATGACACAGCGCGACAGTTCAAAAACCAAAAACCGCGATACTATTTTTCTTGTAGGTCTTGGCGAGTAGAACAACGTTTGTTCTACGAAATTTTCCGGATACCCCCAAAATCCGGATTTACGGGTAAAAACCGTTTTTCTTGCCTTCTTCCACTTGAACGCCTATAACTTTGTTAACTATTAACCGATTTTCAATCTCTAAAAGAATTTGGAAAGAAGAGTAATTATGTACACATTTAGTTTTAATGAAACTTTAATAACTCAGTCAATTGCAAACGGATTTTTTAGAGACTGGTTGCATTTTTTTCCATATAAAATATACTACATATGTAAATTAATTAATCGTACGGTTATCTCACTATATTGTTGGTAAAAACATTGCCTTAACTAGAAAATGACGGACAATAATGAATAAAATGTGTTTGTAGGACAAATAACCCCTTTCCTACAACTTCAAATAAACAAAATATACATCGTTCGAAAGGTCTAATTCTCTTCTTTCCAAATTCTTTTAGAGATTGAAAATCGGTTAATAATTAATAAAGTCATAGGCGTTCAAGTGGAAAAAGGCAAGGAAGGCGGTTTTTTACCCGTAAATCCGGATTTTGGGGGTGTCCGGGGAATTCCAAAAAAAGATTCGTGTTGTACTCGACAAGCCCAACAGGAAAAACAGTATCGCGTCATTTGCTTCTCAACATGAGTTTATTTTGTCGCAGTGTGTAATATATACTTTTTCAAAAAAATTATACAAGTCGTACACATGTTCTTTCGTCATGGTTCGACAGCTATGCAACGCCAAAAAAATATATTTGGCTCTTGTATTACAACAAAATTCAGTTTCTTTTTATCGCGCCTTTCCAGTTTTAAAAGTGAAAACATTTGCGATTTGACAAATTGTGCATTTTTAACGAAATTAAAAACCTATAAGAAAGTTTAAAGGCACGTAGGTTGTAAAACTTGGCATCTACACTAAAAACTCAAATTCGTCTAGAACCATCACGTGGGGTATAATCGTATATCAAATCGTGAAGGCATTCTGACAAGGAGCGATTAAGGATAAAATAAAATGTTAAGTCAATTAATTTTATATTAAAACTGTACCGACATCAATCACTTTTTTCTACAGATGATTTTATGCAATATGAAACATATTTCATCATAATCGGCTAATAATTCGTTCTCTAGAGAGTCAAGAATTCTAATCGGAAGGTACCTTTATATATGTAGAGTCTAAATCAAAACATGGGCCGAAATGCCCCATTTCCAATAGGGATCAAAAATGATTTTGTATCAATTTCCGCAAATATTGGTTTAAATTTGCGTATATAAGTTTCATGTATTACTGGATCTAGCTAATTTGTATCTCAATATTTCAAGAAGAACTTTAACAAATTTTAAATTGGTACTTTTTGTGTCGAAAAATACCTTTTTAGAATGATTGTTGTACCATTTGGTTACTCTCAATTATCACCCCTAGTGAGTACTATCCACGGCATCACTTCTCCTTTCTCTCAAATCATTCTCCTATGGTGAAAATATATTATTTCCTCATAAAAACCAGTACGAAGAGAAACCAAGATCTCTTGTGGGATCGAACATCAATTCTCTTATTACACTAAAGTCAAACCAAATAGCAACGTGTTTCTACTTTTTGACATTCATTGAAAGTCATACTGCACATTGTTATTAATTATTGCATTCTAAAGAAATTAAATTAAAATATTAAATACTAAAGGTGTTAAGAATCAAGAAACCCCAAAAGGCAATAAAAAGGAACACAAATACCACATCTTCATTGTGAAATGATCAAATTTGCAAATTGAAGAACCCTGATTGATGACACAATTCGGTAGCAATTCCCACTCATCTTAAACTGGACCGGATTCCCAGGGAAGAGGAGAGGAGTCCCTATAAATGGTTGCAGGCAATCCACATGTAATTCCGCCAGGTAAAGCTTATCACAGATTCCAATTTCTGAAAAAGGTAAAGTGAATCCTAATGTTGAAGCATCCAACTGATTATCCGATTGGAAAATGTTGAATCAATAATTTATTTAAAACAAGTGGTATCTGTTGATCTTTTTAATTATTTGCATTCGAAACCAAACCATACAAATTGTTTAAGGCCGTCAAAATATATGAATGAAAATAAAGAAAATCGAATTAAATTGCAGAACGAAATATAAAAAATAAGCAAAGATTCAAGCGAACATTATCTACAACATTTCATAACGTTTGGTAAAACTAACTACAATTCTTCAGTTTGGAAAAGAAGTGATATTTAATACCATTTAGAAATTCGGTGGAATTTGAGGGTTTATGATTTCTTTAAGGGCTGTCAAAGTCACATATCAAAGTTAACCCAATTTTTACAAGCATAATTTAAACTAAATATAATTACATAAACGATATAAAGTGAACAAAATTATAATAACGAAATAAAAGTGAATAACATTTAAAAAGTTAAAGCTCGAATAAAAACAAATCATTAAAATTAATATTTTAGTAAATTCAAATAAAAATTACTGTATCAATACTAAATTAAAATTTAGTAAATCATAATAACTACTTATTATTTAATGCAATTTATCAAAATTTTCTTAAATTGAATTAAAAAAAATATAAATAAATAAAATTTAAAAAAAAATTATTAATAAAACCTAAATACATAATAATAATTTAAATAACATATACAAAATTTAATTATATACGACTTGGATTTACAAAAGCTCTTTATAAATTAAAAGAAAGAAATAATTTATTGAAATTAAATCAAATTTAATAACGTTGTAAAAGTAATTACTAATCGATACAAATTTGATTAAATTGATTCCAAATTAATAAAATTATAAAAATCAATATTATAAATAATTAAAATTCAACAAAATTCACATTCATTTTCGACACAAATTTTGATAAATTTCATAAAAATAATTATAATCTGAATAAAGTTTTAAAATTTTAAAAAGTTCACAGTTGAAGAATTTTGAAATTTTCTAGAATTCGATAAAATTGTATAAAATTTGGTGCAGTTTCAGAACGTTTAGGAATATTCTGTAGTCAAAATTAAAAATAATACGGTATTATAAAATAAGTATTTATAAAACCGAATACAAATAAAGTGTAATTTAAAAAATTTTGAACAAAATTAATTAAACCTTCACCAAAATGATAATAGTTAAAAATTAATAAAATTGAAACGAATTCAATAAGATTAAATCATCATTAACAGAACAACAACAACAAAAAACCAGTAAGGAAAGGCTAAAGTCGGGCGGTGCCGACTATATAATACCCTACACCATTCTCGTAATTTTGAATAACTCTGATATATAAATTTTGTAATTCATGTATAAATTGTTTACATAAATTTACTTTTGGGACATTTTATACTTAAATAATACCCTGTACCACAGTGTGGTGTAGAGTATAAAAAACGATTGGATCTAAAGAGCCAAATCGGATGAAACATATATATGGGAGCTATAGCTAAATCTTAACCGATTTTCTTCAAATTCGGTAGTGTTGGTTCATGGATCAAGAAACTCTACCATTCTAAATTTCAACACGATTGGGTGTAAAATACAGCTTTTATAGGACTAAAGGGCCAAATCGGACGAAACATATATATGGGAGCTATAGCTAAATCTTAACCGATTTTCTTCAAATTCGGCAATGTTGGTTCATGGATCAAGAAACTCTATCATTCTAAATTTCAAAACGATCGGATGTAAAATACAGCTTCTATAGGACTAAAGGGCCATATCGGACGAAACATATATATGGGAGCTATAGCTAAATCTTAACGGATTTTCTTCAAATTTAGCAATGTTGGTTCATGGATCAAGAAACTCAACCATTCTAAATTTCAAAACGATCGGATGTCAAATACAGCTTCTATAGGACTAAAGGACCAAATCGGACGAAAGATATATATGGGAGCTATATCTAAATCTGCACCGATTTTCTTCAAATTCGGCAATGTTGGTTCATGGATCAAGAAACTCTACCATTCTAAATTTCAAAACGATCGGATGTAAAATACAGCTTCTATTGGACTAAAGGGCCAAATCGGACGAAACATATATATGGGAGCTATAGCTAAATCTTAACCGATTTTCATCAAATTCGGCTATGTTGGTTCATGGATCAAGAAACTCTACCATTCTAAATTTCAAAACGATCTGATATAAAATACAGCTTCTATAGGACTAAAGGGCCAAATCGGACGAAACATATATATGGGAGCTATATCTAAATCTTAACCGATTTTTTTCAAATTCAGCAATGTTGGTTCATGGATCAAGAAACTCTACCATTCTAAATTTCAAAACGATCGGATGTAAAATACAGCTTCTATAGGACTAAAGGGCCAAATCGGACGAAAGATATATATGGGAGCTATATCTAAATCTGAACCGATTTCAACCAAATTCAATAGCGATCTTAACAGCCGCGAAATACTGCAAAATTTCAGAACGATCGGAGTGAAATTGCGACCTGTAGTCGACGAACAACTTTACATGGACGGACGGACGGACGGACGGACGGACGGACGGACGGACATCGTTAAATCGACTCAGCTAGTGATTCTGAGTCGATCGGTATACTTTAAGGTGGGTCTAGCTGTGTTATTTTAATGTGTTACAAACATCTGACGTGAAACAAACTTATAATACCCTGTACCACAGAGTGGTGTAGGGCTAACCCAATTTAACAATATTTACTAATTCAAATCAAAATTCTTCAAATTGATGAAATTTATTTAAATTACAGTCATAATCAATAAAATTCAATAAATTAATTTAATAAACTAATCAATAAATAAATTAAATAAATAAAAATTCAAAATGCAATAAATTAAACAAAGTAAAATTATTAAAATAAATACATTCTAAAAGATTAATGAATTAAATACCATTAAACACAAATATAAATTGATATTTAATAAATTCTTCTAAAATTTAATTGAGTTTATTTTACTGTTTTTTGAATTTAATAAAACCAATTAAAATTTTATATAAAATCAATAAATAAACCCAAACGTCAAAAAATCAAATTTTGGAAATTTGGTAAAAATTTATGTTTATGTAATTTGATAAAATTCTATGAGCCTTTATAAAATTTGATGGAATTAAATTATTAAAAGTCATAACGTTTTTGAATTTTGGTGAGATTAAACCAAATTAATTAAAGGATATTCAAACTTTTAAAAAGATTTCATAATATTATGTAAATAAAATTTTAAAGATTATTAAAATAAAAAATTCGAAAAAAATTTAAATTAAATAAAATTTTTGTAAATGCAACAAAATTTAGTTTATTTAAACCAAATGCCATTTGCAAAAACAAATAACTGAAATAATTTAAATTTTCTACAAAATCGATCCCAATATAAGATCTATTTAAATTAAATTAATATTTAATACATTTCTAATAAATTCAATCAATTTACTTAAATAAATTAGGAATTAAAATGTATCACATTCGAAACCAAATGAACACACATTTAAGTTGCACGAACTTTTGAAAAATTCGACTAAGGTTTGATTTATTGAAATTGGATCCACCTTAATTAAAAAATAAAAAAAACAAATAAATTATAATAAAATCAATAATATTTAATTCATTGAAATTAAATCTATTCTAACAAAATTGGGCGTTTTAAATTAATAATTACCTAAAATAAATAAAAATTGATTAAATTGCATCAAATTAACTAAGTCATAACTAAATACCATTTAATAATTTAAATAAAATCATATTATTTAGGTTGATTAAATTACATAAAAATAATATATTGAACAACGACAATTACATACATTTTATAAAATTTCTAAACATCTATCCAAATCTGAAAATTAAAAAATCTTCGAAAATTTGCTTTAGAACTAAAATTTCTTAAGGAATAACAATCCTCGTATAATAATTACATTTACTGCAAAAATCGCTAAAGCCACTGCAAAATACATTTTGAAATTTTAACAATTGTCTGATTTTGATGAAATCGTCCATAACCCCATTTGTTCGCAAAAGTAATAACTGAAGAAGGTTTGAAAACCATTTGCTCTTTCGCTCGCCATATAAGTAAACGTATATAATGTCCGCTCTCACAAAATTTACACAAATATCGGATGCTTTGATCATGTTCAACGCCGATATTTGTGGAGAATCTCTTTCCAATTCCTCCGTCCATTCCCTAGAAGTTCATAAAGAAGAACTGAAATATATTTGGCAAAGGGTTAAGCCTACTTATGAAGAAAGCGTTCAAGAATTGATGGTTTCGACTGATGAAACTTCAAAAACTGATTTGAAAACCGTCAGAGCTCGGTACCAAACCACATATGCCACTTATGTTGAATCTGTCGCCAAAATAAGTGGTTATATCGAATCCCAACGGGCAGCAATGTCCAATCCAACACCCAATTTGATCCAAACTTCAAATCATGTTCGAAACGATCATTATTCGGTACATCTACCTCCTTGCGATACAGCGCTTTTCCATGGCGATTATCTTTCGTGGCCTACTTTCCGAGATCTATTTACTGCCATTTACATCAATAACACCCGTCTTTCTCCGGTAGAAAAACTTTTCCATCTCAACAACAAAACTCGCAATGAAGCTCGCGAGGTTGTTCGAAAGGCTCCTCTTACGAACGAAGGGTTTGATATCGCCTGGAAAGCCTTGCAAATTCGATACGACAACAAAAGGTTGTTAGTAAACAGCCAATTGAAAGTCCTTTTTAATATACAAAAAATATGTGTCGAAACCGGCGACTCTATAAAGGTAATCCAAAATACCATCAACAGTGTCATATCCGCACTGAGACTATATAAAATTAACATAGAAAGTTGGGACCCCATTTTCGTATATTTATGTTGTACGAGACTTCCCGGAAATACTCTTTCCTTATGGGAACAATCTGTAAATAATAAAACCGAATGTCCGTCCTGGAAAGATCTCGACGCATTTCTCACAAGTCGGTATCAAACTTTAGAAACAGTATACGATCTCAGCACTCAAACTTCCACTTCCAAAACTAACCAATCCATTAACTCAAAACCAGTTTCTAAAGGATCAAATCCAAATCGTGTCAACTCCTACCAGAACAGTTTAGCTCCTCCATCCTGTAAACTTTGTCCCAATCAGTCACATACAATTCGACTATGTCCAACATTCATAAACATGTGTTATTCCGATAAGATGGAAACCATAAAGAAACTTAAACTTTGTTTAAATTGCTTCGCAAAGGGTCATGCCGTCAAGGACTGTAAAAGTGCCTTCAACTGTTTGAAATGTAAAAGTAGACATAATACACTTCTTTGCACAACAAAAAATAATTCAGATAAAATCCTTTCGTCCAATTCTAATCCTCCAATTATACAGTCCACTTCTGAATCATCGAATCCAGATTCCAACCAAAATTCCATCCAATCTTGTGCCACTACCAGTTCTAAAAGAATCCTTTTAGGCACTGCCATTATAAATATTGTTCACCGGGGTGACATATTTAAGGCTAGAGCTCTGTTCGATTCCGGTTCTGAAGCCTCCTTTATTTCCGAACATTTTTTTAACATCTTAAAGCTTAAGACCAATAGAATTTCCGCCCAAATATCTGGTTTGAATGGGACAGTATCCGCACAATCGCAAAAAATATGTAACCTCTGCATAACATCTCCTATTAGATCAAATCTCGCAATTAATGCGTCCGCTATAGTACTTCCTCAGTTAACATCCTCATTACCAACTTTCTCCGCAAACTTAGATATGTTTTCTCCACTCCCTAATCTGCAACTTGCGGACCCAGAATTTTATCGAACTGCATATATCGACATTTTGATAGGTGCAGATTTGTTTCCGAAACTAATGCTAGATGGTGTAAAACACAATGTGTGTGGGTCTCTCATGGCCCAGGAAACTATATTCGGCTGGATTTTAACTGGTCCTATTCCGTCTGAAACTATATCCTCCTACCGAACTACCATTTCTTATTACACTGAAATCGAGTTGGACAAACAACTTTCAAAATTTTTCGAGGCGGAAGACCTTCCTAAACGGAAGCATATGTCTGAAGCTGATAAGTATTGTGAAGAGAATTACAAAAACTCCACTGTCAGAGATCCGACAGGACGATATATTGTGGCCTTGCCTTTCAAAGAGGAATATGATGAGACATTAAAACTTGGTCAATCAAGAAAAAATGTTATGGCCCAATACTTTCGAAATGAAAATCGTCTGCTCCAAAACGGAGAACTAAAAATCCAATACGACAAAGTACTCAAAGAATATTTGTCGCTAGGACATATGAAAGAGATGAAATATACTCCATCCGATTCTTCCGACTATTGCAATACATACTATTTACCGCATCATGCTGTAATTCGTCCAGATAGCGTTACTACTAAAGTTCGAGTAGTATTTAACGCATCGAATCCAACATCCAATAGAGTTAGTTTAAACGATGTCCTCCACTGTGGACCATCTTTACAACTTGATTTGACTAGCCTTCTACTCCAATGGCGATGCTTCAAAATCGTTTTTAATAGCGATATTGAGAAAATGTACCGCCAGATTCTCTTACTCCTAAACATACTCCTTTCCAAAAAATTGATTATCGAGATAATCCTCAGAGCGAACTTCGAGAATATGAACTCCAAACCGTAACGTTTGGTTTAAATTGCGCTCCATATTTGGCATTACGAACCATACAACAGCTAGCAATTGATGTGAAGGACATTTACCCATTAGCTAGCCATATTCTAATGTCATGCATGTATGTGGACGATGTTTTGGCGGGATGTCATGATTCAGCCTCAGCAATCCAAGCTCAGAAACAACTAATATCCGCTTTAAACTCCGCAGGGTTTTCATTAAGAAAATGGACATCCAATTCGTCCAAATTTCTCCAATCCATTCCTAAAGAACATTTACTTAATGAAGAATTCCTGCAGTTTGATGACAGTAGTATGGCAAAAACCTTAGGTGTAAGGTGGAATGCCAAATCCGATTATTTCTGCTTCACTGCCAAATCAATAAAGTCCGGCATTGCACCCACAAAAAGGCAAATTTTGTCAGAAATTTCCAAGTTGTTCGACCCAGCTGGTTGGTTATGCCCTTTCATTGTCATTGCAAAACTTTTAATGCGCGATATATGGGCCTCTAATATTGGATGGGATAATCCTATCCCAACCAATCTTTTAGAAACGTGGAAAAATATCATGTTTAATTATTCCGACATAGAGAAAATCCGAATTCCTCGTTGGGTGGAATACACTCCCGATTGCGAAGTGCAATTACATGGCTTTTGCGACGCTTCCGAAAAGGCCTATGTAGCAGTCGTATTCCTTAGATTGATAACTCCTACTGGAAAAATATGCACTCACCTACTTACCGCTAAATCAAAGGTGTCTCCCCTTAAAACTATGTCAATTCCAAGACTTGAGCTTTGCGGTGCGCTTTTGCTCTCCGAAACAATTGAATCTTTATTACAAGTATTCCTAATTCCGAATTTAAAAATATTTTGCTGGTCAGATTCCATGATCGTCCTAGCATGGTTGAAAAAACCAGCATACCAATGGAAAACGTTTGTGGCAAATCGAGTCTCCAAAATTTCCGAAGTTGTCAGTGTGGAAAACTGGTCTCACGTTGAGTCCAAATATAATCCGGCTGACATTGCGTCTCGCGGAGCATATCCACATGAAATATTCGAAAACAAACTTTGGTGGTTCGGCCCATCGTGGCTTCAACTTCCTTCCAGTCTATGGCCTATTACATTACCTGTCCGAATCGATGAAACCCTGTTATAACTTAAGAACATTCAGTGTAATTTCACATATTTTCAAGAATTTGACGATCCATTACTTCGATTTTCTTCATTCGGGAAAGCTGTTCGAGTTATGTCCTATGTATATCGATTTATTTCTATCCTTAAAACGACACGTAGTTCACAAGTGTCAAATTCCGAACAGCCGAATAAACGAGACATCGAAACGACAAGAAATTCCCTAATAATCTTAGCACAAAAGTCCATATATCCAAGAGAATACAGAAATCTTTCCAAAAAAGAGTTGATTCCATCCTCTAGTTCAATTGCTAGTCTAAATCCTTTCATTGATTCTAATGGACTTATGAGAGTATGTAGTCGAATAGCCGGATCTGAATCTATTCCATACAACGAACAATATCCGATTATTCTCCCATATAATTGTAAATTCTCTAGACTTCTACTACAATTCGTTCATAGTATCACATTACATGGTGGTAATGCTCTAATGCTTCGTATGGTCAGACTTCAGTTCTGGATTCCAAAAGTTAAAAATTTAATTAAATCCACTATTCACAACTGTAAAATTTGTGTTATTTCCAAACACAGACTACAAAAGCAGTTGATGGGAACTCTTCCTCCTGCACGAACCACATTCTCTAGACCTTTCACAAACACGGGATTGGATTTTGCGGGTCCTTTCGATATTAAAGCGTACACAGGTCGCTCTTGCACTACCACAAAAGGATACGTATGTATTTTCATTTGTTTTGCCACTAAAGCAATCCATCTAGAACTCACAACTTCACTTTCCGCTCCTGCATTCCTAGCAGCATTCCATCGCTTTACTTCCCGTAGAGGATGTCCTCAAAATTTATATTCTGATAACGGAAAAACTTTCGTAGGTGCCTCTAAAGTAATAGCGCAAAACTTTATCCGATGTTCCCGTGACATAGTTTCCTCACAGTTTTCCTTCCAAGATATAAAGTGGCATTTTATTCCACCTGGAGCTCCCCACATGGGAGGACTCTGGGAAGCTGGAGTAAAAAGTTTCAAACTTCATTTCCGAAAGATGGCCGGTAACCATCGATTCACATTCGAAGAATTTGCCACTTTACTAGCTCGGATTGAAGCCTGCTTGAATTCCAGACCATTATCTCCCATTACCGAAAATCCGAATGATATCCTAGCTCTGACTCCAGGGCATTTTCTAGTTGGCGGTCCAATTCTTTCCATGGCTGAACCGTCGGAGACAGAAACAAATCTGTCAATTATTAATCGCTGGAGAAAAGTCACAGCACTGACTCAGCAATTTAGTATTCGGTGGAAACATGAGTATATTAAGGAAATGCATAAACGTATAAAATGGCAGACGCCACAGAAAAATTTAGAAATAGGTTCCATGGTAGTGATCCGAGATGATTGTTTACCTCCAAACGAGTGGAGATTAGGGCGAATTTCCAAAATATATCCCGGCAAAGATAAACTCGTGAGAGTAGCTGATATTGTTACAGCAAAAGGTGTAATAACTCGTCCTCTTGTGAAAATCGTCCTTCTCCCTCCATGCTAAAGGGTTTTCCTTAAATAATTTCCAATTTCCTTACAGTATGTCTTCAATTAAGAGTAGACTTTCCCTAAACCGCAAAACCAACAACTTCAGCTGCAAAATTTGCAAACAACATCATGGACTCCGATTCTGTGAAGATTTCCTCAAGATGCCGGTGGGAAAGAGGTTACAAGTGGTAATATCCAATAAGTACTGCACAAATTGTCTGGCACATAAGCATTCATCTGGAAAATGTTTTTCCACTCAAGGCTGCAGAGTTTGCGGCGGCAGGCACCATTCTTATCTGCACATCAACAAAACAAACCAGTAAGGAAAGGCAGAAAGTCGGGCGGGGCCGACTATATAATACCCTACACCTCCCTAACAATGCGATAAAGGTCATTGCCATAATAATTTGGAATAATTGGTAAATGGGTAGAAACGTATTCTAATTCTGAAACGATAATCGCTAAATTAAGCAATATTCGTTCCTAAAGTGAGAAACATCTTTCTGGAAAATTTTAATGATCGGAGTAAAATCAGGAGGAACATATATATGGAGCTTTAATGTAAATCTGAACCGATCTTCCCTGAATACTTATTCATGTAAAAAGACCTCCTTCTGTCGAATTTCGTACTGATCGGATATAAAATACAGTCTCTACAGCGCTTACATGTCAAATCGGGGGTAACATATATATGGGAGCTATATCTAAATCTGAACCGATTTTCTCCAAATTTGGCAGTATTCCTTCATGTAATAAGAAACCTCTTTCTGCCGAATTTCGCACTGATCGGATATAAAATACAGTTTTTACAGCGCTTACAGGTCAAATCGGGGGTAACATATATATGGGGGCTATATCTAAATCTGAACCGATTTCTTCCAAATTTAATAGTGTTCATCCATATAATAAGAAACCTCTTTCTGCCGAATTCCATACTGATCGGATATAAAATAAAGTTTTTACAGCGCTTACATGTCAAATCGGGGGTAACGTATATATGGTGGCTATATCTAAATCTGAACCGATTTCTTCCAAATTTAATAGTGTTCATCCATATAATAAGAAACCTCTTTCTGCCGAATTTCATACTGATCGGATATAAAATAAAGTTTTTACAGCGCTTACATGTCAAATCGGGGGTAACATATATATGGGGGCTATATCTAAATCTGAACCGATTTTAACCAAATTCAATAGGGATCGTCCTTGGGCCAAAAAAAAGATGTGTGTAAAGTTTCGTCGAGATCGGACCATAATTGCGACCTGTACTTTGATTACAAGAATACATGCACAGACAGACGGACAGACAGACGGACAGACAGACAGACAGACAGACAGACAGACAGACGGACAGACGGACATAGCTAAATCAACTCAGAAAGTGATTCTAAGTCGATCGGTATAATAAACGATGGGTCTATTTTTTCTCCTTTTGGGTGTTACAAACAAATGCACAAAGTCATAATACCCTGTACCACAGTGTGGTGTAGGGTATAAAAAACACTCATCAAAATCACAGAAAACTGACGATTCCCCATCAGTTCCGTCACAGGCTACCGCACAAGCCTCAACAGCACCTTACAAATCAGTAAATTTGGAATCCATTACTGCCCCTCTTACAACTACGCTCTTTCCTACAGCGGTCGTCGAAATCGTACTTGGAAATAAAAGGCACCTAGCTAGAGCAGTAATCGATGCATGCAGCTCCATAAGCAAAATTTCGAAACGGCTCGTGAATGAACTACAACTCCCCACTACATTACTTGGCAGCGAGACAATATGCTCCGTTACGATTCGATCACGACATTCTTCACATACAACAATCGAAACAACGATGAAAGTCAACGACAGGATCTCGATGGACACGCCTAGAAGGTCTATTCCAGCGTCCACCGCCGCTAAATTCCCGAACATGTTCTTAGCCGATCCAAACTTCTATAAAAGCGGTCCGTTTGTCATCGTATTTGGTGCTGATATATATTCCAAGATCATTCAGCCAGGTCTCCTTCCGAGTAGTTCTGGACTTCCTGTGGCTACGAATACCATCTTCGGATGGGTATTATCCGGATCCTGTAATTCCTAAATTTAAATTTATAAACCTACATGAATTATTATCCATTCGTAAACATAATATCTTATAGAATTAAGTGAGATACCAGTAAGCCATATCTATAAGAATTTGAATTATTTCCTGAATTGTTGAATGAATTCATTGTACCTATGTTAAGATTGCTAAAATTTGCATTACTGCAAGAGGAGGCGGAATGTTTATGCCAAACCCTTTTCCGACCCCTGCAAAATGTCCTTAAGCTTCACATACAGAGGTCACCTTATTTATCTGAATACTCATTAAGTAGTTGCGTTAAATTTCTAAGCTAAGCATTCACAGAGCTTTCGTGTTAACACTGAGAAATCAGTGACTTTCTTCTCTTTGTTACCTTCAACCAATAAACTCGAATTCTCGCCAATATACTTCAACCTTTCGACTTTTATATTTTGTTTGGGAAATATTGAATAAATATTCCAAGAGTTTTTTGTTTGGTAAGACAACATCTACATTGGATTAATTTCGTTTAAATAAATATCCTAAAATCCGTTCGTATATTTCTGCTTATTTCGTTTTATATTCCGATAACTGGATGAAACAAATCGTCGAGTTCCAATATCAAAGACATACTCTTTTTAGGAAGCCAAAACCCCAACCAATTCCTCTCGGTCCTTTGAGTCCTGTACACCGAGGAAGGATTTCCTAGCGTCGAAGAAACATTTACTACTCCTCGAAAATAAATCATTTTAGGAAATTTTAACTAGAAATATCCGAATTTCCTTAGTTCTAGTTCATGTTTTTCTGAAATTTATAATACGGTTTTCAAATAATCCTTGAATATTCGATAAGCAAAAAATTCCCGTTCGTTTCAAGAGATTCTTTCCTTAACTGCCAAATATCATTTCAAACAGCTGCTGCGACGTTAAGTAATTTAACTTCGCAGCAAATATATAGGATTATATGTGAAATACTTAAGACATACGATTGAGACATTGAATGAGATTTCTGTTTGTTTCAGGTTTTTTGAATTTGTTTCAAATACATTGGAGCAAAATATTTATTGGAAAATTCCCGAGAATATTTTGCTGAATTATATTAGTGTAATGAACTAAAATTTAGTTTACTTCTACAAGTTGCAAGTTCAAAAATTACTCATTTATAGTTAAACGTTTCTTACATTTTAGTTTAATTTTCGTATATTCAAGTAAAATTGAACTTGATTTGAGGAATTATTTTACTTCCATTTAGTAAAAATATGACTTAATCTTAGTTAAAAAATTACTTGATTTTAGTTAAAATTTTCTTAATTTTTAGTAAAAATTTCCTGATTTTTTTTAGTAAAAATTTCCTGATTTACCTGATTTTAGTGAATTTTTTTCCAAATTTCATGTAAATTTTTACTTAAACTGAGTTAATTGTTCCTTAATATGAGTTCAATTGAACTAGATATAAAGGAATATTTACTAAATGCAAGTTAGTATTAACTAAAACTAAGTTCAAAACATTTGCTAATATTAAGGACAAATGTGAACTTGATTTGGGAAAAAATTGCTTTATGAAGTTTAATTTTCCTGAAGTTTAGTTCATTTTAACTTATCTTTGGGTTCATTTTTTTCTGAGTGTATCAAATCGGGGGTAACATATATATGGGGGCTATATCTAAATCTGAACTGATTTTCTCCAAATTTGGCAGTACTCCTTCATGTAATAAGAGACCTCTTTCTGCCGAATTTCGCACCGATCGGATATAAAATAACATTTTTACAGGCCTTACATGTCAAATCGGGGTAACTTATACATGGGGGCTATATCTAAATCTGAACCGATTTCTTCCAAATTTAAAAGTGTTAATTCATGTAATAAGAAACTTCTTTCTGCCGAGTTTCATACTAATCGGATATAAAATTAAGTTTTTACAGCGCTTACACATCAAATTGGGGGTAACATATATATGGGGGCTAATCTAAATCTGAACCGATTATCTCCGAATTTGGCAGTATTTCTTCATGTATAAGAGACCTCTTTATGCCGAATTTCGCACTGATCGGATATAAAATACAGTTTCTACAGCGCTTACGTGTCAAATCGGAAGTTACATATATATGGGGGCTATATCTAAATCTGAACCGATTTTCTCCGAATTTAGCAGTATTCCTTCATGTAATAAGGAACCTCTTTCTGCCGAATTTCATAATGATCGGATATAAAATAAAGTTTTTACAGCGCTTACATGTCAAATCGGGGGTAACATATATATGGGGGCTATATCTAAATCTGAACCGATTTTAACCAAATTCAATAAGGATCGTCCTTGGGCCAAACAAATGATATGTGTAAAGTTTCGTCGATGTCGGACCATAATTGCGACCTGTACTTTGATTACAAGAATACATGCACAGACAGACGGACATAGCTAAATCAACTCAGAAAGTGATTCTAAGTCGATCGGTATAATAAACGATGCGTCTATTGACTCTCCTTTTAGGTGTTGCAAACAAATGCACAAAGTTATAATACCCTGTACCACAGTGTGGTGTAGGGTATACAAATGTTTTTTTCTAGTTGTTCATTTGAAGGGCTATGACGGCTCCTTCGGTATTATACTTCAAATACTAAAGGTATGATGCAAATACTAAAGGTATCTTCAATGCAAATTGGCATTTAAAAAAAAATAAAACATTGTTTTTTGTTTTGGTTCAATCTAAACAAACAAATGTTTGGGTCTCGGGCACATATTTTTTTGTTGCATAGTGTTATTCTTAGCTACAAGCAGTTCATCAAATGTGGAATTGTAGTTTTTAATTTTACGTGTGAAAAATTATTCACTGGGATTTATTTTCAAATATCAGTTATGTGGAAATGTATATTTTATATTTATGTGTCACCAATTATAATATCGATTCGTTGAAATTTGTGGTTTTGTCGCGTTAAGAAGAAAAATCTGTGGTCACAATCCATAGTTGCCTAGGTCGACTTACGAACGATTTGAGTTATGTATGCTCTCATATTCTACAAACAATACTCTATATTTCATTTTATTTTTTTATATAATTTGGGGCCACTCTGTATATATACAGGAAATAGTAATTATATACACTGGTATTAAAGTTATTAGCAATTAACTGTTTGTACAGAAGTGTATTTTTGTGTGGGAGGTAAAAAAGGGGCGTGGGAATGATGACCATTTGTTACCGGATAGTAGGTACTATAAAACCATTACACCGAAGAAAAGTGCATGTATGTATATGCACTGGTATTAACTTTTTGGGAAAAATTATCACTTTCTGTGGGAGTTACCAAAAGGAGCGGGGCCACTTTCCCCATTTTTCCCAATCTTATAGCGACACATAAACTATTACTATGTGTGGAATTACTGAAATTTCGGATAAGTAGTATAATAAGTATACAATTAGAGAATCAATATTTCACTAAATTGTATATCCTTTGTAAGGGAGGTACTAAAAGAAGTGGAGCAATATGGTTCATCTTCGAATTTAGCCTGAGATAGAGAAAATATTATCACATACTAAATTTGAAGTCAATCTGTTACTCATTTCGAGGGTTATCATGCCCTCCAGCCAGAGCGACGGACAGACAGTGCTCAAATGACTTAAAATATCCTAAAACGGATTTAAAGCCTAACATACTTCTGGACTTAGGTCACTACTTCGATGTGTTACGCTTTTGGTCCGTAAACAGAAGTTTTATGGACTAATAATATTGGGATTTAACTGAGCAGTTGAAAAACAAAACTTTCAAGAATTCAAAAAATTCCATCTTAAATTCAAGGACATAATCTCTAATTCAAAATATATCAAATGAAATTTTGAAGACATTATATGTAATTCAAACCAGTAATGAAAGGCTAAAGTTTGGCGGAGTTGACTGTACGATACTCTACACCACTTTGTTAGAGCAGATAAGCACACGCAAAGAAAAAATGCGTTACTCCCAAACGAAAAATTAAACAAACGAATTTTGTTTTTGGTCTATGTTTGTCGCAAACGATTTATGTTTATCCCAAAAGCCAAAGAAACGTTCACAGCAAACGGTTAGTGTAATTATCGTAAATGATTTATATTTATCACAAACCACTGAAACGTTTGGTACATATGGTTATTGTGTTTGTCACAAGCAATGCCTGTTTATCCCAAACCCTGTGAAACGTTTGCTGCAAACGGTTATTGCCTTTTTCACAAGCAATGCCATTTTATCAATACACGAGAAACCGTTTGTCGCAAAAGAATAAATTGTTTGAATTTTGATGTCTAATATGTTTTATAAAATTATGTTAAACATAAAAAAATGGGAAAACTGGTAGTAATATCTACCCAGGAGCTCAATATCATCCACAACAACAGTGCCACTGTCTGTTCGCGTTGCTTGCGTCGTGTTTTTGATCAATGAAACACCAAATGAATAAATCGAAAATACGAAAATATTGAACATTTTGTGAAAAGCCGGGATTCCAGAAACAATAGATTTTAAAACAAACTGTGACGAACTAATTATGTGTTTTGGTTATTGAATATCTGGTTATTATCCCACTTGATTTACCTATAACATTAAACTTACTTGCGAAATATCGCACCTCCGATAATATAGATTCTTTGGTTTAATTAATTCTTTGAATGAAATAATTCTGAGTTCACTGATAATAATATTTTTAATTTTGCCACACACGCGTACAAATACCGATCACCACAAACGCCAGTACAAAGCTTAAGGCCCACCAACAGACGACTCTACGCATGCTGAGTACGTTTGCAAATGTTGTGAAATCGTGCAACCGTTCGGCGGGAGGTATGCAGAGAACAATTTCCTCCAAAGTTCAAACGTTAAAAACAGTAAAGGTGTGTCCAACATTTTTGTTCGGAGTATCATAACATACAATTTAAGTTAAACATTAAAACACACTGTATACACTATAGTTTTGTCTTTGAATAACTCTTATTGAAAATATTACCTACGTATTAGTTAATGTTAATGTAAATGTCAACCATCGATTTTTAATAAAAAAATTGGGTACCATATGTGGAACACTCCCCCAAAACAAAATCCTGCGCACGGCCCTGGTAAGTATCATATAGGGCAATTTTTCACTTTGGCGGTTCTTTGTTAACCCTCTAACAGACAAGACCGGCTACACACGGTGTTCGCGTTTTGGGCTCCAGTACTGAATTAAAAAACATTTTCCTCTCAAAATTGTGACAACTCTCTTTAGGCGGTCCTACTTGACAATTTGATATGCTCCCCAAAACATTGTGACATCGTGAGATATGGTCAATCAAATTAGAGAAATCAACGAATTAGCTCAAAAAAAAATTATTCCAATTTCGCTGATTTTTTAATTTTTAAAAAAAGCGACATTTATAATAATGCGATCGACTTCAAATTTTTACCAATAATAGTTAACGTATGATATTGTAATTTTATAATTTATTTGGAGTTAACAAAAAATATAATTGTGATTTCTAATCGAAATAGCGAAACAAACTTTTCACTATTTCACACCTGACGTTCGTTTCGCTGCACAGTGTGGCAGATCGCAAATCTAACTGGACAAAATTGATGAATCGCGTTGGGTTCACTTCTCACTTATTAATTATATAAATAATGATTTCAAATATAGAAATTATTATAAAAAATCAACTTTTTTTAAAAAGAAAATTTTTTAACAAAGTGACACAACAAATTAATAGTTCTCACTGTTAGTTAAAAAAAAGTTTTCTTAAATAAAACCTCTGAGATTATTTGTACTTCTATGTATATACCATTAATTAGATTGAATATAACTAACATTCATGATTAATACAATTATTAGGTGAGTTTTTACGTAAGGAATCGGAGTTTTTTTTTCAAAATATTTGATAATAATTGATATTTTTACTTGTTTTTGCTATATTACATTAATAATACATACTAACACATAAATATACATATAATAACACATAAATACACATAGAAATTTTAATTTATTCACTTTCATATGCAGCGTTAAAAGATTCTTCCTCATCAAAAGCATCAACAGATAACAACGAAAGAACTTCTTTTGTTATCGAACCTCGAACTCGAAAGGGAGTGTGACGCAAACTTGCAATAAAAGGATCTGAAGCATCCAATTTTTTTTATTTTTTTTTCAATAATATAGAAAAAATTAAGTATAAACTTGCATAGAATCTTCAATAATACCACGGCAACAAGGACAATTATAATATTGCAAATCTTCAAATGCCTGCATGGCAAAAGAACAATGTTTGGTGCATTTGCTCTACAGACAACACATTCATTTTCATTAGAAAATGTGTTGTAGAATTCTTCATCAGATTCATCATCACTAGATGATTCTTTTTTGAAGATGTCAGGGATCAAATCCACGCATGCGCGATAGAAAGGTGGCAACCGCAATTTTGCCCTGGTCTAATAACCAGAGTTATTTTATGAAAAACATATAAATGACAAACAAAAATTACCTTCTGCATCCAGTGACTTCACTTATTAAATGTGATGTTAACAAAGGCAGAGCCAGTACTTCATGATGTAGCAATTTTTTGAGGATCGTATGAACTGAAGCTGTCCGTGTCTCCTTGTCATATTTCGCCTTACGGCTTTTTAAAAATTGTGGAATGACTGTGGAAAGGCGACCAATGGAATACATATGGTTAATTGAGAAAAAATTACTATAAAATTAAAAAAATCGCGCGAATTTACCATATGTATTCCATTGGTAGCCTGTTTACTACAAAAGTTATTGCGAAGCTATTCTTGGATGGGAACCGAAGATGTATGTTTGTTTGGTCCTTAACGGAAATGTTGTGCAATGATTGTGGCAGTGAAAAGGATGGCGAAAGAAAGGATATGTTCGATTGAGCGAAAATTGGTGTACAATTAAAAAATTCGCGCGAATTTTTTGATTTTATACCAATTTTCGCTCAATTAAACATATCCCTTGGATTTCTTTTGATAAATCATTTTTTGCTGTACAACATAAAGCAATTCACTGTTACGTCTCTTGCCGGCAATAATTTCGTAATTCATTTTTCTTTAAATTTTTTTCTTACAATTTTTACACCTTGAAGTCTTTTACCAAACTGATTTGCCGGTACATAGTTACTTTAACAAGTACTGAATGCTATCAGAATTTCTAATGGTCCATAAATTCGCTCGCAGTTTCAGTACATCACAGCTTACGGCGGAATGAAATTGGGCCCCCAGGAAAATACACCCCACTATTTTTATGAATATGGGCCCTAAAAAATAACATATCAAACAACAACAATTGTATTTGGGGGCTTAATTTCATTTTTTGACTGCTTTTTGGGGTTAACTTTCATTTCTTGTCTGCTTTTTGGGGCTTATTTTCATCTATTAATTTAGAAACAGGAGAGGCTACGCATAAAAGATTTGCTCCACGTTGCCAACTTTGGATCCTGTCCATAGGAGAAAGTCTTAAACAGAGGCCGAAGGCCGCAGGCCGTAGGACGAACGCACAGAAATAGATTTATAATTAGAAAATATGTTTGTATATGTGTATTAATGCGTACTCCCCAGATTTAGGAAGGGAACATTTCTTAGTTTCTTTGGGGTTTATTGTCATTTCATGCTGTTTTCTTGATTGGGGTGTAAATTCCTATATCAGTTTTTGTAACGAAAATAGGCCCCAAATTTGGGGCGCACTTTCATTTTCAATTTGGGGTGCATATTCTTGGAGTTCAACTTCCGGCCGCCCACGGCGGAAGTTGGAATGTCGAATGAGAATGACACGCGAGTAGACGTTTTTCGTTGGCTGTCCAAAAGAAAAATATATTTCACAAACATGTGGGGATGTAAACTATTAATTCTTGAAGAATGTTAAACTTAGATGTGCGCTGAACCTGTGTTAATGATTTGCTAATGAAAGAGTTTCTTTAAACCGCTGTAAACATAAACGAAATTATTTGAAAATGTGGAAATTGCATATTTCCCCAATTCTTGTGAAATAAAACGGTTCAAAGAGAATGTAAATGACAAAGAAAAATATTATAATAGTGAGAGAAATAATCGTTGACAATTTCAAGTGAATGCTGTAAAAGAATAATAAAGAATTTGCAAGACCAAAAAACAAAACAAAAATAGAGTAAAACTGAAAACAAGTGATCATTTACTGAGCTTGCTTTGACCACAGACTCTCTATTACACAGATGTTCCGTCGTGGCTTTGTTTACATTAGCTATGGCAAAACGGAGAATGTGACAATGTGTCTATCTTATTACTCTCTCGTGATGTATAATAAAGAGATATAAATATGAATCCTCTCTTCTTACAAATGTAGAACGTCAAATAGCATTAAAAAAAATCATGTTTTACGATTGTGTCACGAATGAATCAAAACAGAAGTGATAATTTTTCTATTCTTTTTTTGAACTTGTTTTGACAACTCTAAAAATAAGAACTAAGACTTATTGCTGCTTTTGACATTTTATTTCTCGTGAGTCAACTAAATTAAAGGTTTGTGAATAACAATTAGGAAATATCCAAGCAATCGTTCAAGATGAATTGTTCAGTTTGCATAACTGGTTTGGGCAGAAATAAAGGATTTGTCTCTTGTCTCATTTGTGATAACCAGTTCCATCTAAATTGTGCGCCAATTAATAATACCAAGGTCTCTCAATAAGCCATTGATCAAATAATTAAAAGTAAAGGTGCGATAGCTTTTCGTTGCAAGGAATGCAGTGATATTCAGCCCGATCGTACTTCTTCAAATAAATTAAGTGATTTGGAGAAATCTATTAAAAACTTAACAGACTTAATATCTAACAGTGTTGTATCTGATATAAATACTATCAAGTCGCAGATAAGTAGCTGTGTGGAAAGCATCAAGGAAGATAAGGAGTATGTTCAAGCAAGCATAAGCAAATTGGAAATTGAAAATAACGTCATTCGCAAACAATTAAATCGAAGTGATCTGATGATAAGTGGTCTTCCTTCAACTCTATCAATGGATGAAATTTACGAAATCATTCCCAAAATTGCAAAAGTTTATGAGTTGGATATTCTCCTAATGATATTAGTGTCTGTTCCTAGGTTCATAACAAAAGAATGAACCCAGGTTCATATCTATACGTAAAAGAGACGAATTGTTGAAGAGGTACTTTAAAAACTGCAATCTTGAGCTTAGTCAGATACATGACGTAGATATACAAAAGAGAATCTATTTGAATGAAAATACGACACTGATGGGTGCCAACCTTAGATTTATGTGCAAAAAACTCGTACAATCTAAAACTATATCTAAGTATCGCATTTATAATACTAATGTCCCGAAAGCGAAGGTACTTTTCGGTGATGGAATGGAGAAAATGTTAACAATTTGGGAAATACGTAGCTTATCGAAGGAGACGCCTCGAGAAACACCACCGATTGAGACGAATTAAAGAATAGCAGTCATAACATTCAATTATTATTTTGTAAACAAATCATTAATGTATCACTATGAACTAATATATAAGTGAAGTAAAATGTAGAAGAGAATATAAAATAAGTATGTCAATAATAAATGAAAGCAAAAATACATCATACATGTAAATACCAGTTATAGGAGATAATATAAATATGAAAGTTTTTACACATTCGTTTATGAAATTTTAGAATTTTATAAAAACGTTTATTCTACACCTACATTGTTTTGTAAATATATATTTTTCTTTCGTGGATAGTTGCACGCATATTATATAGAATGTATTGGGAAGTAAAATCAAAATTGTATTATTAATATTAGTATTAGGTTTAGGCACTTATCAATCGCACAGTTATCGAAATTTCAATTCCAATGCCACATGGTAATTTGTCCGTTGTGGAAAATGTGCTCGGGGATCTGTCTTCTCGGTATGCTGACTGTATTGTAATGGGCGACTTTAATGTAGATTTATATTTACATGACGATGATGTTAGGAGTATATGCTGTCGAATGGGTTTAGAACTTGTATATAATGTCTGTCCCACTCATTTTAATCTAGGCTCCACAAGTCTTTCACTGATAGACTATACCTTTGTTTCCAATATTAACTTAATAGATAGGAAAGGCCAGTTTTAGATCCCGGCCCTCAATTCTCATCATTCTGCTATTTTTATCTCTAATGCAGCGGCTAAGGAAGTTATTTCTAATTTTGTTGAGATTAGAGACTATAGTCGTTTGGATTGTGAAGAATTTTTATCAGATTTTGCATCTGCTGATTTCAGTGCAATTTATAGTACCTCAGATACTGAAATCCAAGTGCGTCATTTTAGTGATGTATTTAACCAAATGTATGACAAACACGTTCCTATGAAAAATGCTCACGTATCAAAATTATCAAAGTGGATGGAGTCACCTAGAATTGAACGTGCTACTGTGTACATAGATTTGGCATATGAAGCGTTTATGGAAAACAAAACTAGTGAAAAATGGAAAGTATTTGCTAAGTACAGGAATAAACTAAAATCAGTAATACGGAAACAACGCAATCGCCACTGTAAAATACTTTTTAGCGAAAATAGGAATATTTGGAATAATTTGAAAAATATGGGTCTGTTATGTAATGACAATGTACAATCTTATGATATCGATGTTGATGACTGTAATAATTTCTTCATAATGCCTCCTGTTGACAATGCTCCATTGATTGATTTAAGAACACAAAATTATACTCGTGATAATGAAATCCATTTTTGCTCCGTAGATGAGATAGAAGTTTGGGCTGCACTTCAGGCTATTAAATCTAATACAGTTGGCCCTTGATGGGTTGATGGGATATCCTTAAAATTTCTGAAAATCACATTTCCGGCTATATCGAAACATATAGTACATTTGTTCAACACTATATTAATGTCGTCATCTTCTCCTCCCTATTGGAAAATTGCTAGGGTTGTGCCTATTCCCAAAAAGCGCAATCCACAGACATTTGCGGATTTCCGACCAATAAGTGTGTTACCAGTTTTATCTGAAGTTTTGGAGATTTTAATAAAAATCAAGTTTTGAATAATACCAGCTTGACTAGCAAAATTTCGAAGTTCCAATCCGGCTTTAGAAAAGGTCATAGCACCACAACTTTGATGGTTGGGCTGGTAGATGAGATCAGGTATAACATGGATCGTAGATATCATACAGTTTTAATGGCATTAGATTTCAGCAGAGCATTTGACTCCGTATGCCACGAAGTCTTATTAAATAAACTTTTTTCAACATTTTTATTCTCTCGAGAATCATGTTTCTTGCTGTTTTCGTTTTTGCAAGGGCGTATGCAATTTGTGAAGATAGGGGAGGATGTTTCGGGGATAGGAGTCATATAGGGGAGTTCCTCAGGGTTCAATTTTGGGACCCCTTTTATTTACCTTGTATATGAACGATATTTTCGACGTATTGAATGGTGTTCGAGGTCATTTATATGCCGACGACTTACAAGTAGTTGCGAGTTCCGACATCCGTCACTCGCAGAACCTTCTAACGCTTTTGCAGGATAACCTTAGGAGCATAAAAACATGGTGTGAGACAAACTTTATAGTGTTAAACTCTTCTAAGACGAAACTTATTTCATTTGGAGGTACCAATGACATATGATTTCAATTTTCAAGGTGAATATATTGCTTTTTCGTCCTATGTGAAGACATTGGGGTTTTACCTAGATAATCAGCTGAAATTTAATATTCATATTAATAGCATTATATCACGTGTATGCTTTATGCTTAGAAGAGTTTATTCTGTTGGAGTTAATTTTCCCGTTCATGTTCGCAAGCGCATTGCACATGCTAACTTGATGCCCCTTATAATGTATGGAATTGAACTTTTTTCAGGCACAACACATATCAACATGAATAGGCTAGAACACTGCTATAGAAGGGTAATACGCTATGTATATGGACTTCATATTCATGATCACGTTACACCATTTATTATGGATTTTCTAGGTTGCTCATTTAATGACTTTGTGAAGACTAGACTATTGTTGTTTTTCTATAATATTATGAAACATCAGTCTCCAGAATATTTAGTTTCTATTTTTATATTTGCAGTATCATCACGAACGCACTCCTTAACATGCCCCCGTTTTTATTCTATGATAATGCTGAATTCTTATGTGGTTCGCGTATGTAGGCTCTGGAATTCCTTTATACCATACAACGATAGACATTTTTCTCATTCATCTAGTTCTTTCAAATCCTTATTTTTATCACTTATACTGGTATAAATTTAGAACTAGTACATAATGTCTGTCCCACTCATTTTAATCAAGGCTCCACAAGACTTTCATTGATAGACTACACCTTTGTTTCGAATATTAACTTAATAGATAGGAAAGGCCAGTTTCAGATCCCAGCCCTCAATTCTCATAATTCTGCTATTTTTATCTCTTATGCAGCGGCAAAGGAAGTTATCTCTAATTTTGTTAAGATTAGAGACTATAGTCGTTTGGATTGTGAGGAATGTTTATCAGATTTTGCATCTGCTGATTTCAATGCAATTTATAGTACCTCAGATACTGAAATCCAAGTGCGTCATTTTAGTGATGTATTTAACCAAATGTATGACAAACTCGTTCCAATGAAGAATGCTCACGTATCAAAGAGGATGGAGTCTATTAGAATTGAACGTGCTACTGCGTACAGAGATTTGGCATATGAATCGTATCCTTAATTTGATCACTTATACTTGTATAAATTTATATAGTTTTAAATTTATGTCGTAACGCTGTTAGAGGTTTTTATTTCTATAATTTTTTCCCAAACATGTGCGATTGTTGATGTCTTTTAGTTTGTAAGAATTTTCTTAAAATTTATATATCATTTTATGTTACTACAAGTGTCATTTTATTATATTTTCTGTATAAACGATTTGGACATACTGGCTTTGGATTATAAATAAATTAATTGAAATTGAAAAAATTAAATTAAGCCCCCAAAAAAATTGTTGTTGTTTGACATGTTATTTTTTGGGGCCCATATTCATAAAAATGTTGGGGTGTATTTTCCTGGGGCCCCATTTCATTCCGCCACAGTTTACATATAACATAATCTTTGCTCAGAATTATTAATTAAAATTATTATTAGTATGTAAAAATATTCTTCTACATCCAGTTTTATTTGTAGACAAAAAAAATTATAACCTGAGAAAACATGTTAGTTCCGACTAATTTCATTATTTATTTTGTGGCTATAAATTTCAGTGCAGAAAATATTCTTTACAGTAATTGCGCATGTGACGAGTACAGTAATTTTTCTGCATTGAACTCTAATTTTTAGGCGGAATGAAATTGGGCCCCAGGAAAATACACGCCAATATTTTTATGAATATGGGCCCCAAAAAATAACATATCAAACAACAACAATTTTATTTGGGGCTTAATTTAATTTTTTGTCTACTTTTTGGGGTTTACTTTCATTTCTTGTCCGCTTTTTGGGGCTTATTTTCATCTATAAATTTAGAAAGAGGAGATGCTAAGCATAAAAGATTTTTTTCGCGTAGCCAACTTTGGATCCTGAAGAAAGTCCATAGAAGAAAGTCTTAAACAGAGGCCGTAGGCCGACCGCACAAGAAAAGATTTATAACACTGTGCAACAGTGAAAAAATACGCGGACTTGGCAGTATAGGTTTGATTCTACTATCAAAGGGTAGTATAACCCTATACTCGGTTTGGCGAAATTGGTGACCATTTTTTTATGGTCCTCCAAAGTTTCTGAAAATCAGTGGGCCCCTCGAAAAAGGTGTCATCAGCTTTTGTCCAACAACTAATTCCGCTTAACTATATTTGGCAATAATGTAGCTAAGAATATTTCTAAAATTTTTTGCGAAAAACATTTTTTTCTGTACTTTTACTGCATAGCTTCCAGGGACTCGTAATTTTTCAATAACATTGAACGTGCCTAAGCACCATAAATAGCTCACAAAATTACTTTGTCCCCAAAAATGTTAGTATTTCACTATTTTGGCCCCATTTTAACAAAACGTAAAAAACACCCCTTAAAATGGGGAGGGCGGGGATGAAATGTTCTACAAAAATGTTGGCCATAAAATGTTACTATATAGTGGTCGAACAAATAACGATACCAGTAAAGATTTGTGATAAGTTTTGGGCTTTGGTCTGTTCTGACACATATAGTAAAATTTTATGGCCAACATTTTTGTAGAACATTTCATCCCCGCCCGCCCCGTTTTAAGGCGAATTTTTTACGATTTGTTAAAATGGGGCCAAAAATTACGGTTATGTGGGGGAGCTAGATGGTTAATATGTTCCACAATAAAATTTGCCTTACTATTTTCTATAAATTTGCTGAACATACCCTATACCAAAAAAATATATTTTTGTTACATAATAGTGAAATACTAACATTTTTGGGGTACCACGTTTAGATTGTATTGATATGTTCGCAAAAGTTGTTGATTTACGAAGAGAAAATTTCTTAGTTTTTTTTTTGGGGGTTTATTTTCATTTTATGCTGTTTTCTTGATTGGGGTGTAATTTCCTAAATCAGTTTTTGTAACGAAAATAGGCCCCAAATTTGTGGCGCATTTTTAATTTGGGGTGCATTTGCTTGGGGACCAACTTCCGGCCGCCTAATTTTTAATTTCAAATACTATTTTTTTAAAAATGAAATAACTCCCCAAATTGAAAATTGGGGACTTATTTCATTATGAAATAACTCCCCAAAAAGTAAAAAAACCCCAAACATATTTGTTGTTGTTTTCTGTACAATTTTTTGGGGACTTATTTAATTTTCGATTTGGGGGGTTATTTCATAGAGCCGTAATACACACTCCAAAAAACGGATTCATGAATGTAGCGGAGACATTCCAGAGGTTTAAGATCGTTCATCGACAATTTAATTTAAAATGATATATAACCTCGTATCACTAAAGTAAGGGTATAATTACAGAAGGTTTTTTAGTTCGCTCGGTTTCACTCCACATATGAAACACATTTGAGAAGAAGAGGTTACAGATGATAGCGCAGTATTTTTATTGGACGGTAGTATCTTGTAGATGAAGGAACAGGATTTTACACTACAATTATTTTTCTTTGTGTAGAACTAAAAATTCATTTGAATAGGAACCATTGAAATTCTAAATAAACTTTCATCTGTGTGGCCCTCCTCCAAGAAAAACTTCTGTTTATACGAGTACTGCTTTTGCTGAGCCCCATCACATTCCCATTTTATAAATTTTAAGACGATTTTCATCCGTTTTCAGTTCATCAATACCAAGTAAAAACTCTTTTTGAGCTAAACAAAGTCTTTCAATAGTATGATTCACTAAAGACTAGAGTGAACTTTTTGCATGCATCTCAGTGATTTCTGTTTCAGCTGGAAAACATTTTTTTTGCTTTTTGAACATTAGTGTAGGAGGGAAAAAGATTTTTGCACTTTCCGTTAACTTTTAGCCGAATAACATCTTATTGATGTTTCGACAAATTAGCACCAACCATTATATCTCTTAAAATTTTTTTTCACTTCCGCTTTCCTTTAGCTTTTTTTCACGTCTTCTGGTATATCTTGAAGACCATACCTAAGCATTATTAATGTCAATAATACGTCTTTGCGTTGTATTTTGGGAGTTTTTAGCCATTCTTCGGTCATACTGGAAAAGTGAAAACAATGTATGGCAAAAATGCGCTAGATGTTTTTGGTTTACTTAAAGTAAACACTTAAAAGATTAACCCAAATGTAGTTTTACACCGGAACTATGCGGAACAAACAGCTTTCACTTTACTTGAAAAAAGGAAATATTTTATTTTTGGCACTTTCTGAGTTTTTTTTAATGTAATTAAATAAAAATTGTAAAATATTTCCTTGAAATAGAGCTTAATAATAATAAAAAAATTATTACAAATTAGTATCACCGTAGCCTTTTTAATCAAAAACCAAAGTCACACAAAAAATACGATTCACTTTGAAATCAGAATGCACGTGTTGGCAACAACTGACTTTAAAGCTTACTTTTTCTAAAATAAAAAAAAAAACAAAACATGAATAACTGTTATCTCTTATATTTAGAAGTTCATTAAATAATCAGAGGGAATATTGCCAGACATTTTGTTTAATTTTGTCCAGTTAGATTTGCGATCTACCTACCACACCGTGTGCTGGCTTTTTTTGCCTAAAAATTAAAAGTTAAGGATATTTTGTCTACATATACTTGGAAAAAAAATATAGGCTTCATACCATAATTTTTACGATTTAGCCTGCTAGAAAATTAAACATAACTCGTGAACGACTAGTCCGATTTTGCTGCAACAAATTTCGAAAAATTTAAAATGACAATTTTAAAAAATTTTAATACTAGCGCTAACACGTGGAAAAAGAAGTTTAGCTACTGTCCTTAAAACTATTAAGAAAATTGATTTTTTTCCAAAAAAAAAATTGTTTCCATCAAAAATAGAAAAAACATTGAAAATATTTTGTTTCTTCCATTTTTGAAAGCTAGTATCCTAACGAAAACAATTTCTCTTCGCAAAAAGTCTTTCGATAAATATATAAATTAGAAGAACAACGTTTACAAATTATTCAGTTTTATTATCATAATAATCGTTCTTCAATTGCAACTTTTCGTGCGCTAAGTCCATTTTTTTTAATAAAAAAAACACATTCCAGTCGATCTACGACCTTGGCACCCATCAGCAATATTTTAGCCCTCGTTATGAGCTATCTTTTTGTCGTTGACCGATTGTGGCTACGTGCCACACAACAAATGAAACAATTGAAATGTTGCGAGAAAAGTTTGGAGATTCGACTATTTTTAAGAAATTGTGATATTGAATGGCCTCCAAGAAGTTGTGCTTTAACACCATTAGACTATTTCTTGTGGCGTTATTTGAAGACATTGGTCTTTCAAAATAAACCAGACTCTCTTCCGGCTTTACAAGTCAATATTGAAAGTGCCATTCATGGCATACGACTTGATTTAGTGGAAAAAGTGCTCGAAAATTGGGTTCATCGAATTCGTTGCTGCAGAAGAAGTCATGAAGGTCATTTGAATGACGTTTAATTAGAACTTAATTGTATTGATTGTACTTTACATTAAATAAAAAACTTTTGAATTTCCTTTACAATAAGCGTGTTTTTTTTCAAAGAAATTGTATCACTCTTATTGAAAACCCCTGTATTAGTTTATTAGTCGCTAAATCCTCAAGAAAAATTGGCGAAGTTGCCACGCCCCTTTTAGTAGCTCACAACTATGAAATAGCTATACGAGAAGCTTGCCTGTCAAGTAATTGTATTTGCTTCACCGTTTTTAAAAAACCTTACATCCTATGATACATAACAGAGGCAAAGATGGTCTATAGACAGGAGAATACCCTAGCGACAAATCAATAACAATTTAAAGACCAAAATATAACCAATCGAAAACACAATAATAATAAATTTTTCTTTCATCTTCGAGAGACCAAAATTCACTTAATAAAATTGGTTACGATAAAGTGGCTGTTACATACTAAGTATTAATTTCTAACTAATTTATGGAAGACTTTTAAAGGACAATAATTTGAAATAATTCTAATCTAATTATATACCAAAAATATTTTCTGTAATTGCTAAAATGTTTCAAAAATTAACTTATTCAGTTTGTCAATTATACCGACATTCGATCTGTTGTGTGTATTGTGTACATACAATACATTTCAATCAGTTTATACAAACATTTGCTGAAGTACGTAGATGTGAAAAAAGAAACCAGCTATCATTTTCGTTGTTATAACAAACAAAAACGTCAATAATTGAAAAACTGAACATTTCATTGTTAAGTCGTTAGGCAAGTAAAACTTTTGTTTTCAAACATAAATCACCACCTTTTTGTTTATTTGCTCCACTCATTTGTAAATGTTATACATACATAGCTCTTTTCTGTCTATTATTGCACGAGTGAGTTCGTTTCAAAATTCATAAATGCGGAGCCTATTTGTAGTACAGTTTTCTTCATGTCAAGTTCTCCATTTGTACGGCAATATGCATTTTGTTGTGTCTTCATTGTTTTCGTGCTTTTGTTTTAGTACAGAATAGTTGATGTTGTGGTATTATTTCTTTATTTAATTAGCACAGATCTTGGAATTCTACTCCAGAGAAGGAGCTTCTAGCTATATTAATTGTATACGCATGTTTAATAAATTTGGCATGACATAGTCATAGTTGGGTTGTCTGCTGTTTCTGTGAAATTAATGAAAATTTAAATACTCGTAATTTAATGAGATTATAAGCTCAATTTTATTATATTGTTCGCCTAACCGCTGTCCATTTGTCCACTTGTCATTTTAAGCTTAAACAAGTAATAAGGTAGGTATGTAAGCGTATCTTTCCCGGTACATTCTTGCGTATAATTATTATTGTTAAATTATGTAAATCATACGACATGTTATCCACAAGCAACATTATTCACTGTTGCCTCTTCCACTTACCGTACTCCTGCTCATCTAATATTTCATTTTCCTCTACCCTTACCACTGGATGTTCATCCATGTTTGCATTAGCAGCGGCTAATATATGTTTTTATTTTTTTTGTATATCTCCGTAGATTTCACTGGGAAAACCAGCAAAGCTAAATGGCTTGCTCTGCTGCCTGGTTCAAGTCACTGAACACCTAAATATGATTAGCCTCACGAGGATTAGACTCGTGTTCGTGAGTCCTCAGGCAAAATGTAATTTCTTAAAAATCACACAATGGCTTTTATTTATGACTATGTCGCAGGTAAGTCTGGAGCCTTTATTTGCTGTGAAAACATTCCAAGTGATGAAACAACAGTGGCATTTTACGGGACATCTTGAGGATTTTTCTGAAAAGAGAAAATAAAAACACAGCATAAAATGTATGTAATAAACTCAATTACTATTGTTATTTGAAAACCTTCTACGGCGGTCTTTACGAAACCATAAAGTCTACATAGTCCTCTTGTACTGCAGAAAGACTTAACTAACAACGGCAAATTACAGAACCATAAAACATACTGAGAAAATCGCCTCCAATAACATTAGTTTACAAAATGTTTGTCAAAGGGCTGTGCATAACATTTTTTGGTGTAGTATGGTGAAAAAAAAGAACAAAAATATAAAAATATGTCGATAGGAGTAACCGATTGACTTCAAAATTGCTGTGTGCTAATATTTTTTGTTCTATCTCAGGCTGAGATCTAAGATGGGCCATGGTGGTCCACAGCTTCGAGTACCTGTCCCACAAATGGTTAACGTTTGGTGAAATATTGATTCTTGATTAACTTCTATACTTCATATCAGAATATTGGAAAACGCTATAACATTTGCCACTGGTGCCAATGTCAATTCGTATTTGACATTTGTGAAATAAACAGAACGCAGAACACAAATCGACAAGCCATGTAAAGGGTATTTTTTAGACGTGTGTGGCCAAAAATTTAGCTATATTATAAAGATAAGGGTTTGCCATTATGTTTTAAAAATGAATGATTTCGGGGATGTGACCGCCGCGGCTGGCTCGAATAAATTCCAGCCGAGAGGCCGGATTTTCGACCACCTTTGGCAGCTTTTGTGGAAATGACACGCCTAATATTCTCGTGTCTGGATTATCTGCATAGATAAGCGACTTCACATAACCCCACAAAAAATAGTCCAACGGTGTTAAATCGCACGATCTGGGAGGCCCACGACGAGAGATAATGCGCCCACCCAAAGTTTTCTTCAATAAATAGATTGTTTCGTTGGCAAGTACATATGTTGTATGGCAAGTAGCCTCATCTTGTTGGAACCAAAGGTCGTCTACATCAACATCTTCCAATTTAGACACTCTATAGCGTTCCCCATTCACTTTAACATTATGTCCGGCTTCATTTTTGAAGAAATATGGACCAATGATTCCCTCTGGCCATAGAGCACACCAAACAGTGACTTTTTGTGGATGTAACGGCTTCTGATCAATGGCTTGTGGATTATCATTACTCCAAATGCGACAATTTTGTTTATTAACGTACTCACTCATCCAAAAGTGAGCTTCATCGCTGAACAAAATTTTCTTGTGAAAATCGGCGTGCGACCCGCTTTATGGTCGTTCGGCTTTAATTCTTGCACGAGTTGGATTTTGTAAGCCCGCAGACAAAGATCCTTTCGCAGTTCCAATTGCTGCGCGCGATGGCGGATGGACTCATTCGGGTCTTCTTCGATACTCTGGTCCACCACAGCAATAGTGCCTAAACGTGGAGCGAAACCGATCCATGGTTTCTCGAATTACCGACTCTGCTGGGCGATTATGTTAACCGAATATTGGACGAAGCGCGCCGTGCGTCGCGCTAACCGAACCATTGTTTTGGTAATAAATTTGCACGATTTGCAAAAGTTGTTCCGGAGTAAGTCTATTCATTATGAAATGGCAAACTGAACTGAGCATAAATCAAGTGACAGCTGTCAAAAAAGATCAACTCCGAAAAAGTATTGCCAGATTGGAAACCACACGTCTACAAAAAACACGCTCTAAAATACTACACCATTTCCAAGTGTTTAACTCTGCGCCAGAGTGGCGATAGTTAAAAAAAGAGTAGTAAAACACAATGTTATTTTTTATTTAATTTAAGTGGTTTTGTAATTTTATTGTGACAGTGTGCCGAATGCGGTGCGGGTGAGTTGACAACTAACTCCAAAAAAATTGACGGCGTTACCATCACAATGACGGCGTTAACAGCATTTCAGCTGCATCGCTGTTGAAAGTTGTGATAGGGGCGCCGCTGTTGAAGATCAGCTGTTGTCACTTCAACACCAAGTTTAATTCAGAAAATATAAATTGAAATTCAGAAATTCCATTTGAAATTCAGAACTCGTCGCTTAAAATTCAGATTTTCCATTTAATTTTAGAAATTCGTCAATTGAAATTCAGATTCTCCACATTAAATTCAGAACTCGATAATTGAAATTCAGATTTTCCATTTGAATGCAGAACCTGCCAATTGAAATTCAGATTTTATATTTAAAATTCATAATTGGAATTCAGAACTGGACATTAGAAATTCAGAATTCGTCATTTGAAATTCGGAATTCTTCATTTGAAATTCAGAATTTTTGATTCGAAATTCAGAATTTTAAATGAAAAATTCAGTTCATTTGAAATTCAGAAACTTATAATTGGAATTCAAAATGTTCTGAAAATCAAATTTCTGAATTCCAATGACGAATTCTGAATTTCCAAACGAAAAATTCTGAATTCCAAATGGAAATTCTGAATATTAATTGATGAATTCTGAATTTTAAATATAAAATCTGAATTTCAATTGACAGGTTCTGAATTTCAAATGAAAAATCTGAATTTCAATTGACGAATTCTGATTTACAAGTGGATAATATGAATTTCAATTGATGACTTCTGAATTTCAAATGGAAATTTGTTACTTCGAAAGTGGACTTCTGAATTTCAAATGTAAATTCTGATTTTCGATTGACGAATTCTAAAATTTAAATGGGAAATCTTCATTTCATCTGACGAGTTCTGAATTTCAAATGGAATTTCTGAATTTCAAATGACAAATTCTGAATTTCAAATGGAATTTCTGAATTTCCAATGGAATTTGGCCGTTACAGTCAATGGCGATCGGGCCATGTCGAACGAATTTTTGTTCACAACAATTGAAGAGGAGGATATTGGCAACATTTGGTTTCAACAGGACGGCGCTACGTGCAACACAGCTGAAGCTACACTCGATGTTTTGAGGCCTGTTTTTGAATATCAGCCGCAGAGCTGATGCTGTTTGGCCACCTCGGAACTGCGATTTGACACCGTTGGACTATTATTTGTGGGGTGCCCTCAAAGATAAGTGTTACGCCGACAAGCCAGAGACAATTGACGCTTTAAAGGACAATATTCGTGAAGCCATTGGTGAAATACAGCTGCACAATCGATAATGTGCTTAAAATGGACCGATCGTGTAGGCTACTGCATGGAATGAAATTATTTTCCATTATTAACCGGAAGGATTGTACTTTCAAATAAAAAAAGAAATTTGAGAAAATATTTAGTAGTTTTTTTTATAGCATTTTCAAAACAAAAAAAAAGTTATTTGGCGGACCCTATATATAGATGCAGCCAAAAATGTTGTCGTTTTTATAAATAGTCGTGAACCCTTTGTGACGCACGTTTCATATTTTATTGTACCATATAAATAAATCAAACTGTGTGTTTGTTTTAACAGAATAGTTTATATTGTGTATTTACAAACAATTAATAATATAAACATCTAAAAATTTTGATTTTTTTATAACATTAAGAGATCCGCGCTAGGGTAGGATTTGGTAATCATTATTGTATCAATGGTGTTTAAAATAGTTTTTTTTATTTATGGAGGATTTTAAGTAAGGTGAGTGAATTTTTTTAAAACGATGTCCTCTGATCGCGATAAAACTTGCACAAAGTCTAGTTCTGTTGGATATTAGTTATAACGCAAAATTACAACCAGATCGAGATCGGTTAAGGACTGTCCGATTTGGAGGAGTTGCATTTTTACATTTTGGCCAAACGGAACTTTTTTCCCATCCATATAACTAAATACCTATTATATTTCACAAAAATTTACAAAAATATTTTTTTTGACGAAATTAAAAATAATTTTAGCATTTTTATAAATAAAACAAGTAAGAAAGTTTCAGTCGGGTAAACCGACTAAGGTATACCCTCACTTTGTGAGTAATGTAATATTGAATATTACTCGAATTATTCTGTCAATTTGTGTGGGAGGTACCAGAAGGGGTTTATCAAATACACATTTTTTTTGCTGAACATTAAATACCTTAAATTCATTGCACTGTGCCGACTTATAAGCATTTATGTGCACTGGTATAAACGTTATGAGACATTAAATTGTGGTATGATTTGGGCATTTTGTGTGGGAGGGCTATAGACACTATAAAAACATTACACTGTACAAAATTTCAAGTATTTTTATACACTGGTTTTAATGTTATAAGCTGTTAACTTTTGGTGCAAAAAGGTACCTTTGTGTGGGAGGTACCAAAAGGGGCGTGACAACAACACCCATTTTTCCCTGGACTGTAGGCAATATAAAAGCATAATACTGTACAAAATTTCAAGTATTTTTATACACTGTTATTAATGTTATAAGCTGTTAACTTTTGGTGCAAAATGGTGCATTTGTGTGGGAGGTACCAAAAGGGACGTGGCGACTTCGCCCATTTTTCTCGAGTTGATAACGACTAATAAGCTAATACTATGTGTGGAATTTCAAAAGATTCGAATAAGTAGTATAGCAGTTATTAAAGAATCAATATTTCACAACATTTTAACCCTTTGTGGGGGAGGTACTAGAAGGAGTGGACCGATATGGCCCATCTTCGAACTTAGCCGGAGATAGAAAAAAATATTACCACATACCAAATTTGAGGTCAATCGGTTACTCCTTTCGAGAGTTATCGTGCGCACCAGCCAGCAGACAGACAGACAGACAGACGGACGGACATTGCTCATTCGACTTAAAATGACCCAAAACGGATTTCCTCCGAACATACCTGGGGTCTTAGGTCACTCCTTCGACGTGTTACACTTTTTTCTGTAGCAAATGATATATACCCTCGTCACACTAAAGTGAGGGTATAAATACAATACTGTTGCACTTTTCGATGTTTGTTTTTACGGCCTGTTTCTGTATTTCTAACGAAAGCCTCTGCGAAAGAAAACCAGTCACTCACTTTCGTCAGGAATTTGGTTTCTCTAACGTTCTATCGTTCGTTCGCCTGGCCTTACGTCGATGACGTTAGCAATTTACCAATTGGAAAATAATGTAATTGCCAGATCAATAATTTTACAACTTCCGGTCTAAAAAAGCACACATTTTTGTATAGTCGACCTTAGCAAATACATCTCTGTACTATTTACACTAGCGGTGCCCAAAAAAGCGACCCTGGGTGGTTTGCTGAGCTGCACCAAGACCAGCGTTGCCGTTTTGGTAATTTCCGACCAAATTTGGTCGGAAGGATTTGAAATTTTTATATTTGGTCGGATGGTCGGACCAATTCCATTTTGGTCGGTTTTATTCTAGAATATTACATTCGTATTATAATACAGAATAATTTTAAGCAGTATCGATCGAAATTGTAGACGAATATATTGTAATAAAAATAAGTGAGAAATTATTTATTTCAGGTTCGACAAATGTGTTTTGTAGTGGTCTAAAGAAAGAATTTTTGCTTTCACTCCTGTTCTGTATTCCGAGAGCGGATTTAAACCGAAATTTTGGTTGACAAATCTCACCATAATTGCGAAATATTATTTATTTATATTAAGTCTTTTGTAAATATAAGATTAATAAGGAAGAAAAGCAATTGACAAAAGTTGATGTGTGGCAAAAGTATGTCCCATCTGAAGTCGAGAAAATGTTTTTATCTTACTTTTATCAATATTAGTAGGATATATCGTAGCAATGATTGGGGTTTATATAATTGTAGTGTTGGTGTTGAATAGATTTATTGTTGTCCGAATAATGTTGCGTAAGCACAATTGAAATTTCTTTTTTATCCTGTTTATCAATAATTGCGTCAGTAATTAAGGTCGAGGAACAAGCTTGTTTAGCTGCGGAGACGGCATAATTGCTACCAGTTAGACCGACGTATCCAGTTTCCCAGCAAAGAATAATTTTGTTTTTGTTGGCTATTACTAAATCTCTAATTTTATTAATAGTAGTTCAATTGTTTGTAGCTAGATTTAAGATAGTTTTGAGTACAGATAGACTATCGGTAAAAATTATAGTTTACCGTTTAGTATCCTTGACTAGTTGTATAGCATGTCAAATACCGGTAGATTCACCGGTGAAAATTTAATTTTGATTTCTGGTATTATGCTGAAATGTTGTAAATTGCGAGCTCCACAGGACTTGGATACATACAGGGAAGAACTCAAGCGGTACAAAAGTATTGAGAAAGGCTCAAAAAAAATCCTGGATTGATTTCCATAGTGGTGTAGAAATTTCACAAATTTGTTTAACTTTTAAAATCCTACAATCAACAAAATTACGTACTATAGTATTATAGAACTTATAGGCATTCTTCATAAATTACGTTTTAACGTTGAAGTCTGCTCAAGAAATCGTAACTTGTTATGCCTTTTAATGTAAAATTTTTCATCCACAATCGATCTCGTCGTTAAACTGGCCAAGTCCTTTTGACAAACTTGGTCATACTTCAGCGTTTTCTTTGTTTTCAGGCGTCTATGTTAAATTAAAGAAAAACTCAATACAAATTTCGAAAGACATGTTCAAATTTTATTATAAGTTTTACAAAAAAAAAATATAAATAGACTTCTATCAGTTTTATTGCATACTCTATATTTATATCGGAATGCATTGATAACAAAAAAGTGGAAACAATCACAACGAAAATATATTGAAAATTTAAATGCAGAATTCCTTTTTATTTATACACATTTTTTTGCAATTTATAAATTGACTTTTTGCCACATTGGACGAAAAAGACTATCTTGGGAATTTGGCGAAGATAATCATGCTTAAATTACAAAAAATATCAAAAAGCAACGATTTTACTGAAGGATGATATATTAAGACTTAGCCACGTTGCCCCCATTTAGATAATCTTTTTATACCCTACACCACACTGTGGTACAGGGTATTATAACTTTGTGCATTTGTTTGTAACACCCAAAAGGAGAAGAAATAGACCCATCGTTTATTATACCGATCGACTTAGAATTACTTTCTGAGTTGATTTAGGTATGTCCGTCTGTCCGTCTGTCCGTCTGTCTGTCTGTGCATGTATTCTTGTAATCAAAGTACAGGTCGCAATTATGGTCCGATCTCGACGAAACTTTACACATATGTTTTATTTGGCCCAAGGACGATCCCTATTGAATTTGGTTGAAATCGGTTCAGATTTAGATATAGCCCCCATATATATGTTACCCCAGATTTGACATGTAAGCGCTTTAAAAACTTTATTTTATATCCGATCAGTCTGAAATTCGGCAGAAAGAGGTTTCTTATCATATGAATGAACACTGTTAAATGTGGAATAAATCGGTTCAGATTTAGATATAGCCCCCATATATACGTTACCCCCGATTTGAAGTGTAAGCACTGTAAAAATGTTATTTTATATCCGATCAGTATGAAATTCGGCAGAAAGAGGTTTCTTATTATATGAATGAACACTGTTAAATTTGGAAGAAATCGGTTCAGATTTAGATATAGCCCCCATATATACGTTACCCCGATTTGAAGTGTTAGCGCTGTAAAAATGTTATTTTATATCCGATCAGTATGAAATTCGGCAGAAAGAGGTTTCCTATTATTTGAATGTGCACCCGACTAAATGTGGAATAAATCGGTTCAGATTTAGATATAGCCCCCATATATACGTTACCCCCGATTTGAGGTGTAAGCACTGTAAAAATGTTATTTTACATCCGATCAGTATGAAATTCGGCAGAAAAAGGTTTCCTATTATTTGAATGAACACTGTTAAATTTGGAAGAAATCGGTTCAGATTTAGATATAGCCCCCATATAAACGTTACCCCCGATTTCACATGTAAGCGCTGTAAAAATGTTATTTTATATCCGATCAGTGCGAATTTCGGCAAAAAGAGGTTTCCTTCTACATGAAGAAATACTGCCAAATTCGGAGAAAATCGGTTCAGATTTAGATATAGCCCCATATATATGTTACCCCCGATTCGACATGTAAGCGCTGTAGAGATTGTATTTTATATCCGATCAGTACGAAATTCGACAGAAAGATGTCTTTTTACATGAATGAGTATTCAGGGAAAATCGGTTCAGATTTATATATAACATCCGTACATATGTTCCTCCTGATTTGGTATCAAAGCGCTATAGAAGTTGTAATATGTTTCTCAATTTAGGAACGAATATTACTTAATTTAACGATTATCGGTTCAGAATTAGATAATATGTTCCTACCCATTTACCAATTATTCCAAATTTTTATCGCAATGACCCTTATCGCATTATTAGGGAGGTGTAGGGTATTATATAGTCGGCCCCGCCCGACTTTCTGCCTTTCCTTACTGGTTAATATTACATAATTTATTGCGATCTATGATTTTGGGTATATACGATTCAGACGATACTTGTTTTAAAATACATTCAATACTAGCATTTTTTTATGTTAATTAATTTTGTGAAACATTTCAAGTTTCATCAAAACCTGAAAAAGTTGTGTCCAAACTTTCCAAGATACCAAAAACTTTATTTTATAAATTTGGTCGGCTACAACGGATTTTGGTCGGTTTTAGGGAGAATTTTGGTCGAAAAATTTTTTTCCAGTGGCAACACTGACCAAGACTCTCATTTCTTTCTCTCTCTCTCACGTCTCTCTCATTGTGCACTGATAATTTTTTTCCATCTTAGCGAGCAACCAATATTGACTTCTTTATGCTTAAATATTTACACATATGTACACAATTTTATTATTATTTAATTGTTTTTACCATAATTATATTATTATCTACTTATTTTTTGCTTTTTTAAATTTTTGCAAAAATTGCAAATTTTATCCTTGGCATTTTTAATAGTTTAAACGTCTGAAATTCATGTCTATGTGCTTCGGGCGTACTGCTGTGGTGCACTTAACAATCATGGATACTTATTTGAAGATTGAAGTCTTGTACGCGAAGAACGTGACACTTTTGTCTCAGCAGTGATCGTCAAGGCACACCCAGTGCGGGGTACAGATATGGCGAAAGTGTATATGAAATAAAAGGATTTTTAAAGCTCTATTCCGAAATCGGAGGGCCGTCATTTTATTTTGATGATTGTGCAAATTATGCACATTACAAAAATTATATTTCCACAAAAATAATGTTCGTATGATAACGATGAAATCATAAAATTTGTTTATTAAAATAAAACACATATGATGTGAACTTCGAATTTTGAAACAAACATAACTTTTGAACTAATAGCGATATTATCCTCAATCCTTTTGTAGGCCACAGAAAATTGCCTCATATAATCGTGAAAATTAAACTTATATTTTCCTGATTTTCATATTTCGCGGTATTCGATATATTACATAATATTTCAATTAAAAATTATTTTGATTCGTTATATTTATCCGAATAATGAAGCTACAGCGAATATTTTGACATAGGCTGATAGAAATGCTAATGATCTATGATTGTAATTTTAGTTTTCCAAATTCCGCTGAAAATTGCATTTTATACAATTTTTTTTAAATTTAAATTTGGAACCGCCATAACTTTCGCGGCCTTTGATGAAATTTATTCACAACAACGGTTTTTGCATGTTTGTATTTTTATCTTCGTCTGTTGTAAAAGCCGTTGATGTGCTCGCCAAAAAAATCTTGAAAAAAAATGTACTTCAAAATTAAAAAATTTTGATATTTGCCCATAAGCCAAATTTTTAAATTGAATTAACTTGCACAATTTTTTAGCGACAGTGCTGTAATTTTGTGAATATGCATTTGATGGCAGTCTACGTAATTGGTTAAAAAATGGGCGGGATTGGACCAAATGGCGTGACCCTGCCCATATGAGCCATTTTTTGGAATATATCTCGAAAAATTTGTTAGAGAGAGTGCTGTTATTTTATGTATATGCATTTGATGGCGGTATTCGTGATTGATCCAAAAATGGACGGAATCGGAAATCTGATGTCTGGGGCAACGAAGTGGACCGGGGCCAGGTAGTGTATATATATAAAGAAGAATATGTGTTTGTTTGTTGGTTTGTTTGTACCGAATAGACGTCTAAACGGCTGGACGGATATTCTTGAAATTTTCACAGAATGTACATGTGTGGGGCGTGGTGAACATAGGGTACTTGAATTTTCGATATATCAAGTGGGCGTGGCCCCACACACATAAGACACATTTAAAAATTGAGATATCTTGCACAATTTGTTAGTGAGAGTGCTGGAATTTTGCGTATATGTATCTGGTGGCAGTCTACGTGATTGGTCAAAAAATGGGCTGAATCGGGCCAATGGGCGTGGCACCGCCCATATACGCAAAGTTTTGAAGTTGATATATCTTGCACACTTTTTTAGCGAGAGTGCTGTAATTTTGTGCATATGTATCTGGTGGTAGTCTACGTGATTGGTCCAAAAATGGGCGGAAACGGACCAATGGGCGTGGCACCGCCCATGTAAGTCAAATTTTTAAATTGATATATCTTGCACAATTTGTTAGCTAGAGTGCTGTAATGTTGTACATATGTATCTGATGGCAGTTTACGTGATTGGTCCCAAAATGGGCAGGATCGGACCAATGGGCGTGGCACCGCCCATATAAGCCAAATTTTAAAATTTAGATATTTTTTACAATAGTTTAGAGAGAGTGTTGTAATTCGATGTACATGGTGGTAGTTTATCTGATTGGTTTAAAAATAGGCGGGATCGGACCACTGGGCGTGGCCCCGCCCGTATAAGCCAAATTTTTAAATTGAAATATTTTCCGCAATTTATTAGCGAGAGTTCTGTAATTTTGTGTAAATGTATCTGGTGACAGTCTACGTGAGTGGTCCAAAAGTGGACGGGATCGGAACAAAGGGCGTAGCCCCGTCCACATAGGCCAAATTTTAAAATTGAGATATCTTGCACATTTTGTTAGCGAGAATGCTGTAATTTTGTGCATACGTATTTGGTGGTAGTCTACTTGATTGGTCGAAAAATGAGCGGGATCAGACCAAAGGGTGTGGCCCCGCCCATATATGCCAAATTTTAGAATTGTGATATCTTGAATAATTTTTTAACGTGAGTGCTGCAATTTAGTGCATATGTACACGGTGACAGTCTACGTTGTTGGTCCAAAAATGGGTGGGATCGGACCTATGGGCGTGGCCGGGCCTATATAAGCCAAATTTTGAAATTGAGATATCTTGGACAATTTATTACCGAGAGTGCTGCAATTTAGTGCATATGTAAGTATCCGGTGGCAGTCTACGTTATTGGTCCAAAAATAGGCGGGATGAGACCAACGGACGTGGCCCAGCCCAAATGTTGAAATTGATATATCTTTCACGATTTGTTAGCGAGAGTGCTGAAATTTTGCGTATATGTATCTGGTTGTAGTCTACGTAACTGGTCTAAAAATGAGCGGGATCGGACAAATGGGCGTGCCCCGCCCATATAAGCCAAATTTTTAAATTGAGATATCTTGCACATTTTATTAGCGAGAGTGCTGTAATTTTGCGATGTATCTGGTGGCAGTCTACGTGATTGGTCCAAAAATGGGCGGGATCAGACTAATGGGCGTGGCACCGTCCGAGTGAGTCAAGTTTTGAAATTGGAATAGCTTGCACAATTTGTTAGCGAGAGTGCTGTAATTTTTTGTTTGATATATCTTAAGCAATTTGTTAGAGAGATCAATGTAATGTAATGTAATAGAGAGATCAAAAAAATGTTTGGTTGGTGGACCGTTTCTGGGACCTGCTCATATTCCATATTACATTACTCACAATGTTGGGTATAACTTAGTGGGTTTATTCGATTGAAGTTTTCTTACAAGTATTCTTAAAGTTACTATGTACACAATTTCTTAAAGAAAAAATATAAATATGTATCCAAAAGTCTTTTTAAATAGTAACACTTCGAGAAACGGGCCCTGTTAATGCATGAATTTAAAATGCAAGCGATGGCCAGAGTATTGAAAATACTACTATTCGTTCTGACATTCCCAGTTACACTATTTTCGACAATATCTGTAATTTAAGGCCACTTTATAGTTAATATAAAGTGGCCTTAAATTACAGATATTGTGGCCGTGCTTATGTATGTGTATGTGTATTTTTCGTCATCATTTCGGGGTTATCTTACAAATCTTGCTAGTTACTTCCAAGCTCCTCATGAGAATTCAGTCACATCATGCAAATGCCATTGTTATTTATTCCCATTTGCATTTCATCATTGCACATTACCTCTTAATATTATACATAGTTAATATCGTTTGCAGCCAACACGTGCATGAATTAGGGGAGAAACATAAATGTTTTTAGGGCTTCGTTTAAAATTTCAATGTTAGCAGCGAATTGAGTTATGTTTTCCTTTTTGAAATCTATTACAAATTTAATAAAGAAAATGTTAAAACAACTGTTACAGTTGTAAAACAGAAAATCTAATTATATATACAATCAACAGCCATTATACTTTTAAGTGGAATTCGTTGGTCTATTTGGCAGAAATTCACTTTAACAATATTCCTCGTTGTTTCGCATAAATAATGTTAATTATCAGAAAAGATATTCTCCTTAATTTTCCAATGTTTAATGGAGGTTATAAAATCAAATTTAGAAGTTAATCGAGCATTTACTACTGCCAAATTTATATTAAATTAAAGTTCTCGCAAGTGGTGTGAGAGTAGTTAGTTATAAGCTTTAAATAAGAATTCAATGAAAATGGGTACATTAATCTATTTAAAATCAGAAGTTTGTAAGGTTATTAGATTACACCGAAGCTGCATTGTTGGGGCAATTGCAAAAAGGTGGTACTTTAGATATTTTATAATGTACTAGACATTTGTAGAGGAGGAATAAGGCTTTCAAAAAATTTATTTATTAAATATTTTGTTATTCCAAACCCCTTATGAGAGGTTTGAAGCAGAAGTTAATAAACTTATTTCTTACACTGAAAAAAAAATCGTATTAAAATTAATGACGACACATTCTTAAATTATGTATGCGACCTCGGCATCAATTCAATCCCAATTTTCATAAAAATAATGAAAATTTACATGTTTTTTACGAAATTTTCCTTAATTTAAAGTTTTTTTAATTTGAATTAATGACTATCTAATCGTTAGTTTTGTGTACGCGCTTCTTTAAATGTACGCCTTTAAATTGAAGAAACTAATCATATTTTCTGTGACAATCCGCTTTATTTTAAGTAATATTTCAATACTTTTAAGGATTTTCTGCATTAAAACTATGATGTAGACATGTCATAGTTTTAATGTCGAATCGGAATTTAAGGCTATGCTCCCCTTAAAGGAAACACTGTCTTGGTAATAATTTTTATGACAATTGCCATTATTTTGAAGAATACATACGAGAGAATTATACAATCTCTCTCCCTCTCTCGCTCGGAGAATCAGTTTTGTTTGTTAATGTAAAAAACCAATAATTGTTATGGTTATGCGAGAGCTCTTCTACTCTCTGAAAATAGAAAATAATTCTGTTGTTCGTTTTCTTTTAAATCGCCAGTTATTTACAAGCGATGGAGGGAGACGGTTGTCCGTGAACGCGGATTGTGAAAAAATGAGATTGTGGCGAATATGTAAGTATACGTGCATATTGCACCGAAAATTATTTTATTATGGGTTGTTAACAGTTATTTTTGCTAAAGCATAGTAACAACAACAAATGCAACCGTCGGGTACATGTGTGTATGTGGTTATGCCGTCGGCGTCACCATCGATCTTGGTGATAAGAGAGTGCGTGCGTCATAGTTATTTTTGCTGCTGTTATTTATGGTGATGTACATATATACGTTTTTATAGGAGATCATTTTAGATCATGTGCTGAGAAGAGATTTGTGCGAACGCTAAAAAATGGACGATAAAAATGTGAGTAATAGGGTTTGTAATACTGAAAGAGACAATAGGAAAATGTTTAGATACGTGAAATATAATATTATAACCCTCAAATAAACAACTTACATACAACAAAACACATTTGAAATTGAAAAGTATATATTTATTAAAAATAACTGCTAACAGCGCATAATGCAGAAATGTAGAATTGTTGTGTTATTAACATGTTATACATAAAACTATCTTTTTAAATTTTTTTTAGTAAAACAATTTTAGAATGGATCTTTTGGGAAAAGAGTGACAAATTCTACCAAATATTTCAACGTTTCAAGTTTTATATATGAACGGTTGAAATATTTCTCTTAGTTTTCAGTGTTTACCAATTGTGGTACGATAAAATGTATGTGAATTTTTTATATTTGATTTCTTTTCAGAAAAAATGTAATTATTTTAATTTAAGATCGCCCAATATTTGAAGATAAATGTTACGGATATATGAAAAATGCAGTGCTGAATGCCATTTATAAATTACAACAAATAAGTGAGCGTACACCTACACGGGAATTTTTGAATTGGAAGAAAATATATTTGGAAACAAAATGTGTAAGTATTTTGTATTTGTGAACGTATTTGAACGTATATATTAATATATTAGAACAAAATATATTTGCGAACTGACTTTCACAAATAATAGATGTATTTTCACACAAACAAAGTTATTGTTAAAGGAGTTTTCCAAATATATTTTATTTAAAAAGATTTTTAAAACTTTTTAACTTTTTCGAATTTTAGTTTAAATTTTTCCTAGATTTCGTGTTATACTTTATAGTTAAACCTGTTGTTAGATTAGGCCCATTTGGTCCAATTTTTGCATCGTCTCCTTCGTAAACGGTAATACATATATATATATATATTGCCTTATAATTTGGTCCAAGGGATATTTTTTTTTTGACATCAAAATAAGCCTTTTTTGTTCAAAAATAATATTTAATAAGCTTCTTTCCTTTCACGAAGTATTGAATAAAAATAAATATAAAATATTGGGTTAAATATTCGTTTTGTATGAAAATTTAATATGGCCCAAATGGTTCTTAATCTAGGATTTGTACATATTTTCCAGTCTAACATCAGGATTAAGAATGTCATAAGCTGCATTAACTAATTATTATTTAATAAATATTCCTGTTCATCTCTTTTTGACAATACATCAAAGCAATTTATAGCTAAGAAAAATTATACGATTTAAATTTAAATTTGTATGCACATTGAACATCTGAAAAACAGAAAACTTGCATCTAAATTAAGGCACTGATAAATTACCAAAAAAAACTTAAATACAATTAAATCATTGTTTCGGAAATATTACTTCCAAATAGAAAATATTAGAATGGAACCACAGTTTAGAACAATATCCTCCCAAACGTATAATATTTGTGTGTTTCAAATGTAAAATAGGTATTTGGAGTGTACCCTAAACATAAGTACGTTTCAAGCTGAATATGTTTGGGGCAATATACTACAGAAGCAATATTTCAGCGTGTATACAATTTTTTAATATTTTTATTTTAATTTCAGCCAAATTCAATGTTCAAACTCATTAAAGGTTCCGACGAAAATTGTTCATGGATGTGTGGGGAACATATAAAAAGGCGAATCCACTATGAGTTTACAAATCGATAACAAATATACGAAACTTCAAATATTTCGATGAAGTGTTGGCCGGTTTATCTTTATACATTCCACTAAAATACGGTTTTAGATTATAAAATGTTGAAAGTTATCCGTAATATGTATTACACATTTATTGTATTTTCTAATATTAAAATAATACTATTCATGTCTTTGAATACTCTGTCAACTTAATATAGTAACTGTCAATAAAACAAATAGAAAAAAATTGATATTTAAAAAAAAAGATTTTTTAAAATATATAAAAGTTGAAAAAATCTCTTTCACGTAGAACCGGAAGATTAGTAACAATCGATAAAACAAATAAAAATATTTGGTATTTAAAAAAATTGTATTAAAAAACAAAAACGTCTTTTGCTGGTATTAAAAAAATAAACAAAAAACAGTAAGGAAAGACAGAAAGTTGGGCGGGGCCGAGTATGTAATACACCTACACCTCCCTATCAATACGAAAATGGACATTGCGATAATAACACTGTGTGTGCAAAATTCACTTAAAAAATGTATCCTCGATGAAAACAACTTAACCCTCATAATTTCGCACCACTAAATCGAATGGCGACATCGTGTTTTCGAGATATTTAGTCGCAAAGTTTGCTGGGTAAACAAAGAGGTTAGTAGACGCAAACACAATTTTAGTATAGAAGGCTTCGAAATAGATGTTACATGTCAAAGAACAAAATAAAGGACATATTCCTGGAAGTATTTCTCCCAAAACACCCGATAACCTCGCTTATCCCCTTACCCCTGAAAATACCCCTGTCCTTTTTGAAAGCACTTTTTTGATTTTTTTTTTCGGAAAAAAGGGCGAAGTTGACCCATTCAGAGGGCAGCTAGAGGGTTAAGATCTTCCACAAAAATGATCCCCATAAAATTCCACTACATTTCTGACAATGAGAAATGTCTCATTGTCACCATTTTTTCATTTATTATAATGCTCCCTTTGATCAAAAAATGAAAACTCTTAGCAACTGTAAAAAAACTCAGACCAGCTGGGCCATAAGTTTATTCTACAAAAATGATCTACTCAATATCGAGAGCTTATATTCAAAACCCTCTATCTTCAATTTTTGCAAAAATGAGATTTTTATGTTGAAATATTCGGTAAAATAAGGCGCATCTATGGTACTAATTTGGAAATAAAAAAAACAAAAATTGAGATTTTATGGTCATTTTTGTAATTTCTCTATCTTACACACTTATTTTTTCTGAATGCAATACCCTCTATATCTTCGTATAATTTGGGACTATTTTTTTTTGTTTTTTTTCTTCTTTGATGAAAAGAGTATGCTAAACCCGAATTTGGTTACATTTTTTTAGTCGAAGCTTTAGTTTTCAAATTATGACTATTTTTATATCTAACCTGTGATTCCACAAGAATACCATTTTCTATGACAATTTGAAAATGGATTCAAAAATGAACCCCAAGAAATAGATAATACTTAAATAAAAAATTAATCATTAATTCATTGTTATTATTATTTATTATTTTATTATAATATACATATGTATAATATAAATTAAAAAAATTTGTGGAATTCATAAATATTTTTTTTTACTATGCAAAACCCTCTATCTTTTTTTATACATGAAGAATTTTTGAATAGCAATACCCTCTATGTTCCATAAAATGGCTCGTGGTGCACATATTAAAAAAATATATTATTTAGTAGTTCACGTAGTTAGGTGTAATAAACATTGTAGAACAAACAATTTTAATTTTCTTTAAAATTAAGGATATAAACGGTTTTTGGCTCTACTGAACAATTGTGTTTTTTAAGATAGAGGATATTGAATATAAACTGTCAAGTATTTGTATGCACTGGTATTAAAGTTATTAGCAGTTAACTTTTTGTACAAAATGGTCCCTTTGTGTGGGACGTACCAAAAGGGCCAGGGACACTTCGCTAATTTTTCTCAAGTTGACGGACATTGCTTAAATGACTTAAAATGTTCTAAAAGGGATTTCCGCCGAACATACTTGGGTTCTTAGGTCACTCCTTTGATGTGTTACACTTTTGGCTAATAGCAAATGATATATACCCTCCTCTCTAAGGTGAGGGGATAATTATGCACTGCCTTTCGACCAATTTTTTTTAATAGTGTTATCACACTTCAATAGGTGAACTTCAATTGTGCGAAATATCATAGTACTTTCCAATAACTTCTACACTTTATTTAGTTCTTCAATATTCAATATTAAAATGTATTATTCCATTACTTATAACAAAGATAATTTACAAAAATAAAAGCTGCCGTGAGAGTTTTCAAACTTTTAAATGCTAATTTATGAATATTTCATTGGAATCTCTTCGCCACGTAAAAAAAGAAAAGCATGTAAACGACGTTTTTCTTATTGTTTTTTTTTTGCAAAACTTTCTGTAAAGAAATCTTCGCACCATACTTTGTAATCTTCAAAATTGTTTTTTGTTGTTTTTTTCACTCCGGCGGAAACCATTGCTCGTTAACGAAATTACGGTTTCTTGCGCTGCCGTTGTTACAAACCAATTTTCGCATTACAAAACCACGAAATATTTTCGATATTGATTGAAAAGTTTAAATAAAGTACCAAAAACCGCAGACTGTTGCAATAAATCTTGGACGCCGTGTAATTTTCCAACTTTTTACGCGTTTCAAATTCATTTTTCCGAGACGTGTGTAGCTTTCGAAGGACATCAAGAATGTGGTTAAGCTATATGTATGTATAAGTATGTTAATGATTGTGTTCTTTATATTTCATCAATATGCCAGTAATAATAAAATAATGTACAAAGTTAATTTTGGATGGTAAATTCAAATTATTTTTGGTTTTCGATTAGCTGTTTTCCAACAGAAGTACAAATGAGTAAGGAAATGGCAATCGAATAATCCTGCGGAAATATACCATTACTCTGTGTGAAATATAATATCAAATTTATTATTTGGTGTGGGAGATGTCAGGAAGAGGAAAAATTGCGGTCATTTTGTCAGAGTAATATTAAATCTAAAAGACAGGATTTGACGACAGAGAGATGATTAATACAGAAATTGAGGAGGCATAATTTTCTTATGAATTTGTCAATTTGTTGTGGAGGGGTACGGGAAGAGGCTCAACAAATACGCTATTTTTGGGTTGGACAATAGGAACATCATAAAAATTGTATTGCATTTATCGATACCTCCATTCTAAACAATGCAAAGTGCAAAAAGTTGGTTTTTCAGGAGAGGCGATCAAAGTTAGATGAAATTTTTAACTTTGTGTGGAATTTCTTTAGAATGCACATCCAATGACCTGTATGGTTTTGTGAATAATGTTTGATTGGGTTGACTGAATATAATTTGGAATTGATTATAAATTAAAAATTCAATCTCCCTAAAAATTTATTTTAAGGTAGATTTAGTGATAATTTAGATAAATTTTCCAGTTTAATTTCTTATTATTATTAAATGCAATGTATTTTATTTCATATTTCAGATTAACAAAACTTTATTACAAATTAGCAAATTCATGTAACACCAAATAGTAACAACAACAAAGGAAAAGTGAAAGATGGCGTACAAAATAGAGGCGATTCCTCAGTATTTGATGTATGTATATGTAAATGTGCTATTCTGTCGTCGACGTCGCCGTCGACATTTATTCGAGAAACTTCTATTTCTTGTGCGTCGTTGTTATTTTGGCTGTTATTGTGTGGTACGTGCTGTTAATAAGTTCGCAAAAGGGTTATATATGTGGGCACTCAAAAAGCAAGTTAATGAAAAAACTGATCACAGAAATGAAAAACTATATCTGACAATATTAAACTTTGTTAGTAATAATACTTAAACAAGTAAGAAAGTCGGGTAACCAACTAAGGTACACCCTCAGTCGGGTAAACCGACTAAGGTACACCCTCAGTCGGGTAAACCGACTAAGGTACACCCTCACTCTGTGAGTAATGTAGTATGGAATATTACACGAATTAATCTGTCAATTTGTGTGGGAGATACCAGAAGGGGTTTATCAAATACACTTATTTTCCGCTGAACAGTAGATACTTTAAATACATTGCAATGTGCCGAATTATAAGCGTTTAAGTGAACTGGTATACTAACGTTATGAGCTATTCAATTTTGGTATTGTAAACATCCCTGTTTTCTTATACGCCGAAATGAAACCCCTACTTAATTGTTTTCTCATTTGTCTTATATTCTTTTCTGTACTAATTATCATTATTCCTTTTGTGACATTCAGTTGACATTGTAATGATCTTCAATCTGACACTCCATATAATAACCTTAAAAGATTACATTGTATTTTATTCTACTGAGAGATATCAAAGAGTAAAGAATAAACGAGAATATTCAGAGTCACATTATTTAAATCGAGTGTTTTAATTCATAGAGTTTAATTTATAGAACGATTTCTATAAAAGAGTAGCTAAATTCTACAGTATAATTTGACAATTTTGTGTGGGAGGTTCAAAAAGGGGCGTGGTGGTAACGCCCATTTTTCACAGGACTATAGGTATTCCAAAAGCTTTGCACTGTGCAAAACTCTGTAGTATTTTCGTGCTTTGGTACTCACGCTATAAGCTTTTAACTTTTTGTACAGAATGGTTCCTTTTTATGTACTGCTAATAATGTTATACTCTGTTAACATTTTGTACAAAATGGTCGGGAGGTACCAAAAGGGGCGGGGCAACTTCACCAATTTTTCTCAAGTTGATAGCGACAAATAAAATATTACTATGTATGGAATTTCAGAGGATTCGGATAAGTAGTATAGACGTTATTAGAGAATCAATAATAGGGAGGTACTAGAAGGACCCATACCAAATATGAAGTGAATCCGTTACTCCTTTCGATAGTTAACGCGTGCTCCAGCCAGACCGACATTGCTGGAATTACTTAAAATTACCAAAAACGGAATTCCTCCGAACATTTTTGGGGTCTTAGGTCACTCCTTCGATGTGTTACATTTTTTGTCTGTATTTAATTTTTTCGAACTCGTGAAAAACGAGAGCTCTATATTACACCAGCAAATTTTACGCACAGCCTTTCGACAAAAATGTTGTTGCATAGTATAATATGGAAATTTTATATTATAATATAATCTTTATCCCCTCACCTTAGAGAGGCGGGTATATATCATTTGGTACGGGCCAAAAGTGTACCACATTCGCCGGATATCCATTTTGGGTCATTTTAAGTCGAAAGAGCAATGTCCGTCCGTCTGCTGGCTGGTGCGCACGATAACTCTCGAAAGGTGTAACCGATTGACTTCAAATTTGGTATGCTATTTTCTTCTAAGTTCGAAGATGGGCCATATTGGTCCACTCCTTCTAGTACCTCCCCCACAAAGGATTAACATTTAGTGAAATATTGATTATTTAATAACTTCTATACTATTTATTTGAATCCTCTGAAATTCTACACATAGTATTAGTTTATTAGTCACTATTACATCGAGAAAAATGGGCGAAGTTGCCACACCCCTTTTGGTACCTCCCACACAAATGAACAATTTGGAACCAACCGTAATAGGTTATAACTTTATTACCAGTACATACAAAGACTTAAAATGTTGTACAGTGTAATGGTTTAATAGTACCTACAATACAGTGAAAAATTATTGCCACGCTCCTTTTGGTACCTCCCACACAAATGGACCATTTTACACCAAAAGTTAATAAATCCACTTTAAATTGGTAACAATTTAATTAACACAAAAAAAAATTATTTTAATAATATTTTATTGGTACTAAAGGTGAGGGGATTCATAAGTCGGCTTACCCGACTGAACTTTCTTACTCGTTTTTTTGTCGAAGGGCTACTACTCAGAATCTTTTACAATTCCACACATAGTAATTGACCATTTTCCACAACAATTTAACGGCTAATAACTATATAATACCCTACACCTCCCTAACAATGCGAAAATGGGCATTGCAATAAGAATTTTGCAATATTCATTTCGTACTGATAGGATATACAACACGGTTTCTACAGTGCTTATATGTCAAATCGGGTGAAACATATATATGGGGGCTATATCTAAAACTGAACTGAATTTCCCCGATTTTGGTAGTTTTCATTCATGTAATAAGAAAATTCTCTGTACCGAATTTTGTACTGATCGGATATAAAATACGGTTTCTAAAGCGCTTACAAGTCAAAACATATATATGGGGGCTATATCTAACTCTAAACCGATTTTCCCCGTATTTGGTAGTGTTCATTCATGCAATAAGAGAACTCTCTCTGCAAAATATCGTTCTTATCTGAAATAAAATACAGTTTCTACAGCGCTTATATCTCAAATCGGGGGTAACATATATATGGGGGCAATATCTAAATGTGAACCGATTTTGACCAATTTCAATAGGGATCGTCCTTGGGCAAAAAAGACCACTGTGCTGAACTTCAGCACAATCGGACCATAAATACGACCTGCACTTTGATCACAAGAATACTTTGACAGACAGACAGACGGACATGTCTAAGTCGACGCAAAAAGTGATTCTATGTCGATCGGTATAATAAACTATGGTTCTATTTCTTCTCTTTTTGGGCGTTACAAACAAATGCACAAAGTCATAATACCCTGTACCACAGTGTGGTGTAGGGTATAAGAAATGGGCGATATAGGCACGCCCCTTTTGGCACATAATTTTTTTGAATTTCCCTATTTTTACAATATGGAAATAATTTGTACATTTGTCCATAGACTTTTTACAAATAGGTATTGTTTTCCTCTTTAGGATACTAGCTTTCAAAAAGTGGAAAAAACACGTTTTTTGCAATATTTTTTTCTATTTTTTATGTTTTTTTCGTGCCAGCGAAAAACGTTTTTATTTTGATGTTTCCCTATGCGGAGTTGATCACTTATTGATATTATTTTTTATGCTTTCTCACTGTGGAGTTGAGCTGAAGATTTAAAAAAAAAATAAAATTGTTTCCTAATTGTTTTATCGACAGTTATTAAACTTCTGTGTCTTCGTGCACGTGATATTTTCAGCATTTCTAGATCTTATAATTTCCTTTAATTTAAATGGTATCCCAGCTTTATCGTCCAAATACTAAAGTGAAATCCTTCATAATTGGAATTTTTTAGAAAAAAAAATAGTTCTAGGTTTGAGACAAAAAAAAATTATATAGTGTTATTAATAACAAATTGCCACATAGTTTGAAATAATAATTGTTCATTCATGGTTCGGTTCGTTCATTCGCCCCTTTTTGAGTGCTCACATAAATCACTCTTCAGCGGACTTATTGACAAGATCGTGCCCCACACATTACAGCCAAAATAACTACGTCGCACAAGAAATAGTAGTTTCTTGAATAAATATATACGTCGACGACAGAATTACATGAACTATTGATCAATCGCCGCTATTTTGTACGCCATCCGTGAGTTTTCATTTGTTGTTGTTACTATGAATGTAAAATATTTTTAAACAAAATAACATTTTTGTATTCAATTATTACTTAAATTTGTATCACAATTTATGTTTAACACAATCACGATGCGCACTTTAAAAAACACAACCTTCTTCTTACACCATTTCTCAAAACTGATCATTCAAAAATTAACAAACAGCAGATTCTCTATTGTTTGAAACACAATACGAGTACACCGTATAGATTCAAACGTTTACAAAAAAAAAAACACTGATGCTCAGTGGAAGAGAGTATAGTTAGCTCTGAGAGTATAATTTGCTCTCATGTAGAGTCGTGTAGATTTAAGAAGTATTCTTTAAAATAATGGCAACTGCCTTAAAATTAACTTTCATAGCCGACTATTTTTAAAGTCAGCACAGTCGAATATTTATTACCCAAATTTTGCATACTGATCATTAAGATCGACCCGGCTTTAAAACTATTACTTGTCTACATCATTGTTTTAATGTAGAAAATCCTTTAAAAAAATGAAATATTACTTAAAATAATGAAAATTGTCATAAAAATATTGATTTTTTCTTTAATATAAAGGTGTACATTTAAAGAAGGGCGTACATAAAACGTATGATTAGTGTGTCATTGCAAGAAACTTTAGATCAAGGAAAAAATCTTAAAAAAAGATGTAAATTGTCATACTTTAATGAAAATTTTAATTCTATTTGTATGGGATGTAAGCAGTTTAAAAGTTACAAGGATACAATATTTCACAAAATTGTAAGCCTTTGCAGATGATGTACCAGAAAGTGTGGTTTAATATTATCCCATCTTCGAAGTTAACCTGGGGTAGCAGAACATATTTCCAAACCAATCGATTACTAACTTTGAGATTTATCTCGAGCACCGTTACAACATTGAACACACCCATAACAATAGTAGAATTGATTATACCACGTGGATTATAAAACCTAACCTCTTTTGGAACGTGTAAGGAAGGCCAACGTCGCCTTATATTCCTGCAAAAAGGCTGTAGGGTCGCGGTGGGGCCTCTCTCCTAAAATCGTCCACTGGATATATATAGCAGTAGTTCGTCCTATACTGCTATACGGCATTGTGGTATGGTGGACGGCAACTGACAAACTAACAATCACCAAACTACTAACAAAGGTTCAGAGAACTGCCTGCCTGAGCATAAGCGGAGCCTTAAGGACTACAGCGGCCGAGTCTCTACAATCCCTACTCCATATACTGCCGACTAATATTGTGGCGAGAGAAGTTGAAACCAAAGCTGCAATAAGATTAAACTGCCTATCAATGTGGATATACAAAAACTTCAGTCACATGAGGATATCAAAGTGTAGTGCTATGGTGACCGATTGGACTATATACCAACGATGTACACCTTCGAGAGAAATTACATCACTATGATTCCCGCCAGAGATGAATGGGTTGGCAGAATACCAGGTAATAGAAACCATCTCCACTTTTACACGGATGGTTCGAAGCTTGATGAAAAGGTTGGCTTCGGAGTACACTGTGCAGAGCTTAGATTGGATATAGCTCACAGACTACCAGATACCTGCAGTGTCTATCAAGCCGAAATAATGGCAATATGGGAAGTAGCCAAGTGGCTGAGTCGCAACATAGTAACCAACACTGACGTTGTAATTTACTCGGACAGCCAGCCTGCCATCAATTCTCTGGAGGCAACATCCCTAAATTCACAAACAGCCCTCTACTGCCGCAGATCTCTTAACGAGATGGCTGAGCAGTTTAACATACACCTCATATGGGTGTCTGGGCATAGGGATTTCCCGGGGAACTGCAAAGCCAATGAACTTGCTAGGAAGGGGACGATATTACAAATTCTCGAAGAATTTGCATATATTGGTGCGCCACTATCCACGTGCAAGCTTTGGCTTAGGCAAGAGGCAATCAGGCAGTCCAACGAAAGATGGACAGAAATCGGCACCTGCAGAGTAGCTAGACAAATCTGGCCAAGGTATGACCTGAGAAGATCAAAATATCTCCTCGCACTAAAGAGGCAAAGATTGTCTACGTTAGTATCAGTTCTGCCGGGACACTGCTTGATCGGCGAACACGCCAAAAGATTTGGTATTGACTCTAATTACTTCTGCAGAAGCTGTGGAGATGAGGAAGAAGTGGAGAGCATTGAGCACTTGCTATGCGACTGCCCCGCTCTGAGTAAACGACGACTGGACATACTGGGGTCGGCTTTTCTAGGCAGCCTAACAGATCTTTCCAGTACCGATATTCGTACTATCGACAAATTTGTATTTCAAACAGGTTGGTTTCGATGAGGGGCATTTCAGCCGGTGGTAACTTTAGGGACCTAAACTGGTCTATGTGAGCTTGTATAAAAATACGGCTGCCACCCTAACCTAAACCTAACCTCTATAGAGTTGGTTTGTAACGGGAATTCAAAATTGTTTCAGTTTTCACTATGGACTGGTCAGACAATGAGAACCGTATCGCTGTTGCAGCTCCTTTTTAAGTGTGGAATAAAAAAAGCGACATTTTCAAAACGCTCCACCCGCTGGGGATTAGTACCATATATGTATGTTCGTCTACCGGTGCATAAAACTGTTTGAGGAGACTGGAGATGTCAAAGACCGCCACCGGTCGGGACGCCCTCGTACTTTTCGAACGCCGCAGGTCATCAAAGCCATAAAGTCAAGAATTCTGCTCCGAAAACAAAAAATCATGGCCCATGAGTTGAATATCCATGAGTCGAATTATCAAAAAAGACTTGGGATTTGGGGCTTTCAAACGTACTGGACATCTGCTGACTGCAACTTTAAAAAAAATGGGAAAGAAAAATGCAAACGTCTTTTGGTGAAGCACGCTGATAAATTGCATAGAAAAAATTTGTTCACTGATGAACAAATTTTTACCGTGCAAGAAAAATTTAACAAACAAAAGGATAGGGTGTATGGTCGTGTATGTAGGGTCGTCTAAGGAAGCATATGAATTGATTCCACGGGTCGAAAAGGGCCATCATCCAGTTCCAGTCATAGTTTGGTGGGGTGTTTTTTACGAAGGGATCACTGACTTGCATTTCTGTGAACAAGGCAAAACAACCCAGACATGACTTCGAAACAAATCTACCAGCTTTCATTTCATCTGAAGAATGGCCCTCTGGAAGCCCTGATTTAATCCCACTGGATTACAAATTGTGGACAGTTTTACTGGGCATGGTCTACCACAAAAGATACACCAACATCAATTCTCTTAGGACTGCTTTGATTCGTGCTGTAGAAACCTTCCCAATGGACGAGGTGCGTGAGGCTATTGATGATTGGCATGTGCGACTTAAGGTATGTGTAAAGGCAAAAGCTTGATTTTTGTTTACAATATATCGATACCTCCATTCTAAAACATGAAGTCGACTTAGCATGTTTTAGGAGGATTGCATTTTTAATTTTTAAATATTCCAAATAATATTCAGACAAAATTTGATGTTTACACGTCAACTCAATCAAAAGTTATTCACAAAACAGTGCAGGTCAGAGCACTTTGATCGCCCCTCCTGAAAAACTACCTTTTTGCACTTAGCATAGTTTAGAATGGAAGTATCGATATATCAATAAATATATGCAACAAATTTGGTCCAAAAGCATTTATTATTGTTATTGCATAAAATGTGTGTAACAGTATTTATGTCCCTACTAAGAATATACTAACGAATGGACATAGCTCAGATGAATTCATATATTCAGAAATATAATTGAGTCAAACATATTTGTGGTCTTAGCTCATTCCTTCGAAGAATCAACCCTTATTCTCTCCTCCCCAAAGTTAATTTCTACTAAGAAATTGCCGAATCGCAAATACCAGGAAAAATTTAATTCTGAATCCTTAAATCACACCTAACATTGTTTCCACACTCTTCTAAAAGTTTCCCTCTTTATTTTTACTTTAAGTGCATAATGTCCTTAAAGTTTGCTTTTTCTTTGAACAAATTATTGGTCAATATTTAGAAATTATATTCCAATTAAATATAAGTAAACGTTATAAGAATAAGAAAAGGGACTCCAAAACCACAAACATCTTCCAAGAAATAACGGTTGACTTAATGTTAATGGCTTTGGGGCGAAAACAACAAAAGCTGTTCGAAGGTATGAAAGACATTACTTTCCTTATTGCATTATATCGATGATAATAGGGTACTTACTGCTCTCTCCCTTTTCATCACCACCTCTTAAGGCTGCGGAAATCGACCTTTTTCAATAACGGACTGGCTGAAGATAGGGTGAGGGTGTTGATCGACCAAAAGCTTCATTCAATATTCAATTATTCTTTTTTTCACTCTAATATCAAAGAAAAATTCGTTATGTATGTCGAGTTTTCAATACAATTTGTAATGTGTAGACAGCGTAAGTATGATTGGTGTAAGTAAATATACATATCAACGATTTGTGATAAAAATGGAAAACAATATTTGTTTAAAGCCGTAAGATTTATGCCATTTCAAAGGTTTTGCTTTATATTAAAACATTGTTATCTGATTATTTTTATAAAGAATTGTTCCATTGTAAAAGTACCATTGCGGGCAACTTTACACAGTAAACAAGTTTTGCCTCTTCTGAGTATATCAACTGAATGTTTGCCGTCCATTCCCAGAAATTAGTAAGAAAATTTAATGCAAGGAAAACTACTACAGAAAAATATCGACAGCACGAGAAATTCAGAATGGAATTTGGTACTTTTTGTGGGAGTTTCTAATGCAGATGGGGACAAATTGTCTATTCTTTGTTATACTACCGTAATAATAAAGTATTCGTAAAAGTTTACTATGAAGATTTCAAGTTTATTCATATGGATGTTATGCGCTACTGAATTCATAGGTGTACATAAACATTTCTCCGAGCTGTAGTAGGTACTACGAATGCATTCTACTGTACATAATTTAAAGTGGGTATATTAATTTTAAAGTTAAACATATATATTCATATTAATGCAGGAATTTTTTTATTATAAACAAAAATTGTTGTGGCTCTATGAAAATCTTGCAAATTTTGCTTAAAAAGTATATAATTTGTTTTGAGTTGAGGAATTAAAGTTTTGTTTTTTTTCCAATGGCTACGTAATAGATTGCGTTGTTAAAAATTTATAAATTACACTGAGAAACAAAAAAAAAATTAAAAATATATACGTGTTTCGGCGATTTAAAAGTTTACATATAATGTCATTTTAGAGGGGAATCAATATTTCCCCCTTTTGTACATGATTATTTCTATAAAGAATTGTTCCATTGTAAAAGTACCATTGCGGGCAACTTTACACAGTAAACAAGTTTTGCCTCTTCTGAGTATATCAACTGAATGTTTGCCATCCATTCCCAGAAATTAGTAAGAAAATTTAATGCAAGGAAAACTACTACAGAAAAATATCGACAGCACGAGAAATTCAGAATGGAATTAGGTACTTTTTGTGGGAGTTTCTAATGCAGATGGGGACAAATTGTCTATTCTTTGTTATACTACCGTAATAATAAAGTATTCGTAAAAGTTTACTATGAAGATTTCAAGTTTATTCATATGGATGTTATGCGCTACTGAATTCATAGGAGTACATAAACATTTCTCCGAGCTGTAGTAGGTACTACGAATGCTTTCTACTGTACATAATTTAAAGTGGGTATATTAATTTTAAAGTTAAACATATATATTCATATTAATGCAGGAATTTTTTTATTATAAACAAAAATTGTTGTGGCTCTATGAAAATCTTGCAAATTTTGCTTAAAAAGTATATAATTTGTTTTGAGTTGAGGAATTAAAGTTTTGTTTTTTTCCAATGGCTACGTAATAGATTGCGTTGTTAAAAATTTATAAATTACACTGAGAAACAAAAAAAAATTAAAAATATATACGTGTTTCGGCGATTTAAAAGTTTACATATAATGTCATTTTAGAGGGGAATCAATATTTCCCCCTTTTGTACATTCTTATGATGAATCGACATAGGAAGCAGTTTGATCCCAACATTTTAGGTTTAGAATGTCTTCAGCAACATTACTTAGAACTCTACGGGTATCATTTTGTTGAACATTTTAACCCTCTAGCTCCCAAATTCCTCTTTTGTGGAAAAGGTTAAAAATCACCCCTTATAATAGGTGTTTAGCGAGTAAAAAATGTTTTACAAAAATATTTGCCATAAAATGCTACGACAAGTCTCTGAATTCACCAAAACTCAAAGTTCAACTTAAATGCCAGAAATAATTCAAAAATAAAATCATTTTTTGGTTTTAGCATCAGTTCGAAAAAGTAGGAAAATAACCTAAAAATGGATCTTAGTTTTGACTTATTTCTGGTATTTAAGTTGAGTTTTCGTTTCTTCAGAGACACATAGCAGAAATGTATAGTAAATATTTTTATAGATCTTTTTAACCACCAAGCTCCTCAATCTACGGCCCTATCCGTTTGTGGAGAATGGTAAAAATCACCCCTAAAACAGGCGTTTAGCGAGTCAAATTGTTCTACATAAATATTTGCCATAAAATTCTACTACAAAACCCAACATAAGTGCCAGAAATAAGTCCACACTTAAAATTTATTTTTATACCCTCACCTTAGAGAGGAGGGTATATATCATTTGCTACGAACCAAAAGTGTAACACATCGAAGGAGTGACCTAAGACCCTATGTATGTTCGGCGGAAATCCGTTTTGAGTCATTTTGAGTCATTTTAAGTCATTTGAGCAATGTCCGTCCGTCTGTCTGTCTGTGTGTCTGTCTGCTGGCTGTTGCGCACGTAGTAACCGATTGACTTCAAATTTGGTATGCGGTAAGATTTTTCTCTACCTCCGGCTAAGTTCGAAGATGGCCATATTGGTCCACTCCGTCCCCCACAAAGTGTTAACTTTTAGTGAAATATTGATTCTTTAATACCATCTATACTACTTACTCGTATCTTCTGAAATTTCACACATAGTACTAGTGTGTTATTCACTAACAAGTCATGGGCGAAGTGGCCACTCCATTTTTGGTACCTACCACACAAATGGACCATTTTGCACCAAAAGTTAAATGCTTTGGCTTTAATATAACTTCATATTAACACTTGAAATTTTGTACAGTGTCATGCTTTTACTATTTCTAGAGTCCAAAGAAAAGTGGGCGTTATTGGCACGCCCCTTTTGGAACCTTCCACACAAATGGACCATTTTATATCAAAAGTTACCAGCTTATAACTTTATTTCCAGTGCATACAAATACTTGAAATTTTGTAAATTTATGCTTTTATAGTACCTAGAGTCCAAAGAAAAGTGGGCGTTATTGGCACGCCCCTTTTGGTACCTCCCACACAAATGGACCTTTTTGTACCAAAAGTTAACAGATTTTAATTTTAACACCAGTGAATATAAATACTTGAAATTTTTTACGGTGTAATGCTTTTATAGTACCTAGGGCCCAGAGAAATGTGACCGTTATTGGCACGCCCCTTTTGGTATCTCCCACAAAAAACGACAATTTTGTTTTTAACTTCAATACCACATACATACATACTTTAAAGTTATTAAATGCATTTAAATTGATAATAATTTAAGTAAAACAAAAAAAATTATTTACGAATATTTGTTGGGACTCAAGGTGAGGGGATTCATAAGTCGGTTTACCCGACTGAACTTTCCTACTTGTTATACCCTCACTTTAGTGATACGAGGGTATATATCATTTGCTACCGAACAAAAGTGCAACACATCGAAGGAGTGATCTAAGACCCTAAGTATGTTCGGCGGATATTCGTTTTGGGTCATTTTAAGCCGAATGAGAAATGTCCGTTTGTCTGTCTGTCAGTCTCCTGGCTGGTGCACACGATAACTCTCGAAAGGAGTAACCGATTGACTTCAAATTTGGTATACGGAAATATTTTTTTCTATCTCCGGCTAAGTCCGAAGATGGGCCACATTGGTCAATCCCTTCGGGTACCTCCCACACAAAGGGTTAACATTTAGAGAAATATTGATTATTTAATAACATCTATACTACTTATAAGAATGTTCTGAAATTCCACACATTATATTATTTTATTAGTCACTATCACCTCGAGAAAAATGAGCGAAGTTGCCACGCCCCTTTTGATACCTCACACAAAAATGAACCACTTTGCATCAAAATTGAACTTTTTGAAACTTTAATACAAGTGCATAAAAATACTTGAAATTTTCTACAGTATAATGTTTTTGTAGCGCCTATAGTCCGGTAAAAAATGGGCATTATTGTGCAGCCTCCCACACAAATGGGCCGTTTTATACCCAAAGTTAACGGCTTATAACTTGAATACCAGTGCATACAAATGCTTGAAATTGTGTACAGTGTAATGCTGTTATAGTACCTACCGTCCTGTGGAAAGTGGGCGTTATCTCCTGCCCCTTTTTGTACCTCCCACACAAAACACCCAAATCATACCAAAATTTAATAGTTCGCAACGTTAATATACCAGTGCACATAAACCCTTATATTTAGTTCAGCACAGTGCAATGTATATAAAGAATCGACTATTTACCGAAAAATATGTGTATTTGTTAAACTTCTTCTGGTACTTCCAACACAAATTGACAGATTAGTTAGTGTAATGTTATATATTACATTACTCACAAAGTGAGGGTCGGTTTACACGACTGAAACATTTTTACTTGTTTGTTAAGGTTTATGTCTGTAACGGTTGTCATTAATTTAAAGAATATTTCTTAAATTGACTCTACATGACAGATAGTGCTCTTGATTATTCGAATTTAATTTTTCATTGTTTTGGAGTAATACCATACGATTTAAAATGACGTAATGCTCTTGATTATTCGAATTTAATTTTTCATTGTTTTGGAGTAATACCATACGATTTAAAATGACGTAAGTAGCAATAAAATTTGTTTTAAAGCACTGTTTTGTTATTTCTATTTATTTCAAGTCATCATTTGTTGTCAACTCATCAAATATAATGGAGTTTTACGAACATTTAAAATTTCATTTAAAACACATTAAACGTGTCTTAAAATTATGCAAATAAATATTTGTTTCGTTAATAATAGTCCTAAATAAAAATTCGGACGGAAACAAACAACATATGAACAACATGAACCACATATTCCAAAATATATATATTTTTTTGGTGTGTGGCAAATATAATTGGATTAGAGTTAAAGTGTACCCTAAAATTTGTATATTGCAAGCGAAATTTGTTGGGAATAATATACTACAGAAGCGATTTGTTTTTCAGCATGTAGATAAGTACATACTCGTATGTACCTAATATAAGTACATTCATATTCAATTTATATGATTCAATTAGTAACGCTAATTAATTAATTCTAATAATTATAAGAATTCATCTGTAAATAGTGATCACAAAGAAATTAGTTATTTAGATATAAATACTTGAAAATTAATAAGGAGAAATTAATTAATTTTCATGGAATTTGTTTCAATTTGCTGTATTATTTTAGTGAATGTGAAAACTTTTCCACAATCATCAGTACAGTTTCCACTTTTATCTTAGTTATTGCATAAAAAGCTATAGCCCAGAGTTTGAGCTTGTATTTTTCAATGGTGATTTGAGAATTCATCAGATAAGGATATTGTTTAACGCATTTCAATGAGGAACAGCAAACAGTTGTTATAATATTATTTTTGTTTTTGCATCATACCAAACATCGCACATTGGGGACAATTGCATAAAATATGTGGTAGTATTCTTCTTCAAACTTCTGAACCTTATGCGAATTTGGTTGATGATAAATAAAGCGAAATATGGGTTCTATGTTAGTAATTTAGATTGTTCCTAAATTATTTTTTTTAATTAAATTTTATAGACATTTTTTAAAGTAATCAGAAACAAAAATAATTTGTTTATAAAAGTGTATGCTAAATTTAGCATCAGGTTTTAAAACAGCGCAATTTAAAATACTAGAATACTTTTTTTGCGTCAACTTTAGCAAATATGTTATATTTCAGAAGATTCTAACAAGTAGTATAAATGCTGTTAAAGAATTAATATTTCACTAAATTTTAACCCTTTGTGTGGGAGGTACCAGAGGGAGTGGACCAATATGGCCCATCTTCGAACTTAGCCGGAGATAGAAACAAATAGTACCGTATTCCAAATTTGAAGTCAATCGGTTACTCCTTTTGAGAGTTATCGTGCGCACCATCCAGAAGATAGAAATAAAAAACAAATTTCTAATAACTGACGGACATTTCTCATTCATTGACTTCAAATGACCCAAAACGAATATCCGCCGAACATACTTGGGGTCATAGATCACTCCTTCGATGTGTTACACTTTTGGCCCGGAGCGAATGATATATGGGCAAATATCAAAATTTTTTAAAACAGGGGTAATGTATGTTGGTTTACCCTTTTCTCGCTTTGTGTACAGATTTCGGTGCATAAGTTGATGGAATTAGATAAACCACAAACATAAAAGTTTTTTTCCAAAAAAGTTTGTTATTATCTAAAAAACTTTAGAAGTTATAAGCACATACATTTCAGAATTGTGAAAAAAGTCCTAGCAATGTTCATATCTGTATCCATTCTTTTATAAGATGTGGCCAAACTATTTATTCTGAAGTTACTGGTCATTTACAATAAACACGAGGGACACACAGAGGAAGAATTTTTCGTGAGCACTGTTGATGTGAGATCTTTCCGCAAAAAATTATAGCCATAACTTTTTGAAATGCGATTTCAAGTGTTTTTTGTTTTATGACCGCGGTCAGCGCGGTCCGCGATGTAATGAAATAACACTAAAGAAGCGATTATAGCGGCTAGAAATACCCATAAATCTATATAGGTGTCGTTGATGTGCTCTTAATGGAACCACCACTATAGCTTCCCAAACCTTTGTTAAACTTGAGTGAATTTTTTTTTTTTGATAGTGTATTTCGCGGAGCACATCGACAGTTATGTATAGGTTGAGCTGAATTAATTATCCCAGATGGCTTTTGACCTGGTGAATCCAAAAATCAGGGGGCCGTAACAAAATAATGAATCGCTGAAATTTTATTCACTTTTTTTAATTTTTGCAAAAATTGCAAATTTTGTCCTTGGTATTTTTAATAGTATAAACATCTGAAATTCATCGTTGGTCCGTCAGTTTATTTTGATGATTGTGCAAATTATGCCCAAGTTTATTTCCACAAAAATGTGCTTATGAAAATTTTACCCGGTCGATTTTTGGAATTTTAAAAACTTTTCTATGTAGTATAAGTAAATCTGAAACAGGATGTTAGCAGAAAAATAAGCTGTTATATGGAATTTCGCGAAAATGAGTAAAACATTTTCAAAACTTTTTATTATTTTTATTTAAACAAGAAAAACTGCCTAAGCTTTCATTGCGCTATTAGTTGCGTAAAAATTAGTTCGCGAACGACCTAACAATTATAAGAAAAGTACTTTAAATTAAATTATGTAATGTATTTGTTTATGAAAATCGTTCATAACTGAACTGATGCAACATATAATTTATTATGTTTGTATAATAGAAATAAAAAACAAACCATGTTGTTCTAGTTGTGAAATTCATTCAATAACGATGAAATCATATGATGTGAACTTCGAATTTTGAAACAAAAATAACTTTTGAACTAATAGCGATATTATCCTCATTCCGTTTGTAGGCCACAGAAAATTGCCTCATATAATCGTGAAAATTAGACATATAGTTTTCCTATTTTTATATTTCGCGGTATTCGATATATAACATCATTTTTCAATTATAAATTATTTTGATGCGCTATATTTATACGAATAATGAATCATAGGCTGATAGAAATGCTAATATTCTAAGATTGTAATTTTAGTTTTCCGAATTCCGCTGAAAATTGCATTTGATACATTTTTTTTTTAAATTTCAATTTGGAACCGCCATAACTTTCGAGGCCTTTGATGAAATTTATTCACAACAACAGTTTTTGCATGTTTATATTTTTATCTTCGTCTGTTGTAAAAGCCATTGATGTGAAAATTTAGTTCAAAATTAAAAAAAATTGATATTTGCCCATATTCCCTCGAATCACTAAAGTGAGGGTATTATTAAGAATTACAATTCCTTAACATACTAATAATGGCACTTCCCTGTTGAAACAGAAATGTAACAACTGTAAAGTTAAACCTATTAGAAAAAAGATGGGTTTTGTTCCTAAAAAAACAATTTTTGTTGGCAAAAAAAAAACCATAAAAAATGGAAAAAAAATCGAATAAAATTGTTTGTTCCACTTTTGGAAAGCTAGCATCCTAAGGAACAAAACAATTTCTATTTGCAAATAGTCTAAGGATAAATACATAAATTATGACCAATATTGTAAAATAAGAAAATTCAGAAAAATAGGTTTTCATACTTTTTATTTTGGCTATTTTGTTTGGGAGGTAGCAAAAGGGCCGTGGCTTATTTTTAGTATACTATGGGTCAGGCCCGTGTGCATGAGGAGGGGGGGTTTGGGTTTAGTGGTACAAAGACAACCCCCCCACCCCCTTCAAAATGATTTGGAATTAAATTTTGCTGCTTTAATCGTTCAAATATGTTTCTTGTTCGGAGAGGTAAATCAAAGACTACAAAAACTACTACAAATTGAACCGTTGTTTACTTTAAATGTTTATGTCTCAAATGTAGTAAATTGTAGCATAAGATGACAGATAGCCTATACTATCCGACAAATTTGGCTGGTATCAATGCCATTTACTAATTAGAAAAAAACTCTTGAAGTATTTCGCCACCTCTCATCACTCGAATATCATTGGAACAGTGTATTGAAATCTGAAATGTGATCTATGTAGATAAACAAGCCACAGTGTCCCACGATAAACAATTGCAAATGCATGAAAAGCAGTTCGTAAACGCAAATGAGATCTAAGTAGATAAGCAAGCCACAGTGTCCATCGATAAACAATTACAAATTCATGAAAAGCAGTTCGTTAACGCAAATTGAAAACATTTCGAAGCAATAGTTCAAACAGTCCTCATTTGTGGTCGACAAGGCTTAGCACTTAGTGAAAGTGGTGATACAGGCAGAATCAATTCAATTAAAACTACAGGGTGGCTGATATGTATTGCAACCAACTTCAGGTTGCTATCATTTCTAAACCGCTAGTCTGATAGCTGACAGATTTATTTCAGTGACAGTTCATTTTATTGTTTACAAGCTTAGAAAAGCATTTTGATCTATTGCATTCAGAAAAAAGTTATTCGTGATGGAATTCAAGCGTAATAGTGTGATTGCTTTATATTTGGGTGGAACAACACAAGTGGCTATCGTTAGAGCCCTCCAGTATTTAAATGTGAATAAATCTTTTGTTTCTCGTACCATTGATCGTTACCGTGATACTGGCAGTGTTGCATCGCGTCCAAAAAGTGGACGAAAAAAACGGTAACAACACCAGAAATGATCCGAAAAGTGAAGGCCAGATTTGATCGAAATCCACGCCGCAGTGGTAGAAAAATTGCTCGTGTACTGAACATATCGCGAGAACGGATACAACACATATTAAAAAATGAGCTTGGACTAAAGCTATTGAAGTTCCAAAAAGTGCAAGAGCTCACCGATGCACAAAAAAAGTTAGACTGGAAAGAGCCAAGGAGTTTCTTCGCTTGCACAAAAGTGGCCAGTTACCGAATTTGGTTTTCTCCGATGAGAAGCCATTCCAAATTGAGCAGTTTGTGAACAAACAAAATGATCGGGTTTACTTGCCAAAGAGGTCAGCTGAAAATGTACACCTTCGATTGGCCACCAGAACTCAAACGCCGCCGATGGTAATGGTGTGGGCCGCCGTAACGGCCGATGGTCGCAAACATTTCGGCCGCAGACCATGGACATTCCAACAGGACTCAGCACCATCGCACTTAGCACGCGTCAACCAAGAATGGCTTAAAAAGGAGGTTCCTCGCTTCATTTCTACCGCACAATGGCCACCAAGATCCCCGGGTCTCAATCCGTTGGACTTTTGCGCCTGGGGCAATTTAGAGAGTAACGTTCGCACTAAAAAATACCAAAGTATCGATCATCTCAAGATGGCGCACAGTGGGCTAAAATTAAAAAAAAATGGACGTAATTCCGTCATTTCAAAACCACTTATCGTAGGGCGATGAAATTTTAGGTGTGTATACAAGAGGTGTTAGAGAGTTTAAGTTCGGAACTTGGGCCCCCTATCTTATACAGGGGCGGAGCTACAGGGCCCTAAAGTTGACCACCTCGGGTATACAAAATTTTCATCGGCTTCTAACTTTTTAATGGAGTGTCCGGTTTTAGTGGCGTTTTTTTCTGTGGATATTCCTAGACCAGATATCTATTCAAGATATCTTGAATAGTTTCCGAGATATGTGGATTTTAAATTTGAATTTTTCATTTTTTCGCCGACTTTGCCTTCGAGTGTAGCCAATATCTCAGTCAAAAGTTTACCGATTTTGTTCACGTGTTCCTTTATAGATTGCCAATAAAATTTATAATATCATAAAAAAAGAATCGATAAGATATGTGAAGAAATAAGAAAGTTATGGCCCTACAAAATAAATTTTTTGAAAAAATTTCATTTTGGAGATTTTTTGGCGAAAAAAGTTCAAATCGTATTTAGGTTTTGTAGAAAAAGTTTGTTATATAGGTAATCGAAGTTCTAAGCCGTTAACTTTTTGTGCAAAATGGGAGTTACCAAAGGGGGTTCGGCAACTTGGTTGTTGTTAGTTGTAATAAGCATTTGAAATCTAATAATTTGGGAAATATCTGAAAAGCCGTTTCTCACAAGTTATATATTATGCAAACGCGAGGACGGAATTTAACAAATGAAGGCTACTTTGTAATGTCGTGACTTGTACTTTCAAGTACATATAATAATGGTGGTTAAATAAACGATTTTAAATGCCTCAGTTGCATATGCAACTTTATTTTGCATCCTGCACTTTAATGACACCAACTTAAAATTCTGAGAAACATATAGCCATGTAGCCCCATTTGTCCTTAACTGAACCAAAAAATGTCAAGATACACAATCAGCCTCGTTATTTTTTAAAACAATATTTAATAATAAATTCCAATGATTTTCCTTTATAAATAATGAAAAATATTTAAATCACAAAATAAACCTATAAGAAAATTTCGATTTCTGACATTTTTAAGTAAAAATTCTATTACATAGAAAAGGAAGACAACGCCAAGTTAAAATTTACAGGATCAGCTCAGATTAGATAAGACTACATTCCTATATATATTTCTAAAATCTATACTATATAAATCTATATAACTATCGAAAGGGGTAACCGATTGACTTCAAATTTGGTATACGGTAATATTTTTCTCTATCTCCAGCTAAGTTCGAATATGGGCCATATTGGTCCACTCCTTCTAGTACTTCCCACATAAAGGGTTAACTTTTAGTGAAATATTGATTCTTTAATAAATTCTATACTACTTAGTCGAATCTTCTGAAATTTCACACAAATTTCACATTAGTTTGTTAGTAGCTAACCCGTCAAGAAAAATGGGCGAAGTGGTCACTCCCTTTTTGGTACCTCCCACACAAATTCATTTCATCATTTTACACCAAAAGTTAACTTTATGGCTTTAATATCAGTACATACGAATTTCTTCAAATTTTGTACAGTGTAATGCTTTTATAGTACATAGAGTCCAGAGAAAGGTGGGCGTTATTGGCACGCCCCTTTTAGTACCTCCCACACAAATGGACCATTTTGAACCAAAGGATACCAGCTTATAACTTTAATACCAGTGCATACAAATACCTAAAATTCCGTACAGTGTAATGCTTTTATAGTACGAGTACCTATAGTCTAGAGAAACGTGGCCGTTATTGGCACGCCCCTTTTGGTACCTGCCACACAAATAGACTATTTTACACCAAAAGTTAACAGCCTATAACTTTAATACCAGTGCATATAAATACTTGAAATTTTTACAGTGTAATGCTTTTATAGTACTTAGAGTCCAGAGAAAAGTGGGCGTTATTGGCACGCGCCTTTTGGTACCTCCCACACAAATGGATCATTTTGAACCAACAACTGGCAGCTTATATCTTTAATACCAGTACATTAAAGATATTAAATGCAATTTAAATTGATAATAATTTAATTAAAACCAAAAAATAAATGAATTTACGATTTTTTTTTGGGGACTCAAGGTGAGGGGATTCATAAGTCGGTTTACCCGATTGAACTTTCTTACTTGTTTTAGATTTCAGATGATAATAACACCTGGAAAAAATGTGTGTATTTTTTTCGCCAACTAAATGGTGGTTAAATTGTAAGGGCCGATGTTGAATGTGAACCACACCTAAACGTCAAGTTTTTTTCTGCATTTCATTTGACATTTCTCAATTTCAGACTAACTCAATTTGAACCATGGACAGATACACAATCGAGCAATGCGTTAAAGTTTTTTAAGCCTTTTACGAAAATGGGCGATCAAATCAAAATGCATTTCGTGCACTTCGTGATGTTTTTTTGATCAGCATAATCGACCAAATGTGTTTACAATCGGGAGAATAGTGCGCAAATTTCAGCAAACCGGGTCTGTAGGAGATGTTCGTTTGGTGTGGCTTATGGGCTGGCGACGTCATCGGGTCATACTTCTTCGAAATGAAGCCGGTCAGCCAGTTACTGTGAATGGTTCGTGAAATTATAACGAACTTTTTATGGCCCGAATTGGAAGATATGGATGTGGGCAATATGTGGTTTCAACAGGAGGTGCCACTTACCACACAGCTAACGAAACAATGGCTCTTTTGCGCAACAAATTCAATGGACGTGTTATCTCACGTCGTGGGGAGATCAATTGGCCGCCAAGATCATGTGTTTTGACACCGTTTGACTTCTTTCTTTGGGGATATCGTGCGCTCCAACCAGACGGACAGGCTGACAGGCATTGCTAAAATGATATAAAACGGCCCAAAATGGATTTCCGCAAAATATTCTTGGGGTCTCCTAGGTCACTCCATCTCATATGTACCCTTGTTAACAATTTTGGGTGTACTCGTATAAAAACAGGATTTTGTTAAAATTATCTTATTTCTACTAAAAGTGCTATAATTTCTACAATTATACATATATTTTCTTCAAATATACATCGTTTTCTTCACTTTTTGCCATTTCCTATGGCGATTTTTTTTAATTCTTCTGGTTTTTTTCTTGCGAAAAAAAATATTTTTGGACAAAAAAAATCAAATTATATTAATAGTTTTAACTACAGTTGCTAAACTGTTTCCACGTGAAAGTGCCATTATTAAAATTTGTGGGAATTGTAATTCTTAATTGTTTTAAATTTGTTGCAGCAAAATAGGACTTTTCGTTTTCGAGTTATATGAAACAAATAATAATAGCCTATATTACACTACGCATAGAGTATTATAGGCTATTGTTATATTGAGGGGACGATATTTACCTACTTAAAATCGATATATCTCGATTCCTAGACGTGACCCAGCGAAACGCCGGGATACGTATAGCTTTTTTGACCGATAACTTGACTTTTCCCGGCGGTCAGAACGCCCGCCAAATTTGGATGTCGAACAGCCAACAACATTGGCGACGGATCGGTATGTAAAGAAGAAGATGCTGATCGATATACATAACGAGTCCGTCACTTCTCATAATATCGAATACCATAACATCGTGCTATGCTGGGTACAAAAATGTCTGCCTTCTAATGGTAAAGGTCCGTCAAATTACTTTTTTTTTTGAAAATGCTATAAAAAAATACTACTGAAAACGCATTGGATGGTCAGTTGGCTTCAACTCCTGAACCAATTGGACTTTGTATGGCGTCATACCAAGGTCTTTATGCAAAATTCGTCTCAATGATGTCTCCGAAATGTTCAATTGTTGAGAACGACGGTGAATTGGTGTTGATGGCGCTGCACGCACACTTTCTGCCACAGCAGCAATATTCTCGGGTGTACGCACTGCTTTTGGCTTTTCACGCTTTGGTTTATCGATGAGGATGCCAGTTTCTTTCACTTTTTTCACAAGATAACTTCTCTTCTTCCAAAATCCGTACGCAATTTTCGCACACATTCTGCAACATTACCATGATTTTCAAAGTAAAGTCGCAATATACACATATTCGTTCAGCGGAAGGATAAAACTAATTATTTGTCAAATCAGACATGAGCTAAGTGTTACCATTCACGATATAAGCACTAGTTGAAAAAAACGTTAGATGGCGGAACCTTTATAATAATTTCCGCAATACCTCTTCAGGTATTGCTTTTTAGTTATATATCTTTGTAGTTATTCCCGAATCAAGTAGGTCTACGTATTCTATATTAGTTATGCAATCCTCTACAAAAAAAAAAACTACTCCCGACTACAGTTTACAACCTACACCCTTCTCACCACTTTTTTTAGCTATTAAACCCATTGTAGCACATTTTGTTCGATGAAAAACAAACCAGAAAATATAAAATACTTTGAACTAAATTTATAAATTCCAGTTATTTCTCATAAAAATGTATAGAATTCCTTAATAAATTATTACAACCAACTATGATTTATAAAAAAAGTTTACAGCTAAATTCAATCCAGCTGCTCAAAGGGGAATTCGCTGTTAAATTATTAAACTTCAGTCCTTGGCTATTGAACGTGACGACGAATACCACCAAAATGTTGTTATACGAAAAATGAATGAAACATAGGAAAAAAACGTATATGTTTCGGCAGAAGCGTTACTTGCAAAATAAAAACAAATAATGTTGGTTTTCCTCTTGATTTAATAAACGATATTTAAACGAGAAATCTTTTAATTTTATAGTGTTGTTCATATTATAAAGGCAAAATAAATATTGTAAAACATTTTAAATTAATTATATATTTACGGATTAAATACAGTCATTACCGTTTTCAGGAATTGCCACTCGCCACAGTTCATGTGCGACCTTCAGCAGTCCGTTGTATGTTTTTGCAAAAATTAGCTGAAGTGTTATTAATTCGATGAGTGTGAATTGGCCAAAGCTAAATTGCAATTCTAACGAATAAATAAGAGTAGTTAAGAGACACCAAACATAATGCATTTCTTTTTCGGAAAAAATCCTACTAATCTATTTATTGATTCATTTACATAAAAACAATCGGTGTTTTGTCGATTTGTTTCTATGTGTGTAATGGCTTGTTCTTCTATTTAATTAATTTTGTTTAACGTTTTTGTTTCAATCGGATGAAATCAGTACAATGCTACGAGTAATTATGAAAGGAAAAAATCTGTATCATATTGTTAGTTGAGAGGCACTCAACAACACATGAATAGGTCCGTCCAAATCATTATTTTCGAACTTTTTTTGTAACACGTATGAAACTCTTAGCCGCGTAAACCGACTAAGATATACCCTCACTTTGTGAACAGCGGGGTTTGTCGGGTGTTTTGGGAGAAGTATCTCCATTATGCTAAAATTGTATCTGAATTTACTAACCTCTTTGTTTACCCAGCAAAGTTTGTGGCTTATTATCTCGAAAACGTAATGTCACAGGAAACCAGTAAGGAAAGTCTAAAGTCGGGCGCTGCCGACTATACGATATGACACCCAACACCACTCTTGTACGATTGGATAACAATGAAATATCCAAATCGGACGAAACATATATATAACTAAATCTGAACAGATTTTCTTTAAAATCGGCAATGTTGGTCCATAGATCAAGAAACTCAACCATGCTAAATTTCAAAATGATTGGATGTAAACTACAGCTTTCACAGGGCTAAAGGGTCAAATCGGACAAAACATATATATGGGAGATATATCTAAATTTGAACCGATTTTTTCAATTTGCTAAATTTCAATACAATCGGATGTAAAATGCTGCTTCTATAGGGTTAAGGTGCCAAATCGGACGATACATACGACTATATGTTTATAATGGTTGATCCATTTCGAGGTTCCCTACTTTTTTTAAAGAAAAAAACACTTAAAATTCAAATTGAATGGGGAATGTTTATTATCATTTGAAAGAACATTCATTGGCATTTATATTTTGGAGATTATGTCTATCAAATGTTGGCCGTGGCTACGTTTAGATGGTCCATCCGTTGAGTCCAATCGATGACTCTTTCGAGCATTTCGACTGGTAACTGGCGAATGACACGCGTGATGTGTTGCTCCACGGCCTGAATCGAGGCGGGTTTGTCCGCATAAACTTTAGACTTTACATATCCCCACAGGAAAAAGTCTAACGGTGTGATATCACACGATCTTGGTGGCCAATCGACCGGCCCAAAACGTGAAATTATCTGCTCACCGAAGTGTTCTCTCAATAAATCCATTGATTGATGCGATGATTCCGGTACGTCGGATCGGGAATCGGTCAATGCCAAAAAGATAGTACTTAACGAGAACTAAAATATTGCTCATGGATGTTAAGGCCGTGGGTCGACTGGAAAGTGTTCTTTTTTGGATTAAAAAAAATGGACTTAGCGCAATTGGCGAACGATTATTTTTTCCATTTTTTGATATTTTTTAGTACACCTGGAGAAACGCTTTGTGGAATTTTTTGAGATTTTCCGTTAACTCGTTATCGATATTTTAAAAATCAATAAATTTCATATTATAAAACCTGTTGAAAAGTAAAAGTATATTGTGGGTACCTATAGTGATTTTTTGTGAGCAATCTTTCTCGAATATATCACCAAAAAAAATTATCAATTTTTACTACTTTAAATTACATTTAAATTTCAAAACATAAAAATCATAAAAAAAAAATTAAAATTTTTTTTTTTTAAATATCAACATTTAAAAAAGGATTTTTCAAATCAGACCACAGCTTAAGAAGTTATGACCAAAAACCCGATACACAGAGTAGTAAAATCTTAAAAAAATCCACAAAGCGTTTCTTCAGTTGTACTAAAAAATACAAAAAATGGGAAAAATCAAAACCGAAATTTTTTTAAATCGTCGATTTGTCGTATAGAATTCCCCATATACAAGAAATTAATATTATGTGTGGAATTTTAATAGATTCTGGGTAGCAGTATAGAAGTTATGAGATAATCAATATTTCACTAAATTTTGACCGTTCGTGGTGGAGATACTCGAAGGAGTGGACCCACGTAGTCCATGTTTGATCTTGCCTGAGATAAAACTCTCTTATTTCTACAAAAAGTGCTATAATTTCTAAATTTATCCATAGATTTTCATCAAATAGGCACTGTTTTCTTCGCTAGGATGCTAGCTTTTGAATATTATAATAATATAAAATTCTGTTTGCACGTAAAAGTGCCATTGACAGAGTGTGTAGTCCTTAATTTAAAGTATATCCCGGCTTTATCGAGCGTATACTTAAAAAAAAAATAATCCAAATACTAAAGACACCTTTCAAAAAAATGGGTATTTTAAAGTAAATTTAAAAAAAATTACCATAAACATTTTTTATGGACATTTTTTTATTATTTTTTTCGAGTTTAGTTCACCATATTACTCCAGATAATTGTATGCGCAGCACTTCGAAAAAAACTTAGTTACATAGTGTTATTGGTCTACGTTTTTATATAGGCGGCCGGAAGTTGGACCCCAAGAAAATGCACCTCAAATTGAAAATGAAAGTGGGTCTATTTTCGTTACAAAAACTGATTTAGGAAATTACAACCCAATCAAGAAAACAGCATGAAATGAAAATAAACCCCCAAAAAAAATAAGAAATTTTCTTTTCGTAAATCTGGGGAGTACGCAATAATAAACGTATACAAACATATTTTGTTATTATAAATCTTTTCCTGTGTGGTCTGTTTAAGACTTCTCCAATTGTCATGATCCAAAGCAGGCAACGTGAAGCAAATCTTTTATGCGTAGCCTCTCCTATTTCTAAATTAATAGATGAAAATAAGCCCCAAAAAGCAGACGAGAAATGAAAGTAACCCCAAAAAGCAGACAAAAAATGAAATTAAGCCCCAAATAAAATTGTTGTTGTTTGATATGTTATTTTTTGGGGCCCATATTCATACAAATATTGGGGTGTATTTTCCTGGGGCCCAATTTCATTCCGCCTTTTATATAGCCCCCATATAAAAGACCCAATCAATTTACGTCTCTATGAAATAACCCCCCAATGAATTGACCCCTCAAAGCGAAAATGAAAAAAGTCCCCAAATTTGGGGATTTATTTCATTATGATATAAGTCCCCAATTACAAAAATAAAATAAATCCCCACATAATGAAATAAGGGCGGAATGAAATTGGGCCCCAGGAAAATACACCCCACAATTTTTATGAATATGCGCCCCAAAAAATAACATATCAAACAACAACAATTTTATTTGGGGCTTAATTTCATTTATTGACTGCTTTTTGGGGTTTACTTTAATTTCTTGTCTGCTTTTTGGGGCTTATTTTCATCTATTAATTTAGAAACAGGAGAGGCTACGCATAAAAGATTTGCTCCACGTTGCCAACTTTGGATCCTGTCCATAGGAGAAAGTCATAAACAGAGGCCGAAGGCCGCAGGCCGTAGGCCGACCGCACAGGAATAGATTTATAATTAGAAAATATGTTTGTATACGTGTATTAATGCGTACTCCCCAGATTTAGGAAGAGAAAATTTCTTAGTTTTTTTTGTGGTTTATTGTCATTTCATGCTGTTTTCTTGATTGGGGTGTAATTTCCTAAATCAGTTTTTGTAACGAAAATAGGCCCCGAATTTGGGGCGCACTTTCATTTTCAATTTGGGGTGCATTTTCTTGGGGTCCAACTTCCGGCCGCCTGAAATAAGACCCAAATTTAAAATGAAATAAATCCCCAATTTTGGGGACTTATTTCATAATGAAATAAGACCCAATGTTTAGAGTGAAATAACTCCCCAAAATTTTCGATAATATTCGTATAAACAAATTTAAGTATAAACTTGCATAGAATCTTCAATAATACCACGGCAACAAGGACAATAATAATTTTGCAAACCATTGGCAATAGAGTCAGCCAGCTGTTTGTTATTGCAAATCTTCAAATGTCAGCATGGCAAAAGAACAATGTTTGATGCATTTTCTCTACAGACAACACCTTCATTTTCATTAGAAGATGTGTTGTAGAATTCTTCTTCAGATTCATCATCACTAGATGATTCTTCTTCGAAGATGTCAAGGATCATATCCACGCATATGTTATTTTTTCCGTAAACCATGCGCGATAGAATGGTGGCAACTGTAATTTAGCCCTGGTCTAATAACCAGAGTTATTTAATGAAAAACATATAAATGGCAAAGAAGCATTACCTTCTGCATCCAGTGACTTCACTTATTAAATGTGATGGTAACAAAGGCAGAGCCAGTACTTTATGATAAAGCAATGAAGCATTTTTTGAGGATCGTATGAACTGAAGCAGTCCGTGTCTCTTTGTCATATTTCGCCTTGACAAAAATGAAACCCTGAGCAGAATGACATTGTTGCAAATAAAAGAACATTTTAAAAAATTGTTGAGTCGCTGTGAAGTTGATTGAGAAAAAAGTGAAAAGGATGGCGAAAGAAAGGATATGTTTGATTGGACGAAAATTGGTATACCAATAAAAAATTCGCGCGAATTTTTTAATTTTATACCAATTTTCGTTCAATTAAAATTATCCCTTTGATTTCTTTCGATAAATCATTTTTTGCTGTATAACATAAAGCAATTCACTGTTACGTCTCCTGCTGGCACCTAGAAGTCTTTTAACAAACTGATTTGCTGGTACATAGTTACTTTAACAAGTAGTGAATGCTATCAGAATTTCTAATGGTCCATAAATTCGCTCGCTGTTTCAGTACATCACATTTTACACCTAAAAGAATTTTTGTTCAGAATTATTAATTAATATTATTATTAATTAAAATTATTATTAGTACAGGGTTTTCCAACAAGAGGTGTTATTTTGGTATTCAAAGAAAAATGTCATTTTTTAGATAAATGATCGGATGTTTATTTCATAATAAAGAGCCAAATGGCCACCACGACCACGCTTACAGGACCATATCCTTTTCATGAAATTTTCCATAACCAAATCGCAAACTGGCTGCCCTATGTGCTCGATAGCCTCAAGAATTATATCTTTGAAGTCCTGAATCACGCCGGGGCTGGGCTGTTGGCGTAGACCCTATCTTTCGCGTGGCGCCATAGGAAGAAGTCGCAAGGTGTTAAGTCACAAGATCTCGGTGGCCAATTGTGATCACCTCTTCGAGAGATAACATGGTCCGGAAACTTTACCCGTAACAGAGCAATGGTTTCGTTGCTTGTGCGGCACGTAGCGCCGTCTTGTTGAAATTAAACGTTTTCCAGATCAATACCATCCAACTCCGACCATAAAAAATCACTAATCATCTCTCGATAGCGCAATCCATTCACCGTAACTGTTGATCCAACCTCTTTTTCGAAAAAGTAAGGTCCAATGACCCCGCCGGACCATAAACCGCACCCAACAGTCTAAATTTTTAATTTCAAATGCTATTTTTTTAAAAATGAAATAACTTCGCAAATCGAAAATTGGGTATTTATTTCAATGCAAAAAATTGGGGCTTATTTCATTATGAAATAACTCCCCACAATAAAAATGAAATAAAACCCCAAATATAGTTGTTGTTGTTTTCTGTACAATTTTTTGGCGACTTATTTCATTTTCGGTTGGGGGTTATTTCGCAGAGCCCAATTTACCTCTATTAAATCATTAATGTACACATATCGAGCTGACATTTAGCAGTTGAAGTTAAATTTTACCTATTTCTGCAAAATTTAACTTATCATTAAAGCCATTCTTTTAAGCTTATAAATTATATTAGATAACAATTTTTATACCCTCCATCATAGGATGGGGGGTATATTCATTTTGTCACTCCGTTTGTAACACCTCTAATTATTGATCTGAGACCCCATAAAGTATATATATTCTTAATCGTCGTAAAATTCTAAGACGATTTAGCACTGTCCGTCCGTCCGTCTGTGGTAATCACGCTACAGTTCGCAATAATAGAGCTAGGTTCATCAAATTTGGTACAAATACTTCTTATAGTTGCAGGTTGTTTAGGATTGCAAATGGGCCATATCGGTCCATATTTAGATATAGCTCCCATATATAGCATCTAACTTTTGGTGATTCCTACTGTTCTCATCTACTATATTTATTGTATTTTCGGTGTTATTTTCTTTAGGTTTGAGTTATTTTGTGAGGTCACATGCTATCCATGGTGGAGGGTATATAAGATTCGGCATGGCCGAACTTAACGCTTTTACTTGTTTTTGACTGGTGTAATATGGTGTCCTAACTAAGAAAAAACATTTAAAAAATGGTTACGAAATTTTTTACATTCCGATATTCTTTAAAAGTGCCCTTAGTATTTAAACCATATTATTTGAGGTGTAAGGATATTATGTGGGCTACAATATAACACTTTCACTTAAAAACAGAACTTTAGTAACTGTCGTTAAAACAATTAGAAAAAATTGGATTTTTTTCCAAAAAAAAATAGTTTTTCCTTTCTTGTTCCAATTTTCGAAATCTAGCATCCTTACGAAGAAAACAATGCCTATTTGAAAAAAAAGCTGTGGATAAATTTTAAAATGATAGCCCTTTCTACAAAATAACGTTTTTATACCACACTTTTGTGAACGAGTTACTGCGGACCAAAAGTGTAACACATCGAAGGACTGACCTAAGAGACATCAAGAAAATATCGCACGATAATTTTCAATAGAAGTAACCGGAACAAAGAACAAACATGAACCATATTGGTCCACTCCTTGAGTACCTCCCCCACAAATCAGTATTTAGTGAAATATTGTTTATTTAATAACTTAAAACTATAAAACTTAATTTCTTGGTCGATAACACATTTAGAAGAGTGTGCGAAGTTCTCAGGCTCCTTTTTGGTACCTCTCATACAAATGGACCATTTTGCACAAAATGTTAACTGCTTAAGCTATGTATAGACGATTGCCAGATCGGACAATATTGTCAGAAAAATGGCGGAAAAATGCAAACGTACAACTGTGTGAACATAACATTTTTGTTTGCAGATTGTTGGATGTGCTGAGTTATAGTATGTGACAATGGCGCCATTGCCAGAAAAACATTTTATTGGCAATCCTGCATATAAATATTAACAAAATATATTGTAATATGAAATTGTAAGGTTTTCTTGCAATCGTCTGAACTGTCAATTCAGCTTTGCCTAACAATCTCTCAGTGTCCGTACATTTGCAGTACTTTAACAGGGTTGATAACATTTGCCGATCTAATAATCGTCTATACTTAGCTTTATAATTTCGATTTCTGCACATGCAAACAAATACAAATTTTGTACAGTGTGATGTTAGTATAGTACCCATAGCATATTCAAAATTGGCGTTATTGCCACCCACAGCCCCCTTTTGGTACCTACAAAACAATATAAAAATTATTTATTTTTAATTTCCTTTGCTTTGACGATATGTGCCATATGTAATTTATTCATTTATCATTGGGATGACAGCATTGAAATCGGAACAATTGAAGCCTGGAGATTATCCCAGTGACAAAACAATATATAGTTTATACCATTTATGATTTTTTCTTCCAACAAAAAACATTTTTTTTTAAAATAAATTCAAATTTTGCTGATTGTTTTTACTTCAGTTTCTATATCACCTATGTGAAAGTAACGGGTGATCCAAGTAGAGATACTTTTTTTGACTGATCACGTGTGAGTCGTGTCATGCTGTATTTTTGTTCAGTATTGTTTGGCATTTCATCATGGAAAGACTTACGCCTGAACAACGTTTACAAATCGTTCAACATTATTACGAAAATTCACGTTCTGTGAGGAATGTGTTTCGTGAACTTCGCTCAACTTAAGGTCAACACAATCGGCCTACTGAGCATACTATTGTCAACACGTTTATTCTAAAAGAATGTCAAATATGTATATCTTATGATGTTAGACCATTGAAGAATTTTTCACATGGGGGTTTTGGTTCAGAAATTCGAATCTGGCATGAGGCAATTGTTTGTTTCGAGGAACATACGCGACATTCTGCAAAAAATCACTTTAAATGGCCATCTCTGCATATCTACCAAATCTACTACTTATTTTATAACTTATTGTTAATGCATTATTCAAGTACATAAAATCGTGAAAATATAACCACATATATATATGGTATGCCTATGCTACAAATAAGTACTTATTATGCTACTTTATTGTATGCTTTTGGGAAGTACTTTCCTCCAATGACATATCCATGTTAAAATAATGAGAAAAGTGGCTAAATAATAAGTACTTACCATTATCGAACTTTGCTTACTCGTCGGATTATTTGGTAATGAGAAATTGTGCTGGGACCGTTAGACTTTTTCCTGTGGGGATATGTAAAGTCTAAAGTTTATGCAGACAAACCCGCTTCGATTCAGGCCTTGGAGCAAAACATCACGCGTGTCATTCGCCAGTTACAAGTCGAAATGCTCGAACGAGTCACGAAAAGTGGACTCAACGGATGGACCATCTGAGACGTAGCCGCGGGCAACATTTAATAGACATAATCTTCAAAAAATAAATGCCAAAGAATGTTCTTTCAAATGATAATAAACATTCCCCATTCAATTTTAATTTTCTGTGTTTTTTTCTTTAAAAAAGTAGGGAACCTCGAAATAGATCACGCTTTATTATTCCCTGCATTTGTAGCCCTCATAATTTTCTTTTAAACTCTTTAAATGGTATCACGGTTCTGTTGGGCTTAACCTTCAAAAATATGATCCAAATACTAAAGGTGACCTTAATGAATATTGGAATTTACATAGTATTATAGGAAAAAACTATTCCGATACTGCCTTAGCATATTAGAGGGTTATACTATATTTATCCTACCATCTATGTAACAACTATGTCTTATATTGTATTATATTTCATAATAATTATAAATATATTTAATTGTTTATTTAACCGAACTGTTTTGGATTACCATCGTCCTGCTTTGTCTGGTGGCTTTTCGTAATGTACCACTAGCTGAATGAAGAACGACAACAACTTCCTTGATCTTTTAGATTGTTTGCCAACCTCTGTATGCCAAACTTAATATTTATTACAGTTAATTTACTTCCATTAGAACAACCTTAAAAAAAACTTTGTTAACTTAAACTTAGCCACACGAAAGTGGGAATGATGGAAATTTTAATATTCCTGTTATTCCGTGAAACAACGAGGTGAGGCTCTTCAATATTTATGCAGTGTATACCAAGCATTTAGCAGCAGAATACGATACAATGAGATATTAGCATATTTTGCTCGAACGACGTTGAAGATGTGAATGTATTAATGACACACATGTGCGTAATTCACCCCAAAAAATTATAAATCCTAGAACTGCTTTCATTTTATGAGCTGATGAAAAGTCCTCAATTAACCTATTTTGTATTGGTCTTCAAAACTGTTTGCATTTTGTCGGCCGATGCAGCAACTATTAGAAAATCCGTAAAACTGTTTGCATTTTGTCGGCCGATGCAGCAACTATTAGAAAATCCGTATAAATCGAAAGTTCTACATTTCCCATAAAACAAGTTTCTGTGAGATTTTTAGTAGTATTTCATATGAAACAAAATTGTAGTGTACTTAAATACTTACATTGCAGTCTTTAAATACTATACATTGTACCAGGAAACTCAGTGACCAACAATTGCTACATTTAAAAAGAAACAAAAAAGCGTAAACATTATTATACCCTCACTTTAGTGTGACGAGGGTATATATCATTTGCTACGAAAAAAAGTGTAACACATCGAAGGAGTGATCTAAGACCCTAAGTATGTTCGGCGGATATTCGTTTTGGGTCATTTTAAGTCGAATGAGCAATGTCCGTTCGTCTGTCTGTCTGTCTGTCTGTCTGTCTGTCTGTCTGTCTGTCTGCTGGCTGGTGCGCACGATAACTCTCGAAAGGAGTAACCGATTGACTTCAAATTTGGTACGTGGTAATATTTTTTTCTATCTCCGGCTAAGTTCGAAGATGGGCCATATTGGTCCACTCCTTCTAGTACCTCCCCCACAAAGTGTTAAAATGTTGTGAAATATTGAATTTTTAATAACTGCTATACTACTTATTCGAATCTTCTGAAATTCCACACATAGCATTAGTTTATTAGTCGCTATCAACTCGAGAAAAATGGGCCATGTTGCTACGCCCCTTTTGGTACATCCCACACAAAAGCACCATTTTGCACCAAAAGTTAACAGCTTATAACATTAATACCAGTGCATAAAAATACTTGAAATTTTGTACAGTGTAATGCTTTCATAGTGCCTATAGCCCTGTAAAAAATGGCCGTTATCACCACGCCCCTTTTTGTACCTCCCACACAAAATGGCCAAATCATACCAAATTTAATATCTCATAACGTTAATATACCAGTACAAAAAACGCTTATAATTCGGCGCAGTGCAATGTATTTAAAGAATCTACTATTCAGAGAAAAATAGGTGTATTTGTTAAAAACATTCTGGTACCTCCCATACAAATTGACAGAATAATTCGTTTAATATTCCATATTACATTACTCACAAAGTGAGGGTATACCTTAGTCGGTTTACCCGACTGAAACTTTCTTACTTGTTCAGTTAAATTGTTATTTTAAATGTAAATGTTAAAGCAGGATAAATGGACAAATAACGCAATACAACTAAATGTAAAAAAAACAATAATATGTACTGGCCTCTTTCAATAAATTGTAAGTATAGAAATACCCACTAGCCATTGTTGCATATCCAGAACAGCGCAAAATTCCGACCATATTCCTCAAGTACTGCTTGCAACTGTGACAGACCAGACAGAACGGAACGCTAGCGCAAGTGACCTTGAGGATGTGGTGCCATACGGAAGGTTCTAAAGTAGATGTGTGGATAGGGAGTGAGGTTTTATATTGAGGAACCATAGACTGAACTTTTCTTCCGTCTCCCAGGCAATATCTCGGCAGTTCCAGCGGAAGTTCGAGCAATCATAGATTGTGTGAACAGGCTCAGTAACACCACAAGGACAACAGATGTCAATATAAGCACAAATAGTCAAATACGGTGAAAACAATATTCGTTAGAAAATTGCCAATTAAATAATGTATGACAGCAAAGAGTGGTGGTGGGTTACAATGATACCACAAAGCAGAAAACAAAAAGTTTACGGAAACTAAGTAAAAACGATATCAGGAATACGATGTGCATGCTATAAATAAAACAAATAAAAGTGGCGTAAAGTTTGAACATGTCGAATCTTAGAAAAAAAAACAGTTGTAGCAAAAAATAATGTAAAACCAGTAAGGAAAGGCTAAAGTCGGGCGGGGCCGCTATATAATACCCTACACCACTCTCGTAATATTGAATAACTCTGAAATATAAATTTTGTAATTCATGTATAAATTGTTTACATAAATTTACTTTTGGGACATTTTATACTTAAATAATACCCTGTACCACAGTGTGGTGTAGGGTATACAAACGATTGGATGTAAACTACAGCATCTATAGGACTAAAGGGTAAAGGGTAAAATCGGACGAAAGATATGTATGGGTGCTATATCTAAATATTAACTCCTTTTCTTCAAATTCGGCAATGTTGGTTCATGGATCAAGAAACTCTACCATTCTAAATTTCAAAACGATTGGATGTAAAATACAGCTTCTATAGGACTAAAGGTTCAAATCGGACGAAAGATATATATGGGAGCTATATCTAAATCTGAAACGATTTTCTTCAAATTCGGTAGTGTTGGTTCATGGATCAAGAAACTCTACCATTCTAAATTTCAAAACGATTGGATGTAAAATAAAGCTTCAACAGGACTAAAGAGCAAAATCGGACGAAACATATATCTGGGAGCTATAGCTAAATCTTAACCGATTTTCTTCAAACTCAGTAGTGTTGGTTCATGGATCAAGAAACTCTACCATTCTAAATTTCAAAACGATTGGATGTATCCTACAGCATCTATAGGACTAAAGGATAAAATCGGACGAAAGATATGTATGGGAACTATATCTAAATATTAACCGCTTTTCTTCAAATTCGGCAATGTTGGTTCATGGATCAAGAAACTCTACCATTCTAAATTTCAAAACGATTGGATGTAAAATACAGCTTCTATAGGACTAAAGGTCCAAATCGGACGAAAGATATATATGGGAGCTATATCTAAATCTGAAACGATTTTCTTCAAATTCGGTAGTGTTGGTTCATGGATCAAGAAACTCTACCATTCTAAATTTCAAAACGATTGGATGTAAAATAAAGCTTCTACAGGACTAAAGAGCAAAATCGGACGAAAGATATATATGGGAGCTATATCTAAATCTTAAACGATTTTCTTCAAACTCAGTAGTGTTGGTTCATGGATCAAGAAACTCTACCATTCTAAATTTCAAAACGATTGGATGTAAAATACAGCTTCTATAGGACTAAAGGGCCAAATCGGACGAAAGATATATATGGGAGCTATATCTAAATCTGAACCGATTTCAACCAAATTCAAAAGGGATATTTTTAGCTGCGAAATACTCTAAACTCCAAAATTTCAGAACGATCGGAGTGAAATTGCGACCTGTAGTCGATGAACAACTTTACATGGACAGACGGACGGATGGACCGACAGACATGGTCAAATCGACTCGGCTAGTGATTCTGAGTCAATCGGTATACTTTAAGGTGGGTCTAGCTGTGTTATTTTCAGGTGTTACAAACATCTGCCGTGAAACAAACTTATAATACCCTGTACCACAGTGTGGTGTAGGGTATAAACAGGTAATGACCGAATCGTATGTACCATCCTCCTCCATATTACCAAACTTCAGCCCGATTCGTTGAAATTTCTTTTTTTTTTGTTGCGTGAAAAATTAAAATCTAGAGGAACTTTTGTATGGCGGCACCCCCCGTTGCACCACCAAAGTTGGCCACCTCGGGTAAACAAAATATTTAAGCGCGTGTAACTTTCGTCTTTTTCGTCTGATCAATAAAATTTGAAAATTCCATTTGTCTTTTTTCCACAGACCCTGCCTTAGTGTTTTGTGAATATCGGAGCATAATATGCATAATATGATGTTGCAGGTTTAACTGCAAACGGAATTTGAGGCCCGGCTATTAGTATACTAATAATTTTTTTGGACATGTATTGCACAATATAGGTGATCTGGCGAAGATTTGTTCACCTTAAAACTATTACATTCCTTTTACTTTTTGGAAAAAATCGATTTGAATTACTATTTTAAATATAGAACAGTCCCCGAATTTTAAAATAATTCGACTCCGGCAGTTAAAAAACATACATTTCTGAAATTATATTTCTACTTTTGTTAAAAAAGCACAAAAAAGTAGGTATTCAATACCAGTAATTAAATAAAATTGTATTACTTATTTATCGACGCTTGACTTGCAAGTTGCAACTACATAATATGACAATTCTTTCAGCATGGAATCATGATAAAATGTTCACTCAATCACTGCCTCTGTTTTAATATACCGCAATTTTTGGAAATTATGTTCGCTTCAGGCAACCAGTTTATTCGTTAGTTATTATACCCTACACCACACTGTGGTACAGGAGGTTATAAATTTGTTTTTTTTGGCAGATTTTTAAAAAAATACTACAGCTAGACACCTTAAAATTTACCGTTCTACTCTGAATCACTAGCTGTCCGTCTGTCAATCTTAGGTTGTTCGTTAAGTACAGGCCGAAATTTCCCTACGATCCTGGTAAAATTTGACAATAAGACCTCTTTCACGCAAGGGAGTAAATCTGTTGGAATTGGGGAAAATCGGTTCAGGTTGATATTGCCCCAGATATAAATCAGTGTAATACTTTTACAGTACCTAGATTCCAGTGAAAAGTGGGCATAATTCGAGCTCCCCTTTGGGTACCTTCCACACAATGGTACCATTTTCTAAACAAAGTTTACAACTAATAACTTTAATACTAGTGCCTACAAATACTTAAAAATGTGTACAGTGTAATGTTTTAATAGTACCTACAGTCTACCAGGCGGTATTATCATGCCCTTTTTAGTACCTCCCACACAAACGTGATATTTTATACGAAAAGTTAACAGCTAATATCTAGAGTATCAATACACATTTATAATTCAAAATTTTGCACAGTGTAAAACTTATAAAATTCCTACAGTCCTGTTAAAAATGGGAGTTATGACCACAACCGTTTTAGTACCTCGCATACAAAAAGAGCCAAGACATACCAAAATCAGCTCATAATATTAGTACATATACCAGTGCATATTTCTATTGCTCACATAATGAGGGTATACCTTAGTCGGTTTACCCGACTGAAATTTCTGATATGATTTTTTAATTTATTGGGTAGAATTTATTTATCCAAGAACGCATATTGTCGAATTTTAACAAATTCTGTTACGATTTAGATGTATTACTTATCTTAACAGAATCTGCTGTACGGTATCACATAGTTGGCTTCGCTCGGCCTTTCCTTACTTGTTTCCTTTCAGAGTACTCGCTTAGGAATAGCGTATAGTCTTGCACAAATACTTATTTTGTTAGCTAAATATTATCAGAGCTTTCCTAGAACTGTTTTACATAAAGACTCGATAGTTTGGTTAACTTTATAGATATTTTTGGCATAATTAAATACGAGTATTTGGTTAAACGCTTGGAATATTTTATTATACTTCTCTATCTTATAATTGGTACATTTTTCACAATACATCGGAGTCGGAGTCGACGATAATTTTTCGTCTCCGGACTCCGACTCCGTGCAAATTTCCCAGACTCTGACTCCTAGACTCCGACTACGACCCCTAGACTCCGACTCCACAGCCCTGTTCCTGACAAATAATGTTTCATATCGTCATCTGAAATCTAAATTGACGTAACATAAATAAAATCAAAAAGAATTTTATGTTTGATTACACTATGCAACAGAAAAACTTTTTTTTGATGTCCGAGACCTACATTTTTTTTGTAAATTTATTGAGGTTACTATTTTATGAAACAAAAACAAAATTTTTTTTATGGAAAAGTTTTTTTTAAATAATTTTTTTTTCTAAAATAAAGTTAAAATTAAAAGAAAATAAAGATGCTTAAAACATCACATCCACGTAGAAACGGAAGTATAGTAACTTTTTTTTTTTTTTTTATATATATATATTCTTTATTTGCAATCTATTTAAATACAAAATAATAAGCAAATTTATTGATATCTTAAAGCTGACAGAGTCGTTAAGATCCAATGAACTTAACAAAATATTTAACATTTTCCATTGTTAGAATAAGTTTACATATATATATACATATTTATTTACAATATTAACTTAAAAAAGGGAGATCTAGTATGTGAGCTCTCTTTAATCTTCTTACTTCGTTGCTGTCATCTAATAAAGTTATGGCTAGGATATTTGGGTGATTACTTAGTCTATTGAGGTATTTAGTACTAAACCGTGCTATTTCATCTCTTACTTTAGGGATTCGAAGATCATTGTGAATACAGCTATTTTTGACAAACCAAGGCGCGTTGGATAATAATCTTAAAGTTTTAGATTGATATTTTTGTAAAATTTCAATATTTGATGAACTTGCTGTACCCCATAGTTCAATGCCATATGACCATACAGGCTTTAAAGTAGTTTTATAAAGAGTTACTTTATTTTCGAGACTGAGTTGCGATTTCGGGCCAAGTAACCAATACATTTTCTTCGTTTTTTTATCTGCTTGTTCTCTTTTAGATATAATATGGTCTTTCCAAGTTAGTCGTCTATCTATACGAAGTCCCAAGTATTTTACATTGTTTGATGTCGGAATTACGAGTCCATTTAGGGATACATGCGGGCATTCTTGAGTTCTGAGACTAAAAGTTACATTGACTGATTTTTCTGGGTTGACTTTTATGTTCCATTTATTGTACCAAGTTTGAAGTTTATCAATTTGTCTTTGTATAATAGCAGACGCTTCAACGGGATTTTGACTTACAGCCAATATAGCCGTGTCATCGGCATAAGTAGCAATGGTAATATCTTCGTTAGCGGGCATATCAGCAGTAAAAACAGTGTATAAAACTGGGGCCAATACACTTCCTTGTGGTACACCAGATTTTATATTTCCAATTTCAGATTCATCATCATTAATACAAACATAAAAACTTCTTTGGCTTAAATAAGATTTCAGTACCAAGTAGAAAGGGGCTGGTAGCAATTGTTTAAGTTTAAAGAGCAGTCCATCATGCCACACTCTGTCAAATGCTTGTTTGACATCTAGAAAAATTGATGAACAATACGATTTATTTTCTAGACATTCTCTAATGACCTTAACAACTCTGTGGCACTGTTCTGGAGCCCCATGATTCTGTCTAAAACCAAACTGGTGTTCAGGCATAATCTTCAGTGAATCTAAAATTGGAAACAGCCTCTTCAGGAAGAGCCTCTCGAACAATTTTGATAATATTGGCAGCAAACTTATTGGTCTATATGAGCTGAGGAGTTTTTCTGGCTTATTTGGTTTTAGCACCATAATTATTTTTGCATATTTCCATTGAGAGGGAAAATGGGAAGTTCTTATTATTGAGTTAAATAATGTTGTGAGAAAAATTATTCCTTTTTTAGGCAGATTTTTTAAAACTGTGGAGTTAATGTTGTCATATCCAGGTGATTTTTTGCCGTTTAACTTTTTTATTTCATTTTTAACTTCTTGAAGAGTGAAAGATTTGATTGGTAAAGACATTTGACATGGTATGTCAAGAAACGCACTAATTTTCTGTGAATCGGAGGAACTACAGAGTGAGAACGGAGTAAAAGTTTCTTCTAGATAAGTTTTAAAAGCTTTAGTTTTACTGCTATCAGATCTACACCAGGACCCGTCCGAATTTTTTACTGGAGTATTTCTCTTTTGAGGCCTTTTTAGATATTTTGTAGCTTTATATAAATTATACTCGTTGTTATTTAATGGGCTCAATTCACACAGATACCTTCCCGTCGAATCGCTTTTAATTTGCTGTAAACGATTTTTAAGGTTTTGAACAGCCCGATTAAAATTGGTTTTGTCTGTTGGGAGGCGAGTGTTTTGCCATATCTTTCTCAGTCGTCTCTTTACTTTAATCAGTTTTCTTATTTCTAGAGACACATATATATCTGTTGATTTATTAGAATCGTCTTGTGGAGTAGATTGAAACGCTGCTTCATGAATTAATTTTACAAAATCTTCAACTGCATCATCAACATCATTTCCAGTTTTAAGTGAAACGTTAAGAGTTAAATGCCTTTCGATCCAATCTTGAAAACATCTCAGATCTGTTTTGTGTGAAAAAAGTTGTTTATTTCTGGAAATTTTGGAGGGAACTGTTTTATAATTTAGCAGAATGGGGGTATGATCGGAGCTTAAATCGTCGCATGCAACAATATCCAGAAGCGATTGTGATATACCAGAGTAAACGAAAAAATCGAGCAAATCGGGAATATTTCGAGGATTGCTTGGCCAATATGTTGGACTTCCTGTAGATAAGGTACTGTAGTTGTGTTTGATGACACACTTGTGTAATTCTTTTCCTTTCGGATTACATAATCGGGATCCCCACCAAATGTGCTTGGCGTTAAAGTCACCACCAACTATGAATTTATTGCCAAGTTTTTTGAAAAAGTTCTCATATATATCACAAGTTATACTGTATCTCGGTGGGAAGTAAATGGAGTATATAGATACTTTATTGTTACTGCCACATATAATTTTTACTCCAGCTGCCTGCAAAAATTTTTCTGAAATACTTTCCTGAATTTCGTATTTTATACCTCTTCTTATTAGAACAGCAGCTCCTCCGTGAGCTGTATTATCCGGGTGATTGGCGGCTACTATGTCGTACCCCCTTATGCGTATAAAAGACTTAGTGGTTAAATGCGTTTCAGATACTAAAAATAAATCTACACTGTTAAGATTAAGAAACGTTTCTATTTCATTTATATGATTAGAAATGCCATTTGCATTCCACTCTGCAATTATCAGATCTAATTGCATAATTTTGTTATTAATATTGACATCATATTCATTAGAGTGTTTGTCAACTCTATCTGTTTTTCCAGCATTGATTCAATTTTTTGTAAGAGTCTATTTCCATTGTTTTCCGTGCCAGTTATTGCTTGTGCGTATGTCATTGGGTTATTTGGATTTACAGGTGTATATATGTTATTATTGTTGTGGTTTACTCGTTCAACGTTAGGCCTGATAACTTTTGTTGTTCTTTTATTAACAAGATTTTGGTATATTTGACAACCTTTGTAGCTAGCTGTATGTTTTTGTAGACAATGTACACATTGTGGTGGAGTGTTTGGAGTTTTTGTGCATTCTGCAGTAGAGTGACCAAGGCCGCATTTGACACATCTAAAGGGTTTTCGGCAATATGATTTAGTGTGTCCAAATTCCTGACATCTAAAGCATTGCACAATATCATCATATTTTTTAGGAGCTACTACTTCAATAATTGCATTATCAAATGATCGGATGTTAAAAATGTCTTTGTTGTTCGGATTTGGGTCTAGATCGACGAAGAACATGGGAAGTGGAATTTTTGTACCTCGACTAATTACATTTCTAACACTGCGAACTTGATGTCCGAAAGATAACAAGTATGCTTTTATATCAGAGATTTGCGTCGAATGATGTAAGCCTTTAATCACTGCTCTGAAAGCTCTTTCAGGTTTTAGTTGAAAAGTGTGGTAACTCTTATTAGAACTTTCTAAATGTTTAACAATCTTGCGATAGTTCTCAACAGTTTTAATGACTAGCCTAACCTGACCGTCTCTTAGAGATTTGTAACTAAAATCCGAAGATGGAATTACCCTACTTAAATTAGTTACCATTTTATTTATATCGCCAACATCTGGTATGAAGATAGGTGGCGGTTTAGGTTGAGTCTCCACATCATTGACTTCTTCTTCCATTGCATCATTATTAAGACTGTTGAATCTATTCGACGTTCCTGCTTCGTTTTCATGGTGTGGGCGCTTTTGTTGAAAGATATTTGGAGATCCAGAGTTTTTTCTTTTTATTGGTACTTGCTGCCATCCAGAGTCGTCATCGCTGCTGCTGCTTTCTGCACTCAGATTTGCTGCTTTAGTTTTCATACTGGTCATCTAATATCGTGTTTGTTGTTGTCGTCGGTATTTTTGTTGTTGTTGTACAAGTAAGAATGTGCATCAATTGTACATACAATTGATGCACACTTTATGTCCGCGGCGCTGATCCGTTTATGATCGATGCTCAGTTTGTTTTTCAGACAAATGCACAAAACTGGTTTTTTTAAACAATTGTTTTTGTGTTGTTCACAGAGAACAAAAAAAAAAAACTATTTTTGTTAAACTCCGCACAATACGTCTTTCTATGCTCGTAGTTAGACAACAACTGTCAAGTATAGTAACTGTCGTTAAAACAATAAGAAAAAATTGATGTATTTTCAAAAAAATCTTTTTTTTGTACCAAAAGGGGTCGTGGCAATAACGCCCATTTGTATACCCTCCACCATAGGATGGGGGTATACTAACTTTGTCATTTCGTTTGCCACACCTTGAAATATTTATCTGCGACCCCATAAAGTATATATATTCATGATCGTCGTGAAATTCTAAGTTGGTTTAGCCATGTTTGTCTGTCTGTCTGTCTGTCTGTTGTTATCACGCTACAGTCCGTTATAATAGAGCTAGGTTGATCAAATTTGATAGAAATAATTTTTATAGTTGCAGGTCGTTTGGGATCGCAAATGGGTCATATCGGCCAATGTTTTAAGCTCACAGCTCACCTATAAAGGTCGCCATAGAGGTCGTTTTTGAGCCATAGATTCCACATTTTTAAAGCAATTTTGCTGAAACTTTGCAGTTTGTATTCTATTTTGACTAGAATTCATCACAGTAAAAATTTTGCAAATCGGCTCATATTTTGTTATAGTCACTCTATAGAGGTCTCTCCAAAACAGGCTTATTAAAATCATAAATACCACATTTTGTAAATATTTTAAGCGAATCTTTGCAGTTTGTGTTTTATTTAGACAAGAATTCATCACAGAAAACCTTTTTTAAACCAGTTTATATTTTGTTGTAGTCCACCTATAGATGTCGCTCCCAAAAACGCTTGTTTAAGCCATAAACACCACATTTTCTAAGCAATTTAGCTGAAACATTGCAGTTTGTATTCTATTTTGGTAAGAATTTATTCAAAAATGTAGTCAGTTTATATTTTTTTGTAGTCCCCGTAAGTCATAAATACCACATTTTTCAGATAACGAGTTTGGCTAAAAAATTTGGGGCCTAATATTTTATTAACATTTGCTTCATTTGAAGACTTGCTCCATATCCAAAGATTATTCCATTAATAGAATTGAATGCAATCCATGGTGGAGGGCATATAAGATTCGGCATGGCCGAATTTAACGCTTTTTACTTGTTAAATATACTATTTGGACTGGGATAAATAAAATTTTGTGCAAAATGCTCCATTTGAAAAAATCAAATATTTTCTAATTGTTTTAACGACAGTTACTAAACTTCTGTTTCCACATGTATGTAAGTGTCATTTTCTAATATTTTTAGTCCTCATAATTTCCTTTAATTTATCAGTATTATCGAGCATATATTTCAAAAAATATGGTCCAAATGTTAAAGGTACCTTCCAAGAATTTTTTTTTTAATAAAATACATAACAGTTTTTTTAATATTTTTTCCGGGTTTAGGACTTCGTATTACACCAGAAAATGCTATGCGCAGACCTTCGACACTAAACTAAATTCAAAATTATGTTACAGCAAACAATCATCTCTCGAAAAGAGTAACCGATTGACCTCAAATTTGGTATACTGTAATATTTTTCTCTATTTCCGGATAAATTCGATGATGGGCCATATTGGCCCACTCATTCCAGTACCTCCCCCACAAAGGGTTAACTTTTAATGTAATATTGATTCACTCCCTTTTGGTGCCTCCCACACAAATGGACCATTTTGCACCAAAAGTGAACTGCTTATGGCTTTAATATCAGTCCATGCAAATACTTGAAATTTTGTACAAGTGTACAGAAAAGTGGGCGTTATTGGCACGCCCCTTTTGGTACCTCCCCCACAACTAGACCATTTTGTACCAAAAGTTAACAGCTTGAAACTTTAATAGCAGTGCGTACAAATACTTGAAAATGTTTACAGTATAACGCTTTTTTAGTACCTAGAGTCCAGTGAAAAATGATCGTTATTGGCACCCCCTTTTGATACCTCCCACACAAATGGACATTTTTATACAAAAAGTTAACAGCTTTTAACTTTAATACCAGTGCATACAAATGCTGGAAATTGTTTTATTGGCACGCCCCTTTTTATACCTCCACACAAATGGACCATTTTGTACCAAAAGTTAACAGATTATAACATTAATCCCAATGAGTATAAATAATTGAATTTTGTTACGGTGTAATGGTTTTTTAGTATCTAGAGTCCAGAGAAAAGTAGCCGTTATTAGCACACCCCTTTTGGTACCTCCCACACAGATGAACCATTTTGTACCAAATGTAAATAGCTTTTAACTTTAATAGCAGTATATACTTTAGAGCTATTAAATGCAATTTAAATTGATAATAATATAATTAAAACAAAACAAAAAATTTTAGAATATTTTTTGGGACTCAAGGTGAGGAGATTCATAAGTCGGTTTACCCGACTGAACACTCTTACTTGTTTTTTTGTGCAAAATGTACGCCACAATTAATTACCCTACATTTGTTATATAGGGTAGGTCATTTAAAATTTTAAATTAAAATCGGCTATAAAAGGTTGAACTTTGTCATTAAATAATGGAACTGAATATGATTCATGTGACTACCACGACTGGTTCGGCAGTACCTCATCCGATAAACCCAATTTTTTAGTACAATTTGGATTGTTTCAAATTTTAAATGGCCCGCCTTTTACATACGATTTCGCCTTAATAGCTTGGAAATCTATAAATCTATTCAAAAGCATAAAATTACATTATTTTATTTTTGCTTCTCCTGCAATAGCAGGAACATGTGGGTAATTTCAGGTGACGATATGTAGTAGTTTGGAGATACAGAGGAAATTATAAAAAGAAACTATAACATATTTTTATTTATCTTAAAGGAAACTTCCTGGAAAATACTTTCGAGAAAATAACGAGGCAAAAATTCTTTTTAATAGAGTTGCAACGCTTCTCCATTACATGTTTTTTACGAACATTTCATAACTTTGCCACATTTTTTGACTATCGGAAAGCTAGAATATTAAACCACTTTTATATGTAGTAATATGTTACAAGATAAACTGCAAAAGGAATTCTAAGCCCGGCTTTTAGTATAATAGATTTTGGGGTAAAACTAAAAATTGCGTTTTTGGGAATGTTCGAATTTATTTAGGGAATTGCGGGATTTACTTTAACTATATTTAAATTTTATTTCTGGTTTCAAGACTTAATAATTAAAAAAAATATTGGGAGTTTATTTCTGGATTAATAAAGTTACTGTCTAACTTTGAAAAAATTTTTTGTTTATCGTTTCTGGATAGACAACAAAATTTATGGCCATTTGAAGTTATACTTTACCAAAAATAACTTTTGTATTATTGTAATTTATGAATTTTTAACAAAGACTATTTATTGCAAAGTATGTCATTAAATGCACATAACTTCTGTCTCAGCGGGTGTACGTAATGACAATATTTTTGCATCCAATAGAACATTTTGTTGTCAGTCCATAAAGATAATGAGAAAGGAATCGATATATAACCGACTCTAATATATGCTGATTCGTATGAAAAGACCGTGGAAAAAATAACACAAATTTGCTTCAAAAGTAGATGTAAATATTACAAATCTATAAAATCTTTTAAAGGTAATCGATAGCAATTATATTTTGTAATTTGTAAGTCTTGACGCCAAAAGTCGAGGCCAATTCTAACATTATTAAATTTCTAAAGGTAAATCCCACAAATCCCAAAATAAATTCGAAAATCCCTAAAAGTTTTTTTTTTTAATTTTCCCCAAAAACTGTTGTATTTAAAGCCGCTCAAGGGCTCAAACAAAATTCCTTTTGGAATTTATCGTGTAACATATTACTACATATACAAATTGTAAAGGTTTTCATATTCTAGGTTTGGGAATTTCGGAAGACCTTACACAGAAATAAAAATGATAAAGTATATACTATTCTAAATTTACGATTGGAGACAATGTGGCTTACTTCTGAAATATGTGTAAAGGATGGTGTAAATCGGAGAAACTTGGCAAATATACCAGTGTATATATTTTTGACCCGTTATTTCTTTTTGAGAGAACACTCTCTAGGAAGTTTCCTTTAAGATGATTATAAATAAGTTATACTATTTTTAACAAGCGATAAAATTATTTCTGAATTATTTGGCTGAAAGAAGAACACCAACAAATGTCATTGATCTTTTAGATTGTTGATGTGCTCAAGTCAGTCAGTCACTGCATTTCCATGCCAAATCTTATTGTCCAACACGGTGAGGCTATCCTAAGTTTACACCTACTATAAACGTTCATTTACTACTTAAGGAACAACCTCTTCCGAAAGTTCTGTTAACTTAAACTTAGTCACACGAAAGTGGGAATTCTGGAAATTTTAATATTCCAGTTATTCCGTGAAACAAGTAAGTGAGGCTCTTCAATATTTACACAGTGTACGTATACCAAGAATTTAGCAGAATACGATACAATGAAAAATAAACATATCTTCCTGGAACGACTTTGAAGATGTGAATGTATTAATGGCATACATGTAAGTAATCCCTTCCTCCCCGATAAAATGATAAATCCTGGAACTGCTTTCATTTTATGAGCGGATGAACAATCATCAAGTAGCCTATTTTGTACTGGTCTTCAAAACTGTTTGCATTTGGCCGGCCGATGCAACAACTATTAGAAAATCCGTATAAACCGGAAGTTCAACCAAAGTGTTGCCAATAAAATGTTTTTCTGACAATAGCGACGTTGTCTCATGCATAACGCGACCTAAGAGTGTAAAGGCGCGAAGTCCAATATTTAACATTTTACAGGAGAGACAAAATACTCACTGTATATGAATGTTTTTATAAAGGGTATATGGACTTGGCGCTTTTACGATTCATCTTTTAAAGATGACAAAGCATGATTTTTTTGGCTTTTTGTTTTCAAATCGATGTATATCCCACTTATCTTACGTTCCGCTTCAAAAAATACATTTTGGCAAAAAGTGGACTTAGCTCCTTTTCACTCTTAGGTCGCGTTATGCAAATTACATCACAATGATTTTTCTGCCAACGTTGCAAGACAAAAATTTTATTTTCACACTGCTGTACGTTCACAGGGTAGCAATTGTGTGTACATATTTTAACTAAGAACGATATCAGGATACTAAGAACGATGTGCATACTATAAATAAAATAAGTAAAAGCGACTTTAAGTTTGGACATGTTGAATCTTGATAAAAAAAAATGTTGTAGCAAAAAATAAATTAACAAGTAAGAAATTTCAGTCGGGTAAACCGATTAAGGTATACTACATACATAGCCTCATTTTGTGAGCAATGTAAATACACTGAGGGAAAAAAGACGTTGCAAAAAATGCATGAAAAATCGCCACCAATTCGTTTATTAATTATCAACGAAACGTGGTGATTTTTGACCGGCGTTGCGTTATGTATTGTCGCCGTAAGGTTGATGATTATTTGTACGGCTTTGTGTTGTTCATTGGATTTGTTATTGTCTGTTCTTAGAAGAAACCACGAGAATTTATAAAGACGTGAAAAATTATAATTAATGACGAAGAAATAGAATTTAATGACCTGTTTGATATTGTGGATGATTCTCGGGGCTATGGAATGAGAAGGATAAGGTGATTGCAAAATCCAGTGACATCTTCCTATTACAGAAATTTCTAGAATCAATAGAAATGGTGTCGGCCTACGAATATTTAACAACCTAAGCTTATAAAAATTTCAATTTTAAAAGTTAATAATGAGTGTGTAATGAGTTTTTTATAGAGCACAGGAATTAAATTTTGCAGTACATAAAGGCGAATGATACGAAGGAGACAGCCACCATTAGGGTTACGAGATGGATTCCGAGAAAAAACAGAGGTAATACTGTGTTGCTGCACATTCGAATGTGTTTTGTTTAGACATGATTTGCTTAGTGATAAATATGCAAATTTACAATTATATGTTTGTTGTGTTCACGTTTTATTTACTTATAACATTAATAAATGTATTGAAACGCTAATGCCGTTTAAATTGTTTTAAATGGGGTGGGGGTAGGGGGGATTTAGAATGGAAAGTTATCCCAGCGCGTGCTTTATTCGTCCTCAGCACGTTCTATAGTTGTCCCCAACACTTGATTTAAATTATCCCCAGTTGGTATTTATTTTGCAACGAAGCGTTGTTGATTTTTGATACTCTATTCATGCACCGCCTTGCTTGAATTCGTAACAAAGCAAACAAATTGCAAAGATTAAGCACGTATGTGCTTTGTTTTTCGCTGGGTGTATGTACTTATATTATCAGCTATTTAATTTATGTATGTCGGGCGTGGTCATAACTCTAATTATTAACAGGACTGTACAAATTTGAAAAACTGCACAAACGTTGAGTATTTATATGCATTGGTATTCAGGATATACTCTCTTAAATTTTTTTACCAAATGGTATCTTTGTGTGAGAGGTACCAAAAGGAGCAAGGAAATAACGTCCATTTTTCAGGGGACTGTTGGTACTATAAAACCATTACACTGTACAACATTTTAAGTATTTTTATTAACTGATATTAATGTTATGAGCGGTTAACTTTGGTTCAAAATAGTCCATTTGTGTGGGAGGTACTCGTACCAAAAGGGGCGTGCCTTTAACGTCCAATTGTCACTGGACTCTAGGTACTATAAAAGCATTACTCTTCACAAAATTTCGTGTATGTGTATAAAATTATATTAAAGATATAAGCAGTTAAATTTTCAAGCAAAATGGTCCATTTGTGTGGGAGGTACCAAAAAGGGCATAGCAACTTCGCCCATTTTTCTCGAGGTGATAGCGACTAATAAACTAATACTATGTGTGATGTTTGGTGTAAAATGGTCCATTTGTGAGAGGGGTACCAAAAGGGGCGTGCCAATAACGGCCACTTTTCTCTAGACTCTAGGTACTAAAAGCATTGCACTGTACGAATTTTCAAGTATTTGTATGCACCGGTATTAAAGTTGAATGCTGTTAACTTTTGGTACAAAAAGGTACATTTGTGTGGGAAGTACCAAAAGGGGCGTGGCAACTTCGCCCATTTTTCTCGAGGTCATAGTGACTAATAAACTAGTACTATGTGTACAATTTCAGAGGATTCAAATAAGTATTATAGAAGTTATTAAATAATCACTATTTCACTTAATATTTAACCTTTGTGGGGAAGGTACTGGAAGGAGTGGTCCAATATGGTCCATCTTCGAACTTAGCCGGATATAGAAGAAAATATTATCACATACCAAATTTGAAGTCAATCGGTTATTCCTTTCGAGAGTTATCGTGCGCACCAGCCAGTAGACGGACGGACGGACGGACGGAGATTGCTCATTCGACTTAAAATGACCCAAAACGGATATCCTTCGATGTGTTACACTTTCGGCTCGTAGCAAATGATATATAATGTGAGGGGATAAAAAATATTTCACTAAATGTAAACCCTTTGTGTGGGAGGTACCAGAAAGAGTGGAACAAAATGACCCATCTTCGAACTTAGCCGGAGTTAGAAAGCAATATTAACGCATACCAAATATGAAGTCAATCGGTTACTCCTTTCAAGAGTTATCGTGTGCACCACCCAGCAGACAGACATACACACAGGACAAATTCAATTTCCGCCAAACATACTTGGTGTCTTAGGTCACTCCTTCGATGTGTTACACTTTTTGCTCGTAGCAAATGATATATACCTCCACTAATATTTTATATTTTTATTTATTAATATTTTATATTAATGTCAACAAAAACTTACCCAGTGAAATTGAAATTTGCAGTTTTGGAAAAATTGTGATTCACATTCAATATTTTTTATTTTGATGCTTAGTGTTACCTCTTTAGTTATGCGGCAACAAAACTTATAACAACATTATCCTACATGGATTACATAGTTACCAACTTACATCCTCATTAAATTAATTTCAAATTTGACTTGTTGCTGATTTAGAAGCCACTATTTTAGGTTCAGTGTTTGTTGAACAATTATATGTTTGCTAGAGATCCATATCCATAGAGAAAATTGTTTATACATATAGCTCTCACTTGATTCACACAGTACGTTATTTTAGGCAAAACAAAACTGCGACACACACCAAAAATCTCTAAAACCGCATTTCCTGTGCCATAATTTCATTCCTTATATTCCACTTAATTGTAACTGTAACAAATGCTGCTAATATCGCCTCCCGTTTTATTATAAATATGTGTATGTGTAGATTTAATTCATATACATTTACTACTGCAGTTCACACTTACATCTAAATACATAGATAGAGCATTAATATTAATTAAAATAAGTCACTTCACATTATGTCGTTGTATCAAAGTACCATTATTCGTACTATATGAAAAGTTTTAGATTTCCTTTAATTAACGGTGATATTTTTTCAAGATAATCTGATTTCTTTCTAATCAATCCACTTTTATATCAGCGAATCAAATAGTTTTACTTAAGTTCAACATTTCCTAAACGGTCTCTGTTGCAATTTAATTAAGTTAATAGTATTCTCAATTAACATCACTTTTTCTGTAGTTAGAGCAATTTTCTTAAAATGTATTGGAAGTTTTATTCATACCGTTCCATACTGCGATTGCTAACTTCTTAACCGGTCGACGTTTTGTTGGCTACTGGTCTTTGTTTTGCCAATGCAAAAGATTTTGTACCACAGTTAACAGCTTTGGTATTTACATAGATATGCGAAAACTTTTTGTTTTTCTCACGTATTGTACAACATGTTGCTTGCAACAATTTTCAGGGTTACCTGACAACAGACAAGATTGTGATGCTGTGAAAGGAAAAGTCCCATAAATCATAATTACAAACGTGTGAGAAAATTTCAGTCAAGCAAACTGATTGACTGTATATCCTCACTTTGTGAGGAATGTAATATATGAGAAGAATAACGTTTTATTCTGGCTATCCAGTCATGACGAAAGTTGTACATAATAAAAAATATTTAGAAGAATGCTACAGATGTTATGGGGAAGTTGTGTTCTGTCTGTGAATCTGTAAATTTTTATTGACGTTATGAGATATTAAATTTTCGTATACTCGTATTTTGGCCACGTATAGCTAAACACGGCCTCAGAATGATGTATACTAATAAGCTCGATATATTGTAAATGCTCGTATTGAACAGTGTTATCAGCCCACACGGAGGAAAATTGCCATTTTTGATGTTTGAATTGAAAGAAAATACATTTGGAACCAAAATTTTTAAATCTATCTATCTATCTATATATAAAAATGGAAAAATGTTTGTATGTATGTGTTTTATAGACGTTTAAACCATTGGACCGATTTTAAAATTTTTTCTTTTGTTTGAAAGCTATTTGGTCTGAGATGGTTTTGGAAAAAAAATTGCAAATAGTGGGCGGGGAATATGTGGGCGTGGCAAAATCGTTTGTTTGTGTGTTTGTTCCACTGCAGTTCTGCTGGCAGTCTACGTCAGTGGTCCAAAAATAAACGGGATCGGAAATATGGGGCAACGAAGTGGACCGGGTCCAGCTAGTATTATATATTTGTGAACAAATACATTTTATTTGAAAAACAAGATATTTTTTTTTGGAACTGACTTTCACAAATGTTTTCACACACAAACAAAGTTATTGTTTAATAAGTTTCCCAAATATACTTTATTGAAAAAGAATTTTTAAAACTTTGCTGGCTTTTTCGAATTTTATTTTAAATATTTCCTAGATATCGTGTTATATTTATCCCCTCACCTTAGAGAGGAGGGTATATATCATTTGCTACGAGCCAAAAGTGTAACACGTCGAAGGAGTGACCTAAGACCCCAAGTATGTTTGGCGGATATCCGTTTTGGGTGATTTTAAGTCGAATGAGAAATGTCCGTCTGTCTGTATGCTGGCTGCTGCGCACGATAACGCTCGAAAGGAGTAACCGGTTGACTTCAAATTTGGTATGTGGTAATATTTTTTCTTATCTCCGGCTAAGTTCGAAGGTGGGTCATATTTGTCCACTCCTCCTGGTACATCCCACACAAAGGGTTAACATTTAGTGAAATATTGATTCTTTAATAACTTCTATACTACTTATTAGAATCTTCTGAAATTCCACACATTGTATTATTTTATTAGTCGCTATCACCTCGAGACAAATGGACGGAGTTGCCACGCCCTTTTTGGTACCTACCACACAAATGGACCATTTTGCATCAAAATTAAACGGCTTATAACATTAATACAAAGTCATAAAAATACTTGAAATGTTGTACATTATAATATATTTGTAACGTCTATAGTTCGGTAAAGAATGGGCATTATTGTACAGCCCCTTTTGGTACATCCCACACAAATAGACCATTAAACCAAAAGTTTACGGCTTATAACTTTACAACCAGTGCATACAAATACTTGATATGTTATACAGTGTAATGCTGTTATAGTGTCTACAGTCCTGTGAAAAGTGGGCGTAATCACCACGCCCCTTTTTGTAGGTCCCACACAAAATGACCAAATCATACCAAAATTGAATAGCTCGTAACGTTAATATACCCGTGCAAATAAACGCTTATAGTTCGGCACAGTTGGTTTACCCGACTGAAACTTTCTTACTTGTTTTAAATTTATGAATATCGAATTCATCACTTTTTGTCAATCCATCAATGCAAGTTATCGCTAATCGAAAATTGTAATCGAATTTTACAAACATATAAATCTTCTAAAAATTTAACTTTGAACAAATAGACAACTTGTCATTGTAGAAAACTAAGGCTTTGGCAGATGTTCAAAATATTTAAATAAAATAGTATTTAAGTATAAATTTAGTTCCAAATAAGAAAAGAAATATTTGGATGAAAACATATGTTTTGTTTATAACAACATCCTCCAAAACATACAATATTTGCGTTTGTCAAATACGAGGATTGCTATATATACTTCTGGCCAAGGCAACACTAAGTGTTGCCTGGCGCCATCTGACATTTCCATTGGAAAGTGTGACATTTTTTAGCATAAACGTACTCAGAACGTTTTGACGTACGACCATCATTTGTGTTGTTTACAGCGACTTGAAAAAATCAATTTATCAAAAAAATGGAATTAACTCGTGAACATTTTCGTGCGATCATTTTTAACAACTTTCGACGTGGATTATCACGATAAGAGTGCATCGATGAACTTAAATCTTTGTATGGCGATGAAGCACCATCCTATAGCACTGTGGAAAACTGGTTTAATGAATTCAATCGTGGCCGACGCTCGTTCAAAGGCGAAGGTCGTCCAAAAACGGCCGTTGTGCCAGGGAGCATTGATGCCGTGCGTGAACTGATAATGCAAGATCGTCGTGTGACATAGATATAGAGGAATCCTGGGGCATTTGTTCCACCAGCATACATTCGATATTGCATTAACACCTGGCCGTAAATAAAGGTTTGTTGTTCTCGTTGGATCCCGCACAATTTGAAAATCGGTCCAAAAAAGGCTCGTGTCGATTGGTGCAAAGACATTTTGAAAAAATACGATCGCGGTGCTTCAAAAGACGTTTATAAGATCGTCACAGGTGACGAATCTTGGATCTATGCGTATGAGCCCGAAACAAAACACCAATCGACCGTGTGGGTATTCGAAGACGAGCCAAATCCGATCGAACGATCGGAGTGTAATTGCGACCTGTAGTCGACGAACAACTTTACATGGACAGACGGATAGACATGTTTAAATCGACTTAGCTAGTGATTCTGTTATTTTCAGGTGTTACAAACATCTGCCGTGAAACAAACATATAATACCCTGTACCACAGTGTGGTGTAGGGTATACAAATGGAACGATACACGATCATCGAACGATACAAAACGATCGAACAAAAACCGATACGAACGATACAAAATCATCTTGACTGATGAGGCCCATTTCCACTTCGGAAAACCCAAGAATTATTGTTGAGAAGCCTCTCCATCCTCAACGTGTGACTGTTTGGTGCGGTTTATGGTCCGGTGGGTCTGATCTGGACAACGTTTACTTTCAACAAGACAGCGCTACGTGCCACACAAGCAACGAAACCATTGCTCTGTTACGGGAAAAGTTTCCGGACCGTGTTATCTCTCGAAGAGGTGATCACAATTGGCCACCAAGATCTTGTGATTTAACACCTTGCGACTTCTTCCTTAGGGCCCACGTGAAATATAAGGTCTACGCCAACAGCCCAGCGTCGATTCAAGACCTCAAAGATAGAATTCGTGAGGATATTGAGGACATAGGGCAGCCACTTTGCGATTTGGTTATGGAAAATTTCATGAACAGGATATGGTCCTAAGCGTGGTCGTGGTGGCCATTTGGCTGATGTTGTTTTCGTTTATTAACGGCATACCTTCCTCTTTATTATGAAATAAACGTCCGATCATTTATCTCCAAAAATGGAATTTTTCTTTGAATACCAAAATAACAATAATAAAAAATATCCATCACGTATGGCCTATAAACTTCCAAAAGTAAATGAACCGTTATATCGGCATGAGTGAAATATGGAATGCCGATAAGTGCAGCCAAGCCCTTAGATTAGTGGTGTACCAATATTTTAGGAATTTGTGTAAGTTCATATTTCGATGTTTTGATGTCGCGCTAAATTATATGTTTCTCCCACAGTGCTACAATCCAAAGTTGTAACACATCGAAGGAGTGACCTAAGATCATTAGTATATTTTCCTTAAATCCGTTTTAAGTAATTTAAGGTCAGTTGGGCAATGACCATCTGCCTGTATGTTAGTGCGAACAATAACTCCTGAAAGGAGTAACCGGTTGCTTTTAATGTGGTAATATTTATACCCTCACTTAAGTAATATTTATACCGATGGTATATATCATTTGCTACAGGCCAAAACTATAACACAGAGAAGGAGTGACGTAAGACCATAAGTATGTTCGGCGGATATTCGTTTTGGGGCATTCTAAGCAATGTCCGCCCGTCCGTCTTTTTATTACATGTTTCTTGCTACTTTACAAATTTCTGGGAGTTCAACTGATTAACTATTTCTAATACAGTCCACTCCGCAGCTCGAAGGAACTTCTAGATTTGTACATGGTCTGCTGGCTGGTGCGCACGATAACTCTCGAAGGGAGCAACCGATTGACTTCAAATTTGGTATACGGTAATATTTGTTTCTATCTCCGACTATGTTGGAAGATGGGTCATATAGGCCCACTCTTCCTGGTACCTCCCCCACAAAGGTTTAACATTTAGTGAAATATTGATTCTTTAATAACTTCTATACTACTTATTAGAATCTTCTGGAATTCCACACATTGTATTATTTTATATGTCGCTATCACCTCGAGAGAAATGGGCGATGTTGCCACGCCCTTTTTGGTACCTCCCACACAAATGGACCATGTATCATCCAAATTGAACTGCTTATAACATTAATACAAGCTCATACAAATACTTGAAATTTTGTACAGTATAATGTGCCTATAGTTCGGTAAAGAATGGGCATTATTGTACAGCCCCTTTTGGTCCCTCCCACACAAATGGACCGTTTTACACCAAAAGCTTTCACTTTAGTGATACGGGGATACATATCATTTCCTTCGGGCCAAAAGTGTAACACATCGAAGGAGTGATCTAAGACCCTAAATATGTTCGGTGGATATTCGTTTTGGGTCATTTTAAGTCGAATGAGAAATGTCCGTCCGTCTGTCTGTCTGCTGGCTGGTGCGCACGATAACTCTCGAAAGGAGTAACCGATTTTTTCTATCTCCGGCAAAGTTCGAAGATGGGCCATATTGGTACAGTGTAATGTTTTTATAGTACCTACAGTCTGTCGAAAAATGGACGTTATTATCGCGCACCTTTTGGTACCTCCCACACAAACGTATCATTTTATACAAAAAGGTTACAGCTTATATTGTGAATACCATTACATATAACAGTGTAAAGTTTTTAAAATCCCTGCTGTCCTGTTAAAAATGGGAGTTTCACCACACAAGGTTTAGTACCTCCCATACAAATAGAGTCAAGACAAACAAATTAAATTAATATTAGTAAATATACAAGTACACATTTAGATTGCTCACAAAGGTTATACCTTAGTCGGATAAACCAACTGAAATTTCTTACTTGTTATTTATTTATTTATTTCGCGTAGTAGAACTTGTGATTCAATATCAAATGTAACTACTTGTATAATATTGAGAATAACGTAACTAAAGCTAAACGTCATAATTCGCAATATTCAAATTGACATCTGAGTTTAAAAAAAAAATTAAATCAGTTGGTAACTCTGCCATAACACATATACATACATTTACATTGTTTGTATCGAACATGTTTGATGCGGATTTCAGTACTTATAATGCTATTAACAAATCCTTTGCACTTTGATTTTGTTGCCAGTAGAAAAGGCCTGAGCCTGTCATCCCTATTATGTATGTGTATGATGACGGGATTAAAGAACAAAGTACATTTATCTGTTCATATTAGTGTCAGGCAGTGTGTGAGAGTTTGAATGTGTGAATGTGTTTTCCTCTTCTCCCACACATATGTATTTATGGTTCTGTTGGACCACAAATATTTACCAAGTACAAGCACAAGCATCTTCATGGCCGGCTAAGTTCATTTCCTCGGACCCAGCAAATACAGTTCATCCGTCTACCGGGCAAAGGTACAACGCATAATTCTATGGGAAAAAATCGTCCGCATTTAGCAGTAGCGATGATAGCATTAGAAGGCGAGGAAGACCACTACCACACCAGGGAATGTTTGCTCACAAACAAATGATAAAAAGTCTCAGAAGCAAATGTCATTCCTGTGGTTGTGCTGACCTGTCCTGTCACACCCCCCATACTGGTCATGTGAAATTGCAAGGTTTCTGCATCAAATTCATGGGAATAGTGGCAAATAGAGCCTTTGTATCAGCGATAAACAAGCATTGACTTTATAGTCCCTAAGATATATACAATGATTTCTCTTAACAGTGCAAACGTCACGTTTTAATGGTTGTTATAGTTTTTTTTTACAATATTGTAATGACTTTTGACAAATCCTCTTTGATGACTTTTGGAATTGAGCTAAATAAATACTGACTACAAAAAATTAAATACATAAGATAAGGCACAATAAAACCAGGTTTTTGACACAGAACACGTAAAAACAAAGTAAAATAAATATGTATACACAAACTATGTATTTTGGTACAGAATGGTTTTTAAAGCTTATTTAAACAACGTTCTAGCAAGGTTAACATATTTAAGATCTGCGTCTGAAATTTGGTATAAAGATTTTTCAAACTGAATCTTGGAAATAAAAAAAGATTCCTGAACTTCTCTAAACAGACGTACAGTGGGAGGAATTAAACAAAAGGGAAATAATGCGGCCGCTTCTCAAACAGACATCCGTTTGCACAAAACTTGAAATGCTTGTAGAAGAGGTATTAGGGAAGTTAAGTTTTGAATTTGGGCCCCCTACACTGATAGAAAAACCGTTCATCACCATGACGATTCAGTTTCGTCCATATATCTTCGTACTGGTAACGAAAAGTTTCGTACATGCTATGTTTTTGTACGTCAATAGAACGAACTCGATCATCAACCCATGTTTTTGGTGATTTCGAAATACGTGGAGGGAACGATAAGGTTTCATTCCCACACATTTCATTCAACCACATTGTACCTCAAAAATTTTAGTATTTCACTATTATGTAATAAAACTATATTTCTTTTTGGTGTGGGGTATGTTCAGCAACTTTATAGAAAATGTTAAGGCCAATATTTTTGTGGAACATATTAACCCTGTAGCTCCTCCACATAACTGTAATTTTTGGCCCCATTTTAACAAATCGTAAAAACATCCCCTAAAATGGAGGGGGGCTGGGATGAAATGTTCTACAAAAATGTTGGCCATAAAATATTACTATATGTGTCCGAACACACCAAAGCCCAAAACTTAACACAAAAACAAAAAAAAAACAGTCAAATTTGTTAACAAAAAATTTTTTTAAATATTTTTTTCGTGTTTAGAACTCCATATTACAAAACAAAATGTTTTGCGCAGCTGTTTGAGAGTTTTTTTTGCATAGTGTAGGGTATTCCTGAATTCAAAAAATCCCATCGACTGTCGCAGATCTGTTAACGCGATGGCAGAGCAGTACTATATTCACCTGATTTCAGTGCTATGCCACATGGACATACCTGGGAACTGCCAAGTTGATGAACTTGCAGGAACCAACACGCTCCAGCTTGGCATGCCTCTAGCGACCGGAAAGATAATGTCCTTATAGCAATAAATTTCAGATGGTCACTGCAGATATCAAAGTAAACAACTGTATTCATGTTAGATACAAGCTTCAGTAGTAGACAAATCATACACTGCACAAAATTTCAAGTATGTCTGTATTTACATGCACTGTTAGTAAAGTTAGAAGCTGTTAAATTTTTGAAGTCAATCGGTTACTCCTTTCAAGAGACGAACGAACAGACCGACAGATATTACTCAAATGATTTAAAATTTCCTACAACAGATTACTGTCAAGAATTCTTCACTCCTCCATAGCAAAAATTTCGTCATCGATTTCTGGCAATGTGGAATTGATGCCCTTTATTTATTGGAAACTATTGAAGAATGTCAATTCAATATAACTCATCAACTTGTTTTAACGAACGTATATATTTTCACTTTCCGATGGATGTAATCTCATTTACCTCATCAACTCGATGTAACGTATGACAGACGTAATCTTTTGACAAATAAATAAAGCTTTTCCTTTGACCTATATCATTAAAGAAACATCCTTCCAATACCGTTGTCATTGAAATAGTAAATAATCTACTCTCAGCACATTTCATCAATACAAAAGATAACGTAAATGGGAATAGTGATAAAATGTTTACAACATTATTTAAATCGCAGCAATAAATATACTGAACTTCGCTCTCGTCTTTGCAAAGCAATGAAATAGTAGTGAAGATTATCTCTGGAAAATTTGTAGATATTGAGTTAAAAGCGAAAAACAACAAACTGTCTTTGCTTTTAATCAAATTATATTCCATAGAAGACATGTATAAATAACTTAAGCAGAATCACACAATTTAATAGGTTAATGATCCCACTTGATTTTCTTCGTAGTAAATATAAGAGTACCACGAAAAGATTATAGGATTATTTACTCTGTTTGTAAAAGATTTCATTTACAATGTCTAAGAATAGCAGCTAACAAACACGTGGAAAAATGTCATATTTATTTCAGTTACCATATTTGTGTAGTCAATTCAAATTTTTCGAATGTCAGAGCAAAGGAGAAAAATTTAAATAAATTTATGCAAAAATTAATCGGTTTCAATTTAAATCATAATAATTCACTCATTCGTTAGAGACTTTGATTAATGATTGATTGTTGCAATAATTAACAAATAAACCAACAAAAAACATAAAAAGCGTATAATAATTATAATTTAAAAATAAACTATTTTGATGATTTTTTTCTGTGTAAATAGCTACTTACATTTGATGTTGTTTGTCAACAACACGTTTCATATATTCTGGCTTAAGTAACTACGGTAAGCAGATTAGTGAGAAAATATTATTTTTATTTAAAATACTTTTCTTTAGAAAATCTACTTGATTTTTCCCTTTACCTGCATAACAAAATTTTATATATAAAATTCGTTGTAATATGAATTTTATTTTAATATGAATTTTATTTTGCTCAAGTAAATTTGAGCTGAATGGAATCTTATCATATTTATGAACCGATAACACTATGTGTTCAAGTCCGTGAGACTTGAAAAAAAAATAGCAAATAATAAAAGAAACAACTATGTTTTTTTTTAAATTTTAATTATATTTGGCAGTGTGCCATCTTTATTGTTGCGGGTGAGTCGTAAACTGTTTAAATGTCACAGTGATGGCGTTACCATCACTGCGATTTGACTCTCAATCGTCGTTGATAGAGGTCGATGTTGTTAACAACGAATCAATATAAAAGCTAGGGGGCGCTAGTTGAAGATCAGCTGTTGACGCTTCAACACTATGCAAGAAAATGTTTTTTAGTGCTACATTTTTTATGCCTTTCGCCCCAAAAATGCCTTTTTGTCTTCGATTGTAAAATAAATGCTGCACTGTGAAAGGGTTTCGTTTTCTTTTGTGAAAAAAGTCGCACTTGCACGGGGCAAAAATGCAACATTTCAGCCCTGTATTTAATCGAAGGGGTGGACGCTGCCCTACAAAATAGATGTTTTTTCGGCGTCGAGCGAATAGCCTAAATAACCGCGTGTGTCCGTGCGTGCTTTTTTATAATGAAGTTTGGTCAGATGCTTTATTTAGGCGGCTCCGTGGAGTATTCTTTGGGCCTTATTCATAAAAAGTTAAAGAAGGTTTGAGGAACGCTTTAGCAGTGTTAAATCGTTCTTCAAACCTTCATTAAATTTTTATGAATAAGGGCCTTTGTTTTTAATTTATTTTTAGTGAGTTAAAAGGCTAGTTTTTTGCATTTTTGTTATCGATTCTGACCATAAAAAATGCAGCAGTACAAGAGGGTGTAGGCGACATTATTAAAATGCTGCTCTCTGACAGGGCAACATCTTTTTTTGGAGAAGAAAACACAATAAATGTTATATTATGGTATTTTTTTTAAAAAGATTTTTTTCTAAAATCCCTTTTTTCATTCAGTCAGAATTTATTTTGGTTTGAGACCATATGTTTCATTTACTTTCTGTCTATTCCGAAAAAGTATGTAGTTTGTCAATGGCTATTGCGACGTCATCGTACCTCATGTGTGTATATGTGTTGTTGCTATTTTCATACAAGGTACCTTTAGTACCATTTTTATACCCTGCACCACACTGTGGTACAGGGTATTATAAGTTTGTTTCACGGCAGATGTTTGTAACACCTGAAAATAACACAGCTAGACCCACCTTAAAGTATACCGATCGACTCAGAATCTCTAGCTGAGTCGATTTAACCATATCTGTCCGTCCGTCTGTCCATGTAAAGTTGTTCGTCGACTACAGATCGCAATTTCGTCCGTTTTTGCTCTTTAGTCCTGTAGAAGCTGTATTTTACATCCAATCATTTTGAAATTTAGAATGGTAGAGTTTCTTGATCCATGAACCAACACTAACGATTTGGCCCTTTAGTCCTATAGAAGCTGTATTTTACAATCCAATCGTTTTGAAATTTAAAATGGTAGAGTTTCTTGATTCATGAACCAACATTGCCGAATTTGAAGAAAATCGGTTAAGATTTAGCTATAGCTCCCATATATATGTTTCGTCCGATTTTGCTCTTTAGTCCTGTAGAAGCTGTTTTTTACATCCAATCATTTTGAAATTTAGAATGGTAGAGTTTCTTGATCCATGAACCAACAATGCAGAATTTGAAGAAAATCGGTTAATATTTAGATATAGCTCCCATACATATCTTTCGTCCGATTTGACCCTTTAGTCCTATAGATGCTGTAGTTTACATCCAATCGTTTTAATATTTAGAATAGTAGAGTTTCTTGATCCATGGACTAACATTGCCGAATTTGAAGAAAATCGTTTCATCCGATTTTGCTCTTTAGTCCTGTAGAAGCTGTATTTTACATCCAATCGTTTTTATACGTTTCTATACCACACTGTGGTACAGGGTATTGTTTAAGTATAAAATGTCCCAAAAGTAAATTTATATAAACAATTTACACATGAATTACAAAATTTATATTTCAGAGTTATTCAATATTACGAGAGTGGTGTAGGGTATTATATAGTTGGCCCCGCCAGACTTTAGCCTTTCCTTACTGGTTTAAGTATACGTTTGGTAAAGTCGGGACCCCATTTAAATTAAAGGAAATTGTAATGGCTAATAAATGCTGGAAGCATCACTTACACATAAAAAATGAAGTTTAGTAACTGTCGTTAAAACAATCAGAAAACATTTGATTTTTTAAAAAAAATTGTTTTTTGACGGCGCGAAAAAACCATACAAAATTTTTAAAGCAGTAAGCAAAGACGGAATGTCGGGCGGGGCCGACTCTATAATACCCTACACCTCCCTAGCAATGCGAAAATCGGCTTTGCGATAAGAATTTGGCAGTGTTCTTATATGTACGTATCTATATATATAAAGAAGAATGTGTGTTTGTTTGTTTGTTTGTTTGTTGGTTTGTTTGTTTGTTGGTTTGTTGGTTTGTTTGTACCGTATAGACGTCTAAACGGCTGGACCGATCTTCTTGAAATTTTCACAGAATGTACATGTGTGGGGCGTGGTGAAAATAGGGTACTTGAATTTTCGATATATCAAGTGGGCGTGGCCCCGCCCACATAAGACAAATTTTAAAATTGAGATATCTTGCACAATTTGTTAGCGAGAGTGCTGTAATTTTGGACATATGTGTCTGATGGTAGTCTACGTGATTGGTCCAAAAATGGGCGGGATCGCAGCAATGGGCGTGGCACCGCCCATACAAGCCAAATTTAAAAAATGTTATATCTTGCACAATTTGTTAGCGAGAGTGCTGGAATTTTGTGTATATGTATCTGGTGGCAGTCTACGTGACTGGTCTAAAAATGTGCGGAATCGGGTCAATGGGCGTGGCACCGCCCATATAAGCCAAATTTTGAAATTGACTTATCTTGCACATTTTGTTAGCGAGAGTGCTGTAATTTGGTGCATATGTATTTGGTGGTAGTCTACGTGATTGGTCCAAAAATGGGCGGAATCGGACCGATGGGCGTGGCACCGCCTGTATAAGTCAAATTTTGAAATTAAGATATCTTGCACAATTTGTTATCGAGAGTGCTGTAATTTTGTGCTCATGTATCTGGTGGTAGTCTAAGTGATTGGTCCAAAAATGGGCGGAAGCGGACCAATGGGCGTGGCACCGCCCATATAAGTCAAATTTTGAATTTTAGATATTTTTCACAATATTTTAGAGAGAGTGCTGTAATTTTGTACATATATATCTGGTGGTAGTCTACGTGATTGTTCCAAAAATAGCCGGGATCGGACCAAAGGGCGTTGCACCGCCCATATAAGCCAAATTTTGAAATTAAGATATCTCGCACAATTTGTTAGCGAGAGTGCTGTAATGTTGTACATATGTATCTGGTGGCAGTCTACATGGTCCAAAAATGGGCGGGATCGCAACAATGGGCGTGGCACCGCCCATTTAAGCCAAATTTAAAAAATGTTATATCTTGCACAATTTGTTAGCGAGAGTGCTGGAAGTTTGTGTATACGTATCTGGTGGCAGTCTACGTGACAAAATTGAGATATCTTGCACAATTTATTAGCGAGGGAGCTGGAATTTTGTGTATATATATCTGTTGGCGATCTACGTGATTGGTCCAAACATGGGCGGGATCGGACCAATAAGCGTAGCCCCGCCCATACAAGCAAAATTTTGAATTTCAGATATCTTGCACAATTTGTTAGCGAGGGAACTGGAATTTTGTATATATATATCTGTCTACGTGATTGGTCCAAAAATGGGCGGGGTCGGACTAATGGGCGTGGCACCGCCCCTTCAAGCCAAATATTCAAAATGATATATCTTGCACAATTTGTTAGCGAGAGTGCTGGAATTTTGTGTATATGTATCTGGTGGCAGTCTACGTGATTGGTAAAAATGGGCGGAATCGGGCCAATGGGCGTGGCCCCGCCCTTACAAGCTAAATTTTGAAATTGAGATATCTTCCACAATTTGTTGGCGAGAGTGCTGTAATTTAGTACATGTGTATCTGTTGGTAGTCTATGAGATTTTTCCAAAAATAGCCGGGATCGGACCAAAGGTCGTGGCCCCGCCCACATTAACCAAATTTTGAAATTGAGCTATCTTGCACAATCTGTTTGCGAGAGTACTGTAATTTTGTATATATGTGTCTGGTGGAAGCCTTCGTGATTGGTCTAAAAATGAGCGGGATCTGACTAATGGGCTTGGCACCGCTTATATAAGCCGAATTTTTAAATTTAGATATTTTTCACAATATGTTAGAGAGAGTGCTGTAATGTTGTGCATGTATATCTGGTGGTAGTCTACGTGATTGGGTTAAAAATGGGAGGAATCGGATCAATGGGCGTGGCCTTGCCAATATAAGCAACCTTTTGAAATTGAGGTATTTTGCACGATCTGTTTGCGAGAGTACTGTAATTTTGTATATGTATATGTGTCTGGTGGAAGCCTACGTGATTGGTCTAAAAATGAGCGGGATCAGACCAGAGGGTGTGCCCTGCCCAATTTAGTAGTGATAGTACGGTAATTCTGTTTAAATGTTTCTGGTTGCAGTCTACGTGATTAGTTAAAAAGTGGGCGAGATCAGAGCAAAGGGCGTGGCCCCGTCCACATAAGCCACATTTTGAAATTGAGATATCTTGCACAATTTGTTAGCGAGAGTGCTGTTATTTTATGTATACGTATTTGGTGGCAGGATTCGTGATTGGTTCAAAAATGGACGTGATCCGAAATCTTAATTTGGGGTAACGAAGTGGACCGGGTCCAGCTAGTATGTAATAAGAAAACTATCTGCCGAATTTCATACTGATCGGATATAAAACACGGTTTCTACAGCGCTTACATGTCACATGGGGTGAAACATATATATTTGGGGGCTATATCTAAATCTGAACTGAATTTCCCCGAATTTGGTCATTTTATAATAAGAATTTTTTGGTAATAAGAAATCTCTCTCTGCCGAATTTCGTACTTATCGGATATAAAATACTGTTAATACAGCGCTTACATGCCAAATCGGGTTAAATGGGGCTAAATCGTGTAATAAGAAAATTCTCTCTGCCGAATTTCGTACTGATCGGATGTAAAATACGGTTTCTACAGCGCTTCATGTCAAATCGGGTATAACATATGTATGGGTACTATATCTAAATCTGAACCGATTTTCCCCGAATTTTGCAGTGTTCATTCATGTAATAAGAGAACTCTCCCTGCAAAATTTCGTACTGATCTGAAATAAAATTCAGTTTCTACAGCGCTTACATGTCAAATTGAGGGTAACATATATTTGGGGACTATATTTAAATCTGAGCCGATTTTTACCAACTTCAACAGGAATCGTCCTTGGACCAAAAAAGAGCACTGTGCTATATGTCATAACTATCGCACTATAAATACGACCTGCACTGTGATTACAAGAATATGTACATGGAAAGACAGACAGACGGACGGACGGACGGCTAAATCGGTTAAAAAAGAAAAACTATGGTTCTATTTCTTCTCTTTTTGGGCGTTATAAACAAATGCACAAAGTCATAATACCCTGTACCACAGTGTGGTGTAGACTATAAAAATAAACAAGTACAAGCGTTAAGTTTGGCCATGTCGAATCTTATATACCCTCCACCATTCATTTTGTCACTTCGTTTGTAACACCACTAAATATTGATCTGAGACCCCATAAAGTATACGAGTATATACAATAAATCGTCGTAAAATTCTAAGACGATTTAGCCATGTCAGTCTGTTGTAATCACGCTACAATCTATAATACTTGAGCTAGGTGGCTGAAATTTGGTACATATACTTCTTATATCTGCAGGTATGTTGGGATTGTAAATAGGCAATATCTGTCCAATTTTGGATAAAGCCCCCATATATGGCATCTCCCCGATTTGACTTCTTAACGCATAGAGCCCACAAATGTCAACTGGTTGGGCTGAAAGTTGGTAACTGGGGTTTATTTATACCCGGTATCCTTCACACGACCAACGGTAGTCATAGGTCCATGTTTTGATATAACCCCCATACAAAGGTTCCTCTAGATTTGGCTTCTTAACGCCACAATAACCTCAAATTTAACGAATTGGGCTGAAATTTGGTATAATGAGTTTATTAGTACCCATAATCATTGACGTGCGATCCATGGTGGAGGGTATATAAGATTCAGCATGGCCGAACTTAACGCTTTTATTTGTTATTACTGGAAACATTTTTGGATATGGAGCAAATCCTGAAACGATCCTTTTTGTTTAAGTAAATTATTAAAAAAAAACGAACGCTGCAATTTTTAAGCCGCAAATTCTTAAGTCAAACTCTTCACCAGAAAAATGTGGTATTTATGGCTTAAAATAGCTTTTTGAGAGCTACATCTACACGGGAACTACAACAAAACAACATTTTATTTGTATACATTTTATTAAGATGAATTCTTGCCAAAATAGAATATAAACTGCCAAGTTTCAGCTAAATTTCTTAAAAACTGTGGTGTTTATGGCTTAAATAAGCCTTTTTGGAGCGACATAACAAAATATGAATCGATTTATAAAATGTTTACTGCGATGAATTCTTGTCTTATATAAATATAAACTGCAAAGATTCAGTTAAAATGCTTAGGAAATATGGTATTAATGGCTTAAATACGTACATTTTAGAGCGACCTCTATAGGATGATTATAACATAATATGAACCGATTTGTTAAATTTTTGCTGTGATGAATTCTTGTCAAAATAGAATACAAACTGCAAAGTTTCATCAAAATTACTTGGTATCTATGTCTCAAACCCGTTTTTTGGAGTGACCTCTATAGGAGAGCTATATGAAAACATTGACCGATTTGGTCCATTTGCAATCTTAAACAACCTGCAACTATAAGAAATATTTCTGAGCGTACTCGCCTATGAGTTTGGGGGTCGTGGGTTCTATTCCCACCAGAGGCGCTGGTCTGTCGCTGCAAACATTTAGCCATATGATCTTTGTAACCCGGCCATTCCCTGGACCGTAAAATTAGAATATAAATTTACTTTGTGTTGTAATTCATATAAAATAATAAAAAAATATATATTTCTACCAGATTTCATCGTCCTAGATCTTTTATTACGGACTGTAGCGTGATTACAACAGACGGACGGACGGACAGATAGACGGACATAGCTACATCGTCTTAGAATTTTACGACGATTAAGTAACTATATACTATGTATATTATGGGGTCTCAGATCAATATTTAGAGGTGTTACAAGCGGAGTGACAAAATGAATAAACCCCCATCCTATGGCGGAGGGTATAAAAATTACACATATTTTTTGGAACTGAAGGTGAGGGTATTCGTAAGTCGGTTTACCCGACAGAACTTTCCTACCTGTTTCAGAGGATTCTAGGAGTTTTTTAATTAAAACCTCTTAAAAACATCGACAAATTCCCAATTATTATATATATTTTTATTATTTTATCGTAAAATATGATCGATCATTAATAAAATGATAGCATTCCGAAGAAAACCGCAGCTATGATAAAAAGTTGAATATCATAGCTGCGAATTTTTCATTTCGATATAAAAATCATACCTGTTCCGGGGATAATGAATGCATGAATCTTCCTAGATGCACTTTACGGGGATAAAATGTCCCCAAACGGTGATGATTATACAACGACTTTTTTCCCTCAGTGTAATTGGTTCAGGAAAGCTTTAAATAATTCCAAATTAAGTAGCCTTCATCTTTTTCTTGCAACATTTTCACATCCCATCAGCAGTTTCAAAAATATCTTATAATATATTGCAAAAATCCATTTTTTAACAAAATGTTAATAATACTATTATTACATTTTTCTTACTTTATTGTATTTTTGTTTGTTTTTAATGCAGTCTTTAAATCCTCATTGATTAGTCACTAGGATATTCTCCTGGCTGTAGATCATCTTTTGGGATAATTTAAAGCATTTACCGAACCAAGTTCTGGTTCTCGAGTTATGCTAAAGTATGTGCTGCAACCACAGTTTTTTGACATTGAGACCTAAAATCTGTGAACATCTTAAGATGGCTTGACAGACAGATGGACAGACTTGGTGAACTCAAATCAACTAGTGATTTTGGGTCAATCGGTATATTTCTAGGTGGAAATAGCTGTAGTATTTTCAGGTATTACAAGCGTCTGTCTAACCAAATTATTAAACCATGAACCAAAGTGTAGGGTTTTCATACACGCTGAAAAAAAATCGCTTCTGTAGTATATTGTCCCAAACATATTCGGCTTGAAACATATATATGTTTGGGGTAGACTCTAAGCATGTAATATTTGGTACACACAAAAATTGTGTATTTGGGAAGATGTTGTTCTAAACAAATATTTGTTTACATTCCAATATGTTTTTATTTGGGACCATTATTTCCGAAACAAATATTTATTTGCATTTAAGTATTCATAAAATACATAAATTGTCTCAAATTTGTCAGTAATTCAAAGTTAAATTTGTAGAAATTTTTAATGTTCGTAAAAAATAATAATTGAAATCATATAATCTTGGATCAATATAAAGTACTTAGAGGATTGACGACTAATGATGGCTTGGAATACTCAGAAATTTGATATGATTGATTTAAAACAGAAGGTAATGCTGCATATGGTATCATAACTGGGAGGTACAATTCGAAACCCAAGAAAAATTGAAACTGAAATATGAAAAACTCAGCAAAAGTTTTGAAATATTTTTTAAATAAAATATATTTGGAAAAATTCCTAAATAATAATTTTATTTGTATTTAAACACATATTTTATTTGAGAAATTTAGTTTGCAAATATAATTTGTTGTAATATATTAATATATGCGTTCTAAATATATTTTATTGATTTTCAAATAAAATTTATTTGCTAAGAAATATATAATATTTAAAAATTTGTGTTCCAAATATATTTTCTTTCGATTCAAACATATCAGAAAAGTCGATTTTGCCCCGTGTAGTGTTTCCAAGACATTTAATATAAACGGAAATCATTCTATTCCACTCTTATTACCATCTAAAGGTGTTTAGAGTTTTTTAATTTTTTTCTGTATTAAATAAGCGTGTGCAATATTTTTTTCGGTACACTCTATTGTGACGAACACCCGCATATCATCTGAAAAAATATTTGTCTTTTATAAAGAGCAAAGTTTAATTGTGACATGCAATGGACAAATAAGGAATTTATATCGTCCAGACAGACGCAACCAGTAACACAAAAGGAGATTTTATTGAATGAAAACAATCCATATCTGACAAATTCTCAGACAGCGTGCCTTAAATTTTATTAGAAATGACATCTTTTAAGTTCAGAGGGGGGTTCTGAGTACCTTTCGCTCAAAATCTCTCTCCTTAGCGTTAATTATTGTTGCTTAAATTTAGGTTGTTTTCATTTTGAAATGGCAGCTAATGACAATTTTATGTTAGAACAAGTTTATGACTTTACAAAAATTTCGTTTTAAAGTTCGCATCAAACATGTTCAGCTGTCACATATACTCGTATAGCCACTGTCACCCAGAAGCCACCCAACCAAATTTGGTCGAGTGGGTGCCACAAACAATTAACTTGTTCAACATAAGCTCTGACTCACCCAAACTCTCCTCTCCTCTGGACTTGTTCTCGAGCCAAAGTATTTGAATTCCCCCGCATAAATCCACAGGATTACAACCGCCTTATTCTTGTATTTCTTTAAGGATGTAACCCAATAATTGCGGAGTCATTAAAGAGACTTTTGTTTATGCGCTCTTGTAAGACATTACAAGGACTTGAATTTGTGGGTGAAAATATAAAATATTTTGGTCATTAGCCAGACAAGAATTTAAATGAGTTGCCGGATATCGTTTATTGTCATGTATAAACATTTTAAATTGGAGAAATTACTTATGCATAGTCATAAATTTGATAAATATTTGAAATTAATTTAAATTCGAAAACACATAAACTCATCATTGTTAATTGGATTATTCTACAATAATTTTTGAGAGGGTTTCATTTGGTATTTTGTACATGATTTGCATTTACATATTGTTTATGTCAGGAAAATCTTAATTAAATTTGAAATAATAGATTTCCTTCCTGCCAAGAAACAAGTCATGTTTTATGGTGGACATTTTTATATGTATTTGGTGCACATAGTTCACGTTAATTCGTGCAAAAAAGGCACATTTTTATGATTTTTTTGTAACGAAACGGTTAAATTTTTTTGATTGGAGCCAACGGTACATTAAAGTATAATTTTCAAAGTTTGTTGTGTATAATTTTCTTAAAAAATATTGAAAAATATGGCAACGACAGCACTTATGCGGAAACGTCTCGAAAAAAGTTGAATTGCGGTACCCCTCATAACTCCATACCGGATCATCAGAAATTAAAAAAATTAAATTTATTTAGTTATATAATAGTTATAGCCAAGTAACGCTGTCGAGTTTTTTCGAAATTTTAGTTTTAAAATTTAGATTAAAATTTACGGCGTTACCTTGTAAATTATGTTAAGAAATAGTTTTACAAATTTTAAAAGGATCGCTTCAGTAGTATTGAATTATTAGGGGCACCGTCTTTGAAAACATGGGTCGTGGGAAAAACGCTTTAAAGTTTTCCTGATGCACTGAGCCACGTATGTTTAGACTGCTGTATCTTTGTCAGTTTTGATCCGATTCACTTCAATTTTCACAGAATATTTTTGAAAGGTTCTCTATTCAGAAAAAAAAAGAAAAAAAAATTAAAAAAAAAACTTTACCACAAAAAAATTTAGTTTTGGCTTTATAAAATAACTAGCTGGACCCGGTCCACTTCGTTACCCCAAATTAAGATTTCGGATCACGTCCATTTTTGAACCAATCACGAATCCTGCCACCAAATACGTATACATAAAATAACAGCACTCTCGCTAACAAATTGTGCAAGATATCTCAATTTCAAAATGTGGATTATGTGGACGGGGCCACGCCCTTTGCTCTGATCTCGCCCACTTTTTAACTAATCACGTAGACTGCAACCAGAAACATTTAAACAGAATTACCGTACTATCACTACTAAATTGGCAGGGCACACCCTCTGGTCTGATCCCGCTCATTTTTAGACCAATCACGTAGGCTTCCACCAGACACATATACATATACAAAATTACAGTACTCTCGCAAACAGATCGTGCAAAATACCTCAATTTCAAAAGGTTGCTTATATTGGCAAGGCCACGCCCATTGATCCGATTCCTCCCATTTTTAACCCAATCACGTAGACTACCACCAGATATACATGCACAACATTACAGCACTCTCTCTAACATATTGTGAAAAATATCTAAATTTAAAAATTCGGCTTATATAAGCGGTGCCAAGCCCATTAGTCAGATCCCGCTCATTTTTAGACCAATCACGAAGGCTTCCACCAGACACATATATACAAAATTACAGTACTCTCGCAAACAGATTGTGCAAGATAGCTCAATTTCAAAATTTGGTTAATGTGGGCGGGGCCACGACCTTTGGTCCGATCCCGGCTATTTTTGGAAAAATCTCATAGACTACCAACAGATACACATGTACTAAATTACAGCACTCTCGCCAACAAATTGTGGAAGATATCTCAATTTCAAAATTTAGCTTGTAAGGGCGGGGCCACGCCCATTGGCCCGATTCCGCCCATTTTTACCAATCACGTAGACTGCCACCAGATACATATACACAAAATTCCAGCACTCTCGCTAACAAATTGTGCAAGATATATCATTTTGAATATTTGGCTTGAAGGGGCGGTGCCACGCCCATTAGTCCGACCCCGCCCATTTTTGGACCAATCACGTAGACAGATATATATATACAAAATTCCAGTTCCCTCGCTAACAAATTGTGCAAGATATCTGAAATTCAAAATTTTGCTTGTATGGGCGGGGCTACGCTTATTGGTCCGATCCCGCCCATGTTTGGACCAATCACGTAGATCGCCAACAGATATATATACACAAAATTCCAGCTCCCTCGCTAATAAATTGTGCAAGATATCTCAATTTTGTCACGTAGACTGCCACCAGATACGTATACACAAACTTCCAGCACTCTCGCTAACAAATTGTGCAAGATATAACATTTTTTAAATTTGGCTTAAATGGGCGGTGCCACGCCCATTGTTGCGATCCCGCCCATTTTTGGACCATGTAGACTGCCACCAGATACATATGTACAACATTACAGCACTCTCGCTAACAAATTGTGCGAGATATCTTAATTTCAAAATTTGGCTTATATGGGCGGTGCAACGCCCTTTGGTCCGATCCCGGCTATTTTTGGAACAATCACGTAGACTACCACCAGATATATATGTACAAAATTACAGCACTCTCTCTAAAATATTGTGAAAAATATCTAAAATTCAAAATTTGACTTATATGGGCGGTGCCACGCCCATTGGTCCGCTTCCGCCCATTTTTGGACCAATCACTTAGACTACCACCAGATACATGAGCACAAAATTACAGCACTCTCGATAACAAATTGTGCAAGATATCTTAATTTCAAAATTTGACTTATACAGGCGGTGCCACGCCCATCGGTCCGATTCCGCCCATTTTTGGACCAATCACGTAGACTACCACCAAATACATATGCACCAAATTACAGCACTCTCGCTAACAAAATGTGCAAGATAAGTCAATTTCAAAATTTGGCTTATATGGGCGGTGCCACGCCCATTGACCCGATTCCGCACATTTTTAGACCAGTCACGTAGACTGCCACCAGATACATATACACAAAATTCCAGCACTCTCGCTAACAAATTGTGCAAGATATAACATTTTTTAAATTTGGCTTGTATGGGCGGTGCCACGCCCATTGCTGCGATCCCGCCCATTTTTGGACCAATCACGTAGACTACCATCAGACACATATGTCCAAAATTACAGCACTCTCGCTAACAAATTGTGCAAGATATCTCAATTTTAAAATTTGTCTTATGTGGGCGGGGCCACGCCCACTTGATATATCGAAAATTCAAGTACCCTATTTTCACCACGCCCCACACATGTACATTCTGTGAAAATTTCAAGAAGATCGGTCCAGCCGTTTAGACGTCTATACGGTACAAACAAACCAACAAACCAACAAACAAACAAACAAACAAACAAACAAACACACATTCTTCTTTATATATATAGATATGCCTTAGTCTATTAAAACAAGTAAGAAAGTTTCAGTCGTGTAAACCGACTAAGGTATACCCTCACTTTGTGAGTACTGTAATATGAAATATTACACGAGTTAATTTGTCAATTTGTATGGGAGGTACCAGAGGGGGTTTAACAAATACTCATATTTTTCGCTAAACAGTAGATACTTCAAATATACGAGTATTGTACTGTACCGAATTGTAAGCGTTTATGTGAAGTGGTATATTAAAGTTATGATATATTCAATTTTGGTATGATTTGGCCATACAATAAGGAGGTACCAAAAGGAGCGTGTTGATAACGCACACTTTTCAAAGGGCTATAAGTTCTTTAAAAATATTACACTGTGCAAAATTTTGTTGTATTTTCGTGCATTGGTACTCAAGCTATAAGCTCTTAACTTTTTGTATAAAATTGTAAATTTGTGTGAGAGGTACCAAAAGGGGCGTGGCAATAACCACCGTTTTTCACAGGACTGTAGTCACTATAAAAGCATAACACTGCACAAAATGTCAAGTATATTTATGCACTGGTATTCAAGTTATAAGCTGTTAACTTTTAGTGCAAAATAGTACATTTGGGTGGGAGGTACCAAAAGGGGCGTGTAAACTACGTCCAATTTTCACTGGACTATAGGTACTGTACAAAATTTCAGGCATTTGCATGAAGTGATATTATAATTATAAGCAGTTTACTTTTTGTGCAAAATGGTCCATTTGTGTGGGAGGTACCAAAAGGGGTGCGGCAACTTCGCCCATTTTTCTCGAGGTGATAGTGACTAATATAATAATACTAGCTGGACCCGGTCCACTTCGTTGCCCCAGATTGAGATTTCCGATCACGTCCATTTTTGAACCAATCACGAATTCTGCCACCAAATACATATACATAAAATAACAGCACTCTCGCTAACAAATTGTGCAAGATATCTCAATTTCAATGCAAGATCCCAACATTCCGACATACTCGTATTACCAGACTTGAATCATCTCATAGGATATGACTGGAAGATACTGAGAAAATTCGTGTCTAGTACCGATTTTCTGTAACTCGTGAGGTATAAAAAGATCATAAATAAGGAGCGCACAACAGGCCGAACCACTGGCTTAAGTGTATGTCCATGGACATGAGACGTTTAAACGTCTCCTCTCTTCAACCTAACCGATCTCAATTTCAAAATGTGGCTTACATGGGCGGGCCCACGCCCATTAGTCTGATCCCGCCCATTTTTGAACTAATCACGTAGACTGTCACAAGATACAATTGACAGAATTACACCACTCTCTCTAACATATTGGAAAAATATCAAAATTTGGCTTATATGGGCGGTGCCACGCCCATTGCTCCTCTCTTCACCCTAACCTATCTCAATGTCAAAATGTGGCTTACATGGGCGGGCCCACGCCCTTTAGTCTGATCCCGCCCATTTTTGAACCAATCACGTAGACTACCACCATATACATATACTCAGAATTACAACACTCTCTCTAACATATTACAGATACAGTTCTCTCGCTAACAAATTGTTCAAGATGTCTCAATTTAGCTTTATATGAGTGGTGCCACGCCCACTGGCCCGATTCCGCCCATTTTTGGACCAGATACATATACACAAAATTCCAGCACTCTCGATAAGAAATTTTGCAAGATATATCATCTTTAAAATTTGGCTTATATGGGCGGTGCCACGCCCATTACATATGTCAGATACATATGTACAAAATTACACCACTCTCGCTAACAAATTGTGCAAGATATCTCAATTTTAAAGTTTGACTTATGTGGGCGGGGCCACGCCCACTTGATCTATCGAAAATTCAAGTATCCTATTTTCACCACGCCCCACACGTGTACATTCTGTGAAAATTTCAAGAAGATCGGTCCAGCCGTTTAGACGTCTATACGGCACAAACAAACCAACAAAGAAACAAACAAACCAACACACATTCTTCTTTATATATATAGATAGCTGGACCCGGTCCACTTCGTTGCCCCAGACTTCAGATTTCCGATACCGTCCATTTATCAAACATGGTTCATGTAGATAGCGACAGTAGGAATCTCGTTAATTTATTCGTAGGTACGGACAGTAGGAATCACAAAAAACATTGGCTTATATGGGCGGACCCACGCCCCCTCAATCAAGAACTTACAAAGCCTATGTCACCCTCTAGGCTTATCTGAACATTCCTGAAAATGTCATCAAAACCGATCCAGACGTTTTGGAGTCCATACGTAACATACACACATCCATGTATATATATATAGCTGGACCCGGTCCACTTGGTTGCCCCAGATTTAGATTTCCGATTTCGTCCATTTTTGAACCAATCACGAATACTTCCACCAAAAACATCTCCATAAAATAAGAGCACTCTCGCTAACAATTTTTGAAGATATCTCAATTTCACTCCCATTGATCCGATTCTGTTTTGGACCAATCACGTAGACTACCACCAGATACATATGCACAAAATTACAGCACCCTCGCTAACAAATTGTGCAAGATATCTAAATTTTAAGATTTGGCTTATATGGGCCGGGCCACGCCCTTTAGTCCGATCCCACCCATTTTTGTGGACCTATCACGTAGACTACCACCAGATACATGTGCACAAAATTACAGCACTCTCGATAAGAAATTGTGCAAGATATCTTAATTTCAAAATTTGGCTTATATGGGCGGGGCCACGCCCTTTGGTCCGATCCCGGCTATTTTTGGAATAATCACGTAGACTACCACCAGATATATATGTACAAAATTACAGCACTCTCTCTAACATATTGTGAAAAATATCTAAATTTCAAAATTTGACTTATATGGGCGGTGCCACGCCCATTGGTCCGCTTCCACCCATTTTTGGACCAATGACGTAGACTACCACCAGATACATGTGCACAAAATTACAGCACTCTCGCTAACAAATTGTGCAAGATATAACATTTTTTAAATTTGGCTTATATGGGCGGTGCCACGCCCATTGCTGCGATCCCGCCCATTTTTGGACCAATCACGTAGACTGCCACCAGATACATATGTACAAAATTACAGCACTCTCGCTAACAAATTGTGCAAGATATCTCAATTTTAAAATTTGTCTTATGTGGGCGGGGCCACGCCCACTTTATATATCGAAAATTCAAGTACCCTATTTTCACCAAGCCCCACACATGTACATTCTGTTAAAATTTCAAGAAGATCGGTCCAGCCGTTCAGACCTCTATACGGTACAAACAAACCAACAAACAAACTCACATTCTTCTTTAGACATATGTATATATGGATTATGTGTAGAATTTCAGAAGATTCGAATAAGTAGTATAGAAGTTATTAAAGAATCAATATTTCACTAAATGTTTACCCTTTGTGTGGGAGGTACCAGAAGGAGTGTACCAATATGGCCCATCTTCAAACTCATCCGGAGACAGATACAAAGATTACCGCATACCAAATTTGAAGTCAATCGGTTACTCCTTTCGAGAGTTATCGTGTGCATCAGCCAGCAGACAGACCGACAGACAGACAGACGGACATTGCTCATTCGACTTAAAATGACCGAAAACGAATATCCGCCGAACATACATGGGGTCTTAGGTCACTCCTTCGATGTGTTACACTTTTTTCCGTAGCAAATGATATATACCCTCGTATCACTAAAGTGAGGGTATAAAAAAGAGTTTAGGTCTCGGACACAAAAAAAATTGTTTGTTGCATAGTGTTATTAAAGAATGAATAATTCACTAAATGTTGACCCTTTCCGGGATGTACTCGAAGGAGTGGACCAACATGGTTCAACTTTGATCTTAGACTGAGATAGAACAAAATATAATAACATTTCACATCTGAAGTCAATCGGTCACTAATGTGGAAAGTTATCGTGCGCACCAACCATACAAGCAGAAGGACAGGCTAAAGGACATTGCTCAAAAGACTTAAAATGGCCCAAAACGAATTTCCGCCAAATATTCTTGGGGTCCCTTATGTCACTCCTTCGTTGTTTTAAACATTTAACCCGCAGCACCTGTGGTGGTATAAAAACATGATTTTGTTTAAATTATCTTACTCCTACCAAATAGTATATAATTTCTACATTTATCCATAGTTTCTTTTTTACTAATATGCATTGTTTTCTTCGATAGCATGCTAGTTTCTAAAATATGAAATAAAATATTTTTTTACGATTATTTTCTATTTTTTATACATTTCTTGCGCCAGGAAAAACGCTGTTTTTCAAAAAAAAACATTTTTGATGACTTTTACTAAACCATAGGTTCTACGTAGAACTAAAATATGTTAAGGTATGTTTAGACGATTGCCTGATCGGACAACATTGTCCGAAAAATGGCGGAAAAATGCAACCCTGTGAACGTACAACCGTGTGAACAAACAATTTTTGTCTCGCAACGTTGACAGAAAAGTCATTGTGAGATAATTTGCAGATTTGTTGATGTGCGAAGTTTATGCATGTGACAACGGCGCCATTGCCAGAAAAACTTTTTATTGGCAGCACTGTCTATAAAATATTTTAATTGGCAATCCTGCATATAAATATTAACAAAATATATGAAATTTGAAGGTTTTCTTGCAATCGTCTGAACAGTCAATTAACATTTGCCTAACAACCTGTCAATTTCCGTACATTTGCAACAATTTAACAGGGTTGATAACGTTTGCCGATCTGGCAATCGTCTGTACACACCTTAAGTAACATTTGTATGCTCCATACAAATAGCCCAAATACCAGAGGTACATTCCTTGAAAATTTGAAATAATATTTTTTTTTCGTTTGTAGAATACCAAATTACCCCAGAAAATATTATGTACAACAACTTCAACAAAAATTAAAAATTTTGTAAACTAGTGTAATTATCAGAAAATCAAATTAATGTCTTCCTTCGTATCTTCAAATGTCACAATAGTGTAATTTCGAGCAAATTTATGATATGATATTAATTTCCTTACCTCTTTTAAGTTATAGCAGCTGTAACCTTCTTTGATGTTTTTTGTTTTTGTTTGGATTAATTTCACTTTGCAGCACTTTTTATTCGTATCCTTAATTTTATGCCAGGAAATATGGTGTTAATATTGCCGCGTTTGGTCCTTAAGTAAATTGTGAACAAACAATCAATGTAACATTTATCACAAGACAACAACGCATCTGTGTCTAATTCAAGAATAATATTTGTTTATTTGTTTATTTTCATTTCTTGTCATTACATTATTCCGTCATATAAACAAACATTTAGATTTCGCGGGAAAGGAAATATTAATGAAAATGAAAACGATACGAAGAAAAACTGAAGGGAAATCTCATCAACGCGTCATTAGTGGTTAATCGCCACCATCAAAGCTGAAGAGTCTGTCTTCCAAGGAATTGTGTGGCGGCTGTAACAGTTCATATCTTACGATTATTGTTTGTAATCACAAATCATTTGATTAGTATTTACATTAGCATTTAAAATGAGAAACTTGTTCGCGCGCGCTTTTCTTTCGCCCCACTTTCTGTTTAAATTTCCCATTAGCGGCGTTACAACGTCTGTGTTGGATGTGTGATGGTTGTGGCGGGGGCTAACGGAGGAACTGCGCGAAATTTCAATGCCGTGACTGCCAACCGAAAAGGCCAATAAACGACTGACGACGTCGAATCACAAGTCTCCAGAGCACCTCCAGAATTCAGAACAATTTGCCGTGCGGCGGCTTTCACACACACAGCGAGAGATGTTTGGTTTCGCTTTCGTTTTCGTTATCGCTATCGGTATTGGCAAATCGAAAAGCGATATTTTATCAGCGGCGCATAATTTGCTTTGATACGTATTCGTACCTATAATTCACATCAGCACAAACGGAAGGTACGTACGCACAAAGAGAGCAGAGCGAACAACAATCGAACGAACTCTTTTGAGACTGCGGCACTGCCTACGCTGTTGACTATTGACTGTTGACTGTTGTATTTTGAGGGTATCACAGAGACCATAAAAAATGTACTTACTCGTATACGTCACACCGAACCCCTTCCCTCTGCTGCTTGGCAACCGGAGGAAATTGAACTGACAATTTTCCCTCCACCCACGCACTTGCACACGCACCCGTTAAGGCAATCAAACAACATTAGGCTTTGTTTGTTTTGGCATTAAATACGCGCGTTCATTGAGAACTTATCGAGAACTGTTTTGCTGCGGCTGCACAAAATCGTATAATGTCAATTTAATGTGTTTGTCGTTCTTATTCAATTGGATTTTCACGCATCTTTAGGCAAACACAGTGGGGGCTGATTGCAAAAAGGGGCTAAAATTGTTGGACATTACAGAAAAATTGGCGATGAGAATCGATTTTCATTATTTAATGGGCGAGTCCCAGTCTCCGTGGGGGTCAATGATATCAGCGACTGCATTTTCAACGAATTGAACATATCGACAGTTTATATTCAATATCCTCTATCTTAAAAAACACAATTGTTCAGTAGAGCCAAAAAAACCGTTTATATCCCTAATTTTAAAGAAAATTACAATTGTTTGTTCTACAATGTTTATTACACCTAACTACGTGAACTACTAAATAATATTTTTTTATAATATATGCACCATGAGCCATTTTATGGAACATAGAGGGTATTGCTATTCAAAAATTCTTCATGTATAAAAAAAGATAGAGGGTTTTGCATAGTAAAAAAAATTATTTATGAATTCCACAATTTTTTTTAATATATAATTATACATATTATAATAAAAATAATAAATAATAATAACAATGAATTAATGATTAATTTTTTATTTAAGTATTATCTATTTCTTGGGGTTCATTTTTGAATCCATTTTCAAATTGTCATAGAAAAAATGGTATTCTTGTGGAATCACAAGTTTAGATATAAAAATAGTCATAATTTGAAAACTAAAGCTTCGACTAAAAAATTTAACCAAATTCGGGTTTAGCATACTCTTTTCACCAAAGAACCTTTTTTTAGAAGAAAAAAAAAACAAACAAAAAAATAGTCCCAAATTATATGAAGACATAGAGGGTATTGCATTCAGAAAAAATAAGTGTGTAAGATAGAGAAATTACAAAAATGACCATAAAATCTCAATTTTTGTTTTTTTTATTCCCAAATTAGTACCATAGATGCGCCTTATTTTACCGAATATTTTAACATAAAAATCTCATTTTTGCAAAAATTTAAGATAGAGGGTTTTGAATATAAGCTCTCGATATGAAATAACATGCAGCTGTCCGTATAAAAAAGGAGACTTGGGTCAGAATATTAAATATCGACCTATGTAGTTCATTTTTAATAGTTCTAAATTTTTTATAAAGAGTTAAAAGCAAAATGAGATTCTGCTATAATTTTTTTCTTAAAATTTTTTTTTATATCTAAAATATTTTTTAAAAAAATTTAACGAACATTTTTAAATATAACTTTGTACACAAAATACTATCTCTTCGAATACGAGTATTTCAAATTTACACAGAATATGCGCCAGACTCTCATAAATTCAAAACAGTTATTGGATTTTTCGTGGCTCTATATTTGTAAAAGTTGTGGACGAAATACTAAGTCTAGTCTGACAATTTTTGAAATTTTTTCTGTTTCTGCAGATATGAATCCTTTTGCAACCAGTATTTTTTTAACCATGAACTGTTAATAACACTACGCAGCAAAAAAAAAATTTTTTTGTATCCTAGACCCAAAAATTATTGTTTTGTATAGATTGTGGCATACTGTTATATAAAATCAAAACCAAAATTTTTTATGGATAATTTTTTTTTTAAATTTTTTTATTAAAAATACAATAAATTTTGGAATATATGCCCGATCAGGTCGACTTATACGTTAAATTGAAGCTGTTAATGTGGGCTACTAATGTTGGATATATCTCTTTCACTTAGAAACAGTGGTTTAGTAACAGTCATTAAACAAATTGGAAAAAGTAGACTTTTTAAAAATCGGAATCGGTTTCTCTAATGAGAAACCGAATATAATCTCCCATCATTCTTTCACCCCAGTGCCCTTGGTAACGCCGCTCGTTGATTTCAATTCTTGGTGAAACCTTTCGCCATGTTCGTCACTTACGTTGCCAAGATTCTCGGGGAAAAAGTTTAAATGAGAATGCAGGAAATGAATTTTGAGGGACATATTTACACCTGTTGTAATACACAAAGCGAAAAATAAGTTGGATGAATACAGACATATGTGTTATATACATACATATAAAAAAATATTTCTAACCAATTTTTTCATAATTTTTTAACAAATCATTGTTTCATATTGCGGGCTTTTATTGGATCCAAGGAAATTTGAAACGCACGTGGTTTTTTTAATTCCATATTTTCCGCAGAAATTGTTGGGATCATTTACACATTGAAAAGTTTTTTGCCTTTTAATCATACTTCGAAATATAACTTTGTAATATTTTTCAGAATTTCGACTTATCTCTTTAATGCGCTGAGTTACACTAATTTATTAATAAGAAATTTCATTCATAAATTCCGGGTTTAAGGTTCATAAGTTGCAGTACCTGTAGCTGACATATATGTAGTTTGCTTCGAAAGTAGACACCCAATATTTTCAAGACTGCCGCGTACTGCTTTGTATTGCTACTTTGTATTTACTACCTGTATATACGACTGGGATGTCCATGCCCCTAAAAGGCGTAACTGAATGGAAACCTCATACATAAAAAACCACAAATATTGTTGAATGACCCTCTATCTGAGCGGATCTCATCCAATATAGGTCTCACATTGCATATCGTCATCAGAAACGAAAAAGGGCCTATCATCATTTTACAGGAGAAGCAAAAAGCTAAATAATATGAAAAGTGTTGCCGTTAAAAAACGTGGTTTTCAGGATAATATCTAAACATAATGATGCATACATAAAATCACACAAACATGATTTATAACTTGTTTGTGAAAACTGCGTGAAATAGGATTTTTTAACTATGAAAAAAGAAATAATTTGTTTTTAGGCCCTTGAGAATTTCGTTAATAAATCCGCCATTTCTAATATTACGCCGCTAAAAATTTGTCAGGATGTGTATTTTGATGCAGGGTACCGAAATCCATCAAAAAACTGAGTTTCAATTTTTCTTGTTGTTACGCCCTTTTTCGTTTCTGATGACGATATAATGTTTTATAGAGCGTTACGAACGGCAATAAAACCTCGTCCTCTCTATAATTTTATAATGTCTGACATCAATCCTCATAAAATAAAATGCAAGTGGAAGTCTCTTTTATAAGCCTCTCTCACATACGGCGAATTCAATATCAGCAAAAACATCATTTAAAAACGAAAAAAATATGAAACGAGATTTTTTTGAATTTCCATAACATTTACAAAATGGCTCATAACTTTTACATCTATCCATAGATTTTTTCAAATAGACAGTGTTCTCTTCGTTGGCACGATGGCTTTTTAATTTTTTTTCTATTTTTTATGGATTTTTTTGTACCAGGAAAAAACGTTTAAAAAAAAAAAAACAATTTTGTTCCCATATTTTTGACGACTGTTTCTAAACCAAAGATTCTACGTGAAAGCGATATTTGCAGCATAATTCCCTTTAATTTGAGGCACAACACGGCTCAATCAGGCTTATACTTGAAAAATTATGGTCCAAGTACTGAATGTACTTTCCATGAAAACTGGAATTAAAAAAAAAATTACCATAAACATTTTTTTAATATTTTTTTCGTGTTTGTTGCACCTAATTGCACCAGAAACTGTTGCCCACATCCCTTGGACAAAAATTTTGTTGCATAGTGTAATCAATTTCTGTTATATTTGAATCTGCCAAAAAATTTAGGAAATTTAATTAGTGGAGCAGCATATCCCGATTGTACTTGTAATTTTAAGGCAGTTTCAGCCATGTATTTACTGACATTCAATAAGTTTCGAACCTTGTATGCATTCCAGTGAATGGGTACAGTTGTAAGCAGCTAAATTTTGTTATGCGTTATTGGCAGCATAATTCCCTTTAATTTGAGGCACAACACGGCTCAATCAGGCTTATACTTGAAAAATTATGGTCCAAGTACTGAATGTACTTTCCATGAAAACTGGAATTAAAAAAAAAATTACCATAAACATTTTTTTAATATTTTTTTCGTGTTTGTTGCACCTAATTGCACCAGAAACTGTTGCCCACATCCCTTGGACAAAAATTTTGTTGCATAGTGTAATCAATTTCTGTTATATTTGAATCTGCCAAAAAATTTAGGAAATTTAATTAGTGGAGCAGCATATCCCGATTGTACTTGTAATTTTAAGGCAGTTTCAGCCATGTATTTACTGACATTCAATAAGTTTCGAACCTTGTATGCATTCCAGTGAATGGGTACAGTTGTAAGCAGCTAAATTTTGTTATGCGTTATTGGTTATCTTTGAAGAGCCGTCTTGATTTTTCTTAATTTTTTAGAACAGATCCCCTTGTTAAAAGAATTGCAGCACGATTTTCTTGATAGTTTTATTTTTTCACTTAGTTTACCCATCTTTACGCTTTGAAGTTAATATTCAAATGACTTCAATGGTCGATTTCTCAAATATTAAAAAGTGGGTTGAAGGTATCACTTCTACAGGTAATTCCACTCCCCTCAAAATAAAAAATTGACAGGTATATGTTTCAAATGAAAATATTACGTACGATGCACGCTCATAGGGAAAACCCATATAGGTATAAACCAATTCGCTCAAAACGATCGAAAATTCCCTAAGGAATAATTTTTAAGGTTCCACTGAAATCAAATATTATTATTCACTGACATTTATTCAATTTATGGTTGGGACTCCAAGGAATTTGCACCATCCATTCAGAAATATTGAGCTAAATCGACAGATAGATAAAATGCTGGTGTTGACAACGTATAAACAATGTAAACACCACCATCCCTTTTTATTCTGAGAATGGAAACAATAAGTAATAGAATTTCATCCGAACCCTTTTCCAAAATCGTCAATTTTCTCTTAAGTCACGCACTTTGCTGTGAAATGCACCCATACCAAATTTCAGGACGATTTCATAAAACGATATTTGCATTATTGCCTTTCTAATGAAACCGGTGTGGGGTACATTGGTTGGATGGTTTTAAAATCCTTAAGGTACACTTTTAAATTGTTTTGTGTGTTTTTATATATTTAAATTAACACGTTGACTGCCAAGACAATTTTCAGAAAACTGGCCAAAAATGACATTTTGATTTTTTCACATTATATTACTAAAAACTCTATTTATAGATGATAGGTATCATGAAAAAACTAAAATGACATTTTGATTTTTTCACATTATATTACTAAAAACTCCATTTCTAGATGATAGGTATCATGAAAAAGCAAAAATTATGTTTTTTTTATGAGAAAAAGGACCTACGAATTATCTCGTTATTGGCTTCTTTGACAGAAATCGCTACGCAGAAGCCAAATACGAGTTAATTCGTAGGTCCTTTTTCTCCTAAAAAAACATCATTTTTGCTTCCTATAATATTTTGTTTTATAGTTATTATAATTTATTATAATTTTATTATTATTTTCTTCTTTTTAGATTTATAAACATTCTCTAAATTTATTTTTATAATTGTCAAGAACCCAAAATGGATAAGAAAAGGTCACTGAATCAAAGTGAAATTGAGTACAACGCAAATCTAAGTGATTCAGAATATGACGGAATTTTCAGCGATGATAGTAACGACATTTATGAGCCTTCTGATTATACAAGTGGTAGTGAAGATGAACCTGAAGACGGGTCCGAACCTGATGATAATGACGATGATCTCCAAGCAACAACGTCAAATGAGAATGATGATTTGTGGACAGAAGTTCAACGCAATCCTGATTTATTTCTTTTTGAAGAAAATGTTGGTGTGAAATTAGATACATCAAATTTTTCAGTACAAACGCTGGTGGATTTATTTTTTTCGGATGAGTTTCTTGCATTACTGGTAGAACAAACTAATTTATATGCTGCGCAAGAAATTGAAAAATGGGAATCAAAATGTTATAAAAAAATCTAAAAGTTATCAAATTGGCAAGACGTAAATGCTGCAGAGATGAAAGTTTTTATTGCACTTTTATTGCAAATGGGACCTTGTAATTAATTTTCCAACAATAGAACATTACTGGAGCACAAATAAGCTATATAATGTAAACTTTTGGCGCTCACATATGAGCCGAAATCGATTCCAGTTGCTACTTCGTTATTTTCATTTGGTTGATAACTCAAACGCATCTACCGACAGATTATACAAGGTGAGACCAATCCTAAATCATCCTAAATCATGTATCATTTGTATTGACGAATCCATGGTGCTATGGCGGGGAAGATTGCTTTTCCGCCAATATATAAAAAATAAAAAACACAAATATGGCATCAAACTATATGAACTATGTGAGTCCGATGGTCTTGTAATAAAAATAAAAATTTACAGCGGAAAATCTGAGGAAATTACCAATAATCTAGGTCACACTGATGACGTTGTTTTACATTTACTTGAGGACTATCGCGATAAAGGCTACGCGCTTTACATGGATAATTGTTATAATTCAGTTACCCAGCAAAACAAGAGCATCCAAAGAAGTAATACAAATCCCCAACATATGATCCGGAAGTTGTTCTAATTTGGATTTTCACCAATGAATTTAACAAGGGGTTGTCGCGCCGGGGAAGTACTTCTTTGGCACCACTTTGGCACAACACCTTTTAAAGCACTGTAAGATTTGCTTTTTTGGTGTTGTATTTATTTGATGAATGTATGTCGTTCTTATTAACATCTTTGGGTCCAGAGATCTCTTAGTTTAAAGGAATACGAATGTTGAAATTGGTTCGGAAGGGAACGTATAAATAAATATATAATACCCTACACCACTCTCGTAATTTTGAATAACTCTGATATATAAATTTTGTAATTCATGTATAAATTGTTTACATAAATTTACTTTTGGGACATTTTATACTTAAATAATACCCTGTACCACATTGTGGTGTAGGGTATAAAAACGATTGGATCTAAAGAGCCAAATCGGGTGAAACATATATATGGGATTTATAGTTAAATCTTTATCGATTTTCTTCAAATTCGGCAATGTTGGTTCATGGATCAAGAAACACTACCGTTCTAAATTTCAAAACGATTGGATGTAAAATAAATCTTAACCGATTTTCTTCAAATTCGGTAGTGTTGATTCATGGATCAATAAACTCTACCATTCTAAATTTCAAAATGATTGGATGTAAAATACAGCTTCTATAGAACGACAGGGCCAAATCGGACGAAACATATATATGGGAGCTATAGCTAAATCTTAACCGATTTTCTTCAAATTCGGTAGTGTTGGTTCATGGATCAAGAAACTCTACCATTCTAAATTTCAAAATGATTGGATGTAAAATACAGCTTCTATAGGACTAAAGGGCCAAATCGGACGAAACATATATATGGGAGCTATAGCTAAATCTTAACCGATTTTCTTCAAATTCGGTAGTGTTGGTTCATGGATCAAGAAACTGTACCATTCTAAATTTCAAAATGATTGGATGTAAAATACAGCTTCTGCAGGACTAAAGAGCAAAATCGGACGAAACATATATATTGGAGCTATAGCTAAATCTTAACCGATTTTCTTCAAATTCGGCAATGTTGGTTCATGGATCAAGAAACTCTACCATTCTAAATTTCAAAACGATCGGATGTACAGCTTCTATAGGACTAAAGGGCCAAATCGGACGAAACATATATATGGGAGCTATAGCTAAATCTTAACCGATTTTCTTCAAATTCGGCAATGTTGGTTCATGGATCAAGAAACTCTACCATTCTAAATTTCACAACGATTGGATGTAAAATACAGCTTCTATAGGACTAAAGGGCTAAATCGGACGAAACATATATATGGGAGCTATATCTAAATCTGAACCGATTTCAACCAAATTCAATATCGATCTTAACAGCCGCGAAATACTCTAAACTGCAAAATTTCAGAACGATCGGAGTGAAATTGCGACCTGTAGTCGACGAACAACTTTACATGGACAGACGGACGGACGGACGGACATCGTTAAATCGACTCAGCTAGTGATTCTGAGTCGATCGGTATACTTGAAGGTGGGTCTAGCTGTGTTATTTTCAGGTGTTACAAACATCTGCCGTGAAACACACTTATAATACCCTGTACCACAGTGTGGTGTAGGGTATAAAAAGTATGTTTATTTTACACATAGCACATTTGAGCGGCGCTATGTATTTTCCCGGTTCAGATAGGAGTAAAGTACCACAGTGTGGTACAGTAAGTATTTATTATTTAATTACCATAATTTCTTTTAAAATTATTTAATTATAACCTACACCACACTGGTACAATTTATTATAATTTTATGCATTTGTTTCTAACACCCAAAATGAGAAGAGATATATTGAACCATCGTTTATTATACCAATCGACTTAGAATCACGTTCTGAACCGTTTTAGCTATGTCAGTCTGTGCATGCATTCTTGTAATCAATGTGCAAGTCACAAATATAGTCCGATCTCAAAGAAATTTTGCACATATCTTTATTTTGGGACTTAGCGATTTAGCTTATACCATCTATAGAAAATATAATTTCCTTTCGATATTCATGAAATTTTGTAAAGAGTATCTTATTTCAACAGTTAATATCTGTGTGAACAATATCGGTTCAAATTTACATATAGCCCCACATAGTCGCATGGATGTGTTCCTTCCGATTTGGCATCTAAGCTCCATAGTCATATTTTAGTCAAATGTAGTATATTTTGCACAAAGGATTTTTTAATCCGAGAACAAACGGTCACTAGCAAGGTTGGAAAAATTTGTTTTCATGTTTTACTTCAGATCATTATAAAATTTGGCAGAGATTAGTTTATAGAATCATGAACACTGCGAAATTTGACAAAAAATGGATACAGATAAAGGTCAAATTTAAATACAGACCCCATAAAGAATTTTGCATCTAAAATAGCTGTGATTGACAAAAATCAAAGCAGCAACAAGAGAACAACTTCAAAGGTTAAATAGATGAATACAGTACGTTCTGTTTAATACAATGTGGGTTACGCCTTTTGTGTTTTATCAAAAACGAGCACTTGATGTTACGTCTTTTTTCCTTCAATAAAATCGTGATTTCTGGACGAAAAACGAAGTTTTATTTTTTGAGGGTTATGCTCTTGGGCATTTCTGGTGACGATATATCAACATTTTTGGAAAGTATAAAGTGTTATTAATAATTTCAGTTTTTGTCGCAATCCAATATACTATAATTCCACAATTTAACATATATTTCGAAGAAAATCAGCATACTTTGAAATGACGTTATGTTATTTTAATCGACCATGAAAAAGTCGACTTGTAGGTCCGATTAATCGACTTAGTCGACTGAAACGAAATTTGGTTGATGAAAAAGTCGAAAGTCGACTAGCTTCCAGAACCATTCACTAATTCTGATATAGCCGCCATATAAATATTTATTTCTTCCCTTTATTTCTTTATAGAAGCAGTATTTTACATATATTTCATAGCCCTCATATATATGTTCCTTCCGATCTGGACTTTTATCACGTCAGAAGCTTTATTTTACATCCAATCGTTTTGAAATTATGCATTCTAGGGTTAAAAATTTATATTCCGAAATTACATTTTGGTTAGTTATTTAGAAGAACTTCATTAAATGCCGAGAAAATGTTCACACTTATGATTTGGAAGTACTATAATGTTATTCTTTTGGAAGTACTTCTTTTATTTTTTGCTGGGTAGTCTTACAAAACTGTTATATACATACAAAACTTATGTGTGTGGAACCCTACGAAGTAACAGAAAAGGAAACTGATCGTAAACTGAAAAAAGGGGAGTGTTTTTGGCAGCAAAATGGTCCTGTTTCTGTATGCAAATGGAAAGACAAACGAGAAGTCCTTACCATTTCAAACATGCATGCTGTTGAAATGGTAGAAGTGCCCAATCGCAATGGAAAAATTTCTATGAAACCGAATATAGTTCGAGATTACAATAATGGAATGTCTGGCATAGACCGATCAGATCAAATGATTTCGTACTACTCATCTCTAAGAAAGACTATTAGATGGCCCAAAAAGGTTTCGCTACATATTATAGATATATATATACAAAATGCTCACAGAATTTTTCAAAAAGTAACTTCATCTAAAATAAAACTGATAAAGTTCAGAGAAGAATTCGTCTTCGCGTAGATTGGAGATCTTCAACCAGTTTTGAAAAAAAAATAGAAGTCAAGAGCTCCATTATTTAGAGTGTGTACCACCAACGGAAAAAAACAGCGTCCGACAAAGCCATGTCATGTATGTACCTAAGCACAAAAAATGCCGAGAAACGCGTTACTTCTGTCCAGCCTGTGAAGAGAAGCCAGCCCTTTGTGTGGAAAATTGTTTTAAAAACTACCACAAATAATAAAATATTACTTTATTTCTTCTGTTTGAGTTAATTTTTCCATAATATTGAATGAATTTTTACATTATATTGAATGCATTTTTCCATAAACATTTTTTTTTTTCAATAAATGTTCAGCTCACACAAGCCAAAACGAACTTTTTTTCTTTTCCCAGAAGCCATTTATCGATACTAGCACTGATATAATGCGGTTTTACTCGTAACTACACAAAAAGTGGCAGCTTTAGATAGTACGAGATAACTCGTAGTTGGCTTCCTGGAAGGGAAATCAATCTACGAGTTATCTCGTAGTTGGCAGTCAACGTGTTAAAAATTGTCCACTTACTCTACACCGCCCACTTTTGGTGAAACTACCAATATTGACTCCAATAGCTTACAATCCAAATTTCATTTTCCTACTGTCAATAATTTTGGGATAAAATATTTAAAACTAATGCCGCGCCTACTTTTGCCTCACCCACCAACCAGATCCAACTAATTTTTGTTGAAGTTTTATACAATAACTTCACTAAGGTAAGTACCAAATTTCGATCTTCAATGATCAACATATTATGAGATATTCAAATTTTAAATATTACAACGCACACTTATTTTATCCCGCCCAATTTTGATGAAAGTAATAATATTGACTCCAATAACTTACAGTCAAAATTTTGTTCTTCTACGGTCTATAGTTTTAAGATAATACATTTTGAACTAATGCAAATATAGTTCTTCTACGGTCAATAGTTTCTGAGATAACGAATGTTGAACTAAACGCTCACTTTTGTCACGCCCACAAAATCGATCCTTCCAAATTTTATTTTAATTAGCTTTCAAGCTAAAGAAAAAAAATGTAATCGGTCCAATGGTTTCAGCATCTATAAAGCACATACATACATACAAACATTTTTCCATTTTTATATATGGGCATTTTCACGGATCGCGAACATACTTTCGTACGCATTTGATGTACAAAAAATTTAGAAATTTATTTTAAAAGTATTAATGTTGGTTTTTTTCTAATAGGCTTATATACCCGCCGCGAACGTACGGGTCTTGAAAGCACCATTTTTCCATGTGTTTTAACCGTTAAATTATCCGTTAATCGAACTTTTTTTTGGTCGCCTTGCATTTTTCTCTTCTTAATTGATTGTAATAGAGAGATTTTTTTAGAAAGAGAGATTTTTATGTTTTCAGGCCAATTTCCTCATGAAAACAACTAAAGGGTCCGCTATCTAACGTTTTTTTTTTCAACTAGTGCTTATTTCGCGAATGGTAACACTGATTTGACAGATAATTAGTTTTATCCTTCCGCTGAACGAATATGGTTGTGTATACGCTTGAACAAGTAGGCCTGCGATTGACTTACAGAAGATGCCGATTTTGCCAAAAAAATCATGTTTTCAGATGAAGCTCATTTTGATCTTGGCGGGTATGTAAACAAGCAAAATTGTCGCATTTGGGGCACAGATAACCCGCACGCATACATTGAAAAGCCGATACACCCAAAACGAGTCATTGTTTGGTGCTGATTTTGGTCCAGAGGCATAATTGGGCCATTTTTCTTCGAAAATGATGAAACATTTGGTTTTAACAGGACGGCGCTACGTGCCACACAGCTTAAGCTACACTCGATGTTTTGCTCACTGTTTTTGAAGATCGCATTATCAGCCGCAGAGCTGATGTCGTTTAGCCACCTCGGAGCTGCGTTTTGACACCGTTGGACTATTATTTGTGGGGTGCCCTCAAAGATAAGTGTTACGCCGACAAGCCAGAGACAATTGACGCTTTAAAGGACAATATTCGTAAAGCCGTTGGTGAAATACAGCTGCACACAATCGAAAATGTGCTTAAAAATTGGACCGATCGTGTAGGTTACTGCATGGTCAGCCGAGGCAGCCATTTGAATGAAATTATTTTCCATTATTAACCGGAAGGATTGTACTTTCAAATAAAAAAATAAATTTGAGAAAATATTCAGTAGTTTTTTATTATAGCATTTTCAAAAAAAAAGTTATTTGGCGGACTCTTTATTTAACCATTTTATTTGAAAAATTTTTAAATTTTGTATAAATTTTTTTGCAATTAGTCAAAATAAAATACGATGATTATCAACATTTCATTTTTCGGTCCTGGTTGATCATTCGGCGGAAATGACCATATGGTGAAAACACGTCAAAAGGCCCACGTTTTTCAATTTTATTCCGATCGCGTCAAAACTTAGTGGGGTTGCAGAAGTACTATGGGAATGAGGTGTGTCAAAAGTACAGCTTCCTAACGTGATAGATTGTATCTCCTGACTACGTGGACCGATTGAAATGAGCCGTGGCTTATATGACAGCAGTTTAGAAACGCACAAAATCTACATTGACAATTGTTTGCAAATATTTACTAATTTTCGACTTATGGTTTCCACGCGCTTTTAAGTATGTTCCACGGATTCTATATATTTAAACTAAAAAAATTAAGCCCATTTTGTTTACTATAATAATATTAATTGTGATGACGACCACAACAAAAGCTTCAAATCAAATGTCAAACCTACTAATTAAACTGATATTGCTTTACTGTGTCAAAAACAAGATAATATAATAATAATTTTTTATTTCGGCCATTTTGTTTAGGAGGTACCAAAAGGGCTATGGCAATACCGCCCATTTATCAATAGATTATGGGTACTTTTAAATCATTGCACTGTACAAAATTTCAAGTGTTTGTATGTGCAGAAATCGATGTTACAAGCCGTTAACTTTTTGTGGAAAATGGTCCATTTGTATAGAAGGTACCAAAAGGGGACTGTACGTAGTGTAAGGGCACAAAATTGGAAGTAATTGTATGGACTGGAATCAATGTTATAAGTCATTAACTTTTTGTGCAAAGTGGTCCATTTGTATCGAAGGTACCAAAAGAGGCGTGGCAATAACGCCCATTTTTTACGGGACTATAGGTGCTCTTAAAGCATTACACTTTACAAAATGTAAAGTACTGGAATTAACGTTATAAGCCTTTAACATTTTGTGCAAAATGGTCCATTTGTGTGGTAGGTACCAAAAGGGGCCTGGCAACTTCGCCTATTTTCCTCAAGATGATAGCGACCAAGAAATTAACACTATGGGTGGAATTCGGAACGTTTCTGTGTAGTAGTATAGACGTTCTGATATAATCAATATTTCACTTAATGTTGACCCTTGGTGGGCGAGGTACTCGAAGGAGTAGACCAAGGTAGTCCATCTTTGATCTTAGCCTGAGTTAGAAAAATATTAACACATACCAAATTTGGAGGCAATCGGTTCCTCCTGTCGAAAGTTATCGTGCGCACCAGCCAGAGAGACGAACATTGCTCAAATGACTTAAGATTGCCTGAAATGGATTTCTGGCAAATAGTCTTGGGGTCTCTTGATCACTCCATCGATGTGTTACCCGCAGCATCTGACATACATATACCCTTGTTCACAATAGTGAGGGTAAAAAAATCGAATCATGTAGAAATTCTCTTATTTCTAACAAAATTGCTATAATTTCTAAATTTATCCATACATTTTCTTCAAAGAGGCAGTCTTTTCTTCGCCTTTTTAAAAAAAGATTTTTTATTGTTTCGTGTTTAGGACGCCATATTACAGCACAACATGTTATGTACAGCAGTTTGACTAAAATGTTGTTTCATAGTGCACTTTGAGTTTATTTATACCCGCATTCGCACTATCAACAGTCCTCACATGTCCATGATTTGATATATCCCCCATACAACGGTCCCACTTATTTTGCTCAAATACATTCAGTTATTAAAGAGTTTTTGATACAAAGTTTCCCTTTTGAATTCTTTATATAATTTCTTATTTCTATATTATACTGTGGAATGTGACCCATGAGGAGGATTTATAAGATGCGACCGGGCCCAATATAACGCCATGTGTGTTACCGTATGTCTTTGTAAATTTTCTACATTTCTTTCAAAGTTATCACATACCCCTTGTTCAATCTCGTTGAACAAATTAATTTATTGTAATAGATTAAATATTGTTTATTTACTAAATCTATTTTCCCAACCCTGACAAATTATATTGTAAACTTGGCATCATTTTTATCTCTCAGTCCTTTTTGTGATCCGCCATTTAACTCTATATCCGAGGTTTCTCAAATAAACAAAACCTTGTATCTGCCTCTTTTATTCACGGCAGCCGAGGGAACCACATCTCTTCTCAAAAGGACAGGTTTAATAAATACTAATATAAAACTTAACTTGGTCTCTTATTTTTTATCCCGCATAGTTAAGGCAATCACTTCAACATTACGTGTTCGCTCGTGTAGTAGTTTTCACGAAACTACGTGCCTTCTCTCTCTCCAAGTCTAGGTTTTTTCTCATTACAGAAAGTGCAAACTACAACTTTCTTCATGGTCCTTTCGAGCCTCCTTTGAAGCAGCACTGTGGAACACCCGCTTACTCTCATCATTTTTAATTCTCTCGCTGTCGTGGATAATTGCGCATATACCGAATACCTGGTATAGAACATCGCTCAACTTACCGACAGGTACATTCATTACATTTTACCTTAAAAACCAATTATTTCTTTATACAGTCCATTTAATCAACCAACATCTCTGTTGCGCACAAAACAAACGCAACACATCTCTAATCTTACCAGCTGCACATAACATATGTTTTCGCATCCTTCTTATTGCAGCAGTTTTCATACAAATTATCGTGTTTGCTTTAAAAAAGTGAACAAAATTCTTTAAAAACACGAAAAACAACACATTTCTACAAAAGCAAATTCTGAAAGCACGAAGTCCACGCTCGTCCATCATTACTCGAATTTGCAATAATTCCAACAACAAAACCCTATTAAAGTGAAACCTCGGAAATTCTAATAAAAAACTTCCTTAAAATTCGATTGCTAGCTTGCAAGATTTCAAATTAAAAAAAATCTCTGATAAAAATCTAATCTGTGCGTGAAGTTACCTCTAAATCATTTAAATAATTAAAAGTGAATATGCACATTAAAAAGTGATTTCCTCAAATGTAATGCATGTGTTTTATTGCATGTATAAAATTTTTTATACCACCAAATGTCATGCCTATTAAAACCCAGTCTTACATTAAGTCCGAGTGGCACAGTGGTAGTCTTACATTAAGTCCGAGTGGCACAGTGGTAGTGTTTCAAGTTAGCTAGTTCGAAGTCCTCGGTTCAATGCTCAACCGAGGCGAAAAAACATTTATTTTAATTGTTTAATTAATAATGTATGTAATTAAAATTACAATCCAAACATTAAAATATTTCCTTAAATTGTATCCCCTTTAACTAAAACGAACACAGTGCAACATTAAATATTAATATATATACTCATATTCTAAAATAAATTTGTTTCTCATATTCTCGTGCCTATGTTCATTCCAAATATCCATGTATATATGTATGTCCATACATACATATGTAATATAATTCTAAAATTAGAATTCGCAATTCCCTATTTCATTACATCCACATCCTAACCCTTTCCAATACAATTCTAAAAATAGAATTTTCGTTATTGCGTTATCGCTTACAAATCGTTACAAGTGCATCACACCCACCACTTCAATAGCCAGCCTCTTACAACATCAGCCAGTGGCTCCATGCGGGAGCATCGGATTAGTAACCAGGAGGTCGCGGGTTCTATCCCTACCGAGGATAAATAAAAAATAAATTTTGTCTAAATCGAAAATCGAGCTTTATGATGTTTAAAGCATATTTCCATTAAATTAACCCCAACTCCCGTCTCAGATGATCAGTCTTAAAAATACTAGAAATGCATCATCACTCCCAAATACCACATCTGCCGAAATAAGCCGACTCCTTACGATAGCCTAGGGCGTAGGATGTCGGCTATATACACAAGAGGTCGGTGGTTCAAATCCTGGCCAGGGCAAGTCATTTTTATAAAACTGAAAACATTCTTAAAATGCATTTTTGAATTGCACATATGATTCTAAATATAGAATTTCTAAGTAGCAGTCAAAAGTTGTGGCAAAAAACACAAAATTCTCTCGTCTCTCACATGTATATGGACATTTACTCAACAATTTCACAGGCAAAGCCATCATCCCAGTAAGTAGCCAAACCAACCAACCAATACAATAGAACAACAAAAACATGGATCACTCACTGGAGCATATCCGATACCGATTCACTGGCAAGGAGAGATTCCTGATTCAACTCTAGGACAAAAGCAGCATGAACAAAATACACAACAAAAGTTCTCCGGATCATAAGGTATTTATTGATGGTATGGAAATTCTGTCCCCCCGGAAGCCATTTGCTGCTACTAGCATCAAATATTATTGATTGCATCTGTGTCCAAAAATTGGCCACCACTTAATTTATGTTGAGAACTTAAAACGACATAAAATGCCTCCCTTTTTCTCCCTCGGGAAAAGGTAATCAAGTACTTCCTCTGTAAGTATTTGTAGGTGGTTTTCTATTCCCTGAAAACCACGCACCTTTCAAGGAAAGTAAATACACTCTTTTACTTCGCAGTGGCGAATGGGAGAACATTTTGTGACCGTAAACTTTTCAATCCTTCTCACTCGGGAAAAGGTAATCATCAGTTCGAATTAGTAAGCCTTTGTAGGTGGTTCTCTATTCTCTGAGAACCACGCACCTTTCAAGGAAAGTTATTACTCCCTATAACTTCGCTGTGACGAATGGAATATCACATTTTACAAATATAAATTCTCAATGTAACCATTTCTCTTACATTTCTCTTTAGAAACAATATAATCATCAACCACTTTAGCTCAGGCGATGCACTCCCGACTAACATCTCGAAGGTCCTCGGTTCAAACCCCACGCAAGGCGAGAATGCAACACCACCTCTACTTCCGGACCAAACTAATATACATTTAAATTTACTGGAAGACGAACGAGGAACGACACAGCACCACGAAACCGCTCCAAAATTGCCAGCCAAGTAGAAGGAAGACGACCGCTTCCTTCCCTCCTGCCCATAGTTCATCAATGCAGCTATTTACAATATCGGCCAAGCAAATCATCCATCATCATCCCATGTAATGAAAGGCATCCCCCTCGACGTCACCTGATGAAACTCAGAGATTTTGAGACCGCCTTACGAGGGACAGTCAACAACCAGAAGATGTTACTCTCTAATTTAATCACCGAAAGGCAATTCGAGCCCTATCCTATATGGAATTCTGCTCAGCGTCAACATTCAGATGCAACATTCTCAACACACATCACTCACTCTAGCATACTCCTTCTTCCACCCAAATTTTGGCCCTTTGTGCCAAGGGGGGGAGTATGTTCAATCTCGTTGAACAAATTAATTTATTGTAATAGATTAAATATTGTTTATTTATTAAATCTATTTTCCCAACCCTGACAAATTATATTGTAAACTTGGCATCATTTTTATCTCTCAGTCCTTTTTGTGATCCGCCATTTAACTCTATATCCGAGGTTTCTCCAATAAACAAAACCTTGTATCTGCCTCTTTTATTCACGGCAGCCGAGGGAACCACATCTCTTCTCAAAAGGACAGGTTTAATAAATACTAATATAAAACTTAACTTGGTCTCTTATTTTTTATCCCGCATAGTTAAGGCAATCACTTCAACATTACGTGTTCGCTCGTGTAGTAGTTTTCACGAAACTACGTGCCTTCTCTCTCTCCAAGTCTAGGTTTTTTCTCATTACAGAAAGTGCAAACTACAACTTTCTTCACCCCTTTTTGTTTGAAATTTAAATATAATTGTAATTAATAATTCATAAATTAGAGGTATAAATTAGAGCACCAATACAAACACTGTGAAGAACAGCATCCTATCCTAGGACCGATGAAAATGAAATATGACAACCAGTTTATATCAATAAAACGTGTATTGCATTTTTCTACATTGTGCTATGCTTAAAGCAAATATATTTATGCAATTCTAATAGGTTGGATACGCTCCCTTTTTTTGACGCCAATATCACATGTTAATGTTTTTGTTATTTCACAAATAATAATATAATTCTTTCGAATACCTTACCAATACGTTGATCACACTGTTTTTGCCAATAAACACCATAATTCCTATTAAGGCGTGTCCTCTAAGATATTTTCCGATGTTAAACCAATCCAACAACAATTCCCGTATTTTATCATCTTTTGCCAACTTTTAGATAATATTAATTTTTCCACTATAATTACATAACTATTTGAAAGTATTTAGCAATCAATTTTTGTGATGTACTATCTAATAATATTATTAGGCATCATAAAATGTACTCAAACGATTTACGCGTCTAGACAAGCTAAACAAACGCAAAAAATACAATTGTCTATGGTGTTTTTCCCAAACTTGAGATATGACGCAAAAATTTCAAACATAAAAAACAATTGGGCGGTTTTTAACATAAATTTTAAAAAGTGTGAAGATGGCTGAAATTGCATGTAGAATAGTAGCTATAATTGCATTCGAGCGCTCTGGCCCGATTTAATGACTTTGTTCTCTGGATTTGTTTCGTAATAGTTCTTAATAAGAGCTATTTTTCATTACAACGGGGTTTCCAATAGGGATGATATGATTTTGAAGTGACGTTTTGGCAATTTGTAATATGTCATGATCTTTCATTTGTTTTCATAGTAGTGTTTACAATTTCATCATGGAGATATATACGCAAGAACTGCGTTTACAAATTATACAGTTTTATTATCAAAATAAAAGTTCTCAAATTGAAACTTTTCGTGCGCTAAGTCAATTTTTTTAAATCCAAAAAAAACACTTTCCAGTAGACCTACGACCTTGACACCCATGAGCAATATTTTAGCTCTCGCTAAGAGCTATTTTTTGCCATTGACCGATTGTGGTTACGTGTCACACAGCAAATGGAACAATTGAATTGTTGCGAAAAGAGTTTGGAGATTCGATTATTTCAAGAAATTATGATATTGAATGGCCTCCAAGAAGTTGTGATGGTGTTAAACATCAGACTCTCTTTAGGCTTTACACGTCAATACTGAACGTGCCATTCATGACATACGACTTGATTTAGTGGAAAAGGTGCTCAAAAATTGGGTTCATCGAATTCGTTCCTGCAGAAGAAGTCGTGGAGGCCATTTGAATGACGTTTTATTTAGAACTTAATTGTATCGATTGTACTTAACATTAAATAAAAAACTTTTGAATATATGTTTTTTTTAAAGAGTGATATGATACCCTTATTGTTTCGGAAAATTTTTTTCATCACAAAAATTCAACCAAAAATTAAAATGCACAAAACTTAATTCAATTACCATCACCCTACCCCTCCTATAATTAATTTTTGTACTGTGTTGTTAATTGGATTCCTATCGCATGAGGCGCATACCGTTGTTCATGTTTTGTCAATGGCTCTATTTTGGTCTTTGAACACTTTTGAGTCCAAAGTCAATTTTTACTGTTGAATTCCTGTATCCATATGATGCATATTTCTCTTAACGTCCAAGAATAGAAGTTCTCCATTCTTTTCATTAGAAAACCACCTATAATTCAGTTTCTTCTTGGACGTTATGAGTCATTGACTTTAGAGTCAATAGTAACACTATGCACCGAAATTTTTGCCGAAGGGCTGTCCATAACATTTTCTAGCGAAATACGGTATCCTAAAAACGAAAAAATATTAAAAAAATGTATTGTATTTTTTCAATATTTCTTTCAAATATTAAAAAAATGTTATGTATTTTTTTTTTTGTTTTTCTTTAAATTTACCATTTTCTTGGAAGGTGCCTTTAGTGTTTGGATCATATTTTTTGATGAACGTACAAGCTCGATAAATTCGGGAAACATTTCAAATTAAGGGAAATTATGAGAACTATTAATATTAATAATCACACTTTCACGTGGAAACAGAGTACTTCCCTCACATATTTATCAAATCGCACCAAAATTGACTAGCCCAAAACTTTAATAACAGTGAAAAGAAACATAAGAAATTCAATGCAAATTCTAATCATTCATATCTGATATGTTTTAATTTGAATTAAATATATTTGGGATACAAATTTGAAAATATTGTATATTTGGTACAAAAAAAAATTATTTGGAAATTAACAAAGTGTAGTAATATACTACAACAAAATATATTTGCGAACTAATTTTCTCAAATGAAATAAATGTTTACCAACAAGCACGGTTATTATTTCGAAATATCTCCAAATATATTTTATTTGAAATAGATTTTTATAGCCTTTCTAATTTTATAGAATTTCAATTATAATCTGTAATTAGTTTTTGAGTTTTATTTTATTATAATTATTGTTTTGAAATATCTCTAAATATATTTTATTTGAAAAAGATTTTATAGAATTTCAATTATAATCTCTCATTAGTTTTTGAGTTTTAAATTACAGTAAACAAATGTCATTCGATCTTGTTTTACATTCTTAATTTCTTAGTACTCGTATTATATAAATTTGTTGTCAATTCTCCAAAGCTATTTATTTGTTATGGAGAGGAATATACCGGAGATTCCGCAGTTGTTTATAAACATAGCGTAATGGGTCCATCTTCTACTCACAGAACTGATTTTTAACCCAGTATTACACGCAATTCTCGAAACAAGTCGATAATGCAAATGTTCGTTTCCAATGAAATCGAATATCAATAATAATTCTAGAGGCCCCTCTAAATCAAAATTATATATGTATATCCAAGTTGTTCTACTTTTAAGGCCTGTAACTCGCCCACCCTCTGCATGGTATAGAAGGTCCGGTTTTAAAACATAAATTTGAAAATATCTTTTCCAAATATGTTGGACGTGCCATCACAATTTCTTGACTGGCGATTTATTTCCATTGCTTTTAATTCGCCCACTGTGAGATGGACGGACGGACATTGCTCAAATTACTTAAAATGACCAAAATTGAATTTCTCCAAAAACACACACGTGATCTGATGCCATTGCTTTGATGTGTTCCGCCTCTGGTCTTTAATATATATACTCTCCACCCCATATGGGGAGAGTGTAATAAATGAAGAAAAAAATATTATAGGAGATTGGATTGAACATTTATTCATCCACTTAATTTTTTCTCAAAACAAAGAACAGAATATACAACTATTTATTTATACTAGCTTTGGTGGCAATAGGCACTATTGCCATTATTATCTGGGTAATGTTTATATTATATAGAATATTTAAGTAATTAATTTATACTTTTTGTTTATCTATATTCTCAAAAATCTCATCTGAAGAAATTTGAAAGAAACCAGCCAGACATTAACTGCAACTGGAAATAAATCACATCTAACCAAACAATCCATAAAAAATTCTCGCATAAAATGCATAAACTAATAAATATTATAAACTAATAAATATAAAGTGTTAAATTTAAAATTGTTTGCGGCGGAAAGTAAACGCGTCGTTATCGCTTATTTATTAGCGAAATAAGCAGTAAAACAGTAATAAACTCATTTGTAAGACTATAATTTATGATTCTTCGAATTGTTGTTACCAAGGAATGCAAAATGACTTTGATTTTAAAAAACCATAAAATCACGGTATTGGGAAAAATACTGGATCATTAGAGGTTCATCTTCACATAATACAATTAAATTAATTTTTTGAATATTTGTTCAAAGGCTCTGAGGCAATTGTGTACATAGTACATTCATATGCCAAGTTGGGCACATACAAATTTGTTAGAAAATTTATCTAGGTGTTATGTTTTTGATTAAATATTTTTTTAATTTAAACCTGTAGTCTATATTACCAAGCCTCCTCGAATGAGGGATGGCCTTTTATTTTTGGAGTGTGAATTCAATCAATCGTATAAAAAACAACAGCGATTTGTTCAGCTATTAATTGGAACCTAACGATTGGAGTGAGCGGCTGAACGCTTTGTGCGTGATACACACCACATGGTTAATGTGTTAATTTATAGATTTAATTGTCTTTATTGACTGGTTGTATTGTTTATCTATCAGCCTTTAATTAATTTCATTAAAGCGAATTCGAATCATTACAATTCAATTTGACAGCTCAAACAAATGTGACAACAACACAATTTATACATTCCACGCGATACAATCGCGATTGTCGTTTCAATAAATAACTGTTTGTAAATGGGCGAGAGGCGAGAAAACACTTACATCGAAAACAATATCAGATAGCACTGTGCGACAAAAGCAACGATCACTACAATACAAGACTTGAGTCGGAATCTTTCGCTAGTTGTGTTACTCGTTCAAATGAGGACGAACTATAAGATGGCAGCGGCCATACTAGCTATTCGGAAAAACTTGGCAATCTTCTTCTACTACAGCGACATTTAAAAAATTGTGACCTTATTGCTTAAAATATTTTCAGATCGCTTCTACCAGCAGCAGTACATAATCACACTCGTGATTGGTTCCGTAGGAATGGAAACAGTTCCTCTGATTGACTCTTGTATGTATATATATTCTGCCAGTTAAGGTGATGTATTGACGGCAATAGTATGATGTGGATAAACCACTCCAAAATAACAGAAAAATTAACAGCCTGTTTCTGTAACATAAAAAGTTGTTTCGTTCGCCTGCCAGACGTCAAACAGCTGATTTGGTTTTCACTAACTGCCATCAGAACGACAAGTTGCAAGTAATCATTTCAGTGTAAATTTTGGTTTCTCTATCTCTCTTTGCTGTCATCTGGGTGAACACAAATGTCAGATCGAGTCACTTTATTTTATTTGTCGACTGATAGGAACAATGACAAAAAAACGTTATTAAAAGCAAAAATAAGTAGATATTAATATAATTATGGTTAGAACAATTAAATAATAATAAAATTGTATACATATTTAAGCATAAAGAAGTCGACATTGGCAGCTCGGTAAAATGAAATGCACAATGAGAGAGACATGAGGGAGAGGGAGAAATAAATGAGAGTCTTGGTTCAGCTCAGCTGACCCACCCAGGGTTGATTTTTTAGCCATCGCTAGGGCAAAGAGTACAGAGGAGTATTTGCTAAGGTCGACCATACAAAAATGTGTGCTTTTTTTAAACCGTAAGTTCTGAAATTATTGATCTGGCAATTACATTACTTTCCTATTGGTAAATTGCTAACGTCACTGACGTAAGGCCAGGCGAACGAACCTTAGAGCAACCAAATTCCGGGCGAAAGTGAGTGACTGGTTTTCGTTCGCAGAGACTTTCGTTAGAAATACAGAAACAGGCTGTAAGGGACGTGTTATCAATATCTCCCTTACCCAGCAAAAAACGTGCTGAAAATTCATCAGCTTTGTAAGGGAAGGTAGGGTGGTGTAGCACTTACTATTGCGAGGAATTCATTGGTGATTTTATAAAGAAATGTCCCACCAAAATGCGCTTCCCTTGTGCAATCAATATGAGCCCATTTATGTGCTGAATTTGTGCAGTGAATTTGTCGAAATTTGTATGCTCTTTTAAATGCAACGAAAAGGTATGATGAAATGATAGGTTTTTAGAAGCGCTGATGTGTTTGCTTGTTAGAATGCATGGAAATAATACCTCAGGGGAAGCGTAATTGTATTGACTCCCTGAACGCAATGAAATAATGCACTATTGTGTTAATACTAACTTATTTGTTGTAGTATTTTTATTCAAAGGTTGTTTATAAGGAAAATAAAATGGCTTTAATACTAATTTAATTCAAATGATTATTAAAAATAATTCAGTATTCAATAGTCTTAAGTTATGAAGTATTTTTAATGTTAAAAGATTCAATTACTCGCTATCAGAAGGTAAGCTGGCGGCAGGTTTATTACCGATTTGTTTTTATAATAAAGGTATCTAACAAGATGCTTGAAGATTTCGTTTTGATTCCCAGCCTACTGCACCTGAAAAGTAAAATATATATGTATGTCAAACAAATACATTACTATTTAAAAAACAATACTTACGGTAGAGTGCCTTCATACATTTTTTATAATTAAGAAGTCGTTTTTTCCCCTGAACACCGAAAACATTGTATCTCCACTGCCAAGAATTTATTGTTGCAGTCTATAAGATTGAAATATACAAATATTTTATATTTTATTAATAACAAGTAAAAAGTACTTTTAATTATATAATTTCGGATTGTAGCGTGATTTTAACAGACTGACATATAAGCGTAATTTAGTATGCCCAGTAATAATAAAAGTATGGCTTCAATTTACCATTGCTCCTTTGGTATCCGAGTTAATTTCGTGTTCAACAGCTTCAAATTCTTTTTGTGACGAAATGGGAAACATGTTTGTGTACTTCTGTTGTATATTTTCAGGGGAAAGATTTGTCTTCAACACGACTTTTATCTCCGACAACAGGTCCACTGTAATCCGTATTTGATTTGCAGAATTCTCTGGAAAATCAAATATATTAGTGAAATCAATAAGAATGTTATGAGTGTTTAGTACCTTGTAATTTAATCAATTCTTCTCTTAGCTGCTTTACTTCCATTTGGTAAGTTTTGGAGTTTTCTTCTGATTTTCTTCTGCATTATCCATAATAAATTGTCAGTAATAAATTGTCAAAATGATTGTCACAAATATTCACTGGTAAATTCGATTGTTGTACATTTACTGGTGTCAGAAACAGAAGGATTTAAAGCACTCACATTTGCATTAATTTATTTTCTTATTAGTCTCTTTATTTGTCTTTTACCGACCGTTTTGTTTTTTATTGTTTGCTTCATATTGACAAGTTATATTTATATATGTACATATACGTATATCAGACAGAACCGAACACAAATCACCACCACCGCTACTACTTTTGTGTATACCTACCAACGCACAAAAAATTGGTACAGCAAAAAAATTTAATTTGCGTAGTGACGACCGGACTTCTCGATTGCAAAATATCAACTAATTTATTTTTCTCTCTATCGCTTTTCATTTTTTTAAAGTTCGGTAAAATTCTTTTACAGAACTACCACCAACACCTATTGCTTTATAATGCAGAGATCGGCAAAGTTGAGCTAGAGATCGTGAGATAACCCACAAAAACAAAGCTTGCATTCTTTAGTGCAACTGAGTAAGCGAGAGAGGAAGCTTCCGCTTACTCCGGTTGCACTAAAGTATGCACAAATTCTTAAATCAATCTCCATTATTGCCAGTTCATTATCTTGAAGTATATATTATACTACTTTTTGAACTACATTAAGCGCTGAATTCCGCAAGATAAAATAAGCGCTTAAAAGTAGTGCCTACAGTATGTACACAAAACCTCGAGTGCTTTCAAAACTCCAAAAATTTTCTGCTGGGTAGTTATCGAGTTATCGGATGTCATGGTTTGAAAAAATCACAAAATATATATCATTTTTTGTAAAATGCGCTCAATTTGAAAAAACGAAAGTTAGTTATCGAAATCGATCGAAAAAGGGTAAAATCGAAGAGTCCAAATCCGGTGACGCGTCCAATGTGTTTCGCCTTTACTTCGCCGCGGCTGGCTCGAATAAACTCCAGCCGAGAGTCCCAATTTTCGACCACTTTTTCAGGATTTTGGGCTGTATGTCAGCAATAACGCGCCGAATATTATCTTCTAAGGCGTCAATCGTGTAGACAAGCGACTTCACATAATACCACAAAAAATAGTCCAGCGGTGCAAAAGTTTCTTTCAATAAATTGATTGTTTCGTTAGCTGTATGACATGTAGCGCTGTGTTGTTGGAACCAGAGGACGTCCACATCAACATCCTCCAATTCAGGCACGAAAAAGTCACATAATCATGGCTCTATGACGTTCCACATTGACTGTAACATTATGGCCGGCTTCATTTTTGAAGAAATATGGACCAATGATTCCCTCTGCCCACAGAGCACACCAAACAGTGACTTTTTGTAGATGTAACGGCGTCTGAACAATGGTTTGTGGATTACCATTACTCCAAATGTGACAATTTTGTTTATTATCGTACTCATTTATCCAAAAGTGAGCTTCATCGCTGAACAAAATTTTCTTGTGAAAATCGGTATCGGTGACCATCACGTTTTGGTCCCATTCACCGAATGTGCGACGCGCTTGATGCTCGTTCAGATTCAATTCTTGCACAAGTTGGATTTTGTAAGCCCGCAAACCAAGATCCTTCCGCAAAATCTTCCATAAAGTGGATAGGCACAACTCCAATTGCTGCGCACAATGACGGATAGGCTCATTCGGGTCTTCGTCGATACTCTGCTCCACAGCAGCAATAGCGCCCTCGATGCGCCCAGTACGGCGTCTCAGAGGAAGCGCATTATCCACTTGAGTAAAAGTGGTGCGAAACCGATACATGGTTGCTCGAATTACCGACTCTGCTGGGTGATTATGTCGACCGAATATTGAACGCAGCGCGCGAACCGAACCATTATTTTGGTAATAAATTTTCACGATTTGCTAACTTTGTTCCGGAGTAAGTCTATTCACTATGAAATGGCAAACAAAACTGAACATAAATCAAGTGACAGCTGTCAAAAAGACCAACTCTGAAAAAAGTATTGCCAGATTGAAAACCACATGTCTACAAAAAACACATGTTAACTTATTATAATCATTTCTGCCCTTGATTTTTTTAAAGTAATCCGTTTTCTACTTGATTCAAGAATAAGTACGATTTCACCTAACAATAAGAATTTTTACTTGAAATTAGTATCACATTTTGATAACTAAACGAGATATCGTATTGACGCCGTGTGATATGTGCAAGTCCGGTACTATTTCTTGAAAAAAAATTTAAAAGTTTTAATTCGCAAAAAAAATTGCAAACAATTTTTTGTTTTATTATTATTATTTAACTTTTGAGTACAATTTTCGAAATGGTTAGGTTAGGTTGAAAGGGACGCCCGTCAGAATACAACTGACGAGTTCACTCGGGGCCGACAATTCGGTCCATTGTGTTTCCCATTGGTAGAAAGGAAGGATAGAAGAAATAATTGGAGGTTGACAGATTAGAAAGATGGCGAAAAGGTTTCGGAAGAGGGAGGGGCGATTTAGGAAGGGGAAGAAGAAGATCTAATTATTCTCGTTTGTCCTCGTGGCTTTACTAAACCAGAGGGATTTACTGATGAATTTTAGAAGGGATTTGAGCGGTGCATCTGCTAGATCGTCTAGGTTTACGAAGAGCCTGTGCCCTAAAAAGGCCAAACGGTACTCTTGCAGTCCTTTGCATGAGCATAGCAGGTGCTGTACTGACTCCTCCTCTTCTTCATCTAAGCAACTTCTACAGAAGTCTTCATAAGGAAGCTTCATGCGTGCAGCCATATTGCCTATCACGCAGTGCCCTGTGATGACTCCTGTGAGGATGCTAACTGTGGTCTTCCTGAAGGACAGCAATTCTTTGGTACGGTTCACATCAATGGATGGCCAAAGGGTTCGTGCAGTCCTGCAGTTTTGTACTGTATCCCACCTCGATCTGGTTAGTGTTGCTCCGCGTTCGTCGATTTCGTTTTTAAGTTCCACGAACGGAATTTGCACGTCCAGAGTCGCGGTTTCGTTTCGCGCACCTGATCCTATCCTGGCACATTCGTCTGCTAATTCGTTGCCCTGTATGTTGCTATGTCCTGGCACCCAGCAGAGCGTGATTTCGTGCGTCTGAATATGGTTTAAGGCTAGAAAGCAGTCCATTGTGCAGCGTGATTTAATATTTCTAGAGCTCATTATCCTATATATAATATATTTCGAAATAATATAGGTAATTATTTATCCTTCATTTCGGACAGCCCTTAACCGATCTCGTTGAAATGTTGTGTTATAACTGTCAAAAATTCACTCACTTGACATGAAATCCCCCATATACATTTACTCGTATGTCTAAAACAGGACCGGTTTTCTTCAAAATTGGCTATGTTTTGGAAACAAAAAAAAGCCGCATGGGAGCATATTCGGTAAATACGTTAGCCGGGACATATTTACAGCAAATTAGCAATGACATTTGCGCCAACTTTCTTTTTGTCGAAATAGAAAATAATCGCCAGGCACTCCTAAAACCGTTTAACATTTATACCCTTCAAACACAAACTACAAATGTAAATGACAATGGCCAATGCCAACAATGGCCAACCAACAAAACAAAAATAGGATATCAAAAGTAGTTAAGGCCCAACCATAATATGCCTAACTGAAGTAATTCCGTACGAAATGTGCGTTCAGTTTCGCACCTTGTTTAAGCAAATGGGTACTGAGAGAGAGCTTAACGAAAAGTTCACGTAAGTACATTATGGTTTGTCACATATGATTTGTACTCGTATGTACATACTCGCACCGTTGGTTAGGTTGGCTTAAGTCAGCTAATGCATATTATGGTTGGGCCTTTAGCCTGCAAAATTTAAAAAGCCACCTTATTTTTTTCGACGAACCTCGTTTTCAGTACAGAGAGAAGACAATAAAGTAAGTAATTTCAAAATTCAAATATTATTATGAATGTATTAAGCATAGAGGGAGAAAACAAAATCAATTCTAGCAATTACGTGATTATTTAATTCCAAATTGAATCTTTAATTTGAAAAACTTCTTGACATGTTTTTTCAGTTCACGCATCTTTAATTTGAAAAACTTCTTGACATGTTTTTTTATTTTTTCTCTATTTGTTTGCTATAGTTTATTTGTATTTTTCATGCAAGAAAAAGTGGTAGCTCAATGTTTTTCCTCCTTCAAGTGTTGTTTTTATTATTTTAAATTTACGCAGTATTCTCCTTTTGCTTTAGAAAAGCAGTTGTATAAACCAATACACATAAATCACAATTTTAAAAACAACACGCGGTAGCCAACGCGCTTGAGTGTCGACAATCAACTGATATACGAGTACACCAAAAACCGTCCAACGTGTGAATCCGCACACATATAGTTTTCCGTGAACATAATATGGTTGTGTCTTGACTATTGACCAGAGCAGACTTAGGTCCATGGGCGCTTGGACAAGTTTGTAACCCTCATAAAAACCTATCCGTCGACATGGTCCAAATGGTTCTGGCCTAGGCAACACTAAGTGTTGCCTGGTGCCATCTGACATTTCCATTGGAAAGTTTGACATTTTTTAGCAAAAACGAACTCAGAACGTTTTGACGTACGACAGTCATTTGTGTTGTTTACAGTGACTTGAAAAAATCAATTTGGCAAAAAAAATGGAATTAACTCGTGAAAATGTTCGTACTCTCATTTTTCACAACTTTCGACCTGGATTATCACGACAAGTGTGCATCGATGAAATTAAATCTTTGTATGGCGATGAAGCACCATCCTGTAGCACTGTGAAAAACTTGTTTAATGAATTCAATCGTGGCCGACGCTCGCTCAAAGACGAAGGTCGTCCAAAAACGGCCGTTGTGCCAGAGAACATTGATGCCGTGCGTGAACTGATAATGCAAGATCGTCATGTGACATACCGTGAGATAGAGGCATCCTTGGGCATTTCTTCCACCAGCATACATTCGATATTGCATTAACACCTGGCCGTAAAAAAAGGTTTGTTCTCGTTGGATCCCGCACAATTTGACAATCGGTCAAAAAAAGGCTCGTGTCGATTGGTGCAAAGACATTTTGAAACAAGTAAGAAAGTTTCAGTCGGGTAAACCGACTAAGGTATACCCTCACTTTGTGAGTAATGTAGTATTGAATATAACTCGAATTATTCTGTCAATTTGTGTGGGAGGTACCAGAAGGGGTTTATCAAATACACCTTTTTTTCGCTGAACATTAGATACTTTAAAATTCATTGCACTGTGCCGACTTATAAGCATTTATGTGCACTGGTATAAACGTTATGAGACATTAAATAGTGGTATAATTTAGGCATTTTGTGTTGGAGGTACAAAAAGGGGCGTGGCAATAACGCCCATTTTTCACAGGGCTATAGACACTATAAAAACATTACACTGTACAAAATTTCAAGTATTTTTATACACTGGTTTTAATGTTATGAGCTGTTAACTTTTGGTGCAAAAAGGTACCTTTGTATGGGAGGTACCAAAAGGGGCGTGGCAACAACACCCATTTTTCCCTGGACTGTAGGCAATATAAAATCATAATACTGTACAAAATTTCAAGTATTTTTATACACTGTTATTAATGTTATAAGCTGTTAACTTTTGGCGCAAAATGGTGCATTTGTGTGGGAGGAACCAAAAGGGACGTGGCAACATCGCCCATTTTTCTCGAGTTGATAGCGGCTAATAAGCTAATACTATTTGTGGAATTTCAAAAGATTCGAATAAGTAGTATAGCAGTTATTGAAGAATCAATATTTTACAACATTTTAATTTTTGTGGGGGAGGTACTAGAAGGAGTGGACCAATATGGCCTATCTTCGAACTTAGCCGGAGATAGAAAAAATTATTACCACATACCAAATTTTAGGTCAATCGGTTACTCCTTTCGAGAGTTATCGTGCGCACCAGCCAGCAGACAGACAGACGGACGGACATTGCTCATTCGACTTAAAATGACCCAAAACGGATTTCCTCCGAACATACTTGGGGTCTTAGGTCACTCCCTCGACGTGTTACACTTTTTTCCGTAGCAAATGATATATACCCTCGTCACACTAAAGTGAGGGTATAAAAATACGATCGCGGTGCTTCAAAAGACGTTTATAAGATTGTCTCAGGTGACGAATCTTGGATCTATGCGTATGAGCCGGAACAAAACAGCAAACGTGTGGGTCTTCGAAGACGAACCAAATCCAACGAAAGTTGTTCGTGGAAGAAGCGCTTCGAAGCAAATGGTCGCCTGTTTCTTCGGAAAAACTGGCCATGTGTGGACTGTTCCGCTTGAGCAACGTCAATTGTGAGTGGTACACCACAATTTGTTTGCCTGAAGTCTTCGGAGAAATTCGAAAAACGAACAAGAGAAGACGAATCATTGTGCACCATGACAATGCGAGCTCTCACACATCGACTCAAACCAGAGCCGTTTTCACCGGCCAAAACGTCGAATTGATGGGTCATCCGCCGTACAGCCCTGACTTGGCACCCAATAATTCTTTTTATTCCCGCACATCAAGAAAAAAATGCGTGGTCAACGATTTTCGTCGCCAGAAGATGCTGTTGAAGCGTTCAAAAACCATGTTTTGTAGGTGAATTTTCAACACACTGTAACCAAAATAATTAGCGCTCAAATGACAAAACGGTCTGAGTGAAGAAAAAATGTCATAGTTTCCAACGAAAGTTCCAGTTTTCATCTGGCAACACCAGCGTTGCCAAGACCGAATTATAAATAGCAACCCTCGTCCGATGTACCGTTTACCACATTTGTCAGAAATGGTCCTTCACTGACATTGAACTAAGAAGATTTTTTTTTATTGAATGGATAACTAACAGAAGACTAACAGAATTTACGATATTCTTACATTTTTTAAACAAAAAATAAATAAAAATTAAATTTAAGAAAAATTACACGTTATTTTTTGATTTTTTTTTTCATTGTAGATTGTATTGTCAATAATACCTCCAGGATGTTTCATGATGGGGAATCTTCATCTTCTTTTTTACAAAAAAAAATTAAGAATATCGCAAAATTTTTTTAAGACCACAATCTGTTAGTTATCAAAGAAAAAATGTTTTTCTTCTCAGTCCAATGTTACTGAATTTTTTTTAAATACAAAAATTGTCATACCTCCATAACTCAATTTTTTCAATTTAAACTAGTAAGGAAAGGCAGAAAGTCGGGCGGGGCCGACTATATAATACCCTACACCTCCCTAACAATGCGATAAGGGTCATTGCGATAATAATTTGGAATAATTGGTAAATAGGTAGGAACATATTATCTAATTCTAAACCGATAATCGGTAAATTTAGTAATATTCGTTCCTAAATTGGGAAACATATTTCTTGAAAATTTGAAATGATCGGAAGTAAAGTACAACTTATATAGCGCTTTGACACCAAATCAGGAGGAACATATATATGGAGGTTATATTTAAATCTGAACCGGTTTCCCTAAATACTCATTCATGTAAACAGACCTCTTTCTGTCGAATTTCGTTCTGATCAGATATAAAATACAGACACTGATCGGATATAAATTTTTACAGGGCTTACATGTCAAATCGGGGTAACTTATATATGGGGGCTATATCTAAATCTGAACCGATTTCTTCCAAATTTAAAAGTGTTCATTCATATAATATGAAACCTTTTTCTGCCGAATTGCATACTGATCGGATATAAAATGCAGTTTTTACAGCGCTTACATATCAAATCGGGGGTAACATATATATGGGGGCTATATCTAAATCTGAACTGATTTTCTCCAAATTTGGAGTATTCCTTCACGTAATAAGAGACCTCTTTCTGTCGAATTTCATACTAATCGGATATAAAATACAGTTTCTACAGCGCTTACATGTCAAATCGGGGCTAACATATATATGTGGGCTTTATCTAAATCTGAACTGATTTTCTCCGAATTTGGCAGCATTCCTTCACGTAGTAAGAGACCTCTTTCCGCCGAATTTCGCACTCATCAGATATAAAATACAGTTTCTACAGAGCTTACATGTCAAATCGGGGGTTACATATATATGGGGGCTATATCTAAATCTGAACCGATTATCTCCGAATTTAGCAGTATTCCCTCATGTAATAAGAAACCTCTTTCTGCCGAATTTCATACTGATCGGATATAAAATAAAGTTTTTACAGCGCTTACATGTCAAATCGGGGGTAACATATATATGGGGGCTATATCTAAATCTGAACCGATTTTAACCAAATTCAATAGGGATCGTCCTTGGGCCAAACAAATGATATGTGTAAAGTTTCGTCGCGATCGGACAATAATTGCGACCTGTACTTTGATTACTAGAATACATGCACAGACGGACAGGCAGACGGACAGACATACGGACAGACAGAGAGACGGACAGACGGACAGACAGACAGAGAGACGGACAGACGGACAGACAGAGAGACGGACAGACGGACATAGCTAAATCAACTCAGAAAGTGATTCTAAGTCGATCGGTATAATAAACGATGGGTCTATTTCTTCTCCTTTTGGGTGTTACAAACAAATGCACAAAGTTATAATACCCTGTACCACAGTGTGGTGTAGGGTATAAAAATAAATTGATAATAGTTTTTTGGTTATCCCAATAATTTTCCAAATTTAGAATAATTAAATATATTTTGGGAAATATAACCGAAAGCTTGGTTCCTGTTCTTTTGTCGAAACATGAAAAACAAAAAATAAAATTATTCGACATAAATAAATCTTCAACATTTTGTTCAAGAACGGTATATGTAGTCAAATACTCGTACAATTTCGTGTGGATAATAATGTGTGGAATGCAGATTACATTTGTGAATACTTTTATGTTTTACAGAAATAAAAAAGTAAAAGCAGCAATCATGAAATTGAAAGCACAAGGTTAAGCGATATTTGCAATCAAGTTTTCTTATGCATTGTACTCTCGTGTACAAAAAATTGTTTCAAATATTTCCACATATCATAATAGTTACGAATTTGTAATATGCAATTTTTAATTTTGTTATAAATTGTTTGGTTTGTTCAATAAATAAAATTAAAATTAGTGAAAACTGTTTTTAATTAATTGTCGGTAGTATATTACCGACAAATTGTCAGAACAACCAATTTTTCAAAACAGTTGGTTGTGGCAACATACAAAAGATAATTTTAGCTATCGTTGTCAACATTGAAGCAGAAGTATACCATAACCAAAATGTTGGTTGTCCTGATTGAATCGTATGATAGTAGACAGAACTACCTACTAATTCGGTTGGCAAATAATTAGGTTGAGGCAACCAAACTGTTTTCTGTGTATGATACTAATTCATATACTTGTAAGTACATACGATTATACGATTTCTGAAAGAAATGTCTGCATTAGAAGCAAATTACATATGGGGGATTTCATGGCAAGTGAGTCAATTTTTAAAAGCGGTGTCTTCTGATCGGAATGACACTTGAACCCAGTGTAGTTCTGGTGGATAGTCGTTATGACACAAAATTTCAACGATATCGATTAAGGACTGTGCAAGTTGGAGGTTGTTGAATATTGACATTTGTGTCAAACCTATTTTCTCATCCGATTTACGATAGCTTTTTACTCAATCTTTAAAAAAATGAAATGAAATAATAAAGATTAGCTAATTAGTCATCCATATTACCAATTAGCTTCTATTTACAAAATTTTGCACAAAATGTGATACGAGGGTATATATCATTTGCTACGGACTAAAAGTGTAACACATCGAAGGGGTGACCTAAGACCTCAAGTATGTTCGGCGGATATTCGTTTTGTGTCATTTTAAGTCGAATGAGCAATGTCCGTCCGTCTGTCTGTCTGCTGGCTGGTGCGCACGATAACTCTCGAAAGTAGTAACCGATTAGTTTCAAATTTGGTATGTGGTCATATTTATACCCTACACCACACTGTGGTACAGGGTATTAGAACTTTGTGCATTTGTTTGTAACACCCAAAAGGAGAAGAAATAGACCCATCGTTTATTATACCGATCGACTTAGAATCACTTTCTGAGTTGATTTAGCTATGTCCGTCTGTCCGTTTGTCTGTCCGTCTGCCTGTCTGTGCATGTATTCTTGTAATCAAAGCACAGGTCGCAATTATGGTCCGATCTCGACGAAACTTTACATATATCTTTTTTTTGGCCCAAGGACGATCCCTATTGAATTTGATTAAAACCGGTTCAGATTTAGATATAGCCCCCATATATATGTTACCCCCGATTTGACATGTAAGCGCTGTAAAAACTGTATTTTATATCCGATCTCGACGAAACTTTACATATATCTTTTTTTTGGCCCAAGGACGATCCCTGTTGAATTTGATTAAAATCGGTTCAGTTTTAGATATAGCCCCCATATATATGTTACCCCCGATTTGACATGTAAGCGCTGTAAAAACTGTATTTTATATCCGATCAGTGCGAAATTCGGCAGAAAGAGGTTTCTTATTACATGAAGGAATACTGCCAAATTCGGAGAAAATCGGTTCGGATTTAGATATAGCCCCCATATATATGTTACCACCGATTTGACATGTAAGCGCTGTAAAAACTGTATTTTATATCCGATCAGTGCGAAATTCGGCAGAAAGAGGTTTCCTATTATATGAATGAACACTTTTAAATTTGGAAGAAATCGGTTCAGATTTAAATATAGCCCCCATATATACGTTACCCCCGATTTGACATGTGAGCGCTGTAAAAATGTTATTTTATATCCGATCAGTGCGAAAGTCGGCAAAAAGAGGTTTCTTTCTACATGAAGGAATACTGCCAAATTCGGATAAACTCGATTTAGATTTAGAGATAACACCCATATATATGTTACCCCCGATTTGACGTGTAAGCGCTGTAGAAACTGTATTTTATATCCGATCAGTGCGAAATTCGGCAGAAAGAGGTTTCTTATTACTCGAATATTGCCAAATTCGGAGAGAATCAGTCCAGATTTAGATATAGCCCCGATATATATGTTACCCCCTATTTGACATGTATGCGCAGTAGTGACTGTATTTTATATCTGATCAGTACGAAATTCGACAGAAAGACGTCTGTTTACATGAATGAGTATTCAGGGAAAATCGGTTCAGATTTATATATAACCTCCATATATATGTTCCTCCTGATTTGGTATCAAACCGCTATAGGAGTTGTATTTTACTTCCTATCATTAAAATTTTCCAGAAAGATGTTTCTCAATTTAGGAACGAATATTGCTTAATTTAGCGATTATCGTTTCAGAATTAGGTAATATGTTTCTACCCATTTACCAATTATTTCAAATTATTATGGAAATGACCCTTATCGCATTGTTAGGGAGGTGTAGGGTATTATATAGTTGGCTCCGCCCGACTTTCTGCCTTTCCTTACTGGTTTTTTCTATCTCCGGCTAAGTTCGAAGATGGCCATATTGGTCCACTCCTTCTAGTACCTCCTCCACAAAGGGTTACTATTTAGTGAATTATTGAGTATTTAATAACTTCTATATAACTTATTTGAATCCTCTGAAATTCCACAAATAATATTAGTCCCTATCACATTTCGAAAAATGGGCGAAGTTTGGTACCTTCCACAGAAATGGACCATTTTGCACCAAAAGTTAACTGCTTATAACAATAATATCAATTCATGCAAATACTTGAAATTTTGTACAATGTAATGATTTTATAGTACCTAGAGTCCAGTACGCCCCTTATGGTACCTCCCACACAAATGTACTATTTTCCACCGAAATTTAATAGCTTATAACTTGAATACTTATACATACAAAGACTTGAAATTGTGTACACTGTAATGGTTTTATACTACTTACAATCTAGTGAAAAATGGCTGAAGTTGCCACGCTCCTTTTGGTACCTCCCACACAAATGGACCATTTTGCACCACATTTAACTGCTTATAACAATAATATCACTTCATACAAATACTTAAAATTTTGTACAATGTAATGCTTTTATAGTACCTATAGTCCAATCTTGTACAGTATAATGTTTTGTAGTGCCTACAGTCCAGTGAAAACGGGGGTTATTGCCTCGCCCCTTTTGGTACCTCCCACACAAATGTACCATTTTATACAAAAGTTAAGAGCTTATAGCGTGAGTACCTATGCACAAAAATACAACAAAATTTTGCACAGAGTAAGATTTTTAAAGTACATATAGCCCTATGAAAAATGGGCGTTATCATCACGCTCCTTTTGGTACATCGGTTTACCGGACTGAAACTTTCTTACTTTTTTTTTGATTTTTCTGCTTAAAAGAAAGCTTAGGCCATTTCCTTTAAGAGCTTTGTGGTCTATTAGTGGGATGGGACCTGTTTATCTATAAAGATTAACCTATTAAAAAATAACAGAGCGCCCCAGTAGGTGAGTTGGTAGCGTGCTCGCCTATGAGTTTGGGGGTCGTGGGTTCGATTGCCATCAGAGGCTCTGGTCTGTCGCTACAAACTCTAGATCGTACAATTAGAATAAAAAAATTACTTTGTATTGTAATTCATATAAATAAATAAAATTAAAGTTCAACCATATATTTTAGCAAAACTGGAGAATGATTTATCGTATTTGGTTCAGGTGAGCTTTAAATAATCCTAAATTTAGTAACCTTCATCTTCTAATATTATTTATTCATACCATTAGCAGTTTTCAAGATATCTTACAAGATATTGGAAAAAAATCGTTTTGAAACATCCCAGCAAAAAATAAAAGAAGTACTTCCAAAAGAATAACATTATAAGTACTTCCAATTCATAAGTATGAACATTTTTTCGGCATTTAATGAAGTTCTTCTAAATAACTAACCAAAATGTAATTTCGGAATATAAATTATTAACCCAAGAATGCATAATTTTAAAACGATTGGATGTAAAATGAATCTTGTGAAGTGATAAAAGTCCAGATCGGAAGGAACATATGTATGAGGGCTATGATATATATGTAAAATACTGCGTCTATAGTGCTAAAGGGAAGAAATATATATTTATATGGCGGCTATATCAGAATTAGTGAATGGTTCTGGAAGCTAGTCGACTTTTTCATCAATTAAATTTCGTTTCAGTCGACTAGGTTGATAAATCGGACCTACAAGTCGACTTTTTCATAGCCGAATAAAACAACATAAAGTCATTTCAAAGTTTGCTGATTTTCTTCGAAATATGTTAAATTTTGGAATTGTAGTACATTGGATTGCGATAAAAACTGAATTTATGAGCAACACTTTATACTTTCCAAAAATGTTAATATAGCGTCACCAGAAATGCCCAAGAGCGTAACCCTCAAAAAATTAAAATTCGTTTTTCGTCAAAAAATCACGATTTTATTCAAGAAAAAAAGATGTAACATCAAGTGCTCGTTTTTGATAAAGAACAAAAGGCGTAACTCACATTGTATTAGACAGAACGTACTGTATTCATCCATTTAACCTTTGCAGTTGTTCTCTTGTTGCTGTTTTGATTTTTATAAATCGTGTTTGACATCTATTTTAGATGCAAAATTCTATATGGGTCTGTATTTAAATTTGGCCTTTATCTGAAGGGTATCAATTTTTTTATCAAATTTCGCAGTGTTCGTGATTCTATAAACTAATCTCTGCCAAATTTAATAATGCTCTGATGTAAAACATGAAAACACATTTTTCCCACCTTGCTAGTGACCGTTTATTCTCGGATTATAAAATTCTTTGTGCAAAATATAGTACATTTGGCTAAAATATGACTTCTATGGAGCTTAGATGCTAAATCGGAAGGTACACATCCATGCGAGTATGTGGGGCTATATGTAAATTTGAACCGATATTGTTCACACAGATATTAACTGTTAAAATAAGACACTCTTTACCAAATTTCATGAACATCGAAAGGAAATTATATCTTCTGTAGAGGGTATAAGCTAAATCGAAGGTACATTCATATATATTACGATACCTGGTTCTAAACTGATATTCAAATAGTTAAGAGATTTTTGATCGTTCGCCGTAGACGAAAGAAATACGGATTGTCTTTCAATTTCAATACGAATTGTCTTGTCCCAAAATAAAGATATGTACAAAATTTCTTTGAGATCGGACTATATTTGTGACCTGCACATAGATTACAAGAACGCATGCACAAACTAACATAGCTAAATCGGTTCAGAAAGTGATTCTAAGTCGATCGGTATAATACACGATGGTTCTATATATCTCTTCTCATTTTTGGTGTTAGAAACAAATGCATAAAATCATTATAAATTGTACCACAGTGTGGTGTAGGTTATAATTAAATAATTTTAAAAGAAATTATGGTAATTAAATATACCATACCATACATACTGTACCATACTGTGGTACTTTACTACTCTCTGAACCGGGGCTACGGAAAACTTTTTTTGTGCGAATGTTAATTACACTATGGGGTCACACTTTTCAAGAGCCATCTACACCATACAGATTACAGACATCTTCAAATGTCCTAAACATACGTACATATGTAAATATGATCGTTAATCTCTTTGGCCAATAGTATATTATTTATACGTTCCCTTCCCTATGTCAACATTTGTATTCCTTTAAAATATGAAATCTCTGGACCCAAAGATGTTAATAAGAACGACATAAAGCGTGTCCCAAGAATAACGCAATTTTTAAATCTCGCAACATTCGAAGTGTCATTGTTTGACATTTGAATAATTGTTATTGTTTGTTAGTAGAAAGTACGAGGTTAGTAAAAATGGAGAAGGACAGCGAAGGGAGTTCGTTAATTGAGTATTGGAGAGACAACATGAAAATGCTGATTTTGCCGATAAAATCATCTTCAGTGACGAGGCCCATTTTCATCTTGATGGCTTCGTCAATAGGCAGAATTGTCGCATTTGGGGTGCGGAAAATCCTCGAGTGATTCACGAGAAGCAAATGCATCCTCAACGTGTCACTGTGTGGTGTGGTTTTTGGGCTGGAGGAATCATTGGACCTTTTTTTATGAAAATGAGGCAGGTCAAGCGCAAACAGTCAATGGTGTTCGGTATCGTGAAATGATAACCAGTTTTTTCTTGCCTAGAATTGAAGAAATGATTCTGTCTACTTTACGATATAATAAAGTTTCACGATTTTTTCTTAAATATCTGTTTTATTTAAAATTAAAAAATTGCGCTCTTCTTGGGACACCCTTTACATTCATCAAATAAATACAACACTAAAAAAGCAAATCTTACAGTGCTTTAAAAGAGTTGTGCAAAAGTGGTGACAAAGACGTACTTCCCCGGCGCGACAACCCCTTGTTAAATTCATTGGTGAAAATCCAAATTAGAACAACTTCCGGATCATAAGTTGGGGATTTTTATTTTTTTTTCCACGGGACCATATTATGGTTGTGGCTCTATATTATAGTTACATGTTTTGATTACAAAGGGCCGTATTATGGTCATCGAAGCCATAACATTCTTACCAGGTGTTCCATATTATGGTCGTGAGAACTCATTATGGTGAAAAACAAGTACCAATAATGAGTCATGGTTGCAGCAACCAAATGACAACATTATACTCCGCAAAAAATTTTGATGACCGTTATCATATATATTTTACTCCTCTCTAATTGGGATGCCACAATCAAAACAACTTTATTTCAGTGAACCATGCAATTTTTTTTATTGCTTAGTTGTTTTTCCCACATCACGAAACCTTACCTAACCATTTTCTAAATTGCCTTTAGTTTAATTGTGAAATATTCTTATTTTAATGTGTTATTATCATTGGCAAGAAATCAATGTTATTGTCATTTAAAATTAGCAAACTTTGTCTGGGTATGTACGTACTATCTGTTGACCTGTGTAACAGTAGTCAAGTGTTTACAACCCGCCACTTGTATTCTCAACATCTGGTCTGAGCAAAGTTCATATTTCCATGGAGTGGCAAAATATCCCACAATATCATTGGTATGTGTGTGCCACATACCCTTACTGTAGTCCGTCCATGAAGTGCGTGGTGCTAGGTGCTACTCCATATTATCTTCCACGGTAGTTTTTGACTCTCCCACCCCATAATGCACGAGTTACACTTAATCCCAATAAATGGTTGGTAGGCAGCAGTGCCGTCTGTCGTCGTGGCGGCTTGTGCTGTTTGATCTTCTTTGTTTAGCAACAAGGGGGGGGGGGGGGAGAGCGTACGTCTGTGCCTCCGTCTGTACAATTTTCTCGCCGAACACATTAAAACGATAAGTAGAATTGGCGCTAATATGAAAAGTACATAATTATTAAATCTGATTAAAATTGCATTGAGGTGCTTGTGTTTTCTGTTGTTTTCTCTTTTGTTCTGTTCTGTACTGTTGTACTTGTTTAACATCTTAATTTCTATTTGTATTTGTTCAGCAGCAAATCCCTTTAATTGTGCGCATTCTATTTATTCAATATTCAGTTATTCAGATAAATATTTAATCGGAAGTTATAAACTGCTATAATTTATTGGCAATGCTCTAGATTCGATTAAATAAAAATGAGAAGTTGACTTGTTTATTGTTGTTGTCTGTTGTGGGATTAATATATGTACATAGCACTACACTGTGTGGCAAAAAATGTTCGATATTTTTAATTGATTCTGTTATTATTGGGTATTCTGTACAGCTGAGCACTTTAGTTCTTTTGAGTGATCGCTTATTTTAGTTCAGTTCAATTGAGTGAACTAGTTCGTTAGTTCACCAGCTCACTTTACCTCAACAGCTCTTTAGTTCACCAGCTCAGGAAGTCAGTTGGCATTTAACCATTTGAAACATGGCGATTCGCGTGTATATGCATTACGTTTTGGTATCTAAGCGCTATAAAAGCTGTAGTTGCAGAAATATAATATAAATATTGTTTTTTTGAAGAAAATCGGTGTATGTGTATATCATGCCGAAATGGCATACAAGCGCTATAAAAGCATAACCTAATTTGTCACAAAAAATCAATCCTAAGATGGAAATCACTGTAAGCCTTAGGATAATTATTTCTATCAAAGCAGTCGTCCAAACATCTCACCCCATCACCTTTAAAATACTCCAATCAAATCGTATTTATGTCAAACGCCGCGAAATTTGAAAAATTAAGTGGTTTCATAATTTCTCAGTTTTTGTCAGTTACTTTGTAATTTCCACAGACACTAATTGAAAAATTTTAAAAATGCCAGTCAAAAAATAAAATCTGTGAATATTTATTGCTATGACTAGAAAAATTACACGACAAAAAAAAACAAACAAAATTTTGTGTCCGAGATTTTTTTTTTGTGTAGATTGAGCCATACTATTCTATAAACCAAAAAAATAAAAATTGTTTATGGTAAGTTATTTTTTTCTAAAATTTAAAATTTCATGTAAGGTATCTTTGGTTGGGCCAAATTTTTTGAAGTAAAACCTCGATAAAGCCGGGACACCATTTAAATTCAAGAATAGAAATTCTGAGTACAACATTTTCAAGTAGAAGTGCAAGTATAGTACCTATAGTTAAAATAGTTAGAAAAATATTTTTTTGTTTTAGTCATTTTGTTTAGGAGGTACCAAAAAGGGGTGTGGCAATCACACCCATTTTATTCAATAGCCTATTTGTACTATAAAAGCATTACACTGTACAAAATTTCAAGTGCTGCTTGGCGCAGGAATCGAAGATATATCAACTTTATAAGCAAAATAGTCCATTTGTATGGGAGGTACCAAAACGGTCGTAGCAATAACGCCCATTTTTCAAGGAACAATACCTAGACCTATTTCTGTCGAATTTCGTACTGATCGGATATAAAATACAGTCTCTACAGCGCTTACATGTCAAATCGGGGATAACATATATATGGGAGCTATATCTAAATCTGAACCGATTTTCTCCAAATTTGGCAGTATTCCTTAGTGTAATAAGAAACCTCTTTCTGTCGAATTTCGCATTGATCGGATATAAAATACAGTTTTTACAGCGCTTACAGGTCAAATCGGGGGTAACATATAAATGGGGGCTATATCTAAATCTGAACCGATTTCTTCCAAATTTAATAGGGTTCATCCATATAATAAGAAACCTCTTTCTGCCGAATTTCATACTGATCGGATATAAAATAAAGTTTTTACAGCGCTTACATGTAAAATCGGGGGTAACATTTATATGGGAGCTATATCTAAATTTGAACCGATTTTCTCCGACCTCCGCTTTCAGGTCAAATCGGGGGTAACATATTTATGGGTGTTATATCTAAATCTAAACCGAGTTTCTCCGAATTTGGCAGTATTCCTTCATGTAGAAAGAAACCTCTTTTTGCCAACTTTCGCACTGATCGGATATAAAATAACATTTTAAAGCGCTCACGTGTCAAATCGGGGGTAACGTATATATGGGGGCTATATCTTAATCTGAACCGATTTCTTCCAAATTTAAAAGTGTTCATTCATATAATAGGAAACCTCTTTCTGACGAATTTCATACTGATCGGATATAAAATACAGTTTTTACAGCGCTTACATGTGAAATCGGGGGTAACATATATATGTGGGCTATATCTACATCCGAACCGATTTTCTCCGAATTTGGCAGTATTCCTTCATGTAATAAGAAACCTCTTTCTGCCGGATTTCGCACTGATCGGATATAAAATACAGTTTTTACAGCGCTTACATGTCAAATCGGGGGTAACGTATATATGGGGGCTATATCTAAATCTGAACCGATTTCTTCCAAATTTAACAGGTTCATTCATATAATAAGAAACCTCTTTCTGCCGAATTTCATACTGATCGGATATAAAATAAAGTTTTTACAGCGCTTACATGTCAAATCGGAGCTAACATATATATGGGGGCTATATCTAAATCTGAACAGATTTTAACCAAATTCAATAGGGATCGTCCTTGGGCTAAAAAAAAGATATGTGTAAAGTTTCGTCGAGATCGGACCATAATTGCGACCTGTACTTTGATTACAAGAATACATGCATTGACGGACAGACGGACATAGCTAAATCAACTCAGAAAGTGATTCTAAGTCGATCGGTATAATAAACGATGGGTCTATTTCTTCTCCTTTTGGGTGTTACAAACAAATGCACAAAGTTATAATACCCTGTATCACAGTGTGGTGTAGGGTATAAATAGTACTAGCAACAAAAAGTATATGGGCTACAGCGTGTGTCGGTTGTATTTATATATACATAAATAGTTGAAACAACAATAATAACACGGATACGATCAAATGAAAATGCTTGCAACTAAATCGGTGGCTGTATCAATCGAATTAAGATTGTTTTTTTCATTGAAACTCTGTTAGTTGTGGTAACCGATTTTAATCTTTCATTATACAGGGTTTTCCAACAAGAGTTGTTATTTTGAAGTTTGAAGTTTTTATTTTTTGACATTTGACAAGTAGAAACTACGCCATTACAAAAATGGAACGATACACGATTCAACAACGCATTAAAATTATTAAAATTCGAAAAATCGAAAATCATCGAAAAATCATCTTGACTGATGAGGCCCATTTCCACCTCGGTGGCTACGTCGACAAGCAAAATTGTCGGATCTGGGGCTCGGTAAACCCAAGAGTTATTGTTGAGAAGCCTCTCCATCCTCAACGTGTGACTGTTTGGTACGATTTATGGTCCGGCGGGGTCATTGACCCTTACTTTTTCGAAAAAGAGGTTGGATCAACAGTTACGGTGAATGGATTGCGCTATCGAGAGATGATTAATGATTTTTTATGGTCGGAGTTGGATAGTATTGATCGGGACAACGTTTACTTTCAACAAGACGGCGCTACGTGCCACACAAGCAACGAAACCATTGCTCTGTTACGGGAAAAGTTTCCGGACCGTGTTATCTCTCGAAGAGGTGATCACAATTGGCCACCGAGATCTTGTGATTTAAAATCTTGCGACTTCTTCCTTTGGGGACACGTGAAAGATAAGGTCTACGCCAACAGCACAGCGTCGATTTAATACCTCAATGATAAAATTCGTGAGGCTATCGAGGACATAACGCATCCACTTTGCGATTTGGTTATGGAAAATTTCATGAAGAGGATATGGTCCTGTAAGCGTGGTCGTGGTGGCCATTTGGCTGAAGTTGTTTTTCATTATTAATGGCATACCTTCCACTTTATTATGAAATAAACATCGGATCATTTATCTCAAAAAATGGCATGTTTCTTTGAATACCAAAATAACACTTCTTGTTGGAAAATCTTTAGTACCATATGATCGACTTTTGGTTATGACAACCAATGTTTTATTCTTGACAACAGAAATTATATCAATATACCAAAGATTATTATTGCAACGAATAATTGGTTACTACAACAGACAAAATTTTAATAAATAATCGTTTTTTGTTTATCCCAATAATTTCCTAAATTTAGAATAATTAAATGTATTTTGGGAAATACAACCGAAAGATTGGTTGCTGCTCTCTTGCTGATACATGACAAACCAAAAATAAAATTACTCGACATAAATAAATCTTCAACATTTTGTTCACGAACGGTATATGTATCCAAAAATTATCTCGTGTGGAAAATAATGTGTGGAAAGCATAAATAAACCAGTAAGGAAAGACAGAAAGTCGGGCGGAGCCGACTATATAATACCCTACACCTACCTATCAATGCTAAAATGGGAATTGCGGTAAGAATTTGGCAGTGTTCATACATGTAATAAGAAAACTCTCTCTATATCTAAATCTGAACAGATTTTCTCCGAATTTGGTAGTGTTTATTCACGTAATAAGAAAACTCTCTTTACCGAATTTCATAAAGATCGGATGTAAAATGCGGTTTCTACAGCGCTTACATGTCAAATCGGGTGAAACATATATATGGGGACTATATCTAAATCTGAACCGATTTTCCCCGAATTTGGCAGTGTTCACTCATGTAATAAGAGAACTCTCTCTGCAAAATTTCGTACTGATCTGATATAAAATACAGTTTCTACAGCGCTTACATGTAAAATCGGGGGTAACATATATATGGTGGCTATGTCTAAATCTGAACCGATTTTTACGAATTTCAATAGGGATCGTCCTTGGGCCAAAAAATACCACTATGCTAAATTTCATCACAATCGGACCATAAATACGACCTGCACTTTGATTACAAGAATACATGGACATACGGACAGACAGACGGACAGATAGACGGACAGACAGACGGACATGGCTAAATCGACTCAGAAAGTGATTCTGAGTCGATCGGTATAATGAACAATGGGTCTATCTCTTCTCCTTTTAGGTGTTACAAACAAATGCACAAAGTCATAATACCCTGTACCACAGTGTGGTGTAGGGTATAAAAATAAAAGCAACAATCATGAACTTGAAAGCACAGGGTTAAGCGATATTTGCATTAAAGTTTAGTGTTTTTTTGCGTGTACTAAAATTTGTGTCAAATATTTCCATATCTCATAATAGTGATGAATTTGTATATGGGATTTTTAATTTTGTTATATATTGTTTGGTTTTTTGTTCAATAAATAAAATAAAAATTAATGAAAACTGTTTTAATTAGTTGTCGGTAGTGTATGACTAACAAATTGTCAGAACAGCCATTTTTTTTAAAACAGTTGGTTGTGGCAACATAAATACAACACATACATAATTTTAGCCACCATTTCCGTAGTTTCCATCTCTAACCTGACTCGGAGATAGAACAAAATATTAACACGGACCAAATTTGAAGTCAATCGGGCCCTCCTATCGAAACTTATCGTGTGCACTAATCAGACAGACAGACGGAATGACGGACGTTGCTCAAACGAGCCAAAATGGCCCAAAATGGATTTTCGTAAAATATTCTTGGGGTCTCTTAGGTCACTCCTTCGATGTGTTACTCCTTTAACCCGCAGCAACTGATATATATCCTCCTTCACAATAATGGGTGTATAAGGAAATTAATTTGTTGAAATTCTTTTACTTCAATCAAAAGGGATCTCATTTCTATATTTATCCATAGATTTTTATTCTTCAAATAGGCATTGTTTTCTTTAGGATGCTAACTTCCAAAAAAATGGAACACACTAATTTTTTGCTATATTTTTCTATTTTTTATGTTTTTTTTGGTACAAGCAAAAACGATTTTTTGGAAAAATACAATTTTTTCTGCAAGTAATTGTTTAAATATTTTTTTCGTATTTAGGACACCATATAACGCAAAATACGTACACGCTGGAAAAATTGCTTCTGTAGTATATTTTCCCAAACATATATATGTTTAGGATACACTCTAAACATATAATATTTGGCACACACAAAAATTATATATTTGGGCAGATGTTGTTCTATACAAATTCTTGTTTACATCCCAATATGTTTTTATTTGGGACTATTATTTTCGAAACAAATATTTATTTGCATTTAAGTATTCAGAAAATACCTAAATTGTGTTAAATTTTTCAGTTATTCTAAGTAAAAACTTTAAAAATTTTTAATGTTCGTAAAAATAATAAATAATTTTACAACTAATGATGACTTGGAATACTCAGAAATTTTAAATGATTGATTTAAAACAGAATTTAATGCTCATATGGTATCATAACTGGGAGGTACAATTTGAAACCAAGGAATAACAGGTAAGGAAAGACAGAAAGTCGGGCGGGGCCGAATATATAATACCCTACACCTCACTAACAATACGAAAATGGGCATTGCGATAAGAATTTGGCAGTGTTCATACATGTAACAAGAAAACTCTCTCTGCCGAATTTCGTACTGATCGGATATAAAACACGGTTTCCACAGCGCTTACATGTCAAATAGGGTGAAGCTATATATGGGGGCTATATCTAAATCTGAATCGATTTTCCCCAAATTTTGTATTGTCTCTAAGTGTATCATAAGACTACTCTCTGTCAATTTTTGTACACATCGATTCAAAAATGTTGCTTATACAGTGCATATATGCCAAATCGGAGGTACATATATATGGGAGCTATATGTAAAACTGAACCGATTTTAACCAAATTTAATAGGAATCGTCCATAATTGCGACCTGTACTTTGATTACAAGAATACATGTACAGACAGACGGACGGACAGACAGACGGACATAGCTAAATCGACGCAGAAAGTGATTACAAGTCGATCGGTATAATTAACAATGGGTCTATCTCCTATCCTTTTGGGTGTTACAAACAAATGCACAAAGTCATAATACCCTGTACCACAGTGTGGTGTAGGGTATAATTAAAACTGAAATTCGAAAAAGTCAACAAAGTTGTGGAATACTTTTTTAAATAAAATACTCTTAAAATACTTAAAAAAATTCCTAAACAATAATTTTTTTTAAATAAACACATATTTTATTTAGGAATATTAGTTTGCAAATATATTTTGTTGTAATAACGGGTGATTCAAAACACACGCTACAAAAGTTTTTTTTAAATAAAACAAAAACGGCTTGCAGAAGTCCAGACGCTGAACCCAATTTTCGACGGGTTTCAAGCATAAATCGGCCGATACTGCTGCAATTTACGTTCGATATTCGTACGAAGTTCATCAATCGTCGCTAACTTGTTGGCATAGACCATAGACTTGACGTAGCCCCGCAGGAAATAGTCTAACGGCGTCAAATCGCACGACCGAGGCGGCCAATCGACTGGACCATTTCGTGAGATAACACGTTCTCCAAACTTGGTTTCCAATAAATTGATTGTTGTAATCGCTGTGTGGCTTGTGGCGCCGTCCTGTTGGAACCACATGTCCTCCAAGTCCATATCATCCAATTGGGGCCAAAAATATTCGGTTATTATTGAACGGTAGCGATTCCCATTCACAGTAACGTGCCGGTCTTGATCATCACGGAAGAAGTACGGCCCGATGACGCCGCCGGCCCATAAACCGCACCAAACCGTAATTTTTTCGGGATGCAATGATGACTCATGGAGTACGTGCGGATTGCTGTCTGACCAATAACGCATATGTTGTTTATTGACGAAGCCATTCAGCCAGAAATGAGCCTCATCGCTGAAGATAATTTTTCGATGAAAATCCGAATCATTTTCAAACTGTTGCTCAGCCAACTGACTCCGAATTTCGGTAGTAAATTTTAATAATTTCGACTCGTTGTTGGCTCGTATATCTTTCCATCATGAAATGGCAAACCTTACTGAAGAGAAATGTCAAAAGAGCGGCAACAAATATGGCGTCGTTTGCTGTCCCTGTCGGTCTACTTTTGTAGCGTCCTTATTGAAAACCCCTGTATATCGATATATGTATGCGTTCCAAATAAATTTTATTTATTTTCAAATAAAATTTATTTGCTCAGAAATATTTAATATTTTGGTTCCAAATATAATATCTTTCGATTCAAATATATTAAAAAGTCGATTTTGCCTCGTGTATATATAAATATATATATATAATTTTCTACAGGCCATACGTGTAACATATCGTAGGAGTGGCCTAATATATGTATTTTCCACGGAAATCGGTAAGTCATTTCAGCAATGTCCACGTAATACATAATAGTTGGTAGAAGTTTCCCCGCCCATTTTGGTACATTCCACAGAAAGCGACAATTTTGTTCAAAAAGTTTACAGCTTATAACATTAATACCATTGTATACAAATACTTGCAATTACGTGCAGTATAATGATTTTACAGCACCTACAGTCGCGTAAAAAAGGTCATTATTTTTACTGACCTTTAGTACCTTGACACAAAATTGTCAAATCAACATTTTTTCACCGTTCTGACCTCCCACCAGAAGTTCTATATTGCATTATGCTTAAATTGGTTTACCCGATTGAAATTTTCGTATTGAGTATATAAACAAACCAGTAAGGAAAGCCTAAAGTCGGGCGGGGCCGACTATATAATACCCTACACCACTCTCGTAATATTGAATAACTCTGAAATATAAATTTTGTACTTCATGTATAAATTGTTTACATAAATTTACTTTTGTGACATTTTATACTTAAATAATACCCTGTACCACAGTGTGGTGTAGGGTATAAAAAAGATTGGATGTAAACTACAGCATCTATAGGACTATAGGGTCAAATCGGACGAAAGATATGTATGGGAGCTATATCTAAATATTAACCGATTTTCTTCAAATTCGGCAATGTTGGTTCATGGATCAAGAAACTGTACCATTCTAAATTTCAAAACGATTGGATGTGAAATACAGCTTCTATAGAACTAAAGGGCCAAATCGGACGAAACATATATATGGGAGCTATAGCTAAATCTTAACCGATTTTATTCACATTCGGCAATGTTGGTTCATGAATCAAGAAACTCTACCATTCTAAATTTCAAAACGATTGGATGTAAAATACAGCTTCCATAGAACTAAAGGGCCAAATCGGACGAAACATATATATGGGAGCTATAGCTAAATCTTAACCGATTTTCTTCAAATTCGGTAACGTTGGTTCATGGATCAAGAAACTCTACCATTCTAAATTTCAAAATGATTGGATGTAAAATACAGCTTCTACAGGACTAAAGAGCAAAATCGGACGAAACATATATATGGGAGCTGTAGCTAAATCTTAACCGATTTTCTTCAAATTCGGCAATGTTGGTTCATGGATCAAGAAACTCTTCAAATTCGGTAGTGTTGGTTCATGGATCAAGAAACTCTACCATTCTAAATTTCAAAACGATCGGATGTAAAATACAGCTTCTATAGGTCTAAAGGGCCAAATCGGACGAAAGATATATATGGGAGCTATATCTAAATCTGAACCGATTTCAACCAAATTCAATAGGGATCTTAACAGCTGCGAAACACTATAAACTGTAAAATTTCAGAACGATCGGAGTGAAATTGCGACCTGTAGTCGACGAACAACTTTACATGGACAGACGGACGGACGGACATGGTTAAATCGACTCAGCTAGTAATTCTGAGTCGATCGGTATACTTTAAGGTGGGTCTAGCTGTGTTATTTTTAGGTGTTACAAACATCTGCCGTGAAACAAACTTATAATACCCTGTACCACAGTGTGGTGTAGGGTATAAAAAATAAAAAAAGAAAAATAGCCCAATTAAATCAGGGCTGAAAATTTCGTACAAAAATCTATCCAATCCAAACAATCTATCCCAATAAAATATTTTCAAATTACTCAATATTTCATAAACCATTATTATTCCATATTTACCAGATTAAAAAGGATCTGCCATCTAACGTTTTTTTTCAACTAGTGCTTATTTCGTGAATGGTAACACTTAGCTCATGTCTGATTTGACAGATAATTAGTTTTATCCTTCCGCTGAACGAATATGGTTGTGTATACGCTTGAACAACGCTGGGAAATATTGCGACATTACTTTGAAAATCATGGTAATGTTGCAGAATCATCAAAATCCAAAATCATCTTTTCAGATGAAGCTCATTTTGATCTTGGCGGGTATGTAAACAAGCAAAATTGTCGCATTTGGGGCACAGAAAACTACTGCATGGCCAGCCGAGGCAGCCATTTGAATGAAATTATTTTCCATTATTAACCGGAAGGATTGTACTTTCAAATAAAAAAAGAAATTTGAGGAAATATTCAGTAGTTTTTTTTATATCATTTTCAAAAAAAAAAAAAATTTGGCGGACCCTTTATAATTTTCTATTAAAAAATTGCATTGTTTTATCTCTAGTAATCTTTTAAATACTCGAAGGCTTTTACTTTTTATGTAATAACAATGTAGGTATTTATTGAAAATAACAACAAGAAAACAAATACATTTTATAAGAAATGAATGTATGTATGTAATTGCTTTAACAATAAAATTCTGCAAAAAACAACAGTTGATGATGATAAAAATTCGTTAGACTTTGAAGTAGTAAATAAAAAAAATATTTTTTTTGGTGTTTATACCACTGCTGCTGCTGCTGCAAACGTCTTCCATATAATCAAGTGAAGTATTTTAATCCATTACATCAGCCCAGGTTAAGTTTAGATGCAAGATAACCTAAAAGAAATAAAAAAAAATATTCATAAAATAACAAACATATCATAAGTACAAATAAAGACATGAAACGAAAAAAATCACTCTCCCACTCAATCAAAATGATTACACATACATAACATGGATTACTACATATATCCTTAAAACCGCATGTGTGTGATAGATACTCGTATGTACGTCCTTTCATGTTAGGCGACAGGAGCAAATTTTTTTTTATGTCAGCAATTCCATTATATTGCACATACATACATATATTCTTCTGACACTTAGCTATAAATTTGTCATGATACACATATTTGTTCATACATATGTTGTTTTATATCCTACACTCATTGCTCATTTACGCCTAGAAATTTCAATTGAACAAGGTCAGACATGTTTTCTTTTCAACAGCAAAAAAATAAGGTCAATGTAATACAAGAGATGAGGAAATATTTAATTTTCGTTCAGTTATTTAAGAATTGTCGGATTTTTCGATTAGTTTGTTTTGCATGAAAACAGTAAGATTATTGGGGGGTAGCTTGACAAATACCCGTATCTTACGCTGATCTATAGATACTTTAGAGATATTACGCTGTACCGAATTGTAAGTATTTATGTGCCCTTGTTTTAAAGTTATAAGCTATACAATTTTTTTAATGATTTGGACATTTTGTGTGTGAGGTACAAAAAGGGGCGTGGCGATAACGCTTTTTTTCGGCCGACAGGAGGTACTGTTAAAGAATTACACTGCCCCAAAATGTCAATTATCTGTATGTGTTACTATTAAAGTTATAAGCTGTACATTTTTTGTACAAACTGGTCGTTTTGTGTGGGAGGTACTAAAATTTTCGTTGCATCCATTTTTGCTCTGGGAAGTAGAGACAGAGAAACTATTACAAAGTGTGAAATTACAAAATTTTCGTAAAATCTTTATTCGAATTTTTAATATTAACCCAATTTTATGTTTGACTTAAAAGTTTATTAAAGATTGCAAAATGGCAAAATATGATTCGGCTATGACATATTTTTTGAAAAAAAAAATGTTTCCAGTATTTCATGGCGATTTGAAATTTTTAAAAATTTAAAAAACATTTTCGACTTAAAATGACCCAAAGATGAGGTGATAAAAATTTCTCACCTCTTTTTTTCAAATTTACGTAGAGTCGATTTTTCGGGATTCAATATATTTTAAAACTTGTGGGCGAAATACTATGTTAGGTCTGTCAATTTTGGACATTTTTCTTCTGTCTCTGCATAACACTGAGTTGAAAATTTCATACAAATGGATTTTACAATGGATATGTGCAAAAACAGAGAACAATTTACCAAAAATTGCCAGACCTACCTCAGTATTTAGGCCATAACTTTTACAAATGTTGAGTTCCGAAAAAATCCAATTAGTCTTTTGCATTTGTGAGAGTCCCACAGACGAGTACTGCCGCAGGAACGGGGGTATGGAAATCAAAATATTTCTGATTTTCAACATGAACACCTCTCAATCAGATAAACATTGTTTATTTTGTATCTTTTAAATACGTCGGATTGTTAAAAATTTAATTATAAATATGTAAACAACGAAATTTAAAGATTGTTCGGCGTGAAAAATTAAAATAATGAAAACATAAAATTATGATTGATATGTGTATATCGAACATGTGAATCACACACATACACAAAGGGGTTTGAAGAATATGTACATATATTACCACATTATCGACACAAACGTTTTGATAAGGTCGCAGTTTTGAGCTCGGCTTTGAGTCCGACCATGTGGCAATATTTTATACGAAGTTTACATATATTATCACTGCACACTTTTTGGCTGAAATCAACAAAGAAAATTCGTTAAAAATGAATGGCAACAATTTTGAACACAAGTTCTTTCATAAGGTCGCAATGTCAGAGTAACAATTGAGCTCGGCTTTAGTGGAACCATGTGGCAACACTTTGTCAGATTTTTTTTTTAATTAATATAGCATATTTTAAGGAAGATCCTCATAGAAAATATGAGGATATATTTATCAATTATTGAAAAACAAATAAACCTATTTAAATATGGCAACTGGCATTGCGGTAATACTTCATACGAAGTTCGAATATACGTCCCGCATTACACGAGGCAATTAATGTCAATGTAATTCTGCCTGTCATAGCTTTCCTCCCTTGCTTCTCTTGCCTATGATAGACAGAATTGCTTTGGCAATAATTGCCTCATGTAAACCGTGACTACTATCGCCGTTTACTTAGTGCAGATTCACACTCGGCAACATTTTCCAAGCAAGTGTCAAAGTACGTTGGAGAGAGACAGTCGGAAGAAGCTCTCTGCATCTCTCTCCTACAAACTTTGACACTTGCTTGGAAAATGTTGCCGAGTGTGAATCTGGACTAAGTAAACGGCGATAGTAGTCACGCATCTATCGGACTTACTGCAAAAGACACAATCTTTTTCATAGGTTTGCAATGTCATAGTCGGAATTGAGTTCGGCTTTGAGCATGACATGTCTGGCCACACTCTTCATGGGTTTGTTTTCTTTCCAAAGCATATCTTTAGGCTGGCATTTTTCAAATAACATGTGTTCTGTTATTTAGAATGAACGGACGTTTGTTTTTATTTTGATCAAACCGCCGTTTGTTTTTAATCTGCAGTAAGGCTCAATTTAATTCAGAATATTGTCATCATTTTTCGTTAAATTTTTTAAGCTAAATTGGCACTTACATTTTCTTAGAACGTAATTTTTATGAATTGACTTCACATTGAAAGTTTTCAGTTGACAAAACAAAATCCGTGACAATTTAATGGGTCTCAAATTTAATGGCCATACAAATCTTTAGCTGAGAACAGAACATAAGACATTCATGTACAGAAAGATAGACAGATGAATGGACGGACGGACAGGCAGACAGACGAACTTAAAGACTTGATAGGTATTCAGACACGCACCACCACATTTAAATAGTTTCAGTTGAGGTTTCAAACAATGACAGAAAAACAAATTAGACATAAACAAATAGACACACACACTCACTTCAGGTCAGAGTACTACTAAAATGTATTTTTTATAGGTACACATCAAAAACAACAACAATTGAATAATTTCCCACACCAAATTCTGTGATTCAATCATAACCCCTAAATGTGTGGGGCGCACAATCGGTTGCTTGTCTAACACTACTACTTTGACGATCTTTTGGCATTTTTGGTAAACCATAACGATCGGTATTTCTATAGTAGCCATAGCCCAGATTGCGACGACCCACATAATTGGGATTCCAATAGCCACTGTATTGGCGTAAACCACCATTACCTCCATAACCACCATAGCCGCCATTTCCGGTGCCGCCCAGAATATTTGTTCCTGTTGAGGGATAATAGTTGGTAGAGGGATAATATCCACTGGCACTCCATCCAGAGGTGGGATAGGAACCACTGCCTGCGGGATAGGAGCTGGTGGGATAGTAACCACTAGAGGGGTAGGCACCACTGGAGGGATAGTAACCACTGGAGGGGTAGGCACCACTGGAGGGGTAGGCACCAGTAGACGGGTAGGAACCACTTGAGGGATAATAACCAGTACTGGGATAGTAACCTCCGCTGGGATATCCACTAGTGGGATAACTACCACTGCTGGGATAATAACCTCCCGATGGATAATAGCCGCCACTAGGATAATAACTTGGTCGACTATTGGTGGGATAATAACCACTTCCTCCTCCTCCTCCTAGCAAACCACCTAGATTTAGCACTGTGAATACAAGAAATTTATTTTTTTTATTAAATTATAAATTTTGGAGGCCAATATCGAGCTACTTACATTTGGCGGATGTTGCTGATGTCTCCAAATCAGCGGAACTTGAAACTGCATTTTCTGCATCATTCTTGCTTTCGGCAGCCCGGGAAAATTCGGCACAAAGCACTAAAAGCTAGAAAAAGACGAATAAGAAATTTAACCCACATTTTCAGAAAAATGTTAATCAATTTGAACATTTGTGTGGCAGTTGCCACACCCCTTTTATTTCGTCTCTAAAGAATTATTTTTGCAAAATTTTACAATCGTTTTACTACGGGCCAAAAGTGTTACACATCGGAGAAGTGACCTAAGACCCCAAGTATGTTCGGCCGAAATCCCTTTTAGGACATTTTAATCAGGGTTACCATAACCTATTTTCGGAAAGGAGGACTTTTGTGTCAGACAAGGAGGACATTTGTAACATTTACAAAGAGAGTTTGGAACTTTCGGAGGACATTTAAAAAATACACTTTCCAATGATAATGATTTGTACAACAATTTGTATTTTATAGCGCATAGATGCGAAATCGGGGGACTATATCTAAATCCGAACAAATTTTCTTCAAATTTGGCAAGGTTTGTACTTGGGTGCTACATTTAAATCTGAGCCGATTTACACCAAATTCGACAATGTGGGAACTTGGATCAAGAAACCCAATCCCGCTTAATTTCGTAGTGATTGGATATGAAAAAGCTTCTGTAGCGCTAAAAGGCCAATTCGGAAAGAACATTTATATAGGGCCTATATCTAAATCTGAACCGACTTTGACCAAGTTCTTCCCAGGTATGAAATGGACATTATTGTCAAATTTCAGCAAGATGGGAATGAAAATGCGACCTGTACTTAAGTATTTTTAAATAGACAGACAGACAATCGATGTATAAAATGGGTCTAGCTCCAGTACTTTTAGGTGTTAATTATAATAAACCAGTAAGGAAAGGCAGAAAGTCGGGCGGGGCCGACTATATAATACCCTACACCTCCCTAACAATGCGATAAGGGTCATTGTCATAATAATTTGGAATAATTGGTAAATGGGTAGAAACATATTATCTAATTCTGAATCGATAATCGCTAAATTAAGCAATATTCGTTCCTAAATTGAGAAAAATTTTTCTGGAAAATTTTAATGATCGGAAGTAAAATACAACTTCTATAGCGGTTTGATACCAAATCAGGAGGAACATATATATGGAGCTTTAATATAAATCTGAACCAATCTTCCCTGAATACTTATTCATGTAAAAAGACCTCCTTCTGTCGAATTTCGTACTGATCGGATATAAAATACAGTCTCTACAGCGCTTACATGTCAAATCGGGGGTAACGTATATATGGGGGCTATAAATAAATCTGAACCGATTTCTTCCAAATTAAACAGTGTTCATCCATATAATAAGAAACCTCTTTCTGCCGAATTTCATACTGATCGGATATAAAATAAAGTTTTTACAGCGCTTACATGTCAAATCGGGGTGACATATATATGGGGGCTATATCTAAATCTGAACCGATTTTAACCAAATTCAATAGGGATCGTCCTTGAGCCAAAAAAAGATATAAAGTAAAGTTTCGTCGAGATCGGACCATAATTGCGACCTGTACTTTGATTACAAGAATACATGCACAGACAGACAGACGGACATAGCTAAATCAACTCAGAAAGTGATTCTAAGTCGATCGGTATAATTAACGATGGGTCTATTTCTTCTCCTTTTGGGTGTTACAAACAAATGCACAAAGTTATAATACCCTGTACCACAGTGTGGTGTAGGGTATAAAAAGGGAAGCGGCGTTAAGATCAGACATGCCGAATTTTGCATACCCTACACCATAGATTGCTTGTCAGCTGTTTTTGATTCTTTGAGATTTGTTGCGCTAAGAAGTAAAATCTTGAGGTACCTTTGTGTGGGGGCTATACCAAAACATGGACCTTTGATGACCATTGTTCGTCTGAAGGGTTCTGGATATACATACACCCAAATTACCAATTTCTGTTCGACCAGCTGAAATTTGCAGTCTCTATGGCGTTAATAAGTCAAATCGGACAGAAAATGCTAAAAATTGATCGATATTGCTTATTTGCAATCCCAAGTTACCTGCAGCTATAAGAAGTATCTGTACCAAATTTCAGTCATCGAGCTCAATTATTGTAGAACTAACTGTACTAAAAGTAGTTGCGAATATAATTCATGTAGAGGTTTACTGTTTGTGAAAAATTTTAATTTGTAACAAAAGGAGGACAAATCCATCATTTTTGAAAAAGAAGGGAGGACACTGGTTAAAAAGGAGGACATGTCCTCCCAAAGGAGGACGTATGGTAACCCTGATTTTAAGTCAATTGAGCAATGTCCGTCCGCCTGCCTCTCTGGCTGGAGCGCACGATAACTTTCGAAAAGAGAAGCGGATTAACTTTAAATTAGATATGTGACAATATTTTTTTCTATATCAGGGTAAGTTCGAAGATGGGCTACATTGGTCCACTCCTTCTAGTACCTCCCTCACAAGGGGTTAACATTTAATGAAATATTCTCTAATAACTTCTATACTACTTCTTCTATACTACTTCTTCGTCTTCTTCTGTAATTCCACACATTACCATGTGTGACATTACATTTGTTGCTATCAGTTTAAGAAAAATGGGCGAAGGGGCCCGTCCCCTGTTACCACCACACATAAAGAGGCCATTTTGTACAAAGAGTTAACTAAATGTGCTAATAACTTAAATACCAATGCATATAAATACTTGAACAAATCAGTGTAAGCTTGTATAATACCTACAGTCCGACAAAGAAAAATGGACAATATTGTACCCTTTTTTGTACCTCCTACACAAAATCACCAATCATACCAATTGAATGGCTCAAAAGTTTAATTCCAGTGCACATAAACGCTAACAATGCGGTACAGTCTTTGAAGTATCTACTGTTCAGCGAAAAATAGGAATATTCTTCCAGCCATCTCTGGTACTCCACACAAATTGACGGATTCATTAAATCACAACATGCTCATTACTTCTGCATCAATTGCTGGAATTGGCGCACAATTCTCCCGATTCTTTTTATAGACTTGGAAAAAAAGACATTTTTTTAAGTGTTCTTGCATCAGCTATTGATTATTACTCATAAAGTGAGGGTATGCCTATGTCGGTTCACCCATCTGAAATTCTCTTTCTTGTTTAAAATTTAATTAACTTAAAAAAAAAAACAAGTAAGAAAACTACTTTGTAAGTAGTATAATATGGTACTAAGGATGGAAGAAGCCAGAACTTTGAAAAAATTATCAATTCTTTGTCAGTCTATAGTCATTATGGGAATGTTGCGTTCAAACTAATCTGTCAATTTGTGTGGGGGTACCAAAAGTGGTTTGATGAATACGCCTGAATAGTATATAATTCAAAGACATTGCACTGTACCGAATTTTAATTTGTTGTAATGTTTATGTGCAATGGTACTAAAGTTATGAACCATTCCATTTTGGTATGATAAGGCCATTGTTTGTGGGAGGTACCAAAAGGGGCGTTGCAATAATACCTATTTTTTACTGGACTGTAGGACTGGACGTCAATCCGTTACTCCTTTAGAGAGTTATCATGTGCACCTGCCAGACGGATGACGGACATTTCCGAAATGGATTCCCGCCAAACATCAGCGGGTTTTTACGGTACTCCTTCGATGTGTTACACTTTTGACCGTAGCATAAAAAGGCGGAATGAAGATGGGCCCCATGAAAATACACCCCAATATGTGTATGAATACACTGGTCTACAATTTGGAAAAAAATTTACTGCAGAAACGAAGCATGTTTTTTAACTAATCTGGGTGTTAATTTTTTATCGCATGCTGCAAATACTGTTAAACTGTCAATACTGACACTACAATTTCACAATTATTAATTTAACAGAAGCCCACATTGATTCTGAATCTTCATAATAGTTTAGTCATGTTAGAGAGATCGTGTGTTACTGATTCAAGCTATTTTTGCTTTGTGTGTGTGGTAAATATTTGGTCGGAAAAAAGGATATGCAATATCAGAATCATTAAAATATGCATAGTTTCATTATTTTGGTTTCGGTATCAGAAACTCGGACAAACCGTGGACACCGACATCGGTTTCCAAACCAGTTCAACGTCCAAATGATCCATTACCAGTCATTCCCTGTGCCACGAGCAGTGAGTCCGAAACATCTTTCATCAGCTGTGGTAGTTTGTAAAGTAAAAGTGTGATGATGAACGCCATTTAGTGACTCAAGCTAAGCTGAATAATCTAATTCGGGATTTACATGTAACGAAGCAAGACGCAGAATTACTAGCTTCACGCATGCAGTAGTGGAAACAGGTAGAAGCTTGTAATTGGCTGCATATTTTGAAAAGAAACACTCTATTCTATACTGAACTGATGTTGATGGTTTATTTCAAAAAATGAACCAGCCATATGACAAAACTGAATAGAGATTATTTATTAATGGCTCTAAGTACAGCATAAGGCTCTTTTTTGCATAATGGGAATAAAAACCCATATATACCAATTGCTCATGTCATAAATACAAAGGAAAATTACGAATCAATGACTGAAATTATGACATTACTCAAACACAACGATAATAAATGGAAGATCTGTGGTGACCTTAAGGTGTATGATTTAAATTTCCATAGGAAAGGTACTTGGTTCCTCCAGTCCAAAACCTTGTTGGTTACAAAAACTTTTTTGGAGGCTAACTTTATATTATGACTGCTTTTTGAGCCTCATTTTTATCTATGGATTTAGAAACGGGAATATCTACGCGTAAAAGCTTTAACTCCATGTAGCCAACTTTAGATCATGTCATGTTAGAACTTTACTTTATGGGGTGTATTTTCATTTCATGTATTCTTGATTGTGGCTTAATTTCCTAATACATTTTTGCAACGATAATACACGCTGAAAAAAAATCGCTGCTGTAGTATATTGTCCCAAACATATTCGGCTTGAATTATACATATGTTTAGGGTACACTCCAAACATATAATATTTGACATACACAAATATTATAAGTTTATTGGATATTGTTCTAAACAAAAATATGTTCCCATTCTAATATTTTTTTTATTTGGAATAGTATTTTGTATTTATGTATTTTGGCAATGTTTCAATGGCTTAACTTAAAGACAAGTTTTCTGTTTTTCAGATGTTCAAAGAGCATTTTTTTTATAAAGACATTTTTAACTATAATCTAGGAAAAACTGACTCAAATTCGGAAAATTCAGCAAGGTAATCATTTTTAAATAAAATATATTTGGAAAACATCTTAAACAATAACTTTGTTTGTGGGTAAATACATATTTTATTTGTGAAAGTCAGTGCGCAAATGTATATTGTTCTAATATATTAATATTTTCAAATAAAATTTGTATGTTAACAAATATATAATATTTAAAAAATTCGTTTCCAAATATATTTTCTTTCAATTCAAACATATCAAAAATGGCGATTTTCCTCCGTGTAGGGACTAGGGACCTAAACTGGTCTATGTGAGCTTGTATAAAAAATACGGCTGCCACCCTAACCTTCCTCCGTGTAGGCACCAATTTTTGGGTTCACCTTTATTTTCTATTTGGGGTGCATTTTCCTGGGGCTCAACTTCCGGCCGCAGCTCTTGAGAGATTATTTTAGGAACTCAGTACTATTGACATAGTCCTAATGTGTCATCCAGTCTACGCCCCTATGTTGGGTCAAATCTGGTAAAGATCATTTCCAATGAGGCCGGATCTATTGTTTGCGAACGCTGGGTATTGACAAAGGATGTGCTCCAAGGTTTCACAATCCTGCCCACATGCCCTACAGATACTGTTATCTTCTACTCCTATCTTATGTGGATGCGGTTGAAAGGTTGCGTGCACTTATGATCTTACTATGTAGTTTCTAATTTCAGCCAAATTTTAGTTTTATCCTCGTTTAGGTCACCCACAAGATTCTTGTTGTGTGGGCGTTTTTCCCCTATCTTTAAATCGAAACGCATAGTTCCGCAATTCCCGGCCTAGTAATGTCAAGGCCTTTGCTCTTGACCAGGCACCCAATTATGCGTATTATGCCATTTTAGAGTAAGCTTTAATCGTTATCCAAAACAGTTCTTGAGTTTACTGTTCTAGTTGTTATTGCTTTGATAGTCGTCGTGAAATACGAGAACATTTTGGCATCTTTTAAGTTGAAATAGTGGTTTTAAAATTTCAAAAATGTATAGAAAAAGTGCAGTTTTCGGGAAAAGGCCAGATACTTTTTCCAGAAACGAAAACGCCACCAGTAATTGGTCGGACTTTCGCCTGTAATACCGTGGTTCGGTTTCCGGTTTTTCGATGTAAATCCATCTGCCCATCATTTAAGGTCTCATTGCTGTGAGGGCAGCTTCGTATCTAATTAGTATCTCTATTGGCTGTATCTCTATTTCTAATGCTCTAGTATTTCTAATGCTCTAGTAGATGTGGTCCTTATTGATCTGCTTACGCGAGGCAACACATTCGGTGGACCTTTTGTAATATTTTTATGTTGTATGTACTTCTTTTCCATCGATATCCACAATATTACTGATGCGATAGTTAGAACAGAGCATTTGTAGAGCCAGTATGCCATCTTGGGAATGAAGCCCCAAGCATATGGCTTTTCTAGATAGTGACCAACATCTGTGAGCTTTGTTTGCTCGTTATTGTATGTGGTACTTCTTATTTATTTTTCTGTCTAATATTACTCCTAAGTTTAACCTTGTTTGATATTGGAATTGGTTTTGTTGGGTTAAAGTAGGTCAACCTCATGACCAATCTTCGTATTCCTTTTAAACAGACATATTTCTGTTTTGTCCTGGTTTTTAAACCTCTCAGTCGAGCTCAGTCATATGCTTTTTTTGGAACCGTGTCGGTCCTTCAACACAGTTGTCACTGTCGTTACTTAGTAGAGATCCGTATATCATTTATTACATGCCAAAAGTTTAACACATCGAAGAAGTAACCTATGACCCTATGTACGAGTATGTTTGGCAGGTATCCATTTTTGGACATTTGAAGTCATTTGAGCAATGTCCGTCCGCCTGTCTGGCTGGAGTGCAGGATAACCCTCGAAAGGAGTAACCGAATGACTTCAAATTTAGTATCTAGTACGTAAACGTTTTTTCTACATCAGGCTAAATTCGAAAACGGGACATATTGGTCCACCCCTTTTAGTACCTCCCTCATAAAGGGTTAACATTTAGTGAAATAATGATTCTCTAATAACTTCTATATAGTCTGTCCGCATGTTCTGTAATTCCATGGTCGAAGTTGCTCCGCACCTTTTTGTACCTCCCACAAAAGTGGACGATTTTGTACAAAAATTGTGCATCTTCCGAATTTAGAACCCCTACTTACAAAGATTTGAAATGCAGTTTAAGGCATTTACCGTACCTACATTCCAGTGAAAAATTGGCATTTTTGCCACGCCTCTCTTGGTACCTCCCACACAAAACGACCAAAAAATACCAATATTGAGTAGCTCATAACTTTAATGCCAGTGCATACAAACACAATATGGAACAATACCAGTTCTTTGAAGTAGCTTCTATAAAGCGCGACCCAGGCGTGTTGTCAAGCCTCTTTTGGTACCATCCACAAAAATTGACAGCGTCACTCGTACAAAACTTCCACCTAACTCCTAAAGAAATAATCCGTTAAATGTTTCCATATTCTGTATTTAAGACTACTTCTCCAATGGATGTAGTTTGACAAAGAACATATACGAGTAAATACCGTTCTGGAATTTCCCAGACTTTATTGTAACCCCTTGGGTGAGAAGGCATCAATGTGCCAATGTGGTCTATCTTTAAACATTAGCCAAGTTTGAAAATATATTACCGCATTTCAAATATGAAGTCATTTCAAGTTATCGTGCGCCCAGGCTAACAAACGGACGGATATAGCACTAATGATATAATGTCATGCAATTATTTTCCCTCAGACACATACTCTTACATAAGGGATCTTAAGTCACTCCTTCAATGTGTTACATTTGTTTATATCAAAAAAATGAAAACTTTCCTTCTATACACTTAGGATATAATTACACCACATCTTTATTCACAAATTTTAAAATTTTTTTAAATACTTCTAGAGTCGTGGAAATTCACATTTTAACCTTAGTTACATCCGTTTTCTAGATTTAACCAAAGATTTATTCTCTCCCGCAAATATACTAACCATCACTTTAACTAATTTATTATTCATGTTGTTGTAGTTATTTTTTTTTATCGTTTTCGTAGTTTTTTTTATCTTTCAAAAAATATTATTATTGTTAACAATAATAAATTTCAAACGATGTGAATTAAACACAAAATGTTTTAAGCCAAGTTTTTGGAGGAGAACAAAACGGAAAAATACGCCCGAACTTGGAGACGTTCAAAAGAACAATAATACCGATTCCCAGAGCGAAGTTGAATTTATATTTTGTACTTTCCGGATGAGTGGACGACAGCAAATGTTTTGTTTGACTTTAAGTTACTCATGGAATTTGTTGTACATTTTTGAAGTTTCATGTTCAGATGAAGTACACAACACAAACCAGCACTGCCTCAGATACGAGACGAACTCGCAAGTACTCACAGCCACAGACACAACAGTGTTGAACAAAATGAAATGACCCTAAAATTGCTTATCGACATATCAGTCATGTCAACAAGTGACGTCACTTTGTGTCATCTCTGGGCGAAAAGTGTGAAAAATATGTTCAAGTCTCACATTGGCCACACCTGCGGTTTTTGTAATAACGCCTCACATAAAAGAAAAACGTTTTTATTTTAATGACATAATCGGTCCACACTTTGTTTTGTTAGACACTGTAATAGTTCGTAACGATTAAATTCGATTAGCTTTAACTCAACTCTCAGTTCGGTTGTCAGTAGACCAAATACTTAAATGTTCTCAAAACTGCAGATCAGCTAATTTTTTATCAAATTTTAAATACTACATACTAATAATATTTAATTTGTTAGGGGTGCATTTATTTGCAATTTTTAGTATAATCGTCACACATAAACACATTTTTGATGATTTTTAAATTACTTAAATGTATGAGAAAACCTGGCAAGTGTGAAATGCCACAAATGAAAAAAATTGTTATATGTGGTTCTGCATCTAACATTATCGTAAACATATATTTATACATATATTAGAACTAATTATTTTTGCAAACTGACTTTCACAAAAAAATATGTGTTTACCCAAAAACAAATTTTATTTTAAAAAAAATAAAACTTTGCTGATTTTTCGAATTTTAGTTAACATTTTTCCGAGATTTCGTGCTATACATACTTTATAGTTAAAAATGTATTAGATTTAGTTTCATTCATTCATTCATTTAGTTTCCAATACATCACTTTTTTCAATTCATTAATTCAATTTATAGCTACGAAAAATGATACGATTAAAATTTCAATCTAATTTTCGAATTTCTAAAATAATTGCAAATTGAACTTTTGAGAAACAGAAAACTTGCCATTAGGCATTGATATATGTATTGCCAAAATTAATCTTTAAGACTTATATTTACAACTTTGGTGTCTCTGCCGACTCCCACTGAAATTTTCCGCCAAAAATTGTCGGAGAATATTTTATCACTAAATGTCCTCTTTAAAGGGATTTTTTAAATTTTTTCGAAAATATGGCCAAATTGGCCCTTTAGGGGGGAGCTAGAGGGTTAAGATCTTCCACAAAAATGATTCTCATAAAATTCCACTATATAACTCTGACAATAAGAAATCTATCAGACATTAACTTATAGCATTTTTGGACAGTGTTATTTACCAACAATATATCATAACAAAAATCGTATATGTGAAAATAATCTATAAATAGTACATTTTGTTTGGAGCATTTTAAATATTAATAAAACAAAAAACCTAGTAAAAAAGTTCAGTAGGGTAAACCGACTTACGAATCCCCTTCACCTTGAGTCCCAAAAAATAAAAGTAAATTTATTTAATTTTTTGTTTTAAATAAATTAATTACCGATTTAAATTGCATTTGAGCGCCCCAGTAGGTGAGTAGGTAGCGTGCTCGCCAATGTGTTTGGGGGTAGTGGGTTCGATTCCCACAACATGGTCATTGTAGCCGGGCTTTTCCATGGTCCGTAAAATTAAAATATAAATTTACTTTGTATTGTAATTTATATAATAATGATTAGGAGGTGCCAAAAGGGACATGCCAATGATGCCAATTTTCACTGGACAATAGGTGTTATAAAAACATTACACTGTACAAAATTTCAAGTATTTGTATGCATTGGTATTTAAGTTATAAGCTGTTAAATTTAGTGCAAAATGGTCCATTTGTGTGGGAGGTACTGGACTCTAGGTACTATAAAATCAATACACTGTAAACATTTCAAGTACTTGTATGAACTGGTATTAAAGTTATTAACTTTTATCTTTTGGTGCAAAATGGTCCATTTATGTGAGAGGTACCAAAAGGGGCATACCAATAACACCCACTTTTCTCTGGGCTATACATAGGTACTATACAAGCATTGCACTGTACAAAATTTCAAGTAGTTTTATGAACTGATATTAAAGCTGTAAGCAGTTAACTCTCGGTGCAAAATGGTCCATTTGTGTGGATGTATCAAAAGGTGCGTGGCAACATCGCCCATTTTTCTCGAGGTGATAGCGACTAACAAAGTAATACTATGTGTGGAATATCAGAAGATTCGAGTAAGTAGTATAGGAGCCATTAAAGAATCAACATTCTAGAAGGTGTGAAGCAATATGGCACATCTTCGAACTTAGCCGGAGATAGTGCAAAATATTACCGTATACCAAATGTGAAGTCAATCGGTTAATACTTCCGAGAGTTATCGTGCGCACCAGCCAGCAGATAGACACACACTACAGATGAACGGAAGGACGGACATTGCTTAAACGACTTAAAATGACCCAAATCGAATTTCCACCAAATATACTTCGGGTCTTTGCTCAATTCTTCGGTGTTTTACACTTTTGGCTCGTAGCAAATTATATATGTATACCCTCCTCTCTAAAGTGAAGGGATAATTACACATAGGAGCTTTGATATTCGAACGTTCGTAGCGTGCCTCAAGTATTCGCAAGTTGACTAGATTGACGGCAATAACGGCTAATTAGGTTTTCTTCAGAATCATCCCCTCTACTAAACTATGAAGAGATCCAAATTTGATCTGTTTCCTTACGCGAGCTATCGCGATAAAAAACAGTTTTAACCAAGAACACTATTTAATCACATTTAATCGCGGAAATTTAAAACTATAACATAATTTCCCATAAATAAGAACATTTATATGTCGTTTGATTGAGTACGAGATGTTTGCAATATTATTATATTGCGAATTTGGTTGTAATCCAAAAATTACGCTTACACCGCCATATAAGATATTTATGGATTTAATATTTTTTGATCTCTGAAAAATAGGTTGATGTCGGCATTTCCTCGATACACTTTCCGGGACGAATAAATTTCAAACTAAAAACATTCAAGTTCAGAATAATTCTGAACAATATATAAAATAAAAATAAATATATGAAAGCATTGCATATACCGTAAAAATGATCGTATTTAAAGGAAATTGTGTCACAGTTCTAAATTTTCGCAATTTTCTCTACAAATCAAAGCAATTAAGTTTTTTTTAGTAAGAATACTGTTTTCGCGATAACTCGCGAAAGGAAGCAGATCTGATTTTGATCTATTCATAGTCAAATAGAGGCGATGATTCTGAACCAAACCTCATTAGCCGTCTTTTGGTGTAAATCTAAGCCAACTGTATATACCTAGGTGCACGCTGTGCCTAAAACACATAGGAGTTTTAGTCGATGCATTTCTATAGAGGGTTACACATGGAAGTTTTAGGTAACTTCGAAGCCGGTGAAGATAGCGCAAAATGCTTCGAAGCGATTTTTTTCAATGTGTAGTAGGCAATAAAAAAAATAAGAAAATATAAATTCAATCAAAGCAGACTACACGGAAATTCTGATAAACAATTTATTATGATTCTTAGTAGTAATGAGCATCCTAAAGTTCGATACAGTTTTCGATAATTATACACAAAAAAGCATTGTTACTGTTTCAAGCATATCAATGACGATATGCAGCAAATTTTTTTTCCGAGACCTAAAAACGTATGTCTTGTGTTAATTGAGGCATAATATTCTATGAAACCAAAACAAACAATTTTTATGGTGAAGTTTTTTTAATTCCAATTTTTTTGGAAGGTACTTTTAGTATTTGGACCATATTTTATCATATCATATCAATATCACTTCCACGTACAGACAGTGCTTTATCAACTGTCGTTAAAACAATTCAAAAAAAAACCTTGTTGCTGGAGTGAAAAAACTACACACTGAAAAAATCTCTTCTGTAGTATTTGTATTGTCCCAAACACATTCTGCTTGTTATTCTAAAAAAACTATGTTTCTATCCTAATATTTATCCCCTCACCTTAGAGTGGAGGGTATATATCATTTGCTATGAGCCAAAAGTGTAACACATCGAAGGAGTGACCTAAGACCCTAAGTATGTTCGGCGGATATCAGTTTTGGGTCATTTTAAATTGAATGAGCAATATCCGTCCGTCTGTCTGCTGGCTGGTGCGCACGATAACTCTCGACAGGAGTAACTGATTGACTTCAAATTTGGTATGTGGTAATGTTTTCTTCTATCTCCGGATAAGTTCGTAGATAGGCCATATTGGTCTACTTCTCTTAGTACCTCCCCAACAAAGGGGGAGGTATACTTAATATTTGAATCCTCTGAAATTCTACACATAGTATTAGTTTATTAGTCACTATAACCTCGAGAAAAATCGGACTTGAAATTTTGTACAGTGTAATGGTTTAATAGTACCTACAATACAGTGAAAAATGGTAATTATTGCCACGCTCCTTTTGGTACCTGCCACACAAATGGACCACTTTGTACCAAAAGTTACCAGCTTATAACTTTAATACTAGTACATACAAATACTTGAAATTTTGTACAGTGTAATGCTATTATAGTACATCGAGTCTAGAGAAAAATGGGCTTTATTGGCACCCCCTTTTGGTACCTCCAGAAGTGGACCATTTTGCACTAAAAGTAATTAAATGCAATTTAAATTGATAATAATTTAATTAAAACAAAAAAATGAATAAATTTACTAAAATGTTTTTGGGACTTAAGTTGAGGGGATTCATAAGTCAGTTTACCCGGCTGAACTTTCTTACTTGTTTTAAAGAGACTTTAAATAAGGATTGAGTTTTTTAGTGAATAATTTAATTAAGCTCTACAAATATAACAACGATATAACATGACAACAGAAAAATGCGAAAATTAAAAAGCTACCTCTGAATATGCATTTGCAGAATAACAATTTAAAGTATAAATTACATTGTATATTTTTATCCCCTCACCTTAGCTACGAGCCAAAAGTGTAACACATCGAAGGAGTGACCTAAGACCCTAAGTATGTTTGGCTGAAATCCGTTTTAGGTCATTTAAGCAATGTCCGTCCGTCTGTCTGCTGACTGGTGCGCACGATAACACTCGAATGGACTAACCGATTGACTTCAAATTTGATATGTGCTAATATTTTCTTCTATCTCCGGCTAAGTTCGAAGATGCGCCATATTGGTTCACTACTTCTAGTACCTTCCCCACAAAGGGTTAACTTTTAGTCAAATATTGATTCATTAATATCTTCTATACTACTTAGTCGAATCTTCTGAAATTTCACACATAGTATTAGTTTGTTAGTCGCTAACACGTCAAAAAAAATGGGCCACTTCCTTTTTGGCACCTCCCACACAAATGGACCATTTTGCACCAAAAGTTAACTTCTTATGGCTTTAATGTCAGTTCATACAAATATTATGTACAGTGTAATGATTTTATAGTACCTATAGTCCATAGAAATGTGGGCGTTATTGGCACGCCCCTTTTGGTACCACCACAAAAATGGAGCATTTTGCACCAAAAGTTACCACCTTATAACTTTAATACCAGTGCATACAAATACTTAAAAATTTCGTACAGTGTCATGCTTTTATAGTACCTATAGTCCAGAGAAAAGTGACCGTTATTGACACGCCCCTTTTAGTACCTCCCACACAAATGGACCATTTTGTACCAAAAGTAAACAGCTTTTAACTTTAATAGCAGTACATACTTTAAAGTTTTTAAATGCAATTTAAATTGATAATAATTTAATTAAAACCACAAAAAGAAATACATTTACGAATATGGTTTTGGAACTCAAGGTGAGGGGATTTATAAGTCGATTTACACGACTGAACTTTCTTACTTCTTTTATTCTCAACTAAAGGAAAGCTGTTCAGTAAATACGAGTATAATTTATTTTATATACAATTTCCATCCAATAAGCTAATTTCAACATAATATTTTGTCATCTAATGTTCTTACATAAAAAACTCACAGGAGTCTCTTTAAAAAATTAAACAAAAAGTAAACATGCCGGATGATGAGCTTCAGGCGTACGCCTCTGTTGGGAGGAGTAAACTCAAAGAATGATGGAGGCAAGGCCAGCAACACCTGTTGGCAATTCTGGCCATTTACTTCATTTCACATTGTTCTTCGTACGAGTAGATAAGTAAAGAAAGAAAATCTCTACATAATTCTGAAAGCTGACAAGAAACAAAACTGAACTGTATACTCAGTTTTTTATTTTCTGATAGAGTTCGCCTTTAAAAGGACATGCTATTTTTATACCCTCCACCATAGGATGGGGGTATATTCATTTTGTCACTCCGTTTGTAACAGCACTAAATATTGTGGTCTGAGACCCCATAAAGTATATATATTACACAGTACAAAACAAAAAAAAATAACAGGGTTCTGTCAATGGATTATGGTAGAGGAGACCAAAAAAATATGTACGTATATCGGCGTTTTGAAAGATCACATCGGAATTTTATTTTAGGGGGGGGGGGGGTTAAAGTTTTCCCCCCTTTGCTAGTTCGTGCAGAATATCGGTATATAAAACTATGTGTTCTGTTCACCTGAGGTATAGGGTATCTTCAGCAACTTTGTAGCAAATGTTAAGGCCTATATTTTTGTGGGATATTTTAACCCTCTAGCTTCCCCCCATAACGGTGATTTTTGCCTATATTTTAACAAATCATAAAAAACTCCCCCAAAAATGGGTGGGCGGGGTTGAAAGCCCAAAACTTAACACAAACACCAAAAAGCCGGCCAAATTCAAGATTTCCTGTTAAGGGTTAATTTAGATATTATATAGTGTTAGTACCAAAAAGGTCTTTAAAAATTGGATTTTTCGGGGTTGATGTGAGAGAGGCAAAAAAATAATGATCTTATTTTACAATTAAATAATATTTATTTTATATTAAATTATATTTCAGGACTATAAACAAAAAATCTATTAATAACGCATATACAAAGAGAAATACTTATTAAATACATAAGTTCATTTATTTTTAATTCACTTTTTTTCACTCTTGGCAATTCGACGCCATTATCAAACAATGCCCAACACAAATCTGCTATAAGTGACAAAATGCTCTTGCCTTTATAGCGTTTTTCAATAGGAAGACATATCTGATGGAACCGTTCGCCATGCTCATCAGTTTCAGTTGAAAACTGAAAATCAAAATATAAATATATATGTATAATCAAATATAAATCAAAACTTGTATTACCTTTAGACCACAGCATCAAACCGATATAGCAATTTCGGCATATATGTTTTGGCACCCATGGCTCATCTGGAAAAACTTCCAGTTCAAAATAAACTTAATATATATCCTCCACTTTGCTCGTAAAAAATGAAACCCTATGTTCCATAAGGGTATGCTTGCCACAGACGTAGCAAAACCAGTCAAGTTTTCCCAAACAGTCAGTCATTATTATTCTTACAAATTCCCTTGTAGACTATTGTAAGAAAATAAAAAGATTAACTGGTTGACCCACGATGTCAAACGTTAACGTTCATAAGTAACGTGCCACTCAAAAGTTCCGTTATGGTAATTTTAAGTGACAAAAATATAATGACAGAAATAATGAAGAAGAACAAAAGTACTCTTGGTAGTTGTTGAAAGACAACCTTCTCTTCAGAGCTGGGAGAACCTACATATGCGAGGAATAACAAATTAACCCTTAACAGGCTATCCTAAATTTGGGCGTTTTTTTGGAGTTTGTGTTAAGTTTTGGGCTTTGGTGTGTTCTAGGGGAGTTTTTTACGATTTGTTAAAATAAAGGCAAAAATCACCGTTATAGGGGGAAGCTAGAGGGTTAATATATTCCACAAAAATATAGGCCTTAACATTTGCTACAAAGTTGCTGAAGATACCCTACACCTCAGATGAACAGAACTCATAGTTTTATATTCCTATATTCTGCACGAACAAGCAAAGGGGGGAAAACTTTAAACCCCCTCCCCCCCCTAAAATAAAATTCCGATGTGATCTTTCAAAACGACGATACACGTATATATTTTTTTGGTCTCCTCTACCAGAATCCACTGACAGAACCCTGTTATTTTGAAAAAAGTTTGAAATTGTTGTACAGTGTTATTAATCCTTGTTTTTTTTTTTTTTGGATGAGTACAAAAACAAAATACATATATATTATTAATCGTCGTAATATTCTAAGACCATTTAGCCATGTCCGTCTGTTGTATTCACGCTGGAATCTATAATACTTAAACAAGGTAGCTGAAATTCGGTACATATACTTCTTTTATCTGCAGGTATGTTGGGATTGAAAATGGGTAATATCAGTCTATTTTTGGATAAAGCCCCCATATATAGCATCTCCCCGATTTGACTTCTTAACGTCACAGAGTCCACAAATGTCAACTGATCGGGCTGAAAATTGGTAACTGGGATTTAATTATACCCGGTATCCTTCACATGAACAACGGTAGTTATAGATCCATGTTTTGATATAGCCCCCATACAAAGGTCCCTCTATATTTGACTTCGTAACGCCACAAATTTCAACGAATTGGGCTGAAATTTGGTATAATGAGTTTATTAGAACCCGTAACCATTCACATGCGATCCATGGTGGAAGGTAAGATTCGGCATGGCCGAACTTAACGCTTTCACTTGTTTTTGATGTTCTGTTTTTTGACCAATATTCAAAATATATATTATTACATGATTGATGGGCCCATTTATACAATTTAAAAGCAGTTGTTATGGGGTCGTTGCAAGCTAGCGCGAAAGAATATTTATCGCGAAAGATAAAAATTGGGTTTTAATATAGGTTTTAATTGGGTTTTAATATAGCAGCTTTTGGATATAATCCATCGATATACAAACTTTCGACGCCATCAAGGCGTCTGACATGAAATGACTCATATGTGTTAAACAAATCGATGATGTGACGTACGACTCAAAATAGATTTTGGGGAAAGTAGTTTCAAATAATTTGACCTATGTTTTATTTTTAAAAATTGTTAAAATTATAATTTTTTTAATTCCAGCTTTCATGGAAAGTACATTCAGTATTTGGACAATAATTTCAAGTATAAGCCTGATTATAAATTAAAGGGAATTATAAGGGCTACATATGCTGCAAATGTCGCTTTCACGTAGAATCTTTGTTTTAGTAACAGCCGTCAAAAATATAAAAAAAAAATGTTTTTTTTTAAACACTTTTTCCTGGTACAAAAAAAAACAAAAAAAAAACATAAAAAATCGAAAAAAAATTATTACATTTTTAAAAAGCCAGCATGCTAAAGAAGAAAGCACAGTCTATTTGAAAAACTCTATCGATAGATGTAAAATTTATGAGCCATTTTGTAAATGTTAGGGAAATTCAAAAAAAATCTTGTTTCATATTTTTTCGTTTTTAAATGATGTTCTTGTGTATATTGAATTCGCCATATGTGAGAGAGACATTTAAGAGATATTGCACTTGCATTTTATTTTATGAGGACTGATGTCAGACATTATAAAATTATAGAGAGGACGAGGTTTTATGGTTGTTCGTAACCATCCATAAAACATGATACGCATGATACGCGATAAGTCGATTTTCTGAAAAATATTATAAAGTTATATTTCGAAGTATGAGTAAACGGCAAAGAACTTTTCAATGTGTAAATGATTCCGACAATTTCTGCTACATCTGTCGAAAATATGTTATTAAAAAAAATCAACGTGCGTTTAGTAAAATAATAGAAGAAATATATGTGCAATATTTTGGTATACGAGTTAAAAATATGAACGAACCGTGGACACCTAGTATTTTGTGTAATTCGTGCCATCTAAATCTTACTCGATGGAGTAGTGGAAGCATGTGGTAAGTACTTTACAATTAATGTATTACAATGTTTTGTGGAATAAAACGTTTTAATTTTAGACTTGATGCAATTTGGAATGCCAGTTATTTGGAGACAACCATTCATTCACGATACGGACTGCTATTTTTGTCTAAGTTAATAGATTGGGGTAGGAAGTGTCCAAGTATAGCTAACAGCCTAATAACGGAAACATCATCAAGTTCAACTAAGTACTCACCTCTGAGCGATTCAAGTTTGAGTCAGAAGTCATCGCTTTTACCTCAGTTTCAACTCATTGATCTAGTGAGAGATTTGGAACTGACCAAAGATAAGGCAGAACTACTTGCATCTGGGATGAAACAGTACAATATTTTGGCCCCAGATGTTAACATATCATATTATAGAGTCCGTGATAAACCTTACAAACAATTTTATACAACTGTGGATAACAGATGCTTTTGAAAGGACATTCCCGGATTGTTCGAGGAACTTAATCAAACATACAATTCAAAGGAATAGCGGTTACTTGTTGACAGCAGTAAAGAAAGTTTGAAAGCAGTACCTTTGCACAACGGAAATCAGAAACCGTCGATGCCCATTGCTCATGCTGTCAACACTAAGGAATCATACGAAACAATGGCTAAATTGATAAAATACAAAAATATGAACATGACTGGAAAATTTGTTGCGATTTAAAAGTAGTTGGTATGTTATGCCTCTGGGATAGCCGATATTTTGCCACCACTGCATATTAAGCTGGGGCTCTTTAACAATTTTGTAAAAGCCTTAAGGAAATATGGCAATTCACTCTCATATTTAAAAAGTTTATTTAAAAGTCATTCTTTTCAAAAAATCGAAGAAGGAGTTTTTAATGGGCCTGAAATAGGGAAACTGATTAAAGATGTGAATTTTGAATCATATTTGACGTCTGATGAAATTGCAGCATGGAGGTCGTTTAAGCTTGTAGTTTCAAATTTCCTTGGATCCAATAAAAGCCCGCAATATGAAACAATGATTACACTATGCAACAAATGAACACTTTTTGAAAAATACACGGACTTGACAGTATAGGTTCGATTATACTATCAAAGGGTAGTATAACCCTATACTCGGTTTGGCGAAATTGGTGACCAACTTTTTTCTGAAAATCAGTGGGCCACTCGAAAAAGGTGTCATCAGCTTTTGTCCAACAACTAATTCCGACTTGGTGATACCGCTTAACTATGTTTGGCAATAATGTAGCTAAGAATATGCTGAACAATGCTTCTTAGCATTTTTTGGAAAAAAAAAAAAATTCCGGTACTTTTTTTTGAAAAAGTGAAGAAAAAAATATTTTTTTCACTTTTTTCAGCATAACTTCCGGGGACTCGTAATTTTTCACTAGCAATGCTTGGTAAAATTGTAGCCAACGTAAATCTGAAAATTTTTTGTAAACATATCAATACAATCTGAACGTGTCTAGGCACCCTAAATAGCTCAATAAGCCACATTGTACCCCAAAAATGTAAGTATTTCACTGTTATGTAACAAAAATATATTTTTTTGGTATAGGGCATGTACAGCAAATTTGTAGAAAATATTAAGGCCAATATTTTCGTGGAACATTTTAACCCTCTAGCTCCCCCACATAACTGTAATTTTTGGCCCCATTTTAACAAATCGTAAAAAACACCCCTTAAGAGGGGGAGGGCGGGGATGAAATGTTGTACAAAAATGTTCGCCATAAAATTTTACTATATGAGTCGGAACACACCAAAGGCCAAATCTTAACACAAAAACCCCAAAAAAAAGTTTTGGGGCACAATGTGGTTTTTTGAGCTATTTATGGTGCCTAGACACGTTCAGATTGTATTAATATGTTCACAAAAGTTGTTCAGATTTACGTTGGCTACAATTTTGACAAGCATTATTAGTGAAAAATTACGAGTCCCCAGAAGTTATGCGGAAAAAAGTGAAAAAAAATATTTTTTTCCTTCACTTTTTCAAAAAAAAAGTACCGGAAAAAAATTTTTTTTCGCAAAAAATGCTAAGAAACATTGTTCAGCACACTGAAAAAAAATAGTAATAAAACTAATGATGACACATTCTTATATTAAGTATGCTACCTCGGCATCAATTCAATGACAATTTTCACTAAAACAATGAAAATTTACACGTTTTTTACGAAATTTTCCTTAATATAAAGTTTTTTGAATTGGAATTAATGTCTATCTAATCATTAGTTTTGTGTACGCGCTTCTTTAAATAAAGGCATTTAAATTAAAGAAAAAAATCATTATTTTTGTGACAATCCGCATTATTTTAAGTAATATTTCAATACTTTTAAGGATTTTCTACATTAACACTACGACGTAGACATGTCATAGTTTTAATGCCGAATCGGACTTAATTAACAGTATGAGATATTTGAGTAATAAATTTAAGGCTATGCTCCTCTTAAAGGAAAGGCTGTCTTGGTAATAAATTTTATGACTATTGTCATTATTTTTAAGAATACATACGAGAGAATTATACAATCTCTCCCTACCTCTCTCGCTCGGAGAATCAGTTTTGTTTGGTAATGTGTGAATCAATAATTGCTATGGAATGCTAGAAGAGAAAATAGAGAACAGTTCTGTTCGTTTTCTTTTAAATCGTCAGTTATTTACAAGCGATGGAAGGAAACGGTAGGCTGTTTTGGGGACGCGGATTGTGAAAAAATTTGATTGCTGTGAATATGTAAGTATACGTGCACACATACGTGCATATTGCACAGAAAATAATTTTAATATGGGCTGTTAACAGTTATTTTTGCTAAAGCATAGCAACAACAACAAATAAAACCGTCGTGTACATGTGTGTATGCATGTGGTTATGCCGTCGGCGTCACCATCGATCTCTGTGATAAGGGAGTGCGTGTGTCATAGTTATTTTTGCTGTATGTTATTTATGGCGATGTACATGCGTTTTTGAAGGAGATCTGTTTGGAAGTCCTGTGAAGAGATTTGTGCCAAATGGATGACAAAAATGTGAGTAATAGATTTTGTAATACTGAAAGAGACAATGGGAAAATGTTTAGGTACGTGAAGAATAATATTATTATCCTGAAATAAACATCTTATTGGCAATTACAAAATTAACAAAACCCATTTTAATTGAAAGTATTTATTTATTAAAAATACCAGCGCATAATGCAGAAATGTAAAATTATTTGTGGCAATATAGAAATTTATTATTAATAAAACAATTTTAGAATGGGTCTTTTGTGAGAAGAGTGGCAAATTTTACAACATATTTCAACGTAAGTATTATATATGAATGTTTGAAATATTTCTCTTAGTTTTCAGCGTTTTCCAATTGTGATATTATAAAATTTATTTGCATTTTTTTTGTTTATAGATAATTTTATTTGATTTATTTTCAGAAAAAATTTAATTATTTTAATTTTAGATCACGCAATATTTGAAGATAAATGTGATGGATATATGAAAAATGCAGTGCTGAATGCCATTTATAACTTGCAAAAAATAAATGAGCATACAGCTACATGGGAATGTTTGAATTGAAAGGAAATAGATTTGGAAACAATATGTATTTCTGAACAAATATATTTTATTTGAAAATCAAGAAATTTAATTTGGAACGCATATATTAATGTATTAGAACAAAATATATTTGCGAACTGACGTTCACACTTTAAATATTGTTAAAAAGTTTACCAAATATAATTTATTTAAACAGATTTTTCCTTTTTTTAATTTTAGTTTAAATTTTTCCTTGATTTCGTGTTCATAATTGCTTCAAAAGTACTTCATAATTAAACCTGCTGTTAGATTAGGCCCATTTGGTAAAATTTTTGTATATATATTGCGTTATAATTTGGTCCAAGGGATATTTTTGTTTTACTAAAATCAAAATAATAAGCGTTTTTGCTCAAAAATAACACTGTACAACAATTTCCAACTTTTTTCAAAATAACAGGGTTCTGTCAGTGGATTCTGGTAGAGGAGAAAAAGTATATACGTGTATCGGCGTTTTGAAAGATCACATCGGAATTTTATTTTAGGGGGGTTAAAGTTTCCCCCCTTTGCTAGTTCGTGCAGAATATCGCTATATAAAACTATGTGTTCTGTTCATCTGAGGTATAGGGTATCTTCAGCAACTTTGTAGAAAATGTTAAGGCCCATATTTTTGTGGAATATATTAACCCTCTAGCTTCCCCCCATAACGGTGATTTTTGCCTATATTTTAACAAATCGTAAAAGACTCCTCTAAGAATGGGTGGGGCGGGGTTAAAATGTTCTACAAAAATGTCGGCCATAAAATTTTACTATATGTGTCAGAACACACCAAAGCCCAAAACTTAACACCAAACTCCAAAAAAACGCCCAAATTCAAGATTGCCGGTTAAGGGTTAATTTAGATATTATATAGTGTTAGTACCAAAAAGGTCTTTAAAAATTGGATTTTTCGGGGTTGATGTGAGAGATGTAAAAAAAATAATGGTTTTATTTTACAATTAAATAATATTTATTTTATATTAAATTATACTTCAGGACTATAAACAAAAAATCTATTAATAACGCATATACAAGGAGAAATACTTATTTAATACATAAGTTAATTTATTTTTAATTCACTTTTCTTTTCACTCTTGGCAATTCGACGCCATTATCAAACAATGTCCAACATAAATCTGTTATAAGAGACAAATTGCTCTTGCCTTTATAGCGTTTTTCAATAGGAAGACATATCTGATGGAACCGTTCGCCATGCTCATCAGTTTCAGTTGAAAAGTGAAAATAAATATATAAATATGTATGTATAATCAAATATAAATCAAAACTTGTATTACCTTTAGACCACAGCATCAAACCGATATATCAATTTAGGCATATATGTTTTGGCACCCATGGCTCATCTGGAAAAACTTCCAGTTCAAAATAAATTGAATATATATCCTCCACTTTGCTCGTAAAAAATGAAACCCTATGTTCCATAAGGGTATGCTTGCCACAGACGTAGCAAAACCAGTCAAGTTTTCGTATATATTTTTTTGGTCTCCTCTACCATAATCCATTGACAGAACCCTGTTATTTTTTTTTTGTGTTGTACTGTGTAATTGTAAATAAGCTGCTTTCTTTTCACGAAGTATTGAATAAAATATAAATATAAAATATTGTCTTCCATATTCATTTTATATGAAAAATGTAATGTTGACCAAATGGACTCTTAATCTAGGATTCGTACAGATTTGCTAATCTAACACCAGGGTTAAGAATGTCATAGGCAGCATTAGCTTTTGTTTTACAGAAGTAATTTTTAATAAGTTTTTGTAGTTTTGTTTGCTAACAAAACTTAAGATTTTAAATTCTAAGTCACGATTGATTTTTTTGAGAAAATTATTTTTGATAACTCAATTTATATGAAAAATGTCACTTTCGCCACTTTCAAAACAATCTGTTTCTATTATTAATAATATCTTACATAAATATTTTTTTTAACTTTTAGTACAGCAGATTTTTTATGGATCTATTATGAGAATTTGTGTCGTAGAAGAGTTACTAAATATTTCAGTGTAAGTAAGTATATTCCAAAGATTTTAATATATCTCTTATCTTTCAACATTTTGTGACAGTTATATGATAAAATTTATTTTAATACTTTATCGTATATAAATCATTCTGTTTGATTTCTATTCAAATTATTTTTATTTTAGTTCGCGCAATTGAACTTTATTTGGATATATGAAAAATGCAGTGGGGAATTTAAAAATTACAAATTGCAGGAAATGAGTGAGCATCCAAACTATATGATATAATAATATAATATTTGTTTTATATAATTTCTATTTAAATTCCAGCCAAATTCTAGGTTAAAAATTGTTCATGGAAAACAAATAGAGAAACGAATCCCGCTATAGAATCGATACATAACAATACAATATTCGAATAAAAGTCAAACTTCATAGTGTGTTGGCCGATTTGTCTTTATACAATTACATATTGTTTTAAATTATAAAATGTTCAAGGTTATCCGTAATATGTATTATATTATTTTTGTATTTTCCAATATAAAATATAACAAATAAACTATTTACTTAGAAAGATAAAGTGTTGTGTTATTGAATTTTCTATGAATAGTAAATGATTTCAACGAAAATGATTCATTATAATCAATATAATGTAACGAATTTTCCATACATATTTAAAAAAAATGTGTTTAAATTCATGTATGCCTTAAATTAATTACCAGTATGTTCTTATATCAAGGGCAAACATTTTAAATTTTATTACGATAATGTTTTAAATTATATGATATTTTACTAAAAATAAGCACGCGCCATACTTAAATTTACGCAAAAATGTGCTTATTTTAAGACCAAACTTAATTAGTTTTATTACCCAAAATTCTTAATTCTATGAAATGCATCCTCAAAACAAGTACTACTCACGCCTTTAAATTAACTATTAAACCTTCTTATTTTTATAGCGATTGTCTTTGGCTCGAAATCATTGCCGAAATCTTAAACTTTACGAAAAATTCATTGATTTTCAGTACGCTTTTTTTTAGTGCATATTCTTAGTTACATTATTGCCAAACACAGTTAAGCGGTATCACCAAGTCTGAATTAGTTGTTGGACAAAAGCTGATGACACCTTTTTCGAGGGGCCCACTGATTTTCAGAATTTTTGGAGGCCCATAAAACAAAATTGGTCACCAATTTCGCTAAACCGAGTATAGGGTTATACTACGCTTTGATAGTAGAATCGAACCTATACTGTCAAGTCCGTGTATTTTTTTCACTGTTGCACAGTGTTATTGATTTGTTAAAAAATTATGAAAAAATTGGTTAGAAATGTATTTTTTTATATTTATGTATATAACACATATTCTTCCAACTTGTTTTTCGCTTTATGTATTCCAACAGGTGTAAATATGTCCCTCAAAATTCATTTCTTGCATTCTAATTTAAACTTTTTCCCCGAGAATCTTGTCGACGTAAGTGACGAACATGGCGAAAGGTTTCACCAAGACTTGAAGTCCATCGAGCGGCGTTACCAAGGGCACTGGGATGAAAGAATGATATTTGGTTCCTCCTTAGAGAAACCGATTCCGAAATCTACAAACGTCAACAAAGAACTCACAATTACTTATAATGAAACTTGTTCATGTAAATAAACTCAAATGTACATAATATAAATAAAAGTAATAAATAAAATCGCTATTTAAACAGAAATTAAAAAAAATATTTTTTTGAAATTCTCTTACTTCTACCAAAAGGGCTATAATTTTCAAATAGGCATTATTTTCTTCGCTAGGATGCAAACTTTTAAAAAATAAAATAAAATATTTTTTTTGTTTTTTTTGTCCCAGGATTTTTTGTTTGAAAAAAATCTACTTTTTCCAATTTGTTTAATGACTGTTATAAAACCACTGTTTCTATGTAAATGAGATACTTCCAACATTGGTAGCCCACATTAATAGCTTCAATTTAACGTATAAGTCGACCTGATGGGGCATATACTCCAAAAATTATAGTGCAAATACTAAGGGTACCTTCGACGATAATAGCATTTTTAATAAAAAATTTTTAAAACAAGTAAGAAAGTTTCAGTCGGGTAAACCGGCTAAGGTATACCCTCACTTTGTGAGTAATGTAATATTGAATATTACACAAATTATTCTGTCAATTTTTGTGGGAGGTACCAGAAGGGGTTTAAGAAATACACCTATATTTCGCTGAACAGTAGATACTTTAAATACATTGCACTGTGCCGAATTGTACCCGTTTATATGTACTGGTATATTAACGTTGAGATATTAAATTGTGGTATAATTTGACCATTTTGTGTGGGAGGTACAAAAAGAGGCGTGGTGATAACGCTCATTTTTCACTGGACTATAGGCATTATAAAAGCATTACACTGTACAAAATTTCAAGTAATTGTATACACTGATATTAATGTTATAAACTGTTAACTTTTGGTGCAAAATAGTGCCTTTGTGGGAGAGGTAACAAAAGGGACGTGACAATAACGCCCATTTTTCAATGGACTGTAGGCACTATAAAAACATTACGCTGTACAAAATTTCAAGTATTTTTATACACTGGTATTAATGTCATAAGCTTTTAACTTTTAGTGTGAGATTTACCAACACGGGCATTTGTGTGGGAGATACCAAAACGGGCGTGGCAATTTCGCCCATTTTCCTCGAGTTGATAGCGACTAACAAACTAATACTATGTGTGGAATTTCAGAAGATTCGAATACGTATAATTGCAGTTATTAAAGAATCAATATTTCACAACATTTTAACCCTTTGTGGGGGAGGTACCAGAAGGAGTGGACCAATATGGCCCATCTTCGAACGTAGCCGGAGATAGAAAAAAATATTACCACATACGAAATTTGAAGTCAATCGGTTACTCCTTTCGAGAGTTATCGTGCGCACCAGCCAGCAGACAGACAGACACATAGACAGACGGACGGACACTTTTTTCCGTAGCAAATGATATATACCCTCGCCACACTAAAGTGAGGGTATAAAAAATTTATCCATACAAAAATTTTTGGTTTTGATTTTATATATGTGACAGTATGCCACATTCTATAGAAAAATATAATTTTTAGGTCTAGGACACAAAAAAAAATTGTTTTTTGTTGCGTAGTGTAATTAGCCTCATTTTACAATATCTGTTACACGTACTGGAATCTTCTGTGATTCCAGATATAGTGATAGTTTTAGCATCGCCATCAACTCGAGAATAATGAACAGAATTGTCAATTGCAGTGTTTTTGAAGTACCAACCGTTCAGAGAAAAATGTGCGTATTTGCAATACACATTTTAGTACAATCCAACAACTTTCATTAGTATTAATTATCGTTTTTTAACATATTATTCGCAGTTTTTTACAGAGTATTTAAATATTGTCTAAATAATCATTACATAATTATAACATAATTTTAACGATACTTTAAATAAGGATTGAGTTTTTTATTGAATAATTTAATTTAGCTCTACAAATATAACAACGCTATAGAATGTCAAAAGAAAATTGCAAAAATTAAAAAACCTTGAGAAAACCAATACCTCTGAATATGCATTTGCAGAATAACAAATTAAAGTATACATTACATTGTGTATTTTTTTATTCTCAGCTAACGGAAAGCTGTTCAGTAAACATAATTCAAATTTCCATCCAATAAGCTAATTTTAACATAATATTTTGTCATCTAATGTTCTCACATAAAAAACTCACAGGAGTCCCTTTTAAAAATTAAACAAAAAGTAAACATGCCGGATGATGAGCTTCAGGCGTACGCTTCTGTTGCGAGGAGTAAACCCAATGAAAGATGGAGGCAAGGCCAGCAACACCTGTTGGCAATTCTGGGCATTTACTTTATTTCACATTGTTCTTCGTAGATAAGGACCAAGTTAGGTGAACAATGACGCCGTGAGTGTTGTGAACACATCAACACCTGAAAATGGAGAGGAAAACAACTGAACGTTTAGGTGTGGTTGGTGGTCTGAAAATAAAGACAAAGCGTTTAAAAACTTATTGAATTCAGTACTCAAGGGTAATCGTTAAATTAATCTACAGGCCTGCGCAACATTATAGCTGTAGTTGAGTAATTTTGTTTGGTGATGTAACTTTGTGAGAATTACAGTATTGTATTTGGATTTTTGTGTGGGAAATTCCACAGCGGAGGAAATAATTTTGCTAAGTATCTGTCAGACAGCAGCCATTGCAAAAGTACACTTAGGACTCTTTTTGTGCGTATTTATACCCTACACCACACTGTGGTACAGGGTATTATAACTTTGTGCATTTGTTTGTAACACCCAAAAGGAGAAGAAATAAACCCATCGTTTATTATACCGGTCGACTTAGAATCACTTTCTGAGTTGATTTAGCTATGTCCGTCTGTCCGTCTGTCTGTCTGTCTGTCTGTCCGTCTGTCTGTCTGTCCGTCTGTCTGTCTGTCCGTCTGTCTGTCTGTCTGTCCGTCTGTCCGTCTGTGCATGTATTCTTGTAATCAAAGTACAGGTCGCAATTATGGTCCGATCTCGACGAAACTTTACACACATCTTTTTTTTGGCCCAAGGACGATCCCTATTGAATTTGGTTAAAATCGGTTCAGATTTAGATATAGCCCCCATATATATGTTAGCCCCGATTTGACATGTAAGCGCTGTAAAAACTTTATTTTATATCCGATCAGTATGAAATTCGGCAGAAAGAGGTTACTTATTATATGGATGAACACTATTAAATTTGGAAGAAATCGGTTCAGATTTAGATATAGCCCCCATATATATGTTACCCCCGATTTGACCTGTAAGCGTTGTAAAAACTGTATTTTATATCCGATCAGTGCGAAATTCGCCAGAAGGAGGTCTTTTTACATGAATAAGTATTCAGGGAAGATCGGTTCAGATTTACATTAAAGCTCCATATATATGTTCCTCCTGATTTGGTATCAAACCGCTATAGAAGTTGTATTTTACTTCCGATCATTAAAATTGTCCAGAAAGATGTTTCTCACTTTAGGAACGAATATTGCTTAATTTAGCGATTATCGTTTCAGAATTAGATAATATGTTTCTACCCATTTACCAATTATTCCAAATTATTATGGCAATGACCCTTATCGCATTGTTAGGGAGGTGTAGGGTATTATATAGTCGGCCCCGCCCGACTTCCTGCCTTTCCTTACTGGTTTAAATTCGATTTTGGTATAGGATTTCACTAAGATTATTGTCATCATTGGAACTGTATGGTTTACGTGAAGAAATGTTTGCTCATAACGATGAAAACATTTTTTATGATATTGTTATAAGCATTTTAAATTCGGCAATTGCCCTTGTTAGTACTGGTTCTACATAAACAATGTGCTGCTTTCACGAATTTCATTTAAAATGCATTTTAAGTTTACCTTACATTGGAACAGATTATTAATAATGTATGTACTTCTCATTTTTATACCCTCCACCATAAATTAGGGGTATATTCAGTTTGCCTCTATATATTGATCTGAGACCCCTCAAAAATTCTAAGACGATTTAGGCATGTTCAACTTTAGTAATTCCGCTATAGTCTACAATAATTGAGCTAGATGACTAACATTTGGTATAGATACTACTTATAGCTGCAGGTAACTTGAGATTGAAAATTCGCAATATCGGTAAATTTTTTTAAATAGCCCCTATTTATATTTTAACGCAATGGGTTGAAATTTTGTATAATGAGTTTATTTGAACCCGATACCATTCACAAGCTATCCATGGTGGAGCGTACATATGATTCGGCATGGCCGAACTTAATCCATATTTACTTGTTAATATTAAATTACATATGAGTCATTCCACGCCAAACGGGACGATTTTTGACATCACTATTTTTGATTGCTTCGAAATTTTGTGTATGCATTATTTACCTAAAAATATCTTATACGTAGTTCAAGAAAAAATTTAAAAAAAATTCTTTAAGAGTTATGAGCAATTTAAAGTTGACGAAATTAAGTTTTTTTCCAAAAGGTGTGTTTATCCTTTAGCTTGTATCTCCTAAAATACGTGACCGATTTTAATGTGCTATACCTTGTTTTGAAGGTAATTTCAACTACTACAACTAACTGGTGTAAGCACTGCAACAAAAGTACTAATTTTTAATGTTTTTGCCCTTTTATACTTTCTATTGCGATTTTAAAAATGATTACACCCTTCGATTTTTTGGAAATTTTAATGTCGTGTTCTGAGATGTCTTTGTTAGCTACTGTATGAATTTGGAAGTGGTGAATTGATGGGAACTTTTTTTACGATTTTTTATAAAAAAAACCATTTGCATAATTTCTGTGAATGTGCTTTAAATAATTAACAGAATGATAATTTTTAGCCGTTAGTTTATTAATATAACAATAACAACAATACATATTATTAATTTTGCAAAATTATTTTCAAAACGCAAAAATCAGCGATGACTTGATATTTAAAAAACAAAACTCATTAAACAATAGCAAGAGTCAAAAGATAAGAAAGTACTTGTTAAACTATACTCTGAGATGAAATTTTTTTAAAATCACAGCAACCTGAATTTCAGTTTTTGATGTAGAAAAAAATACAATAACTTTTTTAGTCCGTTTTTCACATTCAATTCGACAATTAAAAGAAAAAAGAAAGCAATAATAAAGCAAAAGTAATTTATTGAACTCAAAACTACCACGTCCGATAAAAAAAATTAGAGTTCAGACATCATCAACTTCCGAAAAGTACTGTGTTAAGACGGTGTGCAATGATTAATATTTTTATACCCATTTTCTTCTTTTTGATGTAGAAAAAAAATACAATAACTTTGTTAGTCCGTTTTTCACATTCAATTCGACAATTAAAAGAAAAAAGAAAGCAATAATAAAGCAAAAGTAATTTATTGAAATCAAAACTACCACGTCCGATAAAATAAATTAGAGTTCAGACATCATCAACTTCCGAAAAGTACTGTTTTAAGACGGTGTGCAATGATTAATATTTTTATACCCATTTTCTTCTTTTTTACTGTTAATATTATAATTGATTCGAATCTTTCTAATACATTTTTATACCCTACACCACACTGTGGTACAGGGTATTATGACTTTGTGCATTTGTTTGTAACACCTAAAAGGAGAAGAGATAGATCCATTGTTTATTATACCGATCGACTCAGAATCACTTTCTGAGTCGATTTAGCCATGTCCGTCTGTCTGTCCGTCTGTCTGTCCGTATGTCCATGTATTCTTGTAATCAAAGTGCAGGTCGTATTTATGGTCCGATTGTGATGAAATTTAGCATAGTGGTATTTTTTGGCCCAAGGACGATCCCTATTGAAACTGGTAAAAATCGGTTCAGATTTAGACATAGCCACCATATATATGTTACCCCCGATTTTACATGTAAGCGCTGTAGAAACTGTATTTTATATCAGATCAGTACGAAATTTTGCAGAGAGAGTTCTCTTATTACATGAGTGAACACTGCCAAATTCGGGGAAAATCGGTTCAGATTTAGATATAGTCCCCATATATATGTTTTACCCGATTTGACATGTAAGCGCTGTAGAAACCGCATTTTACATCCGATCTTTATGAAATTCGGTAGAGAGAGTTTTCTTATTACGTGAATAAACACTACCAAATTCGGAGAAAATCTGTTCAGATTTAGATATAGCCCCCATATATATGTTTTACCCGATTTGACATGTAAGCGCTGTAGAAATTGTATTTTATTTCAGATCAGTACGATATTTGGCAGAGAGAGTTCTCTTATTACATGAATAAACACTGCCAAATTCGGGGAAAATCGGTTCAGATTTAGATATAGTCCCCATATATATGTTTTACCCGATTTGACATGTAAGCGCTGTAGAAACCGCATTTTACATCCGATCTTTATGAAATTCGGTAGAGAGAGTTTTCTTATTACGTGAATAAACACTACCAAATTCGGAGAAAATCTGTTCAGATTTAGATATAGCCCCCATATATATGTTTTACCCGATTTGACATGTAAGCGCTGTAGAAATTGTATTTTATTTCAGATCAGTACGATATTTGGCAGAGAGAGTTCTTTTATTACATGAATAAACACTGCCAAATTCGGGGAAAATCTGTTCAGATTTAGATATAGTTCCCATATATATGTTTCACCCGATTTGACGTGTAAGCGCTGTAGACACCATATTTTATATCCGATAAGTACGAAAATCGGCAGAGAGAGTTTTCTTATTACATGTATGAACACTGCCAAATTCTTACCGCAATTCCCATTTTCGCATTGATAGGTAGGTGTAGGGTATTATATAGTCGGCTCCGCCCGACTTTCTGTCTTTCCTTACTGGTTTATTGTTCTTATTTTTACATTAGGATACTGATTACACTGTGATACAAAATCTAACTTTCCGAATGGGAATGGGATGAGACCAATTGCAAATGAAAGTTGACATTATCCATAACAAAACCTTCAAGGGTTTTTTTCAGTTCAGTGCGAGATTTCTTTTTACACACATTTGAAGTTTTATAAAAAATAGTTCCCATCAATTCACCACTTCCAAATTCATACAGTAGCTAACAAAGACATCTAAGAACACGACATTAAAATTTCAAAAAAATCGAAGGGTGTAATCTTTTTGAAAATCGCAATAGATTTTCAAAAGTAGTTGAAATTACCTTCAAAACAAGGTATAGCACATTAAAATCGGTCACGCATTTCAGGAGATACAAGCAAAAGAATGAACACACCTTTTAGAAAAAAACGTAATTTCGTCAACTTTAAATTGCTCATAACTATTAAAGAAATTTTTTTAAAATTTTTTCTTGAACTACGTATAAGATATATTTAGGTAAATCACGCATACACAAAATTTTGAAGCAATCAAAAATAGTGATGTCAAAAATCGTCCCGCTTGGCATGGAATGACTCATATGGGGTATTTCATATCATATCCCGATATCTTCTGATCGGGATGAAACCTGAACCAAGTTTAGTCCTATTGGATACGAGTAGTAGTTATGGCACACAATTTCAAAGAAGTTGGTTAAGGACTGTCCGAGTTGGAGGGTGTTGCATTTTGACAGTTTGGTCAAACGGCCCTTTTTTTGTATTTATGGGCTAAATACGTATATTTTGGAGTCACCTCTATAGGGTGACTATAACAAAATATGAACCGATTTGTAAAATTTTTGATGTGATGAATTCTTGTCAAAATAGAATACGAACTGCAAAGTTTCAGCTAAATTGCTTTAAAGATACAACATTTTCAAAACAGTATACTCAAAAACACTATTTTGGAGCGACCTCTATAGGGGAGCTATATCAAATCATTGACCGATATGGCCCATTTGAAATCCCAAACAACCTGCAACTATAAGAAATATTTATACCAAATTTCATCAACATAGCTCTATTATTACGGACTGTAGCGTGATTACAACAGACGGGCGGACGGACGGACGGACGGACGGACTTAATCGTCATAGAGTTTTACGACGATTAATATTTAGAGGTGTTACAAACGGAGTGATAAAATTAATATACCCCCGATCCTATGGTGGATTTATTATGAAATCTTTACTCTTAATGTAAGAGTGATTGTATTCAAACAAAATTTTCGTCGAAATTTTCGTGAAATTGAAGCTCGTGATCTTGGCGACATTTGGTTTCAACAAGACGGCGCCACTTCCCACACATCGCATCAATCAATGGATTTATTGAGGGAACACTTCGTTGAGCATGTAATTTCACGTTTTGGGCCGGTCGATTGGCCACAAAGATCGTGTGATATAACACCGATGGACTTTTTTCTGTGGGATATGTAAAGTCAATAGTTTATGCGGACAAACCCGCTTCGATTCAGGCCTTGGAGCAAAACATCACTCGAGTCATTCGCCAGTTACCAGTCGAAATACCCGAACGAGTCATCGAAAATTGGACTCAGTGGATGGACCATCTAAGACGTACCCGCGGCCAATATTTGATAGACATAATCTTCAAAAAATAAATGCCAAAGAATGTTCTTTATATGTTTTTTCTTTAAACAAGTAGGGAACCTCGAAATGGATCACCCTATACATTTGCGAAGATGTTGTCTTAAACAAATCGTTGTATCCGTCATAATATTTTTTATTTGGGACTATTATTTCAGAAACCAAAATATATTTGCATTAAAAATGTGTCGATACCTTAATAGGGTAATTCCAAAGAAAATCGACCCAAAAATTACGATTTAAAAATTTTACCTTTTTGATTTTGCTGAAATTTTGCACGCGCATACTGCAAGATGATACGAAATAATGACAGTTTACGGTTTGTTAAAATTTATAGCGGTTTAGATTTGAGAGGGTGCCAAAGTGGAGCATCTACTTTTTTTTAATTTAAGCTACGTTCAAGTTGACATAACTTTAGAACGGAAGGTCAGATTTAAATGAAATAAGTACCATTTTAAAGATATTAACGTTCTTTCTAAACATTATACACTACAGGATAACTAAATGTGTATTAAGGATACCAAAAGGACGAAAATGTCTTTAATCCTTGATTATCCTGATTTTTTTTTTAATTTCTTTTATTTTACTTCTGAATATAACCCCCATATTTATCCATAAAATACAAAATTTTCAGAATGGGTGCTCAATGGGTTCAAAAGATATGATTTAATTAATGTCCGTCTGTCTGTCCGTTTAACTAGATTATGTGAACGATAGCTCTGAAAAGGAGTGACCGAATGTCTTACAAATTCGTATGTGGTATTATTTTCCTCAAATCTACTTAATGGTTTGAAGTGGCCCATGTCGGACCCCTCCTTGTAGTACCTCCCCCACAAAGGGTTAACATTTTGTGATAATACTCATGGGAAACCAATGATGATTTCATACATAGTAATTATTTCACCGTATCTATAAGCTTAACAAAAATAGGCAAAAATGTCAAGCCCCTTTTGGTACCTCCCACACAAAGTGACCAATTGGTACAAAAAGTTAAAAGCTTATAACACTAATACCAGTACATAAAAATACTTGAAATGTTGTACAATGTAATGATTTTATAGTACTTTCAATTAAGTCAAAATTGGGCGTTGTTGCCACGCCCCTTCTAGTACCTCCCACACAAAGGGACCAATTGGTACAAAAAGTTAAAAGCTTATAACACTAATATCCGTGCATAATAATATTTGAAATTTTGTACAGTGTAATGCTTTCATAGTGCCTATAGCCCTGTGATAAATGCCCCTTTGTACTTCCCACACAAATCCACCACTTTTCACCAAAAGTTAACAGCTTATAACATTAATACCAGTGTATAAAAATACTTGAAAATTTGTACAATGTAATGCTTTTATATCGAAGCTCATAAAAATTCAGAGTGGTTAGATTTTCTTTGGAATTACCCAATAGTGTTATGCTTTTCAGCAATTCAACATTCACTTTTAAAAAATTTTTAATGTTTGGAAAAGTCCTTTATAAGTGAAATCATAATCTTGGAAGGAGAGAAATATTATGGATAAAAACATTCAAGAATGGACGGACCATCAAGGCGAAAGTAGTCTTCTGACAAAACAGACAACTTTCTATAACTGAATAAAAATATTAAATTATTGTTGGTTGAATGTTATAACTTTATAATAATTATAATTGTATGATTGCTAAAATCCGAATACGGATTGGCAAATAAAGAAGAAGAATCTTGGATAACAATAAATTACTTAAAGGTTTGTCAAGAAATGATTACTTGGAATAATCAGAAATTTAAATGATTGCTTTAAAGGAGAAGTTAATGATGCACATGTCATATTTAAATGGGAATTATTATTCAAAACCAAGGAAAAATTAAAACTGATATTCAAAAATGTCAGCAACGTTTTGAAAATCTTTTTTAAATAATATGTATTTGGAAAAAATTCCTACACAATGTTTGTATTTAAACACATATTTTATTTAAGATAATTTGTTCGAAAATATATTTTGTTCTAATATAAGTAAGTTCTAACAAAATATGTCTGTTCAGAAATATACAATATTCAAACATTTTTGTTTCAAATATATATCATTCCAATTCAAACATACCAAAAATGGCGACTTTCCCCGTGTATAAATCGACAGTTGTGCTAAATATTTCATTATTTTGAAATGTAACCTTCTTGCAGGAAATAAACTCTAGCTCTGAAATTATTTATGATTTATTGGTTGTGAAGAAAACTAAATTCTGAATGAATAACAATCATATGCATATCATGACTTTATACCGAATACTATTGTGCAACTATTCTTTTAAACCGAAATGTATTTCGATTCGAAACACAAGAAAACCTCGTCTGCGACCTGCTATAGTTAGTTAAGTATTTTCTGGTAAATATTTGCGTGAGGCAAACAATTGGCAATTATGTGATATTTTTAGTCGGTAAACAAACGCCAACATCTTCACTCTGAAAGAGAACCGCCAAAAGCAAAGAATTACAATATTTACCCGAATGTTGGAAAAGAGGTACCGAAATTGTATGTATTTCCCCCACCCCGCCTGGTGTTATTCGGTGGTAACACTTACAATTGGATAGAGATAACGTTGACAATGACTCACAGAGGAAAAAACTAATTGATTTGAAAATATTAAAATGCTCGAATTCTTAAAAAATCCATCCAAATTTAAATTACCCAAAAGAAGTACGAAATATTTGTCTGAACCGACTGACGCTTGCTACTTTCTCTTGAGAAAAATACGTACGTACGCTATATCCGTAACCGTTTTCCGATTAAAAAGTATTTTTTTCGTCTTTCAAAAGAGATACCTTCAACTTATATATGTATTTGCCTTCAACTTATATTTATATTTTGCATAATAAAGCACACAAAATCGAATACCTAAAAGAAAGATGAATATAACAGAATTCAAAAACAACTTATTTGCAACTCAAAAACAACTATTTTTGTCGTTTTCTTAAAACAGCCGTAAAACCATTGTGACGCATTTTTTCTAGTCGAAAATTTGTATATAAGAAATTGTATTTCTTTAAACAAATAAAACTATATTATTTTTAAACCCCCACCACACTGTGGTACAGGGTATTATGACTTTCTACATTTCTTTGTAACACCCAAAAGGAGAAGAAATAGACCCATCGTTTATTACACCGTCTGTCTGTGCATGTATTTCTGTAATCAAAGTATGGGTCGCAATTATGGTCCGATCGCGACAAACTTTACACATATCTTTTTATTGGCCCAAGGACGATCCCTATTGAATTTGGTTAAAATCGGTTCAGATTTACATATAGCTCCCATATACATATATGTACCTCCGTTTTGGTATACGAGTACACGCTGAAAAAAAATCGCTTCTGTAGTATATTGTCCCAAACATATTCGGCTTGAAACATATATAAATTCAGGGTACGCTCCAAACATATAGTATTTGTTATATACAAAAATTATATACTTGGGAAGATGTCGTTCTAAACAAATCTTTGTTTACATCCCAATATGTTATTATTTGGGACTATTATTTCCGAAACAAATATTTATTTGCATTTAAGTATTCGGAAAATACATAAATTGTGTTAAATTTTTCAGTAATTCAAAGTTAATTTTTTAGAAATGTTAAATGTTCGTAAAATAATAATAATTGAAATCGTATAATCTGGGATTAAAATAAATTACTTGGAGGATTGACAACTAATGATGGCTTGGAATACTCAGAAAATTTAAATGATCGATTTAAAACGGAAGTTAATATGGTATCATAACTGGGAGGTCTAAAAAGGAAAAATTAAAACTGAATTTCGAAAAAGTCATGTTTTGAAAATGTTTTTAAATAAAATATATTTGGAAAAATTCCTAAGCAATCATTTTATTTGTATTTAAACACATATTTTATTTGAGAAATTTAGTTTGCAAATAAATTTTGTTGTAATATATTAATATATGCGTTCCAAATACATTTAATTGATTTTCAAATAAAATTTTTTTGCTCAGAAATATATAATATTTAAAAATTTGTGTTCCAAATATCTTTTCTTTCGATTCAAACATATCCAAAAATGTGATTTTGCCCCGTGTATATGCATTGCATAAGCACATTTTTGATCCGATTTCTACAAAAATTGGCACAGAGCAGTCTCATGATACATTTAGAGGCAATACAAAATTTGGAGAATATCGGTTCAGATTTAGATATAGCCCCCATATATATGTTACCCCCGATTTGGCATGTAAGCGCTGTAAAAACTGTATTTTATATCCGATCAGTACGAAATTCTGCAGAAAGAGGTTTTTTATAACATGAATGAACACTGTCAAATTTGGAGAAAATCGGTTCATATTTAGATATAGGTCCCATATATATGTTCCCCCCGATTTCACATGTAAGCGCTTTAGAAACTGTATTTTATATCCGATCAGTACGAAATTAGGCAGAAAGAGGTTTCTTATTACATGAATTAACACTGCCAAATTTGGGGGAAATCGGTTCAGATTTAGATATAGCCCCCTCATATATGTTACCTCCGATTTGACTTGAAAGCGCTGTAGAAACTGTATTTTATATCCGATCAGTGCGAAATTCAGCAGAAAGAAGTTTCTTATTACATGAAATAATACCGCTAAATTCGGGGAAAATTGGTTCTGATTTAGATATAGCCCCCATACATATGTTATACCGGATTTGAATTGTAAGCGGCGTAAAGACTGTATTTTATATCCGATCAGTACGAAATTCGACAAAAAGAGGTTTCTTATTACATGAATGAGCATTCAGGTAGAATCGGTTCAGATTTAGATATAACCTTCATATATAGGGTGATCTAAGTATAGATACTTTTTTCAATAGCCTTTTTTAACAGATCACGTGTGAGTCGTGTCATGCTGTCATGTTAATTTTGTTAAGTATTGTTTGGCATTTCATCATGGAAAGTCTTAAGCCTGAACAACGTTTACAAATTATTCAGCTTTATTATCAAAATAATCTTTCGCCAATTGGGCTAAGTCCATTCTTTTTAAATCCAAACAAAAACACTTTCCAGTCGACCCACGACCTTGACACCCATGAGCAATATTTTAGCTCTCTTTAAGATCTATCTTTTTGCCATTGACAGATTTCCGATCCGGAATCATCGGTCCATATTTCTTCAAAAATGATGCCGGTGAGAACGTAACCGTCAATGGCGACCGTTCCGTGACCGACTATTTGATGCCTGAAATTGAAGCTCGTGATCTCGGCGACATTTGGTTTCAACATTCCCACACATCGCATCAATCAATGGATTTATTGAGAGAACCCGTCGGTGAGCAGATAATTTCACGTTTTGGGCCGGTCGAATGGCCACCAAGATCTTGTGATATCACACCGTTAGACTTTTTCCTATGGGGATATGTAAAGTCTAAAGTTTATGCGGACAACCCCGCTTCGATTCGGGTCTTGGAGCAAAACATCACGCGTGTCATTTGCCAGTTACCAGTCGAAATGATCGAACGAGTCATCGAAAATTGGACTAAACGGATGGACCATCTAAGACGTAGCCGCGGCCAACATTTGATAGACATAATCTTCAAAAAAATAAATGCCAAAGAATGTTCCTTCGATTCGATTTGGCATTACAAAATTTGTCAGAAATATATTTCTCAAATGAGGAACGTATATTGCTTAATTAAGCTATAATCGGTTAAGATGTAGATATAGCCACATATATATCAAATTATTATCGCAATGACCCTTATCGCATTTTTATGGCATTTATTGTTAAAATGTGATATCATATAATGAGATGTTCCATTCGGAAGGTCCACTTTTGGGCGACTCGTTCGAGCATAGCGCCTGGTATCTCGCGATTACAACAAGTAATGTTGGCTTCCAAAGCATCAATCGTAGCTGGCTTATTCCTGAAAACCTCAGACTTTAATTATCCCCACAGAAAATAGTTCAAAGGTATCGAATCGCACGATCCAGGTGGTCAATTTACGGTAGCAAAACGTGCGATTATGTGCTCACCAAAATGACTTCCCAACAAGGGCATTGTATGGCTCGTAACGCCGTCTTGTTGAAACCAGAGCTCACCGAGACCATGTGGACTTGAATTTCAGGAAGCGCATAGTCCGTTAACATGGTGCGAGAACGTTTACCATTGACGGTAACATTACGATTTTCCTCATTTTTGAAGAAATACGGACCAATGATTCCACCAGGCCTTAAACCACACCATAGGTTGTATTTAATGGATGTAATTGTAGCTCTTGGTACTCTTCGGGTTTCTCATCAGCCCAAATATGGTTATTTTGTTTATTAACGTACCCATTAAGCCAGAAATGTGCTTTACCTTTGACCCAGAAATGTGTTTCATCGCTGAACAACATTTCACGATAAAAAAAACGGTTTTTGATTAAGTTTTTCCAGAGCCCATTCACCGAATTTGGAGACGCTGTTGTGGTGTGGGTCTTTCCGTGAAATTCGATTTGGGCCGTTTTAGTCATTTGAGCAATGTCCGTCAGCCTGTCTGCCTGGTTGATGCGCACGATAACTTTCGCCAGTTTTAACCGATTGACTAAACCGATTCAAATTTGGCATGTGTCAATATTTTTCTATCTCAGATGGACTATGTTGGTCCGTTCCTTCGAGTACCTCCCCCACGAAAAGTAAACATTAAGTGAAATATTGATCTTATAATTATATCTCGGATTTTTGCATATCTTTAAATTTTCATCCGATTTGAACCAAAATTTGTATTTAGACGTCTCATCGCTCAAATTTAAATAATTTGAGTGCATATCAAAAATATGTAAAATATATGCACTAAATATGCAAAAAATCGTGTCACAAAAATGAAAAATGGGTGATTTCAAAAATCATCCAAAAAAATTGCCTAAATGTATGAAAAGTATGAGGTAATTCCAAATGAAACCGACCCACTCTGAATATTTACATATCGATACCTCCATTCTAAAACATGCTAGCATAGTTTTAGGGAGATTGCATTTTTAATTTCTAAGTACTCCAAATTATATTCAGTCAAAATTTGGTGTTTATCCGTCAACCCAATCAAAAGTTATTCACAAAACAGTACAGGTCACTCGATAAAGGAATTCCACACAAAATTAAAAAATCATCAAACTTTGATCGCCTCTGTTGAAAAACTACCTTTTTGCACTTAGCATAGTTTAGAATGGAGGTATCGATATGTAGATTGGGATGCAATTTTGCACGCGTATATAAAAAACAATGTGCAATTAAATCCGCTTACCGTTTGACCAATTTCATTGTGGTTTAGATTTTATAGGGAGCCAAACTTGGTTATCTAAAATTTTTTTTTACTAATTTAGTTATTTTGAAGTCGACATAACTTTTGAACGGAATGTCAGATTTAAATGATATAAGTACCATTTAAAAAATTTTAACATCCTCTCTAAGAATTATATATTAAGTTACACATGTTTGTGTATTAAGGACTCAAAAGGACGAAAATATCCTTAAACCTTGATTAACCTGAAAAGCGTATCTTAATTTTTTTGTTATATTTTTCAAAGTTACCCAAAAAATTTAAACATTTCAGCATTGGTCTCCATGGGTTAAAAAAAATATGAATTAATTATTGTCCGTCCGTCTGTCCGTTCGAATGAATGGTGCTAACTATAACTTTGGAAAGGAGTGCCGTAAAATTTCGTACATATATGGGTAGTTCTTTCTCTAGTGCCACAGGTCAAAAACTAGATTTTTCTTAAATTCTCAGAAAATGTTTCCGTAGTATGTGGGAGCAATGACCCACAATAATAAAAAAACAAGTAAGGAAAGGCTAAAGTCGGGCGGTGCCGACTATATAATACCCTACACCACTCTCGTAATATTGAATAACTCTGATATATAAATTTTGTAATTCATGTATAAATTGTTTACGTAAATTTACTTTTGAGACATTTTATACTTAAATACCACACTGTGGTGTAGGGTATAAAAACGATTGGATCTAAAAAGCCAAATCGGATGAAACATATATATGGGAGCTAAAGCTAAATCTTTACCGATTTTCTTCAAATTCGGCAATGTTGGTTCATGAATCAAGAAACTCTACCATTCTACATTTCAAAACGATTGGATGTAAAATACAGCTTTTATAGAACTAAAGGGCCAAATCGGACGATACATATATATGGGAGCTATAGCTAAATCTTGACCGATTTTCTTCAAATTCGGTAGTGTTGGTTCATGGATCAATAAACTCAACCATTCTAAATTTCAAAACGATTGGATGTTAAATACAGCTTCTATAGAACTAAAGGGCCAAATCGGACGAAACATATATATGGGAGCAATAGCTAAATCTTAAACGATTTTCTTCAAATTCGGCAATGTTGGTTCATGGATCAAGAAACTCTAACATTCTAAATTTCAAAACGATTGGATGTAAAATACAGCTTTTATAGGACTAAATGTCCAAATCGGACGAAACATATATATGGGAGCTATAGCTAAATCTTAACCGATTTTCTTCAAATTCGGTAGTGTTGGTTCATGGATCAAGAAACTCTACATTCTAAATTTCAAAATGATTGGATGTAAAATACAGCTTCTAAAGACTAAAGAGAAAAATCGGACGAAACATATATATTGGATCTATAGCTAAATCTTAACCGATTTACTTCAAATTCGGCAATGTTGGTTCATGGATCAAGAAACTCTACCATTCTAAATTTCAAAACGATCGGATGTAAAATACAGCTTCTATAGGACTAAAGGGCCAAATCAGACGAAACATATATATGGGAGCTATAGCTAAATCTTAACCGATTTTCTTCAAATTCTAGTGTTGGTTCATGGATCAAGAAACTCTACCTTTCTAATTTCAAAATGATTGGATGTAAAATACAGCTTCTACAGGACTAAAGATCAAAATAGGACGAAAGATATATATGGGAGCTATATCTAAATCTAAACCGATTTCAACCAAATGCAATAGGGATCTTTACAGCTGCGAATTACTCTAAACTGCAACATTTCAGAACGATCGAAGTGAAATTGCGAACTGTAGTCGACGAACAACTTTACATGGACAGATGGACGGACGGACAGCCATGGTTAAATCGACTCAGCTAGTGATTCTGAGTCGATTGGTATACTTTAAGGTGGGTCTAGCTGTGTTATTTTCAGGTGTTACAAACATCTGCCGTGATACAAACTTATAATACCCTGTAGCACAGTGTGGTGTAGGGTATAATGAAAAATATGCACCTGTTTTTCGATTCCTTTTTTTCCAATCAGAATCTATCAATCTGCAAAAAAAAATATGCAATTGCATATAATCCGAGGTCTACTTATAACTTCTATAAGAAGACTTGATACAAATGATGGTCGGTTTTATACTCAGAATCGTTCACAATTCCACACATAGTATTAGTTTCTTGTTCGCTATTAGTTCTTGTTCGCAGACAAATGGACCGTTTTGCCCAACAAGTTAACGGGTTATAACAGTGTAATGTTTTTATAGAACGATAGTATATCTATTGGTACATCCAAAACAAAATAGCCAAAATAAAAAATATGAAAAATTATTTTTCAGAATTTCCCTATTTTTATGTCTAATAATAGACACTGTTTTCTTCGTTAGGATGCTAGCTTCCAAAAAATTGAACAAACAACCTTTTTGCGATTTTTTTCGCTATTTTTCATATTTTTATTGTTTTTTTTTTTTTGAAAAATTTAAAAATGCCAGCGAATCTCCGTGCATTTATAACGTTTTTTGAACAATATTACTTTTCCGGTATTTAGAACCCCCGTCGATCACTAACCCCTACCATTTGTTATTTGCGTCAATACTTTTTGCACCATACACCATTTTTGCAGCATCATATGAAAATAATATTCTCACAACTTTGCATCAAGCATCTCAATGTCTACAATTTCCAAATTTACCAATAGTATCAGAACTTGTATAACCTTTGGTTTATTAGAATAACCGAAGCCATATTATTGTCATAAATGCGCACGCAATGTACGCTCCTCCCCTCGTATTTAACACCATTGAATTCATATTAAACAATGTATACTTTTGGGCATTTAAATATACATTTTAGCCACAGCGGTTTTTCACCTTAACGTTTCACACAATTCCAATTCATTCCAGAAACACAACCAGGAGGAATGGTATGAGAAGCAGAAAACCAACAAGCATTGCAAATAAATTGTCACCAAAAACCCTTTCGTTCGTAATGGATTACCATTAAATTTACCAAATCGTTGTTGTTTTTTTGTCTTTACTACTCCTGGATCCTTTTCGCAACGCACAGTTTTGTTTTTTTAAATGCTGGAAAAACGACAGAACTAAACATCAACATCACACAGACAGGAACACGTCCCATCTAATCAATGCAGTGGTGTTGGTTGGAACAGAAAAAAACACAATATTGTTTTTCCACCGTTCAAGGACACGCACGAAAAATGCTTTTAATGATCCCAAAATGCCAATGAGAACCGCAGAAATTAATTTCTCTTTTGTAGGAGTACACGGACATTTTAATAATGGAGTGGAACATGTGACTGATATCCAGACATGTCCAACGAATATAATGATTGAAATTAGAAGTCAACCATTTATTACACATTTATTATATGCGGTGGTCCGTTGTAAATTCGACCGCATATTTTGTACATTTTCATGTACATACATATAATCCATATTAAATTTATAACGGAAAAATTTACCATTTCCTGCGTGAATTTAAAGTCATAGCAATTGTACCGAAAATGTGGCACATTAAATTGTGATAGAGTTAGCGGGAGATGCTTTTATGGTGTGTCAAAAAATATTAACAAGAAATGAGAGCAGCAAATATGACTCCAAATTTATTATTTTTCTTCATGTGAAAAAAAGTTCATTTTAAATTTGTTTATAACACTAGATTATAAACATTTTGCATAGGGCTGCGCCTGACATTTTCTGGGAAAATATAAAAAAAATTAATAGTAAATTTGTAGTAGTGTAGGTCAATTAAGGGATGTTATGAGATCTATAAATCTATGGTCACAAGGCATGACAGCATAACTGGAGTTATGCTCAAACTGAGTTATTAATGCAATAATGTTCCCCATCTTCGATTACATATTGCGACACATTTTGGTGATGATTCATCGTTTAGCTAAATATATAAGGCAGCATATCTGACTGTGTAACTATATCATAAATGGATTATTATATCGATTCAAAGCCTTAAAATTTCTCTCCTGAAAAGTTTCAAAAACAAACATATGCTGTTATGCCTTGTGACCACAGAAATGTTGAAAATACCCCTTACACGTAGACACAGTCGTTAAATCATTAGGAAAAGTAGATTTTTTTTAAATCGTTTTTGCTGGCGCGAAAATATCAAACAAATTGCAGGGACACACAAAAAAACCAAACAAGAAGTGTGGGGATGTATTAAGATTGAGAAATACTGCCTGCAATGTTTTGGAGATATGGGACTTTGAAGCCAGTTCTCAATTATTTCATATTGAGCTGCTCTCATATTGTGCCAGTTATTGACAGGGTATTTTGCCAAGGTGCCGATGAGGTTGCTTGGTAGCTTCCGAAACGATATCGTCCACCAACCAGTGACCACCCTTAATAAATTTCACACATTTCATATTCTTCTTTTTCTAAGAAGGTACAGAAAACAAAAACAACGATCTCGATCTCAATAGTCAAAAACAAAACTATGAAAGGTCACAACAGATCGACTAACAAAAACAAAAAACAACGATCGAAAAAAAAATCGCAAAAACAAGTAAGAAAGTTTCAGTCACTTTTGAGTAATGTAATATGGAATAGTATACGAATAAGTCTGTCAATTTGTGTGGGAGTTACCAGAAGGGTACCTCCCCCACAAAAGGTATACATTTAGTGAAATATTTATTATTTAATAACTTCTATACCACTGAAATTCTACACATAGTATTAGTTTATTAGTCACTATTACCCCGAGAAAAATGGGCGAAGTTGCCACGCCCCTTTAGGTACCTCCCACACAAATGGACAATTTTGAACCAAAAGTTACCAGCTTATAACTTTAATAACAGTGCATACAAAGACTTGACATTTTGTACAGTGCAATGAATTAATAGTACCTGAAATACAGTGAAAAATGGGCATTATTGCCACGCTCCTTTTGGTACCTCCCACACAAATGGACCAATTTGTACCAAAAGTTACCCGAATGAACTTTCTTACTTGTTCATAGGGCTATAGCTACTTTAAATGCGTTACACTGTGCACAATTTTGTAGTATTTTCGTGGAATGGTACTCAAGCTATAGGCTGTTAACTTTTTGTACAACAGGGGCGTGTCAATAACCCCCACTGTATACAATTTGAAGTGTTTGTATGCAATAGTATGTATACAAGTTATAAATTGTTAACTTTTGGTGCAAAATAGTCTATTTGTGTGGGGGGTACCAACATGCCCCTGTGTCAATAACCCCTATTTTTCACTGGACTGTAGGCACTATATAAACGTTACACTGTACACAATTTGAAGTGTTTTTGTTTACTGGTATTAAAGTTATAAGATGTTAACTTTGGGTGAAAAATGGTTCAATTGTGTAGGATGTACCAAAAGGGGCGTGGCAAATTCGACCATTTTTCCCACGGTGGTAGCGACTAATAATGTAATACTATGAATGGAATTTAAGAACATTCGAGTAAGTTGTATAGAAGTTATTGGACAATCAATATTTCATTGCATTTTAACCCTCTATGGCAGAGATCGGCAAAACAGCTCACATGGGCGGTTCTCTCCTCTCACACATTGAATGAGAATACAAGAATTCACTCAGTTTACATTGAGAGAGGGAAATGTTCTTGCTATGGTTGTATGAGTGTGCCGATCCCTGCTCTATGGGGAGGTACTAGAAGCAGTGGATCGATATGGCCCAGCGGATCAATAGAAGCAGTGGATCAATATAGCCGGAGATAGAAAAAAATATTACCACATTCCAAATTTGAAGTCAATCGGTTACTCCTTTCGAGAGTTATCGTGCGCACCAGCCAGCCAGACAGATAGACAGATGGACGGACGGACATTGCTCAAATTACTTAAAATTACCCAAAACGAATTTCCGCCGAACATACTTAGGGTCTTAGGTCACTCCTTCAATGTGTTACACTTTTGGCCCATAGCAAATGATATATACACTTGTCACACTAAAGTGAGGGTACAAACAATTTTTTTATTCCACTTTTAAAAAGCCACGGTTTAAGTCATTTTGAGTCGAATAAGTAGTGTCCGTCTGGAGCGCACGATACCTCTGGATCGAATTTGGTATATTGTATTAACTAAGGCTAAAGGGTGAAACGTTATTTCGTGCATAAAAATGGAACATTTTGTGATTTGTTTTTGACGACACAGGTAAAATCTTTTGATTAATTTTTGATTTTGAGTAAAATTTTCATGAAGAAATATTAAAAACTATGGCAACTACATCAATTATTCGGAAGCTTTTCGAAAAAGGTAGAATTGCGTTGCCCCTCATAGCTCAAAGCCGGATCATCCGAAATCAAAAAATACACTTATTTTGTTAGATAATCGTATTTGCCAGGTTACACTGTCGATGTTTTTAAGAATTTTTAATTTTTCAATTTTTGGCAACACTTTTAAAGGAGAAACCCAAATTTTGCGAGAAAAATTCGATTCATTGGTTATTGTAAAATAAAAAATATTAACATAATTGCAATAAAAAAAACTCGACAGCGTTACCTCGTAAATTACACAGTACAGTACATGATTTTAGGACTCAATTCTGAGAATTGGACGTGAAAGTAGCCCCAAAAATAAGAACTTCTGCTTCATTCGTTTAGTCTAGTTGGCTCAATTAATAATTTAATGGCCACAAAAGGTTAATATTTAATGAAATACGAGGGTTGCTATTTATATTTCGGTCCTGGCAATGCTGGTGTTGCCAGATGAAAACTGGAACTTCCATTGAAAAGTATGATATATTTTAGCAGATCGTTTGTCATTTGAGCGCGAATTGTTTTGGTTACAGTGTGTTGAAAATTCACCTACAAAAGATGGTTTTTGAACGCAGCTTGAACGGCTGCTTCAGGCGTCGAAAAACGTTGACCAAGCAGTTTTTTCTTGATGTGAGTGAATAAGATGAAGTTATTGGGTGTCAAATCAGGGCTGTACGACTCAGAATTGACCGTCCTACGTTGCTCAAGCGGAACAGTCGCCACATGTCCAGTTTTCCTGAAGAAACAGGCGACCATTTGCTTTGAATCAGGGCTGTACGACTCAGAATTGACCGTTCTACGTTGCTCAAGCGGAACAGTCGCCACATGACCAGTTTTCCCGAAGAAACTGGAGACCATGTGCTTTGAAGTGCTTCTTCCACGAAAAACTTTCGTTGGATTTGGCTCGTCTTCGAAGACTCACACGGTCGATTGCTGTTTTGTTTCGGGCTCATACGCATATATCCAAGATTCGTCACCTGTGACGATCTTATAAACGTCTTTTGAAGCACCGCGATCGTATTTTTCAAAATTTCTTTGCACTTATCGACACGAGCCTTTTTTTGACCGATTGTCAAATTGTGCGGGATCTAACGAGAACAAACCTTTTTTACGGCCAGGTGTTCATGCAATATCGAATGTATGCTGGTGGAAGAAATGCCCAAGGATGCCTCTATCTCACGGTATGTCCCATGGCGATCTTGCATTATCAGTTCACGCACGGCATCAATGTTCTCTGGCACAACGGCCGTTTTTTGGACGACCTTCACGACCTTCGTCTTCGAGCGAGCGTCGGCCACGATTGAATTCATTAAACCAGTTTTTCACAGTGCTATGGGATGGTGCTTCATCCCCATACAAAGATTTAAGTTCATCGATGCCCTCTTGTTGTGATAATCCACGTCGAAAGTTGTGAAACATGATCGCACGAAAATGTTCACGAGTTAATTACATTTTTTTGCCAAATTAATTTTTTTCAAGTCACTGTAAACAACACAAATGATTGTCATACGTCAAAACGTCTGAGTACATTTATGCTAAAAAGTTCAAACTTTCCAATGGAAATGTCAGATGGCGCCAGGCAACACTATACTTCTATACTACTTATTCGAATATCCACACATATGTAGTATTAGTTTATTATTTGCTGCCACCATGAGAAAAATGGACAGTCAGTCAACCTGTCAGTCACGCAACAATTGTATATCGTCACCTGAAATCCAAAATGACGTAACCCACATGTTCATGCTTTTTCAGGAGAAGCAAAAACAAAATAAAGTAATTTGAAGATTTTTACCAGATATATGGATTTCCAGACTATTAAGGCGAAATCAAATAGCAAATGTAGTGTAAGTAGGTGCTACATACATTCCGATTAAAAAAATTAAAATTTTATGATTCTTTCCGCTTTTTTAATGACCTTGTTTGCTGTTACGTCATTGTGAATTTCACTCATAAAATGGTAAATTTTGAGATATTGAACTCTAAACTTTTGTAGGAATGTGTAGTTTAATCTAATAGACTATAATCAATCATAAAATTCATTTTGATTTTGTTGATGTTACGTCATTTTGGATTTCAGATGACGATAAAGTATATACTTGTATACTAGGGCGGGTCGATTTAAAAATCGCCCATTGCTCAGTGAAAATCGTATTCTAGGGATCAAAATAAGAAACTTTGCCGAAGGAACCATACCTCTAAAACGAATTCTGATGTCCCGGAAAAAATCCCACTTTGACCCATTTAGAGTGCTCCAATCGAGTCCAAATGTATGGAACCCCCAGGGGGTTCCAGAGGGTGTGCCACTGGCATGGGTGGGTCGGGCCTCCAAAGTTAGTGGCGGTCGGTCGTACATTTGGACTCGATTGGAGCACTCTAAATGGGTCAAAGTGGGATTTTTCAAAATTTGCCCCTACCCAAAAGTTCGACCCAAATTCCGGGACATCAGAATTCGTTTTAGAGGTATGGTTCCTTCGGCAAAGTTTCTTATTTTGATCCCTAGAATACGATTTTCTAGTTAGCAATGGCGACTTTTTTTGCCTCCCCACAAATCGACCCTGCCTATTGTATTCTCGTATAGAGCCCGTTTGATTCTGTATTTTGGCCATTTTGGGAGGGTGGTAACTAAAAGGGGGCGTCGTAATATCGTTCATTTTCAATGGACTTTAGGTATTATAAAGTCTGCCCAAATTTCAAGTATTTGATTGCACTGGAATCGAAGTTATATGCGATTAACTGTTTGTGCAAAATTGTCCTTTTGCATAAGAAGTACCAAAATGGGCGTGGCAATAATGCCAATTTTTCTCAAGGTAATAGGGACTAATAAACTAATACTATGTGTTGAATTGCAGAAGATTCCGGTAAGTAGTATAGAGGTTATTAAGGAATTAATATTCCACTAAATGTTAACCCTTTGTGGGGGAAGTTCTCGATGGGGTGGACCAATATGACCCAATTTCGAACTTAGCATGAGCTCGAAAAAAATCGTCGAATTTGAAGTCAGCCGGTTACCCCTTTCGCAATTTATCGTGAGCACAAGATAGACAGACTGGCGGACGGGCATTTCTCAAATGACTTAAAATTCCCAAAATGTATTTCCTCCAAATATACTTGAAATCTTAGGTCACTCCTTTGATGTGTTACACTTTTGACCCGTGGAAAACGGTATATACCCTCGTTCACAATAATTCAAATTCTCTTACTTTTACCAAAGGCGTGATCATTTCGACATTTTCCATAGATTTTTTTGTTGGATTTTAAAAAATGGAATAAAATAAATATTTTTTCTACTTTTTTTAACGACTAACGGCCAATTCCACAATCTCAGGTTATCCTATAGTTGGAGCTAACCTACAGTTCTAGCTGTCAAATTGTATGAAATTTTTATTTTTTAACTGTGAGTTAGCTCTAACCGAAGGTTGTGAACTTGGGGGTAAGTAAAACAACTTCCATGAAATTGGAATTAAAAAAAAATATTAAAAGAAAACTGCCATAATGTGTTAAAATTGCATTTATGGAATAGTATGATTCAATATACACAATTTTTTTGGTTGCATAATGTAATAACAACAAGTCTCCAGCATAGGAGACTCATTTCTCACACCTAACACCTCACCTCTGTAACACTTAATCGTCGTAAAAATCTAAGACGATTTAGCCATGTCCGTCTGTCCATCCGTCTGTTGTATTCACGCTCCAATCTACAATAATTGAGCTAGGTGACTGAAACTTGGTACAGATACTTCTTATAGCTGCAGGAAACTTTGGGTTCCATGGGGCCTCCATATTTAGCATCTGCCCGATTTGACTTATTAATGCCATAGGGACCGCAAATTTCATCTGATCAGGTTGAAAATTGGGTTTATTTATACGTCATAGGTCTTTGTCTTGACATAGTCCCAAAAGGTCCCTACAAAATTGACTGCTTAAATTCATTTACATGTGATCCACGCTTTCACTTTCTTTGTTTTGATTTTTAAAATTTTTGGTTTAAAGTTATCTAATAAAGTGCATTATTTCTAAGGCTCCTTTTTCTAAAATTGTGTTTTTGAAATTTTAAGCATAATCTCATTTTGTTAGTCATTGCAATGTATTGTTCACGTATTTCAAATTCAATTTTGAATAATAATAGCAGAAATTACGTGATTTCCTGAGATCTTTTAAACAGAAACGCTTTGAGCTATCAAATGGCTAGTTAAAAAATACAATAAAATTATTTTTATTGTTTTTATTTTATCAATCCATCAACTACCATCCACTGCCAATCACAGCCAGCTTGCTTCAAAATTAGGTCGCAGAGATATTGTTAACAAAATACCCTTAAAGTGGTAATACCAGCAAAAATTCCAATAGCGACAGCTGACTCAGGAGGATATCATGATTCAAAGACAGTATTATTTCTTGGAAATAAAAAAACAGATAAAAGTGTAAAGTCGCTATTTGCCGATATATCTCATTTACATATATTCCTGCGAACCAAAGCAATAACTTACGACAAACGGAATGAACCTAGGAACTGTAAAATAGGATATAACAGAACACTGTTCAGTTTTTTATTTACTCTATTTCATTTGCTAGGAAACGTTTACTAAACATCACTGGATCTAACGACGCTTTACATATACATATGAAGAAATAAAGTGATATTCAATTAGGGTTTCCACATTAAACTAAACTAATAAAAACAGAAGCAAAAAAAATGTTTAATTAAAAGTGCTACATCTCAATTTATTGCAATTAATCATGAAAGATTATATCGACGCCAGCGCTTCAAATTTATTTGCGGGAAATCAATTTTATTCGAGCTATTATCGTCTGCCTGCATCAGGTCTGTGGAGTCGGAGTCTAGGTGTCGGGGAAATTTGCCCAGAGTCGGAGTGGAAAAATTATTGTCAACTCCTAAATGGATGCAAAATGTACCATTTATATGATAGAACATTTGCACTCAAAAATTGTGTGGAAAACAATTTTGGTACAATAGAAGGATAAAATATTTGAAGCTTTTAACAAAATATTTTTGTATGACAAAAATATCTATGTATAAAGTTAACCAAACTATCGAATTTCATGTATGAGAGTTTTAGAAAAGCTATAGCTAAAAAAATATGTATTTTTGCAATACTATAAACTATTCCTAAGCGTGTAAGGAAGTCAGGGCGAAGTCAACTAGGCCTTATCGGTACTATAAAAGCATTACACTGTACAAAATTTAAAGTATATGCACTGGTATTAAAGTTATAAGGTGTCAACTTTTGGTGTAAAATGGTCCATTTGTGCTGGAGGTACCAAACGGGCGGGCCAATAACGGCCACTTTTCTCTAGACTCAAGGTTCTATAAAGCATTACACTGCACGAAATTTCATGTATTTGAATGAACTGGAATTAAAGTTAGAAGCTATTAACTTTCGGTACAAAAATGTCCATTTGTGTGGGACGTACGAAAAGGGGTGTGCCAATAACGCCCATTTCTCTCTGGACTCTTGCTACTGTAAAAGCATTACACTATACAAAATTTCAAGTATTTATATGCTCTCGTGTTAAAGTTATAAGCTATTTACTTTTGATGTAAAATGGTCCATTTGTGTGGGAGGTACCAAAAGGGGCGTGTCAATAACACCCACTTTTCTCCGGACTAAGCATTACACTGTAAAAAATTTCAAGTATTTGTATGAACTGATATTAAAGTCATAAGTAGGTAACTTTTGGTGCAAAATGGTCTATTCGTGTGGGAGGTACCAAAAAAGGAGTGGCCACTTCGCCCATTTTTCTTGACGTGTTAGCGACTAACAAACCAATACTATGTGTGAAATTTCAGAAGATTCGAGTCAGTAGTATAGAAGGTATTAAAGAATCAATATTTTACTAAAAGTTAACCCTTTGTGGGGGAGGTACTAGAAGGAGTGGACCAATATAGCCCATCTTTGAACTTAGCCGGAGATAGAGAAAAATATTACCGCATACCAAATTTGAAGTCAATCGATTACTCTTTTCGAGAGTTATCGTGCGCACCAGCCAGCAGACAGACACACAGACAGACAGACGGATGGACGGACATTGCTCAAATGACTTAAAATGGCCCAAATCGGATTTCCACCGAACATACGAGGTATATTCAAAAAATATCGCGAATTTTGTATTTTATCAAAAAGTATTTTTTTATTCATGAATATCTATTTTGTCCCCTTCAAAGTAATTCCCCTCGGATAAAATACACTTCTGCCAACGTTTTTTCCAATCCTCGAAGCACTTCAAATAATCATTTTTTGTGATCTTGTTCAGCTCCACCTTCGATGCCGCCATTATCTCCTCAATCGTGGCGTAGCGTCGTCCTTTCATGGGCCTTTTCAGTTTTGGGAACAAAAAATAGTCACTGGGGGCTAGGTCAGGGGAATACGGTGGCTGCGGCACCTTTACTATGTTGTTTTTGGCCACATATTCCCGCACAAGCAACGATGTGTGTGCAGGGGCGTTATCATGGTGCAAAATCCAGTTTTTGTTCTTCCACAAATCCGGGTGTTTTTGTCGGATTGCTTCGCGCAATTTGCGCATAACTTGCAGGTAATATTCTTTATTGACCGTACTACCCTGTGGCAAGAACTCATAATGCACCACGCCTCAGCAATCAAAGAAAACTGTGAGCAAAACCTTTACGTTCGACCAAACTTGGCGCGTCCGGCACGCTGTTCGTCCTTCGCATATTCTCGGCCCTCTAAGAACATTGTGTACCACCGATAATCGTTGCTTTGGTCCAAGGTAGCTTCACCATTTTCTGAAATACTAAATAAAAATCGAAGACAAGTTAAAACACATCCAAACACAACAGCTGTCAAAAATTAACTAAACATTCAAAATAGCCGACCTTGTCAGCATAAGTAAGTGACATGAGTACCAACATAGCCCGTGGAAATTAAAAATTCGCGATATTTTTTGAACATACCTCGTACTTAGGGTCTTAGGGCACTCGTTCGATGTGTTTTACTCTTGGTTCGTAGTAAATGATACATACACTCCTCTCTAGGTGAGGGGATAAAAATGATTCAATGTGAAATACAGCTTCCATGGCATTACAAGGCAAAATTTAACGAAACTTATATATCGGGGGTCAATATCGATCTGAACCGATTTTCACCAATTCCAATTGGTTTCCTCTCTAGTGTGAAAGTGTTCTTATTGCCAAATTTAAGCAGGATCGTACTGAAATTTCGACCTGTACTTAACGAACAACTTAAGATGGACAGACAGATTTCCAATAAATTGCGGTATATTATATAAAAACAAGTAAGAAAGTTTCAGTCGGGTAAACCGACTAAGGTATACCCTCACTTTGTGAGTAATGTAATATATAACATTACACCAATAAATCTGTCAATTTGTGTGGGAGGTACCAGAAGGGGTTTTCCAAAAACACGTATTTTTCGGTAAATACATTGCATTGTGCTGAACTATAAGCGTTTATGTGCACTGGTATATTAAAGTTACGAGCTATGTAATTTTGGTATGATTTGGTCATTTCGTGTGGGAGGTACAAAAAGGGGCGGGGTGATAACGCCCACTTTTTACAGGACTATAGGCACTATAACAGCATTACACTGTACAAAATTTCAAGCATTTGTATGCAGTGGTATTAAAGTTACAAGCCGTTTACTTTTGGTACGAAATGGTCCATTTGTGTGGGAGGTACCAAAAGGGGCTGTACAATAATGCCCATTTTTTACCGGACTATAGGCGCTACAAAAACATTATACTGTAGAAAATTTCAAGCATTTTTATGCACTTGTGTTAAAGTTATAAGCAGTTAAATTTTGATGCAAAATGGTCCATTTGTGTGGGAGGTACCAAAAGGGGCATGCCAACTTCACCCATTTTTCTCGAGTTAATAGCGACTAATATACTAATATTATGTGCAGAATTTCAAAAGATTCGAGTAAGTAGTATAGAAGTTATTAAAGAATCAATATTTCACTAAATTTTAACCCTTTGTGTGGGAGGTACCAGAAGGAGTAGACCAATATGGCCCATCTTCGAACTCATCCGGAGATAGATCAAAATATTACCACATACCAAATTTGAAGTCAATCGGTTACTCCTTTCGAGAGTTATCGTGCGCACCAGCCAGCAGACACACAGACAGACAGACAGACAGACGGACGGACATTGCTCATTCGACTTAAAATTACCCAAAACGGATTTCCTCCGAACATACTTAGGGTCTTAGATCACTCCTTCGATGTGTTACACTTTTTTCCGTAGCAAATGATATATACCCTCGTCACACTAAAGTGAGGGTAGAAAGAGGCAGTGATTGATGATAATTTTTTCCTGATTCCATGTTGAAAGAATTTTCATATTAGTTGCAACTTGCAAGTCAAGCGTCAATAAATAAATAATACAATTTTATTTGATTACTTGTATTGAATACATTGTTTTTTTAGTTTTTTTAATAAAGCTATATCAATTACATGAACTCACGTCTTAGTAGAAATATAATTTCATAAAATTATGTTATTTAACTGTCGGAGTTGGAGCTGGAGTCGAATGATTTTAAATTCGACTCCGGGAGTCGGAGTCGAGTAGTTTTGGCTCGACTCCACAGCCCTGGTCTGCATTTCTGATGTGCTGATATGTAACACTTACTATTTTCACTTAATAAAGTAAGTTCGAAGCCGTACCTGTCTTACAAAATTCAGAGAAAAACAAGTAAGAAAATTTCGGTCGAGTACACCGGCTATCACTTTGTGAGAAATGTAATATGGTATTTCGGATGGGGGAGATGCCAGAAAATTTAAAATAAATTGTTCATTCTTTGTCAGTCTATAGACATTTGAAATGTCGCCTAAAATACAGAATATTGAAACATTTAGATAATTGCTGCAGAAGTTATGGGAATGTCGTGTTCGAATGAATCTGTCAATTTGTGTGGGGAGTACCAGCTGTGTCTGGACGAATACCACTTGTTTGTTAGTGTTTAAGTGGACTGGTAGTAAGGTTATGACCGATTCAATTTTGTAGGGAAGTATCAAAAGGGCCGTGGCAATAATATACATTTTTTACCGGACTGCACACAATTTCGTGAGTATACATATACTCTGATATTCAAGTTATAAGCAGTTAAGATTTTGTACAAAATGGAGGTACCAAAATGGGCGAGGTCACTTTGCCCATTTTTCTCAAGGTGACAGCGACAGATAAACTCTTACTATTTGTCGAATTACAGATAATTCGGATAGATAGTATAGAATTGATTAGAGAATCAATATTTCACTAAATTTTAACCCTTTCGGCAAAAGTGCACTATATAGAAACAATTTTGCCCCCTTCTAAACGACCCCAGGAATTCGAAAAAAAGCCAACAATGGGGCCCTCAGCACCCAAAAAAGGGACCCGGCCACCGACATTATCAATATTACTCTCAAGCGAAAGGAAATGACGAAGAGAGACGAAATATAGGGAAAAAATATAATTAGAAAGTCCATAAAGCCACTAGGGCCCAATGAAATGGGCCCTAATAGACCTAAAATATTGCAATCAAAATGGGATAAAAACCGATGTAGCAGGAGGCGCAGAGGTCCAATAAAATAGAGGCTCCATGTCCAGAAAATCAATATTATACTCGAAGTAAAGCATATACTCGTATTGAAAAAACATAGATCCAGTAAAGCTCAAGGTCCCAATAAAGTTTAATGCTATAAGGCCCCTGAGGCTAAATAAAGTGGAAGGCCTCAGGTCAAAAAAAAGAACATTATACTCAAAGTAGGAAAGTATTGAAAAAAAACAAGTAAGAATATTCAGTCGTGTAAACCGACGTAAGATTCCCCTTACCTACGGTAGCAGTCAGGCGTGCCAATAAGCCCACGTTTCTCTGGACTCCAGTTACTAAAAAAACCCAATGTTTTTTTTGGCGATATGACATTCCAATAAATAATATAAAATGTTGGAAAGCATAGCGTTACAAAAGAACTGTAATAATATAATTCATCATGTAGCGGTGACACATACTAATCGCGTACCAAAGTGCATTTGCATGGCCGGCATTGGCCGGGGTTAAAGATTTTCTCCTCTGGGGTATGTCCAAAGACGCCTACGCGAACTAAAGGGCCTCTGCAAAGATACCTTGATCAGCATAGCAGTCTTAAAACTTACGCCAGAGGAGAAAATCTTTAAACCTGGCCGAAGGCTGGTCACGCACAGACGGTTTGGCCAGCGTAGCCGTCCTTTGACATACCCCAGAGGAGATAATCTTTTGGGCGTTATGACATAACTTTTTTTGGGCGAAACAAAATATTAAAAACTAACATTAAAAAACTAAATTAAAGTATTATCACGTACCAAATTTGAAGGTAATCCGTTACTCCTTTCGAGTTATCGTGAGCAGGGTATAGGGTATTAGGTCACTCCTTCGATGAGGTACACTTTTAGCTTGTAGAAAATGATATATACCCTTCTATCTAAATTAGGGTATACATATATTTTTTTTCACTTCCATATATATATATTTTTTTTTCACTTTGTGCATTTGTTTGTAACACCCAGAAGGAGAAGAGATAGACCCATCGTTTATTATACCGATCGACTTGGAATCACTTCCTGAGTCGATTTAACCATGTCCGTCTGTCCGTGCAGGTCGTATTTATGGTCCGATTGTAATGAAATTTAGCACAGTGCTGTTTTTTGGCCCAAGAACGATCCCTATTGAAATTGGTCAAAACCGTTTCAGATTTAGATATTTAGATAATTTTGGGTAGTCCCTTCTAAAGTGTCACAGGTAAAAAATTAGATCTTTCTCAAATTCTCAGAAAATTTTACCCTAGTAGTGGCAGTGTTGACCCACAATATTAAAAAATTAAATGAAAATTGGAAGCAGGGGCAAGGCCAAATTTAAAAAAATAGTTTTTCTTCAGTTATAGCTTTTTCAAGTCAATTTTAATCCTACAAAGCATAAGACATTGAAAAAAGAAAATATCATTTCTAAAAGCTTTTTCCGCGTACTTTTTATAAAAAAAAAACAAATTTTATCTACACTCAGGAAAATAATTGGTTGGAATTCGATTGTAACAATAAAAAATAGTACTAGCAACAAAAAGTATATTGCCTACACCGTCTGTCGGTTGTATTTATATATAATTAGTTGAAGCAACAATAATAACATGGATACGATCAAATGAAAATGCATGCAACTAAATCGATGGTTGTATCAATCGAATTAAGATTGTTTTTTTCATTGACACTCGTTTAGTTGTGGTAACCAATTTTAATTTTTCATTATATTACCATATAATCGATTTTTGGTTGTGACAACCAATGTTTTATTCTTGACAACAGAAATTGTATCAATAGACTAAAGATTATTACTGCAACGAACAATTGGTTACTACAACAGAAAAATAATTAAATGTATTTTGGGAAATACAACCGAAAGATTGGTTGCTGTTCTTTTGCTGATACATGACAAACAAAAAATAAAATTACTCGACATAAAAAAATCTTCAACATTTTGTTCAAGGACGGTATAGGTAATCAAAAATAATCTCGTGTGGATAATAATGTGTGGAATGCAGAATATGTTATGCAAAATGTTTTACATAAATAAGAAATAAAAGCAACAATCATGAAATTGAAAGCACAGGGTTAAGCGATATTTGCATAAAAGTTTTGTGTTTTTTTTTTCGTGTACAAAAATGTGTGTCAAATATTTCCACATCTCATAATAGTGATGCATTTTTAATATGGGATTTTTAATTTTATTATGAATTGTTTTGTTTTTTGTTCAATAAATAAAATAAAAATTAATGAAAACTGTTTTTAATTAATTGTCGGTAGTATATGACTGACTAATTGTCAGAACAACCAATTTAGTAGTTGGCGCAACCAAATATGATTGTTGTCAACATGGAAGCAGAAGTATACCACAGCCAAAATATTGGTTGTCCTGATGGAATCGCATGACAGTAGACACAACTACCAAAATTCGGTTGGCAAATAATTCGGTTGAGGCAACCAAACTGTATTCTGTGTGTAAAAATCGGCAGAGAGAGTTTTCTTATTACGGAAATGAACACTGCCAAATTCGGAGAAAATCCGTTCAGGTCTAGATATAACCCCCATATATATGTTACCCCCGATTTCAATATGTGGCTTACATGAGCGGGGCCATGCCCATTAGTCTGATCCCGCCCATTTTGAACTAATCACGTAGACTGCCACCAGATACATATGTATGTTTCACCCGATTTGACATGTCAGCGCTGTATCAACCTTATTTTATATCCGATCAGTAAAAAATTTCGCAGAGAGAACTTTCTTATTACATAAATAAACACTTCCAAATTCGGAGAAAATAATTCAGATTAAGATAATATTGGATAGTCCCTTCTCAAGTGTCACAGGTAAAAAATCTTTCTGAAATGCTCAGAAAATTGTACCCTAGTATGTGGGAGTAATGACCCACAATATTAAAAAAAAGTAAATGAAAATTGGAGGCATTTCTTCAGTAGTTGCTTTTTCAAGTAAATTTTAATGCTACAAAGCATAAGACATTGGAAAAAGAAAATATCATTTCTAAAAGCTTTTTCCGCGTAATTTTCATAAAAAAAACAAATTGTATCTAAAACAGTTTATTTCGGAGCGGAAGTAAAAAAAATTGTGATATGTCAGAATCGATCTAACTTTTTTTCCATAAATTTTTCATAAAATATTGTCCATACTGTTAACTTCTTAGTACGAACTGGTACCTTTGTGTGGGATGTACCAACAGGGGCATGTCAATAACGCCCATTTTTTCTCTGGGCTGTAGTTACTAAAGGGTTTTCCAACAAGAGGTGTTATTTTGGTATTCAAAGAAACATTCAATTTGTTGAGATAAATGATCGGATGTTTATTTCATAATAAAGAGGAAGGTATGCCGTTAATAATGAAAAACAACATCAGCCAAATGGCCACCACGACCACGCTTACAGGACCATATCCTTTTCATGAAATTTTCCATAACCAAATCTCCTCGATAGCCTCACGAATTCTATCTTTGAGGTCTTGAATCGACGCTGGGCTGTTGGCGTAGACCTTATATTTCACGTGGCCCCAAAGGAAGAAGTCGCAAGGTGTTAAATCACAAGATCTCGGTGGCCAATTGTGATCACCTCTTCGAGAGATAACACGGTCCGGAAACTTTACCCGTAACAGATCAATGGTTTCGTTGCTTGTGTGGCGCCGTCATGTTGAAAGTAAACGTTGTCAGATCAATACCATCTAACTTCGACCATAAAAAATCATTAATCATCTCTTGATAGCGCAATCCATTCACCGTAACTGTTGATCCAACCTCATTTTCAAAAAGTAAGGTCCAATGACCCCGCCGGACCATAAACCGCACCAAACAGTCACACGTTGAGGATGGAGAGGTTTCTCAACAATAACTCTTGGGTTTTCCGAGCCCCAGATGAGACAATTTTGCTTGTTGACGTAGCCTCATTAGTCAAGATGATTTTTTCGATGATTTTCGAATTTTAATAATTTCAATGCGTTGTTGAATCGTGTATCGTTTCATTTTTAGTAATGGCGTAGTTTCTACTTGTCAAATTTCAAAGAATAAAAGCTTCAAAAGGGACAGCTACCGATACCGGGTGATTCAAAATAACACCTCTTTTTGGAAAATCCTATATAACACTATTACACTGTAAATTAATGTTGAAGGAATGGGAGGTACTTAAAGGGGCGTGGCATCTTTGCCCAATTTTCCTGTGGTGTTAGCGATCAATAAACTAATACTATGTGTGGAATTTCAGAAGATTCGAGAAAGTAGTAAAGAAGTTACTAAAGAATGAATATATCACGAAATGTTGCAGATCGCAAAAATCAAGTAGATCTGTTTCGCATTTTTTCTCCTATCCAATATCTATGTATACAACTTTGCTGCAAACAAAAAAGAGATATTCCATACAGTATACCAAGAAAAATCCACCTTGAGCAAAAATTTGCCCATTTAATTATTAATTAAGCCATCTTGACTAAACGAATGATACAGAAGTTCTTGGTTTTGGGGCTTCTTTCACGTGCAATTCTCAGAATTGAGAGTCCCAAAACCATGTGTTGTACTGCGCAAATCAACAATCCCCGAATGTTCTATCAGCATACCCATTGAAGATACACATTCATTCATTGCATAAAAAGAAATATCCTTTATTAACAGCATATAGACTAGTAGCCATAGTTTGTTTTTAATATTGGAATTGATCCTCGCTGGGCTAGTAAATAAACTAAATTGAAGTTCACATCACAAACAATCGCACCATGTGAACTTCACTTAACAATTAGAACTTATACAATACGAACGAAATAGGAACGTGAACGGAAATGTCATCACTACTCTCTCTTATCAACCAAAAAGCCAAAAGTCGTTTCTTTACATTGTTTTTCATTTTTTGAACAAATTTATTTATTTTTTTTTAATTTTTTTTTTATTATTTTTCGTTTCAGTAGCAAAGAAATGAAATTTTCTTTAAAATTAACAAAAAAAGATGTTGCGATTTCATTATTAATGAAGTAATTTGTTGCATTTGTTTTTGCATTAAATAAAAACTATTAACTAGAAATTAAAAAAAATGGTAATGATAATAAAACAAAATAAAAATATTTAAAAATACAATTACGTAGACAATAATGAACAACATTTCACATTTCTAAATACGATAATAGGTAGGCAGGATAGGTGTAGAGTGATAGAATTTGTCTCTTCCTTCTCTCCGCTGCGGGAGCGAACTGACCGGAAATGATGCGATGGCCATGAACAGTTATGCTGTTTGCCGGTATGTCGAAGTTGTTGATTTTTTCGTTTTTTTGTTTTTGTTCTTAATAGATTTAGTAACAAATTATAATAATAATAAAATAATAATGGATGGTAATTGAAAAAAAAGAGAACATTTACACAAAGCGAGCGATTATATGTAAAATAATGAATTTTTTGTTTTTATACTTTTGATTACATTTGAGTTAGTACAGGAACGTTGCGGATTTTGATTTTTGGGGGAAGAGGATCGGGAGCAGGACCAGGATTTGGATACAGGATCAGGATCTGTCGCAGTACTGGATATGCGTATGTGTTTGTGTGTGAATGCAGGAGATGAGTGACCAGTTACAGTTGACAGGAGACAGATGTTTTGGGATACGGGATAACAAAGGAAGACGGGAACGGGAAGTACGTTGGGGGTGGGGGTGTAACATCACTCAAACGTCGTTATATGCGTACATGCGTGTAAGTATGGGTGAGTTTCTTCGTCTTCATCAACGATTGTTGGTTTCCGCAATCAATCGGTCGTTTTTTCAGTTTTGGTCGTATCGTTTGCTGTAGTCTCTGTTGTAACGCTTTGGTCACCATCACTCACTGTCGACAGTACACTATCGTCGGTCTTAGGCGTATCCTTGTCGTCGACAACTAATGCTGGCACTGACACCTCTTGGGCAACGTCACTGTTACTGGGGCTCGCTTGAGCTTCGGATCCCTTGACCTCTTCGGTTTTAGTTTCCTCCTCGTTGGCATTGGTTTCGCGCTTTTTGTGACTATGATCGGGTACGTTTTGGGTACACGAGCAAGGACACATGCATTGATCCTTGCGCGAACCACCACCGGGGAAGAGGGAAGTCAAACTAGAACCGAAGGGTATGGGGGCCGGTTGAACACCCAGGGGGAGGGGATCAAATGGTTTGCTGTTCGAGTTCTCTTGACAATTGGCATAGGCTGCTTCGGGCAAAATGACGACAGGCATGAATGCTACAATGGCACCCTTGGGTATCTTGTCGGGGGCATAGAAGGCCGGATGACCGGGCACTTGGGGCACAACGGGGATCTGTTGCAGCAGAGCCATCGAGTTCAAGATGCCGCCAAAATGAGCCTGGCCAGAAAATCCACCGGTCGTAGTGAATTGCTGTTGGAATTGACTGTTGCCATTCGTGTTGGAGTTGAAGGAGGAGTTGGGATTGGGATAGGAGGTGGAAGATGTTGATGAATGAGCCTTGTCAGCGAGGCACGGACAGTTGTTATCTGTTGTCTGTGTATGGAACGGGGAAGAAGTGGGACGAGGTGTTACATTTGGTTGTTGCTGATAGTTGTTGGTGTTGGTATTGGTATTGGTCGTAATGGTAGTCTGTTTGTGCGTCTGTGTCTGTGCCGTGGGCGTTTTGCTCACTGTCACTGTCGGGGTATAGGTCTGGGTCTGGGTCTGGGTCTGGGTCTGGGTCTTTTGATCCGGTGTGCGATTGATGTAGGCATTATTGCTTACATAATTACCGGTGACCTTTTCGACCACTGTATCTTTGCGGAAGGGTTGGCCATTAAATGAGTTGGTGGTTGTGGTCGTAGTGATCTTGCTACCTCCGCCGCCACCACCAGCACCACCGCTGGATGTAATGGTGTTGGCGTTCACAACCTTGTCATAACCGCCGAATGTTTGTGGGGGCGTGTAGCCATTTTTGTTATTGTTATTGCTAGAAGTGGTGGTGATCGTCACTTTATTGTCCTTGATCGTATTGGTATTGGCATTGAAGTTTGTGTTCGTATTCGTATTCGTATTACTGTTCGGATATGTCCCATATGTTGTTGTGGTCTTTTCTATATTCAAACCTGGGGTTTTGTTATTACCGTAATTTTGATTTGTTGTCGTCGTCGTCGTCGTGGTTGTGGTATGGGTCTTATGGTAATTGTCCTTTTCAGTAGTGATAGCCGGGACCTTTGCGTTGCCGTTATAGGTGTTTGTCGTAGTTTGTTGTTGGTGTTGTTGTTGGTATTGTTGGGATGGTTTGGGATTGGGAGTGGAAGAAGAAGGAGGAATATAGGTTAGTATTTGATTAAAGTTTTTCTCATCATAATTATTTTGATAGTTTTGGGGTTTGTTAGGCTTATTACTATTGATTGTATTTTGAGTGGAAGTAAGAGTAGTGGTTGTGGTGGTGGTTGTGACCTTCTTTTGTGCCTTGTCATTATTGGGAGTATTATTGGGTGTATAATTGGACACAAAAGACGATGGCCTATTGGTATTCGTTGGTGGTGGAGCTATATCTACAGAGTATGATTCGTATTTATTAATATTTGGTTTGTTACCCTTTGGTGGCAAGTAGCCGGGGTTATTGTAGGTGGAATTTCTGGGATCATCGGGTTTGGGTGGGAGGTATCCCTTGTTGTTAGGTGATGGTCCGGGTGGTCCTGGTGGGCCACGGCCGGGAGGGCCTGGTGGTCCTGGCCTTATGGGGCCTGGAGGTCCTGGTGGTCCAGGGCGGGTTGGTCCGTCGGGTCCTGGTGGTCCGGGACGGGTTGGTCCATTGGGTCCTGGTGGGCCAGGTGGGCCTGGTGGTCCTGGACGGGTTGGGCCTTTGGGTCCGGGTGGGCCTGGGGGTCCTGGAGGTCCGGGTTTGGTTCCGCCGCGGTTATTATCTGGTCCAGGTGGGCCGGGTGGTCCTGGTGGGCCTGTGTGGATATATAACAAACAATCATACACTATTCATATTATAGAAATTCCAATACATACCGGGTGGGCCGCCTGGGCCTTTGGGACCGTTGGGGCCATTGGGACCGTTGGGACCTCCGGGGCCATCACCGCCTTTACCGCCATTACCGCCTCTACCGCCATTACCGCCATTGCCGCCATAACCGCCATCAGGTCCCTTTATGTGCACATATGGTGGTGCTGGTGGTCCAGTTGGGCCTTCAATGTGAACATATTTACCAGAATCATCGTGATAATATTTACCCTCTTGAATGCCTAGAGATCAGAGATTATCCGATTAGTCACCACTTTCGTTATTTTCACCACATCATTTTCGATAACTCACCTTTATATCTACCATCTTCATAATTACCATTGTCTATATATGAAACAAAAAGGGGGAAATGCACAAATGGCAATAACAGAGAGAGAGAGAGAGAGAGAGAGAAAAATAACATTAGTACATTTGAATAATTATTTGGCAAAGGTAGTGTTGGTTATTCAGGTATTTTGACTATCAACTACTCTACGAGATAATAAGTACATGATAAGTAACTACATACAAACTAACTCACAACTAATTGTGATATGATTACTGAGTACAACAATTAATTAATACAATTAGATTAAACGAGTCGTTAACATTTTTATTTTAAATACAAATAAATATACGTTACTGATTACCCGTTACCAATTACTAAAAAGCTAAAAGCTTAAGCCCATCACCATAAGCCAACCAATAACAAAAAATCTTAGTGTTTAAGTGTTTGTGTGTGTGAGTTAGTAAAAGCCATCTTAAAGGCTCTTGAAAGGAATCCTTTGAGTGCAGGATCCCAGGATTTAGGATGTACAGGAATGAAGGTGTTTTGTTAATTAACCCAGATTTCAAAATGACATTTTGTTTGGAGGTTCTTTGTGGTTTTGTAACGCCTTTTCAGCGAAAGACATACAAAAAAGTGATGTGTGGTTCGTACGCTGTGCTGTGATCGGGTGCAGTTTGGTAAAGTGTGCGTGTGAGTATTATTTTTATTCATTTTTTTGGGGGGGTCGGTGAAGAAGCTCATGGGGTTGTGTGCAATCAGGGACTCGGGTGCTTTAACGTATACATGATGATTCTCAAGTGTCTTCGGAAACGAAAATTGACAACAAGAGGTTAACACAAAAGACATACAGAGAGAAAGAGAGGAGAGCAAAAGTCAACAAGAGTCCCAGATATCGATAATATAAACCATCGATAATATATATGTGAGAGACAGATAGCTTAATAGAATAATAGATAGATAAAGAGATGTAGAGAGATATTGTATATATAAATATATATATATATAAAGAGAGAGAGAGAGAGAGAGAGTGGTAGACAGTATTCATATGCAAGAGTGTGCTTGAGCAAAAAAAATATATTGCAGTGCCTGGAAAGTCCCTAGCTAAGGTATTTCATTTTGATTTGTTTCTCTGCGAGTATAAAGTGCTCCCCTAAAGTGCTGTTTACGGTCATATTTATATATATATAGATTTGTTTGCACCATTTTTTGATTTACATTTTAAGTCAGTTCTCTAGCTGAAAATAAAAGACAAAATCTTAAAAATACAAGAGCATGGAATTAATTATGATAACTTAAGACAATACAAAATAACTTAACACGAGAGAGATCAATCCAAGAGAGTCCGAGAATATACATATATTGTAATTACAATACGATAAAATAATTTAAATTACGGATCAGGAGCTTGGATACACACAGCGTATATGCAACTGCCTGTGTGGTGGTGTATACACGTAAACATTCACATACAAGAGTACATTGCCTTAGATTTGCTTGAGGTTATCTAGGTTTGGATAATGGTCCGGCTGCGGTTAGATTTGGATTTGGATTTTTTATTTTTTGCTTTTGATCTGGGTTAGTGTGTGTGCATGTGGGGAGTTGAGTTGAGGTGGTAAGCTTGTTTAGGAATTGGAAAGGAATACAGGTTTAGGGACAGGTTGGGTATCGGGAGATAATGAATGAATTGAACTGAAGCTGAGGCTCCAGTTTATCAAATGCTCGGTTAGTTAGATCATGTGTAATCCAGGATTCGCGGCAAGCTAAGCATTGTTATTCCTACAGTAAAGTCGTTAAGAAACCTAAGAGATTGTTTTTTTCTTTTCTTTTATTTTGAATGGAGAAACGTCCGTCCATGGTTGAGTGGGTAGAGGTGGGGGCAGGCACACCATGTACACTGTGTATGAGTTTGCGCTGATATCTGTGCGTGTAGTCCAAGCTCCGATTTTGTGTGTGATAAATTGGGTGTATGCTAACCTTCTGTGTATCCGATGGCCCCAGGAAAACCGGTCGCCGCATGTCCTTCTTGGTGTTGGTAAGCATGAATGTTGCTGCTCGAGTGTCCGCCGCCGAATCCCACGTTGTGACCTGGTTTTCCTGGGGTTCCCGATCCCGATCCTTGTCCGTAGCCAGTATTTCCTAATGGGCCTGGAGGGCCTGGTGGACCATTGGGGCCTGAAGGTCCGTAGGGGCCGGGAGGACCCGGTGGTCCGTTAAAGCCTTTGGGGCCATTGGGACCGAGACCTCCGAAACCACCGTTTCCTCCGAATCCTCCACTACCTCCATTACCGCCAAATCCACCATGTCCTCCCTGGGCACCGGTCACATGTACATAAGCCTCAGCAGGGGGCGAGCCGCCACCATCTGAAACACAAACAAATGGTGTTCTAGCCGCATTTCACCACATCAATGTTGTGCAAAATATCTCTCACTGTAATTTCCATTGGCACCGGGCCTCAAAGCTGACACGGAATGTGACGAGGGCGATTGGACGCCGGGTAAACGATCGAAATTATGTCCTTTGCCAGTATCAAAAAGACCAGTTCCGGTTCCAGCGCCAGCGCCAGTAACCTTGCCATTTTCGCCGTATCTGTGAATTTGAGGACTCTTCTGATCCGAACCCTTGAACACCAAGGCTGGCACTTTCGAGAATCCAGGTGTAATAGGTTTTTGAGAATTCTAGAATACAGTTTGCGTATTAAATTTGTTTTGCTATTAGTTTTTTGGTTCTGCATCGCTGATCGTTTAACGTACTTGTTCTACGAAGATCAAAGGAATATTGGGACGAACGCCGCCTTCGAATTTACCACAGCCAATGGGGAAGTACAGTTCATCCCATTGCAGTAAGACACCACTGCTCTTGGCACTGGGATCATCTGTGGGGGGATAGGTAACGACGGGCTTCATGGGTGTAACGGTACGATAGCCGTGGGCATCGGCCACATAATGGGTAGCGCGCAACGTCTTGTAGGGATCAATGTGACCGTAACAGCCGTATGTAACGCCATCGGGACCACGGGTCTCGTGATGGAAATTACCAGTCTTGTCGATGTCATAACCGTAACGATAGGCGTCTTAAGGGGTGGGTAACAGTAGTAGTAGTAGGTAGGTAGGTATGGGTTTTGAGGATTTTCAATAATATTTTCTATACATATATACATATATACTTAAAATACTCGTTTCATTTGATTTGACCTGAGCTAAGGCTAAATAATCTAATCGTATCTAACCGGGAATAGGAAAGAGGAAATGTATAGAAATTGTATAAAGAGAGTACGGTGAAAGAAAGTACACTAACACTGCTCGCAAGGGGGATTTTTATTTAAGGAAGGAAAGCACAGGTTAAACTTGAGATGGGGATATGGGGTTGTTGGGATTACATACACATATACAGATATGGAGAGAAAGAAGAAGGTATCTATCTAACTCTGGTATTGAGGTAACTCACCACTAACCAATAACCACGAGCAATGGCGGTTGTGGTGGTGTTGGTTTAAAGGAAATGTTATTTGTGGCTTTGGGCTTCTTCGTTTGTGGTGAAGGTTTGGGTTTGTTTTTGGTGTTTATAGAGTAGTATTGGGTAGATGGAATAGGGAGTAGTTAGGAGTTGTTTTTGGAGTAAGGAATAGTTTTTGCTGGTTGGTGGAGGAGGAGGAGGAGGAGTAGGGGATGAGTATGCGAAGCTTTTTTATGTACGAGTACTAAGAACTTCCACTGACATACAGGTTATACATAGATATATACAATAGAGGTGACAGTTATAGACAGAGAGAGAGTAAGAGAGTAAAGTGTTTTTGGCTTGTTTGCTTAACTGGCTGATTGATTGATTGTTTGCTTTGTTGTTGAGGAGCATTGTTTTTGTTTATATTTAGGTGGGGTTGCGGGTGGTTGAGGGGTGGGGAATATATTTACATGTCGAGACGATCTGTGGCGATCTGTTTAGAGATGGACGATTACGGTTGATAACTGAGCTTGAGATTACTACAGCGTTTAATTGCTTGGCTTGCGCTTTTGTGGTTGTTGTTTTTATTTTGGTTGATTGGCTGGTTGGTTTTTTGAGTTTTTTTTCCAAATATTTTTGGGTTTTAAATTTTTGGTTTGTTTATTGTTTTTGTTTTAGTAGTGAAGCTACAGGTTATGTAAATAGGAAATAAATATTGTTTATTGTTTTAACAGTAATTTTTTGTTTGGTTTTTTGTGGGTGTGTGGGCGGTTTTTGCGTACTACTTTTACATATACAATTACAAGAGACAACATACAACACTACACTACAAACAAAATTGTTTAGCTACGCAAATGGATGAGTAGACGAGTAGAGGAGACAATCTCTTTCAACCCCAAAAGAAAAATGGAAATGGTTATAAGGGCCAAAACAAAAGGAATCGACTGGGATTATAACCAAATAAATTTCAAAATTTCTGAATAATAAATAATTAAAATAAACACCAAATTCTTTTTAAGGAAAATAAATAAACAACAAACTTTATCCGCAATTGGAATAAGAGAGATTATCAACAAAACTACGTTTTTTTAATTGTTTATGTAAACTACATGATTAGTTTAACAAATTTTTTTTTTAATTTTCCAACTTTTAGATGCCAAACTCTGATTTTTAGAGGAATGTAAAAGCATAGCTGATAAACCTTTTAATCAACGATCCAACAAAACTTCTTTTAAATTCCTCTAATATTTTTTTATTTTTTTGTGTGTTGGGGATAGGTTTTTTTGGGGGATTGGGACATTAATGATATGGTTTTACAAAACATATACATATTTATATAGAGAGAGATAGAGAGATAGATAGAGATAGTTATAGTAGAGTTACAGAAAAAAAAAGATAGAAAAAAGTAAACAAATCTACACAACAAATTTGGTTCTAATTGTTTTTCTAAATAATTTCTAAACGGAAATAAATTTTTAAAAATGATTTTCTATGATGAGGTAGTAGTGGTTGGTTGTGGAGTATGAAGGAGGGATTTTTTTGGTGGGGAGTTGGTAGGTTGTTATGAATGTGGAATGTATGGTGGGAACATTGAGTACTTACTGGTATCAAAATTTGAGGAATAGTATTGCTTATTCGTGGTCTTTTGATCTGTAATGTCAAGAATGAGACGACGATTTTCTGAATCTAATTTCACAGAAATAGCGCTATGCACCAAAATGCAAGCGACGGCCTGGAAATAGAAGAACAAGAGGAAAGAAAATTAATAAAAAAATTGCAATTAAATATAAATCATTCAAAAAAAGTCACATGTCTTTAATAATAAGTCCAAATGCTTTAATTTAAAACTGGTCTGTTCTCATGTGACCTTGTCTTCTTCAACATTTTCAGAATACACTTTCATTTGAAAGTTGTTTCCAATTCTCCAGTTCTTGAGTTTCTTTGTTTAGGAAAATTAACTAAATATTTCAGTTCGATTTGGAGCATAGCTGGTCTAGAATCCTAAGCTAGAAGAACCAGTTTTTTTTATAGTAGAACATTAAATCGTTGTCTTTTGGTATTCAGTCATTCTTCAACTAATTAACATGACACTGGTCAAGAAAAGAGTGAGAGAGAGGGAAGGGGAGAGAGCTCAAAGGGGGTATTTAGATGGTGTCATGCTAAACGAGTCTAGAATTTGGACTATAATAATTGATTCCCCTTCCTACAGTTCGTTTTTATCTTAATTTTTTGTTATGTATTGACATCATCTTCATCAATTTCAGATAACCATAAGTCATACTCCAAAAAAAGCGAACAGAATCAAACATGTTTATTTTGACTTAATCGGAAGTTTTAAAATGTTTCTTTTTTGTTTTTTTTTTCTGAACAATGCTCAATTTGCCGACAAATCACCGTTTGTTGTTTTTATCAACTTTTTATTTGTTAATTGTCAATTCTTTGAGCTTTAGAAAATGTTTTGTGTTTTCTTTCATTTTGTTAAGGTTTTATTTCTAGCATTTTTCTTGTTTTTTTTTTTTTGCTTCTTTATAACTTCCAGTTAGTTATGTATTTTAGCAATTAATTTTTGCCAAGATCCGGTTCATCTAACGTTCCAACACCAACCAATTCACCTTCTAAATGTCAAAATGCACTCGATTTTCGTTTTGATGTCTTTTCTCTGCCGCCGCTGCGAATGGCAGCAATTCTTTTTAATTTTCAATTCACATCATAGATTTTAATTTGAACATTATGCAAATGTGTTTCTTTCGAATTTTGTCATGACTGGTGTATCAACAATTGTGTTTTGTTTTGGTTGTTTTTTTGTTTTTTTTTTTTTTGAAAGCAAATGGAAATCTTCTTTTTTCCCCCAAAACGCATTTGCGTAAATGACATTTGCGAAAAAAGAAATATACTATGTATTGAAATCTTATAAAGCAAAAAATTTTCAAATTACAAACGTGTACACGAGTGCCTTGGCGTTTTGAGAACCATCAGCGTTGTCGTTTAGCTACGCTTTGATCATCAAGTCATGGTGCACGAAACGGCTGCACTATGGGGAGGGAGATTCGAATGGTATGACATAAAAATCGATTTAAGATTAATTGCTTTTTGACAGGTTTGGCATTCTTTTTTGAAGACGAAAAACTACCGACAGCAATTTGAAAACCTTGACACTCGTCTTTTTTCTGAGTGATGGAAAGAGGTGGTTGGTGTGTGGTGAAGTCATGAGTTGGTGAATGGAAAAGGAGAGTTGTGCGATTAACATTCCATTACAAAGTGTTACAAATATACTCTTAATTTGCCTCATATGAATTTATTTATATCAAAACGATTTAAACGCATTTTTGTGGTACATTTTAAGGGCTTTGAAAGCCCTCGAATTGGAAAAAGTTATATATCAATGGTAAGATTTTTTCTCAGAGATGTGCAGAATGGCATACTCAATGTATTTCCGTGGTTTTGTATGACAAATTAGAGCACAATGAAAATCTTAACATGAGACGTTTTACCCAAATTTTTGTGGTACACTTTTCGGACTTTGAAGGTCCACAGATCGGGAAAAGTTACATATCAATAGAAAGCTTTTTTCTCAAAATTGTGCAGAACGGCATACTCAATGTATTTTCCTGATTTTTAAAAATAAAAATCTTTATATGAAGTGTTTTACCCAAATTTTTGTGGTACACGTTTCAGGCCTTGAAAGCTCTCAATATTTCAAAAGAGATATAGCACTGGAAAGCTTTTTTCTCATAGATGTGCAGAATGGTTTGCTCAATGTATGTCCCAAATTTTTTAAAACCCAATTGGGGCGCAATGAAAATTTTGTGTATAAGACGTTTTACCCAAATTTTTGTGGTCACAGATCGGGAAAATTACATACAATAGAAATCTTTTTTCCAAAAGATGTGCAGAATGTTCTACTTAATGTATTTCTTCGATTTTTAAAATCAAAATAGTATACAGTAAAAATCTTTGTATGAGATGTTTTACCAACATTTTTGTGGTACACTTTTCGGTCTTTAATGGCACACAGATCGGGAAAAATTACATATCATCAGAAAGCTTTTTTCTCAAAGATGTGCTGAATGTTATGCTCAATGTATTTTTTCGACTTCTAGAACCCAGTTAGGGTACAATAAAATTCTTTGTAGGAGATGTTTTACCTACATTTTTGTGGTACACTTTTCGGGCTTTGAGGCACACAGATTGGGAAAAGTTGTATGTAAAAAGAAAGCCGTTTTTCTCAAAGATGTGCAGAATGGCATACTCAATGTTTTTATCGGTCTAGAACATTCACTGCAATGAGAATCTTTGTATGAGACGTTTTACACACATTTTTGTGAGACGCTTTCAGGACATTGAAGTCAATTACATTTTAATAATAAATATATCAAAGCATATAATACCCCTCGAGATATGCAGAATCGTATTTACAGGTTTATTTTATTTTATTAGAATACCAGGATATAATGAATATGTCCATTAAAATAAATGTGCTATATACATTTTGTGGTACACATTAGTGTCATTGTAAGTCCTCGCATTGTCAATGAATTAATGCCAGTGGAAAGCTTTTTTCTTAAAGGTGTGCTGAATACAGTGCAGACACAACATTAGTACCAGTAACAACTGCACTCGAATTTCTAGTTTTTTGAGCTTGTGGTATATTTTTGGAATATTTAGTAACCTCAAATAATGTTTATATCACTGCAACGTTAATGTTTAGTAGAAGTGCAGAGTCGCAAGCAAACTGTAAAGCAATGAAAAACTCTTTTTTCATGTAGGAGCAGGAGCAAAATATTAATTTGTAGGTAGTTAATTAGGGATCGGCTATTTTTGTGGTACACCTTTACAGCCTTCAATATTGTCAACTTTTAATAATGTCTACAACTATGGAAAGCTATCTTTATAAGGATGTGCTGAATGTGCTTTGTGAAACGTAAAAGTGCAGAAGCACATTATTAATTTTTGGATAATAAATTGTGCTTCAGCTATTTTTGTGATACACTTTTACAGCCTTTACTATCCTGAAATTATAGTACAGTCTGTAGGATAGCTCTCTTTTTGAGGATGTGCAGAACGTTTTTTTAATTTTTGATTATTGGATTTTTTTTCTAATAAAATATTTTTTGTTTTTTTTTTACACATAACACTCCCACAGTGCAATTGCTTGCCATAAGTGTCACAGGGCTCAGAAAGCTTAAGTGTGGTGAGGTGAGGTGAGGGAAAGCAATAAGTTATTTATTAGTTTATAGTTTTTTAAACTTCTGCCATCCATAGTGCAGAGGCTTGGCTTAAGCTGGGGTTGAAAGAAGCGCTAAGGTGGGCTCTGTGAACTTAGGCAAAAGCCTTGAAATTGTTTCCCAAATAATAAATGCTATACCCTATTGATATTCTATGTATGGGATCATGTAACAATACTTGAAAAATTAGAGAATTTATAAAACATTAACTACTTTGACAGCTTCATTTAATTAATCAAGTGTCAAAAACAATGAACAAGTCTGCAAGCCTCAGCAACCAGCACACTTTGGCTCTCACACACAATTCTGTTTTTCTTATCTAACTAAATACCAGCTACAGCTGAGGCACTGAAGAGCTGAAGATGAGGTGTCTCTAGTCTAGTATGTCTGTCAAACTGACTACTCGTTTTATGGTGTGAGTTTGAAACTGATTTGTTTTTTTTTGTGATTTCGAGTCTTGTCTTGTGTCTTGTCTCGTGGCTGTGGCTGTGACTACGACCATTTGTTGGCAAAGGGCGTGTTAAAAGTCTTGTCGTTTTGGTGGTTATTTTGTTGCAATTAAACCATAATTTGAGTGCGTGTGTGAGATTTTAAGTTAGCTAGCTGTGCGCAGACGCTTTAGACAGCTATGGGTAAACCATACAATGTACGACGTATAGGTTAAGGTTAGATTAGCATTAATTGCTTTCCCTACTACAACTACCGCTGTAGTGATGATGATTCACAGTTAATATTTCATCAATACGTGGTCGTGTCAAAAAAACGATGCGGAAGCTATTGAATGGATGCCAAAAAGTAAATATGTTTTTAATTGCGGTACTCTGCAAACACCGTTAAGTCAAATTGATATTAGCAGGCAAGTACGGACACGCTTGGAAATGTCAAACGCCCTGGGGTTATCGAAAAAAATGCTGTCCACCACATTCTAGGCAAAATGCCAAACGTCCCACCACTTATGAAAAATGTGGAACATGTTCAAACACATTTTGACAGACAGGCTTAACAAATTCTCTCACACGATCAGCTGCTGCTGCTGCCGCCTTTGCGTTGCCAATCAAGAGTGAACGCCCCTTTGCGCCGCTGCCAACAGTGAGTTTTATTAAAACAAACATCACGTTCTCAGCCATAGGTCAGCCAGCTTCACTCTATCGAAAAAAAAACAAAAACTCTTTGGCAAGACATTTTTTAAAACCACAAAAAGACAAATATAATCGCCACATCACTTGTCAGAAGCGACATAGACAAATGTTTGGAAATCCGAGACGAGAGATGAAAAAAGGCAACGCCAATGCGTCAGAAAAGTGTTACAAGCCTTATTCACATGCGTAGCGGCCATAAAAAGCCTCATCTGACATTTGCCATCGTAGTCCATAGAAATACTGGTCAAAATGAAACTATGTAAAAAATTAAAGCTGATCGATGGCTAAGGGATTAAGAAATTCTACAGCTTTTTTTTTCCAAAAAAAGAAGAAGTTTTAAGCTGTTTCCGAAATTTGTTGGTAATTTGTTTAAATCACCGGCAAAGACACGGGGGTGGTGAGCAGCTACCCACATGTGTCTGCCACAATTTTGGGGTGATTGATTACAGTTTGAATTGGTATACTTGGGCAGGCATACATACATACATATGTATGAACATACGTGTGAATTGCTTAAAAAGGTGTGTAGTTTGAATGTCATTTCTGCGTTATGTTTGACTCTTGTGTTTTCAGAGGGTTCTTATGATGCTGCTGCTCATGCGCAAATTGTTTTGAAAGCAGAGTCCTTGCTCATGCCTTAATTGTGGGGAGGTGTGTGTGGCTATCATTAATAAAACTTTAATTGGTATATTTTCAAAAATGTTTGCAATTATGTTTGAATGATTTGGTTGGCTTTGTCAAACAATTGAAAGGAATGTAAAGATTTAATAGATACGGCAGTACTCGTATGTTTTGTGCAAAATGGTCCTTCGAGAGGTGTAAAAAGCAAAAAATATATTGTTGGGTGAATTTCCCTCTATGGGAAATAGTTAAAAATTTAAATTTCCTTCCAATAACCCACAAAAAAAGAAAAACTTCCAAAAAAGTCGTGAAAATGTTGTTATTGAACCTGGTTCTCCTAGTGCTGCAACAGCATAACATCGCATGTTAAAGAGCTCGGCCGCGAAAGAGTTCGAACAACCGACGATCTAAATATAATATCATATCATAATAGGATAGATGAGAAAGATGTTGAGCTTCATTTGCTTAATTTTAATTTAAAATTGTTGGCTGCATTCCTCTCTTTGGACAATATTTATAAAAAATGGTCCTGCGAGATGCTCAACATGGTAACAATGACCGGAAAAGTTTATCAATTCGTAATTGTTTGTACATTTTCGCTTTATTTGCTTCGCTTTTAAGTTTATATTGTTGTGTGCATTTTACTCTTTGGAAAATATTCCTAAAAAAATGGTCCTTCGAGATGCTCAAAAGGGTAACAGTGAAAGGAAGGAACATTTTCATTCATTCCTAAAGTTTTATTAATTCCACCCAATTATCCAAAAACATGCTAACAGTTTATTGGGTTTGAGAAAAAATGGTCTTTCGAGATGCTCAAAATGATAGCAATGACCGAAAAAACTTGAAGTTTATCAATTGGTAATTTATTTGCTTCGCTTTCAAGTCAAAATTGTTGAGGGCACTTCCCGCTTTCAATTTATGAGGACATTTTACCCCATTATCCAATAACATATTAACAGTTAGTTGGGTTTGTAAAAAATGGTCCTTCGAGATACTCGAAAATGTTAAAAAACATTATCAAATGGTAATTGCTTGTCGATTTTATTATGAAATTCCAAGAACTAATCAATTGAATTTACTATTAAGACATTCCATTCAATCTTTCTCATCTACCAATGGCATAATTTTGAAATTATTTTACCTGTCAACAGTTGGCTTTTGTCTGTGCTGATTTATTTCAATTAAATGGGCAATTCTTAAAAAATGTAAATGACTAAAAACAGCTTCAAAATACATTTAATTAAATTAGCTAGAGATATGTGGTTTTTCGAATTTAGCAAAGACAGATGGAACTGTGAATCATAAGACAGGAATTCCCAAAGAATTTAGTCATTTGATTAAATAGCAAAAATATAATAAAATGGGGATTAAAGAAAAAATTTAGCGACTTCTGCATAAAAATCGTCTTTTAAATATAAATCTCAAAAAAGTTATACCCATTTAAAAAACATATTTATTTACAGCCTGTTTCTGTAACTTAAAATTTAGCTTTCGTTCGCCTGCCAGACGACAAACAGCTGATTTGGGTTTCACTAACTACCATCACAACCAGAAGTCGTACGATAATGAACTCGTACGAAAACGTAATCATTTCAGTGCAAATTTTGGTTTCTCTATCTCTCTTTGCTGTCATCTCGGCGAACACAAATGTCAGATCGAGTCACATTATTTTATTTGTCGACTGATAGAAACAATGACAAAATAAACATTATTAAAAGCAAAAAATTAGTAGATATAATATAATTATGGCAAAAACAATTAAATAATAATAAAATTGTGTACATATTTTAGCATAAAGAAGTCAATATTGGATGCTCGGTAAGATGGAAAAAAATTATCAGTGCACAATGAGAGAGACGTGAGAGAGAGAGAAAGAAATGAGAGTCTTGGTGCAGTTCAGCTGACCACACAGGGTTGCTTTTTTGGCCACAGATAGTGTAAATAGTACAGAGATGTATTTGCTAAGGTCGACCATATAAAATGTGTGCTTTTTTAGACCGGAAGTTGTGAAATTATTGATCTGGCAATTACATTATTTTCCAATTGGTAAATTGCTAACGTCATTGACGTAAGGCCAGGCGAACGAACGATAGAACGTTAGAGAAACCAAATTCCGGACGAAAGTGAGTGACTGGTTTTCGTTCGCAGAGATTTTCGTTAGAAATACAGAAACAGGCCGTTATTTTAAAAAGACCTTTTAGTTTTTTAATTCCTTTTTTTTCTTTTGCTGATCCAACTGAATCATTGGTTAACTACCAAAACATTTGTATAAGAAGTTTGGGATAAAAATTTACATTTTTCTAAGGAATTTTTAAACGCATCTTTAAGAAACCGTCCTTGGCTGTCATTAATCTTTTAATTGTTGTTAACAATTTGAATGGGTTTGTTTAAAATAATTTGTTTATTGAAATGCTAAGTTACTTTTTTTTTTGTTTTTTTAGGGTTAGCCAAGTGCTAGTGTCAAACATTTCAACATTTCAATACAAGCCCCTTAAGAAAAAAAAACTTGTAATTTTTATGTCATAATGCCGCCAACATCAATACATCTATCCATCCATCCAACCATTCAATCTTTGGGGTCGCATACTTCAAATGCTCGAATAATAATCGCGCACATTATGATGCGTTTGTTGCTTGGTTTTATGGTTTAAGATTTTTAACGTTTTTTTTTTGTGTGACAACAAGTGGATTACTTAAGTTATAATCAAGTTATGCTCAATGAATGGAAATTTTTAAAACAAAGAAAATCCAAACAGCAATTTGGAATATTGAATGGTGACATTTAAATAATTTGCCAGTCTATTGAGTTGGATGACATGTTTATGATATCAGGCTAACAAGATAAACATAAAAAAACTGTACAGAATCGAAAAAATAATTAACATAACTAGTTTAATGCACTCGCATATAAGTCTATATGGCCAAATAACAGCAACAACATTACTAAATAGCCAAATCATTGCTAGGCTCATCAGAAATTATGATAAACTCCTCAGAAACTCAGTGAGAATTCATTTGCGCAGTCGCGGCTTGTGGCAATTTATGAATCTGCCTTACGCACCGATAAATTTTGTCTGAAAGCATTTGCGTTTTTTTTTCTTGCTGTCTGTTTTATGTGGAGAGAAGGTCAACTGGCCTGGCCATTTGCGTGGCGTCGTCGACCATCGTCATGACTTATGGACAACCATGTTAACCGTATGGAATGTTCACTAGTAAACGTGAATGTCATCCATGTACCTGACTTCAAGAAAAAAACACTCAATTCTGAGTGCATCTTTAAAAGCAAAAAATAAATAAAAAAGGCAAAAAAACATTAAGAGAATGCAGTTATTATAATATACTATAAGGGAGACTCTTGGCCAACTGGTTTTAATTTTAAGGCTTTTGCCAAAAAGGCTTCCTAGGTGTGTATAGCAGAAGAAAAAAACTTGTTCCAGAGCTTGTTTTGCCAAAAAAAAAATAAAAAAAAACCAGACCTAACTAACCAAACAATGAAGGCCAAAAGCTGCAAAAGCTGCAAAAATTGCAACAAAAAACTACTGGAAATCCCTTTAAATCCAAAGCCAAAAGGGTCATGTTTTAAAGCTGACTTAAAGACAAAAGCAAATCCTCTTAAGGATCAGCTTAATCATAGTCATATTTCACGTCGTCAACCTATTGTATTTTTGGTGACATATCCAGCTTTTGTTGTTTGGCTGATAACAATTTTATTTGATTTGATTTTGTATCTCAAATATTGTATAATAAAAGAATTAATTAGCATTAATTAAATTAGGCCTCGACTACTTCTTTGGAACGTTGAGTAGTCCGGTTCTGTTGTTGTTTTGTTTTAGCTTTTGTCTAAAAAGTCTTAACAAAAATATTTACTTTGTTCATATCCGCATTTTAGCCGCACATAATATATGCCAAAATATGCTAAACTGTATAAAACCAGATCAACATCATCATTATGATCATCGAAAACGAAAACGGCGACGAAGACGACAACAAATGTGTGAATATACAAATTTTGGAGCGTCTAACAAGTGACTAGATTTGGAAATTTCCAAGCGGTATGGATTAGCAGTGATGTCACCCAAGCAAAAATAGCTTCCCACAACCAAAAAGAGAAAAAAGGTGAAAATTATTTAAAATCAAATGTTCTAATTTACGAAGATATATTTGATATTTGTAACATCCGCTTGTTTGTTTCCCCATTCAGACTACCTGACATGGGTTTCATCGTAAAACCAAGTACAAGAACAAGCCTCTAACTGACACTGACTCACTATTTGTGGTCTCTTGATGGTGAACAAGTTGCGTGTTGGTTTTCCCCCATCTCCACGACAACACAATGTGCCAATAACTAACCTTTCTACCCACTTATCTTAGCACGTCCATCTAATGACAAAGAAATTGGTCAGGTTTTTGTTAGCTGTTGACTGGTTGCTGTTGCTGGTGATTCTTTAGAAGTTCTTAGTTCTCGAAATGCTCTACTTAAGGGTCAATTAAATTTAATTTACGAATACTTCACGAGTGGCTCTTTCTAGGTAGTCAAAAACAATGGACAGACGGAATTTCCAACTTACATAGCTCATTTGGTATGCAATACAGAAGCAGACTTCTCAAATTATGACTAACAGATATAGTGGGAGTGTTTGTTGAAATTTGCGGGAATAAGAGAAAATAAAGTAAACGGTTACTTGCCAGAGGATATGATCCAATTATTTCATTGGGTATGCAGAAGTCTTCTGAGGTTAAGACTAACAACAATTTAGAGAAATAGTTGACGAGTTTTTGAAATTGATGGAAATGAGGAAAAAGTAACCGGTTACTCTGCAAACGATATGGCCTAATTGTATCATGCGAAGACTTCTGATGTTATGGCTAACAGAAAAATGTGCAATAGAGGGAGTATCACTCTTTAAAGCAAATAGCAAAGAGATTAAGCGAAAAGTAACCGGTTATTCGAAAGATAATACCGTTTATTTGTAACAATATGTAATATTCAAAGCTAAACCCCAATTTTTTAAAAAAATTCAGCCCGATTAGTTGACATTTGTGGTCTCTATGACGTTAAGAAGTCTATATGCTATATATATGGGGGCTATATCAAAAAATTTACCGATATTGCCCATTTTCAACCCCAAGTGACCTGCAGCTATAAGCAGCATCTATACAAAATTTCAGTCATCTAGCTACAGTCTACAATAATTGATATTGTAGACTGTAGCGTGATTATATCAGATGGAGGGAGGGACATTGCAAAATCGTCTTAGAATTTTATGACGATTAAGAATATATATACGTTATGGGGTATGTGGTTTATATTTAGAGGTATTATATTTTCCAATGGTGGAGGATATAATAGAGAAAAAATAAATCGGTACTTTATATAATACAATTATCTCATTTGATATGCAGAAAACTTCTTATGTTAAGAATAACAGAAAAATTAGAAAAATAGTGGGAATGAATAATGGTAAAAGTAAGCAGTTACTCGGTAATCATCTAATACTCTCAAATGGTATGCAAAATACTTCTGATGTTAAGACTAACACAAATGTTGGAAAAAAAGTAGAAGTATCACTTCCTAAGAGAAATAGTGGAGAGAATAATCAAAAAAGTAACCGGTTACTCGAAAGACAATACGGCTTATTTGTAACAACTAATAGAAAAGTTTCAAAAAAGATATTCAAACCTAGAGAATATGAGTGAGATAAAAAAGTAATCGGTTACTCGGGAAACGATATGGTGTATTTAAAATAATATTTAATTTTAGAACCTCAACTCGTAAAACTAACGGATCTCCTAAGATTTCTTGGAATTGAGAGAATGAAAAAAAAGTAACCGGTTACTCGGAAGAAATTAAGATTAATTAGTTTTCCTAGTTAAACGCTCTTAATCGTCAAAATAAAAAGCGAGTACTCGATTAGAAATTACAATAATTCTAGTATTTAAAACTAGACTGCTAAGATTAAAAAAAGTTGGTACCAAATTTTTATGAATTTCTAATTTGTTTAAATAAGGAGCCAATTCCGCTAGTACTCGGTTAAAATATTACAGTCACATTACCATATAAAGCTAGACTTCTAAGATTTAGGGGTTTTGGTATTGAAAGAATATTTTCTTAAAACATTGAATTTACTACATTCTTTGGCCAGATATAAGACTAGAATCGGTAAATGGGTAACCGAATACCAAGTACTCTAATTCACTTTTACGTATATATGAAAATATCATGGCTCTCTAGCTAGCTAGTTCTGGAGAAGCTATGATTTCATATTAGGAATTATGAATATAAATATATACCGAGAAGGTCTGGAATTTAGTTCTATTCAAAATTCGGTATGTGTAGTTAGAATACGAAGAAAATATTTTAAAACAATTTTATAGAAATAACATAAACGGTTACCGAATAACCATTGCCAGGATACAGTCATAATAAATAGATTAGCGGGATAATATAAATATTTTGAAGAAATCCTAAGGCCAAAAATGTGATGTGATTGACATTTTTACATCTACAAGTAACCAACTACCGGGTACTGACAATTATAGATTTTTTTTTGGGTAGATGATAAGGTCTAAGTTTTAAGAATTTGTTCAAACAACACCTTTTAGTATAACATCATTTAGTTTTCAAGTAATCGGTTATTTATTAAAATTGTTCAAATATGAAGGATTTGCGAGTAATCGAATATTGGGTACTCGTTGATCGGCTGATTTCCTAGTTTCTGGCAAAAAAGTAATGGGTTACTTCAAAGAAACCGACTACCCGTTACTCGATGTAATACGGTTTTCATGGTAGTCGAGAAGGTCTAGATTTCAATTCTATTCTGTTCAAAATACGATATGTGTAGTTCAAATCAGTAAAATCATTTTAAAAACAATTGTATAGGAACAAAATAAACGGTTACCCAATAACCGTTACGAGAATACAGCCGTAATAAATCGATTGGTGCAATAAATTTAATATTTGGAAGAAATTCTGAGATCAGAGATTTCTTATGCTTGACATTTTTACATCTACAAGTAACCAAGTACCGGAAATATAGAGTTTTTACGGTCAATCTTTTTAGTAGAAAATCGTTTAAATTTCAATCAATTAGTAATTAGTTTGAAACTGTTCAAATATGATGGATTTTCGAGTAATCGATTACCGTTTAGGATAGAGGGAAATGTCTAGATTTTAAGGAGTTTTTTGTCATTCTATTTTAAATCGGCTGATTTCCTAGTTTTTGATAAAAAGTAGCCTGTTATTTATTTCAGTCTAAGGGCCGTTAACAATAAATAAATAAACTAGGGTTAAGAGCTAACTGTCGGTTATAGCTGTCAAATTTCATACAATTTAACTTTCGTTAGCTTGGTTTGTGTTAATGGGGGTTATAATCCTATATTATTTTGATTTTCTCTACTAAAAGATGAAGCTTCTAATCTAGTAAAAGCCATTCACGATGCTGGTCTTCAGCTCCTTGTTTTCAATTGAGGCTTGAGTTAAATCCGAGTTTCTCATTTCTTAAAAATTTCTAGAATTTACCTTAAAACAATGAGAAAAATAAATAACTGTACTGAGTAATTTTGTATAACCGGTATTAAGGCTGTTTTTTATTCTGTTATAGACAAACCGTTAGCATTCACTTAGCCCGAAGACAACATCTGTGAGGTGTAAAAGTTATTTTTTGTTCGCGAATAACCGGGTAATCGGTTCTTGTGCAATCATCTGACTATCACTAGGCTTTTAATTGAGCTCAAGACCAATTAAGGCTGAAAACCCCACTTTGCCATTAGTTAAGCATGTAAATATGAGCCAAAATGTTAATGATTATGAGAGTAGATGGGATACCGCGGCTATAATGTAGGTGGGTATTTCTGATGAAGCGAAGGGAAATCCCCCAAAAGTGGAGTTAACCTTAATTGTTCAAGTCAATAAAAACGTATTTGATTTAGATTGTAACCTTTTAGGCAAGTAAAGTGAAAATGGTGTTCGAAAACCGAATACCCGGTTATGCGTTGATATCAGTGGTTTAACAACACATTTTTTTGTTTTGATTATTGATAACCAACAAGCTGGCACTTATGGTTCTAACGGTTTGCAAATAAAAAAATTTAATTTTTTTATGGCTGGTATTGGCTAATTAAGTACATTGCCGTTATTATTAACCAACAAAGACAAGATAATAACACATATGTACATCCTTATAAATGTGTGGAATCTTAGTCAAGTGCTGTTCTGGCTGCTGTTGGTTGTGGTGTTGGTTGATTGGTGTTTGAATATTTGAGAAATTGAGTTGTTTTCGTTTTTTCTTCATTTTTTTTTGAGATGAAGAAAAAATATTCAAATCTTGTTTGGGTTTAGTTCAAAACACCGCTACAACAGTCTGCCAGCTAGATCAGCAATTCAAACCGTATAGACAGACTCTTGTCATAAATACCGTATTTGCCAAAGTCATAGTCAGAGTCACAGCCAAAGTCAGCCAATCAGCCATAAAAAGTAAAATGACATCATCTATTAATATGTGTTAGAAAAAGCATTTTTTTTTGTTTTCTTCTCCGGTATCTCCGGCGAAAGAGTGCTTTTTTGCAGAAATTTCGCTTTTGTTTCAAATGCTCGAGAAAAAAGTGAAACTCCCGTAGACAAAACGATAGATCTGATAGCGCCTTTATTTTTTTTCGTTTGCTTTTTTTTTGGTAAAACAGATTAACATAATAACACATTTGTGAGGCGGTCTTTTTATGGGCTGCTGTTGCTAATGGTGGTGGTGCCGGTGGCGGTAGAGCTGCTAGCCCAGCTTTGAAATCTACACCATCATCGCTATTCACCAATAACGCCAACACAATGGCCTGGCCAAATCTCCCCCCACCCGGTCTTGACTATTAAAACGTGATTTATACAATTTCAACAATAATTTCCGAGATCGAAGTATTTTATATTTTTTTGTGAAAACATTTTGATTTGATTTGCCAAAAATCATCACAATGACGTTATGATCTTGAGATTTGAAAGCTGAGATAATAAAAAAAATGCAGCATGACCTTTCTAAAAAAAATATTTTCTTAATTATTGGTCAAATAGTACAACTTAACCACGAAAAAACAACAGTCACTATAGGTTCTGCTTTTTTTTCTTATCAAAATAAAAAAAGGCAAAATTCTGTTTTGTAGTTTTAAACAATTTTCGGCTGTTTAAATTTAAATTCGTAACACTAATATTTGCCTTTCATTGACAGCATCTGGCTGATCAGCAGCATTAAAAGGCAGGCAGGCGCGCGGCTGACGTCTTAAGTAGACTTTTTTTTGAAGATTTTGATAAGTACCAGACCTCAGCGGCAGCGGCAGCAGCAGCTCTATTACGAATAAACTTAAAACTGCTGGTTTGAGGCGAAAAAACGGTTAAACCGGTGAAAGACCTTGAGAAATATGCAAACCAAAAAATACTTGTTTTTTTTGGCAATATTTCGGCAAATAATAACAATAATAATAAAAAGCTTAAAAGGGAATAAACTTTCTTGAAACAATTTTTTAAAGAGTGCTTCTGCTGTTTTTTTATTATTTTTATTTTGTTATGAAGGAAAGAAGAAAGTCTTCTTTTTTTGAAAATTGCATACATATATATGAAACCTGATTTCATACTGTTTTGCATAAAATGTGGGGGTTTGAACAGCTGGTCCATGGAGATACTTCTATATTTGAAAAAATCCCCAGATTTTCTGCGACCATGTGTTTTGGGAGAGTGAGTTGGCTTGTTAACTCAACTGCCTCAGTGTCGAAATCATCATCAGTTATTGCTGGCATTTGGCTTGAACTGAGCCTACAATTTGTTAATTAACCAACAAATACTTGTTCTCAAACAAGAGATTTTGCAAATATTTTCAAATTAAACTCATGCTGGGTTTTAAAGATGAGTCTGTCTGACTGAGTGTTTGTTTGAGTTTTTTAATTGTGCTTGATTTACTTGGAATCTCCAAGTATTGAGTCAGTCTACAAATTAATACAAAGTGTCGGTAGAAGAATTTCAAAACAGCCTCACGACTAGAATGCAAATTTCTTAGAAATACAACCGGATTTTGGGGGTGGCAGAGAGCTCAGAGGCACAAAATTCAACTGATATATATTAAGATTTTTGAAATGCTCTATATTGGCTTTCAAAAATGTTAAACACACTTTTTAGAAAGTCTCTTTTCTAAAAAAATGGGGGGAGTTTGAAAATTTTGAGGTTTGTAAACAAATGTTTCTATGTATAGCGGAATTTCAATATCATTTGTATGGCTTGACCCGGAATACGGGAGTACATTGTCCCTTTATTAATTCCCTTGTCAATTTGTTGAATTTGTTTTCAATATAATTTGAATTTGTAAATAAACATTGTATTGAACTTTGTTTTGTGGGACATGTTGACAAACAAATAATAAAATCAGCAATGTTTTTGTTGTGATAAAAATAATGCTAAGCTGAAAACTGCACTGACTATATCCGCTATTTTGTTTACACATATATCAACATTTTAAGTGCAAAAAGATCATTTTTCAGGAGAAGCGGTCAAAGTTTTATGACATTTTTAAATTTGTATGGAATACCTTTAAAATGCAAACTGAACGACCTGTACTGTTTTGCGAATAACTTTTGATTAGGTTGGCGTATAAACACCAAATTTGGACTGAAAATAATTTGGAATATTAAGCATTTAAACGTGAAATGTTCCTGAAAACATGTCAAGTCGACTTGGTACTCTTTACAATGAAGTTATCGATATATTTCCGGAGAATAAAAGCCTTTCCACACCCCTGCTACTTTTTGTCACACTGTGTTATTTTCTGCCATTTATCCAAATGTTCTTAAGAAACACATTGTTCCATTTGAAAAACGGGAGAAAAAATGCAGCTTGAAAAAAATAAGGGGCGGTGTGTTTATAATTTTATAGGCAAATATATTGTACACTGAAAAAAAATTTTCATAAAATTAAAGAATGGCTCCAACGACGTCATTAGTTTTTAAAATAAATGCATTTTGTACTTTAAATATAGATAATTTCAATAATATTAAGTAATTTACTTAATTTTAAGTACAATTTCTTAATTTTAAGTACAAAATGTACTTATTTTGAAGGCTGAGGACGTCTTTGGAGCAATTATTTAATTTTATGACACATTTTTTCAGTGTAGGGTTTAGTATGGAAATTTTGAAATGCATTGTGGACTGTGTTCTCTCTCAATAAAATCAAAAATTTATTTTTTAAATTGAACTAAAATCCAAAAATATTATACATAGTTTCCTTTGAAATATTCACTGGTCTTTTATCCTTTAAATGACTCCCACTATTATTTATAAGTTGGTTTCACCATATCGTCTTTAGTGATACTGATTAATCCCACTGTTATTTGAAAGTTTATCCCACTATTTGGCGGCGGAAATTTAACAACTTCTGTGGAATTTGGGTTTAGTTATCGAAGACATTAGAATATTGTTCTAAATGCTACTGGATACTGGATTATTGAACTGTCTTATTTCCGAAAAATCCCAGTATTATTGAAAAGAGGCAATCTTATGTTTAGAAACGTAATATTTCTAGCAATTAGTTTTACTTTCTGTTTTAGTATTGAAATTTTGAAAAAAGCGGGAAATAAATAATGGTGTACCCTTTCGGAAAATCCTAGTATTATTGAAAAAATGTCATTGTATGTTTAGAAACCTAATATTTCTGTATATTAGTTTTAATTTCTGTTTTAATATTGAAATTTTGAAAAAGGCGGGAAATAAATTATGATCTATCCTTCCGGAAAATCCCATTATTATTAAAAAAACACATTTTATGTTTAGAAACCTAATATTTCTGTATATTAGTTTCACTTTCTGTTTTAGTATTGAAATTTTGAAAAAGGCGGGAACTAACTCTGTCCTTCCGGAAAATCCAAGTATTATTAAAAAAAAAACATTTTATGTTTAGTAACCTAATATTTCTGTATATTAGTTCTACTTTCTGTTTTGAGTATTGACATTTTTGAAAAGGCGGGAAATAAATAATGATTTATCCTCAGCAAGATTTTCCTATATTTGCTTACTTTTTATTTTATCCCACTATTTTTTGATATATCAATAGTGCTCTGTGTTTATATTACAAAAATAAGGTATAACGAATTTTTTAATAATTGTTTTCTTCGCTAATTTATAGAGAATATCCTTCACTGTAAATCGTGACTTGTTCAGTTTATCTTGTAAGGCGAAGATATATTTTTGGGGTTTCCAGTGCAACATTTTAAGATATCGAAATTTGAATTAGTCTACATAATCCTTTTAAAGCTATTTTCCATTATTCCACATTGTTTCGACACGAAATAGTATTATTCCAAGGAATCTTATTAAGAATAAGGAATTGTTCTCCTTACATAGAGCAGTACAACATTTAAAGATATTGAAATTTGAATTATTCTAAAAAATCCTTTTGAAACTTTTGTCCATTATTCCACATTGTTTAGCTACGAAATGACAAACTTCTACAGACTGATCTACTTGAGAATAAGGATATGTGCTCCTTATACGATGTATTCCTTATTCTGCGGATTGTTGTAGTAAACAATCATTATTCCATTGTGTTACGGCCCTATATTCATTCCTCTTAGGAATTATGGGTAAATATATATGTATATGTGTATATATTCCATTCCATATCCCTTTTGTTTCTGCACATTCTGTAGTCCATTTGTTTCTCAGTATCCTTTAGTTTTTTGGTATATATGTTTTTTTTGCAAAATTTTTTAACTCACCATGCAAAGAACTGCACGCGCCATATTTTCAGCAATGTTACACAAGGTAATCACAGGTATATAAATTAAATATGTTTACGTTCTAGAGATCCAATAAATAAATCTTAAAGAAAGAACCAAAAAAAAAACAAAACAATAAATTAAAAAACTTTGTCACTTTGCAGATTGTTTGTTTTGTTTTTAAACACTTTTTTCTATATACGAAAAATTATATGTTTCGTTTTTTGTAAGCAAGAGTTTTTGTTTCTTATATTTAAGTACATATTCCTTTTGTCCTTTTTTTAAAATAATAAAACTTATTTGGTTTCATTTGTTTTCTGTTTTTTTTCTTTTCATACAGTGTCTTTTTTCGTATATATTTATATTTAATATTTAACATAAAAAATTACAATTTAGTAGAGTTAGGCTAAGAGGGTATTGTTACTTGAGACCGTACCGTTTTGATCGATCTATGAGAACTGAAGATGATACGGCCAGAGCTTTCGTATATAAACAACGTCGGTGCGCAAGCGTTTGGCTGAGATGCGTTGTGACGTCACCGACGCAAAGAGTACCTATTTAGTTAGCCATACTCGATTCGGGCCATACACAAGAATTTTAAGGCAAACGAACAGCAACAGCATCTGCCTGCCAGACGAGATCTTGCTGCTGTGCACGACGCACGACGATGATGATGATGATGAGCAAGCCATTGTTGGGTGTGGGTTTTACTCTCTCTCTCTCCCTTTTCTCTGTGACTGTCTGTTTACCATACACTCACGCGCTGAGTATTAATTGGCGATCTCTTGATAAAAACAAAACCCCAAACATTGTTGGGACTTTCGGCTTTGAGCCGGAGCAAAAGATCAGAAAAAAACAATCTTGTTGCCAAAAAAAATCTACAAAACCATGTTTGCTTTGGTGTGAGAAAATCACCCCTTAACTGCACATGTATTAGTTAACAAATTTATGCTTATCAATCAAAGATTTTTTCATAGTTCTGTGCGTTTTAGTTTTTTGTTTTATTTTTCTCCTAAAAGGTTTTTCGTAAAACAACCAGAATATTTTTTTTGGACAAAGAACAAATTCTTGTTTCCAACTACAACTCCACCACACAACACAACAACCTGTTAAATCATTTCAAGAAATTTTTTTATTAGATACTTTTCGAAAATACTAAAAATTTAAACTTCTAGATTTTCCTGTTTCATCGAACTGCTATTCAAATTGACGGAATTAATAAAAGATGCTTTTTTGATATCAAAATACATATGTATGTATAAATCCCTCCGCTGTTGGCTCAGTAACTCCACTGCTCCCCCTTCCCCCTCATAAAAAACAAATAATCATTGTATGTTTTTTGAGATATGGCTATGTGGAAAACAATTTAATTCCACACGAGAGATTTGTGCGTGTTTTGCTATTTTTAATGTCCATCACTTTTTTTTGATTTTACATTAATCCAAGATTTGCAAAAATATCAGTGGCATTCGCATCGTTGTCGTATCTGGGGTTTTGTAATCCAGGAAATCAATTTAAATTAGAATTTTGAATATTAACCAGTCGATGAAGTTGATGATGTTAATCTTGTTTTACGATTTCAAAATAACAAAGCGACTAACTTATAAATGGAGCAACTTTATAAATAGATATTTATGATTTTTTTTTGCCTTACATGTTATTTGTTAATAAAAATAAATTAAAATGGGCAATCGCTGCTAGAGGTCATTATCCAGTGTCGCAAAGGCCTTTTCTATGTAGTCAACCTTTCTTTCAATGGGTATAAAAGAATTTAATCATGTGAATTGATATAAAAGAATTTAGGTCTATTTCAAATTTAAATTCAAATTAATTTGAAATTAATATTATAACGGGATTTACCTAATTTTTGTGTGACATACAAACACGAACCTTTAAACTTATTTCTTGCAAATTATTCGGAATATATAACACGTGAATATTTATTTATTTTATTTATTTATATGAATAAATATTCAATACAAAGTAAATGTATATTCTTATTTAGCGACCCAGGGAAGCGGGCTTACAAAGACCATGTGGCCAAATTTTGCCACGACAGACCAGAGCCTCTGGTGAGAATCGAACCCACGACCCCCAAACTCATATGCGAGCACGCTACCAACTCACCTACTTGGGTGCTCAAAATTTGAATATATTATATTACATTTGAAATATATTAATCCGGGTTTTCCATTAAGGACATAACAATTTTATATACAGGATGGCGCAGAATGAGCTATATGGTTTATAAATTTTTTTTATTTATGCGATTATTATAAATTTTTTTAAAAAAAAATACGGTATATTAATGGTGAATTTTTTGAAAAATGACATCCTGTAAGTCATGTCCATTTTCTGCTTCGCACACACGTGCTCTTTTCAGCATATTTTTTATAACTTTTCGCAAAATTCAATTATTTTTGTACGTTGTTCGACTCATAACTAATTCCCCAAGTCTCCTACAGAAAATGCTGAAAAAAAACAAATAAAGAATAATAAGTAAAAAAGTTATAAAGAATTTAAACCATATAGATCATTCTGCGCCACCCTTTATAAGGGGGATTTCATGGCAAGTGAATCAATTTTGAAAAGCGATGTATTCTGATCAGGATGAAACTTGCACCAAATTTACTCCTATTGGATAGTAGTTATGACACAAAATATCAACGACATCAATTAAGGACTGATCGCAGTTGGAGGTTGTTGAATTTAGAAATTTTGGTCAGACTGCCCTTATTGACATCCATTCACGCTGAAAACAATCGATTCTGTAGTATATTGTCCCAAACATATTCAGCTTGAAATATAAATTTGTTTAGGGTACACTGCAAATATATAATATTTGGAATACACAAATATTATATGTTTGGGATGGTGCTGTTCTAAAGAAATATTTTTTGCACACTAATCTTATTTTATTTGCATTTAGGTATTCATCATACCATTATTGTAAGTAAAATTATTGTCTAAGCAGAAAAAGGAAATATCCTTAAACTCTTTAAACTTATTGTAATATACCAACTTGGATATTTTTTTTTAAATATTATAACGAATAAACTGAATTGAATTGACCAATTGTAAGTAAAATTTTATTCTTTTCAGTAATTCAAAGCTCATTCTGAAGAAGTTCGAAATTTTCCTTAGGTTAGGTTGAAGAGAGGAGACGTTTTAACGTGATTCAACCTGTTGTGCGCTTAAAATTTTCTATAAATTTCTTTATAATTTAAATCAATCTATATGTCATTATATTGTTAATAAAAAATTATGACTTTACATATTTAGAAATTAGAAAAAATAGGGACTTAAAACCCGTTTTAAAGTGAATTACACATACATATGCCATATACATATGCTAGTAAAAATCAAAACTGAAATTCGAAATAGTAAACCACGTTTTGCAAATCTTTTTTAAATAAAATATATTTGGAGAAATTCCTAATCAATAATTTAATTTGTATTTAAACACATATCTTATTTGAAAAAATTAGTTCTCAAATATTTTTTGTTCTAATATATTAATATATGCGCTCCAAATAAATGTTATTGATTGAATTTCATATATATATAATATATTATTCAAAAATTTCTTTTCCAAATAAATTTTATTCCAATTGAAAATAATTTAATTAAAACATAAAAAATAAATTTACTAATATTTTTGGGACTCATGGTAAGGGGATTCATAAGTCGGTTTACCTGATTGAAATTTCTTACATGTTCTTTTTAATAAAAAACTTTTTTTTTTAATTTTTTTTGCGAAATTAAAACTTGTTTTAAATTTTTTGTAAAATTTTTGTCATTATCCCATCAGCGGATTCAACAATATCTTACAAGATATTGTGAAAACTTTTTTGAGAAAATGTTAACTCTTTTTTAATTAAGTCCTCTTAAAACATCGAAAAATTACCTATTATTACATTTTTATTATTTTATTTTAAAGTCTGACCGCTCATGAATAAAATGAGACCATTCTGAAGAAAGTCGATGCATAATTGAAAAGTTGTAGCTTGTAACAATGTACTTAACATTTAAAAATAAAATTCATTCTCTAATTTCTATCCCCAAATGTTGAAGCAAATTTGAAAGCTAAACGAACATAAAAAGACTTGAAATGAAAGAAATTTGCTAAGTTTTCTTAATCTATTCATATTATTAAAAATCGTCATTTCAGGGAAAAAATCGTCAAATCGTCATTCTCCATTTGTGGCCCGTCAATATGTCGATAAATCGTCATTTCTGGCAACACTGCGCTCAACACAAGTGTATGTATTACATTACATTTGGAATATATTATATTTGAATATTAATATAACATAAGGTATTAAATAAGTCCATACATCACGGTAGTCAGTCCAATTTGTGTGTAGCGTTTGGATTTCGGGAAGATCCTGGAAAAAATTCCCGGGAATTTTGCAGACTTTTCGCTTTCCGATTCCGGGGAATTTTCATCGGCATTCCAGGCTTTATAAAACTGCTAAGAAGTCTATTTAAAATGCAACTAATTATCCCTTATTTATCATTTATCGTCATCGAAAATGCTAAATGGCCAATCACCACTTTGAAAAAAGGAAAAATGTTTGGCAGAAAAAATATTTTTTCCTTAACATTTTCAAAAAAAACCAGTAAGGAAAGGCAGAAAGTCGGTCGGGGCCGACTATATAATACCCTACACCTCCCTAACAATACGATAAGGGTCATTGCCATAATAATATGGAATAATTGGTAAATGGGTAGAAACGTATTCTAATTCTGAAACGATAATCGCTAAATTAAGCAATATTCGTTCCTAAAGTGAGAAACATCTTTCTGGAAAATTTTAATGGTCGTAAGTAAAATACAACTTCTATAGCGGTTTGATACCAAACCAGGAGGAACATATATATGGAGCTTTAATGTAAATCTGAACCGATCTTCCCTGAATACTTATTCATGTAAAAAGACCTCCTTCTGTCGAATTTCGTACTGATCGGATATAAAATACAGTCTCTACAGCGCTTACATGTCAAATCGGGGGTAACATATATATGGGAGCTATATCTAAATCTGAACCGATTTTCTCCGATTTTCTCCTTCATGTAATAAGAAACCTCTTTCTGCCGAATTTCGCACTGATCGGATATAAAATACAGTTTTTACAGCGCTTACAGGTCAAATCGGGGGTAACATATATATGGGGGCTATATCTAAATCTGAACCGATTTCTTCCAAATTTAATAGTGTTCATCCATATAATAAGAAACCTCCTTCTGCCGAATTTCATACTGATCGGATATAAAATAAAGTTTTTACAGCGCTTACATGTCAAATCGGGGGTAACGTATATATGGGGGCTATATCTAAATCTGACCCGATTTCTTCCAAATTTAATAGTGTTCATCCATATAATATGAAACCTCTTTCTGCCGAATTTCATACTGATCGGATATAAAATAAAGTTTTTACAGGGCTTACATGTCAAATCGGGGGTAACGTATATATGGGGGCTATATCTAAATCTGAACCGATTTCTTCCAAATTTAATAGTGTTCATCCATATAATAAGAAACCTCTTTCTGCCGAATTTCATACTGATAGGATATAAAATAAAGTTTTTACAGCGCTTATATGTCAAATCGGGGCTAACATATATATGGGGGCTATATCTAAATCTGAACCGATTTTAACCAAATTCAATAGGGATCGTCCTTGGGCCAAAAAAAATATGTGTGTAAAGTTTCGTCGAGATCGGACCATAATTGCGACCTGTACTTTGATTACAAGAATACATGCACAGACAGGCGGACACACAGACAGACGGACAGACAGACAGACAGACAGACAGACGGACAGACGGACAGACGGACATAGCTAAATCAACTCAGAAAGTGATTCTAATTCGATCGGTATAATAAACGATGGGTCTATTTCTTCTCCTTTTGGGTGTTACAAACAAATGCACAAAGTTATAATACCCTGTACCACAGTGTGGTGTAGGGTATAAAGAGCAGGAAAGAATATTTTTTTCGCATAAAAGGTTTACAAAACTTTGTTCAACATATTCATAGCTACATTATTGCCAAATATAGTTAAGCGGTATCACCAAGTCTGGGCAAAACTGATGACACCTTATTCGAGGGGCCCGCTGATTTTCAGAATATTTTGAAGCTCATAAAAAAAATGTTCACCAATTTCGCCAAATTAAGTACAGGGTTATACTATACTGTGGTAGTAGAATCGAGCCTATACTATCATATATGTTAATATTTCTGAAAAAGATGGTTTAAATACAACAACTTTTTATACCCTACACCACACTGTGGTACAGGGTATTATAACTTTGTGCATTTGTTTGTAACACCCAAAAGGAGAAGAAATAGACCCATCGTTTATTATACCGATCGACTTAGAATCACTTTCTGAGTCGATTTAGCTATGTCCGTCTGTCCGTCTGTCTGTCTGTCTGTCTGTCCGTCTGTCTGTCTGTCCGTCTGTCTGTGCATGTATTCGTGTAATCAAAGTACAGGTCGCAATTATGGTCCGATCTCGACGAAACTTTACACATATCTTATTTTTGGCCCAAGGACGATCCCTATTGAATTTGGTTAAAATAGGTTCAGATTTAGATATATCCCCCATATATATGTTAGCCCCGATTTGACATGTAAGCGCTGTAAAAACTTTATTTTATACCCGATCAGTATGAAATTCGGCAGGAGAAGGTTTCTTATTACATGAATGAACTCTGTTAAATTTGGAAGAAATCGGTTCAGATTTAGATATAGCCCCCATATATACATTACCCCCGATTTGACATATAAGCGCTGTAAAAATGTTATTTTATATCCGATCAGTGCGAAATTCGGCAAAGAGAGGTTTCTTATTACATGAAGGAATATTGCTAAATTCGGAGACAATCGGTTCAGATTCAGATATAGCCCCCATATATATGTTACCCCCGATTTGACATGTAAGCGCTGTAAAAACTGTATTTTATATCCGATCAGTGCAAAATTTGGCAGAAAGAGGTTTCTTATTACATAAAGGAATACTGCTAAATTTGGAGAAAATCGGTTCAGATTTAGATATAGCCCCCATATATACGTTACCCCCGATTTGACTTGTAAGCGCTGTAAAAATTTTATTTTATATCCGATCAGTATGAAATTCTGCAGAAAGAGGTTTCTTATTATATGAATGAACATTGTTAAATTTGGAAGAAATCGGTTCAGATTTAGATATAGCCCCCATATATACGTTCCCCCGATTTGACATGTATGCGCTGTAAAAACTGTATTTTATATACGATCAGTATGAAATTCGGCAGGAAGAGGTTTCCTATTATTTGAATAAACACTGTTAAATTTGGAAGAAATCGGTTCAGATTTAGATATAGCCCCCATATATACGTTACTCCCGATATGACCAAATTATTATGGCAATGACCCTTATCGCATTGTTAGGGAGGTGTAGGGTATTATATAGTCGGCCCCGCCCGACTTTCTGCCTTTCCTTACTGGTTTTCACCTAAAAACATTTCCCCAAATTTACACATATCAATTGAGAAAATCTTTAAAGCCGGGTAAACTTTTCTTCAATCATTGTGAAATGTGCCATACATGTGTCTTTTTAGTTTTTCGATGAACTGTGTTGAATATTGTAAAAATCGGTTTAGATTTAGAAAAAAAGTTCTCATATATATGTGCCATCTGAGATCACTTTTCCATCTCTGGATGCTTTATTTTGCCACTGATATTCATGAAATCTGGCACATTCATGAATTCGTTGCCCATGGAGAAACGCTATTGAATATTATCAGAATCGATTCTGATTTAGATGTAGCTTCCATATGACGGGCCTTCCAATAAGAGATTTTTTAGAATAGCCCGCTATTTTAATAGTTGTCATGACTCATGCTAATCGACAAGTAAAAACTACGACATTAACTAAGAATATTCTGTTGAAGCCCTAAGTGTTGAGGAAAACCCATTTATCGAAGAGGGGTCAGAATTTTAAATTTTCAAAAATCTGAAAACAATCGTTTTTGATTCTTATGAAATTTGTAATTATTCTTGAACGGCTGAACCGATTTTTACAAAGACTACGTCGGGACATTTTAGTGTATTTTTTTAAGTTTAATTTAAAATAGTGCGCATTTAGACGGAATACACACCAAACCCTCACACATCCAAAACAGCAATTAGATTTTTGGGCACTCGATGTGTGTAAAAGTTATAAACTAAATCCGAAGGTAGTTCTGGCAATTTTGGACGAAGTGGTAGCAATTTTCTTGAAATTAGAGTTTTTAAAAAAATTTCGAAAACAAATTATTATTATTTAAAAAACCAGTAAGGAAAGGCAGAAAGTCGGGCGGGGCCGACTATATAATACCCTACACCTCCCTAACAATGCGATAAGGGTGATTGCGATAATAATTTGGAATAATTGGTAAATGGGTAAGAACATATATATGTGGATATACCTAATTCTGAACCGATAATCGCTAAATTAATCAATATTCGTTCCTAAATTGAGAAACATCTTTCTGGAGACTTTTGTAATGATCGGAAGTAAAGTATAACTTCTATAGCGCTTTGTAACCAAATCAAGAGGAACATATATATGGAGGTTATATATAAATCTGAATCGATTTTCCCTGAATACTCATTCATGTAAAATAGAAACCTCTTTCTGTCGAATTTCGTACTGATCGGATATAAAATACAGTCTCTACAGCGCTTAGATGTCAAATCGGGGGTAACATATATATGGGGGCTATATCTAAATCTGAACCGATTTTCTCCGAATTTGGCAGTATTTCTTCATATAATAAGAAACCTCTTTCTGCCGAATTTCGCTGTGATCGGATATAAAATACAGTTTCTACAGCGCTTGAATTTCAAATCGGGGGTAACATATATATGGGGGCTATATCTAAACCTGAACCGATTTCTTCCAAAATTAACAGTGTTCATTCATATAATAACAAACCTCTTTCTGGCGAATTTCATACTGATCGGATATAAAATAAAGTTTTTACAGCGCTTACATGTCAAATCGGGGCTAACATATAAATGGGGCTATATCTAAATCTGAACCGATTTTCTCCAAATTTGGCAGTATTCCTTCGGGTAATAAGAAACCTCTTTCTGCCGAATTTTGCACTGATCGGATATAAAACACAGTTTTTACAGCGCTTACATGTCAAATCGGGGGTAACATATATATGAGGGCTATATCTAAAACTGAACCGATTTTCTCCCAACTTAGCAGTATTCCTTCATGTAATAAGAAACCTCTCTTTGCCGAATTTTGCACTGATCGGATATAAAATAACATTTTTACAGCGCTTACATGTCAAATCGGGGGTAACGTATATATGGGGGCTATATCTAAATCTGAACCGATTTCTTCCAAATTTAACAGTGTTCATTCATATAATAACAAACCTCTTTCTGCCGAATTTCATACTGATCGGATATAAAATAAAGTTTTTATAGCGCTTACATGTCAAATCGGGGCTAACATATATATGGGGGCTATATCTAAATCTGAACCGATTTTAACCAAATTCAATAGGGATCGTCCTTGGGCCAGAAAAAAGATATGTGTAAAGTTTCGTCGAGATCGGACCATAATTGCGACCGGAACTTTGATTACAAGAATACATGCACAGACAGACGGACAGACGGACAGACAGACAGACGGACATAGCTAAATCAACTCAGAAAGTGATTCTAAGTCGATCGGTATAATAAACGATGGGTCTATTTCTTCTCCTTTTGGGTGTTACAAACAAATGCACAAAGTTATAATACCCTGTACCACAGTGTGGTGTAGGGTATAAAAAATACTAAAAAGATGTCCTTTATGTTCTGTTTCAAACGACGTAATTTTTTTAAACATCGGTTCAGCCGTTCAAGAGCATTCCAAAATTTCGTAAAAAACAAAAATTATTTATTTTTTAAAATTTCAAATCTCCATAAAATTTAACAAAAAATAAATAAAAGCGAGATCTAATTTTGCCATTTAACGCCTATTTATAAGCTTCAAAAATAAAATTCATAGTTTAATATTACAAATTTTAACGCAGAGGCGATCAGAATTTGCTAGTGAGTCTTGTGATTTAACATCTTTAGACTCGTTTCTTTGGGGTTAAGTGAAAGATAAGGTCCAGACTTTACGATTAAATAATAAAAATGTAATAATTGTATTTTTTTTTTGGTGTTTTAAGAGGTTTTTGCTTAAAATTATTAAAATTTTCACAAACAATTGTATTTTTTCTCAATATCTTCTAAGAAATTTTTGAAACCACTGATGGAATGAAAAAATTATTAATTATATTAGAAGATGATCAAAGCTAATTGATTTAGGATTCTTTAAAGCATTCCTAAACTAATTAAGATAAATGGTTCTCGAGTTATGCTAAAATATGTGGTACAACCGCTATTTTCTTTAGATGTTTATCTTTATTTTTATAAAGGGTGGTTAAATTTTAAGGGCCGATGTTGATTTTGAATAAAACACAAATTATTTAGGAAATTATTGTCATTTCTTTTTATTATGATAATATTGGTATGGTTCAATTACACGGAGACAAAACAGGCAACATAATATGTTTGGGAGCAAAATTTAAACAAAATATACTTTGGTGCAAATATTTTATATTTACATAGCGGAAAAAAAGGTTGAATATCTCAGTTATCAATGTTCTTTTTTTCGGAGTTTTGGTGTAAATTATCTTCAAAAGAGGGGAAATATTTAAATCGGCTACAGAATTTGTTTTCCTACCTATAGGAAAAGAACTATTTTTTCCCAAATATAACATGTATCCAGAAAATATACTGCAGAAGCGATTTTTTTCTTAGGGTATGTATGGAACAACATATCGGCCAAATGGCCGCGGCGACCTCGTCGGCACACCTCCATCCGATGGTCCAAATATTTGATGACGCTGAGGCATAATTGAGGTTCTATGCCGTTAATGTGCCGAATTATCTCATCCTTTAGCTCTTGAATTGTTGATGGCTTATCGACGTACACCTTTTCTTTCAAATAACCCCAAAGAAAGAAGTCCAACGGTGTCAAATCACATGATCTTGGCGGCCAATTGACATCGCCACGACGTGAGATAACACGGCCATTGAATTTGTTGCGCAAAAGAGCCATTGTTTCGTTAGCTGTGTGGCAAGTGGCACCGTCCTGTTGAAACAACATATTGTCCACATCTTCCAATTCGGGCCATAATAAGGTCGTTATCACCTCACGATAGCGAACACCATTCACAGTAACTGCCTGACCGGCCTCATTTCGAAGAGTATGGCCCGATGACGTCGCCAGCCCATAAGTCGCACCAAACGAACTCGGCGAGCATGCACAGGTCTTTTCACATCTCCTACAGACCCGGTTTGCTGAAATTTGTGCCCAATTCTCCCGATTGTGGACACATTTGGTCGCCCATTTTTGTAAAGGGCTTAAAAAACTTTAACGCGTTGCTCGATTGTTCTAATTGAGTTAGTCTGAAATTGAGAAATGTCAAATGAAATGCAGAAAAAAACTTGACGTTTAGGTGTGGTTCACATTCAACATCGGCCCTTACAATTTAAACACCCTTTATAAAAACAAGCCCTATGCGAGTAATAGGCAACAAACCTCTTAAAGAACATGGCCAAAGCTTTGTCTAGCAACGTTGGCAGAAAAGTCGTTGTGAGATAATTTGCAGATTGTTAGATGCGCGAAGTTTATGCATGTGACAACGGCAGCATTGTCAAAAAATCATGTTATTGGCAACACTGCCTATAAAATATTTTTATTGGCAATCCTGCATATAAATGGACTCGGAGTCGGAGTCTAGCAGTCGGAGTCTGGGAAATTTGCCCGGGGTCAGATTCCGTAGTCGAAAAATTATGCTCGACTCCGACTCCGAGATGTGTACCATGTGATAGAACTTTTGCAATCAAAAAATTTTGGGAAAACAAATTTGTAAAAAAAGAAGGATAAAATATTCGAAGCTTTTAACCAAATATTTAAGTATGCCAAAAATACATAAAGTTAACCAAACTATCGAGTTTTTATGTCAAACAGTTTTAGGAAAGCTCTGAATATATGTATTAAGCTAACAAAATAAGAATTTTTTTTTCAAAACTATACACTATTCCTAAGTTCTTGGATAAAAAAATTCTACCCTACTAAATTAAAATCAGTAATAGCGTTAAGTTCGGCCATGCCGAATCTTATATACCATCCAACATGGATTGCATTCAATTTTATTACTGGAAAAATCTTTGGATATGGAGCAAATCATGAAACGATCCTATTTGTTTAAGTAAATTATTAAAAAAAACGAACGCTGCAATTTTAAGCCGCAAATTCTTTAGCCAAACTCTTTACCTGAAAAATGTGGCATTTATGGCTTAAATTAGCTTTTTGAAAGCTACATCTACACGGGGATTACAACAAAATAAATTCAGTTAAAATGCTTCGAAAAAATGGTATTTATCAAAGCAAAATATTAACCAATTTGTAAAATTTTTGCTTTGATGAATTCTTGTCAAAATAGAATATAAACTGAAAAGTTTGTGCTAAATTGCTTTAAAAATGTGGTAGCTATGGCTCAAAATCCGTATTTCGGAGCGACCTATATAAGAGAGCTATATCCAAACATTGACCGATTTGGCCCATTTGCAATCCCAAACAACCTGCAACTATAATAAATATTTCTACCAAATTTGATCAACCTAGCTCTATTATTACGGACTGTAGCGTGATTGCAACAGACGGACGGACAGATACAGACGGACATGTCATCGTCTTAGAATTTTACGACGATTAAGAATACGTATATATATATACTTTATGGGGTCTCAGATCAATATTTAGATGTTTTACAAACGTAGTGACAAAATGAATATACCCCTCAGCCCATAGTGGAGGGTATAAAAAATTATTGAATGTGAAAACAGCTTCCGTAGCGTTACAAGGCCAAATCTAAAGAAACATTTATATCTGGGAGCAATATCGACCTGAACCGATTTTCACCAATTCCAATAGGTTTCCTCCCTAGTTTGAAAGAGTTCATATTGCCAAATTGCTATACTGGTACAATTTAATATGGTACAAATACTTTACGAACAACTTAAGTAGAACGGTATATTTTAAGGTGTGTCTAGCTGTAGTGCTTTTTACCAATCTGTCACAAAACTAATTTATAACATCCTGTACCATAGGGTATAATAACTAACGAATAAACTGGTTGCCTGAAGCGGACATAATTTCCAAAATTTGCGGTATATTAAAACAGATGCAGTGATTGATGAAGATGAAAGAATTGTCATATTAGTTGCAACTTGCAGGTCAAGCCTCGATTAATAAATAATAAAATTTTATTAAATTCAATACCAGTAGAATACCTACTTTTTTGTGTTTTTTTTTAACAAAGCTATATCTTATTTTCAATAACATGAACTCACGTCTTAGTAGAAATATAATTTCAGAAATTTATGTTATTTAATTGCCGGAGTCGGAGCTGGAATCGGAGTCGTAGTCGAATGATTTTAAAAATCGACTCCGTGAGTCGGAGTCGAGTACCCAAACAAAATATATTGTAAATATACGAAATTGCAAGGTTTTCTTGCAATCGTCTGAACTGTCAATTCACCTTTGCCTCACAATCTGTCATTGTCCGTACTTCTTCAGCACTTTAACAGGTTTGATAAAGTTGTCCGATCTGTACATAGCTTTAGTTTGTACGTTCATAACGGCAATTTATAGATAGAGTTACAGAACTTTAAATTAAAGTAAAGCAAAGAGAAATATTTTCAAAATCAATTAAACTGGCTTTATTGGATATACGAGCTATGTTCAAAAAATATCGCGAATTTTTAAATTCCGTGGGCTACGTGTATTTGATTTTTGATATTTTTGTAGCGTTATGTTGGTACTCATGTCCCTTACTTATGCTGACAAGGTTGGCCATTTTGAATGTTTAGTTAATTTTTGACAGCTGTTGTGCTTGGATGTGTTTTAACTTGTCTTAGATTTTTATCTATTTCAGAAAATGGATCAAAGAATCTGCATCAAATTTTGTGTGAAAAACAAAATAAAGTGCGCTGACGCATTCCGAATGTTGACTGTGGCATATGGTGAAGCTACCTTGGACCAAAGCAACGTTTATCTGTGGTACAAAATGCGTGCCGGACGCCCGGTTTTTCTTTGATTGCAGTTTTCTTTGATTGCAGGGGCGTGGTGCATTATGAGTTCTTGTCGCAGGATAGTACGGTCAATAAAGAATATTACCTGCAAGTTATGCGCAAATTGCGCGAAGCAATCCGCCAAAAACGCCCGGATTTGTAGAAGAACAAAAACTGGCATTTGCACCATGATAACGCCCCTGCACATACATCGTTGCTTGTGCGCGAATATTTGGCCAAAAACAACACAGTAATGGTGCCGCAGCCACCGTAGCCCCCTGTGACTATTTTTGTTCCCAAAACTGAAAAGGCCCATGAAAGGACGACGCTACGCCACGATTAAGGCGATAAAGACGGCATCGAAGGAGGAGCTGAACAAGATCACAAAAAATGATTAATTGAAGTGCTTCGAGGATTGGAAAAAACGTTGGCAGAAGTGTATTATATCCGAGGGGAATTATTTTGAAGGGGACAATATAGATATTCATGAGCAAATAAATACTTTTTGAAAATATACAAAATATTTTTTGAACATACCTCGTATAAATTTATGACATTGTTACACACTTTTCGCAGCATTTGCGGCCGTATTTCGCCAATAACGCGTTGATTTCCAGGTGTTTTAATATCCCTGGTATATAGGCGTAGACGAGTGTCTCTAGAAAACCCCAAGAAAGTAATCCATAATAAATAACTAATATAGCCTATGTCACCCGCTAGGATAATCTAAAGATTACAGTATTTATCTCTTTTTCCGTTATGTGCCTCTAAATGCCATTAAACCACAACTGTACACCATTTAATCGTTTTTGCATCACAGTGCATAAGTACGTATTAAGAGAAAAACATACTGTATATTCCAAAAGCTAAATTCGCACCCTTAGCCCTACTCTACCATATTTAACCCTTTTTGCCATATCGTACCATATTTTACCATTTTTGCAATACGGTACCATATTTAACCCTTTTTGCCCCACTGTGCCATATATACCACATTTTTGACCCATTGCACAAATTTATTTTTTCCCCCCACTGTACCATATTTAACACTTTTTGCCCCACTGTGCCATATTTAACACATTTTTGACCCACTGTACCATATTTAACACTTTTTGCCCCACTGTGCCATATTTAGGACTTTTTGCCCCCACTGTACCATACCAACATAGTTTTGTCCCACTGCACAATATTTATCATTTTTCCACCATTTTTGCCTAAAAAACTCCTTGTGTCTAGTCTACGTTCCAATGGCTAATCTCAAGCCAAATTAGACGATTCAAGCTCTTGCCATTTGGACTTGGCTTTGGTGCCATATGTATCCCTTTTTGTCCCAATGTGCGCGTAAATTTTTTAATTTCGAAAAATTGTGATTCATACCGAATCTTCGCCCTAGGCACTACCCTCACACGAAATGATGCAATTCTAGCTCCAGCCGTTTGGATTTGGCTGTGATACCATATTTTTTTCTTTTTTGACCCATTGTGCGCCCAAAATTTCAAAAAAACCCTTCCATATTGCACGTCTATATAGCAAGGACTACCATCCCACCATGGCATTTGCCATTTGCTTTAGCCATTTGGGCTGGGCGGTGATCAGTCGTAACTGACATTAAGTATAAATTTTTTCCCACAAAGTGACGTATCTGCATTGTTTACGAAAAACATGCATTGTAATTAAATTTTTTTATTTTTTTGTTAATAATATTGAAAAAGATGGAGTTAAGTACACAATAAGAAAAGCACACTGGAAATATAATAAATATTACGCAGTGGGGAAGAATGGACATTGTCTCAAAACCAGAAAAACTACTCTCCTGAAGTGATGATATTACATCAGAAAATGTTATGCACAAAAATGTTACATACTAGTGTAATAAGCAGTGCCACGCCCACTTATCCGATGTCGCCTATATTTAGTTGGTTCACAAATATAGCTTAAAAATACGTTCGTAATTTAAGATGCGAAGGTTTCCAGATATTGAGTTTTTGGAAATGGGGTCGTATGGGCGGGGCCATGCCCACTAACTTTATATGTCCCTTTTTTGTTGTGACACGCATATAGCTGCCATATACTTGCATGGCAAATATGAAGACAGTTTGTACAACTGTTCTCTAGATATTTCACTCTTAAAACTGGGGTCGTATGACACCAGCTCATTTTTGTAGCAATCACGTAGATTTCCACCAGATGCATATGCACAAATTGAAATTCAACGCTCACTGCGAAAGTACTCGAGATGTCTCGTTTTTAAAAATGGTAAAGCGTCAAATTATACATATTTTCCTCCTGTATAGTGGCGGTATAAAACTTAGAATGACTAAAAATCCATTTTAAGTAAATTACTGAAAACTCAAACATTTTTCCACTTCTTCTCAAAACAAAAAATCTGATATTATGTTTTAAGCTAATACTTTTGCCTGTGCCATTTGTATAGTTTTAACATAAATACTTGATCCTGAAACTGGCATTTTCACTAATATCTATAAATAATAAATTATGCATTCGACTTTCTTATAAACGATCATTGACTTGACCAATTAATTATATGTATATATATCATTCGACAGTCACATTATAAATATTCAATATCAATTAAATAACCTTTCCGGCTTTAAGACAGATCCACTCTCTGCCACTTGGCCATATTTCTGGGTGTGTGTGTGGCTAAACTTGTATGGGAAGAATGTTTTGTTCCACAAATTGGTACAATTTGTTCTGAATCGATTCTGTGCCATAGACATTTACGCAAGCAACTCGATTGAAAAGCATTTAATCTTAAATTAATCGTTAGCTATCAAAACTAACCAGAACAATTTCGGAAGTTAGGTGGTAAACCCATTTTTCGTTTGCATTTGACAATGAAGGTTAAATTCTCGGTTAGTAGAGGCAGCAATATGAACTATATGAAGGAAGATCGAATATGGGCCCCCATTAACCGCACAGTTTCTCACAGAAAGAAGTATGTAGTACACGATACGGTGATAAATATGTCAGTGTTCAAGTTTGAAACTTTTTTTTTACTTTTTTCGACTTATTTCATCTTGGTCTCATTACGATTTGTCACGCAACTGTGAAACAAGTTAATTTCATCACATTCCTTTTGCACTGAAACTCGATCGATCGATTGAAGAAGCGAATGAATTCGTTCGTATTGATGGTACAAATGACCTCAGATTTTGTTTTTTTGGCAAAAATAAAACAATGTATACTTACGTGGCTTCATTTAAATATAATTTACGCATTGTCGCCCCCACACATAATTGGCCATAAGGACAGACAGACAGACAGATATTAATATATACTCCTCGTTTTGTAATGATTCCGTTTTTGCTTCTTTCAATATTCAAAACGTAAAACGAAATGCAATCCTTGCATGATTTCCAAACTCAGGAGTAGACTACCAACTGTTTTTCGACCTACTAAGCCATACAGTTTGCATCGATTGCAATGGTACTTGCTATACCTGTGTGCCTTCCACGATATGAGAGTTTCATCACGAACTCGTAAATAAATGTCATATGAAAACATAAGAAGTATATCATTGATATGAGATATGTATATCTCTCACAGCTGAAACCTATGAAACGTAACGTAATGGTACTTTTATACATCCTGCCAAGCTCACAGACACACTCAGTTTGTTCAATATGCCACCTTTAAATGGTCACAACACAGTGGCGGTTTTGCGACTGGGGCGCCTAAGATTTTACTAAGTAATAATTACATCCAATATTTGAATTAGTGAAAAAATTTACTGAAAAAAATATGTTCGTCCGTCGACCTGATTAGTACCAAGCATTACATACACTTGAAAAAAACGATCGATTGTCTTAACATTGTGAATATAGTAATAATTATTTCTCATAACGAGCAAAGTTCGATAACACAGTGCAACAACCAAAATGGGAATGGGATGAAACCAATTGCAAATGAAAGTTGACATTATCCATAACAAAACCATTAAGGGTTTTTATCATTTCAGTGCGAGATTTTTTTTACACGCATTTGAAGTTGGTGATTTTGGAACGCTGTCTAACAAGAAAAGATTATTGGAAATTTGATAAAAATAATGCTTATTTTTGTTATTATCCTGGAAAGATGTGGTATCTTACTGTTTTTGGGATCGTGAATTTAATTTTTGATATTTATTTTTACCTACAACTTACGCTAGATGGCTCTGTCATACAAATGGTACTCTTTCTTATAGATAAAAAACGGTAAAAGAAAGAGACAACGGTCGATCCGCCCTGATGCCCTCGTCATCAGAGAAGTCGGAGGAATATCTTATGCGGATATTCTTAGGAAAGTTAAGAGTGAGTCAAAACTGGACTTATTGGGACAAAATGTCAAGATAATACGAAGAACGGCTAAAGGTGAGCTATTATTTGAGCTAAACAAATCGGCACATCAACATACTGGCGAATTCAAACAAAACATTGAGGAGGTTTTGGGCTCGCAAGCACAGGTACGTGTGTTGACACACCAAACTTATATTGAAATTAAGGATATAGAGGAGACCACTTGCAAGGATAAGATTCACAGCGATCTAATAAAAGCCTTCCCGGAACTGAAATCATTGCATGTAACAGCAATAAAATCTGTGCGGAAAGCTTACGATGGAACCCAAACGGCATACTTGCGTTAAATGCTGCCTTGGCAAGGCCATTGCTAGTATAGAATGGTCAATATGTAGAACTAGAGAGAAGAAAATTGCAAGAAAATGTCTGAGATGTTTTGATTTTGGACATTTCGCTTCAAAATGTAACAGCGTGAATGACTACTCGGGCAAATGTCTAAGATGTGGTATGGAAGGGCATAAAGCTAAAACACGCAAAAATGTTTACTGTGCCAGGACACAAAAAATAATCACGCAACGGGAGACAAATATTGCCCCCGATACAGAGAGGCCGTACAAAAAATGAAATAACTGCATGAAATTACTTCAATTAAACTTGAACCATTGTAGTGCAGCTCAGGATCTTTGCTCTCCTCAGCGAACCCTACCATCATCCAGATACATCCTGCTGGGTTACGGATGACTCAAAAACCTCGGCGATAAGGTGCGTAAAACACAGGAGCGGTGGCACCTGCCGGATTTGTACGTTGTTCTGTCTCGGGGATAACCATTTACAGCTGTTATATTCCAGCAAGCTTATCCATACAGGAATACGGAAATATTATAGATAATCTAGTTTCTGATGCAAGAACAAAGAATAATGTGATAATTGCTGAAGACTTTAATGCATGGGCAATTGAATGGGGGTTGCCCAAGAAGAAATGCAAGGGGCAACCTCCTACTTGAGGCTTTTGCGGGGCTTAGAGTGGTCCTACTTAACTCTGGAAACGAGCATACATTCAGTCGTAATGGAAGAGGTTCCGTAAGCGGATTAATGCTGCAAAACACAGGAGCGGTGGCACCTGCCGGATTTGTACGTTGTTCTGTCTCGGGGATAACCATTTACAGCTGTTATATTCCAGCAAGCTTATCCATACAGGAATACGGAAATATTATAGATAATCTAGTTTCTGATGCAAGAACAAAGAATAATGTGATAATTGCTGGAGACTTTAATGCATGGACAATTGAATGGGGTTGCCCAAGAAGAAATGCAAGGGGCAACCTCCTACTTGAGGCTTTTGCGGGGCTTAGAGTGGTCCTACTTAACTCTGGAAACGAGCATACATTCAGTCGTAATGGAAGAGGTTCCTAAGCGGATTAATGCTGCAAAACACAGGAGCGGTGGCACCTGCCGGATTTGTACGTTGTTCTGTCTCGGGGATAACCATTTACAGCTGTTATATTCCACCAAGCTTATCCATACAGGAATACGGAAATATTATAGATAATCTAGTTTCTGATGCAAGAACAAAGAATAATGTGATAATTGCTGGAGACTTTAATGCATGGGCAATTGAATGGGGGTTGCCCAAGAAGAAATGCAAGGGGCAACCTCCTACTTGAGGCTTTTGCGGGGCTTAGAGTGGTCCTACTTAACTCTGGAAACGAGCATACATTCAGTCGTAATGGAAGAGGTTCCGTAAGCGGATTAATGCTGCAAAACACAGGAGCGGTGGCACCTGCCGGATTTGTACGTTGTTCTGTCTCGGGGATAACCATTTACAGCTGTTATATTCCACCAAGCTTATCCATACAGGAATACGGAAATATTATAGATAATCTAGTTTCTGATGCAAGAACAATGAATAATGTGATAATTGCTGGAGACTTTAATGCATGGACAATTGAATGGGGTTGCCCAAGAAGAAATGCAAGGGGCAACCTTCTACTTGAGGCTTTTGCGGGGCTTAGAGTGGTCCTACTTAACTCTGGAAACGAGCATACATTCAGTCGTAATGGAAGAGGTTCCGTAATAGATATTGCTTTTGCAAGCAATGATATAACGATGCGAACAAACTGGATTGTGTCTGATATCTATACACACAGTGACCACCGCGCAATTATAATTAATATATACGAGCATGCTACGCCTCCAACCGTAATATCTACTGGGAGAGGTTGGAAGGTTAGCTCATTTTAGAAGGACGTATTTTGTGCATCTGTGGAAGATTTGACCCTCAGTGGATCACCAGAAAACATGGCAGAGCAATGCATTGCCCAAATTATCCGGGCATGTGATATCGCAATGACCAGGAGAGGAAGTAGAGATAACAAACCACCTGTATATTGGTGGAATGCAGATATAGCAATGTTGCGTGGGGAGTGTATAAGAGCCCGAAGATTATATACTAGATCAAGAGGACGCCAAACAAACCAAACACATCACCAAGTGTACAAGACAAAAAAGAAAATTCTGAGCCAGGCGATAAAAAGAAGAAAAAGACAGTGTTTCTTAGAGATATGCGACGACATAGACTCAAACCCATGGGGACTAGCATATAAAATTGTTAAGAAGAAGCTTAAATGCTTGAATGCATCGCCAGCGAAAGAAGCCGCTGTTATCGATAGGATTGTCAAAAATCTTTTTCCCGAACAGACACCTCCTTACTGGATGGATCATACCAGCAGTGTACCTGTACCAGTAACCTCAGGAACGGTTTTGAAAGTAATTTCAAAGTTCAAAGATAAAAAATCACCCGGTCCTGATGGAATCCCCAACCGAGTACTAAAGGAATTCGTTAACACTTGCCCGAACCAAATAATGCTGTTAATGGACACATGCTTGCAAAGAGGCTCCTTCCCTAAAATATGGAAAAGGCAGAAGCTAGTACTTCTACCTAAGGACAAGAAACCGGCTGAAAACTCATCATCCTACCGACCATTGTGCATGATTGATACATGTGGTAAATTATTGGATGATCTAATATGTGGACGGCTAGAAGAGCATATTGAATGTATTGATGGCCTGTCAGAATTCCAATTTGGATTTAGGAAACGAAAATCAACAATGTATGCAATAAAAATAGTAGTTAACACAGCTGCGACTACTATCCAAGGAAAAGGTGAAAAGCACGGCGGAAAAGAATACTGCGTGGTAGTAACACTTGACGTGAAAAATGCTTTCAACACTGCAAAATGGGATGAAATTGTAAATGCGTTGCAACGTATCAATACTCCATTCTATCTCCAAAATACCTAGGAGAAGCAGAAACGGTAACGAATTCAAGCATTAAATTTGTTCAATCCTGGCTTAACAAAGCAGGATTAACGTTGGCAGAACACAAGACGGAAGTCGTATTGATTAGTAGCCGCAAAGTGATGGAGGAGATACAAATTATAGTTGGTAATTGTTCTATACGCTCCAAACCCTATCTAAAGTATCTTGGAGTACTGATCGATATGAGACTATCATTCAAACCACACCTGACCTACATTAGTGAAAAAGTTAGAACGACGTTTATGGCTATATCTCGTTTAATGCCAAATACTAGAGGCCCAAAGTACTCCCAACGCAGGTTGTTAGCAGGGGTTGTCAGAAATGTCATCATGTATGCAGCTCCAGCGTGGTCCCAGGCGATGAAATACCAATCATACAGATATGAAGTCGCCCCAGTATATAGGTTGGCGGCTCTACGAGTATCTTCGGCTTATCGGACGGCAGCTTTGGTGATGGCAAACATGATAACTATTGATCTGCTTGCAAATGAAACAAATTATGCTAACGATGTGCAGTCAACGTCACCAAATATGACCCATGCGGAGGCCCAAAAAATTGCGAGGGACAAATCCATCCACGATTGGCAAAACAGGTGGACGACATCCAGTGAAGGGCGATTACTTATTAATCATTAATTACTTGGTTCGGGCAAGTGTTAACGAATTCCCTTAGTACTCGGTTGGGGATTCCATCAGGACCCGGTGATTTTTTTTTCCTTGAACCTTAAAATTACTTTTAAGACTTCAGGAACAGTTACTGGTACAGGTGAAACTGGTATATTGCTGGTATGATCCATCCAGTATGGCCAGTATGATCCAGAACGAATGCAAGGGGCAACCTCCTACTTGAGGCTTCTGCAGGGCTTGGAGTGGTCCTACTAAACTCTGGAAACGAGCATACTTTCAGTCGTAATGGAAGAGGTTCCGTAATAGACATTGCTTTTGTAAGCAATAATATAACGATGCGAACAAACTGGAGTGTGTCTGATATCTATACGCACAGTGACCATCGCGCGATTATAATGAATATATCCGAGCATTCTGCGCCACCCACCGTCATCTCTACTGGGAGAGGTTGGAAGCTTAGCACATTTGACAAGGACGTATTTTGTGCAGCTGTGGAAGATTTGACCCTCAGTGGATCACCAGAAAACATGGCAGAGCGATGCATTGCTCAATGACCAGGATAGGAAGTAGGGAAAATAAACCACCCGTATATTGGTGGAATGAAGAAATAGCAATGTTGCGTGGGGAGTGTATAAGAGCCCGAAGATTGTATACCTGATCAAGAGGACGTCAAACAAACCAAACTCATCACAAGTGTACAAGTCAAAAAAGAAAATTCTGAGCCAGGCTATAAAAAGAAGCAAAAGACAGTGTTTTTTGGAGATATGCGACGACCTAGACTCAAACCCATGGGGACTAGCATATAAAATTGTTAAGGAGAAGCTTAAATGCTTGAATGCATCGCCACCCAAAGAAGTCGCTGTTCTCGATGGGATTGTTAAACACCTTTTTCCAGAACAAACCTAACCTAACCTAACCTAACCTAACCTAACCTAACCTAACCTTACCTTACCTAACCTAACCTAACCTAACCTAACCTAACCTAACCTAACCTAACCTAACCTAACCTAACCTAACCTAACTTAACCTAACCTAACCTAACCTAACCTAACCTAACCTAACCTAACCTAACCTAACCTAACCTAACCTAACCTAACCTAACCTAACCTAACCTAACCTAACCTAACCTAACCTAACCTAACCTAACCTAACCTAACCTAACCTAACCTAACCTAACCTAACCTAACCTAACCTAACCTAACCTAACCTAACCTAACCTAACCTAACCTAACCTAACCTAACCTAACCTAACCTAACCTAACCTAACCTAACCTAACCTAACCTAACCTAACCTAACCTAACCTAACCTAACCTAACCTAACCTAACCTAACCTAACCTAACCTAACCTAACCTAACCTAACCTAACCTAACCTAACCTAACCTAACCTAACCTAACCTAACCTAACCTAACCTAACCTAACCTAACCTAACCTAACCTAACCTAACCTAACCTAACCTAACCTAACCTAACCTAACCTAACCTAACCTAACCTAACCTAACCTAACCTAACCTAACCTAACCTAACCTAACCTAACCTAACCTAACCTAACCTAACCTAACCTAACCTAACCTAACCTAACCTAACCTAACCTAACCTAACCTAACCTAACCTAACCTAACCTAACCTAACCTAACCTAACCTAACCTAACCTAACCTAACCTAACCTAACCTAACCTAACCTAACCTAACCTAACCTAACCTAACCTAACCTAACCTAACCTAACCTAACCTAACCTAACCTAACCTAACCTAACCTAACCTAACCTAACCTAACCTAACCTAACCTAACCTAAAATATTAAAATTTTCTCAACATTTCTACATGTTTAGACGTTAATTTTTATTTTGATAAAGAAATTCCATCCCACTAGTTGACCACAAAGCACTTAAAGCAAATGACCAAGCTTCCTCTGATCAAAAAAATCAAAAATAAAAATATAGGCGTGGATAAAAATGTACAAAAGTTTTAATTTTGCCAAAAAAGCTATTTTTGCGATTTTTTTATTTCCTTAAAGATTGAAGAAAATCTATCTGCGCTTCGACCAAAAAATGGAAATTTTGTAAAAAAAAAAAATCAGACCAGCTGGACCATAGCTTTTTAGTTTTAGGATAGGGTTTTCTTTTTTTTTTCTTCAGCTCACACAGACCAGTTTAGGTCCCTAGTGGCACCACGGGCTAAAATGCCCTTCATCGAAACCAACCTGTTTGATATACAAATGTATCGATAGCACGAATATTGGTACTGGAATGATCTGTTAGGCTGCCTAGAAAGGCCGACCCCAGTAGGTCCAGTCGTCGTTTACTCAAAGCGGGACAGTCGCATAGCAAGTACTCAATGCTCTCCACTTCTTCCTCATCTCCACAGCTTCTGCAGAAGTCATTGGAGTTTATACCCAATCTTCTGGCGTGTTCGCCGAAGAACTGATACTAACGTAGACAATCTTTTCCTTTCTATCATACCTTTATAGACAGTCTGTCATACCTTGGCCAGATTTGTCTAGCTACCTTACAGGTGCCGATTTGTGTCCATCTTTCGTTGGACTGCCTGATTGCCACTTGCCTAAGCCAAAGCTTTCACGTGGATAGTGGCGCACCAATATATGCAAATTCATCGGCTTTGCAGTTCCCCGGGATATCCCTATGCCCATGCACCCATATGAGGTGTATATTAAACTGCTCAGCCATCTCGTTAAGAGATCTGCGGCAGTCGAGGGCTATTTGTGAATTTGGGGATGTGGCCTCCAGAGAATTGATGGCAGCCTGGCTGTCCGAGTAAATTACAACGGCAGTGTTGGTTACTATATTCCGACTCAGCCACTTGGCGACTTCCCATATTGTCATTATTACGGCTTGATAGACACTGCAGGTATCTAACCTAACCTAACCTAACCTAACCTAACCTAACCTAACCTAACCTAACCTAACCTAACCTAACCTAACCTAACCTAACCTAACCTAACCTAACCTAACCTAACCTAACCTAACCTAACCTAACCTAACCTAACCTAACCTAACCTAACCTAACCTAACCTAACCTAACCTAACCTAACCTAACCTAACCTAACCTAACCTAACCTAACCTAACCTAACCTAACCTAACCTAACCTAACCTAACCTAACCTAACCTAACCTAACCTAACCTAACCTAACCTAACCTAACCTAACCTAACCTAACCTAACCTAACCTAACCTAACCTAACCTAACCTAACCTAACCTAACCTAACCTAACCTAAAATATTAAAATTTTCTCAACATTTCTACATGTTTAGACGTTAATTTTTATTTTGATAAAGAAATTCCATCCCACTAGTTGACCACAAAGCACTTAAAGCAAATGACCAAGCTTCCTCTGATCAAAAAAATCAAAAATAAAAATATAGGCGTGGATAAAAATGTACAAAAGTTTTAATTTTGCCAAAAAAGCTATTTTTGCGATTTTTTTATTTCCTTAAAGATTGAAGAAAATCTATCTGCGCTTCGACCAAAAAATGGAAATTTTGTAAAAAAAAAAAATCAGACCAGCTGGACCATAGCTTTTTAGTTTTAGGATAGGGTTTTCTTTTTTTTTTCTTCAGCTCACACAGACCAGTTTAGGTCCCTAGTGGCACCACGGGCTAAAATGCCCTTCATCGAAACCAACCTGTTTGATATACAAATGTATCGATAGCACGAATATTGGTACTGGAATGATCTGTTAGGCTGCCTAGAAAGGCCGACCCCAGTAGGTCCAGTCGTCGTTTACTCAAAGCGGGACAGTCGCATAGCAAGTACTCAATGCTCTCCACTTCTTCCTCATCTCCACAGCTTCTGCAGAAGTCATTGGAGTTTATACCCAATCTTCTGGCGTGTTCGCCGAAGAACTGATACTAACGTAGACAATCTTTTCCTTTCTATCATACCTTTATAGACAGTCTGTCATACCTTGGCCAGATTTGTCTAGCTACCTTACAGGTGCCGATTTGTGTCCATCTTTCGTTGGACTGCCTGATTGCCACTTGCCTAAGCCAAAGCTTTCACGTGGATAGTGGCGCACCAATATATGCAAATTCATCGGCTTTGCAGTTCCCCGGGATATCCCTATGCCCATGCACCCATATGAGGTGTATATTAAACTGCTCAGCCATCTCGTTAAGAGATCTGCGGCAGTCGAGGGCTATTTGTGAATTTGGGGATGTGGCCTCCAGAGAATTGATGGCAGCCTGGCTGTCCGAGTAAATTACAACGGCAGTGTTGGTTACTATATTCCGACTCAGCCACTTGGCGACTTCCCATATTGTCATTATTACGGCTTGATAGACACTGCAGGTATCTGGTAGTCTGTGAGCTATATCCAAATTAAGTTCTTCACAGCCAACCTCCGAAGCCAACCTTTTCATCAAGCTTCGAACCATCCGTATAGAAGTGGAGATGGTTTCTATTTCCGGGTATTCTGACATCCCATTCATCCCTGGCTGGTATCATAGCGATGTAGTTCCTCTCAAAGGTGCGCACCGTTGATATATAGTCCACTCGGTCGGTTACCATCGCACTACACTTTGATATCCTCATGTGACCGTAGTTCTTGTACATCCACATTGATAGGTAGTTTAATCTTAGTGCCGCTTTGGTTGCAACTTCTCTCGCCACAACATTAATCGGCAGTATATGGAGAAGGCCTTGTAGAGACTCAGTCGCTGTAGTCCTTAACGCTCCGCTTATGCACAGGCAGGCAGTTCTCTGAACTCTTGATGGTTACTTTGTCAGTTGCCGTCCACCATACCACAATGCCGTATAACAGTATTGGACGAACCACTGCTATATATATCCAATGGACAATTTTAGGAGAGAGGCCCCACCGCGACCCTACAGCCTTCCTGCAGGAATATAGGGCGATGTTGGCCTTCTTTACACGTTCCAGTACGTTTAGTCTGAATGACAGTTTCCTATCCAAAATTATTCCTAAAAATTTTGCACTTTCAGAAAAGACTAGATCTGTTCCATTTATCCGAGGTGGAGGGTGCACATGTGGGACTTTATTCATCCTAGTAAAGAGAACCAATTCTGTCTTGTTTGGGTTAACACCCAAACCGCTGCTTCTGGCACATCTAGCCTTCTTGTTCAGAGCCACCTGTAGAATATCTCGAAGGATGTTTTCGAATTTGCCGCTCACTGCGATTCCCAGGTCGTCCGCATATGCCACGACCTTGCTGCCACACATTCTAGATCTAGCAGGATTTCATTCACCGCTAGGCTCCAAATTAGTGGAGACAGTACTCCTCCTTGTGGGGTCCCTCTGTTTACAAACCTTGTTAGCGTTGTGGACCCAAGACATGCTGTTATGCGTCTTCTGTTGAGTAGTCTTTGAATTAGTCTAATCAAGCTAGAGTTCACCTTTAGATGTGACAATGCCGCGATTGCCGCATCTGGGTGTATATTGTTAAAAGCCCCTTCTATGTCAAGAAACGCCACCATGGTGAATTCTTTGAAATGTAGGGATGATTCGATAGTGCTCACAAATTCGTGCAGGGCTGATACTGTAGACTTTCCCTTATTGTAAGCATGTTGGTTCCCCGACAGGAGTTTTGTATCCAGGTTTTGCCTAATGAAATAATATAAAAGACTTTCCAGATTTTTCAATAGGAAAGAGGAAAGGCTAGTTGGTCTGAAGTCTTTTAGCCTAGTGTGCGATATGTTCCCCGCTTTGGGTATGAATACCACTTTGGTATCCCTCCATGGATTCGGTATGTATTAGGGCCTAATACAGCCTACATACATTTTCTGCAGCCAGGGGATAATGTAGTTTAACATCTTCTGCATTTCTGCTGGAGTGATGCCGTCTGGTCCAGGTGACTTTAAGGGCTCCAAGCTGTTTATAGCCCAGCTTATTCTAGATCTCTCAGTCAACGACGCTCGCAGTCCACTCGCACTCTTGTTGGTCCTGTTGATCATCGGGCTCTGTTGATGAGTTCCCCGGGAAATGTGTGTCGAGCAGTACACTTAGCGATTGCTCGCTGTTTTTTGTCCAGTTGTTTGCCTCATCCTGCAAATACCCCACTGTACAAGGAGAAGTGGATAGCACCTTCCTCAGCTTTGCGGCGTCGGAGACCTTTTCCACTTCGCCACAGAATGAATACCTAGAGCGTCTTTGCGCCATCCTAAGCTCCTTCTTATAGATCTTGAGTTGCCCTTTTAATGCATCCCAATCATTAAAGGCTCCAGTAGATATCGCCTTGTTGAATAGCTTGTTGCAGGTCTTTGTCCTTGCCGTTAGCTCAGAAGTCCAACATTGAGGTTTAGTTTTACCCTTGTACCTTGTTTTTGGACACGCTTCTTCAAGGGAACTATTGAATGATGTGGTGATATGCTCGACCTGATTATCCAGACCGGCTTTGTCATTCGGTTCATAAAGAAGTTTAAAGTTGAGGACCTTTTTAAAATTCTTCTCATACAGATGCCACTTTGTCTTGAGGACCTTTTTAAAATTCTTCTCATACAGGTGCCACTTTGTCTTCCTCACATTTCTCTGGACAGCAGGTTTTGGCGCTTTTTCGGCGAGTTTGAACTCTATGTAATGGTGATCTGAGAATGTGCGGTCGTCCAGTACATTCCACCCAATAATTTTGTCTGACACCCGGTCAGTAGCAAACGTTACGTCTAGTACTTCTTGTCTGTCTTTAATTGTTAAGGTCGGTTTATTGCCAATGTTACAAATAGTTAGGTTGGTAGTTAGAATAAAGTCAAGAAGCGAATCACCCCTATTGTTTATATCCGTACTACCTCAGATAGTATGATGAGCGTTCGTGTCTGCGCCAATAATCAGCTCGAGCTCGGCAGACGTTGCTTCTTCTACTACTTCCCTGAAGAGAGCAGCTTCATAAGGAAAGTAACTGGAGACCACCCAGTATATGCGATTACCAATCGCCAGACTAGTAGCTGTTTGGTCTTTACCACTTAAATTTATCAGGAGAAAAATGATTAGATCTTTTCTGGCCAAAATGCAGGTTCTTGGAGTGCCTTCACAGTTAGTCACAAGCAGTTTAAAGTTTGGTGTCTTGATACCGCACACCCGTCCTCCTACTACATAGGGCTCCTAGATCAGACGATGTCTACTGCACCTGTGGACAGGCGCAGCAATAGAGCCGCTGAGGCTGCTTTAGCGTGATGGAGGTTAATCTGTAGAATTCTTACCATCATTGGTAATCGAAAGATTGACATCCACCCCGACAAAGACCATAAGTTTATTTTACAAAAATATTCTATTCAATATGCCCTTTCAAAATGAAAGTGTCGCTATTCTCCAAAAATTCTATTGGTCAGTATTATTGAAGAATGTTTGATGTAAAATATTTCCTCCACAGCAATGAAATATATTGTAAGCTCCAAATCAAGGAAATCCTTTAACATTTTGATAGAGCTTTTTCTTTTTGTGCATATTTTCTCACACTAACACATTTTTTGAATTTTGATACGTATTTATTGATAATTGACAGTTTAATGATTATTGACAACTACTCAGCAGCATTAACAGTTAACAGAAAAATAAACTGTATAAAATTTAAATTTTCGTATGAAAGCATCAAATAAATGTTTGCTTAAAAAAAGAAGAATATCAACTGTTCTATTAGTATTGTGTTTTCTTCTCATATACATTACCAATGTGTATACATAGCTCCGATATTCTTATCATTTGTCTTATCTAAATTTATAGGTCCAAATATGTAAATGAATATATCCGGCTTTTGAATTCAACCGAAAAAACACTGAGCGTCAAAGAAAATTGAACATTTATGTAATTTGTATTTTTTTTTAAACTTTTTGTTGTGTAATTTCTATGTTAGAGCAAATCAAATTGATTAAAATAAAATGTACATGATTTTATTTTAAAAATTCTTCATTGAAGTTATTGAGCCTATATGCACTTAATTTTGACGCTTGCTGTTTGTAGTCATACACATCTGCTAGATATTGCACTTCAAAAGTTGGTTTATCCCAAATTGAATAACAGCTTTTTATGACTCTTTTTAATATGGGTCGTTAACTAAACTCGTTGGACATTCACATTTCGTTGATGCCAAATGGAAAGAAAAACAATAAAATCGAATTTTATCAAAACTGAAAATTACAGTTCATAACGCAGGAAAAAATTTAGAAGATGTTTTCAAAAAGAAATTAACTATTGTAATCAATATTTTAATTTCGAAATCCAAAAATTTTAAGTTCATCAATTTTTAAAATTTTTTTAATTTTATAAAAAAGCTTAATAGAAACAACGAATATTTTAATTAAAGTTAGTTGGAATATCAACCAGTTTTTGCTTGGAATTGTGTGTCTAATATTTCTCAGTGTGTAATCAAAACGCTTCAACGCAATCATGTGATTTAGAACTAAAATTCGATATCGAGTCATATTTCTGACATTTACATTGTTCGAGTTATTGACCTCGACTGGATGCCAACACAATACACAGCCCATTTATTCAAATGATGTTTGACTCATCTTTGAGTTATTGTCGAGAGGCAGTAAATTTTCAGTTATAGCCATACAACTGAGTATTGACTGACGGGTGGCTTAGATGGTGATACCCCATCGCCCGGTGACAATTAGCTTTTTGCATCTTTTGTTTGGCATTCTTGTTGGAAAACAAGTTTCTGTTTAAAGACGACACAAAATACACATTACACAAATGTGCAACAAATCATCGACGCGACCTTTCAATGACAATGACATGTAAATATACATGAGAATACAAAAATATTACAATGACAATACTAACACCCCACTGTGTCTGGCTGCAAAGAATATTGAACTTCGAAAAAAGACCGAACAAAAAGTTCGACTAGACTTTAATCTCACTTTCACATGTGAATTATTTTTTTACTAAATTCCTCGTAATTGCAATGGCACACGCCTAAATGTTAATCTAAGAACCGGTAGGAAACCGACCATGACCACACCAATATTAAAAAATCCCATTTTTATAAATTAAGCTTTGTATACTCTCATATCTAATCTAAAATTGGTTTTCAGTCAGACCCGAATTCCCCCAAAGTGTTCCAGGTAACACAAGTTGTTTGGCTCTCACCAAACAGGTCTTGGAGAATGCGCAGGTGCAGATGCGGTGGCCAGGGTAATGCATGATTTGTTGAGGGGTTTTTTTTTCAAAGTAGATATTCTAATTTTGTTTTTGTTATTAAAACAAACAAACAAAAATTAATTTTGAATTTGAAATTATTTAAATTGTTTCCATTCGGCAATCGCCCACCTTCGTTCACGAGTCTAAATGCCGGTGAAACGTTGTGCACGAAGTGTAATACGGAGGTTATATGGAAATTTCGTGCATTTTTTGGGAGCATCGCACCCAGGAGATTCATCTTTCCCGGTCACTCAGATTATTAAAAGTTTGATGACTTGAAATTAGCAACAATTTTGGAATGTGAGTCAGCTACAGATAATGCGAGCAAAAAATGATTAATACTTCTACATTTGTTGTGTCACATAATTAACATTTTAATTGGACATTAGTGCAATTTACAATATTCAATTGTATCGGTGACCGCATTTTTTAACAAATCGATTATTTTTTCTTTATTAAAACTCCAATGACCTCAAAAAACTTAGTGGAAATCCAGATTCTTACCAGTATTTTGACCGTAAAATATATAATTCCGCCCACCTTCGACAGAAGATAATTATTCCGTTTATTTACACAGGCTTGGAAAAACAACATAATTTTGTTTGAAAGCGAATATATTAATATTTATTTAAAAATGTGTGAACAAATTATTTTTGAGAGTCAATAAAAGTCATTTGGAACAAATTGCTGCATTCTAAACTCTCACATTATAGTTCATATCATTTAATAAGGGTTAAAAGCATTACAAAAGTGACCTAACATCATAAGTTTAGAGAAATTCCGCTTCAGAACATTTTAAGTCATTTGGAATGTGGAATGCGTCTGTCTTTTCATCATAAATTCCCCAAATTTTCCAAACATAATTCTAAAAAAATACCGTAACAAAAAATTTTTCACTAATTAAATCAAAACGTTCAACTTGCCCCGCCCTGTAAAATACATCACTTAATTTCCACCTATTCTTTAAAAATATTTTCTAACCAGAAATCGTCTAAGATTTAGAGCAACAATTTGCTTATTCTACTCTCATAATACGCACTAAGAAAAAAGCTTTCTAAAAATCAAAGAATTTGTCTCGAATTTTAAGGTTTTGGCAATGATTTAGATCCAAAGACAATCAGAATTGAAATAAGAATGTTTGTAGTTAAATTAATGCCATGAAAAGTGCTTGATTTGAGGATGCCTATCATAGAATCAAGTATATTACGTAATAAAAATAATTATGTTTGGCCTTAAAATAAGCCTATGTTGGCGTAAATTTAAGTAGGACTCTGGTTTTCCAATAGGGATGAAAAAATTTTGAAGTGACGTTTCGGCCATTTGTAATATGTCATGATCTGTCATTTGCTTTTCATTGTATTCAGTAGTGTTTACAATGTCATCATTGAGAGATATACTCGTACGCAAGAACAACGTTTACAAATTATTCAGTTTTATTATCAAAATAATCGTTCTCCAATTGGAACTTTTCATGCGTTAAGTCCATTTTTTTAAAAAATCAAAAAAAAAAACTTTCCAGTCGACCTTGACACCCATGAGCAATATCTTAGCTATCGTTAAGAGCTATCTTTTTGCCATTGACCGATTCCCGATCCGACGTACCGTTTAGGAGCTAGAGTAAAAACAAACTTTCCGTTCACATTTGAAAATGATGCCATTCCATTTTTTTAAACAAAAAAAAACACTTTCCAGTCGACCCACGACCTTGACACCTATGAGCAATATTTTAGCCCTCGTTAAGAGCTATCGTTTTGCCATTGACCGATTGTGGCTACGTGCCACACAGCAAATGAAACGATTGAATTGTTGCGAGAAAAGTTTGGAGATTCGATTATTTCAAGAAATTGTGATATTGAATGGCCTACAAGATGTTGTGATTTAACACCATTAGACTATTTCTTGTGGGGTTATTTGAAGTCATTGGTCTTTCGAAATAATCCAGACTCTCTTCAAGCTTTACAAGTAAATATTGAACGTGCCATTCATGACATACGACTTGATTTAGTGGAAAAAGTGCTCGAAAATTGGGTTCATCGAATTCGTTCCTGCAGAAGAAGTCGTGGAGGCCATTTGAATGACGTTTTATTTAGAACTTAATTGTATCGATTGTACTTCACATCACATAAAAAACTTTTGAATTTCCTTAACAATAAGTGTGTTTTTTTCAAAGAATTCATATCACTCTTATTGGAAAACCCTATAGTTGTGCTATATATATAAAAAAAAATTTACATTGCAAACAATTTAGCTTTTTTTTTGAAAAACAAAAGTTTGTATTAGGGTAAAAATAAAACAAATGTGTCAACATTTTTTGGAAGGTCAAGATTTTTTTTGAAATTGTTTATTAATCTGGTTGAGAATTTGAAAAAAAATAAAACAATTTCAACCGTTTTGCAAAATTTTGATTTTTTCGCGAGATATGACCTATTAAATTTTTCCGAGTATCTTTAGAAAACTGCAATTTTCTCCGGAAATATTGAACGGATTCGACTGAAATTTTTGCAGGTCGGTCCGAAACATTTCCCAAAATCTAAATATATCATAAACTTTAATTACCAACTGACCATATGAAAAATATTGCAAAATATTTTTTGCATATGCGAATAATTTCACTTTCTGGAGCATGAATTTGAAATATTTTATATTTAGAATGCGTCCTATATTGACGCCCACCAGAATCAGAAAAAATATTTTGGTAGATCACGCTTTGTAAAAATGTACAGCAAATTTACGTACACTACATTTTTGAAAATATTTTTGGTTCATTATTACAGGACCTCAAGGACCTTACCAATTTTGTCCAAATTTACACAATAGCTTAATCCATTAGTTCTGAGTCCAAAAACGCATTAATTTTTTTCGGCGGATCAAGTTCTTAGAAACGCGACCTTCCAAACTGTGGATATATAATTTGCAATATCTCCGTCAATTCCTAATCAGTCTATACAAAATCAACGACAAAAGAGACGTGAGAAAAGCCACTTTCATATCTTGTTTCCTAATATATGTTTTCGTAACCCATTAAGAGCCAATTTTTTTACTTTTTGTGTTAAATGCAATGATTTTGGAAAATGCGTTATGGACTGGACTGTTCGTGCAGCGGAAGTATAAATTCGCGATTCTTTAATACATACAACACCTTAAGCTTTATTTCAAGATATAAACCTTTAAAAACCACAATAAAATTTAGCATATTGCCTCTAAAACTTTTGCCATACATTGAAACTAAAACTATGTTAAAAATTCTAAAGTCAATTCTGTATTATTTCATTACCAAATAATAAAATTGTGTATGGGTTACAATAAAATAGTAATATTTTATGTTCTTATGGGAAACATTGGTCATATAATACATTGAAACAAAGCTTAAGGTGTTGTTTGTATTAATAGAATCGCCAATTTATACTTCCACCGCACGAACAGTCCAGTCCATAACGCATTTTCCAAAATCATTGCATTTAACACAAAAAGTAAAAAAATTGGCTCTTAATGGGTTACGAAAACATATATTAGGAAACAAGATATGAAAGTGGCTTTTCTCACGTCTCTTTTGTCGTTGATTTTGTACAGATTGATTAAGAAGTTTGAAAGGTCGCGATACTAAGAACTTGATCCGCCGAAAAAAATTAATGCGTTTTTGGACTCAGAACTAATGGATTCAGCTATTGTGTAAATTTGGACAAAATTGGACAAGGACCTTACTTGAGGTCCTGTAATAATGAACCAAAAATATTTTCAAAAAGGTAGTGTCCGTAAATTTGCTGTAAATTTTTACAAAGCGCGATCTACCAAAATATTTTTTCTGATTCTGGTGGGCGTCAATATAGGACGCATTCTAAATATAAAATATTTCAAATCCATGCTCCAGAAAGTGAAATTATTCGCATATGCAAAAAATATTTTGCAATATTTTTCATATGGTCAGTTGGTAATTAAAGTTTATGATATATTTAGATTTTGGGAAATGTTTCGGACCGACCTGCAAAAATTTCAGTCGAATCCGTTCAATATTTCCGGAGGAAATTGCAGTTTTCTAAAGATACTCGGAAAAATTTAATAGGTCATATCTCGCGAAAAAATCAAAATTTTGCAAAACGGTTGAAATTGTTTTATTTTTTTCAAATTCTCAACCAGATTAATAAAAAAATGTTGACACACTTGTTTTATTTTTACCCATTACGATATTTAAAAAAATATTTTATTTCGATATTTGCAAAAAAAATTAAATATTTTCTATCATTAAGTTAGCTAAAAACAACAATTAAAATAACTTTCCTCGCAAAAGTGGGTGTCAAGAAGGTCTTTTTACACTTTTTTGACGGGCCCATACGCCGATTTGGAGTACATTTATGGACAATTGTTTATACTATTCTGCGACTACATAATGCAAATTAAAAATTCAAATAAAATAAAAATAAAGGATAGGTTTTTATTGTGAACAAATTTAATGTCAAAAAACTTTCTTCAAATAAAGTTAATTGCATGATCTGAAATTATTATATTGAATATGTTTCTGAAAAGAAATCATACATAATGATATATATACGAAAAAGGAATACTAAATTATTGAATCATATCACAATAAGAAAATATTGACAAATAATAGAAATTACGTTGAGAATTTTGTTAGAATTAATATTCTATGAGACCCCCCATTCCAAATGTTTTTACTAAAACAAAGTTAACAAAATGAGTTCCCCTGTCCAAAAATGGGTGAGATGGGACTGTGTGTGCATATTTGTACAATATATTTTGTAGGTGAATGACTGGATCGACTTATTGTGTATTACAACTTTGCAATATACATACACTTTGTACTTAAATTAAAAGAGTGTGAGAGACATTACTAAATCGGAGTTATTGATACTATGTATTATGATGTCGAGTGCCTTTAAAAATGTACAGAACTGTTAGCTAAAATTTGGCTGGATGACAGCAAGATTTCTGAAATTTCTTTAGACGTACTACAATAGTAAAATATCACAGTAAGTGTCAACCAGACTCTTTGCAGAAAAGAAGACGCCATTAGTTGTAAGTACGTAAGCAAGTCTTTGTTTTAACGATTATAACGTCTCTGTGACAAAAGCTTTAAAATTATGTTTCTGTTCAGCATAACGTAAGACATAATTAGCATCTCTTTTTGGAATCTTTCAAACTATCAGTCACAAGATAACTCTTATGAATGTAAATTTTACGTTACACTTTTGTTACTTTCGATACAATTACATACTTGAGACCACAAATAAATCATATTACAATAGAGTTTGTGATAACCGGACTCAGGCGAGGATTTTCCCACATTTTTTTTTGAAACGCTTCACTCTAAAACCTACCAATCCACAAAAGAAATAAGTAATCTTTACACCAGCTCAACTGGACGAATGGGCGTAAAAATTCTGGTCTTTAAATTTACACAACGTCTTGGAAGTGTTAGCAGTTGGCAATTGATGGTGGTGGCGTTTAATTGTCTTCGCCGTTTTTATGGCCAAGAGGTGGTGGTCACCATAAAACGGTGGACTGTAGTAAAAAATGAATATCTGCAGCCATCGTTCGTTTTGTAGTCATATAAATTGAATATCTTATTGAGGTGGTGGCGTTGTGTAAATTATGGACAATAAATACAAAAAAGTAGATATTCTTATACAAAAAATCAATAAAGAGAAAAAGAGACAACTATTTGTTGCCGTTTTTAAGTTCATTGCCAATGTAAACAAAGAAGAATTTTGTATTGCAATTCCGTCCAACGAAACCAACGGACATCCTTCAATATTGGCAGTAGCCAAGGTACACAAAATATATTTATGCATATACGAGTACATATATATATATTTTGGTTAAATAAATAACTGAATAATGGTCAACGTGGTTTTGGTGTCTGTATAAGAAATTTGTTTATATTTTGGTGTCTGGTTTCGTTTGTTTTGTTTTTTTTTTGTGTATTGAATCGTTTGAATTCAATATTCGAATAAAATTAAGGTCTTTAATCTAGATCTATTAGAGCGTTAGCCAACTGTCAAACCATAATAGCTTCAATTAATTCAAAACAAATTTAGTTAATGAAGGATCCTTTCTAATTAAGTCTAAAATGTTAATTGGAAATACGATACAGAAGTATATATTCGGCATGTTGTCATGCCGAATATGTTTTCCATCAGAGAATATTTATTCAATTAATGAATTTTGAATTTCTTTCCAAAAAATCAAAATTTTCCACAAAAAGATCATAATACATTTGTCAGTGGTGTAGAGAGTGTTTCGCAATATTTTTTAACATTTGTATACCCTACACCAATGCTCCCCACATCCATGCACTAATCTCCATGCCCCTCGCAATTTAACTTTTCTCCAAAATTTTGTTGAAGTTCCTTTTTTTAGAAAATTTCATTGAAATTGCATTTCTTCAAAAAAATATTATTGGACTTAAATTTGTCTGCAAAATTTCGTTGAAATTTAATTTTTTTAGGAAATTTTATTTTATCTTATTTAAATTTTTCTATAAAAAAAATCTTTTTTGAGCGCCCCAGTAGGTGAGTTGGTAGCGTGTTTGAGGGTCTTGGGTTCGATTCCCACCAGAGGCTCTGGTCTGTCGCTTCAAAATTATTGCAAGCAACATAGTCTTTCCCTGAACCGTAAAATTAGAATATAAATTTACTTTGTATTGTAATTCATATAAATAAATAAAATCTTGAAATTGAATGTTTAAGAAAATTTCTTCAAATCTGCATTTTTTCTAGAAAATTCCTGCAAATTTGTATTCTAAAATATGTTTTTATACCAAATTTGTTTAAATTTTCTATAATTTCGTCGATATTGCATGTTAGTGCAAAATTTTGTTGAAATTTAATTTTTCTAGATAAATCGTTGAAATATGTACATTTTTAGAGAATATTTCATTTAGAATGTTTTTCGCAACAAAATTTCCTGAAATGAAATTATTCTATAAAATGTTGTCGAAATTTTAAAGGTTGATGAGCGGATTAAGAGCCACTGAAGGAATTAAAGATCATGAGTCATTTAAAGGACGATGACCCCCTGATTAAAAGTCGTTTATTAAAAAACCGATGAAGAAAATATTCTCGAAAAATTCAATTTCAAAGAATTTTTAAAGTCAAATGCGATTTCAACGAAAATTTTCAGAAAAATGGATTTTTGTCATAGTTTTCTAGAAGAAAAAAAACGAAATTTTCAATTTTGAAAAATGAAATTTTAAAGTAATTTCATAGAAAAATTTCAGCTTTCAACGGCATTTTTTTAGACAAAATTTTCTATTATACTGAAATTTTTCTATAAAAATGCAATTTCCACAAAAAAACGAAATTTTCAATAACAATTTCAGGAAATTTAATGAAGATTTAAATTTAGAAATTTTATTTTATCATATTTACATTTTTATACAAAAATTCTTGAAACTGTATTTTTACAAAAAATTCTGAAAATCTGCATTTCTTCTAGAAAATTCCTTTAAATTTGTTTTTTTTTCTAAAAAAAAGTGTCGAAATGAAATTTTCCTCGATATTGCATTTTAGAGCAAAATTTTGTTTAAATTGAATTTTTACTAGATAAATCATTGAGTTGCATTTCACGAGAAAATTTAATTTTAAATAATTTCTTTACAAAATTTCTTGAAATTAAATTATTCAATAAAATGTTGTTGAAATTTCAAAGGTCGATGAGCGGATTAACGTCCACTGAAGAAGTTAGAGATCGATAAGACGTTTAAAGGACGATGACCCCTGATTAAAAGTCGTTATTAAAAGCCGATGAAAAACGAATTTAAAATTTCCTGGAAAAGTGTAATTTTTGAGAAATTTCATAGAAAAATTGCAGTTTTTAACGAAATTTTTTAGACAACATTTCCTATAAAAATTCGATATCTATCAAATATTTTATATAAATCGAATTTTGATGAAATTTTCTATCAAAATTTAATTTCCATAAAAAAACGCGAAATTTTCAATTACAATTCTAAAAAATTTAATGAAAATTTAAATTCTATAGAATTTTTTACCATATTTACATTGTTCTACAAAAATTCTTGAAATTGTTTTTTAAGAAAATTTCCTCAAATCTGAATTTTTCTAGAACATTCCTTTGAATTTGTATTTTCCTAAAAAATGCTGTTGTAATCAAATTTTCCTACCAAATTTCTTTGTATTTGTTTTTTTAATTTCATCGATATTGCATTTTAGAGGAAAATTTTGTTGAAATTGAATTTTTCTAGATAATCGTTGAATTGCATTTCACGAGAAAATTTAATTTAAACACAATTTCTTTACAAAATTTTTTGAAATTAAATCATTTTACAAAATTTGTAAGCGGATTAACGGCCTCTGTAGGACCTAAAGATCGATGAGTCGTTTAAGAGACGATGATCCCTGATTAAAAGTCATTTATTAAAGGCTGATGAAGGAAACTTTTTCCAAAAAAAATAATTTCAAAGAATTTTTAAAGAAAACTGCGATTTCAGCGAAATTTTCTAGAAAAATGGAATTTTTACATAATTTTCTAATAATAATAATTGCAGTTTTCAACGACATTTATAGACAAAATTTTCCATAAAAATTCGATATCTATTATATTTTATATAAAAATGAAATTTTGATGACATTTTCTATAAAAATGCATTTTCCATAAAAAACAAATATTCAATAACAATTCTAGAAAATTTAATAAAAATTTAAATTTAGAAATTTCATTTTATCATATTTTAATTTTTCTACAAAAATTTTGAAATTGTATTTTTAAGAAAATTTCTTGAAATCTTAATTTTTTCAGGAAAATTCTTCAAATTTGTATTTTACTAAAAAATATTGTTAATATTGTTCAATGCAAAATTTTGTTGAAATTGAATTTTTCTAGATAAACAGTTGAATTGCATTCCTCGAGAACATTTTATTAAAATGTTTTACAAAATTTCTTAAATTAAATTATTCTAAAAATTGTTTTTGAAATGTCAAAGGTCGATGAGCGGATTAACTGCCACTGAAAAAATTGAAGATCGATGAGTCGTTTAAGGGACGATGACCCCTGATTAAAAGGCCGATGACTGAAATTTTCTCAAAAAATTCAATTTTAAAGAATTTTTAAGGAAAGTGCTATTTCAACGAAATTTTCTAGAGAAATGATATTTTGACATAATTTTCTAGAAAAACAAAACTTTCAATTTTGGAATTTCCTGGAAAAATTTTATTTTAAAGAAACTTTGTAGAAAAATTGCAGTATTCAACGACATTTTGTAGACAAAATTTTTCATAAAAATTCTATATCTATTAAATTTTTTATAAAAATTAAATTTTCAATAAAAATGCAATTTCCAAAAAAAACGAAATTTTCAATAAGAATTCTAGGAAACCAAAATTTAGAAATTTTATTTTATCATATGTAAATTTTTCTACAAAAATTCTTGAAGATATATTTTTATGAACATTTCATGAAATCAGCCTATTTCTAGAAATCTTTCAAATTCGATTCTAAATGTCGTTTATTAAAGACCGATGAACTAAATATTCTCAATAAATTCAACTTTAAAGAATTTTTAAAGAAAAATGCGATTTTAATGGAATTTTCTACAAAAATTAAATGTTGACAAATTTTCTAGAAGAAACTAAACTTTCAATTTCGAAATTTCCTAAAAAATTTATATTTACAGAAATTTCATAGAAAAATTGCAATTTTCAACGAAATTTTTTTTGACAAAATTATCTATAAAAATTCTATATCTATTAAATCTTTTATAAAAATTAAATTTTGGTGAAATTTTCTATAAACATGTAATTTTCACAAAAAAAAAAGAAATTTTGAATAACAATCAAATTTTCCTACCAAAATTCTTTAATTTTTTTTTTAAATTTCGTCGATATAGCATTTTAGTGCAAAATTTAGTTGAAATTGAATTTTTCTAGATAAATCGTTGAATTGCATTTATCGAGAAGATTTTATTTAAACTATATTTCTTAACAAAATTTCTTAAAATTAAATTATTCTACAAAATGTTGTTGAAATTTCAACAACAATAAAGTCGTTTATTAAAGCCGATGAAGGAATTTTCTCGAAAAATTCAATTTCAAAGAACTTTTAAAGAAAAAAGAGTGATTTCAGCGAAAATTTCTAGAAAAATTGAATTTTGACAGAATTTTGTAGAAAAAAACGAAATTTTCAATTTTGAAATTTCGTAGAAAATATTTAAATTTAAAAAAATTGTATAGAATAATTGCAGACATTGTTTAGACAAAAATTTCTATAAAAATTCCATATCTATTACATTTTTATAAAATTAAATTTTGCTGAAATTTCTTTAAAAAATGCATTTTTCACGAAAAAAAAAATTCAATAACAATGTATTTTGACAAAATTAAAAAAATTATTTTTGACGAAATTTTCTAGAATAATGTAGTTGTTACTTTTATTTTTTGTTTTAAGAAAAAATTATACAATTTTGACGAAATTTTTTAAAAATGCCAAATTTGACAACATTTTATATTAAAATAAAATTTTGAAGAAATTTTCAAAGAAATATTACTTTATGCAAGATTTGCTAGAAAAATACAGTTTCACTAATTTTGAAAGAAGTATTTATAAACATGCAATTTCTATAACATTGCCAATAAAATTTGCAATTTCTATGGAATTTTCAACAACAACAAATTATATAAAATTATTAATATAATAGCATCTTATATGAAATTTTCAGTAATATCATACTGTGTCGAACCTTTCTAGAGCAGCATCAAACTGAATAGAAAATCTAAGGACAAATCCATGGGAAAATAAAGAAGTCAAAGCTATTCTGCAATTGATTTACCATGAAAATTCTCACAAAATAGTAATATATTTGTTAAATGTACTCACAGGTCTCCTGGAAGATCGCTACGCCCCCTGGACGACCTACCCAACACCATCAGTCTTTTATGACTCCCTTCAATTGAATACAAATTATAAATTATTTTACAAAAGAATCTATGTTCTCCTAATTTTTGTGTAAAACTTATACTTAAAACTGCATTGCCAATGTTAAAACTACCTCATATATAGCATAGCCCTTATAGCAATATTTGTATTGAGATCAACTAGGTCTGGAAAATTTAGGCAAGAATATAAATTGAAATGAATGAAAGAATATAAAAAATTAAATGTAAAAACCTGATTTTTTCTTGTTTATGATGCCTAAGTACGCACAATATTTTATCACTTTTTACCAATCTTTTTCTTTCTTGATTAATATTTAAAATAGCTAAAGCCATATAGGTCAACAACACATTGATTAATGAAAAACAAATATTTTTAATGCGAAATCATCATGGTCGGCCACAAATTGTCATAGACCGAACGTTCGGATGAATAAAAAGGGTGCTACCAACAATGGCAAAGTGTTAAACATTGATTCGTGTCATGCTCTATTTAGTTTAAAAACTCACTGCATGAAGTGTCACATGTGACCGAAAGAAAAACTGTTTTTTCCTAATACGAAATATTACAGATGCTTTGAATGTCTTCCTACAAACATTTACCACTATTGTTAATTATTTATTTATATGATTTACAATACAAAGTAAATTTATATTCCAGGGAAAGACGGGTTGCAAAGGCCCATGCTGCTGGATTTTTGCAGCGACAGACCAGAGCCTCTGGTGAGAATCGAATCCACGACCCCCAAACTCATAGAGCGCCCCAGTAGGTGAGTAGGTAGCATGCACTACTCACCTACTGGGGCGCTCGCTGTTGTTATTCTGTATGATGTATGTATGTTTATTCTGTATGATATCCACTATGCTTTTGATACATAGGGTCATGTGGAGATCATTATAAGAATTGTTTAAGAAATTTGTGATTCAAATAATTTTTCATTGATTTTCAAGCAAATTGTTAGTTCATGCAGTAATGTCACCAAAATACGTTAAAAGATGAATCTTATAATATTTAAAATTGATGTTAGATTGACAGAAGCTTCATCTTGTGTTGTAATAACAAAATTGCAAAAAATAATAGAGAAAAATATTTCAATACTAAATACACTTCACTGCATCTCCAAGATAAATGATGACAGTATAACGGATTTTATTGAAACTTGGTATAATTATATTAAGTGTTGCCAAAAACCCTGGAAAATTTATTTGGAAAAAAATAAAAAACAGGCCTGCTAAAATTGTCAAAATTGAAAATTTTGAGAAATACTTGAACAATTTTATGTAGCATTTCCATGCTAAGTGATCCATCACAGTATTTTGGGCTCATACCATGGATTTTAGTGAAACTTGGTATAATGGTTATACTAAGAGTTGTCAACAAACAATCTAATTTATTTTGGAAAAAATAATCCTACTATGACGATTTTTAAATTTTCGAAATTGTGAATTTTGAGAAATACTGAGTTTGTTAAAAAAATTATATCTTTTTATCGGTAAAAGCTTTCAATATTGGACGTTTTGGAAAATGCTAGTAATTATTTATGCTCTTAAAATAACAAATAAATTTATAAAATTTTGAAAAAAAAAGTATTACACATTTTTTAATAAAAATTCCATTTTTTTTAAATTTTATTTTTTGTATTTTAGGTCAAATTGTTCTCTAAAATATAGCCAAATTTCAGGGTGGCCTTTTTTGTTTTTCTTGAGAAATTATTAAAACTTTATGGCAGGTTTGTCCCAGTATTTTCTATGATGCTCAATAGGCCGGTTTAAACGCGAAAAATTTGCTTTATTAACTTTAAAATTGCAAAGAAAATTGTGTCATAACGTCAACGGTTCTGCCAAAGGACTTGCAAATCGTAAAAGCAAGTCAGGTCGCACAAGTAAAATTTTCGAAAAATTTTACTTTTTCATTGCTTTTCTTTAAAGACTTTTAAAATTTAAGTTTGGTTTTGTAATTGGTAGTAATACTGCATGAGATTTTAGCGTAACTACTAATTTAGTTTTAGGTCAATAGGACATGGCTTTCTACTTTCCTGCAGCATTGAATTTGAATAATTTAAAGTAAGTAAGAAAAACTGTCTATTTTTGGTCAATAGCGGCGAAACTAAATTTTTTTATTCAGCGATAAGCAGAGACTAAAACCATTCATCTGATACCACATCGCTAAAATTTATGGGCTCTTTAAAAAGTTATGTACTTTTGTAACAACACGCATATACAGTGAAACCTGGATAAGTGGAATGACCAAGGGACCGCATTTTTCATTCCACTAATACAGGTTTTCCACTTATTTCAGTTTCCACTTATGTGGGGTTTTTCAATAATTATTCCACTTATATGGGTTTTCACTTGTGGAGGTATTTTTTTGAGAATTCCACTTAGATAGTTTTTAATGAACAAATCGCAAAATTTTATTGGTAAATTACGGTGTTAAACATAAAAACTAAAAGAAATAAATTCATGTTATATAGATTAAATGATTCCATATACGTATATATATATATATTGTATATACGAAATATTTTTATTAGATATAATAAACTTGATTTAAAAGAAATCAGTTAATTAGGCTTTTCAATAGTAAATTCATCGCAATCAACATCTTCCTCATAAATTTTTTCAGAAATAGCAAGAATGATATCTTCGTCCGTCAATTCACCACATATTGGAAGGTCTTCATCGACGTTAATGTAATCTTCAAATGTAAAAGCATTGTCAGTGATGTTCTCACATAAAATATCCCAATTTGGTGGGGTATCCAACCTGCCAGTTTCTTCTACGGAGTTACACAAGTCTTGTCGTGTGAACCCACATTTTCTAAAACAATTTACAACAGCAAAAATGTGACTATTATGGATCGTAGAACTGGAAGATCATTATGGGCTGTACATTTGTCAATGAACAATAAAATTTTTATCTTGTGTGAACTCATTCTTTTGTCAATTCCGATAAGCCACTCTTTAAAAATACTTGGAGTCATCCATGACTTTTTGTTGTTTTTATATTCTGTTGGAAGAGACTTTATATTTTTAAAGCATCTTGGCATAGCAGATTTACCAATGACCAGTAGTGGAAGCTTTTCGGGCCGCTTATATTCTTACAAAGAAGTAGAAGCTCTATCCTTGCTCATTTTACCTCCATGACAATCTGAGTCCTTAAATGTGAAAGATTTATTCGGAAGGCATTTGTAATTTAAGCCAGTTTCATCAGCATTAAAAATATCTTCTTCGGAATATTCCCTAATTAGTTCTTGTAAGCCCTCGATCCATTAGTTACAAACATTCATATCAACAGCATTGCCTTCGCCGCATAATTTTCGGAACACTATATCATGCCTTTTTTAAATCCGTCCAGCCAGCCGTCGCTTACACAGAACCCTTCTATTCCAAGACTTGATGCATATTTCTTTGTCTTTTCCTTTAGAAGATTACCACCGATTGGCACGTTATTGTGTCGGCACTCCTTCGTCCAAGTAACAAGACAGTTTTCAAGATTAGGATATTCCGCTTTCTTAATTCTTTTATTTTTTCCATGCCCATCTCGAGCATGTTCCACTTATAGAGGTAATAACGAACGAAATTCCACTTATAGAGGTAATAATTAACGAAATTCCACATATAGAGGTCGATTTGGACAAATATTTGTTCCATTTATGTGGGTTTTAGAATTCCACTAAAGGAGTTTGTTTGCACTGAAGGGGGAGGGACTTGAAAAAAAAATTCAGTTACGGAGTTTTTCCACTTAACTGCGTTCCACTTATCCAGGTTTCACTGTACTTATATCATTTAATATTTCACAAAATTTACACTTTACGTGCAGTTACACAATGTACATTACTTTCTGAAGAGCCCATAGTTTTTAGCGATGTTGCTGTCGGATAAAAGGTTTTAGTCTCTGCTTATCGCTGAATAAAAAAATTTAGTTAGCGATAAAAGCAGAAACATCGGAAAGAGTCAAATCTAGAACTATGTTAGACTGCAATAGAACGATAAATGATACCTCAACTACGTATTTTCTGGGTACCAGGACACAGTGGAGTGATTGGAAATGAACAAGCAAACAGCTTGGCATCAAAGGGCAGAGAAGTTAGAAAATTGGAAGCCTTTCGAAGCAACGAAGGGTGAGTTAAAGCACTGGTCAGTGATGGCTCGAAAAACTGAGTGGAGGAGCCCAGCAGTAGGAGTAACTGCAAAGATACTGTGGTGTGAACCAAATGAGAAGACAACAAGAAGTTTTCTAAAACTAAACAAGAGCGAGATTAGTAAGATGATTAGTGTTCTAACGAGACACTCAGGCTTACAATTACATCTTCATCGAATAGTACTAGCAGAAATCGACGAATGCAGGGCATGCAGGGAAAGCATCGAAACGATGGAACATTCTTGTGTGTCACTGCCCGGCTTTCACACATGCAAGATCCCCATATTTCGGGTCCGACATATTGCCAGACTTGTCTCATGTCAGAGGATTTTTGACTGGAAGATACTGAGAAAATTCGTGTCTAGTACCGATTTTCTGTAACTCGTGAGTTATAAAAAGACCATACTGCTTCGAAAATTAGGTCGGCCAAGCAGTTACAGTGAATGATGTTCTCTATCGCGTGATGATAAAGCACTTCTTGCGGCCAGATATTAAGGATATGGACCTGGACGATATGTGGTTCCAACAGTATGGTGCCACTTGCCACACCGCCAACGAAGCAATAGGTCTTTTGCGTGAGAAATTCAATGTCCGTGTTATCTTACCTCGTGGCGATGTTAATTGGCCGCCACGATCTTGTGATTATACACCGTTGGACTTCTTTCTTTGGGGATATTTAAAAGAAAAAGTGTACGTGAATAAGTCAAAAACAATTCAAGAGCTAAATGGTGAGATAATTCGGCAAGATAACGACATCTCAAACCTTAATTATGTCTCAGAGTCATAAAAAATATGGACCAAGGGATAGAGGTATGCTACCGAAGTCGTGGCGAGCATTTGGCCGATATTTTGTTTCATACATAATTGTTATAGATCCTTTTTTTATCATAAAAATATTAAGATAATTCTCTGAAAACTTTTTGTTTTATTTGCAATTAACAACGTGCGTTTTGGTTGGTCCATTCCTTCTAGAAATTCATCCAAAAAGGGTTAACACTTAGTGAAATATTGATTCTTTAATAACTCCTATACTATTAACTCCAAACTTTGAAAAAAATGGGCGAAGTTGCCACGCCCCAAATGGACCATTTTGCACCAAAAGTTAGCTTTAATATCAGTTCATACAACTACTTGAAATTTAGTACAGTGTAATTCTTTTATAGTACCTAGAGTCCAGAGAAAAGTGGACGTTATTAACAGGTTCTATTTGGTACCTCCCACACTTTGCATCAAAAGTTAACAGCGTATAACTTTATTACCAGAACATTCTTAAAAGTTTTTAAATGCAATTTAAGTTGATAATAATTTAATTAAAACAAAAAATAAATAAATTTACGAATATTATTTCGGGATTGAAGGTGAGGGGATTCTTAAGTCGGTTCACCCGACTGAACTTTCTTACTTGTTCATACAAACATATAAAATTTACTAGTCGATCATAATTTAACTAGTTAATTATATTGCATTTCCAACACAGAATTATGTATTACCGTTTTACTTAGTTGTGTACGATATTATATTGAAACTAATTTGTATACCCTCAGCTTAGTGAAGGCGGGTATATATCATAAACTATTTTAATATTTGCATACTGTTGAAGTCGGAGAAATTGAGAATTCAATTCAGGCAAAACATCAAATTAATCGCTGACTAACAATGTAAATTAACATTGTTGCCCGTGTTAATTGTTGTTATTAGCTTAACGATTAACAAGAAACTCAATGAATATTATCGCTACTTATACTGAGCTATGGTAATCAACCTGATTTAATCATGTTAACCAATGGACTTTACATATCGTACTTGTCTAACAATGTGTGACATAAACGTAATATAAACGGAAACTACGTATAAAACAAGTTAGTACGTCATATCAAAGAAAATGTCACTTATAAATTTTATAGCACATAGCTATTAAATAATCCGTATGGTAAAAACGTTAGTTAGATATACAAAGAAGTAAAAATGGTGTCTTTGATTTTGTAGTTTTTATTCGGAATATTTTTGATTGGTATATTTATAAACTCTTCCTCATCCTTTAGCGGCTGAACATTTATTTAGAGCAAAATAGTTGAAATTTGAAATACTTGTTTTATTGCTTTTTTGCAAATCACTTTGCCATAAATTTGTTTACGAGGTGAAGGCCGTTATCGTGCCTCTTTTAATGTGACACCACCGCCCAACGTAATCTCTGTGGAATTTTAATTGTCAGTGTAATAAAAATGTTACTGCTGTAACAAATATCTTTGATAGATATTAAATAAAACTGCTAGATTTTCACTTGGCAACAGAAAATATATTTGATTTTTATACCCTACACCACACTGTGGTACAGGGTATTATAACTTTGTGCATTTGTTTGTAACACCCAAAAGGAGAAGAAACAGACCCATCGTTTATTATACCGATCGACTTAGAATCACTTTCTGAGTTGTTTTAGCTATGTCCGTCTGTCTGTCTGTCCGTCTGTCTGTCCGTCTGTCCGTTTGAATTTGGTTAAAATCGGTTCAGATTTAGATATAGCCCCCCTATATATATGTTAGCCCCGATTTGACATGTAAGCGCTGTAAAAACTGTATTTTATATCCGATCAGTATGAAATTAGTCAGAAAGAGGTTTCCTATTATATGAATGAACACTTTTAAATTTGGAAGAAATCGGTTCAGATTTAGATATAGCCCCCATATATACGTTACTCCCGATTTGACATGTGAGCGCTGTAAAAATTTTATTTTATATCCGATCAGTGCGAAATTCGGCAGAAAGAGGTTTCTTATTACATGAAGGAATACTGCCAACTTCGGAGAAAATCGGTTCAGATTTAGATATAGCTCCCATATATATGTTACCCCCGATTTGACATGTAAGCGCCGTGGAGACTGTATTTTATATCCGATCAGTACGAAATTCGACAGAAGGAGGTCTTTTTACATGAATAAGTATTCAGGGAAGATCGGTTCAGATTTATATATATGTTCCTCCTGATTTGGTATCAAACCGCTATAGAAGTTGTATTTTACTTCCGATCATTACATTTTTCCAGAAAGATGTTTCTCAATTTAGGAACGAATATTGCTTAATTTAGCGATTATCGTTTCAGAATTAGATAATATGTATCTACCCATTTACTAATTATTCCAAATTATTATGGCAATGACCCTTATCGCATTGTTAGGGAGGTGTAGGGTATTATATAGTCGGCCCCGCCCGACTTTCTGCCTTTCCTTACTGGTTTTCTTTTACTGTCTTACATCAGTTCTATAGTAAAAGCTGCTTTTTGGGGGAGGCAAAGTCCATTAACTGTGACAAGCGATTTGATATTATCTAATAGTTTGGCAAGTCATCATTTAAATGTTTGATCCCTTGATATTAAGGTAAATTACTCAAGCAAATGTGAATATGATCAATCTAACAAAACTCCTCTCTATCTATATCTTCCAATACTTTAGCACGACATCAACACTTGCTGTTCGCAATACCAGATTTGGCGCGATTAATCCAGTCCAGAAACCCAGTTCTTATGAAAGACTTAGGTAAGCGTAGCTCTATTTCAGAAGACTTAAAGTCTCCCGAAAAAAACGTTTATGTAGCATTTGCTATCGTCACAGTGGAAGGCGATCATGATTATAATAATCTTAATAATGATAATGTTGATGATGAAAGGTGTATACAAATACTAAATCCGCTGTATGGACAGGAGAAGAGCTATCAGGCCAATTTGAAACAAGGACAGGCGTTAAGCAAGGATGTTTATTATCACCCATTTTATTCGCCTTGTATCTAAATGATTTGCACGATTGCCTAGGAGGTGGCCTGAAAAAATACGACTGCTAATGTATGCAGATGATATTGTGATTTTAGCTGAGGAACCCAAAGTACTACAGTTAATGATAAATAACCTACCTCATATTGCAATATGTGGGGAATGGAAGTTAACCAGATGAAATCAGAGGTCATGATATTCCGAAATGGAGGTAGGTTAGCATCAAATGAAAAATGGAATTATAATGGAGAAGAATTAAGAGTTGTCAACGAATATAAATACCTTGGTATCACTCTAACGCCAAAAGTTTCCTTCACAAAACATATAAAAAAAAAAAAAATTTTGATGGTGTGTTAACACTAGGGACAGATTGGCAAGTAGCCCGTAGTAGTAATAGTTCAAATTCTATTTACAGTTCTAATCCTAGAAATGAGACTACTGAAAGTCAATTCATTTCCGGCAACGTTTTGCATGTTTTTACAACGCCTGGTAAATTTTTTCCTTGACAATCGCCCAACCGGGATGTTGAAGTGATTGAGAGTATTCCACAAAATCACCCTCTGATCGCGTTGTCGCTGAAAGTATCATAGACGTGTCGAATGCCCAATACATGGACAAACACTTGAGTGAACCGCAACAGGACGGACTGACGTAAACAATGACCTGTGATCTCGCCCGAACCGCAGGCTGTGGTCGAGAATACCCAAAAGACGGTAACGGCTTATATAAAAACTCCTCCAAGCCCTATTCCCGAATCGGATAGTAGGGGTTCCGGCACTTACACAACATCGAAAAAGTCAGAAGATGAATCAGAGCGAGCCTCCTTGACATCTCAGCCTCCCACTATGTGTTCATTGACAAGAAGGTGGACAAAGTTTTTAAATCCAAATCATCCGATAAAATATCCAAAACTGCAAAAACCAGCTCCAGTGGTAGCAATGGCAGCAGTAGTGGTTCAACCGGTTCCAAAAGCAAACTCAAATCGCCTCGTCAGAATATTTATATTTCTCCCGACCGCTCTAAATCTCAGGGAGCTCTCCGGTCCGCATTATAAAATTAAAATCACCTTGTAACAGTCTAAGCGATCAAGGTAAGCGGTTGAGTGTCAGCTCTAGTCGTAATTCGTCACAAGATCGCCTCTCCACTGGTTGCAGAACTCCAAGTCCCCGACGCGCCTCCGATGGTGGAGGTATACTGAAGCATTCTGCTAGGTCCTCGGCTGGCATACTCAAACGACCTTCAAGTCTAAGAGCCCAGATTGCAGTTGCCTCAAGAAATTCACCCCTCCCATTACTGTAGTATAGAATCACTGTCGCCCCGTAACAACACCGAGTACCTATCTACCGAATGATCGGCCACTTGCAGTCGTAGCTACGAGCCGAATCTCGGTTTACCTCGCTCTTCCTTCAAGTCGCCACGTCTGTCCGTCTGGTTGGTGCGCACGATAACTTTCGCTAGGAGTAACCGACTGACTTCAAATTTGGTATGCGTTAATATGTTTTTCGATCACAACCTAAGATTAAAGATGGGCCGTGTTGGCCCACTCCTAATAATACCTCCGTCACAAAGGTTCAACAGGTTCGCCAGGAGTAACCGACTGACTTCAAATTTGGTATGCGTTAATATGTTTTTCGATCACAACCTAAGATTAAAGATGGGTCGTATTTGTCCAATAGCGATCCTATAATTTTGAATGGGCATGTTGAGTACATCATTGTTGTAGAATAAACATATGGTCCAGCTGTTCCGAGTTTTTTTTACAGTGGGTCAAAATTTTAATTTTTTGGTCGAAGAAAGCTTTATAATAAATGCAAAAAATGCAGTAAGTTAATGTCTGAGAGATTTCTCATTATCATATCTCATAGTGGAATTTTATGAGAATAATTTTTTTGAAATATATTAACCCGCTAGCCTCCCTCATAATTTAGGCCTTTCTTGAAAAAAACAAAAAAGTCCTTTCAAAAAGGACATTTAAGGACTTCAAAAAAAATCATACAAAGTTATTTTAAAATACATACGTGTCCCAAATTTAAAACAAAAAATCTTTAAAATAACCCTTTTTGTTCTCTATTAATCGACACAAATTTTGTAAAAATCTGTTCAGCCGTTCTAGAGCAATTTCGTTAAACCAAAAATACATTTTTCTAATGGTGATTTCGTTTCTGAAAAATAATATCCCCACCTCATGATGTGACGTTTTAAAAATTCCCCCTGCACCCTCGGCTAATTTTGCATGCGAACAATTCAACAAAAATCATCCGGTGAGTAAAACCCATACCTACACAGGGTTGCCATAAGCTTTTTTCGGAAAGGAGGACTTTTGTGTCAGAAAAGGAGGACATTTGTAACATTTACCAAGAGAGTTTAAAACCTTCGGAGGACATTTAAAGAATAGAAATTGTTGATTTGTACAACAATTTGTATTTTATAGCGCTTAGATACCAAATCGGAGGACTATATCTAAATCTGAACAATTTTTTTCAAATTTGTCAAGGTTTGTACTTGTGTGCTACATTTAAATCTAAGCTGATTTACACCTAATTCGACAATGTGGGCCCTTGGATCAAGAAACTCCATCCTGCTTAATTTCAAAGTGATTGGATATGAAAAAGTTTCTGTGGCGCTAAAAGGCCAATTCGGAAAGAAAATGTATATAGGCCTATATCTAAATCTGCACCGACTTTGGCCAATTTATTCCCAGGTATGAAAAAGCCCTTATTGTCAATTTTCAGCAAGATCGGAATGAAAGTGCGACCTGTACTTACGGAACAATTTTAAATAAACAGACAGACAATCGGTGTTAATTATAATAAAAAAGTGAAGCGGCGTTAAGATCTGACAAGCCGAATTTTGCATACCGTACACCATAGATTACATGTCAACTGTTTTTTGATTCTTTGAAATTTGTTGAGTTTTTTGCGTTAAGAAGTAAAATCTTGACTCACCTTTGTGTGGGGGCTATATCAAAACAATGACCTATGATGACCATTGTTCGTCTGAAGTGTTCTGGATATACATACTCCCAAATCCCCAATTTCAGTTCGACCAGTTGACATTTGTGGTCTCTATGGCGTTAATAAGTCAAATCGGACAGAAGATGCTAAAAATAGATCGATATTGCTCATTTTCAATCCCAAGTTACCTGCAGCTATAAGAAGTATCTGTACCAAATGTCAGTCATCGAGCTCAATTATTGTAGTACTAACTTTGTACTAAGACTAGTTTCGAGTATAATTCATGTGGAGGTTTACTGTTTGCGAAAAATTTTAATTTGTAACAAAAGGATGACAAATCCATCATTTTTGAAAAAGGAGGGAGGGCGGAAGGCCAATGGTTAAAAAGGAGGACTTGTCCTCCCAAAGAAGTACGTATGGTAACCCTGTACCTACATTATGGCGCAACCATTTGGAAGTGCATTAAGAATGTACGCTTTCATTAATGTTTGGTTCTGAAATCTAATTTTTGACAGTGCAACACTCCATACCGTGGACTGGGCTGAGTGTGGAAAATGCGATATTTTCGCATTTGCATAGTGTAATAATTTTACAAACGAAATCAAAACCCGTTCTTACGGCTGCACCATTTTTTCAAAGAACCTAAAAATTTGGTTTCAGTGTAAAATGTAGAAACAATTTTACATTTTTCAAATTCCCATAATACTTTGATTTTTTTTTTTCAAAAAATAAATAATATAGATTTCTTTTTTACCATTTATCAACTTTTTATAGGAAAAAATAAATTTCATACGTAAATATTACAAAATACTGACCCTATTGCAAATATTTGTATTTTTTTCCGGTGTAGAATCAATATGTCACAGTCTCTATTGCAAAATCAATGTAAACCCAGTAAGGAAATACAGAAATTCGGGCGGGGCCGACTATATAATACCCTACACCTCCCTAACAATGCGAAAATGGACATTGCAATAAGAATTTGGCAGAGTTCATACATGTAATAAGAAAACTATCTGCCGAATTTCGTACTTATCAGATCTAAAATACGGTTTCTACAGCGCTTACATGTCAAATCGGGTGTAACATATATATTGGGACTATGTTTAAATCTGAACCGATTTTCGTCGAATTTGGCAGTGTTCATACATGTAACAAGAAAACTCTTTTTCGTTGAATTTGGTACTGATCGGATATAAAATACGGCTTCTATAGCGTTTACATGTCAAATCGGGTGAAACATATATATGAGGGCTACATCTAAATCTGAAAGGCTTTTCCCCGAATTTGGTAGTGTTCATTCATCTAATAAGAAAATTCTCTCTGCCGAATTTGGCACTGATCGATATGAAATACGGCTTCTACAGCGCTTACATGTCAAATCGGGTGTAACATATATATGGAGACTATATCTATATCTGAACCGATTTTCCCCGAATTTGGCAGTGTTCATTCATGTAATAAGAGAACTTACTCTGCCAAATTTCGTACTGGTGCGATATAAAATACAGCTTCTACAGCGCTTACAAGTCAAGTCGGGCGTAACATATAAAGGGTCCGCCAAATAACTTTTTTTTTGAAAATGCTATAAAAAAAACTACTGAATATTTTCTCAAATTTCTTTTTTTATTTGAAAGTACAATCCTTCCGGCTAATAATGGAAAATAACTTCATTCAAATGGCTGCCTCGGCTGGCCATGCAGTAGCCTACACGATCGGTCCAATTTTTAAGCACATTATCGATTGTGTGCAGCTGTATTTCAATGGCTTCACGAATATTGTCCTTTAAAGCGACAGTTGTCTCTGGCTTGTCGGCATAACACTTATCTTTGAGGGCACCCCACAAATAATAGTCCAACGGTGTCGAATCGCAGCTCCGAGGTGGCCAAACGACATCAGCTCTGCGGCTGATAATGCGATCTTCAAAAACAGGGCGAAAAACATCGAGTGTAGCTTCGGCTGTGTGGCACGTAGCGCCGTCCTGTTGAAACCAAATGTTGCCAATATCCTCCCCTTCAATTTTTGTGAACAAAAAATTGTTCAACATGGCCCGATAACGATCGTTTTGGGTGTATCGGCTTTTCAATGTATGCGTGCGGGTTTTCTGTGCCCCAAATGCGACAATTTTGCTTATTTACATACCCGCCAAGATCAAAATGAGCTTCATCTGAAAAGATGATTTTTTTGGCAAAATCGTTCTGCAACATTACCATGATTTTCAAAGTAATGTCGCAATATTTCCCAGCGTTGTTCAAGCGTATACACAACCATATTCGTTCAGCGGAAGGATAAAACTAATTGTCAGTCAAATCAGGCATGAGCTAAGTGTTACCATTCACGAAATAAGCACTAGTTGAAAAAAAAAACATTAGAGTGCGGACCCTTTATATGGGGGCTATACCCAAATCTGAACCGATTTTGACCAATTTCAATAGGGATCGTCCTTGGGCCAAAAAAAGAACTGTGCTAAATTTCATCACAATCGGACCATAAATACGACCTGCTCTTTGATCACAAGAATACATGGACAGACAAACAGACGGACATTGATAAATCGACTAAAAAAAATTATTCTATTCGATTGGTATAAAAAACTATGGTTCTATTTCTTCTCTTTTGGGCGTTACAAACAAATGCACAAAGGCATAATACCCACAGTGTGGTGTAGAGTATAAATACATATTCTCCCTATGATTCAAAGAAATACAAATTGTGATTAATCCTTAAGTTATTTTATGTGTTATTTTTGACCAGAACCAATACAAAATAATATTTTATTTGTATATCTTATTTTGATAAATTATCAATTAAGTGTTGATGTCTTTAAAATTGCCAGTTGTTATTAATATTTTTATTTGATTTTTAGCTTCGCTTGAATATTCCGATAATACTCATCATGATGTGGATAAAACTAATAGCAAGTTCCGGTCAATTCCAGGCGCATTTATCAATTTAAAAGCTTAACAATGGCCTTTTGTAAACTTTATACACTTCTGTCTAACACATCTAATATTCTAATACAAAGTATTATAGTTTATTAGTTAAAATTATCGTATTTAACAGTATAATTATTACACATCAATAGCCGTAATTTGTATAAATAGAAAACTTACGCCAGCCCAAGGTGTGGGAACGTACTAGTATTGCAGGAAATCCGTTTCAGAATTTGCCGTCCAGTCACCACTTAGCAGCAGATATACGATGACGTCTTCGAAGATAGCCGCAATCCATAACAAAACATGTCATGATCGAGCCTCTCGTTCCTTGTGGACGCTGTGGTGGAAGGGAGTAGGCGAAGGGGACAATAATTTCGGAATATTTACTCTCTGTTTTATGGGATATAATTTGTAGCCATAGATCCCGAAATTAATTACTATAATGGTATCTTTGGCATACGCATCTCTGGATGTTCATGCATGAAGGCATCTGCTGCTGCTGCTGCATGCTTAATGTTTCACTCTCTGATTAAGTATGTACTCGTACATACGAGTATCTGCCATTCTCCATTCGCCAGTGTAATGCCAAGGATACAAAGAGATGACAACGTGCAACGAGATTACATTTCGTCGAATCGAAATGTTTCATCGTGGTTGCAGAGAATGCCCAGTGTCAACGGAAAGACCGACAGTTCAAGATCAAACCTGGTAGGGGGTCAATCAACTTTCAACGAAATCTTAGCATTCACCATAACACAACACAGTGGGAGATAGTTGTTTTTAATCGTTCAAAAAAAAACAAAAACATTATACTGTACAAAATGTCAAGTATTTTTATGCACTTGTATTAATCTAATAAGCAGTTCAATTTTGATGCGAAATGGTCCATTTGTGTGCGAGGTACTAAAAGGGGCGTGGCAACTTCGACCATTTTTCTCGAGGTAATAGCGACAAATAAAATAGTACAATGTTTAGAATTTCAGGAGATTATAATAAGTAGTATAGAAGTTATTAAATAATCAATATTTCACTAAATGTTAACCCTTTGTGTGGGAGGTACAAGAAGGAGTGGATAAATATGGCCCATCTTCGAACTTAGCCGGAGATAGAAAAAATATTACCGTATCGGTAATCATGCGCACCAACAGACGGACATTTCTCATTCGACTTAAAAGACGCAAAACGAATATCCGTCGAACATACTTAGGGTCTTAGATCACTCCTTCGATGTGTTACACTTTTGGCCCGTAGCAAATTATATTTACCCACGTATCACTAAAGTAAGGGTATAAAAAGTTATCGTAAATACTGGCCAAAATATCAAAATTTAACACCCTTCAACTCGGACAGTCCTTAACCGATCTCATTGAAATTTTGTGTCATAACTACTATCCAATAGGACTAAACAAGATTCATCACGATCAGAAGACATCACTATTAAAAATTTACTCATTTCCATGAAATCCCCCATACTCGTATTTACCTTATGACATTTATTTAGAAACCACAATTTATATAAAAACTTTACGAAATTTCATACAAAATAGTAGTTTACGCTGGTAAAATTATAAAATGGAGCAGATACAACTTTCTGAAACAAAGAACGATATTAGGCAAATTTTAAGAAAATCATTTTAGATTTAGATGTGTATTTTGCATCTAAAGTCTATACAATCAGCATTTTTTATGGGACTTTAAAAGATTTAGAAGATAGACATTTTTTCAACCAGGGACGTTGCAAATTTGAACAAAACGGGCCCAGATCATTATCATTAGTAAAATAACATTGATATCTTGGTAGGTTATATATGATTTTCCTTTATAAAATTAAGTTGCGTAATCTATAATATGAAAATTGTGATACATTTACTGCAACACCATTCACCCACTGTGCCGAGTTGAACAGTACATGCTACAACCTTCGGTGCATTTCACATTAACAACGTCGCGCATGCGTAAACTCTGATTGCCTCTGACTGACTCATCGCTGAGATGTGATCTGGAGTCCTGAATTATGGTGAATGGCAATGATTATGATGATGTTAAAGTGAAGAATATGCATTCCTACCGAAAGGGCAAACATTACTACGCATCAGTACATGCATAAAATTCCAATTCATTTAAGGCTAAGACTTGGAGGTAAGTATTACTGTTTTTTTGCGGCTGTTACTTGATAATTATTTCTTTCTTTTTTCTAGTTGTTTTGTATTTTTGTTTACTGATATGACTTGTCGCTTGACTGAGTGCCTGTTTTTTTTTTCTTTTAGTTTCAGATATCGGAAGTAAACGCAAATACTGGTAAGTTTTATATTTAGAAATGAAACAAACCTATTGATCCATACGCGACGCAAACTATCGGCACAACACGTCCTCAACGAAAATGAAAAAAAAAATAATATTCGAACAAAAATTAAATGAAAACCAAATTGAAAACCTGCTGCCGCCTTATGTTGGTGGATATGGAGATGTCGGCGCTATGTGCTGCTGTACAACCACAGCAACCACTTTATTAGTATGCTCTTCTTCTATGTATTCTATGGCATGGTTTAGCCTTCAAATTTATTTTAATTATAATATAACTGCTGGACGCTTGCGCTGTACACATAGATGGGCGCGCAGGCGCACAATCGCAAACATTCTGGCGAGCACACAAGACAGCACATCACAGCACAATAAAACAACTTGTATTAACTAATTAATATGTGATTTATTAAAACAAAAAGTTTGAGAAGAAGAAAAAAACAAGAAAACCAATAATCCTGTTTAGCATAGCGAAATATCTTCGTTTCCACAATACTTTCAACTTTTTCTTGATTTGTTATGCCATATTGATTCTTAATTGGACAGAGCTACCGCAATGTTAATTTTTTTTCAGGGGTTTTGCTTTTCCCTTTCACAATAATAAATGGTAGTGTTAATTGATTGGTTCGACGCGGTCAATTAATGAGGCTTACCTCAAACGGAGTAAATCTGGGCGCCAAATAATCTCCATTACACTATGTAACAGCTATTTTGTGGCCAATTTTATCATGTAATTCGGCCTCCAGAACTCGAGAAAAATATTTATACCTTCACTTTAGTGGAGGGGGTATACTCGTATATCAAAAGTGTAACACATCGAAGTAGCAACCTAAGACCTAAGTACGTTCGGAGGAAATCCATTTTAGGACATTTTAAGGCATTTGAGCAATGTCCATCCATCTGTCTGGCTGGAGCGCACGATAACTCTCAAAAGGAGCAGCGGATTGGCTTTCAAATGTGATAATATTTTGGGGCATATTGGAACACCCTCTTAAAGGGTTAACATTTAGTGAGATATTGATTCTCTAATAACGTCTCTACAACCTATCGCAATCCTCTGTAGTTCCGCACATAGCAATAATTTATCTGTCGCTATAATCTTGAGAAAATGGGAGATGTAGGCCTGCCCATTTTGCTACCTGCCACACAAAGAGATGCTTTTGTATAAAAAGTTAACTGCTTATAACTGTAAAATTCAGTGCATACTGGATATTTTGTGCAGTGTAATAGTACTTACAGACCGATCAAAATGGGCGCTTTTGGTATCTCCCCCACAAAATGGCCAAATGATACTAAAATTGGAAAGCTCATAACGTTAATACCAGTGGACATCAGCACTTACAATTCGGTACAACATGATGTCTTTGAAGTATCTACTGTTCTGCGGAAAATATACGAATTGGTCAAGCTCACTTTAGTTGACCCGTTTTTTAGTTCGCCAGCTTTTAGTTCACGAGTTCACTTTAGTTCCCCAGCTCATTTCAGTTCAAATCAGCCGCTATTAATGGAATCAGATTGAAAAGTGATTGAGTTGAATAACCAACGCGTTTGTTTAGGTAGAATCCTACATTCATGAGGACATAAAAATGGAAACAACACATAACAGCTGAGACGAGTGAACGAAATTAGAAGAGATAACGAAATGAGAAGTGAGAATGAAATGACATGATTGAAAACAAGTAAAAGCGTTAAGTTTGGCCGTGCCGAATCTTATACGAGTGTAAGAAAAGTTCGAAGATGGGACATATTGGTCCACTCCTTCTAGTTCCTTCAAAAGGTTAACATTTAGTGAAATATTGATTTTTGAATAACGTCTGTAATACTTATTCGAATCTTCTGAAATTCCACACATAGTATTACATAGTATAACACATGATTTTGGGACTCCATTCTGAGAATTGGACGTTAAAATAAGAACTTCTGCAACATTCGTTTAGTCAAGTTGGCTCAATTAATAATTTAATGGCCATACGATTTTTTTGCTCAAGGTGGCACTCTTTTTCTATATTTTAACACGGTTATATCTCGGTATACCGTACGAAATATCTATTTTTTTCTGCAGCAAAGTTGTATACCTTGAATTATCCCTTAAAAATGCGGAACAAACCTCTCCGAAAAAGTGCATCTCGTGCCTTAAAAATCGCAAAAATTCCCATTATTTCCACTTTGCAATGGACAGAATGTGACTACAACATATGGTCTCAAAATTGAATAACAAAATAACAGACCAAAAATAAACAACAATATCAAATTATTGGAATTTTTAAACTTTTTATAAAAACTTTACGCAAACATGAACTCCAATTGTCGATATTAAAAATTCTGACACAATTCCCTGTGCCACAGTGTGATGTAAAATGTTTGCTAATAAAACAGATCTGCCAAATTTTTATACCCGACACCACACTGTGGTACAGGGTATTATGACTTTGTGTATTTGTTAAAAAACCAATAGACAGACCCATCGTTTATTATACCGATCGGCATAGAATCTCTTTTTGAGTCGATTTAGTCATGTCCGTCTGTCTGTCAGTCTATCTGTCCATGTATTCTTGTGATCAAAGTGCAGTCCGCAAATATAAAGCTATCTTTACGAAAATTTGGTACAGAGGCATAACTTGGACTAGGGACAATCCCCATTGAAAATGGGGCACATCGGTCCATATTTTGATATAGCCCCCATAAAGGTCCTCACCGATGTCACTTCTTGACGCTGTAGAAAACACATTTTTCAATGGATCTGGCTGAAATTTAAGAATTTACACTTTATATTGGACCTAATCGTCCATAGGGATAATAGGGAACATCGGTCCATGTTGTGATATAGTCTCCATATAAAGGTCCCACCTATGTCACTTCTTGACACTCTAGAGAACACATTATTCAATGGATCTGGCTGAAATTTAAAATGTACACTTTATGTTGAACCTAATTGTCAATAGTAAAAATGGGACACATCGGCCCATGTTTTGGTATATCCCCTATATAAAGGTCCACACATATGTCACTTCTTGACGCTCTACAGAACGGATTCTTCAATTGATCCTGCTGAAATTTAAAAATTCATTATAAATATTATACCTAATCATCCCCTAGTCAAAATGGGGAACATCGGTCCACGGTTAGATATAGCCCCCATTTAAAGGTCCACACCGATGCCACTTCTTAACGCCCCACCGAACGAATTGTTCAATTGATCTGGCTGAAATTTAAGAAGTCATACCTAATGTTGGACCTAATCGTCCCTTGTAAAAAAGGGGAACATCGGTCCATGTTTTGATATAGCCCCTATATAAAGGTCCCCACCGATGTCACTTCTTGACGCTCTAGAAACACGAATTTATTATTATCATTGGAATTTATACTTTATATTGCACTTAATCGTTCCTAGTGGAAATTAAAAATAACGGTCCATATTTTGCTATTCCTCACATATAAAGGTCCCTTCCCATTAGACTTCTTAGCGTTCTTGTGGACGCATTTTTTAACCCATCACGCTGAAATTTAAGCTTTTGAATTAAACCGTCTCTAGTGAAAATGGAGTGTAACGGTCCATGTTTTGATAAGTATAAGCCCATCATGAAAGTCAAGTTTTTTAACATGTGTGTCTGGAATTTAAAAATGTTTTCTATTGTACCTGAAACTGTTAATAGTAATAATGGTTACCCGTGTATTTGTTGGCAAACAATGGTGGAGCGTATTATGTATACAGTCGGCCCGCCCGACTTTAGTCTTTCCCTACTGGTTTCTTAATGACAAATTAGCATTATATAAGTAAGTTGTCGAACGAGAGGTTTTTGTGTCATTTACCTTCAAATATATCGTTTCCAAGTATATCGCGACCTAAGAGTGTAAAGGCGCTATATCCACTTTTTGCCTAAATGTATTTTTTGAAGCGGAATGTAAGATAAGTTGGATATACTCGTACATCGATTTGAAAACAAAAAGCCAAAAAAAGTATGCTCTGTCATCTTAATCGTAAAAGCGCTATGTCCATATACCCTTTATACAAACATTCATATATGTACAATAAGTATTTTGCCTCTCGTGTAAAATTTTAAATGTTGGACTTAGCGCCTTTACACTCTTAGGTCGCGATATGTATATGTAGAGACGAAAGCAGCCCTGTTTACTTGGTATGAATATAGTCACGCCTACTTATCCTATCCCGCCCACTTCTGTTGAAGTTATTTCTATAGAAATAACATACAAACTAATTTTCATTCTTCTGCGAAAAATGGTTTCACTTACTTAGCTCGAGTGACATTCATACTAACTTTCTTTTCTGTAACATAAACTCTTTCTAGAGGCAGGGATGAACATTCGCAATTTATTTTTACTTTGAACAACTATTTCCATATTTTGTTTATTTATTCGTAATAGTTGTTAATTAATAATAACACTCTGCGCGAAAAGGACACTTTGCAAATGTAACAGAAAGGAACCCTTATGGATATACCTATTTCGACCATACTGAATCCAGTGGTGTTAGCCGTTTTTCTAGGCTAGCTCTTGTTTTCGCGATATTCGACCGCAAAGTTTGTTGAAAAATCAGAGAGGATAGTTGTCTCGTTGGTGATTTTGAAGTGAAAGACTACGGAATACACGCTTCATTTCAAAGATCGAAATAAAGGAATCTTTTGGAGAATTATTTCTCTCACAGCAGTCGTCCATGCTTCTCATCCCCTTACCCCAGCAAAAGTGCAATCAAATCTTACCAAATGTCACACAAATCGTAAACATTTTTAGTATGATATGTTTAGTTGACATATACGGGTAAATAGAATTTGTTGTTCAGTCTTTTAATTTGAAAATTCGTTTATAAATACATATTCGTATGTATATAGTTCATTTCAATTCGAACATACAAAAAACAAGATATTTGCCTTAAATATCATTTTATGTAATTATGTATCAGACAGAAAATTTGTCATTGTTTTTGTTGCACAGTGTTATCACCGTTAAATGATTATAATCGAAATGTGTTATCCAACACTATTCTTAGCATCATGAGCATGATCATCTTCGGATTTGTTTATAATGTTAGTAATTTCGCCATCGGATTAGTTATGGTCACCACCTATCGTTCAGTGTCCCTTCCATAATCCATTTATTTACATAGGCCTATTAATATATTGATAATATAAATATATGAATATTCTGAGTGACCAGTCCCTTTAGTTTTTGCTTTGTTTCGGTGATTCGAAAAGCACTATTTCCTCAACTCTTTTCACTCTGTTTCCATTTTGATTGCCAGTCGTCTAAAGTCGTTGACCGCTTCTGGTTGACCTTCTGTTAAATTTGATTTAATTTACGACAAAACGACATACTATGTCTGAGGCTTTTCGGGCCGTCTGACTGGCTAACTTCTTTAGAGAGTTGGTATCAATAGAGAAGATCAGTTGATTTGAGCTATTAAAATCTATCTTGTTGTGCTTTATTTTACACTCGCAGACACACAGATGGACAGACAAATTTAGTCGGAGTCCGTACACACATCATCACTACTGGATTCTTCTTAGAAAACTTAATATATACACACCCATTCATCCATCCGTCCATCCATTCATACATACATTATAATATTTCGCATACTTTACAGGACAATAACCGCAGCATATGCGATCGTCGGAGTCAATTCTTAACCTCAGAGTCTGGTTTATCTCGTGTGAAGTCTTTCTGCCGCCAACCGCACACAAAGTGACAGTATCAGATACTTCATCTCTGTTCGTTATCACAAAATATTAATGTTTTTCGGTTTTATAACCATTTTTGTATCATAATTTGTTAAGTGATCTGATTTCAGGCGAAATAACGGTTCTTTGTGTCATAAAAAATTATGCTAATGCAATTTGATATTTGAACATCCGTCTATTCTGACAGTGTTCCTCAGAATTCAACATGGAAATTGCTCAATCATATGCCAAAGCTAATATCTTGTTTTTTATGATGTGAAATATGCAATAAATTCGTATTTCTATACGTGAAACTGTCTTTAAGCGGATTATCGTCTTAGATAGTTGCCTAATACAGTAAATTAATCATTCCGTCTGTAATAAATAGTGATCATTCAAAATTTAACACTTATATATTTTTGTTTAAAATTTTGCATTTAAAGGTCATATTTATGCCACAAAACAAAATTCATAAAGAATCAGACAGTTGTATTTAATAAAAGTGAAGTGAATTGCCAGCTTCTCACAAAAATATTTCAAATTCAATATCAATCGCAATTAAAAAAGGTTCAACTTTAAAATATTGCTTTTAAATTAATCACATGAATTCAGCATTCATTGACCTCAAGTTGGGCAATGTATCATTATTTCAAGACACATTTCAATAACCTTTAATGATATTTTAGTCATTCTCTATAAAGTGAGCGTATAGAAGGAAGGTGTGTACTTATAATTTGCTACACATAAATGTGTAAAACATCGAAGGAGTGACCAAAGACCCTATGTACATACAACTGCATGAAATATCTTTCAGGACAGGGTGAAACATTTGAGCTTTATCCGTCCATCTGTCTGGCTGGTGCGCAAGATAACTCTCGGAAAAATTGATTGTCGATTGTCTCAATTGTATTTCACACTTAATTAACTCTTCATAACTTGAATACCCCTACTTTTCCAACTGAAATGTTCTTCCTAATTTCATATTACATGACTGTGGTCTCATTTTCTTCAGATCGCTTAAATAGTAATTTATAGCTAATAAGGTCAAACACTGCTCTCAAATATTGCGTTTTTGTATAAATGGGTTTCTTTGTGTGTATTTACTCTCAACCACATATGTATGACAAATAACAATAATATTAATATTAGACATTGCGTTGTTCTGGGAAATACCATTTTGATGTCAGCATCATAAACCAATGTCGTCTATACTATTCCATTCAAAAAGGCAATCGCCCAAGACTCCAGTTGTGCATCTCTAAATTCTCACCACATTTTTTAAAACATTTGCAAAATATGGAATATAAAGTAGAAAAGTGTTAATTTAACAATTTCTTCTGCTCTCGTCCCACGGCTAAGCACTAGGAAGCAATGGACTGCATCGGATATGGTTCCCCAACATCGATCACTGAAATTTAAGATGTATTAAATTAACCAAAATGGACTGCAATTAAAATTGTACATAACACGGACAATTGACGCAAAACTGCCCACAGATACCGAAGAAGATGAGAGTCTGTGGTTTTGCCAGTCTGATTCATATGAGACAAAATGAAATAAAAATAAAAATAAAACATGACAAATGCATGTTATGATGTTATTTATACTTCAAGACAGATCATATTCATTTCTAGCCTCGCAACAATAGAAACATTAAGTTTGTTTTTAGGCTAATGTGACAAATTCATCAGTATCCGATGTCTAAGTCATTCCAAAAAATCACAGAAATAATGTTGCCCTATGCTTTGGTAAAATAATTTATTGGACAAATATAACACTGTTTTTTTTTTTGAATATTTTATGACAAATCCATCATTCTCAAATATCAACACCTTCCAGAATTCAAATAGAAATGTTTTCTAAAAATTTAAAAATAATATCTCAGATTTGTTCTACACTCAAAGAAAAAACTGCAAAATCTACACGGGCCTTTTTTTGATATGTTTGAATCGAAAGAAAATATATTTGAAACACAAATTTTTAAATATTATATATTTCATAGCAAATAAGTTTTATTTGAAAATCAATAAAATTTATTTAGAAAGCTTATCGTTACCAGAAATGCCCAAAGGCGTAAAAAAATGAAAATTCGTTTTTTGATTGAATATAGTGGTACACCAGGCTAAACTACATGTTTCCACAAAATTTTAGACTTCCACGTCCAAAAATCAAAATTTTATTGAAGAAATTCCAAAGGACGTAACATCAAGTGCTCGTTTTTGATAAAACACAAAAGGCGTAACACACATTGTATTAAACAGAACGTAATGTATTCACCTATGTAAGCTTTGGAGTTGTTCTCTTGTTGCTGTTTTTTAGTACTTTTTTTGTCAATCGTGTTTTGCAGCTATTTTAGATGAAAATTGAGATATGCATTCTATATGGTTTCTGTATTTAAATTTGGCCTTTATCTGAACGGTATCCATTTTTTATCAAATTTCGCAGTGTTCAGAATTATATAAACTAATCTCTGCCAAATTTATAAATGATTTGAAGTAAATTTCATTTCATTTGTAATTTCAAAGCCCATTGGCCAATTTTAACAATATTACATTATAAATCAATTGAATACTGTACTGAATAGTCATGTGCTTAAAACTAAAGTTTAAAATATCTAAGTATAAAATAAATATACACATATATATGGTTTGTTCCCTAAGATTTCCCAGCTAAATAAAATCACTAGTTATAGATTGATCTGAGATTAAAGATGTAGATCTTAATAGACTCGATATAAGACAAAGCCTTGATATTTGCCATGAAATTTTGTACCTGCGCTAGGAAATTTGAGACGCAAAGTGCAGAATAAGATTATTTCGGAATGTTGCATCAGAACTATTAAATGTTCTCATTGCATTTGGAAGCCTGTTGAATGCACGCGAGACCCTAACTTGAAACGATTGAGTGGAATATGTATATATAGGGGCTACAACAGACGGTAACAGACTTGTGCCAATGTTCGCAGTACTCGTTATATAAAAATCTGAACCGCATTTTTCCAACCTTCCAATCCTTTGCGCCAAATATATACATAAGTAGTACATTTGACTAAAATGTGACTTCTATGGACCTTATATGCCAATCGGAAGGAACACATTCATGCGAGTATGTACGGCTATATGTAAATTTGAAACGATATTTTTCACACAGATGTTAACTGGTAAAATAAGATACTCTCTACCAAATTGCATGAATATCGGAAGAAAATTATATCTTCTATAGAAATTAAGCTAAATCGAAGGTACATGCACATATATGATGACATCTGGTTCTGAACAGATATTCAAAATTTTTTGTAGGGTTCATCCAAGTACCGAGAAACACATGTATGCCAAATTTCTGAATGATCGAAGGCAAAATATATCATCCGGATTCAAACAGTTCATCCACATTCCAATAACACATACATAAGTTCGAGTACATACCAAACAAGTAAGAAATTTCAGTCGGGTAAACCGACTAAGGATTACCCTCACTTTATGAGCAATGTAAACATGCACTGGTATCCCAGCGGTAAAATTGGCAAGGCCTCCCATTAGAAAGCCTTTTAGAATGCCTTCTCTTCGGATCCGAAACACATTCCGGTATGCCTTCTGAAAATAGGCATTCCAGAAAGCCTTCTTCGCACATGAAAAAGGATTCGGCGCACATTCTCAAGTCGCTTCTCCAAGAAGGCCTGCTTGAAGACTTATTTAGCAGCATTTATGTAGAAATACTATACTATTTCCAAACTGCCTTCTTTGAGAAGGCATGCAGAAAGGCGTTCTCATTTTATATTAGATAAATTCAATACACATTATTTTTTGCCTTCGTATGGAAGGCCTGCTAACACGCCCTGAGAATGAATGCAGTCCGGAAGGTGTCGGGTCGTTGTTTCGTATATACTTTGTATAGTGAAATTTAAAATGGTCATATAAAACACAGATCAAATTTATATTTGAGATTTTGTTAGTGTATTTCTAGTTATTTGTTTAGAAATACACTACTACTAGTTACAACTAGAATTGTGTTTTGACATTATACCAAATCCGAAAAACTACAGTCTTGGGAATTAATAAAATGTATGGGAATAGTTACTATGGAATTACAATTATTCTATGCCAACCAATGCACGAGAAATATGTATGGGCCATAACAAACCAATATTACTATGAATTGTTGAAGGTTAAATGGAGTAAATTTCTGATATATTCCATTTTCACCAGGGATTAATGTTTAAATTTCAGCCAGATAAATTGAGAAATGTGTTATCTTAAACATCTTGCCTTCTTCAGATAGGCATTTAAGAAGGCCTGCCAAAAGAAGGCAGCGTGGAAGGTTTTCACTTCAACGATGGGTGTGTTCTATACACTTTTTGTTGCAAACACAAAACAAATATATGTGGTACATTCCTGACTCCATTCTTTCCCGAGCCATTCTATAGGGCCTGACAAAAGAAGGCAGCGCCGATGGTGTTTACTTTAACGAAGGTTCGGGTGTTTCTGTACACTTTTTGGCGTAAACACACAACTCAATTCTGTGGGCTAGTAGGTAGCACGTCCGATAAGAAATGCGAAGATTATGAGTTCAAATCCCAGCGGAGGCACACAACAAAGTTGGAAAATTTAAACTGGAAATTAATAGAATGACAATAACAAAGCTCGAAATATTTAAAGAAACCACAAAGTTGAAAAACGTAAAGTGGAAATTAATAGATTTACAATAACAAGGCCCGAAAAATTCTAAGAATATAAGTCATTGGTTCATCATATTTTTAAAACCTTCTAGAAAGCCTTTTATTTTTTGCCTTCTAGAAGGCCTCTTTTGTGGCCTTTTTTTGTAAGTATTCTGGAAGGGCTTCTTTTGCCAGCCTTGTTGAATGGCTTTGGTTGAAGGCCTTTCATAAGGTCTTTGGCAAGAGGCCTTCAAGAAGAGCAATGACAGGAGGCTTACTAGAAGGTCTTCTAGACGACAATTCATCAGAGTGCTTCTAGAAAGCCTGCTAATAGAAGCGAGAGCGTAAGGCCTTGATCTCCATGCTCACTTTGTGTTAATTTTAAATGACTATAGAATGCAGCAGGCATGCCCTGCGCCTACCTCAGAAGGCATTTAAGAAGGCCTTGCGTACGCCTTCCTCTTGCCGCTTGGTTTTTGTACAAAATGGTACGTTTGTGTGGGAGGTACCAAAAGGGCGTGATAATAACGCCCATTTTTCGACAGAGTGGATGTACAATAAAACATTACACAGTACACAATTTTAAGTATTTGTTGGCACTAGTATTAAAGGAAAAAACTGTAAACTTTTCGTACCAAATGGTACCATTGTGTAGGAGGTACCAAAAGGGGCATTGCTATAACGCCAATCTTTCTCTGGATTATTGGTACTATAAAACCATTATACTGTGCAAAATTTCAAGTCTTTGTATACACTGGAAATTAAATTATAAGCTGTTAACTTTTGGTGCAAAATAGTACATTTGTTTGGGACGTACCAAAATGGGCATGCCAATTACGCCCACTTTTCACTGAACTCAAGGCACTATAAAAATATTACACTAGACGAAATTTCAAGTATTAGCATGAAGCGATATTAAAGCTGTAAGCAGTTAACTTTTGGTGCAAAATGGTCCATTTGTGTGGGAGATACCTAAGGAGGCGTGGTAGTTTCGCCCATTTTTCTCAATATGATTGTGGAAAATAATCTAACACTAAGTGTAGAATTTCAGAAGGAGGCGTGGTAGTTTCGCCCATTTTTCTCAATATGATTGTGGAAAATAATCTAATACTATGAGTAGAATTTCAGAAGATTCAAATAAGAAGTATGAAAGTTATTAAAGAATCAATAATACACCAAAAATTAACCCTTGTGGGTGAGGTACTAGAAGGAGTGGACAAATATGGCCCATCTTCGAACATAACCGGACCACATTATAAATTTTACGAAAATCGGTTACTCGTTTCGAGAGTTATCGTGCGCACCAGCCAGCAGACAGACAGACAGACGGACGGAGTTAAAAATGCAATCTCCCTAAATACATGCTAAGTCGACTTATAATGGTTTTTTGCTTCTCTTGTAAAATAATGAAAATGAGGGTTACGCCTTATTACAACAAAATATATTTGCAAAATAATAACAATAATTATACCCTACACCACACTGTGGTACAGGGTATTATAAGTTTGTTTCACGGCAGATGTTTGTAACACCTGAAAATAACACAGATAGACCCACCTTAAAGTATACCGATCGACTCAGAATCACTAGCTGAGTCGATTTAACGATGTCCGTCCGTCTGTCCATGTAAAGTTGTTCGTCGACTACAGGTCGCAATTTCACTCCGATCGTTCTGAAATTTTGCAGTTTAGAGTATTTCGCGGCTGTTAAGATCGCTATTGAATTTGGTTGAAATCGGTTAAGATTTAGCTATAGCTCCCATATATATGTTTCGTCCGATTTGGCCCTTTAGTCCTATAAAAGCTGTATTTTACAGCCAATCGTTTTGAAATTTAGAATGGTACAGTTTCTTGATCCATGAACCAACATAGCCGAATTTGAAGAAAATCGGTTAAGATTTAGCTATAGCTCCCATATATATGTTTCGTCCGATTTTGCTCTTTAGTCCTGAAGAAGCTGTATTTTACATCCAATCATTTTGAAATTTGGAATGGTAGAGTTTCTTGATCCATGAACCAACACTACCGAATTTGAAGAAAATCGGTTAAGATTTAGCTATAGCTCCCATATATATGTTTCGTCCGATTTGGCCCTTTAGTTCTATAGAAGCTGTATTTTATATCCAATCATTTTGAAATTTAGAATGGTAGAGTTTGATCCATGAACCAACACTACCGAATTTGAAGAAAATCGGTTAAGATTTAGCTATAGCTCCCATATATATGTTTCGTCCGATTTGGCCCTTTAGTTCTACACCACACTGTGGTACAGGGTATTATTTAAGTATAAAATGTCCCAAAAGTAAATTTATGTAAACAATTTATACATGAATTACAAAATTTATATATCAGAGTTATTCAATATTACGAGAGTGGTGTAGGGTATTATATAGTCGGCACCGCCCGACTTTAGCCTTTCCTTACTGGTTTTATTTGTGCAGATGTTGCAGATGTTTAGAATTTAATCTTTATTTTTGTAGATTTCAGGTTATACCTTATAATTTAAAATGGCATAAGTAGCAATAAGATTGGTTTTAAAACACTAATTTTTAATTTCTATTTATTCCATGTCACCATTTGTTGTCAACTCATCAAGCGATTTATCATTATGCAAGATTATAAGATTTCAAATATAGCGTGGGTCATTGAAAATTTTAAATTTGAACTACCAATTACTTGGACTTGTGATTTGAGCCCTTCAGATTGTGGGGAGCCATTAAAGATAAATGTTACGCAAAGCATTGAAACATGAAATCGAAGTTGCCATTGAAGAGATTCGACCCGAAACAATCAAAAATGTACTGAGGTACTGAGGTACTGCCGAGCCAGTTGTGGTAGTCATATGAATAATTGTGATATTGTGTCAATATTGTGTTCCATTATTAAATTACAAAGTTCAAACTTTCCAATAAAACCAGAAATTTTAAAAAATTATCAGTACTTTTTTATAGTCGATTAAATGGCACACCCTGTATTAACTTAATATGTATGCATTTTCTCTACAAAAACCTGGAAAACTGATTTTATCCACCTAAGAATTCTACAGATTAATTCTAGAAAGTCTGACTGATCTTGCCGGTACCGATATTCGTATTATTCATAACTTTGTGTATCAAGCAGGTTGGTTCCAATGAGGGGCAACTGGGTCCGTGGTATCACTAAGGACCTCAACTGGTCCATGTGAGTTAGCAACACCGGCTGCCACCTTAACCTAATGGGCTTACAGTACCCGTGAAAAATCATATTATGTACTTTTGACAACTTTTGTAATGTCTATAGAATGAGAAATATTTTAAAGTTTGGATGTGGTATTTGTTATCACGAATATGTTTTTTGTTCCATCTATATCATTTGTCATCAGATATATGAAAGTGAGTACAAACAATGCCATAACGACTTTTTCATCGAGTGTACAGCTATATCTTTTACGACAAAAAAATCATTGTATAAGTTTAACACCACTGTTTCAATAAAAACAATAAATTGTACATCCAATAAACTCCTTCTTTTGTTTTCTGTCTGTTTGTTTATTATATAATCAGATATCATAAAAATTTTAAAAGTTTCGTCGCTTCGTTCTAAAATAAAAAAAACTTGTGCCAAATAATGACTGCAGCGCTTTGATTGATTTAACATATATATGATATTTAATAAACATTTCAAATTGAATCGCTTGTCAAAATGATTGATGAGCAGCAAAAGAAGTATGGGTAGTTTGTAACAACATGTTGCTTGTCGCCAATACATCGCCTTAATAGCACTATAAAATTGTACCACACTGTCAGCTTTTCAAAATGATTAACTCATCTTCGTTTGCTCTTTGTGAAGCCTATACCACAAATGACCGGATTTTATAGCTCGTCTCATAATTTGTGGATTTACTTAAAATAACCAGTCTTGTGGTCAGCAAAATTCTTTAGCAAGAATAAGAAATATCAATTGACTTAGTTTAAAATTCATTGCAGTTTCGTATACATTCAAAAGGTATTGCCACACCTTTTATTTAAACTGATGCACATGCGCGAACGACAAATTTTTGCTAAATCATCAATACGCTATGTTTCTAATCGATAGGTATTCTCTGCTTTTCACGCAAAAAAATCGTGCATATCATAATTTTTCAAATATTTAAATGTGCTTAATTTCATCGGCTTATAATATTATTTTATAATTCAGATGGTGGCCTAGCAACCAGCTGACATTTTTAAGTAATTTTGCAGTAAAAGGTTATACATACGGGTATATCATTTTCTACGAAAAAAGTGTCACATATCAAAGCAATGACCTAAGAGTGTTTGGCGGAAATAAATGATACTTGTAGTAATAATATCTTCAAACATAGGTCAATATTGAAGGCGGCCAACCTTTCCTATACTTCCCTACAATTAATTACAATTTAGTGAAATATAAACGTATTATCTATTAACTTCTTTTGTGCTTAACCGAATTTTCTATAATTTCATCCATGCGAAATTTACATAATTGATTAACCATTTCGGTACATCACACACAATTATTGCTGCAATGCGTTCATGAATTGACAATTCCTAATTTTAACAGCAGTATGCATAAGAACTTAGAATTCATTACAGCGAAATGCCAATTATTCGGTGCAAAACCGGCGCATTTGACAAACAACACTAGTTTACAAAAATGTTGCCGAAGGGCTGTGTATGACATTTTCGGTGATATGTGGTGTCCTAAACATGAAAAAAATATTCATAATTTTTTTTAATTTCCGATTTTCTTGAAATTTACCTTTTCTATTTTTCTGGTTTCATCTTGTATTCTAAACACAAAAAAAAATTAAAAAAAATATTTTTTTTATACCCTCCACCATAGGATGGGGGGTATATTCATTTTGTCACTCCGTTTGTAACAACTCTAAATATTGATCTGAGACCCCATAAAGTACATACGCACGCTGAAAAAAAATCGCTTCTGTAGTATATTGTCCCAAACATATTCGGCTTGAAACATATATATGTTTAGGGTACACTCCAAACATATAATATTTGATACACACAAAAATTATATATTTGGGAGGATGTTGTTCGAAATAAATCTTTGTTCACATCCCAATATGTGTTTATTTTGGATTATTTTTTCCGAAACAAATATTTGGTTGCATTGAAGTATTCAGAAAAAAAATTGAGTTACATTTTTCAGTAATTCAAAGTAAATTTTTCATGTCGTAAGAATAATAAATAATAATAATTGAAATCGTATAATCTTGGATCGAAATCTATTACTTGGAGGATTGAAAACTAATGATGGCTTGGAATACTCAGAATTTTTAAATTATTAATTTAAAACAGAAGTTAATGTTGCATTTCGTATCATAACTGGGAGGTTGAATGCTAAACCTAAATTCGAAAAATTCAACAAAAGTTTCGAAAATATTTTTTAAATAAAATATATTTGGAGAAATTCCTAAACAATAATTTTATTTGTTTTCAAACACATATTTTATTTGAGAAATTTAGTTTGCAAATATTATATGTTGTAACATATTAATATACGAGTTCCAAATATATTTTATTGATTTTCAAATAAAATTTATTTGATCAGAAATATATAATATTTAAAAATTTGTGTTCCAAATATATTTTCTTTCGATTCAAACATATCAGAAAATGCGATTTTGCCCCGTGTGGGCATTTCCACCGAAAGGTCCACCGAGGCAAGAAAATTAAAAGCTCTTGTAAACATTTTGTTTTATCATATATTCATGGGAAAACAATCAAATTAAACTAATGTGAAAAAAAATTACAATTATTCATAACCCATTTAGAGAAATTCGAATGCAAAATCTCGCAACTGCAAATTTTCTCATTTGGATATTTTTATTGCAAGTTTTGTGTTGATAAAAGTTTTTAAATAGACACGTTATGTGCGGACTTTTCCTCTCCAAAATCTTTCTTAGGGTACAATCTATCAAAAAATATTACATTAGAAACTATGCGATTAAAAATAATGGTAAGTTTTTGCTTTGCATTGTCAGATATTTCGATGTCCCGTGCGACATTGAAAAACAACATTTGTTATTATTGCGTCGAAAGTACATGCAGGAAGGTAATCAAATATTGAGCACAAACAGAGATTATTCATACATATTAAATAAAAAAACCGTTCTGAAAAATATGAAGATTTGTAGTTTTGGTACTAATATAAAGTTGGTCCCGTGCGACATCTTTAGTGTGAAATTTAAAAATTGTAATATAATATGCAACACAATTTTTGTCGAAAGGCCGTTATTAACATTTTCTGGTGTAATATGGTGTCCTAAACACAAAAAAGTATTAAAAAAATGTATTGCAATTTTTTTTAAAAAAATATTCTTTAACATTCCCATTTTCTTCTTTCATTCCCATATTTGGACCATATTTTTTGAAGTATGAACTCGATAAAGTCAGGATATAATTTAAATTTAAGGAAATTGCGAGTACTACAAATGTTAACAATGACACTTTTACGTAGAAGCTAAAGAATATTTGGCGGAAATCCGTTTTGTGTCATTTGAACAATGTCCGACAGGAGTAACCGATTGCCTCCAAATGTGGTATGTGTTAATCTCTTTTCCTATCTCAGCTAAAATCACAGATTAACCACGTTGGTAGACTCCTTCGAGTACTTCCGCCACGAAGGGTTAACAATTTGTAAAATATTTATTATCTCGTAACTTCTAGTCGCTATCATCTTAAGAAAAATCGGCGAAGTTGCAACGCCCCCTTTTGGTACCTCCTATACAAATGGACCATTTGCACACAAATTTAAAGGCTTATAACTTCGATTCCTGAACATACAAACACTAGCAATTTGGTACAGTGTAATGCGTTATTGGCGTTATTTCCACGCCCTTTTTTGTACCTCCCAAACAAAATGGGCAAAATAAAATAATATGAAATATGATTTTTTTAGTTTCCCTTACTTTTACAATATGGACCATAATTTATACATTTATCCATAGATCTTTTGAAATAGGCTCCGTTTTCTTCGTTAGGATGCTAGCTTTTAAAAACTTGAACTAATTTTTTTTTCTCGATTCTGTTATAAAGGGTGGTTAAATTTTAAGGGCCGATGTTGATTTTGAATAAAAAACAAATTATTTAGGAAATTATTGTCATTTCTTTTTATTATGATAATATTGGTTTTGCTCTTAAATTATCGACGTACACCTTTCCTTCCAAATAACCCCTAAGAAAGAAGTCCAACGGTGTCAAATCACATGATCTTGGCGGCCAATTGACATCGCCACGACGTGAGATAACACGGCCACTGAATTTGTTGAGCAAAAGACAAGTGGCACCGTCCTGTTGAAACCACATATTGTCACATCCATATCTTCCAATTCGGGCCATAAAAAGTTCGTTATCATCTCACGATAGCGAACACCATTCACAGTAACTGCCTGACCGGCCTCATTTCGAAGAAGTATGGCCCGATGACGTCGCCAGCCCATAAGCCGCACCAAACGAACTGGGCGAGCATGCACAGGTATTTTCACATCTCCTACAGACCCGGGTTTCTGAAATTTGCGCACAATTCTCCCGATTGTGGACACATTTGGTCGATTATGCAGATACATGGTTCCATGGTTTGTTCGCACCATTTCTTTTAATACGGCACAATACTTTATTTATACTACACAATTATTGTTAAATTGTTGTAATTATCTGAATATAAATACATTCAACACTTCTGTTGGTTTTTAAAACGTTTTTAGTAACCTTTTCCATATATATTTTCTCAAAAAGAACAACAGAAAGATCATAAATATCATGATGGAGAAAAATGTCCCGTGCGACATGTCCCGTGCGAATCTGCTTACAATTAAATTAGAAAGAAAGTATAAATTATTTTTGGGTCAAATCAAAACTATTTTTAAGAGACATTAATGCACAACTTTCTAAAATTAGTGACATTGAAATATTGTCTCAGGTTTCGCTGAAATCGCATTATGAATTGTTGTCCGCGAAACCCACTTCTGTTTTTGTCCCGTGCGAGTGCCTTGGTTTTTGGCAATTATCTTGAAAACTTAAAATTTGCGGAAATCAACCGTAGCACCATTTATACGTCTAATTAAGATCTATAAGTTAGAACAATTGTCAAAACAAAAATCGGTTTTATTTTGACTTTTTTCTCACTTTAAATGTATACGACTGTCCCGTGCGACATGATGGAAATGCCCATATATATTCTTAATCGTCGTAAAATTCTAAGACGATTCAGCCATGTCCGTCTGTCCGTCCGTCCGTCTATTGTAATCACGCTACAGTCCGCAATAATAGAGCTAGGTTGATCAAATTTGGTACAAATACTTCTTATAGTTGCAGGTTGTTTGGGATTGCAAATGGGCGATATCGGTCCATATTTAGATATAGCTCTCTATCTTGTTGTTATTCCAACTGTTCTCATCTACTAAAGGGTCCACCAAATAACTTTTTTTTTTGAAAACATCGCGCCAAACATCGAGTTTAGGTTCGGCTGTGTGGCAAGTAGCGCCGTCCTGTTGAAACCAAATGTTGCCAATATCCTCCTCTTCAATTTTTGTGAACAAAAATTCAACATGGCCCGATACGGATTGCCATTGACTGTAACGGCCACTCCTTGCTCATTTTCGAAGAAAAATGGCCCAATTATGCCTCTGGACCAAAATCCGCACCAAACAGTGACTGTGCCCCAAATTTGCCTTCACCTGAAAATATGATTTTTTTTGGCAAAATCGGCATCTTCTGTAAGTCGATCGCTCCCAGCGTTGTTCAAGCGTATACACAACCATATTTGTTCAGCGGAAGGATAAAACTAATTATCTGTCAAATTAGACATGAGCTAAGTGTTACCATTAACGAAATAAGCACTAGTTGAAAAAAAATGTTTGATAGCGGACCCTTTATATGTTTCCTACTGTTCTCATCTACTATATTTTTTTGTGTTATTTTCTTTAGGTTTGAGTTATTTTATGAGGCCACATGCTATCCATGATGGAGGGTATATAAGATTCGGCATGGCCGAACTTAACGCTTTTACTTGTTTAAATTCCGAAATTTACCTTTAGTATTTGAAGTATATACTCGATAAAGCCGGGATAACCTTTAAATTTAAGAAAATTATTGAGGCTATAAATTTTGAAAATATCACCTTCATGTAGAAACAGAAGTTAAGTAACTGATGTTAAAACAAAAAGAAACAAAATAATTTTTTTTTTCAAAAAATCGTTTATTGCTGACATGAAAAAATACATTAAAAAACGTAAAAAACAAGTAAGAAAGTTTCAGTCGTGTAAACCGAATAAGGTATACTTTGTGAGTAATGTAATATATAACATTACACAAATTAATCTGTCAATTTGTGTGGGAGGTACCAAAAGGGGATGTACAATAATTCTCATTATTTACCGGACTATATGCGCTACAAAAATATTATACTGTACAAAATTTCAAGTATTTTTATGCACTTGTATTAAAGATATAAGCAGTTCAATTTTGATGCAAAATGGTCCATTTGTGTGGGAGGTACCAAAAGGGGCGTGGCAACTTCGCCCATTTTTCTCGAGGTGATAGCGACTTATAAAATAATACAATGTGTGTATAGATGTTATGTTACTATAAAAGCAATACCCCGACAACATTTCAAGTATTTTTATGCACTGGTATTAATGTTATAAGCTGTTAACTTTTTGTACAAAGTGGTCCCTTTGCGTGGGAGGTACCAAAATGGGCGGGGCCACTTCACCCATTTTTCTCGAGTTGATAGCGACAGATAAACTAATAAATTAAGTACATAGTACTATTAGTACATAGTACTATGTGTGAAATTACAGAGGATTCGGATAAGTAGTATAGAAGTTATTAGAGAATCAATAGTTTACTAAATTTTAACCCTTTGTGAGAGAGGTAGTAGAAGGAGTGGACCATTATGGCCCGTCTTCGAACATAGCATGAGATAGAAAAAAATATTATACCATACCTAAGTTGAAGTCAATCCGTTACTCCTTTCGAGAGTTATCGTGCGCTCCAACCAGACAGACAGACGGACCGACATTGCTCAAATGACTTAAAATGACTCAAAGCGGATATCCGCCGAACGTACTTAGGGTCTGTAGTCACTCCTTTGATATGTTACACGTTTTGTCCGTAGCAAATGATATATACCTTCATCACACTAAATTGAGGGTATAAAAATAAGAATGTACCCTAAACATTTGTATATTTCAAGTATAATATGTTTGGAACAATATAAAGAGTGGTTAAATTGTAAGGGCCGATGTTGAATATGAACCACACCTAAACGTCAAGTTCAAGTTTCAGCATTTCATTTGACATTTCTTAATTTCAGACTAACTCAATTTGAACCATGGAAAGATACACAATCGAGCAACGCGTTAAAGTTTTTTAAGCCTTTTACGAAAATGGGCGTTAGACCATTTATTATTTTTTCGGTACTGATTTCCGGGCCGAAAAAGTTTCCATTTGACCTGCAAACCTCGAATAAAAAATGTGGTGCCGATTGGATAACGCTAAGGTCTGCCCAAAGTTGTTTGAAACACAAAACTCACGTTACATGAACAAAATTTGGGTTTTTATCAAATGTCACATGTTCAAGTAATTAAAAAATATTTTATTAGCATGAAAAGTTTTTAAATGATCTTTGAATAAAATTTTCTTTCTTACAAGTCGTAAAGAATCAAAATCGGCCGAAAAACGAAAAAGTTATAGCAGTTTTCATTTGAATTTTACGTCATGACAGGGCATGCATGCACACCGACATGGCCTATGCAGACGTAAGAGCAATCACAATAAAAAATAGACCATTCTTGTGCATGCATAAAAAAACAACGGATTTGCATGATAGTTGATTTTTTGCATCAGTCTGACATTTTTCTACTGGTCAAATAAGAAAACATAAGCAGAACTTTGCAGCGCGCTATACGGCCATGCAACAGGGTCGTTTACAGAACGCGCTCTGCCTCCAGCCTAAGTGAATTGAGAAAGGGACAGCTTCGCACAAAATTTAATTTTAGTCATATTCTTATTTGTCTCCAGACCGACCACATCCAAAATGGTTACTAGATCCAGTGATAAATTTCGCACCGTAGAATCAGTTGGGCATGTATCACATACAATATCTGGAGCCAAACTGCCGTCAAACAGACAGATATTTCATAATGTGATAACTGTAATGTTTAATGCTGCGACGCCTCTGACCTCTGTTGGTGAGCTTGTGATTAATCGTTCTACACATCAAAATTTTTGGGCGCTCCCAAAATCCCGGCTGGTACTGGAGAAAATATGGCCAAAGTCGTTCATGATACACTCATCAAATACAGGTCAAAACACTGGATCGTGCATTTTGTTGCAGAACCAATTAGATCGAAAATTAATCAAGTTCCCATGTTTTCATCACATGATGGAGATAGTATTGAAACATGTGTTTAGGTTAAACTTCGGCGACTTGTGGTCCTGAAGTGTCTATTTTTAATCGTTTTGCTGCCGTTTGGGTAAGTCTCGACCACAAATCGTTTAAAAACGGACTCGAAGATCCAACTGTACGCTCAAAAATAAGTAATGCTGACTGCGAAGTCATTAAGAAATTCTGCATTAAACAGCTAAATGTAACACAAATCCGAGCTGACTACAAGGAACTATTACAATTAACAATAATGTTTATTGGTGGTGTCGGCGATAACTTCCGAACACCTGGTCCAACATCCCACGCAAGGTTCATGGGAAAAGGCATTTATGCCTTAAAAATATACCTATTTCGAGAGCAATTTGCATTGACAAAACGAGAGTCCAGTGGACTACGGGATATATGTATTTTTCTCGTGCGGCTGTATGTCAAAGCGTGGTTTACATGCACAAATGCCATACGAGCACCAAATCAAGATATACACTTGTTGAAAGACTCCATCGCATACGCAGAAATCGACCGAGATGTGTCTGAAGCGGTTTTGAAGAAATGGAAAAATCATTTGTGGTATTTGGCCCCAGAATCAATGGCTTTGGCATTTTTCGATTCGGATGTTTCACTCGAAGAGAAACGAAAAATGGTTAGGCATCTGCAATCAACAGAACCCGTCGTAAATCTGGAAAAGGAAATTTGAGCGATTTCGTCTCATACAAAACCAAACATTTTTTCGGTGCTTTTGGATTGAGTACTGAATTTTTAAAGCATGACCCATCCATTTGGGAAGATTATCAAGATACTCTCGATGTTTGTCGTAATCTGTTTGTTGTTAATGACACTGCTGAACGCGGTGTACAATTTATGAATGATTACAACAGAAGAACAAAATCAATTTATATTACAGTGCATTGAAGAATATCTTAGAAAATGTCCCTCACATAACAAGTCAGATCTAATATAATATTGAATTAATTGTATTTTTTGTCTTTTTTTCACCGATCTTAATATTTAAAAACAATTTATTAATTAATAATACAAAGAAATGTAATTTTACTTATTTAAACATACGACTTTTGAATAAAAAAAATATTTCCCCTATAAAGTGTGTTCTAAATTTTTAATGAACTTTGGGCAGACCCTAGGGTTATCAGATCGGCACAAAAATTTTTATGGAAGGCTTGTAGGCCAAATGGAAACTTTTTCGGTTCGGAAATCAAAGATCGCAGCAACTTTCACTTTTTGCATCATGTGCTATAAACGGTCTAATGGGCGTTCAAATCAAAATGCATTTCGTGCACTTCGTGATGTTTTTTTGATCAGCAGAATCGACCCAATATGTCCACAATCGGGAGAATTGTTCGCAAATTTCAGCAAACCGGGTCTGTAGGAGATGTGAAAACACCTGTGCATGCTCGCCCAGTTCGTTTTATGCTTATTATGGCCTGGCGACGTCATCGGGCCATACATATTCGAAATGAGGCCGGTCAGGCAGTTACTGTGAATGGTGTTCGCTTTCGTGAGATGATAACGAACTTTTTATGGTCCGAATTGGAAGATATGGATGTGGACAATATGTGGTTTCAACCGGACGGTGGGTGCCACTTGCCACACAGCTAATGAAACAATGGTGTACGTCGATACGCCAGCAACAATTCAAGAGGTAACGGATGAGATAATTCGGCACATTAACGGCATAGAACCTCAATTATGCCTCAGGGTCATCGAAAATTTGGACCATCGGATTGAGGTATGCCGCCGATGTCGCGGCGGCCATTTGGCGATTTTTTCCGCGTGTATTTAGTTATTAAAAAATCAATAATTCACCAAATGTTAACCCTTTATGGGGTAGCTACTTGAAGGAGTGGACCAATGTGGCCCATCTTCGAACTTAGACGGAGATGGAGAAAAATATTACCGCATACCAAATTTGAAGTCAATCGGTTAATCCTTTCGAGAGTTATAATGCGCACAAGCTAGTAGAAAGACACACAGACAGACGGACGCAGGAGCGGACCGACGGACATTTCTCAAATGACATAAATGGGTCTAAAGTCTCTCCTTCGATGTGTTACACTTTTGGCTCGTAGCAAATGAGATATACCCTCCCTTGTAAGATGATAGGAATAAAAAGTCTAATCTACTGTCTCCTCGTGATAGTTAGATTACCAACATTTGTAGCCCTCATCCGTTTTGGGTCATTTTAAGTCGAATGAGCAATGTCCGTACGTCTGTCTGTCGGTCTGTCCGCTGGCTGGTGCGCACTAGAGTGGGTCGCAAAAAATAGTTGCACCGGTCACCCCCTAGATTTGAAGATTATTTAGACGGGATGCATATCGTTGTTCGAGTTTTGGCAAGGGCTATATTTCGTCCATATGCCACTTTTGACTCCGAAGTCAAATTCGATAAGTGACCTCTGTCATCTCGGTTTCAACCCCCCTAAGTGGGGAATATTTTGAAACGCTAATAAAGGTCTTTAAAAATAATGAAACTTTTGCTTTCGAAGTGCCCACTATTATTCATAAACAAAAAAGTTATATTAGTTTTAAAATTACGTAATACATGCAGAGATCAAATTACACAATCTACTTTTGACGTCGATTTCTGCCTCTCTCACACACATACACACAGAAAAACCTCATTCACATGAATTAAATTTGAGAGATTCGTCACCAAATGTTAAAGCGATCTAAGGAACAAAATCAGAATAAATTAACTTTGTTTTCCCACGCACCCTACACTACACCAAAATAGTAATTTTTAACTGTGTGCTTATTTAATGTATGATCCTAACGTATGATACGTCGTTGATTATATCTTGAAAATAGCTACACTTCTTCCATATGTCAGTCAGTAATCCAAGTTAAATTTTTACTAGTGACATCCGATTTTCTACCCCTGTAAAGGTAAAGAGAGACAGAAAACGACGTCAAAAGTAGATTGTGTAATTTGATGTCTGCATGTATTTTGTAATTTTAAGACTAATATAACTTTTTTGTTTATGAATAATAGTGGGCACTTCAAAAGCAAAAGTAGCATTATTTTTTAGGGGGGTTGAAACCGAGACGACAGAGGTCACTTATCGAATTTGACTTCGGAGTCAAAAGTGGCATATGGACGAAATATAGCTCTTGCCAAAACTCGAACAACGATATGCATCCCGTTACGATCGGAGATGAAATGGCAACGCAGGATAATAAAATTAAAAGGGCGTCTTGTAGGGTGCACAGAAAAAAAATTGTTTGTTGCCCCTGAATTGTCTCTAGACAATCTTCAAAACTAGGGGGTGACTGGCGCAACAATTTCTTACTTGTTCAAGTCCTCTCTAGTACAAATTTACGTATTCGTTAGAACGTTGTGTTCGCCACAACTTCGGCAGAAATCATGTAAATGTTGACTGAGTAAAATGTTTCCACAATTCTGCCTCCAACACAACGTACTGTATTCTATATTACATGACTCACAATGTGAGGATATACCTTAAGTTGTCATAATGGAGGTGAGAAAATAAAAAAATATATAAGGAACTATTTAATTTGGCTTTATATCTATAGAATTTTTGTGGACAAGTTCGTGTCTTAAGTGGTTTGATTTCCATGCCTGTTCTTTTAATAGCAGACTGCAGCTAATAGGAACTAAACTCGCAATACAGGAAGCTCGAAAATATGTTTTGTCTTAATGAATTTAGCCCATTAATTTTGCGTTGGAGTAAATTATAAGCTCAGCCTCATTTGTCATAATTAAAGGCGATTAAATTAATAAAAGTCTCATTGGAGCACTTATTGACCCAGCATGAGTTTAAAGAACTTGTTATACATACTGGTCATACATACAAATTAAATTCGCTCATAAAATACGAAGTCAAATTTAAACTCCTCCATCAATTCAAATTTATTAATAACAGTTCATTACCAGTCTCAAAATTCCAATCACAAAGAACCATCAATGGGTGAATATTGCGATTTGAAGTTACTTTGAATTTCATATTTATGTACATATTTCAAAATGTGATCCATTTGTATTCAAATTCCGTTTCATTGATTTTTTCCCCCAAATATACATATTTCATAGTTTTTCGTATTATTTGATCTAATTCTAATATCAACGCTTGATATGCTATATATCTTATTTCAATACAGTGTTGATTTGATACATGGAAATTCATATTTTATATTGATTCGTCTCAGACAACGACTTTTTTAAATTTGAATTATTATTTGTATACAAATTATACAATATATTGTCTGTCTACGAAAAATTGTCTATGAAGGCAGATTAAGATGATTACGTTCGTACCAAAGACAGAAATTGTTGTTGTCCCCCACTAATATTTTTGAATCTCTTTAGAAAAAGAATCTTTTGGGGGAAACCGACAAGATGATCAAATCTTCTTAACATTAATGGTCCGATTTTGTAAAAGGTTTTCGTTCATATACCGATATATTATATCCTCACATTAGTGGAGGCAGATGACCTTGGACCCTATGTACGTTCGGTGGAAATTTGTTTTAGGACATACATATTAAGACATTCGAGCAATGCCCTTGTTTAGACTACATTCGCAATGACTATCTATTAAGTAAAGTGTTTCCACTTCTCAGGCTCCCACACAAAGTACCATATTCCATATTACATGACTCACAAACTGAGGGTATATGTTAATAGTTTATTCGACTGAAATTTTCGTACTACTATTTTATATATAAGTAATTTCCCAAATCATATTGTGAATATATTTACACATCGTTATCTTAATTCTGAAATGGCGTTATTGACAATTAAAAATTACATATTTGTCGCAATGAAGTAGAGGAAATATATAACGATACCTATATCATTAAGGTGTACCAAAAATTAGTTTTTATTTTATATAAATAGACTTTTTGTGAACAAGTTCGTGTTTAAGTCTTTTGATTCTAATGCGATAATAAGTAGTATTCACCCCATCTTTTAAAAGCAGACTGCAGCTAATCCTAAATAAACTCGCAATACAGGAAGCTCGAAAGTATGTTTTTTTCTTAATGAATTTAACCCATTAATTCTGCTTTGGAGTAAATCCTAAGCTCAGCCACATTTGTCATAATTAAAGGCGATTAAATTAATAAAAGTCTCATTAAGAGCACTTATTGACCCAGCGTGAGTTTAAAGAACTTGTTATATGTACATAATCGTATATACTCTAAATAATTCTGAATAGAATTCTCTCATAAAATAAAAAGTCAAATTAAAACTCTTCCATATATTTAAATTGATTAATAACAGTTCATTACTGGTGACAATATCAATGGGTAATGAACCATCAATGGGTGAATATTGCGATTTTAAGTTACTTTGAATTTCATATTTATGTATTTCGAATTTGATCCATTTGTATTCAAATTCCGTTTTATTGCCTTTTCCCCAAATATTCATATTTCATGATTTTTGGGATTAGTTGATCTAATTCTATAATCAACGCTTGATACGCTAAATAATTTATTTCAACATAGTGTTGATTTGATACATGGAAATTCATATTTTGTCTTGATTCGTATCAGTCAATCCATTAATATTCAATAATATTTTTACGACTTTTTTTAAATATAAATTACTAGCATTTAAATACCCGGCGATGCCCGGGTTGCCTTTGAAAACAGTGATCCAAACATCAGTATTATTTTTGATTTTGAATAAAAAATAAGGACCCAAAAATTAAAAAAAATGTTGGCTATAGAAAAATTTATGTAAAAATACCTATTTAAAATCTTTGGTTTACAAATACCTTCGAATATTTGATCATACGCCGATCATTAACAATTTGTTTAACATCCAGGATCAGTCTACTTGAAAGTCTATCGTTTGATGCTCTCAAAAACTCAAACAAATTCCCTGACAACAGTAAAAAATTCTGTAAATATGAAAGCACAACCTCAAATGTACGATATGAGTGCAAACTTTCAAATTAATACTTTTATGGGGTCAGTGGTCAAGAGGTCGCCAAATAAGTGGCTGAGAAACAAATACATAATATGCTATGTATGTTTCAAATTTCGATATACTCGTATACATTTTTGTTTAAATATTACCGGTGTATATAGCGAGCGATATATTTCGAAAAGACTTTTAAACATTATGTCTCCGTTTTTGTGTACCTCTTGTCCTCAGGCCGAACGACGCATTTCCTTGAAGATCGTTTTATGCACATATATATATGCAGCTCCACAGATCTTTATGGGATTTTTATTGGAAGAATGAAAATATATTAAAGAATTTTGAAATGTAGTGGAAGAATGAAAATTGCTTTGGTCACTACTGACAACACTCTTAGAATTCAAAATTGTTTTTTCCTGTGTATACTACATATTATTTTATCTTTGTATAATTTAAGCGCGAGAGCTGACCACTGGCCAAAAATCGACTATGTTAATAGTCCGTAGGCTATACCACACTAGAATTTCTAGCTTTCTACCTGTTATATGAGCCGCAACAGTCAAGTGGCCAAAAGTCGCTTGAATTAGTATTAACATTGCCATTTTGGGCCCTTTAAAGTACAGAAAGAGTGGAAATTGCATTGGTCACTGCTACACTGGCCACAGTCTGAGATTTGACCGAATTGACAACGTTATATATGTATATCTTACCACATTAAGTGGTGAGTGATATATTTTGAACAGGGGTTAGAAGTTTTACAATCTGTAAAATAGTGAACATTCACTTCTTCACTGACCACGGTCAGAGAATTCAAAATTATTATATTTACAAAGTTTTAACTTTGTGTCCTATAAGAGGCTTCAGAAAGGACAAAAACAATTGATAGCGCTATAACTGACCACTGGCCGAAAAATGACTACGTGAGTAGCCCGTGGTTTATACAACACTCATTTCTATGAGAGTGCAATTTATGGGATTTTTAATGTATTGAAAGAATGAAAAACTCTTAAAGAATCTTGAAAGCCAGTAAAGATTGAAAATGGTTTTGGTCATTGCTTAACTGACCACAATCGTAGAATTCAAAATTGCATTTCTCGGGTATAGTACTACATATTATTTTATCTGTGTATCATTTTAGCCGCTTCTGAAATACAAAAAAATATTTAAAATTTTGATAGCGCGACAACTGACTACGTGTCAAAAACGACTGTGTGAATAGTCCGAAGGGTATACAACACTCAAGTCTATAACAAAGCAAAATTTAAAGCTTCCTACTTCTTAAAGGTACCGTAATGGCCAAGCGGTTAAAAGTCGCTTGGTGTAACATCGCATCCCTTGGAGATCAGTATAGAAACATAAATTATTAGGATTATAGCTCTTAAAGGACTATTAAAGTACAGAAAGTGTGGAAATTGATTTGGTCACTGCAAAACTGACCACAGTCGGATAAGTGACCGAATTGATAATGTTAGATAGGTTACAACAGTAAGTGGTGAGAGATATATTTTGAAAAGGCTTTAAAAATTTTAAGACGCGGTTTTATGTCCGGTTTGACCTCAGACTGGACATCGAATTGTTGTTTTCGCATCTCCATTGAGATCAGTCTGTACATAAACATTTTTAAATCATTGGCTCTTAAGGAACCTTTAAAATCAGAGAAATAATGAAAATTGTTCGGGTCACAGTTAAACTGACCACATTCAGATAATTCAAAATAATTTTTCGCGCATATATTTGCGGTTTATAGTACTTTATACATACAATGTTTTAACTTTGTATCTTATAAGAGGATTCCGAAACGACAAAAACAAAACGCGCGTTTTTGATAGCGCTACAACTGACCACTGGCCGAAATATGATTAAGCGAGTAGTCCGTAGTTTATACAACACTCCAGTCTATGTGTGTGCAAAATTTCAGCTCTCTATCTTTAACAGGAGCCTCTGTGGTCAAAAATCACTTGGCGGAAAATCGCAAATCAAAGTAGCCTATGGCACTTCCCAGGCATTGGTCTATTTGTCCACCAAGTTTAAAGAAAATTGGTTCAGCCGTTTAGGCGTGATGCTGGAACAAACAAACAAACAAACAGACAAACAAACGATTTTATAATATTAATAGGATAATAGGATTTAAAAATTTGTGTTCCAAATATATTTTTTTCGATTCAAACATATAAAAAAGGCGATTTTGCCCCGTGTACTCGTATTTACTCGTAGTATTAAATATACTTAGACAAAGTATCCAGACTTTCCTTAGCATTTTGATTTTTGAGATGTGCTGTTATTCGGACAACCTCAGCTATACAACAAAATGTAATAACGGATTTTTGAAACTAACTCATGTTATTTGTATCTTTCGGGGGGAAACGACGAAATGATAAAATCTTCCTGACATAAATGGGCTAAATTGTGAAAGAATCTTGCACATCCATTAATTAATTGTTAGCTATTTTAGTAATTAATGCACGGGGCAAAATCCCCGTTTTTCATATGTTTGAATAGAAAGAAAAAAATTTCTGAATAAATAAATTTTATTTGAAAATCATTAAAATTTATTTGGAGCGCATATGTTAATATACTACAACAAAATATATTTGCGAACTATCTTTCTCAAATAAAATATGTGCTTACATATAAATAAAATTATTGTTTAGAAATTTCTTCAAATATATTTTATTTAAAGCTATTCAAAACTCTGCTGAATTTTTCGAATTTCGTTTTTAATTTTTTTTGATTACGAGTTATGTCTGTCAGTCAAAAATTGCAGTAACATTTTAATGCACTAATTTTTTATTTTTAAATATTCCAAGACATCATTTGCTGTAAATCCATATTATCACCCATCTTATCATCTCATCATTTATAATTATATTTCAATTATAATAGAATTTTACGAACATTAAAAATTTCTATTACTTAAAAACTTAAAACTTGCATTAAGTTTAAGATATCTATATATCTTCTGAATGCTTAAATGAACATAATTCTGTGTTTAAGAAGTAATAGTCTCAAATAAAAAAATATTAGTTGGAAACAAGAACAACATATTTCCAAATATATAATATTTGCGTGAATCAAATATTGTATATTTAAAGTGTACCCTAAACATATATATGTTTCAAGCCGAATATGTTTAGGCCAATATACTACAGAAGCGATTTTTTTTCAGCGTGTGCCATCACAGAATCAGAGTAATTATACTCTCACTATAACAGAGGAATGTATACGAGTATATCATTCGCTACGCGGCCTTTTCTTAACCAGACATTCGACTGCGACAAAACTTGTCATGCTTATTCGAGTATAAGCGGTATTAGATAAGTTAGGTTTTTAAATTTGGGCACCCTACAGTGGCGGAGCTACAGGCAAATTTACAAATTTGGCCAATTCGGGTGAACAAAATGTTAAAGCGTGTAACTTTCTTCTTTTTCGCTTTATTCAAATTGTGTGAATTCTACTAACCTAAAAGACTTTTTAGACATTAGTCTTAGTATTTTGAAAATATCGTATAGCATATATTTATATATTCATCTTAAAGGAAACTTCCAAAATATTCACTGGAAAAGCTTCTCTAATTTACAAATTTAAACAAATTTCGCAAGTAAGCCAAATAAATCTTTATCATTTTTGTATGTGGTAAGAGTTGCACGTTGGACCGCAAACGGTATTTGGAGCCCGGCTTTTAATATAATAGAAAAAATTTAAAAAAAATCATATTTTTGGGATTTTCTAAATTATTTCGGGAATTGTATACAAACAATTGACAACACAAAAAAAACTTTACTTAAAAACAAGTAAGAAAATTCAGTCGGGAAACCTGATTTAAGAATCCCCTCACCTTCAGTCCCAAAAAAATATTCGTAAACATATTTATTTTTTTGTTTTAATTAAAATATTATCGGTTCAAATTGTACAAAAACTTTAAACTATATACAAGTATTAAATGGGATGGAGTGTTGGAGTGTTGGGATGGGAGTTGCCAAAAGGGACATGCCAATGATTACTGGTATTAAAGTTATAAGCTCTTAACTCTTGGTGCAAAATGGTCCATTTGGGTGGGTGGTACCAAAAGGGACAGACAGACATACAGACGGACATTGCTCTAATGACTTAAACTGGCCCAAATCGAATTTCCGGCAAACATACTTGGGGTCTTAGGTCACTCCTTCGATGTATTACACCTTTGGGTCGTATTTTTGGAGAGTTCTTACAACAAGAAGGTTTATAGTGGGAGAAAGATTCTGGCGCAAAAACATGAAAAGCTGATTTACCTTCAGGTAACGAACTTTGATTTGAAGACTGGTTTTAGAAAGCCTTTATAAAAGATGTGAAGGAATTTCTGACCAATGCTAAGAAGTCGTTGAAAGCACGTGCTAAGGATCCATAACACCCACAAGAAACTGAAATCAATACAAAGACCTTGTACCACTTGTTTAGTTAAGAGCGAAAGATCCGTCCTGTGAGAATATGACTAATATTTATTTAACTCTGTCCATTCCTAATGCGTCTGCTATTTTTTCCAATGCGGAAAATCATGTTTTTGGCACGAGGCGTAAATGACGACTTCTCTGATGAATTTATAGTTCAAGCCGTTGTTATATTCGACTTTCGAGTTTTGAACTGTAGTCCGGACAATTCAGTAATCCGGACAATGGTTGAAACGATATCTGTCCGGATTAGAGGTTATACTGTATATCCGTTTCATATTCGTCTTAAATGTAACATCCTGGAGAATATTTTCGAGGAAATGAAAAAATGTGAAAAAAATGTTTGTTAATAGTTTTCTCACTTCTCCACATTACACAATTTTTTTTTACGAAAATTTAAAAACATGGTCACATTTTTGACTATCGCAAATCTAGAATATAAAACCATTTACCACTTTTACATGTAGTGATGTGTTACACGGTAAACTGCAAAAGGAATTTGAGGCTTTTAGAATAATAGATTTTGGGGAAAACTAAAAAAATCAATTTTCGGGGGTTTTCGAATTTATTTTGGGATTTGTGGAATTTTTCCAATTACAAAAATTTTAGAATTACCCTCGGATTCTATAGTCAAGGAGTACAAAATGCAAAAAAAAATAAAATATTTTGATTTTTGAATATATTATCGATACCGTCAGAGTTTCAAAACATTTTTTTAATCTATGAATCGGTGTATATTAGAGCCTGATATATACCGATTCCTTTCTTATGGTCTTTTCTGGATATTCAATAACTTCTTCAACCAGCTTCCCCATAACTTCTGTAACAACCATTTAATATTTTCATATTCTGCATTTAAGACAACTTTTGAATGTTAATCAATGAATATTAATATTAATTAATGAATATTACTCATGATATATACCTTAAAATTACAAAAATGGATAATAAATGATTAATATGTAAAATTCCTTAGATAATTTTGGAATATATTTTACAAAATTTTGAATTTCGAAAACTCAAAACTACTTAATTCTTAATAGAGAGTACATTATTATAAATTATTCGTAGAAATACTCGTAGCAACACTATTCAGAAAAGGTTCCTGACAGATTCATAAATTTTAGTGGAGAACAACTACATTTTTTTCTTTCATACGTAAGAAATTCTCTTAATCTTCGTTCATAGAGGATTTTTCGTAAACAATATTTTTATGATTTGTATACACATATTAATTTATATTTAAAAAAGTCGTAAAAATATTATTGAATATTAATGGGTTTTCTGAGACGAATCAATAAAACATATGAATTTCTGTGTATAAAATCAACACTATGTTGAAAAAAAAATATATAGCATATCAAGCGCTGACATTAAAATTAGATCAACTAATAACAAAAATCGAAATATGCAGATTTTGGGAAAAAAGTCAATAAAACGGAATTTGAATACAAATGGATCACATTTTTAAATATGAAATTCAAAGCAATAATCAACTATTGAGGGTTCTTTGTGATTGGAATTTTTGACGCCAGTAATGAACTGTTAGTAATAAATTTGAATATATGAAGTAGTTTTAATTTAAGAACGTATTTTATGAACGAATTTAATTTAGGTACGAGTATATATGAGTATGTAGAACAAGTTCTTTAAACTCACGCTGGGTCAATAAGTGCTCTTAATGTGACTTTTATTAATTTAATCGCCGTTAATTATGACAAATGTGGCTGAGCTTAGGATTTACCCCAAAGCAGAATTAATGGGTTAAATTCATTAAGAAAAACTTTTGAGCTTCCGGTATTGCTAATTTAGTACGGTTTAGCTGCAGTCCGCTTTAAAAAGATGAGGTAAATACTGCTTACTATCTCATGAGAATCGAAAGACTTAAGACGCGAACTAGTTGTGTATTTTTAAAAATTCCATCGATATTAAGTAAAATGAAATTGTTTTTATATCTAATATATATTTTATTTTCTCTTCTCCATTGTGACAAATATGCTTTAACACAAACAAAGTTTGAAAAAGTAGCTATCTCAAATTATCCCCAGTAGGAAAACAATTTCCCTGTATCTACAATTTATATATCTTTTCCGCATTAGTATTCGAAAGTTCCTTTTGCTAATAAGTATTATGTATATATTTAAAGTTTACAAATTGCCAAATAAAAAATGTTAATTTGAAATCCATTTTTTATGCGAAAAGGTTTTATTTGTTGCAATGAATAAAGATAATTGTTCCCATTGTTATTAAACAATACAAATCCAAAAGAGGTAGGCTGCAAGACATTGTCATAAAATGAATGAAAGATATAAAAATGTACAATGAAGAATTCAGTACCAAACGGCTTTTTAGAAATAATACCTATTTAAATAACAATGTTTCTTGTTTCATTTAAATATGAATAATATCGTTTAGTAATTTGTATCTATCTCTTGTTGTATTCATTTGGATTAATACATATCTAAACTAGATGACAATGACATTGTCCTAATACAAATCACACAATGCAACATTAAAAGTTATTATAAGACACGACCCTACAGAAATAAATGTTCTAAACTAGAATAGTAAAATTCAAAGATAACAACGCAGCGAATTTGAATGGACTATTATGTTTTGTCCACAATTTTACTATTTTCTCCTTTGACAAATGAAACTATAAAACGTTAAATTACTAAATCATAAACCAAAATTTTTATATGGCAAAAAACGTAGAAATCGTGAAAATAGTTAGGTTTTATTTTCTTAAACAAAATCGCCTTTCATTGCACAATGGGGGAAATCTGCATTTTCTAACAAGTCAGCCGATTGTAATTAAACTTAATACCCCAATGGAAGAGATATTGTAGTGTTAAATTTTTAAATGTTAAATTTTTAAGCAACAACAATTTTTTCTCCGAGATACTATTTTATGAAACAAAATAATTTATTTATGGTTTTTTTTAATGGTAACGCTTTTTTCAAGTTTTTGCTAAATTTTTTTATTTTTTTGTTTTAAATTCCAATTTTCATGGAAGGTAACTTTACAATATTAGTTGAAGTTAAAACCCCGAAAGAGCCGTGATACCTTTAAATTAAAGAAAATTATGAGAGCAACAAATGTCGGGAATATCACTTTCACGTAGAGACAGTGATGTAGTAACTGCCGTCAAAACAATTAGAATAAAATGTATTATTAATTAAAAAAAACTGTTAAACCTAGTTTAACTATAACTAGATTAATGTACTAAAATTTTAGTTTTCCCATCTCTGGATGCATTTTGTAAACTTGGCTTAATTTTTAATTGTCAATTCCTTTCTTGCTTTGCCATTTTTTGTACCATCAAAAGTTTCTTCCTTTCAGTAAACGTAAAACTCGGTCTCTTTTATTCACGGCAGCCGAGGGAACCACTTCTCTACTCAACTCTAAGAAAAGGTTAATAAAACTCTAACGCAACAAACTTACTTGGTTTTTCTTTTCTCCCGCTCTAGCTCAAAGGCAATCATTTGCTACATTTATGATTTGTTAGCATTTGTAGTAGATCTTCTACTCTCTGAAGTCTACGCGCCTGTTGATCTCTCTTCTCTCACCAAGGTTTTAAGTTTGAAATAGCCGAAAAATGCCCTGTCATTTTTCTTCAAAAACTTTTTTGTTTGAATGATAGAATCCTAACGAAAAAATCTGTGGATAAATGTATAAATTATGACCCATATTGTAAAAGTGGGAGAAATTAAAAAAATTAATTTTTCATATATGGGTATTTCCAAGATGCCGAACGCGATATTCGTACGCCTTTAAAGTGAAACAAAATAAAGAAATCTAACAATTTTTTTTTTGTTGTATACATTTTTCGATAGCATTTTAGTAGTACTATATTTAGGGCAAAAGGCAGGTTTGGTCGATTAGTTGCTTTCTGATATATTGGCAAAAAACATGGGATCCCGAACGCGACAAAAAATAGAACTCGTTTTCGACTGCATCTAGAAATATTCAAAAATCTGCGAATTGAAACAGAATTTTGTAATGCAATTTTTTTTAAACTAAAATAGACTAATGTAGTTTTTAATTAGAGGTTGTCATGTTAAAATATATATATTGGATTTTTTTTTGCCGCTCTTAGTGTAAATTCCGCACGCGACATTCCTAACGCGACATTATTTCTCTCACGTAATAATTGCATTTAGAAAAACAAAAGTATAACTTCTACACTTACAAATGTAAGAATAATAATAATAAGGAACAATTGTTTGTTAATTTTTTAATTTTAAATTTAATTTTTGTAAATTTAATTTAATTTATTTTTTTTAATTTAATTTTTTTAATTTAATTTCTTTCTGTTTTAATGTTTTCTAAATGTCGTCGTGATGCTTCTTTATTATTATTTTTACTCATCCGCACAAAAAGTAAGCAAATATGAAAAAAAAATTTGTTGTTCTAATATGTCCAACTAAGATGGCGAACGCGACAAACTTTTGATTAAAATTAAAGCTTTCTTAAAAGCAACAGCAAACAATTTTTGTTTTTTATTAATTAAGCACAATTAACTTTGTTTGAATATAAATTTTCAATTACTTGCTTCGACTGGATGAGCAGTTCTGATACAAAACTGCGTTTTGTTATCGCGAACGTGATACCAAAATAGCAGGTGAAAGAAACTTACAAACTTACCGTTAGTCGATTCTTGCTTTATCTCTGTTTCTATTTTCCTAATAGTTTGTTGTTGGTACAAAGATCTTTAACGAAGATTGCAACCATAAAACGAATATATAACAAATAACAGTGAAATGCAAAACAAGCACTTAAAGGGGTCAAAAATTAAAAAAAAAATATTTGTGACTTTCTGTTCAAATATTTCACAACAAAAATAAAAATATGCTGTAAACTCATTATATTCTATAAATTCAAATATTTCTTTGACAATATAAAAGAAAAAAATATTAGTTTATCAACTTTTATTTTTCTCATCGTGGTGGACCTTTCTCTGGAAATGCCCATATTTTATTTTGGGCATTTTGTTTGGGTAGTCGTGGCAATAATGCCCATTTTTATCCCCTCACCTTAGAGAGGAGGGTATATATCATTTGCTACGAGCCAAAAGTGTAACACATCAAAGGAGTGACCTAAGACCCTAAGTATGTTCAGTGGAAATCCGTTTTGGGTGATTTTAAGCTATTTGAGCAATGTCCGTCCGTCCGTCCGTCTTTTTGTGTGTCTGTCTGTCGGCTGGTGCGCACGATAACTTTTGAAAGCAGTAACCGATTGACTTCAAATTTGGTATGTGTTAATATTTTTCTCTATCTCCGGCTGAGTTCGGAGATGGGCCATTTTGGTCCACTCCTTCTAGTACCTCCCCCACAAAGGGTTAACTTTTAGTGAAATATTGATACTTTAGTACCCTCTATACTACTTACTCGAATCTTCTGAAATTTCGCACATAGTATTAGTTTGTTAGCCGCTAACACGTCAAGAAAAATGGGCGAAGTGGTCACTCCCTTTTTGGTACCTCCTACACGAATGGACCATTTTGCACCAAAAGTTAAATGCTTATGGCTTAATATCAGTTCATACAAATACTTGAAATTTAGTACAATGTAATGCTTTTATCGTATCTAGAGTCTAGAGAAAAGTGGCCGTTATTGACACGCCCCTTTTGGTACACAAATGGACCATTTTACACCAAAAGTTAAAAGCTTATAACGATAATGCTTGTACATATAAATTCTTGAAATTTTGTACAGTGTAATGCTTTTATACATGTATGGAACATAAATTTTTAAATATTATATATTTCTGAGTAAATATATTTTATTTGAAAATCTATTTGGAACGCATATATTGATATATTACAACAAAATATATTTGTAAACTAAATTTCTCAAAGAAAATATGTGTTTAAATACAAATAAAATGTTTGTTTAGGAATTTCTCCAAATATATTTTATTTGAAAAAAATTTTCAAAGAATTTGCTGACTTTCGAATTTCAGTTTTAATTTTTCCTTGGCCTCGAATTGTACCTCCCCATTAGTTGTCCATCCTCAAAGTTATTTAATTTTTATCCAAGATTATAGGCTTTCAATTGTTATTATTTATTATTTTTACAAACATTAAAAATTCTTAAAAAATTTACTTTGAACTACTGAAAAATTTAACACAATTTAGGTATTTTCTCAATATTTAAAATCAAATAAATATTTGTTTCGAAAATAATAATCCCAAATAAAATAATATTGGGATGTAAACAAAGATTTGTTTAGAACAACATCTTCCGAAATATATAAATTTTGTGTGTACCAAATTTTATATGTTTAGAGTGTACCCTAAACATATATATGTTTCAAGCCGAATGGATTTGGGACCATATACCACAGAAGCGTTTTTTTTTAGCGTGTATATACTCTCGTTTACAATAGTTTTGATTTTGTTCAAATTCTTTTAATTCTACCAAAAGGACTATAATTTAAACATTTGTCCATAGATTCAAATAGGCATTGTTTTCTTCGTTAGGATGTTAGCTTTCACAAATTTTAACAAAATTGTTTTTCCATTTTTTTTTTACATTTTTTTCGTACCAGCAAAAAAATGTTTTTTTTAAAAAAAAATCAATTTTTTCTAATTCTTTTAACGACAGTTACTAATATTTCGTCTCTATATATATTTTGTACATTGTAGACTTCACAATTTTCTTTAATTTAAAGTGTAACCCAACGGTTTCCTAGACCTCTTACTTCAATATGTGGTCCAAATACTAAAGGTACCTTCAACGAAAATCTGAATTTTAAAGACAATTTTTGAAATAAAAAAATTACCATAACATTTTCTTATTTAAACTATGATACAACAAACCTGTTCTATAATTGTATAGAAGCAGGTTGGTCTTGAGCCGAGAGAGTATCTCAGTTTTTTCGTGTTTAGGCTACCATATTAAACCACAAAATGTTATGCGTAAGACTCCGCCGCCGGCAATTTGCTCTCGGCTTGGGTCTCTGATATGAGGGAAATTTTATTTAAAAAATTGAAATTTTTTTAAATAAAGTAAAATGGGGTAAACGTGTTAAATATTGTCCCTGAAAGACATTCATACTTTTACAGGTACACTGGGGCAATAAACACCATCTATTTAAAAAACTATTGGGTTGCAATAAAGGTGTATTGTGGGGACCTATAGCGATTTTTTTTAACAAGTAATCTTATTGTAGGATAGGTGTTTGGGAGAAATACTTATTATTTCGTAAGAGTAGTCTAATATACAGGATGGAGCGCGGAAATTTGTTTTTTTGCACTGCAGGCAGTGGCGGCACTGTTGGTCGAAGAGAGTGGCGAGTGTGCGTGGCTTATAGTGGCTGACGGGAGATTTGTATTCGTCTGCCTTTCAGTTGCCATCATACATTGGACACGTGAGGAGAGGTCATTTTGTGTTGAAGCGTGTTTTTCAAATGCGCACTCTCTCGGGGTGATGTGAATCACTCGAGGTGATGTGAACTGGCTCACCAGACTTAGCCCCATGCGATTTTTTCCATGCGAAGGTGTATATCAACCGTCCCAACACCTTGGAAAACCTAATTAACAATATTGAGGCTGAAATTGGCAGAATACCAGTCGACATGCTTGATAGAGTTCATGAAAACTTCAGAAAACGTATGCAGCAGTGTGTGGATAGCGAAGGTCGACATTTTCCAGATACACTATTTAAAACCATGTAATATAAAAATTTTCTTACTGTTCAATACAATTAAAATATAAAATAAATTTGTATAAGGTTTGTAACATTTTGATTTATTCACAAAAAAGCAAATTACCACGCTTCACCCTGTATAAATTATTTTATTATTTATTTTAAAAACAACTACTAATTAATTAACACAAATTTATGCTCACTTGTCCACTAAAAAAAAAATAATAACTAAATATCAAATAAATGACGAATTAAGATAATTTTTTTATTACATACAAAAAGGTATTCGAATAACGAATAATATATAAAACATGTTGATTATTTACATACCACTAGTGAATTTTGTACAATTTGCATTTCTTGTGTTGTGGTTTTGCAACAATAAAAGTTGGTCATTAATGAAGCAATATAGAAAAAAAAAATACGAAAATTCATTTATTAAACCGATTTACAATATGGGAAAAAGAAGAATGCAAAAATATATTTTATATACCAATGGACTCAGAATCATGTCCAGAGTCGATTTAGCCATGTCCGTCCTGTCTGTGACAATCAAAGTACTGCTCGAAAAAAGAAACCAATCCTTAAGAAATTTTTGGAATATGGAACAGCTTATGTTGCACAATATAACTCTACCTGGAAAAATGCGACAAATCGGTCCACGTCTTGATATACCTCCCATTTAATGGTACATTCCGTTCCGTTCATTTGCCGTTTGTATTCGATCTGTAATCGTATTTGAACTGGAATATTCTTCGGGCTCAATACCAACCTGCTTCAGTACAATAATATAAATAACAAACCTTCAACACTAGTTTACAAAATTTGTGCCGAAGGAAGTACACACCATTTTCTGTTGTAATATGGCGGCCTTAAATCCGAATAAATACTAATTTTTTTATGGCGATTTTTTTTTTTAATTCTGATTTTCTTATTATGTTTGGACCATTTTTTAAGTATAGAATAGATAAAGCCCCAATCACCTTTAAATTGAGGGAAATTGGTAGAACAATCTGGCACGAAAAGAACCATAAAAAATAGTATAATAATTTGTAGCTGGTATCCTAACGAAAAAACAATGCCTATTTAAAAACCTATTTGGCGAAAATCCGTTTTGGGCCATTTGACGAATGTCCATACGTCAGTCTGTCTGTCTGGCGCGCACGATAAGCAGTACCGACTGACTTGATTGTTTTAAACACAGTTAGTAAAACACTGTCTCTACATGAAAGTTATTTTGTCAGCATTTGTAGCCCTCATAATTTCTTTTCAATTTAATGGTTATACATATGATCCAAATACTAAAGGCTCATGAAAATTGGAAATAAAAAACAAATGTTTCCGGTTTTATAAAATATTATGCTATATATGTACATTAGGGCGGGTTGATTTGTATGGATGAAAAAAAATTCTAAATCGTATAGCAAAACCATAATCTACATTAAATTCTAAGAAAATTCTCCGAAGAAACCCTGGGTCTAAAATCAAAACTTAATCCGCGCCTGTCGACTTGAAAATTTGTTTCGTCTTCTTTGGCTTAAATTATTTTCTTTTTTTGAAATATATTATGTTTTATTATACACTCACTTCAGTGATACGAGGGTATATATCATTTGCTACGGGCCAAAAGTGTAACACATCGAAGGAGTGACATACGATTTTAAGTATGTTTGGTGGATATCCGTTTTAGGGTTTTAAGTCAAATGAGCAATGTCCGTCCGCCTGTCTGTCTGTCTGCTAGCTGGTGCGCACGATAACTTTCGAAAGGAGTAACCGATTGACTTCAAATTTGGTATGCGGTAATATTTTTTTCTATCTCCGGCTAAGTTCGAAGATGGGTCATATTGGCCACCCCTTCTAGTACCTCCCCCACGAAGTGTTAATATTAAGTGAATTATTGATTATTGAATAACTTCTATACTACTTATTTGAATCCTCTGAAATTCTACACATAATATTATTTTATTAGTCACTACCACCTCAAGAAAAATGGGTGAAGTTACCACGCCCCTTTTGGTACCTTCCACACAAATGGACCATTTTGCTCCAAAAGTTAACAGCTTATAACTTGAATACCTGTGCACCAAAAGACTTGAAATTTTGTACTGTGTAATGGTTTCATGGTACCTACAATCCAGTGAAAAATGGACGAAGTTTCCACGCCCCTTTTGGTACCTCCCACACAAAATGGACAAATCATTTAATCATTTTTGTAATCATTTTTTACTTGGGCGAATATTTTTTTTAATGAAAAAAATTTTGAGTGTAGAAAAGATATAAAGTGCAAAGGACTACCTTACTAAACAATTTTATTCAGAGAATTCGATTTCTTTTTGGAAAAAGCTATTTTTTCTAACATTTATTTTTTTTTTTGGCAAAGGCGGGCATATATATTTTCAAGTCGAGAGGCGAGGATTAGAATTTTATTTTAGATACATGGTTTCTTCGGAGAATTTTCTTAGAATTTTATGTAGTTGAAGTTTTTGCTATACGATTAAAAAAAATCAACCCGCCCTAATGTACATGCTATAAATCCACACAATTAGGTCTCGGACAAAATGTTTTTTGTTGCTAGTGTAACAACTATGGTTATCAACTTTACTCGAGAATAATTGAGGTAATTACCACTGCTAATTTTGATACCTCCCACAGAAATGCATATTTTCGTATCAAATATTAACAGTTCATTCCTTTCATATAATAATTTGACAAATTCGTGCGAACACCATTTCCCACGAATTCTATCGCGTTCATAGCAAAGTCTCCAAAATTTTGTTTATAAGTTTAGAGATTCAAATGACAAAGACAATAAAATGTTTTTAATATACATATTAATAAATATGCACAACCCATTCCAAATCGCATGATGTATGTTTACCCCTTAAACTCTACTAATTAAGAATGGTGGCAAGATTCCACATGGTGTTTTTTGCATCAACACAAAAAGTTCGCTCGAATTCATGTATTCGGCAAAGATTTTTCTCCCCTTAAGAATACCTGCATAATTATTATTAATTTCAACGACATTAATTAAGACAAATGCCATTAATTAACGAAAAACGATTTATTAGTTTCCTTGCCAGACACAAATCAATGTGTGTTGTCGCCCGATCCGCTTCTGCTAAATTATTGTGAAAGTAAGGAGCTCAACATTTAATACAAATTAATCAAATTGTTTCGCACACACATACTTATACATATGTATATGTTCATGAGACAAATGTACAAGTATGAGTATATAAAAATTTAGCAACTCACCATTTGACATTAAAAACTAAATTTAAATGAAAAATTGTTCGTTTTCAACATAAGAACAAACATTAATTTAAAGCGCAAATCATTGCATTGTATCTATGTATGTATGTATATGTGATGAATATTTCGGTTGGTTTTATTATTTGCTAAAAAAATGCTAAAAACCAATACAGATGACAGCATATCAATTTTCTCATATTCACTGAATAACATTTTAAATTGCAACACCTCCTCCAATAATAATTCAATTCAGCTGGAATCAATAAAATCAAAAGACTTAAGACACGTACTTGTTTTATGCTCATATATAATTGATGGGATTTGCCAAATTCACAAGTTTTTTTTCGAAATATTTCGGAAAACAGGAATTCCTTTCTTTTGTTTAAATAGCATAATAATCTTGCATTTTTTTGTAAAAAAAAAAAATTAAACTTGTTTTATTAAAAAAAATGTAGATAATATAAACCTTAATGAGATAATTTAAAACAAGCTCATAAATTATGTGTGATTTTTTGTTTTGGAAAATGAGCACGAACTTAACAATTGTGAACAGAATTGGACAGTAACGAATCTTTAGAACACTTTACCAGAGAATACATTTCTGTTAAGTCACTGTTTTTATACCCTCACTTTAGTGTGCCGAGGGTATATATCATTTGCTACGGAAAAAAGTGTAACACATCGAAGTAGTGACCTAAGAGCCGAAGTATGTGGAAATCCGTTTTGGGTCATTTTAAGTCGAATGAGCAATGTCCGTGCGTCCGTCTGTCTGTCTGCTGGCTGGTGCGCACGATAACTCTCGAAAGGAGTAACGGATTGACTTCACATTTGGTATTAATATATCATATTAGGGTAATATTTTTTCTATCTCCGGCTATTGGTCCACTCCTTCTAGTAGCTCCCCCACAAAGGGTTAAAATGTTGTGAAATATTGATTCTTTAATAACTGATATACTACTTATTCGAATATTCTGAAATTCCACACATAGTATTAATTTATTAGTTGCTTTCAACTCGAGAAAAATGGGCGAAGTTACCACGCCTCTTTTTGTACCCCCCACACAAATGTACAATTTTGCACTAAACGTTAACAGCTTATAACATTAATACCAATGTATAAAAATACTTGAAATTTTGTGCAGTGTAATGCTTTTATAGCGTCTGTATCCCTGTGGAAATTGGACGTTATTACCACGCCCCTTTTAGTACCTCCCACACACAATTGCCAAATCATATCCAAATTTAATATCTCATAACGTTAATGTACCAGTACACATAAACGCTTATAATTCAGCACAGTGCAATGTATTTAAAGTATCTACTGTTCAGGGAAAAATAGGTGTATTTGTTAAACCCCTTTTGGTACCTCCCACACAAATTAACAGAATAATTCGTGTAATATATAATATAATAAGGTACCTTTGTGTGGGAGGTACCAAAAGGGGCGTGGCAACAACACCCATTTTTCCCTGGACTGTAGGCAATATAAAAGCATAATACTGTACAAAATTCCAAGTATTTTTATACACTGTTATTAATGTTATAAGCTGTTAACTTTTGGTGCAAAATGGTGCATTTGTGTGGGAGATACCAAAAGGGACGTGGCGACTTCGCCCATTTTTCTCGAGCTGATAGCGACTAATAAGCTAATACTATGTGTGGAATTTCAACAGATTCGAATAAGTAGTATAGCAGTTATTAAAGAATCAATGTTTCACAACATTTTAACCCTTTGTGGGGGAGGTACTAGAAGGAGTGGACCAATATGGCCCATCTTCGAACTTAGCCGGAGATAGAAAAAAATATTACCACATACCAAATTTGAGGTCAATCGGTTACTCCTTTCGAGAGTTATCGTGCGCACCAGCCAGCAGACAGACAGACAGACAGACAGACGGACGGACATTGCTCATTCGACTTAAAATGACCCAAAACGGATTTCCTCCGAACATACTTGGGGTCTTAGGTCACTCCTTCGACGTGTTACACTTTTTTCCGTAGCAAATGATATATACCCTCGCCACACTAAAGTGAGGGTATAAAAAGGCAAACCCCTTAACTGTTATATTTTGTGAGGGTAGCACTTAGGACGTAGACTGGGAATAGCATGTATTTTTTAAATTCGAACTTTTATTGGCACAATGGGGCAAAAGGGATAAATACCTACAAGAACCACGGCCTTACCCAACTGTAAAAGAACAAGAACCGTGGAAATTGCTGTAAGAATGCCTTAATCGGCACAATAATAAATTGTCGAGTTTTCAGGAACCCAATGGACAAATAGGTATAAATATGGTACAACAACAAAATGCAAACGGCTAGAGTTAAAGTCACGAAACCTGATGTTTGTACTTTTAGGGGAACAGTGGGGCAAAAAGTAATACTTATATATATAGTACACTAGTGAGAGATTGGCTCTTAAAACATAAATGAGGCGAACAAAATGTTTAAACGCGTGTAACTTTCGCGTGTGATTCATAAAGTCTTTAAAATAAAATTATAAAATTTTTTTTTGCCATTTTTGACAAAGGCAATATTTTGTAAAATGTTATTAAAATGGCCTTAACTGCTGCCTCAACGCGTAATTATAATGACAATATTTTTGCATTACGTGGCAAGCTTTGTTGTATATCCAGAAAAGGTAATGATAATAAAAAAGGAATCGGTGTACGAATATATTCGGGTATAATATCTGTGGTCACAAGGCATAACAGCATAACTCGAGTTATTGTCAAACTGAGTTATTAATGCAATAATGTCCCCCATCTTAGATTACATATTGTGAAACATTTTGGTGATGATCCCACGTTTAGTTAAATATATAAGGCAGCATATCTGACTGTGTCACTACATTACAAATGGATTATTATATCGATTCAAACACTTAAAATTTCTCTCCTGAAAAGTTTGAAAAACAGACATATGCTGTTATGCCTTGTGACCACAGATATATAGACGAATACAAATATGAGATACTTTCCTTTTATAATGTCCTCTATATCTCCAAAATACTAAGTATACCCTTTTCGCAAAAAAGTACAAAAATTACCAATATTTGAAAAATATAAATTGATATGGCCATGTCTTTGGTCTTTGTTATCAATTTAGAAAAGTTGGTGTAATATTTACAAATCGCTTTATATTCTGCACTGACATTAACAACTGCTAGGAAAAGGTCAGGAAAAAATTAAAAAAAAATTTCAGATGTAGATGAAGAATATCGCCATAAAATAATTAAAAAGCATCTTACTTCAATGATATAATCAGAAATTTCTAGGTATTGACATTGACAAAACGAAAGTAATTCGTGAATTACTATATTTGCAAAAGTCTATTCTGCTATTCACAAAATAATTTCGAAAATCCCCAAAAATGGGATTTTGGGATTTTCCCCTACATCTACTATACTAAGAGCCACAAATTACTTCTGCGGTTTAACTTGCAACACCTTACCACAAATGACCAGTAAGGAAAGTCGGGCGGGGCCGCCTATATACTTACTTATATTATACCATACATCTCCTTAATAATGCTAAAAGGGGCATTGCGATACTTATTTGGAATATTTAGTTTCGTTTCAGTTAACAAAGTACTTAGCTCCACCTCCTCATCAAGGCTTGTTCCAAGAATAAGTTGAAGATAATGATTATTATAAACTTCTTAAAATGCGCAGCATTCTTTCGTAGATCAAGAATCGAAAGAAACAAATAGATTTTTCCAACAATTCGACCTTTCGACTTGTTGGAAAATTGAAGAAGTTGACTTTTTAGTATAAATAAGTAAGAAAGTTCAGTCGGGTAAACCGACTTATGAAACCTCACCTTGAGTCTCAAAAATATTAGTAAATTTATTTATTTTTTTGGATTTATTTAAATTATTATCACTTTAAATTGCATTTAATAACTTTAAAGTATGTGCTGGTAGTAAAGATAAAAGCTGTTTACTTTTGGTACAAAATGGTCCATTTGCGTGAGAGGTACCACAAGGGGCGAACCAATAGTTACTTTTCTCTGGACTCTAGGTACTATAAAAGCATTACACTGTACAATATTTCAAGTATTAATATGCACTGGTATTAAAGTTAAAAGCTGTTTACTTTTAGTGTAAACTGGTCCATTTGTATGGGAGGTACAAAAAGGAGCGTGCGAATTACGGCCACTTTTCTCTAGACTCTAGGTACTATAAAAGCATTGCACTGTACGAAATTCCAAGTATTTGTATGCACTGGTATCAAAGTTATAAGCTGGTAACTTTTGGTACAAAATGGTCCATTTGTGTGGGAGGTACAAAAGGAGCGTGATAATAAAAGCATTACACTGTACAAAATATCAAGTATTTGTATGAACTGATATTAAAGCCATAAGCAGTTCAATATTGGTGCACAATGATCCATTCGTGCAGGGAGGTACCAAAAACGGAGTAGACACTTCGCCCATTTTTCTTGACGTGTTAGCGACTAGCAAACTAATACTATGTGTGAAACTTCAGAAGATTCGAGTAAGTAGTATAGAAGGTATTAAAGAATCAATATTTCACTAAGAGTTAACTCTTTGTGGGGGAGCTACTAGGAGGAGTGGACCAATATGGCCCATCTTCGAACTTAGCCTGAGATAAAAAAAATATTATCCCATACCAAATTTGAAGTCAATCCGTTACTTCTTTCGAGAGCTATCGTGCGTCAGACAGACGGACATTGCTCAAATGATTTAAAATGGCTCAAAACGGATTTCCGCCGAACATACTTGGGGTCTTAGGTCACTCCTTCGATGTGTTACACTTTTTGTCCGTAGCAAATTACATATACCCTCGTCACACTAAAGTGAGGGTATAATAAATCGATTAAAGTTGACTTTTCGACTTTATCAATGAAATTCGATTATTTCAAGTTTTCTTCATCAATTTTGTAGTAAAATACATGAAAAGATAAAAAAAACCAATTGTCCTAAATAATAATCTGATCCTGATGGTAATCAGAAATTCGCAGAAGTCGTTCCATATAAATTAAAAAAAACTTAAACAGAAAAAAACAAAATGCTACAAAAGTCCAATTGCATTTATTATGTCCTACTTATTCACGAAAAATCTATTGGCCTTAAAAAATAAGCTTATTTCTGTGGTCACAATCGATAAACCCCTTATTCAACTTAAGAATATGCTATATTCTACTAAAAAATACTCACCATTTCTACATGTCAAATCAGGGGGTAACATATGTGAGCTATATATAAATCTTTACCGATTTTTCTCAAAGTATATCAAGAGACTTCTCTCTGTCAAGTTTTATACAGATCGGTTTAAAAAAGTTGCTTATACAGTACATATTTGCCAAATCGGAGGTACATATTTATGTGAGCTATACGAGCATGTAAATCTGAACCGATTTTAACAAAATTAAATAGGGTACTTGGGCCAAAAAATAAATATGTGTCCATGTTTCGTTGAGATCGGACCATAATTGGGAACTGTACTTTGAGTACAAGAATACATACACAGGCAGACAGACTGACGGACGGGCGGAAAGTGATTCTAAGTATGATAAACGATGGGTCTATTTCTTCTCCTTTTGGATTTTACGAACAAATGCACAAAGTTATATTAACCTGTACCACAGTGTGGTGTAGGGAATACACATGGACGTACATATATAGCAAAAGTGACTCGAGACGGATGACGTTATTTGTTGGATATATCATCACTCACATCATCAGATCACTCCTTTCGGTATTTTACACTTTTGATTATATTAAATATTGGTAGCTCTATGCTTAGTGCAAAAGATGGGGTTCATCGAGTTTTAGTTTTCATAATGATAGCAATAAACATGTGGTCGCGAATGTACGTGAAACAGAAGTCAACTTTGGCTGAATCTAGTACCATGCAAAAATCTGCGAAATGGACGGAATATTCTAAAGCTATTAATTTTATTTTAAAAGAGGATTAACGTAGCTTTCTATCCAGTATTTACACAACAAATTATATCTATTGTTTTTTTTCTAATTGTCTTAGGTGCCGGACGCGAACGTACGATTTTTCCATGTGTTTTAACCGTTAAATTAACTTTTTTTTATATTTTTGGATTTTTATCTTCCTTATTGATCGTAATAAAGACATTTTGTAGAAAGAATGCAAACATAACATATCGCGCACTTACTTCAAGAGTGACATAACTCAAAATTAAAAATGGTCAGTATGCGTGACTTTAAGACCGTATAAAAAGTTGAGTAACATGAAATAAGATGGTCAAAAACGCTGAAATAATCCGAAATATGGTTGTTTGTTTAAAAACTACATACATTTCGCTGAGATTGACGTATGGACATTTACAAAATTCGCATTTCTATTTTAATTTTGAGTTATGTTATTCTTGAAGTGAGTGAGCGATATGTTTTGCATGTAATTAAATATAAAAATGTCTTTAAAAGTAGCTTAAAATGAACAAAAAAATAAATTTTTCAGATTTAGGCCAATTTCCTTATGAAATCAACTGCGATATGCTATGAAACCATTGTATTTTAAAAATTTTGACTGTTTTATTCATTTTTATCCCCTCACCTTAGAGAGGAGGGTATTTGCTACGAACCAAAAGTAACACATCGAAGGAGTGACCTAATACCCCAAGTATGTTTGGCGGATATCCGTTTTGGTTCATTTTAAGTCGAATGAGCAATAACGGTCCGTCTGTCTGTCTGTCTGCTGGCTGGTGCGCACGATATCTCCCGAAAGGAGTACCCGATTGACTTCAAATTTGGTATGTGGTAATATTTTCTTTTATCTATGGCTAAGTTCGAAGATGGGCCATATTGGTCCACTCCTTCTACTACCTCCCCCACAAAGGGTTAACATTTAGTGAAATATTAATTATTTAATAACTTCTATACTACTAATATCAATCCTCTGAAAATCTACACATAGTATTAGTTTATTAGTCACTATTACCTCGAGAAAAATGGGCGAAGTTGCTACGGCCCTTTTGGTACCTCCCACACAAATGCACACTTTTGAACTAAAAGTTAATAGCTTATAACGTTATTAAAAGTGCATACAAAGACTTGAAATTTTGTACAGTGTAATGGTTTAATAGTACCTACAATACAGTGAAAATGAATTATCAACATTTTATTTTTCGGCCCTGGTTGACCATTTGTCGGAAATGCCCATATGCCCTCCTCCATATATGGGGAGTGTAAATGGATTATAGCTATTTATATTATATCAAATCAAGCCACATTTTGACATTTCTTATGCAGTTAAATACTTAAATCCTTTTCTGATAAATTCTTTACAGTGTAATGAAGCTATGATTAGCTTCACTCCTAATCATAGCTTCATTGGATTGGTTAAAAAATACAGGAAGAATTTAAATATCTCCATGTGCTGGAGAAGAGCAAGTTATGTCAAGTCATTTTTAATGTCAAGTAATTTTTAACATTTCTCATTTATCAATGGATTCCCATACATAATTCATAGGACTCTTTTAAAATGTTAATAAAATAAATTCCATTTACAACTATTTTTATTTTTGTTAGAAAGAGTGTATTAGCATTTTTTAAAACATAAATGTAAGGGCTCTTTTAAATAAAAGAAATCCTACGAAAAACATAATTTGTCAATATTTTTCTCTAAAGAGCACGGCTACGGTTGAAAATTGACTGCATAGTTATGAAAATTTGATTTTATCTTCGGCACTTTAAACGACCATCTTTTAAACGAGCATCTTTATAAAAAATGCTACGATCGTATATCATAAAACATAACGACTAACATTGCGTCAAATCGACAAATTGATCGACACTCTATTAAAATTAAATGGTGTTTAATGAATGAAAATGTGTTCCATTTTTTATGTGATTTTGTTTTTCAAAACCTAAAACCACAAAATCGAAAATCAAAAGACTTAGGAAAGGAACTTGATTTGTTTTTGTGTGTGTTACTGAGTGGCACATGAATCAATTCGATTCGACAACTATTCAATGTCAACTTCCTTATATAGATCAACTTTAGACTAATTTAAAATGTGAAAACTAAATTATTTCTTTAAAACTCGTCTTATTTGATTCACAATCGTATCGATTTTGAATTCAAGTTACTAAGCAATCTTGGATGTTTTTTCCCCAAATTCACACTTCCGGTGTAGACAATGTGTGCATCTATTGTCTACAACACAATAAATTTATTCATATAGGCATTAATATATATTTGTATTGAAAAATATATAAATCGATTATAGTTTGAGCAAATTGCTTGATAATAGGAAACAAAATACATTCTCATATAAATAAGAATAGGAAAATTCCTATTCTCATGTATATTGTTTTGTTCTAGTTTGTTTCTTACTGTGGTTAAGATATCTCCTCATCTATAACACAAATTGCATAAGTTATAATATTGCAAAAAATAGTTCAATAAACATAAATATATAGATGCGCTTCCCAATTTGTCATTTGAAAGGAAACATATGCATAGCTACAAAATAAAAAAACGAACGTATAGATAACAATAATTAATGACCCAAAAATATTTGCATCTTTCTTTCACTAAATTAGGTGATCGGATTCACATTATTAAAACTATTTTAGAGCATAAAATAATAAATTTAAATATTATGTAATTATGACAAATTTGTAATGTGTGGGGGGTAATTAGCGTGTGAAAAATGACGGAATAGAGATAACGGTATTCAAAGGTATTTGGAAACATCTTTATTTCCAAGCGATTTGATTAAAAAAGATAATTTGGATAAAGCAATAAATCCAAATCATTTTGCATTAATCTAGATAAAAGAAACCACTTAAGGAAAACAATTTAGGAAATAATTCAAAATATCATGGTAGTCGTGATAAAGTTAGCTATGTGTTTACCCTAAGTTTTTAGGAGAGAAAAAGAAGCTGTTAACTGCTTCGTTACGCGATAATTTTATTATTATTATTAACCATTTTCCGCCATCTCTTTGTTTCATACATTTTCCCGAAACAGAGTTCTGATAGTATCTTTATACTTTACTGTTTTCTCTTTAAAATGGAAAGTAGAAAAAAGTAATTCAGTCAAGCTTTCCGGTCGAATTGTCCCATTTTATTTATTTTCTATACTGCAACAAATATTTCGTTTCAAAGATAATCCAGTTTGAACAATGGATACGACTTCAACTAGAAGTAGGGTATAAAATGTACAGTGATAAAATTAACCACACATATTCTTAATCATCAAACACATTTTTATTGTTCTTTAAAATGATTCACTTGTTTATTAGCAAATAGAAATAATTTTAGACCACCTTTTGTTTTGAATTATGTGTTTTTGGACTAGTTCAGTTTTTGTTAATTTTTATGGCACTGAATTGCTATACGCTCAATTTGCTGGAAGGATGGAATATACGAGGGTGGTCCCAAACAGTGTGACCGCCGGAAATTTTCAAACAGTATCAAAAAAAGTGTAATTCTTCAAAAAAAAGTGACATCATATTTTTGAAACAGTGGCACAAAAAGTGGAACACTTTTTTCAGTCTTTATTTCAATAAAACACCAAAAAATTTAAAACTTAACAAAAACTATTTATTTGAGTTATACCAAAAATGATCGAATACGAAGATAGTCCTTCAGGCCGAAATGTCAAAATCCGTCAGTTACGAACGAATAGGAATGAATTGTCACACGCAAAGAAACAGTTTTCCGCGAACATTGCTTGAACTTTGTTGCACTTATCGATTAATATTAATTTGTTAATTGTGACCATTGAAAAAAATCGGGAAGTTGATCCGCGAAAAACCTCGCTTCATATTCACTTACACTTACTTGCTACAGGAAGGAATGAATGCCTTCTTAAATTATATTGTTTTTGGTACATACAGTATGTCAAGATACATTTTTATACCCTACACCACACTGTGGTACAGGGTATTATGACTTTGTGCATTTGTTTGTAACACCTAAAAGGAGAAGAGATAGACCCATTGTTTATTATACCGATCGACTCAGAATCACTTTCTGAGTCGATTTAGCCATGTCAGTCTGTCCGTCTGTCTGTCCGTCTGTCTGTATTTATGGTCCGATTTTGATGAAATTTAGCATAGTGCTCTTTTTTGACCCAAGGACGATCCCTATTGAAATTGGTTAAAATCGGTTCAGATTTGGATATAGTCCCCATATATATGTTTCGCCCGATTTGACATGTAAGCGCTGTAGAAACCACATTTTACATCTGATCTTTATGAAATTCGGCAGAGAGAGTTTTATTATTACGTGAATGAACACTACCAAATTCGGAGAAAATCCGTTTAGATTTAAATATAGCCCCCATATATATGTTTCACCCGATTTGACATGAAAGCGCTGTAGAAACCGTATTTTACATCCGACCTGTACGAAATTTGGCAGAGAGAGTTCTCTTATTACATGAAAAAACACTGCGCAATTCGGGGAAAATTGGTTCAGATTTAGATATAGCCCCCCATATATATGTTCCACCCGATTTAACATTTAAGCGCTGTAGAAATCGTGTTTTATATCCGATCAGTACGAAATTTAACAGAGAGGGTTCTCTTATTACATGTATGAACACTGCCAAATTAGGGGAAAATCGGTTCAGATTTAAACATAGTCCCAATATATATGTTACACCCGATTTGACATGTAAGCACTGTAGAAACCGTGTTTTATATCCGATCAGTACGAAAATCGGCAGAGAGAGTTTGCTTATTACATGTATGAACACTGCCAAATTCTTATCGCAATGCCCATTTTCGCATTGGTAGGTCTTTCCTGTCTTTCCTTACTGGTTTAAATTTCATTATGTAGTCAACAATTTAGACAGCAGAATAGTGTCAACAAAAATTCCATAAATATTCTGGAGATCAGAATATGAGCCCGTCAAAAATGTGCAAAACCTTTCTTGCAACCAACTTCTGTGAGGAAGTTAATTTTTGACATACTGTGTATCGTCATCTGAAATCCAAATATCAAAAAAATCAAAATTAATTTTATGGTTGATTATATTCTATTACACTAAACTACACATTCCTAAAAAATTTTATGGTTCACTTTTCGGATCATTTCTGGTGTTGTTACCGTTATTTTTCGTCCACTTTTTGGACGCGATGCAGCACTGCCAGTATCACGGTAACGAGCAATGGTACGAGAAACAAAAGATTTATTCACATTTAAATCCTGGAGGGCTCTAACGATAGCCACTTGTTTTTCCACCCAAATATAAAGCAATCACACTATCACGCTTGAATTCCATCACGAATAACTTTTTTTCTGAATGCAATAGATCAAAATGCTTTTGTAAGCTTGTAAACAATAAAATAACTGTCACTGAAATAAATCTGTCAGCTATCAGACTAGCGGTTTAGAAATGATAGCATCCTGAAGTTGGTTGCAATACATATCAGCCACCCTGTATATTCTAAACTTAATATAATCACATTTACTTGTGTTTTAATCTTTCAACTCCACGTTGGAAGATTAAGTATTGATGCAATAATGAAAAAACTGTTTTTATACCCTACACCACACTGTGGTACAGGGTATTTTGACTTTGTGCATTTGTTTGTAACACCCAAAAGGAGAAGAGATAGACCCATTGTTTATTATACCGATCGACTTGTAATCACTTTCTGAGTCGATTTAGCTATGTCCGTCTGTCTGTCTGTCTGTCCGTCTGTCTGTCCGTCTGTCTGTAGACGTATTCTTGTAATCAATGTACAGGTCGCAATTATGGTCCGATCTCAACGAAACTTTGCACATGTCTTTTTTTAGGCGGACGATCCCTATTGAATTTGGTTAAAATCGGTTCAGATTTACATATAGCTCCCATATATATGTACCTCCGATTTGGCATATATGCACTGTATAAGCAACATTTTGCAACCGATTTGTACAAAAATTGACAGAGAGTAGTCTCGTGATACACTTAGATACAATACAAAATTTGGGGGAAATCGGTTCAGATTTATATATAGCCCCCATATATATGTTGCACCCGATTTGACATGTAAGCGCTGTAGAAACTGTATTTTATATCCAATCAGTACGAAATTCGGCAGAAAGATGTTTCTTATTACATGAAGGAATACTGCCAAATTCGGAGAAAATCGGTTCAGGTTTAGATATAGCCCCCATATATATGTTACCCCCGATTTCAAATTCAATAGCTGTAGAAACTGTATTTTATATCCGATCACAGCGAAATTCGGCAGAAAGAGGTTTCTTATTACACGAAGGAATACTGCCAAATTTGGAGAAAATCGGTTCAGATTTAGATATAGCCCCATATATATGTTAGCACCGATTTGACATTCAAGCACTGTAGAGACTGTATTTTATATCCGTCAGAAAGAGGTTTCTATTTTACATGAATGAGTATTCAGGGAAAATCGATTCAGATTTATATATAAGCTCCATATATATGTTCCTCCTGATTTGGTTACAAAGCGCTATAGAAGTTGTACTTTACTTCCGACCATTACAAAATTCTCCAGAAAGATGTTTCTCAATTTAGGAACGAATATTGCTTAATTTAGCGATTATCGGTTCAGAATTAGATATATCCGCATATATATGTTCATACCCATTTACCAATTATTCCAAATTTTTATCGCAATAACCCTTATCGCATTGTTAGGGAGGTGTAGGGTATTATATAGTCTGCCCCGCCCGACTTTCTGCCTATCCTTACTGGTTTTTTTTTCAAAAAGTGCCACAAATTGTGTACTAAGGGGCACAAAATTGAAAAAAGTGGCAAATGTAGTATCAAAATAAAAATGGGCATAAAAGTATCAATGTCGTAAAAAGGTGGCAAAATTTATACTTTAGTGGCACAACGGTAACGCTGGTCCCAAAATTAGGCCATCTGGCATATTGATGGATGTAGTAGTTTGAAAAAAAATACTTTCGCGAAAAGAGGCAACCTTCTAAAACATATGTTTTAAATTTAAGCTCAGGTTTAAGAGCTAGCGGAAATCAATGGCATTTTAAAAACATCTATACATCGCAAATTAACGGAAAATTTGCTCACAATCAAGGCAATGCACCAGTTCACATATCCACTATTGTGATGGCCAAAATTAATGAATTAAAGTTCGAATTCTTCCAGCATGCCCCGTATTCGCCAGATTTAGCACCGTCGGATTATTTTGTGATTCCAAACTTTGCAAAAATGGTTCGGCGGAATACTATTTGCCAGCAATGAAGGGGTGGAGGTTGCGTTTGATGGATATTTTCAGGAGCTAGACAGTTCTTGCTATAAACAGGATATCTATGTAATGAAAATAAAGAAAAATTTTCCCAAAATTGTTGTATTTTCTTTGTTACGTCGTCTAATATTGGAAATTTTGTTTATTCACATTTCGTAGAACTTAATCTTCAAAAATGGTGCATATTCGCTCAACCTTTTTGACACCAAAGGTTCGTTTAAGAAAATCAAATACTATTCGACCTATGGATAATTCCAAATTAATAAAAAACGCCTTTAAAAATGACCTATTTTGTTTTTAATAAAAATTGGTAAAATAAGTTTTCAAGTGTGTATAATATTTTTGACGTTTTTAGTATTTCAAAATTCATCGTATTTTTTTTGGTACAGAGCTCCAGAGCTCAAAATTACCATTTGTTAAAATTGTCATATACAAGTATTCTTAACCACTCTACATATTTTCAATGTATTAACACAAATAAAAAGAATGTTACTCCTCTTCAGATCAGTTGAATCAAATATGTATGTCCTTGTTGTAACAGGTGGTCAAAATGTAGAAAAATCTGTAGTCCTTGAATATCCCGGAAAAGTGTCCATTCAAGTCATAAATTTTTGTTGAGCCCAAATTCGGTACGGTTCTTCTTTTACAGCATCGAAAGTTAGTCTACACTACACTGTACTTTTTATACCCTCACTTTAGTGTGACGAGGGTATATATCATTTGCTACGAACAAAAATGTAACACATCAAGGAGTGATCTAAGACCCTAATTATGTTCGGCGGATATTCGTTTTGGGTCATTTTAAGACGAATGAGCAATGTCCGTCCGTCTGTCTGTCTGTGTGTCTGTCTGTCTGCTGGCTGGTGCGCACGATAACTCTCGAAAGAAGTAACCGATTGACTTCAAATTTGGTACGTGGTAATATTTTTTTCTATCTCCGGCTAAGTTCGAAGATGGGCCATATTGGTCCACTCCTTCTAGTACCTCCCCCACAAAGTGTTAAAATGTTGTGAAATATTGCATCTTTAATAACTGCTACACTACTTATTCGAATCTTCTGAAATTCCACACATCGCATTAGTTTATTAGTCGCTACCAACTCGAGAAAAATGGGCCATGTAGCTACGCCCCTTTTGGTACCTCCCACACAAATGCACCATTTTGCACCAAAAGTTAACAGCTTATAACATTAATACCAGTGCATAAAAATACTTGAAATTTACAGTGTAATGCTTTCATAATGCCTACAGTCCAGTGAAAAATGGGTGTCATATTCACGCCCCTTTTGGTACCTCTTACACAAAGGTACCATTTTGCACCAAAAGATAACAGCTTATAACACTAATACCAGTGTATAAAAATACTTGAAATTTTTTATAGTGTAGTGCTTTTATAGTTTCCTTTGCACTGTGAAAAATTGACGCTATTTCCACGCCCCTTTTTGTACCTCCCACACAAAGGTACCATTTTGCACAAAAAGTTAAGAGCTCACAGCATGAATACAAATGCACGAAAATGGAACAACATTTTGCACAGTGTAACGCTTTTGAAGTCCCTATAGCCCTGTAAAAAATGGCCGTTATCACCACGCCCCTTTTTATACCTCCCACACAAAATGGCCAAATCATACCAAATTTAATATTGCATAACGTTAATATACCAGTGCAAAAAACGTTTATAATTCGGCGCAGTGTAATGTATTTAAAGAATCTATATTCAGCGAAAAATAGGTGTATTTGTTAAAAACATTCTGGTATGTCCCATATAAATTGACAGAATAATTCGTTTAATATTCCATATTACATTACTCACAAAGTGAGGGTATATACCTTAGTCGGTTTACCCGACTGAAACTTTCTTACTTGTTTTATATATACGGGGGCCAAATCACGGCATTCGATATCGATAACTTTTTGATCGAGAATCTACACTGAAAAAATTATTTCATAAAATTAAAGAAATGGCCTAAAAACGTCCTTAGTCCCTTTAAAATAAGAACATTTTGTACTTAAAATTAAGAATATTTATTTACAATTAAGTAAATTACTTAATGTTAACGAAATTATCTACATTTTAGGTACAAAATGTACTTATTTTAAAGGCTAATGACGTCTTTGGAGCATTTCTTTAATTTTAGTACAATTTTTTTTCAGTGTAGTTTAACTCTTAGTTATAAGAAAAAGGAAACCTTTAAAATATTCAAAAATTACACAATTTACAAAATTGGGCAGTAATAACATAAGAGTGATATGATTACTTTGAAAAAAAAAAACTTATTGTTAAGGAAATTCAAAAGTTTTTTATTTATTTTATTTTGAAGTACAACCGATACAATTAAGTTCCAAATAAAACGTCATTCAAATGGCCTCCACGACTTCTTCTGCAGAAACGAATTCGATGAACCCAATTTTCGAACACTTTTTCCACTAAATCAAATCGTATGTCATGAATGACACGTTCAATATTGACTTGTAAAGCTTGGAGAGAGTCTGGTTTATTTCGAAAGACCAATAACTTCAAATAACCCCACAAGAAATAGTCTAATGGTGGAGGCCATTCAATATAATAATTTCTTGAAATAATTGAATCTCCAAACTTTTCTCGCAACAATTCAATTGTTTCATTTGCTGTGTGGCACGTAGCCACAATCGGTCAATGGCAAAAAGATAGCTCTTAACGAGAGCTAAAATATTGCTCATGGGTGTCAAGGTCGTAGGTCGACTGGAAAGTGTTTTTTTGGATTTAAAAAAATGGACTTAACATAATTCTCAAATGTGAACGGAAAGTTTATTTTTGCTCTAGCTCTGGCTTAACGGTACGTCGGATCGGGAATCGGTCAATTACAAAAAGATAGCCCTTAACAAGAGCTAAAATATTGCTCATGGGTGTCAATGTCGTAGGTCGACTGGGAAGCGTTTTTTTTTTTTTTTGATTTAAAAAAAATGGACTTAGCTCACGAAAAGTTGCAATTGGAGAACGATTATTTTGATAATAAAACTGAACAATTTGTAAACTTTGTTCTTGCGTATATCTCTCCATGGTGAAATTGCACTGAATACAATGAAAAACAAATGACAGATCATGGCATATTACTCCATATTTGAAAACCTTTTAATTTCTATCTAGGAAAAGGGTATTTCGTACCAAAATTTAAGTAAATTTTTAGTGTACTTGCGAGAGTGTGCCTCAAATAGAGAGAATCCCATAGTTTTGAACTATTTATGTCATTTTTTAGCCCAAAAAAAAACGTATTTACTTTAATATCTTTTATTATTTGTTTCTAATAAGTGGTACCATTGTTAAGGCCATTTGGAAAAGTACCATAGTATAGTACTATCCATTATTATATTAATTTTTGGAGAGGGTTCTGTGTGGGTCCAAATGGACTCCATTTATCCCAAAATGTACGAACATTAAAATTTTATTTTTAATCTCTAGACGACCATTGTTAGAACCATTTTGTCCGCTTTAATGCCAAAAATTACGAAATTTATAAAAGCATCTAGGATGAATATGTTGCGCCTATTTTATTCCCGTTTTGAACGAAGAAAGTACCCAATTAAAAATCCGTTATTATTCCATACTATTTTGATCCCCTTTTACACCAATAAGTTTAATTTTCGATAAATCTTTATTTTCATAATTATTATTTGTACTTAAGTAGGGAGGTAGTGTGTGTAATTTCATCACCAGGAGACTGTAGCTCACTTGGGCCTTTTATCTAATTTTTAAACCGAAAATATTCATTATGTTATTTTAGGAGAAAGTACATATTTTGGCCTATTTTGTCCTCTTTTCCCCAAAAATAACGAATTCCGGAAAGTCGTTATTAATTCGTGTCTGGATTAGAAAAGACTCCTTAGTAATTTTTTTTAAGGTGTAAGATCTGGAAAATGGTACCATATGTATCCCACAAAGTATGTATTCCCCAAAATTTACAAATTTTCTAAACTACTAATTCTAACTGTAATCGTTTGATTTTTGTGGGGGAATCGTTTAGTGAAAGTAATTTTTTAATGAGAGGATTTTGGATTAGAGGGTGTCGTGTAAATTTTCACCAAATTCACGTAGGAGTTGGCAAGTTAATTACAAAAACATGTTAATAGATATTTAAATAATTTCATTCATAAGGGGAAATGCTTTGCAATTAATACCTCTTTATACATATGAATGAGGAAGTTGGTAAGACGATTTAGGCGAATTAAATTCTTTTATTAGTTTTTCGCAATATTCGTTATCTTATTTCTCATTCTTGTTCGTTGCTGCTGCTGCTGTCATATTACGTATCACAATTACGTCGGCTTTGGAATAGGCGGACGGACGGATAAGATAATCATTTCAGTCAATTCCGATGATTGATAATCGCAATAATTTGAAATTTGCGATACCCGCCTGCGGCACATATTTGAGAATAATAGACGAAAATAAACATTGGAAACTGGAAACCAAAAAAGGTAGTATTCCGGCCTTACTTCTGGTGTCATAATAATGTCATGAAAAGAGGCTTAAGTGGCATCATTAAAGATTGAACTCTTCTTCCGTATTGGAAGAGATGGAGACAGAGCGACAGCGACGGAGAGAGATCCACACGTCTATTTAAGTCCGGAGATGGCTTCTTCAGACTTTCTGTACGAATGTGGCAGTGAACGAGAAGCAGACTTTTAAGTTCCTTTAAAGTCAGCTTTTTTTAATTTTTATTTTTTGGAAAAGACTAACTTGGTCTGTTTTGCATACGATATTCTGGCTGTTCACATTTACCCGAACGAACGAACGATCGTTCATTCTAATCGATCGCCATCGTAAAATATAATTTAACAAAGTTTGTGACATAATGGCTGTGGTGACTTGTTCATAAAAAGAATACATCTCTAAATCAGCCAAAACAACCAGCCAGCGAACAAGAACAACAACATGAACAAACCAAAAGCAATTAATTTAAACTATTAAATTTTCTCGCCGCTAATTTATACAGCCGAAAAACGAGATTAACAACTAAATAACCAATCTCAGCCAACTGCCCCCCGTTCCTTCATCTGTCTGTCCGTTCGTGTACCCGTTGAGCTTTGCATAAAACATTTCTAAACGAAATAAGAAAGAACATAACATCTCATAGTCGTCCACATACACTCGACTCACAAAACCGACCATCCTCCATTGAGTATTATGTAACAAAATTCAAATCTAGATAATTTCGGATAATTTGTTGTTGTGATTTTAATTTATTTATGTAGTGGACATTTACGATTTATTATTATTGAATATTTAGTGCGGTGTGGTGTCGTGTGTAGAGCATGTCAACGACCACCATTCATTCAAATTCAATTTGAATAAAATTAAAATTTCCCACAGGTCATATAGACCACTTAAAATTAGTTCATCTGGTATGGATGGCTTTGCCCTCTCTCTGTCCGCTTTAGGGTATCTGACTTACGTCATGGCTTTGAATTACTTACTACCAACAACTCCCAAAATTAATGTCACACATAAGTTACACTATCATAAAGAAACACCTTTAAATTACTTTTAGAGCATTAATCTTCACACCTATTTGTTAGTTGCACGCAGCTTCGGTTCAATTTCATGCACTGAACACTCCTCCTCTCATCACACTCCATTCGCTGCTGCTTCCGCACACCTTTTTAACCTTGAAAAATTACACTCAAAGAAATAATTGAGAAATTGCATTCTTTCCCACACACCCAGAAATGGATATCATTATTGTGAGTAACGACTGTACTTCATTTTTTTTTTCAAATTTGTTTTTCTGTTGTTTTCTGGAATAACCACCAATCGTGGAAAATCTAAATGTTCAGTGGACGATGGTAATTAAACCAGGCCGAATCCTATATATACTCTCCACAATGGAAATCATTCAATTCTATAAGCTGAAAAATCGTTGAAGTGGAAAAGAGGCCAAATTGTTTAGAGACCTAACCAAAGATATTTATAAGCAATCTCTATATTGAACTATATCAAAACGTACACCGATATGGGCATTTATCGTATTTTAAAAATGTTGACATTTTTATACCCTACACCACCCCTGCAGCCAAAATTACTATTATGTATATAGAAATATATTAGTTGCTTTTTACTTCAAACTAGTAACATATCTGTCCTTTTTTCATATAACGAACTATCGATTTTAACATTGGCTTGTCATAGGCAAGCAACTAGTGCATTTGTTTACAATTCAGCACTAGTTAATATCTAGTTCAGTTATTACTATATTTGAGAATAAGAGAGTACAAGAGAATGGTGGTGCGAGAGAGACACATTTACTCTGCCACACCATGCGAGTACTTGCTCGTAAATCAGTTCAGAACAAAGAAAGTAGATTTATAAAGAAGTTCCGTCGTGACTTTGTTTACATTTGCGTGACTTACGAACGAATAGGAATGATTTTGAAACGCGAAAAAAATAGTTTTCTGGAGTCTTTTTTTGAACTTTTTTGGTACTTAACGAACGATATTAATTTTCTAAATATGATAATTACAAAAAAATCTCGAAAATCGGTCTTAAAATGTTAAAAAAATCACTCGCCGAAATCAAATTTTTATTCGTTCGTCACTGATAGAATACTCGCTACGGGACGGAACTTCTTTATAAATCTACTTTCTTTGGTTCAGAAATCGTTTTTGCTTATTTATCTGCTGCTGGCGGCAGAGATTCGAACGTGGCGATCTGCAACCACCATGTAGGTACCATGCAAGTACTGTAAAGCAGCTCAAATAATAGTTTTTGCTGACAGAGATGCGAATGGGTTTGCATAGGTCACATTGCAACTAGCTTATGACTGGTTCAATACGCAACTAGAAATGATTTTAGCTGCAGGGACACTGTGGTACAGGCTTTCATTCATATATGAACCTACGATACATATATGAACCTCCGATTTGCCATATACATACATATACACTGTATAAGCAACATTTATAAAAATTGACAGAGAGAAGTATATTGATACGCTGTAGAAACCGTATTTTACACCCGATCTGTTCGAAATTCGGCAGAGAGAGTTTTCTTATAACGTGAATGAACACTACCAAATTCGGGGAAAATCCTTTCAGATTTAGATATATCTCCCATATATATGTGCTTCACCCGATTTCACATGTAAGCACTGTAGAAACCGTATTCTGTATCCGATCAGTACGAAATTCAGCAGAGAAAGTTTTCTTGTTACATGTATGAACACTACCAAATTCGGGGAAAATCCTTTCAGATTTAAACATAGTCCCAACATATATGTTTTCTAATAGTTTTAACGACAGTTACTAAACTTCTGTTTCCACGTAGATATGCCATTATTAAAGGTACAGCGTGATCCATTTCGAGGTTCCCTACTTTTCTAAAGAAAAAAACACAGAAAATTCAAATTGAATGGGGAATGTTTATTTTCATTTGAAAGAACATTCTTTGGCATTTATTTTTTGAAGATTATGTCTATCAAATGTTGGCCGCGGATACGTCTCAGATGGTCCATCCGTTGAGTCCAATTTTCGATGACTCGTTCGAGCATTTCGACTGGTAACTGGCGAATGACACGCGTGATGTTTTGCTCCAAGGCCTGAATCGAAGCGGGTTTGTCCGCATAAACTTTAGACTTTACATATCCCTACAGGAAAAAGTCTAACGGTGGGATATCACACGATCTTGGTGACCAATCGACCGGCCCAAAACGTGAAATTATCTGCTCACCGAAGTGTTCTCTCAATAAATCCATTGATTGATGCGATGTGTGGGAAGTGGCCCCGTCTTGTTGAAACAAAATGTCGCCGAGATCACGAGCTTCAATTTCAGGCATCAAATAGTCGATTGTCATGGCACGATAACGGTCACCATTGACGATTACGTGCTCACCGGCATCATTTTTGAAGAAATATGGACCGATGATTCCACCGGCCCACAAATCACACCAAACCGTTGTTTTTTCTGGATGAAGTGGCAGCACTTGAATCTTTTCAGGTTGCTCTTCGTCCCAAATGCAGCAATTTTGTTTGTTTACATACCCATTGAGCCAGAAATGGGCCCCATCGCTGAACAAAATTTGGCTCGAAAACGTCGGATCTGCTTGGAACTTTTCAAGAGCCCATGCTTTAGTTCTTGCACAAGCTGTATTTGGTATGCTTTCAATTTAAGATCTCGACGTAAAATGCTCCAAGTCGTTCCATACGTCAGTCCAAGTTGCTGCGAACGGCGCCGAATCGACTCTCCACGGTCTTCGTGTACACTCTCAGCTACGGCCACTACATTTTCTTCACTGCGTGTTGGACGTGGTCTATTCGGTCGAATATTATCCAATAATGAATGATGGGTCTCAAGATGGGTGATGGTGTTGCGAATAGTACGCTCAGTAGGCCGATTATGTTGACCATAAGTTGAGCGAAGTGCACGAAACACATTCCTCACAGAACGTGAATTTTCGTAATAAAGTTGAACGATTTGTAAACGTTGTTCAGGCGTAAATCTTTCCATGATGAAATGCCAAGCAATACTTAACAAAAATAACATAACAGCATGACACGACCAGAGAATGAAGCCGAGCTAAAATTGGCGGCGGCGGCTGGCATTGAAAATTATAGATCGGCGGCGGCGGCTAGGCGGCTAAGCCGACATAAAATTGACATACGGTGGGTCTATGATAGACATTTTAACATTTAAAATAATAGTTGAAATGTTAAGCTCTGGTATTTATTTTTAAATAACAGATGCTTTTAAGTTAATTGTAAGATATTGTGTGGTAAAAAAATCATCGATTCCATGCCGCTAGGTAGCTCTATGATATACGTACTCTATTTTCAAAGTATGCTAAAGCCATGTATGGATTGTCAGATCGGACAATGTTATCAACCCTGTTAAAGTGCAGCAAATGTACGGACAATGACAGATTGTTAGCCAAAGGTGAAGACGATTGCCAGAAACCCTTACAATTTCATATATTTAAAATATATTTTGTAAATATTTATATGCAGGATTGCCAATAAAAATATTTTATAGACAGTGGCCAATAACTCATAGCTGTATTAACGTGACAAGAAGTGGGTAACAGGCCAATATGAGTGATTGCAATGTGCTAATATCACAAATATTCCAGGAATATAATAGAATAATAAAATGTTTACTTACTTACTTAATCGACTATTACAGAACATTAGTTCCTGAAGCCGAACGTAGAATAGATTTCCAAGCGCTTCGATCTTCTGCGCTTCTTTTCCAATTTGTGACACCATGTTTCGAGATGTCTTCCTAAAATGTTTACTTTACCATTAAAATAAAACTATTCGAAATTTTAATTCATTTTTACAAGAATCATGGTTTGAACAGAATTTTTATTTGATACCAAATGTCTCAAATGGCGTTCAAAAGTTGAATTTATTTGCGTGTGTTTAGTTCTTTTAATTAAATAATATATTTATTTTAAAAGTATACTTTTTACTAAAAATAAAATAAAACTATTCTAGGTTTGCATTAATTTTTACAAGAATCATTGCTTGGACAGACATTATTATTCGATACAAAATGTCTCAAATGGCCTTCAATAGTTAAATTTCTTTGCGTGTATTTAGTTATTTAATTCGCTTAATTTTTTGATTTCTTCCTTTATTCGTCTCTAATTCCCCTCCGGTGACAACATCACTTGGAATTTTAACAGTCACAAGTCGACGAAAAAAGCTTTTAGCGTTATTTTAATTAGTTTAGAACAGGTTCATTATCAAGCAAAACCAATACTCCAATCTATCCAATATATCCGATTTATCCACTCCATCTGTTGCCACCATCAGCAAACACCACTACCACTAGTACAGCACATTTCAGAACTTTTATTTAAATAATTTAATGCAAAATTAAACGAATTCTTTCAATGCATAAATTAACTAAAATTTATTTTTATGAATATACGAGTATTGTTGAATTCCTTTATGTTCCCCAACATAATGGGCATCGAAATGTTAAAGAACACTGCGGAGACGACGTTTACGTCATTCACCGAGATTTTTTTTAACAAAAAACAGTAATCAGTAAATTTCTATTTATGTATGATTGGTTAGTATGGCTAACTATTGCTTTGATCTTTGTAGTTTATTTTCAGTTAGCAAAGATAACATTAGCAGCATTATATGTATTATTGCATAGTTTAACTACTATCTGCTGACAAAGGAAGAATAACTGAAATACTAAAGGCTTTGGCTTTGAATTGAAGGAGCCAAGAATAATAAAACGTTCAAATTAGTCAGTTTTGATATTCGTACATAGTTTGAGAATAATTGTATTGGAATTTAATAATTGGTCTTAACATTAGGGTATTTCTATTAGTATTAAGTAAATTTTCCTGGGTTTGAGTAAAAAGTGTCCTGGTCTTAATGTTGTTTTGTTGTTGGCGCCAAATATGCTGAAACAAATAAGTCTAGGAAAATCAATTGATATTATAAACAATCCGAAATTCACAATCCAAATTTCAACTTAGTCATAGTCAGCCCCCGACTGCGAATTAGATCTCCCAGTCAAACAAGTGCGCCTCCGTCTGCATCATTCCATTGGTCACCGATCCCGGAAATACATTCATACTATTATTGTGGTATAAATTAGAAAAAAAAACAAATATTTAATAAACGCAAAACCTGAAAGTATATTCAAAATACAAATAAATTATTTGGATTATCATTAAAATTCCTCTTCCGAATTTCTTACGTACATACTTTGCAATTATTAAACAAAACAAGTAAGAAAGTTTCAGTCGGGTAAACCGACTAAGGTATACCCTCACTTTGTGAGTAATGTAATATTGAATATTACACAAATTATTCTTTCAATTTTTGTGGGAGGTACCAGAAGGGGTTTAAGAAATACACCTATATTTCGCTGAACAGTAGATACTTTAAATACATTGCACTGTGCCGAATTGTAACCGTTTATATGGACTGGTGTATTAACGTTGAGATATTAAATTGTGGTATAATTTGGCCATTTTGTGTGGGAGGTACAAAAAGGGGCGTGGTGATAACGTTCATTTTTCACTGGACTATAGGCATTATAAAAGCATTACACTGTACAAAATTTCAATTAATTGTATACACTGATATTAATGTTATAAACTGTTAACTTTTGGTGCAAAATGGTGCATTTGTGTGGGAGGTACCAAAAGGGGCGCGGCAATAACGCCCATTTTTCACTGGACTGTAGGCACTATAAAAGCATTACAGTGTACAAAATTTCAAGTATTTCTAAACACTGGTATTAATGTTATAAGCTTTTAACTTTTAGTGCAAAATGGTGCATTTGTGTGGGAGGTACCAAAAGGGGCGTGACAATTTCGCCCATTTTCCTCGAGTTGATAACGACTAACAAACTAATACTATGTGTGGAATTTCAGAAGATTCGAATACGTATAATAGCAGTTATTAAAGAATCAATATTTCACAACATTTTAACCCTTTGTGGGGGAGGTACCAGAAGGAGTGGACCAATATGGCCCATCTTCGAACTTAGCCGGAGATAGAAAAAAATATTACCACATACGAAATTTGAAGTCAATCGGTTACTCCTTTCGAGAGTTATCGTGCGCACCAGCCAGCAGACAGACAGACAGACAGACAGACAGACAGACAGACAGACAGACAGACGGACGGACATTGCTCATTCGTCTTAAAATGACCCAAAACGGATTTCCGCCGAACATACTTGGGGTCTTAGGTCACTCCTTCGATGTGTTACACTTTTTATACCCTCACTTTAGTGTGACGAGGGTATATATCATTTGCTACGGAAAAAAGTGTAACACATCGAAGGAGTGACCTAAGACCCCAAGTATGTTCGGCGGAAATCCGTTTTGGGTCATTTTAAGACGAATGAGCAATGTCCGTCCGTCTGTCTGTCTGTCTGTCTGTCTGTCTGTCTGTCTGTCTGTCTGTCTGTCTGCTGGCTGGTGCGCACGATAACTCTCGAAAGGAGTAACCGATTGACTTCAAATTTCGTATGTGGTAATATTTTTTTCTATCTCCGGCTAAGTTCGAAGATGGGCCATATTGGTCCACTCCTTCTGGTACCTCCCCCACAAAGGGTTAAAATGTTGTGAAATATTGATTCTTTAATAACTGCTATTATACGTATTCGAATCTTCTGAAATTCCACACATAGTATTAGTTTGTTAGTCGTTATCAACTCGAGGAAAATGGGCGAAATTGTCACGCCCCTTTTGGTACCTCCCACACAAATGCACCATTTTGCACTAAAAGTTAAAAGCTTATAACATTAATACCAGTGTTTAGAAATACTTGAAATTTTGTACACTGTAATGCTTTTATAGTGCCTACAGTCCAGTGAAAAATGGGCGTTATTGCCGCGCCCCTTTTGGTACCTCCCACACAAATGCACCATTTTGCACCAAAAGTTAACAGTTTATAACATTAATATCAGTGTATACAATTAATTGAAATTTTGTACAGTGTAATGCTTTTATAATGCCTATAGTCCAGTGAAAAATGAACGTTATCACCACGCCCCTTTTTGTACCTCCCACACAAAATGGCCAAATTATACCACAATTTAATATCTCAACGTTAATACACCAGTCCATATAAACGGTTACAATTCGGCACAGTGCAATGTATTTAAAGTATCTACTGTTCAGCGAAATATAGGTGTATTTCTTAAACCCCTTCTGGTACCTCCCACAAAAATTGAAAGAATAATTTGTGTAATATTCAATATTACATTACTCACAAAGTGAGGGTATACCTTAGTCGGTTTACCCGACTGAAACTTTCTTACTTGTTTCCGTAGCAAATGATATATACCCTCGTCACACTAAAGTGAGGGTATAAAAACAATGGTCATATTAAACGTCATATTTATTCGAGTCGGAGACAAATGGTATCGACAATCACCGATTTAAATCTACATAATACTACTATTAGACTAATCACTAAAACGATAACCCAAAATTCTAAGAGCATCCGGAATTTAGAATTGCCAATAAATTATTGTGCCATCTGGTGGTACTTGCAACAGTAAACTAATCATTTTTTTGTTGTTGAGAATTCAGAGCTCAGAATTTAAAAGAAAGCACCCGGCCATTGAAATAAGAATGCAAACAAGAATATAAAGAAATTTCGTGTTTTTGCACAAATACAAAATTAAAACAAATTAGAAAGTATGGGAATTTAAAGTTTTTTGTTTCCATTGCTAAAGTGTTTTAAATATTTTATACTTATTTTCAATGAATTGAACTTAGAAACAGCGGCCGGAAGTTGGACCCCAAGAAAATGCACCTCAAATTGAGAATGGAAGTGGGCCCCAAATTTGCAGCCTATTTTCGTTACAAAAGGTGCTTTAGCAAATTACACTCCAATCAAAAATCATTATGAAATGGGTTTTCCAACAAGAGGTGTTATTTTGAATCACCCAGTATTTCGGTAGCTGTCACTCTTGAAGCTTTTATTCTTTGACATTTGACAAGTAGAAACTACGCCATTACTAAAAATGGAACGATAAATGATTCAACAAACGCATTGTTATTATTAAAATTCGAAAATCATCGAAAAATCATCTTGACTGATGGGGCCCATTTCCACTGCGGTGGCTACGTCAACAAGCAAAATTGTCGCATCTGGGGCTCGGAAAACCCAAGAGTTATTGTTGAGAAGCCTCTCCATCCTCAACGTGTGACTGTTTGGTGCGGCTTATGGTCCGGCGGTGTCATTGATCCAAAATAAGGTTGGATCAACAGTTACGGTGAATGGATTGCGCTATCGAGAGATGATTAATGATTTTTTATGGTCGGAGTTGGATGGTATTGATCTGGACAACGTTTACTTTCAACAAGACGGCGCTACGTGCCACAAAAGCAACGAAACCATTGCTCTGTTACGGGAAATGTTTCCGGACCGTGTTATCTCGCGAAGAGGTGATCACAATTGGCCACAGAGATCTTGTGATTTAACACCTTGCGACTTCTTCCTTTGGGGCCACGTGAAAGATAAGGTCTAGGCCAACAGCCCAGCGACGATTCAAGACCTCAAAGATAGAATTCGTGAGGCTATCTAGGACATAAGGCAGCCACTTTGCGTTATGGAAAATTTCATGAAAAGGATATGGTTCTGTAAGCGTGGTCGTGGTGGCCATTTGGCTGATGTTGTTTTTCATTATTAATGGCATACCTTCCTCTTTATTATGAAATAAACATCCGATCATTTATCTCAAAAAATGGCATTTTTCTTTGAATACCAAAATAACACCTCTTAAAACCATAAAACCCATAAATATAACAAATGTAGATCTGCGTTGTACTTAATAATACACGTATTCAAACTAAGGTAATATACAGGGTGGCGCAGAATGAGCTATATGGTTTAAATGGTTTATAACTTTTTTATTTATGCGATTATTTTATATTTTTTTAAAAAAATATAGTACATTATTGGGGAATTTTTTGCAATTAGCGTTGAAAAATGATATCCTGCAAGTGATGTCCATTTTCTGCTTCGCACATACGTGCTCTTTTTACCATATTATCCATAACTTTTCGCAAAATTTCGGAATAATTCAAATATTTTTGAACGTTCGATTCATAATTAATTCCCCAAGTCTGCTTCACAAAATGCTGAAAAAAAACCAAAGAAAGAATAATAATTAAAAAAGTTATAAAGAATTCAAACCGTATAGCTCATTCTGCGCCAGCCTGTTGATACAGCAAAGAACTGACATTTCAACCTTTAGACTATTTGAAAAAATTCGACTTATAGACTAGGTGTTAAGTCGTACGCAAACGATGTATCGTCAAACACTTCGTAAACGCTTTGCCATCGCAAAATATGGTACCCCTCTGCTACATATATGTGTTTGTTTTGACATTTAATTTTCATAACAAACGAATTAACATTTTGCTGAATAAGAAAGGAGTCTGACGGAAATGCTTGGACGTATGGATTATTCTTTCTTTTCCTTGGATGCCAGACAATAAGTAGGACGTGCCTACTACTTAATCTTTAAATATATAAGTTAAAAATTTGTAATCGACCACAAGTATTTTAGCTAATTCTTCTTTAGCTTAATTCTTTTTTAGCTTAATTCTTAATAAAAGGAATTCCTAGCTGAAAATACGTGTTTAATTTTTTGGTTTGGGATGTAACGAATATTCGCATTCGCATATGCGAACGCGAATTATTCGCATCATTTTAACATTCGTTTTCACATTCGCAAAAACCGTTTTTGGATTATTCGCTTTCGCATTCGCTTACGCAAAAATATATTTCAGTAATCGCTTCTATTTGTTAAAAGTGTTAAAACTCCTTATTCCATTCACATAATTTGAAGATATTAATACCAATGAAAACATCTGCCACTTCTCTTCAAAACTGTTGAAAAAATATGTTTGTCCTTGTAGTAACAGGAGGTAAAACAAGTAAAAAAAGTTCAGTCGGGTAAACCGACTAATTGATCCCCTCACCTTGAGTCTCAAAAAATATTGTACATTTATTGTTATTTGTGTTTTATTTAAATTATTATGAATTTAAATTGCATTTAATAACGCTAAAGTATGTACTCGTATTAAAGTTCAAAGCTGTTTACTTTTGGTACAAAATGATCCACTTGCGTGAGAGGTACCAAAAGGGGCGTTCCAATAACTGTCACTTTTCTCTGGACTCTAGGCACAATAAAAGCATTACACTGTACAAAATTTCAAGTATTTGTATGCACTGGTATTAAAGCTATAAGCTTGTAACTTTTGGCACACAACGGTACATTTGTGTGGGAGGTACCAAAAGGAGGGTGGCAATAATGCCCATTTTTCACTGTACTGTAGGTACTATTAAACCATTACACTGTACAAAGTTTCAAGTCTTTGTATGGACTAGTAATAAAGTTTTAAGCTATTAACTTTTGATTCAAAATTGTCCATTTGTGTGGGAGGTACCAGAAGGGGCGTGGAAACTTCGCCCATTTTTCTCGAGGTAATATTGACTAATAAACTAATACTATGTGTATAATTTCAGAGGATTCAAATAAGTAGTATAGAAGTTATTAAATAATCAATATTTCACTAAATATTAACCCTTTGTGGGGGAGGTACTAGAAGGAGTGGGCCAATACGGCCCATCTTCGAACTTAGCCGGAGATAGAAGAAAATATTGTCACATACCAAATTTAAAGTCAATCGGTTACTCCTTTCGAGAGCTATCGTGCGCACCAGCCAGCAGTATGTACCAAAAGGGGCATGGTAGTAGCCCCCATTTTTACGGGACTGTAGATACTGAAAAATCTTTACATTCCACAAAATGATATGTATTTGTATTGACTGGACTCAAAGTTATAAGTCGTTAATTTTTTTAAATTAATTAATTAAATTTGAGTAATCTTCGTTTATTCGACCTTTATTGTTATTTAATTAAATTGTTTTAAATAAAACTCGAACTCGAGGTCTTGGAATAAAAGAAAATAAATTTATAAAAACCAAGACCTCGAGCTCGAGTTTTATTTAAAACAATTTAATTAAATTAATTAATTAATCAATCAAGCTAATTTTTCAATAGACTGTGGGTACCATTAAATGCATTACAGTGTACAAAATTTCAAGTGTTTGTATGTCCAGGAATCGAAGTTATAAGCCGTTAACTTTGTACCAAAAGGAGCAAACGACATATACCCGATATATGCAGCAACCCTCTACGTGAATGCCTATTTTCAACATTTAAAGATATCCTGGCTTTATTGAGCTCATACTTCACAAAATATGGTCCAAACACTGTAGGCCAAACAGAAATTAAAACCAGTAAGGAAAGGCTAAAGTCGGGCGGTGCCGACTATATAATACCCTACACCACTCTCGTAATATTGAATAACCCTGATATATAAATTTTGTAATTCATGTATAAATTGTTTACATAAATTTACTTTTGGGACATTTTATACTTAAATAATACCCTGTACCACAGTGTGGTGTAGGGTATAAAAACGATTGGATCCAAAGAGCCAAATCGGATGAAACATATATATGGGAGCTATAGCTAAATCTTTACCGATTTTCTTCAAATTCGGCAATGTTGGTTCATGAATCAAGAAACTCTACCATTCTAAATTTCAAAACGATTGGATGTAAAATATAGCTTCTATAGAACTAAAGGGCCAAATCGGACGAAACATATATATGGCAGCTATAGCTAAATCTTAACCGATTTTCTTCAAATTCGGCAGTGTTGGTTCATGGATCAAGAAACTCTACCATTCTGAATTTCAAAATGATTGGATGTAAAATACAGCTTTTATAGGACTAAAGGGCCAAATCGGACGAAACATATATATGGGAGCTATAGCTAAATCTTAACCGATTTTCTTCAAATTCGGTAGTGTTGGTTCATGGATCAAGAAACTCTACCATTCTAAATTTCAAAACGATTGGATGTAAAATACAGCTTTTATAGGACTAAAGGGCCAAATCGGACGAAACATATATATGGGAGCTATAGCTAAATCTTAACCGATTTTCTTCAAATTCGGCAGTGTTGGTTCATGGATCAAGAAACTCTACCATTCTGAATTTCAAATGAATGTAAAATACAGCTTCTACAGGACTAAAGGGCCAAATCGGACGAAACATGTATATGGGAGCTATAGCTAAATCTTAACCGATTTTCTTCAAATTTGGTAGTGTTGGTTCATGGATCAATAAACTCTACCATTCTAAATTTCAAAACGATTGGATGTAAAATACAGCTTCTATAGAACTAAAGGGCCAAATCGGACGAAACACATATATGGGAGCTATAGCTAAATCTTAACCGATTTTCTTCAAATTCGGTAGTGTTGGTTTATGGATCAAGAAACTCTACCATTCTAAATTTCAAAATGATTGGATGTAAAATACAGCTTCTTCAGGACTAAAGAGCAAAATCGGACGAAACATATATATGGGAGCTATAGCTAAATCTTAACCGATTTTCTTCAAATTCGGTAGTGTTGGTTCATGGATCAAGAAACTCTACCATTCTAAATTTCAAAACGATTGGATGTAAAATACAGCTTTTATAGGACTAAAGGGCCAAATCGGACGAAACATATATATGGGAGCTATAGCTAAATCTTAACCGATTTTCTTCAAATTCGGCAGTGTTGGTTCATGGATCAAGAAACTCTACCATTCTAAATTTCAAAACGATTGGATGTAAAATACAGCTTCTATAGGACTAAAGGGCCAAATCGGACGAAAGATATATATGGGAGCTATATCTAAATCTGAACCGATTTCAACCAACTTCAATAGCGATCTTAACAGCAGCGAAATACTCTAAACTGCAAAATTTCAGAACGATCGGAGCGAAATTGCGACCTGTAGTCGACGAACAACTTTACATGGACAGACGGACGGACATCGTTAAATCGACTCAGCTAGCGATTCTGAGTCGATCGGTATACTTTAAGGTGGGTCTAGCTGTGTTATTTTCAGGTGTTACAAACATCTGCCGTGAAACAAACTTATTTTTGGAGTTAGGTAAGTTGGAATTGAAAATGGACAATATCGGTCCTCCATTGGAAATAGTCACCATATATAGCATCTCTCGGATTTGACTTCCTAATGCCATAGAGACCACAAATTTCAACTGATGGAGTTGAATATTGATTTCGTCATAGCTCTTCATAGATCTCTCTAGATTTGACTTTTTAACGCAACAAAAACCACAAACAAACATAGTCCATCTTTGACCTTAGCCTGAGATAGAAAAAAAAATATTGACGCATACTCAATTAAAAGTCGATCGGTTAATCCTGTGGAAAGTTATCGTACGCAACCAGACAGACGGACATTGCTTAAATGGTTCAAAACTTATTTCCGACCAATATTTTAGGGGTCTGTTAGGTCACTCCATCGATGTGTTACACGTTTGGCCCGCAGCATCTTATATACACTCATAATTTCTTTTAATTTAAAGTACATATATTCCGGCTTGGTCCAAGTATATCCTCGATGAATATACTATATCAAGAAAATGGGAATTTTAAAGAAAGGTATCTATTAGGACACCATATTGCACCAGAAAATATTATGCACAGCCCTTAAACAAGAATGTTGTTCCGTAATTAGTTATGTGGATGGGAAACAAGTGGCTTTTGGTCAAAATTCAACCCCCTCCATCTCGGACAGTCCTTAACCGATCTGGTTGAAATTTTGTGTCATAACTATCATCTAATAGGATTAAACTTGATGCAAGTTTCATCGGGATCAGGAGACATCGGTTTTAAAAAATTGCTATTTGATGAAAAATATTGCCATTAGATATACTCGTTGAGACAATGGTTATGGCATTTAACGTTATACATTACAAAAGATATTTTTGTATTTTTGACAAAGAATCTTTTTTGGAAAAACAACCCCTTACAAGGTCTAAATTGTAAAATTAAATTCGGCAATATTTCATCTATGAATGTTTGCATCTGCTGAATTGTCAAGAAATCACAGATTCTTATCTGTTTAATCAGTTTGACAAATTGTAACCAATTTACTTTGAGGAGCTTCAGTATTTGGAGTATAAATGAAGTTATGAAAATCTATCCATCTTACCATTTTCAGTAGCAGAAGGCTTTTTATTCGTTTTACGATTATGTTATTGGACTACAAGAAAAATGACATCGGCAAATGCAAAGGAACCTGACTCGCTGCATGTGGTCGGTCGGTACCTGTTCTATACATTGTCTGACGACGATAATGATTGATTGATATTTTCGGTTATTATAAATGACATTTAACAATTTTGTAGTGGCAACATACATATATGTTGAATTAACTTTAATTGTGTGAATTTGATAAAGTGATTATCGGAAATATGTCAATAACTTCAGATAGACGTCAGACGAATAAATCCAAGAAAACTTTTACTTTCTAAGTCACGATCTGAAAATTACTTCTTAAATTTGAAGTCTTAATTTCAACTTAAATTAGTTCTTCGATCATAAATTAGCACTGAATGATGATGGACAAATTTATTTTTGGATTTTGATGTGAAATATTCCATATTTCAGAATAGAGTATAATTATATGTTTTTTGTAAAAGTCATGACAGATCGAATAACAAAAAACACTGACTTTATGTATAATATTATTTGAAGTAATTTTAAGAACATTTTTATTAAGCCATGAGTATAAGTGTATGAAGTCACAGCAACATTGGGTCACATCAATCGATCACAGTAAATTATATATTGTGTAGCAACGATTAGTTGCGGCAATTACTAAGTATTCATACAATATAGTTAAAAGCAAAAAGTTGTATTTCTAAGAACAAAAACACACCTAAAAATATAAGCTTTTGTTCTTACCATTGATGAATGATTATTCTTATAGCCTATTATATGCATTTAACCATTAGAATCAACATTTATTATTTTTAAAGATATGTTTTTGTACTAAATACAAAAATTTCGACATATAAATAATGTACATTTCCCATATGCACTATCCAACAAACATTTATTATTGTATTATTCATATCCAAGGTATGCGAATAATATTTGTTTGTGTTCTTTGGTGATTTGAACTTTAATTATGTGTATAAACTCCACCATAGGATGGGCGTATACTCATTTTGTCACTCCGTTTGTAACATCTCTAAATATTAAATAGGGACCACATCTTCTTCTTTCTTTATAAATATATTAAATCATTTGTACTTTTATTTGTAACGCATGATCTCCAAACCATAGGAGCGAATGGGCTTAAATTTTCACATTAGGTTCAGTTCGGGGTCATCTGTGCTTTAGAATTATTTTAACCGCGATAGATGGATAAGTGGTCAAATTTTTTTGCAAAATCCGCATTTCCAGGGCGATTTGCCTGAAATTTAAAATGTATATGGGTAGTTCTTTCTCAAGTGTCGCAGGTCAAAAATTAGATCTTTCTCAAATTCTCAGAAAATGTTGCCCTAGTATGTGGGAGTAATGACCCACAATATTAAAAAAATTAAATGAAAATTGGAGGCATGGGGTGAGGTCAAAGTTCAGAAAAATGTTTTTTTTTTCGTCTGTAATGGTTTTTTGGAGTTAATTTTAATGCTACAAACCATAAGAAATTTTAAATATAAAATATTGTTTCCAAAAGGAGTTTCGGTACGCTTTTCATAAAAAATATTAATTTCATCTTAAACAATTTATTTCTTAAGCTTTGTAGCATTAAAATTAACTTCAAAAAACCATTACAGACGAAAAAAGTCAATTTTTCTGAACTTTGACATCGTCCCCTGCCACCAGTTTTCTTTTAATTTGGTTAGTATTGTGGTTCATTACTCCCACATGCTAGGGCAACATTTTCTGAGAATTTGAAAAAGATCACATTTTTGACCTTTGACACTTGAGAAAGAACTACTCATATGAGGTTTGTTTTGATAATAGTTTGAATTTATGATTCTAACCCGCAGATGGCGGTGTAGTGGACTTAAGTCAAATTGATTGAAAGTTGGTACAGATGAATCACACTAGCTTACAATTTTTTTGTCGAGGGGCTGTGCATAACTTTTTCTGGTGTAATATGGTGTCATAAACTCGAACGAAACATAAAAAAAATTTTATGGTAATTTCTTTTTTTTAATTCCGATTTTCTTGAAACATGCCTGTAGAATTTGGACCACAATTTTTTTATAGGAAGTTATGAAGGCTGCAGATATCACTTACACGTAGCAACAGGAAGTTTCATAAGTATCGTTTTAACAATTAGAAAAAAAAATACGATTTTTACAAAAATAGTTTTTTGCTTCGTGGCAGCATAACAAATTACAAACAATTGTTTTTGAAAGCAAGCATCATAAAGTAGAGAACAATGATATTTGGAAAAAAATCTATTTGTAAATGTAGAAATTTTAGCTCTTTTGTTAGGAGTAAGAGAATTTCAACAAAATCATATTTTTATACCTCCACTATTGCGAAGGAGGGAACGTGTTGCTGCGGGCCAAATCTGTAACATATCAAAGAGACCCAAAGAATATTTGGCGGACATCCGTTTTGGGCCATTTTATTTGAGTAATGTCCGTCGGGCTGGTGCGTACGAAATTTGGTGTGTGTTAATATTTTCTTCTATTACAGGCTAAGGTCAACATTTAGTGAAATATCGATTATTTAATAACTTCCATATGTACTACATATCAGAATCCTTCACAATTCCACACATAATATTAGTTTCTTGGTCGCTCTTATCGTGAGAAAAATGGGCGATATTGCCACGCTCCTTTTGGTACAAAGTTAAGGGCTTATAACTTCGATTCCTGGACATACAAACACTTGAAATTTTGTACACTGCAATGCATTTAATGGTACCCACAGTCTATTGAAAAATTAGCTTGATTGATTAATTAATTAATTTAAAAAAATTTACGACTTATAACTTTGATTCCAGTCAATACAAATACATAACATTTTGTGGAGTGTACAGATTTTTCAGTATCTACAGTCCCGTAAAAATGGGGGCTACTACCATGCCCCTTTTGGTACCTCCCACAAAAAGTTAACGGCTTATAACTTCGATTTTTGTTCAAATGCGTACATAATACAAACATCTGTTTATATTAATGTGAATACTATTACTATATTAATTATATATTTTACTGCTTTAAAATTCTGACACATGATTCCATTTGTAAACAATTTCCTTCCAAAAAATGCAAATAAAACGTGGTGGTGCTTATGATTATCCCCTTATCTTAGAGAGGACGGTATATATCATTTGCTACGAACCAAAAGTGTAACACATCCGTTTTTGGTCATTTAAAGTCGAATGGGCAATGTCCGTCCGTCCGTCTGTATGTCTGTCTGCTGGCTGGTGCGCACGATAACTCTCGAAAGCAGTAACCGACTGACTTTAAATTTGGTATGTGGTAATATTTTCTTCTATCTCCGGCTAAGTTCGAAGATGGGCCATATTGGTTCACTCCTTCTAGCACCTCCCCCACAAAGGGTTAACATTTAGTGAAATATTGATTCTTTAATAACTTCTATACTACTTATTTTAATCATATAAAATTCTACACATAGTATTAGTTTATTAGTCACTATTAAAGGGTCCAGCAACAGGGACGCTACAAAAGTAGACCGACAGGGACAACAAACGACGCCATATTTTTTGCCGTTCTTTTGACATTTCTCTTCAGTAAGGTTTGCCATTTCATGATGGAAAGATATACGAGCCAACAACGAGTCGAAATTATTAAAATTTACTACCGAAATTCGGAGTCAGTGGTTCGGATTTTCATCGAAAAATCATCTTCAGCGATGAGGCTCATTTCTGGCTGAATGGCTTCGTCAATAAACAACATATGCGTTATTGGTCAGACAGCAATCCACACGTACTCCATGAGTCATCATTGCATCCCGAAAAAATTACGGTTTGGTGCGGTTTATGGGCCGGCGACGTCATTGGCCCGTATTTCTTCCGTGATGATCACGACCGGCACTTTACTGTGAATGGGAATCGCTACCGTTCAATGATAACTGAATATTTTTGGCCATAATTGGATGATATGGACTTGGAGGACATGTGGTTCCAACAGGACGGCGCCACAAGACACACAGCGAATGCCACAATCAATTTATTGGAAACCAAGTTTGGAGAACGTGTTATCTCACGAAATGGTCCAGTTGATTGGCCGCCTCGGTCGTGCGGTTTGACGCCGTTAGACGATTTCCTGTGGGGCTACGTCAAGTCTATGGGCTATCCCAACAAGCCAGCGACGATTGATGAACTTCGTACGAATATCGAACGCGAAATTGCAGCAGTATCGGCCGATTTATGCTTGAAAACCGTCGAAAATTGGGTTCAGCGTCTGGACTTCTGCAAGCGTGCTCGTGGTGGCCATGCAGAAGAAGTCGAGTTCCATACATAATGGCATCGAACGTACTTTCACAGGAATAAAGAATTTCATTGATATCCAAAACCGTTTTTATTTTATTTAAAAAAACTTTTGTAGCGCTCTTATTGAAAAACCCGGTACCTTGAGAAAAATGGCCCAAAAGTTAATAGCTTATATCTTTATTACCAGTGCATGCAATTTTGTGCAGTGTAATGGTTTAATAGTACCTACAATACAGTGAATAATGGGCATTATTGTCACGCTTCTATTGGTACCTCCCACATAAATGGACCATTTTCCATAGTCCAGCGAAAAATGGGCGTTATAGGCCCGCCCCTTTTGGTACCTCCCATACAAATGGACCTTTTTGTACCAAAAGTTAACAGCTTTTAACTTTAATAGCAGTGCATACAAATACTTGAAATTTCGTACAGTGCAATGCTTTTATTATGTTGATTTTGAATAAAACACAAATTATTTAGGAAATTATTGTCATTTCTTTTTATTATGATAAATTGGTATGGTTTAATTATGTATGGAACAAAATATCGGCCACATAGCCGCCGCGACCTCGGCGGCACACCTCCATCCGATGGCCCAAATTTTCAATGACGCTGAGGCATAATTGAATTTCTATGCCGTTAATGTGCCGAATTATCTCCTCCTTTAGCTCCTGAATTGTTGCTGGCTTATCGACGTACACCTTTTCTTTGAAATAACCCCAAAGGAAGAAGTCCAAGGGTGTCAAATCGGCCAATTGACATCGCCACGACGTGAGATATCACGGCTATTGAATTTGTTGCGCAAAAGAACCATTGTTTCGTTAGCTGTGTGGCAAGTGGCACCGTCCTGTTGAAACCACATATTGTCCACATCCATATCTTCCAATTCGGGCCATAAAAAGTTCGTTGTCATCTCACGATAGCGAACACCATTCACAGTAACTGCCTGACCAGCCTCATTTTGGTTGATGCCGCCAGCCCATAAACCGCACCAAACAGTCACTCATTGTGGGTGCATTGGTTTTTCGACAATCACTCTTGCCGAAATTCGGAAATTCTGCTTATTGACGAATCCACTGAGGTGAAAATGTGCCTCATCACAGAAGATGATTTTCTTCGAAAATTAATCATCCACTGTTGCCATTTCTTGCCACCATTCTGACCATTGACGACGCATGATGGGAAAATATGATGAAATATGCGCACATAGGACTTTGAAAGCAACTACCAAAAATCAGTTTTTTGGGAATGCTGTTGTATTGTGGATAACATGTAATGAAAATACCTTTAAATTTTATGAAAATATGTCTAGGCGATTTCGAGTTATGACCATTCAAAGTTTGTCTTTTTTACTAATAAATGCAAATAACATTGCGATGATAAAATGTATATACTACAATGCTTGTAGAATTCGCGTTTGTTGGTGAAATTCGACCGGACTTTGTAACATATAATTAGGTTATATTCATCATAATTTTTGTGTATAAGATGTATTTCTAACGTCTTTAAATGAAGAGATATTTCGAAGTAAAAACACATTTATTTTTGTTTAAAAAAAAAAATATCCACAGTAAATAGAATATAACTTTTTTGGATCACGTGGGATCACCACCATATGACATAGAGAAGATAGGTGACTTAGTGATGAATCCAACTGTACCTAGTTTATCTGCGACTTTTTGCGATTTGGCAGATTTTGTATTTTACATATTTGCTTTTTTTTACTTTAAATATAGAAAATATGTGTGGGAGCTACATCTATCTATAAACCGACTTTCCCGAAGCAAATAGACATATTTTCTTGGTCCCAAAAAATAACTTTTTGCGAAATTTCGGCAAAATCGGATAATAAATACGTCCGATACAAGACTGGATGCAATTTTTTAGTGTCCTTCAATCAAAACTAGCGATCTTATTAATATTATTAAGATTATATGTGTCATTTTTATAGTTTACTTCTTCTACAAAAACCATACAAATATAGTTAAACTATTCTGCAGTTAATGTATATTAGGGTGGACCGATTATTTTTTGCTTTTAATTTAACTTTTCTTGTGTTGACAGTCGACGACCCATTGTATAAGTACATTATTGGAAAACTGCAGCTTTCAAAATATATTGCAGATTACGATTTTATCTTATTTAAGTTGCTTTGGTTTTATTTTCAAAAACATTGCCCGGTTTTGTAGACTTTTAACGCAATTTTGACTAAAATATTTTTCAACTTCAATGGGGTATATATTTAAAACGCAGCACAACGAAATCAAATAACCCAAATAGATTTTGATCTAAATTTTGTCAGTTTTAATTTAAAATCAAGATCACCGAAATTGGTGCGATATTATGGTTTTTACATTAATTTCCACAATGCCGATTTTGTAAGCCCACCGTGCGCTACACGGTAACAGCAAAATAAAATCTGGCTGCAGCAATTTATTCTCCAAAGAATTATCTTGAAGGTGGTCCAAACCGTAATACTCTATATCTAACGGTATAGTCATGAGATAGAATATACTGTTATGCGCGCGTATTTACCACATTTTTTGATATGATTTATTTATTTATTTATTATTACTAGGAATCCTAGCACAACAAGATATTAAATCTTATAATTTACAGTACTAGATTTATAGGATGTAGTTTCAATAATGACAATGTTAACTTACATTTAAACGGTTAAATAATTTAAAAAAAAATAGAATGAAAGAAATTACGAATTTATGATGATGTTAAATATTTGATGTTACAATTTTAAGCGTAATATAACCTTAGCTCCTTTTTAAAGTGTATTGCGTTGCTTATTGTTTGTATGATGTTTGGAAGGCTGTTCCATAGGCGGATAGAATGAATAAAGAATTGCTGTTCAGACTTGGCGCTTCTGTACCGGACTTGAATTATTTTTTACCACGGTTTGATCGAGCAAATTGTAAACGTTGAAATAAATACGATGGTTCGCCAGTGTAAATTATTTTGTGAAGAAGTAGAAGACATTTGAAATTAAGCAAATTGATGAACTTCATATTGCAAATCTGATATGAGTATGATGATATCCTATCATGACGTCTCTTTTTAGATATGTATCTTGCAATGCTATTGAATGCCACATTTAGCCTTTGTCTGTCTATACTGTTGCAATTTGCAAATAGTTCACACCCATATAAAAGAACTGGTAGCAGATAGGATTTGGCCAAAAGCATTCGAATATTTAAGAGCGTTGTTGATTGAGCTGTCCATAGATTTTGAATGTGATTTGACCAGGTTAATGTGTTGTTGAATATAATACCTAAGTTTGTAGCTGTAGGTACAACGCTAATCGATGTGTTGTCAATATTTATTATATAATTATTTGATGGTATTAAATTGTTTTTTGAGATAAATATGCATTTCGATTTCGACGGATTAATTTTCAGGATATTATCGTTGGCCCAATTCATTCTAAAGGTAAGTACAGACGATTTGCATATCGGACATTGCCAGAAAAATGGCGGAAAAATGCAACCCTGTGAATTTACAACCGTGTGAACATACAATTTTTGTTTTGCAACGTTAGCAGAAAAGTCATTGCGAGATAATTTGCTGATTGCTATATGTGCAAGTTTATACATGTGACAACGGCGCCATTGCCAGAAAAACATTTTATTTGCAACACTGTCTATAATGTATTTTTATTGGCAATCCTGCCTATAAATATTTACAAAATATATTGTAAATATATGAAATTGTAACGTTTTCTTGCAATCGTCTGAACTGTCAATTCACCTTTGCCTAACAATCTGACATTGTCCGTATATTTGCAACACTTTAACAGGGTTGATAACGTTTGCCGATCTGGCAATCGTCTATACTCAGCTTAAGTCTTCATTGACATTAGCAATACATTCCTCTAAGTTATTCTGGTGTAAACTTGCGTACACTTGAACATCATCGGCGTATAAATGAATTTTACAATATCGTAGTGTTTGAGCAAATCATTAACGTAAATGCTGAATAATAAAAAGTGGTGTTCGATCCTTGTGGAACACCACTTTTTAATTTTAATGCATTTGATGTTTTCTTATTATGACACACAGACTGGTATCTATCAGTTAAATAAATGTGTATAAGCCTGCACGCCGATTCAGAGAAGTGAAATAACTGCTTCAGTTTAAGTATCAAGATTGAGTGGTTCACTGTACCAAATGTTTTTCTGTGGTCAAGCAATATAAGTATAGAAGTCATGTTTCCATCAACAACGTCGGCAAGCACTGTTATGCAACTTCTCTTTGATCTGAACCCTGACTGACACTCAGTTAACAGACCGTTATTGCAGATATAGCTATTCATTTGTTTGTATATTAGTTTTTCTAAAACTTTGGAAAGATATGGTAGAATAGCTATAGGTCGAAAATCATTATTTGGTTTTGGTAATGGTATTATTTTTGTGTGTTTCCAAACAGAATGGAAACATGATTTTGTAAGAATGGTCTTGAAAATATTTGTGAAGTAGCGAAGACACTTGGGTAGCAATAATTAAATAAATTTAGGATTCAACGCATCCATACCTATGGCATTATATTTAATCGATAGGAAGCTCTCCAACACTTCACTCTCGTCAACGCACCTAAAAGAGAATGCATTTTCCACTATAGGCGTGTTGTGTCTTGTTGGTAAGGTCATTTTCTTGGTTGGTATACTTTGGCTTACAAAATGTTTATTCAGTTGATCTACGTTTAGTTCAACAGGTACTATGTTCTCTTTTCCAATGCCAATATTACGAATAATATTCCACTTGGCGCCGCTGCCAATCGCCGTAGCAAACTTCTGGTGATAGAAATTAGTTTTAGCTAGTTTTATTTTGATGGAGACCTCACTCCTAGCCTTTTAAACAAATCGTAGAGTGCTGTAGTTTTATACAGGTTCCATCTTCTATATTTCTCATCTCTCTGAACGATTAATTTTTTAATTTCATTGTTGAACCATGATTGATCCTTGGGTCTTATAGTACGTGTTATTTCGGGTACACATGCATTACACATAATAGAGATATGGTTCTCCATAAAATTTATTTTGTCTTCTGCAGATTCATAATTGTAAATAGTATTCCATTTAACATTGTCCACCATTTCAGCTAGCATGTGGTTTATTTTACGGAAGTCTCTAAATGTAAAACATTGCCTGTCCCTATTTACATGCATTTTATATGACATGAATAAAAGGTCATGTTTGGAAAAATTTGGGGCGGATAGCTGGTCATTGAGCTGAACTTCTCCATAAAATTTATTTTGTCTTCTGCAGATTCATAATTGTAAATAGTATTCCATTTAACATTGTCCACCATTTCAGCAAGCAATACATGGTTTATTTTACGGAAGTCTCTAAATGTAAAACATTGCCTGTCCCTATTTACATGCATTTTATATGACATGAATAGAAGGTCATGTTTTGAAAAATTTGGGGCGGATAGCTGGTCATAGAGCTGAACTTTATAATTGTTGCAGCACGAAAAATTTGGTAATTGTGTCTCGTTAGGTCTTCATTGACGTATAAATAATTATTAGAATCGAAGCCACACATGTCAAGTGTAAACTGTGTTTTATTATCACGCTTATATTTGGCGACTGATTTAAGAATAAAGTTTTTATGTTGTGGTGAACATAATTTCACTACTATGATCCCGTCGATAGAATTGTATTTGAGATTTCGCACACGTTGAATTGTGTCAACATTTGGAGTTGAAATTTTCAAAGAGTCACAGAAACATGAAAATATGTTAAATAAATTTTCATTTTCATAAGATGGTATACCACACATCCTTAAGTTGCAAGATACAAGTGAATTTGCTTGCTGGTTTAACTGTTTCTTTAAATCAGTAATTTCACTCCTCAGTTCGTTTAATATAGGGGCTGAATTTTCGATTTCATCGACTCTTTTCTTGAGATGTTTTAAATCTTCTTTCACATTTTGCAGTTTGTTTCCAAATTCACTTATCGCATTTCTTATTGTTTCATCTATTTTTGCACGCCCCTTTTGGTACCTCCCACACAAATGGACCATTTTGTACCAAAAGTAAACAGCTGTTAACTTTTATACTTACATAAATTCTTTAATGTTATTAAATGAAATTGTTGTTGGTAATAATTTAATAAAAAAAAAATACAAAATTTATGAATATTATTTTGGGACTCAAGATGAGGGGATTCATAAGTCTGTTTACCCGACTAAACTTTCTTACTTGTTTGTGGTTTAGGCTCTATATGTCTTAAAGAATTTTTTTATATAAAAGTGCATAATATGCACATTTCGTAACTTTAATTAAGCGGGATCCCGGCAAGTTTAAAAAAATCCCGTTTTCCTGGGAATTCAAAAAAGTCCGGGAAATAAAAAACTCTATAAGCCACTGTTTCTACGTTAAAAAGATATTTCCAACATTTGCTGCCATTGTAATTGCCTTAAACTTAGCCCGTATTTTGACTCTATTGGTCTTATACTTTAAAAAAATATAGTCAAAATACTAAATTCCGAGAAAATTGGAATTTAGAAGAAAATACCATAAACTAATTTTTCATTTTGATTTCATAGAATAATTAGCTTCAATCTGCACATACAACAAGCTTATAAATCTTGGAAAAAAATATTTTTTGTTACATAGTGTTATTTAATTAGAAATAAAGTCAATATTTTTTATCTTGTTAAAAAACGCTACTGTATTTATTCGTTACCAATCTTGTTGTCCCTGGTCAAATTCAGACATCTCCTACGTTTTTGAAAACTGAACTAAAACAATATACACCAAATTATGACAAACAATAGCCATTATACTATTTATATTTTGTCGTTTTAATCCAAGATTGGCATCTTTTAGTTTTGTTTTGATTTGGCAATCTAGCATAAAGATCAACAATGCCTAACCCAAGAAAAATTGCGAAGATTTATTTTTAAAAATGTTACCAAACTGGATCCTCCTATAAAACCATTGACAATACATTTAGAGGCCTTAAATCATAAGTCCAGTAACGTTTTAATAAAATTCAGCAAAGATGCATACATGTAGATTTGGATGTGTAGGTATAACATGTATCTATCTATCTAGCTTTGAATTTATCTACAAATGTCCATTGAAATTAATGTGACACTAAATCGATATGGATGGTTTTCTTCCGACCTAAACTATATCATTGAGAATTTACATTTAAATTCCATTTAAAGATATGTATACTAGAGTAAGGGGTGTCGCATTAAATCATGTGTGGAATTCGACGCAGACAATTACATAAATCTATCAATTTACACGTTATTTTCAAATTGATTGGTTGTAATGAAAAAAAAATATTTTCACCTGAATTGCAATATTGTATGTTACATTTGTATATACATTACAGGGCACAGTGGGAGGAATTTACAATATGTATTTCAGAAATAATGCTCAAAATAATGAACAATTAAAAGAAAACGATTTTTTCAATTTCTATATAACTATCGAAAAATTGTATTTATACACACAGACAAAAAACCCGTTCTGTAGTATATTGTCCCAAACATATTCTGCTTGAAATATATAAATTTGGCACACACAAATCTATATATATAAAATTGTTGCGTGACTGGCTGACTGACTGATCATCGCCCAGGCCAATCGGCTGAGCTAGAATCTTGAAATTTGGTGGGAGGGTAGCCCTTGGGATGTAGACGTGCAATAAGACGGGATTTTTCGAATTTCGTACTATATGGTACCCCCGCCAAATCTAAACGGAATTAGCTAGAAATCGTGAAAAAATGGTGTGAGGGAAGGCCCTTATGAGTTCGACCCAGAAATTTACTGAATTTTTTTAAATCCGAACATTTACCCGCACAATGGGGCACAAAGGGATAAATGTGATACAACAGCCAAATCCAAATGGCTAGGGGTAGAATCGTGAAATTTGCTGTTAGATTAGCCCTTGGGACGTAAACTAGAACAAGGAGCGATTTTTATGGTACCATCGCCAACTTTGACGTCTAGAATTAGAATGGTGAAAATTGAAGCGTGGGATGTCCTAAGGACAACGGATGGGGGTAGACAGCTTTCTTTTGTAATCGTACTTTTCGGGACACAGTGGGGCAAAAATTGTAAAATAGGGTACAGTGGTTTAAAAATTATGAATATGGTTCCATGGTTGGTAGCTTTTGTAACATAAACTAGAGATCGGAAGTGATTTTAGGAAATTTTAACTTTAAGAGGCACAATGGGGCAAAACGAGTTAATTATGATGCAAAAATGGTACAGTGGATAAAATGTGATTAAATATGGTACAATGGGCGTTAAGGGTTAAGTATGGTAGAGTGGGACAAATTTTAAATACGGTTCAGTGAGACAAAAAGTGTTAAATATGGTACAGTGGGTCAAAAAGGGGGGTTAAGTATGGTAGAGTGGTGACATTTTTTAAATATGGTACAACGAGACAAAAAGTGTTAAATATGGTACAGTGAGACAAAAAGGGTTAAATATGGCACAGTAGGGCAAAAAGGGTAAACCATGGAGCAGTGGGGCAACAATTTATTAACTATGATACAGTAGGGCAAAAAGGATTAAATATGGTACAGTGTGACAAAAATGGTTAACTATGGTACAGTGGGCCAAATAAGGGTTAAGTAGGGTAGAGTGGTGAAAATTTTTAAATATGGTGCGGTGAGACAAAATATGTTAAATATGGTACAGTGAGACAAATAGGGTTAAATAAATATGGAACAATTGGACAAAAAGGGTCAACTATGGTACAGTGGGGCAAAAATAGTTAAATATGGTAAAGTGGGACAAATTGATTACAAATGGTACAGTAGGGCTAAGATTTATTAACTTTGATACAGTGGGGGAAAAAGGATTAAATATGGAACTGTGTGACAAAAATGGTTAACTATGGTACAGGACATTCACCAAGCCCTTCAATGAAGTGGCGAAGGAGAATCTAGTGATAGCTGTTATAGACAGAAGTAGTGAGGATGGATCCATCCTCAAGGACAAATGGAGCCATGTGCAATCTGCCATTATGGCTCATTACCTCGATGTCCGAAGAGAAATGGGGGGCAAACCACCAGTCTGCAACGATGCAGGATGGCATCAGGGGAGAGTAAAGCTCTTATATTTCGGTGATGCCAGATCAGTAGATCTGTATAAGGCCGCTCTGAGTCGAGCGGGTGAGGTGAGGCCGGGTGCCCAGTTGGATGTTGTGGAAAAAACGTTATCTTGGAGCCATCACCTGGGTTACAGAAGATCCATCCAGCTCGGATGACATATTAGAGATAATAAAGGATTCCAATCCTTGTCTGCCGACCCATAATTGGAGAATTAGCAAGGTGGGTGAGGCGGATGGTAAAAAGCGACAGGTCGATTTTATCCTTAACGCTGAATCCACCTCCCATATACAAAGTTCAACCCTGCAACATGGTATCGAGACTATATGGTTTCCTCGACCGTGGTTGATACAAGGCTTTCTGGAAGTGCGGAGGTCCACATGACCATGACCATATTTCTGGTGACTCTAACGGAAGATCGGTAACGTCTTTCTCTGAAGATGAAAACACTACTTCGAATACTGCGGGGCTGAGGGAAGTCTCCGGACTCTTTGACGCATCTGGCGGGAACATGCTCCCCGATGATACGGACAAAGAGTTCGAAAACACCCTTGTCGGGGTGGATGTCAATCTGTCGATTACCAATGCTGGTAAGAATTCTATAGATTAACCTCCATCACGCTAAAGCAGCCTCAGCGGCTCTATTGCTGCGCCTGTCCACAGGTGCAGTAGACATCGTCCTGATCCAGGAGCCCTACGTAGTAGGACGACGGGTGTGCGGTATCAAGACACAAAACTTTAAACTGCTTGTGGCCAACTGTGAAGGCACTCCAAGAACCTGCATTTTGGCCAGAAAAGATCTAAGTATTTCTTTCATGTAGTAGAAGAAGCAACGTCTGACGAGCTCGAGCTAATTATTGGAGCAGACACGAACGCTCATCATACTATCTGGGGTAGTACGCATATAAACAATAGGGGTGATTCGCTTCTTGACTTTATTCTAACTACCAACCTAACTATTTGTAACATTGGCAATAAACCGACCTTTATAATTAAAGACAGACAAGAAGTACTAGACGTAACGTTTGCTACTGACCGGGTGTCAGACAAAATTATTGGGTGGAATGTACTGGACGACCACTCATTCTCAGATCACCATTATATAGAGTTCAAACTCGCCGAAAAAGCACCTAAACCTGCTGTCCACATAAATGTGAGGAAGAAAAGATGGTACATGTATGAGAAGAATTTTAAATGGCAAAGCCGGTCTGGATAATCTTGTCGAGCATATCACCACATCATTCAGTAGTTCCCTTGAAGAAGCCTGTCCAAAAACAAGGTACAAGGGTAAAACTAAACATCAATGGTGGACTTCTGAGCTAACGGCAAGGAAAAAGGCCTGCAACAAGCTATTCAACAAGGCTAAATCTGAAGGAGCTTAGGAAGGCGCAAAGACGCTCTTGGTATTCCTTCTGTGGCGAAGTGGAAAAGGTCTCCGACGCCGCAAGGCTGAGGAAGGTTCTAGCCGCGTCTCTTTGTACAGTGGGGTATTTGCAGGATGAGGCAAACAACTGGACAAAAAACAGCGAGCAATCGCTAAGTGTACTGCTCGACACACATTTCCCGGGGAACTCATCAACAGAGCCCGAGGATCAACAGGACCAACAAGAGTGCGAGTGGACTGCGAGCGTCGCTAGCTTGTTGACTGATACATCTAGAATAAGCTGGGCTATAAACAGCTTTGAGCCCTTCAAGTCACCTGGACCAGACGTCATCACTCCATCAGAAATGCAGAAAATGTTAAAGTACATTATCCCCTGGCTCCAGAAAATTTATGTAGTCTGTATTAGGCTTTCATACATCCCGAGTCTATGGAGGGATACCAAAGTGGTATTCATACCCAAAGCGAGGAAGATATCGCACACTAGGCCAAAAGACTTCAGACCAATTAGCCTATCCTCATTCCTATTGGAAAGTCTTTTAGAGTATTTCATTAGGCAAAACCTGAATACAAAACTCCTGTCGGGGAACCAACATGCTTACAATAAGGGAAAGTCTACAGAATCAGCCCTGCACGAACTTGTGAATTGGTTCTCTTTACTAGGATGAATAATGTCCCTCATGTGAACCCTCCTCCTCGGATAAATGGAACAGATCTAGTCTTTTCTGAAAGTGCAAAATTTTTAGGAATAATTTTGGATAGGAAACTGTCATTCAGACTAAACGTACTGGAACGTGTAAAGAAGGCCAACATCGCCCTACATTCCTGCAGAAAGGCTGTATGGTCGCGGTGGGGCCCTTTCTCCTAAAATTGTCGATTGGATATATATATGTAGAAGTGGTTCGTCCAATACTGTTATACGGCATTGTGGTATGGTGGACGGCAACTGACAAACTAACCACCACAAACCTGCTATCAAGGGTTCAGAGAACTGCCTGCCTGTGCATAAGCGGAGCGTTAAGGACTACAGCGTCTCCACGGACTACTGAGTCTCTACAAGCGCTTCTCCATATATTGCCGATTAATGTTGTGGCGAGAGAAGTTGCAACCAAAGCAGCACAAAGATTAAACTGCCTATCAATGTGGAGGTACAAGAACTACCATCACATGAGGATATCAAAGTGTAGTGCTATGGTAACCGACCGAGTGAACTATATACGAACGGTGCGCACCTTTGAGAGGAACTACATCACTATGATACCAGCCAGGGATGAATGGGATGGCAGAATACCCGGAAATAGAAACCATCTCCACTTCTATACGAATGGTTCGAAGCTCAATGAAAAGGTTGGCTTCGGAGTACACTGTGAAGAATTTAATTTGGATATAGCTCAGAGACTACCAGTTACCTGCAGTGTCTATCAAGCCGAAATAATTGCAATATGGGAAGTGGCTGAGTAACCAACCCTAGCGTTGTCATTTACTCGGACAGCCAGGCTGCCATCAATTCTCTGGAGGCCACATCCCTAAATTCACAAATAGCCCTCGACTGCCGCAGATCTCTTAACGAGATGGCTGAGCAGTTTAATACACACCTCATATGGAATTGGGTGCCTGGGCATAGGGATATCCCGGGGAACTGCAAAGCCGATGAACTTGCTAGGAAAGGGACGACTTTACAAATTCGCGAAGAATTTGCATGCATATATAGGTGCGCCACTATCCACGTGCAAGCTTTGGCTTAGGCAAGAGGCAATCACGCAGTCCAACGAAAGATGGACACAAATCGGCACCTGTAGGGTAGCTAGACAAATCTGGCCAAGGTATGATAGCCTTTCTTTACGATAGAAAGGAAAAGATTCTCTACGTTAGTATCAGTTCTGACGGGACACTGCCTGATCGGCGAACACGCCAGAAGATTGGGTATAAACTCCAATGGCTTCTGCAGATGCTGTGGAGATGAGGAAGAAGTGGAGAGCATTGAGCACTTGCTATGCGACTGTCCCGCTTTGAGTAAACGACGACTGGACCTACTGGGGTCCAGTCGTTTCAAGCAATTCGCAAAATTGCTTGAAAAATGAGGTATCTATGGCTCAAAACTCGGATTTTGGAGCGACCTCTATAGGGGAGCTATATCAAAACATTGACCGATATGGCCCATTTGCAATCCCAAACAACCTGCAACTATAAGAAATATTTCTACCAAATTTGATCAACCTAGCTCTATTATTATGGACTGTAGCGTGATTACAACGGACGGACGGACAGACGGACATGGCTAAATCGTCTTAGAATTTTACGACGTTTAATAATATATATCCTTTATGGGGTCTCAGATCAATATTTAGTGGTGTTACAAACGAAGGGACAAAATGAATATACCCCCATCCTATGGGGGAGGGTATAACAATTATGTTCGGAATTATTTTTCTGTGGAAAAGTGGTCAAAGGAAGTTTGGCAGATAAGCGAAGGCCCACAAGTCTTTCTTTAACAAAAAGAAATTATAGTAATTTGGCAGGGATTTACAATGTGTCAAATCAAAATGTGCCTCATATAAAGGGAAAATCATTCAAAAGTTTTAACACAATGTAAATCCATTTTAGGCCATTTTATGTCAATGCCAAAATAAAAAATATGAAAAAATATTTTTTGGAATTTCAAATACTAAAGGTAACTTCCACGAAAATTGGAATTCTAGAAAAACAATAAAAAAGGTTACCATAAAAAAATTTGTTGTGGTTTCACATAATAGTATGCCTCAATCTATTTTATTAAAAAAAGTTTTTAGGTAGTGTATACTGAAGAATCCAATTCATGAGGGATGGCTTATAACATTCGGTCTGGCCGAAATTAACACCATTAAAATGAACCCAAAATTACACCAATCTTTTCAATATCTTCACATTCTATGTTTTATTTTAATTTTGCAACAAATATAGTCTGGCAAAGAAAGAGACAAAAATTCCCGTTCATTCTGACATATGCCACAAATAGGTACATAATACATATTAAAATATACGAGTTCATCAGTTGGCTGATATTTGTCTATAAAATAAAATATTCCGTTGTATTTTAGGTACACACAGAATACAGTTTGGTTGCCTCAACCGAATTATTTGCCAAACGATTTTTTTTAGTTCTGTCTACTATCATGCGATTCCATCAGGACAACAAACATTTTGGTTGTGGTATACTTCTGCTTCCATGTTGACAACAATAAAATTTGGTTGCGCCAATCTATTATATTATAAAAATGTTTTTACGTCTCGGACACAAAAAGAAATTTGTTTGTTGGGTAGTGTATACTGAAGAATCCAATTCATGAGGGATGCCTTATAACATTCGGTCTGGCCGAAATTAACACCATTGAAATGGACTTAATATTACACTAATCTTTTCAATACCATCACATTCTATGTTTTATTTTAATTTTGCAATAAATATAGTCTGGCAAAGAAAGAGACAAAAATTCCCGTTCACATATTAAAATTTACATTTCAAAGAGAGTATACGAGTTCATCAGTTGGCTGATATTTGTCTATAAAATAAAATATTCAGTTGTATTTTAGGTACACACAGAATACAGTTTGGTTGCCTCAACCGAATTATTTGCCAAACGAATTTTGGTAGTTCTGTCTACTATCATGCGATTCCATCAGGACAACAAACATTTTGGTTGTGGTATACTTCTGCTTCCATGTTGACAACAATTTGCTTGCGCCAACTACGAAAATGTTTTAAAAAATTTGTTGTTCTGACAATTTGTCAGTCATATATTACCGACAATTAATTAAAAACAGTTTTCATTAATTAAAAAAATTAAAAATCCCATATTACAAATTCATCGCTAGTATGAGATCTGGAAATATTTGACACAAATTCTAGTACACGAGAGTACAACACTTTTATGCAAATATCGCCTATTTTATTTATTGAACAAAAAAACCAAACAATTCATAACAAAATTAAAAATCCCATATTACAAATTCATCGCTAGTATGAGATCTGGAAATATTTGACACAAATTTTAGTATACGAGAGTACAAAACTTTTATGCAAATACCGCTTACCCAGTGCTTTCAATTTCATGATTGTTGCTTTTATTTATGTAAAATATTTTGCACAACATATTTTGCATTACACACATTATTATCCACACGAAATTATATGTATTTGGTTACATATACCGCTCTTGAACAAAATGTTGAAGATTTATTTATGTGGAGTAACTTTATTTTTTGTTTGTCATGTATCAGCAAAAGAACATCAACCAATCATTCGGTTGTATTTCCCAATAAAATTTAAATATTCGAAATTTGGGAAATGATTGGGATAACCAAAAAACGATTATTTATTAATATGTTTTCTGTTGTAGTAACCAATTATTCGTTGCAATAATAATCTTTGGTCTATTGATACACTTTCTATTGTCATGAATAAAACATTCGTTGTCACAACCAAATATCTATCATATGGTACTATAATGAATGTTTAAAAGTAGTTACCACAACTAACCGAGTTTCAATGGAAAAAACAATCTTAATTCGATTGATACAACCATGGATTTAGTTGCAAGAATATTCATTTGATCGTATCCATGTAATTAATGTTGTTTCAACTCTTTATATATAAATACAACCGACAAACGGTGTATGCAATAGAATTTTTGTTGCTAGTACTATTTCTTTATTGTTTTATCGAATTCCAACCAATTATTTTCCAATTAATTTTTTAATTTTTTTGCATATCATCGTAAATATCCAATATTTTTACGGTCAGATTTCCATACACACATAATCAGATCCGGCGAAACACATAACAATAAAAAAACTGTATACTGTGCCCCCACTGAGCTGTTAATTATATGGATGTCAGCAGAGTATTTTGTTGAGGCCAAAGCCTATTCATGTGACAAAACTGACTCGTTCTTTTTTGTCTAAAAGCATGTTTTGCCTGTGTTATAATGAATAATTAATTGCAATGCGAACAAGTATCGCAAATTATTACTCAATTATTTAGATCCAGATTTATAATTAATGAATAATTGATCAAAACAAATTATTTGTCAATTATTGACATATTAGTAGGCATAATTAGATAAGATTACACTGTTCGACATTTATTTGAATGTATATTAAAGAAAAAATTAACAAAATCTAAGCGATACTAACTAACTTCGCATTAGTGACGCTGTATTCTGTATTATTTTTAGGTGTTACAAACATCAGGCCCATAATAATGATATTATCGATTAAGGCCTTGAATGTATTAAATGGTGGTCCATATACAATTTTTAATTTGAACTACCTATTATTTGACTTGCGATTTGAGCCCTTTGGACTACATTCTGTGGGGATCCATTAAGGATAAATGCTGCGCAAAGCATCCAGATGCAATTGAAGCGTTGAAACATAAAATCGAAGTTGCCATTGATTCGATCCGAAACCATCAAAAATGTACTGAAAAATTGGGTTGATCGGATGAGGTACTGCCGAGCCAGTCGTCGTAGCCATATGATTCATATTGTGTGCCATTATTAAATGACAAAGTTCAAGCTATCCAATAAAACAAGATATTTTAAAAAATTATCAGTACTTTATAGTCGATTCAAATTTAGAATTTTTAATGCCCCTCCCTATATCGTTAGCTCCTTCAAGTAAACCATTATTATTATTGTTTTTAATTTTTGAAAAGAAACATGGAAACCCCTAGAAACGATCTATCAACATTTTGTTTTAGGTTTGCCAACCCAATCATAATTTTATCATAACCTAAACTGAAATGAATTATATTGCTGTCGATTAGTGTACGACATCTCTCAAAGTCGACATCTCGCTACCGAATTCTTCTCCCACAAAAATAGATCAGGGAGAGCACATAGACCATTTTGTATTCATATACATATGTGTACTGATATAACTTCAATTGAAAGTAATTTTAATTGAATTTCATCAGATACGCAACAGTGTTAATTAGGTACATCTAAAATGTCATACGATTGGACCATGTAAATACGTATTAAGTGGTTGGAATCGAAATTAAAAATGTGTGAAGGTGTGAAGTTTGTTTTGTACATACATACTCGTATGTATGTTTGCTTGTTTATGGCAGTCATTTAAATTCATATTTTTATTGTCTTATATTTTACGACTGCTTATCCAAAGTGACCACATAAAATGACAACCATGGACATGGACATGGAACAATGGCTGAACATGAGTAAGCTCTGTTAAAATCGACGACCACGGAAACCAGATTTACCCTATCTGTGATTTATTTTTAGAATTTATGGCAAATGACTAAATGCAAGTTTTATTCTAATTTAATACAATGCTTTCATTTTTTCCCTCGAAAAAAATTCTATTCTAATGAGTGAAAGTTTATAAATCGTACAGAATTTCTGTCTAATACATAGAATCTAAAAAGATGAAAGATGTTCCCAATTATGAATAAGGCCGAAGAAATAGAATATGTATTTATTACAATAAATTCTGAACGTAATATTTTATGCGAAATATCCCAGTAAATACCACTGTAGCGTTTTGAATCGTTTGAAGGGGAGATATGTACGACACGATTCGCTTACTAACCCGCTTTCTTCTCATCTTGAGGGACTATAAATACATATCTCTTAATGAACAATAAATGTATGCAAATTGTAAATTAAACAATTAAGAACATTTCAGTCCAGTAAACCGACTGAGGTATTTTCTCTCACTTTGTGAGTAATGTTATATGATACCCCACGGAAGAAAATTGCCACTTTTGATATATTTGAACTGAAAGAAAATATATTTGGAACCATCATTTTTAAAAAACATTTCTAGTACCTCCCCCACGAAGGGTTAACTTTTAGTGAAATATTGATTCTTTAATACCTTCTATACTACATACTCGAATCTTCTGAAATTTCACACATAGTATTAGTTTGTTAGTCGCTAACACATCAAGAAAAAATGGGGGAAGTGGCCACGCCCCTTTTGGTACCTCCCACACGATTGGACCATTTTGCAACAAAAGTTACATCTTAATTTCAATTCATACAAATACTTGAAATTTTGTACAGTGTAATGATTTTAATGAACCTATAGTCCAGAGAAAAGTGGGCGTTATAGACACGCCCCTTTTGGTACCTCCCACACTAATGGACCATTTTGCACCAAAAGTTAGCAGCTTCTAACTTTATTACCAGTATATACTTTAAAGCTATTAAATGCAATTTAAATTGATAATTATTTAATTAAAACAAAAAAAATAAATAAATTTACGAATATTTTTTTTTGGCCTCGAGATGAGTGGATTCTTAAATCGGTTTACCCGACAGAACTTTTTTATTCATCATGTTGAGTTTCAGTTCTAAATAAATGTTCGGTCTATTGCTTATTCCATTGAATCTAAGTCATGCAGAGTTTCAGCAACTCTGATGTCAATGCTACAAAAATCAGAACTATTGTTGCTGGCATTACATTCGAAGAGCTTAGTCCGGCTCGAAATTAGCAAATCATAATGCTAAGAAGGTAGTTGCACTTAACTGCGCAAATTTAAATTCAATAACACAATACATAAAAAACGGTTGACGTCCCCAAGCAACAATGGACCCAACTGTTTTTATTTTAAATATATTGTTATTATTTTTATTAAAGACAAAATTAATGGATAGCTGACGCTTTGAATGACACCATCATTAAAACTGCTGATGTTTTGGAATGTCGACTTTAATCACAAATGTTTTTGACGTTGTCTTAACAGTGTCCCGAATTAAATTATGATTTCATTTAATTTCTCCAAATGCTAAATGGTTACCCCACCACAGGGGTTCGTACCATAGTCTATTATCTAGCGTGATACATAACTGACATCCTAATTGGGGGTTTCAATCACTATGTGCGCCATTTCATAGAAGTTAATGTTGATAAAGTATCTAGATACATTTGATTTAATGTTTAATTAAAACAAATATGGACGTTAAGCTTATCTTGTTGAGATAAAATACTATAAACTGAGAGACCACAACAACAAGCGAGTGTATTTGAGTTCAAATAATGTTGACAAGTTTAAATATGAAATATTAATAGGTATTTCTTTTGAAAAGAGTTAAAATGTGTTTTGTTTTAATTTCAAAAAAAAATGTTTTCATAGTTTTTGAAACAATAAAAAACAGTGTTTCATTTTCAGTTGAAAATTTGAAGGCAATTAGGGCTCTTAAATATTAAGGACTTTTAAGGAATTATAAAAATTATGTCATATTAACTTGTGATAGAATCCTGTCCAACTACACTATGCAACAACAATTTTTTTTTTCGTGTCCGAGACCTAGATTTTTATACCCTACACCACACTGTGGTACAGGGTATTATAACTTTGTGCATTTGTTTGTAACACCCTAAAGGAGAAGAAATAGACCCATCGTTTATTATACCGATCGACTTAGAATCACTTTCTGAGTTGATTTAGCTATGTCCGTCTGTCTGTCCGTCTGTGCATGTATTCTTGTAATCAAAGTACAGGTCGCAATTATGGTCCGATCTCGACGAAACTTTACACATATCTTTTTTTTGGCCCAAGGACGATCCCTATTGAATTTGTTTAAAATCGGTTCAGATTTAGATATAGCCCCCATATATATGTTAGCCCCGATTTGACATGTAAGCGCTGTAAAAACTTTATTTTGTATCCGATCAGTATGAAATTCGCCAGAAAGAGGTTTCTTATTATATGGATGAACACTATTAAATTTAGAAGAAATCGGTTCAGATTTAGATATAGCCCCCATATATATGTTAGCCCCGATTTGACATGTAAGCGCTGTAAAAACTTTATTTTGTATCCGATCAGTATGAAATTCGGCAGAAAGAGGTTTCTTATTATATGGATGAACACTATTAAATTTGGAAGAAATCGGTTCAGATTTAGATTTAGCCACCATATATACGTTACCCCCGATTTGACATGTAAGCGCTGTAAAAACTGTATTTTATATCCGATCAGTGCGAAATTCGGCAGAAAGAGGTTTCTTATAACATGAAGGACTACTGCCAAATTTGGAGAAAATCGGTTCAGATTTAGATATAGCTCCCATATATATGTTACCCCCGATTTGACATGTAATGTAGAGACTGTATTTTATATCCGATCAGTACGAAATGTCAGCCCAATTCTTTGAAAATTGTGGATTTTGTTGCGTTAAGAAGTAAAATATAGAGGGACCTTTGTGTGGGGCTATATCAAAACATGGACCTATGGCTACCGTTGTTCATGTGAAGGTTTCCGGGTATAAATAAACGCCAGTTACCAATTTTCAGCCGGATCAGTTGACATTTGTGGTCTCTATGGCGTTAAGAAGTCAAATCGGACAGATGCTATATATGGGGGCTAAATCAAAATATGGACCGATATTTCCCATTTTCAATCCCAAGTTACCTGCAGCTATAAGAAGTATCTTTACCAAACTTCAGTCAAGTATTATAGATTGTAGCGCGATTACAACAGACGAACATGGCTAAATCGCCTAAGAATTTTAAGACGATTAAAAATATATATACTTTAAGGGGTCTCAGATCAATATTTAGAGGTGATACAAACGGAGTCACAAACATAAATATAACCCCAGCCTATGGTGGAGGGTATACAAATTTAATAATATTTTTATTTATTTAAAAAATTCATTGGTACATAAAATGTTATTCCACGTCACACACAGAGTAAGATGGCATTTAAAACATTTTTCGTGTGAAGAAACTACATTGTATTTAAGAACATTTTAATGACTCTACACGAGGCAAAATCGCCTTTTTTGATATGTTTGAATCGAAAGAAAATATATTTGGAACACAAATTTTTAAATATTATATATTTCTTAGCAAATAAATTTTATTTGAAAATCAATAAAATATATTTGGAACGCATATATTAATATATTACAACAAATTATATTTGCAAACTAAATTTCTCAAATAAAATATGTGTTTAAATACAAATAAAATTATTATTTAGGAATTTTTCCAAATATATTTTATTTAAAAAATATTTCCAAAACTTTTGCTGAGTTTTTCATATTTCAGTTTAAATTTTTCTTGGGTTTCGAATTGTACCTCCCAGTTATGATACCATATGCAGCATTACCTTCTGTTTTAAATCAATCATTTCAAATTTCTGAGTATTCCAAGCCATCATTAGTTGACAATCCTCTAAGTACTTTATATTGATCCAAGATTATATGATTTCAATTACTATTTTTTACTAACATTAAAAGTTTCTAAAAAAGTTAACTTTGAATTACTGAAAAATTTGACACAATTTATGTATTTTATGAATACTTAAATGCAAATAAATATTTGTTTGAAAAATAATGGTCCCAAATAAAAACATATTGGAATGTAAACAAATATTTGTTTAGAACAACATCTTCCCAAATACACAATTTTTGTGTGTACCAAATATTACATGCTTAGAGTCTACCCCAAACATATATATGTTTCAAGCCGAATATGTTTGGGACAATATACTACAGAAGCGATTTTTTTTCAGCGTGTAGCTTCGGTTGTTTTGCATTCAGTGGAAGAACGTTGTATGTGACTAACAATTACAACGTTTTTCCGCTGACTATCACTTTATTATTACATTTTGATAACGATAAAGTTCATAAATTCAGCTGATTCGGTATTGGGACAATGTGGGAGAGCCTATAAGGCTCACGATAATCTGAAAAAATATACGTTTTGCAAAAATGGCGCTTACAACGTTATTCGCGGCTTGCTTCAATAATAAAAAAAATATTTTTTTTCTTTTTTTTGCTCTCGCGAAAAAAAACTATGTATAAAAAAATCGCCAAAATGTTTTTGTTTTCTTTTTGAAAGCTAGCACTCTATCGAAGAAAACAATGCCTATTCGACCCATATTGTAAAATTAAGGGAAACTCAAGAAAACCATTTTTCATATTTTTTATTTTGGCAATTTTGTTTGGGAGGTACCATAAGGCTCGTGGCAATAACACCCATTTTTCATGCGGCTCTAGGTACTATAAAAGCATTACACTGTACAAAATTGCAAGTATTTGTGTGCGCATGAATCGATGTTATAAGCCGTTAACATTTTGTGAAATATGGAAATGACTGGAATCAAAGTTATAATCTGTTAACTTTTTGTGCAAAATGGACCATTGGTATGGGAGATACCAAAGGGGCATGGCAAATTCGTCAATTTTTCACAAAGTGATATCGACTAAGAAAATAATACTGTGAGTGAAATTGCGGAAGATTCAGATAAGAAGTATAGAAGTTATTAAAGAATCAATATTTCACAAAAAATTAACCTTTTGTGGAGGAGGTACTCTAAGGAGTGAACCAACATGGACCATCTTTGATTTTAGTCTGAGATAGAAAGATAGACCATGTTGGTCCACCCCTACGAGTACCTCCCCCACAAAGGCTCAGCATTTAGTGATCTATTGATTCTCTAATAAATTCTATACTACTTATCCGAATCATCTACAATTCCTCACAAAGTATAGGGTTTTCTAATAGGGACATAACAATTTCCTATCTTCATGTCAACGAACCCTCAAACATTTCAAAAGATGTCTGTCACAACGTTAGTCAAAATCATGGTAAAGTTCACTGACGTGCAACGTTTGGAATTCATTAAAAATTATATTCTGAGTCGGTCGTCGCAACTTTAAGAGCGCTTATTCCAATTTTCAGCCACACTGTGGTACAGGGTATTATAAGTTTGTTTCACGGCAGATGTTTGTAACACCTGAAAATAACACAGCTAGACCCACCTTAAAGTATACCGATCGACTCAGAATCACTAGCTGAGTCGATTAACCTAGGTCTGTCCGTCTGCCCATGTAAAGTTGTTCGTCGACTACAGGTCGCAATTTCACTCTGATCGTTCTGAAATTTTGCAGTTTAGAGTATTTCGCAGCTTTAAAGATCCCTATTGAATTTGGTTGAAATCGGTTCAGATTTATATATATCTTTTGTCCGATTTGGCCCTTTAGTCCTATAGAAGCTGTATTTTACATCCAATCGTTTTGAAATTTAGAGTGGTAGAGTATCTTGATCCATAAACCAACATTGCCGAATTTGAAGAAAATCGGTTAAGATTTAGCTATAGGTCCCATATACAGGGTGGCTGATATGTAATGCAACAAAGTAAAACGCTATATTTTTTTAACTTTTTTTTAAATTTTATTGTTCAAAAACAAAAAATGTCGGAAATAACATAAAATTTTAGAAACAGTTTAGATTTGTTCGAATTGGCCACCTTTGGCACGAATTATGTCCTTCAAACGGCCGACAAAGCCATCACACGCTGCACGAAAGTGGCTCTGCGGTATTTTGGCCCATTCCCGGCGAAGCGCCGTCTTGAGATGATCGATACATTGGTATTTTTTAGTGCGAACCTTACTCTCTAAAATGCCCCTGGCGCAAAAGTCCAACGGATTCAGATCCGGAGATCTTGGAGAATGAAGCGAGTAACCTCCTTTTTAAGTCAGTCTTGGTTGACGCGTGCTGAGTGCGATGGTGCTGAGTCCTGTTGGAATGTCTATGGTCTGCGGCCGAAATGTTTGTCTGCCCAGGGCTTCAATACCGTCTTTAGGACATTTTCCCGATAATATTCGGCATTTATTTTGACCGATGAATACGAGCGGGGAGCGACCATCGGCCGTTACGGCGGCCCACACCATTACCATCGGCGGCGCTTGAGTTCTGGTGGCCAATCGAAGGTGTAAATTTCCAGCTGACCTCTTTGGCGATCATTTTGTTTGTTCACAAACTGCTCAATTTGGAATGGCTTCTCATCGGAGAAAACCAAATTCGGTAACTGGCCACTTTCGTGCAAGCGAAGCAACTCCTTGGCTCTTTCTAGTCTAACTTTTTTTGTACATCGGTGAGCTCTTGCACTTTTTGGAACTTTAATATGTGTTGTATCCGTTCTCGCGATATGTTCAGCTCACGAGCAATTTTTCTACCACTGCGGCGTGGATTTCGATCAAATCTGGCCTTCACTTTTCGGATCATTTCTGGTGTTGTTACCGTTTTTTTCGTCCACTTTTTGGACGAGATGCAACACTGCCAGTATCACGGTAACGAGCAATGGTACGAGAAACAAAAGATTTATTCACATTTAAATGCTGGAGGGCTCTAACGATAGCCACTTGTGTTTTTCCACCCAAATATAAAACAATCACACTATCACGGTTGAATTCCATCACGAATAACTTTTTTCTGAATGCAATAGATCAAAATTCTTTTGCTTTTAAACAATAAAATGAACTGTCACTGAAATAAATCTGTCAGATATCAGACTAGCGGTTTAGAAATGATTGCAATACATATCAGCCACCCTGTATATGTTTCGTCCGATTTGGCCCTTTAATTCTATAGAAGCTGTATTTTACATCCAATTTTGAAATTTAGAATAAACAATTTATACATGAATTACAACATTTATATTTCAGAGTTATTCAATATTACGAGAGTGGTGTAGGGTATTATATAGTCGGCCCCGCCCGACTTTAGCCTTTTCTTACTGGTTTTATATTACCAACACTCAGGAGAAATGGGCTCTATTTATACGCCCTTTTTGGTACCTTCCAAACAAATGGACCATTTTGGTCCAAAAGGTAAATAAAAGAATATACATACATGTAAAGAATATTTGAAATAAGAGTCTACTATAAGTTTCTGAAGACACTTAAACTCTAAACTCAACCTATATGCCAGATATAAGTATAAGCTTAATTTCGCACTTTTTCGAATTGGTGCTAAAACAAAAAATGGATTTTAAGTTTTGAATTATTTCGGGGATTTAAGTTAAACTGTGTTATTTCCATTGTCCCTTTGGTACCTCAAATACCAAATAGCCAAAATAAAATATATGAAAAATGCACTTTTTAATATCCCTTACTTTTACAATATGAATCATAACTTATGCATTTTTTCAAAGATTTTTTAAATAGGCATTGTTTTCTTCGTTAGGGTGCTAGTTTTCAAATATGGGAACAAACATTTTTATCCCCTCACCTTAGAGAGGAGGGTATATATCATTTGCTACGATCCAAAAGTGTAACACATCGAAGGAGTGACCTAAGACCCTAAGTATGTTCGGCGGATATCCGTTTTAGGTAATTTTAAGTCATTTGAGCAATGTCCGTCCGGCTGTCTGTCTGTCTGTCTGCTGGCTGGTGCGCACGATAACTCTCGAAAGGAGTAACCGATTCACTTCAAATTTGGTATGTGGAAATATTTTCTTCTATCTCCGGCTAAGTTCGCAGATGGGTCATATTGGTCCACTCCTTCTACAATACCCCCTTCTGTAGTACCTCCCCCACATTTAGTGAAATATTGTTTATTTAATAACTTATATACTACTTATTTGAATCCTCTGAAATTCTACATATAGTATTAGTTTATTATTTACTATTACCTCGAGAAAAATGGACGAAGTTGCCACGCCCCTTTTGGTACCTCCCACACAAATGGACAATTTTGAACCAAAAGTTAAAACCTTATAACTTTATTACCAGTGCATACAAATACAGTGTAGTGGTTTAATAGTACCTAAAATACAGTGAAAAGTGGACATTATTGTCACGTCCTTTTGGAACCTCCCACACAAATGGACCATTTTGTACCAAAAGTTACCAGCTTATAACTTTAATACCAGGTCATACAAATACTTGAAATTTTGTACAGTTTAATGCTTTTATAGTACCTAAAGTCCAGAGAAAAATGGGCGTTATTGGCACGGCCCTTTTGGTACCTCCCACACAAATGGACCTTTTTGGGCCAAAAGCAAACAGCTTTTAACTTTAATACCAGTGCACACAAATACTTTAAATGTTGTACAGTGTAGTGCTTTTATAGTACCAAGAGTGCAGAGAAAAGTGGCCGTTATTGGGACGCCATTTTTGGTACCCCTCACACAAATGGACCATTTGGTACCAAAAGTAAACATCTTTTAACTTTAATACCAGTACATACTTTAAAGTTGTTAAATGAAATTTAAATTCATAATAATTTCATTAAAACAAAAAAATAAATAAATTTACTAATATTTTTTGACACTCACGGTGAGGGGATTTATTAGCCGGTTTACCCGATTGAACTTTCTTACTTGTTTCTATATGTTGTGTGATTTTTTTAATTTTTTTTTTTGGAAAAATAAGATAAGACAGTTACTAAACCACTGCCTATACTTGAAAGTGACATTCCCAATTTGCAGCCCTTACAATTTTCTTTAATTTGAAGGGTATTACTGCTCTAGCGGGCTTATATTTCATAAAATATGTTTCAAATACTAAAGGTACGTTCCATCCATGAAAAGTGGAAATTTAAAAAAAATCCCTTAATCTTTTTTTGTTTTGGTTTCATAAAATGGTATGCCTCAGTCTAAGAGATTATAGGTCTCGGAAAAAAATTGTTGCATAGTGTAATATAACATTCGTTATATACTTTGTATTCATCCATATTGACTCCAATAGAGAAGGCCCAATTTATCCCTAGTCCGACCAACGAAAATGCATACATTTCTTCGAACTCATACATATTATCGATGTATATACATACCTGCGCGTTAACAAAATTATTATAAGAAAATAAACATACGAGTAATGTACTAAAATCATAAATCACATCAAAATTCTACACCATTTTTGGGTGTTTTCTAACTAACATACTCGTACTACAAACATTTTAAATGCCAAACTAACAATAACAAATAGTTTGCTTTGGTCATTAACACATTCAAGAACTCGTTTGGCCGGATTTAGTACGCAGTTGACCATAATCAATATTCATTCGTACATAAAAGCTAACCTAGAGCTCTAATCTTCCACAGCAACTGGACTAAAACGGGCACTTCACGTCTGGCTCTGCGTTGTCTGACACAAGGCGACTTTGATAATTTTGCACTGTCGTTGACACCTCAAAATGATCTAATTTCATTTGATTTGGTATCGCTTCAATAAAAGGCGATAAGAATCACCTCACATTTGGCAGCATCCCAAAGTGGATATGGGTTTTTCACCACGAATTCAATAAAATATTAGTCATGGGACGATTTACGCATATAAGTAATTATACTCGTATACACGTATCATGTCACGACTGGACAATTCAAATTCAACAAAACACCAATTTGTATATGAATCATATTGGTAGGTATTTCTTAAAGTCATACAACAAGGTCATATCATCAGAATTATGCATAAATTATATGAAAACATCACTTGATGAAATTACTCTTCGATTTGGAAAGAGAATTTGGTGGAACAAAACACCTTCACAAAACCGATATCCTATATTGGATTGGGATTGATGTTGTAGCAAATTTATAGATTTTCTACTCATCGATCGATCACTATGTGACAAATCTAACACTTAAAAAAAAACAATCAATTTATGCCCGTTTGTTTCTTTTCTCGATATTCTTCATTTCATTTCTTTTCTTCATTTTAGACTTACATTTGAATACTGTATTACGAAGACAAGTCATGCATCCCAATAGATTTTAAATAGTTACTATGAGGGTTCTCTTCTTGAAATAAAATGTTTTAAATTTTCACTTGTATTGGTAATTTGCAGGCCTACATAACCATATTGTTTTTCGTAGCAGTTAAAAAGTTATAATAAACTAACAAAATAAATTCAAATTTTGTTTTTTTTAATCTATTGTTCATACCAATTACAAAAATGTGATCACATTCAGATTTTTATACCCTCACTTTAGCGAGGGTATATTTCATTTGCTACGGGCCAAAATTGTAACACATCGAAGAAGTGACATAAGACCCCAAGTATGTTCAGCGGATATCCGTTTTCGGTCATGTTAAGTCGAATGATCAATGTCCGTCCGTCTGGATGTCTGTCTGCTGATACGCACGATAACTCTCGAAATTAGTAACCGATTGACTTCAAATGTAGTATGTGGTGATATTTTTTTCTATCTCAGGCTATGTTAGAATTTGGGCCATATTGGCCCACTCCCTCTGGTACCTACCCACAAGGGATTAAAATTTGGTGAAATATTGCTTCTTTAATAACTTCTATACTACTTATTCGAATCTTCTGAAATTCCACACATACGAGGGCGGTTCGGAAACTTCTTAGCCTAGCACAAAAAGCGCGGTATAAACAGAAAAAAGTTAAGTGTTTTCTAAACTTCCATCTCTGCTATGAACTTCATATAGAAACAGGTGTTCACAAAAGACGCATCCGCGATTTTTTTACAATGGAAAAATTAGAAATGCGTGGTGTCATTAAATATTTACATAAAAAAGGTTTATCGGGACAAGAAATTCATAATGATATGGTGAATGTGTTAGGTGAAAGTGCTCCTTCATATGCAACAGTAAAAAATTGGGTTGCTGAATTTAAACGTGGTCGTACAAGCATTGAAGGTGAACCACGTAGTGGACGTCCAAAAACAGCAACAACAACAGAAATTGTAGCCAAAGTGCATGATATGGTATTAAATGATCGACGAATAAAAGTGCGTGAAATAGCTAATATCTCAAATGATCGAGTCCATTTAATTTTGCATGAAGAACTACAGATGAAAAAGCTTTCTGCAAGATGGGTGCCGCACTTGTTAACAGTCGACCAAAAACGCATAAGAATGAACATTTCTCAAGCTTGTTTGGATCGTTTTAAGCGAAATAAAATGGATTTTAAGCGTCGTTTCATAACTGTTGATGAGACATGGATCCCCCACTATACTCCAGAGACAAAAGAACAATCCAAACAATGGACTGAAGCTGGAGGAAGTGCCCCAAAGAAGGCAAAAACAATTCAATCGGCTGCTAAGGTTATGACAACGGTTTTTTGGGACTTCAAAGGTATTTTATTGATTGACTATCTGCAAAAGGGTAAAACAATAAATTCATAGTACTATTGCAAACTTTTGGATCAATTAAATGTACAAATTCGAGAAAAACGTCCTGGCTTACAACACAAAAAAATAATTTGTCATCAAGACAACGCACCAGCGCACAAGAGTGTTTTAACAATGGCTAAAATCAACGAATTAAAGTTGCTTGACCACCCACCTTATTCTCCTGATTTAGCTCCCAGTGACTTTTACCTATTCCCAAATCTAAAAAAATTCCTTGCTGGCAAGCGTTTTACCTCAAATGAAGATGCAATTACAGTTGTAAACCACTATTTTGAAGACCTTGAGGAAAACTATTTTAATCAAGGGATAGAATTGCTATTTCTGAAAAACTAACTATTCTCTTTCATTGATAGGCTAAGAAGTTTCCGAACCGACCTCGTAGTATTAGTTTATTAGTCGCTTTCACAAAACCCTTTTTGCTACCTCCAGCTCAAGCGGCTTATAACATTGATTCAAATGCATGCAAATACCTGTATTTTAGTACAGTATAAAACTTTTATCTACAGTCCAGTGGAAAATGGGCATTACTCGTATTGTCACACCCTTTTTGATACCTCCCACACAAATATACCATTTTGCACAAAAAGTCAACGTCTTAACATTGATTTCAGTCCATAAAAATACTTGAAATTTTGTGCAGGGTAATGCTTTTTTAGTACCTACAGTCCAGTGGATGTCCAGAAAATTGTGTCCAGCATTGTTCTCTTCGTTATGGTGCTATCTTTTAGAAATTTGTTTGCATTTTTTTATTTTTTAAGGTTCTTTTCATGCAAACCAAAAACAATTTTTTGGAAACAAAAAACAAACTGGTTCTTAGATATAGATAGATAGATAGAGATTTCCAATATTTATAGCCCTTATAATTTCCTTAAATTTAACGCAAATACCTTCTCTATCCGGCGTATATGTACATCAAAAAATATATTCCAAATACTAAAGTAACAGTCCATGAAAATTTGAATTAAAAAAAATTGCGATACAATTTTGTTATTTTTTTTCGTGTTAAGGTTACCATATTACAGCAGGAAGTGTTATGCAAAGCCCTTCGGCAAAATTTTTGTAATGTTGTCGAGAACCGGGTTCAAAAAATACTTACCTTTTAATGAACAAACCCACTTTTTAGTATGTTTTTGTTTATACTGGTCTTTCATGTAGAAACGCGTTATTATGATACTCGTATACCTATCGAGGCAAAAGTTATGGCAATTTGAAACTATATTTTGAAAAAGTATTTTCTTGTATTTTTGGCAAATCATTTTTTTTTGAAAGTATAACTTCAAATGGCCATAAATTTTGTCGCAGAGGATATATCTAACGGTAATATTTGTTTATCAAATAGCAGATATTGTTATCTATCCAGAAAATACACTGAGAAAGGAGTCAGTATATATCCGGTTCTAATAAGAGTGACTTTTTAAGAGCTTACGGATTTGACTTAAAAAAAACACACATACAATTTAGAGAATCTGGTGAAATCTTTATTTGAGTTGACAGAACAGTCTATATAATTCAACGTTTAAAGATGATTTCATATAAATGTTGACCGCGGCTCCGCCTTAAATGGTTCGTTCATACGCTGCACAATGGGAAAAAAGGGGTAAATACGGAGAAGAAATTGGTGTACCCTGATTTTATTTTACTGTTACCATGTATCGCACAGTGGGGCTACAAAAGCGACTTTGTGGAAATTAGTGTAAAAATCAGAATATCGTACCAACTTCAGTGATCTTGATTTTTTTATATTAAAGCTGACAAAATTTAGTTCAAAATCTATTTGAGTTACTTAATTGTGTGTTGATGCGTTTTAAATATATAGACCATTGAAGTTCAAACATATTTTTGTGAAAATTGCGTTAAAAGTCTACAAAACTGGGCAATGTTTTTGAAATTGAAACCAGCACAACATATATAGGATAAAGTTGCAGTCCGCAATATTTTTAAAAGCTGAAGTTTTGCACTAATGAAATTACACAATGGTTCGTCGACTGTTAATAAGAGCAAAGATAAATTAAAAACAAAAAAAATAATCGGTTCACCCTAATATACATAAACTGCAGAAGCGTTTAACTATATTTTTATAGCTCTTGTAGAAGAAGTTAACTATAAATCAGTTAATCACATATAATCATAATAATAATAGTTAGATCGATAATTTTGGTCGTAGAACTCTACAAACTTGCATCCGGACTTATTTATTATCCAATTTTGCCGAAATTTCGTAAAAGTTATTTTTTTTTAACCAAGAAAATAGGTCCATATGTTTCGGGAAAATCGGTTCATAGATAGATGTAGCTCCCGCGCATATTTTCTTGATTTAAAGTAAAAAAGCTCATATTTTAAGCGCAAAAATTGGCCATAATCGCAAAAAGTCGCAGATAAACTAGGTACCGTTGGATTCACCACTAAGTCACCTCCCTTCTCTATGTCATACCGTAGTGATCCCACGTGATCCAAAAAAAGTTGTATTCCATTTACTGCGGATACTTTTTTTGAAAAACAAAAAAAATCCTTATTTTTACTTTGAAATATAGCTTCATTTAAAGACGTTAAAAATACGTTTTATACACATAAATTTAGATTAATATAATCTTATTATATGTTACAAGTCCGGTCGCATTTCTCCAAGAACCGAGAATTCTACAAGCATTTTAGTATATACACGGGGAAAAATCACCTTTTTTTATATGTTTAAATCGAAAGAAAATATATTTGGAACACAAATTTTTAAATATTATATATTTCTGAGCAAATAAATTTTATTTGAAAATCAATAAAATGTATTTGGAACGCATATATTAATATATTACAACAAAATTTATTTGCAAACTAAATTTCTCAAATAAAATATGTGTTTAAATACAAATAAAATTATTGTTTAGGAATTTTTCCAAATATATTTTATTTAAAAAAATTTTCAAAACATTTACTGACTTTTTCGAAATTCAGTTTTAATTTTTCCTTGTTTTCGAATTAGACCTCCCAGTTATGATACCTTATTAACTTGCGTTTTAAATTAATCATTTAAATTTTCTGAGTATTCCAAGCCATCATTAGTTGTCAATCCTCTAAGTAATTTATTTTAATCCAAGATTATACGATTTCAATTATTATTATTTTACGAACATTTAACATTTCTAAAAAATTAACTTTGAATTACTGAAAATTGTAACACAATATATGTATTTTCCGAATACTTAAATACAAATAAATATTTGTTTCGGAAATAATAGTCCCAAATAATAACATATTGGGATGTAAACAAAGATTTGTTTAGAACGACATTTTCCCAAATATATAATTTTTGTATATACCAAATACTATATGTTTAGAGTGTACCCTGAATACATATATATTTCAAGCCGAATATGTTTGAGACAATATATTACAGGAGCGATTTTTTTCAGCGTGTACATTTTATCATCGCAATTTTATTTGTATGTATTTATTAGTAAAAAAGACAAAATTTCAAAGGTCATAACTCGGAATCGCCCAGAGATATTTTCATAAAATTTGAATGTATTTTCATTAAATGTTATCCACAATAAAACAACATTCCCAAAAAACTGATTTTTGAAAGTTGTTTTCAAAGTCCTATGCGCGCATATTTCATCATATTTTCCCATCGTGCGCTGGGTCCAACTTTGGCATACTCCCTCTAACATATCGGCCGGTATTTCACGAATAAATTCTTCAATATTGACTTCCAGTTCGTCAACCATTGCGGGCTTGTCGCTACAGACATGAGCCTTAACATAGCCCCCATAAATAATAATCTAAAGACGTTAAATCGCTCGATCTAGGCTGTCAATTGACCGGCCCCAAACGTGAAACAAACTGTTAACCGAACTCAAAATTCAATAATAATAAATAAAATTCAATAATCTGCAAGCGTTGTTTGTAAGTTGATTCATGGTTAAATTATAGACCAAACTGAACATGTTTGACAGTAACATGTTACCCGAAAACAGCTGAGCTACCAAAAATAGTATTGCCAAAAAGAAAGTTGCCAAAACATCACCCTTATAATCCCATTCGTGGGAAAGGATCGGAAAAAATTTAAACAATCGCAGGCGGAAGCTTTATAAATCCATAAAATATTTGAAAAACGAATATATTTCAATTATATTTTTGGAAATTTGCACGTCTTAACACCATAAACCGAGGCTAATTCTAACATTATTATATAGGGTTTTCCATTTCGAGGTTCCCTACTTTTTTTAAGAAAAAAATACAGAAAAATCAAATTGAATGGGGAATGTTAATTATCATTGAAAGAACATTCTTTGGCATTTATTTTTTGAAGATTATGTCTATCAAATTTTGGCGGCGGGTACGTCTCAGATGGTCCATCCGTTGAGTCCAATTTTCGATGACTCGTTCAAGCATTTCGACTGGGGAATGGCACGCGTAAACGTTGTTCAGGCGTAAGACTTTCCATGATTAAATTCCAAACAATACCTAACAAAAATAATATGACAGCATGACACGACGCACACGTGATCTGTCAAAAAAGGCTATTGAAAAACGTATCTCTACTTGGATCACCCGATATAACATTATACTAATTAATCTGTCAATTTGTTGTCAAAACGTTGTTCAGGCGTAAGTTTTTCCATGATGAAATGCCAAACAATACTTAACAAAAATAACATGACAGCATGACACGACTCACACGTGATATGTCAAAAAAAGGCTATTGAAAAAAGTGCCTCTACTTGGATCACCCTATATATAGGTAAGCTGTTAACTTTTGGTACAAAATGGTCCATTAGTGTGGGAGGTACCAAACGGGGATTGCCAATAAAGCCCACTTTTCTCTGGACTCTAGGTACTATAAAAGCATTAAACTGTACAAAAATCATGCAAAGTATTTGCATGAACTGATATTAAAACCATAAGTAGTTAGCTTTTAGTGCCAAATGGTCCATTCGTGTAAGAGGTACCAAAAAGGGAGTGGCTACATCGCCCAGTTTTCCTGACATGTTAGCGACTAACAAACTAATACTATGTGTGAAGTTTCAGAAGATTCGAGAAAGTAGTATAGAAGGTATTAAATAATCAATATTTCACTAAAATGTAACCCTTTGTGGGGGAGGTACTAGAAGGAGTGGACCAATATGGCCCAACTTTGAACTTAGCCGGAGATAGAGAAAAAATATTACCGCATACCAAATTTGAAGTCAATCGGTTACTCCTTTCGAGAGACAGACAGGCGGACGGACATTGCTCAAATGACTTAAAATTACCAAAAGCGGATTTCCGCCGAACATACTTAGGGTCTTAGGACACTCCTTCGATGTGTTACGCTTTTGGCTCGTAGCAAGTGACACATATCCCTAATATATTATTTTTGAAATTCGTACGTCTTTACACCATAAATCGGTGCTAATTCTAACATTATTACATTTGCAAAAGTCAAACCCACAATTCCAAAAATAAATTCGAAAATCCTAAAATTGAAAATTAAATCGATGAAAATTGAAATTGAATCGATGAATTGAAACAGTTAGATTAGAAAGCACATAAAATATTTTTTAGATGCATTGAGCCGTTTCAGAGATGTGGGGCTTCAAAGTTGAAGCCCCACATCTCTACGTATATTTATCACACCAAATAATTTTTTTTTTTTGTACTAAAACAATAAGCATATCTTAGAACTATTGATAAATGACGGAATTTAGAGTTCCAGCAAACTCAACTATAAAATATTTTAAATATTTGATAAACTATTACAAAATTGATTTCAAAATATTATGTTTAGTGATGTAATGGTAAATCGAGTATATGTGGCCTTTTCAATCTTCGTATTTCTTCACTGTCATCTAGCAGGGATATGGCCAGTACATTACAATGGTTACTGAGTCTGTTTAAATATCCAGAACTGAATCGAGAAATTTCGTCTTTGACTAAGGCAATACCAAGGTCCTTGTGAATGTTGTTGTTTTTTACGAACCATGGAGCATTGACTAGTAATCTTAAGGTTTTTGATTGATATCTCTGAAGAATCTTGATGTTTGAATTACTAGTTGTTCCCCAAATTTGGATCCCATACGTCCATACTGGTTTCAAAACTGTTTTATACAAAATAATCTTATTTTCCTATGAAAGTTGAGATTTATGTCCCAATAGCCAGTACATCTTTTTTAGCTTTATATCCAAATGCTTTCGCTTAGCTATTACATGATTTTTCCATGTTAACCTTCTGTCAAGGTAAATTCCTAAATATTTCACAGTATTTGATTTCGGAATATTGTTTCCATGTAAAAACACATCCGGGCAATCTTCATTTCTTAATGTGAAAGTAACATGAGCCGATTTATCAGTATTCACTTTTATGTTCCACCTGTTACACCAATTCTGTATTAAATTAAGCTCACTTTGAACAAGAGCAGAGGCCATTGTGTGCGATTCATTGCAGGCTAGAATTGCGGTAACATCTGCATAAGTAGCAATTGTTACGTCATTATTGGATGGCATATCAGATGTGAAAATGGTATACATGATCGGTCCCAAAACGCTTCCTTGTGGAACTCCAGATTTCATTGAGCCAAACTCTGAGTCGACATCTTCTATATTTATATAAAAGTGTCTTTCATTAAGGTATGATTTAAATAGTAGATAAAAAGGAGTTGGTAGTAACTTTTTCAACTTAAAAAGTAGCCACAAATGCCAGACTCTATCAAATGCTTGTTTCACATCTAAAAATACGGCTGAACAATAAAGTTTCTTCTCAAGGGAATCTCTTATAACATTTACAATGCGATGACATTGTTCTGGAGTACCATGTTGATTTCGGAAGCCAAACTGGTGATCCGGAATAATTTTGAGACTATCAAGAATTGGTGTTAATCTATTTTTTAAAAGTTTCTCAAATAATTTGTTCTGCCCATTTTTCCTGACGTGTTAGCGACTAACAAACTAATACTATGTGTAAAGCTTCAGAAGATTCGAGTAAGTAGTATAGAACAGGTATTAAAGAATCAATATTTCACTAAAAGTTAACGCTTTGTGTGGGAGGTACTAGAAGAGGTGGACCAATATGGCCCATCTTCGAACTTAGCCGGAGATAGAGAAAAATATTACCACATACCAAATTTGAAGTCAATCGGTTTCGAGAGTTATCGTGCGCCCCAGCCTCCAGACAGACGGACGGACGGACATTGCTCAAATGACTTAAAATTACCCAAAACGGATTTCCGACGAACATACTTAGGCTCTTGGGTCACTCCTTCGATGTGTTACACTTTTGGCTCGTAGCAAATGATATATACCCTCCTCTCTAAGGTGAGGGGAAAATTATAACATTTTATTTTCCCATGACCACATAAAAATAGACCACTGTGATATATTGCAAATAGAAACAGAATAAAAATACGAATACCTTCCGGAAATGCAGGAAACAAGATTTAAACATTTGCATGTCAAAGCGTTTTGTTTTATGTGTGAACAGTTTCCGCTGTTCTATATTTAAACAAATAAAAACATTCTCCCTCAATTATACTCAACTATAGTTTAGTTTGTTGTTTTTTTTATTTATATTTTTTTAAAATAAATTCACACTTCACATATAAATCTGAAAGGCGATTACTTTGTGTTTTAAGTGTGTGATTTTGATAGAAAATCGTTTTAGAATAAACAAACTCTTGTATACGCTAAGAGTTCAGATATTTGTTTAAATTAAAAAAAAGATTAAAATTCTAATCTCATCAAGTTCATCAAAATGTTTATATTAAATTATAGGCAATACTTTTCCCTATTAATTGATTGGAAACAATGTATGTACATACAATGTATTGTCTCCATTTGTATGTATGTATGTATTGATGTATGGTATCAAATTAAGATTAAACTTCTTTAAACAAATTAATTGAAATGAGTCATGCTTATTTTATCCCATATACAAACTACATACAAACATATGTATGTTGTAATGTTTTTTGTGTGAAATTGAATTGCATAGAGAGATCCCCATATCATCCTTAGCAAACCAGTTTCCAAATGCTTAGACATTCATTGTTCACATAAAATAGATACAAAGTTTATAAAAGTTGCAAACTTTGAATCCCAAATTAAACTCAAGCACTTTCTTCAAAGCACAATCCCTTAAGGGAGTTGTCAGTGGTCTGCGATTTTGCATGCGACTGGTGGTCACTGCCGTTGAATGCTCTATTAGAAATTGTTTGACCCTGAACTGTCTGAGGGTTTTTTCATTTATATTAATTGTGTTTTCGTTTTTTTTTTTTCAAAATCGCTACAACTTCCATTTATTGACCAAATAAACAACATTTGTATCTAAAGCGAATTCTTGAAACGCTCATAATAATTCACACCAATACGCAAATGTGGTATTTGCTACTTTTTATGAGTAGTGCCCGAATATGTGGAGTGTCAATGTTAAATATTTACACAATAATATTCGATTCAACATACTAAGTATGAATCCGGGCAGCGAAGCTGTGAGTAATGTGAAAACAATATCTGCAATGTTTTGCTTAGTTTCAATTTGAATTATTGAAGCAAATTCCAGTCTTTCAGGGACATTGTTTTTTATTGTTTTTTTTTCGGTGGAGGACTTGACAGCTTTATTGGAGCAGAAATCTAATTAAGTCTGCGGGTGGTTGCAAAGAACGAAAGTCAGGTTCGGAAACAAGCTAGACCGCACAGTATTATGGAAATTTAAATTAAAATATATATATAATAAAATTAATTTAATTCAGTGTAATAAATTAAATGTTAATTGAATTTCTTTTATATTTACATAAGAATCTGCCTTGTTCACAAAATAACCAATTATGTTAAAAAATCTAATTGTTTAGGGGAACATATACAAGTTTTGGTTGTTAGTGCTCTTCTTGTGGGAGTAGCACTCTTAAATGCTGCATAGAAAGTACAAATTTTATAATTTATAAAAAAACTAAACACACGCTGAAAAAATCGCTTCTGTAGTATATTGTCTCAAACATATTCGGCTTGAAATATACATATGTTTAGGGTACAATTCAAATATATAATATTTGACACACACAAATATTATATGTTTAGGAGGACATTGTTCTAAACAAAAATATGATCCCATTCAAATATTTCTTTATTTTGGAACTAGTAACTATTTTCGAAACAAAGATTAATTTGTAATTATTTATTTTAGCAATGTATCAATGCCTTAACTTAAAGACAAGTTTTCTGTTTTTCAGATGTTCAAAGAGCAATTTTTTATAAATTTTATATGTTTGTAAAATTTAATTAAAACTTAAATAGAATAATCTTTCGTAAATATAAATTGCATTGATGGATTGACAAAAAGTGATGAATTGGAATATTTATAAATTAAGAAAATTTTAGCTATAAAGTTTAACACGAAATCTAGGAAAAACTAACTAAAATTCGAATAAGTCAGCAAAGTTTTAAAAATATTTTTAAATAAAATATATTTGGAAAACTTCTTAAACAATAATTTTGTTTGTGTGTAAACATATATTTTATTTGTGAAATTCAGTTTGCAAATAAATTATGTTCTAATATATTAATATATGCGTCCCAAGCTAAATTTCTTGATTTTCAAATAAAATGTATTTGTTAACAAATATAAAATATTTAAAAAAAATCATTTCCAAGTATATTTTCTTTCAATTCAAACATATCAAAAATGACGATTTTGCTCCGTGCAAACTCTTTAAAATGCATCTGATGCAAAAATTTTACAAATAGGTTCATATTTTGTTATAGTCACCCTAGAGAGATCGCTTAAAAAAAACACTTTTTTAAGCCATAAATACCACATTTTCCAAGCATTTTAACTGAATCTGTTTACGCCATAAACACCACATTTTCTAAGCAATTAGCTGAAACTTTGCAGTTTGTATTTTATTACGGCAAGAATTCATGTTAACAAATTTTGTAATAGTCCCCGTTTAGAGGTAGCTCTCTAATATGCTAATGTAAGCTATAAATGCCACATTTTTATGGCTTAAAGCGTTGGCTTAAATATTAGCGTTTTTTTTAATAATTTGCTTAAACATCGTTCCATGACTTTCCCCATATCCAAAGCTTTTTCAGTAATATAATTTAATGCAATTCATGGTGGAAGGTATATAAGATTCGGCATCGTCGAACTTAACGCATTTACTTGTTAATATTAACCTATGAAATTTATTTTTGCCTAAAAACTTTATAAAAGTTGCAAACTTTGAATCCCAAATTAATCTCAAGTACTTTCTTCAAAGCACAATCCCTTAAGGGAGTTGTCAGTGGTCTGCGATTTTGCATGCGACTGGTGGTCACTGCCGTTGAATGCTCTATTAGAAATTGTTTGACCTTGAACTGTCTGAGGGTTTTTTTCATTTATATTAATTGTGTTTTGGTTTTTTTTTTTTCAAAATCGCTACAACTTCCATTTATTGACCAAATAAACAACATTTGTATCTAAAGCGAATTCTTGAAACGCTCATAATAATTCACACCAATACGCAAATGTGGTATTTGCTACTTTTTATGAGTAGTGCCCGAATATGTGGAGTGTCAATGTTAAATATTTACACAATAATATTCGATTCAACATACTAAGTATGAATCCGGGCAGAGAAGCTGTGAGTAATGTGAAAACAATATCTGCAATGTTTTGCTTAGTTTCAATTTGAATTATTGAAGCAAATTCCAGTCTTTCAGGGACATTGTTTTTTATTGTTTTTTTTTCGGTGGAGGACTTGACAGCTTTATTGGAGCAGAAATCTAATTAAGTCTGCGGGTGGTTGCAAAGAACGAAAGTCAGGTTCGGAAACAAGCTAGACCGCACAGTATTATGGAAATTTAAATTAAAATATATATATAATAAAATTAATTTAATTCAGTGTAATAAATTAAATGTTAATTGAATTTCTTTTATATTTACATAAGAATCTGCCTTGTTCACAAAATAACCAATTATGTTAAAAAATCTAATTGTTTAGGGGAACATATACAAGTTTTGGTTGTTAGTGCTCTTCTTGTGGGAGTAGCACTCTTAAATGCTGCATAGAAAGTACAAATTTTATAATTTATAAAAAAACTAAACACACGCTGAAAAAATCGCTTCTGTAGTATATTGTCTCAAACATATTCGGCTTGAAATATACATATGTTTAGGGTACAATTCAAATATATAATATTTGACACACACAAATATTATATGTTTAGGAGGACATTGTTCTAAACAAAAATATGATCCCATTCAAATATTTCTTTATTTTGGAACTAGTAACTATTTTCGAAACAAAGATTAATTTGTAATTATTTATTTTAGCAATGTATCAATGCCTTAACTTAAAGACAAGTTTTCTGTTTTTCAGATGTTCAAAGAGCAATTTTTTATAAATTTTATATGTTTGTAAAATTTAATTAAAACTTAAATAGAATAATCTTTCGTAAATATAAATTGCATTGATGGATTGACAAAAAGTGATGAATTGGAATATTTATAAATTAAGAAAATTTTAGCTATAAAGTTTAACACGAAATCTAGGAAAAACTAACTAAAATTCGAATAAGTCAGCAAAGTTTTAAAAATATTTTTAAATAAAATATATTTGGAAAACTTCTTAAACAATAATTTTGTTTGTGTGTAAACATATATTTTATTTGTGAAATTCAGTTTGCAAATAAATTATGTTCTAATATATTAATATATGCGTCCCAAGCTAAATTTCTTGATTTTCAAATAAAATGTATTTGTTAACAAATATAAAATATTTAAAAAAAATCATTTCCAAGTATATTTTCTTTCAATTCAAACATATCAAAAATGACGATTTTGCTCCGTGCAAACTCTTTAAAATGCATCTGATGCAAAAATTTTACAAATAGGTTCATATTTTGTTATAGTCACCCTAGAGAGATCGCTTAAAAAAAACACTTTTTTAAGCCATAAATACCACATTTTCCAAGCATTTTAACTGAATCTGTTTACGCCATAAACACCACATTTTCTAAGCAATTAGCTGAAACTTTGCAGTTTGTATTTTATTACGGCAAGAATTCATGTTAACAAATTTTGTAATAGTCCCCGTTTAGAGGTAGCTCTCTAATATGCTAATGTAAGCTATAAATGCCACATTTTTATGGCTTAAAGCGTTGGCTTAAATATTAGCGTTTTTTTTAATAATTTGCTTAAACATCGTTCCATGACTTTCCCCATATCCAAAGCTTTTTCAGTAATATAATTTAATGCAATTCATGGTGGAAGGTATATAAGATTCGGCATCGTCGAACTTAACGCATTTACTTGTTAATATTAACCTATGAAATTTATTTTTGCCTAAAAACTTTATAAAATGTTGCTAAATTGAAAAATAAGATATCGCTATCATCTATTTTTTAAAAAACATTTTTTTTATAAAGTTTTATGGGGATTTAAAATTTTAAAAAATTAAGAAAACATAATTTTTGGTTTTTTCAAAATGTTTAATTGCTATTAAACGGCTGAAGTTATTTTTACAAAGGTTACGTCGTTTCAAAGGGATCATAATTATAGAATTTATGGAAGAAGTACTAAGGTACACGGGGCAAAATCGCCTTTTTTGATATGTTTGAATAGAAAGAAAATATATTTGGAACACTAATTTTTAAATATTATATATTTCTGAGCAAATACATTTTATTTGAAAATCAATAAAATATATTTGGAACTCGTATATTAATATGTTACAACATATAATATTTGCAAACTAAATATCTCAAATAAAATATGTATTTGAATAAATGATTGTTTAGGAATTTCTCCAAATATATTTTATTTAAAAAAGATTTTCGAAACTTTTGTTGAATTTTTCGAATTTAAATTTTATTTTTTGTTTTTTTATTTGTTTGTTTTGAACCTCCCAGTTATGATACAAAATGCAGCAATGTCTTATGTTTTAAACCAAACATTTAAAATTTCTGAGTATTCCGAGCCATCATTGGTTGTCAATCCTCCAAGTATATATTTCGATCCAAGATTATATGATTTCAATTATTATTATTTTTTATATTTAAGACGTTAACATTTTTGAAAAAATTAACTTTGAATTACTGAAAAATTTAACACAATTTAGATATTTTCTGAATACTTAAATGAAAATAAATATTTGTTTCGGAAAAAATAGTCCAAAATAAACACATTGGGATGTAATCAAAGATTTGTTTAGAACAACATCTTCCCAAATATATAATTTTTGTGTGTACCAAATATTATATGTTTAGAGTGTATCCTAAAGATATATATGTTTCAAGCCGAATATGTTTGGGACAATATACTACAGGAGTGATTTTTTTTCAGCGTGTAGGTCTGGCATTTCTGGAAATCTTTCTTCTGTGGATGGCTCACTTCTAAGTAGAAATGATGCCTTCAAAGTTTACATAACTCCATATTTTAAGTTTCCAAAATGTGTTAGAAAAGTTGAGTTTTCGGGAATTCTGCACTTTTTTCAGAAACGAAGTCGCCGAAAGCGCCGAGAGCTTAGTCCTTCAGAGAAGTAGAAGTCGCAACACTGATTTGGTACACCCTAATTTCACTGCACTTCAATGGAAGCCTCAAGGACATTTCCGTCCTGGCCGTCCCCGCAACACCTGGATCAGAATGGTTAGAAGTGAAAGAGCATTCCACAATTTGTATTGGAACAAAATAAAATCCCTAGCCAGAGATCGTGTTAAATGTAGAGAATTTTTAAACGCCATATGTTCATGTTGAGCTTTTTCATATAAATGGATTAGTCTATATTATTATACTTAATTTATTTATTTGTAAATAAAGGAAATATATGGGTGATCCATTTCGAGGTTCCCTACTTTTTTAAAGAAAAAGCCCCGGAAAGATTCAATTTGAATGGGGGATGTTTATTATCATTTGAAAGAACATCCTTTGGCATTTATTTTTTGAAGATTATGTCTATCAAATGTTGGCCGCGGCTACGTCTCAGATGGTCCATCCGTTGAGTTCAATTTTCGATGCCTCGTTCGAGCATTTCGACTGGTAACTGACGAATGACACGTGATGTTTTGCTCCAAGGCCAGAATCGAAGCGGGTTTATCCGCATAAACTTTAGACTTTACATAACCCCACAGGAAAAAGTCTAACGGTGTGATATCACACGATCTTGGTGGCCAATCGACCGGCCCAAAACGTGAAATTATCTGCTCACCGAAGTGTTCTCTCAATAAATCCATTGATTGATGCGATGTGTGGGAAGTGGTGCCGTCTTGTTGAAACCAAATGTCGCCGAGATTACGAACTTCAATTTCAGACATCAAATAGTCGGTTATCAAGGCACGATAACGGTCGCCATTGACGGTTACGTTCTCACCGGCATGATTTTTGAAGATATATGGACCGATGATTCCGGTACGTCGGATCGGAAATCGGTCAATGGCAAAAGGATAGCTCTTAACGAGAGCTAAAATATTGCTCATGGGTGTCAAGGTCGTGTTTCGACTGGAAAGTGTTTTTTTTCGATTTAAATAAAAAAATAGCAATTAGTGAACGATTATTTTGATAATAAAACTGAATAATTTGTAAACGTTGTTCAGGCGTAAGACTTTTCATGATGAAATGCCAAACAATACTTAACAAAAATAACATGACAGCATGACACGACTCACACGTGATCTGTGAAAAAAAGTCTATTGAAAAAAGTATCTCTACTAGGATCACCCTATACTAAGGTAGGTCTGGCAATTTTTGACATTTTTTCTGTGAGTGACTTAGAAGTGCTAAGTAGAAATGATGCCTTCGAATTTTAAATAACTCCAATTTTCAAATTTCCAAAATGTGTTGGAAAAGTTCAGTTTCCGGGTAAAGTGCAAAAAAAATGCTGCACTTTTTTCAGAAACGAAATCGACAAAAATTTACTTTAGATGTCTCAAACGACATACACTTTTTCACTTTTTTTAAGTCTTCTCTAAGGATTTGTTTGAATTTGTGTTATTGTTGTTGATGTTGATGTGAGGAACAACATCGTGTAGCTCGAGCAGAACAACAATAAACGCTGAGATTAAACCTAAACAATTGCGAAGCTGGTTAGCATAAGCTGTGGACCACAATCAGGACTATATCTGGACTTAACAATAACAAATGTAACACCGATTCCAAAAAAATAGCTGTAAAATTCTGCCAGCACGCACAATAAGTGCGATATCACAGTTTTTCAGAGAAGCAGAACCTGTAATCTTCAAAGTCAAACCTTGTAAAGCTATAGGATTCTATGGCATCTCAGTAGTCATGCTTAAACAGCTGTCAAGAGCTATCTTCCAAAAATCCTAACGCTGCCCATCAGCAAGGCAGACAGTTTTTCTATATGGAAATCCGCGCCGAAATCCATATTTTCACAAATAGCTACGATTTTGAAATCACTGCTGCTCCCTACCACGAAGAACCTCAATGACATCGTCACGAGCATACAGAAGGGACTCAATCAAACTAGACCCGACGTTTGCACTAGCATATGTAGGATTCCGAGGCAAACGATCCAAAACCGCAAAATTAAAATGGACGTCCCACAAGATTGCGTTTTATATACACTATAGTTAAATTTTTAAGCTTTTTGCACCGAAGGATGGAGTGAAAATTGTCTCAGCCGATAACCGCATACAAATTACCACGAACGACTTCACTACCTAACCAGACAAAGTCCTCAATGACATTGTAAAGAGCACAGGGAATTGAATATATCAACTAGTCCAGCCGCTTCGTCTGTAGTCATACGATTATAATTTTCTAAGACCTTTACCATGGTCGACCACTTGGTCTTGCTGAATACTCCGATGCCGAGAAGTGGGCGCTGAAATTCTGCCAGTAGTTTATCGCGCATCCTATCAGACAGAATAAGTCCGAGAAATAAATCATTCGGAGAGCCAGAAAATCAAAAATTGATCTGGGAACAACCTTGGCTTCACTGTAGAACAAGTTGATGCTGCAATCTTCAATGCCAAACTTTCTAGAACCCGATGGCATCTCAATAGTCATGCGTCATGCTTATACACCTTGGGTAAGCAGTCAAATTTAATGACCGATGGCATTTCATATATCCCATTCCAGTACCAAAACCAGACAGACCGGCTGATTTTCCTTATGTCACAAATAGCCAAGGTTTTGGGATCACTGTAGGTGCCCAACAGGACTGAACACCTAATACTATTTTGAAACAGCTCACAATGGCATCATGGCTCAATGGCATCGTCAAGAGCATAGCGAATGGACTCTATCGGAATATACGGTACTGTAGACGCAGCACTAGACTTGTCTAAGGCTCATTGACACATTCTACCAAATGATTTTGTTCGTTATAATGACATAAATTATTAATTGAGTATTATTGGCATTGTCCACAAAATTAAAATTAGCACACAAGGTGGAGTTTTTTTCACCAATGTTAAATTTTTACCATAGAGTGTGCAAATGGTCTTTACGCCGATGCCCACACAATAATGTTGAGGAAATAAGTGACTGCGTTTTTAACCACTTCTAAAAAGATAAATCCGCAAATTTCCCTGTTCAAATCCAACGTAACGCTACTTAGGTCATGGACCAAGGAACTAAGGGGAGTTTTATATATCAGTATCGGCGAAAAGATAATGAGAAAGGTACACTCCCCAAAAATCATTGTAGTAGGGTTATAATGATAAGGAAATCCACACGAATGATTCCACTACCGAGACCAGACATACCGGCTGATCTACAGAATTCTACTGGCCCATATCCCTCCTATCACCAATAGCCACAGGTTTTGCAATCACTTCTACTACATGACAGAATACCTATCGCTGGCCAACAAACAGCATAACTTTGGGAGAAAGCTCACCACACGAAAGTTCTCAATGACCATTTCCTGCTTCTACCACTTAAAATTTCGATGTAAGAATCTATCATTTCCCAATTCAGGCATTAATCTGGGATGTAAGGAAAGTTGTATAAATCAGTGTCGATGGAAGGGCGATGCCAACAGTTCAAAAATCCTAGGAGTAGCGTTTATCATTATGACCAAAGCCCAAATGAAATCATATTGGAAAAACATTACTCCTCTACACAGCTAAGTTGTCTTCAAACGATTTGTGGGTATAGAACCATATCGAAGGAAGTAACATGTGTTATCGACATTTTAACATATCGAAATTTTGAGGATATTTGAAAGAAAAACGGAGGATAAAAGACAGAGGAAGAACTTTCGCTACTTGACAGGGTCTTGTAATTTTTCGACGAATTTAATGGTGGGATTTCTCGAGCTTATTCCAAATATGTCTGTATGGCTAGACAGGGAGTATGTTGACACAAACCATTACTTGACACAGTTCCTTGCAGATCACGGAGGCTTCCGGAAGAATCTGAACAGATTTGGACATTTGCTCTCCTATGTATCCAGGCGAGATTCGAAAAATAAGACATACCCACAATAGAAAATTCGAAAGTAACTAGGTTCATGCTTTTATGTTTTGGTGAAGAGATTTTTTGTGAAACTGCAAAACATTGAGAGAATGAGAAGTAGCGCTGGAACCAAGACGATGTAAATATTCAAAGATAACTTGATCGCTTACCATATTCCACAATGTGATATCTAGGGGCAGTTCCGCGAAGGAACGATGATCGAAGCAGGGGTGTGATTTAGTGCAAAAAAATCGTGCATGTTTTTCAGTACGGGCTGAATACATCTATCTTGCGTAGCAAAAAGTCCAATTGAGAAACATGTTACTCGAGGCCACGTACTAGGCAACACGCATCACAGACATATTACAGGTATTGCTAGGCTCAGTCCCCCTAAACTGGAGGTAATACTTTGCGGTATTGCCTTCAGAATCAGGAAGGGGCTACAAATTCTGAGGATAGATTGTTTTTCTTCGGATCAGTTGGCAGATGGGGACAATAGGAGGATCAAGGAAATCGTGGATGAGTGTTTTACATCTATGTAGGTGATGGACAAGATGGAAAGACTCGTAGCTATGAGCGGACGACGTACGATTTTTTACGTGACGTGAAATACATATGTGAGGGAACGCAGTAACTTTGGCTTCGGACAGGGCTCTCTCAATTAATCTTTGCACTCAAAAGTCCTCCCCGATATGATAAATCCTAACTATTATTAGTTTGGATTTATATTCCGAGGGGTGTGGAAATTCAGTAGGATCGCCGAGGTTTTCTGCGCATTAGTTGTCAGATAGGGGTGATAGGAGGAAGAATGATGTATTGGTGACGTTACATACATTCATATGTGAGGTAACGCCGTGATTTTAGCTTCTTGGGATTTTACCGACAGGATAAAGCTCTCTCAATTACTCTTTCAACGCAAAAGACATCCCCGATATGGGCCCTGTACTATTATGATGTTAGGATTTAGCTTCCTGAGGGTGTGGGTTCGTAGAGGGCATCCGAACGTTGAGGGGGGAAAGCTCTTTTGCGCAGATAGGAGACGACTCAGAGACATGGTATGCTGTATGTGCGTTATATTCGCCGTTCTGTATGGAGGATGTTCGTGTTGATTGTTGTTCGATGATGTGTGGGTCACTTAATGTTAGTGGTTTTGTGTGATGCGGTCACTAGGTAAATTGTCAGCGGGGATGACTGATGACAAGACAGATGCGAAAAAGCTGCAAGGAATCGTTTCGAATCGTTTTTCAGAGTCCTGATATTGGTTTTAACCTTTATTTTGGATACCTGTTGAACGGTCATGGTTTTTAAATGCATATAGCTTAGACTTGTTATTAACTTTGATATATACTTTGAGTTTGTTCCGCTGTTTGAAGACATCAGGAACCTGGATGCCATGGGTTTTGTGTACGTTTATAGACAGTGCGATGTTTGATGACTGCTTTGCTCTAGGCGCCGTATTCTTATCCGCTGAGAAGTTTTGTTAATTGTTGTTCCTCCTTGACATTCAATTTGCTCACCAGGTCGCATGGGACCAAAGTCTGGGAGTTTCTTGGTTACGAATCCTAACCAGGGGTTATTTTTCTTGTTAATGTGTGGCAGGGATTCTGGGATCTTCTCAACGCCTAGCTCTGCGCAGATCCTCGGATCTTCTGGGGGCAGGAACTGATCTAGCCTTAATATTTACCGTTGTTAAAGGAAAGAAGTCCAGATAGACCTCGCGCTGAGCAATGACCGGGATTGCACATGCAATGAAGATTAATGCATTGATTATCAGATAGTTTATATAAACAAGACATTAGTCCCAGAAACGAAGATAAAAAATAGCCCCACTTTCTTATCAATGCTCTCTTTCATGAAAATCACAATCATGAATCAATTACCCAGTTTGACTCGTATTCAGTACAAGCCAAACACATGTATATATGTATATGGACCTATACCTTGTATTCACATAATTTGCATAGAAAAGTTATATAGAAACTCACAACCGTAGAACAACGTTAGCGGAAAGTCCCAAGTGGTGAACAAATTTTGGACCAAATACAATAGTCGTGATGGGTCTATCAATGGCGATAATGGCGAACACCTTAAAAGCCAAATAGTTCAGTTCAGTTTTTTTTTTTTCAAATTATTTAAATTTTCATTGATTTCTTTTGACACAAGCATAAATTCTTGTATTAATTAGTATTCAGAAGATGCAAGCATTTGAAAAGAAATCGAGTTTAAAAAAAATGTGAAAACATATCATAACTTGGAGTCTTAACTAATACCAAATGGTAAATAAATGTCAAACAGAATCAAATAGAAATGGGTATGGCGGAAATGAAAGAATTTCTTTCAACAAAACTAATAACAACGACGATATGCAAAATCACAAAACGTCTAAAAAGTTTATTTTTTATTTTTGATATAAACAAAAAATTAGGGAAAGTTTTAGGAGATGAATGAATTAAAAAATATGTATGTTTATTTGCTTAAAATTTTGTCTAGATTTTATTCTGATTTATTTATACATAATTTATAGTTTTTATTTGGTACAGCAATTATTATTAATTTTAGCATAGTATGCATTTTTTGCGGTCAAAGTATATGTATGAAACATAACTGGTCTACGGGTGTATCTTCCTTACTGACCATTGAGAACTAAAATGACGATTGTTGCTTTCTAACATTTTATGACAACGCCCATTTATGTGGGTCGAAATATTAATAAACGGACATACTTATATACTCGTACATTTATTTGACTCGCCCTGATTCACCACTGATATACGGACTTACAATCACTGTTGGAGTTCGATGAGTTTAAAATCACCGTGATTTCAAATCGCCGTGATTACAGAACAGACCCGATATTCAAATCGAATACTTTGTTTAGCTTCGTAAGAGCAAAAATACAAATTTTATAAAAAAAAATGATAAATTAAAGTGTATTAAAATTATAATTCACGCTAAATTCTATTTTTATGAAAAATATTATCAAATTAACAAATAATTTTTTTTCTACATATATTTGTTTCAAAATAAAACAGAATTTGCAAATTAAAGTAAATTGTCAAATAAATTATATATATATTTATGAAAAATATTATCAAATCTTTTTTTTCTACATATATTTTATGTTTCAGAATAATACAATATTTGCAAATTAAAATAAATTGTCAAATATATTAAATTAGAAAAACAACTTGTACTGAAGTAAGGCGACATCTTTGAAACGGTATAGAAATTAAAAATATTCATTCCATTTTTGGTGCCATCTAGTGGTTATCGCTGTTAGCTACAAATAAAATTCATAGACAAACACCATTAGCCGATTCACTCACCTAGCGCAGTTTTAGCCTTTTCGTAGCTGTCACTATATGTATACGAGTATGTATGTGAAGCAAGTTAATCGAAAATATCATGTTATCGAACAATTTGTCCGATGAATGAAGAGTTCTCAAAAGATTTATCGTTAAGTAGTGTATGGCGTTTAATAAATTATTACATAGTTCCAAGTCACACGAGGCAACAGTAGTTGCAACTAATCAGAAGTTCGCTGGATAGAGAGGCAGGCGGAATAGAAAGGATAATTCCACCCTTTCCCTCTCTTACCAACGAACTCAGTGTTGCCACTACAATATTATTTTCTACCAAAATTGTTTAAAATTTCTATTAAAATCGTTTGAAATCTTGCATTTTTTATTTTACGAAAAACATACATCTTTACAAAAATTGAATTGAAAATTGGTTAATGGTTATCGGTTAATATTTTGATATAGCCCCATATAAAGGTACTTACCGATTTGACTTCTTTACGCCTCACAGAACATATTTCTCAACCGACTTGGCTGAAATTTAAGTATTTATATTACTGTAAATCGACCCTAGTGAAAGTGGGACACATTGGTCCAAGTTTTGATATAGCCCCCATATAAAGGTCCATTCCGATTTGAGATCTTAAACCTATAGATAAAATATTTCTCAAAGGATTTAGCTGCAATTTAAGCATTCTTACATATCGGTCCATGTTTTGTTGTATCCTCCACACAATACCATACCATCGACGCTCCACAGAACGCATTTTTCAATCGATTTGGCTGAAATTTGAGCATTTATACTTTATATTGCATTATATCATACCTATAGAAAATGTAGCACATCGATTCATATTTAGCAATATCCCCCATACAAAGGCCTCTTCCGATTATATTCCTTAGAGCTCTAGAAAACGCGTTTTTAACCATTTATCTTGAAATTTCATGTAATAATGGTTTGATGTATCCCCAAAAAAATCCCCTATGTATTGCTAGGCAAATACTGGTGGTGGGAATCATATGGTCGGTCCCGCCCGGCTTTTGTCTTTCCTTACACCTTGTATCATGAAATTTAATACACAATGTCAACGTATAAACTTCATATAAAAAATTATTTTGACGAGCGTTAAATCTACCAAATTTCGAATGATTCTTCCATTTTACCAAATGAAAAAATTTACCAATTTTGGTGGAAACCCCCAAAAACGGCAACGATGCTTCCGATTAGCCGATTATTTGTTTATTAAAATAATTTCCCATTTTTGTTCTTCTTCTTCCCGTTAATTCACAATAATTGATAAAATCTCTCCAAAAATGGGATGCCATATTGCTAAATATAGGGTGCCCAATCTGGCAACATCATACTCGATTAAGACATGAACACAAGCACCAAACTTCATCGGAAACTAATAGTGCTTAAAAGTGCTTAGCTCCCCATACAAATTAAGCACTTATGGTGTAACGAAAACACGCCTAATTTACAACCTGTTTCACTATTTCGAACGAAAACCATCACTCACTTGCGCCTGGTGACAGTTCGTTCGAGATAGAGAAACCAATATGTACACTGAAATTAGTACTTTTCTGTTAAGGTGGGTACTATGCTTTTTCAGCTTGAAAAAATTCCACAAAATGTTATTTCAAGTTGAAAAATGGAACGCTTTTTTTACTAAAGTAGCATTACATTTTTGAAGTGTGTGTGTCGAAATGTCACTTTTATATGAATGTGTGTGTGTGTGTAAGCATGTGCATTTTTTCCTTTTTGCTTTTCTTGAAAACAAACACGAGTTTAAATTATAATCAATAAACAATTAAATGAAATAATGCCGACTTAGAAAATATTTAATTTAAATTGCAGGAAGGAAATATTTTTGAAGATAATTGTGCTAATGTTATACATACGATGGCGATGCTTGTGAGGTACCAGGGTAATACAATGCTACTAATAACAAAATAATTTCCTACTGTTGTACGAATATAAATAAATTAAATGATGTTTTTAAGGATTTGCATTATATTTGTTGACTTATACAAATTATACTTCCATCCATAAACGGAATTTCTTCTTCCAACTTCTATGGTTGGCAAGAACTCACTATGTTCTTTATAACCATTTAAAACATGATCACAGGCACTACCCAATTCCATTGTCATACTGGTTCGGTAGCGATAGCCGTCCACAATATTTTTCCTGGCTTTTCTTCTATGGTTGGCAAGAACTCACTATGTTCTTTATAACCATTTAAAACATGATCACAGGCACTACCCAATTCCATTGTCATACTGGTTCGGCAGCGATAGCCGTCCACAATATTTTTCCAGGCTTTTCGTCACGATTGTTCTAAACATACAAACGTAAATGTACATATGTAATTACAAGAAAAATTTCACATTATTACATATAGTTACATGTCCGTCCAGTGTTTTGCACATTTTTTGCTTTGCTATCCAATCGGAATGTCGCTCTTCTCGTTTATTCCATATACACATAATTATTATCCGTTCCAAAGCTTTTCATTAGTCTTCATTGTTTCAGATAATTTAATTTAGTATTCTTTATTATTGATAATATTTGCAACAGTTGAATTTCTCGCGGACAAATATAAATATAAATAAATAGGAGTACAATGCTGGCGGCTTCAATTTGTGGCGGCGTTCAATTAATTTGTAGCGGCGCAAAATGTCAATTTCTCACGTTGAAATAAACACAGTACCACAAATTAAAAAATTTTACTCATTTTTTCACAACTTTGGTTTTTGTATGGGATTTCACCGTGAAATGGGAACATAGTACCGTGCTTTAGTGTAGATTTTCGTTCAATGGTTGTTAGGGGGCGTTCACATTATAAAATCGCGCTATATGTCAATATGTCGCTGGCAGCTAGTTTTTTTGGGGAGGATCGCACGACATTGTTTGTAAATGGCTGGAAAATTAGATTTTTTGTAATGTGCCAAAGTATTACTTTTTAAGCGGAAATGGTACTAATTTTAATTAATTTAAGGAAAATAATTTAAAAAAAATAAAATTGTTTCATTTTTCATGCAAATTGTTTTGACGATATATTACATGATTTTGCACTATCAATTTTAATAATTACATACTGGATAATCGATATTCCGGGTTCATTGAGTAAAAATTTTGAGTGGGGTTTTTAACATATGTATATGTATATTATATAAGTAAAGGGTGTTATATTTTAAGGGCCGATGTTGATTTTGAATAAAACACAAATTATTTAGGAAATTATTGTCATTTATTTTATTATGGTATGGTTCAATTATGTATGGAACAAAATATCGGCCAAAGGGCTGGCGCGAACTCGGAGACACACCTCCATCCGATGGTCCAAATTTTCGATGACGCTGAGGCATAATTGAGGTTCTATGCCGTTAATGTGCCGAATTATCTCATCCTTTAGCTCTTGAATTGTTGCTGGCTTATCGACGTACCCCTTTTCTTTCAAATAACCCCAAAGAAAGAAGTCCGACGGTGTCAAATCACAAGATCTTGGCGGCCAATTGACATCGCCACAACGTAAGATAACACAGCCATTGAATTTGTTGTGCAAAAGAGCCATTGTTTCGTTAGCTGTGTGGCAAGTGGCACCGTCCTGTTGAAACCACATATTGTCCACATCCATATCTTCTAATTTGGGCCATAAAAAGTTCGTTATCATCTCACGATAGCGAACACCATTCACAGTAACTGCCTCATTTCGAAGAAGTGTGGCCCGATGACTTCGCCAGCCCATAAGCCGCACCAAACGAACTGGGCGAGCATGCACAGGTGTTTTCAAATCTCCTACAGACCCGGTTTGCTGAAATTTGCGCACAACTCTCCCGATTGTGGACACATTTGGTCGATTATGCTGATCAAAACAACATCACGAAATTCATTTCGATTTGAACGCTAATTTTAGTAAAAGGCTTAAAAAACTTTAACGCTGGGTACACATCTTTATCCCCTTAGATTATTAACCTTAGAGAGGAGGGTATATATCATTTGCTACGAGCCAAAAGTGTAACACATCGAAGGAGTGACCTAAGATCTTATGTATGTTCGGCGGAAATCCGTTTTGGGGCATTTTAAGTAATTTGAGCAATGTCCGTCCGTCTGTGTGTCTGTCTGCTGGCTGGTGCGCACATTAACTCTCGAAAGGAGTAACCGATTGACTTCATATATGCGGTAATATTTTTCTCTATCTCCGGCTAAGTTCGAAGATGGGCTATATTGGCTCACTCTTTCTAGTTCCTCCCCCACAAAGGGTTAAATTTTAGTGAAATATTGATTCTTTAATAACTTCTATACTACTTACTCGAATCTTCTGAAATTTCACACATAGTATTAGTTTGCTAGTCGCTAACCCGTCAAGAAAAACGGGTGAAGTGGCCACTCCCTTTTTGGTACCTCCCACACGAATGGACCATTTTGCACCAAAAGTTAACTGCCCACGGCTTTAATATTAGTTCATACAAATACTTGAAATTTTGTACAGTGTGTTTCTATAGTACCTACAGTAATGTTTCTATAGTACCTAGAGTCCACAGAAAAGTGGGCGTTATTGGCACGCCCCTTTAGGTACCTCCCACACAAGTTGACAATTTTGACCCAAAAGTAAACAACTGTTACATAATTACCAGTACATACTTCAAAGTTATTAAATGCAATTAAAATTGATAATAATTTAATAGGAGGAAAAACATAAATAAATTTACGATTATTATTTTGGGACTCAAGGTGAGGGGATTCATAAGTCGGTTTACCCGACTGAACTTTCTTACTTGTGTTTAGTTAATTAATGTACAAGTTTAAATAATACAAGGAAAAACATTTTGCCAGAAAACAGTGAACAATTCATACGGATTTTATGTTAAGTAATTTCCTAGCGCAAAGCAATGATGTGGTTAATCTTTCCTTTGACACCTTCTGTCCACCTACGATATTTTCATCAATGCAAGCCAATCCGCTCTCAGGCAATCACTTTCAAAAGGCCTATAGTTGCCGATGTAGTAATAAGACGTTCGCATTTACATTTAACAACTATCTAATTATATTTTATTATTACTAAAACTAGTTCACAAAATCTTACGAAGTATTACTAAAAATGCTACAGTTGACAGCGAAGACTTCTCTAGGAATCAGCTGTTGTTTTCTCCTCCTCTGGTTCGTTACAACCTTGCCAGATTGTTTGTCATTCGAACACGACGGTCTTGGTGCTGCCACAGCCACTCCCTCTCCAGTGACCAAGTCAGGATCCGATACCCGATCCGCTTGGAACGATATTCTCCTAGTTGGTGTGTTCCGCACAATTGGAAGTTCGGTGGACTGTGTACTCTGAGTTGATGAGTCTTGAGAGAATGTCTGAGGACTCGGTAGAGGTGTTGCTGTTGTTTGAGGACTCGGTAGAGGTGTTGCTGCTGTTTGAGGACTCGGTAGAGGTGTTGCTGTTGTTTGAGGACTCGATAGAGGTATTTGTGTTGTTTGAGGATGTTCAGGCTCAGTATTATTGATGACGAAAGCTGGCTTGAGTCGATCTACCGATATGTTCACGTCCTTGTTCTTCATTCGTATCGTATATAACCGATCTGAAATTCGTCGCACTATCTCAAACGGTCCAGTGTAAGGTGGTTCAAGTGGTCCTCGAACTGCGTCCGTCCGAAGAAAAACGTGAGTGCAATCGTCCAGGTTCTTGAAAATAAACATTTTGCTTTTATTGTGGTGAGACACTGGAATTGGTCGCAAGAAGTTGAAATATTCACGAAGTTTCCTTAAAAATTCAGATGAATCGGCAGGAATTTCTGATTCGGTGAAGAACTCCTGAGGTAACCGTAAGTGTCCACCATAAAGAAGATCGGAAGGCGAAGCTTGAAGATCCTCCTTGACAGCTGTCCTTAATCCCAACAAAACAGTTGGAAGTATATCGACCCACGATACTTGTGAATGACACATTAAAGCAGCTTTAAAAGATCTGTGCCATCTCTCAATCATTCCATTCGATTGTGGATGATAAGCCGTCGTTCGAGTACGTTTAGAACCAATTAAATTCGTTAGAGCCTTAAATAACGCGGACTCGAATTGTGTGCCCTGGTCTGTCGTAATTGTCTTAGGACAACCAAAGCGTGAAATCCAGTTGGACCAAAATGCAGTCGCGACCGTCTGGGCCGACATATCCCTCAGAGGCACAGCTTCAGGCCATCGTGAAAATCGATCGATCATGGTGAGGCAATATCTATAACCCTGTACTAACGGCATTATCACGATGTCCAAATGAACATGATCGAAACGATTGTCTGGGACATCTATCTTGTCTGGAGTAAGGTGGTTGTGTCTGGTAATTTTTGCTCTTTGGCACGATATGCAATTCCGAGACCAATTTAGGATTTGTTTCTTCATTCCAGGCCATACGTATTTCGCACGTATCTGTTGAAGACTAGCACGGCCGCCAGGATGCGAAAGATTATGAATTGAATTGAATATTTGTTGACGTAGAGACTCGGGAACATAAATGCGAACATATCCTGTGGATATGTCACAGTATACCGATGTCGTATCAAAATGTACTATTTGTAGTTTTAAAGAATTTGCGCCATCCAAAATAGTTTTCAACTCTTCGTCCATCTCTTGAGCTGATTGCAGTTCCACTAGAGTGACTGATGTTGGCATTGAAATTGCGTTAAGGCGGGACAGTGCATCTGCCACTGCGTTTTCAGAACCGGACAAGTACAAAATTTCTGTCGTGAATTGCGAAATGAAATCAAGGTGCCTCAATTGTCGAGGCGAGGCTTTTTCTGGTTTTTGCGAAAATGCATAGACGAGCGGTTTGTGATCGGTCCGAACTATGAAATGTCTTGCCTCCAGCAAATGGCGAAAATATCTTATAGCCTCGTAAATAGCAAGCAACTCTCTGTCATATGTGCTATAATTTCTCTCTGCCGCAGATAATTTTCGAGAGAAAAATCCGAGTGGCTGCCAAACTCCATTTGCTTTTTGTTCCAATACAGCTCCAATGGCAATGTCTGATGCGTCGGTTGTAAGGGCCAAATCTGAATTGGGTGCTGGATGAGCTAGCATAGTTACTTCACGAAGGCTGCGTTTACAAGATGCAAAGGCATTTTCAGCTTCAAGTGTCCAAGGAACCTTCCTCTTATCATGTTTCTTGGAGTCCTTAAGGAATTCATTGAGTGGTGCCTGTAGCTGAGCGGCATGTGGAATGCAACGACGATAAAAATTGACGACACCGAGGAATCTGCGAAGCTCGCAAATAGTTTCAGGTTTGGTGTAATTTTCAATAGCGGCAACACGATCTGTTGGAGGTGTATAACCGTTGCCGTTGATGATGTAACCAAGAAACTGTACTTCAGATTGTCCAAATTTACATTTATTGACGTTGATTGTTAGACCGTATTGTCGAAGGCGGTCAAAAATCTGCCGTAAATGTATTTGGTGTTCTTCAATAGACTCAGACATAACAATCATATCGTCAATATAACAATAAACAAAATCAAGACCTCTCAAAACGGAGTCCATAAACCTCTGAAAGGTTTGTGTGGCGTTTCTCAACCCGAATGGCATATATAAAAATTCTACAAGTCCAAAAGGGGTGCACACTGCCGTCTTTTGGATGTCTTCTGCAGCCATTGGTATTTGGTAATAAGCCTTAACAAGGTCGAGTGTAGAAAAAACTGACTTACCATATAATTTCTCACAAAAATCGTTGATGTTGGCAATTGGGTATCGGTCAGGTACAGTTTTGGAATTCAGTTTTCGGTAATCCCCACACGCTCGCCAACCACCATCTTTTTTCGACACCATATGAAGCGGGCTAGCCCACGGACTTTTGGAGGGACGACATATACCATTGTCCAATAGGAAGTCAATTTCCGCTTTAGCAGCTGCAAGTTTCTCTCCAGAAAGTCTTCGTGGACGGTCTGCAACGGCATTTCCGATTGTTTCAATGTTATGAACAATAATTGCATCACTCGTTGATTTACGCGTCAAAGTAGTAGTTGTGATGTCAATAAACTCTTTCAGTAATTCATGGAATGGACCCGTCGAAGGCGATAATGTTGAAATACTAAAATCGTTGGTTTTACGAATTTCACCACGGCTTGTTAAATTTGTCGTATTATCGATGAGGCATTTCCGTTTTAAGTCAATCATCAAATTATAATGAATTAAAAAGTCTGCCCCCAAAATGGGCGACTGGACATCGGCAATGGTAAACAACCACTTGAGATCACGACGTAGACCTAGGTCTAATTTAAGAACACAATTACCATAAGTTCGTATTTCACTGCTGTTTGCAGCAAGAAGTCTCATGCCGGACGGCTTCAGAGTTGTTCTGATTAATGATGGGGGTACAACTGACACCACCGATCCTGAATCAATTAAAAATCGAGCCTTTGTAGATGTGTCGTAGATATGTAGACGATTCTCCTTTACTGGGTTGTCATTGCCGCTATCGCCATTCGTGTTAACTGACGACAGCCCTATTAATTTTCTCGAACTAGTGTTGTAGCGGGGACAATCCGGTTTACAATGTTTGGCAGAATCTCCAAACTTTTGATGATACCTGCAAAGCAGTTTGTTGGTAGGAGGTCTATTATTTGAACGTAATTGACTGTGAGATCCGGATCGATGATGATCGTATCTGCTTTTATTGCTCGCTTGCAAGGTGTCCACTTTAGCAGAAAGATCCGTTATAGTCTTGCAAATATCAGCTAAAGATACAGGCGAATTAATTGCGTCAATCGAAATGTTGGTATCAGAATGTGGTGGTGCCTCGGAGACAGCACACACAGTATTTCCTATAGCATCCAACATTTTTTCTGCGTTTTTAGCTAGTTTGTCTAAATCCTCCTCTTCCCACACAGTTAATAGAGGGCGAATCGAATCTGGCATTTGCCAGAGAAATAGTGTCCGAATAATTGTTTCATTTCCTTTACCAGGTGCCAAACGTCTCATGTGGGATAGCATTTCCGAAGGCTTCATACCTGTTGTCTCACCACCTTGCAATAAACGTCGCAATTTAGACTCGGAAGACTCAGAAAATTTCGAAATCAGTCTATCCTTCAATGTAGAATATTTGTCGTCATTCGGCGGATTTGTTATGAGGTCTTCAACCGACAAGAGTATGTCGTCTTCAAGGCGCACAGAAACAACATCAAATTTGCCCGCATCCGTTGAAACACCGCAGAGAGAAAATGAACGTTCAACCTGAGCAAAAAATAATTCCGGATTTTGTCTGTTGAATTTTGGAATATGCACTTTATGCAGGTTCGATCGCTGTCCTTCATATGCGTTCACTGATGACTGTCGAAGAGAGTGTACTTCACGTTGTAGCGCCTCTATTTGCTGAATTAAATTTTCCATTTCCGACATGTTTATACTGCTACTGTCGAAAAATTCCATATCGGAGCGATTCCTCGTTGTAATCAGAGTATTATCGTTGCCTCAAGTTGTGTCTGGAATGCATAAGCAAAAACGTAGACTATTTTGGCAAAATGATGCATGAAAAAACGTTGAAAATTTTAAAAGCGCTGCTGCACTGCTATCAAGTTTTTTCGCTGCTCTGCTTCCAAGAAGTTTTTGTAGCAATGTAAAAAATACCACTTCAGATTGTGCGTGAAAAGCGGGGTCACCAATATAGTTGCCGATGTAGTAATAAGACGTTCGCATTTACATTTAACAACTATCTAATTATATTTTATTATTACTAAAACTAGTTCACAAAATCTTACGAAGTATTACTAAAAATGCTACAGTTGACAGCGAAGACTTCTCTAGGAATCAGCTGTTGTTTTCTCCTCCTCTGGTTCGTTACAACCTTGCCAGATTGTTTGTCATTCGAACACGACGGTCTTGGTGCTGCCACAGGCCTTTATCATTTCCATTGTACATTTTCGTATTGGCGAGTTTTTTACAATTGATACGAATTCATTTAATTTTTCCACAAATATTGTGACAGTTACATAATCAACTGAAGCCTTTCCTACCTCAGCCTTTAGTTTGTGAATTCCATGTCGCTTATATTATATGTTTTAGCCATTTCATTTACCATTAATTTCGAAATTGGAGTTGCTTTAAATTGTTCTTGCCGGAACCATTCATAAACTGCAAAATCCACTTTTGATTCTTCAGCAGTCGTTGACGTTTTTCGGTTTTGAAAGCCAAAAACAGAATCACTTTCTGCACAAAACTTTAAAAGTTTGCTTTGTTTTTTATAATGTCAGAAACTGTTAGTATATACTCCGTATTTATGTGAGAGAATTTTAAAATTCAATGTTTTTTAATACTCATTAATTATCTTAAATTTGTCTCTATGTAGTTAGGACTTGTCATCGTCTTTTTACCGCTGATAAGCATAACATTGTAAAAATAAGAATTTCTCAAATTTGCATGTACATACATACATATATGCTTCTGACTAATCGTGTGCAGACTATTCGTTTTGTTTTATTTCATATTTTCGTTTTATTCACATTATGTTTGATTATTTAAAAGTCTCATATTATTCATGGCCGATCAAATAAAAAAATAATTGTGGATCTTTCAATGTTTTTAAGAGGTTTTAATTAAAAAATATTAAAATTTTCAAAAAAAAAAAATAATTTTTTCGCGATACATATCTTGTAAGAAAACTGGTTCTCCAGTTATGATAAAATATATGGCTGAACCTCAATTTCAAAGGTTTATCTTTATTTTGATAGATATACAGGTTTAATCCCACTAATAGACCACATGGTCTTTAAGGAAATGACGTCAGCTCTCTTTTGAGCAAAAAAAATCAAAAATAAAACATGGGTTTTTACAAAAATATCAAAAAGAATTTAAATTGTGCAAAAAATACAAAAAAAAATGTTTGCAAATATTTTAATTTTATTAATTTTCATAAAAAGATTGAGGAAAAAGCTATTGGAATTTTTTTAAACAAAGGGTCCGCTATCTAACGTTTTTTTTTCAACTAGTGCTTATTTCGTGAATGGTAACACTTAGTTCATGTCTGATTTGACAGATAATTAGTTGTATCCTTCGCTGAACGAATATGGTTGTGTATACGCTTGAACAACGCTGGGAGCGATCGACTTACAGAAGATGCCGATTTTGCCAAAAAAAAATCATCTTTTCAGATGAAGCTCATTTTGATCTTGGCGGGTATGTAAACAAGCAAAATTGAAAACCCGCACGCATACCTTGAAAAGCCCAAACACACCCAAAACGAGTCACTGTTTGGTGCGGATTTTGGTCCAGAGTCATAATTGGGCCATTTTTCTTCGAAAATGAGCAAGGAGTGGCCGTTACAGTCAATGGCGATCGTTATCGGGCCATGTTGAACGAATTTTTGATCACAAATATTGAAGAGGAGGATATTGGCAACATTTGGTATCAACAGGACGGCGGTACGTGCCACACAGCCGAAGCTACACTCGATGTTTTGCGCGATTAAAAAGTTATTTGGCGGACCCTTTACAATAGCTTTTTAGTTATATGGATGGGAAAAGGGCACCCTTTTACAAAAACGTTAATATTAAACACCCTCCAACTCGGACAGTCCTAAACCTCGATCTAAATCTCGTTGTATCACAACTACTATCCAATGGGACTAAACTTGGTGAAAGTCTTCCCGATTAGGAGACATCACTTTTAGAAACTGACACACTTGACCAAAAAAAACCCATATATAATGGGTGTGGTTTGATTTATAATGTAAAATAAAACATATTTCAAAGTGAAAAAAATTTGTATTATCGGTTAAAAGAACAATTTATGACATTTATTGTTTAAAAATTATATCATGTAAATGTTGGCCATGACTACGTCTGAGGTGGTCCATTCGGAAGCTTGGTACCTTGCGAATAACACGGGTATTGTTGGCCTCCAAAGCGTCAATCCTAGCTGGTTTACTCCTGAAAACCTCAGAATTTACACATCCTCGGTGAATATAGTCCAAAAATGTGATATCACACGATCTAGTTGGCCAATTTACCGTTGCAAAACGTGAAATTAAGTGCTCACCAAAATGATTTTTCAACAAGGTCATTGTATGGCTCGTAGCGCCGCACAGTGGAATATTTTCACACAAGACGCGGCAAAAATTAGAAGGAATTGAGCTAGAGCTTTGAAATTTGGTACATATCACTCATTTCGCCTAATTAGCTAAAACCCAATTTTTTGCTTAAATCCGCCCATAACCACGGCTACTTCCCACATAACCTAAAATTAAAAATCTTGGTATTTTTCTCAATTTAGCATTTATATTATTACAAATCACTTGTAGAGATTGTATTTGAGTCCTCAATTATATAAACATCACAAGTGTCACGCCCAACGCCCATATATCAATTTAAATTTTTTACGATGTTGGAAATTACAGGAAATTTTTTTATAAAACGCTTTGTATCTTTTGTTCTATGTAAATCAGTACATAGAACAAAGTATATACCTAAAGCGCAATACATAAGCTCAACAGTTGCAAAAAAATCATGATGAAATAGTTTACAGTTTTTTGTTAATTAATCAATCATTCCAACTATCCAGAAAAAATAATCATTGATTTAGCAAAGTGTTCATTAATAATACGTCATTTTTAAATCATACTTTTAGGAATATGTTGAAAGGGCACACAAACAATGAGGCATGTACATATATATACATAGTAGATTGGCAAACAAATGTTCGCTTATATGAATATTTACCTCGTTCATGTCGGTTGCCGTTTAATTCGGTCTGTAATCGTTGATGTAAACTGAGATACTCTTTCGGCTCAAGACCAACTTGCGTTTATACATGCTTTATATGCTTTTTGTTATATTTGCAGTCAATTTATCATTTGCCCCTTAAGGTATGCTTTGGTAATGTTGTTCAATACATAGCAAGATGGACTAAAAATAACGAATTTTGTGTTGTTTTTTGCCGAGTAGGTTTTACCATTTCGTTAAATAAATCAACATAGGCAGGTATAGGCAGAATTTTCTTTTTGCAATGGTTAACTGAGAACCTAGTTTATCAATTTTTGTTAATGCCAAGACATCGGTCGGCCTCGCGAGTTTAATTTTATCCTGAAGAAAATGAAACACCCTGAATTTTGGCAACTTCCAGGTAAACCGCTGCATAAAAAGGGAAAATGACAACATAATACTAGTTTTTTTAATGCAAAAAAACACGTCAAAAGGTTCTGTATAGTATGACTTAAACGAAGTTCCAATGCGTCTCATAGTTTCGGAGATATGGGCTTACAAAATACCCTCTTATATGACAAACTTTGGAACCATTGTACCATTTATGAATTTCAAATGCTTGTACCGCGATAGTTCGCCAAAATATCGGCAAAACCTTTAAAGACTTAGTTAATTGCAATGTTCTTTACAGATTGGAATCAAAACTGTTGAGATTGGGCCTCATGAAAATTGGGAGTTTTTGCCGCTCATAATACACTGTGCGCCGTCTTGTTGAAACAAGAGCTCACCGAGACCATGTGCTTGAATTTCAGGAAGCACATACTCCGTTAACATGGTGCGATAACGGTTACCATTGACCGTAACATTCTGATTTTCCTCATTTTTAAAGAAATATGGACCAATGATTCCACCAGCCCATAAACCACACCATACCGTTGTTTTTAATGGATGTAATGGTAACTCTTGGTACTCTTCGGGTTGCTCATCAGCCCAAATACAGCAATTTTGATTATTAACGTATCCATTGAGCCAGAATGAGCTTCACCACTGAACAAAATTTCACGATAAAACACCGGATTTTCATCGAGATTTTCCACAGCCCATTCACTGAATTTGGAGACGCTGTAGTCTTTCCATGATGCCTTGCCAAACAGTACTGAACAAAAATGGCAAAGCAGTTTGATTTGCATCACGCGTGATCTGTAAAAAAGACAGATTGAAAATCAAACCTCATGATGGATCACCCGTTATTAGATAGAGACAATAAGTCTATTTTGAAAATAAATAAATTATAACCTTTTTTGTATTACCAAATTTTCACAATTTTATGCTAAGATTAATGGCGATTTCGATTCTGAAAAAAGTTTTTCCTCGTCGACGCTAAATTCTGAAAAATATTTGCCATTTCCAGGTGGAACTGATCTGGTCCTTCGAACTAAACATAGATGGCCTTAAAAAAGGGCAAAGAAAAGTTGCACGTTTTTGCAGAAACGAAAACGCATTAAGATTCTATAAGCGTGTTTTCGTTACACCATAGGTGCTTAATAGTCGTGTTTTCGTTACACTATAAGTGCTTAATTTGTATGGGGAGCTAAGCACTTAGTTCCCGATGGAGTTTGGTGCTTGTGTTCCTGTCTTAATCGAATATGATGTTGCCAGATTGGGCACCCTATATTCAGCAATATGGCATCCCATTTTTGGAGAGATTTTTATCAATTATTGTGAATTAACAGGAAGAAGAAGAACAAAACTGGGAATTTTTTTAATATTTGCAAAAAGAGTGTAGATTATTGAACATATAATAGTAAAATTATGTTTTATTAATACTTTTCACGAATTTTTTGTCTGTTTCTCAATGTTCTTTCTTCGCAACTCATGACACCATTGCTACCAGATAGTGAAAATCCGCCACTTATTGCTTATGTGCCAGTTAGTGGAAGTCAGTTGTTTTCGTTGCAATGTGCTAAACTAAAATTACTACTTATGCGCCAGTTAGTGGAAGTCAGTTGTTTTCGTTGCAAAGTGCTACACTAAAATCGCTTGCTTGTAACGAAAACATGCCTTATATCTATGAAAATACGAGTATAAGATTTTTTTGACGTACCCAAACGTACGAGTACATCAAACATTAACTTAAACGTACACATTACGTGGTGCCACTAACCGCACCCTAATACTTCGCACCGATATCGGTTTCTTTCGAATCGATAACAAATTATCGGATTAGATTTACCAATCCCTAAAAACCACCTTTATTTATTGTCAAGAGAAGAAGACAGAAGACGCAAATACAATAACATCCCAGAGCAATTTTACAAAGGAATGCAAAAAGCATCTCACATAGCACGACAAAATTCCCAGGACCAAATATCCCCAGAATTTCTGCCCACAGTAAATATGAAGCGAAGAACATTGTCCGGAACTTGTGGCGTGGGATTCTTTGTGCTGGCTTTAGGCTTCATCGTAATTGCCTTTGCCACACCCAGCTGGCTGGTAAGTGATTATCGTATTACTGGAGCAAAGCTGGATCGTCTGGGTTTGTGGGTGCATTGTTTCCGCTCGCTGCCCGACGTGAACGACGACAGTCAGCGGCGTTTCTTTGTGGGCTGTAGATGGGTGTACGACCCATTTACCACGGGCTACGATGAGATACGTGGATTCCTGCTGCCCGGATTTATGATTGCGACACAGTTCTTCTTTACGCTGGCTTTTGTGGCAATGCTGGTCTCTGCCATAGGAGTGTTGGTGTTTTTCCTCTGCGCTGGTCCGGATCAGAAACATTTTGTGAAACTGATACGCATTATTGGATTCATAGTGCTGGCAGCAGGTGTATGTGCCAGCCTGGCAGTGATTATTTTCGCCTCGTTGGGCAACCGCAACAATTGGATGCCCGAGCATGCCAATAATTGGTTTGGTTGGTCATTTGTCATGGCCTGCGTGGGAGCTGTTATGGCTCTGGTGGCCGGATCTCTCTTCTTGACGGAGGCTAATGTACAAGGACGCAAGAAAACTTTGTTCAAGGAATCTCAGACAAGATTCGAAATGATGCACGGTGGCAAGTAACGGCAGCTAAAGCAAATACACAGACAACCCTTATGCAGTCACCTCCGTCCCAACCAAACATTCCTCTCCTCAGGATTCATTCATAGGTATTTGTTTATTTCAACCTTCAATTAAATTGCATGCATCCATCCGTCCGTTAAATGTATTTAGTATTTATTATGATCGATATCTATTCCCAAACTACATTCCAAGCAGCTAAAATAGACGAGAAACCAGAAACCTCTCCCGCTTACAACACTACCAGTTGGTACTTATGCTCATATACATTTTTCTGCGCCTGTGACAACAATCAATTCCATCATTACATTACATTCCAGTAAAGACTGAGTGAAGAACTTCTAATAATTCACCCGCAAAAAATTTGCGCGCGGTGATCTAGAACGCACATCATCACCCCACCACACAACTGTTCACAGTTCACAGTACGAGCGATGACAACGAATGAATGTAGTAGACCTTAGAAATAATTGCATGTCGATTCTATAATCAACACGCAAAAAATCACTTAATTCAAATGATGCTTGAATATGAACTCGAGATGATGAATCATTTCAGGCTTTTGAGTCAAACAAAATCACCATCAAATACAAACGAATAACGACATAAGCTTCAGAGCTCAATAATTTGCACATTGCATTCCCAGTGCGCGCAAAACTACTTGCATTTGTTCTCAATATTATTGTATGATATCTTTTTCCGAATCTTTTTCTCGAATAGTAATTATACTTCAATTACAACAACATATCGTCGAATAGAATGCAGTGTTTTTTATGTTTTGTTTTTTAAATGTGCCTTAGATAGTATTGTAAGCATAGTTCGATTGTTTTTTACTCTTATACAAATTAACAAATTGGAACAATATATTTAGAATGTAAGTAAACCCTATCCAAAATCTAACAGAATCTATATTTTGACATTCCATTTACAAAACGATCAGACAACAAAAGAACAATTCGAAATGAGAAATAGCCAAAAAGATCTTTTTCAGGTCAGGTCGTTCGTCGTAAGATTTGATGTCTTGCTAGTTGCAAGTACGTATTTTACAAAAATATTTGTTTGTATTGTAGATATGAATACGTATATATATTTTATTATTCAAGTTTCCGTCCATGTTTTACACATTTAAATAAAGAAACAATTTTTTTTCGAGTTAAAAGAATCTTTTGTTTACCGTAGAATTTTCCCACAATTTGTTTGGAAATGCGGCTGCTATTAGACGACGGCAGGCAGACAGACAGTTGTAAGTATGCAGAGTTTAGGTCAAGGTGTAACATAAAATATAACCGCAATGAGAAAATTTAAGTAAATATTTCTGGTTCTATTTTTTAGAATAACAACGCATTCAAATGGCATATTTTTGAAATGTTTGTTTTGACGGATATTAAATTGAATGATTCATGTATGTAGATGCAGTCTGTGAAACTTGATTAATAACGATGCAAACAGTAACACGCCCTGATCTTTTTCGATATTAATATTAGTGTTAATTGCTAGGTACTAATGATAATAATTAACCGCACTTCGGAAAGAGGCTTGGTATGCCAGCAAAGGTAGTGAGTTGAAAGAATTTTTTCCTTGTGTGGATAAATACAGTAAATTTAAAAAACCACTGGGTTGCCATTAAAGTATGTTGTGTAGTAATTTAGTAATTTTTGTCGAATACTGAAGAAAAATGGCAGGGCATTTTTCGGCTATTTTAAACTTCAAACCTTGGTGAGAGAATAGACATCAAAAGGCGCGTAGACTTCAGAGAGTATATGATCTACTACAAATGCTAACAAATCATAAATGTAGCAAATGATTGCCATTGAGCTAGAGCGGGAGAAAAAGAAAAACCAAGTAAGTTGATTGAGATAGATTTTATTAACCTTTTCTTAGAGTTGAGTAGAGAAGTGGTTCCCTCGGCTGCCGTGAATAAAAGAGGCCGAGATTTGTGTTTATTGAAGGGAAGAAACCTTGGATGGTAATATCAATGGCGCATAACAAAGAGAAATTAGCAATTACAATTAAGCCAAGTTTACATTTAAATTTGTCAGGGTTGGGAAACTAATACATAAAAAATCTATTACAATTTATATAATGAGAATAGATGAATTATGAAAATGGAGAATATTTTAAATGTTTGTGTGGGACTTCTTATTTATTTTAAATTCCGTCAGCATCTGGTCGTGAATTGAACAAGTCACAGTTAATAATATTTTGTGCGATTTTAGCAGCAAATATCTTCCGCGGAGGGCCAGAATTCTCATATCATCAGTACCTCCAATAAGTTCCAGTTTCGAATGCTTAACTTTATTTGATTTTGATGGAGATCAGTGAAGCTGTAAATAAAAAAGTTTTTGCCCAAGAGTGGAAATCTGGTTTGTTCTTCTGTTGGCAATGTATTATCTGGAATGTTGGGCGGTTTGCCTATAAAAGTTGCTATATTGCTGCAATTTCATAATGTTCTACTTTTATTAGTGGACGAGACGAGAATTCAGTATATTTATCCAACCAAACAATTATGAAGAAAGAAAAGAAAGTATTAATTTAATTTTTCAAGTTATAAAAATGTCGAGGATTCAGCTTGATGGTGAATTCGAACTGTGGACTGTAAATCCATAGGTCGCTGGTTCAAATCCGGCTCGAAGGACCATGAAGAAAAATGGCAGGGCATTTTTCGGCTATTTTAAACTTCAAACCTTGGTGAGAGAATAGACATCAAAAGGCGCGTAGACTTCAGAGAGTAGAAGATCTACTACAAATGCTAACAAATCATAAATGTAGCAAATGATTGCCTTTGAGCTAGAGCGGGAGAAAAAGAAAAACCAAGTAAGTTGATTGAGATAGATTTTATTAACCTTTTCTTAGAGTTGAGTAGAGAAGTGGTTCCCTCGGCTGCCGTGAATAAAAGAGGCCGAGATTTGTGTTTATTGAAGGGAAGAAACCTTGGATGGTAATATAAATGGCGCATAACAAAGAGAAATTAGCAATTACAATTAAGCCAATTTTACATTTAAATTTGTCAGGGTTGGGAAACTAATACATAAATAATCTATTACAATTTAAATTAATTGTTCAACGAAGTTGAACAATTAAAAAATCCATCGATTTCTATGACTCATATGTCATATGTCATTATTGTTGGAAGGAGATTATCAGTGGTAAGGGTTTGGGCGGGGAGTCAGATGTTTTTGGTAGAAGTACTTCCTGAAGTTGGAGTCAACACCCAATCTTTTGGCATGTCCGCCGATCAAGCAGTGTACCGTCAGAACTGATACTAACGTTGACAATCGTTTCCTCTCTAGTGTGAGGAGCTATTTTGACCTTCTCAGGTCGTCTTTCTGAATTTACTAACCTCTTTGATTACCCAATAAACATTGAGGCTAAATATGTAGAAAACGCGATATCACAGGAAAAACGGTTAATGTCATTCGAATTATTAGGTGAAAATTATGCGGGATAAGTTGGTTTCATTGACGATATACAGTAGGATCTCGAAAAAGTTAAGTCGCGAAAAAGTTAATCACTCGGTTAAGTTAACCGATTTTCAGCGTACACGTTCAGCTCTAAAAAGTTAATTTTTCAGTTAACTTTTCTGAGCGTATGCATTTTTCAAAAAAGTAGAAGTACTTTCTGCTGAAAATAATTTACCTTCTAAGGGATTGTTGCTTATTGATAACTGCACTGCACATAAGCCAATTGAAATGCTAAAGTCTGATGATGGAAACATTGTAGCAATGCTTCTACCACCTAACGTAACAGCAGTTTTGCAGCCCATGGATCAAAATCCAATAAGATTGGTCAATTTAGGATATCGAAATAAATTGTTATGCAACATTGTCGCGCAAGAAAACGTTCCGATTGAAAATATTTTGAAGGCACATTCAATTCGTGATGCTATTTTGCTACTTAAATCAGTATGGGACGAATTGCCGCAAGCTGTTCTTATAAAAGCGTGGAATAAGATAAAAAAGTGGGATGATGATCAATACAATAGTGAAGATGACATTCCGTTGTCAGAATGGATTAATCCAAGTAATGCTTACGACGATACACTTCGAGAAGTTCAATTGTTGATGTCGAAAGTGGGTGATAATGTTGACATCAGTATTGATGACATTGAAAATTGGAACAAGGATCAAATTACGGAAGATAACGATGATTTCGAAGTGTCCGATAATGAAAGCGATGAACTAATTATCGAGCAAGATATTCAACAAGCAAAAGTGAGCTTCTCGAAAGCAATTGAAAGCATCAATAACTTGATAAAATGGTTTGAAGACAATGACGATGCAAATCAAGTGGAAGACCTTGTCAATATTCGCACAAAAATGGTCAAGAGCTATTACACAAAAGAAAAAAAAACAAACAAGCCTCGACTGCTTCTTTAAACCACTCCGCACAAATTAGTACATATGAAGTTTCTGCTCCAGAAAATGGTCAAGAGTGACTGAGAATTTTAAACCAGCCGGTACAAAATAAATCTAAGTTTCCTTTTTGTAAAATTGATAAAACCTAAGTCATTGAAATAAATTTAACGTGTTATTTTTACAAAATCTATGTTTATTATAGTAGTTTTTTTCTTTTCTGAAAACCTCTTAGAAAAGTTAATATTTCGAAAAAGTTAATTACCCTAGGAACATGTTGGTTAACTTTTTCGAGATTCTACTGTATTTTGGCGCAAACGTAGTGTAAGAACGGAGGAAGTTCGGCCGGACCGAATTTTATATGGATTGCAATACATTTTATAACTGGAAAACAGTTTGGAAATGGAACGGTAGTGTTAGTTTTAGCAAATTATTATAAAACAAACGCTGAAAATGTTTAGCCAGATTGTTCACAAAACAAGTCTTCTATGAGCTAACCAACTATATTTATAAGCGAACTATATATAAGCACTATATCAAAACATAGACCTAATTTATGAATATGTGAAGCACAAGCTTCAAAAATTCAGCAAAATTGCATAAAAATTGTGGTATAATTAAGCATAATTAACTATAAAAACCCGAGATGTAAAATTGTTGTTGTGATAAATTCTTGTATAGATAAAATACTAGCTAATATGTGAAGCAAAAACTTCAAAGTGATTTAAACTGAGATACTCTCTCGGCTAAAGACCAACCTGCTTCTATACAGTGATAGAAAGCAAGTATCAAAGTTTCAACTAAATAGCATAGAAAATGTTGTATTTATGACTTAAAAAAGCATATTTGGGAGCGACATCTGTAGGGGGAACACAACAAAATACAAACTGATTACTAAAATTTTGCTGTAATGAATTATTCGCCCATGTGATGACAATCGCCTGAGTTTGAATCGCAAAACGCAAAAATTTCCACTTCAATTTTAATGGTCTTCGAAATAAAATTTTAATAAAAAGCACACATGTATGTAGTTATTTATCACTATAATTAATAATTTGATTTTAATAAATCCAAATTGTTGTGGTAAGAAAGAATTCAGAGCATGCATTTTGCGACTTGAAATCACAATCGCAAATTTTAGGCGAAATACGATTGCCATCACATGGGCGATTGTCTAAAAAGAATACAAACTACGAAGTTTCAGCTACATTGCTTTAAAAATGTGTTCTTTATTGCTTAAAATCCGTATTTAAGAGCGACCTCTATGGGGGAGCTATAACAAAACATTGACCGATGTGGACCATTTGCAATCCCAAACTACCTGCAACTATAAGCAGCAGTTTTACTAAATTTGGTCAACCTAGCTCTATTATTACGGACTGTAGCGTGTTTTCAACAGATGGTCATGGCTACATCGTTTCACGACCATCAGGAATATATTTATATACTTTATAGAGACGCAGATCAATATTACAAGGTGTTGCAAACAGAATGACAAATTTAATAAACCCCCGTCCTATGGCGGAGAGTGTAAAAATTAGAAGGTTTCACAATTTCGCAGATTTTGGTAGTTAGTTTTATTATTTCCAAAGATACTAACCAACAAGTTTTTTTAAAAAATCTAAGTCTGAAACTAATCTCAACAATACATTCTGATATCAATGAAAATAAACACAAACTATTTTACTGTACCATTTTCCACTGTACCATTACAAAATAGTCAATTCAATTTCAAAATAAATCAATTGAAAAACAAAAAACCAAGAAAGTTTCAGTCGGGTAAACCGACTAAGGTATACCCTCACTTTGTGAGTAATGTAATATTGAATATTACTCGAATTATTCTGTCAATTTGTGTGGGAGGTACCAGAAGGGGTTTATCAAATACACCTTTTTTTGCTGAACATTAGATACTTTAAATTCATTGCACTGTGCCGACTTATAAGCATTTATGTGCACTGGTATAAACGTTATGAGACATTAAATTGTGGTATGATTTGGGCATTTTGTGTGGGAGGTACAAAGAGGGGCGTGGCAATAACGCCCATTTTTCACAGGGCTATAGACACTATAAAAACATTACACTGTACAAAATTTCAAGTATTTCTAAACACTGGTATTAATGCTATAAGCTTTTAACTTTTAGTGCAAAATGGTGCATTTGTGTGGGAGGTACCAAAAGGGGGGTGGCAATTTCGCCCATTTTCCTCGAGTTGATAGCGACTAACAAACTAATACTATGTGTGGAATTTCAGAAGATTCCAGTACGTATAATAGCAGTTATTAAAGAATCAATATTTCACAACATTTTAACCCTTTGTGGGGGAGGTACCAGAAGGAGTGGACCAATATGGCCCATCTTCGAACTTAGCCGTAGATAGAAAAAAATATTACCACATACCAAATTTGAAGTCAATCGGTTACTCCTTTCGAGAGTTATCGTGCGCACCAGACAGACAGACGGACGGACATTGCTCATTCGACTTAAAATGCTTGGGGTCTTAGGTCACTCCTTCGATGCGTTACACTTTTTTCCGTAGCAAATGATATATACCCTCGTCACACTAAAGTGAGGGTATAAATATCAAGACATATTTTGTAATTCAAAAAACATAGTTTGAAATTCAAAACACATCAATTGAAATTCATGTTATTCCATTTGAAATTCAATATATGTACACATCAATTGAAATTATAATGTGTTTGGAATTTAAAATTGAATCTTTTGATTTTCAAGTGGAAATTTTGAATTTCAATCGTTGTGTTTGGAATAAAAAATATTTTTTATACCCTCCACCATAGGATGGGGGTATACTAACTTTCTTATTCAGTTTGCAACACCTTGAAATATTGATATGCGACCCCATAAAGTATACATATTCTTGATCGTCGTGAAATTCAAAGACGATATACATACGATAGACATATCCGTCTGTCTGTTGAAATCACGCTACAGTCCGTAATAATCAAGTCGGGAAAATTTGCCCGGAGTCGAAAAGTTATGGTCGACTCCGAAATGGATTGTGCAAAATGTACCATTTATATGAACTTTTTTGAAAACAATTTTGGTACAAAAGAAGCTTTTAACCAAATACTTTTGTATGCCAAAAATGTCTATAAAGTTAACCAAAATATCGAGTTTTAATGTAAAACAGTTTTAGGGATGCTTTGATTATATTTAGCTAACAAAATAAGTATTTTTGCAAGAATATACACTATTCCTAAGCGAGTCCAAAACAAGTTAGGAAAGGCCGGGCGAAGCCAACTATATGATACCGTACTACACCTTGTTAGAGCAGAATAAGCTCAGTTATTTTTAATTTTATTAAAAATGTAAATTTTAACAGAATTTGTTAAAATTCGACAATATGCGTGCGTTCTTGGATAAATAAATTCTACCCTACTAAATTTCAAAATGATTGAATGTGAAATACAGCTTCCATAGCGTTACAAGACCAAATCTAAAGAAACATTTATATTTCGGGGCAATATCGATCTCAACCGATTTTCAACAATTCCAATAGATTTCCTCTCTAGTGTGAAAGAGTTCTTATTGCCAAATTTTAACAGGATCGTAGTGAAATTTCGACAAACAACTTAAGAGGGACAAACGGCCAGCTAGTGGTTCTAAGTAGAACGGTATATTTTAAGGTCTGTCTAGCTGTAGTGTTTTTTACAAATCTACCAAAAAACAAGTAAGAAAGTTTCAGTCGGGTAAACCGACTAAGGTATACCCTCACTTTGTGAGTAATGTAATATATAACATTACACCAATAAATCTGTCAATTTGTGTGGGAGGTACCAGAAGGGGTTTTCAAAATACACATATTTTTCGGTAAACAGTACATTCTTAAATACATTGCATTGTGCTGAACTATAAGCGTTTATGTGCACTGCTATATTAAAGTTACGAGCTATGTAATTTTGGTATGATTTGGTCATTTTGTGTGGGAGGTACATAAAGGGGCGGGGTGATAACGCCCACTTTTTACAGGACTATAGGCACTATAACAGCATTACACTGTACAAAATTTCAAGTATTTGTATGCACTGGTATTTACGTTACAAGCCGTTTACTTTTGGTACGAAACGGTCCATTTGTGTGGGAAGTACCAAAAGGGGCTGTACGATAATGCCCATTTTTACCGGACTATAGGCGCTACAAAAACATTATACTGTAGAAAATTTCAAGCATTTTTATGCACTTGTATTAAAGTTATAAGCAGTTAAATTTTGATGCAAAATGGTCCATTTATGTGGGAGGTACCAAAAGGGGCATGCCAATTTCACCCATTTTTCTCGAGTTAATAGCGACTTATATACTAATATTATGTGCAGAATTTCAAAAGATTCGAATAAGTAGTATAGAAGTTATTAAAGAATCAATATTTCACTAAATTTTAACCCTTTGTGTGGGAGGTACCAGAAGGAGTAGACCAATATGGCCCATCTTCGAACTCATCCGGAGATAGATCAAAATATTACCACATACCAAATTTGAAGTCAATCGGTTACTCCTTTCGAGAGTTATCGTGCGCACCAGCCAGCAGACACACAGACAGACAGACAGACAGACGGACGGACATTGCTCATTCGACTTAAAATGACCCAAAACGTATTTCCTCCGAACATACTTAGGGTCTTAGATCACTCCTTCGATGTGTTACACTTTTTTCCGTAGCAAATGATATATACCCTCGTCACACTAAAGTGAGGGTATAAAAATGTATAACCCCCTGTACCATAGTGTGAAGTAGTGTATAATAACTAACGAATATGCTGGTTGCCTGAAGCGAACATAATTTGCAAAAATTTTTTTTCCTGATTCCATGTTGAAAGAATTGTCATATTAGTTGCAACTTGCAAGTCAAGCGTCGATAAATAATAATACAACTTTATTTAATTACTGGTATTGAATAAATTGGTTTCTGAGTTTTTTTTTAACAAAGCTATATCTTATTATCAATAACATGAACTCACGTCTTGGTAGAACTATAATTTCAGAAATATATGTATGTTATGATGACTGATTTTAAAATTCGACTCCGGGAGTTGGAGTCGAGTAGTTTTGGCTCGACTCCACAGCACTGGTAATAATAGATCCATTTCGAGGTTCCCTACTTTTTTCAAGAAAAAAAAAAACACATACATAAAATTCAAATTGAATGGGGAATGTTTATTATCATTTAAAAGAACATTCTTTGGTATTTATTTTTTGAAAATTATGTCTATCAAATGTTGGCCGCGGCTACTTCTGAGATGGTCCATCCGTTGAGTCCAATTTTCGATGACTCGTTCGAGCATTTCGACTGGTAACTGGCGAATGACACGCGTGATGTTTTGCTCCAAGGCCTGAATCGAAGCGGGTTTGTCCGCATAAACATTAGACTTTACATATCCCCACAGGAAAAAGTCTAACGGTGGGATATCACACGATCTTGGTGGCCAATCGACCGGCATAAAACGTGAAATTATCTACTCACCGAAGTGTTCTCTCAATAAATCCATTGATTGATGCGATGTGTGGGAAGTGGCGCCGTCTTGTTGAAACCACATGTCGCCGAGATCACGAGCTTCAATTTCAGCCATCAAATAGTCGGTTATCATGGCACGATAACGGTCGCCATTGACGGTACGTTCTCACTGGCATCATTTTTGAAGAAATATGGACCGATGATTCCGTTACGTCGGATCGGGAATCGGTCAATGGCAAAAAGATAGCTCTTAACGAGAGCTAAAATATTGCTCATGGGTCGACTGGAAAGTGTTTTTTTTGGATTTAAAAAAAATGGACTTAGCGCAATTGGCGAACGATTAATTTGATAATAAAACTGAATAATTTGTAAACGTTGTTCAGGCGGAAGTCTTTCCATGATGAAATGCCAAACAATACTTAACAAAAATAACATGAAAGCATGACACGACTCACATGTGATCTGTCAAAAAAAGGCTATTGAAAAAAGTATCTCTACTTAGATCACCCTTAAAATTCTAAGACGATTTAGTCATGTCCGTCCGTCCGTCTGTTGTAATCACCCTACAATCTATGTAAAGGGTTTTCCAACAAGAGATGTTATGTTGGTATTCAAAGAAAAAGAAATTTTTTGATATACATGATCGGATGTTTATTTCATAATAAAGAGGAAGGTATGCTGTTAATAATGAAAAACAACAACAGCCAAATGGCCACCACGACCACGCTTACAGGACCATATCCTTTTCATGACATTTTCCGTAACCAAAGGGGCCGTTCAAGTATTACGTAAGCAGATTTATTGCAATTATTTACCCCCCCCCCCCCTCCCCCTTGTCATCAAAAGTAAGCAAAGCTCTTATCCTCCCCCCCATGCTTACGTAAACATTGTTATATGCATTTTTCATTTAATGTATTCTATTTTTGTTATTCATTCATGAGCAGCAGTTAAAATTCTAGAAATAAGAAAATAGGCTTAGGATAGAGGACTTTAACGCACATAATATTCATTTAAACAAACTTTATTGATACGGTATTCAACATAGAGTAAAGTACAAATATTATAATCTTATTAAGTAATATTACGAACTAAACAAAATTCTATTAAATTTTTGGTGTACATATTAATTCCAATTAACAGTCTTCAGTCCATGACACCCGAATCCATGATTCTAAGTTTTCGATGACATTGGATGTTTGCTGCTCAATGTTGTGTGTCTGCTCACTTTCATTCGATTTTGGAATGTCTACGTCGTTTTCATCGAGCCATTCAACATCTTGGTGCTCTAAATTTTGAATAATGCACATCAGTTCATTAGCACGACTAGCAGCCACTCTTAAAGGCCTAACTTTCATATCAGTGTGCGTGTTTACTTTTTTATGGATCTTCTCGATGTGACGATTTAGTGACTTGACGGAAGTATGATAAAGACCACACGTTTTGCATGTTCGTCTTAATAGCTTCAATTTTACCGTCGGACAAAAATAATCGTATGGCATTTGTAGGAAATCTTTGAGTGAAGAATTTAAGCGTAGAGCTAAATTGACTGGAAGATTGAGAAATTGCCCTCCATCATCCAAAACCAAGTCATCAACTGTTTGTTTTACTTTTACTGGTGGTGGAAGAAACCTGTTGTCTAGTAATCTAAATAGGCCACTTCTTGGACGACAGCATTCTATGTTTCTACATTTTACAATTTGAAGTAAGTATTGTCTTTCACGCACATGTTCTGAATACCATTCAATATCTGGCAAATCAGGCAGATCTTGTTCGCCCGGCCCAACATATTGTGCAGTAACATGATAGCCATCAATTTCCATTGAACTCCATATCTCAGCTAACACATTTCCTGCAAACTCGAAATTGGATCTTTCTAAATGTTCATTAATTGTAACACCACGTGCATCCAAATGTGACCCAAAATGGTCATGGTCATCAAACCAGCCAGTTCCCGACTAAGAGGAGCCATTCTGCGCTCTACTCTGTTATACGCAGTGATTTTGATACCAGCATAAACTGATGTTATTAATTTATGCCGCTCAGCGATTAACCAGTCGTGATCAGGCAATTTGATACTATATTCCATGTGCATTAGAAGAGGTGCTTGCTTATTTGCCGCAGTTACACCAATAGGGACCCGAGCTTTATCATCTTGAGATATGAAAAATACTTGATCTGGTCCAAGTATGGATGCTATGTTCTCCAAATAATGGATTGATGTTTCAGCGAAATTGCTATCTAAGTGGCTTTTGTGCTGATCAGTCTGAGCCCGAGTGAGCTTTACAGGGACTGTCGATACATGTCTTCGTCCCTCTGCAGAATTAGATTTTCTGGGAATCAAACGAAGATATGTCCCACTTCGACTAATGTCAAATCCTATTTTTCGTAATTCTTGTGTTAATTCGTCAAGAGTTTTTACACTGCGAATAGATTCTGTTTGTCTTCTATCATCTGCTGCACTGCCAAATAAAGCAATATCCGCAATTGTTTTCAATAATAATGGTTGATCATTTTCTAGGCTAGGCCGTCCCACTGAATCCCTCATGGATAGTTTTTTTTTTATTTCTGGATTTGCATGATAAATATCTTCTAACTTTCTTTTCATACCATCTCTGTGTTTCTTCTGGGCAACTTCGTTTTGAATCTTCCTGTTTAAAGACATTTTCGCTGTTTTTAATTCTTCGCGCAACTTATTGATTTGTTTATCAACTTCAACACGGCTTGGCATACTATCTCTGGCAGAATACAAAGCATTCAGATTTTTTTCGAGTAGAGCAATCTTATTTTTCATAGCTTCATGCGAAGGTTTTGCTCTCGGCTGTTTATCTGTATTTTCTGTGTTTTCGCATTGCTGTTGTGATTCCACTCCGGGGTTTATGTCGTCTTTTTGTTCTTTAGAATTTGAAGCTGGCTGTATAATTTGTGGTTTTTCTGCAGGCTTACAGGTATTCGTTGCCTAAAAATTAAAACATTTTATAGGTACTGCTAATGTTTGTCTTATTAATACATACACACTATAGTGAGTACATTTAATATTCACCCCTATCGTGAATAAAATTCCATGTGAAAAGTTTTGCTCCCCAGAAAAATTGAAGGGATATAATCAAAATGGAAAGTGAAAATAATTCCACTTGAATAGACTTTTAAGACGAGTAGTTATCATTTTCTTCATTGCAAATCTCTTTAACGCAGAATAATATACCTATAGACTTCAATTTCTACTTTGTATTTTCTAGGGATCAAAACATTTCACGTGAAATTTTTTCTGCGATAGGGGTGATTGTTTAATTTACATTAACTTCATCACTCACCTTGGAAAAAAATCGTAGTAGATTGGATTTATTCTTAGTCGCTGCTTGCAATTCTTCTTCAATTCTCTTAGAGACAATAATATCAAGTTCCTTTGCTTGCTGATTTTGCTTGTAACTTATAATTACGCCACACTTCGTTAACTAACTTCTGTACATTTTGTAGTTTTGTATTTGTATGGGATTTTTTAAAACTTTCAAACAATTGTTGGTATAACTTGGATTTGTCTATTTGAAACGACATCTTAAACAATTCCACTTTGGCGAAAGTGGATCAACGGTAACACAAATATTTACTTGCTTTGCTTTGCTTACACCACGTCAAATCGTCAATCGTACCGAAACGAAACTGATTGAAGAAATTCTAAGCGAGTACCTAAATGTACTCATTATTTATGGGAATCCCCGAATATGGGGTTTGTTTTCGAGCATAGACATTGTGTGGGTTGTCATATGTGGAAAAAAGTAAAGAACTACTGCTGACGTAATCACCATCTCCAACACCCCCCCCCCCCCCCAATGTCATCAAAAATAAGCAAAGCAAAACCCCCCCACCGCCTATAGTGCTTACGTAATACTTGAACGGCCCCAAATCGCAAAGTGGCTGCCCTGTGTCCTCGATAGCCTCACGAATTCTATATCTGAGGTCTTGAATCGACGCTGGGCTTTTGGCGTAGACCTTATCTTTCACGTGGCCCCACGGTGGCCAATTGTGATCACCTCTTCGAGAGATAACACGGTCCGGAAACTTTTCCCGTAACAGAAATGGTTTCGTTGCTTGTGGTACACGCAGCGCCGTCTTGCTGAAAGTAAACGTTGTCGAGATCAATACCATCCAACTCTGACCATAAAAAATCATGAATCATCTCTCGATAGCGCAATCCATTCACTGTTGATCCAACCGCATTTTCGAAAAAGTAAGGTCCAATGACCCCGCCGGACCATAAACCGCACCAAACAGTTACACGTTGAGGAAGGAGAGGCTTCTCAACAATAGCTCTTGGGTTTTCCGAGCCCCAGATGCGACAATTTTGGTTGTTGACGTAGCCACCGAGGTGGAAATGGGGTCATCAGTCAAGATGATTTTCCAAATTTAGTAATTTCAATGCGTTGTTGAATCGTGTATCGTTCCATTTTTAGTAATGGCGTAGTCTCTACTTGTCAAATGTCAAAGAATAAAAGCTTCAAAAGTGACAGCTACCGAAATACCGGGTGATTCAAAATAACACCTATTGTTGGAAAACCCTGTATAATACTTAAGCTAGATGACTGAAATTTGGTATAGATACTTATTATACCTGCAGGTAACTTGGGATTGAGAATGGGATATATCGGTCCCCATTTTGATATTGCCCCCATGTATAGCATCTGTCCGATTTACTTCGAAATGGTCTCATTTTATTCATGGCTGATCAGATTTTCCATTAGATTAATTTAAGATATAATACTTGTGATTTTTTTAAGAGGTCTTAATTTAAAAATTATCAGAATTTAAAAATTTATTTTTCGCAATATTTTGTAAGATACCTTTGAAACAGCTGATGTGATGAAAAAAATATATTGGAAGAAGATGAGGGCTACTTAATTTAGGATTCTTAAAAGCTTTCGTGAACCAATCAGGGTAAATGGTTCCCGAATTATGACAAAATATGTGGTTCAACCTCTATTTTTTAGTTGTTTATCTTTATTTTGATGGATATACAAGTCCCATCCTACTAATAGACCATAATGCCCTTGAAGGAAAAGACCCAAGCTTTCGTTTGAACAAAAAAAATAATATGGGTTTTGACAAAACTGCCAAAACAAGTTTTAATCTCGAGATTAAAAATTCCCAACAAATTTTTGGAGATTTTTTTTAATAAGATTAAAGAAAAAATATCGTAAACGCTTTGCCCAAAATTTTTAAGTAACAGGTGGCGCAAAAGTAATCCTCCTATCAGAAAAACCTATAAATTTCGCGATTGGACCCTAATGCCTAATGTTGATTGACATTTGTGTAGTAAACACATGCAAATACACGTTAATAAACAATGTTACGCTACGCTGCTCCAGAACGCGGAATATTGCTGACTATTTATTTGACCAATAATCGGTCGGTGACTTTGGCACAAAAACCACCGAAAGGTTACTTTTGCGCCACCTGTTATATTCAGTGTTTTTGACACAGATTTTCGCTGTTCCCTTTCCTCATTTGTTAACAAAAAGTTCCCAAAATCTTTACAAATAGCGTTTGACGTTAGTACAAATGGCCAATTGTGAAATTATTTGTTTAATTATCTCCTCACCTTAAAGAGGAGTATATAAAGGGTCCGCTATCTAACGTTTTAGTTATATGAATGGTAATTAGTTATATGAACGGGAAAAAGGTCGTTTGATCAAAATGTCAACTCCATCTTACTCGGACAGTCTTTAAACGATCTCGTTGACATTTTGTGTCATAACTACTCGCCAATAGGACTAAACTTGGTGTCTGTATACATATATAATCTGCGAAACATACCTTATCATTTAGAAACTTAACGACTATGAGGGACACCAGATAAATTTTGAGCTGTGGGAGATCCATTAGACCCAAATTTTTACTTCGTTTCCATGTTTCTTGGGATATTTAGAGGGAGACGCAATTTTTTCTAACAAATACTACATTTATATTACCTTTTTTAAAGAAATTGCAAACATTTTTGAAATTGTGTGTTTAAATTGTTTTTTTTTTCCTTGCCAAAACCCAAACAAAGAGAATATAAAGTTGGCAACACTATTAGTATATGGCAGATTTGTCATAGCACAACATATTATGCGAGCGTAGCGTCTGAAGTTTCATGCCGTTGCTTTGATATAATAATTTGGTAATTTTTATTCAAAATATAAAACGACAATGGGAGTTGTAAGCATTTCAATTATCATCTGTGTGGTTGTTTACAGTATAAACATATTAAAGTTATGTATTTACGTTGTCTCTCTCGATATCGCTCTCAATTAGGTGGACGTCTTGGGTAAGCCGTCATAGTACGTAAATAGGCAACGCTGTAATGACGTAACAATACAGCAATTTGGCAGTACTTTTTTCACAGTTACAAAAAATAAACAATTCAATTAAATTACTTTAATTTTTAACTGTGTTAAAATATAATAATATCGCGAAAATTTGTTGTGTTAAACTTAAATACCAGTCGCAATATATAATTCGCAGAATGTAAAACATGCAATTGTTGATTGGGAATCATATAACGTATGAAGGAAACCCTTTGATCTTCAGCTAAACACCACAGTGAGAAACATAAAATAACATCAACTACCGATCAACACTACCATAGGCAATCGTCAAAATATGTAAGTTGTTTAATTTTTCTTATATCCCCTTATAAAATGTACTATGTTGGGAAAGCAGGATCTTGATAAATATTTACCAAACTAAGAGAAAATGTTTGTGTGACCCGAGATACCTACGACACTCTCTAACAAAACTACAGAGTACATCTTTCGATTAGCGCAAATAGCTCATATAGTCCGAATTTACACTAGGCAAGTTTTTTCAACAGCTTATCATCAAATTCTCTTTTGAACTTGCACGAATAACTAAAAACGTTCAGGGAGAGAGAGGCAGGCGGAAAGAGCTCTCCACCTCTCTATCCAACAAACTTTGACACTTGCTTGGAAAAAGTTGCCGAGTGTGAATCTGGACTAACAAATGCACAATGCCAATTTTACGGGAATACTACAGCAGTTCATGTTAGAGAGCGCGTCCAAAAGATTTGACTACCGTATCGGAATTGGTGCAAAAGTGACGAAAATCATGTTCAAATTATGCTCTCGGAGGCAGAGGACTACCAAATTCATTTAGACTGGTACATATTCATAAATTTATTTAAATGAAAACATGTTTCCCAGTATAATGAACGTGCAAAAAGCGTGTTGCTTTTACAGTACTAGGATGCCGAAACAAATAAACATTGAAAAGAGAGATAAGTGAGGGATCGTGTTGCCGGCTTGGTGCTGAGAAAACCCATAATTACTGTCGATGGCGGGTCACGTAGAAAATATTTTTTTCGCTTAGCCAGCTTAGGACATTGCCTAGACAAGTCTTTGAAATCGCTCGAAAGCTGGTCGCTCAATGAAGTTTGGACCTCCTCCTAACAGCCGTATTTATAAAAACTTAAAACAGCTTTACAATCCTTTGTTAAGCAAAATTTGTTAAAACTGTATTCATAAACGATTATTAGACTAAAACACCTTGTGTAAACCATTGTTAAATGCGTGAATTTGATTGTATATATAATAGGCGTGTTTTCGTTACACCATAAGTGCTTAATTTGTATGGGAAGCTATGCACTTTTAAGCACTATTAGTTCCCGATGAAGTTTGGTGCTTGTGTTCATGTCTTAATCGAGTATGATGTTGCCAGATTGGGCACCCTATATTTAGCAATATGGCATCCCATTTTTGGAGAGATTTTATCAATTATTGTGAATTAACGGGAAGAAGAAGAACAAAAATGGGAAATTATTTTAATATTTGCAAAAAGAGTGTAAACAATTGACAATAGAATAGTAAATATATGTTTTATAAATACTTTTCACAAATTTTTTGTCTGTTTCGCACTGTTCTTTCTTCGCAACTCATGACACCATTGCTACCAGATAGTGAAAATCCGCCACTTATTGCTTATGTGCCAGTTAGTGGAAGTCAGTTGTTTTCGTTGCAAAGTGCTAAACTAGCTAAACTGCTAGCTTGTAACGAAAACATGCCTAATATAATATTGATTCGAGCCTACTTTAAGCGTTTGTTAAAGTGACATTTGTTTTTTCTTCGTGTGCATCTGTAATACATTTTTATGGAATTTTTTGAATTAAATTGAAAAAGAATATAAAATTGTTTTTGAACATATTTTCTAGAAATTATTTAGGTTAAAATAAGAATAAAATACGTAACTGTGCCTCGAGAACGTGTTTATGTCAAAACAGAATGTACCATTAAATGGGAGGTATATCACAAGGTGGACCGATTTGTCGCATTTTTCGAGGAAGAGTTAAAGGCATTGTGCAGCATCAGCTGCTCCTTATCCCACAAATTTCATAAAGCTTATGCTGAGTATAGACGATTGCCAGATCGACAAACGTTATCAACCCTGTTAAAGTGCTGCAAATATACGGACAATGACAGATTGTCAGGCAAAGGTGAATTGACAGTTCAGACGATTGCAAGAAAACATTACAATTTCATATATTTACAATATATTTCGTAAATATGTATATGCAGGATTGCCAATAAAAATACATTATAGACAGTGTTGCAAATAAAATGTTTTTCTGGCAATGGCGCCGTTGTAACATGCATATGTAAACTTCGCACGTACACTGAGGGAAAAAAGACGTTGCAAAATAAACACCGTTTGGTACCAATTTATAAACATAACGTGCATGAAAAATCGCCACCAATTCGTTCGTTAATTATCAACGAAACGGAGTGATTTTTTGACCGGCGTTGCGTTATGTATTGTCGCCGTAAGGTTGATGATTATTTGTTCGGCTTTGTGTTGTTATTGTCTGTTCTTAGAAGAAGAAACCACGAGGATTTATAAAGACGTGAGAAATGAAAATTAATGACGAAGAAATAGAATTAATGACCTGTTTGATATTGTGGATGATTCTCTGGCCTATGGAATGAGAAGGATAAGGTGATTGCAAAATCCAGTGACATCTTCCTATTGCAGAAATTTCTAGAATCAACAGAAATGGTATCGGCCTACGATTTCAATTTTAAAAGTTAATAATGAGTGTGTTTGTTTTTTATAGAGCACAGGAATTAAATTTTGCAGTACATAAAGGCGAATGATACGAAGGAGACTGCCACCATAAGGGTTACGAGCTGAATTCCGAGAAAAAACAGAGGTAATACTGTGTTGCTGCTCATTTCTTTAGACGTGATTTGCTTAGTGATAAATATGCAAATTTGCAATTATATGTTTGTTGTATTCACGTTTTATTTACTTATAACATTAATAAATGTATTGAAACGCTAATGCTGTTTAAATAGTTTTAAATGGGAGGTGGAGGGGGGGATTTAGAATGAAAAGTTATCCCAGCGCGTGCTTTAGTTGTTCCCCGCAAGTTCTATAGTTGTCCCCAACACTTGATTTAAATTATCCCCAGTTGGTATTCATGTTGCAACTAAGCGTTGTTGATTTCTGATGCTTTATTCATGCACAGCTTTGCTCGAATTCGTAACATACGGGGTTGGTTCATTATCATAAACGAATTTGCAAAGATTAAGCACGTATGTGATTCGTTTTTCGCTGGGTGTATAACAATCTGCAAATTATCTCGCATTGACTTTTCTGCTAACGTTGCAAAACAAAAATTGTATGTTCACAAGGTTGTAAATTCACAGGATTGCACTTTTCCGACAATATCGTCCGATTTGCAAATCATGTGTACTTACCATAAGGATTGGTTCCTTGTTTGATTGTCACAGACAGACGGACATGGCTAAATCGACTCTGGGCATGATTCTGTGTCCATCGGTATATAAAATGCATTTTTGCATTCTTCTTTTTCCCATATTGTAAATCGGAATAATAAATGACTTTTCGCATCCTTTTTCTATATTAGGCGTGTTTTCGTTACACCATAAGAGCTTAATTTGTATGGGAAGCTAAGCACTTTTAAGCACTATTAGTTCCCGATGAAGTTTGGTGCTTGTGTTCATGTCTTAATCGAGTATGATGTTGCCAGATTGGACACCCTATATTTAGCAATATGGCATCCCATTTTTGGAGAGATTTTATCAATTATTGTGAATTAACGGAAAGAAGAAGAACAAAAATGAGAAATTATTTTAATATTTGCAAAAGAGTGTAAACAATTGAACATACAATAGTAAATATATGTTTTATAAATACTTTTCACGATTTTTTTGTCTGTTTCGCACTGTTCTTTCTTCGCAACTCATGACACCATTGCTACCAGATAGTGAAAATCCGCCACTTATTGCTTATGTGCCAGTTAGTGGAAGTCAGTTGTTTTCGTTGCAAAGTGCTAAACTAAAAGTGCTAGCTTGTAACGAAAACATGCCTATTGTTTCATAAAAGACCAAAAACTTTTATTGTTGCAAACCCACAACACAAGAAATACAAATTGTACAAACTTCACTAGTGATATGTAAACAATCAACATGTGTTATATATTATTCGTTATTCGAATACCTTTTTGTATGTCTCCATTTACATGGTACTTTTTTTAAGTAACTTATCGACTTACAGCCGTATTCATAAAAACTTAAAACAGCTTTACAAACCTTTGTTAAGCTAAATTTGTTAAAACTGTATTCATAAACGATTATTAGCCTAAAACACCTTTTGTAAACCATTGTTAAATGCGTGAATTTTAATAATGGTCCGACCCTGCTTTAAGCGTTTGTTAAAGTGACATTTGCATTTTCTTCGTTTACATTTGCAAAACATTTTTGTGGAATTTTTTAATTAAATGAAAAAAAAAATATTATAAGACTGTTTTTGAACATATTTTATAGAAATGGTTTTGGTTAAAATAAGTAAAAAAGAATAAAATACGAAGCTGTGCCTTCTAGAACGTGTTTATGTCAAAACGGAATGTACCATTAAATGGGAGGTATATCAAAACGTGAACCGATGTGTCGCATTTTTCCAGGAAGAGAAAGGCATTGTGCAATATAAGCTGCTCCTCATCCCAATAATTTCGTAAGGATTCTTCCTTTTTTCGAGCAGTACTTAGATTGTCATAGAAGGACGGACATGATTAAATCGGCTCTGGGCATGATTCTGCGTCCATCGGTTTATAAAATGCATTTTTGCATTCTTCTTTTTCCCATATTGTAAATCGGTATAATAATTGAATTTTCGCATCTTTTTTTCTAGTTGGTTTCATAAAAGACCAAAAACTTTTATTGTTGCAATTTACATATTCGACTACACTTACAATTGATAATCCTAATAATGCATCATTAAGAGGGAAAATGGTGTGTGAAAAAGATGGTGTTGCCAGCATTACATTGACGAAGTCATTGAAATGTTTATTAGTTAAAATGCTGTTTATGAATACGATTTTTTAATAATCGTTTATTAGGCCAAAAGTGTTTGTTAACTAATGTGCATTTTAAATCATAATTAGGATTTTTTATGAATTTATAGTTGTCGTTGTAGTAATGAGACGTTTGTATTTATACTTAACAACTATTTATTAATACTAAAACTAGTTCACAAAATCTTTCGAAGTATTACTCTAAGAACTACCGCTGACGGCGAAGACTTCTCTAGGAATCAGCTGTTGTTTTCTCCTACTCTGGTTCGTTACAACCTTGCCAGATTGTTTGTCATTCGAACACGACGGTCTTGGTGCTCCCACAGCCACTCCCTCCCCAGTGACCAAGTCAGGATCCGATACCCGATCCGCTTGGAACGATATTCTCCTAGTTGGTGTGTTCCGCACAATTGAAAGTTCGGTGGACTGTGTACTCTGAGTTGATGAGTCTTGAAAGAATGTCTGAGGACTCGGTAGAGGTGTTGCTGTTGTTTGAGGACTCGGTAGAGGTGTTTGTGTTGTTTGAGGATGTTCAGGCTCAGTATTATTGATGACGAAAGCTGGCTTGAGTCGATCTACCGATATGTTCACGTCCTTGTTCTTATCGTATCGTATATAACCGATCTGAAATTCGTTGGACTATCTCAAACGGTCCAGTGTAAGGTGGTTTAAGTGGTCCTCGTACTGCGTCCGAAGAAAAACGTGAGTGCAATCATCGAGGTTCTTGAAAATAAACATTTTGTTTTTGTTGTGGTGAGACACTGGAATTGGTCGCAGGAAGTATTCACGAAGTTTACTTAAAAATTCTGATTAATTGGCAGGAATTTCTGATTCGGTGAAGAATTCTTGAGGTAACCGTAAGTGCCCACCATAAAGAAGATCTGAAGGCGAAGCTTGAAGATCCTCTTTGACAGCTGTCCTTAATCCGAACAAAACAGTTGGAAGTATATCGACCCACGATACTTGTGAATGACACATTAAAGCTGCTTTAAAAGATCTGTGCCATCTCTCAATCATTCCATTCGATTGTGGATGATAAGCCGCCGTTCGAGTTCGTTTAGAACCAATTAAATTCGCTAGAGCCTTGAATAACGCGGACTCGAATTGTGTGCCCTGGTCTGTCGTAATTGTCTTAGGACAACCAAAGCGTGAAATCCAGTTGGACCAAAATGCAGTCGCGACCGTCTGGGCCGACATGTCCCTCAGAGGAACAGCTTCAGGCCATCGTGAAAATCGATCGATCATGGTGAGACAATATCTATAACCCTGTACTAATGGCATTATCACGATGTCCAAATGAACATGATCGAAACGATTGTCTGGGACATCTATCTTGTCTGGAGTAAGGCGGTTGTGTCTGGTTATTTTTGCTCTTTGGCACGATATGCAATTCCGAGACCAATTTAGGATTTGTTTCTTCATTCCAGGCCATACGTATTTCTCACGTATCTGTTGAAGACTAGCACGGCCGCCAGGATGCGAAAGATTATGAATTGAATTGAAGATTTGTTGACGTAGTGACTCAGGAACATACATTCGAACATATCCTGTGGATACGTCACAGTATACTGATGTCGTATCAAAATGTACTATTTGAAGTTTTAAAGAATTTGCGCCATCCAAAATAGTTTTCAACTCTTCGTCCATCTCTTGAGCCGATTGCAGTTCCATTAGAGTGACTGATGTTGGCATTGAAATTGCGTTAAGGCGGGACAGTGAATCTGCCACTGCGTTTTCAGAACCGGACAAGTACAAAATTTCTGTCGTGAATTGCGAAAAGAAATCAAGGTGCCTCAATTGTCGAGGCGAGGCTTTTTCTGGTTTTTGCGAAAATGCATAGACGAGCGGTTTGTGATCGGTCCGAACTATGAAATGTCTTGCCTCCAGCAAATGGCGAAAATATCTTATAGCCTCGTAGATAGCAAGCAACTCTCTGTCATATGTGCTATAATTTCTCTCTGCCGCAGATAATTTTCGAGAGAAAAATCCGAGAGGCTGCCAAATTCCATTTTCTTTTTGTTCCAATACAGCTCCAATGGCAATGTCCGATGCGTCGGTTGTAAGTGCCAAATCTGAATTGGGTGCTGGATGAGCTAGCATGGTTGCTTCACGAAGGCTGCGTTTGCAAGATGCAAAAGCATTTTCAGCTTCAAGTGTCCAAGGAACCTTCCTCTTATCATTTTTCTTGGAATCCTTAAGGAATTCATTGAGTGGTGCCTGTAGCTGAGCGGCATGTGGGATGCAACGACGATAAAAATTGACGACACCGAGGAATCTGCGAAGCTCGCAAATAGTTTCAGGTTTGGTGTAATTTTCAATAGCGACAACACGATCTGTTGGAGGTGTACAACCATTGCCGTTGATGATGTAACCAAGAAACTGTACTTCAGATTATCCAAATTTACATTTATTGACGTTGATTGTTAGACTGAATTGTCGAAGGCGGTCAAAAATCTGCCGTAAATGTATTTGGTGTTCCTCAATAGACTCAGATATAACAATCATGTCATCAATATAACAATAAACAAAATCAAGACCTCTCAAAACGGAGTCCATAAACCTCTGAAAGGTTTGTGTGGCGTTTCTCAACCCGAATGGCATATATAAAAATTCCACAAGTCCAAAAGGGGTGCACACTGCTGTCTTTTGGATGTCTTCTGCAGCCATTGGTATTTGGTAATAAGCCTTAACAAGGTCGAGTGTAGAAAAAACTGACTTACCATATAATTTCTCACAAAAATCGTTGATGTTGGCAATTGGGTATCAGTCAGGTACAGTTTTGGAATTCAGCTTTCGGTAATCCCCACACGCTCGCCAACCACCATCTTTTTTCGACACCATATGAAGCGGGCTAGCCCACGGACTTTTGGAGGGACGACATATACCTTTGTCCCATATGAAGTCAATTTCCGCTTTAACAGCTGCATATATAAAATTTCCACAAGTCCAAAAGGGGTGCACACTGCTGTCTTTTGGATGTCTTCTGCAGCCATTGGTATTTGGTAATAAGCCTTAACAAGGTCGAGTGTAGAAAAAACTGACTTACCATATAATTTCTCACAAAAATCGTTGATGTTGGCAATTGGGTATCAGTCAGGTACAGTTTTGGAATTCAGCTTTCGGTAATCCCCACACGCTCGCCAACCACCATCTTTTTTCGACACCATATGAAGCGGGCTAGCCCACGGACTTTTGGAGGGACGACATATACCTTTGTCCCATATGAAGTCAATTTCCGCTTTAACAGCTGCAAGTTTCTCTCCAGAAAGTCTTCGTGGACGGTCTGCAACGGGGTTTCCGATTGTTTCGATGTTATGAACAATAATTGCATCACTCGTTGATTTACGAGTCAAAGTAGTAGTTGTGATGTCAATAAACTCCTTCAGTAATTCATGGAATGGACCTGTCGAAGGCGATAATGTTGAAATACTAAAATCTTTGGTTTTACGAATTTCACCACGGCTTGTTAAATTTGTCGTATTATCGATGAGGCATTTCCGTTTTAAGTCAATCATCAAATTATAATGAATTAAAAAGTCTGCCCCCAAAATGGGCGACTGGACATCGGCGATGGTAAACAACCACTTGAGATAACGACGTAGACCTAGGTCTAATTTAATAACACAATTACCATAAGTTCGTATTTCACTGCTGTTTGCAGCCAGAAGTCTTTATGCCGGACGGCTTCAGAGTTGTTCTGATTAAGGATGGGGGTACAACTGACACCACCGATCCTGAATCAATCAAAAATCGAGCCTTTGTAGATGTGTCGTAGATATGTAAACGATTCTCATTTACGTGGTTGTCACTGCCGCTGCCGTCAGTCGTGTTAACTGACGACAGCTTCATTAGTTTTCCGAATTGGTGTTGTAGCGAGGACAATTCGGTTTACAATGTTGCGCTGCATCTCCAAACTTTTGATGATACCAGCAAAGCGAATTGTCAGGTGGTCCAACATTTGAACGTGAATGACTGTGAGATCTGGATCGATTGCGACTGTATTTACTGTTATTGTTTGTTTTAATAGTATCCACCTTCGCAGAAAGATCCTTTAAAGTCTTGCAAATATCAGCCAAAGACACATGCGAATTAATTGCATCGATCGGAACGTTGGTTTCCGAACGTGGTGGTGCTCCAGAGACAGCACACACAGTATTTCCCACAGCGTCCAACATCTTGTCTGCCATTTTAGCAAGTTTGTCCAAATCGTCTTCTTCCCACACAGTTAAAAGAGGACGAATCGAGTCTGGCATTTGCCCGAGAAATATTGTCCGAATAATCGTTTCATTTCCCTTAGCTGGTGCCAAACGTCGCATGTGGGACAGCATTTCGGACGGCTTCATCCCGTTGTCTCACCACCTTGGAAGAGACGTCGCATTTTAGACTCTGAAGACTCAGCAAATTTCGAAATGAGTCGCTCCTTCAATGTAGTATATTTGTCATTTTGCGGCGGATTTGTTACGAGGTCCTCAACCGACAAGAGTATGTCGTCTTCAAGGCGCACAGATACAACATCAAATGTGTCCGCATCAGTTGAAACACCACAGAGAGAAAAAGAGCGTTCAACCTGAGCAAAAAACAATTCCGGATTCTGTTTGTTGAATTTTGGAATATGCACTTTATGAAGGTTCGATCGCTGTCCATTATCTGCGTTCCCTTGTAACTCTCGAAGAGAATGTAATTCACGTTGCAGTGCCACCATTCGCTGAATCAGATTTTCCATTTCCGACATGTTTATGCTGCTACTGTCGAAAAATTCTTCGTTGTTATCAGAATGTTCTCGTTGCCTCAAGTTGTACCGTTTAGAATGCATAAGCAAAAACGTAGACTATCTCGGCAAAATTATGCAGTCAATCAAAAACACGTTTAAATTTCAAAAGCGCTGCTGCTGCTCTCCTTTCAAAAGTTTTTTTTTTGCTGTTCTGCTTCCAAGACGTTTTTGTAGCAATGTAAAAATACCACTCTAGATTGTGCGTGAAAAGCGGGGTCACCAATATAGTTGTCGTTGTAGTAATGAGACGTTTGTATTTATACTTAACAACTATTTATTAAGTCTGCATTTACATGATACTTTTTTTTAAGTATTAAGCATACTTATCGGCGTTTTGTGGGCGAGAGAGGCAGTCGGAAACGGGGGGAAAAAAGTATGCCGTACTCGTACTTATCGTACTCATCGTTTTGTGTTTTTCGTTCGCACTTGGAAACAACAACAATTCACACAGGAAAAGCCGAAACAAAACAAATGAAAATAAGTTAAGTATTGAAAAAAAAGTACGCGTGTGAACGTAAATACTTTTTCAAAAGAGAATAAAAAATTTGTGGCAGCACCAAGACCGTCGTGTTCGAATGACAAACAATCTGGCAAGGTTGTAACGAACCAGAGTAGGAGAAAACAACAGTAATGTACACTTTAAATCATAATTAGGATTTTTTATGAATACGGCTGCAAGTGGATAAAATAAATTGTTATGATATTTCGAATAGCGTCACATAAAAGAGGCTTTTATTGTAAATGGCCAGCCTGCTTTTATAATTATTTTTCATTCGTAAGTAATGTCCTTACGTTTGAATAGCATCAGGTCCGCCAAATAACCTTTTTTTGTTTTTGAAAATGCTATAAAAAAGCTACTGAATATTTTCTCAAATTTCTTTTTTTATTTGAAAGTACAATCCTTCCGGTTAATAATGGAAAATAATTTCATTCAAATGGCTGCCTCGGCTGGCCATGCAGTAGCCTACACGATAGGTCCAATTTTTAAGCACATTATCGATTGTGTGCAGCTGTATTTCACCAATGGCTTCACGAATATTATCCTTTAAAGCATCAATTGTCTCTGGCTTGTCGGCGTAACACTTATCTTTGAGGGCACCCCACAAATAATAGTCCAACGGTGTCAAATCGCAGCTTCGAGGTGGCCAAACGACATCAGCACTGCAGCTGATAATGCGATCTTCAAAAACAGGGCGTAAAACATCGAGTGTAGCTTCGGCTGTGTGGCACGTAGCGCCGTCCTGTTGAAACCAAATGTTGCCAATATCCTCCTCTTCAATTTTTGTGAAAAAAATTCGTTCAACATGGCCCGATAACGATCGCCATTGACTGTAACGGCCACTCCCTGCTCATTTTCGAAGAAAAATGGCCCAAGTATGCCTCTGGACCAAAATCCGCACCAAACAGTGACTCGTTTTGGGTGTATCGGCTTTTCGATGTATGCGTCCGTGCGGGTTTTCTGTGCCCAAAATGCGACAATTTTGCTTGTTTACATACCCGCCAAGATCAAAATGAGCTTCATCTGAAAAGATGATTTTTTGGCAAAATCGGCATCTTCTGTAAGTCGATCGCAGGCCCACTTAGCGAAGCGAAGACGCATTGGATGGTCAGCTGGCTTCAACTCCTGAACCAATTGGACTTTGTATGACGTCATACCAAGGTCTTTATGCAAAATTCGTCTCAATGATGTCTCCGAAATGTTCAATTGTTGAGAACGACGGTGAATTGATGTTGATGGCGCTTCACGCACACTTTCTGCCACAGCAAAATATTGGCATTCATTAGGGCTTCAAAATGGCCAGCATTAGACTAACTTTAGTGACATCCTCTTATAACCTAACCTATGCTGAACATTAATTTTCTGCAAACCACGGCTGTGGCGTCAGAAAATGTTGTAACCATAACATATACATTAGTTGGCATATCAGATGTGTATGCGCTATGTTAATAATTCGGTATATGATAATCAGGCATGTTGTAATTCTGCACTATGTACGACAACCAACAATCTCGCAACATAGTGATGGGAAGTGACCAAGTTTCAGAATGCCGTTGTTGTGTTGTGTGACAAAATTGGTGCTCTCAAGGGTTATTGGGTCTTTGTTTTTATTTCATTTCAATTAACTTTGGCTGGTGAAATAAGTTCTATTGGGAAATTCATTTCTGGCGGACTATAATGTTACATTTAGTTGATCATTTCATACAGCTTTCCAGAGTAGGTGTTTATCGTATCTAGAAATATAAATTTCTCAATAAAAAATTGCATGTTTTAGAATGTTTGGGTCAAAGAACATTGCATTCGAGTCCTTACCCGCATTGTTAAAAAAATGGTTTATCCCGGCCTTAATTTTAATTCCTGTATCCCGTCAGAAATCTGATTGTGATCATGTGGATGCTTCTTTGGTGAGCAGGGCCGTGTGCAGGATTTTGTTTTGGGGTGGTGGGTGTGGTTTTCACATATGGTACTCAATTTTTTTATTAAAAATCAATGGTTGACATTTTTAATGCATATACATATATTTATAGCGATTAACATTAAAAAATACTTAGGTAAAATTTGCATTAATAATTGTATTAATATAAATCGTATATTAATTGTATTAATGTTTTAATAAATTGACACGACGAGATAAAACAATCGTTTAATACTGCGTTAATATCTACTGGAATGTCTCGATTAATATTCAGGGAAGCCAATCCATTTAAACGATTTTCAGTCATGGTTGACCGCAAGTAATTTGAAAAATAGCGTTCGTTTGTCGCTGTAATCACAGGTAACACCGCCATCAATGTCAATATTTTGTGAACGTTTGGAAATGCATCTATATTACATATATCAAGAGCTTCCAGGTAATTTCTGACATTCTCCGCTTCAATTCTTCTTCTCCAAAGCTTCACTTCACTAATCCACACTCCAAAAGAACTATCAAGCAAAATTTGATAAATATTTTTCAAATAACTGTTTAAAATTTTCTTCATTTAGTATTGCCACTTTAGATGGAAAAAGACATTGGATTTTTGACATAATTCCACGGTGTTTCAAAAGGCGATCTTCGAGATGAGTGGTGAATAAATGTAGATATGGAATATAGGTCTTGGAATATTCTTCAATATTTGTTGCATCAACATTGCAACGATGACTTTGTCGGGCCGCAATCCTAGTTTTCTTGATTTGAATGTCTTGTTCATCACAAAATATTTTAATAAACTAAAAAATCGTTCCAAAATGGTGAGTACAATTTTCGCGCATGTCCATCAATTCCTTTTTCGTATTTTCCGCCAGATGGACGGATTCAGCTAAATCTCGATTTTCACTTTGAAGAACACGACTTAATGATAATGCCAAGCAGTGAACTGAATGAACTACGTGGACCGATACTTTTAAATCCAACGTTTTTATAGCCATCAACTGAAATGCAGACGTTGTAGTTTTCTGATTAGACCAAAGCCTCGATAACGGCTACTTGTAGGTGAAGATATATTTCAACAGACTCATGTTGTTCTACCCATCGAGTTGCGCAATACTGCTTTAATTTTAGCTTTTTATCATCACGGAGATTGCTGTTGTTAGAAATTGCTTCTTGAAGAGCTATTTACCTTTTAGGATATTGAATAAAGTGGTATGTATATGGTTTGGATAGTGCCGAGACAACTTCTAATTGGGGCTACTTTGCATGCGTAACTTACAACCAAGATGAAGCTGTGAGCTGCACAATGTGAATACAGTGCTAGGCTGTACTTTTCTTGGATATATGCTTGCGCCCCATGAAATTCTCCGTTCATTGTTCTTGCGCCGTCATAGCATTGCCCAAATAAATACTTACAAATCAATACCAATACTTTTGGGAAGAAACTCAAAAAATGAAACTTGCTCAACCTCTGAAATATCAGCTAATTCGTCCGCCATGACGGTGAAAGCTTTGGAATTATTGATTCTCTAAATAAGTTGTCGGTGTATAAGAGTGTGACAAATACTTATAATTTCATTTTGAACACGATTGCTTATATACATAGCGTTTCGTGGTCAATTCGTCAAGTGACTATTCAAATTTAAATCCGTTATCACCCGATACCTTAGCAAGGCTCTAAAATTCCCATCATTTTGAATACTTTCATTTGAATCGATTCTGCCTGTATCACAACTTCCTCTTAGTGATAAGCCTTGTCGACCACAAAGGACTACTGTTTGAACTATTGCTTCCAAATGCTTTCTATTTTCGTTTACGACCTGCTTTTCCTGAATTTGTAACTGTGGCTTACTTTTCTACATTAGATCTCATTTCAGCTTTCAATATACTGTTTCTATGGTATTCGATTGATGATTGGTGGCGAAATACGTCCAGTGCTTATTTCCAATTATTACTCGTAAATGGTCTTGATACCAAGTTTCCTAATTTTTGGTTATGCACTTCTGTATCCCTAGGAGCAAATAATACACATCTTTTACAGAAAGCAACGACTTGATTCGCAGAGTACGCCAACCCTTTATATTTATGTAACTAAGAAAGTTGGAATTTTAAACTTTGCCCAGTCACTGGAAAACTATAATTATCTGGAGGAATCTAGATTTTTTTCATGATGACCTTCTATATAGTCGATACTCTCTGAAGCTGATCATATGGTGATACTTCGTTTGGGTTACTGGAAGCTGTAGAGTTTGATGTAGTTGGAATATTCAGAAAAATTCATCGTAGATATAGTAATAATTGTTGCGGACGATTAAGTATTTCGTTATTCACACATACACATATTATAAAAAATAATTATATGTTTTTTTTTTTACATTCTGCTTAGTAGTTAAGTATATCATAATACTTACGCCATCCTCTTCAATTATTTGCCTTTTATTAAAATATTGTCGAATATCCATCCTGTTGTAGCACTTTTACGATTTGACACAATCACTTATCCGCGATTTAATATTGAATGTCACGTGTTCACCGCACTTCTTTAAATTAGTATTGTGTATGTTTACAATGTGTAAATGTACAATGCACAATATGGTACTACCTATTCCTACTGTCTTTAACGCTGCTCCAATTGTATATTTACTACAAAACGGAAAATTCTTTGGGCCTGTTTCTGTAACTTCTTTTCGTTCGTCTACGGCGAACGATCAAAAATCACTCAATTATTCCGAGAAATCTATAAGTCACAGCAGTTTATAATTCGGTGTGTCTATAGAAAAGCACGTAAAAAGCTCGTACCTAAAATATTTTTAACCTGCGTTTTATAGAATTCAAGTAATAGTTGAGAGATTTTTGATCGTTCTCCGTAAACGAACGAAAATAAGTTACAGAGACAGGCCCTAACAATTCCATCATCTAAACTGTTAAAAATTTCGATTATTTTTGTCTGAAAAATATATTTATATATTATTGAATAATTTTATTATTATTATTTAATTTTTATAAAAAATATTCACAGGATGAACTTCGTAATGGAATCCACATACAGGGTTGCCCATATTCGACGGACCCATGTTTTTTTCGATGACTCGTTGGGCCCATTCCAATCGACGAGGCTTGTCCGCAGGCAACAATCTTTGCGTCAATTGAATTTTGTACGGGAACAAATGCAAATCAACGCGAATAATCCGTTGTAAAGTGGACCGAGCCATGCCCAACTGCTGAGAACGGCGTTTTTGGGATGTTCTTGGGGACCTCTCAACACTGGCTCGTACGGCAGCGATATTCTCGGCCGATCGCCTTGGTCGACTTTTATTTGGCCTCTTCGGATTAGAAAGAGCCTCACCAGTCGAAAATTTTTCGTATAAACGCTTAATGGTGTTCTTAGAAGGCCACATTTTTTAATATTTTAAAAGCACGTTGAGTTTTCACAATTGACTTCTTCTGTTGAATGTAAATTTCAACTATTTCAGGCGCTCGCGTGGCGTGTATTGTTCCATGGTAAAAATCTGCTTGGACTGACGCTTCAATCGCGGTATGTCATTAAGCGATCTGACATCTCTGTCAAAAGTTATGGCGTTGCCAGATGGGTCCGTCGAATATGGGGGACCCTGTATACATTTTTCTGTAAGATAAATTATACTATTTTGCCGTAAACGATACCACGTCATCATCTACTACAAATCTGTTACAGCAATTTTCTGAAGTGTACAGTTTTCTGAATGTCACAAATGTGTAGCACATTTGCGATTTCTTAGGTGTAAAATTTTTTAATTTAAAACGATGTAATTTTTGAGATAGAACATTAAAAATAGTAAAATTTTCCGGAGAGTATAGCCTTTGAAATAAAGACACATTTGCAGTTTCTTAGGTGTACAACTTTTTAATTTAAAAGGAGGTAATTTTTGAAATAAAGCACTAAAAACAGTCAATTTTTCCGGATAGTATAGGCTTTGACTTACTTTTAATAAATTATATCTGCCTTCATATGCTACAATTTACTACATTTTAGACATGAAATTTTAAAGTAAACAACGGTTACATTTCTAGTCTTTGATTTACATTTTGGAACAGGAAAAACATTTTAACCGTTAAAATCAGTAGTAATTTTTAATTCAAAATCGCACGGGCCTGCTAGTGGGGTTGCTATGGAAACTGGTGAATAGCAATAGTGAAGAGAGCGTTTTCAGTTATGTACGTATATCAATTTGTCTATGCAGGATATAATAAATTTGAAAAGTAGTTGATTAAATTTTGTTGAAGTGTATTAATTTCTGAAGACAGGTGTTAATACAATAATTCATGTCATCATCACTTTTTATTTTCAGTCTTTGATTAAGGCCTCCTTTATAGAAAAGGTTTGGTAGTTGTGATAGTTATTGTACTTCATCAGCGTTCCTGCTGAGATGGTTAAAGTGTCATTTTTACTTGAGGCGTTTAATTCCACTGAGACTTTTTCACTGGTTTGATTTTTTCAAATTTTATGTTCATTACTCTATGCCTTTAGCACTTAAAGCTTTTTCAACTTCTAAAAATTCTAAAACGCCACAATATCTCTGTCATTACTTTTCGGGGAAAAAACTGCTTAACAAAAATGTTTCCACACAAAAAGATGCTAAACAAAAACAAAAAAAGCAATAAATAAAAAAATCACACATTTGGGCAACTTTCATCATAAACACCAGCAATCATCTATTGCCATAGTAATCAACAGCAATAGCAATTCATCGTCCTCATCATCTCACCATCAACGGCATCATCATGGGCATCCTCAACATAACACTAGCATTTTCCTCGAATAGTCCAGCGGCCGGAGGGAGCCAATGGAACAATAAAATCTCCGAAAAAAGTTCGACAACGAGTACCACTCTGTGGGAAAAACAGGAAGTGCACAATGCATGTGTATGGAACTCACGCACACACGTGTGTGAAAATTGCTAAAAAGTCCCTCTTGAGTATTTTTCATTTTGTGGTTATGAATATGCCAAAGGGGGGAACATTGAGATTTTTTCCCGCATTTTCCCACTCCATGTGTGGATGCCAGTGCCCGGTCAGAAGAGTGCTCCTCATATCAACGCGTTCGACCACTTGACCGGAAATCATTTCACGTTTGTATTTCGCCAGAGTCTGATGGGGTACCAACAAAAAAAAGCGGTACAAAACAGTTACGCCAACAGAAGGAACTAAAAAAACAGATTGGAAAATGCATTGTGGTTTATGGGTGGCCAGTGGCCATGCATTATTTAAAAGTTGTACACTTTGGGAATTTGCGTTATTTCGCGAAAAGCCAACGGATGAATGGATGGGGGCCATTTGGTGGTACTCCTGAGTGTTCCCCAAAATACTTGAAATGCAAAAATGAGCATCGTCCTGATGATGATGTTGCCATTTGCTGCTGCTATTATTGTTACTTTGTGTTGCTGATGTGTGGGGCACTTCAGCTGCAAAATACACACAATATGGTGCTTAATTCATTACTATTTTTCGGTGCTTTTTCCCCCAGATAGAGAAGGGCAATTATTCCTTTTTTCCGGCTAAATATACAATTGGCCACTGGGTGGATATATTTTCCCTTGCGAAACTTTTGTAATAATATTCCAAACTTTCAGCCGTGGTGTGTGGTTTTTAGCCGTTTTTAAAGTTAAATTTCATATGATATGTACTCGTATATCATTAATAATTTTTTGGAATGCTACTGACCCGTATTGAAATTGACGATTTTTATTGTTCTTGTTATTGTAAATTATTTGGTGACTTTAAAGTCAATTTGTGTATTAAAATGGATGACTTTTTTTAATTCAATTCTTTTATTTATATAATATTTTTTTTTTTACAATATTATTTACAGATGTAGAGTTCAGATTTTATCTTTTCTTCTCAATGATTCAAATTTTAAACATTTTTTGGTTTATGCAAATGGTAATGGGATGATGAGGACAATTAAAAAAAAAACTTAGTGAAACCAAAAAAAATTTAACTAAAACAATTTTAATTTAATTAGTAAAAGTAAACTACGATATTGAAGCTAAGTTGTTTATGTGCATATAATTACAAAATGTGCATATTTAATGAAATTGTTGTGAAAGTCTTTGTAGTGGAATAGAATCAAGGTTGATTAAAAATCTTCTTCAGGAGCTTATTTTGAGCGATTTGTAGTTTTTTGATATGGGTTTTAGCAGTGAATATCCAAACAGGTGCTCCGTAAAATATTATTGCATTAAATATGGTTTTTAGCAATATAAGTTTATTTTCAATGATCAATTATAATTTCCTATTTATAAATGGATGGAGAACTCGTGTAGTTATATTTATTTTATCAATTGTTGCAGCTATATATTCTCCAAATGTTAGCTTCGAGTCCAGAAATAGTCCTAGATATTTCACTTTATTATCCTTTTACATGGGGGCTATACCAAAATATGGACCGATGTTGATGCAAGATGCAGATCAATTGAAAAATGTGTTCTCCAGAGCGTTAAGAAGTGAAATTAGTTCGTTTTATTTTTGGTTCTAATAATTCAGTCGCCGCCAGTCGTAGCGAACGGACGCGTTATCGCAGAGCGGATAGTTTTAAACCTATAACGCAATACCTATTCACCTACCTATTACGCAACCACGTGGTTTGTTGTTTTTAAAGCGTAGGTTTAATTGGATGCATCGGTCTCTGAACAGACATTTCTGAGCTTATTCTGGAAGCCTATACCGACGTACCTATTACGGGCTAATACTGGCTATGGGGGTATCTCCCCCAACCAATCATGTATGGAATTGGTTCATTTAACCTCGCAAAGTTAACCCTAGGTATAAACCCATAGGTAACACGACCACTAGAGGAGGTGTCGGATTGTTCCTGCCACCTATTCAAAACCGCCTCATCAAGGTGCTCAATGAGCTCACCACGAGGCAAACGCTCCATCCCAGGAACAACCCATACATCTCGGGGCATAATCAACCCACGACTGGCACCGAATAAGGTACTCCTAAGAAGCACCGCCAGATCCAGAGGGGGGGGGGCGGGTCACCCATCAGCACCTGAAGAGCCTCAGTAGAGATCGTTCTGCAAACTCTCAAACATCCTAGGAGCAAGATCCTCTGACAGGATAGTATCTTCTTGACACCAGCTACTCGTCTCACAGCATCAGCCCAAACTGAGGAGCCGTACGTCGCACAAGATAGAAAAACGCCTACATATAATCTCCTAACCGCCTTCTTACAAAGACCCCAATCACATTTAACAATCCTCTGGACCTGGCCAACCAAGTGCACTAACTTGTGTTTCAAGTGGTCAATGTGGGGGAGGAAGTTCATCCTCTCTCCTACTAGAATACCTAAATACCTCACCTTACTGACATATTGGATCGAGTCATCTCCTACCTTCACAATCGGGTGTCTGTTGCCAGACAGTGAACCCTTCAAGAGCATAGCAACCGTCTTGGCCATGTTGACATTAACTCCAACTCTATCACCCCAGGTTCTTACTAAGTCCATCATGGTAGAGCTATCCCTTTCCAGCCGCCTCCTGGCATTACCCTCAACCATAATCAGGAGATCGTCTGCAAATGCGGAAAATTTGCAGTGGCAATCCAATTCAAATAAAAGAGGGTCCATTACCATATTCCAGATAATGGGACCCCCAATCGAAACCTGAGGACATCCCCTCACCACCTGAGTGGAAATTGTGTCACATTTGCCAAACAAAAAAGCCATGCGATTACAGAAAAAACTTTTCCAAATCTCAATCTCCTGGCAACCTACCTCACGAAGTCTATTAAAGACCGCAGACCACCTAAGATTGTCAAATGCTCCCTGAAAATCTATAAATAAACCAAGTACGTACTTAGCATCCGAACTTTCCACACTATTTTTCACGTGAAGCCACGCATCCTCCGTGCATTTACCATCCTTAAAGCCGAACTGGTAGCGGCACATTCTACCATGCAGTTTCTCCTGAAGCCGCAACACCTCTCCAGCACTTTTCCAAGGACTGGGAGGAGACTGATGCCCCGATAGGATGCAGGATCACTCCTGATCTTGTCAGGGGGCTTCAGGAGAACCACAATCCTTGCCTCTTTCCAGGCATGCGGGAAATACCCTATCCTGACACATTCAGCAAGGAGCCTTACCAGGTATTGAGGGATGGCCTGGTAAACATGTTTCCACATTTCACAAGTCAATCCATTAATCCCTGGAGACCTCCTTGACCGAAGCCTCGAGATAGCCAGATCGATCTCGCCTCTTTCAACAGCAGGGGCAGTTAAGGAATCTTCCACCGATGCAGACACTTCATCCTCTCTATGGAAGAATGCGTCCATAAGGACCTTACCTCAGTCGCCCCAAGAATATCATACCTGACCATCTACCACAAGACCCGAAAGGTCAACTCCTACAGATCTTATATGCCTGGCCCCAGGGATCATCACCGTTTTCACGGACGAAGTCCCTCCAGTGCATTTCCTTGGCATTCCGTAGCATAATTTTGTATTCCCTAAGGGATACCCTATAATTGGTCTCAGCCACCTGAACCAACGCAGAACCTCTACGCCTCTCTCTCTGCATCTTCCTACGCAACCTTCTTAGCGCCAGTTTCTTCTCCTGAAGATCCCTATTCCACCACCGAAGTTCCTTTAAGGGAGTGGGGTGGTGCACGGGCAACAGCCGATTATTAACATCAGTGATACACTCATTTATCACCTGAACCTTGGAATCAACATCCATTTCATTAAAATTTGCCAGAGGAACAGCACGAAAGACCTCTCTAATTTCATCCTCGTAGAAATTCCAATCCACCGCATTTGTGGACCGCTTTTTAAGCAGCAACGGTCCTGCTAAAAGCCCCTCGTTCCTCTCCAGATCAATTAAGATCACATTATGGTCACTGACCCCGAGATCCGGTCTGACCTCCCAGCTAAAACTAAAGGTCCTATTCGCCACGCTATTCACCAAAGTGACATCGATGTCACTAGTACCATTTGGACCGTGGAATGTTACAGTTCAGGATGAATGCTACAGTTCAGGAGACATTCACTTAGCTGCTCTCCTCTGTGGTAGCTAAGATAACCTTGGACATGCCTAGGCATCTAGCTATGCCACATCGGAGAGACAGCATTGGCGTCCAGGCCCACAAGTAGGGGCACATTACCCGCAAGCGCAACCAAACGCACCAAGTATTGGAGGTATGGGTCCATGGACTCCTCAAACTTGCAGTATATGCTGGCAACCAACAACGCTCCGAACTCACCTTCAATTCTCACGCATACACCCCACTGGGACTGATCAACCAACAAACATTCAACATTTAAACCCCTAACAACAATTGCAGCATTATTACGCAGATCAACAAAAAGACGAAACTCAAGCGGGAGACCCACAGGGCCGTCCACCGAAATGTACGGTTCCTGGAGCAACGCAACAACACAATCCAATTCACACAAACACTGACCCAGATCATACATGGATGATCTACTACCCTGACAGTTTAACTGTAAAAAACGGACGGACATTAATGTCTAGCGTTTGCACGAGCAACCATCGTTGCATAAAGGGAGCACGCGTGCGACATCATTAGATGCCCAGACGCCCTACCCTTAAACGCGCAGTTCCTGCAGTTGAGCTGATTTATACAGTCCCTCTCTACATGCCCCGACTGACCACAGCGACGGCACACCTCGTGACTAGCACGACAGTCCCCACTCTGTGGTCGAAGCCGAGGCACCTACGACAGACCAAAACCGGTTCGTACTCACGCACCCTGAAGCTAAACCATTTAATATAGCAACGACCAGTTGCCAATAGGCTCTGCATTGCTCTGGCGTAGCCTTCTAAAACAATGTTAATTCTCCCCTCATCCCGTACCTGCCATGGTCTACTCACAATTTTCACAGCCTTGACAAATTGCTCTTTGCTGTACATGCTCTTAAGGTTCTTGTCATAGAGTTTATGCATGAACTCATCCGGAGTGAACTTCGCCTCGACATACTCAACCACTACCCGCGGACCGAGTTTGTCCTCAGCACTTACTTCCAAACCTGCCTCCTGAAACTTATCATTTTTCAGCACTCTCTGCCTCTCCGCTTCCGATGGTGTACGAATAATAGCCCCACCACTCTTCAGCGGCCTGATCTGGTGTACCCGAACATTCAAATGGGGGCCGACCTCCTTCACTATCTTCTCAACCACTTGCTTCGACGTCTGCTCCTTGTCGGTACTCTTAATCTTAGCCGCCCATGTCTCCGTGGGAACGGGCAAGGCAGGCTCTCTGACTAAGTGAGCGAAACGCTCCGGGATCCCGGTCCCACTCGCATCACCGTCATTGAACAGGGGCGCTTGCGGCAAGACACCTGCTCTCGATCTCACACTACTACTTGTGCTTGGTGCCACATTTCCCTTCTTAGGAGAGGGGATAGCGTCCACTCTCTTTGGTGCGTTCTCAGCTTCGCTACTCAAAACTTCATCTTCTCCCGCACCATCCTCACCTCCCGCTGCCTCCACGCCAGCGAGGTCCCTCCTCGTCATTTACTCCTCAGACACAATTTCAGCGAAAAAGTGCCCGCTATTTTGCAGCAACAATTCTGTAGCTAAACTACACTATAGCAGCCCAAAAGACTTCTCAACCAAAGTGATTCGAAATGAACCGCTAGGTTGAAGGAAAAACAATTTAACGCTGGCGAGACAAGACTCACGACTCTATCGAGTCAGCATGCACGCCAACAACAAAAAATATAAGATAATAACAGAATCAAATTCCTTATTCAGTGCCAGGCCGTAATCAACCAATCCAAAATCAGAATAATCACAATAATTATCAAAGAGTAGTCCAAAAAAACAGTTAAGCAGGGTCGGGTCAATCAAAGTCCGTACAATTAATCAAATGAAGATTTGATTAATGTAACGAATTTAAGATTAACCAAGAAACGATTCAATCACAATTCCAAAATTCACAATCAATATCCGAAGAGTAGTACAATTATACAATGCCGAGCCAGATTATCAATCCACTTCGCTTGAATTAATAAAATTAAAATTTAATTAATTCAACCAAATCAATTGATCAATCACCACACAATATAGATTAAATCAATATCCACTGTCCAATCACTTAATCGATTTAATTATAAACAAATTGTAATTATAATTATAAACTAAAGCGTGTTCCTTAAGGAATTTAAAATAGCAATACACTTCAAAAACGCACTCTGTAATTTCACAACCGAATTTAAATAGTTTTCCGCTGATGCGAAACACGTCTGCACGCTTCAAGTGTTCACAATCGAGTGAATCGACTGTCAGGGACAATAAGAAGGACACTGAATAAGTTGAACCGACATAACCTATTACGGGATGAACCTGATATTTCTACCTCCAACACAAACATGGAGGCCGCTAAAAGAGTCAGGCCTCCCGAAGAACATAGCGCTGTGAAAGTGACTAAGAAGAAAAATGGCTCGCCGTCTTCCAGTAATTCGGAGAAGCCTAACGTAACAAAAGGAAGTCTATAGTTGGGGTCCTTCGATCGTGGGCGGTAAAGTTGATCCAGTAACGCAGATCAAGTCAACCAAATCATCCGTTAAGGATGAGGCTTTAAACAAAAATACTCTACAGACACGGAAAAATCAATTGGCCATAAATAAGGGTAAGAAGCCACCATCTTATTCTAACATAGCTAAACAGCATTTTCGAGACGATCTATGCATAAATGATAGCAGTAGTGCATCTGGCAGAATCCCCGAAGACCAACAGCCTGTTTCTCCATGTCGAACGAAAGCGATGCGAACGAAAATCAGCTGATTTTGGACCTACTAAAAGGTATCAGAAGGACAAAGCAAATGCAAACATACATACGTCCTCGAATCTAAGGATGAACCACCAATTGAAGTAATTACTTGCAAGTTTGAGAGAGGTGTTTTGATGCTAAGGCTGGCATCACAACGCTGCGCTGGTGTCCTCGTAAAACTTGTGGATAGCTTTCCCTCACCTTGGCACGGCGCAAAGCTAAAATTGGTAAGGAAAAGCGACATTCCTGAACTCATAAAAACAACCATATATGTTAAGGAATGTCCCAGTAAGTTCTCATCAGAGTACATACTCGACATCATAGGCAAACAGAATTCAAAACATTTCGTGAGAAAGTGGGAAGTCTTCTATATGAAGGATGATACAGAGGGTACTCTCCTCATGTTGGGCATAGACCCAGAATCCAAGAACAATCTTGTCATGGCGAAGGGCATGGCGTACTTCTTGATCTGGACAGTCTTTTTCAAAATTGGAAAGGTCCCGATTGGCAGGACAGATGAATCGAGTCCAAATATACTATCTGAAGAGGCAAACACTGGTAGTGAACGAATGGAGACAAGTAAGACATTGCCAAAAACTGATGTGGATGTAGTTAATAACACCACCAATTCACCAATAGTACCGCCACTTTTGCAGGAAGATCCCAGCAAAGGTGGCGATCAAAATAAAAAGAGCCACAAAACGATTCAAAACAATGAGGGAGCGACAAAAAATAAGACCGCCTCCGAAAATTGTCTACTGGAAGATGATGTAATAGGTAGTGAACGAACGCTAACACAGGTACTCGTCCAAGGACTTGTATTTTGTGCCATAAAAACTTATGTTTTCTTTTCTCGCCAGAGTTGTCAACATCGGACGCAACGGTGCTGAGGCAAGGTAATGGAAATATGTACCTGGCGTAAATATATCTGCCATTCGATGCGTCGACATTGCCACCTACGTCGGCATTACAACGTCTGGTGAGGGAAACCAAACACACAAGTAATGAGTTATTAGCTGGGTGTGACGCCAACTCCCATCATATCCCTTGGGGTAGTACTAACACCAATAAAAGGGGACAAGCCCTTATAGAATTTTTGAATACAAATGACCTCATAACTCTTAACATAGGAAACTCTACAACCTTTGCTAACTAAATTAGGGTAGAAGTGTTAGATATAACGATATGTTCAGAAAATCTTATTGATGAGATCCACGAGTGGAGGGTTTCGGATGAACACTCCTATTCGGACCACCGTTACATAAGGTTTAAAATTGCACGGCCACCGCCAAACCCTGGACCGCCAAAACGACTGGACTAATTTCGGAAATCTATTTAGAAATCGATTGAGCCAGCCTACACGCGATTATCTATGTACAGAAGACATTGATATCAATGTGAAGAAGATTACCGAGGCTCTTGTAAAATCATTCGAAGATAGTAGAAGCCCTGTATGACAGGGCAAATTCGCTCGATTGGCAAGGATGTCCGCAGACTTTACAACAGAGCTCGACATAAAAAACAATCAGTATATTGGGACGACTACCACAGAAGACTCAAAGAATACAATAAAATTATTAGATCGAGAAACCGTAACTCTGGAGGCTTTGCATGTCTAAAGTGAAAAAGTTCCTCTCAAAAACTCATGTCCAAACCGAAACACTGGTGGATGACACGGGTAAAAGGATGGTGAGGAACAGTTACAGAATGAAATGTATTGCATCAAGTACCTAATACCGATATAAAAGATGGTAGCAAATGGGAAAATTCGCTCGGTTGTCAAGGATGTTCGCAGACTTTACAACAGAGCTCGACATAAAAAAAATAGTATATTGGGACGACTACCACAGAAGACTCAAAGAATTCAATAAAATTATTAGATCGGGAAAACGTAACTCTGGAGGCTTTGCATGTCTAAAATGAAAAAGTTCCTCTCAAAAACTCATGTCCAAACCGAAACACTGGTGGATGACACGGGTAAAAGGATGGTGAGGAACAGTTACAGAATGAAAATGTATTTCATCAAGTACCTATTACGGATATAACATATGGCATGATTAAAGAAGCGATAAAAAGATTCTTCCCTTTAATGCTGCCAGACCGGATGGAATATTTCCAGCACTTCTGCAGAATCAGGAGGATCTGGTATCAACTCATCTGCCTGGAGTGTTCACTCCATGCCTAACCCATTCTTAAACCCCAAAAAACTGGCATTCGACCCATTAGCCAAACTTCTTTCCTGTTAAAAACCATGGAGCGAATAATTGATGACATGGTCAAAAGTAAAATAGCGGATGACAGGCGAAAAAATCCAAACAACACGCCTATGTCAAAGGAAGATCAGTGGAAACAGCTCTGCATGAGGTAGTGCACCACATAGAAGAGTCCTTCAGTAAATAAATGTATATACATTGAGGGCGCATTTAACAATGTACAGACCGATACACTTATCCAGTCCTTAGACGAGTTTCAGGTTGACCGGGCGCTGAAAAACTGGATCAACAATATGCTAAGGAATAGGTAGATTATTTGTGGGTCATATGACGTAAAAACTAGAGACAAGGTAAATCGTGGTATACCTGAGGGGGTATTTTATAGCCTCTTCTATGGGTTACGACGATACACAGTTTCCTAAAAGCCCTCACCAATGAAGGACTTAAGCCAGTCTGTTATGCAGACGACGTTGTAATACTTCTAAGGGGCTTTCATCCAAATCTATTATGCAGAAGAGCTGAAGAGGCATTTAATATAGCATATAACTGGGCACAACCAAGGGGATTAAATGTTAACCCAGTCAAAACAAAAATATGTCTATTTACAAGGAAAACGAAGATCCCATGTTTTACCCGGCCTCGATTCCTGAATAAGACAATTGCTATAACTAAAAAGGTAAAGTACTTGGGAGTAATATTGGATCAGAAACTGGACTGGACTGGCCGTTGTGCAGAAGCGCTATATATTTGGAATACGTCCAAATATGACTCACTGGCTTTACATGTGCGTGATTAGACCAATAATCACATACGCCTGTGTAGTGTGGTGGACATCAATGGACAAGAAGTGCAACGTAATACCTTTGCAAAAAATCCAACGTATGTGCTGTCTAGGCATAAGCGGGGCATTTAGAACTGCACCAACAAAAGCTTTGGAGACTATACTGCACATCCAACCAATAGACATCCGTATAAAGTATGAGGCAGCCCTCACAGCAAGACTTCTACAAGTGATGGGTGAATGGACCACAATCGAGACCACAAGCCCTACCATCAGAAGATCTTAGAATCTCTAGTTGGTCACATTCAAACGCCAGAAATCTCCGACCGCATTCCTGAAGTGCTGCTTACAGCTATCTGTTATTCGTTTGTGCCAGACAGACGCTCCTGGGAAAATGAAACTTTGGCCCATGTGCCAGAGGGAACCAGCTGCTATACGGATGGGTCCAAGCGAGGAGGATGGACGGGTCTGCGACTTTTTATTCATGAACCAGAAGTCGAACTTCACTTCCGCCTCCCTGACCATAACACGGTATTTCAAGCAGAAGTTCGAGCAATCACGGAGTGTGTGAACTGGTTCAGTAACACCACAAAGCCTAAATATGCCAACATCTTCACATATAGCCAAATGGTGATTAAAGCAATAACATCGGAAAGGGTCAAATCCAGAACTGTGTTGGACTGTAAAAGAACGATAAATTATTACTCAGCCCATGGTCAACTTCGTATATGCTGGGTACTAGGACACAATGGAGTGATTGGAAATGAACGGGCAAACAGCTTGGCTTTAAAGGGCAGAGAACTTCGAGTAATTTACGTGGAAAATTGGAAACCTTTCGAAGCCAAAACAAATGAGTTGAAGCTCTGGGCAGTGATGGCTCACAAAATTGTGTGGAATAGCGCAACAGTAGGAGCAACTGCAAATATACTACGGGGTGACCCAAATGATAAGAAAACAAGAAGTCTTCTGAAACTAAACAAGATCGTTATTAGTAAGATGATGAGTGTTCTAACGGGACACTCAAGTTTACAAGCACATCTTCATCGCATAGGACTAGCAGGAAACGATGAATGCAGGGCATGCAGGGAAAACATCGAAACGATGGAACATTTTCTGTGTCACTGTCCGGCTTTCACACATGCACGATCCCAACATTTCGGGTCCGAAATATTACCAGACTTGACTCATCTCAGAGGATATGACTGGAAGATACTGAGAAAATTCGTGTCTAGTACCGATTTTCTGTAACTTGTGAGGTATAAAAAGATCATAAATAAGGAGCGCACAACAGGCCGAACCTCAGGCTTAAGTGTATGTCCATGGACATGAGACGTTTAAACGTCTCCTCTCTTCAACCTAACCTAAAATAATTTGTATTTACCACCTTTGCCTTAATATTGGTTTAGAATGCAAAGTTTTTAAAAAACGGTATGGCAATTTAGTAAAGATGTGCGAAGTTTGTGCATGTGAAAATGGCGCCATTGTCGGAAAAACATTTATTGGCAACACTGTCTATAAAATATTCTTATTGGCAATCCCGCATATAAATATTTACAAAATATATTGAGTAAATATATGAAATTGTCTAACAATCAGTAATTGTCCGTACATTTGCAGCACTCTAACAGGGTTGATAATGTTGTCCGATCTGGCAATCGTCTATACATAGCTTTACTCACTTCTGTCATCTCAACCCAAAAATAATCACGTCAAGTAATGTATTCACAAACAACGGTTGTACGAGAAACCAGTTGAATCTCATTTCAAATGTTTACAAATTTATATCTCGTCGAGTTATATGTGTGTGTGTTTGAAGTTGATTTAAAATAAAAGTACGAATTTCTTAATTAACTCAAGAAATCTATACTTATCCTAAAATCAAACGAGAGTGGTTGAGACAGTAATTTTATTGTGCTCTATAACTGTTCGCTCTTTCGATAGGCTCGAATGTTCAATTTTCAAACTTATATAACGCATTTGAGACACCTCCACTCTGCTTCGCACAATTTGTTCTCTGCCATTATTGCTAACGTTTCGGTACACTGTGTCGTATTAGTAATAAATAAGACTTGCAATATGTGGTGCAAAACTTTCGAAGGCTTTGATGCAGAACACTCAAATATTTACAGACATTATCAAGAAAATGACTAAGACTATGAAATATATGCATTCATATAATGCATTTAATATGCACTTGTTCCCAGAAAACTATTAGAAAAAATGCATTGGGAAACGCAACCACAATGAATCATTAAAATTAATATCACTCATACGTCTTGCATGGCAAAAGGCAACGGTTTTTTGTTTGCTATAGTTAAGATACTGACTGCATGGAATGTATGAAATATGAATGATGCTCCTACGAATGGTGGATGGGTGCTTGCTCCTACATACATCCATATATAAGTGTAAATGCGGTGCCGTTATTAAAAAAACTCCGAAAGAAATATTATATTTTAAACAAAAGGAAACCTCATTTTTGTACGCATACTTTATATATTATAAAACGTAGATCATGACGAAGATGATGATGCTGGTGGTTGGTGATGGTATTCGTGAGAAACAAATGCCCGAAGTGCAGCCACCATATTTGAAAATTAAGAATTATTACATTTTTTTTCAAACAGAAACGTTTTCGTGCAGTCCTGTTTTTTTGCTCTTGTTTGGTCGACACTAAAAAGTATTTAGTTTTTTTCACACCCAGAAAAAAATGTTGCCGATTAAATTTCGCCAACCCAATTTTATGGCCAAGAATTTAGCTTTATTATAACGATAAGGGCTTGCCATTACGTTTTAAAAATGATTTCGGGCAAGTGACCGCAGCGGCTGCCATTTTTCGACCACTTTTTGCAGTATTTCTTCCAAGGCGTCAATCGTATTGGGCCATTCTGCGTAGACAAGCGACTTCGCATAACCCCACATAAAATAGTCCAGCGGTGTTAACTCGCACGATTTTGGAGGTCAAGCCATAGGCCCACGACCAGTGTTTCCAGAAATGACGATTTATCGTAATTTTTACGATTTTCGGAGGCAAAAAATAGAACATGACGATTTGACGATTTTTGCCTCGAAATGATGATTTTTTAAGTTAGTAAAATAATAAGGAAAACTTCAAAAATTGTTCTTATAGTGGGTAATTTTTTGCCAACTTTGTTGTTTGGCAGCTCAGCTGTTTTCGTTTTTCATCTTTAAACATTGAATTATATAGGATTACATGAATTATATTAGACATTTCTCTAAATTTAATGTTTTTTTTTAAATCAAATCCGAAAACTCTTAAAAAATCACTCTATATTATGGATTTTTTATTGTTCCTTTGGAATCCCATTTATATTTTTAAAATGAATATTAGAAATGTTAGACAAATTCTCAAATATTATGGATGATCGTTGAAAAAATAAAATTGGCGGTAGATTCGGTCAAATTCAATGACATAAAAGGATTACTCAGAGGAATTTTTTTAAGTCGCAAAATCGGTAGAGCAGTTTATGTGGTTTCTATATCGATACCTTCATGCCAAAGTATGATACGCCGGCTTAGCATGTTTTAAGGGACATTGCATTTTTAAATTTATGTGGTTATCTAGTTTCTATATCGATACCATCATTCAAAAGTATGCTACGACGGCTTGTTTTTAGGGTTATTACACTTTTAAATTCTTAATAATCCAAATTATATTCAGTCAAGTCAATGTTTATCCGTCAACCCAAACCAAGAAAGTTTTTCGATTTATAAAGGAATTTTATACATATTAAAATAATCATAAAATTAAATAAATTAAATAAAAAACTCAAAATCTGTATGTTACTGCTAGATTTTTGTGGTGACGATTTTTGAAGATTTCAATTTTTTTTGACGATTTTTGTGCCCCCATTTTGACGATTTTCGGTCATTTTCGTCTGGCAACACTGCCCACGACGCAAGATAATGCGCTCACCAAAAGTTTACTTCAATAAACTGATTGTTTCGTGGCTGTATGGCATGTAGCGCCGTCTTGTTGGAACCAAAGATCGTCCACATCAACATCCACCAATTCAGGCACGAAAAAGTCATTAATCATGGCTCTATAGCGTTCCCCATTGACTGTAACATTATGGCCGGATTCATTTTTGAAGAAATATGGACCAATGATGATTCGCTCAGCCAATAGAGAAAACCAATCTTTTTGTGGATGTAACGGCGCGTGAACAATAGCTTGTGGATTATCATTGCTCCAAATGCGACAATTTTGTTTATTAACGCATTCATCCAAAAGTGAGCTTCATCGCTGAACAACATTTTCTTGTGAAAATCGGGATCGGGCGCTATCTCGTTTTGGGCCCATTCACCGAACGTGCGACGCGCATGATGGTCAGTCGGCTTCAACACTTGCACGAGTTGGATTTTGTTAGCCCGCAAACCAAGATCATTCCGCAAAATCTTCCATCAAGTGGATGGGCACAACTCCAATTGTTGCATTCGGGTCTTCTTCGATACTCTGCTGCACAGCAGCAATAGCTCCTTCGGTGCGCACTGTACGGCATCTGATGCGCATTATCTACTAGAGCAAACGTGGTACGAAACTGAACCATAGTTGCTCGAATTACCGACTCTGAAGGGCGATTATGTCGACCGAATTTTGGTCGTCGCGCGAACCGAATCATTATTTTGGTAATAAATTTGCACGATTTGCAAACGTTGTTCCGGAGTAAGTCTATTCATTGTGAAATGACAAACCAAAGTGGGATTATATCAAGTGACAGTTGTCAAAAAGACCAACTCCGAAAAAAGTATTGCCAGATTGAAAATCACACTACTACAAAAAACACCCAGTAGTTGTCACTAATACAGGGTGGCTGATGAATATTGCTACATTAAGAACTCAAATAACAAAATAATTTTTTTCAGTGTATCGAATTCAGTTTTATTTTATTCATGTTAAAGCTCATTAAATTACAGTAAAGCTCATTAAAGACAGTTTAACATGTTTCCGTCCTCTTCTACCATTTGAAGCATCTTCTGGCAAAATTCCAAGCGAATCGGGAAGTCTGCTGAGTTCACTTTGTTGGCCATTTGAATTGTATATGGGAATAACTCCAAATCTTTGTGCATAATTGACTGCAATGTCTGTCTGCTTATACCCATTTGAGCAGATAAGGTTCTTGTCGAAATTCTTGGATTGTTTTGTATGGCATCAGCTACAGCAGCGATTGTTTCCTCCATCCGAACTGAAGGGTTTCGATGGTAAGGTCTTCTGTTGACTGTCCCATGCTCGGAAAAATTGTTAACAAGTCTCTTTATGGTCCATCTGCTCGGAGGATTGCCGCCAAACGTGCCCATATACTCTCTTTGAACCGAAACTACGGACTTCAGTGCGTAATATCGGCGGACAATCCAAATTCTTGTTTCAATGTCCCAGTTATCCATTTTTGTTAAATCTAAAAATCAATCTGCAAGATAAAACAAAAATTAAGCAGATTCATTAAATAGAAAAAAAGTTATTAACCCTGTATGTTATTCGTTGTTGTAACCAATAATTGATATGTGGAACTGTAAATTTGGTCGAAGTCTATGCATAACATTTTCTTGTGTAATATGGTATTTGTCAGAATCTTTCACAATTCCGCACATAGTATTAGTTTCTTGGACGCTATCACCTTGTGTCAAGAACGTGTTATTTCAACAAATTGGCCTGAAATTTGACTAATGAGTTTATTTGCAACCGTAGCCATGCACATTCGATCAATGGTGGGAGGTATACGAGTATGAGATACGGCATGGCCGAACTTAATCCGTCTTTACTTCTCTTTAATTTAAAGGATTTAATTTTAAAGGATAAAATATACCAAATACCATTAAAATTGAATTAAAAAAACTTTACTATAAAATAAATAGTTTTGGTTTCATAAAACAGTATGCCTCAATCTACCAAAAAAAAAATCGTAGGTGAGCGCACCAGCAGGTGAATTGGTAGTGTGGTCGCATATGAGTTTGATGGTCGTGGGTTCGATTCCCACCAGAGGCTCTGGTCTGTCGCTACAAAATATAGCAAGCAACATGGTCTTTGTCACCCGGATTTTACCTGAATTGTAAAAATTATAAATGTACTTTATATTGTAATTCATATAAATAAACAAAGTTCTTAGTTCTCGGACAAAATTTTTGTTTGTTGTATAGTGTTATAAATATTTTTGTTAATTCAACAACTTATTTAATTATAAGGAAAAGGTCAATTGAAAATCATAATTAATAAATACACAATTTTGTTTAAAGTTTCAAAATCAAACAAAAAGTTTTAATTTCCTATATAAATTTGGTAATTAATTTTTTTTGTCCTGTGTAAGATCATGTATTAATTTAAGTATATTGTCATCAATTAATTTATGGAGTGTACTTATTTTAAGTTTCTATTGTCTTTGATATAAAATCAATCAATTAAGTATATTGTCATCAATTAATTTATGGAGTGTACTTATTTTAAGTTTCTATTGTCTTTGATATAAAATCAATGCTATTATCTTTAATGTTAGTACATTTTTTTTATGTGTACTTCCACACATATGTACACATGGCCATTCCATGGTTGTCTTTACTACTCACACAACATTTAGTGTTCCTTTGAGTTGTCTTTTTTTTGCTCCTCACGCTCTCACTCTCTCTGCGTGCGTATCCTATTCATTTGCCGTGTCATAGAAATTGTTTTTAGTCGTACCGAGAGTATATGTGTGTTGCATATTAATAACTTTTGCTTAGTCATACGTGTTAATGTGACTTTATGACTCTCTTTTCTGCTTTGGGGTTTCTCCTCTTTTGTCTTTTTAACCGTCTTTAGAATCATATTTGTCGCTTCGTACATGTTTGTGTGTGTGTGAAAGTGCTCCGTAGCCAACAATTTGCTTCAGTATGTGTTCGGCTGTACATTTGTATGTGCTTGGTTTGCTAGCAGCAATAATAATAATAATAGTAAAATGCAACACTTTTATTTTATTAAATTGTTGTTTCATATTTCAGTTGTGTTTCTGTTCTACAAAGATTTCCATATTTTACAGTTTTTATAACTTTTTCTTCTTTGTACGTTAATGGATGCTGGAAATGTTTCTACGTATTTGGAATTATTTAAAATTTTTCAGAAATGAGAATTTCTTAGAATAATAAGATGATATTGAATTTCATAAAAATTTGGATTTGAAGTGGGTAGCATTATCCACTGAGATTCTTGTCTTCAAGACAATCAAGAGATGTAAAACGTGTAATAAATGTTGGGAAATTAAAGTACATCTAAAATTTAAAGTACATCTACAGCAATGATATTGATCATTATCAAATTCTAAAATATATGTGTATCAAAATTGTAAGCCAATTTTTAAGTTTTCCAATAACTCAAGGTTAAGGAAACAACATTTAACAAAAAAAATTGGTAATTTTTTAATTTTTATACCCTACACCACACTGTGGTACAAGGTATTATGACTTTGTGCATTTGTTTGTAACACCCAAAAGGAGAAGAGATAGATCCATTGTTTATTGTACCGATCGACTTGTAATCACTTTCTGAGTCGATTTAGCTATGGCCATCTGTCTGTAGATGTATTCTTGTAATCAAAGTACAGGTCGCAATTATGGCCCGATCTTGACGAAACTTTACACATATCTTTTTTTGGCCCAAGGAAGATCCCTATTTAATTTGGTTAAAATCGGTTCAGATTTGGATATAGCCCCCATATATATGTTAGCCCCGATTTGACATGTAAGCGCTGTAAAAACTTTATTTTGTAACCGATCAGTGTGAAATTCGGCAAAAAGAGGTTTCTTTCTACATGAAGGAATACTGCCAAATTTGGAGAAAATCGTTTCTGATTTAGATATAGCCCCCATATATATGTTACCCCCGATTTGACATGTAAATGCTGTAGAAACCAGAGTATGAAGCCGCCGAGCCGAGCCGCCGATTTTAGTCGCCGCCGACCTTTTTTCACCAGCCGAAGCCGCCGCCGATCATTGCGGCTAAAATCGGCTGAAACACAGCCGCCGTTCCATAGAAAAACTTTAAGATATGATACAATTTACATTATTGATAAGCAAATAGCTATATAGCAGATATATCGTCCCCTTAATAGAAGAATAATGTGTACGCATATACACTATTATTTTTTATTGCATTCTAAGAATCTACGCAATTGGTTCTATACTCGTGTCTGGTGAAATTCTACTTCCACAATTCGGTTATTGGGTGTTTGAATTTTATGATTTTTTCGAAACTTCATTTATTGGGTGGACGATATGGAAGTGAGTGATTTTCGTTTTGGTTCGTTTATTGTCACAAGCGGGAGCTTAACATGTCTTACAAACCATAATATTGATAGTAATAGAAAAATAATTATAAAAATTATTTTTTAAAGGAAATAATAAGATTTTTTATTTATTATTAGATTATGTACATATAGCGATAAAAATATTTTCGAGAAAAATCAATGGATAATTAAAGAATAGTATAACATATAAATTTATACCTCCATTCTAAAGAATCAATCAAGTTAAGCTCAAAACAGTAGAGGTCATTCTACTTAAACCACAAGGTAATTCAACACAAATTTAAAATTTCACTAAAACGTCGATTCGTCTCTCCAGGAAACAACCTGTTCGACTTAAGCTATGTATAGACGAATGGCGGAAAAATGCAACCCTGTGAACGTACAACCGTGTGAACATAAAATTTTTATCTTGTAACGTTGGCAGAAAAGTCATTGTGATATAATTTGTAAAATGTGCGAAGTTTATGCATGTGACAACGGCGCCATTGTCAGAAAAACATTTTATTGGCCACTGTCTACAAAATATTTTTATTGGCAATCCTGCATATAAATATTTACAAAATATATTTTAAATATATGAAATTGTAAGGGTTTCTTGCATACGTCTTCACCTTTGCCTAACAATCTGTCATTGTCCGTACATTTGCGGCACTTTAACAGGGTTGATAAGGTTGTCCGATCTGACGATCGTCTATACATAGCTTTAGCATACTGTGAAAAACAAACCTATTAAATTCATAAATAATACACTCTGCGTTATTAGAGAATACATTATAATATGTGGAAATACAATTACTGCCGAATTCTTTGCGTATGATATGAGGTAAAGCACTTTACACATAGACCAACGTTACATTTTTAACAATCGGTTCTGGTTTGAGTCTTACATCCTTCTAAAGCACAATGACGTCGTTTACATGGTTGGACATAATGAGCTATACCATCATATCGAGTATCTGCACTTGCGATGTGAGCATACCGATGAGTAGTAAAATCCGAAAGAGATTTATCACTGCATGTTTTCAACAAATGTTTTACTAAATGCCGGCGAAAGTCTAATTGTGACATGTTGGTGTTGGTTTTTCTATGTAACAACCAAGCATTTTGAATGGCCGCATCTATAGACCAAGTGAATATTGACCACCACCATTTCTTCTTTCGAAAGATATACGATAAATCGACACGTTTTGATCCATCCGATCGACTCCACCCATATACTTGTTGTAAGATGCAACCACACAAGGTCGTGAAATATTTATTCTTCCTTGTGCTTCCCTTGAATACCTCTTGGCCGCATCCTTTGGCTGTTCGCCATAAAGGGTTGATGCCATAGAAACGACACTATTATCAACCCATTTGGTTAAAATTATATCGGCACCTTCGATGCTCCGAGATATAGAATATCCCCTATTAATTTCTGCTAAATTTTTTTTCCAGGAAGGGGACAGGATTTTGGAATTCTGTTTTCTCGAATAGTACCAGTTCCGTTGTATCCATGGTGCTTCAAATAATATAAAAGGGGTATACCAGTAAATAAGTTGTCGAAATAAAAAGAATATGGCAGTTTTCGTTAATCATCAGGTAGGGCCTCTATCATATATAACATGGGTGTTATACATTTTCCGAATTTTTCTTCCATTCGTGGATTATGTCTATGATTCTTTCCTTGGTAAACGTCAAAATATATGCAGTATCCCAAAGGTGTGTTCAAACACCATACTGTATACCCAAAACGTAAAGGTTTTCCTCTAATAAATTGTTTACACCCATGTCGACCGTAATAGGCAATCATTGATACGTCATACTATAAGTGCTGTTCTGGATAAAAGTATTTTTTAAAATTGTCATTCAATCTATCGGTTAGAGGCCGTAATTTCCACATTTTGTCATTAGCATTGTATTGTTCTTCCGAAGCAAAATGAAGGTATTGTCCTATAGTTTTGAATCTGTTCAATGACATCGCATCTGAAACAGATTTTATGTGTACGTCTTCATCCGCTTTCCACATTAGACGACTTTCAGCAGGGTGCATATATCCACTATTTATCAATATACCGTTGGCACCGTTGTTGTTTCTTTTACCACTTTCCATTTAAAAGAACTGCGAATATTTGGTAGATTGCGTGGAACAACCAAATCTTGAAAATCTGTTTCACACATTTCGCTTCGTTTTCGCTTCCTCCCATCGGATGTCGTAGAGGGCAAACTGTTTACACTAGTAACTTGCAGTTCGAGTTCTAGTCCAACAAAATGCTCCAGACGTTCCAAACTGTTTACATTTTGTTCACTGTCATAAATAACTTCACCTTGGATATGTTGATCCTTAGATCGGATACCGAACACACTTTGAATTTGGTTGTGATGAATATCGACAATATTGCCGCCAGAGTCGTCGTCTGCATCATCTACACCAGATGCGTACCAGATACGTACTCAGCGGAAGGAGGTTCCACAATTACTTCGTCAATGTCATTGTCACCTGTTTCCAACTCCAGCAAATAATCAAGAATTTGTTGCGGATTTAGCCTAAAAATACGAATATTCAATTTACTGAGATAGTGACCAAGAGTGCCATATGGCACTTCTACTTTTTACACGATTTTTTTACGAAGTTGGATGTAAAATAGTTATACTACACTTGTATCAACACTAAATTTGGTTTGTGTACTTCCAAAAAATACAAAACCTTTTATGATATAATAACAAAGAACACATGTAATTACTACTTACTTTTGCTGGGTCATGGTAAAGTAGTATTTTGCACGCAAAAAACCGAGAGACGTTCACAATAATATCCACAGCACAAAATTATGTTGATTTATTGTAACTCTGTTTACATCATTTGACAGAAAACACGTTTACGAATAACGGGAAAAAAAATATTGAGACTATAGCATCTCTCAATCAATTTTAATTACTCTTTAAATATTGAACTAATTTGAGTGCCATATGTCACTCTTGGCCACTAATGGGTTAAATAAAATGTCTATCATAGAGCCGCCCTATGTCAATTTTATGTCGGCTTAGCAGCCTAGCCGCCGCCGCCGCGCCAATTTTGGCTCGGCTTCATTCTCTGGTAGAAACTGTATTTTATATCCGATCAGTGCGAAAGAGGTTTCTTATTACTCGAAGGAATACTGCCAAATTCGGAGAAAATCGGTTCAGATTTAGATATAGCCCCCATATATATGTTACCACCGATTTGACATGCAAGCGCTGTAGAGACTGTATTTTATATCCGATCAGTACGAAATTCTACAGAAAGAGGTCTTTTTACATAAATGTGTATTCAGGGAAAATCGGTTCAGATTTATATATAACCTCCATATATATGTTCCTCCTGATTTGGTATCAAAGCGCTATAGAAGTTGTACTTTACTTCCGATCATTAATATTTTCCGGAAAGATGTTTCTCAATTTAGGAACGAATATTGCTTAATTTAGCGATTATCGGCTCAGAATTAGACAATATGTTCTTGCCTACTTACCAATTATTCCAAATTATTATCGCAATGACCTTTATCGCATTGTTAGGGAGGTGTAGGGTATTATATAGTCGGCCCCGCCCGACTTTCTGCCTTTCCTTACTGTTTTTTTTTAATTTCTATTGTCTTGGTATTTGTTGCCTTTAGTATTTGTACAATATTTTTTGAAGTATATGCTCGAAAAAGCTGGGATAAACTTTAACTTAAAGGTAAATACACGGACTTGACAGTATAGGTTCGATTCTACTATCAAAGCGTAGTATAACCCTATACTCGGTTTGGCGAAATTGGTGACCATTTTTTTTTTATGGGTCTCCAAAGTTTCCGAAAATCAGTGGGCCCCTCGAAAAAGGTGTCATCAGCTTTTGTATCAGACTTGGTGATACCGCTTAACTATATTTGGCAATAATGTAGCTAAGAATATGTTGAACATAGTTTCTTAAAATAGGGTATGTTCAGCAACTTTATGGAAAATATTAAGGCCAATATTTTTGTGGAACATATTAACTAGGGTAATCAAAAACCGCGCCGGTTAACCGGTTAATCGGTTTCTCTTTAAAAACCGCCTATCGGTTTTTCTGCATTTTCGAATAACTCGAACCGTCGGTTTTTACAACTCGGTTTATTCGACTTTTCGGTTTTTTGAAACCATTATAAAATGATAAAGAATATATTATTTTTGAAATAAGAACCTACCTAAAATTTTGAAAACATCAGTATAAAAACCGTTGACTTCATCTGTGCATATCCATCGATTTCAAAATACAGTTTTATATGTATTTATACTGCATATTTTATCGAGGGTCTAGGTGATTATTGCGGTATAGAAATTAATTTACAATCCTTTCTAATTGAAATGTAGGTATACATAAAAATACATTTGTCCAGTTTCACATTTCGACAAGTTTTCATCTCTATAGTATGCTCAAGTCAGAATCCGCTACTACTGATAATCTATATATATAAAAATGAAACGGTCCATCTGTGTAATGGCATCACGTCAGAACGGCTGGAGCGATTTGGATGATTTTTTTTTATTCGATTCTAAATTTTCACGAGATGGTTTATATAGAAAAAAAAAATTAATTGGACAAAGGGGCGTGGTACCTCCCATACAAATCGCAGGTTAAAAATCCGATATATCTGCTCCTATTATAGGTATAGTGCTGAAATTTTGTTTGTATGCATTTAATGGCAGATTATGTGAATTTTCCAAAAATGGGCGGAATCGGACCAATGGGCGTGGCCCCGCCCATATAAGCCAAATTTTGAAATTGAGATATTTTGCACAATTTGTTAGCGAGAGTGCTGGAATTTTGTGTATATGTAAACGGTGGCAGTCTACGTGATTGGTCCAAAAATGGGCGGGATCGGACCAATGGGCGTGGCCCCGCCCACATAGACAAAATTTTGATATCTTGCACAATTTGCTAGCGGGAGTGCTGCAATGTTGCGTATATGTATCTGGTGGCATTCTACGTAATTGGTGAAAAAATGGGCGGGACCAAAGCCAAATTTTGAAATTGAGATATTTTGCACAATTTGTTAGCGAGAGTGCTGGAATTTTGTGTATATGTAAACGGTGGCAGTCTACGTGATTGATCCAAAAACGGGCGGGATCGAACCAATGGGCGTGGCACCGCCCATATAAGCCAAATTTAAAAAATGTGATATCTTGCACAATTTGTTAGCGAGAGACCTGGAATTTTGTGTATATATATCCGTTGGCGATCTACGTGATTGGTCCAAAAATGGGCGGGTTCGGACCAATAGGCGTGGCCCCGCCCACAATGACCAAATTTTGAAATTTTTATATCTTGCACAATTTGCTATCGGGAGTGCTGCAATGTTGTGTATATGTATCTGGTGGCATTCTACGTAATTGGTCAGAAAATGGGCGGGATCGGAACAATGGGCGTGACCCCGCCCTTATAAGCCAAATTTTGAAATTGATATAACTTGCACAATTTTTTATCTAGAGTGCTGTCATGTTGTAGATATGTATCTGGTGACAGTCCACGTGATTGGTCCAAAAATTGGCGGGATCTGACCAATGGGCGGGCCACCGCCCATATAAGCCACATTTTGAAATTGAATTATCTTGCTCATTTTGTTAGCGAGAGTGTTGAAATTTTGAGTATATGTATCTGGTAGCAGTCTACGTGATTGGCTTTCAAATGGGCGGAATAGGACCAGTGGGCGTGGCCCAGCCCATATTTTGATATATCTTGCAAGTATTATATAGGAAATACATGAACAAAAATGCTCGGTATGCGATAATTACAGCTGCTCACTCCAATACAATCGCAATATGATAATGTGATGCAATATCAATGAAACAAGAATTTGGAAATTTTATAAGTATATATTTCTATTTTCTGGACTTTCCACTGAATTCGGTATTTTTTCATTCAGTGAATTTATTACTAATACCAGTAAGGAAAGGCAGAAAGTCGGGCGGGGCCGACTATATAATACCCTACACCTCCCTAACAATGCGATAAGGGTCATTGCGATAATAATTTGGAATAATTGGTAAATGTAATTTGAACCGATAATCGCAAAATTAAGCAATATTCGTTCCTAAATTGAGAAAAATCTTTCTGGAGAACTTTGTAATGAAGTAAAGTACAACTTCTATAGCGCTTTGTAACCAAATCTGGAGGAACATATATATGGAGGTTATATATAAATCTGAATCGATTTTCCTAGAATACTCATTCATGTAAAATAGAAACCTGTTTCTGTCGAATTTCGTACTGATCGGATATAAAACACAGTCTCTACAGCGCTTACATGTCAAATTGGGGGTAACATATATATATGGGGGCTATGTCTAAATCTGAACTGATTTTCTCCGAATTTTGCGGCATTCCTTCATGTAATAAGAAACCTCTTTCTGCCGAATTTCTTACTGATCGGATATAAAATACAGTTTCTACAGCGCTTGAATTTTAAATCGGGGGTAACATATATATGGGGACTATATCTAAATCTGAACCGATTTTATCCGAATTTGGCAGTATTCCTTCATGTAATAACAAACCTCTTTCTGCCGAATTTCGTACTGATCGGATATAAAATACAGTTTCTACAGCGCGAATTTTGACATGGGCAGCGAAGCGCACCGGGCTCAGCTAGTCTATATATAAAAAAATGAAACGGTCCATCTGTGTAATGGCATCACGTCAGAACGGCTGGAGCGATTTGGCTCAATTTTTTTTTCAGTTGTTCGTATTTGCCTGGAGAAGGTTGTTACGAAAGAAAATTTTGGGAAAACCCTCCGGAAAAGTCGGAAAATTGGGAAAATCGAAAATTGCTATTTCTTGCGAGATTCCTACTGTTCCTATCTACTGCTCTCTTTTTCAATCCAAATTTTTTTATTAATTTTCTATTAAACAAAAAAGTTTTCTATTAAACATATGTACGAGTATGTGCTATTTTTCTTGGTGCAATTCATTCGAGTTTTGCGTATTGTTACACTGATTTCGCGTATCACATCGGCAAACGGTACAAGCATTACGATCAATTAAAATTCACGATATTTATCAATTCGAACATTTTTTCAGATAATAAGTTTGAGTATAAGAGGTAAGGTTATCTTATTGGATTGCGGGCATTGCAAAATCATAATTTCGGATGAATGCACGATGGCGCATAAACGAGCTCTGGAGGCAATTGACCGAACGATGAAGGATTTACGACGTGATTTGAGACAATTTGGTGAGTCTATGATATTGCTCTCCGGAGATTTTCGTCAAACGCTTCCCGTCATCCCGAAATCTACTGCCGATGAAATTAATGCATGCCTGAAATAGTGGTCTTTGTGGCTGCATGTCAAGAAGTTATGTCAAGAAGTTGAAATTGACCACGAACATGAGAGTCGCGTTGCAGAACGACTCATCGGCTCTTGAATTCTCGAAACAACTGTTGGCGCTTGGCAATGGCCAAATTACTATTGATGTTTCCACTGCATTGATATTGTTCCCGGCAAATTTTTGCGAGTTCACATCGTCGAACGAGGAACTCATCACCAAAGTGTTTCCAAATCTCGATTAGATTAGTGAATGGGCAATATTAGCAGCGAAGAATAAGGACGTCGATAGCATGAATTTTATTATTCAAAGTAAAATCGAACTCGCTTGATGTGCCAGGAGCTCCGCCGCATAATTTACAGCTGAAGGTGGAATCGATCATAATCATGTTGCGGAATCTGAATCATCCGAAATTGTGCATAGTTCGCGGTTGTCCATTATGAAACTGATGGACAATGTGATTCAGGCGACGATCATCAAGGGAAAATTCAAAGGAGAGGAAGTCCTTATCCCACGAATTCCGATTATTCCAACTGATCTTTCATTCCAATTCAAGCGGATTCAGTTCCCTGTACGATTGGCTTTTGCGATGACAATCAATAAATCTCAAAACCAATCGTAGGAAGTCTGTGGAATTAATCTCGAATTTCCCTGTTTTTCGCACGGCCTGTCTTCTGTCTTCGTTGTTTGTTGTTTATCATCTGATTCGATTTATCTCTACTGATTTCGATTCCTTTTAAACAAATCGCATTAAAATTTTAACTATCTGTGTTTTATTATCACTCTGGAGTTTATCTGACGGCGTTAAATTGGGGCGAGGCGAAGTTCGCCGGGTCCGCTAGTATATGTATATAATCGGTTTGCCATTTGAGCCATTCATATGATGCTAAAACCTTAGATTTTGCCGATCTTCACTATTAGTCAAGTTTTATAAAAATCATAATCAATCTTTTTGTAAAGACATCTTTTTAAAAATTGAACATAAATATTATAAATATCGCAGATATATAATATTATATCATAAATGAAATCGAAACAATTACCTATTATAAAAACTCGATAAAATATGAAGTGTTTAAAATACAATTTTCAAATAAATCTTAATTTAATTGAAATATGGTTGCGTATTGAATTTGCACTACGCTTATTTTACGTCATCTAACAAAATTTTGAGCATTATTTATTCATTTTTATTAAAAAAGAAAAAACCGAAAACAACCGGTTTACCGTTTTTTTATTTTCGGTTAAACCGAAAACCGGTTTTAGAGTTAACTTAATTTTCGAAGAAACCGAAAACCGTATTTTCAAAATAACCGGTTTTTTGATCACCCTAATATTAACCCTCTAGCTCCCCCACATAACTGTAATTTTTGGCCCCATTTTAACAAATCGTAAAAAACACCCCTAAAAATGGGGAGGGCGGGGATGAAATGTTCTACAAAAATGTTGACCATAAAATTTTACTATACGTGTCAGAACACACCAAAGGCCAAAACTTAACACAAAAACCAAAAAAGGCCAAATTTTAAGGGGTGTTTTGTACGATTTGTTAAGTTATGTGGGGGAGCTAGAGGGTTAATATGTTCCACAAAAATATTGGCCTTAATATTTTCCATAAAGTTGCTGAACATACTGAACATACCCAAAAAAAATATTTTTGTTACATAATAGTGAAATACTAACATTTTTGGGGTACAATGCGGTTTTTTGAGATACTTAGGGAACCTAGACACGTTCAGGTTGTATTGATATGTTCACAAAAGTTGTTCAGATTTACGTTGGCTACAATTTTGCCAAACATTTTTGGTGAAAAATTACGAGTCCCTGAAAGTTATGCTGAAAAAAAGTTATGCACTTTTTCATAAAAAAGTATTTTTTCGCAAAAAATTTTAAGAAACTATGTTCAACATATTCTTAGCTGCATTATTGCCAAATATAGTTAAGCGGTATCACTAAGTCTGAATTAGTTGTTGGACAAAAGCTGATGACACCTTTTTCGAGGGGCCCACTGATTTTCAGAAAATTTGGAGGCCCATAAAAAAATTGATCACCAATTTCGCCAAACCGAGTATAGGGCTATACTACACGGGGCAAAATCGCATTTTTTGATATGTTTGAATCGAAAGAAAATATATTTGGAACACAAATTTTGAAATATTTTATATTTCTGAGCAAATAAATTTTATTTAAAAACCAATACAATTTATTTGGAACGAATATATTAATATATTAGAATAAAATATATTTGCAAACTAAATTCCTCAAATAAAATATGTGTTTAAATACAAATAAAATTATTGTTTAGAAATTTCTCCAAATATATTTTATTTAAAAAGATTTTAAAAACTTTGTTGACTTTTTAAAATTTCAGTTTTAATTTTTTCTTTAATTCGAATTGTACCTCCTAGTCATGATACCATATGTAGCATTAACTTCTGTTTTAAATCGATCATTTTAAATTTCTCTCATCATTTGTTGTCAATCCTCCAAGTAATTTATTTATATCCAACATTATACGGTTTCAATTATTAATATTTATTATTTTTACAAACATTAAAATAATCTAAAAAAGAACTTTGAATTGCTGAAAAATTTAACGCATTTAAGATATAGATATATTTTCTGAATAGTTAAATGAAAATAAATCTTTGTTTCGGAAATAATAGTCTCAAATAACAAAATATTAGGATAGAAACAAAGATTTGTTTAGAACAACAAATTTCCAAATATATAATTTTTGTGTGTACCAAATATTATATGTTTAGAGTGTACGCTAAACATATATATGTTTCAAGCCGAATATGTTTGGGAGAATATACTACAGAAGCGATTTTTTTTCAGCGTGTACCCTTTGATAGTAGTATCGAACCTATACTGTCAAGTCCGTGTATTTTTCAAAAAGTGTTCATTTATTGCATAGTGTAATAGAAAAAAAATTAGATTTTTCTTCAAAAAAAATAGTTTTTTGCTGGAACGAAAAAAACTATAAAAATTAGAAAAAATTCGCAAAAACATTGTTGTTAAAATTTTTGAAGGCTCCACGCTGGAAAAAAACGCTTCTGTAGTATATTGTCCCAAACATATTCAGCTTGAAATATACTTATGTTTAGGGTACACTCCAAATATATAATATTTGACACACACAAATAGTATATGTTTGGGAGGATATTGTTTTAAACAAAAATATGTTTCCATTCTAATATTGCTTTATTTGGAACTAATATTTCCGAAACAAATATTAATTTGTATTTAAGTATTCTGGTAATGTATCAATGCCTTATATTAAACACGAGTTTTATACATTTTATATTTTTGTAAAATTCAATTAAAATTTAAATCGTATAATCTTTCGTAACTATAAATTGCATTGTTAGGTTGACAAAAAGAGATGAATTGGAATATTTATAAATAAAAAATTATTGATGTAAAACAAAAGCTAATGCTGCTAAAGACATATTTAACCATAACGTTTAACTCGAAATCTGGGAAAAACTAACTAAAATTCGAAAAAGTCAGTAAAGTTTTAAAAATCTTTTTTAAATAAAACATATTTGGAAAACATTCTTAAACAATAACTTTGTTTGTGGGTAAACACATATTTTATTTGTGAAAGTCAGTGCGCAAATATATTTTGTTCTAATTTATTAATATATGCGTTCCAAACAAAATTTCATGATTTTCAAATAAAATGTTTGTACGTCCCGTACAAATGAACCATTTTGCAAAAAACAAAATTGCCAAATTAAAAAATCTGATCTTTTCCAAATTCCCTATTTTTACAATATGGTTCACAATTTGTACATTTATCCATTGACTATTTGCAAATAGGCATTGATTTCTTTGTTAGAATGCTAGCTTTAAAAACATGGAACAAACACATTTTTTACGAATTTTTTCTAATTGTTTTGCGACAATTACTAACCTTCCGTTTCTACCCACAAACATGATTTACGTTATTTTAAATGGTATACCGGCTTTATTAAGATTATGCTTAAAAAACTAAAGGTAACTTCCATGAAAATTGGAATTAAAAATGACATAGTGTTATTTATTGCTTTTACGTCATATCGTGGGCACCAAACACCTTATGGAAGATCTCATACTACATTTTTATCCCCTCACCTTAGAGAGGAGGGTATATATCATTTGCTACGAGCCAAAAGTGTAACGCATCGAAGGAGTGACCAAAGACCCTAAGAATGTTCGGCGGAAATCCGTTTTGCGTCATTCTAAGTAATTTGAGCAATGTCCGTCCATCTGTCTGTCTGCAGGCTGGTGCGCACGATAACTCTCGAAAGGAGTAACCGATTGACTTCAATTTTGGTATGCGGTAATATTTTTCTCTATCTCCGGCTATGTTAGAAGATGGGCCATATTGGTCCACTCCTTCTAGTACCTCCCCCACAAAGGGTTAACTTTTACTTAAATATTGATTCTTTAATACCTTCTATACTACTTACTCGAATCTTCTGAACTTTCACACATAGTGTTAGTTTGTTAGTCCCTAACACGTCAAGAAAAATGGGCGAAGTGGCCATTCCCTTTTTGGTACCTTCCATACAAATGCACCATTTTGCTCCAAAAGTTAACTGCTTATAGCTTTAATATCAGTTCATACATACTTGAAGCTTTCATCTTTAATACCAGTGAATAAAAATACTTGAAATTTTGTACAGTGTAATGCTTTTATAGTACCAAGATTCCAGAGAAAAATGGGCGTTATTGGCACGCCCCTTTTGGTACCTCCCACACAAATGGACATTTTTGTACCAAAAGTTAACAGATTTTACATTAATACCAGTGAATACAAATACTTGAAGTTTCGTACCGTACATGGAATTTCGTTACACTGTAAAAAAGTGGCTCCGCTTTTGGTACCCCCCACACAAATGGACCATTTTACACCAAAAGTTAACAGCTTATAACTTTAATACCAATACATACTTTTATGTTATTAAATGCAATTTAAATTGATAATAATTTAAATAATACAAAAAAAAAAAAATAAAGAAATGTACTAATATTTTTTTGGGACTCAAGGTGAGGGGATTCATAAGTCGGTTAACCCGACTGAACTTTCTTACTTGTTTTTAATTCTAACATAATAGAATTTCACAGTGTTGGTAGTGAGATTAAAATTTTATGTTTTCCGATGAAAACTGTGTTGCGATTTCAACAAAAAAATCTGCAATCTAATTTTCTTAAATAAAATATGTGTTTATAAACAAATAACATTTTTCTTTAGAATTTTTTACCCAAAGTATTTTGTTTCAAAAAGCTTTTCAAAACATTGCAGTTTCGAATTTCGTTTTTAATTTTTCATTGATTTCATGTTATACCCTACAATTCGAAATGATATAAGTACCAATAACATTTGTTTCTAATTTATATCTATTCCAACACACTGAAAAAAAATCCCTTCTGTAGTATTTTGTTCCAAACATATTCTGCTGGAAACATACATATTTTTAGGATGCACTCCAAATATATAATATTTGACACTCACAAATATTATATGTTTGTGAGGATGTTGTTCTAAACAAAATTATGTTTTCATCCTAATATTCTCTTATTTGGAAATAATATTTCCAAAACAATGATGATTTGTATTTAAGTATTTTGGCAATGTATCGATGCCTTAATTTAAAGGAAAGTTTTCAGTTTTTTTTTAGAAATTTAAGGTTTAATTTCTTTGAAATTTGTTATGTTTGAAAATTTAAATCGTATAATTTTGGGTTACGATAAATAGCATTGATGGATTGACAATTGGACTATTTATAAATAAAAAATTTGTGCTGTAAAACAAAAGAAAATGCTGCTTACGATATTTTTACCTATAAAGTATAACACAAAATCTAGGAAAAAATAAAATTAAAAATTGCCAAAGTCAACAAAGTTTTAACATTTTTTTTAATATAATGTATTTGGATAAATTCTTAAACAATATCTTTGTTTGTTTGTAAACACATATTTTATTTGTGACAGTAAGTTCGCAAATATATTTTGTTGTAATATATTAATATATGCGTTCCAAACAAAATTTCTTGATTTTCAAATAAAATATATTTGTTCAAAAATACATAATATTTAAAAATTTACGTTCCAAGTATATTTTCTTTGAATTCAAACATATCAAAAATGCCGATTTTCCTCCGTGAAGTCATCATTTGTTATCAAGCATGATTATACCACTTCAATTATAAAGTAATTTAATGAGACTTTAAAATTTCTGACAAAAAGATCGTTGAATTACTGAAAAAAATAAAACTTGTCTTAAAATTAAAGTACTGATACATATATTTTCTGAAAACTTAAATACAAATAAATATTTGTTTCGTAAATAATAGTCCCAAATAAAAATATAAGGGCGGAAACAAAGATTGGTTTAGAACAACATCTTCCCAAATATATAATATTTTTGTGTGTCAAATATAATATACTATCTTTACCAGGCCACTGACACTTTGGACCGTGTAGTCGTTGGTGGACATACCATATACAAGGTGGCGCAAAAGTAATCCTCCTATCAGAAAATGCTATAAATGGCGCAAAAGTAATCCTCCTATAAGAAAATGCTATAAATTTTGCGATTGGCCCCTAATGTCAGCTCTGTTTTGACATTTGTGTAGTAAACACATGCGAAATACACGTTAATAAACAATGTTACGCTACACTGCTCCAGAACGCGGAATATTGCTGATTATTTATTTGACCAATAATCGGTCGGTGACTTTGGCACAAAACATCGAAGGATTACTTTTGCGCCACCTGTTATAAGAAAATCTATATTTATTGTAATGTCTTATCGAAAACTTAAAACACTACGTGGAACATTTTTGTTGAACCTTTAAAACCTCTAGCTTATAAATGTAGGAGGTCTCTTTGGTCTCATATGTGGAAAAGATTAAAAATCACTCCTATAACAGGTGTTTAGCGAGTCAAAATGTTTTACAAAAATATTTGCCATAAAAAAAGTTCTATTTATACCCTAGAAATAATTCAAAACTTCCAATCCATTTTTAGGTTTCGAAAAAGTACGGAATTAACCTAAAAAGGATCTTAGTTCTGACTTATTTTTGGTATTTAGGTTGAGTTTAGAGTTTTCGTTTTTTCAGAGACTTAGAGTAGAAACATATCAAAAATGGCGAGGATAGTATGCAGTGGATACTAGTTGCAAAAAGTCATTTTGGCCCATATTATTTAAAACCCCCTTTTTCAAAATCTCTTCCAGTTTGATATAGCTTTAACAAAAAAAAATGATTTCATTGTGACTAAAAGATACAGCTCGACTTGATTTTTTTGGTTTCTTAAAAACACATGGTCATGGAAAAATTCGAAAAATTAGTGTTTAAGTGCCGATAAAACAGTGGAATTTTATGTTTAAATAGAAAATATTGACTTACAAATATTGTAGTATGTATTTGAAACCATAAAACTATTATTTTTCGTTTGTCATCGTAATATTATATACAAAATAAATAACACTAGTTAGCACGATCCTGCCTCTAACGTAGGATCTTCTCTACTGTTAAAGAAGAACTCTTTTATATAAAAGCCCACAAAGTGTATTAACTCATTCTTTAATTCTTTGATGAAGCAGCTTAAAGTTTTGGCATTGAAATGTCGATACTTTAGAAGCAAAACGCATGCCATACTAAAATTCTATATTCTGTCATAATCAACACATGTACGAATATCTACGAGTACTTCCAACGATATGCATACATTTTCCAATTAGAATAAATCGAATACTCTAGAAACATATTCTGTTCGAGGGGTAATAAAAACACTTCAAGAATACCATAACTACTGTCGCATCCCATAACCATCATTGAATGCTCCACTTACATGTACGTGATCCAGCATCGTAAAGTGTTCGTGAGACAAAAAGAGTTGAGTTGTCGTCTCTAGCAGTGAAATTTTGAAATACTGCATCTCAGCAGTACGAGAGGCAACGAGTAGTGGAATCGTTGATGCCACATGTCACCCAACAAAGCATATCTAAAGGCGCCAAACGTGTGCACTTCATTCCGTTGGTAGCCTCTGTCAAAACGCAAAGCTCTGATAAAGTACTGCGATTGTATTCCCCCACAACACACTTATATAGTTCTACGCGATGCTGGAAACAACCGAATGTTCTATCAATGGCTGTGGAAGAATAGTGTGTGACGTATGGCGTTAGTGTGTGGGAGCTTCTGAATGTCTTTATATTTTGCTTCATTCATGGCTTTCATAAATGCCTGCAGCTCGAAACGCCAACTAATGGCTACACCCACTCCTCGACTTTTCCCGTTCCATTTCTTGCATTTCAATATTACACCGTTTTCAATATTACATAGTAATTCGTTAAACATTAAATCAATTCCAAATAAATGTTTTAAAATTGAAATGGTCCATTTGTGTGGGAGGTACCAAAAGGAGCGTGTCAATACCGCCCACTTTTCTCTAGACTTTTGGTACTATAAAAGCATAACATTGTACACAATTTCAAGTATTTGTATGAACTGATATTATAGCTATAAGCAGTTAACTTTTGGAGCAAATTATCCATTTGTGTGGGAGGTACCAAAAAGGGAGTGGCCAATTCGCCCATTTTTCTTGAGGTGTTAACGACTAACAAATTAATACTACGAGTGGAATTTCAGATGATTCAAATAAGTAGTATAGAAGTTATTAGCGAATCAATATGTATTTCACTAAATGTTAACCCTTTGTGGAAGAGGTACTAGAAGGAGTGGACCCATATGGCCCATCTTCGAACTTAGCCGGAGATAGAGAAAAATATTACGGCATACCAAATTTGAAGTCAATCAGTTACTCCTTTCGAGAGTTATCGTGCGCACCAGCCAGCAGACAGACACACAGACAGACAGACGGGCATGGCTCAAATGACTTAAAATGTCCCAAAACGGATTTCCGCCGAACATACATAGGGTCTTAGGTCACTCCTTCCATGTGTTACACTTTTGGCTCGTAGCAAATGATTGAAATTATTAAAATTCACTAAAAAAATGGTGAAAATCTTGCAGTAACAGTTCGCAAAACTAAAGCATTTTTGGGTCGTCGTGAAGCACCTTGTCGGACCGTAATACAGAAATTGGTGGAAAAATTCGTGCTGTTGGGACATGTTAGTGATGTGAAGAATAAATCCCGTGCACGTCGCTCAAGAACAACTGAGACAACAACTGCTGCTGTAGCCCAAAGTGTTGAAGAAAACCCATGTTTATCTATTCCTCGTAGTTCTTTGGAATTGGGCATTCCACAAACTTCATTACACCGTATCTTGCATAAATACTTGCGTCTTAAGGCTTATAAAGTTCAGTTAACACAAGAACTCAAGCCGGCCGATCATCAACTGATTGGGTCCTTGAAATAAAAATGATCCGGAATTACATCAAAAAATCATCTTGACTTATGAGTAGCCACCTCGGTGGCTACGTCAACAAGCAACATTGTCGCATCTGTGGCTGGGAACACCCAAGAGTTATTGTTGAGAAGCCTCTCCATCCTCAACGTGTGACTGTTTGGTGCGGTTTATGGTCCGGCGGGGTCATTGGACCTTACTTTTTCGAAAATGAGGTTGGATCAACAGTTATGGTGAATGCATTGCGCTATCGAGAGATGATTAATGATTTTTTATGGTCGGAGTTGAATGGTATTGATCTGGACAACGTTTATTTTCAACAAGACGGCGCTACGTGCCACATAAGCAACGAAACCATTGCTCTGTTACGGGAAAAGTTTCCGGACCGTGTTATCTCTCGAAGAGGTGATCACAATTGGCCACCGAGATCTTGTGATTGAATACCTTGCGACTTCTTCCTTTGGGGCCACGTGAAAGATAAGGTCTACGCCAACAGCCCAGCGTCGATTCAAGACCTCAAATATAGAATTGGTGAGGCTATCGAGGAGATAGGGCAGCCACTTTGCGATTTGGTTATGGAAAATTTCATGAAAAGGATATGGTCCTGTAAGCGTGGTCGTGGTGGCCATTTGGCTGATGTTGTTTTTCATTATTAACGGCATACCTTCCTCTTTATTATGAAATAAACAACCGATCATTTATCTCAAAAAATGGCATTTTTCTTTGAATACCACAATAACACCTCTTGTTGGAAAACCCTGTATATCAGTGCCATCATTGCCGGAGAATGACATTCGTGCGCCATAGTTTGTTGGAACTGTGTTGGCTCATCCGATTGCTGAAATTTGATAGGTTTAGCCTATCAACCGCCGCCGCCGATCGGTATTTCTCAATGCGCCGCCACCGCCGCTAATTTTGATCGGCTACATTGCCTGCTCAGTCGGTGTCGTTCTCAGCGCACCAGTGATACACATAGCAGCCATTCGCTGAACCTTGTTTAGTATCGCGCAGAAGGTGGATTCCTGAAGAGTTGTACAGAAGACGACAATGCCATACAGCATTATCGGTCTGTCTACTACCGTATACAACTTTTCCTATTGCCCTTTTACAGGTATATAGTGCTACCACAGTCTTATTTGTTCTTTCCAGTATGTTGGATTTGAAGTACAACTTCCTGTCTAGTAAAATACCTAGTATTTTACGCATTCAGAGAAGGGAACTAACTACAATACCCCCAAGGAGACTGGCGTAACGTTATTTCTCCTGGTGAAAATAACAAGTTCCGTCTTGGTCGGGTTAACACCTAGACCATTATCGGAAGCCCATTTTGCGGTTGTAGATATGAAGAGCCTGCTGTAGGATGTCTCTAAGAGTACTCAGAATCTTCCCTCTAACAGCTATTGCCACGTTATCTGGATGGGATCTGCATTACCTGCAAGCTCCTCTTGAGAAATAGTGCACTACTCAGGAACTGCATACATTCCAGGCTGACATGGCCCTGATTAGACTCAAAACACACCAAAGCAATGCTGTCGTTGTTGATAACGGACGTATCATTTATCGTATCTGTCATGACAGGTCACTGTCTTATTGGACAGCACGCAGAGAGATAGAAGGTCTTGCATAATGACTTTTGCAGAAGCTGTGGAGACGAAGAGGAGGAGGAATCAATAGAACACCTTCTGTGTCTATGCCTTGCTCCCTCTTGAAGGCGGCATACAACCTTGGGCTCTTATTATACCCTCACTTTAGTGATACGAGGGCATATATCATTTGCTACGGCCAAAAGCGTAACACATCGAAGGAGTGATCTATGACCCTAAGTATGTTAGGCGGATATTCGTTCTGGGTCATTTTAAGTCGAATGAGACATGTCCGTCCGTCTGTCTGCTGGCTGGTGCGCACGATAACTCTCGAAAGGAGTAACCAATTGACTTCAAATTTGGTATGTGGTAATATTTTTTTCTATCTCCGGTTAAGTTCGAAAATGGGTCATGGTGGTCCACTCCTTCTAGTACCTCCCCCACAAAGGTTTAAATGTGAAATATTGTTTCGAATCTTCTGAAATTCCACACATAGTATTAGCTTAGTAGTCGCTATCAACTCGAGAAAAATGGGCGAAGTTGCCCATTTTTGATGTTGGAATCCGCACAACTTTTGAGCTTTTTAAAGCTATTACATTTGTTCAACGGGAGGGGCTAGGGATAACTTATGTTTTTCCCTTACGTCCCTGTGGTATCACAATGGACTGTATAGTCTAAGTGAGTCGGTTTTACAGGCTGCCACTCTTAACCTCACCTAACCTATCTGTATAGGCAACAACTCTAACGCGCTTCATATCCAGAGAAAGCAGAATATTGTTCATGGAGAGATTCCATAGCAGAGGAGTCAGAACACCTCCCTAAGTCGTTCCCCTGCTGACTACGGTGGTCAGACAAATCTATGGAGTTGTGAATGAACCTACCACCTCCAATGACAAAGACGTGCTATAGTTATCAGTTGTTTTCATATAAAATTGACAATCTGTGGAAATTACTTAAAAATTGATGGTGTATATAGCCGACTGAAATTTCCTTCAATATCTTGGAATCTCAGTTGATACTTTTCGAATTACAATTGAAAATGGTGTAGAGATGATGCTGGGAATACGAGTAGTGTGGCGGAACACATCGTGTCATTGTCATTCACTTGAGTGTGCCTCCACCGTAGGTAGCCATGGTAGTTGTATATTTTAATGAAAACACAATTTCGCGTTTAACAGCTCCAAAGTAAAGGAAGAATGCATAGAGAGAAAAAAACAGATTTTCTTTTATTCTTTAGAGAAAAAATATGATAATTGTCCTCGAAAAGCGGCGGGTATTGTGTGAAAGCGTTGGGGACTGAATGCAACAAAAGAAAAAAGAATAATGCTCTCACAAGTAACGTGAAACGGAAATCATAACTACGACAAAGTCAAACCATTCGCGGAGGACACTTCTTTCCACTCACGATATTCGCGTCATACGGTGTAACTGGAAGCTATTGCTGTCGCCTCAGAAGCTCCTTCATATGTTGTTATATTCAACAGTGAATTATATGTATGTGCAAAACGGAAACGCACTTCGTTTGCATACAATGGATGATGGGTAATGATGATGACGGTGTGGAGGGATTATGGAAAAAAACTACGTAAGAATAGGAGAAGAATTATTGGAATAAAACAGATGATTATTAAAATATAACTTAATTTTATATTTAAAGCACTGACTTTGCAGGGGACTTAAAGCGGATTTAGTTAAAAATGAATGTAATAATGTTATCATGTCAAAATACTATTTTACTCAATGTGGTGGACCAATAAAATGTATAAACAGCTTTCATTTGGAAGTCATAAAATACGAATGGATTAATTTTCTAAGGTGTTTGAGCTATCCATTGCAAAAAGACTGCTTGATGTTGTTTACCAGGTCGAAATCGTATCTATTCAAGATCAGAGAAGAAAGGCTGAATATTAATGTTCGGACCAAATTCGGTGTCAATATTTTCTCCTGTAGTCAAGCGGCTATCAAGATTCCCCGACTGTCGCAGATCTCTTAACGAAATGGCTGACATTGACAATAATCTGTAATATCATAGTACAACACATGGTTTTGGGACTCAATTCTGAGAATTGGACGTGAAATAAGCCCCAAAAATAAGAACTTTTGCATCATTCATTTAGTCAACTTGACTCAATTAATAATTTAATTTTTGCTCTACATAGGTGGATTTTTTTGAACTTTTTCCATATTTTTGTTCTCCGTATACCGTACGGAATATCTCTTTTGTGTCTGAAGCAAAGTTGTAGATATTGAATAGGAGAAAAAAATGCGGGACAAATCTACCCGAAAAAGTGCATACAGTGCCTTAAAAATCGCAAATCAAAGAAAGATAAATCTTCTTCTCTAACACCTATTGAAGCATTGCAGATGTTCGTGGAGGCTGATTTAACCATAGGACAATACGATATAATTACACAAATTAATAAAAAGTTCTTTCCGTGTTATAGCGTTGTACAAAAAGCAAAAAAAGATTGTTACCCACCTCCATAAGCATGTAATGTGACGAGTACGAGTACAGAAATTCAATTGCGACCATTAATTGATCTTACTGCCAGACGTTTATCTGAATTTCTGACAGATGTCCTATTAACATTGACGGCTAATAAACGAGATAATTTGAAGATTATTTTTAAATGGGGATGCGTTGGATCCAAACAATCTCAATTCAAACAAAAAATAGAAAATTATGTCGATTCAGAGCTGCTTCGTGCCTCTTCGATTAGTTTGTTTCAAGGAACTTCTTCTCCCAGATACTGTCGGCCCGTAAGATTCCGTTTTGTGAAAGAGAGCACTGACGTTACAGAGGAAGAAATTGACCACATAAACAATTCTTTAAAGACTCTAATCGAAACAAGGGTTGATATAAATGGAAACAAGTTTCTTGTCACACATTTATTTTTCATGACAATGGTAGACTGCAAAATCTACAATGCTGCTACTGGTACGACCTACATTTGTGGCGCAACTTCTAAAGTATTTAACCAATTAGAGGATAACGGAAAAGCAAACCCCAAAGCTTTTAAATTAGGTCTCTCAGTTTTACATTCCAGAATACGATTATTTGGGAGCATTCTTCATTTATCATATAAACTTCAGGGACAAAAAACAGAAAAAGAAAAACAGATTCAGAAAAAGAAATCAAAAAAGAACGAAAACGACTAATTCAAAAATGGTTTCGTAAAGAAATGGCTTTATTGGTGGATGTCCCGAAAGCTAACCTGGAAACACCAATGATGGCAATACAAGTAGATTTTTTTTTGAAGACGTGAAATTAGCTTCGGAAATAACAGGAATTAATTATGATCTTATTTACAGATTGACGGCCAATTCCACAATCTCCAGTTATCCTACAGTTAGAGCTAACCTACAGTTATAGCTGACAAATTGTATGACATTTTTATTATTTAAACTATGGGTTAGCTCTAACCGGAGGTTGTGAAATAGTAAAAGTCATTCTTGAAGCAATTTCAAGCGGACATAGAATTGACCCCGAAAAACACGACAAATATGCTCTGGAAACCGCCCGTTTGTATGTCAGTGTGTACCCTTGGCATCCTGTGACTCCTACAATGCATAAAATAATAATGCATGTTGCAGTTATAATAAAAAATGCATTGATACCTATAGGGCAGATTTCTGAGGAGGCAACAGATGCGCGTAATAAACATTTCAGGTCTTACCGCCAAGACTTTACAAGAAAATGTTCAAGAGAAAGCTGCAATGAAGACATTTTTAATAGACTACTATTAGAAAGTTCTTTAGAAAGCGAAGAGGATCAGATTTCTAAAGACGTATAGTTCGAACATGACTTTTGATTAATTTTTATCTTTTTCCATAAATATCTCCTTTTATCTACAAATATATCTGATTTTTCAAAAAGAGTCTATGTTTTATTTATTTATATCATGTAGAATCAAAAAAAGCATAAAAATAATTTTGGCCGCATAGATCGTTGAAATACTTCTATATGCGATGATGCCGCCAGCATGTAAACCACACCTAACAGTCAATTTTAATGGCTGTAATAATGATTCGTTAACGGCTTGAGGTTTGTCTTCCTCTAAATGCAGTAATTTTGACGTTGCCATTTAACCAGAAATGATCTTCATCACTCATTCTTTGATTTGAACTTCGAGATTTATTTTTTCAAAGTAAATTTCCACAATGATGACTTGCCAAACCTTACTGAACAGAAATATCAACACATACGAGTATTGGATCTTCATCGATAAATTTAACATGGGCTTGTTGCGCTATTTCATTCATTATTTGGCAGTACCTTCGCACTAATGGTCATAAAGTAGTACAAAGGCTACTTCCTGCTCCTAGGATGTTACAAATTTGCTAAAAAATACATAAATAGCTTTTTTTATTTCATGTAAAACAATCTTTAATTAAATTGTTAAAAAATCATTTGGTCTTGCCGTGATTTTAACCCGGATCTTTTAGCGCTGCAGCAGCATAACATCCTTAACGTAACTGCGTTTTTGGACGACACGCCAAAAGATTGGTGGAGTTGAATAACGACTTTTGCAGAAGCTGTGGATAAGAATATGAGGAGGTATCAATTGAACACTGTCAGTGTCTGTGTCCCGCTCTCTCCAGAAGGCAACATCCAACCTTGGGATCTGATTTCTTTGGAGAGTTGGTTCAAAGGGAGAGGCTAGGAACAACTTGTGTTCTCCCTTATGTCCATGTGGTAGCCAATGGAATATATAGTCTTATTGAGTCTGTGTCAATTTTGATACGAGTTATCTCACATTATTCGCTTACAAGGTCCGATTCAAGACACACAACCATTTGCTGAGCTATAGCTTCTCATTTTAGGCCGTAGAGCAGCTCGAAATGGACAACGTTTTTGAACGAAAAAAATCACCTTTTCTGACATTTTTTTTTAATACTGTGCTAAGTTATCCTACTCTTGTTACAATATCATATCTATTCAAAGTAGGAAAGGGAATTATTTAGTTTAAAAATTCAAGTTGATGGTTAATTAAACTTTTGCCCATAAGTTAATTGAAAATCAACAGCTGTTAAAATCGCTTTTTCGAAAAACTTTAATTTCCAATAACAAAACTGAACAAATTTATATGCAAATCGATGCAAGTTTTCACGAAACTGAAGCAACAAGAACGAAACTGAAGCACCCCAAATTGTTTTCCATGACTGCACGGAAGCCGTATTGGCTTTATATGCCTCAATGTGCCAAGGTAGCCCAATAAAAGGAAAAATGAAGCTACTCAGAAATTCCATAGAGAGCAAAACATACATAGGACCATCATCAGAAGTGACATTTGTTGCCACAGATAAGGCTTTCATAAATGCTAATTTCCACACATTGCCGTTGTTGCTGCTATTGCTGTAGCTTGGCTTGATGGCTTAGCATTGCTTTGGTTGCAACACCAACTTACGAAAATTCATATGAATATTTACAGAAATTTTAACAAAAGATTATGAGTTTATGAAGCAGTTGTGGCGGCAAATGGTCCATCTGTACGGGCCCGTGTGGCAAGTGGAAATGTTGGCTTTTAAGTGCCACCATACGGGTGAAGAGTGACAGGAAACGCAGCAACAGCAGCAGTGGCAGTACCAATGAATGAAAAGTTATGAACAAAAGCCAAAAAAACACTTTAGAGTTTAATAAAAATAGAACTCGAGAAACAAAATGAAGCTATCAAGGATTGGTAACACAACAGACAATAATAACAGTCATCAGGACGATGATGATGATCCTTGTTGTGCTGATGTGGTTACCAACGAATGTGAATGTTCATATAGGCTTGGTGGTCTTAAAGAACACCCACACACACACACATTTCTAATATCGATGCCGATACTGATGAAGAAGACGAGAGCTCTTTCCGAGGCTGATGTTTGAGTTGGTATTGAATGTTCTGTGTTTGATATTACATGGACCAATCCAAAAAAAAATAATTTTCCATGTACGCACACATACACTGCGGATTACATGGATAGGAACATAATGAACTAAATTATAAAAAGGAAACTCGAAACTAAGGTTTGTAGAATGCGGTAAAAAGAGACATATATAGTTCAACTGTGTGGACCGAGCGTGTGAAGTTTTTTTTTAGTTGCGATATCAATTTCTTCTAAGATTAAATTATAATAGCTGTCGTACCTTTTTGCAGCGAATTATAACACTTTTAAAATGTGTATGTGGTAAAATGGGTCCAAATTACATTTTACCAAACAATTCATCGAAATTTCACATTGACAGAAAATTCGACGAAATTGAACATCGCACAGTGGGCTAAAATGGAAAAAAATGGACATAATTCTGCCATTTCAAAACCACTTATCGTATGGCGATGAAATTTTAGGTGTGTATATAAGAGGTGTTCGAGAGTTTAAGTTCGGAACTTGGGCCCCTATCTCATACAGGCGCGGAGCTACAGGACCCTAAAGTTGACCACCTCGGGTATACACAATTTTCATCGGCTTCTAACTTTTGAATGGAGTGTCCGGTTTTAGTGGCATTGGATAGTGGATACTCCTAGACCAGACCTACAATAAACATTTTATAGGTTAAAGATATCTTGAAGAGTTTCCGAGATATGTGGATTTTAAATTTGAACTTTTAATTTTTTCGCCGACTATGCCTTGGAGTTTAGCCAATATCTCAGTCAAAAAATTACCGATTTTGTCCGCGTGTTTTTTTATGGATTGCCAATAAAAATTACAATATCATGAAAAAAAGAATTGATAAGATATGTGAAGAAATAAGAAAGTTATGGCCCTATAAAATCAAATTTTTGAAAAAATTTAATTTTTCGAGATTTTATGGCGAAAAAAGTCCAATTCGTATTTAGGTCTTGTAGAAAAAGTTTGTTACACAAAGTATATCAAATTTATACTCATTTTAAAGGAGACGTTTCACAGAATATGTAAGAGAAAATCCGAAGCCAAAATTTAAATTGGTGTGGTTGCCACCCTTCTCCGATTTGGACCGTTTTTGTACATAAATTTCAAAAGTTTGATCGATTTTCTCCAATCGCAAAGCTAAATTGTTAAATTGTTCTTTTTATTTATTTGTATTAGGGTGTAAAAAAATAGACTGCAAAGGGAATCCCGAGCGCGGCTTTTCATATCGAAGATATAGACTAAAAGTAAAAATCCCATTTTTTGGGATTTTTGATGTATTTTTTGGGAATTGAGGGATTCTCCATTAGAAATTTCCACATGTTGCGTTTGATTATTATTTCTAATATCAAAATAAAGAACTGTAAAAAAAATCATCGAAATATATAAATTTTTAAGAAATTTATGCCGTATTTACGTTTCTGTCTATATGCAAATTTTTTTTTTAATTTTTTCCCTACCTTCTTGTACTTTTTAGTTATTATATCAGTCAATATGCACTGATTTCTTGTAGATCACATGTTTTTATCAAACAATAATAAAATTTAGTAAGATTTACCTTTCAGAAAATATTACTTTGTGGCTCTATTTCTAGGAAACACTTAATCATTGACAGGTATAACCAGCAAGGAAAGGCAGAAAGTCGGGCGGGGCCGACTATATAATACCCTACACCTCCCTAACAATGCGATAAGGGTCATTGCGATAATAATTTGTAATAATTGGTAAATGGGTAGGAACATATTATCTAATTCTGAAACGATAATCGCTAAATTAAGCAATATTCGTTCCTAAATTGAGACATCTCTCTGGAAAATTTAAATAATCGGAAGTAAAGTACAACTTCTATAGCGCTTTAAAATAACATTTTTACAGCGCTTACACTTCAAATCGGGGGTAACATATATATGGGGGCTATATCTAAATCTGAACCGATTTTAACCAAATTCAATAGGGATCGTCCTTGGGCCAAATAAAATATATGTGTAAAGTTTCGTCGAGATCGGACCATAATTGCGACCTGTACTTTGATTACAAGAATACATGCACAGACAGACAGACAGACAGACGGACATAGCTAAATCAACTCAGAAAGTGATTCTAAGTCGGTCGGTATAATAAACAATGGGTCTATTTCTTCTCCTTTTGGGTGTTACAAACAAATGCACAAAGTTGTAATACCCTGTACCACAGTGTGGTGTAGGGTATAAATACAGTTTCTACAGCGCATACATGTCAAATCGGGGTAACATATATATGGGGCTATATCTAATTCTGAACCGATTTTCTCCGAATTTTGCAGTATTCCTTCATGTATTAGAAACCTCTTTCTGCCGAATTTCATACTGATCGGATATAAAGTAAAGTTTTTACAGCGCTTACATATCAAATCGGGGGTAACATATACGAGGGTATATGGGGGCTATATCTAAATCTGAACCGATTTTCTCCGAATTTTGCAGTATTCCTTCATGTATTAGAAACCTCTTTCTGCCGAATTTCATACTGATCGGATATAAAATAAAGTTTTTACAGCGCTTACATGTCAAATCGGGGCTAACATATATATGGGGGCTATATCTAAATCTGAACCGATTTTAACCAAAATTCAATAGGGACCTTGGGCCAAAAAAAATTATGTGTAAAGTTTCGTCGAGATCGGACCATAATTGCGACCTGTACTTTGATTACAAGAATACATGCACAGGCGGACAGATAGACGGACAGACAGATGGACAGACGGACAGACAGACGGACATAGCTAAATCAACTCAGAAAGTGATTCTAAGTCGATCGGTATAATAAACGATGGGTCTATTTCTTCTCCTTTTGGGTGTTACAAACAAATGCACAAAGTTATAATACCCTGTACCACAGTGTGGTGTAGGGTATAAAAAAATATTTTGCTTATAGACAGAAACGCAAATACGGCATAAAATTCTTAAAAATTTATATATTTCGATGAATTTTTTTTAAAGTTCTTTATTTTGATATCAGAAATAATAATCAAACGCAACATGTGGAAATTTCTAATGGAAAATCCCTCAATTCATAAAAAAAACATCAAAAATCCCCAAAAATGGGATTTTTACTTTTAGTCCTATAATTTCGATATGAAAAGCCGCGCTCGGGATTCCCTTTGCAGTCGATTTTGTTACACCCTAATACAAATAAAAAAAAAAGAAAAATTTAACAATTTAGCTTTGCGATTGGAGAAAATCGATCAAACTTTTGAAATTTATGTAAAAAAAGGTCCAAATCGGAGAAGGGTGGCAACCACAATTTAAATTTTGGCTTCGGATTTCTTCTAACATATTCTGTGAAACGTCTCCTTTAAAATGAGTATAAATTTGATATACTTTGTGTAACAAACTTTTTCTACAAGACCTAAATACGAATTGAACTTTTTTCGCTAAAAAATCTCCAAAAATGAAATTTTTTCAAGAATTTGACTTTATAGGGCAACTTTCTTATTTCTTCACATATCTTATCTTTTTTCATGATATTGTAAATTTTATTGGCAATCCATAAAAAAACACGCGAACAAAATCGGTAAATTTTTGACTGAGATATTGGCTAAACTCCAAGGCAAAGTCGGCGAAAAATTTAAAAATTCAAATTTAAAATCCACATATCTCGGAAACTATTCAAGATATCTTCAACCTATAAAATGTTTATTGTAGTTCTGGTCTAGGAGTATCCACAGGACACTCCATTAGAAGCCGATGAAAATTTTGTATACCCGAGGTGATCAACTTTAGGGCCCTGTAGCTCCGCCCCTGTATGAGATAGGGGGCCCAAGTTCCGAACTTAAACTCTCTAACACCTCTTGTATACACACCTAAAATTTCATTTTTCATACGATAAGTGGTTTTGAAATGGCAGAATTATGTCCATTTTTTTTCATTTTAGCCCACTGTGCGGCGATTTACAAAGTACAACTTTTATAGTATTCATCAAGATATATTTTTTTCTACAATATCGTCAAAATTGAATTTTTATCGAAAATTTCGTCGAAATGGCATTTGTATGAAAAATTCTACAAAATGTTCGTAGAACTTACAATTTAAAACAAAATGTGGTAAAAAATTATTTTTTATAAAAAATTTCGTCTACATTGTACTTTTCGTGCATTTTTATAGGAAATTCGTCGAAATTACATTTTTATATGAAATTCGTGAAATTACATTTTTATATGAAATTTCGTCGAAATTACTTTTTTATATTAAATTTCGTCGAAATTACTTTTTTATATTAAATTTCGTCGAAATTACTTTTTATATTATATTTCGTCGAAATTACTTTTCATATTAAATTTCATCGAAATTGCATTTTAATAGGAAATTTCGTCGAAATTGAATTTTTATAAAAAATTTCGTCGATATTGAATTTTCATAAAAAATTTCGTCAAAATTGCATTTTCATAGAAAATTTCGTCGAAATTGCATTTTTATATTAAATTTCGTCGAAATTGCATTTTCATAGAAAATTTCGTCGAAATTGCATTTTCATAGAAAATTTCATCGAAATTGCATTTTCATAGAAAATTTTGTCGATATTGCATTTTCATAGAAAATTTCGTCGAAATTGCATTTTCATAGAAAAATTCGTCGAAATTGCATTTTCATAGAAAATTTTGTCGATATTGCATTTTCATAGAAAGTTTTGACTTTAATCCGGTCAATGACCTTAATAAATTCAATTAAATTTTATGAAATATTCTAATATTTTCGAGAAAAATGCAATAACATATTGATACAAATTTCTATATAAAAAATGTCGATAAAATGTTCTATCAAATTGCAAAACTTTTTTGGAATTTTCTAGAAAAATTTAATTTTGATTAAATTTCCTATAAATTGTATGAAATAGCAATTTTTTATCAAATTTTATAGAAAAATTTAATTTCGACATCAGTTTTTATAAAAAATACAATTTCGACGATATTTGCAAAAAAATTTAAATGTCCATAAAATCTGTAAAAATAAAATTTCAAAGAAAATAAATTGCAAATGTGAGATTTTCTAGAAAACAGAATTTCGGCAGAATTTGCTAAAAAAAACAAAAATAAGACAAAATTGAGTAGAAGAGACAAACACATTCTTGACACAGTGGGACAGACCAGACAATTTCTTAAGGAAAATGCTGACATATTAATATTGAGCGCAGACAAAGGAGGGAAAACAGTGACAATGTGCAAAGATGATTATAATAATAAAATGAAAACTATTGTAGGTGATATATGTACATACAGACGCATGAAAAGAGATCCAACGTCAGGACTGCAAAATAAAAACAACAAATTCGTGGACAAATTATTCAATATGAATATAATCAACTTGACAGAGAAAAACAAACTGACTACTAGACAGCTATGGCACCTCTCCAAAATACACAAAAACGGTATTCCTTTACGACCAATCTGCTTGTCGGTGAATTCACCGGCTTATGGCCTATCCAAATACATAGTTGACGTTTTAAAGAATTTAACAAAGGACTCGGTGTATAATGTGGAAGATGCTGTACAATTTAAATCCAAAACCAGTAAGGAAAGGCTAACGTCGGGCAGGACCGACTATACAATACCCTACAGCACTCTCGTAATATTGAATAACTCTGAAATATAAATTTTGTAATTCATGTATAAATTGTTTATTCTAAATTTCAAAACGATTGGATGTAAAATACAGCTTCTACATATAGAACTAAAGGGCCAAATCGGACGAAACATATATATGGGAGCTAAAGCTAAATCTTAACCGATTTTCTTCAAATGCAATAGGGATCTTTACAGATGCGAAATACTCTAAACTGCAAAGTTTCAGAACGATCGGAGTGAAATTGCGACCTCTAGTCGACGAACAACTTTACATGGACAGACGGACGGACGGACGAAGCTAGTGATTCTGAGTCGATCGGTATACTTTAAGGTGGGTCTAGCTGTGTTATTTTCAGGTGTTACAAACATCTGCCGTGAAACAAACTTATAATACCCTGTACCACAGTGTGGTGTAGGGTATAAATACGGACGAAGGAAATAATTTGTTAGTTAATCGTTAACTCTGTTAAGAAGCAGTCGATAGTTTCTGTTCTAAATGTAATTATTGTGATATTATTTTTGTATTTTAAACATGTTTGTATAATTTGTAATTTATTTGTATTTTAAAGTGCATTTCGAAATATTGGAAACAAATAAAATTAAAACTATTTAATACAACAAATCCATCGTTTTTTAAATAATACATGACCTCAAGCCAACCCATCAATAACTTCAAGAAATTTTCTGTAAAAATAGAAATAAATAGTAATTTTTTATTAAATTATGTTTTTGATAACATTTTCTAGATTATGTTAAGTACTACTAAGGATATAATATTTTTAAAATTTTACCGAAATTCCATACGAGTACTTACACTGTACAAATTTGCTGTGATGGATTTCCGCCAGAAAAATACGTGTAAATTTGCTGCTTGATCATTTCATCTAACAAATAGAGGCCAATGACCAACATAAATTTTGTGTTATTTTACTGTGTCCATATTAATATCACCTGGAGTGTGGTGGAGGTGGTGTAATACTCGCAATTGCCTTATGTGGGTGCGTGTAATGACATGAGTACACACGCAACTATTGCATGTTTTGTGGACGAGAAGGATGCGAAAAATCTGTATAAACGTGTGTTCCGATTTTACTAAATGTTCGTCAGTTTTGCCATTTCAGACTCTTTCGGAATACAAAATAGAGTGGAAACTTACAAAGACAGCTGTTGTTCATTCAGAATGTTTTGGATGTATGTAGTCGTGTGTGTGTGTGAATATTTAGAAATGTAAATAAGAGAGCAATCACAGTGTTAACGTGTGCATGTAATAAAAACTACCCGGCGGGGAAGTAACTAGTTTGCCAATGAAACACTGAGTCTACTTGGATTACAGTTTACTTCAAGTCGCTACACATTTGTGTAAGTATACTTTTATAGTAAAATTTAGAGCCGGAAAACAATTGTTAACTAAATGACAACAGTCGCCACTATGTTATTTATTGTTGTAATTAATATAGCGTGTTCCATTTCGAGGTTCCCTACTTTTTTAAAGAAAAAAACACAGAAAATTCAAATTGAATGGGGAATGTTTATTATCATTTGAAAGAACATTCTTTGGCACTTATTTTTTGAAGATTATGTCTATCAAATGTTGGCCGCGGCTTCGTCTCAGATGGTCCATCCGTTGAGTCCAATTTTCGATGACTCGTTCGAGCATTTCGACTGGTAACTGGCGAATGACACGCGTGATGTTTTGCTCCAAGGCCTGAATCGAAGCTGGTTTGTCCGCATAAACTTTAGACTTTACATATCCCCACAGGAAAAAGTCTAACGGTGTGATATCACACGATCTTGGTGGCCAATCGATCGGCCCAAAACGTGAAATTATCTGCTCACCGAAGTATTCGCTCAATAAATCCATTGATTGATGCGATGTGTGCACTGAAAAAAAAAATAGTAATAAAACTAATGATGACACATTCTTATATTAAGAATGCTACCTCGGCATCAATTCAATGACAATTTTCATTAAAATAATGAAAATTTACACGTTTTTTACGAAATTTTCCTTAATATAAAGTTTTTTGAATTTGAATTAATGTCTATCTAATCATTAGTTTTGTGTACGCGCTTCTTTAAATGTACGCATTTAAATTAAAGAAAAAAATTATTATTTTTGTGACAATCCGCATTATTTTAAGTAATATTTCAATACTTTTAAGGATTTTCTACATTAACACTACGACGTAGACATGTCATAGTTTTAATGCCGAATCGGACTTAATTAACAGTATGAGATATTTGAGTAATAAATTTAAGGCTATGTTCCCCTTAAAGGAAAGGCTGTCTTGGTAATAAATTTTATGACTATTGTCATTATTTTTAAGAATACATACGAGAGAATTATACAATCTCTCCCTCCCTCTCTCGCTCGGAGAATCAGTTTTGTTTGGTAATGTGTGAATCAATAATTGTTATGGAATGCTAGAAGAGAAAATAGAAAACAGTTCTGTTGTTCGTTTTCTTTTAAAGCACGGTACTATGTTCCCGTTTCAGGGTGAAATCCCATACAAAAACCAAAGTGTGAAAAAATTAGTGAAAATTTTTCATTTGTGGTACTGTGTTTATTTCAACGTGAGAAATTGACATTTTGCGCCGTATAAATTGAGCGATTGCACACAGTCACCGTCGCCAGCGACAGTGTATACGTTTCGTATAGAAGAAGAAAATCGTCGTCGCCCGACTCGCACACCAGTTTTTCGTCGTTTTGTAACATTGTTACTATTATTTTTTTGGGCCGCGAGAGATTCAACAGTTTGATGTAGGTAAATATTACTTATACTTTTTTCATTTGATTTTCTAATGTGATTTTTCATGTGATTTTCTAATAAATAACAAGTGGCACGACACCACAGCAAGCCATTTTTCCAGCAAAAATGGCATTTCGTTCGCGACAACAAAGCAGTAGTGGTGGAACTTCAATTGAGCAACTGGAGATCGAAATGTGTCCACCTTCTTCATCGCCTCCCGCCTGTACAACGATTTTGCCCTGAAAGTTGTGATTTGCTTCGCCCAGTCGTGATGACGACGATGAAACAAGTGGCAGTCCCAGCCTAATATCAAAACGAAGCACAGCACCCAGTGAAAAAAATTACAGTGATAAGACACCAAAAACGATGTCAACTTCGCGACCATATCGTAAGGTGCGTGCTCTGAGATTGTTAGATACGCCAGCAACACCAAAAACCATTTTGGAAAGGTCATCGAGAAAGTGTTTGAACCACCTGTCTGCCGTTGCAGCATCGGATATAATAAAAAGACAGGAATCGCTATTTCTTAAGACGACTGAAAGGCCACGATCATTACCTTTACACAAGAGAGCTCTTGACAATGTCATGCAACAGCAGACAGCTAAGTAAATGTTTTTACACCAGGGTGAGAAGTGATTCAGTTAATTTGTGACATTTTTTTTGCAGGTCTTATGGCTCACTAAGAAACGTTGCCGCTCCCAATTCGGTCGTGAGAAACTCAGTAATCGTTCATTGCAATTGTTTCTTAACGGCGACGATGATATAAAAAAAGATAACGAACACACAGCGGAAATGCACCAGGCTTCCAAGAGACTGTCATTACAGGACAGTGCCTGAATCGTTTGGATGGCTGCATTTATGCCATTAAGAAGAGCATTAAACCAGTGGCTGGAAGTTCTTTTGAGTAAGTTGTATTAATAGTACACAAATATCACTTAATTAAATCGAACACCGGGACGGAATTAAAGTAAAGAGATAAAACGAGAGATTGCTCTTCGACTTCAAGTGAATTTGGAACAAAATTTAGAGGCATAGAAAATGTGTTAAATCGTTCACTATTGCTACTGTAATATATAATATTTATTTATCTACATTAATATTATATCTTGGGGAACTTAGGGCAGCATTCATTGTCAGGCATACAGAACAAACGAAAACACATAACAGTTATAGAAAAAAAGTGTAAGTGAAAGTTTTTTGGTGGATCATAAAAAATTCATGTAAAGAAAATATTACTTACACAGTATTCACGTTTCGTAGATGTGTAATTATAATACGCCGTGATAGCCGACATTTATGTATTATTATTAAATACTGCGTATTATGCTACTATCAAGTTATTTATTGCTCGGGGTAAGCAATCATAAGCGTTATTAAAGCATAAAGCTCGACAACGACCTAATCAACATCTCACACAAGAGACTGTTAGAATAACTCTACAAAAGCTATCGAAGCAATAAGATTGTACATACACACATCGCTCACCTACTTCAAGACTGTCGTAACTCAAAATTGAAAATTGTCGAGATGTGTAACTTTAAGTCCGTATAAAAAGATAAATAAGATAAAATAGGAAGTTTAAAAAAGGTGAAATAATCCAATATATGATTGTTTACTTATAAACTAAATTTCGTCGAGATTAATTAATGGATATTTACAAAATTCGCATTTCTGTAAGACAACCTCAAACATTTTTAATTTTGAGTTATAACAGTCTTGAAGTAACTGAGCGACATATTCATTCTAAACACCAAGGCAATTCGTCATTATCTGGTATGTGATGAAAGCGATTTCGATAAAATCGCTCTCAAATTACTTCCTCCTAATTTTACCAATTCATGAAGTTTTTCGCATTTCTCACTATCAAGACGGCGAATAACGTCAATTTTCACATTCCATCGACTAGGTTTTATCAATATCATGAAGAAAATGGAAGATAGGTGGCACTTGGAAGCGATTTTATCGAAATATACCTGTATATTAGACAGTATATTTCCATCGATGGTGGAAAAATAGCCTTAAAAGAAAGAACCTAGCCATATATTAGAGAAAAAATATCGCTCATTTAGTGCAAGAACGTCACAATTTAAAATTATAAATTTCTAGGTGCCCACACAAAAATGTCCTGCACTTCAAAACGTAATGATAATTGGTGGATATTTTGGATCTATGGGATATTTTATCCCATTCGATTGTCAGGTTAATTTTCTATAGGCTACACAAATCGCCATAGGCGGAATTTCCAATTTTGAGTTGTGACTTTCATGCACTAAATGAGCGATATATTCAGAATTTGGAGCTGTATGACATTTTAACTTGAGCGCAATTAATAAGATAAAGCATTCTTAAATAACATAGGCTTTAAAAAAATCTCTTAAAATAAATCATACCGAAATTATTGTAGATGAACGTTGTCGGTTTGTCTAACTGACCTGACCACTTTGTCGAGAAATGTATTTCGTCTGAGCATACTTGCTTGTTACTTCACTATATTGCTCTTTTAGCCAACAAAGTTTCAATGTCATTCAATAACTTATTATATAATTTTTCTTTAACTTTCAGAAAACAAGCCCTCAACGAAGTATGGGCTCATGCGGTTTTGGGAATACATGATAATGTTGTACGTTATTATTCCGCCTAGGCTGAAGTTAATCATATGCTAATACAAAATGAATATTGTAATGGTGGTAGACTGCAATCTCTACTTCAGAAGCGTTTGTTTTTTTATAGTAATTTTAAATATACATTAACGTTTAGCTAAATTAAATAGCAAGTATTGCTCACTTTTTAATGATGACGTTAATTAAAAAGGCAAACAACATATTAGAGATAAAAACCCCATCCAAAGTTTCTGTAAATAAGAAAATATTTATTATAAAAAATTAGTTCATATTTATATTGTTTTTTATTTGTTCATATAATAACAAAATATATCCACATTATTTACTATATTCGTAACGAATCATCTCTTCATTTATCCACCCTATGCTATGATTGTGTATGTTATATTTGAATTTTTTTTAAATTTAATCTACTTTAATATTACATATTTGTTAAGCATTATTTATTATAAAATAAAATTTAAGAATAAATCACATTCCTTTTAATATTACTTTTCTAATTTCGAGAGATCTACGAGATGAACATAAACTCTAATAGTAATGCCCGGCCGCACAAATCCATGGTGTCATTCAGGAAATTCAATCTTTCCGCAAAGGTTTCCTTCATAGGAGGTCTCCTGTAATCCTTTTGAGGTTCTATCGGGCCTGTTCTGAAATCACGCGATTTGATATCACGGTGGTTTAGTATTATTACCGATTTTAAAATCACTCTTGGATGGTTCGAAAATCGTCCGATTTTGGTATAGTTGGTTTTAATTGATTGTTGTTTACTTTTAAAAATAAATCGTACCATTTCCGAGCACCAATAATTATTTTAAAACCCGATCGTGTTTTGAAATCACCGTGATATCAAATCGCGTGATTACAGAACAGGCCCGTATAACGGGGTAGATAGTTGACATTTGAGTAAAATAAAGGTGGTGCTAGACACGTTCGTATGGAAAATATGATATGTTTTTTGCTCCTAAAGACAGAGTGTTCCATAGGAAACTTCCTACGGGAAATGCGGCATCATCGTCGTATAGCGGAATCATCGTCGTTCAACGCTCAATAAAAATATTTTTACTCAATATTTTTAGTATGATGACTTACTACACATAACAATATTTGGAAAATAGTGAATACATTTGCGTACAAAGTTCACAATAGCGCATGTTACAAAGATTCATCAACATTTTTTTTATAACAGATGCTGAAAAGCATTGTCGCGTAGGGAGTGGTTATGGAACTCCGCCTTTATTTTAGGGGGCGATTAGTGTCACAAAGTTATTGTGGCTCATGCCGCTCCCTTATACTCTGTCTATTGTTGAAAACTTATTTACGTTTTCGGTTTTGATGTACTGGATTTAGTGGTTTGAGAATTTGATTTATCGCCACCACCTTCTCCCTTGTCTCCATCGTCGTCATTTGAATCTGTAGATTTACGTCGATGTGGTTTAGGTTTAGCCTCTTGATGGTCGTCCTTATGTTCATTACGTTTTGTTGATGACTTATTTGACGACGACAATGAGTGATCCATATGCGAACTAGATGAATGACGCTTCTCGGAAGACGAGGAATGTTTATTATGTTTTGAATAGGAATGTGAGGAAGATGATTTTTATAGATCCTTTTCACTCGCTGATTTGTTGTGTGATGACGAGGTGTTTTGGTGTTTGTCGATGTCGATCTTTATCCTTTTCTCTATCGTGAGATTTTCGACGCTCTTTTGAATGTTTCTTGTGTTTTGATGATGCCTATGCGACGACTTCTCTTGCCCTTTCTCTTTGTCCTCCGCAATCACTTGTGGCGTAGTATTTGTATGAATGGACGTTGAATCCTCAATGTTGGAGCCAAAACTCAATTCCTGGGCATTTGGTGTTCCCTCCAAGTCATCTTCTCTCTGCTTTTATTCACTAAAGCCAATTTTGCAGACGAAGTACACTTCATTTCATCGGGTAGGGGAGATACTTGAGAATTATCCAAATTTATATTAATTTATTGATTTCACTTTAAATTTCTTTTTTTGTTTTCATGAATTTTTGCACAATGAAAAACAACGTAAAACACAAACATAAATAAATACACATAAAAGTGACATTTCGAAATATTGTGAGACTTCAGTAAAAAGCGTTCCATTTTTCAACTTGAAATAATGTTTTGCGAAATTTTTTCAAGCTGAAAAAACATAATACCCACCTTAAATCGTCAGTTATTTACAAGCGATGGAAGGAAACGGTTGTCTGTTTTCGGGACGCGAGTTGTGAAAAAATTTGATTGCTGTGAATATGTAAGTATACGTGCATACATACGTGCATATTGCACCGAAAATAATTTTAATATGGGCTGTTAACAGTTATTTTTGCTAAAGCATAGCAACAACAACAAATGAAACCGTTGTGTACATGTGTGTATGCATGTGGTTATGCCGTCGGCGTCACCATCGATCTCTGTGATAAGGGAGTGCGTGTGTCATAGTTATTTTTCCTGTCTGTTATTTATGGCGATGTACATGCGTTTTTGAAGGAGATCTTGTTTGTAAGTCCTGTGAAGAGATTTGTGCCAAATGGATGACAAAAATGTGAGTAATAGATTTTGTAATACTGAAAGAGACAATGGGAAACTGTTTAGGTACGTGACAAATAATATTATTATCCTGAAATAAACATCTTATTGGCAATTACAAAATTAACAAAACACATTTTAATTGAAAGTATTTATTTATTAAAAATACCAGCGCATAATGCAGAAATGTAAAATTATTTGTGGCAATATAGAAATTTATTATTAATAATATGTTATACATATAACTATCTTTTTTAATTTTTTTAGTAAAACAATTTTAGAATGGGTCTTTTGTGAGAAGAGTTGCAAATTTTACAAAATATTTCAACGTAAGTGTTATATATGAACGGTTGAAATATTTCTCTTAGTTTTCAGCGTTTTCCAATTGTGATATGATACAATTTATTTGCATTTTTTTTTGTTTACAGATAATTTTATTTGATTTATTTTCAGAAAAAATTTAATTATTTTAATTTTAGATCACGCAATATTTGAAGATAAATGTGATGGATATATGAAAATGCAGTGCTGAATGCCATTTATAACTTGCATACACTTACATGGGAATGTTTGGTGTATGCAAGTTATTCAAGAATTGAAAGGAAATTGATTTGGAAACAATATTTGTAAGTATTATGTATTTCTGAACAAATATATTTTATTTGAAAATCAAGAAATTTAATTTGGCACGCATATATTAATGTATTAGAACAAAATATATTTGCGAACTGACGTTCACATATAAAATACGTGTTTTCAAACAAACAAAGTTATTGTTAAAAAGTTTTCCAAATATAATTTATTTAAAAAGATTTTTTCCTTTTTTTAATTTTAGTTTAAATTTTTCCCTGATTTCGTGTTCATAATTGCTTCATAAGTACTTCATAATTAAACCTGCTGTTAGATTAGGCCCATTTGGTCCAATTTTTGTATATATATATGTATGTATGTATATATTTGCCTTATAATTTTGTCCAAGGGATATTTTAGTTTTACTAAAATCAAAATAATAAGCGTTTTTGCTCAAAAATAATTGTAAATAAGCTGCTTTCTTTTCACGAAGTATTGAATAAAAATAAATATAAAATATTGTCTTCCACATTCATTTTATATGAAAAATGTATGTTGACCAAATGGACTCTTAATCTAGGATTCGTACAGATTTGCTAATCTAACACCAGGGTTAAGAATGTCATAAGCAGCATTAGCTTTAGTTTTACAGAAGTAATTTTTAATAAGTTTTTGTAGTTTTGTTTGCTAACAAAACTTAAGATATTAAAATCTAAGTCACGATTGATTTTTTTGAGAAAATTATTTTTGATAACTCAGTTTATATGAAAAATTTCACTTTCGCCACTTTCAAAACAATCAGTTTCTATTTTTAATAATATCTTACATAAATATTTTTTTTAACTTTTAGTACAGCAAATTTTGTATGGATCTATTATGAGAATTTGTGTCGTAGAAGAGTGACTAAATATTTCAGTGTAAGTAAGTATATTCCAAAGATTTTAATATATCTCTTATCTTTCAACATTTTGTGACAGTTATATGATAAAATTTATTTTAATACTTTATCGTATATAAATCATCCTGTTTGATTTCTATTCAAATTATTTTTATTTTAGTTCGCGCAATTGAACTTTATTTGGATATATGAAAAATGCAGTGGGGAATTAAAAATTTACAAATTGCAGGAAATGAGTGAGCATCCAAACTATATGATAAATAATATAATATTTGTTTTATATAATTTCTATTTAAATTCCAACCAAATTCTAGGTTAAAAATCATTAAGGTCGGTTCCGATAAAAATTGTTCATGGACAACAAATAGAGAAACGAATCCCGCTATAGAATCGATACATAACAATATAATATTCGAATAAAAGTCAAACTTCATGGTGTGTTGGCCGATTTGTCTTTATACAATTACATACTGTTTTAAATTATAAAATGTTCAAGGTTATCCGTAATATGTATTATATTTTTTTTGTATTTTCCAATATAGAATATAACAAATAAAATATTTATTTAGAAAGATAAAGTGTTGTGTTATGGAATTTTCTATGAATAGTAAATGATTTCAAAGAAAATGATTCATTTAAAAGAGTAACATTATAATCAATATACATAATGTAACGAATTTTCCATACATATTTAAAAAAACTGTATTTAAATTCATGTATGCCTTAAATTAATTACCAGTATATTCTTATATCAAGGACAAACATTTTAAATTTTATTACGATAATGTTTTAAATTATATGACATTTTACTAAAAATAAGCACGCGCCATACTTAAATTTACGCAAAAATGTGCTTATTTTAAGACCAAACTTAATTAGTTTTATTACCCAAAATTCTTAATTCTATGAAATGCATCCTCAAAACAAATACTATTCACGTCTTTAAATTAACTATGAAACCTTCTTATTTTTATAGCGATTGTCTTTGGCTCGAAATCATTGCCGAAATCTTAAACTTTACGAAAAATTCATTGATTTTCAGTACGCTTTTTTTTTAGTGTGGGAAGTGGCGCCGTCTTGTTGAAACCAAATGTCGCCGAAATCACGAGCTTAAATTTCAGTCATCAAATAGTCGGTTATCATGGCACGATAACGGTCGCCATTGACAGTTACGTTCTCACCGGCATTATTTTTGAAGAAATATGGACCGATGATTCCGGTACGTCGGATCGGTCAATGGCAAACAGATAGCCCATAACGAGAGGTAAAATATTGCTCATGTGTGTCAAGGTCGTGGGTCGACTGGAAAGTGTTTTTTTGGATTTAAAAAAAATAGTCTTAGCGCAATTGGCAATTGTTTTGTTAATATAACTAAATAATTTGTAAACGTTTTTCAGGCGTAAGTCTTTCCATGATGAAATGCCAAACAATACTTAACAAAAATAACATGACAGCATGACACGACTCACACGTGATATGTCAAAAAAGGCTATTGAAAAAAGTATCTCTACTCTGATCACCCTATACTTATATGTAGTATAAACTTACGACAAAAAAAGCAATGTTAATGTAAATATTTTTTAAATATTCGTCTATACAAGAAGAATTACATGTCTATTGTGCATTAATTGCAATATAAGTAGAACAGTCATTTTTTTCAAGAGACGTGGATAACATTTTTGGGTTTATGAGGGACTTTTTATTGATGGACCAGCAGTCGATCTTCAGTTAGTGGGGGTCGGTCATACATTTGGACTCGATTGGAGCACTCTAAATGGGTCAAAGTGGGATTTTTTCCGGGACATCAGAATTCGTTTTAGAGGTATGGTTCCTTCGGCAAAGTTTCTTATTTTGATCCCTAGAATACGATTTTCACTGAGCAATGGGCGATTTTTAAATCGACCCGCCCTAATAAGCATACCACATAAATATGTGCTTATATTTTCACGCTATTAAGTACTTGAAAAATGCATTACCAATAAGTTATGAACTAAGTAGTAGATAATAGTATGTAGATATGTAGAGATGGCCCTTTTTAGAGTTTTTTGAATATTGTCGCGCATATTTCTCGAAACAAACAATTTCCTCATGCCAGGTTCAAATTTCTGAACCCCAACCGCCATGTGAAAAATTCTTCAATGGTGTAACATCATACGATATACGTAAATATATATGGTGTTTCCATACAAATCTGCACGTATTATTTGAAAACATGTTGAAAAATAAATAAATCTTGTACAGTAACCCACACTAAAAAAAAAGCGTACTGAAAATCAATGAATTTGTCGTAAAGTTTAAGATTTCGGCAATGATTTCGAGCCAAAGACAATCGCAATAAAAATAAGAATGTTTTATAGTTAATTTAAAGACATGAATAGTACTTGTTTTGAGGAGGCATTTCATAGAATCAAGAACTTTGTGTAATAAAACTAATTATGTTTGGTCTTAAAATAAGCACGTTTTGGCGTAAATTTAAGTATGACACGTGCTTATTTGTAGTAAAATATGATAAAATTTAAAACATTATCGTAATAAAATTAAAAATGTCTGTCCTTGATGTTAGAATGTACTAGTCAGTAATTTAAGGCATACATGGATTTAAATATAGTTTTTTAAAATATATATGGAAAATTCTTTAAATTGTATTTATTATAATTTTACTCGTATTAATGAATCATTTTCTTTGAACCATTGAAATCATTTTATATTCATAGAAAATGTGCTTAATGCTATTTATAGTGTTAACACAACGTTTTATCTTTCTAAAAATTGGAATTGTTATATTTTTATTGGAAATACAAAAACATTATAATACATATTACGGAAAACTTTGAAAATTTTATAATTTAAAACAATATTTTAGTTGTCTAAAGACAAGCCCTCCAACGCACTACCGAAATATTTGATGTTTGACCTTGTTCAAATATTTGGTATGGATTTGTAAATCTGTTGTGGGTTTAATTTCTCTATTTATTGTTTAAGAACAATTTGCATTGGAACCGACATCAATGATTTGAACAAGGAATTTGCCTGGAATTTAAATAGAAGTTGTATAAAATAAATATTATATAATTAGTTTTACATATCATACAATTTGTAGTTTTCAATTATTTGCTTCACTTTGTAAATTTAGATCCCCACTACATTTTTCATATTTTCAAGCAAAGTTATTTCTTATCTGAAAAGAAATCGAACAGAATGATTTATGTACAAAAAGGTATCAAATAAATTTTATCATATCACAGTAAGAAGATTTTGGAAAATAAGAAATATATTTCAATTTTCTTACACGAGCAAATGAGAATTTCACCCAAAGACTCACTTTTCGGTTATCGATCAAACAATCAAACACAATGAAATACTATACTATTATAGTAAAAAGCTTTTTTTCTTATTGCTTTAAGAAAAAAGCTTTTTACTATAAAGCTTTACTCTTAATGTGTGAGTGATTTCTACAAGTAAATTCTAATTGAATTTCTTGTGGACATGGCAAAGTGCTAGTATTTCATTGTGTTTGATTGTTTGATCGATAGCCGAAAAGTGAGTCTTTGGGTGCAATTCTCATTTGCTCGTGTGAGTCGCCCCGTGATAGGCTTTGAGAGTTTGGTTATCGAATCATCAATCAAAGGCTTTTTTGAAAAGCCGGCCATGTAGACTACTGATGACGGGGGTCACGCCCCAGAAATCATGATATAGTCTGTGGGCACGCAATGAAATACTTGCAATATATTTTGCCATGTAAAATACTTGCATTCTATCACTGTATAGAAGCAGGTTGGTCTTTAGCCGAGAGAGTATCTCAGTTTAAATCATAACGATTGCAGACCGTAATAATAACGGGCAACCGACATAACAAATTATTAATTACACAGCTCAACAAAAAAATAGTTTTGCTGCGGCACAGGATTTCGCAGCCGATTTGGATATATGAGATAATAAAGATCTTACACGCTGAAAAAAAATCGCTTCTGTAGTATATTGTCCCAAACATATTCGGCTTGAAATATACATATATTTAGGGTACACTCCGAATATATATTATTTGACACACACAAATATTATATGTTTGGGAGGATAGTGTTCTAAACAAAAATATGTTCGCATTCTAATATATTTTTTATTTAGAACCAATTTTTCCGAAACAAAGTTTAATTTGTATTAATGTATTTTAGCAATGTATTAATGCCTAATTTAAAGACAAGTTTTCTGGTTTTCAAATTTATTTTATACATATGTCTTTAAAATTTAATTAAAACTTAAATGGTATAATCTTTGTAAATATAAATTGCATTGATGTGTGATGAATTGGAATAAAACTAACTAAAATTGGAATAAGACAGCAAAGTTTAAAAAATATATATTTGGAAAACTTCTTAAACAGTAACTTTGTTTGTGTGTAAACACATATTTTATTGTGAAAGTCAGTTTGCAAATAAATTATGTTCTAATATATTAATATATGCGCTCCAAACAAAACTTCTTGATTTTCAAATAAAATTTATTTGTTAACAAATAAATAATATTTAAAAAAATAGTTTCCAAATATATTTTCTTTCAATTCAAACATATCAAAAATGACGATTTTCCCCCGTGTAGTCTTAAATGTAGTTTCATTCAATTAGTTCTCGCGATAAATAATATAGAGAGTGCTAAAAATATTATAGCATAACTCCAGAATAATTTATACGAATTATTCTGGGAAAGTTTTAAATGGTCCAAAATTAAATAGCCTTCAAGTTCTTCAAACACAAATTTTTCATCCGTTCAGCTGTTTCGACGATATATTACATGTGCTAAAAATTCATATTTTTTTTTAGAAAATTTTAATAATTGTGAAATAAACGCGTAATAAAAACAACGACAAATGCTCATATTAACTTTTCATAAAGTCTGATCGGTCATGATTATGATCAGATCATTACGAAACAAAACCAATGCATAACTTAAAAAGTTGTATCGAATTTATTAAATCTACCCCGAAATTTATTTCACCTTAAGACAATGTCCCGATCAAAAATTTCACAGAAAATCTCATAAAACGCTTCTCTTTTCATTTTAATTTAGCTATAACTTTTGAAGTTGTGCATCGATTTCCTTCGGAATAGTTTCATTTTATCGTGCATTACGATACAATAATAAAAATTTAATAATTGAATACATTTCGACATTTATCTTACGCGTTTTTTACAAATTATTATAATTTTCTCAAAAAATAGGGTTTAACGCTATCTCGTAAGATATCGCCGAACGGATAAAAAATTGGTATTAGAAGAAGTTTACTTACAGCCTGTTTCTCTATGTCGAACGAAAGCGATGCGAACGAAAAACAGCTGATTTTAGACCTACTAACTGGCATCAGCCAGAATGTTTGCATTCGTTTTGTCGTTCTGAAACCTTTTAGTAGGTCTAAAATCAGCTGATTTTCCTTCGCATCGCTTTCGTTCGACATAGAGAAACAGGCTGTTAATTTTGCATTATTTAAAACTTTCCCGAAATAATTCGTATAAAAGATTCTCGAGTTATGCTATGTATAATATGTGTCGCAACCTCACTATTTTTGTAAATAGCGATTAATCGCGAGAACTAGAGGAAGTTCAAAGAAACTACCTTTTAGGGTAAGAACTATCTATGTATATCCTAATCGGCTGTGAACCACGTGTCTCAAAAAAAAAGTTGACCAGCGTATTTATTATACATTTCCATATTTCGAGAAATAATGTTACATTTTGCTTAATTTATGCGCTGTTAGCAGTTATTTTTAATAAATATTTACTATTAACAAAAGTGTTTTCCTAATTCCATAATTTGCCAATAATTTTTGCTTCAGTTATATAATATAACATTTTAACATTTCTATAAATTTAGCTTATTGTCACTTTCAGTATTACAAAACCTGTTATTCTTATTTTGATTGCCCAATTCGTGTTGTAGTGTTCATTCGCATAATTCTCTTCACATAACTTACTTTCATAATTGTGTGTAAATCACCATAAATGACATACAGCCAAAATAACTAAGACGCACAACATCTATCCCTTTTCCTTATCATCAAGCCACAACACACATGTGAAATCTACACGCACGAAATCTGTACATTTATGTATCCCTTTTTTTGTTTCTTTTGTTGCTGCTATGCGATTTGCCAATCTATTTATGTCCACACTTATTTATTTTTTATTTGTTTTAGCAAAAATAACTGTTACTGCCCATAATGAAATTATTTTCGGAATAATATGGAAAAGTAAAAAATATTTAAATAAAATTACACTTTTGTATTGTACACGTACGCCTACTTACATATTTCCAGCAATTTCGTTTTCTTACAATTCGCGACGAAAAAAACCACAACCGTTTGCTTCTACCATTTCTCAATAACTGACGACGTAAAAGAAAACAAACGACGAGTTACTTCAAATTTTCAGAGAGCTCTTCAACATTCCATAAGAATTATTGACTCGCACATTAACAAACATTTCTGATTCTCCGAGAAATAGAATAATTCTCCGAAAGAGAGAAAGAATAATTCTCGGAGAAAGAGAGTTAATTTAAAAGTATGTATTCTTAAAAATAATGGCAAGAGTCATAAAATTTATTACCAAGACAACCTTTCCTTTATGGGGAGCTCAGCCTTAAATTTATTACTCAAATATCTGTCAATTAAGTCCGATTTGGCATTAAAACTATGACGTGGCTACGTCATTGTTTTAATGTAGAAAATCCTAAAAAGTATTGAAATATTACATAAAATAATGCGGATTGTCACAAATTTAATGATTTTTTTCTTTAATTTAAAGGGTTACAGTTAAAGAATGGCGTACACAAAACTAATGATTACATAGTGATTAATTCAAATTCAAAAAACTTTAGATTAAGGAAAATTTCGTAAAAAACGTGTAAATTTTCATTATTTTAACGAAAATTGTGATTGAATTAATGCCGAGGCCGCATACTTAATTTAACAATGTGCCATCATTAATTTTATTACTATTTTTTTTTTCAGTGCACATATAGCCAAAATTGCATTATATTAAAATTTGCAAAACTGATTTTGATAACAAGAAATCACTGATTTCTGTTATTATTGGTAAGTCATTATTAATAAGCCGAAAGTAATGCAGCGAATAATGAAATGTCATTATACGATAATGCAAGGAATAATGACATGTACTTACCAAGGTTTGCTTTGCTGGGCAAGAGTTCAATCTGCTCATGTAATATACCAAATCACGTTGGCATCAAATTAGTATTTTAGGAACAGTGGGCAAAGGATGCAAAAATATTTGTTTTGCTTGTATATATTTTTGATATTTTCCCTACTGGGGAGTTAATACTTTCTTCTTCGTAAAATAAAGAAGTATTGGCAAAATTGCCTCATAGAAAAAGTTATTGGATCTTTTGTGGTTCGAACATACTAGAGTTCATTCGATTTTTTTTGTATGTCAGTAATTTGTATGCCTGAACTCGTATAAAAACAACAATTAGAACATGTATTTTTATGCAAAAACACTGTAATAACAAATAGAGGTAACATTCGTTAAGTTTTTCATAAATTGAAAGAAAAAGAAAACATGTTTTGTTTACTTGTCTGTGTAACTTTAAGTAATTTATTTTTGCCTTAATTAAATAAAAACAAAACAGTTTATGTAGAGTTTAGTGACATTCTATACTATTTGTAAAAACTGCTGCTGTGTCTTGAGCTGGATAATACTCTAGTTTCATGACAGATACATCTAATATTGAATGTGGTTAGGCAGTACCAGAGCGATTGAGAGCATTATTTGGCAGACTATATAAATTGGAAAGGCATTCTAAAACGCCGTAACATGTAGTTCACTCCGAAGGAAACGAAACACAATATGTATACCCTACACTATATACGTAATGTATTACAGATTATTATGGTTTTGTTAGTGACACCCAAAACATGAAGAGACAGATCCATACACTGTCAAATTTGAAGAAAATCGGTGCAGATTCATATTAAGCCGCCCTATATTGTTAACTTCTGATTTTGTATTACAGCTGTATCCGAACATTATGAAATTTGGTAGAGATTCGTTCCTTGACCAAAGAATAAATACTGCCAAATTTAGAAAAGTCGGTTTCGATTTAAATTCGTATACGAGGGCGGTCCCAAAATTTACCGACCTAACAAGAAAACATTACAAGTTTGGGAAGTATTTTCTTTATTTCTCAACATAATCCCCTTTTAGCTCGATACACATTTCCAACCGATATTTAATTACCCTATTTAATTCCTATGATTATTATTACCCGTAGGCCTCCACATCTTCATTATTTTACTATTTTTCATGTTTGTAAATAGAATATAATCCGTGAGAGCTATATCTAGTGAATAATGTGCATGATGATGCAATTTCAATATTAATTCATTGATTTTGGGCATCGAAATAGTGGATTTCTGAACTGGTGCATTGCAGTAATGAAAGAACTCTTTCTTTCTCGCCACATGCCGCCCTATTTCCTTAATTTCATCACTTTAACTCTGCAATAAGTTAGCATAATACTCGCCGTTGATTGTTTTTCATTTTTGAAGATAAACAAAAAGAGCTATCCCCCATACATCCCAAAAAACAGACGCCATGACCTTGCCAGCGGGTGGAATTGACTGACTTTGCCTTTTTTGGCTGTTTTTTTGTATCGGGTGTGAAGTGGTGGACCCATGTCTCATCTATGATTACGAATTGACTTAAATACTCGGCTTTAATGCGGTGAAACATCGCTGTTTATATTCTATTGTGGGTAAATGCGGCACCCATCTTGCGCACAGAATTCTCATTTTTTAGTTGATCAAAACGACCTTAACATCCAAATTAAAATGAAACCAGTAAGGAAAGACAGAAAGTCGGGCGGGGCCGACTATATAATACCCTACACCTACCTACCAATGCGAAAATGGGCATTGCGATAAGAATTTGGCAGTGTTCATACATGTAATAAGCAAACTCTCTCTGCCGATTTTCGTACTGATCGGATATAAAACACGGTTTCTACAGTGCTTACATGTCAATCGGGTGTATATTGGGACTATGTTTAAATCTGAACCGATTTTCCCCGAATTTGGCAGTGTTCATACATGTAATAAGATAACTTTCTGTACCGAATTTCGTACAGGTCGGATGTAAAATACGGTTTCTACAGCACTTTCATGTCACATCGGGTGAAACATATATATGGGGACTATATCTAAATCTGAACCGATTTTCCCCGAATTTGGCAGTGTTTATTCATGTAATAAGAGAACTCTCTCTGCCAAATTTCGTACTGATCTGATTTAAAATACAGTTCCTACAGCGCTTACATGTCAAATCGGGTGAAACATATATATGGGGGCTATATCTAAATCTGAACGGATTTTCTCCGAATTTGGTAGTGTTCATTCACGTAATAATAAAACTCTCTCTGCCGAATTTCATAAAGATCGGATGTAAAATGTGGTTTCTACAGCGCTTACATGTAAAATTGGGTGAAACATATATATGGGGACTATATCCAAATCTGAACCGATTTTAACCAATTTCAATAGGGATCGTCCTTGGGCCAAAAAAGAGCACTATGCTAAATTTCATCACAATCGGACCATAAATACGACCTGCACTTTGATTACAAAAATACACGGACAGACAGACGGACGGACAGACAGACAGACAGACGGACAGACAGACGGACAGACAGACGGACAGACGGACAGACAGACAGACGGACATGGCTAAATCGACTCAGAAAGTGATTCTGAGTTGATCGGTATAATAAACAATGGGTCTATCTCTTCTCCTTTTAGGTGTTACAAACAAATGCACAAAGTCATAATACCCTGTACCACAGTGTGGTGTAGGGTATAAAAAATACACATGGTTGGGTCATACCCTTCGAAAATCATCAAATGAAATCTGTCATGAGAGTGGACCTCTTAGGGCTTTAGCTAATAGCAGCCGTAAACTAAAGAATATGGATGGTAGAGCAGTAACTGAGCGTAAGCAGGAATGAGCATAGCAGAACCAGATGATGAAAGTGGGAGTTTTAGGAACAGATCATTACGAGAACGTGGCGTAGTAGAAACAAAAATGATCGGGATCACAGCAGGACCAGGGCATTGCAGGAACAGGTCGTTGTAGGAACGGATATTGAGTTGCAGACACAGAGCACGTCAGTAGCAGAGCGTAGTAGGGCCAGTTTCAGGAACAGTGCATTGCAGGAACATAGAGTTTCAGGAACAGATCATTACGAGAACGTGGCGTAGTAGAAACAGAAATGAGCAGGAGCACAGCAGGACCAGATCATTGCAGGATCAGGTCGTTGTAGGAACGGATATTGTGTTGCAGAAACAGAGCACGTCAGTAACAGAGCGTAGCAGGGCCAGAGCACGGCAAGAACAGCCAGTTTCAGGAACAGAGCATTACAGGAACAGGGCATAACAGGAACTGAACGTAGCAGGAGCACAGATGGATGGAAACAGAGCTTAGTAGGGACAGAACATAGCAGGAAGCGAAACTGAACTGGCAACCGTGCATTGACATAATGCGAGATAACGTAAGACCATTACAAAAAAGATGAATAGTTTACGGAATTACAATTAAATTAATGATAACACTGAAATCGAATCGAAAGTTGTGAAGAGAGAGTAAACCGAGTTAAAGATTCTGCGAAGAGAGCTTAGGATTATATATTATATTAATTAATCTGGTTCCTATCAGGAACATAGGGCCTCGAGTTTAAAGAATTGAATAGTTCATAATTACGAGCATATCGACAAAAATCTATTTTAAACGGAATAAAATTTCGAGTCGAACGGGAAGGAATATTAAAGCGGCAGTTCGCTAACTAAATAATTCGAATTCATGTTGTTGTTGTTGTAGCAGCTTGGAGACGCTGAGTTAATAATCATTAAGTCTATTTCTATTACAGACTTCGTTCCGGCATATATCCGATAATCGCGGGAACGTTATATTAAAATTTTTTGTTAATTTTAGGGAAGAAGATGCGCTGCATAGTTGTTAATAGTCGTCATGGTGTTATGTCTATTTTTAGCTTCCCTGTTGACTTGGGTGATCAGATGTTGTTGTAGTGGTAGTAGCGTGTCCGGTGAGTTATTTTAGTTGCAGAAACTCGAATTATGAAAACATGAAAATGTTGATGTTAAATTTTTGCAGTGCTCTGGCTGGGAATCGAAGCCAGCACCTTCGGAGTCCAAGTCGAACACACTAACCACTGAGCTACCGAAGGTCACTGATGGCACACTAATCCGAATTCATGATCTTAATTGCTTAATAAATAAGCAATTCTGTAAGGCCCATTTTAATTCTGTAAGGCCCATTTTAAATTCCTGCAGATTGTAGTTCAATTTCAACAGACGGAGAAATATGACTTAATTGTCTTGGAATTGTACGAAAATCCAGAATATATACGAGTATTTCAACTGTAGCCTAAGATCAATATTTGAAGGTGTTGCAAACGGAATGGCGAAATTGATAAACGATAACTATGGTAGAGAGTATAATTACCAAAATTTCGATATTTTGTTAGGCCAGTAATTCGCAGTAATCTTCATAGACATTTATTGGTAAAAACTTACAAGGATTTCAATCATTGGTAGCCATATTCCACGTTTGGCACCCATAGATGAGTACAGATTTTAGTTGTATTTCAGTACATCGGATAGTTGCTTTCTATTCCATAGCCTATGTACCACACTCTGGAAAAAAGGCAAAAAAGGCAAAAAAGGCAAAAAGGCATTAGTTTGAAAAATTCAGGTTTGATGTTGTCAGGCCCTGGAGTCTTGTGCTATTGTAGTGAGGGCGGTCCCAAAATCAGTTTGAATTCTTTATAACTTTTTATACCCTACACCACACTGTGGTACAGGGTATTATAAGTTTGTTTCACGGCAGATTATTGTAACACCTGAAAATAACACACCTAAAATTATACAGATCGACTCAGAATCACTAGCTGAGTCGATTTAACGATGTCCGTCCGTCCGTCCGTCCGTCCATGTAAAGTTGTTCGTCGACTACAGGTCGCAATTTCACTCCGATCGTTCTGAAATTTTGCAGTTTAGAGTATTTCGCGGCTGTTAAGATCGCTATTGAATTTGGGTTCAGATTTAGATATAGCTCCCATATATATCTTTCGTCCGATTTGGCCCTTTAGTCCTATAGAAGCTATATTTTACATCCAATCGTTTTGAAATTTAGAATGGTAGAGTTTCTTGATCCATGAACCAACATTGCCGAATTTGAAGAAAATCGGTTAAGATTTAGCTATAGCTACCATATATATGTTTCGTCCGATTTGGCCCTTTAGTCCTATAGAAGCTGTATTTTACATCCGATCGTTTTGAAATTTAGAATGGTAGAGTTTCTTGATCCATGAACCAACATTGCCGAATTTGAAGAAAATCGGTTAAGATTTAGCTATAGCTCCAATATATATGTTTCGCCCGATTTTGCTCTTTTTTTTCTTCGGTTAAGATTTAGCTATAGCTCCCATATATATGTTTCGTCTGATTTGGCCATTTAGTCCTATAAAATCTGTATTTTACATCCAATCGTTTTGAAATTTAGAATGGTAGATTTTCTTGATCCATGAACCAACACTACCGGTCCCAAAATCAGTTTGAATTCTTTATAACTTTTTATACCCTACACCACACTGTGGTACAGGGTATTATAAGTTTGTTTCACGGCAGATTATTGTAACACCTGAAAATAACACACCTAAAATTATACAGATCGACTCAGAATCACTAGCTGAGTCGATTTAACGATGTCCGTCCGTCCGTCCATGTAAAGTTGTTCGTCGACTACAGGTCGCAATTTCACTCCGATCGTTCTGAAATTTTGCAGTTTAGAGTATTTCGCGGCTGTTAAGATCGCTATTGAATTTGGGTTCAGATTTAGATATAGCTCCCATATATATCTTTCGTCCGATTTGGCCCTTTAGTCCTATAGAAGCTATATTTTACATCCAATCGTTTTGAAATTTAGAATGGTAGAGTTTCTTGATCCATGAACCAACATTGCCGAATTTGAAGAAAATCGGTTAAGATTTAGCTATAGCTACCATATATATGTTTCGTCCGATTTGGCCCTTTAGTCCTATAGAAGCTGTATTTTACATCCGATCGTTTTGAAATTTAGAATGGTAGAGTTTCTTGATCCATGAACCAACATTGCCGAATTTGAAGAAAATCGGTTAAGATTTAGCTATAGCTCCAATATATATGTTTCGCCCGATTTTGCTCTTTTTTTTCTTCGGTTAAGATTTAGCTATAGCTCCCATATATATGTTTCGTCTGATTTGGCCATTTAGTCCTATAAAATCTGTATTTTACATCCAATCGTTTTGAAATTTAGAATGGTAGATTTTCTTGATCCATGAACCAACACTACCGAATTTGAAGAAAATGGGTTAAGATTTAGCTATAGCTCCCATATATATGTTTCGTCCGATTTGGCCCTTTAGTTCTATAGAATCTATATTTTACATCCAATCGTTTTGAAATTTAGAATGGTAGAGTTTCTTGATTCATGAACCAACATTGCCGAATTTGAAGAAAATCGGTAAAGATTTAGCTATAGCTCCCATATATATGTTTCATCCGATTTGGCTCTTAAGATCCAATCGTTTTGATACCTACACCACTACACCACACTGTGGTACGGGGTATTATTGAAGTATAAAATGTCCCAAAAATAAATTTATGTAAACAATTTGTACATGAATTACAAAATTTATATATCAGAGTTATTCAATATTACGAGAGTGGTGTAGGGTATTATATAGTCGGCACCGCCCGACTTTAGCCTTTCCTTACTGGTTTTATTTATTATTCTTTCTTTGTTTTTTCAGCATTTTGTGAAAGAGATTTGGGAAATTATTTACACTGTGCAACAGTGAAAAAATACACGGACTTGACAGCATAGGTTCGATTCTACTATCAAAGGGTAGTATAACCCTATACTCGGTTTGGCGAAATTGGTGACCAATTTTTTTTTATGGGCCTCCAAAGTTTCTGAAAATCAGTGGGCCCCTCGAAAAAGGTGTCATCAGCTTTTGACCAACAACTAACTCAGACTTGGTGATACCGTTTAACTATGTTTGGTAATAATGTAGCTAAGAATATGCTGAACAAAGTTTCTTAACATTTTTTACGAAAACAATTTTTTTCCGGTACTTTTTTTTTGAAAAAGTATAGGAAATAAATATTTCTTTTTACTTTTTTCAGCATATTTTTCAAGGGCTCTTAATTTTTCGCTAACAATGTTTGGCAAAATTGTAGCCAACGTAAATCTGAACAACTCTTGTGAACATATCAATACAATCTGAGCGTGTCTAGGTACCCTAAATAGCTCATAAAACCACATTGTACCCAAAAATGTAAGTATTTCACTGTTATGTAACAAAAATGTATTTTTTTCGTATAGGGTATGTTCAGCTACTTTATAGAAAATATTAAGGTCAATATTTTTGTGGAACATATTAACCGTCTAGCTCCCCCACATAACTGTAATTTTTGGCCCCATTTTAACAAATCGTAAAAAACACCCCTTAAAATGGGGAGGGCGGTGATGAAATGTTCCACAAAAATGTTGGCCATAAAATTTTACTATATGTGTCAGAACACACCAAAGCCCAAAACTTAACACAAAAACCAAAAAACGACCATATCCCCCCACTTTTTTAAAAAGTGGCGCTGAGCTAAATGGTTTGAATTCTTTATAACTTTTTTAATTATTATTCATTCTTTGTTTTTTTGTGAAGGAGACTTGGGGAATTAATTATGAATCGAACAACGTACAAACAAAATATAATTTTTCCGAAATTTTGCGAAAAGTTATGAAAAATGTAATGTGCGAAGCAAAAAAAAGGACATCACTTACAGGATATTAATTTTCAAAGCTACATAATTACAAAAATTCCCCAATAATATATTGTATTTAAAAAAAAATTATTATAATCGCATAAATAAAAAAGTAATAAACCATTTAAACCATATAGCTCATTCTGCGTCACCCAGTAGATGGGGGCAGTGTTTAAAAAAAATACTTTATTGAAAAGTGGCAACATATGTTATAAGTTTTAAGGTGATACGTTGTTTAGTTTTTTTTAGAGCACTCAAAAGTCAACGATATCAGCGAATTTGTAAACATGGAAAGAATTGGTCACAGATATGTAATATACGAGGGCGGTTCGGAAACTTCTTAGCCTAACACAAAAAGCGCGGTATAAACATAAAAAAGTTAAGTGTTTTGGAAACTTCCATCTCTGCTATGAACACATGTTAAATTTTGTTTCGATATGGAAACTCCTTCATATAGAAACAGGTGTTCACAAAAGACGCATCCGCGATTTTTTTACAATGGAAAAATTAGAAATGCGTGGTGTCATTAAATATTTACATAAAAAAGGTTTATAGGGACAAGAAATTCATAATGATATGGTGAATGTGTTAGGTGAAAGTGCTCCTTCATATGCAACAGTAAAAAATTGGGTTGCTGAATTTAAACGTGGTCGTACAAGCATTGAAGATGAACCACGTAGTGGACGTCCAAAAACAGCAACAACAGAAATTGTAGCCAAAGTGCATGATATGGTATTACTTAAATGATCGACGAATAAAAGTGCGTGAAATAGCTAATATCATGGGCATCTCAAATGATCGAGTCCATTTAAGTTTGCATGGAGAGCTACAGATGAAAAAGCTTTCTGCAAGATGCAAGTTAACAGTCGACCAAAGTTAACAGTCGACCAAAGACGCATAAGAATGAACATTTCTCAAGCTTGTTTGGATCGTTTTAAGCGAAATAAAATGGATTTTAAGCGTCGTTTCATAACTGTTGATGAGACATGGATCCACCACTATACTCCAGAGACAAAAGAACAATCCAAACAATGGACTGAAGCTGGAGGAAGTGCCCCAAAGAAGGCAAAACAATTCAATCGGCTGGTAAGGTTATGGCAACGGTTTTTTGGACTTCAGAGGTATTTTATTGATTGACTATCTGCAAAAGGGTAAAACAATAAATTCAGAGTACTATTGCAACCTTTTGGATCAATTAAATGTACAAATTCGAGCGCACAAGAGTGTTTTAACAATGGCTAAAATCAACGAAATAAAGTACGAGACCACCCACCTTATTCTCCTGACTTTTACCTGTTCCCAAATCTAAAAAAATTCCTTGCTGGCAAGCGTTTTACCTCAAATGAAGATGCAATTACAGTTGTAAACCACTATTTTGAAGACCTTGAGGAAAACTATTTTAATCAAGGGATATAATTGCTAGATAAGCGTTGGACTAAGTGTATTGAAGTTTGATATTTATTTTTTGTTTCCAAACTTTAATAAAAATGGCTTGGCGGAAAAGATGTGCAAGCATTTAAGATGTGGAGGTTGCAGTTGATTGTTGTTTTCAGGAACTGGGTAGTTCATAATATAAGCTATTCAAAATGGCTGGAAAAAGCGTACCAATCTAAAAGGAGATATGTATTATTACTCCTAGAGAACAATGCGAATTTGAAATGTTCAGGTTTAGCTTTGGAAGGAACGTTCTTTAGAATCTCCATACTCACTTCGGAGTTTTTTCCTTAAAAACTTAACATTTTAAGCTTGTTGTTATTATATTATAAAACTATTATCAAAAAATAGTTTGACATACTTATGTATATTTAGTATTGTGCGGTATCTCGGAAATAGCGAACAATCTACGTTGTATCACTATTTAAAACACATGGCGGTTGTCCAAACTCATAGGCAGGAGCTCATTTCAGCAACAGAACATAAACTCTAACAAATTCCCCCAAAATGTATATTCGCATGCAAATATTGTTTTAAATAAAATAAATTGCCAAGGACATTTTACTTTCTTTATCACAGCAGCACACGCTACTCTATACGCACTTTTATTTAATAAATAACAACTTAAGTAGCTGTGATTCCTTTTCTTTTTTCTCATAAGTTTTTTTTCGCTTTACAACGGATGCTTTTGTCAACAATTCAACGTTAGTGGAGAAGAAACTCCAGAACTATAAGAAAAAATGTAACCAGGACAACGACAATTGGTTGGTAGGGAGGTGTACGCTAAACAGTATGCAAAGGATGTACTCGTACCACCAACCCAAAGATGAATCTGAAAAAATACTCTGATATCCTTCACAGCCTTTAGCTTAATGTGTATATACAATATACGGGTAGATATAATATTTTCGAGTTTTTTCGCCTTCGTGGAAATCAACAAAGCTTGAAAGGACCACTTAAGATGCGAACAAGACGAAATAAAAGAAGCGTATCCACTTTTAAAATTAACGCTGAAAAAGAATCAGGCGCGAATGTGAAGGCAATTTTCTTAGATCGTTGTCAGGAGATGTGGTTGAGAAAGAGGTGGAACTATAGGTTGCGATGTGGGTGGATGGCTGGGTGGGATGCTGGACCAAAGTGTTGTATCTCGGAGTTGGTGGTGTACACCTTTTTATGTGATTTTTTTTCTCGTTCACCGTCTTCGTTCGTTAACATACATATTTTTCATTTTTATTTACTTGTTAGTAAAGTATGCAATTTCTGTTCTTTTTTTTCTGCCGGTGAGTTTTTATCGAAACATTTCACTTGAATGGTGGACAGTGGTTTGGGGAAAATGTTTCTTGCGATAAATTCAACAAGTTTTTCATGTGTTTATGGGCCGACTTTTTGTGAAGGTTATGAGTATTAGGGTTGTATAGAAAATCATTGCACAGGATAAGAGTAGACCGCAAGGTTGTTCTCTATATAAGAGTCCACAACTGAGGTTGTTCTCTATATAAGAGTCGACCGCTAAAGTCGTTCTCTGTACTAAAATCGATCGCAGATGTCGTTCTTTTAACTAGAGTCGACCGCTAAGCTCGTTCTCTATACTAGAGGTCGCTTTCTATATAAGAGTCGACCGCTGAGGTCGTTCTTCAAATTAGAGTGGAACACTGTGGTCGTTCTCTATATAACAGTCCACCACTGTTGTCGTCCTCTATATTGGAGTCGACCACCAAGGACGTCTTCTATATAAGAGTCGTCCTGTATAATAGAGTCGACCAATGAGTTCGTTATTTATATAAGAGTCGATCCGTGAGGTCTATATCTTTATAAGAGCCGACCACTGAGGTCGTTCTCTATATAAAAGTCGACAACCGAAGACGTCCTCTATACAGGAGTCGACAACCGAAGACGTCCTCTATATAAGAGATGAGTACCTAGGAAAACCTCTGTATAAGGTGCAATTTGTACCCTAATTTTTGGGAAAAGTTTCAGTAATTGTCGACAAAACTATATGACTATACAAATTATTAATCTTCTTCAAACCTAGGTATTTTGAATTGGCATGGTCCCGACCATGGTCCCATTCTTCTCTCTCTAATACCCTTAGGAGATACGATTTGCATTATCCTTTCTTCGTGCTACGGTTTGTGACACTCTTAACCACTGCCGTATAGAGTGAATTCGCGAAATGCAATAAAAACATTTTTTACATTGTCGTAACTTAAACGCAGATTTCTTTTTATGTACTTTTATATTTTGTTCTTCCTTGTGTACACCCCACCTTCAGCATATTTTATTTTATATGGGTGGTGGGAGCAATATTTCTTATGTCTGTGCTGCGGGTGTGTGTATGTGTGTTACTGCATTCGAAGGATATCACGTTAAACTGAGTTAAGCCCCCCCGAGTCTTGTCGTTTCATAGGGAGTTAACAACCTACAGCAGTTAAACCAACAACAACATCAGCATCTGTATGAATAAAAAGTCTCGAGTATCTTTTAAAAATATTTTTTAATACATTAAAAACGACAACAGCAATGACGATGACGACGGCGACGACGAGGACGACTCACAGGAGTAGGACCAGAAGAAAAAACACGCCGTAAAGTAAGTGATAAAGCGTATCGTTTATTGTGTTTTTCCAGTTAAGAAACAATTTTTCCTTTTATGTTTTGCTGTTGATATTTCTCCACCCATCCATCCATCCATTCGTTTCTCCATTTATGTTTGGCTTTCTTAGTATTTCACTTTTTTTTCGACTGTTATCATAATAATAACAATAAAAAACATTCCTCGAAGAATCTCACTGCAAAAAAAGCCGAAATAATTCGCTGCTTGTTGTATGTTGGCAAAAAAAACTGTAAGAGATATTTATATTTAAAGAGCTGGCTGGGATAAAAGATTTTTCGCAGTAGTATGGATCCAATGGAAACACTATGTAACAGTAATTTGGTTCTAGAAGTATCACAATTTTTTTTAATTCATTAATGCAACAAAAAAATTTTTTTGTGTCCTAGACCAAAAAATTATTTTTTTGTGTAGATTGTGGCATACTGTTATATAATATCAAATCCAAAAATTTTTTATGGATAAATTTTTTTAAAAAAAAATTATTAAAAATGCTATTATCGTCGAAGGTACCCTTAGTATTTGCACTTTTTTTGGAGTATATGCCTGAACAGGTCGATTTTTACGTTAAATTGAAGATTTTAATGTGGGCTACGAATGTGGGAAATATCTCTTTCTCTTTGAAACAGTGGTTTAGTAACAGTCATTAAATTAATTGAAAAAGCAGATTTTTTTCCCAAAAAAAAATCTGGGACGAAAAAAACATACAAAATAGAAAAAAAAGTCGAAAAACATTGAACTACTCAGTTGAACTTGAGATGTTTCCTTAATTAGGCTGTTAGCTATACTTTCACACTTGGAAATTGGTATTGTTTCCGAATGTGCAACTGGCAAAGTGACAGATTTTACTTCAGCGTAATTCCAGTGAATGCTCCTTCCTACTTCAATCTATTTACTTAGACAAAAATAGCAGTCCGTATCGTGAATGAATGGTTGTCTCCAAATCATTGGCATTCCAAATTGCACGTGATGTCTAAAATTAAAACGTTTTATTCCACAAAACATTGTAATACAGTAATTGTAAAGTACTTTCCGCATGCTTCTACTAGTCCATCGAGTAAGATTTACATGGCACCAATTACACAAAATACTAGGTGTCCACGGTTCGTTCATATTTTTGACTCGAATACCAAAATATTGCACATTTATTTCTTCTATTATTTTACTAAACACACGTCGATTTTTTTTAATTACATATTTTCCGCAGATGTAGCAGAAATTGTTGGAAAGTTCTTTGCATATAATGTTTTATGAAGTGATACGAACGGCCATAAAACCTCGCCCTCTCTATAATTTTATAATGTCTGACATCAATCCTCATAAAATAAAATGCAAGTGCAATGTCCTTTATATGTCTCTCTCACATATGGCGAATTCAATATAAGCAAAAACATCATTTAAAAACGGAAAAAGATGAAACAAGATTTTTTTCCAGCATATGTAGCCCTCATAATTCCCTTTAATTTAACGCATAACAAAGCTCAGTCAGACTTATACTTGATGAATAATGGTCCACATACTAAATGTACATACCATGAAAGATGGAATTAAAAAAAAAAAAATTTTTAAAAGAAATTTGCCATAAACAATTTTTTAAATATTTTTTTCGTGTTTGTGACACCTAATTGCACCAGAAACTGTTATGTGTACTCAATATTTCACTAAATGTTAACCCTTTATGGGCGAGGCACTAGAAGGAGTGGACCAATATGGCCCATCTTTAAACTTAGCTGGAGATAGAAAAAAATATTACCACATATCAAATTTGAAGTCAATCGGTTACTCCTTTCGAGACTTATCGTGCGCACCAGCCAGCAGACCGACAGACGGACGGACGGACATTGCTCATTCGACTTAAAATTACCCAAAACGGATATCCGCCGAACATACTTAGGGTCTTAGGTCACTCCTTCGATGTGTTACACTTTTGGTTCGTAGCAAATGATATACAAGTATACCCTTCTCCCTAAGCTGAGGGGATAAATATAACTGGTCGATTGACCTAATTTTACCCACGTGGTTTTTGATGATATTGAAGTACCAAAAACGAAAAAATTCACCTGCTGAACTCAACTGAAATTCATTCGCTCACGTTGACTGGTACTCTGCCCCTAATATTCACAATCGGTTTCCACAGGGCAACAGTTTAATGGTAGTTGTAGTAAAGATTATTATATTCGGCAAAAAGCTGATTGTAGCGAAGGATCAATGGTATTTTGGGATAACGGAAGGAATTATGTATACTTTTTCTCAATCTGGCCCATATTCCATTTTATATATCACTAAATTTTAAGTGTTTTCAATTTATTTGTGGCATAGTGAAATATAATACACTTTCTAAATGCTTTATATTTTAAGGAAAAACTTGGCAATATTCACCGCACACAAAAATCTCGCCAATTTGCAACAATCACAAAGTTATTGACAAATAACGTACAAGCAAGCGTACATGTACGCATCCTCCCCATAGTAATGGGTTTTGCAAAAATTCCCATTGAATCGCACCGCAGGGAGTCTAAACAATAACGAAAGTGGGAACAGAGGTAAACACACTTTTAGGCCGCAATAAAATTCCCATTCCCAATGTTGTTGTCGGTATTTCAGTGGATGTTGTATATTCTGCCTTTTTTCCTTTGTCTCCGTGTGAAAATGTGAAATGGATTTGACTGATAACTGCAGCCCGAAGACCGGAGTAAATACAATTCCAATTGACATCAATTGGAGGCCATTATATTTGTATTCTCTACGAGATTTTTGCGATTATTGTTGGTGACTTTTGCCTAAAATATGACTAAGGGTTGGGTGGGTGCACTTATTTCTCAGGCCGAGTGTAAAATTGCCCTCTTTATTATTTTAGGACCGGCGACAGGACATTTGACATATTGTTGATGTAAGTGCGAATGTTGTTATTGGTGTTGTAAAACGCATTTTGCGTGAGATGCATTGAACGTTTAGCTCTATGTATGTTTTTGTTTATGTTTTGGATGTTTGTTTAGCTGAAATCACTTTTGGGCCTAAATAAATAACGATAATGCCTATATTTGTGAGGAATTTTCCCTATGAAAATGCAATGAGATTTTCCTGTGAAATTCACTGATAGAAAAATATTTATACGATTTGTAATTATGAACAGTTGTATTTGAAAAAAGTAGGCTAATGCTTTAATTCGGATCAAATGCGACGATTTCGGCTAATTTGAAAATGCGTTCCGACGAATGCTAAAATTGCAATTATGGTTATGCGTGGAACATGCCTGTTACTCCAAATATAACTGTCATTTTAAAATGCAATAGTGTTGGCCGAATTTACAATTTAATAAGAAAGTATTGTTCATTGCGAAATATATGTACACTTCAAAACTCATGAACAGAAAAACTCGTCATTCAATTATTTCACAACGCACAAGGTCCAAAACATCCTTTTCGGTGTTTAAATAAACATTTATATTACTAACACATTTAAAAAAAACAAACATCTTGAGTTGAGGTTTTTAATATCGCTTTGCAAATAAATAATAAAGAAATGGATAAAATTCAAAGTATGTAGTTGCAATTCTGCATAAATTAGACTCCAACTCAAAATTTTGCGTCTTTGAGTCGAATGTCCTAAAATATTAATGTTTTTTTCAAAATATTGATTTTTAACCTCAATTCAATTCTATATCTTCAAATGGCACAGATAAAAAAATATCATCACCATACTTGAATCATTTAATATTTGTTGAATTGCAACTACTATCTTTGGAGAATATTGGTTCATTGCCAAACAAATTTTAGATTTTTGTTCGTGCAAATCCTTATTTGCAGAAACATAAACTCATAGCAAACATACCAATTGTAACGCCCGGACGAACTTTGAATCCAAAACCTTAAGTTTGTAAGCCAGAAACACAACGACTCGAGTAAAACCACTCAATTTGCAATTGATATGTTTGGCGGAAATCAGTTTTAGGACATTTTAAGTCATTGAGCAATGTCCGTTTGTCTGTCTGATTTGCACGATGACGCTCGAAATGAGTAACTGATTCACTCAAGCTATGCTCGAAGATGGAAGATGGTCCACTTCTTCTAACGGGGTTTCCAATAGGGATGATATGATTTTGAAGTGACGTTTCTGCCATTTGTCATGTTCTGTCATTTGTTTTTCATTGTATTCAGTAGTGTTTACAATTTCATCATGGAGAGATATACGCAAGAACAACGTTTACAAATTATTCAGTTATATTATCAAAATAATCGTTCTCCAATTGCAACTTTTCGTGCCCTAATCCATTTTTTTGAATAAAAAAACCCTTTCCTCTCGTTAAGAGCTATCTTTTTTGCCATTGATCGATTGTGGCTTCGTGTCACACAGCAAATGAAACAATTGAATTGTTGCGAGAAAAGTTTGGAGATTCGATAATTTCAAGAAATTGTGATATTGAATGGCATCCAAGAAGTTGTGATTTAAAATCATTAGACTATTTCTTGTGGGGTTATTTGAAGTCATTGGTCCTTCGAAATAATCCAGACTCTCTTCAAGATTTACAAGTCAATATTGAACGTGCCATTCATGACATACGACTTGATTTAGTGGAAAAAGTGTTCGCAAATTGGGTTCATCGAATTCGTTCCTGCAGAAGAAGTCGTAGAGGCCATTTGAATGACGGTTTATTTAGAGCTTAATTGTATCGCTTGTACTTCATATTAAATGAAAAACTTTTGAATTTCCTTAACAATAAGTGTGTTTTTTTCAAAGAAATCATATGACTCTGTATAATAATCTCTATCATTGACATTTCTTTTGATATCATTCCATGTTACATTTATTTTCTTGAGGTCGTTTAAGAGCGTTCTCCTCCATGTCATGTTAGGGCGACCTTGTCTTCTTCGTCCTAGCGGATTCCAATCCAAAGCCATTCTCGTAATTGATTCTGGCGCCTTCCGCAATGTATGCCCAATCCACCTCCATTTCCTTCTCTTGATCTGTGACTCTATGGGATCTTCTTTGGTAATATCCCATAAGCAAACGTTGGTGATTGTTTTAGGCCAGCATATTCCACAGATGATTCGCAAGCATCTAGTTATTAATGTTTTAACTTTAAGTATGGTGGCCATTGTTAATTGCCACGTCTCACTTCCAAATAGCAGAGTTGATTTCACACAGGCATTAAATATATTTATTTTTGTAGCTCGGGTAATTTGTTTGTTTTTCTGAGTCGTCCAAATGCTGCTCTCGCTTTGTTTAATCTGTTGTTTACGTCAGCATCTATCTCACCATTTATTGCCATTATGCTCCACAGGTAGCAGAATGTTTCGACGAACTGAATGCGCTGACCACTAACCACAAATTGGGTGTTGGTGTTGTCGTTCAAGCGCATGGCAAAAGTTTTTTTGTAGTTTATTTTCAGTCTAATTAGTTTTGCAAGGTCTACGAGTTCATCCACTTTCTCTTGCATATCGGAGAACTTATGAGACACGATACAAATGTCGTCAGGGTAATCTAGATCTTCAATATGTCTATGAAGACCCCACACTATCCCTCTCCTGTTCATCGACATTTGCAACAGGACGTTATCTAGGACCACAGCAAAAATAAGCGGAGATAGAGGACATCCTTGCTTTACTCCCATATTGGTTGTAAATGGGTCACTTGTTGACCCATTATGTAAAACCTGTAGTTCTGCGTTAACATACAGTGCCTTTGTAATAATTATTATTTTGTCGGTACCCCTTTCTGTGTTAATGCGTGCGAAATTGAGCTTCTCTTGATTGAATCGATTGCTTTCTTGAAATCAATAAAGAGTAGGTACAGGGCGGATCGCCATTCAACTGATTCCTCAATTATAATCCTTAGGGTGTTGCCTTGGTCGATGCAATTACGATGAGTGCGAAAACCAGCCTGCTCATCCCTCACAGAGTTTTCTATGGGTTCCAGTCTCCAATGGATTATGGTCGCCAACACTTTGTATACACTGTTCAGCAGGGTAATTCCTTTCCAGTTTTCGCAATCTCTTAAGTCTTCTTTTTTTAGGAATTTTTACTATTGTTCCTCTCGTCCAAGATTTGCACAAATTTTCCTCTATCCGGACTCTTATTATATGCGGATGAATAATTTTGGCTGAGATTTCAGGGTCACCAGCAGCAAATCTGGTGGAATATTGTCTTCACATGCGACTTTATTAGATTTTAGTTTAACTATAGCGAGTTTGGTTTCTTCGAGCGTTGGAACATCACAGCTAATTTGTGAATTTGTTTGCGTGGTCTGCCCGACCGCATATAAATGATCATCTTCTACTCCATTTCTTAACTTTTCGAAGTATTCCTTCGATTTTGCTAGTTGTTCATCTGTAGTTGTAAGCAATGTATCATGCCGATCTCGTATCGGTTGATTTTTATTCTGTTTTTTGTTTGTTATGCGGTTGATAAGCTTATATAATTCTCTGGTGTTGTTTGCACCTGCTGCGGCTTCTGCTTCTATCGGATTGTAGGAGCTAGTGATTGATTTTAGGTTGTTCCTCTTCTCGATTAGCTGCCACGTATCTTCACTGATGAAAGGTTTTATATTACGTTGTTGGATATATCCTACAGTTTCTGCTATCTGTTTCATTATTGTTCCTATGTTCTGCCATGTTTGTGGCATGTTGTGTAAGATTCGTTTGTCCATTAGATCGTTAATTACGTTTCTCTTTTCGGGGTTCCTAAGTTTCCTTACATTGATTCTTTTGTTCGGGGGTTGTCCGTCAAGCCTCTTCCGGGTTTTCAACCTCAGCTTCAAATATGCTACCATGGTCGCTGTCAATGTCTGCTCCGCGTTTTGCACGCACATCCAACAGAGAGGATTTCCACTTTCTGTTTATACAAATGTGGTCAATCTGGTTTCTGGTAATACCATTTGGCGATGTCCAATATACTGCGGATGTTCTTGTGTAGGAATAGTGATCCACCTATCACCATTTCGAACGTTTGATATATTTCCACAAATCGTTCTCCGTTCATGTTACGAGTGCCAAGGCCGTGGCAACCAATTACTGTTTTTAGACCGTCATTACTGCCTCAGATTTCGCATTGAAGTCTTCCATCAATAGTAAAACATCACGTTTCGCAATAGAATTAAGAGTTTTGGATAGCTTGTCTTAGAATTCGTCTTTCTCTATTTCTTCCGCGTCCTCTGTTGGAGCATAACACTGGACAATTGTTATATGATTATTGAAACTACTGTAGAAGCGAGCACTTATTATACGATCGCAAATGGGGGTCCATGTACTTAGGGAATGTCTCATTTGTTTGGCAATTATTATACCCACGCCTCTCTCATGTCTGCTGCCGTGTCCACTATGCGGAATTAGGTTACCATTTTCGGCGTCGATAGCAGCCTTTCCACCTCATTTCGCTCAGTCCCAGAATCTGAAGCCTGTACATGGCCATTTGATTTTCGAGTTGGGCGAGTCTATATCCGTTTTCGTTTAGCAAGGTTCGTCAACAGGTTTCGATCATGTTTCTGTTTCGGTATTCGTTTAATATTCGGAATTACAGACGACTAGTCTGTTGAATCCTATTCTGGTGCTGGGGCTACCAGCTTGTAGAATCCAGACCGACTTTGTGTATATGACAGGCCGCCTCTATTTTGAGGAGCAGACGCCTACCGGGAAACCGCTCAATGTGAGACAGACGTTGATCGGATTTTTTGATGTGTCTGTTTTTGGTCCACGGTGGTATTTGATTTTCCACCTGCCTTGTATATCTACCGGGCATCCCCCTATCCACCACCTAGGGACGCGTCCGATAGGAGGCAGACAACTCCACACGAAGAGTCACTGACTCTGATTAAAACCGGATGAAAGGTCAATGATCTCAGCAAAGGTAGATGACCACGGATTACGAACCACTGACTGGATTAAAAGGAAATTACAAAATTTCTAGAAAAATGAAATTTCGGTAGATAGAAAAATTAAATTTTGACAAAATTTTCTGAAAAAATCCAATTTTTAAATTTTCTGGAAAAATGCACGTCGAAGAAATATTTCACAAAATGCATATTTGATTAAATTTTCTACAAGAATGTAAAATTTTTCAATAAAATGTCGAAAATACATTTTTGGCGTAGTTGGAAATAAAATGTTATTTCGAAAATGTTTTCTCCAAAAGTGCAGTTAAATGAATCAATTTACATTATAAATGAATTTCATACATACAAATTCGTTAATTACATACATAAAACTTTGATATGTCTAAATGAACATAAATAATTTTATTTTCTAAAGACCAACTGGGACTAGTTAGTAAGTTGTCATTTTGCGGTGGTGTTGAGTACACTTTAACTGTTCTATAATATCTTCATAAAGCCACAGAAGGTGTTTACTTTTTTCTAAAAATTAATTTATATTTTTATTTTATGCAAATTTCAGAATTACGTGTAATGGCCTTGTAATACATTCACCCCATCGCTACGATAGAGCAATAAAAACTACGATATTAACCAACGGATGTCATGCGCTCGCAATAACTGGCAACGATCTCTGGATGAAACAACAAAACAACAATAACTGCGAAAACCACGTGTTCATGTTTGTCATTAACATAAAGACCGAAGCTAAAAGGGAAACAACTCTACTACTACCCTGCCAAAAAGTCACAAAATACAATGGATTGCCATACGATAAGCGATAAGAGTAGAATTCATCCCCCAGTTGTCACTGCTGCTGAAGGACAAGACATTACACGCCAAGCCACGCCAGTGACAATGTTATGTCTTTGAATTCCTTACGTTTGGCTGTATGAATGGAAAGAGGGTGGGGATTGATGAAAGGAAGGATGCTGGGTGGATGCCACCGGTGTGCATTGTGAATGCATTCATTCATCCGACCCAAAAGACCACGACCACATCACATCCCAATGAAATGGTAATTAATTACACGCACACACACATAAGATACATTCACCGAGTATCTTGCGCTATGTCATTTTAACAAACAATGGCAACCCTTGTTAAAAAAACAAGTGTCATCAGAGGAAACAATAACAAAAAAAGAGTTTGAAGGCGGTAAAGAAGGAGGAGCGCTCGACAAAAAAGAACTCATTCATCAGTTAAAACGTCAAATGGCAACAATTGTACAGCAACGAGAGAAAGGGAATAACGCAAAAATGTGTGTAAAAAGTGGAATAACAAAAAAAAAACAAGAAGTGTTTGTACCTATAATAATTAAATGTGAATGTAATTGGAGTGTGTAGTGCATGCAGAAACGAGCAAGTGTCTGTGTATGCATATACAAATAATTAGTAATAAAATGTTGTGTTGTCAAGTGTCGGTCGGTCTTCCAGCCGTAAGTGTGTAATAACAAAAAACCGAGAATGCAAAGTGTTTAATTGCGGACACGAGAGAGAGAGAGAAATGTGAGCGAATAAGACTCGGAACATATCAAACAAGTGCTGCAGACCGAACCAAAGGACTCGCAAAACGAGCGATGTAAAATAAGCAACAAATAAGAATTTTGCGGTTTTTGTGGTGAATTTTTTCTATTTATTTTATTGTTTCTTCTTATGTTTGCTTCCTTCTTTAGATGCTTCTCATTATCATTATAAATTATTTAATTGTATATTTTCCACATAAAAGCTCTCAACGATGGCAAACATTGTTTGCATTTCTGGCGAGAACCATACGTATCTTACTTTCTTTCGCATTTGTAGAGCGAATGGGCTAAAAATTTGCACAATAGGTCAGTTCGGGGTCACATATACTCGTATTTCACAATTATATTATCGGGAATAAATAGCGGATTGTTGAAGTTATTTGCAAAATTCTTATTTGCAGATAGTTTGTCTTCAAAATAGTATATACAGGGTGGCTGATATGTAATGCAACAAAGTAAAGCGCTATAGTTTTTTAATTTTTTTTTAAATGTTATTGTTCAATAGCAAAAAATGGGGGAAATAATATACAATTTTAGAAACAGTTTAGATTTGTTCGAATTGGCCACCTTTGGCACGAATTATGGCCTTCAAACGGCCGACAAAGCCATCACACGCTGCACGAAAGTGGCTCTGCGGTATTTTGGCCCATTCCCGGCGAAGCGTCGTCTTGAGATGATCGATACTTTGGTATTTTTTAGTGCGAACCTTATTCTTTAAAATGCACCAGGCTCAAAAGTCCAACGGATTGAGAACCGGAGATCTTGGTGGCCATTGTGCGGTAGAAATGAAGCGAGGAACCTCCTTTTTAAGCCATTCTTGGTTGACGCGTGCTGAGTGCGATGGTGCTGAGTCCTGTTGGAATGTCCATGGTCTGCGGCCGAAATGTCTGCCCAGGGCTTCAATACTGTCTTTAGGACATTTTCCCGATAATATTCGACATTTACCATCGGCGGCGCTTGAGTTCTGGTGGCCAATCGAAGGTGTACATTTTCAGCTGACCTCTTTGGCAAGTAAACCCGATCATTTTGTTTGTTCACAAACTGCTCTATTTGGAATGGCTTCTCATCGGAGAAAACCAAATTCGGTAACTGGCCACTTTCGTGCAAGCGAAGCAACTCCTTGGCTCTTTCCAGTCTACCTTTTTTTTGTGCATCGGTGAGCTCTTGCACTTTTTGGAACTTCAATGGCTTTAGTCCAAGCTCATTTTTTAATATGTGTTGTATCCGTTCTCGCGATATGTTCAGCTCACGGGCAATTTTTCTACCACTGCGGCGTGGATTTCGATCAAATCTGGCATTCACTTTTCGGATCATTTCTGGTGTTGTTACCGTTTTTTTTTCGTCCACTTTTTGGACGCGATGCAACACTGCCAGTATCACGGTAACGAGCAATGGTACGAGAAACAAAAGATTTATTCACATTTAAATGCTGGAGGGCTCTAACGATAGCCACTTGTGTTTTTCCACCCAAATATAAAGCAATCCCACTGTCGCGCTTGAATTCCATCACGAATAACTTTTTTCTGAATGCAATAGATCAAAATGATTTTGTAAGCTTGTAAACAATAAAATGAACTGTCACTGAAATAAATCTGTCAGCTATCAGACTAGCGGTTTAGAAATTATAGCAACCTGAAGTTGGTTGCAATACATATCAGCCACGCTGTATATATATATATATATTATTCTAGCCGGTAAGTGGCGCTGTAGTGCACTTATGTCAAATATTTATACCCCCACTTTAGTGGAGCAGGGTATACATTATGTCAATAAAGTCTTTTTCATCGCAAAAAAATTACCGCCTGATCCACGATGTCGTACCTTAACGTTCGCACAATTTCTATGCGAAAAACAGCTGATTTGTGACCTGCAAAAAGGCATCAGCACGACAAAACTAATCAAAAACCAGTAAGGAAATGCAGAAAGTCGGGCGGGTCAAGAAAGTCTTTTTACGCTTTCTTTTCGGTCTCATACTCCGATCAGGAGTACATTAATGGAAAATATTTGATACTATTCTGTTGTCCAACTATCGACTTTCATTTGCTACCGGACAAAAGTGTAACACATCAAATTAGTGACTTAAGATCCTCAGTATGTTCATCGGACATCCGTTGTAGGAGTTTAAGTCATTTGAAAAATGTCCGTCCGTCTGTCTGCCTGCTTTGTATCGGCTTACACAAGAACTACTGGACCTATTTTAAAAATGTTTCTTTCATTTGAAAGCTTCTTGGCCACAGATGGAACTTAAAAAATAAAAAAGTGGGCGTATATAACGGATTTTCCAATAGGGATGATATGATTTTGAAGTGACGTTTCGGCCATTTGTAATAAGTCATGATCTGTCATTTGTTTTTCATTGTATTCAGTAGTGTTTACAATTTCATCATGGAGAGATATACGCAAGAACAACGCTTACAAATTATTCAGTTTTATTATCAAAATAATCGTTCTCCAATTGCAACCTTTCGTGCGCTTAGTCCATTTTTTTCCATCCACTTCCATCACTTTCCAGTCGACCTACGACCTTGACACCAATGAACAATATTTTTGCTCTCGTTAAGCGCTATATTTTTGCCATTGACCGATTCCCGCAAATTGACCGATTCCCCATTGACCGAAAAGCAAAAATAAACTTTCCGTTCACATTTGAAAATGATTCTAAGTCCATTAAAAAAAAAAAAAAAAAAACACTTTCCAGTCGACCTACGACCTTGACCCCCATGAGCAATATTTTGGCTCTCGTTAAGAGCTATCTTTTTGCCATTGACCGATGTAGCTACGTGCCACACAGCAAGTGAAACAATTGAATTGTTGCGAGAAAAGTTTGGAGATTCGACTATTTCAAGGATTTGTGATATTGAATGGCCTCCAAGAAGTTGTGATTTAACACCGTTAGACTATTTCTTGTGGGGTTATTTGAAGCCATTGGTCTTTCGAAATAAACCAGACTCTTTTCAAGCTTTACAAGTCAGTCTTGAACGTGCCATTCATGACATACGACTTGATTTAGTGGAAAAAGTGCTCGAAAATTGGGTTCATCGAATTCTTTCCTGCAGAAGAAGTCGTGGGGGTCATTTGAATGACGTTTTATTTATAACCTAATTGTGTCCATTGTAAGGGGTGATCTAAGTAGAGATACTTTTTTCAATAGCCTTTTTTGACAGATCACGTGTGAGTCGTGTCATGGTGTCATGTTATTTTTGTTAAGTACGAGGGCGGTTCGGAAACTTCTTAGCCTATCAACGAAAGAGAATAGTTAGTTTTTCAGAAATATTTTTATTTTTCAATATAATCTCCTGAAACTTCAATACACTTAGTCCAACGCTTATCTAGCAATTCTATCGCTTGATTAAAATAGTTTTCCTCAAGGTCTTCAAAATAGTGGTTTACAACTGTAATTGCATCTTCATTTGAGGTAAAACGCTTGCCAGCAAGGAATTTTTTTAGATTTGGGAACAGGTAAAAGTCACTGGGAGCTAAATCAGGAGAATAAGGTGGCTGTTCAAGCAACTCGTACTTTAATTCGTTGATTTTAGCCATTGTTAAAACACTTTTGTGCGCTGGTGCGTTGTCTTGATGAACAATTATTTTTTTGTGTTGTAAGCCAGGACGTTTTTCTCGAATTTGTACATTTAATTGATCCAAAAGGTTGCAATAGTACTCTGAATTTATTGTTTTACCCTTTTGCAGATAGTCAATCAATAAAATACCTTTGAAGTCGCAAAAAACCGTTGCCATAACCTTACTACCCGATTGAATTGTTTTTGCCTTCTTTGGGGCACTTCCTCCAGCTTCAGTCCATTGTTTGGATTGTTCTTTTGTCTCTGGAGTATAGTGGTGGATCCATGTCTCATCAACAGTTAAAATCCATTTTATTTCGCTTAAAACGATCCAAACAAGCTTGAGAAATGTTCATTCTTATGCGTTTTTGGTCGACTGTTAACAAGTGCGGCACCCATCTTGCAGAAAGCTTTTTCGTCTGTAGTTCTTCATGCTATATTAAATGGACTCGATCATTTGAGATGCCCATGATATTAGCTATTTCACGCACTTTTATTCGCCATCATTTAATACCATATCATGCACTTTGGCTACAATTTCTGTTGTTGTAGCTGTATTTGGACGTCCACTACGTGGTTCATCTTCAATGCTTGTACGACCACGTTTAAATTCAGCAACCCAATTTTTTACTGTTGCATATGAAGGAGCACTTTCACCTAACACATTCACCATATCATTATGAATTTCTTGTCCCGATAAACCTTTTTTATGTAAATATTTAATGACACCACGCAGTTCTAATTTTTCCATTGTAAACAAATCGCGGATGCGTCTTTTGTGAACACCTGTTTCTATATGAAGGAGTTGCCAGATCGAAACAAAATTTAACATGTGTTCATAGCAGAGATGGAAGTTTCCAAAACACTTAACTTTTTTCTGTTTATACCGCGCTTTTTGTGCTAGGCTAAGAAGTTTGCAAACCGCCCTCGTATTGTTTGGCATTTCATCATGGAAAGACTTACGCATGAACAACGTTTCCGCGTGTCATTTGCCAGTTACCAATCGAAATGCTCGAACGAGTCGTCGAAAATTTGACTCAATGGATGGACCATCTGAGACGTAGCCGCGGCCAACATTTGATAGACATAATCCTCAAAAAATAAATGCCAAAGAATGTTCTTTCAAATGATAATAAACATTCCCCATTCAATTTGAATTTTTTGTGTTTTTATACCCTACAAACTGTGGTACAGGGTATTATGACTTTGCGCATTTGTTTATAACGCACAAAAAGAGAAGAAATATAACCATAGTTTATTATACCGATCGTCATAGTATAAATTTTTGAGTCGATTTAGCCATGTTCGTCGGTCTGTCCGTCTGTCTGTCCATGTATTCTTGTAATCAAAGTGTAGGTCGTATTTATGGTCCGATTGTGATGAAATTTAGCACAGTGCTCTTTTTTGGCCCAAGGACGATCCCTATTGAAATTGGTCAAAATCGGTTCAGATTTAGATATAGCCCCCATATATATGTTACCCCCGATTTGACATGTAAGCGCTGTATAAACTGTATTTTATATCAGATCAGTACGAAATTTGGCAGAGAGAGTTCCCTTATTACATGAATGAACACTGCTAAATTCAGTTCAGTTGCTGCCTTCGTACAAACAAGACGTATAGTAATGTCGTCGCAATCGAAGTCAGTTTGTTCTAAGTGCTTTAAAGTTCTCACCAGTAACATTTTCATTAGATGTAAAATTTGCTGCTCAAAATTCCATAGACTGTGTGCGGGAGTTGAAAATGAAAACGACTATAAACTATTGAAGTCATCTGTGAATATTGTTTACAATTGTAATGACTGTGCTAACGTTTCGAGAGAATTAGTTGCCTCTGTTTCAATGCTCTCTAATGAAATCAGAGAGTTAAAAACGCAGTTTCTTCGGTTTACCAACAACAATTTGGGAGCTGCGCTGCTTAAAGAAGTTCCTTCCAAGGCCATCTCTTCGTCTAATGCTGTGGAGCACCGTGTCGGTCATTCACCTTCGCATTCTTCTTCTTCGAATAACTCTCCTGGTAATCATAATGCTGTTGTCCACGATGTTGCGTCTAATGAGACGTCCACTACCAGTGCTATTGTTGTAACTGCTGAGCACGATAATGAGAGGTTGAGTGTTTTGCCGAATTTAAATCATCACTTTGGTGATGTTTGTATCCCGCAGACGAGTACTCATACTCACAGTGCTGTCGCTGCCGATTTTCCCCCTACTGCTGGTAATTCTGCTACCATTGCTGCTGCTGCTAATATTCCTGCTGATAATATGCTTGTGCTTGTTACTGCTGAAAATGTGGCTACCACTGCTGCCATTTCTCACACTGCTGCTTCTCATACTGCTGTTTCCACTTCTGCTGTTAATGCTGCTAATGATATCCCAGCAAAAAATTCGAACTGGGTTAAGGTTAAACCTAAAAGGAGACATAAGCGCGTTGTTTTTGGTGATAATTCCAATAGTGAATTGGAAGTCGCTGCAAATAGAAAATGGGTGCATATATCGTCGTTTAAACCTAATGTCACGGTAGACCAGATATTGGAATATGTGGAAAAACATACTAATGTGGCCAAATCTAATATGGAGTGTTACAAGCTTGTAAAGAAAGATGCTGATTTGAGTGCAATGAAGAGAGTATCGTTCAAGTTAGGCATATCTCCAGGCTTCTACAATGAGCTTTTTAAACCGTCTGTATGGCCAGCGGAAGTTCAAGTACGCCCTTTTGATTTTTTTCAGAAGCAGAACAGGTTGGAGAAAAAAATGTGATTAAGGCTATTGAGTTTTCCAAATTAAAAATCTATTATCAAAATATGGGTGGAATGAGGACGAAGATAAATGAAATTTATAATGCTTCCCTTCAATCTGATTTTGACGTAATTGTTTTGGTGGAAACTTGGCTAAATGGTGATTTTTCTGATGAGGAGTTATTTGATGCGAAGGTGTTTCAAACTTATCGTAAAGACAGAGATTATTCTGTACTTAATTGTGTGAAAGGTGGAGGAGTGCTTATTGCGGTGAAGATACAATACAAGTCTTGCCTGTGTGAGCTGTCTAACCTTGATACTCTATTGGACCAAGTCTGCATTTCGATTGATGGTGTGCATGGTAAAATATTTATCGCAGTATCTTACATCCCTCCTAATAGTAATGATATGTTATATAATGCACATATGCAAAATATTCTTGATTTACATTCTAGTCATATCGATTCTGAGTTTGTAGTGTTTGGTGACTTTAACCTTAGTAAAGTTATTTGGTCTTATTTTCCTGATTCCGATGTAATTAGCCCAACCAATGTTTATAAGCCTTTCGAAATAGATGTTATTGACGGTTTTTATGGCATGAATATGTTACAAGTCAATAGATTTTATAATCAATTGAACAGGATTTTGGATCTTGTTTTTATTAGTCGTGATCTTAAGTATACTATAAATGAGTGTCTTAATCCATTTTGTAATTCAGATATGCATCACATACCTTTAGAAATCTATGTTGAGTTTTACGTGTTTTCGGAAGTAAGAGATTACACAAAGCGCTTTAACTTTAACGTATGTAACTTTTATAGTATTAATAATTCTATTGGAGATAATGATTGGGCTCAAATGTTTAATAATTGTAATTTGATTGAATGTTACGCCAAGTTCACTGATTTTATGAATGAACAAATTTCTCGTAATACGCCTATTTTAAAGCCCAGGGTGCATAAATTACCTTGGTATACCAAAGGTTTAAAGAAACTTAAGAATTTGCGAAATAAATTTTATAATTTGTTCAAGGTTACCAACTCTTCTTATAATAAGTATATGTATGAGCATTATCTAAGAGAATTTAATTTCTTAAACAAGTTTTTATAAAAGCAGTATATACTTAATTTTGAAAATAACATAAAAAGCGACCCTAAGTCTTTTTGGCAGTTTGTCAATTCAAAACGATCTAGCTCTATTTATCCTTCTAGGATGTTTCTAAATGATAATTATTCAAATTCCACTGCTGAATCTGTTAATCTGTTTGCTGACTTTTTTAGTGCAAATTTTTCCCCTGACTCTAACTTTGTCAATGATGTGAGTTATTCCAATTCTGTTATTGATTTTGGTTCACTGGAGTTGTCTTTAGATGACATTACTTTTGGATTGTCTAAATTAAATCCATCTTTTTCTGTTGACTGTGACGGTTTCTGTGGTTTTTTCTTAAAAAAATGCAGTTTATCAGTAGCATTTCCATTGCAGCTATTGTTTAATATGTCTTTGAGGCAAGGAATATTTCTTGATGATTGGAAATTAGCATCTGTTACTCCGATTCATAAATCTGGAGCAAAAGATAATATTTCCAATTATAGACCTATATCTAAATTGTGTAATATTAGCAAGATATTTGAGCATATTGTTTTTGAGAAGTTATATTTTTCTGTGAAGTCTTTAATTTCCCCTTTTCAGCACGGTTTCGTTCGTGGGCGTTCAACTATAACTAATTTAGCTGTTTTTTCACAATATTGTGTTCGTAGTTTTGAACTTGGATGTCAGGTGGATACTATATATATGGACTTGTCAAAAGCTTTCGATAAAGTTTCCCTTAGATTGCTTATTTATAAGCTCTCGTTATTGGGTTTCCACTCGAGTTTCCTTAATTGGATTAAATCTTATTTGTTTAGTAGAAGTTATTATGTATCTTTTGACCATGTTAATTCATACATTTACACGTCTACCTCAGGTATACCTCAAGGTAGTATATTGGGTCCACTGTTTTTTGTTTTGTTCATAAATGATATTCACCTATGTATAAAATTTTCTAACATCTTATTATATGCGGATGACTTAAAGATTTTTCTGCGCATTAATTCAGTAGCAGATGTATTCCGTCTTCAGGACGATATACGCAATGCTGCTAATTGGTGTTCGGAGAATCTTTTAGAAATCAATTTGTCTAAGTGTTATAATGTTTCCTTTTTCAAGTGCAGAAATCCTGTTTTATATGACTATTCCTTACATGGCCATAGCTTAAAACGAGTTGATGAAATTAAAGATTTGGGTGTTGTCTTTGATTTCAAATTTTCTTTTGTACATCATGTTAATGCAATTGTCCCTAAGTGTTATTCATTATTGGCCTTCATAAAGAGAAACTGTAAGCAATTTACTGATCCTTATACTGCCAAATTGATTTATACGTCCCTAGTTAGAGCTAAATTGGAATATGCTGCTATTATTTGGAATCCTTTATACAATAATCATTGCTCCAGACTTGAAAGAATTCAGAAAAAATTTATAAATTTTGCTCTTCGGTCGATTGATTTTACTCAGCCACTCCCTTCTTATGTAGACAAATGCCGATTAATACATTTGCAAACACTTATGAACAGAAGGTCTTTTTTATCACAAGTATTTCTTTATAAGTTAATCTCTGGCTTTATTGACTGTGGTGTCTTACTTGAATGTTTGAATTTCAATGTTCCACCCAGATCTTTGCGTAACAACAATTACTTTTTCATTCCTATTCATAGAAGTAATTATGCCATTAATGAACCAATTACTCGCGCACTAATTGAATTCAATAGGATCTCTAATAATCTCGATTTTAGTGAATCTTTAACTAAGTTTATTAATACATTAGATTTAATTTATTTTTAGTTTTAAGTTTGTCTGTAAGGAACATTGTATTCCATATACTAAAATTAAATAAATAAATTCGGGGAAAATCGGTTCATATTTAGATATAGTCCCCATATATATGTTTCACCCGATTTGACACGTTAGCTCTATAGAAACCGTATTTTATATCCGATCTGTATAAAATTCGGCAGAGAGAGTTTTCTTGTTGCGTGAATGAACACTACCAAATTCGGAGAAAATCGGTTCAGATTTAGATATAGCCCCCATATATACGTTACCCCCGATTTGACATGTAAGCGCTGTAAAAACTGTATTTTATATCCGATCAGTACGAAAATCGGCAGAAACAGGTTTCCTATTACATGAATGAACGCTTTTAAATTTGGATGAAATCGGTTCAGATTTAGATATAGCCCCCATATATACTTTACCCCCGATTTGACATGTAAGCGCTGTAAAAACTTTATTTTATATCCGATCAGTATGAAATTCTTCAGAAAGGGGTTTCCTATTATATGAATGAACACTTTTAAATTTGGAAGAAATCGGTTCAGATTAAGATATAGCCCCCATATATACGTTACCCCGATTTGACATGTAAGCGCTGTAGAGACTATATTTGATATCCGATCAGTACGAAATTCGACAGAAAGAAGTCTTTTTACATGAATGAGTATTCAGGGAAAATCGGTTCAGATTTATATATAACCTCCATATATATGTTCCTCCTGATTTGGTATCAAATCGCTATAGAAGTTGTACTTTACTTGCGATCATTAAAATTTTCCAGAAAGATGTTTCTCAATTTAGGAACGAATATTGCCTAATTTTGCGATTATCGGTTCAGAATTAGATAATATGTTCCTACTCATTTACCAATTATTCCAAATTCTTATCGAAGGACCCTTATCGCATTGTTAGGGAGGTGTAGGGTATTATATAGTCGGACCCGCCCTACTTTCTGCCTTTCCTTACTGGTTTTATATTATGTATTTGATCAACATTAAGGGAAATCATTTATTTTTTACTTACACATGTAACAAAAACAGTAAATTATAATTTTCATTCGTTCGTTTGAAAAATTGCCTGCAAATATTACATATTTTGTTCCGTATTATTTCTGTCCTCTAGCAGCCCTCTTGCATCTTCATCTAAGCCCCGATGTTCTACTTTCCATTTATTTCGAATGCTGGAGATGAGGGAATCTGACGTTGCCAACAAAATATTAAATAGATCTTCGTTTGTACAATTTCGAGATATTTTTAGGGTAATCGTTATTTTTTTGCTGGGCTTCCTCTAAAAGATCTCCGATTAGTGCCAAATGATGCTTAATGACATCTCCTCCATGATAAAGAATTTTGTGAACTGTTGCAGACATATTTCTCCATGAATATTTGGTATTATATACTCGTGCAGTTATACAAATTTAATGAATATACCAAGGATATTCATTAAATTTGTATACCCTCCACCATAGAATGGGGTGTATATTCATTTTGTCACTCCATTTGTAACACCTCTAAATATTGATCTAAGACCCCATAAAGTACATATATGTATTCTTAATCGACGTAAAATTCTAAGACGATTTAGCCATATCCGTCTGTCTGTCCGTCCGTCCGTCCGTCTGTTGTAATCACGCTACAGTCCGTAATAATAGAGCTAGGTTGATCAAATTTGGTATATATATTTCTTATAGTTGCAGGTTGTTTGGGATTGTAAATGGGACATATCCGTCAATGTTTTGATATAGCCCCCATATATGTATAGCATCAAACTTGTTGTGATTCCTACTGTTATCATCTACTATATTTTTCGGCATGGCCGAACTTAACGCTTTTACTTGTTTAGCATCAATTTGTTTATGGCACGCAATACATTGATAATTGTTTTAAATCTTGAAATGAGATTTATATCAACACCAGTTACATATTTCAGGTGATTTTTCGGGATCAGAAATAAACCTTCTTACTGTATTCCCATCATTGGTATTGCCTGCTCCTTGTTTTGGTTGGTCTATAAGTTAGTTAGTTAGTTAAGTTTCTTAAATCCTACTTGGTGTCATTGTTTCTTATTGATCCTGTAGGTCCAAAATCCAAATCATAACTGATTTTAAGTATGTCTTCCATAAATCGTATTCTTGTATGTAGTGGCGATAATCAAAATTCATATGCATCAGTATTATCTACTGATTTTTCCGGGACTTGGTTTAATTTGCTTGATGTAGATTGACATGTAATGCAGCTGGCTAAAGCATTTTTGTCAGTCAATGCCTGGCCAACTTTTCCATCTATCATCGTTAGCACAAATTGGTAGTTAACTTTAATTGTCTGCCCTTCAAGTTCTACTTCTAATGGCTGCAGTCTTGTAATTTGGGTTCTTATATCATTGACTTCTTCTTTAATGGTATAATGAGTTTTTTTAATTAAAATTTGATTGGTCTGCAGTATTTCGTAGAAGATGGTGTTTGATTTTTCCAAACAACCTTTGTCTGCATCGTACTGGTCGAAGGTTCCGAGTCTGAAGAATTTTCACATACAGATTGCTTGCATTGTTTTTGTCCAGAAGAACCATCACATTGCAAAAGAGAGTTAATATGCAGTTCCCATATTTCTTCAAATCATGTCCCTTAAATGATTGTAGCAAGCGTTGAACTGTATGATTAAGTAGGTCTTGAAGTTTTACCTCTGCCGAACGCGATGTGATTTTAATAGAGTCCGTTGGTGGCAAACAGTCCTTATTAGCAGCAAGTATGTGATGATTTGATGGATCCAGATTTTAGCCTTTTTCAATCGCACGCAACCTGAGCTGTGTATATTGGTGTTTTGTTAACTTCAAATACAAAAATAATGCTAATGCCTATTGGAATACTCCTAATAATACGTTTTGTTCTCAGAGGACTAGCGTTTAAAAGTTTTTCAACATTTTCGGCTTTTGTGCGTTGTTTTTGTGATCGCAATTGATGTAACAAGCTTTCTGCAATTGTTTCACATCCGATTTCTTCATTGATATCCTTAAGTTTCCGCCTTTTAGATCTATCGCTACAGTTGCCGAGTGATTTTGGTGGTCTCCCACAATTGTTTTGATTTTTACTTTCTGAAGATACTTGGACACCAAGTTCGCCATCTAACCATATTGCAAAGGTCTTATAAAATGTATGTTTATTCCATCCAACTTTTTTGTAGCGCTTAGTTAAATTGTTGATGAAAATATTTACTTTATTTTGCAGTTCCAATTGTATTTCGATGCTTGAGGAATTTACTTTCCTTTGAACGTAACTTAAAACATCTTCCTTCTTTTTGTTTCTAAAATACTCTTCGGATAATTCTTTATAGCTGAAGTTTTCCATTTTTAATATTCTACAATTTTATTGTTTCTGTTTGGATATAATTTTGCAAGTGAGTTTGTATTCGAATTCCACTGGATTTTATCCTTTTCTTACATGTATAGTGTCATACTGTGTTCAGAAGTAGTACTATCCTACCTACGTAACACAAACCTCTATCACTCTATCGATAATAGTTTGCGAGAAATGAGAGAATTTCCTTCTACAACAATATATAAAAATTACGCTTTTTTCAAAATTACATAAAATATTTGTTTTAAGCAGCACACAACGCCCACAATAATAAATATTGTTAGCGGCTAAAACGAATTTCCTCCAAACATACTTGGGGTCTTAAGTCACTCCTTCGATGTGTTACACTTTTTGCTCGTAGCAAATGATCTCTAAGGTGAGGGGATAAAAAGGGTAAAATAAAATGAACAAAAAACCTTTGTTTGGCATATTGTAGGTTTATTTGAATGAGTAAACATTCCCATTAGTCAAAAAAGCCATAAACCGTCAAATTGCAGCCATTTAAAAACCAGTATATAATACCCTACACCTCCCTAACAATGACAAAAGGTGATTGCGATAATAATTTGTAATAATTGGTGAATGGGTAGGAACATATTATCTAATTCTGAACCGATAATGGCTAAATCAAGCAATATTCGTTCCTAAATTGAGAAACATCATTCTGGAAAATTTTAATGGTCGGAAGTAAGGTACAACTTCTATAGCGCTTTGAAGCCAAATCAGGAGGAACATATATATGGAGGTTATATATAAATCTGAACCGATTTTCCCTGAATACTCATTCACGTAAAAATACCTCTTTCTGTCGAATTTCGTTGTGATCGGATATAAAATACAGTCTCCGTGCTTACATAGCAAATCGGGGGTAACATATATAGATGGGGGCTATATCTGAATCTGAACCGATTTACTCCGAATTTGGCAGTATTCCTTCATGTAGAAAGAAAACTCTTTTTGCCGAATATAGCACTGATCGGATATAAAATAACATATTTACGGCGCTTACATGTCAAATCGGGGGTAACGTATATATGGGGCTATATCTAAATCTGAACCGATTTTCTCCGAATTTGACAGTATTCCTTCATGTAAAACGAAACCTTTTTTTGCCGAATTTCGCACTGATCGAATATAAAACAACATTTTACAGCGCTTACATGTCAAATCGGGGGTAACGTATATATGGGGGATATATCTAATAAGAAACCTCTTTCTGCCGAATTTCATACTGGTCGGATATAACATAACATATTTACAGCGCTTACATGTCAAATCGGGGGTAACGTATATATGGGGGCTATTTCTAAATCTGAACCGTTTTCCTCCAAATTTATCAGTGTTCATTTATATAATAAGAAACCTCTTTCTGTCGAATTTCATACTGATCGGATATAATATAACATTTTTACAGCGCTTACATGTCAAATCGGGAGTAACGTATATATGGGGGCTATATCTAAATCTGAACCGATTTCTTCCAAATTTAACAGTGTTTATTCATGTAATAAGGGAATTCTCTCTGCCAATTTCGTACTGATCTGATATAAAATACAGTTTCTACAGCGCTTACGTGTCAAATCGGGGGTAACATATATATGGGGGCTATATCTAAATCTGAACCGATTTTGACCAATTTCAATAGGGATCGTCCTTGGGCCAAAAAAGAGCACTGTGCTAATTTTCATCACAATCGGACCATAAATACGACCTGCACTTTGATTACAAGAATACGTGGACAGACGGACAGACTGACAGACAGACAGACAGACAGACGGACATGGCTAAATCGACTCAAAAATTGATTCTATGACGATCGGTATAATAACCTATGGTTCTATTTCTTCTCTTTTTGGGCGTTACAAACAAATGCACAAAGTTATAATACCCTGTACCACAGTGTGGTGTGGGGTATAAAAATCAGAACGAATCCCTAGATGAACAACTCTATATATTGTTGGATAAAGCACATTGCAAAAATAAAAACTGCCATTCATTTATATGTTGTCCATATATATGTAGTCCATGTTCAATGAGAACATGTATTAATACATTTGCCAACTTATTCTCAAAATAGTAGCACACTTTCAGTTATGGCAGCAAACATTTTAAATAAATTTAAATATGAAATACTATTGATTTTTAAACTTGCACTAACCTATGATTGTAGACTTTTTGGCGTAGTAACTGATTCAGTGCAAATAATAAGAATGTGATAGGCGTACCTTAATCGTGTCACGAAATTCGGCAATTTTGTCACACTAACGAGATTACCTAATACAAACAACACTGATGTTTTTTTTTCCATTAATTCATTCAACTGTAAAGCCAGCCTGAATAACACTTCCTTCTCGTTTGTTAATGTCTTTAACAAATCTTTACTTTTATTTCAATTTGCTCTACTTCATGGACGCCCGAGTATTAAGACCCTTACCATTGACAATCTTGTTCCAGTCATACTGCCAGCCACTTGGCTAAAATCGCGCGTTAGGACCGTAGTGAATCGGACAATTGCTGTAACAAATGTGACACATATTGTGACAAATCACCAAATCACCCTTCGTGACTGACGAAAAATTTTATGTGCATTTTGAGGGTGAATAACATGTGTCGCGACAAGTTTTTACTTTTTTTTTGGGTGGGCAAAGGCAGTTCTTTAAGGACAGTATTTGTGGATTTTTGTTTGATGAAAGCAAATGAATGAGTGAACACAACTTTAGGCCATTTTTTGTTATCTGCTAGGATTGAATGCAATGCTGCTTCCAACATTCAAATTCATTGAATTCCTTAAACTTTTGCACTTTTCACCATTCGATTCTGGTGGATGCCCGAAAATATTCTGTTGGGGACAATATCGTCAGGACACTGGTGCACTTGCCCACATTTCTCGGTATGTGTTCGACTCATATTTGTACAAACACACAGAGACACATCATAAAAATCCACAATATTGTTTTTTACACCCAAAGAAAAATATTATTGAATTTTGTTGGAATCCTAATTTCGTCCTAGGGTTATTCCAAACAATACAAAAAATTGCATATTTTAATTTTAACAAAATTTAGCCCAATAATTTTCCTAGTGCGTGTAGTTGTAGTTTTTGCGGTACAGAGCTGCAATGGTACCTATCTCAGGCCTAAAAAATACCAATGCTATTTTGAGAGTGAGTTGAATATTCTGTATGAATTTGAGGAAAATTGAGGGGCAGCCTTTTAAATTCTAGATTAAAAAAAATTAAAAAAAACAGTTGTTTTAGACCTATACATTTATTTATAAACTTTTTTACAGAAAAATTCGCGTTCCCTTCTCTTTAAAACGACTTACACTTTGTAAAAATCTGTCAAGAGGTATTGCAATTTCCGTAAAACCCAAATACGCATTTTTAAATTTCAAATACCGCAAAAAATATGTGGATTTAAAAAAAAAAAATAATATTCACATCTTATGTTATCATATAGCAACCTTTTATAAAATTTTTAAGTAAAAATTAACTTCATAGATCGATATTAAAAACTCTGACCCATTAACAAATTCTTCTTTTATTTTCCAAAATCACCCATATTCACAGTAGAGATTAACCTAATGTCAAAAAATAGAATAACACACGGTATTTTCTTATAAATAGTTGTCCCGAGTTTTTCTTATAAAACATTGATGAAAACTTAAAAAGTTACACACATTTTTCTCATTACCATTTGATGTGATTTATTCTTATAAAATGTTGATGACGATTTTCCTATATAATTTTACTGCTACAATTTCATATAAACAGTCGACTATGCCTTTTCCATTTACCATTCAAATAACACTTTATTTTATATAAAGACGACAAAACACATTTATATAATGTATGTCTGCCAGTCATATTTTCTCGAGTGTATTCTCCCAACCGGAGCAGGATAGCGATTTGTGCTTGGCACAAGTGTTGCTGATATTCTGATGTTATTTCAGTGTTCCTATTGTTTGGGTGCAATGTGACGTCAACAACAGGAGCAGCCTTAGCCAAATTTTCCACGTTGACAACAACAATTGTCGTCCTTTGGAACAATGCATGACGAAATGAGATTTTACGCATTTTTAGCCAAAACGTTTTATGTCTTTTCACTGTGTTTTTCCTTTGTAAGTGAATATGTATGTGTATGTGTGTCGAGTGAAACAAAGTCTCTGTCTGTCACTCAAAGGCCGTTTAGGTTTAGTCAAGTTTTTGGGGAAACACCACTACACTACCCCAGCGGCAGTTAGGAGTGAAATGCATACATACCACTCTTGCATAGAAACACGTCGCAGGACTATTAAGCAAATGATTCCTAATTTTCCGCTTTTCTCTTTGTTGTTGTTGCTGTCGTTTAACATGACGAAGCTGTTCCTAATGCGGATGACGATGACGACGATGAGGAAAACGATGCCCTTGTTTATGTCAACTGAGTGGAACGAATTTCCTTTTGACTGCACCTGCAAACTTGTTTTTAAACATTTGATCCCCGTCCTTGTTGTCGCAGGACAATTGGCTGATAGGGTTGGTGAAGGTATTTGTTTTGAGCAACGTAATATGTATGTACTGTTTACAAATTCTATCTGATGTATCACTGAATAATCGCAATGCATACTTTGAATATTGGACTACACTGAAAGAAAACACTTCATGTCATCGATAAAATCGTATGTACCATCAATGAAAACTGGCGTTGTTTTGGGAGAAATAGGATCTTAATTGGTGAAATTTGCAATGTTACATAAAACAAAAAATTACGTAAACATTTGACAGCCTTTATATTAATGTAAACGATTTTTGCTGCAGAGAGGCAATGAAAGTAGGGACTGCTTCTTGATTATAGGATATTATCTGTGGTAAGTATCGCTTGTCTACGATGACATAACATAAATTCGATATCGGAGGCACATAACCTATTCCGTCATGTGCTTCACTGTATAACACAATCAGTTTTCACAACGAATGTGAATAACTTTCAAGCTGCATGTGCAGCAGAAGATCTAACTCAAGCAATATATGATTAATTTTCCTTAACGATTCTAGGACCGATTCTATGAAACTATTGTATTAATGCAATGACATTGTAATTGTTCACATTTTGGTTTGTGGGTATTTATTTATAATGAATAATCATCACCCAAAATACAAAAATATAAGACACAAAAGGTTTTTGTGCAATTTTTAATTTTGCTATTAATAAGGAAGATATTTTTCGTCTGTGGCTAACTTTAAGTACTTAAAATGTATATTATATTTCTTTATTATATTTAAATGTTGATATTTTTTATGTCAGGTATTATCACATACACAATTTGAAGTCAATCCATTATCTCTTTCGAAAGTTATAGTACGCTGCAGCCAGACAGACAGACGAACGGATAGACGGACGGATGGACATTGCTCAAATAACTTAAAAAAACAAGTAAGAAAGTTCAGTCGGTTAAACCGACTTACGAATCCCCTCATCTTAAGTCCTAAAAATATTCGGGATTTATTTATCATTTTGTTTTAAATAAATTATTTAAATTGCATTTACAAGCGGTTAAGTTTTGTTACAAAATGGTCAATTTGTGTTGGTGGTACCAAAATGGGCGGAGGGGGTGTGTCAATAACGCCCACTTTTCACTGGGCTCTAGTTACTACAGGTTGACCCATCTATCGGTTGCTTTTTGAACTACGGCCGCCTCGCAGCTGTGATTTGACTCCGTTGGACTATTTTTTGTGGGGAGCCGTTAAGGATAAGTGCAATGCCCAGGTCAGCAGCAGCAGCAGGCATATAAATTAAGTGGTGTTCCATCATTAACTGGAATGTTGAGGCATTTCAATAAAGGCAAAATCATTGAAAAACATTTACCCGTTTTTTATACCCTCACTTTAGTGTGACGAGGGTATATATCATTTGCTACGGAAAAAAGTGTAACACGTCGAAGGAGTGACCTAAGACCCCAAGTATGTTCGGAGGAAATCCGTTTTGGGTCATTTTAAGTCGAATGAGCAATGTCCGTCCGTCTGTCTGTCTGTCTGTCTGTCTGTCTGTCTGCTGGCTGGTGCGCACGATAACTCTCGAAAGGAGTAACCGATTGACCTCAAATTTGGTATGTGGTAATATTTTTTTCTATCTCCGGCTAAGTTCGAAGATGGGCCATATTGGTCCACTCCTTCTAGTACCTCCCCCATAAAGGGTTAAAATGTTGTAAAATATTGATTCTTTAATAACTGCTATACTACTTATTCGAATCTTTTGAAATTCCACACATAGTATTAGCTTATTAGTCGCTATCAACTCGAGAAAAATGGGCGAAGTCGCCACGTCCGTTTTGGTACCTCCCACACAAATGCACCATTTTGCACCAAAAGTTAACAGCTTATAACATTAATAACAGTGTATAAAAATACTTGAAATTTTGTACAGTATTATGCTTTTATATTGCCTACAGTCCAGGTTAAAATGGGTGTTGTTGCCACGCCCCTTTTGGTACCTCCCACACAAAGGTACCTTTTTGCACCAAAAGTTAACAGCTTATAACATTAAAACTAGTGTATAAAAATACTTGAAATTTTGTACAGTGTAATCTTTTTATAGTGTCTATAGCCCTGTGAAAAATGGGCGTTATTGCCACGCCCCTTTTTGTACCTCCCACACAAAATGCCCAAATCATACCACAATTTAATGTCTCATAACGTTTATACCAGTGCACATAAATGCTTATTAGTCGGCACAGTGCAATGAATTTAAAATATCGAATGTTCAGCGAAAAAAATGTGTATTTGATAAACCCCTTCTGGTACCTCCCACACAAATTTACAGAATAATTCGAGTAATATTCAATAATACATTACTCACAAAGTGAGGGTATACCTTAGTCGGTTTACCCGACTGAAATTTTCTTACTTGTTATACCTTCACTTTAGTGATACGAGGGTATATATCATTTGCTATGGGTCAAAAGAGTAACACATCGAAGGAGTGATCCAAGAAACAACGTATGTTCGGCGGATATCCGTTTTGGGTCATTTTGAGATGAATGAGCAATGTCCGTCCGTCTGTCTGTCTGCTGGCTGGTGCGCACGATAACTCTCGAAAGGAGTAAACGATTGACTTCAAATTTGGCATACGGTAATATTTTTTTCGATCTCAATCTAAGTTCAAAGATGGGCCATATTGCTCCACTACTTCTAGTACTTCCCCACGAAGGGTTGATATTTAGGGAAATATTGATTCTTTAATAACTTCTATACTACTTACTCGAGTTTTCTGAAATTCCACTCATAGTATTACTTTATTAGTCGCTATCGCCTCGAGAAAAATGGGCGAAGTTATCACGCCCCTTTTGGCACCCCCACGCAAATGGACCATTTTGCACCAAAATTTAACTGTTTATAGCTTTAATATGACTTCATAGAAATACTTGCAATTTTGTACAGTTTAATGGCGTTACTGGCAATCCCATTTTAGTACCTCCCACACAAATGGACCATTTTGCACCAAAAATAAACAGCTTATAACCTTACCAGTGCATAAAAATATTTGAAATTTTGTACAGTGTAATGCTTTTATAGTGCCTATAGTCCAGTAAAAATTTGGCGTTATTGGCACGCCCCTTTTTGTACCTCCCATACAAAAGAAACCATTTTGTACAAAAAGTTATAAGCTCATACCGTGAGTACCAATTAACAAAAAATACAACAACATTTTGCACAGTGTAACGATTTTAAAGTACTTATAGCGCTGTGAAAAATGGGCGGTATCACCACGCCTCTTTTTGTACCTCCGACACAAAATGGCCAAAACATATCAAAAGTGAATAGCTTAAAACGATAATATACCAGTGCCTATAAACGCTTATTATTCGGTATAGTGCAATGTATTTAAAGTATCTACTGTTAAGCAAAAAATATGTGTATTTGTTAAACCCTTTCTGGTACCATATTACATTACTCACAAATTGAGGGTATACATTAGTCGGTTTACCCGACTGAAGCTTTCTTACTTGTTTTATAACAATTTTAAAACGCAACTTTTTCGTGAAGCGCTCTAAAGATATTAGCAGTTCCATTTTGGTGCAGAATGGTCCCTTCGTGTGGGAGGTACCAAAAGGGGTGGCGACACTTCGCCCATTTTTCTCAAGGTGATAGCGACGTATAAACTATTACCATGAGAGGAATTACAGATGATTCGACAAATAGAATTATTTGAGAATTAATATTTCAATAAATTTTAACCCTTCGTGAGAGAGGTACTAGATGGAGTGGACCAATATGACCCATCTTCGAACTAAGCCTGAAATAGAAAAAATATTATTATATTAAAAATTTGAAGTCAATTCGTTACTCCTTTCGAGAGTTATAATGCGCTCCAGCCAGACAGACAGACGGACATTGCTCAAATTGTCTTAAAACGGATTTCGGATTTATATTTGGAACGAAATTTTTAAATATTGTATATTTTGGACAAAAAAATTTATTTGAAATTCAAGAAATTTTGTTTGTTGTTTCCGCAATATTATTTCAAAATAAAAATATTAGGATTTAAACATAGATTTATTTAGAGCAACTTCCTTCGAAATATATAATATTTGAGTGTGTCAAATATATATATATATATATATATATATTTGGAATGTTCCGTAAACATATGTATATTTCAAGGCGAATTTTTTTGGGACAATATACTACAGAAACGATTTTTCAGCGTGTATTTGAGAAAAATGGGCTCCTGTTGGTACCTCTCATACAAATGGACCATTTTGCACCAAAAGTTAACAGCTCATACTAGGATGCTAGCTAAAAATGGAACAGCAAATATTTTTGAGATTTTTTTGTATTTTTTATGTTTTTTTTCGTGCCACCAAAAAACGACTTTTTTATAAAATCAAATGTTTTCTAATTTTTTAACGATAGCAATTTTATAGATTTTCTCAAAATCACCGTTTCTTAAAATTGTCATATCTTCTTAACCTTTCACGTAGTTTGAAGATTTTCTAATTAAACCAAAATTGAATGGCTCATAAAATTAATACCAGTGCATATTAACACTTACAATTCGGTACAGTGCAATGTGTTTTATGTATCTGCTGTTCAACGCAAAATATGCGTATTCCTCAATCCACTTCTGGTACCCCTACAAAATTTGTCGAAAACGTATTGTAAATAAAGATTAATTGAAAACTAACGGCACATTTATATTTAGCTCCAATGGGACCAAGTTACACTTTTCAGTGAACCACAACTAAAAAAATTCAGTTAAAAATTAACCTATTAGTTTTTTGAATGATATAATATAAATTATAATTAATTTACCAATAACTTTTATTATTATAATGGAAAAATTAATTATGTAATTTCGGGTTTTCTGCAAGTTATTAGATTATACTTATGCCGATTTCGTTTCTGCAAAAAGTGCATCATTTTCGTGGTCCTTATCCCGAAAACTGGGCATTTATACAACATTTTGGAATTTTGATCCAGAGCAATGTGTAATTCGAGGGACTACATCAGTTCCACATAAAAAGAGCAAACTTTTTGTAAGAATCGAAATCGACGTTAGTTTTGGAAGAGTTAATCTACAATATTTATTAACTACAAGTCGGCTGTGCTTTGATTTTGTCCATGTTGGTTGCGCATTTTATTGGTTTTGTATTCGTTATTATTTTAACTAAAGGGTTATCCACTTCGTGGTTTCAAAACCGCACGTCTGGCAAAGCAGTCCACAGTTTACTTCAGCGATTGCGCTCATTTCTTACTCGCGGGTTACGTCAACAAGCAAAATTTTCTCATGTGGGGCTCGGGGAACCCAGCCATTGCCATTGCATTTTCTGTAGGTGCCATCATTTTTCGAAAATGATTTACCGTCAATTCAGTATGGCCGTATGACTTTTGACTTTTTTGTGGGGCTACACTGAAGACCGTAGCTACGCGGATATTCCTCTAGCGTTGTCATTTGAAAATGAATGTTCGTCAAGTTATGACTAAAATACCGCTAAAAAGTTGTCAAACATTTCCTCAAAAGGGTCGACTGCTGCAACCAATCCAGAGGCGGTTCTTCAAATGACATTGTATTTCATACATAATGACAAGGAAATAAAAGTTTAATCGAAATCATAGATTTATGTGTGTTTTATTTAACTTTACTTTTGAAACCGAAAAATGGATATCCCTATACTCGTATTATACTTTCCAGTCTCTAGACCAAATAGATTTTGTACAGTGTTGGAAGAAAATTTTTTACATGACAATATGTATTGCAAGGATTTCATTGCATGTCCACAGATTATATCACGATTTCTGAAGTGTACATTCTCCATCACTTATCTAGAAGGCTGGCTTTTATAAAGCCTTTGCACAGATCATGTCAGATACATTTTCATCCCCATATGTGCACATTTTGTGCACTTTATTCAACATGTCCGCAACATTCTAAAGTGGCTCCAACAAATAAAGCATGTTTTGAGAACATTATGTATATACGTCAAAAATCCAAATACCACTTTGATACGTAGTTTAAATTATTTTATTTTTTTCATTTAGATTTCCTAAATTATCAACATTTAAATTTATCTCAAACATAAAATTATTTTATTTTTTTACAAATTCTAATTTTGATTCGTTTCTTACAACTCATCACTCTGTGCGACTGCGATCATTAAGAGCACCTTATAGCTACTTAAAAACTAATCTAATAAAGTTAATTATCTGTAATATCTTTTTGGCCTAAACTACCCATACCCAAGTTCCCAATCATGCCGGAACCACTAACCATACCACCAGCACCACCACCGCCAGTGGCGCCTCCTCCTCCTGCGATGCCGCCACCACCACCACCGCCAACTCCTTCACTATACCCTAATTCATCTGGACGAAAATAGGAATTTTGCATACTATACAGGCGATCTATGGGATTGATCATCGATGTCTGTGTAAAAGGCCCCATTAATTGCTGGAATGTTGAGTAGCTTAAACCCAAAATCGTATTGAGTATCGGTTCGTTGGTTTTATTACAATTTTCTGAAAAGAGTAACAGTCAAATATTGTTTTATTAAATTGCTTTCAAGGAATTTTTGCGAACCCACCTTTATTGGTTTCTATACAATTGTAAGGAGTGCCATCATTCTCATCTTTGATGCAAGTCCTTAGCTTTGACATGGTATCCGCCGACGAGGCCGTGGCATACGGTGAATCCATTAAGGATTCTGTATCGCTGTGGGCTTCGTCTTTGATTTTGGTCATGTTACTGTTGTCGGACTCTTGTGAGTCGGGCGAATCGCTAGTACCCTTAGGGTGGCTGCCATCCAACTTGGCTTTCTTCTGGATCTTCTTCACTTTGGCTCGTTGATTTTGAAACCAGACCTAGGCAATCAAATAATAATAATAATTCTAGATTAATGGGGTTTTTATTAAAATCATGTGGCTGCATCATGTACCTGTACAATCCTTAAACTTAATCCCGTCTCTTTGGCCAGGTTCTCCCTAACTTTACGACAGGGTTTGGGCGACACTTCAAAGGATGCTTTAAAGGCTCTCCGCTGCTGAGTGTTGAGTATGGTGCGCGGTCTTTTAGGACCACGGCGACCATCCAACTTGGGCGCAAACAAATCATCGCCATAGAAATCTGTTGTTGTCAATGGAGTGGTAGGAGGAGTAAGAAGAAGTAATTGAAAAAACGAAAAGAAAATTTTAAATATTTATTTCAGATTTACTGAAAGCAGAAATGCTCTATATCACATTCCTTCGACGGATGTTTTAGCGTTTTAACATTTTGTTTATTGTGGCTTCCCCCTCGGGTCGCCTTTACTACTCACCGTATCCTTGCAGCATTTCCACCTCCTTCTCGTAGTCGAAGCGACAAAACAGTTGGCCCTGTTTCACGACATACTGCTCCCCCTTCTTGAGTATGGCGCCGCATACAACGCAGGCAAAGCACTTCAAATGGAAAACGTTCTCGAGTGTCCTCATCACCAGCTCATCGGCGGCAATTTTATGACCGCAGCCAAGGCAACGATTGCGCAAAAAGAGTCTGTGTACCCAAATTGAAAAAAAACATCAAGAAAATCATGAATGCGACGTCATGTAAGATCTTTACTATATTTTGAATTTGTTATTTTTTTTAATAAATAATCATTTACACAGCAATACACTTTGCCTTTGTCCTTTGTAGAGCGAAGAAAATATTTAAATGAATTGAATATAATCGTAATACAGGGATATGAGACTTGGCAACGTATACGCAAAAATAATGTGCTTAGAAAAATTGGAATTCTAAGGGAAAAAAGTAGTCATTCCATCGAATTCTGGCAGTGATTTTATTGAAGTTTGTTTTGAAACATTTGCATGCCTTTAATGTCGGTGGATCATTTAAACATGTTTGTATTAACGAAATTACACACAGTTAAATAAAGATTAGATTGTCTAACTTATTTGTAACGGGTGATCCAAGTAGAGTTACTTTTTTCAATAGACTTTTTTACAGTGCTGTCATGCTGTCATGTTATTTTTGTTAAGTATTGTTTGGCATTTCATCATGGAAAGACTTACGCCTGAACAACGTTTACAAATCGTTCGACTTTTTTACGAAAATTTACGTTCTGTGAGGAATGTGTTTCGTGAACTTCGCTCAACTTATGGTCAACATAATCGGCCTACTGAGCGTACTATTCGCAACACCATAACCCATCTTGAGACCCATCATTTATTATTGGATAATATTCGACCGAATATACCACGTCCAGCACGCAGTGAAGAAAATTTAGCGGCCGTAGCTGAGAGTGTACTCGAAGACCGCGGAGAGTCGATTCGGCGCCGTTCGCAGCAACTCGGACTGACGTATGAAACGACTGCGCATTTTACGTCGAGATCTTAAATTGAAAGCATACAAAATACAGCTTGTGCAAGAACTGAAGCCGCCCGACGTTCCCAAGCGACATCGCTTCGCTCTATGGGCTCTTGAAAAGAGCCAAAGAAGATCCGACGTTTTCGAGCCAAATTTTGTTTAGCGATGAGCCCCATTTCTGGCTCAATGGGTATGTAACCAAGCAAAATTGTCGCATTTGGGACGAAGAGCAACTTGAAGAGATTCAAGAGCTGCCACTTCAGAAAAAACAACGGTTTGGTGTGATTTGTGGGCCGGTGGAATCATCGGTCCATATTTCTTCAAAAATGATGCCGGTGAGAACGTAACCGTCAATGGCGACCGTTATCGTGCCATGATAACCGACTATTTGATGCCTGAAATTGAAGCTCGTGATCTCGGCGACATTTGGTTTCAACAAGACGGCGCTACTTCCCACACATGACATCAATCAATGGATTTATTGAGGGAACACTTCGGTGAGCAGATAATTTCACGTTTTGGACCGTGCGATATCACACCGTTAGACTTTTTCCTGTGGGGATATGTAAAGTCTAAAGTTTATGCGGACAAACCCGCTTCGATTAAGGCCTTGGAGCAAAACTTCAAGCGTGTCATTCGCCAGTTGAAATGCTGGAACGAATCATCGAAAATTGGACTCAACGGATGGACCATCTGAGACGTAGCCGCGGCAAACATTTGATAGACATAATCTTCAAAAAATAAATGCCAAAGAATGTTATTTCAAATGATAATAAACATTCCCCATTCAATTTGAATTTTTTTAAAAAAATTAGGGAACCTCGAAGTGGATCACGCTTTAGACAAAATCGCTAAAAATTTTTTTGTTCCATTTTTTGAATCCTAGCATCATAACAAAGAAAAAAATGGCCCACTATTGTGAACTAGGATATATATCAGATGCTGCGAGCCAAATGTGTAACACATCGATGCAGCGATCTAAGAGACCCCAAGAATATTTGACGGAAATCCGTTTGGGTCATTTTAAGTCATTTGAGCAATGTCCATCAGCCTGTCCGTCTGTCTGGTTGCTGCGTACGATAACTTTCTACAGCATTAACTGATCGGTCATTTCAAAAAGGACATTTAAGGATTAAAAATTTAACGAAATTTTTTCAGTGGGGGTCGCCAAAGTCACCAAATTTGTAAATATTGCTCTTTACGCCTAATTAGCAAAATAATGTTATATTAAATTATTTTTGTATAAGTTGGTATGTAATTTTGCTAATTAAACGTAACGTGCTAATTACAACTTTGGTGTCTGTGGCGAACCCCTCTGAAATTTTCCGGCAAAAAATTTCGTACAAAATTTGAATCCTTAAATGTCGCATTGAAAGGATTTTTTCGATAAAAGGATTAAATTCACCCATTATGAGGGGAGCTAGAGGGTTAAGATCTTCCACAAAATATGAGGATCATATTCCACTATGTATATTACTTTGACAATAAGGAATCTCTCAGACATTAACTGACAGCATTTTTATACCCTACACCACACTGTGGTACAGGGTATTATGACTTTGTGCATTTGTTTGTAACACCTAAAAGGAGAAGAGATAGACCCATTGTTTATTATACCGATCGACTCAGAATCACTTTCTGAGTCGATTTAGCCATGTCCGTCTGTCTGTCCATGTATTCTTGTAATCAAAGTGCAGGTCGTATTTATGGTCCGATTGTGATGAAATTTAGCATAGTGCTCTTTTTTGGCCCAAGGACGATCCCTATTGAAATTGGTTAAAATCGGTTCAGATTTGGTTATAGTCCCCATATATATGTTTCACCCGATTTGACATGCAAGCGCCGTAGAAACCACATTTTACATCCGATCTTTATGAAATTCGGCAGAGAGAGTTTTATTTTTACGTGAATGAACACTACCAAATTCGGAGAAAATCCGATCAGATTTAGATATAGCCCCCATATATATGTTTCACCCGATTTGGCATGTAAGCGCTGTAGGAACTGTATTTTAAATCAGATCAGTACGAAATTTGGCAGAGAGAGTTATCTTATTACATGAATAAACACTGCCAAATTCGGGGAAAATCGGTTCAGATTTAGATATAGCCACCATATATATGTTTCACCCGATTTAATATTTAAGCGCTGTAGAAATCGTGTTTTATATCCGATCCGTACGAAATTTAACAGAGAGAGTTTTCTTATTACATGTATGAACACTGCCAAATTCGGGAAAAATCGGTTCAGATTTTAACATAGTCCCAATATATATGTTACACCCGATTTGACATGTAAGCGTTGTAGAAACCGTGTTTTATATCCGATCAGTAGGAACATCGGCAGAGAGAGTTTGGTTATTACATGTATGAACACTGCCAAATTCTTATCGCAATGCCCATTTTCGCATTGGTAGGTAGGTGTAGGGTATTATATAGTAGCATTATACTATCCTTGGACCAAAAAATGACAACTGGATCAGAATATTTAATATCGACCTATGTAATTTATTTTTGGCTAAAATGTTTATAAGCAGTTACAAATAGGTAAAATAAGATCTCTCTATCTAGATTTTGTGGGCATTTTAATTTTTGAAAATCTTAAAAAAATGAGTTTTTGTGTTTTAAGAAATTCGTAATTGCTCTCGATCGGCTGAAACGATTTTTGCAAAGTTTAAGGACACAATGCGACATTTTTTGTAATTTTTTTTTGAATTTTTTTAAAATTTTTTACGATTTTTTTTTTGGAAAACCCTCGTAGAAAAAATTGCTCCCCCTCGATTTTCTTCAAATTTTCAAAGAATATTCGTCGCATTCTCACAAATCCAGAACAGTAAAAAATATAATATATAATATAATATAAAAACTGTTGTACTATTGGGTATATCGAACCAATTTTTTTTCGTCATATAGGAAATTTTGTTGCCCATCCATACATGTTGATACGGATGAAATCGGTGCATATTGTGCTCCCATATTTACAAAATACTAGCACACGGTAAGGAAAAAAATGAAAAATTCAATTTTTAATTGCAGATATCTCGGTAACTATACGAGATAATTCTTAGGTGTAAACAGTTTATCAAAAACAATATTTATATATGGGAAGAGAAACACGAGTTACACGCGTTTGAACATTTTCTTCACCCGAAGTGGCCAACTTTGAGGCCCTCAAGCTCCGCCCCTGTCTGACATAGGGGCCCAAATATAAAACTTAACTTCTCTAACACCTCTTCATCTACCATGCCAAGTTTGCTCGCAATTGGTTGTTTGGTTAAGAAACGGTGGAATTATTTCCTCTTTTTGAATTCGTACCACTGTGCAGTGTTTTGCAAAAAGAGACGAAAATTGTCAGACTAGTCTTGGTATTTCGTCCACAACTTTTACAAATATTGAGTCTCACAAAATCGAGGGGGAGCAACAAAGGTTTTTCAAAAAAAAAATTTCGTAAAAATTTTTTTTACGAAAAGTAAACAAAGTAAACTTTGCAAAAATCGGTTCATTTCGTAAACACAAAATATTTTTTTTAATTTTTTTAAAAATTGAAATGCCCACAAAATTTCTTAAAAAAATTTTTTTTCAAAAAAAATTATAGCGAGATCTTATTTTACATATTTGTAATTGCTTATAAACATTTTAATCAAAAATAAACTACATAGGTCGATATTAAATATTCTGACCCATCTTTGACCCACTCTAAAAAACTCAGACCAGCTGAACCATAAGTTTATTCTAAAAAAATGACCTACTCAACATGCGCTTCCAGAATTGTTCCAATCGAAAAGTCTTAATTTGTTGGACAGTGTAGTTTTAACGACAGTTACTAAACATTTGTTTCTATTTGGAAGTGCCTTTATTGAAACTAGTAGTAATTGTCTCGGACTAGTCGTTCCCGATTTATGTTAAACAAAAGACCCTCAAACGTGACGAATTCTCCTATATGATACTTACTAACTTCAAATCCATATATATCGATATATTTGTAAAATTTAATTAAACTTAAATCGTATAATATTTCGTAAATATAAATTGAATTGGTGGATTGACAAAAAGTGATGAATTGGAATACTTATAAATTAAAATTTATTGATGTAAAACAAAAGCTAAATGCTGCTAAAGACATTTTAAACTATAATTTAGGAAAAAACTAACTAACATTCTAAAAAATCTGCAAAGTTTAAAAAACTTTTTTAAATAAAATATATTTAGAAAACACCTTATACAATAATTTTGTTTGTGGGTGAACACATATTTTATTTGTGAAAATCAGTGCGCAAATATATATTGTTGTAATATATTAATATATGCGTTCCAAAGAAAGTTTCATGATTTTTAAATAAAATTTGTTTGTTAACAAATATATAATACTTAACAAATTCGTTTCCAAACATATATTCTTTCAATACAAACATATCAAAAATGGCGATTTTCCTCCGTGTACCTTTTTGCAATAAAATACAAAATTGACCTATTTTTTTAAATATTAATTTTTGTGCAATAAATTTTGTCTCAGTGGGTACATCTAACCGAAATTTTTAACATAGCAAATTTTGTTGACAATTCAAAAAATTTGATCTGAGAGAAATCGGTTTATATTCTGCACTGAAATTTACAAAATGCGAGTACAGGGTCAGCGAAAAAAAACTGAAAATTAATTTCAAATGCAGACAAAGATCTAATAATGTCATAAAATATTTAAAAATTTATATATTTTAATGAAATGTTTTGTACAAATGGAGAGTAATTCGCGAATCATCATATTTGCAAAAGTCAATCTCACAATTTATAAAGTAATTGCGAAAATCCCCCCAAAAAATCCCCGATACTGAAAACCGGGCTCCAAATTTCCTTTGTAGTTCAACGTTCAAAATCTTACACGTATAAATTTTAATATTCTAGCCTTGCGATTGGAGAAAATATGGGTTACTTTTGAAATTTGTCTAAAAAAATGGTGTAAATTGGAGAAGCTTGGCGATATTGTTGCATATGTTTGATCCGTTCTTTCTGCTAGAACAATCTTCTGGAAGTTTCCTTTAAGACGAATACATTTATATTGTTTTTTATACCCTACACCACACTGTGGTACAGGATATTATGACTTTGTGCATTTGTTTGTAACACCTAAAAGGAGAAGAGATAGACCCATTGTTTATTATACCGATCGACTCAGAATCACTTTCTGAGTCGATTTAGCCATGTCCGTCTGTCTGTCCATGTATTCTTGTAATCAAAGTGTAGGTCGTATTTATGGTCCGATTGTGATGAAATTTAGCATAGTGCTCTTTTTTGGCCCAGGGACGATCCCTATTGAAATTGGTTAAAATCGGTTCAGATTTGGATATAGTCCCCATATATATGTTTCACCCTATTTGACATGTAAGCGCTGTAGAAACTACATTTTACATCCGATCTTTATGAAATTCGGCAGAGTTTTATTATTACGTGAATGAACACTACCAAATTCGGAGAAAATCCGTTTAGATTTAGATATAGCCCCCATATATATGTTTCACCGGATTTTACATGTAAGCCCTGTAGGAACTGTATTTTAAATCAGATCAGTACGAAATTTGGCAGAGAGAGTTCTCTTATTACATGAATAAACACTGCCAAATTCGGGGGAAATCGGTTCAGATTTAGATATAGTCCCCATATATATGTTTCACCCGATTTGACATGAAAGCGCTGTAGAAACCGTATTTTTCATCCGACCTGTACGAAATTCGGCAGAGAAAGTTCTCTTATTACACGAAAAAACACTGCGAAATTCGGGGAAAATCGGTTCAGATTTAGATATAGCCCCTATATATATGTTCCACCCGATTTAACATTTAAGCGCTGTAGAAATCGTGTTTTATATCCGATCAGTACGAAATTTAACAGAGAGAGTTTTCTTATTACATGTATGAATACTGCCAAATTCGGGGAAAATCGGTTCAGATTTAAACATAGTCCCAATATATATGTTACACCCGATTTGACATGTAAGCACTGTAGAAACCGTGTTTTATATCCGATCAGTACGAAAATCGGCAGAGAGAGTTTGCTTAGTACATGTATGAACACTGCCAAATTCTTATCGCAATGCCCATTTTCGCATTGGTAGGTAGGTGTAGGGTATTATATAGTCGGCCCCGCCCGACTTTCTGTCTTTCCTTACTGGTTTTTATATGTTTTTATAAAAATCATATTCTTTAACTATCATATTAAATAATATTTTTTTGAAAAAATAACTTCAGATGGCCATAACTTTTGTCTTATTGCTACATCGGATCGCTTTTTTCATCATATAGCAAACATTGTTGTCAATTTAGAAAGTTAATGTGAAGTACATCGGTGAATATTCTGCTCCGATATTCACAAATTACTAGGATAGGGTCGGGAAAAAAAGTAAAGCTGAAGTGTCAACTCAATTATCTATAAAACGACATAAGATAAATAACACACGAGTAAACCTTCTGAAACCAGTAGTAGTGGCCCTTTTTCTATGTTACCTCTAGTTTTGTTTTGTATATATTCGTCTATATATATATTATATATTCGTCTACACGCTTTGCTGGGAATTCATAAAGTTTGAATGTGAAGCGGAGGACTTCGAAATATCTATCTTTAGGTCTGAGAACAAAAGAAAAACAGTGCCTTGGTTAATTACTTATTTCAATGTACTCACCCTCCAACACTCCGTTTACACCAAGAAAATTAAAAATGATAATTTGTCAGGTAAATTAGTTTGTTTCTTTGAGACAAGTAAGTCTTAGCTTTCTAGTAAACCGACTAAAATGGGCCCTTTTTAATCATAAATAACTATCGAAGGTTTTTAAATAAATTTTCACACTAAAAATCAGTTCACTAAACTTTGTATGAATAAACCCAATCTTCAAGTCCGAGCATACACGAGTATGTATATATGTATATAGTCTAATGATACTCCTGCTATCTTGCAACTCATGGCACTCCATGGTGCATGAAAATCCTCAAGTGCAATTTTATTTGAGAATTCAAAAATCCCACTCCCTAGAAAATACAATTGTAGTTGCATATAAGAGTACATGCGCCAACCCAATCCCAATATAATCTTTTGTGCAGCCTTTTCAAGTTCAGAACTACAAAGGCCTCTTTAGATAATTTACAAAGGGCAATGGTGTTGTCTATCTGTCTGTCTGTTTGTTTATAGGCCCATTTTACATTCCTCATTCCGAATCTATCGGCCACATACCTTTCATAGTCTATGCGACAGTAGAGTTTGCCCTCGCGGCTAAAGCAGGAATGCACCAAATGCAACGAACATGTTGCACATTTAAGGCAGCTCTCGTGGAATGAAGTGTCGACGACACGCATTATATAACGATCACAAATTGGTTGGCAACAATAGCCGCATGCCAGAGGTGACAGCCCATTGGAGTTTGGCGTGGAACAGGAACCAGAGGCGGCCGAAGCGCTCGAAGATAGCAGGGACGGACACAGAACATCCATGACACCCAAAGTGGCCGAGTTGGGGGTCAGGGAGCCATTGTTCAAGTGCTGTTGCTGTTGCTGCTGCTGATGATGGTGGTGGTGGTGGTGATGCTGATGATGATGGTTATGGTGATGCTGTAACAAGTGCTGTTGCAGGGCGAGAGCTGTTTCGATGGCCTGTTGACTGCTGTTCCCGCTGGAGTTGGAGCAATTGTTGCCATTGCCGTTGTTGAGACTGTTCAAATTGCATTCGGTTAATGTTAAACGGTTGGCTGAGCATTGGAGAATATTTAAGGCTTGTTGGTGCTGTTGTTGTTGCTGGTGCAAGGATAGCTGAAGTTGCTGCTGCTGTGATGACGGAGGTCCTGGTCCACAGGGATTTGTCGAAGATTTGTTATCATTCGTTCGTGAATTGCTACCGATGGTCGTTGTTGTTGTAGCTGCTGTTGCCGCCGGTGTTTGACTACAGCCATTGCCATTGCCATTTCCATTGTGGTTGCCACTACAACTTCCGTTGACAAGTGTCGTACACGCCAGTGATTGTTGCTGTTGTTGATGGTGCGTTGTTTCCAAATTGTTTGTAGTCCCACTTGTTGTCTTGTTGTTTGTCATATTGTCATTAAGTGCTTCCTGGCTGGAGTTGCTGTGACCACCAGCTCCAACACCACCAACTCCACCATTGTGTAATTGTGACGCTATTGCAGCTGAGGAGGCACATTGCTGCTGATGATGCTGCTGTTGCTGTTGTGACGAAGAATTTCCACTCGTTGGCGCTGCTGTGTTGGCTGGTGAGGCGGAAGTATTTGCTCCTGTTGTTGTTAACATTCTTTCATTTCCGTTCATGGACATTAAAGAGTTGTTGCTGTTCTGCTGCTGTTGTTGTTGGGGATTTTGGGAATGATGTTGTTGCTGCTGCTGCAGGAGGGGATGATGAGTATTCGTTTGTAGCAATAGCTGATGTTGGGTGATTGTTGCCGCCTGACATGGTTTAATATCCAATGGAACTGTAAAGGATTGAAGAACACAAAGACACAAATCAGAAGTGAGCATAAAACATTTTGTGTGTTTTTTTGGATATTTTTTGTTGGTGACACTATTTGCTAGTTTTGTTGGACAGTGGTTAAAGAAAAATTAAATAAGAACTGACGAATTTCCTAGATCTCAGAGTATTAAAATATTCTGTGGGAGAATGCAGAACCGTTGAGAACATTCCACAGCATTTTGCCCAACTTCAAAGGCCGCTCACTCAGACGAACTTTGGTTCGCGTAGCCGTCTTTTGACATTTCGATAACTCGAAAGTCATCGTCAATTTTTCAAAAAATCGATTTTTGACTGCCTAAGTAATCGATAATTTCCATGTTTATGGATTATGGAAATTCGATAAGAATTATATGTTTCTTATCTCAATATTAGTACACATTTCAAAGAAAACTAATAAAGAAAAATTATTTTATTAAAAATTTTGTGGGCATTTTAATTTTTGAAAAAAATAAAAAAATGAGTTTTTGTGCTTTACGAAATTTTTAATTGCTCTCGATCGGCTGAACCGATTTGTGCAAAGTTTACTTTGTTTTGAAGAGGAAACAATGCGCCATTTTTTTAGAATAATTTAATATTATTATACTACATTTTTTTTTGGATAAATAGAATATTCATCACACTCTCCCAAATCCAGAAAACTAAAAAATTTTTCTGAGAATCAATATTTGTAAAAGTTATGGACGAAATACCAAGACTATTCTGACAATTTTCGTCCGTTTTTGCAAAACTCTGCACAGAGGTACGAATTCAGAAATGGGATGGGGAATAAAATTTACTATATGACGAAAAATTGCTTCGATATACCCAATAGTACAAATGTTATGACCACGTAAAGTTATAAATATACTGTTCTGGATTTCTGAGAACGCGACGAATATTCTGTGAAAACTTGAAGAAAATCGATTTTTTCTGCAAAAATCGGTTCAGCCGATCGAGAGCAATTACAAATTTCGTAAAACACAAAAACTCATTTTTTTAAATTTTTTGAAAAAAAATTTTTAAAAAAAGATAGCGAGATCGTATTTTACCTATTTGTAACTGCTTATAAACATTTTAGCCAAAAATAAACTACATAGGTCGATATTAAATATTCAGACCCACTTTGGACATTTTGATAACTCGAAATTGACCGTAAATTGTTATCAGATATATTTCGCTTTTTATTAATTTAAATTTAATTTATTTGGAGCTCAAATAATAAAAACCTAAAAAAAATATTTTTTATTTCAATTTTCAGTTTCTATATTCGATAACTAAGGTACGTTTTCGACAAATTTTATTTGTATTAGGCCCATTGTACAAAAAAAATAATATTTTTCGATTTTTAAAATCATCGATAAATATCTATGTTATGGAATTACTCGTGCCCAAAACTAGAATGATAAAACCCCTATTTATTATGTCTTTGTGCATTTCTTGTAACATATTAAAGGAGAAGAGATAGACCCATCATTTATTATACCGATCGACTCAGAATTAGTATACCGATCGATTCCGTCCGTCTATCCATCCGTCTGTGAACACATTCAGTACAGCTCGCAAATATTAACATATCCTTACAACATTTTGCAAACAGACTATGTTGGGGTATATGTAGGAATAGCATTAACCCTATTTAAAATGATATAACGGGTGATCCAAGTAGAGATACTTTTTTCAATAGCCTTTTTTTGACAGATCACGTGTGAGTCGTGTCATGCTGTCATGTTATATTTGTTAAGTATTGTTTGGCATTTCATCATGGAAAGACTTACGCCGTCCATGATATGGCTCCCATATAACTGTACCTTCCGATTATTCATGTTGGCAGGTTATTTTTTATTATGCCCCTAAATAATCCTGGAAAAATTGGCTCAGTAGGCCCATCTTTGGATATATCGACCATATATATGTATCATCCGATTTGACTTCTTTACATTCTAGAACTAAAGTCGTGGAACCTATTCGGTTGGAATTTCGCAGTTTATGTTTTATTATGCCATTAACTATTTCTGAAAAAATGGGCCAAATCGTTCCATGTTTGGGTATACGAGTATATACGAGTATATGTATATCCCCCATATAACTGATTTGATTTGAAACACGAAGATTCAGAAGTCACTCTCTTCAAGAGATACGGAAGAAATTTGGTGGTTTAGGTTATATTATATCTTTAACTATTCCTGAAAATAATGAGCCTAGTCAACCCCCGTTCTGATACGACACCCATATAACGGCACCTTCCGATTCCGCTTCATCACCTTCTAAAAGCCTCATTGTACAACAGGTGTGCCTGAAAATTGACAGACAGTTTTTTATTTTATCCTAAACAGTTCCTATCGTCCACATCGTTTAATATTTGTAACGGGTTTTCCAATAGGGATGATATGCTATTGAAGTGACGTTTTGGCCATTTGTAGTATGTCATGATGTGTCATTTAGTTTTCATTGTATTCAGTAGTGTTTACAATTTCATCATTGAGAGATATACAAGAACAACGTTTACAAATTATTTAGTTTTATTATCAAAATAATCGTTCTCCAATTGCAACTTTTCGTGCGCTAAGTCCATTTTTTAAAATCAAAAAAACCCACTTGCAGTCGCCCTACGACCTTGACACCCATGAGCAATATTTTTGCTCTCGTTAAGAGCTATCTTCTGCCAATTCCCGATCCGACGTACCGTTAAGGAGCTAGAGCAGAAATAAACTTTCCGTTCACATTTGCAAATGATGCTAAGTCCATTTTTTTAAATAAAAAAAAACGCTTTCCAGTCGACCTACGAACTTGACACCCATGAGCATTATTTTAGCTCTCGTTAAGAGCTATCTTTTTGCCATTGACCGATTGTGGCTACATGCCACTCAGCAAATTAAACAATTGAATTGTTGCGAGAAAAGTTTGGTGATTCCATTATTTCAAGAAATTGTGATATTGAATGGCCTCCAAGAAGTTGTAATTTAACACCATTAGACTATTTCTTGTGGGGTTATTTGAAGTCATTGGTCTTTCGAAATAAACCAGGCTCTCTTTAAGCTTCATGACATACGTCTTGATCTAGTGGAAAAGTGCTCGAAAATCGAATTCGTTCATTTATATTTTTATTTATAACTTAATTGTATCGATTGTACTTCACTTTAAATAAAAAACTTTTGAATTTCCTTAACAATAAGTGTGTTTTTTTCAAAGAAATCATGTCACGCTTATTGGAAAACCCTGTATTACTAATAAAGTGAGGGGTATACCTTAGTCGTTTGCGCGACTGACATTTTCTTACTTTTTTGTCACGGAAGATCAATGCCCTGAAGAATTGACAAATTTACTGAGGCGTTTACTGAGCTGGAATTTCTCTCTAATGTGTTTCGAAATATTATCGCAGCCATTATAAAAGCCTTGTCTAGAATCTAGCCCTAATGATTACAGCAATTTGTAATTGATCTAACCTCACACCTTAAACCACTGTCTTTATTGTAAATGTCCTTTTCGGCTTAGTGTTCTTTGCATTTTTTTTTATTTTTTTTTCGTCCACACAGACTGTCAGTTGTAATAAAGTTTTACTCAATTCTGTTTGTTTTCCTGTGGTTTTGTACAGGATTTGTTTTGTGGCCTTGTTATTATATTCCACCCCATTGATGCAGGACAACTGGTGCCTTCAGCACCTCTGTGTCGCTGCTGCTGCTAGTGTTGCCTCCGTTGTGGATAGTTTGTTCACTCTTGCGGAAGGACCGACGGTCGGTCGGACGTATGAATGGTCAGTGGTCGGATGTGTTATTGGTCAGTTGCCCATTTCACTGGTTGTGATACTTTAGTAAATTTGTGGTTTTGTAATTATTGAAATAACTGTAAATAACCACTATTTGGTTTTTTTTCTTCATGTGCCATGAAAATGAATTTTTACTATTTTAACATGTCGAACTCATCGTCGTTTGGCCGAGGGGTATTCTTTGCCACAGAGCCATTAGTTGAACATTTTTATTTTGGGAATCATTACTGAGTGATCAAAAGTTGTTTGGAAATGTGAAATTTTGGGCTCATGAAATATTTGAAGGGGACATCTCTGTTCTATGACTTCCCTTAAAGGTACACGGGGTGTGCATTGTGTATCTAATATCTCTTTAAAAAATCGGTTCCATTGTTTTTTTAGGGTGAAACTACTATGAACTGACTTCACGGGTAAAAATTGCGATTTCTGATATGTTTGAATTAAAAGGAAATATATTTGGAAACTAAATTTTTAAATATTATATATTTGTGAACAAATAAATTTTATTTGAAAATCAAGAAATTCAGTTTGGGACGCTTACGGAATATGTTCAAAAGAAAAGGTGAATTTTTCAATATCTCGGGCTAAGTGTATTCGATTAGCGTTTTTTTTATGTTGGAATACTTGTCTCGAACATATGTTCTTAGATGAGTTTGTTTGTGACAGACATAATAGTAAGGCGTGTTTTACCTACACGTGAAAATTATATTCCCAACATTTGTAGCTCTCATTACTTACTTTAATTTGAAGGTTATCGCGGCTCTATCGGTGTTATACTTCCAAATGGGCCAAATTATAAATGTACCTTCTAAGAAAATTTGAATATTATTTTGTTTTTTTAAAACTTTACCATAAAAAAAATTGTTCGTTTTGGTTTCATAAAATAGTAGCCTCAATCTACACCAAAAAAAATTATGAGTCTCGGACAAAAAAAAAATGTTTGAATTTTTGTGAATCTCACAATAAGAACAAATAGTAGTAATCGAAAGTTTGCAGAATCATATGTTTATCCTATTTGCAAATTAATCATATTTATTCGTTCGTAATTTGAGAATGTTTAAACTGAAAGCGATGGCTTAGTAATTTTCAGACTTGGATCAATGTTTTGGGATACTCTAGATGCAAAAGCCTGATTCATATGAAAATAATTCCCCCTAACGCATTTACCAATAAATGTCTTCAAATTCTCCGAACTTGAATCCGCTTTAATGATCTATGTTCAAAACACCAGCTCAACGAAATACCCTATTTAGCATAAATTCAGGATGCCACGTCTCTGACTTCCCCATCATTCTTCCAAATCAGTTCGTCAAACCTATTCGGATAATTTTTTTTGTATTTGATTTGGTTACAGTCGGTATTTAATGCATTTGTCGCCCATTCGCCATTTGTTGGCCCGCAATACAACCGCTCATACTCATTGTCTGTGGGCCCACAATTGCTGCAAACACTGGACTGACTCCTCTGGAGTTTCTGTGTGTGAGTGTGGTTTTACGAATATTTGCTTCTGTGTGTGTATATATATGGTCCTGTAAGTGTGGATAATGTTGTCTCAATTTATTGGTTGAAACGAAATAATTTAACCACATTTTCATGGTGTTTTTAAACATTTTTACAGTTTTTGTTACATTTGTTGCAGCCTTTTGGTATATTTATTTTTTTTTGTTTTGTCCAGTCAACCAACAAATATTTTTTGTGCGCAAATATTTCAAGAGTTACAGACACAGTTGCATATTTGTTTATATATATGTTTTTTATCGGTGTGTGTGGAAATATTTGCACATTTGTACATATATAGAGGATGGCATAGTAGGCACATAATTATTTGCTCTTTAAAGTAAAGGTATATTTGTAGTGTATATTTGTAAAAATAGTAAATACTGATATATCATTACAAATTGAATACAAAACAATTTCAAGGATTGGTTCTAAATATAGAACCAATTTTTAAGAATCAATCAATAACATTTTCTGTTTCTTTGCAGATAGTGTTTCAATGAATATCAAAACAATTTATTTGTTTTAAATAAATTTACATATTTTGGGGTTTTCCTAAATATCATCGATATATTAGATAAACGTATTACCTTAATTTTTTATTGACAATTGTTATTAAAATTTTATATCGAAAATCTGTTCAGAAGTCCACATAGCTTATTTTCGGTGTATAGATATAAAATCTAGAAATGTCAATTCTCCACATTACTGCGGGAAAACACTTTAAATGTCATTTAATGCCATTTTTATTTTTTTTAATAAATTATGAAATTTTTTGTTTATTCGATGATAATCTGTTCACGTTGGCTAACTCAAAATATTTAACATTTTAGTATGTAATTCTATATTATTGCCTGAGTTTTTTTGTTTGTATAATATATTTTTTTGTTGATATTTTCTTGTTAAATTGAATTTTTTAAATAACATATTGCATTTCAGTACATAATAACATGTGTATATGTTCTTCAAATCCTTATTATATTTAAAAGCTAGAGACATATTCAGGACTATGTAACGAGGTATGTTCAAAAAATATTGCGAATTTTGTATTTTTTCAAAAAGTATTTATTTATTCATTAATATCTATTTTGTCCCCTTCAAAGTAATTCCCCTCGGATATAATACACTTCTGCCAAAAGTTTTTTCCAATCCTCGAAGCACTTCAAATTTATTGTGATCTTGTTCAGCTCCTCCTTCGTTGCCGTCTTTATCTCCTCAATCGTGGCGTAGCGTCGTCCTTCCATGGGCCTTTTCAGTTTTGGGAACAAAATATAGTCACAGGGGGCTGTGGCGTAGCGTCGTCCTTCCATGGGCCTTTTCAGTTTTGGGAACAAAAAATAGTCACAGGGGGCTAGGTCGGGGGAATACGGTGGCTGCGGCACCATTACTGTGTTGTTTTTGGCCAAATATTCGCGCACAAGCAACGATGTGTGTGCAGGGGCGTTATCATGATGCAAAAGCCAGTTTTTGTTCTTCCACAAATTTGCGCATAACTTGCAGGTAATATTCTTTATTGACCGTACTACACTGTGGCAAGAACTCATAATGCACCAACCCCCTGCAATCAAAGAAAACTGTGAGCAAAACCTTTACGTTCGACCGAACTTGGCGCGCTCTTTTCTGTCTTGGTTCATGCGGCAGCTTCCATTGGGATGATTGAGCTTTAGTCCACGTCGTAACCATAAACACATGATTCGTCACCAGTTATGACCCTCTGGATCATCTTTGGGTCGTCACGGACCGATTCAACATCTCCTGAGCAATGTTAACGCGATGCTGTTTTTGGTCCAAATTGAGCAATTTTGGCACGAATTTAGCGGCGACCCGACTCATGCCCAAATCATTGGTTAAAATCGAATGGCACGAGCCAATCGACACGCTGTTCGTCCTTCGCATCTTCTAGGCCCTCTAAGAACATTGTGTACCACCGATAAACGTTGCTTTGGTCAAAGGTAGCTTCACCATATGCCATAGTCAACATTCGGAATGCGTCAGCGCACTTTATTTTGTTTTTCACATAAAATTTAAGGCAGAAAAAAATTTGATCTATTTTCTGAAATAGATAAAAATCGAAGACAAGTTAAAACACATCCAAGCACAACAGCTGTCAAAAATTAACTAAACATTCAAAATGGCCGACCTTGTCAGCATAAGTAAGAGACATGAGTAGCAACATAACGCTACAAAAATATCAAAAATCAAATACACGTAGCCCGCGGGAATTAAAAATTCGCGATATTTTTTGAACATACCTCGTACAATTGAATTAAGACGTTTTCAACTTTTTATTGCACGCTGAAAGACATGGCTTCTGCAGTATATAAATTAATTAATATATTTAGTGAGGTGAGGAAAAACCGCATCAAGTAATCGTATTTACACCAACCGCCTATACAAGAGGCGAAAAACTATGCCTCGAAGAGCTGGATTTTTGACCGAAAACTCACAGCTAACCCTCGCTGAATGATGGGAGTAGCATCCGTGAAATAGCTATACGAGGATGGACTATAGCCAGGATAATACGGGTATCCTAGTGAAAATGCAATAACGAACGAAAATACAATAAATAATAATTTTTAATATTTTTGCGAATCTTCTGTAATGTCACACATAGTAACAGTTTATCATTTCTCCAACTTAGAAAAATGGATGAAGTTGCCACTCCCCCTTTGGTATCCCCAACACAACAGGAATCATTTTTTACAAAAAATTTAATAGCTTATAACTTTATTACCATTGCATACAAATGCTTGCACTTTTTCTTCTGTGTAATGATGTTTTGTACCATAATTGAATACGTCATAACGTTAACTCTTATAATTCTGTAAATTGCCATGTCTGAGGTATTTAGACAGATCCATTCGAACACATGATCCCCATAACTTCGTTAGCAATCATATACATTAGAGTGGCTTAAAAAAAGTTCGCGTTGTTCAAAGCTTATAGGAATATATGGTTTGTTTTAAGTTTACTCGTAAAATATTTTGTTTCTGCGATCGCGAAATTAAGGGCTATTTGCAGTTTAAATAACCTCTAAAAATCTGGTTTTCCTTTAATAAATTGGTAAATTTTTATTACTTTTAGGAATAGGCCACTGGACATCAAATATAGGGCGAAGTGACGTCCTTAAAAAATTGCAATATAAATTACCTTTTTGTTCTCAATTTTAGTGCAATTTTTAGTGCGTTTTTAACAAAATCGGAAATAACTTGTACATTTTTGGTCAAATTTTCTCTTTTCATGGCTCGTCATACTCTTTATATTGACCCCAGATAAAATTTTTATAAAAAATTAATAAAATAAAAATTTTAGTGTTTATATGCGCATGAATCGAAGTTATAAGCTATTATCTTTTTCTACAAAATGGTAAATTTTTACGGGTGGTAACAAAAATGGGGGGGGAAACTTCGCCCAATTTTCTCAAGATTATAACGAGCAAGGAAATAATACTATGTGTGTAATTGTGAAAGATTCCGAGTAGTTGTACATATAGAAGTTTCGAGACAATATTATATATATATTTATATAATATTTCACTAAATGTTGACCCTTCGTGGGGGAGGTACTCGAAGGAATGGTCGAACAAAGCCCATATATGACCTTATCCTGAGATAGAGAAAAATATTGACACACACTAAATTTTAAGTCTATCGGTTAATCGAGTCGAAAGTTACAGTGCGCACCATCTAGACAGACAGGCATCAAGTTTTCCAGAATTTCAAAAATAAATTTTTTACAAATCTTATATGTTTGTAAAATTCTTGGGTAAGTATAAATTGTATATTGTATAAATTGCATGATGGATTGACACCAGGTGATAATTTAAAATATTTCGAAATTAAAAATTAGAGCTGTAAACAAAAGTTAATAACATGGAAATCACTTCCTGAGTCGGTTTAACCATGTCCGTCCGTCTGTATATGTATTCTTGTAATCAAAGTTTAGGTCATAAATATGGTTCGATTGTGATAAAATATAGCACAGTACACTTTTTTGTCGGTCGGCGGCTGCTAGACGGCTTAGCCGACTTAAAAATTACACTCGGCGGCTATATGATGGTCATTTTTATATTTTACGAATTTTCCGCTTAGAAATACCTTCTTGCACATGAATAATAATTTCGGAATAAATAATAGTTAGCAAGTTAAGTTCTGGAATTTATTCTCAAATAATGAATGTTTTTAATTTATTTGTAAAAAATTTTGGATGAACGGTTAGCATCAAGTGAAAAAATCATCGATTTCCAAATTATGATAAGATTGACACTCGGCAGCTCTATGATAGTCAATTTTGCATTTTGCGAAGTGCTCGACAAAAACATAAAGAATATTAATTTCGGAATAATAAAATTATTCTTAAATAATATAAATTTTTTAGTTAATTTGTAAAAAAAAATTGGATGAAGGTAATAATTTCAAAGTGTGGTAAGTTGAAACAGTTTTTCAAGAGAGGCGAATCAACGTTATATGGACATTTTTATATTTGTGTGAAATTCCCTAGTAATTTAAATCGAATGACCTCTTCCGTTTTGAGCTTGACTTTTGATTGGGTATAAGGATTTGGCCGAAGATAATTTCAAATATTTTGGGTTTAGACATAAAATGTCCATTAAAACATGTTTAGTCGACTGAGCATACTCTAGAATGGAGGTATTGATTTACATATGGGGTATTTCATGCCAAGTTAGTGAATTTTTAAAACCGATGTCCTCTGATATTAGTTATGGCACTAAATATGATATTAGTTATGACACAAAATTTCAACTGTTCGAATGGACTTAGCAACCCTCATCCATATAAACTAATTACCTATTGTATTTAGAACATTTTCTCAAGGTATTTGCGATATCATTTTCTTCAATCTTTTTAAACAAATAAAAGTTCGGCGAAATTAAAAATAATTTTTGCCAAAAAATAAACTTTAATTTTTTGTGCTTAGACGAAAGCTTACGTCATTTACTCTTATAGCTTAATATAAATTTATGGGATGCGACCTGTTTATCAAAACAAAGAGAAACATCTAAAAATATAGATATTGAGCCACATGTTTTAGCATAACTCGAGAGCCCTTTACCGTAAGTGGTTCAGGAAAGCTTTAAAGAACCCTAAATAAACTAAACATCAGCGATTTCAAAGAAATCTTAAAAGATATTGCGAAAAATCCCATTTTTTTACAAAATTTTAATAATTATTTAATAAGGTCCTTTTATTCATGGCCGATCAGCCTTTAGATCCGCTGATGGGATGAACAAATTATACTAGTAGATGAAGGCTACTACATTTTGGATTCTTTAAACATTTTCTAAACAAATTAGAACAAATGGCTCTCGAGTTAAGCAAAAATATGTGGTCCAACCTCTATTTTTTAGAGATTGATATTAGTCCGTATAATTGCATTTGTTTATACAGTTTTTGGTACATGCACTATTTCTCAATGGTCGTCGGTTTCATGGTATCGCCATAAGTAATAAAGTATTTGTAAAATTTTGTGATAATGTCAATAATTTTTGAAACGATTCAATGAATCCGATGAAGCTTACAATGTGAATTTGTCTGCGAAAATTGCATTTCCGTTACTTCTTTGTATAATAGGATGGATTGAATAATATATTTATGTGGGTAATTAATGTAAGAGAACAACCACATAAATATCAAAGTAGAAGCATCATGCTCACCTGGATTGAACCTTCTTAATTTAGTAAATATTTGCAAATTATATATTTATAGCATGTCTAAGTCATGCTATAAATGTTAATGTAAATATTATTTGCATTAATTTATGTCTTAATATCGAATTCGAAGAATTGTCTTCATCTAATGATATTTCTATATATTACATATTATCCATAAACTCTCAACCTTAACCATTTTACCGAAATGGGAACCTTACATTCATATGTACTTGTATTATCTATTGTTCCACAAATTTGACCATATTGCTTAATTTGTTTATCAACAACAATCCCACTGATTCTTGACTTAATTTTTAAGACGAAAATCCTAAATTTCATTGTTTTCTCCTCGTTGTTGTTGTTGTTGTGAAATAAATCGGATTAAAGTGAAATCGATATGACAACAAACGTCAGCCGCTACTACTGACTGACGGAAGAACATACATACAGACGGACGGACGGACGGACAAAGGCATTATCAGTTACTTACCGACCCAACTCACTTCACAGTATAAGTATCCCCCTGTAAATCTGGCAGCATATGTTTTTTGTTCCTTCGGCTGGAATTCCAACCACCCCATTCCTGTCTAGTTCATCTCTGCCCCGTCACAGATGAGGAGGGTTGGCAGTAGTGAGGCGGAGGCCAAATCATTGAATGATTTAATTTTTTTTCAATCGAGCATTGAATTCAATTCAACGCATAACAAAATTGTTGGTAATTTGCTTCTAAGTGGTGTAAGGGATGATTTGTATATTTGTATTTTTACATCGGCAGAAACCCCTTTTTGTTCTGGGTTTCACTTCACTGGGAATGCCAGACGTTTTGTGCCTATTCACCCGATGCGATGCGATTCTATACGAATTGCTATCGCATTCGTCTGCCCTTAACACATTAGTTTCTAATTAGTAAACAAAACGTTTTATCATCAGCAGAAGCCAAGGCAGCGGTGCAATGATGTTTGTGGTGTTTAGGGTGACTCTGGGTGTTCCTTTTACAGAAGGAGAGTAGAACAAGTGTAAATCTTCGCTTTTGATGCAAAGTCATGCCTTTGGCATATGCGAAATTTCACCGATGTATAGAGTCTAAGTTGGGCCTTTTCTGTCCGTCCGTCCGTCCTTCATGCAAAGCGTAACAGGTGTACTATTCATGCTATAGTCGTCTCTAATCAGATTAAAAGAGTGGACGTATTTCCACCGTCATTTTGCAGGACAATGACTCTGCGTGATATTTATATCTACTTAAAGTATTATTTTCCAAAATGTTTGTGGACTTTGTTCGAGTTTTAGTGCTATTGAAGGATTGACTTCTGTTTGGATTTTCCACATTCTTTTTTTTGGGGGAAGTGATGAAAGTGTCACCTTTATTTGTTGCTTTGAATAATAGTGTGACAAGTTGAATTTGAAGTTCAAATGTTTCTATGGCAATTTTATTCTTATAAAATTTTCTATAGTGTTGGAGTGGAAGATTTCAATGAGATAAAACCTTGTACACCCATGTGCTAGATAAAGTGAGGGTTAATACAAGGACTCTTGCTAGAAATTGGCATATGGCAAATATTTAATTCCATTCCACTGCTCATGATTTGGTATGCGAGTTTCAACGGGGGTCTTTGTTATCTTACTTACAAAATAATTCATGTATCTGTTTTAAAATATAAGATCTATTAACTTTTTGAATAAACCAGATATCCTGCTACATAGTAAACATTATAAGTCGATGTTCTCTTAGGTGAAAATTAAAATATTTAGTACAAAAGGATTTGGGTTTATTTTTCACTGACATTTACGAAAACAATGCAGTTGATACAATCCGAACTATTAATTTTTTTTCGTTTAATATTGACATAAGAAATATGGTAATCTTGTTATACGAAAAGTGTAGTCGAACATCGTTCCTATTTTTTTTATTGAACTGCATCTCTACAAAGTAGCCGATAGGATCAGAGTACAGTACGACACCATGAAATGGTGATAGCGTTGTCAGCATCACACCACATCTTGCACCATGCATCAAAGCAATGACCTAAGGCCCTTAGTATAGGGTTTTCCAATAAGAGTGATATGATTTCTTCGAAAAAAACACACTTATTGTTAAGGAAATTCAAAAGTTTTTATACCCTACACCACACTGTGGTATAGGGTATTATGACTTTGTGCATTTGTTTGTAACACCCAAAAGGATAAGAGATATATCCATTGTTTATTATACCGATCGACTTGTAATCACTTTCTGAGTCGATTTAGCTATGTCCGTCTGTCTGTCCGTCTGTCTGTAGATGTATTCTTGTAATCAAAGTACAGGTCGCAATTATGGCCCGATCTTGACGAAACTTTACACATATCTTTTTTTTTTGCCCAAGGACGATCCCTATTTAATTTGGTTAAAATCGGTTCAGATTTGGATATAGCCCCCATATATATGTTACCCCCGATTTGACATGTAAGCGCTGTAAAAACTTTATTTTATATCCGATCAGTATGAAATTCAGCAGAAAGAGGTATCTTATTATATGAATGAACACAGTTAAATTTGGAAGAAATCGGTTCAGATTTAGATATAGCCCCCATATATACGTTACCCCCGATTTCACATGTAAGCGCCGTAAAAAATTTATTTTATAACCGATCAGTGTAAAATTCGGCAGAAAGAGGTTTCTTATTACATGAAGGAATACTGCCAAATTCAGAGAAAATCGGTTCAGATTTAGATATAGCCCCCATATATATGTTATCCCCGATTTTACATGTAAGCGCTGTAAAAATTGTATTTTTAATCCGATCAGTACGAAATTCGGCAGAAAGAGGTTTCTTATTACATGAATTAATACTGCCAAATTTGAGGGAATTCGGTTGAGATTTAGATATAGCCCACATATATATGTTACCCCCGATTTGGCATGTAAGCGCTGTAGAGACTGTATTTTATATCCGATCAGTACGAAATTCTACAGAAAGAGGTATTTTTACATGAATGAGTATTCAGGGAAAATCGGTTCAGATTTATATATAACCTCCATATATATGTTCCTCCTGATTTGGTATCAACGCGCTATAGAAGTTGTACTTTACTTTCGATCATTAATATTTTCCGGAAAGATGTTTCTCAATTTAGGAACGAATATTGCTTAATTTAGCGATTATCGGCTCAGAATTAGATAATATGTTCCTGCCTTCTTACCAATTATTCCAAATTATTTTCGCAATGACCTTTATCGCATTGTAAGGGAGGTGTAGGGTATTATATAGTCGGCCCCGCCCGACTTTCTGCCTTTCCTTACTGGTTTATTTAATACGAAGTACAATCGATACAATTAAGTTCTAAATAAAACGTCATTCAAATGGCCCCACGACTTCTTCTGCAGGAACGAATTCGATGAACCCAATTTTCGAGCACTTTTCCACTAAATCAAGTCGTATGTCATGAATGGCACGTTCAATATTGACTTGTAAAGCTTGAAGAGAGTCTGGTTTATTTCGAAAGACCAATGACTTCAAATAACCCCACAAGAAATAGTCTAATGGTGTTAAATCACAACTTCTTGGAGGCCATTCAATATTACAATTTCTTGAAATAATCGAATCTCCAAACTTTTCTCGCAACAATTCAATTGTTTCCTTTGCTGTGTGGCACGTAGCCACAATCGGTCAGTGTTTTTTTTTGGATTTAAAAAAATTGACTTAGCGCACGAAAAGTTGCAATTGGAGAACGAGTATTTTGATAATAAAACTGAATAATTTGTAAACGTTGTTCTTGCGTATATCTCTCCATGATGAAATTGTAAACACTACTGAATTAGAGTGATCAAAAAAACGGTTTTTTTGAAAAAATAAAAAACCGGTGGATGGTTTATTTAAGTTTTAAAAAAACCGGTGGACGGTTTTTTTTCTTCGAAGAAAACCGGGGAAACCGGTAGAACCGGTTTTTTTCTGCATAACAAAACAGTATGAAAATTACCGTTTGAAAAACATTTTCCTTTTTAATAACAAAATAGGCGATTTTTTAATATTAAATTTATAAAAGCGATGTCTTCTGATCAGGAATCTTGCACCAAATTTAGTCCTGTTGGATAGTAGTTATGAGTTGGATTGTGATGAATATTGTCATTTGAGTCAAACGGTCCTTTTATCTCATACTTATAACAAATTAGCTATTGTATTTAGAAACATTTTCCAAAAGTGTTATCGATAGTCTTTTCTTCAACCTTTTAAAAAAATTAGCAAATATATTTTCATTACTTTTTTGCAAAATTAAACTTTTTTGAAATTTTGGTAAACACCTATGTTTTAATTTTTGATTTTTTTGCTCAAAAGAAAGCTTAGATAATTTCCTTTAAAAGCTTTGTGACCTATTAATGGGATGGGGCCTGTTGATCTATCAAAATAAATATAAACCTCTGAAAACAAATTTACGTTCAACCAAACATATTAGCATTTCAGATGGGAAAAACAACCGTTTGACAAAAATGTCAATATTTGACACCCTCCAACTCGGAAAGTCCTTAACCGATTTCGTTGGAATTGTGTCTCATAACTACTATCTGATAGGGCTACTTGGTGCAATTTTCATCCCGACAGAAGACATCCCTTTTAAAAATTAACTCACTTGACATGAAATTAACCTTACTGAACTACAGTCAAGAAAATATTAATATTTCGGGATATTAAATAGAATATTTAATAGAGGTATCAAATCTTTATTATACATATATATTTTATATACACACTTTAGTGCAGGGTATACATATAAATATATAAGAGTATACACTAGTCGGTTTACCCAAATGACATTTTCTTACTTGTTTTTCTTTCGGTTTGGAAGTGGGAGAATGCGTTTACTTTTCACACAACTTCTGCGCGTATGAATCATTTATTTTCTTTAAATTTTTGTAATTTGTATAGAAATTGGTGAATGGCTTCGGATTCTAGCAAAGTTGCCGAGTCTTTTTAGGCCATATAAGGAGATCTTTCATATTATTATCTTAATTTGTGATATTTTGTATATAAAGTTGTAAATAATTATACCCTACACCACACTGTGGTACAGGGTATTATAACTTTGTGATTTGTTTGTAACACCCAAAAGGAGAAGAAATAGACCCATCGTTTATTATACCGATCGACTTAGAATCACTTTCTGGGTCGATTGAGCTATGTCCGTCTGTGCATGTATTCTTGTAATCAAAGTACAGGTCGCAATTATGGTCCGATCTCGACGAAACTTTACACATATCTTTTTTTTTGGCCCAAGGACGATCCCTATTGAATTTGGTTAAAATCGGTTCAGATTTAGATATAGCCCCCATATATATGTTAGCCCCGATTTGACATGTAAGCGCTGTAAAAACTTTATTTTATATCCGATCAGTATGAAATTCGGCAGAAAGAGGTTTCTTATTATATGGATGAACACCAATAAATTTGGAAGAAATCGGTTCAGATTTAGATATAGCCCCCATATATATGTTACCCCCGATTTGACCTGTAAGCGCTGTATTCAGGGAAGATCGGTTCAGATTTACATTAAAGCTCCATATATATGTTCCTCCTGATTTGGTATCAAACCGCTATAGAAGTTGTATTTTACTTCCGATCATTAAAATTTTCCAGAAAGAGGTTTCTCACTTTAGGAACGAATATTGCTTAATTTAGCGATTATCGTTTCAGAATTAGATAATACGTTTCTACCCATTTACCAATTATTCCAAATTATTATGGCAATGACCCTTATCGCATTGTTAGGGAGGTGTAGGGTATTATATAGTCGGCCCCGCCCGACTTTCTGCCTTTCCTTACTGGTTTTTAATATTTTAGTGATAATAAAAAAACCGGAAAACCGGTGGAAACAAACGAAAAAAACCGGTTGCACCGGTTGTTCGAAATTCGTGATTTTGAGAAAAACCGGGGACGGTGGAAGCAAAAAACCGGTGGGCCGGTTTATTTTAAACCGGTTTTGATCACTCTATACTGAATACAATGAAAAACAAATGACAGATCATGACATATTACAAATTGCCGAAACGTCACTTCAAAATCATATCATCTCTAGTGGTGCAAGTTTCAAATTTGGTATGTATTAATATTTTTTCTATCTCAGGGTAAGGTCAAGGATGTACCTGGATGGTCCACTACTTCGACTACCTCCCCCACAATGGGTCAACATTTAGTGAAATAGTGATTCTTAAATAACTTCTATAAAAGTTATCGGAATCTTCCACAATTTCGCAAATAGTGTTAGTTTCTTAGTCGCTACCACCTAGGGACCATGTTGCACATAAAGTTAACGGCTTATAACTCTTATTCCAGCAAATACAAATACTTAAAATTTTGTGGAGTGTTATGCTTTTTCGGTACCTATAGCCCCGTGAAAAACTCATGTTATTGCCACGCCCCTTTTGGTATCTCCGGACCATTTTGCACAAAAAGTTGACGGTTTATAACTATGATTCCAGTCAATACAAGTACCCAAAATTTTGTCGAGTGTAATGCTTTTACTGTACCTATAGTCCCGTGAAAAAGTGCTTTATTAACCCTTTCGGTACATGTTTTTAGATTCAGACCCTAAAAATCCAATTTTGTTATTATTTGGCCTTTAATATTTTTAATAAGATTATTATTATTTCTATTTTTTAAAAAGTCGGCTCAAAAGTGTTTTTTTGGAGTGATGCCATATGGCATCATTTGCACTATTTGATGCAAGATTTTTATACCCTACACCACACTGTGGTACAGGGTATTATAACTTTGTGCATTTGTTTGTAACACCCAAAAGGAGAAGAAATAGACCCATCGTTTATTATACCGATCGACTTAGAATCACTTTCTGAGTTGATTTAGCTATGTCCGTCTGTCTGTCTGTCCGTCTGTCTGTGCATGTATTCTCGTAATCAAAGTACAGGTCACAATTATGGTCCGATCCCGACGAAACTTTACACATATCTTTTTTTGGCCCAAGGACGATCCCTATTGAATTTGGGTAAGATCGGTTCAGATTTAGATATAGCCCCCATATATATGTTAGCCCCGATTTGACATGTAAGCGCTGTAAAAACTTTATTTTATATCCGATCAGTATGAAATTCGGCAGAAAGAAGTTTCTTATTATATGAATGAACACTGTTAAATTTGGAAGAAATCGGTTGAGATTTAGATATAGCCCCCATATATACGTTACCCCCGATTTGACATGTAAGCGCTGTAAAAACTGTATTTGATATCCGATCAGTGCGAAAATCGGCAGAAAGGGGTTTCTTATTACATGAAGGAATACTGCCAAATTCGGAGAAAATCGGTTCGTATTAGATATAGCCCCCATATATATGTTACCCCCGATTTGACCTGTAAGCGCTGTAGAAATTGTATTTTATATTCGATCAGTACGAAATTCGACAGAAAGAGGTTTCTATTTTACATGAATGAGTATTCAGGGAAAATCGATTCAGATTTATATATAACCTCCATATATATGTTCATCCTGATTTGGTTACAAAGCGCTATAGAAGTTGTACTTTACTTCCGATCATTACAAAAGTCCCCAGAAAGATGTTTCTCAATTTAGGAACGAATATTGCTTAATTTAGCGATTATCGGTTCAGAATTAGGTATGTCCACATATATATGTTCTTACCCATTTACCAATTATTCCAAATTATTAGGGAGGTGTAGGGTATTATATAGTCGGCCCCGCCCGACTTTCTGCCTTTCCTTACTGGTTTAATTTATTTTTTCATTTTTTTTTTTAAATTTATTCAAAATCCTCCCGATATCATAATCTTTAAACTTGTTTGGCATGTTGCACGTCTTACAGCGTTCAAATGAGTTGACCTCCTTCACAAATGCAAAAAAATGTTTACTTTCTGTTACCTATTTTACATCCTTCAAATAAAATTGACGTCATTAGTTTTTTTTCGATTCAATAATAAAATAATCTAATAAATGACGCTTTCTGCAGACTTTTGCAAACTCAGATTTATACATTTATTACGCAATTTGTTAAAATACTGTTTTTACAATAAACATTTTTTCCACCTGAAAAGTCAATATCTTAGTAATGTTTTCAAATTGTAATATAACTGTTCAGGATAGTAAAAAAAATTATATATATATTATATATTGCTTTTAAGGCTTCGAAGAACAACATTGCATGAAAAAAAATAATTTCAGACTAGTCCAATTGAAAACTAAAGCCTCCCAAAACCCATGACGCCATATGGCATCAAAGTACCGAAATTGTTAGGTACATTTTTAAGTGAATTTTTTTGTGCAAAATGGTCTATTTGTATGGGAGGTACAAAAAAGGGACGTGGTAATAACGCCAAAATAACCACAAAATGTCAAGTATTTCAAGCCGATGATTATAGCTGTCAAGAAATTAATACTATGTGTGGAATTGTTAAAGATTCTGAGTAGTAGAAGTTATGAGATCAATCAATATTTCACACATTTAGTGGAAGAGGTACTCGAAGGAGTGGACGAATATAGTCCATCTTCGAACTTAGCCTGAGATAGAAAAAGTATTGACACATACCAAATTTGAAGTCGATCGGTTAGTTCTGTCAAAAGTTATCATTAGCACCAACCAGACAGACGGACAGTCTGACGGACATTGCTTAAATGACTTATAATGGCCCAAAACAGATTTCCGCCAAATATTCTTCGGGTCTCTTGGGTCACTCCATCGAAATGTTACACTTTTGTTCCGCTGCATATGTTATATACCCTAGTTTACAATAGTGGAGGTTAGAGTTTTTTATTTCCCGGACTTTTTCAATTCTCGGGAAAGCAGGAATTTTTTCCCGAGACCCCCCTTAATGAAAATGACGATATGTGCATTTTATGAATATAAAATTACTTACATTACAGACAAATTCAAAAGAAGCTTAAAACATAGAAGACATTTTTTTCATTTAAATATATATATATAAGTACATGTCAACATTATTACACCTTTTTAGCACACATTTTAGTGCGTTGAGGAGAAAACATCATCGGTATGTTAAAATTTTGTAGCCTTCTTCAACTTCTTCTAAAATTATTTTGCAAGACATTGCGAACAAATCCTATTTTTTGAGATAATTTTAATAATTTTTAGAGAAAAACATGGAAAAATGCACAATTATTAATGAATAGTAATAAAATTAAAAACAAAATATATATATATATACAGGGTGGCTGATATGTATTGCAATTAACTTCAGGTTGCTATCATTTCTAAACCGCTAGTCTGATAGCTGACAGATTTATTTCAGTGACAGTTCATTTTATTGTTTACAAGCTTACAAAAACATTTTGATCTATTGCATTCAGAAAAAAGTTATTCGTGATGGGATTCAAGCGTGATAGTGTGATTGCTTTATATTTGGGTGGAAAAACACAAGTGGCTATCGTTAGAGCCCTCCAGCATTTAAATGTAAATAAATCTTTTGTTTCTCGTACCATTGCTCGTTACCGTGATACTGGCAGTGTTGCACCGCGTCAAAAAAGTGGACGAAAAAAAACGGTAACAACACCAGAAATGATCCGAAAAGTGAAGGCCAGATTTGATCGAAATCCACGCCGCAGTGGTAGAAAAATTGCTCGTGAGCTGAACATATCGCGAGAACGGATACAACACATATTAAAAATTGAGCTTGGACTAAAGCCATTGAAGTTCCAAAAAGTGCAAGAGCTCACCGATGCACAAAAAAAAGTTAGACTGGAAAGAGCCAAGGAGTTGCTTCGCTTGCACGAAAGTGGCCAGTTACCGAATTTGGGTTTCTCCGATGAGAAGCCATTCCAAATTGAGCAGTTTGTGAACAAACAAAATGATCGGGTTTACTTGCCAAAGAGGTCAGCTGCAAATTTAAACCTTCGATTGGCCACCAAAACTCAAGCGCCGCCGATGGTAATGGTGTGGGCCGCCGTAACGGCCGATGGTCGCTCCCCGCTCGTATTCATCGACCATGGGGTCAAAATAAATGCCGAATATTATCGGGAAAATGTCATAAAGACAGTATTGACAAACATTTCGGCCGCAGACCATGGACATTCCAACAGGACTCAGCACCATCGCACTCAGCACGCGTCAACCAAGAATGGCTTAAAAAGCCGTTCCTCGCTTCATTTCTACCGCACAATGGCCACCCAAGATCTCCGGATCTCAATCCGTTGGACTTTTGCGTCTCGGGCATTTTAGAGAGTAAGGTTCGCACTAAAAAATACCAAAGTATCGATCATCTCAAGACGGCGCTTCGCCGGGAATGGGCCAAAATACCGCAGAGCCATTTTCGTGCAGCGTGTGATGGCTTTGTCGGCCGTTTGAATGCCATAATTCGTGCCAAAGGTGGCCAATTCGAACAAATCTAAACTGTTTCTAAAATTTTATGTTATTTCCGACATTTTTTTCTTTTGAACAATAAAATTAAAAAAAAAATTAAAAAAATATAGCGCTTTTCTTTGTTGCATTACATATCAGCCACCCTGTATATATATATATATGTATATATATATATATTTGATCGGTCATGAATTAACTAAGACAATTCCGAAGAAAATCGATGAGTAATTGAAAAAGTTGTAGCTAATTTATTAAGTTTAAACTCATAGAATATTCAGTTAAGTAGCGTAGAAGTTAGGATTGGTATTGTTTTATTTATGACCGATCAGACTTTACTATAAAAAAAAAATAAAAATATTTTTTTCAATAACAAAACTATGAAAAATATTTTTGAATATTTTAATGTTTTTGTGAGATTTTATTTACAAGCTAATAAAATTCTCTCAAAAAATAGAATTTTTTTGCAATATCTGACTAGATATCGTCCATACCGCTGAACGGATGAAAAAATGGTATTAGAAGAAAATTAAGGCTACTTATCCAATTCGTATAAGTGGTTCTCGATTTATGCTAAAATAAAGGGTAGTTAAATTGTAAGGGCCGATGTTGAATGTGAACCACACCTAAACGTCAAGTTTTTTCTGCATTTCATTTGACATTTCTCAATTTCAGACTAACTCAATTTGAACCATGGAAAGATACACAATCGAGCAATGCGTTAAAGTTTTTTAAGCTTTTTACGAAAATGAGCGTTCAAATCAAAATGCATTTCGTGCACTTCGTGATGTTTTTGATCAGCATAATCGCGCAAATGTGTCCACAATCGGGAGAATTGTGCGCAAATTTCAGCAAACCGGGTCTGTAGGAAATGTGAAAACACCTGTGCATGCTCGCCCAGTTCGTTTGGTGCGGCTTATGGGCTGGCGACATCATCGGGCCATACTTCTTCGAAATGAGGCCGGTCAGGCAGTTACTGTAAATGGTATTCGCTATCATGAGATGATAACGAAGTTTTTATGGCCCGAATTGGAAGATATGGATGTGGAAAATATGTGGTTTCAACAGGACGGTGTCACTTGCCACACAGCTAACGAAACAATGGCTCCTTTACGCAACAAATTCAATAGTCGTGTTATCTCACGTCGTGGCGATGTCAATTGGCCGCAAGATCATGTGATTTGACACCGTTGGACTTCTTTCTTTGGGGTTATGTGAAAGAAAAGGTGTACGTCGATGAGCCAGCAACAATTCAAGAGCTAAAGGATGGTGGAGGTGTGCCGCCGAAGTCGCGGCGGCCATTTGGCCGATATTTTGTTCCATGCATAATTGAACTATACCAATATTATCATAATAAAAAGAAATGACAATAATTTCCTAAATAATTTGTGTTTTAATCAAAATCAACATCGCCCCTTAAAATTTAACCACCCTTTATATGGTTCAATCTTACAGCCAATCTAATTACAGCCAATCCAAAGAAACAATCTTATAGGCTGATAAGTGTATTATCCCGTATATCTAAATCGATTGCAAAATCCTGCGCCGCAGCAAAAACATTTTTGAGGTTATTAATATTGATCAAAAGCTAGCAAATGTTACAAAAATACATCTTTCCTAAATTTTTCACTGAAAAATTGAAAATATTGTTAGAAAAATGCACTACGCAAAAACACACAGCCGAAACGGTAACAATAAAATCGACTGTTTTGTCAACAACGAAGGAAAAGTATATTTATGTATATGTAAGCAAAGAATCCCGGGAATTCGCGCAGAGATTTCCCGGGTTGCGGGAACACGTTCCCAGGAAAAAACTCTAGTGGAGGTTTAAAAACTGGAGTATGCTGAAATTCTCTTATTTCTACAAAAAGTGCTATAATTTATACATTTCGTCCGGGTTAATGCTATTTTGGTCCATACGCTATTTCTTTGAGTTAGGAGTTGATAATATAGGTTCCAAGCATGCTCTTTCGGAATCTGCAATAATTTTTTTCCTATCTCGTCTAGTTTTCGAGATATTGGTGGCGTAAATCTATTTCACTTTGAATAATATTTTTGATTCCTATTTTATGTTTTTCGATCACAATATGTAAATTACTCTTCTTTCATACCGACCCTCTTTGTGGTACATGTAATACAAATACGAAAAAATACACAGTGCAACAACCAAAATGGGAATGGGATGAAACCAATTTCAAATGAAAGTTGACATTATCCATAACAAAACCTTCAAGGGTTTTATTCAGTTCAGTGCGAGATTTTTTTTACACGCATTTGAAGTTGGTGATTTTGGAACGCTGTCTAACAAGAAAAGATCATTGCAAATTTGATAAAATAATGCTTATTTATTATTATGGAAAGTTGTGGTATCTTACTGTTATTGGGGTCGAGGAACTTATTTTTAATATTTATTTTTACCTACAACTCACGAAAGATGGCGCTGTCATACAAATGGTGCTGTCACAGTAATATTAAAACAATTTGTTTTATTTCTTTTTTCATGTTTAGGACACCATATTGCGTCAGAAAATGTTATGCACAGTCCTTCGACAATAATTTTGTTATTACATTATAATTACATTTCAAAGACCATTAAAATTGAAGGAACAAATTTCGATACTTCCATTCTAAAACATGCTAAGTAGACTTAGCATAGTTTTAGGTAGATTACATTTTGAATTTCTAAATATTCCAAATTATATTCAGTCAAAATTTGGTGTTTATCCATCAAACCAATCAAAAGTTATTTACCAAACGGTACAGGTCATTCGATTTCCATTACAAAGAAATCCACACAAATTTAAAAAAATCATCAAACTTTGATCGCCTCTCTTGAAAAAGTAACATTTTGCACTTAGCATAGTTTAGAATGGAGTTATCGATTTGGCGTTTTGCGATTTCAACTCACTCTCTCAATACAACTCTCCGTTTTTGACAAATATTTAATACGATTTACAGAAATATTACAATTTTCATACAAAAAGTATTTTTATTAATTGATATTAGTGATATTAATAAAAACAATATTCATTCTTAATTTTGAGTAGAGCTTTTAAATATTTTTAGAGTTAACATTTTTTAAAATATAAATTTCATTTCATATTTTGAGACTGTTTTCAAAATTATTTTTTTTCGTTTTAAAATTTTCATGGGATTTTTAATTTCCAAAGGATATAGAAGTTTGAACAATATATTTTCTTATATTTGCAAGGAAGCATATAACATGAAAGAGGAGAGTATTCTTTATACATTTATATTTTTTCGTTGATGATATTTTTCTAAACAAAACTTTTAAGGATAAAAGTTGTTAAGTAAATTTTTTAACATCCTTCGACCTTGAAAAATTATTTAAAAATTGTCTATCCAAATTCTATTATTTAACTTTTGTTTCCAATATTCTGAAAAAAATCTATAACCCCGAGCTTGAATAGTTTTTGGCTATTATTAACATCAAAAAGATCGAATAAAAAATATATCCTAAAATCTTATGTATTATATTTTTTCGACACCCAGCGAAAATGTTTCATTTTAGTAATTTTATTATAAATTTATAATAAAATCTGTGGGACAAATTAAGACTTTACTCGTACTGTCCACCTGGGTTTTTATTTTATTTTATTCTATTCAGAAAGAATTTTCAGTAATTTTTTCTGTCCTTCTGTAAATTTCTAAACAATGTGCGATTTAATTTTAATCCCGTTTATTTAATTTTAATCATAGTTCATTCTAAGGCTTTCAAACAGAACATAATATTTCCGTCGGTCTTGCATTTGTCCACATACCGACGGGATTATATGTATTGTGCATATCGCTCACTTACTTCAAGACTGTCCTAACTTAAAATTGAAAATTGTCGAGATGTGTAACTTTAAGTCCGTATACAAAGATAAATAAGATGAAATAGAAAGTTCAAAAAAGGTTGAATAATCCGAAGTATGATTGTTTACTTTCAAACTAAATTTCGTTGAGATTAATTTATGGATATTTACAAAATTCGCATTTCTGTAAGAAAAAAATTTTAAATTTTGAGTTAAGACAGTCTTGAAGTGAGTGCGGGATATGTTCCCCATATTTACTCCACCCAAATATATAGCCGACGGTACTTCATTTCTTATTTGAAAACAAAAAACAATGCCTCACTTAACCGACGGTAATTTGACTATTGGTACGAGTAATTGCGGTATATAGAGGAGACAATACTTACACATTCCTATCTGCATGGGATGGTGTTCTTCAATCATGTTAAAGGGTTGCGTATCAGGAAATGTAGTCCAAACACAGGTGAATCCATTCACTCACACACGCGTAGGCACATACTATACATATAAGCTCGCTTGCTAATGAGGTTGTTCCCAATTATTTGTGGTATCCTTTAAAAGTCCTTTAAAAATGGTCAATATCCTTTAATGTGAGACAATCGTTAAATGGTCTTATTTTAAAGACTTCAACACTACACTAACACACACGCACTCATTTATCCTTTCTTATTTAACGCTGTCGTTGTAGTGACAAAAGTTTAAAGTGAACGACACACACATAGACAAGCACACACACTGTATCGTACACTCACGTAATCCTTGTGAAAGGATTTGTCTTAGGAAGTTTACGAACAAGTTCATTAAAGCTTTAATTGGTGCTGATGTTGTTGTTGTCGTCGGAGTCGTCGTTTTCACTATAAAATGGTCGGTATATAGATATACTTTCTGGCCGATTTCTTAACGTTTTAAATTAACCGTTTTAACTTTCAACCACCTAAGGACACAGACACATGCACATACACATAGACATACATGCAAATACAGATAAACACTTGTATGGATGGAGACCGCCAGTGTCACACTGGAAACAGGACATGAACGTGCGTCGTAAAATGGCGTTTTGTGGCGTGTTTGGAGTAACGCAATGCTTGAATGATTACAGACCTCTGGCATTAATAAAATTTGTAAGTTCAGTTGTTCCTCTCGACAAAGTCGACGAAGGAACTGAGCCAAAAAGGATAGTTGCTTAGAGCACACACGCATACACACGCCCATACCAGGAAGCGAAGAGGGGAAATCCTGTTGAAAATATTTCTGATAATTGGCCAAAATTGAGAGTTGGTGAAACGATTTCCTCTGCAAAACGAAAGATGAACAACGAAAAACAAAACGGGGCCATGTTTCCTTTTTGCCTCGTTTCATCGCTTCGTTGGCACTGAGAATATGGCCACCAAAGTGAGAGTTTCCCCTTCGTGTCGGTGGACTGTCGAGAGCATTTTTGGGGAGTTTACCAGTTTTGCCAGTCAGCCATCCAAAAGAGGAAGAAAAAGGGATTTTTGCCCAAAAAGGGCACATGCGCTGTGGCAGTCAACTCGGTGTGGTAGCGGAAGAAATAAGGGCGCTTTTATCCACTGGCATAATATTTATTTGTCAAGAAAAATCTTTGCAGAATATATTTTCATTGAAAATCAGTTGAATGGGAAATTGTTTCTTAAATCCAAAACAAATTTTAGACAATTTTAAATTTCCGTTTAGAGAGAAATTCTGTTTTTTTTGCTTCTGCAGATTGTCTATCTTTCTGCACTTTCTTCGAGCTGATTCTGACACGCGTAACAAAACAAAAGCACTCATGTTCAATCATGTCATCGCATATGTAACTGACATAATTTACTATACAAACGTATTGGTGTAGGTATGTACATACATACATACTCGTATGTACATTTGTAAGCGTGAGCCGAATTCTTTTAATCCTTTTTATTCACGCGTTCTTGTGGTCCCCGCCACATCCGTCGCCGCCAACTCCCTACACACTTCCGTTTCCTCTTATGGTGTCTTCCTGTGCGACGTCTTTCCCACTTGTCGCCTTCGTCCTCGGTTCGGGGTATTGGTTACGAGTCGAGAACAGCTGATAATAGTCTTCCCGTTTGCCTTTCGAGTGTGTAGTAAATGTTAATGACTTCGCTTGAACACGTTTTACAACACGTTTTCTCTGCTCCATCCATCGCCCCCATCTGCTCTCCTCCCGGAAAACCCCTTTTGTTTTCCCTTCATTTTAACTTTTGAAAAGTGCTGTTAATGGTTGTGTTTAGTCCTTTAGCTATTGTAGTCGTTGTTTGTGTTGCTATCGTCCTTGCCTCGTCGTCTTTATTTTATATTTAAAGCTTCATTTGTTTTCAATTTTATTTCATTCTCTATGCAGTCATTCAGTCAGTCAGTCTGTCGCCCATTAAAGTTTATGGCAAAAAGTAAATATTCTTTAAAACTGATTTCAAACGCACAGTGTCTGGGAGGGGGATTTTATTTCAAAGACTTTGATTGATTTGAAAATTAATATTTTGAATAAATCATTAATCGTTTAATTTGGACAAATTGTTTAGTAAACTCTGCAAATAATCAGATTTTAAAAAAATGCAAGAGAAATTAAAAAATGCATATGATCGAAGTCAAACCATATTTTAAGTTTTATTTTTGAAATTATAGCTACAAAAAATAAATAATAATTTGTATCGGAGCAATTCCATGTTAAGTGATCACAGTATTTTTGGCTCATACCACGGATTTTAGTGATACTTAGTATAATGGTCATACTAAGTGTTGTCAACAACCAATGCAAATTATTTTAAAAAAACCGATTGAAATTTTCGAAATTGTAAATTATGAGGAATGCTGGGTTTATTAAAAACAATCATATCCTTTTATGGGAAAAGCTATCAATACGGGACTTTTTGCAAAATATTAGTAATTATTTGGACTCTTAGTGAAAAATTTAAAACAAATTTAAAAATATATTTTGTTCTAAATTTAAAAAAAAAATTGTTAATATTAATTTAAAAAAATCCCCTTTTTTTTGTAGAATTTATTTTTTGTATGAAGGCAAAATGTCCTCCAAAATATAGCCATGTTCCACAATGACATTTTTTGTCTTTCTCACGAAATAACTAAATCTTCAGGACAGGCTTGACCCAGCATTTTTAAAAAATGCTCAATAGGCCGGATTAAACTTTATTCACTTTTGAAAAGCACACAAAAGTTGTATCATAACGCCAACAGCTCTGTACCAAAAGGAAACAAATCTTAAAAAATTAAAAAAAAAAAATAAATTAAAGGAAACATTTTTAGAAAAATTTTACTTTTTTCATAGCTTTTCTTACAAAAAGTTCTTAAAACTGAAGTTGGGTTTTGAAATTGATGCCAATGCTGCATTAGGCATTAGATTACATTGTAAATAGGGCTTAGGGTAATAGGGCATGGCCTTCTACTTTTTCTGCAACGATGAATTTAAACATTTTAAAGCAAGTAAGAAACACATTCTATTATTTTGTCCATGGCGTTGAAAACCAGAGCTGTGGAGTCGGAGTCTGGGATATTTGCCCGGAGTCAGAATCCGGAGTCGAAAAATTATGGTCGACTCCGAGACAGATTGTACAAAATGTACCATTTATGCTATATAATTTCTGCACTCAACAATTTTTGGGAAAATAATTGTGATACAAAAGAAGGATAGAACATTTGAAGCTTTTAAACAAATATTTTTGTACAGAGTTTTCCAACAAGAGGTGTTATTTTGAATCATCCGGTATTTCGGTAGCTGTCACTTTTGAAGCTTTTATTTTTTGACATTTGACAAGTAAAAACTACGCCATTGCTAAAAATGGAACGGTACACGATTCAACAACGCATTGAAATTTTCGATTTTTCGAAATTTAATAATTTCATTTCCACCTCGGTGGCTACGTCAACAAGCAAAATTGTCGCATCTGGGGCACGGAAAACCCAAAAGTTATTGTTGAGAAGCCTCTCCATCCTCAACGTGTGACTGTTTGGTGCGGTTTATGGTCCGGCGGGATCATTGGACCTTACTTTTTCGAAAATGAGGTTGGATCAACAGTTACGGTGAATGGATTGCGCTATCGAGAGATGATTAATGATTTTTTATGGTCGGAGTTGGATTGTATTGATCTGGACAACGTTTACTTTCAACAAGACGGCGCTACGTGCCACACAAGCAACGAAACCATTGCTCTGTTACGGGAAAAGTTTCCGGAGCGTGTTATCTCTCGAAGAGGTGGTCACAATTGGCCACCGAGATCTTGTGATTTAACACCTTGCGACTTCTTCCTTTGGGGCCACGTGAAAGATAAGGTATACGCCAACAGCCCAGCGTCGATTCAAGAACTCCAAGACAGAATTCTTGAGACTATCGAGGACATAGAACAGCCACTTTGCGATTTGGTTATGGAAAATTCCGTGAAAAGGTTATGGTCCTGTAAGCGTGGTCGTGGTGGCCATTTGGCTAATGTTGTTTTTCATTATTAACGGCATACCTTCCTCTTTATTATGAAATAAACATCCGATCATTTATGTAAAAAAATTGAATTTTTCTTTGAATACCAAAATTACACCTCTTGTTGGAAAACCCTTTACTAACTTTATCTAAAACAGTTTACTTCGGTCACTTTTCGAGGTCACTTTTGTCACTTTTGTAAGAAATGGTCAATGGTCATGTACACTACCGATGGGGTAAATTTTGGAGTTGTTCAGAAGTTACATTACAATAATTGAAAATCTTCACCAAATTACAAAGGAAAGACAGAAAGTCGGGCGGGGCCGACTATATAATAACCTACACCTACCTACCAATGCGAAAATGGGCATTGCGATATGAATTTGGCAGTGTTCATACATGTAATAAGCAAACTCTCTCTGCCGATTTTCGTACTGATCGGATATAAAACACGGTTTCTACAGTGCTTACGTGTCAAATCGGGTGTAACATATATATTGGGACTATGTTTAAATCTGAACCGATTTTCCTCGAATTTGGCAGTGTTCATACATGTAATAAGAAAACTCTCTCTGTTAAATTTCGTACTGATCGGATATAAAACACGATTTCTACAGCGCTTAAATGTTAAATCGGGTGGAACATATATATGGGGGCTATATCTAAATCTGAACCGATTTTCCCCGAATTGCGCAGTGTTTTTTCATGTAATAAGAGTACTTTCTCTGCCGAATTTCGTACAGGTCGGATGTAAAATACGGTTTCTACAGCGCTTTCATGTCAAATCGGGTGAAACATATATATGGGGACTATATCTAAATCTGAACCGATTTTCCCCGAATTTGGCTGTGTGTATTCATGTAATAAGAGAACTCTCTCTGCCAAATTTCGTACTGATCTGATTTAAAATACAGTTCCTACAGCGCTTACATGTCAAATCGGGTGAAACATATATATGAGGGCTATATCTAAATCTAAACGGATTTTCTCCGAATTTGGTAGTGTTCATTCACGTAATAATAAAACTCTCTCTGCCGAATTTCATAAACATCGGATGTAAAATGTGGTTTCTACAGCGCTTACATGTCAAATAGGGTGAAACATATATATGGGGACTATATCCAAATCTGAACCGATTTTAACCAATAGGGATCGTCCTTGGGCCAAAAAAGAGCACTATGCTAAATTTCATCACAATCGGACCATAAATACGACTCAGAAAGTGATTCTAGAGTCGATCGGTATAATAAACAATGGGTCTATCTCTTCTCCTTTTAGGTGTTACAAACAAATGCACAAAGTCATAATACCCTGTACCACAGTGTGGTGTAGGGTATAAATATTTGAAAAAAAATCAACAAACAAAATATATATTTTGATTATTTTCTTGCATATTTTACATATTTTTTGCATACTTTGCATATCACAAATATGCCCAAAAAATGAAAAATATGCACCTGTTTTTCGATTCCTTTTTCTTTGAAACTAATTTTGGTCCAATCAGAATTTTCAATCTGCCAAAAACAAGTAAGAAAGTTCAGTCGGGTAAACCGGCTTATGAATCCCCTCATGAATCCTCCCAACAAATATTCGTATTTTTTTTTAATTACTTAAATTATTATCAATTGCATTTAATAACTTTAAAGTATGCACTGGTGTTAAAGTTATAATCTGGTAGCTTTTGGTGCAAAATTGTTCATTTGTGTGGGAGGTACCAAAACGGGCGTGCCAATAACGGCCACTTTTCACTGGACTGTAGGTACTATAAAAACTTTACACTGTACAAAATTTCAAGTTTTTGTATGCTCTGATATTAAAGTTATTAGCAGTTAACTTTTGTACGAAATGGTCCCTTTTGTGTGGGAGGTACCAAAAGGGTCGGGGCCACTACGACCACATTTCTCAAGCTGATAGCGACAGATAAACCATTACTATGTGCGGAATTACAGAAGATTCGGATAAGTAGTATACATAGAAGTTATTAGAGAAGCAATAGTTCACTAAATGTTAACCCTTTGTGAGGGAGGTACTAGAAGGAGTGGACCAATACGGCCCATCTTCGAACTTAGCCTGAGTTAGAAACAAATTTTATCACATACCAAATTTGAAGTTAATGTGTTACTCCTTTCGAGAGCTATAGTGCGCTCCAGCCAGACCGACAGACAGACGGACGGACATTGCTCAAATGACATAAAATGTCCTAAAACGGATTTTCGCCGAACATACTTGGGGTCTTAGGTCACTCATGCGATGTGTTGCACTTTTGGCTCGTAGCAAATGATATATACCCTCCTCTCTAAGGTGAGGGGATAAACGAAAATTGTCATTGTGGTATTTCGTCCATAACTTTTACAATTATTGAGTTCCACAAAAATTGTTTACTGTTCTTGATTTGAGTGCGACGAATATGCTGAGAAAATTTGAAGAAAATCGAGGAGGAGCAATTTGACCAAAATTTTATGATTTAACACCCTCCAACTGGAACAGTCCCTAACCGATGTCGTTGAAATTTTGTGTCATAGCTACTATCCAATAGGATTAAACTTGGTGCTAAACTTCTGTAGAAGCAGCTAATAAGTCTGTATTTGGTTAAAATGTATGAAGAAGAAAATATACATAAAGCTCTCAAAAATAATAACAAGAAAACGCAATGTCCTTTACAAGACATTGTGCTTAGTCCAATGGAATAATCTACTCGTAATAATAGACGTAAAGCGAAACAGCTCTAAATCAAAAAAACGCCAACAACTCGGCAGTAAATATATATTTCAAGTTTTGCATTATTTGGAATTGAAATAGGAACAAACCCTACATATTTTTTAAGAACATTGATTTGTCACTAGAACATCGATTTGTAAGAACATTTAGAATGAAAAAAGTAAAATTTAAAAAATACTATCCCCCTCAAAATAAAGAACGTGGTCAACCTTAAACACTGTGCATAATTTTAGATTTTTTTTATATTTTTTTCATATCATAATGTCTAACATTAGTCTACGATAAAGTTTTACTATATCCACACTCTGCAGAACCACAGCCATTCACAAACATATTCATACGCGTCCACCACAGACACATTCGCCCACACGGTCACTATGTGAGTGGCATCTCTCCACAGTTACGTCCGAACATAGCCAGTCGCAGTCTTGTCCGTAGCCGTAGATTTTTCAGACGCATACCTTTCCTTGGGATATCTACTTTCCTGTCTAAAGTATCTTCCGCCTCTGTCGAGGAAAAATCAAAATTCCTTTCTACAATGACGACGACGTCGCCGATGCGTTCCACCAACAACGTTTTGGTATGTTGTCTGTTTTTCAGCAAAAAGTAGAACTTTAAATGTTCAATGTACATTTTCGTAGAGATACAAGTTTGGGTGCAACTGTGTCCGAGGAGGGGTGTATGTATTCTCAGGTTGTGTTACGTTTCTGTCCACTTCCTTGTACTGTTTATCTTCAGGAATGGCCACATAAAGCACCGCCGCTTCCTTAAAGACTGGAGAAGTGTACGAGTTCTCATATACCACTGGTATAGAGTGGGAAAGTTGTTTGAGGCTGTTGAGGGAGGCGCATCTTGCCTATTGATAATGATGTTGTTATTAATAATTACGTTAATTATATTTCAGTTTTGTGTGTTGGTTTGGCTCTCTCTGTTTGGTTGGCCTTCGTCCTTCGGCCTTTGTGTGTGTGTTTGTGTTTTTATTTTGGCCATGGGTGTGGTACCAGTATTCTTGGCTTAATTTACGCTTCATCTTCATTCGCATTCATTCGTTTACGGGTCATACTTCCCGACAAAATAGCCTTAACAGTGGCAGAAGGATGAAACTTTGTTAAAGTGTTAAAAATCATTACAATTTAAAACAGTTTATCAAACTTAAAATAGTTCAAATTGCTGTCGTAATACTTTGTGTTGCGGTGTTTGTTGTCCGATGCCAATGGCGGGATTTCAGGAATATTTCTTCGGGAGGGCAAATGAGATTTTGAACAGAGATTATCATTATCGTTGGGATTTTGAATTCATTAGAAATTCATAAGAGTATAAAGTCGTTTTATTAATTATTTAAATACAACTTTTGTGCGTGGGAATGTTTAAATGGTAAAATCTTCAAATTATACAGCAGCAAAGAATTTCGGAATTTTTACTAAGGGGAATGAAAAATATAAAACTAGGGCAGGTGGCCATTTGAAATTATACTTTACAAAAAAAATCTTTGCAAAAATTAAAATTGAGCATAAACACAAATTTTTTTTTTGGAAAGTATAACTTCAAATGTTCATAACTTTTGTCTCAACGGGTATGGCAATATAATATATTTTTTTTTTTTAGTTTTTATTTTCTTTATTTATAATTATGAGAAAGATATATGTATGTAAAATTTTATTCTTCTTATTCTTATGATATTTATAAAGAAAACTAGCTGGACCCGGTCCACTTCGTTACCCCAGATTAAGATTTCCGATCCCGTCCATTTTTGAACCAATCACGAATCCTGCCACCAAATACGTATACATAAAATAACAGCACTCTCGCTAACAAATTGTGCAACATATCACAATTTCAAAATGTGGCTTATATGGACGGGGCCACGCCCTTTACTCTGATCTCGCCCACTTTTTAACTAATCACGTAGACTGCCACCAGATACATATATGTGAAAGATAGCTCAAATTTGGGTTACATGGGCGGGGCCACACCCTTTGGTCTGATCCCGCTCATTTTTAGACCAATCACGTAGACACATATATACCAAATTACAGTACTCTCGCAAACAGATTGTGCAAAATACCTCAATTTCAAAAGGTTGCTTATATTGACAAGGCCACGCCCATTGATCCGATTCCTCCCATTTTTGAACCAATCACGTAGACTACCACCAGATACACATGCACAAAATTACAGCACTCTCTCTAACAAATTGTGCAAGATAGCTTAATTTCAAAATCTGGTTTATGTGGGCGGGGCCACGCCCTTTGGTCCGATCCCGGCTATTTTTGGAAAAATCTCGTAGACTACCATCAGATATATATGTACAAAATTACAGCACTCTCGCCAACAAAATTTTCAAGCTACCTCAATTTCAAAATTTGACTTATATGAGCGGGGCCACGCCCATTGGTCCGATCCCGCCCATTTTTAAATCAATCAGGTAGACTACCACCAGATACACATGTACTAAATTACAGCACTCTCGCCAAAAAATTGTGGAAGATATCTCAATTCAAAATGTTTACTTATATGGACGGGGTCACGCCCGTTGTTCCGATCACGCACATTTTTGAACCAATCACGTAGACTACCAGATACATACACACAGAATTACAACACTCTCTCTAACATATTGTGAAAAATATCTAAATTTAAAAATTCGGCTTACATAGGCGGTGCCAAGCCCATTAGTCAGATCCCGCCCATTTTTTGACAAATCACGTATACTAAATTGTGCAAATTGTGGAAGATATCTCAATTTCAAAATTTTGCTTGTATGGGCGGGGCCACGCCCATTGGCCCGATTCCGCCCATTTTTAAATCAATCACGTAGACTACCACCAGATACATATGCACAAAATTACAGCACTCTCGCTAACAAATTGTGCAAGATATATCATTGAAATTGAAAAATCATTGAAAGATATATCATTGAAAAATTGGCTTGAAGGGGCGGTGCCACGCCCATTAGTTCGACCCCGCCCATTTTTGGACCAATCACGTAGACAGATATATATATATACAAAATTCCAGTTCCCTCGCTAACAAATTGTGCAAGATATCTGGAATTCAAAATTTTGCTTGTATGGGCGGGGCTACGCCCATTGGTCCGATCCCGCCCATGTTTGGACCAATCACGTAGATCGCCAACAGATATATATACACAAAATTCCAGCTCTCTCGCTAATAAATTGTGCAAGATATCTCAATTTTGGTTTATATGGGTGGTGCCACGCCCATTGGCCCGATTCCGCCCATTTTTTGGACCAATCACGTAGACTGCCACCAGATACATATACACAAAATTCCAGCACTCTCGCTAACAAATTGTGCAAGATATATAATTTTTAAAATTTGGCTTATATGGGCGGTGCCACGCCCATTGGTCCGATCCCGCCTATTTCTGGACCAACCACGTAGACTGCCATTAGATACATATGTACAAAATTACAGCACTCTCGCTAACAAATTGTGTAAGATATCGCAATTTAAAAATTTGTCTTATGTGGGCGTGGCCACGCCCATTGGTCCGATCCCGCCCTTTTTTGGATCAATCCCGTAGACTACCACCAGATACATATGCACCAAAGTACAACACTCTCACCAACAAATTGTGTAAGATATCTCAATTCCAAAATTTGGCTTATATGGGCGGGGCCACGCCCATTAGTCCGATGCCGCCCATTTTTGGACCAATCACGTAGACTGCCACCAGATACATATGTACAAAATTACAGCACTCTCGCTAACAAATTGTGCAAGATATCTCAATTTTATAATTTGTCTTATGTGGGCGGGGCCACGCCCACTTGATATATCGAAAATTCAAGTACCCTATTTTCACCACGCCCCACATATGCACATTCTGTGAAAATTTCAAGAAGATCGGTCCAGCCGTTTAGACGTCTATTCGGTACAAACAAACCAACAAACAAACACACATTCTTCTTTATATATATAGATGAGAAAAAGTTAACAGCATGGTTTATCTAAACCGTATGCTGGCAATTTACAAGTTGTAAAAGCTATGCGTTTTGATAAATTTATATAGGCCTAGCCAATCTGAATTTTCACCCCCATTTAATACATAAACTATTTCATCAACCGTGAGGCATTGCTTATGCAAAAAGCAGGATCTTATTGTCCTTACAATTGGACATCTGCCCATAAAGTGTCTCGTATTTTCAATTGTTATATATTTCCATCAAGTAGCGAATTTTATTTTGATGATGAGGAGTTGATCTGTAGATGATGTTGTTTTATGTTCTTTTCACTGTGAAGTTGAGCTGATGATCAAAGGGTTCCTTCTAATTGAAGGAAGGTATTTTGTATAGTCAAGTAAAAAAGAAAGAAGAAATTATGACGTTCCGCAGCTCTTCGGACCAAAAAACGCAACTTTAGCTGAACTCCACAGTGAGAAAAAATAAAATAGCAAATTTGTTTGTCTATTCAGAAAAGATAATCATCATATATGTCCGGATATTTCATATACCGATTCGTAGTAAAGGATCGGGAAAAAATTATTTCTAACGCAGACGTACACATTATATTATATTTGTAAAGAAAAATCCCAGAATTCCCAAATAAAATTCGAAAATCCCCAAAAAAGGAATTTTTTAGATCTTCCCCATTATCGTGTATACTAAAAATTCCTTTCAAAATTCCGGCTCATATTTCCTTTTACAAAAAAAGAATTGAATGCTAGAGAAATTGGTTTATATTCTGCGCTGATATTAACAAAATGGTAGGACAGTGTCCGGAAAAAATTAAAAAAATAAATTTTCAAATGCAGACAAAAATGTAATAACGCCATAAAATATTTGACATCGCATATGAAAATTAATTCTCAAATCATTATCTTTGCAAAACTAAATCCTGGAATTCCCAAAATAATTTCGAAAATTAAAAAAAAATGGTATTTACCCCTATATATAATATACAAAAAGCCGGTCTTCTAATTCCCTTTGCAGTTCAACGTGCCACTCCTTACTACATAAAAAATGATTAAAATTTTAATATGTTAGGTTTGCGATTGGAGAAAATGTAGCTTACTTTAGAAATTGTGTAAATTGGAGAAACCTGGCAACAATACCAGTGAATATTTTTGATCTGTTCTTTTTTGCAGAACATTCTCTAGTAAATTTGATGAATATTAATATGTTACTTATTTTAAATAATTACACTGTGCTCGGAATGGATACTTCAATAACGTAACTGAAAGGAGACACTATGGATATACCTAATATCAATAAATATTTTCTGTTACGAGTAGAAATACAATATACAACTATGTAATAAATCGAAATCTGCTTATTTCTCATAAAAACGTGGAAAAGTAACTCATAGAATTTTTTCGCGAGGAATATTTTTCTCATAAATACCAACTAAAAATGTCGTCGATTTGTATGACTTTTGACATATGACAAGATTTGATAGCAGTTTTTTAGGGATAAGGGAGTTAGACGCAGGGACGACTGTTTTGAGAGAAATACATCTTCAAGGGATTTGACTGAAGCGGCTATTCCGAAGACTTTCACTTCAAAATCACCTCCTAGATAACTAACCTCTCAGATTTCATTGCAAATTTTGTGGTGGAATATCACGTAAACAAGGCTAAGGATTCAGCAATGTCGAAATATGTATATCCATACCCAGCAAAAACTCTCATTACCAGGTAAAATGGCGGGTAAGTGAAATTCAAAAGAAATAATGACTTACCATTTAGCCACCCTTCAGATTATTTTTACATGGGCATTACATTGGAGGAAAGTTCTTCCGTGCAAGCATACGAACAGCTAACAAATCCCCACGCTTACGAAGATCAAACATATACGTAGTTATTATTGTCATTTATTAAGGGGTTGAATAACACCTTACCAGTAATGATTTTCATAACCATTTACTTATCATATATAATTAAATACGACGAAACATATTTTTTACTCGGCATATTCCCATCAAAAACATGGTAAGTACATGTCATTGTACATTGCATTAGCATGTAAGACATGTCATTACCATCTGCATTACACGTACTCAACAAATAATGACTTACTTATTTTGACATAGATATGTATTTGTAAGTTAATTTAAGATGGCCATTGTAAAATATGCAGCAACAACAGTTTTTATTGAAGAAAAGTTGATTTGATAAGAAATTTAGTAACATTCCGAATAAAAAATATATCTCGTTATATATAATATATGGCTAATAAAATCAAGTTTTTCTAAAGAAACGTTAATTTGATTTACAAATTTAGTAACTCGGCAAATACACTCATTACAAGGTAACTTGGCAAATTCAAAAGAAATAACGACTTACCATTTAGCCACTCTTCAGATTATTTTTGCATGGGCATGATATTGGAGGAAAGTACAGCTTCACCAATAGCTTCACGAATATTGTCCTTTAAAGCGTCAATTGTCTCTGGCTTGACGGCGTAACACTTATCTTTGAGGGCACCCCACAAATAATAGTCCAACGGTGTCAAATCGCAGCTCCGAGGTGGCCAAACGACTGATAATGCGATCTTCAAAAACAGGGCGCAAAACATCGAGTGCAGCTTCGGCTGTGCGCCGTCCGGTTGAAACCAAATGTTGCCAATATCCTCCTCTTCAATTTGTGTGAACAAAAATTCGTTCAAAATGGCCCGACAACGATCGCCATTGACTGTAACGGCCACTCCTTGCTCATTTTCGAAGAAAGATGGCCCAATTATGCCTCTGGACCAAAATCCGCACCAAACAGTGACTCGTTTTGGGTGTAACGGCTTTTCAATGTATGCGTGCGGGTTTTCTGTGCCCCAAATGCGACAATTTTGCTTGTTTACATACCCGCCAAGATCAGTCCGCAATAATAGAGCTAGGTTGATCAAATTTGGTAAAAATACTTCTTATAGTTGCAGGTTGTTTGGGATTGCAAATGGGCCATATCGGTCCATATTTAGATATAGCTCCCATATATAGCATCTAACTTGTTGTGATTCCTACTGTCCTCATCTACTATATTTTTTGTGTTTTTCGGTGTTATTTTCTTTAGGTTTGAGTTATTTTGTGAGGTCACATGCTATCCATGGTGGAGGGTATATAAAATTCGGCATGGCCGAACTTAACGCTTTTAATTGTTTATTATACATAAGTACCTTTTGGATCCATCGAAGATCATCATAGGGCGACAACAAATCCTCGGCTTCCCCGTCGGTTCCATTCAATGGCTGCTTTAGTCCAATCCTTCTCCATTTCCTTTGGATAATTTCCGCTTTGATTGGATTTGTTTTGTTCTCTGTCAAAGGGATTGGTTGGGAGATTGTGGCTGGCCAAAATATTTTCAGAATGTATCGTAGACAGTAGACCATTTATTATTTTTTCGGTACTGATTTCCGGGCTGAAAAGGTATCCATTTGACCTACAAACCTTCAATGAAAAAATTGGTGCCGATCGGATAACGCTAAGGTCTGCCCAAAGTTGTTTGAAAGCACAAAACTCACTTAACATGAACAAAATTTGGGTTTTAATCAAATGTCACATGTTCAAGTAATTAAAAAATATTTTATTAGCATGAAAAGTTTTTAAATGATCTTTGAATAAAATTTTCTTTCTTACAAGTCGTAAACAATCAAAATCGGCCGAAAAACGAAAAAGTTACAGCAACATCCAAAATGGTTACTAGATCCAGTGATAAATTTCGCACCGTAGAATCAGTTGGGCATGTATCACATACAATATCTGGAGCCAAACTGCCGTCAAACAGACAGATATTGCAAGCTTTCTTTTTTTTAATATGCGATTTGTTAATGTTGGCAGAAAAAACTGTGCAAAAGATAGTGCTACGCTAGCAGTGGATGCAGCAATACTTTTTTGGCAACAGGCGCGAATACCAACACGTGATAAATATAAATGTCAAAGTTGTACGGCGACTGGAGAAATGTCCACAAACAAAGTGCAAACAGGAGATCGGATAAATCAAAATTAAACGTGAACATTTTCAAGGAAAAAATGGATGATCTGTTCGATATAGCTAGTGCAAACGCCCTGAACGAGATGTGTATAGAAGAAGACAAGAAGTTTTTGTTGATGCAAAGACAGAAAGGCAGACCAGGGTGCATAGCAGGCGTAGACATGAAATTGTACGGGCGAGAACAGCGATCCGAGCAACGAATACAAAAAGCAGATTAGCGAAAGAGAAAGCATTCAGAACGTAACAATCAATTTTGTAAGTTAATAACTCGTAATTCCTTAAAACAACTATTATTGTGTAGTACTCGATACAGTTTACATTGGAAGTGACGATGAAGATGAGTTCGATGATAGCATTTCGGATACGGATATGACATGCGAGTTTCATACCGATGATGACGATGATCACACCAAACGTCTAAGAGGACGACAACATTGGTTCTCGTCACGTCTTACAGTAGTCCTTGATAAGGCCAAAGTTAGCTTTTCAGATGCTGTACATATTTTGATAGCATGCGCTCATGATGTGATAACTGTAATGAATAATGCTGCGACGCCTCTGACCTCTGTTGGTGAGCTTGTGATTAATCGATCTACAATAGGCATGTTTTCGTTACAAGCTAGCACTTTTAGTTTAGCACTTTGCAACGAAAACAACTGACTTCCACTAACTGGCACATAAGCAATAAGTGGCGGATTTTCACTATCTGGTAGCAATGGTGTCATGAGTTGCGAAGAAAGAACAGTGCGAAACAGACAAAAAAAATCGTGAAAAGTATTTATAAAACATATATGTACTATTCTATGTTCAATTGTTTACACTCTTTTTGCAAATATTAAAATAATTTCCCATTTGTGTTCTTCTTCTTCCCGTTAATTCACAATAATTGATAAAATCTCTCCAAAAATGGGATGCCATATTGCTAAATATAGGGTGCCCAATCTGGCAACATCATACTCGATTAAGACATGAACACAAGCACCAAACTTCATCGGGAACTAATAGTGCTTAAAAGTGCTTAGCTCCCCATACAAATTAAGCACTTATGGTGTAACGAAAACACGCCTAATATATGAGCTACGAAAAGAAAATCGTAAGCGAGAAGCGGAGAAGGTGCAAACAGAATTCATTGCAAAAGTAATTTAGTTCAGATCTAACCATATATATAATTTATAGCTTTACGAATCCATCGATTTGTATTTTATTTTTTATACGTAGATCAATAGCGTACATTCATTGATTATTCACTGGGACGGAAAACTTTTGCCGGAGCTATTCGGCAGAAAAATCGTTGATAGAATAGCAATCATCGCCTGTTATGATGGGACATCAAAATTTTTGGGCGCTCCCAAAATCCTGGCTGGTACTGGAGAAAATATGGCCAAAGTCGTTCATGATACACTCATCAATTGGGATATTTCTAATAAAGTTTCCGCCATGGTTTTCGATACCACGTCGTCAAATACAGGTCAAAACACAGGATCGTGCATTTTGTCGCAGAACAAATTAGATCGAAAATTAATCAAGTTCCCATGTCGTCCTCACATAATGGAGATAGTATTGAAATATGTGTTTGAGGTTAAACTTTCGGCGACTTGTGGTCCTGAAGTGTCTATTTTTAATCGTTTTGCTGCAGTATGGTAAGTCTCGACCACAAATCGTTTAAAAACGGACTCGAAGATGAAAAAATCATTTGTGGTAATGGCTTTGGCATTTTTCGATTCGGATGTTTCACTCGAAGCGAAACAAAAAATTGTGAGGCATCTGCAATCAACAGAACCCGTCGTAAATCTGGAAAACGATCGAAAATTCTCCGACCCGAAACTATTGCTGTGTAATAATTTGAGCGATTTCGTCTCATACAAAACCAAACATTTTTTCGGTGCTTTTGGATTGAGTACTGAATTTTTAAAGCATGACCCATCCATTTGGGAAGTAAATGAAGATTATCAAAGAAATGTAATTTTACTTACTTAAACATACGATTTTTGAATAATAAAATATTTCCCCTATAAAGTGTATTCTAAATTTTGAATGAACTTTGGGCAGACCCTAGGGTTATCCGATCGGCCCAAATTTTTTTATGGAAGTCTTGTAGACCAAATGGAAACTTTTTCGGTGCGGAAATCAAGGATCGCAGCAACTTTCACTTTTTGCATCATGTGCTATAAACGGTCTAGTAGACAGCTATTGATGAATGTCTGGATTGCATTGACATCTTTAATTGCTGCGTTCCCTGACTTGCATCCGTACAGAAAAGTATATCTTTTGATTTTGTTTTTTAAAATAACTTCTTCTTCAAAATACGACATATTGTCGGAGTCGTGGCATAAATAGTTATTTGTCTTTTCCTATTTTTTCAGGAGAGCAAATAAACTGTTTATTTTTTTATTTCGCGGTAATTGTAATATAATAGATTTTTGGTTTTTCCCTACGACCATTTCTCATAAATTAACAAAAAAAACAACATTATTCTATGCCGTTTTCGCGTGGTTAAATGATTTTCTAAAAAACTACACATAGCTACTTTAATTACGGAATTTATTTATTGAAATATCTTTATTTCATACACATAGCTATTTTTATTGAAAAAGATTTTATGAAACGAAGAGTTCGTTGTGCGTGGAGGTTTGAACATTTTATTAAGGATATCTTTTTTTATTAGGATATATTTTATATACTATTCACGAGTTTTAGCGATTTAAGATGAGATGCTAGAAAATATAAGTTAGGTAAGGTTAGGCGTTAGATGAAGTTACAAGCTCGCATAGATCAATAGATGTTTCTAGTGATACCACGGGCCCAGTTGCCTCTGATCGGAATATGCCTGTTTGATAAACTTCCCATAAAGGAAGACTTCCCATAAAGGTCGACCCTGAGTTTTAGGAAATTGCGATGCCGGCGTTGTTGCGTCAGTGTTGGTCATGAGTTGCCTTCGAGAGCTCAGAGCTTTAGATTTGTATTCCGAAGGTGCCGGGTTGGATTCCCAGCCAGGGCACTGGAAAAATTTAACATCAATATTTCATGTTTCATCTTAAGTCGAGTTTCTGATTTATTTATTATTCAGTGACCGAATAAAAAAAGGTAATTAAAACGATTAGTTTTGGTTGTGAGTTTCATACTGAATCTTTATTTAATTTTGCTCTATCTTTACAGTTAATTTGGTTAGTTACAATAATGATTAGTTGGTATTTTATGTTTTGTATATTGGCAAGTTGATTGGTTACAATTATGATTGGTCGATAATTTGTGTTTCGTATGTTGGTATACGTGTGTTTCGTTTCCGGTGTAATGTGGTATTGGAAACGAAAGAACTTATGAAAAATAAAATTCATATTAAATTTACTGTGAAAAATGTCTGGATTATGTATTTCGACATTATTTGGATTATTTAGAAAAAATTTATGGATATGATTTCGAAATAATAGTAGGAAAGGCTAGAGTCGGGCGGTGCCGCCTATATAAAACACTACACCACTCTCGTAATATTGAATAACTCGGATATATAAATTTTGTAATTCATGTATAAATTGTTTACATAAATTTACTTTTGGGACATTTTATACTTAAATAATACCCTGTACCACAGTGTGGTGTAGGGTATAAAAACGATTGGATCTAAAGAGCCAAATCGGATGAAACATATATATGGGAGCTATAGCTAAATCTTTACCGATTTTCTTCAAATTCGGCAATGTTGGTACATGGATCAAGAAACTCTACCATTCTAAATTTCAAAATGATTGGATGTAAAATACAGCTTCTACAGGACTAAAGGGCCAAATCGGACGAAACATGTATATGGGAGCTATAGCTAAATCTTAACCGATTTTCTTCAAATTCGGTAGTGTTGGTTCATGGATCAAGAAACTCTACCGTTCTAAATTTCAAAACGATTGGGTGTAAAATACAGCTTTTATAGGACTAAATGGCCAACTCGGACGAAACATATATATGGGAGCTATAGCTAAATCTTAACCGATTTTCTTCAAATTCGGTAGTGTTGGTTCACGGATCAAGAAACTCTACCATTCTAAATTTCAAAATGAATGGATGTAAAATACAGCTTCTACAGGACTAAAGAGCAAAATCGGACGAAACATATATATGGGAGCTATAGCTAAATCTTAACCGATTTTCTTCAAATTCAGCAGTGTTGGTTCATGGATCAAGAAACTCTACCATTCTAAATTTCAACACGATCGGTTGTAAAATACAGCTTCTATAGGACTAAAGGGCCAAATCGGACGAAACATATATATGGGAGCTATAGCTAAATCTTAACCGATTTTCTTCAAATTCGGCAATGTTGGTTCGTGGATCAAGAAACTCTACCATTCTAAATTTCAAAACGATTGAATGTAAAATACAGCTTCTATAGGCCTAAAGGGCCAAATCGGACGAAAGATATATATGGGAGCTATATCTAAATCTGAACCGATTTCAACCAAATTCAATAGCGATCTTAACAGCCGTGAAATACTCTAAATTGCAAAATTTCAGAACGATCGGAGTGAAATTGCGAAATATAAGGATATATTTTATATACTATTCACGAGTTTTAGCGATTTAAGATGAGATGCTAGAAAATATAAGTTAGGTAAGGTTATGTAAGGTTAGGCGTTAGATGAAGTTACAAGCTCGCATAGATCAATAGATGTTTCTAGTGATACCACGGGCCCAGTTGCCTCTGATCGGAATATGCCTGTTTGATAAACTTCCCATAAAGGAAGACTTCCCATAAAGGTCGACCCTGAGTTTTAGGAAATTGCGATGCCGGCGTTGTTGCGTCAGTGTTGGTCATGAGTTGCCTTCGAGAGCTCAGAGCTTTAGATTTGTATTCCGAAGGTGCCGGGTTGGATTCCCAGCCAGGGCACTGGAAAAATTTAACATCAATATTTCATGTTTCATCTTAAGTCGAGTTTCTGATTTATTTATTATTCAGTGACCGAATAAAAAAAAGGTAATTAAAACGATTAGTTTTGGTTGTGAGTTTCATACTGAATCTTTATTTAATTTTGCTCTATCTTTACAGTTAATTTGGTTAGTTACAATAATGATTAGTTGGTATTTTATGTTTTGTATATTGGCAAGTTGATTGGTTACAATTATGATTGGTCGATAATTTGTGTTTCGTATGTTGGTATACGTGTGTTTCGTTTCCGGTGTAATGTGGTATTGGAAACGAAAGGACTTATGAAAAATAAAATTCATATTAAATTTACTGTGAAAAATGTCTGGATTATGTATTTCGACATTATTTGGATTATTTAGAAAAAATTTATGGATATGATTTCGAAATAATAGTAGGAAAGGCTAGAGTCGGGCGGTGCCGCCTATATAAAACACTACACCACTCTCGTAATATTGAATAACTCGGATATATAAATTTTGTAATTCATGTATAAATTGTTTACATAAATTTACTTTTGGGACATTTTATACTTAAATAATACCCTGTACCACAGTGTGGTGTAGGGTATAAAAACGATTGGATCTAAAGAGCCAAATCGGATGAAACATATATATGGGAGCTATAGCTAAATCTTTACCGATTTTCTTCAAATTCGGCAATGTTGGTACATGGATCAAGAAACTCTACCATTCTAAATTTCAAAATGATTGGATGTAAAATACAGCTTCTACAGGACTAAAGGGCCAAATCGGACGAAACATGTATATGGGAGCTATAGCTAAATCTTAACCGATTTTCTTCAAATTCGGTAGTGTTGGTTCATGGATCAAGAAACTCTACCGTTCTAAATTTCAAAATGATTGGATGTAAAATACAGCTTCTACAGGACTAAAGGGCTAAATCGGACGAAACATGTATATGGGAGCTATAGCTAAATCTTAACCGATTTTCTTCAAATTCGGTAGTGTTGGTTCATGGATCAAGAAACTCTACCGTTCTAAATTTCAAAACGATTGGGTGTAAAATACAGCTTTTATAGGACTAAATGGCCAACTCGGACGAAACATATATATGGGAGCTATAGCTAAATCTTAACCGATTTTCTTCAAATTCGGTAGTGTTGGTTCACGGATCAAGAAACTCTACCATTCTAAATTTCAAAATGAATGGATGTAAAATACAGCTTCTACAGGACTAAAGAGCAAAATCGGACGAAACATATATATGGGAGCTATAGCTAAATCTTAACCGATTTTCTTCAAATTCAGCAGTGTTGGTTCATGGATCAAGAAACTCTACCATTCTAAATTTCAACACGATCGGTTGTAAAATACAGCTTCTATAGGACTAAAGGGCCAAATCGGACGAAACATATATATGGGAGCTATAGCTAAATCTTAACCGATTTTCTTCAAATTCGGCAATGTTGGTTCGTGGATCAAGAAACTCTACCATTCTAAATTTCAAAACGATTGAATGTAAAATACAGCTTCTATAGGCCTAAAGGGCCAAATCGGACGAAAGATATATATGGGAGCTATATCTAAATCTGAACCGATTTCAACCAAATTCAATAGCGATCTTAACAGCCGTGAAATACTCTAAATTGCAAAATTTCAGAACGATCGGAGTGAAATTGCGACCTGTAGTCGGCGAACAACTTTACTTGGACAGACGGACGGACATCGTTAAATCGACTCAGCTAGTGATTCTGAGTGGATCGGTATACTTTAAGGTGGGTCTAGCTGTGTTATTTTCAGGTGTTACAAACATCTGCCGTGAAACAAACTTATAATACCCTGTACCACAGTGTGGTGTAGGGTATAATTATGCTGCGCGTATAACTTATTAAAATTATTTGGGAGAACGTATGTGACCATGACGACTATTAACAGAAATGCTGCACTTCTAGTGGAGAATAAGTGGAAACGGTAACACTTAAATAACATCATTCATTGATATCATCAGGCAAATGTTAATTAACATCACGACAACATTCAGTAAGATGAAAACAACGCAAGGTTCCCACTGAGCCTCTCCAATTGCTACAACAACAACTATGATGCGACCAAGAGTAATTGTAAACTAATGTATGTATTCCGTAAATTTTTCATAGTTTTGTAGAGTCATTTCGCTTTAATTTCCCGCCTGTTTTATATACTCAATCAAATGTGTTTAAAAAGAAATCTGTACAAAAACTGACCCTTTTGCAACATGTAGTGGTAAAAAGCAATCAAAATGGTTTGTCGTTGTCATATTTGTTGTATTTGATCGACACCAGATTGCGTTAGTTTGCATTTGTACCAAAGATCCAATAACGTTTTCCCCGTACAAAACAGACGAATATTGTCGGACCAGTCTTAGTATTTCGTCCATAACTTTTATAAATTTTGAGTCTCACAATTTTTTTACTGTTCTGCATTTGTGAGAGTACGACGAATATTCCGTGAAATTCAAATCGATGGGAGAGCAATTTTTTCTACAAAGGTCTTTTCAAAAAAAAAAAAACTTGTGCAAACATTTTTTTACAAATTTTTCCAAAAAAAAAGCAACAAAGCAAGCAAAGCTCTTTAAAGCAAGGTAAACTTTGCAAAAATTAGTTCAGCCGTTCGAGAGCAATAAAAAATTTCGTAAAATCTAAAAACTAATTTTTTCAAAATTTCAAACGCCCATAAAATGTTTTTATAAAAAATCATTTTATTGCAAATTTAACTTCAAATGGCTATAATTTTTGTTTGATTGTGTACGGGTATATAGGATCCTATTCAGAAGAGTTAATGTGAAAAACTCTGTGCATATTCAAATAAAATAAAAAGTGATGTTTCGCGAAAACGTGATTTTCGACTTAGACAGTTATTGCTTGTGACCAACAAATATTTCCACCTTCACTGAAGTGAGTATATAAATATGTTAAGCGGTTAAGACGATATTACAATTTTAACAAGTTGTATTTTAAGAAATTTTCCGGAGATATTTAATATTTGATAACTCAGTACCACAAAGACTGCAATGAATTTTGAAAAACTATATGCGTCAACAAATATCCACACTCTTGAAGAATTATAGTGCCAAATAATATTTTAATCAAAATGGGTCAGTTTTTAAATGTGTCTCATTTTATTAACATTTCAGTACCGTCTCGGCTCAAACTTAATGATGAAACTTCTGCAGGTTTCACATACTTTGTCTTAGTCGGATTTATGTCAACCTTTGCAAATATACATAAAGCCGTTTCCTATTCCTTTTATGATGCATGCCTTTGTTGAAAGTACAACTAAGTTTTACTAGATATTATTTCAGAAGCCCCGCTGGGATTTTATATTCAAAGAAAGCCGAAGAAGAGGGGACAATAATAATGTCTGCAAAATTATGTTGTTACAGCCAACTTATTTTCACAAAACAAGCGAAACAAGATCGAAAATCCGCAGGGGAAATCGTTATACTACGTAGCATAAGTATTAAACTAAGAATTTGCAAATATTTAAACAGCAATAAAACAAAAGCAGGAAAACGACGAGACAAAGGATATTTAAACAAATGCTTACAATGTTCCTTTGAAGGGAAATATTTACTCATGTGTTTGTATCTATTATTTACAAACAACATTTAAGGACTAATGTTTCCAACTACATACACACACGGTCCCGAGTAAAAAATAAATATCAGTTTGATTCATGCAAAGACATTTGTAAATAGTAATAAAATTGTTGCATATTTGCAGAACAAAAAAACTATAAAAATTATGTGAAGTTAAAATATTTAAAGTGACTTAAAGTGTTAGCCATTTCAGTGAAAGCACACATTTTTCGTCTGAATGATTTTCTTTGTTCATTTTTATGGCACAACCAACCACAAATCACATCCAAAATGTGTTTGGAACATAAAAATCCTCTAAAAGTGCCGTTGGCAGCAGTCGACAAAGCCAAAGTGAAGGCTACCGACAAAAAAAATATGGTGAAATTTATTTTTATTTTTATTTATATCGGACATCACGTCCTTTGTATCTTTTTGTGGTTATACGCCTTTAAGCTTTTAATAACAATAAACGAAACACCATTTAGGCCAGCCAGTCGGGCAGCCTTCAAAGACGTTTATGCTGGTGGCCAGGACCCGCAAACTCTGTTGCCCGCTATTTGTTCCCCTTCTCCGGGGGTGTAAATACTGCGTACTTTGACTAACTACAAAAAGACAAATAACATTGGGCCACTGGCAATAAGTTTGGCCAAGAAAGGAAACCATGTAATAACGAAGCCAATAAAAATGTTGTGTTAAAACTTAGATAAGGTTGGGGTTACAGTTGTTAGGGGAAAGAGTTCGCCATCGCCATTGGGTGACCAAATTGAAACCTTGTTCGCAATGAAGGTCATTTTTTATATTTATAAAAAAGGAGCTGTATATCGGAATTAGAAGTTGTATATCTACTAAATATGTAAAAAAGTGGTAGTAATTACCATACTTTGGAATAACAAGTAGGAAAATTGCACTCGAGTAAACCGATTAAGGTATACTCTCAGTTTGTTTATGATATTTGGTGTGCGAGCCAGAACGGTAGAAAAACTCTTGAAATGAGTGTCGGATTGATTCATATTTGGTATGTGATAATATTTTTTTCTAGCTCAGGCTATGGATCAGGATAATATTGGCCAACTCCTTCTAGTACCTCCCTCTCAAAGGGAGGTTCTCTAATTACTTCTATAATTGCTTTTGGAATCCCCTGAAATCCCAGACATAGAAATAGTTTATCGCTCGCTATCAGCTTGAGAGAAATGGATGAAGTGGTCCCGCCTATTTTAGTACCTCCCACACAAAGGGACTATTTTGTACAAAATGTTAACTGCTTATAATATTAACAGTGCATATATATCGGGTTTTCTAATAGGGACATAACAATTTCGTATCTTTATGTCAATGCACCCTCAAACATTTTTAATGATCTTCCAGTGTCAAAACGTTAGTCAAAGTCAACATTTTCATCATGTTGAAGTTCACTTACGTGCAACGTTTGGAAATCATTAAAAATTAAATTCTGAGTCGGTGGTCGAAACCTTAATAGCGCTTACTCCAATTTTAGGCTGTAATAATAGTCCCACCCCGCAGGCTGTTTGTGCTATAGTGGTTAAACTTAAATCCAAATTTTCACTTTTGGATGTTCCGGCGCCAAAGAGACGCCGCACAGTGGGAGGAATACCAAAAAAAGGGAAATAATTCTGCCGTTTCTTAACCAGACATCCGATTGCGACCAAACTTGGCATGTTTGTAGAAGAGGTTTAGAGAAGTTAAGGTTTGAGTTTGGGCCCCCCGTGGTATAGAGGAGCGGAGCTGCAGGGACTCAAAGTTGGCCACCTCGGTTGAACAAAATTTTTAAGCGCGTGTATCTTTCGTATTTTCCGCCCGATTCATTAAATCTTTTTTGTGCGTATTCTAATAACCGAGGTCTACAAAAGGCTTTTTGCACCTAACAGTTATCTTGTATGTATACTTAGATATCTGCATTTGAAAATTGAATTTTTAATTTTTTCCCCAACCTTGTGCTAGTATTTTGTAAATATCGAAGCAGAATATGCACCAATTTTATCCACTTAAGCATGTCTGGATTGGCAATAAAATGTCCTATATGATGTAAAAAAATTGGTTTGATATAACCAACTGGACAAAAGTTATGGCCCCTTGAATTCATATTTAAAAAAATCGATTTTTTGTAATTTTTTTAGGAACAAAGTTTATGTCGTATTTTTGAGTTTTAGAAGAAGTTAGTTAAAAAATGTATAACATATTTACTATCATCTTAAAGGAAACTTTCCAGAGTATGCTCTCAAAGAAAGAACGGGTCAAAAATATTTACTGGTATTGTTACCACGCTTCTCCAATTTACACAATTTTTTAGACAAATTTTAAAAGTAAGCCACATTTTCTCCAATCGCAAAGCCAAAATGTTAAAACTTTTGGCATATTTATGTGTGGTAAGGTGTTGTAAGTTGAACTGCATAGGGAATATGAAACCTCGCTTTTAGTATAGTAGATATAGGGGAAAACCCAAAAAATCCCATTTTTGGGGATTTTTAAAATTATTTTGGGAATTGTGGGACCGACTTTTGGAAATATAATGATTCGCGAATTACATTCGATTTGTTATGTCAGACCCTACAAACTACAAAATACTTCATTGAAAAATTTTCATTTTTAAAAAATTTATGTCGTTTTTACATTTCTGTCTGCATTTGAAAGGTGATTTTTTCACTTTTTTCCCGACCCTGTCGTGGCATTTGCTTAATATCAGTGCAGAATATGAACCGATTTCTCTCACATCAACTTCTCTAAATTAACAACAAAATTTTCTGTGTGATGCAAAAAATTTCGGTAAAATGTGCCCACCTATACAAAAGTGATGGCTACATCAATTTACACTTTCAAAATATAGACAATTTTTGTATTTTATTGCGAAAAGGTATATGTAGTATTTTGGAGATACAGAGGAATTTATAAAAAGAAAGTATAACATATTTATATTTGTCTTAAAGGAAACTTCCTGGAGAATATTTTCGAGAAAAGAACGAGACAAAAATGTGTATTAATAGTGTTGCCACGCTTCTCCAAATTACACAATTTTTTACGAAAATTTCAAAGCTAGGCCACATTTTCGGCAATCGCAAAGCTTGGATATGAAAACCTTTACCATTTTTAAATGTAGTAATCTGTTATACGATAAACTGCAAAAGTATAACAGATTTTGGAAAAAACAAAAAATTCCCTTTGGTGCGGATTTTTTAATTTATTTTGGGAATTGTGGGATTTACGTCCACAAATATAATATACATATTTAGAATTAGCCTCGATTTCTGGTCTCAAGGCGTACAAATTACAAAAAAAATAATTGAGATATCTTAATTTTTAAAGATTCAATGGAAATATAAAATTTCCTTTGTTGTTTATTTTTTCCTTTGTTGTTTATTTTTTCCCGATCCATTCCTACGAATCGCTATATATTAGATCCTGTTATATACCGATTCTTTTCTCATTATTTTTTCTGGATAGAAAACAAAATTTACTATTTGATGCCAATATATTGCAATTTGGTATACCCACTGAAACAAAAGTTATGGCCATTTGAAGTTATACTTTACGAATAAATTTCCTTTGTTAACAATACAATAAATGGCAAAAATACAAAAAATATTTGTCATACATTTTGTGTGAAAAATGTTGGCCAAAGACCACAACTTATCACAAACACCAGAAACCAGTCAAAAACACCCTTTTGTGATATTCGTGCTGCAATGTTATTCATACGTCGAAGCAATAAATATACCAGTAAAGAACGGTTTAATTGAAATTTGACTGTTTTTTGGTGTTTGTGTTAAGTTTCGGGATTTGGTGTGTTCTGAAATGTATAGTTAAATTTTATGGACAACATTTCATCCTCGCGTCCCCATTTTTAGGTTTTTATCCCCTCACCTTAGAGAGGATGTTATAAATCATTTGCTACGATTATATATATTTAATATCAAGTCATACAAATACTTGAAATTTTGTACAGTGTAATATTTTAATAGAACCTAGAGTCCAATGAAAAGTTTGAGTTATTGGCACGCCCCTTTTGGTACCTCCCATACAAATGGACCATGTTGCACTAAATGTTAACTGATTATGTCTTTAATATCAGTTCATACAAATACTTACAATTTTGTGCAGTGTAAGGCTTTTATAGTACCGAGAGTCCAGAGAAAAATGGGCGTTATTGACACGCCCCTTTTGGTACTTTCCACTTAAATGGACCAGTTTGCACCAAAAGTTAACAGCTTATAACTTTAATAATAGTGCATACTTTAAAGGTATTAAACGCAATTTAAATTGATAATAATTTAATTAAAACAAAAAATAAATAAATGTGGAGGAGTTAAAGGGTTAAAATGTTCCACAAAAATATTTACGTTAATGTTTTCTATAAAGTTGCTGAACATCCCCACACCTCAGAAGTAAATAACACATAGAAACTTTAAGGAACTCTAAAATAAAACTCTGTTGTGATCTTATGAAACGCTTATACACGTATATCTTTGTTTTGACTCGTCTGCCAGAATAACTTGTCGGAACCCCGTTATTTTTTTGTGTTGCATAGTGTTATTATTTTATCAAGGTTGGGTGTCCACCGTATGTGTCTGAATTAAAATAAATTTATGAATTGTCGAACTTGTTTCGAGAAATATTATTTTAGTGAAAATATGTCTTCTTTCCTGAACTATTCTACGTATCCTCAAAACGAGTAAAATGTACTCGTACTAAGTAAATTTTCCTAGTTTTAAGAACAAATTAACTCAATAGATCTGTTCTTTTACCTACTACAACTTACTACTTTTTACCATTTTTACAACAACTACATAGAAAAAATGTTTAAAATTGTTGAAATAGTAAAATGTAGTAGGTAAATGAACAGACATTACACACAAAGTGTGGGTATCCTTAGTCTGTTTACCCGACTGAAATTTTCTTACTTGCTCACCGGACCGGAAAAGCATTACACTGCAAAAAATGTGAAGCATTTGGGTGCATTGGTATTAATGTTATGATATTTTTGTACAAAATAGTCCCTTTTGTGATTATTCGATATGGAAGAACTGCTTTTATTTCTTGTTTATGTTCGAAGGGTTACTCTGGTATCTCGGTTCCAAATTTGTGTCCCTTCCTTGTTAGCCTCTATATGTTGGAAAACTACATTTTGGATCACATTTAGCATTTTCCCCTAGATTATGCTCGCATATCTTCATAATTAACCATGTTTACCCCACCGTACCAAATTATATTTATTTTGCCCCATGATTTCCCTAGAAGTACGTACCATAACTAAGCCCTCTTAAAATATTTTACCATTTTTGCCACACTGTATCATATTTATACTCTTTTTGCTCTATTGTACCATTTTTAACACTTTTTGCCCCACTATTCCATAGTCAACCCTTTTTGCCACACTGAACAATATTTAACCCTTTTTGCAGCACTGTACCACGTTTAACCATTTTTACCCGACTGTACCACATTTACGCTGTTTAAATATAGCTTCCTATCCCAACAATTTGCTCTAAGGACAAGCCTCGTCTCAAATATTGCGATTCTAACCCTAGCCGTTAAATTTGGCGGAGGCACCATTCTTATCCCTTCTATCCCACTGTGCCCACAACATTTTGAAAAAAAATCGCTCATTGCGTTGAGTTTACGCTACCCTCATACCAAACTTCATGGTTCCAGGACTTGCCACATGGATTTGGCTGTATTACCATATTTATATCTTTTTGCCCCACTGTGCACGTTAACATTAGAATTTCGAAAAATATCCCAAGGGCTTCTCTCACCAATTTTGCTATTCTAACTCTACACCATTTTCAATTGTAATTTAAAAAAAAATCAATTTAATTTCGAATAAGATCAATTGATGTTCCATTTGAAATTCGAAAAAGGTCAATTGTGATCGAAGATTCCATTTGAAATTCGAATAACATAGATTGAAATTCGAATAACATCAATTGAAATTCGAATCTCTTCATTTGAAATTCGAAACACATCAATATCTGTAAATTTTTCGATTCGGTTATATTTAAAATTTTCTTAGTCAGTCATTCTGATATATGTAACTAGTTTTGAAATTTTGCTTCAATTATGCTGATCCGCTTAACTAAAAATTACAATCCTAAAATGTTAATAAAAATAACAGTCATTAGTCATTAGAGGTATTAGACAATCATTTAGTTGTAATTTGTTATAAAGATAGGTCAATGCGAACTCATACAAATCCCAGTAATTTTTTCTTCTTCCCATTAGGGGCAAATGCTCTTATCCATAAACTTTTTATTATACCTTAAGGTAAGTGATTTTATTTATTTAAGCCCAACGTATGAATTCACTTAATATTTTTGTTGCAAAGGGGAATAGGATGAGACTGCTATCCTTTTTTTGAATTCTGCTTCGTAATAAAAATGCGTCGGAGTGAACTAGGCACGACGGTACAGCAAATTAAGTCAATTCATGCACGTGGAGGATGTGGATGTTAATATGCCCAAGGCATCGCAGACGATGTAAGAATATTTGTACACATTAGAGGGCACAAACGAAAATATAAAAAATGACCCCATAATACGATAAAGCAAATGAGTGAACGCGTGTATTTTTTAGGATCAATGGTCCGACCACCAATGGAGAGGATATGTCGGCCATAAAAAGCATTACAAATGATAGCTGAGAAAAGGACAAGAATATCAAAATGGATGAGTCTATCGAAAGGGAAAGGAAATCCTCAAACTAAAATGGCAAATCGCTACAATTTGTTTTACGAATAACATTTATTTATTCCATTTTTTGTGGTCACTTTTTATGATTCCGCCATAAGGGAATTTATGAACACACATGCACTCATATCGGCTTGATTTAATTTCGATATTTTAGAAGGGGTGTCGAAGAGTTTAGGTTACCAGAAATTCATGGCATGTGCCAATTTGGTCCCATTGACAAACTCTTCAATAAACCAATCAACACCTAAATAATAAATTAATAAACTTTCTTCGCCGTCTATTTGAATCAGTGAGTGTAAAATTATTGATTTGACCTCTAATGGAGGCGCGGTGAAGACTTTCGCTGTCGACAACTGAGTGGCGGTTGTCCATTGCACGCACTCTTCTTCTGGTGTATATGTATGGGGCAAGTACATGTTTCCACATGTAAATTACTTAATGCCACATGTTGCACTTCATTAACACACTCCCTCCCCTTTTCCGCGGCACCATCATCGGCACGAAAGCCACCATCGCTGGCGACGTCATCATCGCTGATGATGGAGCGCAGCACAGATAGACATCCAGCAGACAGACCGACAGAAAGGCAGACAAATTACTGTGTTGAACAACAACACTTTTCTTTCATTTAGCCCAATGACCCAAATTAATCTTCTTCCTTTGCACGAAAAAAAACTTTCTTTTAAAGTCATTAAAATTAAGCAGTTGAAAAGTGTGTGTAAATGTGGGTGGGATCAATGAAAACAGTGGTTCCAAATCTTAAACTCTTGTAGTTAAATATTTAATACTTCAGTGGCCTTCTTTCATAGATTAATAGATTAATAGATTAATAGATTAATAGATTAATAGATTAATAGATTAATAGATTAATAGATTAATAGATTAATAGATTAATAGATTAATAGATTAATAGATTAATAGATTAATAGATTAATAGATTAATAGATTAATAGATTAATAGATTAATAGATTAATAGATTAATAGATTAATAGATTAATAGATTAATAGATTAATAGATTAATAGATTAATAGATTAATAGATTAATAGATTAATAGATTAATAGATTAATAGATTAATAGATTAATAGATTAATAGATTAATAGATTAATAGATTAATAGATTAATAGATTAATAGATTAATAGATTAATAGATTAATAGATTAATAGATTAATAGATTAATAGATTAATAGATTAATAGATTAATAGATTAATAGATTAATAGATTAATAGATTAATAGATTAATAGATTAATAGATTAATAGATTAATAGATTAATAGATTAATAGATTAATAGATTAATAGATTAATAGATTAATAGATTAATAGATTAATAGATTAATAGATTAATAGATTAATAGATTAATAGATTAATAGATTAATAGATTAATAGATTAATAGATTAATAGATTAATAGATTAATAGATTAATAGATTAATAGATTAATAGATTAATAGATTAATAGATTAATAGATTAATAGATTAATAGATTAATAGATTAATAGATTAATAGATTAATAGATTAATAGATTAATAGATCAATAGATTAATAGATTAATAGATCAATAGGTATGTTGTGAAAGAGCAAAATAGACAGTTGGAAGGAGAATAAGGAAATGAAGAATTTACGCAAGGACACTATACGAGTACATATCGAGGAAGATAATTCATATAGAAATAGATTAATAGATTAATAGATTAATAGATTAATAGATTAATAGATTAATAGATTAATAGATTAATAGATTAATAGATTAATAGACTAATAGATTAATAGATTAATAGATTAATAGATTAATAGATTAATAGATTAATAGATTAATAGATTAATAGATTAATAGATTAATAGATTAATAGATTAATAGATTAATAGATTAATAGATTAATAGATTAATAGATTAATAGATTAATAGATTAATAGATTAATAGATTAATAGATTAATAGATTAATAGATTAATAGATTAATAGATTAATAGATTAATAGATTAATAGATTAATAGATTAATAGATTAATAGATTAATAGATTAATAGATTAATAGATTAATAGATTAATAGATTAATAGATTAATAGATTAATAGATTAATAGATTAATAGATTAATAGATTAATAGATTAATAGATTAATAGATTAATAGATTAATAGATTAATAGATTAATAGATTAATAGATTAATAGATTAATAGATTAATAGATTAATAGATTAATAGATTAATAGATTAATAGATTAATAGATTAATAGATTAATAGATTAATAGATTAATAGATTAATAGATTAATAGATTAATAGATTAATAGATTAATAGATTAATAGATTAATAGATTAATAGATTAATAGATTAATAGATTAATAGATTAATAGATTAATAGATTAATAGATTAATAGATTAATAGATTAATAGATTAATAGATTAATAGATTAATAGATTAATAGATTAATAGATTAATAGATTAATAGATTAATAGATTAATAGATTAATAGATTAATAGATTAATAGATTAATAGATTAATAGATTAATAGATTAATAGATTAATAGATTAATAGATTAATAGATTAATAGATTAATAGATTAATAGATTAATAGATTAATAGATTAATAGATTAATAGATTAATAGATTAATAGATTAATAGATTAATAGATTAATAGATTAATAGATTAATAGATTAATAGATTAATAGATTAATAGATTAATAGATTAATAGATTAATAGATTAATAGATTAATAGATTAATAGATTAATAGATTAATAGATTAATAGATTAATAGATTAATAGATTAATAGATTAATAGATTAATAGATTAATAGATTAATAGATTAATAGATTAATAGATTAATAGATTAATAGATTAATAGATTAATAGATTAATAGATTAATAGATTAATAGATTAATAGATTAATAGATTAATAGATTAATAGATTAATAGATTAATAGATTAATAGATTAATAGATTAATAGATTAATAGATTAATAGATTAATAGATTAATAGATTAATAGATTAATAGATTAATAGATTAATAGATTAATAGATTAATAGATTAATAGATTAATAGATTAATAGATTAATAGATTAATAGATTAATAGATTAATAGATTAATAGATTAATAGATTAATAGATTAATAGATTAATAGATTAATAGATTAATAGATTAATAGATTAATAGATTAATAGATTAATAGATTAATAGATTAATAGATTAATAGATTAATAGATTAATAGATTAATAGATTAATAGATTAATAGATTAATAGATTAATAGATTAATAGATTAATAGATTAATAGATTAATAGATTAATAGATTAATAGATTAATAGATTAATAGATTAATAGATTAATAGATTAATAGATTAATAGATTAATAGATTAATAGATTAATAGATTAATAGATTAATAGATTAATAGATTAATAGATTAATAGATTAATAGATTAATAGATTAATAGATTAATAGATTAATAGATTAATAGATTAATAGATTAATAGATTAATAGATTAATAGATTAATAGATTAATAGATTAATAGATTAATAGATTAATAGATTAATAGATTAATAGATTAATAGATTAATAGATTAATAGATTAATAGATTAATAGATTAATAGATTAATAGATTAATAGATTAATAGATTAATAGATTAATAGATTAATAGATTAATAGATTAATAGATTAATAGATTAATAGATTAATAGATTAATAGATTAATAGATTAATAGATTAATAGATTAATAGATTAATAGATTAATAGATTAATAGATTAATAGATTAATAGATTAATAGATTAATAGATTAATAGATTAATAGATTAATAGATTAATAGATTAATAGATTAATAGATTAATAGATTAATAGATTAATAGATTAATAGATTAATAGATTAATAGATTAATAGATTAATAGATTAATAGATTAATAGATTAATAGATTAATAGATTAATAGATTAATAGATTAATAGATTAATAGATTAATAGATTAATAGATTAATAGATTAATAGATTAATAGATTAATAGATTAATAGATTAATAGATTAATAGATTAATAGATTAATAGATTAATAGATTAATAGATTAATAGATTAATAGATTAATAGATTAATAGATTAATAGATTAATAGATTAATAGATTAATAGATTAATAGATTAATAGATTAATAGATTAATAGATTAATAGATTAATAGATTAATAGATTAATAGATTAATAGATTAATAGATTAATAGATTAATAGATTAATAGATTAATAGATTAATAGATTAATAGATTAATAGATTAATAGATTAATAGATTAATAGATTAATAGATTAATAGATTAATAGATTAATAGATTAATAGATTAATAGATTAATAGATTAATAGATTAATAGATTAATAGATTAATAGATTAATAGATTAATAGATTAATAGATTAATAGATTAATAGATTAATAGATTAATAGATTAATAGATTAATAGATTAATAGATTAATAGATTAATAGATTAATAGATTAATAGATTAATAGATTAATAGATTAATAGATTAATAGATTAATAGATTAATAGATTAATAGATTAATAGATTAATAGATTAATAGATTAATAGATTAATAGATTAATAGATTAATAGATTAATAGATTAATAGATTAATAGATTAATAGATTAATAGATTAATAGATTAATAGATTAATAGATTAATAGATTAATAGATTAATAGATTAATAGATTAATAGATTAATAGATTAATAGATTAATAGATTAATAGATTAATAGATTAATAGATTAATAGATTAATAGATTAATAGATTAATAGATTAATAGATTAATAGATTAATAGATTAATAGATTAATAGATTAATAGATTAATAGATTAATAGATTAATAGATTAATAGATTAATAGATTAATAGATTAATAGATTAATAGATTAATAGATTAATAGATTAATAGATTAATAGATTAATAGATTAATAGATTAATAGATTAATAGATTAATAGATTAATAGATTAATAGATTAATAGATTAATAGATTAATAGATTAATAGATTAATAGATTAATAGATTAATAGATTAATAGATTAATAGATTAATAGATTAATAGATTAATAGATTAATAGATTAATAGATTAATAGATTAATAGATTAATAGATTAATAGATTAATAGATTAATAGATTAATAGATTAATAGATTAATAGATTAATAGATTAATAGATTAATAGATTAATAGATTAATAGATTAATAGATTAATAGATTAATAGATTAATAGATTAATAGATTAATAGATTAATAGATTAATAGATTAATAGATTAATAGATTAATAGATTAATAGATTAATAGATTAATAGATTAATAGATTAATAGATTAATAGATTAATAGATTAATAGATTAATAGATTAATAGATTAATAGATTAATAGATTAATAGATTAATAGATTAATAGATTAATAGATTAATAGATTAATAGATTAATAGATTAATAGATTAATAGATTAATAGATTAATAGATTAATAGATTAATAGATTAATAGATTAATAGATTAATAGATTAATAGATTAATAGATTAATAGATTAATAGATTAATAGATTAATAGATTAATAGATTAATAGATTAATAGATTAATAGATTAATAGATTAATAGATTAATAGATTAATAGATTAATAGATTAATAGATTAATAGATTAATAGATTAATAGATTAATAGATTAATAGATTAATAGATTAATAGATTAATAGATTAATAGATTAATAGATTAATAGATTAATAGATTAATAGATTAATAGATTAATAGATTAATAGATTAATAGATTAATAGATTAATAGATTAATAGATTAATAGATTAATAGATTAATAGATTAATAGATTAATAGATTAATAGATTAATAGATTAATAGATTAATAGATTAATAGATTAATAGATTAATAGATTAATAGATTAATAGATTAATAGATTAATAGATTAATAGATTAATAGATTAATAGATTAATAGATTAATAGATTAATAGATTAATAGATTAATAGATTAATAGATTAATAGATTAATAGATTAATAGATTAATAGATTAATAGATTAATAGATTAATAGATTAATAGATTAATAGATTAATAGATTAATAGATTAATAGATTAATAGATTAATAGATTAATAGATTAATAGATTAATAGATTAATAGATTAATAGATTAATAGATTAATAGATTAATAGATTAATAGATTAATAGATTAATAGATTAATAGATTAATAGATTAATAGATTAATAGATTAATAGATTAATAGATTAATAGATTAATAGATTAATAGATTAATAGATTAATAGATTAATAGATTAATAGATTAATAGATTAATAGATTAATAGATTAATAGATTAATAGATTAATAGATTAATAGATTAATAGATTAATAGATTAATAGATTAATAGATTAATAGATTAATAGATTAATAGATTAATAGATTAATAGATTAATAGATTAATAGATTAATAGATTAATAGATTAATAGATTAATAGATTAATAGATTAATAGATTAATAGATTAATAGATTAATAGATTAATAGATTAATAGATTAATAGATTAATAGATTAATAGATTAATAGATTAATAGATTAATAGATTAATAGATTAATAGATTAATAGATTAATAGATTAATAGATTAATAGATTAATAGATTAATAGATTAATAGATTAATAGATTAATAGATTAATAGATTAATAGATTAATAGATTAATAGATTAATAGATTAATAGATTAATAGATTAATAGATTAATAGATTAATAGATTAATAGATTAATAGATTAATAGATTAATAGATTAATAGATTAATAGATTAATAGATTAATAGATTAATAGATTAATAGATTAATAGATTAATAGATTAATAGATTAATAGATTAATAGATTAATAGATTAATAGATTAATAGATTAATAGATTAATAGATTAATAGATTAATAGATTAATAGATTAATAGATTAATAGATTAATAGATTAATAGATTAATAGATTAATAGATTAATAGATTAATAGATTAATAGATTAATAGATTAATAGATTAATAGATTAATAGATTAATAGATTAATAGATTAATAGATTAATAGATTAATAGATTAATAGATTAATAGATTAATAGATTAATAGATTAATAGATTAATAGATTAATAGATTAATAGATTAATAGATTAATAGATTAATAGATTAATAGATTAATAGATTAATAGATTAATAGATTAATAGATTAATAGATTAATAGATTAATAGATTAATAGATTAATAGATTAATAGATTAATAGATTAATAGATTAATAGATTAATAGATTAATAGATTAATAGATTAATAGATTAATAGATTAATAGATTAATAGATTAATAGATTAATAGATTAATAGATTAATAGATTAATAGATTAATAGATTAATAGATTAATAGATTAATAGATTAATAGATTAATAGATTAATAGATTAATAGATTAATAGATTAATAGATTAATAGATTAATAGATTAATAGATTAATAGATTAATAGATTAATAGATTAATAGATTAATAGATTAATAGATTAATAGATTAATAGATTAATAGATTAATAGATTAATAGATTAATAGATTAATAGATTAATAGATTAATAGATTAATAGATTAATAGATTAATAGATTAATAGATTAATAGATTAATAGATTAATAGATTAATAGATTAATAGATTAATAGATTAATAGATTAATAGATTAATAGATTAATAGATTAATAGATTAATAGATTAATAGATTAATAGATTAATAGATTAATAGATTAATAGATTAATAGATTAATAGATTAATAGATTAATAGATTAATAGATTAATAGATTAATAGATTAATAGATTAATAGATTAATAGATTAATAGATTAATAGATTAATAGATTAATAGATTAATAGATTAATAGATTAATAGATTAATAGATTAATAGATTAATAGATTAATAGATTAATAGATTAATAGATTAATAGATTAATAGATTAATAGATTAATAGATTAATAGATTAATAGATTAATAGATTAATAGATTAATAGATTAATAGATTAATAGATTAATAGATTAATAGATTAATAGATTAATAGATTAATAGATTAATAGATTAATAGATTAATAGATTAATAGATTAATAGATTAATAGATTAATAGATTAATAGATTAATAGATTAATAGATTAATAGATTAATAGATTAATAGATTAATAGATTAATAGATTAATAGATTAATAGATTAATAGATTAATAGATTAATAGATTAATAGATTAATAGATTAATAGATTAATAGATTAATAGATTAATAGATTAATAGATTAATAGATTAATAGATTAATAGATTAATAGATTAATAGATTAATAGATTAATAGATTAATAGATTAATAGATTAATAGATTAATAGATTAATAGATTAATAGATTAATAGATTAATAGATTAATAGATTAATAGATTAATAGATTAATAGATTAATAGATTAATAGATTAATAGATTAATAGATTAATAGATTAATAGATTAATAGATTAATAGATTAATAGATTAATAGATTAATAGATTAATAGATTAATAGATTAATAGATTAATAGATTAATAGATTAATAGATTAATAGATTAATAGATTAATAGATTAATAGATTAATAGATTAATAGATTAATAGATTAATAGATTAATAGATTAATAGATTAATAGATTAATAGATTAATAGATTAATAGATTAATAGATTAATAGATTAATAGATTAATAGATTAATAGATTAATAGATTAATAGATTAATAGATTAATAGATTAATAGATTAATAGATTAATAGATTAATAGATTAATAGATTAATAGATTAATAGATTAATAGATTAATAGATTAATAGATTAATAGATTAATAGATTAATAGATTAATAGATTAATAGATTAATAGATTAATAGATTAATAGATTAATAGATTAATAGATTAATAGATTAATAGATTAATAGATTAATAGATTAATAGATTAATAGATTAATAGATTAATAGATTAATAGATTAATAGATTAATAGATTAATAGATTAATAGATTAATAGATTAATAGATTAATAGATTAATAGATTAATAGATTAATAGATTAATAGATTAATAGATTAATAGATTAATAGATTAATAGATTAATAGATTAATAGATTAATAGATTAATAGATTAATAGATTAATAGATTAATAGATTAATAGATTAATAGATTAATAGATTAATAGATTAATAGATTAATAGATTAATAGATTAATAGATTAATAGATTAATAGATTAATAGATTAATAGATTAATAGATTAATAGATTAATAGATTAATAGATTAATAGATTAATAGATTAATAGATTAATAGATTAATAGATTAATAGATTAATAGATTAATAGATTAATAGATTAATAGATTAATAGATTAATAGATTAATAGATTAATAGATTAATAGATTAATAGATTAATAGATTAATAGATTAATAGATTAATAGATTAATAGATTAATAGATTAATAGATTAATAGATTAATAGATTAATAGATTAATAGATTAATAGATTAATAGATTAATAGATTAATAGATTAATAGATTAATAGATTAATAGATTAATAGATTAATAGATTAATAGATTAATAGATTAATAGATTAATAGATTAATAGATTAATAGATTAATAGATTAATAGATTAATAGATTAATAGATTAATAGATTAATAGATTAATAGATTAATAGATTAATAGATTAATAGATTAATAGATTAATAGATTAATAGATTAATAGATTAATAGATTAATAGATTAATAGATTAATAGATTAATAGATTAATAGATTAATAGATTAATAGATTAATAGATTAATAGATTAATAGATTAATAGATTAATAGATTAATAGATTAATAGATTAATAGATTAATAGATTAATAGATTAATAGATTAATAGATTAATAGATTAATAGATTAATAGATTAATAGATTAATAGATTAATAGATTAATAGATTAATAGATTAATAGATTAATAGATTAATAGATTAATAGATTAATAGATTAATAGATTAATAGATTAATAGATTAATAGATTAATAGATTAATAGATTAATAGATTAATAGATTAATAGATTAATAGATTAATAGATTAATAGATTAATAGATTAATAGATTAATAGATTAATAGATTAATAGATTAATAGATTAATAGATTAATAGATTAATAGATTAATAGATTAATAGATTAATAGATTAATAGATTAATAGATTAATAGATTAATAGATTAATAGATTAATAGATTAATAGATTAATAGATTAATAGATTAATAGATTAATAGATTAATAGATTAATAGATTAATAGATTAATAGATTAATAGATTAATAGATTAATAGATTAATAGATTAATAGATTAATAGATTAATAGATTAATAGATTAATAGATTAATAGATTAATAGATTAATAGATTAATAGATTAATAGATTAATAGATTAATAGATTAATAGATTAATAGATTAATAGATTAATAGATTAATAGATTAATAGATTAATAGATTAATAGATTAATAGATTAATAGATTAATAGATTAATAGATTAATAGATTAATAGATTAATAGATTAATAGATTAATAGATTAATAGATTAATAGATTAATAGATTAATAGATTAATAGATTAATAGATTAATAGATTAATAGATTAATAGATTAATAGATTAATAGATTAATAGATTAATAGATTAATAGATTAATAGATTAATAGATTAATAGATTAATAGATTAATAGATTAATAGATTAATAGATTAATAGATTAATAGATTAATAGATTAATAGATTAATAGATTAATAGATTAATAGATTAATAGATTAATAGATTAATAGATTAATAGATTAATAGATTAATAGATTAATAGATTAATAGATTAATAGATTAATAGATTAATAGATTAATAGATTAATAGATTAATAGATTAATAGATTAATAGATTAATAGATTAATAGATTAATAGATTAATAGATTAATAGATTAATAGATTAATAGATTAATAGATTAATAGATTAATAGATTAATAGATTAATAGATTAATAGATTAATAGATTAATAGATTAATAGATTAATAGATTAATAGATTAATAGATTAATAGATTAATAGATTAATAGATTAATAGATTAATAGATTAATAGATTAATAGATTAATAGATTAATAGATTAATAGATTAATAGATTAATAGATTAATAGATTAATAGATTAATAGATTAATAGATTAATAGATTAATAGATTAATAGATTAATAGATTAATAGATTAATAGATTAATAGATTAATAGATTAATAGATTAATAGATTAATAGATTAATAGATTAATAGATTAATAGATTAATAGATTAATAGATTAATAGATTAATAGATTAATAGATTAATAGATTAATAGATTAATAGATTAATAGATTAATAGATTAATAGATTAATAGATTAATAGATTAATAGATTAATAGATTAATAGATTAATAGATTAATAGATTAATAGATTAATAGATTAATAGATTAATAGATTAATAGATTAATAGATTAATAGATTAATAGATTAATAGATTAATAGATTAATAGATTAATAGATTAATAGATTAATAGATTAATAGATTAATAGATTAATAGATTAATAGATTAATAGATTAATAGATTAATAGATTAATAGATTAATAGATTAATAGATTAATAGATTAATAGATTAATAGATTAATAGATTAATAGATTAATAGATTAATAGATTAATAGATTAATAGATTAATAGATTAATAGATTAATAGATTAATAGATTAATAGATTAATAGATTAATAGATTAATAGATTAATAGATTAATAGATTAATAGATTAATAGATTAATAGATTAATAGATTAATAGATTAATAGATTAATAGATTAATAGATTAATAGATTAATAGATTAATAGATTAATAGATTAATAGATTAATAGATTAATAGATTAATAGATTAATAGATTAATAGATTAATAGATTAATAGATTAATAGATTAATAGATTAATAGATTAATAGATTAATAGATTAATAGATTAATAGATTAATAGATTAATAGATTAATAGATTAATAGATTAATAGATTAATAGATTAATAGATTAATAGATTAATAGATTAATAGATTAATAGATTAATAGATTAATAGATTAATAGATTAATAGATTAATTTTTTTTTTTTTTTTTTTTTTGCGGAAAAGGAGGGAAATATGCATTACTGCATCCACGAATAGTCGTCACAAATACGTGGTATGTCGGGCTCCCCGTATGTTGGTATACCGACAAAAAACCCCCTTTTTTCCATCTTTGGAAGGTGATTCCACCCCGGAACCGCTTTCGCATTACTTCGGGGTGGTTTTCGATTGGCTATATGTGTGCCATTTTTCTTTCCTTACGCCTGCGTCCAGGCCACCGCTTTTTCACTGCGTCTTTTTACTGTGCTGCATCCAAATCTGTTTTTTAATTCTTACAATCTTTTCACAATATTTCGCTATTATGCACCAGTTTGTATCATCTACTACCATGGTGTCAATGATATTTTCCACTGTTATAAGACCGACTACCCTTTCTACATCGTGCCGGTATTCGGTCCAGCGGGAGCACCTAAAGAAAGTATGCCCAGCGTCGTCTATTACCTCCTCTTCTTCATACAGGCAGTAGGGTGTACTACATTTATTCATTTTATATAGGTACTTCCGAAAGTATCCGTGTCCCGATAACATCTGTGTTAGGTAGTAATTTACGTCCCCAGTTCTTCTGGTTATCCACTTCTCAATGTTCGGGATGAGTCTTTCCGTCCATCTTCCATTTGTTTCCCTGCTCCACCTATGTTGCCAAGATTGAATGGTTTCTTGTCTGGTTGCACTTTCATCAATTTGTTCTTCCTCATTTTGTTGCTTTGACATCCACATTTTCCTTCTTTCCAGAATAGACAGATCTATTGGGATCATTCCTGCTATTAATAGCACGGCTGCACCGGATACTGTGCGATATGCTGATGTAATTCGCAGTGCCGCTGTTCTCTGTACGGCCAGTAAGGCGTTTGCCCTCTTTTTAACCTTCATCTTTTCTCCCCAGATTTCACATCCGTAGAGGAGAATACTATTGCTCGCTTCCATCAGCAGCTTGCGCTTGTTTGGCAACGGGCCACCAATGTTCGCCATTAAGCGGCTTAGTTGTGCAGTTATCTTTGCTGCTTTATTTGTAGCATATTGAATCTGATTCGAGTATGTTAATTTTGAATCGAGTCTAATTCCTAGGTAATTTACTGATTTCTTAGTTGATATTGTTATTTCGCCAATCTGTATATCTATTTCTACTGGTATGTGTCGTCTGGTTATTAGCAATAACTCAGTTTTGTGGGTGGCAAGTTGTAAGCCATGATCGCCGAGCCATGATTTGGTTCTTATCATAACCTGTCTAAGCTTTCGTTTAACTTCTTCCGTACTTCTGCCTTTAATTACAGCCGCTATGTCGTCTGCATACCCCACTAAGAAAGTATCCTGTGGCATTTCAATTCGCAGTATCTCATCATAGCTGATATTCCAAAGGTCTGGGCCCAGAATGGATCCCTGAGCAGCCCCTGATGTTACCACCATCTTTCTCCGGCCCTCGATTGTATTGTACAACAATTCTCTATCTTTCAGATAATTTCTGATGATCCTGAGTAAATACTTCGGTATAGTAAAGTTTTCCTCTAAAGCGCGTAGGACATCTGGCCATCGCAGACTGTTAAAAGCGTTTTTAATGTCTAATGTACCAAGAAAACCACTCCTTATTTTTTATATTTCTCCATATTTTTCATGAAATCTTTATTGATTTCATGACTCATTATTCAAATGGAATTATAATGTCGAAACATCTTCCTATATTCTTCAATATTTACATGACAAGAATTTATATTTATTTTTGGTCTATAAATTTTATTTCCCACAAAGATATTGGATCGTTATTCGACTCTCATATCAAAGACAGAAACACGGAAGCTTTACGACGTTATTTTAGTCTGCATTCGTTTTTTATGAAATTTGAATACAGGGTTGCCCATATTCGACGGACCCATGTTTTTTTCGATGACTCATTGGGCCCATTCCAATCGACGAGGCTTGTCCGCAGGCAACAATCTTTGCGTCAATTGAATTTTGTACGAGAACAAATGCAAATCAACGCGAATAATCCGTTGTAAAGTGGACCGAGCCATGCCCAACTGCTGAGAACGGCGTTTTTGGGATGTTCTTGGGGACCTCTCAACACTGGCTCGTACGGCAGCGATATTCTCGGCCGATCGCCTTGGTCGACTTTTATTTGGCCTCTTCGGATTAGAAAGAGCCTCACCAGTCGAAAATTTTTCGTATAAACGCTTAATGGTGTTCTTAGAAGGCCACATTTTTTAATATTTTAAAAGCACGTTGAGTTTTCACAATTGACTTCTTCTGTTGAATGTAAATTTCAACTATTTCAGGCGCTCGCGTGGCGTGTATTGTTCCATGGTAAAAATCTGCTTGGACTGACGCTTCAAACGCGGTATGTCATTAAGCGATCTGACATCTCTGTCAAAAGTTATGGCGTTGCCAGATGGGTCCGTCGAATATGGGGGACCCTGTATTTCTTTTATTGAGAACATGATGAGTATTTAATTTCGTGCTTGATTTCATATGAAAATTACAATCATCATAGAGGGGATTTTATTTGGTTTTTCTTGTTGCTCTTCTTTCACTTTTCCTTTCCCTCCTTCTCTACGTATTTTGCATACCGCAAGGTAAATATAAAGAATTTATCCTTTGGATTTTTTTATGATTCCTCACAAATATATGCATCCTTTACCATATGAACATATTTCTTCATAAAACGAAACATTATGAACTGTATTGGGAGAGTACTATATCCAGGTTTTTTTTCTTATTTAAGAAAGAAAAAAACGTTTATGTAAAATAACCTCTAAAGCATTTTTATATTCGTTTGCTTTTGGGAAAAAACCTAAGTATTT